>CAKASE010000053.1:0-4800000 GCA_916720795.1 Danaus chrysippus
TATATATATATATCTATCAAAACAAAAGCCTATACAGCAATATCTTATATCTTTAAATGAGCAATTCTTGTATCTATATTTATATATTATGGGAATCTCGGTATCGGCTCAAACGATGGCGATAAATCGATCTAGCTAGGAATCATTATCATCATTAATCATTTATAAAATGTTATTTTACGTAAAAAAGAATAACAAAAATTAGTCGTTTTAAAAATATGACGCTCCCTGACATCTAGTGGCGAATAGTAATACTTACTTTTTGCTACTTGCTTTTATTAATTGCTTTTAAACGACACAACAGCAGATGGCGTTGTTGAGTACCAGAAGTTAGATTAAGAAATTAATTGTTGATTTATATTGTTTTCTGTCATCTTAACGTGTTTGAATAAAAAATGCCTAAACGAAATTAATAACAAAAAACCAAAAATATATACTAATAATTCCTTAATACCAGCAAAGCTCAGTAACCAGTTATTATTAATAATACCTGTACAATTTGAAGAGCTTTTTTATAATGATGTGCCTTCAGAGCCGCAGTGAGAGCATCAACGGTTCGAGCAGCCCTCTATGAGATGAGGATACAGCGGCGCCCGCCTGTCGCGATGATACAAGCCACGCGCCCCACTCTCCTTCCAACCTGGTCACTTCACCGGGACAGGCCTGAAGAACAACAAAAATGATATAATAAAAATTAAAAAATAAAAGTTTCAAATAGATAGTAAATTCTCTTGCTAGTTTGAACGGCTCTTGCGACTACGCAACTATGTTGCCTCTAGAATAGTAATCAACAGCAGTTTCTGATATCTCCTTTACGCTCGGATATTTCACTGGCCATTTCCGACCATTCCTCCTACAAAGGAAACAAATTGTAAAGTTCATAATCTATGTCTCTAATTAGTGAATCTTAACTTTTTAAAATTCTTTTTTACTTAAATGCATAACCCTCGTCTTTAACTTGCATCATTCACACTAAACATTATCTCTTCAATAGTATAATCAATAATACTAAATCAAAAAAACAAACGCTCATTGGTCATTTACGTATGTATTAAGACCTACAACGAATTGAGTAGGATCTTTTCATTACTATAACAAGACTATCCTTAGTGAGACCAACAAGCGGTATTACTACAAATGGGTTCATACTTCAGTAGCATTTTTATTTAGCTATCTGATAATGGATCCATTTCCTTCCCTATTTTTTTGTCTATCTGATAATGTATCCTTCACCTGTCCTAGTTGATCGTGCACAGACTGCAGGAGCTCATCATCTTTCATGAGTGTGGGGTGATGTAACAGACGCGACACGCCTCGCACGTCACCGCTTGACCCTAAAAACCACCCCCGCCTCGCCGAGACGACCCTGTACCAACAAAATAATAATTTACTAGGGCAAATAGATTATTGGTGTTATTCTAACGAAGATTTATATATAAGATTTTATTAATATTTTTTTGCAGCGCGTAAAAATTTTTATCAATCTTAAATTATATTCTGAACGGTTATAATTTTTTGCACCTGTTGACGTGAGATAGTCCATGTATTGCTGCCTGAGTGATGTCACCGCCTTGTCTATCGACTTTTTCAGCGAGGGCGATGGCATCTGCCCATCTATTGAACTGCTTGTACATATAAATGGCCAATTCTGGCTGAGCGGCTCCACGTACGTAGTACTCTTCGGCGGTGGTTAAGTGTCCCACAAATATTGCTAGACGTGCACGAACCTCGGGACTCTTTAAACCTATGCATTATATTATAATCACGATTAATAAAATAAATACTATTAATACCATAAGTGCGTACTTAAAGAAACATATATGAGATGTACCCGAAACGTTTAAATGCAAAAAATACCTTCATCAATATTCCCGTCTTCTTTTGGGTTGAAGCCAACTCGAAAGTTTTCTCTAGATAAAATGTTCTAGCCTCATCACCCACTGCTTTTATAGCATTTCGTCGCCAACTGAAAAAAATATATCTGTTATGAGATACTAAAACGTTTAAATGTTATAATATATATATTAGTCTTTCTCTAATTTGAGCAGTGAGGAATATACCACCACAACTGAATAGCTAACAATTAACCAAACATTACTGTTTTTCGGTATCAGGGTGGTCCAATCTAATTGAACCTAACGTTAATGTAATTAAACCAATAATAAATTGAAGTAGTTATTCTAAAACCATTGGACAATCTTTATTTCTATCATATATACATGGTCGCTCATAGGTAATGTCGATTCAAATGTAAAAATTTCAACGCATCGATTTAAATGTTAGAACTTCTTAAATTTATCTCTAGCTCGTAGGAACGGTACAGTAATTTTATTTTCTTTGAATAATTTTCTGTTTGTTTGTTGATGAAGGACTACGTTTTGATAAAATAGTGGACAGGAGATGCGAATGTAAGAGGTTTTGTTGAAGAAATATTAATGTTACCGAAACCGGTTTTTTTTTTCAAGACAATTCTAAATCATAAATGACGAAAGTAACGCGGAATATGATCAAAGAACTTAGTGATACTAAATTCCTGCAACATCCGAAATTCAGTTCAGACTTTACACTTGAGATCTATGGCGAAATTCTATTGTACAAAATAATTTGAATCCAACAAATGTTATTAAAGCAGTGCGACATTTTTTTTGCATTTAAGGTCAAAAAAAAAACCGTTTAACCTAAGAGCTTACTGCTCTTTGGGAAAAAACCTCTATACCTCTCATAGTTAGTCTATTTTATTACATTATATATTAAAAAGTGAACACTGAAAATCGACATTATTTATGAGACATCCACTGTACTTATATCCTCTGTACTTGAATACAAATTCACATAAAGCAAATATCGTGAAAAAACTTACTAAAAATTAGTAGGATGTTTTCAATGTGTTTGGCAACGAGGCCTTTACAAACTTCTGTTTATATTTAATCTAACTGTAATGCCATACATATTAACCTCAACATCGTATCCTGTTAGCGCCTGTTCAGCCAGTTGACACCACAACGACCCGACGTCCGCAGACCTCGACACAGCGTCCAAGTATTGAGCACAATCCTTTAAGTCCCCCGCTACGTAACGCCGAATCTATTCAAAATAAATAGTAATTTCCATTTAATATTCCATATAAATTATCAATATAGCGATTGATGAAAATAAATTCAAATAGAGCTTAGAACATTAAATCAATCCTGTTATAATAAAATCGTTCATTTATTGTCTTATACCAGAAAAAAAAAATGACTTAAAAGTACTCTGTATTATTCTATAAGTTAATCTGTCCAAAAAGTTACTTCAGCAACATACTGATTCTTGTTGTGTTGATAGTGTGCACCAGATTAACATATTACCCTACTATGAACTTTAAATTTAAACGTCGTCTATATAAAAATTTCATAGTAATCATTTCAAACAATAAAAAATAAATGAAAAGAATGTTTCGGTTTACTTTACAGCAACCATGATCACGGGCAGACTAGATGTGTTTCATTTAAATAAATACTAGATCTCATTAATCCTACTAATATCATAATTGCGAAAGTTTGTGAGTGTGTGTGTATGTTTGTTACTTTTTCACGCTCAAACGGTTGAACCGATTTTGATAAAATTTTGTATAGAGGAAGCTGACGTCCAGGAATAACACATAGGCTACTTTACATCCCGGAAATCCCAAAAATCCCGGAAGTCCGCGGGTAAAACCGCGGGGCGCAGCTAGTATAAAAAATAATGTCAATACTGTAATGGGTACATACTGAAAGCCAGTCGATGTTCATCCAATACAATGGCCTGGATCTGACCTCCTTCCAGTAGGACTCGTCGCTCTGATACTGATACAGCCGAGACTGATACACGCTCAGACATGTCAACACACTGAGGCTCCCACACACTGTACCTGTAACACATACAAACAAACATATACATGTAGGGACAACCTTATGATCCATGTATATCTTACTATATGTAAGATAAAGATATAATGAGTAAAAACTAGGATTAATTTACAGGAATATTTTGATATGTTCTCTCCCAAAAAAAGAAATCAATATGGATCATTTAACCCATTGCCAACGATACACTATTTTTAAGTTAGAAGATTGACTATATATATTCAAATAAATTTTGTACACATAGTAAGTTACTTTTATCCAGTACAATTAAAAAAATATACAGTCAAAACCCCTTCAATGTCCCTTCAATGTCGTTATAAACGGTTTTGACTGTATTATTAAAATCTAACCAAATCAGCAAATGTGTTGGGGTTTGGGCTACAACAGCGTCACTGTTTTCTATCCATTGCACGAAACTAACTCCGCTCGCGATAATTTCCTAAAAAAATGAAATAACAGACAATAAAATATCATATTCATTTGACTCAATTTATCCAGCTATGTCGTTTACGCTATATATATGAATGTGCTACCTTTTCACCGGTATCAATACGGAGAAGTGCAAGTCGTCGTCTAGTATGACGGAACAGAAGCAGATGTCCGCTCTCAGTCAGCTCCAACCAATCCACCCGAGCTTCGTGCCACCATTGCCCTAACTGAACTCCTAGAACATTCACATCATTGATATTAATAAATATAATGCAACGACATCAATCTTTTTTTCATAACAAAGGAACTCTAACATCTATCCTACGTATGTTCCGTACCTGTAACAAGATCAATAACAGCAATCGTCTGTCTGTCCAGCAGATAGGCGAATTGTTTTTCGTTCTTCCTCCGCCTTCCTGCCCTCATTGATACGGACACTGAGCACGTGAGGATTCACACGCTCAGTACGAACCTCCATAAGATACGAATCATTTTAGTATCAATTAAATTACTTGACATTGTGTAGATCTTGATCTATACTCACGGTTTGTAGTACTCTATCGAGGCCGTACTCCACCACACTAAGTTCGCCAGCACGCTGCAACAGACAGGCTCCACCCACAGCTGCATATATACGCTCCCCTCCACTGGACCATGGTATCTGGAGTATTCATGACTATAAACTTTTAACTAACTTTAACTTTTTGTTAAAATATCATCTGGCATTTTAGCACTTTATAAATAATCAATTTTAACAGACTTATCTGCTACTGCCTGTCTCACAAAATAGTATCTAACATCTATATGTATAGATCTCCTGTGGTATACTGGATTCAAAACAAGTTTTTATACACTTTGTTAATCATTATACAAAATCATTGTTTCTGAATTAACTCCAATTTCAAAAATAAATAGCCTCCTTACTGGCTTCTCACATGGAAATATACTGTGCTTCTGTTGAAAACAAAGCTATATTTCTGTTTTCTACATTCAAAAGAAATTACTAAACCAGACAACTTAAAACAAAATCTAGAAAAAGATTTTTTATCATTTGAACCTGAACCCCAACCTGCATCAACATATCCTTGTCTATAACAATTATCCTTTCGTAAAACAAGGCCAAAGATTTTAGTAACTTTTGAGTACTTTAAAATTCGTTTTAAATGTTTCTAATGAGTTTCATCATATGAGTTTCTTAAACTGACTCAAATAACATACACTGTAAGCTAAGTCTGGTCTGGTCAAGACCGATAAATACAAAAAATTACCTACCAGTTGTCTACATGGAATTTTCTTATCACAAAAACTGTTCTTAGATTTTTCTATCCTTACATTAACCTCCATAGGAGTTTCCACAGTTTTACAATGTAACATATTAAATCATTTCAGAAAGCTTTCTACATATTGTTCTTGATCAACAGTTATAACATTTTCATACATATTTACTCTTAAGCCTAAACAATGCTTTATTTGGTCTAGATATTTTTATTTAAAATTTACTGCTTAAATCTTGTATTAACTGATTAGTTGTCATTTTACAATTAGAGAATACAAAAAAGTCATCAACAAACAAATCTATTATCACTTTAACATTTCTTTCAAACTTTATAAATAAACAAAGTTCATACTTAGATTTTAAATGACCTAAAGATTTAAGTGATCATTGTCTTTCTCAAACCATGCATGTGAGGACTGCTCAAGTCCATAGATGGCATGTTTATTATTATCATCTTTATACAATACAGGTTTTTCAATATATATACACAGAATCATTCAAAAATATCACAGGTGGTAGAGCCTAGCTGTGGTCAAGTGATTGCAGCTCGAACATGAGCTGTCTCGACCGGGGAAGTACCACCCTCTCACAGAAGATTGGTGTGAAGTAGTCTTTAATGGCTGCGTTTCGTCCGATGAGTAGGAGTGCCGTTTGTCCTTTTCCTTCTCCCATCCTTTCCTCCCCTTCCCATTTTTCCTCCCCCTCTTCCCTAATCAAGGGTGGTGACACATCCACAACATGTCTTATGTATCATGTAGGCCGTCTGCTCGGTTGCCCCCTTTAACATAAAAAAAACCATTCAGGAAAGCTATAGTTAAAGCTATAGTACATCAAGATGGTGTATATTTAAACCTAATTTTACAGTTAAAGAAAATAACAATCTTAGAGTAGAATAATGTAGCACAGGGGAAGGTCTCATGATAGTCTATGCTGGCTTTCTATGAAAAACATATTGCCATTAATCTTGAATGATAATGCACCTTACCAACATTATCATACTTTGTTTTTAAACACCCATTTGTACTGAGCCACCATAGAATCACAAGAGTTATCCACAAGTTCTCATTCATCATTTATCTTAAAAAATTCTTATTCTTCCTCCATACTTGCTCTCCAATTTACTCTCTTTTCCATGTAAAGCTCCCTCATGTGTAATATTCGTTTTAATCTGATCATATGATTTGAAGAAGCTTCTGGAATATATGTGACATAAATTATATCACATTCAGTATGTGTGCTATCTACATTACCTTTTCTTCTTTTTCACTCTGTTCCTACGCTTAAACCTTACACTCAATTGGAATATTAACTGTATTTTAGGTTGGTTACATTATAATGATATCTCCACTAGTTTTAACTGAGTTTTCTTTACAGGATTGTAAACCCTATAGCCTTTCAAAATAAGTTCTTTATGTTTCATATCCAATTTCTAACGATTTTCTTTACACCTGACAACTTGCATTATGCATTTTGTGTATTATTAAATAAATAATGTTACCAAATTCGGTAAGTAAAGTAGAAAACTCGAAAAATTCGAAAATTTGCTAACCGTCGGAAACTATTAAGCCAAAGAGTGAGACTATATTAGAAAACATGAAGTTAACCACCCCTATATGGTTACGAATTGAATATAGCAAATAAAACTTACCAAATGCGTGTACTATTAATAAAACAAATTCTGTACCTGTTAGACTCATGCCCTAATTTGAATTGCTTGTTTGTTTTAGGTAGCATTAAATTTCTAATGCATTGATTCGTAGTAGGGTGGCCTGAAAAAGAATTTGTCCTACTTCTCGATCGTAATCCAAACTTACATTCTTACATCGAGTTCTGTTCCAAAACCAAACAGTCCTTGTCTTGTCGACGCGATTTGTTGCGAGACTAATGTTATTTATCAGTCATCTCATCATCTGCTTACTCAATCAACCAGTCACCTATAACACACGCAAGTAATAGTTAAAATAGATTTTAAACATAATTATTGTTTTATTTTATTTATAACTCTTTATGTAATCAAAAACGTATTACATAAATGTAACTGTGAACGTGAATAGTATCCCATTTCTGAATTTAGGATTCTAAAAAATACTCACAAAAGTATAGTTTTCTTATAAAGCCAGTACTTTTAAATAACAAATAAAACCTTAACTAGAACCAACTAATAATAATCCTAACTCAATACACCTTAAATAAGTTAAATTCAATTTACAAAAATAAAAGTCGTGTTTACAAAGTACTTTCCCGCGTAAAATTCACAAACAAAGCGATATTAGTGATCAGTGTTACCAGAATATTTTTTTCTCGAATCGCCCCGTCGCACTGGAGCGCGCGTGTAACCCCGAGGTAGCCCCATCATGGTGCACAGGTAGTTAGGCGGGAAAGTTGAAATAAATTCATGAGCTTATTATTGGTTTTATGTTAATTAAATTCGTTCTATTATTTTACAATAATAAATAATATTTTAAATACAAATAAAATTCAATTATAATACAAATGGTCAAGATTTTTTTATTTTTATTGATTCCACCTTGTTTTTAAAATAATTTACCTGTTTCGATTAACTTTTTCTGTTTTTTACTAGTTAAACTTGTTGCCTTGTGTTGATGAGTTTGTCTGCTGCAATGAACTTTTAAATCATGCTTATGAGCACGTAAATTCACCCGGCACCATTTACAATATGCCTCTCCTTGACCTGCTAATATCAAATCAAATCGGCTACCTGATTTCAGCGGATAAAATAATATCGCCACTCGGTATTAGGGAGATAGCCCCATTGGCGCTAAATAGCCTCATCTGGCAACACTGAGCGTCACCGCTTCAACATCACTTTGGATGCGTTGGGAATTTAAAGGTTCGGATCAATTTATAAGTGTTCGGATCAATTTATAAGTGTTTCCTAAATATATTATATAAGTTTTCCATCAACAAAATAAAAACAAAACATTAGCGTTTAGACAAAACAGCCGATGTCGTCTATACAACACTCATTTGATCTGTCAAATAAATATCAATAAATTTGTCGATTGTTTTTCAATGATCTTTAAATTATTTACTGTTTCGGTTCTATTTATAGTTATGATAAATTTTTGGATTAGTTAATGTTTTTGTTGAAGAAAAACTAGAAAATCTTAATTTGTTCATGTTACGCTACTATCATATTCAGTTGGTGTTTTTCTGTGGCTCCTGAGTTGTGTCACCACGTTGTCAGTCGTGGTCAAAATGAATGAAATCCATTGCCTAGGTCTCAGGTCAACTCATTTATGAATTTCGTCAATTGAAGTTTGCTTTTGATACACAGAACCAGTCTTCTGGACCCAGGAACATATGATGTTAGAACTTGTCCTGTAATGTTACAGTATATTTTAATACTAGCTTTTGCCGCGACTTCGTCGGTGTGGAATAGTGACTTCCGGCAGATTTTTGGTTCTTCCCACATAGTTCCCGGTCTTGCGGGGTTTTCGGAATGGTCGAGTTCCCGTAGAATTTTCAGGATAAAACCTATGTTTTTTTTATTTAATTCACAATGAAGTACTCTTAACCAACAACATATTTATTTGTTTATTTGAATAAAGATTAATATTATTATGTTGATACAACTTAAACAAATTGTTTCGACCAAATTAGGTACCATAAAAACGGTTTTTGTGAGTTAATCTTAAAAGATAGACATACATTGTCCCGGACTGTTTTTTAGATCAGTAAAAGAGCTATTATTCTTTAATACATATTTTTTGTGTATCTTGAACCGTTTTCACGGCGCACGCAACGGAAGACTTCAAAGATGAAATAATTTCTCCCGTTTTTTTACACATTTACCACTACATATATCTTTGCTCCTATTGGTTGTAGCGTGATGTCAGGGATTGCGTTTCTAGCCTCTTTTGGAGAACCCGTCCCAAACCTTACGCTTTTATCTTCAATTCCTACTAAATATATATATTTTTTTAGATCGAATTCCTTGAAGTAGTTAAAGTTCAGTTATGTTCGACTAAATTAACTCAATTTAAGAAAATTTTAAGTTTCATAAATACAGTTCTTCTATATATTTTTCCAAGGTATTTATTACTATAGATTCTTGTTACTGATCTATTTCTATCAAATCTTACAACACCAGGGGTCCTTTAATGCTAATTTTAAACATAAAATAATACTCATCTATATTTTAAATAAGCTTTTACCTGGTACGTATTGAACTATATATTATTGAAATATATACGTATTGGACTATATATTGTTTAATTCGTCGTTAATTTGAGTAAATTGATTAATGCGGAAATTCTCGGATATTTAGTATAAAAGTAAAAGAATCGTTTAAACTTTTGTTTTTATTTATATCTAGATATAATTTTCTCCGAATATCGATATATTCGGAGAAAATTATATCTAGATATAATTTTCTCCGAATATATCGACAACACGTCGTTTTGCCTTTTTCTTAAATATTCGTATAATGTATGTACCTATAATGTCATGTTAAACTACATATATCTAGTATATAAACAGCATAAGATGCAACAACTAGCTATGACTAATCACATAAATTAGAAATTTCTAAAAAAATAACAGCAAACAACTGAACGTTATTTAAAATAACGCAGGATAAAACCTAAAACATAATAAAACACATAGTTACTTCACTGACATAAGTTAACTCCGTCTCTTTGTGCCTTTTATATCATAATATTGTCGCACAAAAACTAAATACAGATAGATTGGGAGCAGATTCTTTTTTACTTTTTCCTATATGAACTGTGTCAGCTTCGTCAATAAAGTGTTGATAAATATCGGGACATTGTTTAAAACTCGTTACATTGTTACCCAGCTTTTGAGAGCTTACTTTTTTTAAACTATTACTTTATTGGTTTTAATTTTCTATTTACTCGATAAAGTAAGGAACATGTGCCGTTTTCGATTAAGTTAAATAAAAGTATGCATCATGGGGATGAAAAACTGTCATATAATAACTTTGACACTATTTTCCTTTATAACTTTATAGATGGCGTAAGTAGCTCTGAAATTGGTTTGACAATTGACATTAGGACAAATTTTAAATTATTTCAGTTGTTCATTTGCCGTTGTTTACTGTTGTTTTCGTGCTGTACGTTCTTTTTCAAACATTTGACCCGGCTTAATATATCATTGACTCCTATTTCCACGCTTTTGACGATCGAGTATCGACCCCGTTTTTTCTCATTTGGACTTTGTTTTCTGCGAGTACGATCGACCCCAGCTCTTCTCATTTGGATTTTGATTGCAAACCACGAATTTGGATTATCGATAAGTTGAAAAAATGCCACCAAAATCGGCTATTAAGTGTTACTTTCGGTGTGCGACTAAAGGTACTTATTTAGTAAAATCTAAAAAAATATTATTTGTCGTATATATGTATATACAATCAATTACTATTGTTACATCAATTTCAACCGTAACAGTTTATTGACTTCTAATAAAAACATTTCAGGTCCTTTTCATCAATTTCCTAAACCTGAATACCCAAATTTGGAGAAATTAATTCAATGGAAAAATATTTTAAATGAAGACATGAAACAATAGGAAGATTCTTACATTTATAACAATATAAGAATATGTGATGATTATTTTGAACAGTTTTACCTTTCTTCAAGTAAACGACTCACTCAAAATTCTGTACCAACACTATACTTAAGTAAGTATCTAAAGTAAGCAACTTCCCAAGTAGTTATAGGCACACAATACATACTATTAATATAAAAAGAAAACTATAAATATTTTATAACTATAGATGATAATATACATAATTATTATTTTACATTAGAAATTGGTGCTCATAATTAAAAATTATAAACAAAAAAAAAAATTGATTTAATTGAATATAATGAAATAGGTATACAAGTCATCTTAACATTTTTATATACTTACATGTGGTTTGATAGATTTATAATGTGCCCTCTTTATTACCTTTTTTATATAAATAAGGGAAAGTTCCTACAAACAGTATTGAAAAATAACTACTTTTGTCACTTCTTTACATAGGTAAAACAAAAACAAAGTGTTCTAAATATGCAGAGATTATAATTTCATTGCATAACTACAAACCAAAAAAAGTTGTTTATAGTTTTTTATGTAATTTAAGAATGGCAGTGTTTAATTCAGTAAAAATTACAAGTCTATTTACAGTCAATCAGAAACTCTAAAAGAAACGAGGAAGAAAGATACTTGATTGTAGGCCGGATTTGTAATAAATTTAGCAAAATAGTCTGCTTGCTCTAGAATAGGACTATTTGCTTGTTTTGAGACAGCAGATGATAAAACTCTCTTATTTTATATATAATATAGTTAGTTTTTGAATTTAATTGTGGATTTTGTAGTGCCGTTAATAAACTTAAACTATCCGTTATTATAATCCACTTTTGATGAGTCTGTGTTTGAATGTGCTCCATAGCAGTATATACATACATATGCTGGATTCAGCGGAGTATATGCTTGTGAGTGAATTCAGCCTATGACCAAATCAACTTTTGATCTGACTATCATAGACAGTTATAGAGACTGCTTCATTGTTCCTAGACCCATCTGTATATATCTGATGATATCCCTGCCACCTATCAAGTTCCCTATAAATGTCTTCCTTATACTTTACAAAGCTCTTGACTACAATTTTTATCTGAATAAATTTTGATTCATATAACCCAGAGTAACAAGGCCATACCATGCTAGAAAATATATTGTGTTTATTAGAAATTTGTTCTGTTTCAGAAAAACCTTGAAACAAATATGAATTAATATTGGCAGTCCTGTTAATAGTGTCCCGCAGTTTAACAAGAAGTGGATGATTACTAATGGAGAGCAACCTTGCAAAAAATGTTGATTGTAAGTATTTAAACCTAAGTGCTAATGGAGGTATATTACATTCCACCTGCATTGACACTATGGGAGTAGTTCACATGGCACCATCTAGAATTGTTTGTAAAAATAACACCTCGAAACTTTACAGAGCTCTCTACAGACATTACATAATTATTGAACAAAATATTTACATTCCTATTTCTAATTCCATTTTTTCAAAAGACAACAACTCTTTTCATTGCTGACCTCCAGCCCAAGGCTATCAAAATAGTTCTTTAGTCTTAGCAGAGCTACATTGAGGACTGATTGTACACTTTGTACATCTTTGTAAATCATCTGCAAACTGCAGATTAGAAACTTCACACCCCAGAGTTAAATTTAGCTGATGTATGAATAGGATAAAAAGCAATGGGCTCAATACACCACCCTGTGATACACACCTACAAGAATATCTTGGACCAAATAACTGATTGTTAACCTTAACAAACACCTTTCTGTAGTTCAACAAATTAAAAATACAATTTACAACTTTTCCAGGTACCCGCAGTAATAATAATATTGAGGATAATTTGTTCAGATCTACATTATTGAAAGCCCCTACAATGTCAACAAAAACACCAACTAGTACTTTATTCTCGGAACGAGCATCGTGGATATCCAGACAGAGACTCTCACAAGCAGAACGGCCACAATGAAAGCCAAACTGATTGTAAGGTAAAAGATTATTACTTTCTATGTGAAAAATTAATCTCTGTTTTATTAATTGTTGGAAAGTTTTTCCAACACATGAACTCCTATTACAGGACGATAAGAATCAGCCAAATTAAAGTCTTTGCCAGGTTTTAATATTGGTACCAAACAGTCAGTTTTCCAATCCTCTGGGATAATAGAAGACGACCATAAACTATTTAATAGACTTAAAAAATAGATAGAGTTTGAACATTTTAAAGTTTAAACATTCTGTAGGAAAGCCAATCCAGGCCACATGAAGAATCTTTTCTTGAGGCTAAAGCAGATTTTAACTCTTGCATAGTTAAACAAGCGATCATGTATGAATTATCACTATTTACTCCAAGAACATTATCTACACTTATCTGTTGTGAAACAGTATCCGGTGTGTATTTATATAAAAATGTTTGAAATCAATTGAGGTCAGAAAATAAGTTAGAACTCGGAAAGCTTTTTAACGGCTTGTGCGCGTTTGAAATTAATGTAATTTTTACTATTAAGACTAGTTTTTGAAATTAATGTAGGCGTTCTTACAGTCTTCTACTACTTTTGAACATTTATCATTCCACCAAGGTACTTGACACCTTTTTATAGGACGGTTATTATTACTATCAGTAATGGTTTGGTTCAGTGGCGGCTGGTGGGTTATCGAACTGGTGGTTCACTTTACTAAAATATTGACAAAAACAACAATTGACATAAAATATGTTTATTTTTTGTACATTAAATCAATGCGAAGACATTTTTCTGTACCGAAATGTTCTATCACCTTTTTATTAAAATCTGATTCCAGTTTCTGTCCAAATCGATTCTCCGCCAAAAATAATGCAAGGAAAACAAAAGAATGCATTAAGACGCTCACATCCACACAACCATTTCTTTCTATTATACATTTCACTTTTAAAACTTCGTATAAATGCTTTATTTTTCGATTTACACTCTTGTTTTAAATTTAAAAAGGGCTGTGGCGGCCCGGCCAATTTTATGTTCACTTTACTTTGAAAAATGTTGTTATTTTCTTTAATATAATCAATATTTATACTCATTTTCAACTAATAAAAAACACAGTACAGAATAAAAGTTCTATTATAGAAACGAAATAAAAACTAAAACGAATTACGGAAATAATTATAAACAATAACGAATTAACGCGTCACGCATACAGTGAAAGTTGAAACAATACCAATAACGATTAACGAAATGTCAATCATAGCACCCATCCTTTCGGCCGGCCCCTTGCCGGCCGGCTCAATACGTCATACATCGGGTGCTCTCGGTAACCTTCGGCCGCTTCGTGCGGCGCGCGAGAACCGACTCGTTACTCGGTACATTTCTATGAACTATCTTTTGTCTCACGCGCCAGGCGTATTGATGCGTGTCTCATACAAGATGTATTAGCAGTCCTCGTGCACTCGCCGGAGCGCACGATATGAGTTTAGTAAAGCGCTCAAACTTTTTGACCATAATTGGAAATTAAATTTTTTATACCTTTTTGCATGTTTAAAAAATAAATATTAAAATGGTAATTTAAAAATTAAGATGACATAATATTTTGTAATTTTTAAATATTTTGAATTGGTGGTTCAGCGCACGGGCGCACTTAAGGTAAGGCGGCCAACTTTCCGAAAACTGAATGCGGGACGTAACCTTTCGTGAATGGCGGGGGGGGGGGGGGTTAGGGATTGGGAATGTCATGAAAATCTTCGCAACTGCCCATATTAAATTAAAGTACTCTCTTACGCGTCATGAGTTCAGAAGAAAGAAAGAAAACGAGATTAAAGCGGGCGCGATACGCTTGTCCCTATTATAGGTAATCTGTGTTCCTGTACTGTTGCCCGTGGTATGGGTGTTGTGTAGAAGTGTGGTAAAAAAATAGGGATGCGGGACATGCGGGACGCATACAACGTTTTGCGGGACTATTTTACGAATAATTTCAAAGCGGGATTTCGTCTAGCATTGCGGGACGGTCCCGCAGAATGCGGGACGGTTGGCCGCCTTAACTTAAGGTACAGCCGCCACTGGTTTGGTTTAAGCTGGGCCCGGAGAATTTGATTGCCAATAGAATAATTGAACAAAACTTTCTGTATGAGTCATGGAAATCACTATTGTCAACTTTAAAGTTCATTAACATTTTATTAACAGTTTGGTCATAACTATCCCAATTTACTAATTTCAGATTGCTGTGAAAAGGAATGTTGTTCAAGGAAATAGAGGGCTCATGTTGATCTCTTACGAGAGTAAATTTTTGTGATAGTTGGCGGATGATAACTGCCTAAAGGGTCCTGATGAACTTGCCAGTCACAAGAAAGAAATAAAGAAGAAGACACCAAAGTTAAATCTAGACTGTTTGGTTTCCAAATATGAGAACCTATAGTTGTTGGTTAACCATTATTTAAAAGTATTAAGTCATGGTCATCCATGGAATCCATAATAGCTCTGCCCGGAGAATCTACGCGACTGGAACCCCAAAAAGTATGATGGGCGTTAAAATCGCTTGCAATTATCAACGGTTTTTGGAATACTGTACAATAAACGATCGAACTTCGCCCTTTCAAAAGCAGGAAAACTATTACCAGGATTGTAAACACTAACCAAAGAAATGCATTTATGTTTCACTTTAATAATAATTACTACATTTTGTAACGAATCATCATAAAAAGTATCTAGTTTAGAGAAATGTATACCGTTTTTATTAATATTGCTACGCCATTATGATCATTACTGCAGTCATTCTTAATAATGGTAAACCAAGTAAATTAAATTGAATGTTAGGTTTGAGCCAAGTTTCTGAAATAAGAGCTACATGTATATTATTTTGGTATAGAAAATTTTGAAACTCAAGTCTGTTACTTCACAGACTTTGAGCGTTCCACTGTACAATATTTAAGAGTTGGTGGTTGAATGTGACGATTTGCTATTTTTATCCTGTATGGTTTCTTTAATAGCTGAGCTAATAAATTGTGAACTAATAGTTATATTTTGAGTTTTATTTAAAGTTATAACTTTTACTATAGATTCTGTTAATAGTCATAGTTTCAGAATTTGATAGTATTGCTTGTATTATAGTATTGTATTACTTCTTGGGTTGAGATGTAGTGAATAGATTATATTAACTAAACATACTTATTAACCATTATATACTACGTAAGCTAATTTTGTACCTATTTAATGTACGATCTATTATAAATAAAGGCAGTATCTATTCAGCAATCTCGGCTTTCATTCCTCTCTCAGGGCACCACATTACAGGCTATTTAATTTTTTATTAAGGGAGGGAAAATTTAATGAATTTTTTAACGTGTCAGCATATGACTTGAGTTTACTGTTTGCGATTTTCTTTTGCCTTATAGAGCACTGGCTAGAGATGGCAATGTGATTGCCATTACAATTAATGCACTTAGCTTTTTCAATGTTAACCTTGCATTCTTTGAAAGAATACCCCTCTGTGCATATGGAGCATCGCGGTGAATTTTTACAAAACTTAGCCAGATGATCATAGCGTAAACATTTAAAACACTGTTTTATAGGTGGGACATATGTGGAGACAGGCAGGCGCCACATCTTAATGTGAACATAGTCCGGGGGTGAGGTAACAGACGCAAAAGTTATTCCTACGCTCTGAGTAGGTTGCAGTGTGAGGTGTTATTTTCTCCTTTTACTTTACGCATTATGCGTCGGACAGAAATGACTTTTTGTTGTTGATATTGCCTTATATATTTTGTGATTGGACAGATGAGTGGGAACCGAAGAGATAACTCCCGATAGTTCGGTAGCCCCTGCTGGTATTGAAGATTTAGGTCGTTATTCTTTTAGATAATATGTAGGATTTTCTAAAAAGGCATTTGCCAAATTCGCACGCTGGAAAACAACACCGACCGATTTATTATTATTTTTTAAATGTTGTATACCTCTCACAGAGCGTATAAAACTAGTACTAAGCGACATCAAGTCCCTATTACCGAGTGTGACATCATTAGTACTTTCGACAAATACTATGAATTCAGACTTGGCTTCCGCATCTTCAGGGTATCGCCGACAATAATCAGCGACCCTAAAGGGAGCGAAGGCATTTGCATCCTGCAATACTGGCGAATACTCGCAATCGGAATCGCTGTTTGTGCTGAAAGGCAAGGACTCACCCGAATCCTTCTTTTTACGTTTTTTCACCATCTCTCCATATAAACACTTACATATATACATATTAAGTTTTACTTCTTTACAATTAAAGTAAACAAAAATTTGCAAATTATAGTATAAAACTATTTAAAATAATTAAAATTTTCAAAAAGCCCGCGTCAACGTTTCAATTCCCGCGCTCTTTTCTAACCATCATAAACCATATATATTTTTTTTGGTTATGTTCGTTCCGATCAGAACAGGCAGAGAGAACAAAGCACATACAGCCAAAAACCATAGATAATACACTATCTTAGAAATTATAAACTTAACATCCGTCACTTGTCATCTGTCCAGATGACAGATGTCATAAATATAATACTCTTGATACTTTAAATGAATTGGAACGTAAAAAAGTGAAAATTTATATTTTTAATATCTACATATTCTTAAGAACATATTTAAGTCCTAACACAAAAAAAATCTCAAAAATCCTCTGTCACAGAGGCCGCTAATACTTTCGAATAAATAAAAGTACTTATTAAAAAAATAAAAGTACTCATACATCTTCTATATATATAAAAATGGATTGCTGTTCCTTAGTCTCGCTAAAACTTGAGAACGGCTGAACCGATTTGGTTAATTTTAGTCTTGAAATACTCCTCGAAGTCCAGGGAAGGTTTGAAAGGTGAGAAAAATTGGAATAATTGCCGGGAAAACCCTAAAACCAGCCCTTTGTTGTTTCCCATACAAACGTTTTTTTTGACATTAGATTTGACAACTATCTAATACTAGCTTTTGCCGCGACTTCGTCTGCGTGGAATAGTAACTTCTGGCAGATTTTTGGTTCTTCCCACATAGATCCCGTTCTTGCGGGGTTTTCGGAATGGTCGAGTTCCTGTAGAATTTTCAGGATAAAACCTATGTTTTTTTTAAATTCACAATGAAGTACTCTTAACCAACAACATATTTATTTGTTTATTTGAATAAAGATTAATATTATTATGTTGATACAACTTAAACAAATTATTTCGACCAAACTAGGTACCATAAAAACGGTTTTTGTGAGTTAATCTTAAAAGATAGACATATACTGTCGCGGACTGTTTTTTAGATCATTAAAAGAGCTTTTATTCTTTAATACATATTTTTTGTGTAACTTGAACCGTTTTCACGGCGCACGCAACAGAAGGCTTCAAAGATGAAATAATTTCTCCCGTTTTTTACTCATTTACCACTATACCTTTGCTCCTATTGGTCGTAGCGTGATGTTATATAGCCCACAGCCTTCCTCGATAACTGGACTATGCAACACAAAAAGAATTATTCAATTCCAACCAGTAGTTTCGGAGATTAGCGTTTTCAAACAAACAAACAAACTCTTCAGCTTTATAATATTAGTATAGATTTCATTCTATTCAAAATAATACTGAAATTTACAACAACAGTTTAGTGACACTGACTAACATCAAATACATATATTGTTAAAATATTATAAAAGCTAGTGATTACATAAATTCGGAAAACGAAAAAGTGTTTTGTTTTAATGTTATTACTAGTTTATGTAACAATCATATGTAACATTTATTTTCACCGTAAGTGGTTGTATGTATCACGTATAACGTTTGTTTCGTATAGTTAACACTGCGTTGTCAAATGTTATATTCAAAAATTTTCGAAAACGATAAATACAATAAATTCTATATAAAGATGTGATGTTATGGTTAACAACACTTTTTCATTCAAATATTTTAAGCTAGGTAAACACGTTTTGTAACAGAACGTTGTCTTTATATGGAGAAAGTCACAGGTAAATAAAAATATGCACTAGCATATTAAGTTCTACAAAAATATTGTTGGATTCCTTTTTTAATTACATATTTTGCTTTTATGAATTACACTATATAAACTAGGAGAAAACATTTTAGTATATTTAAGTCTTATTATTTTATAAAGTTACATATTTATTTACGTATTTTTTGATATCTGCTTTTTACGATCTCAAATACAGTAGAGATCTTTTTGCGTAAAAGTTTTGTGTTTCAGGTCTGATTTGGCACAGTGCCATTCATAATCAATTTATTTATAAGGTTTTATTTGAGAAGCTTTACAACACAGACAACAGTTTGTGTACTAATATGATTGAAAAATTTAGCGACCACTTACAATTTTAATTTTATCATGTAATCAGTAGAATATTATATCTCTGTTCTCGACTTGTTTGTCATTGTAATAAAATGTGGTGGTTTCATGCGTCATTATCGGAGTCTTGATGTTGCAAATCGTGTTTTAAAGAAGACAGGTAGAAACTACTCCGTGAGAAAGGAAACCAGAAATATGCACAAATTTGGTATATGTATCATGTAGAATGTGGACTACGACCACCATTAGAAAAACCTTCTTGAATATTTCGTCTCAAATATAACAACCAATCCACACGTCTAGAAAAATATATATACAGAGATTAAACTGCGAGGCTATTAAAATTAGGAAATATTCTAACCGCAATAAATAAAATGGCTGGAAATTATCTAAACTATGTATCCTCCTATAAAACATGGAAAATGTCTTTGATCACGTCGCCAGAACTTAGGATTCAGTCAAAGTATTCTAAGATAAATCTAGGGAACAAGTAATGATGATAGACTTGGTCAACAAACTAAATTTACTCTAGATATATCCTTCTAACAGACACACTACATACAGACCGTTTACAGTTTTGTATTCGTGTACTCTGGTGGTTGTTGTTGTTACTACCATGTGCAATTATAAATTTTTATTGCATTTCATTCGGTTCCCTACCAATATATATGCAACATCTATCTGGTTGTCTTGGGTTCATGAGTTGTATGTATTTATGAGTCTGCGGGTACGAAACTTGCGATGGCCGGAGAAGCGGCGGAGCGGGGCGTGCGGCGCGGGGCGAAAAGACAGCGGTGTCTTGCGTGTGTACGAAACAAACAACCGCTCACGTAGTGTTGTGATAAACATGAATTCACGTCGAAGAGAACTATTGGAGCCCAGTCTAATGACAGAAATTTTATTACCTAGAGATGATATTTATCCAATAAATCAACGAAAACACAGTTTGAGAATTTTCTACACTATTACGAGCTACGTTGTCATTCAAGAAAGTTCTACAATTAGGTACACAAGAATGAGTATAGAGACATTCGATAATGTTTTACAGAAAATTAGAAGCAATCTGGCATCAAACATTTTCGGAAACCGTTTAAAATAAACGATATTAACTCTTCATTGTCAATTTCCATATAATTTTTTTGGTCTTCATTAGTAGTATTATAGAATATAATTCACAGAATTCAGATTGGAAGGTAATTGGGAAATTTTTGAACCCAAAAGTTATTGTAGTAAATCCGTATTGTCCAAACATGATTGAATTAGATGCCTGTTATCAGAGCGTTTTGTTTAGACAACAAAAGTTGTTTTAAACCACTGTCAAGATTGGATAGGAGTTCTAAACGTACGAATCGTATAATATTGTAAAATTTTACGGTAAGCTTTTTCATTGTTACATTCGGAAAAGCGACAAGATTTTAGATAGATAGATATTTCCAGTGTAAGTAGAATGTTCTACGGCATTAGTAAAAGACAGAGTTTAGACTTGTACCTACATGTAACATGACTTACAACCTTATAGTCGATAGCAATCAAGACGCTATTCCTCTTCCTCTTTATTCAAGTCAGAATATTGAATTAGATTAAATACGAATTTGATCGATTAGAATTGAAAAAATAAGTAGAATGAACTTTGTGACAATATGCAGATATTTTGCCTTTCTTATTTAAAAAGTGTATATTTCTTTGCAATGAAATCTAATTACTAATTAACAAAAAACCAGCTGAATCTCATCCAGATAAACTGAAAAACATCAAATCCATCGGGACAAAGTAAAGTACACAAGTGAAATTGAAAAACTAGTGAAAATCTCATGAAATACTTTGCGACGTGGTAACGGCTCAAAATACATTACAGTGCTAAACGTTAAGAACCGATCAAATACAAACAATGAAAAACAATAACAGTCAGTAAAAGACACTTTGGGCGATTCTGTGTGTGTGGAACTGAATTGAAGTGAAAAATTCATACAGACATTATTTAGGTTAACTATAGAAAAACATAATCTTCCAAGAAATTGACTTATTAGCGACATCTGTTAGCGGATAGCTAACAGATGAAACTCAAAGCGTAGTTCAATCGACCAAATCGACCAAGTCGTAGTAGTACCATAACTCGACACAAGAGGGCACTAATATTAAATATTATTTAAATGAAAACTGTTTACTATTTAAAAATATTTTTAAGCGAAATGAAAGATATAAAAAACTAGTTAAAAGTTATTAAGTACTAACACTAGAATTATTACTAACAGTAATAGAAATATTAACAAATAGCGATAAATAATATACTCGTACTTACTGCTAAGAATCATTCATGTAGTACTCAAAGTTTGTGAGAAGTACAGGCTTTTTAATTTCATTTTTATTTATTTATTTTTTAAAAACAATAACGCTGAACGCTGAAATGTAACTTTGGAACCTAAACAAAAGTACTTAGGAATGGAAATGATCAAGTAAGTATGTAGAAATAAGGGACATAAAAGAAAGTTTATTATTCTCAAAAACACAAAGCAAATCCAATACCCATTTCATTTTCTTAACATGTATGTTTATCGATATTGGATACCATCAAACTGTGTTTGAAAGATCCCAAACAATGAATATGTAACCTGAGAGGAGAAAACGTTCGAGGAATTTAAACCCACGGTCCTTGTGTATAAGGTGTTATATGGAATGAGTTATTATTATGTTCATTCAATAAGGAGATCGTGCCATTTATTAATATAACTTTACCACAGTAAGTAGTATTATTTTTTAAAATGTGTAGTATGTTTTGCAGATTAATGATAATATGGAAAGGACACAACTAAACAAATGTTGAGGCCAGAAAGTCTGTGTCATGATTATGAATAATAGAAAAATATCTCCTGAAAGTTACTTGAGAAATAAACAGAAAATCGGTGTTTCATTAAACCATATAAAACTCAAAGACTTATTTTATTTTACAGATCTATTATGTTTTATAAAATACAGGAAGACGGTACTTACAATAACTGATGTTGCTAATCAAAAACTGTATAGAGATATGCCATTATAGAATATTTGACGTTTATTTGAAAAAATTCTCAAATTGTTTATTGTTCAATAATGAACATGCAATTTGATTATTTCTTTGTGAACTGCTATAATTTTTCAATAAAAATGATGACTGAAGTTTGAATGAGAAGTATGATCCAGAAAACGCTATAGACGCAATATATATGGGTCACATGATATTCTTACGACTCTTGCTATTAAAACAAATATTTTAATTTAGATGTTAAATTGATATACATATACTAGCTTTTGCCGCGACTCCGTCCGCGTGGAATAGTGACTTCCGCCAGATTTTTGGTTCTTCCCACATAGTTCCCGATTCCTGCGGGGTTTTCGGAATGGTCGAGTTCCCGTAGAGTTTTCAGGATAAAACCTATGTTTTTTTAATTAACAATGAAGTACTAAAGTAATATTACGATGATAATTATATCGCATAAACAAATTAGCGCTGCATTCCACCGGCTTGCCCGCAAGCTCCGCCTCTCTCCCGCCGCGCCGGCCAGCGCAGAGAGCGAGTTGGTTTTGTTTCGGAGTTATTTATCATTGTAATCTTTAAAGTTTTTTGTTGAAATTAAGTTATGTCAAAGATAATTTTATTCACAATGAAGTACTCTTATCCAACAACATATTTATTTGTTTATTTGAATAAAGATTTATATTATTATGTTGATACAACTTAAACAAATTATTTCGACCAAATTAGGTACCATAAAAACGGTTTTTGTGAGTTAATCTTAAAAGATAAACGTATACTGTCGCGGACTGTTTTTTAGATCATTAAAAGAGCTATTATTCTTTCATACATATTTTTCGTGTATCTTGAACCGTCTTCACGGCGCACGCAACGGAAGGCTTCAAAGATGAAATAATTTCTCCCGTTTTTTACACATTTACCACTATATCTTTGCTCCTATTGGTCGTAGCGTGATATTATATAGCCTACAGCCTTCCTCCAGCCAGTTATCGAACTGGACTATCCAACACAAAACGAATTATTCAATTCGAACCAGTAGTTTCGGAAATTAGCGCTTTCAAACAAACAAACAAACAAACTCTTCAGCTTAATAATATTAGTATAGATAATTCATTATCTTGAACAAAGACCCAAGAAAAATGAAAAAAGAATAAAAAAAAAAGAATAAATAATAAAACAAACAGAGTGAGCTAAATAAAACAGTTTAATAAACATAATATATTGTAAATCATATTACAATTTACACATATAAATAAAGCCATGCCATGAACCCGGCACCCGCACGTTTAATCCATGGTATGCTGAGAAGTTTCATCTCTGGTTGCTAATTGTTAGGTAAAGCGATAAAGTCCTATGAGATTAATACCGTCTTGAGAGGAGAAAATCTCCCACTTTATGTCTTCCTGTTCCGTTGAACTTACGAGTACGTTCAGAACATACCATCACTGCTTATAAATACTCGTTTTATTAAAATAGATTCTGTTTGAAAACGATATCAGAAAATACTATTATTGAACAGTTCTACGACCTGACAGTTGACAGCATCTAGTATTGTATAGTATTTTATGAAAATAAATGTTAGAATAGCACGCGTGTACCTCATACATCTGTAACCACAAACAGTAGCCAATGCATTATACGGTATTATGTTGTATCAGGCATCAACTATATGCAATAATGAACACATTTTCAATTCCGATAATAAACATTTACATTTATCGATAGATATAATTATTTAATTAATTTGATATTTAACCATTTTTGTTTTCGAGAAATAAAATATCTTTTTCAATAGAACACGGACTTCAGGAACCAACAGCATAATTTTATGATTTTTTAATTAATATCTTTATTACATTTCACATAAATCTAATTATTCAATCTTACTCCAATCCTCAAAAGTATCAATTACACCGGTGCCGCGGTGTGCTGCTCTAGGAATACTTGTGGATTATCAAATAATTTTGAAATTCACTTACTCAGATATACCTACACTATACTCAAATGAAAGTCCATAGTGTAAATAGTCTTTAATTATGAATATTAAGATGAGGCAGTGATCGATAAACCTACATATCGATATAAAAAAAACCTCACACAATGTAATTACGTCTAATCCACGAAAATAGTAAAATTAAAAGTCCAAGGGCATGCAGTCAAGTTATAAGAGGAGCGGCCATCTTGAAACGTGGTAGATAACTACTGGGCAATAAAATAAAGACAACATACTGACAATTATATCATAACATTAATGTGTCTACACTTATTCGTCATCAGCCTATCAGAGCCCACTTCTGAGCAAGGCCTCTTTCTCACATGGAGAAGGTTTGAGCATTAATCACCACGCTTGCTCAAAACGGGTTGGTGATTTCAGACTTAAAATTATGAAACTATAAGTCCAGGTTTCCTCACGATGTTTTCCTTCACCGTATGTCAGTGATGTCTAAATACTCTCAGAAAGTATATATGACTCCGAAAAATCACATTGGTACTTTTTTGCTCGGGTCAGGCTCGAACCCGCGCCCTCGTGTGAGGCGGGCCTTTTAACCACTAGGCCACCACTGACACACTTATTACGTGAAACTAAATACCTATACGATGTATTTAGGGAACACACATTTAATTTGAACCGAACCTTTAAATTCCCGAACGCACCTGAAGTGACCTTAATGCGATGACGTTTGGATTTTTCATTTTTACGCGGTAAAGGTTTAATTTGTTATTTAAAAGGAGGCTTTATAAAACAACTACATTTTTTCATGATTTTGTTAATCCGAAATATATATAACTAAGTTAGTTAACTATAGATCTAACATTAAATTATAGTAAATAAATTTCTTACATCTATCGATACTATATTTTACTTTAGCTAGCGGAAGATAGGATATAACTATATGTAGGACATTGTGCTTTAAAAATTGTAACCAATAAAATCTTAATAATTTTAGGAACATAGAATTGTTGAGATGAAAATTTAAGCTAAACTGTAAAACGTTTTACTCTCCCAGTGTATATAAAAGTGCTAATCAACAGGTGCATTTTAGCGGTGTAGCCACGGGCGCCGCGGCCATATTCGGAAACGGAAGTTATAAACCATCCGGTGACTTTTGATAAGAGCTAATGTGAAACTAAGCTGTTAATGTGCGGCCATTACGTGCATGTAAATATTACGCGCTCTGTACGGTACATACTACATGCTTACACTCTATCGGTGTGTTTGAAAAAGCTTCATACCTATTACACTTTATTTAATATTATAAATGGAAACTATAAACTCTGCGACCAAACGAAATAGAAGAGAGTTGGCTAATAAAATTGTTACTACTGGGATGTACACAAAATGAATAATTAAGTGTAAAGCTATAATTATATTATATGTATAAGTACTTTTATTTTTTTAATAAGTACTTTTATTTATTCGAAAGTGTTAGCGGCCTCTGTGACAGAGGATTTTTTAGATTTTTTTTCGTGTTAAGACTCAAATATGTTCTTAAGAATATGTAGATATTAAAAATATAAATTTTCACTTTTTTACGTTCCAATTCATTTAAACTTTAAAGTATCAAGAGTATTATATTTATGACATTTGACATCTTGACAGATTACAAGTGACGGATGTTAAGTTTATATATTTTCTAATATAGTGTATTATCTATGGTTTATGATGGTTAGAAAAGAGCGCGGGAATTGAAACGTAGACGCGGGCTTTTTGAAAATTTTAATTATTTTAAATAGTTTTATAAGTACTATAATTTGCAAATTTTTGTTTAGTTTATTGTAAAGAAGTAAAACTTAATATGTATATATGTAAGTGTTTATATGGAGGGATGGTGAAAAAACCTAAAAAGAAGGATTCGGGTGAGTCCTTGCCTTTCAGCACAAGCAGTGATTCCGATTGCGAGGATTCGCCAGTATTGCAGGATGCAAATGCCTTCGCTCCCTTTAGGGTCGCTGATTATTGTCGGCGATACTCTGAAGATGCGGAAGCCAAGTCTGAATTCATAGTATTTGTCGAAAGTACTAATGATGTCACACTCGGTAATAGGGACAGGATGTCGCTTAGTACTAGTTTTATACGATCTGTGAAAGGTATACAATATTTAAAAAATAATAATAAATCGGTCGGTGTTGTTTTCCAGCGTGCGAATTTGGCAAATGCCTTTTTAGAAAATACTACACATCTAAAGGAACAACGACTTAAAGCTTCAATACCAGCAGGGGCCACCGAACTATCGGGAGTTATCTCTTCGGTTCCCACTCATCTGTCCAATCACAAAATATATAAGGCAATATCAACAACAAAAAAAGTCATTTCTGCCCGACGCATAATGCGTAAAGTAAAAGGAGAAAATAACACCTTCACACTGCAACCTATTCAAAGCGTAGTAATAACTTTTGCGTCTGCTACGTCACTGCCGGACTATGTTCACATTAAGATGTGGCGCCTGCCTGTCTCCACATATGTCCCACCTATAAAACAGTGTTTTAAATGTTTACGCTTTGATCATCTGGTTAAGTTTTGTAAAAATTCACCACAATGCTCCTCCTCTCTTTCAAAGAATGCAAGGTTAACATTGAAAAAGCTAAGTGCATTAATTGTAATGGCAATCACATTGCCATCTCTAGCCAGTGCCCTATGAGGCAAAAGAAAATCGCAAACAGTAAACCCAAGTCATATGCTGACACATTAAAAGGTTCATTAAATTTTCCCTCCCTTAATAAAAAATTAAATACCCAAGAAGTAATATAATACTATAATACAAGCAATACTATCAAATTCTGAAACTATGACTATTAACAGAATCTATAGCAAAAGTTATAACTTTAAATAAAACTCAAAATATAAGTATTAGTTCACAATTTATTAGCTCAGCTATTAAAGAAACTATACAGGATAAAAATAACAAATCGTCACATTCAACCACCAACTCTTAAATATTGTACAGTGGAACGCTCAGTCTGTTAAGTAACATACTTGAGTATAATTTTTTTTTATCCAATAATAATATACATGTAGCTCTTATTTCAGAAACTTGGCTCAAGCCTAACATTCAATTTAATTTACGTTGTTATACCATTATTAAGAATGACTGCAGTAATGATCATAATGGCGTAGCAATATTAATTAAAAACGGTATACATTTCTCTAAACTAGATACTTTTTATGATGATTCGTTACAAAATGTAGTAATTGTTATTAAAGTGAAACATAAATGCATTTCTTTGGTTAGTTTTTACAATCCTGGTAATAGTTTTCCTGCTTTTGAAAGGGCGAAGTTCGATCTTTTATTGTACAGTATTCCAAAACCGTTGATAATTGCAGGTGATTTTAACGCCCATCACACTTTTTGGGGTTGCAGTCGCATAGATTCTCGGGGCAGAGCTATTATGGATTCCATGGATGACCATGACTTAATACTTTTAAATAATGGTCAACCAACAACTATAGGCTCTCATATTTGGAAACCAAACAGTCTAGATTTAACTATGGTGTCTTCTTCTTTATTTCTTTCTTGTGACTGGCAAGTTCATCAGGACCCTTTAGGCAGTTATCATCTGCCAACTATCACACAATTTACTCTTGTAAAAGATCAACATGAGCCCTCTATTCCCTTGAACAACATTCCTTTTCACAGCAATCTGAAATTAGTAAATTGGGATAGTTATGAAAAAATCTATACTAATATTATAAAGCTGAAGAGTTTGTTTGTTTGTTTGTTAGAAAGCGCTACTCTCCGAAACTACTGGTTCGAATTGAATAATTGTTTTTGTGTTAGATAGTCCAGTTATCGAGGAAGGCTGTGGGCTATATAACATCACGCTACGACTAATAGGAGCAAAGATATAGTGGTAAATGTGTAAAAAACGGGAGAAATTATTTCATCTTTGAAGCCTTCCGTTGCGTGCGCCGTGAAAACGGTTAAAGATACACAAAAAAAAATGTGTTAAAGAATAATCGCTCTTTTAATGATCTAAAAAAACAGTCCGCGACAGTATATGTCTATCTTTTAAGATTAACTTACAAAAACCGTTTTTATGGTACCTAATTTGGTCGAAATAATTTAAGTTGTATCAACATAATAATATTAATCTTTATTCAAATAAACAAATAACTATGTTGTTGGTTAAGAGTACTTCATTGTGAATAAAAAAAAAAACATAGGTTTTATAATATCCTGAAAATTCTACAGGAACTCGACCATTCCGAAAACCCCGCAAGAACGGGAACTATGTGGGAAGAACCAAAAATCTGCCGGAAGTCACTATTCCACGCGGACGAAGTCGCGGCAAAAGCTACTTATTAATAAAATGTTGATGAACTTTAAAGTTGACAATAGTGATCTCCTTCACTCATACAGAAAGTTTTGTGCAATTATTCTATTGGCAATAAAATTCTCCGGGCCCAGCTTAAACCATAACACAAACTGATAGTAATAACAACAACGTCCTAGAAAAAGGTGTCAAGTACCTTGGTGGAAGGATAAATGTTCAAAAGTAGTAGAAGACTGCAAGAACGCCTACATTAATTTCAAAACTAGTCTTAATAGTAAAAATTACATTAATTTCAAACGCGCACAAGCCTTTAAAAACGCACTTTAAAAGAAGAACGTTGTAAAATTTGGTCTGAATTCTGCTCATCAATAAATCGTTTGACATCTATAAATCGCATTTGGACTAAAATAAGTAAATTCAAAAAAAGCTTTCCGAGTTCTAACTTATTTTCTGACCTCAATTGGGTTCAAACATTTTTATATAAATACACACCAGATACTGTTTCACAACACATAAGTATAGATAATGTTCTTGGAGTAAATAGTGATAATTCATACATGATCGGTTGTTTTACTATGCAAGAGTTAAAATCTGCTTTAGCCTCAAGAAAAGATTCTTCATGTGGCCTGGATTGGCTTTCCTACAAAATGTTTAAACTTTTAAATGTTCAAACTCTATCTATTTTTTTAAGTCTATTAAATAGTTTATGGTCGTCTTCTATTATCCCAGAGGATTGGAAAACTGACTGTTTGGTACCAATATTAAAACCTGGCAAAGACTTTAATTTGGCTGATTCTTATCGTCCTATTACACTGAGTTCATGTGTTGGAAAAATTTTCGAACAATTAATAAAACAGAGATTAATATTTCACATAGAAAGTAATAATCTTTTACCTTACAATCAGTTTGGCTTTCGTTGTGGCCGTTCTGCTTGTGAGAGTCTACGTCATTTCTGTCTGGATATCCACAATGCTCATTCCGAGAATAAAGTATTAGTTGGTGTTTTTCTTGACATTGTAGGGGCTTTCAATAATGTAGATCTGAACAAATTATCCTCAATATTATTATTACTGCGGGTACCTGGAAAAGTTGTAAATTGGATTTTTAATTTTTTGAACTACAGAAAGGTGTTTGTTAAGGTTAACAATCAGTTATTTGGTCCAAGATATTCTTGTAGGTGTGTATCACAGGGTGGTGTATTGAGCCTATTGCTTTTTATCCTATTCATACATCAGCTAAATTTAACTCTGGGGTGTGAAGTTTTCTAATCTGCAGTTTGCAGATGATTTAGTTGTTTATTGCTCTGATACAAATTTTTTACGTGTACAATCAGTCCTTAATCTTGCTCTCCAAAGACTAAAGAACTATTTTGATAGCCTTCGGCTGGAGGTCAGCAATGAAAAAAGTAAAGTTGTTGTCTTTTCAAAAAATGGAATTAGAAATAGGAATGTAAATATTTTGTTCAATAATAATGTAATGTCTGTAGAGAGCTCTGTAAAGTTTTTAGGTGTTATTTTTACAAACAATTTTAGATGGAATAAGTATGCTGAAACTCTAGAATCTCGAGCTTTAAATGCTTGTAATGTTTTAAAATCTTTAACAAGCACATATTGGGGTGCTGATCCAAGTATTCTATTAACATTGTATAAATCATTAGTAAGGAGTCATTTTGAATATGCTTTTTTTTGTTTTGCAGGGGTAAGAACTATAGTAGATAAATTAGAAAAGATACAGAATAAATGTTTGCGTATTATAGTGGGTGCCATGGGAACTACTCCCATAGTGTCAATGCAGGTGGAATGTAATATACCTCCATTAGCACTTAGGTTTAAATACTTACAATCAAAATTTTTTGCAAGGTTGCTCTCCATCAGTAATCATCCACTTCTTGTTAAACTACGGGACACTATTAACAGGACTGCCAATATTAATTCATATTTGTATCAAGGTTTTTCTGAAACAGAACAAATTTTTAATAAACATAATATATTTTCTAGCATGGTATGGCCTTGTTACTCTGGGTTATAAGAATCAAAATTTATTCAGATTAAAATTGTAGTCAAAAGTCTTCTAAAGTATAAGGAAGACATTTATAGGGAACTTGATAGGTGGCAGGGATATCATCAGATATATACAGATGGGTCTAGGAACAATGAAGCAGTCTCCATAACTGTCTATAATAGTCAGATCAAAAGTGGATTCGGTCACAGGCTGAATCCACTCACAAGCATATACTCCGCTGAATCCATAGCTGTATATACTGCTATGGAGCACATTCAAACACAGACTCATCCTAAGTGGATTATAATAACGGATAGTTTAAGTTTATTAACGGCACTACAAAATCCACAATTAAATTCAAAAACTAACTATATTATACATAAAATAAGAGAGTTGTATCACCTGCTGTCTCAAAACAAGCAAATAGTCCTATTCTGGACACCAGCCCACATTGGTGTGCATGGTAATGAGCAAGCAGACCATTTCGCTAAATTTATTACAAATCTGGCCCACAATCAATTAAGTCATAACTTTTTAAATTTCCCAATTCCTTATTCAGACGCTCCTAAAACTCAAGTTACAGAAAGAATTTTAGAACTTGTGGCATCAGATGGTAAAGGTAAAAGGAAAATGGTTCGCTACAATAAAGAAAAAGGTCTCTTCTCCCTGGTTTACCCGGGGTAGTGACTATAGCCATAGAAAGTATTATACCACAATCTGTCGTTTGCGTCTGGGACATTGTCGTTTTGGTGCTCACCTTTTTAGGATTGGTGTTTTTGACTCTTCAACTTGTAGATATTGCAATAGTGCTGATGAAACCCTCGAACATATATTTTTTGATTGTCCACAGTTTAGTATTCAAAGGATGGTCCTTGTAGATCAACTTTTAAGTATTTTTAAAACTGCTGAAGATATCCCGCGCTCCCTTCAGCAAATACTAAGCATTCAAGAATGCTTCTTGCCAGTTTATGGCTTTATTGTTTCTACTATAAATGAAATCTAATTGTTATTTGTACATATGTATATAATACAAATTTATTCGTTTTGTTTTAGATATTTGCTTTCAGCTATTTCAGCTATTTTCAGAATTTGACTGTTATATCGATTTTGACAATTTAATTATTGTACTAAAAATGACATTACAAGGACTTGACATTGAAAAAAAAGAATTTGCCAAAAAAAATATTTTAAATAAATACATGGTTTCGGCCTTATAATTAAAAAAGGATTCAAGAAGAAAAATTAAAAGAAGACATGGCTTCGGACTTAAATTTAAAAAATGTTTTAAGAAGAAAATTAAAAGAAGACATGGCTGTATGGGCTTTGTTCTCTTTGCCTGTTCTGAACGGAACGAACATAACCAAAAAAAAAAGTCTATGGCAACATGACATTGACACTTAACAATTACCATGCCAGATGTATTGTTATTTGAGTCTGACTAATGACTTGTTTAACTGTTTAACTGACTTGTTTTCAACGACCACTGCTTTGTTTTTTACGGACTCCGAACCCGCCTAACGTTTTACGACCGTTGCTTTCACATTGGACACCGACGATCGCCTGCACGTTTGACTTGGAATTGTTAATTTGGATTCGCTCACGCTGGCTTGTGGATTGGATATTACTGAAACGATGGATCGCTGTGTGAATTTTGGGATAGCAACTAGTAACATTGTACCCCTGCATAGTCCCTAGACGATATTTTAATTATTATTGAAGAGGAATAAAGTATTCCATTAAAATTATTTGTTTTATTTTATGACTTTTATCACATAGTTCACTCCTGTTCCTCGTAAAATTCCATACTTGTTACCGATATCTGTATGTCTTTGAGTCTTTCTTGCCTTGTTATAACTTACCAGATATTCTCTTCTAAATAACATTATTATTTTTCACATACTTTTAAATGTATTCATCTAACTCCTTAAAGATAATGCAATATAACCTCACTTTTACTAAACCTCCAATAACTCAGCTATCTGATTGTCAATTTCTATAGAATTTTCAATGAAGAAACTCTTAATTTTGAACCTTTTAATTAATATTATTTTTATGTCTTTATGAGGGCCCAGAATCGTATGCAATACTTTCGATCTCCTTTGTTACTCGTTCAATTTCTTACAATTGATACATTTTTGTCTTCATCTCTTGACCAGTATAATTTCGTAGCAGTGAAAGAATGATATCAAGACAATAACAATATACCAATAAATCTTTTGAGTTCTGCTACCGGGAGAATAATAAGTGACCAATATTTGGCCAAAATAAAAAAAATACTTTGTAACTTTCAATTTCAGAACTTATTTGAGAACTACACAATTACAAATACATACACACACATACAAATACATCTATATACAAAAAACAATAATAAAAACAGGGACTTAATACAGATTCTTAACATTCTTGACTTTCTTGACAGGAGAATATTTATAAAAAAAAAATAAATAGAAGTAAAACAAATACTGTGATTTTTTTTACTCCTTCTCTGTACAAGCTATCAGATTGCGGAATAAACTTCCACAAAAAATTAGAAAGGCACCTACTAGGGCATTTTTAGGCGTCGTTTCTACGAACATCTTGTTAAGAATGGACGGATCATCATTGCCTTCGTCGTCGTCGCCCTCGCCGTATGCATGCATGCATCATGAAATCATTTTTGTATGATGTATTAAAGTAACTTTATAATCATAATTTAATATCTTCCACGTTTTCATGATAGCCAATAAGTCGGAAGGTCGCAGTTATATAAGATGAGTCAAAAGTATTTATTTCTTTCCTATGTTTATTAAGTATAAAAATTAGGACATTTTTGTATGCCTGGAAACATTCGGAGTAAATTGGACTGATAACTCTTATTTATTTTGTTTGAAGGAGTAATGATCTCGGGACACCTCGAGGGTGTGCTGGGCCGAGTCCACCGCAGCGCCGCACTAATGGCAGCCTCCTCCCGGCACTCTCCTGGCCGTCCTACACAAGTAGTACTCGAAGTACCCGTGTCGGAGTGCCCTCCTATCCGAGACGTAGTCGGCCACGAGACGCCACGAGATCCCAAGGCGGATCGCCGGCAAGGGCAGTCGCTGTGGCCCAGGAGACCGTACGGTACCCACCGCCGTCTTAAACTAAGCTGGGGCCCTTGGGCATATCAGAATTAGAGGCCCTTTTGGAAAGTAAAAAACGCTAATTACACTAACATTTTAAAAATAAGTTTAATCATTTATTGATGTTATAAATACGTCATTAATGATATACGAATGCTGCTGTTTTTTGGTTCTGATTACGATAATGGTTTCTTTCGGGATTTCTGTTGAGCAAAATCTTCTATTATATCATTAAAGTCAATGTTTTGAAGGATATCACTTTCAATGCACATAATTGACAAATTACTTAGTCGTTCTTGTAACAATTCATTTTTTATTCATTTTTTATTCTCTTAAGCTGCGAAAATGACCGCTCTCCACTGCCATTAGTAACCATCAAGCAAAGGAATATTCTTGTAGCAATTTCTACGTTTGGAAAAGTTTCTTCCAATTTATCTGCTTTTATTAAGTTATGTAAGGTTGAGATATTTAAATCCGCCGATCGCTTTGCTATGTTTTTTAAATATTGACTTAAATGAAAACCTTCTGTTTTAAACTCATCTGCATTTATGTCTTCATGATAAAATTTTGCAAATTCTTTGCATTTTTTGGTCAACTCATCAAATTCTATTATTGTTAACTGACAAAGAAAACCAAATCGACTATCAATTTCTTAGTATGCTGCAGAACGTTTTTTTTAAATGAGTAATTAATGTGTCAATTATGGGAATGAAAGTATCTACACGAAACTTTCCTTTGCCTCTCAACTGTGCCGTCTTTGATGATCCTTCAAAAAAAGTGATGCGTGTGCTGCGAAATCTTTTTCTTTCAAATGTGTCTTTGTAGTCAGCATATGGATTTTTTTCTTTATTATTATGTTGATACACCTTAAACAAATTATTTCGACCAAATTAGTACCATAAAAACGGTTTTTGTGAGTTAATCTTAAAAGATAGACATATACTGTCGCGGACTGTTTTTAGATCATTAAAAGAGCTATTATTCTTTAATACATATTTTTTGTGTATCTTGAACCGTTTTCACGGCGCACGCAACGGAAGGCTTCAAAGATGAAATAATTTCTCCTGTTTTTTACACATTTACCACTATATCTTTGCTCCTATTGGTCGTAGCGTGCTGTTATATAGCTGTGAGCCTTCCTCGATAACTGGACTATCCAACACAAAAAGAATTATTCAATTCGAACCAGTAGTTTCGGAGATTAGCGCTTTCAAACAAACAAACAAACAAACTCTTCAGCTTTATAATATTAGTATAGATTTGTACAGTAGGAATAGCCGCAGTGATCGATATAATAGCGTAGTATATGCCCACAGTATCTGTGTATATGCCACGTAAATAGCCTCTTATAAGGTTACTAATTTGCGAAAAAAAGTAATGTGTCAGACAAATATGTTTTGGGAATAAATGTGTGAGAGAAATTGTAGGTCCTTCGGGGCCCCCCTGAGAATAAGAGGCCCTGGGCACGGGCCCCGTGTGCCCTTATGGTAAAGACGGTATTGACGGTACCCCCTAATCACCGCAGGAGCTCTTTGCGCAGAGCGCAGTAGTATTTCACTGCAAAGAAGCTTTTTCGTTATAATTTTCTATAACTGGTTCATTCAAATAAATGATTTCATCATTTCAAAGATCGACTAAAAGGTGGAGCATCGGAGAGAATAGGCATTCCTAAAGAACACAAGAAAAGTTCAGCAGCGCATCAAACATTTAAATAACACTCAATTCATTTAAATAAAAGTCACGCTGCCAAAAAAGAAGTAAAGCTACAGTCACTAGTAGACTCCAGCGAGGATCACGACATTAGTCTCCGTCACACAACGATACCGCTGTACACTCACAATCACAAAAAAAAACAACATGTAAACATATATTTTTATGATAAATTTTAATGAGAAAGAAAACAAAAAAAATTGCTCCAAATATTTTATTTCAAACATTTAGCTATAAGAAGCCGTTCTCCAAACAAACCTAATACTAATTCTAACCAATCATAAACTACTACACCACTCCTTAATTACATCTATTACTTCTGAGGATCCGTGAAGCACGTCGTGAACACAGCGGCTTATAATACAACAAGACATACTGTCATATAACATGTAGATATACAGGAGACGTCACACAACAGACGGCACATGGGTAGGTTGTGTGTGTCACGTCGTGAGTATTGGCAGTACATTTACTTTTTATCCACAGCACGCAGCACTGTCAGTGTTAATAATAAGTCACCCCTCCCCCCGCTACTTGCCCTCCCTGCCGCGGTCGCGGTCGCCCCCTCCTCCCTCTCCCTCCCCCTCCTCTCGGCTCGCCTCCCCCCCGGCCGTTTCGAGGGCGGCCGCCAGATCCTCGTCCTCGTCCTTCCCGTACAGCTCCGGGTACTGTGACATACACTCCTGCATCACACTGAACTTCTCATAACAGTCGCTGCCCTTTGGATCCGCCTCACTGAAAAGAGATGAAGTTGCCAATGAATATATTGTTATACAAGAATTAATAGAACTAGCGACAGTTGTCAGAGAGAATAGTATCAGCTGCAGCGGACGATAGTTGGTAGTGATTTGATCGGAACACTAGAGCTTTATATTTTCTAAGAATTATTTAGTGAGTGTATTATTATTGGGTGACTGGGTTCTGAGAATTACTTACAATTAATGGATGGATGCAATTGATATAATTTAAATGTGAGGGTAAGACATAGTATGTTTTCATTAAAAAATTGTATTATTTCAGGAAATAATATATTCTTAGATTTTCCAAAAAATAAAAAGGCAAATGAATATATTAAATAAGTGTCAAAAATTGTGATAAAATGATTTGTTAAATAATTAAATGTTAATTTTATACTATCAAATTTTATAATTTCTATTTAAAGCTTCACCCACATCTAAAAACTACAACTAATTCAGATTACTTCAAGATTCCAAAACAAAGTATGGAAAAGAAGCACAGAGTGGTTGTGCATACTGTCGCTCTGGCTACATAGAGGCGCTAGCAGTTAGGAGCGGCCAAATGAAAATGTTTCCTTTTTACATTGTTAGATGGCACTTATTAACAAATCATGAATCAAATGTCATTTTAAATGTTTGTTAACATTTGTATTTCATAATGTATGTTTAAAAGTATGTAAGTAAGAATTAAACAATATAAGTGTAGTTGTTATATGGGTAGGGTATGCAGTGCTTATTTGCATCTATGGTGTGCACACCACTGATAATAATAAGTGTCATGTAGGTTCTTTGGAGAGTGGAGCTGAGGTAGCACTCAGGAGGGGAGGGAACGAGAGAAACAGAAAAGAAATCTAACCTGTAGTGGAAACATGAGAAGGCATCACGAAACTGAGTACCGCAGGGACCCGTGGCCATCCCACCGAGACAAGGACAGCCCCAGTTGATGGAGCCGTCCGCGAGCAACAGCCCCGGCGCCGGCTCGGGCTCCGGCAGGGACACCGTGCTAGGAGCCGCGAGCTCGGCGCGAGACGCCACCATCACCACGTCCTTCCCGCCCGCGCCGGTCAGCCACACCTGCCGCCCGCCGTCCATGGCGCTCCTCACACCAGCGCCTGAAGTGACGCGGCCACCGCTCGTACTCGCAAGGGGGGCCCCAGGGCCAGCGCCGCGCGCAGCCTCCTCAGCTGTCTGTCTTCTACTCGGAGCAGAGCCCGCCCGTCCCTCACAGCGAGCACGTCCGTCACACTGCCCGCGCCGCTCGCTCCAAACAGTTGCTTCACCGCCTCCTGAACCTGCTGCTGGACCAACAGCTCGGGACGATCTGACTGTGCTCTGGAATATGGACCACTCATTATTTGGTTGTTCATCCTGTGTGTTCAATTGGAACATATTTAGAACAGAGAATTTATACATGATGAACTGATACAAGTCAATTACATTATTTCTTTAGAAAGAAAATACATGCAAGAGATGATTGATAGAAAACAAAAAAATGTATATAGCATATATTTAAAAACAGTATATAAATTAATAGGTATATTTAATGTAACTCATTCAATAATCTTCTTTATGGCACACATATATTTTGCATGTAAATACAAACTTATGTTCTTATTAATTAAAAAAAAAATATTCAAAATTAGTTTGTGGGCCCGGTGGTATCTTTAACATCTCTTCTGATTCTCAAGTAATCAAGAAGTCCATACAGATTGTTAGTTATTTAATAAATCAATAAACCAATTCTATGAAATACGTGCTAAAGAATCATTTATACAGTGACTATTATGCATTCCCCTTGGTTCATAAGTAAAAGTTTTAGTTAATGATACCTATTTTATTTAATAAAAATATTTAAACTAAAAAGATTTAAATTTTATTGAGGTATAGGGTCTTCTGTAGACGCTAAAGTTAAGCTAAATGTCAAGGATGATTCATATTTATTCAGTAGTCTGGCAAAACAATCATCGATTATAGTGTGAATGAAAACATGCTTAAAATAAAAAAAGTTTTGTTTTTATCTCTCATTCCGCTCTATCACTGAAAACTATTTCTTTAAAAGCCTGGCCCGTTTTATATCCATCAGTATATAAAAATGTAATAGAAACCCGGAACATTTTATTACTTGAAATGTTATGCAATACAAAATAACTTACAATTCAATTTCTATATCCAAATAAAAATAGCGGGAGCTCATTCCATAGACATTAAAATAATTATTAAGTGAATTTATATTTTCAAATACAAATTGACGATATTACGTAAAACCTTACAAACACGAAAAAGTTGAGGTTATAACCATGTTATGACTTATCACCTAAGTTGATTTTCAAATAACGAACAGACAAAAAAAGTTTTATTATCTGTATACCATAGATCATAAACAAAGAAAAAACCGTACATGACTGATTAATTCTTAAAATAAATAAATACTTACATTTACATTAATAACTTCAATAATAAATTTAAGTTCTTATCATCAGATCTATTTCTTCTAAGTTTTTTTTATCTAAACTTAATGTCATTGTTTGGTATATCATAGTTCGCTTAGGAAATGAAATCAATTATAGTTTGATTTGATGTATTAGAAAAAAGAATTGCAGGAATTTTTGGTAGAAGTATTTTAAAAGTTTCATGCAAAATTTAGGTTTTTTTGTTTATGGCTTTATTTAAACTGTCATTGTGGAAAACGAAGTTTCGGTCTATCTTTATCTCTCTCAAATTTAACTTATTACTCGAATATACAAGAATCATCTATGAGGAAAGAAATAGTGCTAGACCGAAAGCATAGGCCATCTCTCTCACTCTTTTCAAACCAAAAAATTACTGCAGATTATACAAGTACGGCATGTCCATTAGTATATGTCGATGTATGAAGCTACCATACTGTAAGAAAAATCATAAATGACTTGTTTGTAAGTTAAGTGGTCTGTCATTTTATCATTTACTAGTTTTTGCCCGCGACTTCGTCCGCGTTAGTTTGGTCAAGAGTAATATATGTAGGTATAGCTGACCAGGCGAACTCTATTCCGTCTAAGAGGCCATAAATAATCAGGTTTTTCCTGTTTCAATCAAACAGAATGATTGACATATTAGTTAGTTGTGAAATCTAATGTCAAAAAAAACGTTTGTAAGGGAAAGAGAAAAGGGCTGTTTTTAGGGTTTTCCCGGCAATTACTCCAATTTTTCTCACCTTTTAAACCTTCCCTGGACTTCCAGGAGTATTTCAAGACTAAAATTAGCCCAATCGGTTCAGCCGTTCTCGAGTTTTAGCGAGACTAAGGAACAGCAATCCATTTTTATATATAGATAGAAGATTAAGAGCATTTAGGTAATTGACAGAAATGACCACTCTTGTGTTATAAACAGTAAAGGAAAACCGATTACAGATGGCGCTCTTTTGTAATCTTGTTTCTCTAAAACTCAATAGGTGGCGCTGTTCTAAGTTTTTAATCGAATTAATGAAACCGCTTACATGTCAATATGATCTGTCTTATCATTAAAAAGCCTAATTTATTATCTAAAGAATACAAACCATACAACGGTAGGATTGAAACAAAGCTATACCTGTACAATGCTCTTGTTAGGACAATTTTAGAGTTCGCGTCTCAGATCTGGAATCCTATATACGCTGTTAATTCTCAAAGAGTTGAATCGATTTAACGTGCTTTCACTAGACATCTAGCTTTTGAATGCAGCGGAATATCCCATAGAGCGCCATACGACAGTCGCCTAATTTTTTTTTAAATGGAAACTTTGCGAAATCGTAGAAAACTTCTCGATTTAGTTTTATTATTTAAAATTATGAATGGCACTGTCCAATGTGAACAGGCTCTCCAGAAAATTAAGATCTCAGTCCCATGTCGCCCTCCTAGAAAACCTATCAATAAATTGTTCTACATAGCGAAGTCACGCACAAATGTAGCTAAATTTTCCCCTATAAATAGAATATGTGGCCAGTATAACGATCTGTGTTCAATAACCCAAAATATTGATGTTTTTTCCGATTCCTTGCCGATGTTCAAGCGAAAAATTTATGATGTTTTGTCATGTCCTGTTAGTATAAGCAGTAGTAGTGGTGGTGGTTAGCTGTAGTGGTATATTTTGATTTTTGTTTGATATTCTTTCTTCTTCATTTGTATTTTTTAAGTAATAGTTTTGTTATTTAGTTTATAAAGTTTTGTTATTTCTTTTGTTAACTTGATTTTTTATAATATTTTTGTAAGCTAGACAGTAATTTTTAGCAGTGCTGTGTACATCCATAATTGGTACATACATCAGTTAGTGTTTAGTTTTAAATGTTTAGTTTTAAGTGCTTAATGTATGTACTGTCGATGTGCCGTTCAAATAAATAAATAAATAAAAATAATCAAAACATTATGTTATTTACTTATCGTATATATTTTTCATTTATTCTATTGACAGACACCAACTTTACAAATATTTTAATACAAGTTTTATCAACCAATCTGATCAGTCTCCTAGACTTTTACTGTCCAGTACAAACTTCCACTGGTAATTCTCTGTGTCATGATAATCTCTTTTTGATAATTTGCGTACAAATGTTACAAACTAATATTAGTGTTTGTTAAAAGTATCAACCAAAATATAATCTGGCTCAAAAATATCTATAAATCGTGAACATGTTTGTCTATACGTGACTTGACTGACGAGATACCTTTTTTTATTTTATTTGTACTTCTTGATATTAAACGAATTACTGAAACGCACAGAAAAGGCTCTGTAAGTATTACATGATAGAGATTTTCACTAACATATTTTCCTAATTTTATCTTGAAGCTCCATGAATAAAATTCCATGTTCATTATGATAAATATAAGCATTAAAATAAACAGTAATCGCCTGTCCTACAAACAAAAGAATAATTAAGCACTTTCAGACGATTACATAAAGTTCAAATTCCAAATTCACAAGTGAGTATACAATTCTGATTGTCTTGACACTCTGGTGTGTGTAGACGTGTTCTGTTATAAGGTAGGTCTGAGGTGGTGAGTGTCATGAAGAATTCCATGTTCATTATGATTAATTAATAACTTGTTTTGTACTAACATACCTGATAACATACCACATACAATATCATAACACTTTCTGTGTCATAAGATTACGATGAGCAGAATCAATAATTTCATTGTAACAGTATAATTTATATATTTGGTAATTACGTCGAATATAAACAGAAATTTTCACCAAACATACCGAGTACCAACAGTTAAGTCATTGGTAGCCTAGTGGTTAAAAGGCCCGCCTCTCCTGCACGAAGGTGCGGGTTCGATCCTGGCCTGGGCAATTACCAATGTGATTTTTCCGAGTCATATATACTTTATCAAAAATCACAATATAAATCAGCTTTTTGAATATTTTTTTCTTTTATATTTTTTGTTTGTGGTTCTTCATCTAATTGTGTTTGTATGACTGCACAAACATCATCAACCTCCAATGGATACTTACATGATTTTTTTGTGTAATCTGTAAATAAAATATAGTTATTATTAGCAGGAGGTGTTGTGCTTAACAACTGCATTTTACATGAGTTACAATTTTTACATACATTTTTAATACATTCATGTACTAAATAGCCAGCAACATAGCGATTAGCTTCTATGCTGATTATGTTGCTGGGGTTTAAATTGACATTTTCTTGCAACAAATTAAGTAAAGAATCCACATTTATTTTTTCATTTAATGTATCTCTTACTTTTAACTGCGAATTAATAAGGCAACTTAAAGGTTTTACAATTTTGTTATTGTCATGTTCGCAGTTTGCACCAATGGAATGTGGCGAACTTAAATTATTTACAAGTAAAGTTCTGTATGCAACAAATTGAGAGCAAGTTGGAGATACATTACGGATCCCATTACTTCGATTATTACAAAAAAAATTCTGTAAGGGATCCTGATTTTAGTTTCTTGTTAACAGACTGCTAATGCCTAACATCATGATATTTATTTAACTCAAAAAATAACTCCTAGTGGCATGTGTCATGTATCCAATTTTTAATGGATGGTATCACAATAATTTTTTTATACCATTTTTATCTACTTCAAATCTCATTGAGTTTAATACAGGTAATGTTTCATCCCACAGTTTGAATGTGGAGAATTCGTTTTCAATGCAATCCTATATAATTTAGCATCTTCCTGATAACTATGACCATTGAACGATTCAAAGAGTTTATCTACAAGAAGCAGCAGGTCAGCTGTGGCGACACACTCTTTTGGCAAAATATTATGATCTGGAAATAAAAATTATATTAAAATTATTTTTAGACATAAGCCTTATCATTAGATAGATAAACTTATTTCAAAATTTCTAAATCTGTGGTTTAAATTTATATTGTATTTAAAATGCTTTATGCTGTTTTATAAGTTAAAAGTAAATATAGCATTCATAGTTAATTTTAAGCTTAGTTGCCTATAATGCATATAACTTACCTTTAGGAAATAATTGAGAGGAATTAGGAGAACTCCTTTGTAGCTGAACTTGATTCATATTTAGATCCAAGTGGTGACTACAAGATGTGTTTGTGTATCAACACATTTTTCAGTTTCAACAGAATGTGAGGAGTGTACAGTCACAAATGTTGATGCTGCTAAATAAAATATATTTTTTTAATATAAATAAATATGTATATTAAAACAAAAGTTGAATGTTGAAGAAAAGTTAAATGATAACATATTGTCTTGGTTGTATCTTTCTTCCTTGTTTCTTTTAGAGTTTCTGATTGAATGTAAATAGACTTGTAATTTTTACTGAATTAAACACTGCCATTCTTATATTACATAAAAAAATATAAACAACTGTTTTTGGTTTGTAGTTATTTTGGGATACTGTTTGTAGGCACTTTCCTTTATTTAGATAAAAAAAGGTAGTAAAGACCGCACACTATAAATCTATCAAACCACATGTAAGTATATAAAAATGTTAAGATGACTTGTATACCTATTTCATTATATTCAATTAAGTCAAATTTTTTTGTTTTTAAATTTTAATTATGAGCACCAATTTCTGAAATAAAATAATAATAATGTAAAATATTATCTATAACATACATATTCTTATATTGTTATAAATGTAAGAATCTTCCTTTTGGTTCATGTCTTCATTTAAAATATTTTTCCATTGAATGAATTTCTCCAAATTTGGATATTCAGGTTTAGGAAACTGATGAAAAGGACCTGAAATGTTTTTATTAGAAGTCAATAAACTGTTACGGTTGAAATTTATGTAACAAGAGTTGTAATTGATTATGTATAGTATATATATATGACAAATATCATTTTTTTTAGATTTTACTAAATAAGTATCGTACCTTTAGTCGCACACCGAAAATAACACTTAATATCCGATTTTCGTGGCATTTTTTCAAGTTATCGATAATCCAAATTCGGGGTTTGCAATCAAAATCCAAATGAGAAGAGTCGGGGTCGATCGTAGTCGCAGAAAACAAAGTCCAATTAAGAAAAGCCGGAGTCGATCGTCAAAAGCGTTATTATTATTTGTATTATAGACAGGCAGCTGACAGTGTTCAAGATTTGTGACAGTTTGACAAGAAAATAAACCATAGAATATGAAACATCATACTCTATGGTATAGTTTCAAATATCATATTACAACTAAAATTATTCAAGTGTTTCAATTTAGAAAATATTATGGAGAACAATATTGAATAGAAAAGACTTAAAATAGACAAATCAGGTTATAGATTACCATTAGCCTATCAGAACCCATTGCTAATCAAAGGCCTCTTCTTCTATGGAGAGGGTTTGAGCATTAAACACCAAGCTTGCTCAAGGCGGGTTGGCAATTTCAAATTTATAAGTCCAGGTTTCCTCACGATGTTTTCCTTCACCGTATGTCAGTGATGTCTAAATACTTTTAGAAAGTACATATAACTCGGAAAAATCACATTGGTACATGCCAGGTTGTACATAAGGATTTGTTTTTTTTTCATTCGAGCAAAAAACCCGTAGTACGTTAGGGAAAAGCAATAAGTTACACAGTAGGTACTTACATCACGAGGAACAAAAAACAATTTGATTTCCGTAAATCGGTGAGGACCGAGGGGACAGCTTGAGTGATGGACGATTAATATTCATTGAACGATCGACAGCCGGCGGTGGACGGTCAGCACATCTAGTCAGGAGTCACTGAAGGAAAATATATATAACATGTATGTTACTCGTGCGGAAGTAATATGTTGGATATTATAACTTGTTTATATTCATAATCATTTGTGGGAAAATAGAAATAACACGATAGAATGAGATCTAAGACTTTCGTGAGTATTCATTTGAATGAAACTAATATTTTTCGGTTTACTACGCGTATTTTATTATTTTAAAAACATCATACTTACCTACAACCGTAATTACGTTTGTTTCTTTTAAAGGAGTCACTCTTCTTAAAATATTAGGATATTTGATGTCGTTACAAATCAACACGTAGGAGATCAATTGCCACTGATAAACTCCCAGCACAGAGGTAATGGTGTTCAAATTGAAATTAGCAATCGACTTTCACCGATGTCATAATAGTCAAAGGTGCAACAACAGCATTACTCGAGGTCTCAGGTAAATGTTAATGTTTCGTGTTATAATAAATGAGTTGGACGATCTTTACAGTCGGTACTCCGTGACGGGAACACTAAACATAACATATAATATGTTCATTAAAGTTTAATACATATGTACATGTACATTTAACACATCATTCTGAAACTGCCAACCCACAATGTATAAGAGAGGGGGTGTGTGTAATAGGTGTGGAATATTTTTTATTATATTAATTTATTGTTTTTGGAATACGAAGAGGAAAAGATTTGATAAAAATAAGTTCCTATATATTCAAACGCAACCATATTTCCATATATACATAAATACATGTATATAATTAGATTAAAAATATTATATAATATGTAACTACAGTTTATAATATAAATACATATGGAATATTAGACATATAACGTGACTCGAAATATTATAACATTAATAATAAGTGAATAAATCGCTTACTTAATTGTTTTACCTACAAGAAAACTCTTCTTATAATTATAGTTGTCTAATAGAGTTTGAACTACTCGGTACTCTTGAGATAGCACCGAGTAGACCATTACACAGTCGTGTGGCAACCACAGATAATGATCAGCTCATGAAACAAGAGTAACATTGAGTGTTAGTATAAGAGGAATTGTTAAGGACGGAAAATAATACGTAATACAAGGTGTCCACTGGCAGATTTTGAATCGAGCTCACCCACACTAATGAACCGTTAGGGCGAGGAGCGATGTTTCATTTGCGCGGGAGTGTTGCGAGTTGCTTAGTAGCCAGAGTCAACACCGTATGTTCTGCGGTTGAAATGTATTTCGCGAATAATTCGATTAATTCGAATTGGCTTCTGAAGATTAGAGAAATCAGTCAAAAATAATGCCCAGCCTGGACCTTCAACGCCTATACTACTTCTAATAAATTTAGAACTTGTGAGAAGAGAATTTATGTCAAATCCCTGAAAGACTGCCCGTTAAATTACAGAAGCAAGCGATTGAAAAGCACAATTACGATAAATAAATTAAAGTTCCATTCATACAAGGTCCACATAATCCAATAAATAAAATAATATGACTTCATAAAAAGGCTGAATTTTGCAAGACTCTTTCTGGATCTATTTTTTACGCTTACACGGCCCATGGGCGGGCGGGGGGTGTTTTAATGGACAGAATATGCGTTATTAGAGTGTAAGCAACTCAAAATAAATCCATGAAAAGCCTCTTTGTAGATTGGTACGCTTTTTTCTTAAATGACATAATTACTTTTTATTTTCACGACAGAGGAGAAACCGTTCAAGAACAATGCGGCGAAATAAAGATAGCTACACACTTATACACTTTCAAAATATGTACAATAACAGAATTCACTGTCAGCAAGATGGGGCTCTGGCAAACACTTTTAAGGACTCAAAGAGTAAACTCAGATTTTTTTTCTCCTGTACTGATACCTCAAACCTCGTATCTGCAACAATTCAGCATCAACGATAAAGACCCTTCGATAAAATATCCGCAGCGAGTTTTCGGCTCTCAGTCTAGAACTTTGCAGGAGTGTTTGAGGCAACTTGAAAGAAAGACTGCAAGAATGTTTGTGACCTGAAAGACGCTATTTCAGTGGAATAATTTTTAAAACCTGAAATCCGCGTTATTAATCTGTGTGATGACAAAGAAATAACTTTATTTTTCTGTATATTTCGTTTTATTTATTTTTTAAGTTTAAAATGTGCCGGCGGACACCCTGTATTTCATTTCATTTTAGTTGTCAGTGATATCTTCACAGGTAGTCAGAACTAGTAAGATTAAAAATAAATCTTATATGTTTATCAAAGAAGCGTTCAATTTTCTTGAGAAGTTCATGACTTACAACACGATAACAAACATGTGCAAACTCAATTAGTTAAAGTAACAAGCAGTTAATGAAGAATCCAAACAAAATACTTATTTAAGGAAAAAAATCTTACAAGCCAATAAATTTACAAGAAATCTGTTTGAAGTCTTTCGTTCCCGAAAAGGTAAATATTAATTACCAGGCCCATCTCCTTTATGTGATCGTTTAAAACCAAAGGTGTGCGATTACAACACAATGACACTTAATTATTTATATTAAGCTTTTCCAACTTATTGACAGATACCAAAAAGATGTGCCCATCGTTATAAGGAACTCACTGTAGTGAAAATGTTTGTGAACTTAATAAATAACTAGTGTTAATAAAAGTTATGAATATGGAGAATAATTAATCTTATAATCGTCATTAACGTTAGACGGAATGGGAGAACGGAATTGTAATCGGTTATTGTCATCGTCAACTTTGAAAATCGTAAGTATAGAAGTCTTTCAAATACGTATACTGTATATAACTTAAGAAATAAGTAATTATGTAGTGAATAAATGAAGCAGCGTATACTGTAATATTATGTTAATGTTAATAGTAAACTGTAAAGACGTTAAATACCATCATCTGTTGTTGAGTAAATTCTTTGTTAATTTTAGTGGAGCCATCTCTGCTCATTAAAAAGAATTAGTGATGGTTATAGCTCCTCCATCGACCGCTAGATGATGTTAATGTAAGTAAAATAGTGATACAATTATAACTTGCCTAAATTTTGATTATCCTTGAACTGAATAAAAAACTATAAATATGAATGTATGTATATTATAGAATATAGATGTATACTAAAATTATACATAGGAGGTCTGTAAAATCTTTACATTGTTTGTTGTTTATATTTTTGTAAAGGTATTTACTTACTTTCATCATCATCCTATCAGAGCCCATTGCTGAGAAAAGACCTCCTCTCACAGGAAGAAGATTCGAGCATTAATCGTGACGTTTGCTCAAGACGGGTTGACGATTTCAAACTTGTGTGTTACATACAACTAGGTACGAGTATATAACATTAAGGTATCAGGGAGTGCTCACACCGCTCACAGAACACGTATCGCTCTCGTTTCATTGAGCAATAAAATCTCTGGTTATGGCAATTCAATACTAAGGCAGTGGAAGCGATAAGAACGGGCTGGAGAGGGACCAGGGTGGAGGATACAGGAGGGAGGGAGGGAGGGTGGGGAGAGGCAGGGGTCGTGGTTGTGGTCAACGTGCAACCGACAGACCCCGACTTTGTTGTATTAAACATATAATATGACGTGCTTATTACAATATATATACACGTTGCACATGTCACCGTGTTCCTTACGAGTATGATACATGGATCATAGTGGTGAGTGAGGGGTGCCCAGGCCGCGGAAGGGCTGCTGGGACTGTGAGACGCGAGTGGTCTCCGATCAGCTGCTGACAGCCTCAATGAAGATGATTGAACAAACCACGTCATATGAAATCAATTGTTATAATGTTAGTAAACTGTACACTGTACACTACTATTGAATACATTGTTTTGTAATATGTTCCACAAAATACTCACTAATTCTTTGAGTAGATTAAATAATATGATTTGATTGAGTTATGGATTATAATTTATTTTAACAAAGTAAAGCATTAGTATGAACCTCGCCAAAAGCTTGTTAAATAATATAAAAATAACATTATATAAACACCGCCACATGTCCAACAATGTGCTGGTTATACATATATCATCATCTGGTTGTGTCCTCTCAGTCCAGTGTCTACGGAACACGAGGCCCTTCATCTGTCAAGTATTAAGAGACATTCCGATCGATGTTGTAACATATTATATGATGTAAGAGCGCTGCCTCGCTGCCTGTGCTCCACGGTCCACACATCACGGTATGTATATGTATGAAGTTGAAATGATCAACTTTAAATAGTTCTCAAGTATTTCAGCTCACTGCGAGTGAACTTAGAGTGGAGGGAGAAGCCGAATGTGTGTGGAGTGTGGAGTGTGGTGTGGAGCTCTAATGAAGGTGACTGTGTTCGCTCCTCCTGACACGGCTCGTAAGAACGTCCTCACACTAGTTAGCGACCCGCCGACCCGCCGACCACTCACTGTCTAAAAATATTCAGTTATTAAAATCCCCGATGACTGTACGTAACTGGAGTCGTCGAAGGGGAGTGTTCCAATAACGAGAGTCGGTCGTGGTACTTACAACTTTAATGATAACTTGAATGAGCAATCGCTTCCACTCGTAGTTGGTAATGGCCCGCCGCCATTGTGCGGGTTCGGCGCCCTTACCATGTGAAATGGGGCTGCATTATACAGCGGTTGGCTCGGCGGCGCTACGCTCTCTAATATTGTTGGAATTTGGCTCGATGAATACGAGTTGGCCGACTGTGCCGCTACGTGCTCAAGAGCCGTACAATTTATCGTTGGCGTTTAGTTTTTACTGAGCACGTTCTGCCAGAAAAGACGCAAGCGATTCACTACGCGGCTTCCGACCGATCGACCGACAGACACAAGCGTCAGGTGCAACGACAACTACTTGGAATAATAAATATTGATAAACTTCAGGATATGTGGTAGGAAAGTTCAGAAACTAAACATAACACTAATTTAGAGGTTTTAGAACGAATCGGTTATTAGCAAGTTTAAAATTAACAGACAGAAACAAAAATAAACACGGCTATCATGAAACGTGTGAGGGCAGTATTGGATATATATTATGACGTATGGGTTATATATAACTATGGTTAATGATTTAAGATATTTATTCCCATTGAGAAATTTTTATCACTTACATGAGAATTACACTTATAACAAAACATTGATGAATATACGGTTCGACATCGCACTTGTAAAAAAAAATTAAATGAAATAACACTTAACTATAACTGTCCATGAATTCAGGTGTATTTAAATAAAAAACGGAGTTAAGCTTGAGGTCAGTATATTCACTTGAAGGGCGTAATCTTAAAAAGTGAATAACAAAAAAGAAACTGCGTCGGTAGACATAAAATAATACAGAAAGATTAATAATATGAGCAATCACGGTGCACAATGATGTTGCTATTGAATTTTAACAGGAGTTATTAAATTAACAAGTATAATTAGTATGTGATTTTTAGACATGCCCCCAGGCGTTGAAAGCACCTCTTTCAACAATCTTCAGGTTGTTTCAATAGGCATATTTTGCTGAATGCCCTCCGAACAATTCCATTTGCAGTCCTTACATCTGCTACTCGAATAACACCATCCGCTCCTGGGTACACATTGACGATTCGACCCAACTTCCATCTGAGCGGTGGTAGATTGTCATCCTTCAGAACGACGAGACTGTTAAGTTTAAGGTGGTTTTCGGATTTTTGCCATTTCATCTTCATCTGAAGACCCGAGAGATACTCTTTACTCCATCGCTTCCAAAACTGTTGACGGAGTTGCTCAAGTCTTTGATAACGCGTCAGCTTGTTGATGTTTTGAGCTTCGTAATTTGGAGCCGGCAGTGAAGTCAACGAGCGTCCGATGATAAAGTGTCCGGGTGTAAGAGGCAATAAATCTGCAGGATCTGTAGACATGTAAGTTAGTGGCCGGGAATTCAGTATGGCTTCGATTTGTACCAATACAGTATAAAGCTCCTCGTACGTAAGATTACAATTTCCCAGTACTCTTTGTAAATGATATTTTGTAGACTTGACACCTGCTTCGCTCAAGCCATTATAATGTGGTGCATAAGCTGGAGTAAAATGAAATTTGATGCCATCATCGGCAACAGTCTCAGATAAAACATCACTATTGGTTTTAATAAAACTTGCAATATCGTTGCACGCGCCAACAGACGAAGTACCGTTATCAGAGTAAATATTTTTAGGTTTCCCCCTACGAGACATAAATCTACGCAAAGCTTACAAGAAACAATTGCTCGTTAAATCACCAACTAATTCGATGTGCATTGCTTTAGTAGAAAAACATACGAAAACTGCAATATACGCTTTTAGTAATCTACTTCCACGACCTTGTCGACTAACAATCATAATTGGACCAGCATAATCGATTCCTACGTTCTCGAAAGGATAACTGACAGATACACGCTGTTGTGGTAAATTCCCCATTATAGGTGAAACTACCTTAGGTTTTAATCGAGCACACCGGATACATTGTCGATAACATAACTTGGCCAAATTCCTACCTCCTATTGGCCAAAACGATTCCTTAATCGTACTCAGTAACAGTTGCGGACCTGCATGTAATAGTCGTCTATGCTCGTAATGAAATAATAGTTTAGTAAAAGGATGGTTCGAATGAATCAAAATCGGATGTTTTTTATCAAATGTAAAGTTACCATGTTCTAAACGGCCTCCAACACGAAGAATTTTAAAATCATCGAGGAATATATTTAATTTGAGTAACGCGTTTTTAGCAGGTAAGTTTTTATCTTTTATTAATAGTTCATATTCCGGAAAAGATTGTTTTTGTGATATTTTGATTACAAAATTTAATGCATTATCCAATTCTTCGACAGTTAAAAATTTATCTTTAATTAATTCTTTCTTACAAATTCGAATAAAGCGTAAAACATAAGCTACAGTACGTTTAAGTCTAGATAAATTAGAAAATCTATTAAAATCAATGAATTCATTGTTATTACTTTCTACGGCTATATTTGCATTAATTACAGAACGTAATTCTGGAAGAGTTTCAGAACTAGCGGGATGAGGTGGCCAATGTGACATATCGAGTCTTAAAAGGCTCGGGCCTAACCACCAAATCTCAAGCGACATCAGAGCCTTAATATTAACACAGACAGCTAGAAATGGTGCACTGGCTGTACCATAGGTCACCGTATTTAATTCATAAATATGTTAATTATCATCTGTATTATTACGCCAGATGATTCTTTGATGGTGTCTATCGTCTGGACGTACCGAAATCTGTCTGTACATTTCCTCCACGTTATTAATAAAATAAGAAAATTCATTACATTTTAAATTAGATTTGGACATATGGCCTAGTGATAAATATTCCAACATAAAATCATGATATTTAGTTTTTAGTAAAGGCTGATTATTATTAAGACGACGTTCAGGAGACAAAAAACAATGTTTAGCACGCTGATAAGACTCACCTAAAGTTTCAATATTATTTTTTAAAGGATTTCTCACGCAAAAGCGGCCATCTGGAAGAAGGGAAGTATTAATAATAAAATGTTCTTCGCACGTTTTTACTTCCTTAGAATAATAGGAGGATTTATAATTAATTTCCTCTAACTGCCAAAATCGTGATAAATTCTCTTGAATAACTTCATTTGAATCTAAAAAATCATTATCAGACTCTATTTGTGCTAAATTACATTTAATATGTGCTGGCGAGCGATTCGATACATGACCGCTAAGCATGGGTCCAGAAACTATCCAACCAAGTTTAGTTTCAAAAAGTATCGGTTTGCCGCTACCTAGCTTAATAATTTGTGATCCTAATAAATCCCAAAAAAGGTCAGCACCAATGATTAAATCAATATCTCCGGGTGCATAAAATTTAGGATCAGCTAAATTAATATTAGATTTGATATCTAACATCGAAATGTCTAAATGACTATAAGGCACTTTGCTTATGATCGATGGTAAAACAAAACAAGTAACATTTGTAAAATAATTATTATTTAAAGATTTCATTTGCACACGACACATTTTACCTATTTTCAGAGTGCAATTATTTATTCCTGTTACAGAACGATCGACATTATAATAAGGTAAGTTTAATTTATTACACATATTTTCTGTAATAAGACATGATGTACTTCCGGAATCAAGTAACGCACGAGCAATATATTCCTAATTTCTGGAGTCATACAACTTAACAAGAGCTGTTGATAATAGCACATCATGATTACCTTGGTTTGAATTTTTCAAACATGCCGATAAAGAAATATTTGATCTGGAACTAGAATACATATTGTTCGAATCACTCTTGTCCGTGTTTAATGATCCAGCATTAACTGGTGATTGCGACTTCGAACCTGATGCATGGATAAGCGTGTTATGCCGACGTTTACATATCCTACAACCAGGCTTTTTGCATTGATTTGCATAGTGACCAACATGTAAACAATTGTAACATATTTTATAGTTAAGTACGAGTTTCAATCGCTCTTCATTATTAAGACCTAAAAACTGCGGACAATTTTTAAGCGGATGCTCACCTTTACATTTAACGCAAGGTTTAGGTGTAGATGAGGCTATAGAAGATTTATCATGAGCCTGGCTTAGACTTGCAATAGAAACCATGCTTTTAAATTTCGTGTTCCGTTTAATAGACTGGTGAGAATAATTATTACTTCGCGATAACTCTAAGGCCTCTAGCAAATCAGCACGATTACGCAAAAAATTTATAAATACGTCTAATGTAAGAGGTTCACCCTTACCAAGACGGCTCTTAAGTTCCTCCCATTCGCGATTCGTCTTAGTATCTAATTTTTGTATTATAATATGTATCAACAATGTATCCCAGTGTTTAGTCGGTTCGCCTAGAGAATCTAAAGCTCTTAAATTTTTATTTAATTGATCAATTAAACGCTTAATAGACACGGATGACTCTTTAGTAATTAAATCAATGTTGAATAATGCCGTCACGTGATTTTGAATGAGTAATCGTTTATTATCAAACCGTTCGCATAATATATTCCAAGCAACAGGGTAAGTCTTCGCTGAAAATTCAATGGACTGTATAACTAAGGCGGCAGAGCCCTCTAGTGACGCTCTCAAATAATGAAATTTATTAATGTTGTCAATTTCATCGTTGGAGTGAATAAGGCTAGAAAAAGTATCATGGAACTCTAGCCAATTATCATAGGAACCGCTAAACTTAGGCAATTGAATAGTTGGTAATTTAACAAGATTATTGTTACTATTAACCCTCATAGTATTTTTATTACTGTCAGAACTCGAGTCACCTAATCCTGTAGAATGAGCAACTAAATCCTGGGCTTGAGCTAATAATTTATAATACAGAGATTCGAAATCATTTCTTTCTAATAATTGACTTTCCATGTCTTCAGTTGCACATTCCAACCTACACTGTACTTCATCATATTGTTCAAACATGCTGCAAATTTTATTAATACGTAATTGAAGTTCTTTTACCTGAGACTGGCTGACTGACCCATCTAAATTGTTTAAGTAATTTCCAAACAAAGTGAGCCGGCCTTTATAGGTTGCACGCCTTTTAATAAGATCTCTTTCTTCTCTTTCCGACATTATGTGAAGCAAGTGTCAAATCCTGGAATGTATACAATTCAAAATATTAAATATAAATTTAAACAATACTTTACAAGGTTAAGTTAATTGTAATTTAATATAAACTTTACAATAAAACAAATTGTAGTAGTTATATGCTCAAAAGACAAATAAATGAAAGTGTTATTAATTCCTAAATATACAATCAAAGACTAAATTAATGATTCGACTTAAATATATTTTCTATATTCAACACAATCTCTGCATCTAATATAAATTAAGTTTATTAAACATATTCTTCTCATTACATTTAAAATATTTGATAAGAAACTATACATACAAAGTACAAAGTATAAACTATACATACAAAGTATTACTTATCAAACTTTGCAAGTGAATAAAATTAATATAATTCAATTTACCTTTAGTAACGAGTATTATAATTAGGTTAATCGGGGACTAACAAAGAAAAGTAAATAATTTTTTAGTTAAAACAATCACAAAGTATAATGGAAGGACCTTTCTATTTAAATACAATTAAATAATAAAATAAAGTTAATTGATATGTACTGACCTTTATATAAGTCTTAAATCCTTAAATACTACCTGAATATAAGAGTACTGGGTGGAAATTAAGCACTGAAATAGCTAAATACTGCAATATTCCATAAACCACGTCATACATCCAAATCCTTTGTTCTGTGATCCGACGTTAGTTGTGATTTCACTTATTTTTCCACGAAGAAATCAGTATCCCTTTATTGTGCTGGTTATTTTTAAGATATACTATCCGGCTCGAAGGACCATGTCCATGAATTCAGGTGTATTTAAATAAAAAACGGAGTTAACTTGAGGTCAGTATATTCACTTGAAGGGCGTAATCTTAAAAAGTGAATAACAAAAAAGAAACTGCGTCGGTAGACATAAAATAATACAGAAAGATTAATAATATGAGCAATCACGGTGCACAATGATGTTGCTATTGAATTTTAACAGGAGTTATTAAATTAACAAGTATAATTAGTATGTGATTTTTAGACAATAACTACGACACATTTTTCTATATTAATTACTAATTTAACGTATTGTATTAGTTTTAATTATTTATTATTTAATAAATATACTCAGCATTAATGATACTTACTAAACAGTTTATAAACATATGGTCAAAAATCCCAAATAAATAACACTTAAAAAGCTGAACAGATAGGAACATACAACTGAACAATCTGATCAAGTTATTGTTAACAATAAAATTCACTTGGAACTTATTCAACTATAATGCACGACTTAATGAAAAAAAGAGTTAAAATTTTATATACAAATTATGTACAGTGACTTAGTAATGTTCGAGTGTTTAATGAGTTCCGAACGAATGGTAACAGAAGCTGACGCTGTAATGTGACGGGCATTTGAATTACATGAAGATGAAGAAGAAGCAATCCTGACATTATTATATTGTTTGTTGTAATATGTTATAGGAATGGTTTGATAAAGAGGACGCAATGTTATAATACTATAATGTGTAGGAGAAGCTACTCGCTCGTTACCAGTGACTATCGACTACACATCTTTGGAAACCTTAAACAATTGATAAAGATTTTAAAAGAAAATACCTAAAATAACCTAATAAGTGTATACTTATATTTATATTACATATTAATGATTAACGATTTTGATATGCAAACGTAATACATAGTACAGGAGTAAAAGATCGTTTGTTTTTTGAAATAATGTAATTATAATGAGTAAAAAGAGATAAAAATAAAAGTGAAATTATTGTTTGGTCAACCGGGGTGTTGGTAAATGATCGGCAGCTTTATTATTAAAATAGGAAATTTAAGAATGAATGTAACATGACGATAACTTAATAATAAAGCACGTGAGTGAGGACGTTCTCTCACACGGCCGATACAACCAGCTCCAGGTCACAGCCAGCCGCCGCCAGCCGCGGGTGAGACACACGACAGGTACTGTTTGTGACCGGCTCGGTGGAGCGAGCTTCACAAGGGAATGTGTATTTATATCACAGACACCAACAAAGGCCCCTCCTGCTTTGTTTATGAGTCTATCCGTTTGACACACTGCGCTACTCAAAACGACATACCCACGAATACTATCTCGTGCTATAAATTTTAAATTTCGCCTGTCATTGGTCTAAATATTTATATTTACTGTGTGACCTACTTTTTCTACAAAACAAAAATGTACATTTCATCTATTAATAACTTTTTATGAAAAAAAACCTTCATTTTCTTTTTTGATATATGTATTTGTTTTAAAATGAACGTCTCATCGTACATATGACATGTCAGGTGAATTTCTAGTCAAGATTTTTTAAAATACTACGGCACGTCTAACCTGAATCCTTTTCAATCACCGTTTTCGGTCACATTCTCAGCTGAGTTTATCAAATATTACTTTCATTATATTGAAGACACAAGATCAAGTATTATAGATGTTTTTTCCCTCTTTTTGCAACATTTTTTCTTTAACCAAACCTTAATTCTTCTTCCATTCATCAAGTGTCATATTTGTCAAAGTAGGGGTAAAGTGAAAGGCGCGGGTGCGACCAATATGGCGGTGTTAATAGTTAGAATCAGCTGATCGTGTAGCATTTTAATTCTCACTTATTCATGCAAGTGCTCTACCGAATACAAAAAAATATATTACGTTACATAGTTACATACCTAATCCACTCTGACATCCTGTTTTCGACTCTATTTATTAATATTACAACTATCATTAAAAATACTCTTTTTACTCGTAAAGCAAATGTTTTTTTTTTGTTTTAAACAGTGCCCATTCTACGTTTCGGATTAATGTATACTTATATCGTGGTTTTATAAAAGGATATTTTTTTTAAAACATGAACAATACAACACAACACAAGGAACACTAACGCACATTGGTATTTATATACGTATTAAAGTATAAACATTCGTAATCTTCATAGCTGCTCCAGTTCTCCTGGCCGATGATTCATGAATGCTACATGTGAAGAGCTTCATACGTTGAGAGGTGATGCCGACTCGTGGTAGACCGTGTAACGACCGTGTATACGAGTGTAGTGTTAATGTCGTAGAGTTAGTATATTACTTTTTATTATTAGCACTAGTTTGATCTAATCAAACATTACTTTCACACAATCTAAAAATTAACTTCAAATGTTATCGTGTCGTGAACATTATTGTGATGTCGATCTCATTGTGAGTTATTGTGTCTTGTTTTAACGAGAATAAGATCTTTAATCGTATACCTATTTCTGTATTCTTTCGTTTATTGGTTATTAATGGGGAAACAAGAAAAGTTTTTTCTGTTAGTAAACTTATAAAGTACAATACATTGTATCTGTAGGCCACTCTTCGTTACAGGTTCAGGAGCAGGTTGTTACGACAAAATAATTTGACTTTAACACTCGCTAAACACCGCTGTAAGTAAGGCAGTAAGGCAAAGAAATGGATTACGCAGCAGTTTTCACCTAATTTATTGCTTATTTTTACACAATTTACTTCCAATAAAATATAAATGCTAAGTTCAGAATGCAAAACTAGCTTAATATACACAGAAGTAAAAAATTAATCATTTGTGAATTCTCGAAGATAATTGCTAATGCAAACCCTGTGGAATTAATTTACATAAATAGTCGACGACACATATGAATGTATATGTCTCTGTGCTCCATTCCATTGACACTCAACTAACGGCCTCAGAATTCGATCTTATTTCCTCAAACTTACAGAATGTTTTTACATATCTACGGCGACGAGTACAGGATGTTATAGTAACACTACGTGGTGTGAAATATATTTTAGAGTGTAGATCTCACTTTTCGTAATTTTGCGTATTCAACGAGTTTTAATTACTTTTAATATAATGCGTGATAGCCAGCAGACGAGGTGTCAGTGACCCCACCTTACACATTTGTAGTTTTTTCATAAAAATATAGTTCAGTCTCATTAAGTTAGTTTGATTTAATGAAACAATCTGTCGTTGTTAGTGTGCAGTTGCATGGAAATGACGAGTTATGAATGTAATGCGTTTATATGGGAAGGGGAAGGGTTTGGTGGGTTGTAGTGGGGGTCGGCTGGGGTCGGTAGGGGTTCAAAAGAGCGGTACGAGAGAACATGAATGGATTATGAAAGTAACGATGCTCTAATTGGTTTAGTTAGTGTAGAGTGAGAGCCGCGTGCGTTGAGGCTGAGGACGTTCAGATAATATACTGATGATGTGAGGTGACGAGGAGCGGCTTATATATAGACATGTACGACCCGCTGACAACAACTAACTGACTAACTGAATATATAACAATTCTCTGAAGATAAGTAGTAAATGAGGGACGTAACCCGGTAAAGTAACATAGTATGTTTAATATAAGATTTGTAATATTAGAACGTTGAATCATAAGAATACCCGCAAAATGGTAAAGCCACTTGGTCAAACGGTCACGACACACACAGCTGGCTGGCGAGGAGGACTGAGAGGATTTTCGTATTTATACTCGTAAAATGATAAATGGTTTCTTAAGAGAGAAAGATGATGAAGTAATATTTTTAATTCTGAATAATGTTGTTATTTTTCATTGTATACTTGTGTGAGGTCACATTGTTGAGTGTGCCTTCATTTGTTCACGATTCTTATTCTGTAGTTGTGTTTAATGTACATACTGATCGGCTGAGATATCGGTGGTGTACTGGTGTCTGTGTGTTCATTAAAATTAGATCAAAAACTTAAAAATACTTTAAGTAACTGAAGTAAGGTATACAATGTAATTAAATGAAATATTGCTTGCAAAGAAAAATTTTCCACGTCTAAGGCTAGCGAGGATAAGCCGGAAAACGCCTCCCTCATATCGCTCTGTCGAGCACTTTTGCAATTCCATCGTAAAGTTAAATCCAAATTAAATGTTTCATACAAATATGATATGTATAGTGAAAGTCTTAAAATCCATTTTAGTGCAGGGTCGTATCTCCATGTGAGGCCGCCAAGTGGCTACATCGGCTGTCCAAAATCCCTCGTACGTGTTATAAATATTAAATAGTTGGATCCCAGGCGATGTTACTGACGCACCACAGGACCAACGGAGCGGAATTCAGCTTAGTCATTTTACGATTTGTTTTTTTGATCACGTTGGATTGTAAGTGTAGCGGGAGATTAAAAAACATGCCTTTTAAAGTTTCTCTAGTAAACCACACAACTTGACCCTCAGTAGACTGTATGAAAGAAAATACGACCTCACACTTACATAGAGAAGTTAGGAGTCAGTCGGCTGAGGACTGGTCTCGTGGTCGGTTACAGATGTATGGTGTCTCAATGCTGGAAGAACGGAGAATGGCCAAAACAACCTTTTTAAATAACTTCTTCATAATAACTCTCTCGTACTGTAAGGTACTACAACCATTTGATGTTTTTTTAATGTAAAATTGTCAAAGAACCGTATGTAGTATAACTTGGACTAAACACATACATGTGGTTCATTCTCGATACTGTATTTATGTTTAATACTGCAAACATACACACACACACACACACACACACACACACACACACACACACAACACGTGTTCCTTCACAGTGCTGATGTTCCGCCCGTTGAGTGTTACTCGACTTCGTATGAGTCTTTGAATAGAGCCACTGGCCAACTGACATACAAAAAAAATAACTACAGTTACTATACGAGGAAAAACGAGTTTCAATTTATTATTCAGAATACCAAAGTACTAGAAAGATCTGATCAAACTTTTAATCCTCATGTAATTCCAGTGACCAACAAATTAAATTGTCAATAGGTTTGTTTTACTACTTTGACTCTTTTAGTTACAGCTGGATGAAATTGTTAAGATATTATTGTTACAATGTAATATACGAGTATAGTATACGTCCCCTCCCCCTCCCTCCACATGTCATCTACACTCCACACAGCGTCACTGCTAACTGTCCTACACACTCATAATAATCTTTTCATAAACACATAAAAGAAGTCCATGTTCAGTTACTTTGTGTGAATTAAAAACTAACTCTCGAACATGTCAAGAGATCCTCGTATTTATAAAGAAAGCATTCTTCTGAAAATAATAAAACAATCTACAGTTAACGACGGAGATTCTGTTCAAGAAGCCACAAATTTATTTGAATAGTATTGTTGCGTTCTTAGAGAATTATTGTCTGCGAAGTTTAGTAAAACATAAATATTTAAAGAGTTGTAAAATAACAATAATTATAGCCTCAACGAGAGGGATATCAGACGAAAGGAGTTTTCAAAATTAGAAATTTTAAAAAACTTCAAAGACTGTTTATAAAGCAAAATCACCAAAATGAAAAATGACAATTGAAATTGAATAAATAAAAAGATTATGTGTGTGTGTGTGCATTACATTATCTTATATTGGATATACATATATTTAAAGAAGTATAGAGAGAATTGAGTGTCAAAACATGCATAGGTATGTTGTTGAGAGTTGTCTCCTCCTGACACTGACCAGGACGAAACAGATGGAGATTCATGCAAAATGTTTTATGTCATCAACATTGATTTCTTACCGGTTTATTGGTCAGATATTAGTTACAGTTACAGCTACTTATAAAATATTAATAACTACTTGTGACACTTATACTTACATAGTGTTGTATAGTAACGTCCGTAGCTTGTCATACATTGTACTGTTCGTGTGAGGAACAGCTCGACAGTACCAGGCGACGGAACAGTTGTTAAATGTAACACAAAGGCGTGCGTTCGATTCTCGTTTATTTTTTACGAAAGCTTCAATTCGAGCGCAGCCCATTCAAAGATAAGGGTGAAATAAAACGTAAACAATTATTTTTTAGGCAACGTGAGCTCGACGTGCAGCCGCCTGGGAGGTTCGGGGGACGAGGGGGGTGAGGGGAGGGGGGCGTCATTGTTATGGAATACCGAATACGTGGGGGTTTTGGCATCGGCCTTAATTGGTGGCGAGTGAAGCGCTCGTTACAGCTCCAATAACAAAACTACTGCACGCTATGTAAAAACAAACCATCCAAATTGTCAAATAAATATGTGAAGTGCAAAAACAACACTCGACATGAACGGTTCGACGGAGCAGCGGCAGATGACAGTCGAGTGTCTCCACTCAGGTGGTGAGGGGGATTGGTAAATTATAAGTCGTTAATTACGACATTCAGAGACGAGGAGGCGAGGTGTGAGGTGCGAGGTTCACTACACTCAGTTACTTTAACGACATTTTTATATTTGGAGAGACGAGATCAGAAAACGATTAATATATTCCTTGAGTTATTGCACGAGCTGTGCGTGTCTGGGAGCCGCGCAAATAAAAGATGATATAGCAGTTTCCTCGGCGGTGGGTAGTTAGAAGTCGGCAGGCAGGCGGGTCCGGAGATGTGGAGTAAGGTCTGACAATAAAACATTAAAACTTGGAACGAGACCAAAATACAAAAGAAAAATGACACGTCAGCTTCATCTGGTGTACGGTTTCATTATTAAACTATTTCTATTATACATACATATACGTATGTTTATAAAAAACGATATACATAATAATATAATCTACACTTCCTTACGAAACTACTAATGGAAAGTTGTGAAAAGCTTGGGGCCGGGGGCTTTCTATTTCCACCTTGTTTTCGGGAGATCAGGTACATAGTGTACTCGGCTCCTCATTTCAGAGTACATTACAAGATATTAGAACGATTGTTCAAACAGGACATCTCGAACTTATAACTTGCTGTTGTAGACTTAACTTTCCTTCAATCTTGTCCTATAGTTATAATTATACAAGTCAATGTGTCTATGTTGGTTCCAAAACGTTTGTTTTATTGTAATGATGGACGTACTTTATATGTAAAGAGTCCTCGGTCGGAGCGAGCGTCGGTCACGAGCCCCGAGTGACGGCTCTTCAGACAATCCGACACCTAACAACATATTTTTAATTTCATATTACGAGTAGTGAAATGAATTTATTTACTGAGCACGTCCGGGAACTTTGGATACGGGAAGAGGCCCCCCGGGGAGCAGCTCGCTGCGACTTAATTCCCCGATCATCTTTCCGACCGCCGCCTACTTATATATTATATATTGTATCGCTAATACCTCACAGACTCTTACACCGCCCTAATGAAAACTAGAATTATATCGAGGAAGGTATTTAATAGTAAATCTTAAGAGATCGGTATTTAGGTTTCGATTGAGCCGACAGTGCAGATGAATTGCAATTATAGAGAGCGAGACCCGCCAGGCCCGCGAGGCCCGGCCGGACGCCGATGTCGCCCGCAGCAGGCCGGGCCTTAATAACAACTAAGTCTTCATAAACCGTTAGACTCGATTCAAATTCTCCGGGACCTAATAATATGAATGCAATTGTTCAAACCAATACTGCCTCTTTTATGGTTAATTAATATTTCAAAGTATAGTAAAAACAATATTATAGAGTCAATAGGACGATAATTATTTTCAGTTTGTTGAATAAACAACTCGTCGAATTGAAGGGTTTTTAGTTTTAACGAAGTGATCAGTGTTCGCTGAGGGCCTGCGGAGGTGTGACGAGGGTGACGCAGGGCTCGGAGTACCGACACACCGACCTCCCGGGGGGAGAGGGGGGGAGCGAGGACTGATGGTTGTTCACCATCGAGCTCCATGGATTATTGGGCGGATAAATTACTGAAACCGCACAAAACAAACTGACTACATAATTCAGTCTAATTTGAAGCCGCACTGTGATTTGTGTTTCGTGCCGCGACATTATAAATAAGTCGACATTAATAAATACCATTCAGCGGATATATAACGTGGATTGATGAGGCTCGCGTGATGAAGGGAACCTGACGCTGATACAGACGAGGTGAGGAGGCAGCAGAGACCGGACACACGGACACACGGACACACGGAGGGAGGAGTGAGGTCCGTGACATTTATATATGTTAATACTCGATAAGACATTTTGTTACCGCAACGTATCAAAGAAGAAACACGTCCCGTGTTATTGGTTACTTGAGTTTTGTACAAACAGCACTATATTTATCTAATAGTGTCTTAAGGATGTTCAATATATTAATACATGTCTATGTTGATGGAGTATTCGGTCGAGGTCGGTGGAGGTGGGATCCTCTCTTCTTCGTAATGCAGTCAATATGAGATTTGGCCAGTGATGTCTTATCACCACCCATAGACTGTACTGTGTTACTGGATCACTTACATTTTTATTACTATCGACTATCATACATACGCCTCTATCATACGTTTAACGTACTAAAATAATGGAAACAAAAATCAAGAAAAACGAACGAACTGAGTTATTGACTAAAAGATAGTATAGAGAAGTCGAACAGACCCTGCTGATAGAGAAAAATAAAATTACGTCATTAGACATAAAAATTCGTGAGATATGAAAAGATTTGTTAATCTTTATATACTTAATATGAAGTACAAACGTTACATCCTGATGCTCCAGGGTATGGCCGCTACTGATACAGAGATTGATTCCTGTATTGTAGTAGACAGTAGGAAGAGTTCAATAAGAAGTACAAATAACATTGATTATAACATAATGAGATCCAAGACTATGTTCGTTTTTTCTCTTATTACATTCATAATAATGTTAGTGACAGTTTATTGTGATTTGTTTTGTTTAAAGTCTTCGCTTATTAATGTAACGGTTAAATAATTATAAAAAGTTACACTGTTTAAATTATTTAAAATTTTGAATATTTTGCCGCTACAACGAAGTAAGCAGTATATATGTAGTTTGTAAGAATCACTTAAATCATTTTCTGGATACATGACATCGATCAATAAAGATTATACTATAAACACTAACGTACCTCTCGTGTACCTACAGTTCTCACAGGTCAGCCTTTCTTTTGGCTTCGCTACATTCTCCCAACATGACGTTATATATATTTAAAAAAATGCAGCGCCAGTAGTGTAAGGTTCATTTTGTACTATAGTACAGTAAGTATTGATTATTACTTTTTTTATGTACGTAGAGTATATATATACAATGACAAAAGTATTTTTGTAAAATGAATCTCTCCATTTAAAGAATATTACAAAAGCTAAATCTGAAGATATAAAGGACGATGGGCCGCTGGGGATAGTGTTCGCGTTTCTTTTGAGGGCGAGTGTTCCAGTTTGGAGATAAGGAGGTCAGAAGGTCGTTTATTGTTTCCAAAGCGATCCTTATCACAGTAGGTACCTAGCGGCGAACCTCGTTACTAGCGGGGGGTGGAACAGGATCTTAAAGGAACACTACTACAGTTAATAATATCCTTGTAAAGTTACTTCGTACTTTTTTATATCAATATTGAGTTTAATCATAAAAACATTTTTCAAGTTATGTTCGAGTTCAATTAAAACACAAGTTCCATTGTCGGCGGGTGTCGGAGGAATTCCAACTAGCTCTCAGGTAATATAATACGCTGAAACATGATCCAGAGGAAAAGAAAACAAAAATGGAAATATACTCCGCTCGTGAAGTGTAACTTACATGATATTAGTCAAGCTTCAAATAAAACTTAATATTGGACACGGAAATGCGGCGAATTTTCATAGGTGAATAAAGTTACACTTAGTTTAATTTGAATGTCTCAATCGATGTATACCTTAATCACAATAATGTTTAGTACAAGTATCACTCAACAACATTGTTAGGAAATGAAAAATTAACTGGTTGTTGACGTCACAACTGTAACGTGAAATCCGTTGAAGTTGACAGTATCGAAAATTATATACAGTAACCATCGCATTTGATTGATACTTATTGCTTTTGTATTTTCGACAGAAAGTTAATGAGAAATATACATGGTAAGATATTTTCTTCCTTCTGCTGTTCCAGATATTTTTATTTGTCAATTATTCATACAGGCTCACTGAAACTGTGTTGAGACGGGTTTATAATGGTTATTTCACCAGCGAGTCGGTCACCAGCGTCCCGGTCGGTCTTTAGCGAGGGGCAGCAGGTCAGTGAACAAGTGGTGTTAATGTTTAGTATCGACAGACTTTGCTTCTTCCTCTCGTCAACCAAATAATGAAGATGATAAAGATATCGATTCATTGAGTCAGACAGGTTTGAACATCTGAAGAGATTGTTAAATAAAGTGATAGTTTCCATTGTAAAACAAAATCATATTTTAAATTGTTCAGTTCGAGGGTCACTCAGCGCCTGCACATCAATTAGAAATTAATATTTAAAGATATAAGCTGGGCCGTTAGGGGTGAGATATCCGGGGGGAGATTGGGGAGGGTGGAACAATGAAAAAATGTGACTAAAGCACTAATAAAAACAAAAACAGAATAAAGAGTTCATGTTATGTTTTAACAAGAAATCTATGAGTGAAACAAAGCTCTGTCCTAAGAGGAGCTGAAATCGTGTGCTAATTAATTATTATTCTAAATTAATGCTCGTACTATCAAAAAATAAACGAAAGCTGAAGTCGACGCAATAAACCGATTGTATGATTTACAAATATTATATACATATATATATCTGTATGTTTTTAATATATACTCGTATATATAAGTGTCAGTAATGGAGTTATTGTTATATAATGTAATGTTATTAGTGGGCTGCGGACCGTCTCTTGTGTTGTGTGAGAGCTCAGCTGGTGGTGATGCTATTGCTGAATGGCTGTTTCCTTCATGAATTACTCTATTTGTGACTCTGTGTCTACTACTATAGAGTACAATTTCATTTTAACGTCGACTTGTTTGTCTCCCTCGATGTTCCGTTTGTAAAAGGATTAAAAGCGCTCCGAGCAGTATTCAGAACGGATTTATGTAAATAGTTATTACTTATTTAAATAAAGGTATTGTCGTTTGAGATCGATTTAATCTGTGCTTGCATAACACAATTAATAATATTCATTGTCAATAATAATCTAATAACAATCCTCGCCTGTCGCCTGTCGCTAGTTCTAGTAGAACAGTTTATTATTCCAGTTATAACTCATGTATCGCCCCCTGTCGTGTCTCGTCTCTGTTCCGTGTCATCGGTAACTTCAACTCTGTTCTAAGTCGTAATCCCAATAGTTTCGTGAACAACACCGTTCTAACTGCGTCCGTCTCTCGGCGCCCATGTTTTTGTCCTCCTCCCTGTAACAATAAAACAACAAAGTCTCTTTATATAAAAAATCAATACAACACAGTCATTTTTATTGTAAGGAATTTAAAATGACAATGTAATATATATTAAAGGAGTCGTCTCGAGGTGTCGACCTCGTCTAGTTGTTGTGTATGGTGTATCCTCGTCAGTGTGTCCTTAACGTCGTGAATGTTGTAGTCGGTTAATGATTGGCGAGAAGGATATTAATAGAGTCGTGTGTGTCGGGACCACTCTCATCCGCATCTGACCATTCTATAAGATTAATGAAGACACTTTAAAACGCACCTCATATTATTGTACAATCGAATTCGAACCATTTCCGACCGTATCTTGTTAGTTGTAAAGGATATAATCGTCTGCACCATATAACACGATGTGGCAAGCGTTCACCGGTTGTATATTCCATACATGCTGCAGCGTGAAATTAATTTCGTACTTAGCCACATTGTACGAGGCAATTAAAGAGATAATGAACTAATTACGGAGAATGACTGAGAAGTTATCAAACAGTTAGAGAGGACTGGCGCGTGTTCAGGAGATGATATTCAGTAGTTGTTCTAATTCTTTATTACAATATTATCATAAAATATATGTCACTGTACTTTGTAGACGCTGTGTGAACGTATAGCGGCTCAATGATTTTATTAAAACAAAACGATTTGTCTCTCTATCTATAACTATACAACAAGTTCTTAGTGTCGGGTCTATATATCAAGGAGTCCTCTCCTAGTCCGTCCTCAGTTCTGAGCTGGCTGTGACCTTCTCGTACAAGAGTTAATTCTTCTTAAACATCCGTACATCGTTACTCACCGATTGAGTCGTAATGTAACATAATATATTAATATGGACCCCGTCAACTTATAATAACCGATGCATCTCTAACACATCAATTGTTTCATATCTATTATGAGTTTCATCTCTGGGTACCTACTTCTTGACACTGCGACCTCTCTTTATGTCTCGATAAATTTTTAATGTATCTATATTAAAGTAATTTAACACTAAATTGTCTCCCATCGTGCTTACAGTAAGTTATGTTTCAAATATTCTGTGCAATTTGAAGCGAATACAGATATTTTTATTAAAAAAATATATATGAGAAAAATTATAAAATAGGTGCGTTGAAAAGAATGCTTTTATGTGTTTTTTGTTTTCCGTAGAGCGTGTCTTACTTTTATAAATGTACATTATATTGTCAGTATTCAGTACATCATGGTTGTCGTTTTCGTCATCATTATAATATCAAATGTAGCTGATGTCAGGGAAACCTTTAATGGGAACAATAACAGGAGGCACCACGACCATTTTTATAATATAAACGTTTTAAATACCATCCCCCTGTACATCCTTGTATATTGTTGTATATTCTTGTGTCTGTAGTTTTATTGTTAGCGTTGTAAATCCATGTTAATGATGGTGACTGCTGAGGTTGAACGAATTAGTAATAGGAGAGACCGCTCCGGCTGTGACGGCTCCTCGGGCTGCTCTCTCCTCCTCCTCACGCGATACTCGCCTCTATGTACTGGTCGTTAAGAGCGGGTGTCGGGTTCACGCGGCGATAATGATCCGGTCTTTGTTACAATCGACCATTATCAAGCCATTTTTAAGATTACATCGCTGAAAGAAGTAAGTACGTCTCGCGCCACATTCATCACTTGTCTGAGCTCCTCCGGGTAACGTAACTCCTCCAAGTATTCGTCGGAAGCAGGTTTTTATGACAGCGGTTTATCGTGAGACTGATAACAGCGACTCACTCCGGGATGGTCCAAAAAAGCAATTAACTGCGAACAAAGCGATAGGAGTCACGAGCAAAGAAACACGCCCCGCGGACCCGAGCTAGCTTGAAACATATTATATTAAATGTTATGTGATTGTACAGGGCTATAATTTAATTAGTTTCTGTGTTTAGATATGCCAGTATATTATTATAATTTCGGCGCTAAATATTCAATCAACTTAATCTGTTATGTAATATATTCATATTTATTAGTACAACGCGACAACCAACCGGCGGAGACCTCTGTTGTGTCTTGACCTCATATAAATTATATTTTCTACAAGGCTATGTTATTTATATAATGATGTATGTATGTGTCTCTATAACTTCAAGGAATCGTTATCTGTTTGTTTCTGTATGTAATAGTTTTTATGCAAATTTATAACGTCAAAGCTTTATTAAATGTCAGTGTTGTAGGCGACACGACCTAGCGCGAGCGGCCCGTGTTGTGACCGACTACAAAGGGATTCGTCAGGCTTCCGGACACAAAGGTGCCGACTGGAGCGAGGATCACTTTACGTTGTTTCAAATCGAGAGACGACCTCATTATACACAGAACATTACGAATATATGTTATTGTGAATGACTTAACTACAATTACTAATAAATTTTGTTTTGAACAAAAATCTGTGTCGTTTGACGTTCATTCCGGCGTTTTAAAGTTAAACGTTATGATGAATTAATTAATTTTCTTAACGACGTTAAGTTTATACGATTATGTAGATACGAAGACTCCTGGTGAAGCGAGAACAAACTTTATTTATGCAGGTTTTAATGTTTTCAGAGTACTTGGAAGGTCTCAGAGGACTCACTCAATACGACGCTCACGGCCCGGAGGAGGACTGGAAGAGACTTGATGAGACAGAAGGTCAGCAGCAGAGAGCGACCAGAGGAGAACCTCGCGTGTGATGGATAACATCTGATAACACTGGATCATGAAGATGAAGGCGGGAAGAAGACGGTGACAGGACACGACCAGTTGAGAAGATATAATAATATTAAGAATACATTACAGTATTTAATAGACGGAGATCCGCGGCATGATAATAGTTCATCTAAATTCTAATATAATATTGGATTCATTTCATTGTTTCAAAGATATTAATATAAATATATTATTGGTTCAAAGTCTGTCATTTTTCAGTGTTCCTCACGTCACGTTAAATTCAAACATCAAATCAATATTTATCGTTACCTTGTACGCTCCGTGTTTGTGTTATTGTGATATTGTGATATTTAAAAAATGAAGCGACGATTGTTAGAGTGTTATGAACAGTTGTTAGTGACGGAGGAAGCGACGCACCGACTTACACGAAACAATGACAACACAGACAACTGTGACATTTAAACTACTATTAGAATTATACATAGATACCTACTAGTATATAGAAATAAAATGATTATTGAACGTTCACCTTTATGAACGGATGACTTTGAATTAATTACTTAATTTAACGATCGGTCAAAGTCGAGATTAGAACAGTTAAGTGTTACTTTGTTTAGTTAATAGCAGCTGAATATATTTTTGCGTTGGAGTTGTGAATATTTTTTGCTATTTTCTGTTATAAAACGTGGTAATCATCAAGCAAGTAACAGTATTAAATAACATGGTAATTCTTAAATGTTTAGATTTTTTTACCTAGTAGCATTGAGTTTATAGAATATTATACCACTTATATTTTGCTCCGAACTCACTGTAGACTCAGATTTAAAAGACTACATGTACTGGATGAAGAAAGCAAGACAGATAGGAAAAACAAATTAAAAATAATGTTCTGGTATCAGGGCTGGCTGGATTAGAGTTTAATTTGAATATATGATCAGTATGCACTTTTATGATATGTGTGTGTGTGTGTCGTGACGTCACAGGTGCTTCATTCTCTCTGTTCGGGGCGAGGCTACAATAACAAGCACTTATCCCGGCCATCGGACGGTCGGCGGTGAGCCGGCTTAATGATAAAAGGGACTTAATTACTTTGAGGGATGAACGCTTCTTGTTCGCTTTTTGTCATCATAAAAAATATATAAAAGGTAAGTCTTTTTGACACAACGTTGGCAGTTATGAATAGAGCCTATAAAATAATGTAAACTTTATTGTAAAAGTAGCATATACTGGCACATACGTATAAAAAAAATCTATATATATTTTGTCAATAATTATGCTGTGTGCCGTATGTCTTAATATGTTCTACATTAGACTGTGCTCGTCAGGACTCAGTTCAGAGCTAAGAGCTGAATCTCGTGTTTTATAATACTATGTACGTTCATAAACACACACTCTCTATGTAAGTATACTGAATGTGTTCATTATTGACAAGTATTACTACCAACGTACCCTTCTGACGGCTGACATCAGATCCTCCGGTCCTGATTACTTCTTATCAATATTGAACGATGATACATATTGTTTAAAATATAATGTAAGTCTTTAAACCATGCTGGGTAGTTGTCATTTATTTTATACATCGTCTGTGGTAAGAACCATAAACGACAACAAATACAAATGAGTACAAGTGACCGCTGTATGATCTCGGAAAAACCACAAACACGGAAACGGATAAAAGTGAGGAGACATTTCCCAATTATCTTTATTTAAAAGTTTTCTCCGTATATTATCTAGTATACCAACATCAGATTCTGGTTTTTATTTATAGAACAACCCTTGGGAATTATGACACCCCATTAAAAACATAAAGCATTTATATAAATCACTTGATGACGAAGTCAGAAACCTCCTCCTTGTTTGAAGTCGGTTAAATAATAAAATACAACTACACGCGGAGGTCGTAACATAATTTGATATTCTGTTAACGTCAGAATCACGGTATAAATACATATTATATTATTATGATATTTTTAATGTCACACTCATCGTTTACTGAAAGAAAAATATATCAGTAAGTTAAGTTCAGAGAATAAAGTTATTCATTAAATAATTAGGTATTTTCTGTTGAGCCGTTATTTGTCTGTCGCTTGTTAGTCGCTACATCCTTATGTCTGTGTATATTTTCAAACATCAGCCATCACCTTTCGTCTCTCGACACTCGCCTCGTGTCTTTTAATAGTTGTAATAATCAACATAATATTTATGTATTATCAGCTGCGATGTAAACATTTCCTTAAGCTTTTTATCTGATGTCGGTCTCACACTTTTGTTTACATTTAATTATTAATTATTTATAATTGTCTATACAGAGATATGTTCCAAACTGAGCTTACGTCCGTATTGATTTATACGGAACGTAACAACAACTGAGTGACGTAACGTAAACAAACATCATCCCGCAAACGAACGCTGACTTGTTTACGTTTACGTTGAAGTTAAAGTTTCCATATTAATTTTACGGAAAGGTTTGTTTTCTAGCAGTTATTATTATTGATGGAAACGCGTCTGGATCGCTATCCGTTTTGTTAATTATTATTGTTTCAAGTACGAACAAAAATTATTTTATAGCATTTTACACTTTCAATGGTAGCCTTGTGTCGTTGTCGTCTCGTTGATCGTAAAGCGACTCGAAGCCAACTCTTAAAGCCAACACTCACTTCATCTGTCAAAAAGTTTTTAATGCATAAACTCGTATGTACATTCTGTTCAATATATTGTTCTAACATATTTCTTTCATAATGAAGTCTGTGGTTATCTTTACGTTAAGTCTTTCGTTTATGTTAACGGCGACCATTCAATTCGTTCTCTCAATGATTTTTTGATTGGAACCACTCATGAACTACTCGAGAACCACTCACGCACACACACACACACACGCACACATTAACTGTAACAGACATTCACCATCTATACAGGCGTTATGACCCTTTTTGATTTATTTTTTATTATTTTTATTTTTATTCGTGCACGATTCTAAGTTAATCAAAATTGCATTACACAATTATAAAAACATATATTTAAAAGAAATATATTACCTCTATACAAAACAGTATAAATAAATGTTTTTATAAATAAGAGAACGGTGCCCAGTGCGTGTATTATTACATTCCTCTGAGGCTCCTTATGTGATCAAACAGGATCCAAATATAAATATATATAAAATATAAATACGTATACAATGATGTACGTCTTATTGATCCCTGTCAGAGTCAGAGGAGCTGGAGCAAGGCCGATGGAACGGAGTCTAATATCACATCTTGAAAAGTTTGTTGGCTTAAAAAAAACTAAACAAAAAAGCAAATTTTTACTCCCCCGATGTAATAAATTGAAGCAAAAAATGTATCTATGATCCATTTTTTTGATACGATCATTTAACAGTACGAGCATGTAGCAGAGTCCTTGTTAACTGTTAGAGTTTTAATATTTGTTTGTTGTAATTAATTAATTTCCTTTCTGTTCTGTTCTCAGATCGGGTTACCGGCCACCGGCGCTGTACAACTACTTACCACTTGATACACATGAGATCCATCATAACTAAGAGGAATAATTTCATTTGATGAAGGGATTAAAATAATGATTTGTGTGAATATACGAGACGGGTTGTGTGTATGTCACCTTAAGAAACGGTCGAGTCGTGTTGGTGATGAGGTAGAGGTGGTGTCTGGATGTGAGCGGTTGTCCTCACTATTAACACTGGTCTTCTGTAAGAATAAAACATTTCAAAGATTCAGCGGAATAAATCCATTAAATTCTTGAGAAGAAAACACTTAACATGTTTAAAGTAAGTAAGGTTGGGTTCTCGATGACTTAATATTGAGCAAAACTCAAAGGTAAGGTTGTATTATGTGCGGTGAATATTGTGGAGGCGTGCGTTAAAAGTCGCTCGATAAGTAGCGAGTAGCAGGTCTACTGGCAGCTACAGTGTTCTTTGATGGCGCCGCTCGCTCTCTCTACAAGGACTGCCTTTGCAGCGCCACTTCACCTGAGTACTTCTTTGTTTAACTTTTGAATTAGCTAGCTCGCTATTTCTCACGCTGGGATTATAAAGTCTTTGTGGAGCGTATTATGAATTTAATAAATAAACAAACCGAGCGGAGGGTAATGATGACTTGGATTACTGTTTTTAAATCGAGACCCTTCATTTTTAATCTTAATTAAAAGAAAAAGTATTATATCTATTTTTAAGGATTATATGTATGTAAAGATATATAATACATATAATACGTATTTAGTAATTTGAGAGGTGTGTTCATATTAACCACACACTCTGTCTTACGAGGAGGAGCAATTCAAATAAATATTTCTGAATATAACAATTTGAGATCTATCGTTTCAATCATCATCGTTACAATTGTTTAGGCGGTTCGTCCTATAAAGAAATAAATTAAAAAGTCCAATCACAATAGCGAGTCACAATAGTGTGTAAGTTCCAACAAAGCAGTACCAGCAGCACCCTTCCCTTGTATTCAAACTACATCCTGCAATTGGATAAAGGCCATTTAGAAAGTTCCCCTTCACTCGCTCATCCGTTTCAATTACCGCATCCGAATTATTTACTCGTTCCAGCTGAAATCGATTTTAGGTTTAATGTCGAGTGCTTTTATAATTGATGCCCCCGCGGCGCTTTTTGTTGCATTTTATGACTGCGAGCGGTCGTGCGTGAAACAGTAGAGGAGCGGTGCGTACTGTAACGAGCCTCAGGTCCGCCCTCTGCCTATAACACATCCGCGGTTCACTCGGATACAGGAACAGAAGATCTCAAGTGTAGGTCATTCCTCCATCACTAGTATTACAAAAGGACAACATCCTCAAACCGCACATTACACACGCTGTATAGAGGACGACCTCCCCTCGCCGTAACACTCACCGCGGTCAATGAACCCTTACCGCAAATTCTACTGAAACGTCGACTTAACGTCACCAAACACATAACATAATGTAACATACTCGTAGCTCATAAACTTTATATCACGGAGATAACTAGAACTACTATACATTGACGTGTTGTGTACTGTCAGCCGCAGCTTATAAGTATCCATTATATGTTCTTTTTATGATAACCTTCGACCCTATATCGTGTTAGGGTACACTGGGTAATTATATATGATGTAGAATTTTAGTCTGTTTTAATTATCAATCGATACAAACCTTATAATCACACAAATGTACAATTAAAGGTCCGAGTGTTGTAATACTCTACGTATTAATTACATAGCATTTGTATAATGAATACATTCAATGTATTGAAAGTGAAATCATGGATGTTTGTCGTGTTGGGTTCATTAAGCTCACCCCCGGAGCCTCCAGCCTCATCATATCTATAGTCTGCGGATTTGTTTGAGGGAGGACGAGGGTACGAACAGCGACATTCAATTAATTAATGAACTTACTTCATACACACACACACACTCACTATCAAATCATTTCATTAAATATTTTTAATCAGTACATACACAAAGCTGGTTATATAGTAATGTTTATAGTTTACTGTTCTTTATAATCACGTCACCCTAACATTGTCGCCAATCATAACATTACAATAGGTCTTTCAAGTTTATGTGTTCGTGGTTTCACTAACTTTCCGTTCAAAACCAATCTGAAACGATATTGAAACTCGAAGTTCCTAATGAAATGAAATCCTACAGATACCTCCCCCCCCCGCGCCCCGCGACGATCGGAGACGACGAGAGGAGACGCTGAATATTAATAAAGATACTTTTATAGAATTATTAAACGGTAAGGAGATCGCGATCACTCATTGAATAAAAATAATGAAAAGAAAACGACACTACATTGTAAGAGTGTTAGTTGACCAGCGAACAGTTAAAAGAAATGAAGATGAGTTATTATTATAACGAGGAATATAAGAATTAATAAAATACTGCACGAACATATAATTAATATAAAATTTGGAAACATATAAAGAGAAGTACTGACTCACATGTAATTAGAAGTACTTACTGATTTTTTTATGTTTGTACAGTAACCTCGGATAATATCTACATATAACGAGCATCGTAATAGAAGGATTATAATATTATGAGTTACCAAGTTACTAAGTAGTAGTCGCGACCACATTTGTCAGTGTAAGATATACAATAAATAAAGTGTCACCTCCTCTCATCTGAGCACACGGATCAGTCTGTCTCCTGTTACTCCTGAGGAGTTGTGTCGGTTCGACCTCTGTGGGTCCGTTCAGTCATTGATTTAGCCGCAACGTTAACATTCTTTCATATTAATTCAATGATACAAATTAAGATTATATAAAAAATTAAATAAAAAATTTTAATGTTACCTTATAGTTTCTCCTAAGTGATTTTTTTTCTTGTGAGAAATATTAATAAAGATATCTCAAACCGTAAATACCTCAAAAGTAAACACCGAGAGAGCTCTGAAGAGGATCATTAAGTAGGTAATGAAGGAATCTGAAAGAAACATTCATTACGAGGAACAACCGGCCGCCGGCTGTTCACGTCTAATTATCGCCTTATTTTAAGGACGGAGAAAAAGAAAATCCTTTTAAAGACACCTCACCTACATAACGCCGGGTAGCATCGAATAAGGAACCCTCGATACTTGATATAAAAAACATGTTACAGACACGGACAAATGTTGATAGTGGTATTAGAGTTCTTTACTGGAGAGATAGAGGTTACAACAAAATACATAAGCTGCTATCTTCAATGTTATCAGCATCAAATATATAAAAGAGAGTATTATATTAAAATAATGGGAACGGTTTAAAAACTTTCTTTATATACAATAAGGATATTATATATTGTATCTTTGAACAGTTCCCACTTCAGTCTGCGGTCAGGAGTCACCTGGCCACGTTCTGTTCACCGACAACTACTTGCGAGAAACAGTAAGAAAAAAATACATCACCATTAAAATAATACAAAGAACTCAGTCTGGTCTCACACAGCGGAGTGTCACTGAAACAAGACAGGTCACATCGCTGTGGGAAGATTTTTAGCGAACATCAGAAAAAATGAGTCGATTATATAATGTTTGTGTTGGTTGTGAACACGGACCGCGGCCGCTTGAAGTAATTAGGCACAAATGTAATAACGACCGACAACACATTAAATAATGAAACCTGAACGTGCGCCCTCACAACACGACACAAACTGTTACACCACATGACAGAACACTCACTACGGGCCCCGTGACACGCGGCCGCTGGGACGTTGTGAGTGTTACTTTGATTATCATTTATAATAAATATTTAGCTCAAAATAACATTTATTATATGTTTAAGGGAAGCAACGACCGACTGATAAATATATTCAAGCGATGACGATAGATTTACAGACTTTATTATTTATTTGTAAAGAGTGGATTTTTTTAGTGCATATTTCGTTTTAAATAAAGCGTGATGAACACGAGTGGGGGCTGGGAGCAAGCGGTGCCCCAGAAGGCGAGCATCGTGTGTACCCGCCTTATGTCATAATTATACCTGCCACATAGAAACGGGGAGCCGGCGAGCTTTAATTCGAGACTTTAAAAATGGCACTTTAATAATTAATATTTTCCAGTCTCCCCTCAGAACGTTCACAGTAAATGAATTGGATGTTGAAATATTTGAAGAAGTTCGTCTATTACAGAGAAATACCGCCGAGAGACTGCGCTCCAACGGAAATTACATTTTTCACAATCAACGTTTTTACTTTTCCAGTTTTGATTGAAAATACTTTTTATTAACAATGTATTTAAATTGACTGTTAAATAAAAAACAACAACAATTCTTATAACAGTGTCATCAGAACTTTAAGGAAAATTATCACGTTTTATTCAAACCTTAAAAGAAAAATTGAAATATCATTCATCAGAAAAGATTATTGTTCTCTTGTATTTTTGAAGTATACAAGTATTAAGTGTTTGCAGTTTAATTGTATTCTTCAAGAAAGAGTTCATTTATGTTTATAGTTGAAACTATTTAATGTACAAATACTAAAAACTTTAAAAATTCAGGAGAGCATAACACAAACACACGCACACTCACACACGCACACTCTTATAGTCTACTGTTTTGTAAAACAAATAGTTTTTTAAATGTATATACTATTCAATAGTTGAAATCAATTTGGATGTTAATATATCAAGTAAGAGAATATTAACATAAACGGCTCAAACCGAGAGCCGCGGGGGAGGAATAGAGACGAGACAGAAGACTCTGAGAGGTTGTCTCTTTACTTGTATAGGATTCATCATAACACAAACAGAATTTTAAGACTCAGTCAGATGATTGTTATTACAACACTTTATTAATTGTATCATAATCAATGTAGGAGTTTTGTCGTGTGTTGACAGCGATGTATCGTGAATAGTTTTTGTAAATATTCCAATAAGCTACACAGTACAAAGGAATCTCATTTAGATGTACATATTATTTAAACTATTTTATCAGCAAAGTTGTGCGCGGCCTTAAGAATGGATGCTTACAATTACAAACTCGGAGCGGCACAAACTAACAAGAAGTGAGGGAGGCTTCAGGTGCGGAGAGGCCGCCAGGGAACATTCAATATTAAAACATTGAAGCGGAGAAATACATTTTAATATGCATAAATAGTTGGCTCGGATATGTACCGACTACAGAGATGGTGCTAGAATGGAAATTGGAACCGTTCGTGTGACATCCTGAGGGAGAGAGGTGGAGTGGACAACTGAGACAGACCAGGAAAGAGACGACGCCGCGCCTCACCTACCACCTACCACTCAAAGACTAATATAATATAACATACTTAGAGGTTTAATTTCTGTACAAACTAATTAAAAAATATCTTATCTAAAAGTGGTATGTGGAATATTATTTTTATCTGAGCGGGTTCCAGCAACTTAATTAAAACCTCAGCCAAGCGAGTGTAGCACGCCGCCTGCCGCCGGCCGCCCGCCGCCTGCTAGTATTGTGTTCATTTATATTATACAGAGAGACCGTTGATACATGATAAAATACAGAAATATAGTTGGTATGGTTTATATTTAAATAGATGATATTCTATCTGTTTGTATTTACTGATCGAAATGTCCCAAACAATACCCTATATTAAAAAACTGAACCTCTCATTTGAAGTGTTTACCAAGAAACTAAACAAATGTGCAAATTTGAATGTTGTGTTTTAATTGAGATATAATATAATATGTACAATATTAGCTCAGGTCTGTTCCTTAATGTCGATAGGCGGGGCGAGGTTAAGAAATGTAATATGTGAAAATGATATTTGATTTAATACATGTACTCTCCAACAGATGTTTCTTTATAGTCTTGAGAGTTAGCGCATAAGAATTAGGATAATTTTATGATTACTGAATTAAAATAAGACATGTTTGTTTGGTAGAGACGACCGAGGGCCCCGGGGGCCCGGGGGGACCGGGGGGACCGGGGGGACCGGGGGGACCGGGTGTCACGCAAATGTGGAATATTACAAGAAGGTATTTCAAGTGTGTAATTATGTGTTTATATGTATCATGTGAGGTTGTTATATGGAGGTCGCGTCGCGGCATATGTTAATATTATTATTTTGTTACATCGTAATTACTTTTGTCATTACAATTATAAAGCTTAAAAATTAATAGGTTTATATTGAAAAGGTTGCATACGAGAAATGTGAAATAAAAGTTAAATTAAAACAAGAACGGTAGGCATGTATGTATGTGTGAGAGGAGGCGGTGGTGGTCGTAGTCACTGGTGGTAGTATATTTAATTATAATCTACTGTCAATCTGTTTCCGTGCTCGGTGTTGAGAGTTGTACTGTAGTTGTAAGGACGCTCGTGGTCATTGATATTATATTGTGATTGATGGTTGTCTTTCATTATTATAATATCGTTTATATATCAACATATCACTACTCCCCGCGTCTCTGCGTGTCTCCCTCCTCCTCCTCCTCCTCCTCCTCCTCCTCCTCCTCCTCGGTATCTCCTCCTGATCGCTATCATTATAGTCAATTATTATTATCGTATCTGAGGCCTGACAACATGCGGACTCTCCTAAAACGGCTCCTTCAAATACTTTATCGACAAAACATTCCTATCTAAACACCAAATGCCACATTTCATCCGACCCGTCTCCTGCCTGCCTGTGTGTGTGTGTGTGTGTGTGTGAGTCATATTTTATTTATCAATGAGGCTGTAGTTTCCATACATACATATGTACATACAGTTGGAGTCATCGGTATACAGAGAGCGTGGACGACGTCCTTTACATCGAATATCTCCTGGATTATATCACGTTACGGCACACCCACCTACCACCTACCACCTACCACCTACTGTTTATCTGTATATACAACGATACGCCGCGACGACTCAGTCTTGTACAGTCACAGGACACCGTATGTTTGTATTAATATGGATATATTGTCCATTGAATGATTAGTAGATTTTAACATACCTACACATATCTGGCTACCCATTACACAATTAGTGAACCCGAACCAGCTTGTAACAGCGGCTGACCAAGTTCCGTCCCTCCATAAATAGAAGATGGCCATCGAGCGACATGCAGCATGCAACATTCCCTCGAGTCGGGAGAGACGAGCGACATGCATGCACGCATTAACGAACACCGCACAAAGGATACTGATCCAAACAGGAGATAGAGAGACTTAAATGTTTCAAGCGACTTGTGAATATTTTTAAAATAACATTGAGGAGAGTGCTCTGTGAATACCGGAACGAGGCTAGATAAAGACGTGTCGGCTTCTCATAAAGGAGTTCAGATAACCATTGTCTTCTCACTGTTGATTTTTGATAATTTGAATCAAAATTTCTTTGTGTATACAGTCTAATAAACTAAACCTAACTATTCATCTCTACTCGACGGTTCACTGTATTGTTTAAATATATTGCATTTTATTTATTAATTCTCAGCTGGACGTCAGTGACGTGTGTGTGTGAGTGTGTGTGTGTGTGTGTGTGTGTGTGTGTGTGTGTGTGTTCACTTCTGCTTTCATTTCATGTTTATTACAATTTTTATTGTCACATTTCGGCGCATCACGCGACTGTATTGTATCGTCCGTAGTAATGCGAGCCCGGCCGTTAGAGCGAGTGTATGCGCTCGTAAAGGTTCGGTGATCAGATCCTGCGCCGGTCGTTATAGAAGTCTCAGCGGGTCTTTGAACTTCGTCGGTTGATTGATGCGGGCTCACACAAGCATCTGTATCCTGGCCCCTGGGGCTCGTCGCCTGTCATCTCGTACTCTCTGTCGTGATACTTGATCTACTGCCGCTTGGCCTCACGAGTATGTGCGTTACGTAGCGTGTTGGGTGTCCGCTGTCCTTCCACTCGGTAGGTTTAATCAAAATAAAATACTCAATTTAACTTACATTAATAACTCTGTCACTTCAGAGATACGTACGCGTCGTAACAATATCAAAGTGTCTCCTACAAAGCTGGGTCGTTCGGGAGATTGTGTTCATCTATAACAATATTTAGTTTGTGATGTGTGGCACGTCTCAGACGGTTGCCACTGTACGGAACTATCTTTAAAGGAGACGAACACGACACAAGTTTTTATTTTAAGAGTTCGTTTTGTATCAATAATGTCCGAAGTTTGTTATTCGAAAGCTAACTCCCAACTGTCCCGGAACGTCTAAAGCGTGTCAAGGTCTCTTTATTGACAGGTCTCTGTGACAGTTCAATACCTGTGTGGACATGTATTTGTCACGTTGCACTAATATATGCAAGAGGTTTAGTTTATAAGTAATAATATAATTATCGGAGCATTTATTAATTATAATATTACGTTAAGCCGGTCATGCACATGGAATTAATATTTTGAGAAAATCTTCACAGGGATCGTATCTCTTCTTTCTATCATAGTATTATAACTGTCTACCCAGACTGTACCTGCGGCCCTCTGTCCACTAATTATATCAACTAACTTACTGTTCTGTTCACAGTAACAACTCTGTATTAAACATAATAATAACAGAACATTCACGCTACAGTGGAAGTCATCTCATTCGTCAGTTGTAATCGCCTATTTTATTATCTTAAGACCGTTACTATCTCGTGTAGTTTGATAACAGATGATCATATTAACACGTTTGTTCGTGTGACAGGAGGAGTCGGGAGGCGAGACGTGTCTCATCCGGTCAGTTAAATGGAAATAGAAGATTGTATGAGTGACGGAGACGAGCTAATATAAATAAAAGTTTATATTACACGAAACTGTTTCTTAGAAGTATTTAAGTTGGTCTGGAAGTTCTTTTACAAAAAGAAAGAACATTCAGAGTAGGTTCTAAAGTAAAGAAAATTAATAATTTTACGGATAACACTAACTTTGGATGTGTATGTGTATAGAATGTACTCATTCAACATAAAAGCTATAAATATAACGTTCATTAACATTTAAGTAATTGTTCGTGAATATTTATTGTAATATCATTGAATTCTTTATTGTGTAACATTCCAAGGTTGGGAAAGTAAAGATCATCTCTCATGTGACGGTCATACACGTGTCCAGGTCCGCGGTCACCTCTGACTAGTGTTCTCAGGAGACCCCGCCGTCTTCTCAACAAACTGTAGCGCTATCAGTCTAAAACATACACCACGTGACACACACACATACACATCCGTACATATAACGATACTCTGCTGTGATTCTAAGTCACGCTTTTAAACAGTCGTAAAGTCAAACAATTCTTTATCGCCTCTCGTAAACGTGCCGTTTGATAAGCACGAGAAAGTACGTGCCGCGCTGTTTAATACTGACGTGCACTACAGTAAGAATATTACACAAACAGACATTCACATCTAGTCTCCACGACACACGGACACCACGAATACATTGTGAGAGAAACCTTCGATTACTACAAACAAAGGTTACACGACGAACAAGGAGCGAATATAAATATATACATCATGTAACTTGTTACTATCTATTAAGAGATCGTACAAAAGACATTTAAAATAAACCGTCGCATCTTAAACCGTGTCGCCATCGATAACAAAGTATTTCAATAATTACAACACAATGATATTTAACATAAACTGTAAGAAACACAAATAGCTCTCACGCAACGTTTAAACGTTCACAAACAACTCGTTTAAATATTTTTTAAAGCTTTTATTTTCATAAATATTCTTATAAATATTTTTTCGTCGCCAATTTTATATTGTGCGTCGAAGCGAAGTTTTTATTTCGAGACGTTTTAAATATGTTATTTCTGTTAACACCGTCCTCTAACGACCACTAACAGTGTAACAGTACAACACTCACTGTTCTGATTCCTGCCTGTATTTTATATTTCAACTTGTATATTTTGTTTATCGACGCTTGTCTATTTCAAAGCGACTGTAAATTTTCCGCTGAATCGATTCCGAAGTGTCAGCTGACCTTTTAAAGTATGAATAGTCGGTCTCATTCGTCAAATTAGCATGAGAATAGCGAGGAACTTTGACCCGCGAGGTGACGCCGGCCTCGTGTACCTACTGAGTTACTTTTAATATTATAGTATATAATAAACCTCATTACGATGTCTAAATACATGTCGAATAGTTAAACGAACCTAATTATAATATTAGTGCGTCATTACACTTCATTGTGTAGGAAACATTTGAGTTACGTATCATTTGAAAGTATAAAAAACAGGTCCGAGAGAGTCGCCGGACAACAAGGAATATATTATAAAGATGATCGAAATATTATACATTTATTAGGTAATTGTGATTTATACTTGTTCCATTCTTTTATGATTTCCTTCAAGGATCAACGATCTATATAAAGTCATTGTCCTGTAACAGAGAGTCCTCTTGTAAATTTATTAAGGAGTGGACTGAGGACGTGAAGTGTGAACATTGTGAAGAAGATGACCGATTGGTTACCACCGAAGGAGCTGGTGCAGGAGCCACGAGACTCACTGTCAGTAAATCAGATTAAACAACTATATTCGTGTTAAACAGTTTGAAAACAAAAACACGCAGTTGATATAAATATCATGCGACACGAGGATCACATCTACATATGTATGTTAATATTTGTGTGTTTATGACACTCAGTGACATCATGAAGGTGTGTTTGAAACTGATTCTTTTGATTCATAGAACATTTAAAACTAATTTATTTTTATGTGTATATCATCTGAACGTTATGTTAATCGATATCTCCTAACTATATTATTTATGAGTTATAGTGGGAGGAACGAACAGTCTCCCGGTGAGTGAGTCAGTGATGTCATACCGACACCGACGAGTACATAAACACTGCAAAAGGAAATACTTATCATAAAAAATGTTGCCATAAAAATATTATGTTCCAAAAGATGTTTTTATTTACAACAGTTATAAAACCGATCGCTCCTCGTGCCTGCTCCTAGACTGTTACCTGGAATAAATATGACAAACATGACCTTAGGAGAACTTTTACAAAATATGTTACGTGTTACTGAGTTCAAAAACTGGATCAGATTATTAACATGAACACAATAATAGCGTGTTTAATATTATACGGAGAGGTATACTTAGTATATTAATATATTATAATAATTGTTCTATGTGTTGGTCGGAGGAAGTGGAACACGTTACATTATTTGGAAGGGAGCACTTCCTTCGCTAGAGTCAGGTCGATCTCGGCCGTGAGTGAGCCCCTCGTCCGTGAGAACTGTTACTGAACTGATGACTTGTCTGTCTGTGTATGACCTATTACATACACATTGACGAGTCTTATTTGTCGCTTCACTTTAATGATACTATGTTGACAATATTACTACTTAGTTCGTGTACAAACAACTCATAACACAACTCATCATGTAACACACCGTCTCCTCGTTCTGAAGTTAACATCATCATCATAGAATTAAGGGCCGGATCTCTTTGATCAGTAGAGTTTTAAACAAAGTTTTAAAAATCCTGTTTCATTCAAAAACTGTGTAATTTAAAAGCGGCCTTTTTTCACTCGTCTCATAAATATGTAATTCCTTGAGTTAAAAAAAAACAATGATAATAAAAAATTGGTCGACAATCAAATGCAATCACGGAATGTTATATCGATGATATGTATTAAACACGATGCCACAACACCACAACATGCCACGCCACGCCACATGCCACTCCAGCGAGGCATGCGTGCGGCCACACATTTGAGCTACATCTGCATATTTGTATTTCCTGCCGCATCAATCGCTCACGACAAAACAATCGCTCGCCATACTTGGAAATGAAACGAACGAGGAACACACCCGGAGTGAATGAACCACCAGCAGCGGCTCCGTGGACACCAGCGGCAGGTAAAGAATGTGAGACGAACAGACAAGAAACATCTCCGGAGAAAGCCACGGTATAGATACAAGCGAGGTGTTCAGTGATGAGTGACGATAGTAATAGTACTGATGAGGATGAAGGTCGATGAGGACAAAATAAAATACAAATTATATGTGTACCTCGAGGCTTGAGGTGAACCGAACCTTTAACAGATTGGAATATAAATGGTCCTATTACAATAACTTTTGTGTTTCAATGTTTTTTCTTTAGTTTTGAATAAAAAAACGCAGTGAATTATAAGTTAATATATACAAAGTATACGTTATTACAGTGCGCTCGCCATATTAGTATACTTTATAATAACTTTGAAATATTAAGCGGGCGTTTGTGACAGAAAAAGTAATAAATGAACGCTTTATACCATTTTAAGAAAAGTAGGTCTGCGAGAATATAAGAACGGATTCAGGGAGCGGTCGGGCGACATTGAACTCTAACACGTGGGTATAGAGACGAGAGTCGCACGAGTCAAGAGTACAATTGTAAATACATAGTCGATTGATTCACAATAGCGAGTAATGAATTCAGTGGTTCGTGTCGAACTGTTTAGAGTATGAAACAAACGACTTACTGATAAAGGTAGCAATAATAGAGATATTTAATGTTTGTTCTACGATGAGAAGACTGATATAACAACTATTGAAATGGAAACAAAACAAATATTATAATAAAAAGTTATTGTAATGAATAATATTAAATAAACTTCAATCATCACACCGTTTGAACCTCAGTAACATCTCGGTCATCATCACCGTTGACACGTGATCATCGTTCCGCGTGTGCCGCCGACCCGGACAAGGCCGGGTATTTATAACTAGCTAGCGACCGACACCGCTGACGTTATCATCACACACAGCACGACACATCACCATCATATAAATATATTAACGGTAGATCATGATTAATTGGATCCATTCTTATCATAGTAGATATAGACGAGTATATAACTACACCACACGTACTGCATATGCTTGTACTAACATTATATTATTATACTTATAATTACGTTGCTGGAAACTAGTCAAATGATCGGCTAAAATGTAAAGCAATAGTATCCTGAACCCATAGTGTTATTTATATGACGGCCTGCTCGTTAATGTGGACCCACCCTCAGTCAATGAAGCGTTCGTCATTATATCGACGACTGGAGACGCATCCCCTCGCTCCTGAGGGATTTATTCTCATTAACAACCTTGTTTGAGGGTCACATTAACGTTATTAAATATTATTAATATTTTAATGGAAGCCATACATCATAGTTTGCTCCTAGTTTACTAAACTTCCACAGATGCCATCATATTCGTCCTATACATCCCGTCCCATAACCTCGTAGTAATTTCTCTTCAAATTCTCTTTATAAAGATCCTTCCTGCCGACCGTTCACTTGTTCTGTTATGAATCCCTTTGAGTCAACTCTATATGGAAGGCGACTCTTTGTGTTGTACATAGAACCGTGCGGCACTAAATAGCAGAAACATAGCTTCGTGCCGACCTCAACATATTAATTGACAATGTAACATTATAATACAAGAAACCTTCAATCAAATATAGACCATAATGTGTACATCATAACAACCTATATGTATTGTTGAAGTTTATATTACATACATGTTTAACCCCTGCCTTCAAATGTTCAAATGAGTAACCGACATTGACTCGAGCCAACAATTAAGCACTAAATCTTAAACAACTCTCGTGTTCCGATACGATAGTTAAAATATCGATGTATGATGTACATCGATCGCTAGCCGAACCTTCGACGAATATATATTATTATACCGCAGCAATGTATGTAAAAACGTTGTGAAGTTATCGTATGGCAGGTGGTTGTAGTGTGGGGTCTACGCTGTAGGAGGTCCGTACTCCGTACTCCACCGCGGCCGGTAGTTGTTTGAGACAAACAGTTCGCTTTGGATTCATAGAAAGTCTGGATAGAGGCGGCATCTCAGAGGGAGTTTTTGACTAAAACCTAGCATGTTACTATGTTAGTACTGGAATGTTATATTATAACATCAAATGACATCATTCATAGTACAAAACATATTAGAAAATGTTTAATACATGCTTCCCTCTCGGAGCCACAGTTTCCAAGCCCCCAGGGATGAGCGTCTGTCGACTCTTCAATGAGGTTACTAATGTAAAGATTATAATCAATAATATGCAAATAATTAATATATTGATAACAGTTAAAAAATAAATTCTAGGAAAGGCATGTTTGTTCCCGGGATCAACTATACAAGTGTGTATGTGTGTTTGTGTGTGTATGTTTGTGTGTGTATGTTTGTGTGTGTGTGTTTGTTTGTGTGTGTATGTTTGTGTGTGTGTCTTTGCGTGTGTGCGCCTTGCGGATGTTCCGCCATTAGCGCCGCTCCCAGCCTATTACCGTCAACAAACTATTGTGGTTACGCGCTCAGACAAAAATATACCATAACAAATACAAAATACGGTACTTTTAGATCTGTTCTAATAAGTGTGGTCACAGACTCAATGGAAGTGCGGTTTGGATGTTGAATACGATTAAACTGAGCATAAACACGAAATTACACAACACGTTGAAAAACGAAGAGGAGGAGGAGAGAAGGAGGACCTGGGAGCAGAGGGGGAGGGGGGAGGAGGGGAGTCACTCACAAGTACTGATGACTAGTGGAAAAGGAACACCTATGAAGTGATTCTTGATTTAATACAAGTTGATAGGAAAGTAAGGAACAGGAATGACCTCCGGCTGACGGACACCTACCATACAGGATACAGAGAGAGCTCGGACGAAAAGACGCTCAGAAACATTGAATATTTTAAAGAATTCTATTATTGTCGCCTGCACAGATATTATTAAACAGGTCGCCTGTGATCCGACAAATAAACCTTTTATACTATTTCTGTTGGTACACTTCCATTGTACTCTAACAATATTGTCATTCAAAATGTTCTTAAAGTATATTAACATAAAATAAATGACAAAATAATAACAAAAAGACAAATCAATTTTCTCATTATAAAAGAATCAATCCACTTTATGTAGGTAGGTAAAGTAGTCGAGTAAGATTATTATTAATCACTCCTTACTTCAGTGGCATTCAAGACTTTCAAGATATTTCAATCGGCTTGTCATCTTCTAAAATCCAATCTCAAAGGAGGAATTTAATTTGTCGTCATCTTTCACCCGGGAGGACGGTCCGCGGGAATTTTGTGAAATTCCCGGACAGAAGTCAGGAGTTTCATCGACCGACTAGTTTGTGAACTTTTACTGGTTCCAAATGAGACGAGTCTCCTACAGATGTTATGGTATATACCTGTGTTTGTATTATTATTAATTAACAATATTTTAATAAATATGACAACCTGCTTATTATGTAATATGTTATAAATCAGCCCATGTTCGTCGTCTCACACTACACACAGAACAGATATGTATTGTTTTTATATTTTTATGTAGCGTGTTCTGTCGTTCTATTAAAAGTGACTTCAGCCGACCTCTCTATACTGAGTTACATACACTACAAAGAGCTCCATAACACAAACGGTATTATTCACTAGAAGTCATGAAAATCCGTTAAAAATCCACAAAGCTGTCCAATTAATCTGGTTTTATTGGACAGTTGGTAACTGGATTAAACATTAAACAGCGTGTGAGTATAGCTGTGCGTGTGTGTGTGTGTGTGTGTCCATACGAAAACATACGCACACACACGTACATACACACACACACATAGAGAGTATAGCAACACGGCGAGTTTACAGAAGTAATGTTTACGTTTTGTCGCGGACCGAGCACCGACCACCGGGAACAGAAAACAAATTACATTTTAGGGTTCCCCGGGATTAGAAAAAAAATACTGTATAAAGAGCACATTAATTAAAAGGTTTACAGCCGGCTAATTTAACGAAGTCTTGCACTTGTTATACAGCTCTTTGTATATTGTAAGCAATACGTATTGATTTGTCATATCAATACAAGTATAAGAAAGATGTATGACTGTAGATTCTAGAACAAAGTAGTTTAATTTAATTTAATTTAATAATTGTATGTGAAATACCAAACGTTCCCTCATGCCTTTGAAGACGACGTGGTTTAGTTTTTATCCAGAACAAGCAGTGAGTCATACTGAGTCGGCGGCCATTAGGAGTTGAAGGAAATATATGGTGTAAGTAATAGATACATCGACGACATACTACAGACCTGTCCTTATAATAATGACACAGAAACAGAGCGTTACACATAAAAACTGTAAATTCTTTGTTAAGAAGTATGACAGACTTTATCAATTAGTTATTTTTCATAATGTTATGTTGAGAGTAGGCAGTTCTTGGTTCTAAGCTTAGTATTTGAACCGTTAACTTCTTCCTCATTCAGTACAAGGACAAATATTTTACTCGTTCACAATAAACATATTATTAATTCATTATATTTTCACTTTCGTTCTCTACCGACCTCAACGCCGGCGGCTCGCATCGCATCAGCTGACCGTAGAGCGTATGTATATGTATTATATACTCATTTCCGTACATGTAGTGTATTCCTTACTTAAAATATAAATTGGTAAAGTAAAATTAAAGTTGTATAATATGTTGTCTGTTATGTATATCTCATTAAATTATTTTAAAGATGAACTGAAAACACTATTTGTCCTATATCGAAAAGTTATAAAAAAAACAGTTAAATGTTTCCGAGCAGCATTTGGTCACCCTTTTATTAAATCGCAACATACTTTATTATTGTTGTACATTCAGATTTATTGTTCGTATAACATACCACGAATGCCCAAAGTATTAATCCGACGTTATAATATTTGAACTTTATAAATATTTTCAAGAAAAACTGAGACACTAATGTATTGTTCTTAAAGCGTGGATGATGAGTTTTAGAATAAGAAATGAAATATAAGTAAAATATTTTTCGCTAGGATCAACTTACCGGAGATAATCCGTCACGTTTGGATTTAATATAGGAAGAGCGGGATCGTGAGGGATTGTTCATCTGTTATAATAGTCAGTGTGTGAACAGGTTCGCTGGAACACCTTGACAGCGAGTAGATGATGAGTTGTGACTAAACACACGCACAGAGGAAGCGACCGCCCTCATCAGGTGTACTCCACATCTGCTCTTCCGTGTTCATTGTGCTGAACGACGGACACACGGACACACGGACACTGATACTGTTGTATACGTACAGATAACAATTATTATATACTAGCTACTAGTACACGTTTAATATTTAGTACAGAAGATCATTCTGAAACTTCTTGAATGGTCACTGACAGGTGTCGGAGTATCGCTGACGATTATGTTAAATTAAACTTGAGAGTTTACTTTGAAATGAAATTCACAAATTATTATATTTTGTATCTGTCAGTTTTTTTATATATTTATCTAAAAACTAAAACAGCGATTCAAATTTCGTTATCTATAAACGTAGATTAATGGTTACAATAAAACAGAGGTTGTGTTTTAGTAAGAGGACAGTCGGAGACGAGGAGGAGAGAACCCTCTGATAGAAATTAATCTGTAACGGAGTGGAGCGCTCCAATATTACGAGCCATTATTTACAACATGAATCGTTAAACATCTTTTCCTTGCAATAAGCCTTTTGTCTTTTAACCTTTGTAATGAAAGGAAAGTTAACTAAACAATGGACCCTCCCTATTTACTATACAATAGAAAATGTTAAGGTACCATAATAGAATAAGATAAAAAATACGAGCATTTTAATGTTTGCACGACCGTGGCTGTAAGAGATGGAATATATATATAATATTTGTAGTATTAGAAGAAAACATAAAAAATAAAGTATCTTGTAAGTGCACTCCCCAACCATCAGTGTCATTTGAACCACAGGACGCAGGTAATGTAACGCGAGGCGTCGTTACTCGTTACGTTCAGTTCGATCGTATCGTGTGCTCGTCCTCCTCCTAATGTAATGTAATATAAACACGAACTATGCGAAACGCGTCGTTCCCACGACATGTCGACACTTGGCACAAAAATAAACAGTTGCTAATATTCCATCTGTCGCATGTGTGTGTACGGCATGTGGGTACATTAAACATCTCGACAACTGAAGGACGGGTTTTTAAACTATTACAACGAATGGGATACGTACTTAAGTGGTAACATTACCCGTATCGACCGGCTGAGAATCCATCTCTAGCTTAATTCGTAGGAGCGTCTGAATCTACCCTTGGAGGAGATTCACGACCAGTTCTATACGAGGCTCCAAGTCCGGGGGGATGACGAATCGATAGTAAAGCTCGTCGTCGTAAGCTGAGAGATATGACAGCCATTCGTGCGACGAGATAAGCTGCCAGTTATTTATATCGTGTAAGTGCAGGCTGGGATTGATGGCCGTAGTGGCCCCCTACCTCCCCCCCTCCTCCCTCCTCCCCCCTCGCCCGCCGCCTGTCAGCTACAGACACCGCTAATCCTCCGTTTAACGGATGTGCGTCACGACACACCACTCACTCGTCCTATATATCGAACGATCCCAAATATATTCCTAAATAGTATTCCATGTATTATCTTGTCCTTGTAGATATATTAAATGTAATAAACGATGCCCATCGTGTTTTATTGATGTACCGTGTCTCTGTGTAAGACACGCGTGAGTGAAGCGAAATTAATAATGAGAATTCGAAAAATATTACACGTTCCGAAATTTTAATTGCATCGATTAAATGAAACGAATTGACGGCTTTCAGATAAAAATAACACCTTGGGAAATATTTGATTGTTATTGTTGAAGTAAAAAGTGATTTTAACATTATATTCAGCAACTAACCACTGGAAAAGTGGATAGAATAGAATAAAAAAGGTTCAATGACAACTGTAGCGGTTCATAGAAATACGTGTTAGTATTGTATTTATATAATGTACCTGCTGTAGATAAATAAAAAGCCCTTTAGCCTACTATCATCTTTATAGAAAATATATACTTATATTCTATTACTGAAGTAATATTCTGAAATAAATATTCCCAAAGACAAATGTTATGATCATGTATTAAATATAATCCGTTGTAATATATTGTCATTTTACTTCCTAATAGTAACTTCACAATACTATTAATTATTTACAAAAGCACTCGATAGTTATGTCATATGTTTTATACCTTTTAAAATAATTTAAGTATCCATTTAGTAAATTCGTTTCTAAGTAGAAATAATTCTACAAAAAGACCTTCGCCTCGGCTTTCCGTCAACCTCGTGTAAATCAGGTCATTTGTTTTGGCAAAAACATCAGAGGAAACTCAGAGAGACCGAACTAAAAAACTGACTCCGAAGGTGAGAGAACAAAAAGTTATCAGAGAATACAGCGACCGAGCGGAACGGAAAGTTCACCATCCACTTGTAAGATATTAGAAAATTAAAGATAACTAGAGGCCGGAGGACTCTAATGAGCACTTGTAGGTTGTGTTGACTATGATATGTTTATTGATTGACATCTAAAGGGACATGATATCAATTTTAATTTGAACATTAACAACACTATCTTTACCAAAGTGACAAACAAGGTTGTGACTTATTTTGTATATTCATTGTTTTAGTGACCGATAACATTATTGTATAGACAGCTTCATTTTCCGTACAGCTGAGTTGATTAATGATGTCATATTCATTGACAACACAACCTTCCTCCATAAGAGGAGCCTCACTGAATATCTGAACGTGACGTCCTCCTGTCGCGTCCTATCAGATACATGGTAACGACACTCATCAAGAGTCGACTGTGTTGGATATTTAATGATAAACACACGAGAGATCTAGAAACACGAGTACTCATGTTTGTAAAGATGTCATACAATAACAACTTATATGTTATTTTGACAAGTTTCGTATCAGTTAAGAAAACGTGACGTTCCCTGTGACTATCAGAAAATATAAAAGTGTACAATCAAACTCACTTATATGTGTTATTTACTTAGATGTTGATTGTAATAAATTCAACAGTTCACGTAGCACGTTAGATGCTCTCATTATAAACTCTTTTCCCTTGAAATAAGATACACTCGTACCTCGACAAAGTGTTCGGAATGAGCGTGTACCGAATAATACACTCTAGTGACATGGCCAGAAGATTTAAAAATATTCGGAAAATTATACACAAACAAGTGGAAGTGAGGCTAACGGATGGTTATCGGCAATTTCGAAAATTGTCCTTAAAATATATAGAATAAGGTCGATAGTAGCGTGGCCGTAAAGTTTTAGGGATCTGAATGTTTGCACAGTTGAAGCGTTCAGTTTGCGAGTGTGCCGTCAGTGTCCCGTTTTATTGCCGACTGAAGTTTAAACATTTGATGCTCTAAAAACGATTACATTAGTCTGTAGTGACGCGAGCTCGCCGTGAACTCTGTGAGCACCGCCCAGAGTGCCATTTACTATATCGCCAACTGATTAAAATAAAATAAACATTATTTAACCGAGTTATGTACATCACGTTCTTTGATAAATTAAAGGTTTCTCTTGAGGACCCATCTTATCTAAAGGTTCTATATACTGTAAGCCTGTACATTTTTGTTTAAATGATCTCCAGCCACCACTCATTCCATACTTCTGCTACATCATACTGCTGAGTCCTGAATCAGAACTAGTATGTGTCGTTGTGTGAGGAGATCACAGTACAGTCAACACGTACATAGCTGCATCTACTGTTTCACTTTTAACAATAACACGCCACTAAAGGTGAATGTGTATATTGGATTACTTTTTTTTACAAAGAATATTAAAAGAGGAAAGAAAGGAGATCTAATATAAACATAAAATTATAAATATAGACGTTTATTAACAGCGGCGAGAATAACGGACCAAGTTTTCGGTAAACTTACTTCGGCAAAGTCCTCTTAGAAATATGAAAAATATTCTATTCCGTTCCTGGCTATTTCTTTTATGAGCGTTAAAGTAAACTTAATGTTTGTTATAGACAGCTCATAAATAAACAGCCCAGAATAAGTTGTTAAGTTTTTTGAAGTGCTCTCTCTAAAGGAATATCTTTCAAGTTTGACGTCCTCCGTAGTTTTATAAAAGAGATGAAATAATTTTATTTTCCAACTACATAACGTCACAGAGCGTTCGTCCGGGAGCGGGAGGCCGCTCCGGTACGTCTGTCTGTATTATTTAATATCTTCCTGTGAAGACGCTTTTGTTTAAATTTGAATTATAAATTAAATGCATATGTCTTTAACATGACTAGAGAATGAAGAAACTATAAATATAAGAAGGATTAATATCTAACGTTCGGTTTACAAGTAAAGGCACTTCTCTATCGAAGCGATCTATCAACCTCCTGACGAGAACTCAAAAAGACTGAATGAGCTCCCCTCACACAGTTATACTCAGTGAGTTCAATTAATGATATATTAATGTGCCCGTGTGTTGTTTCACGACGGAGATTCCTTATCAATCAAAATATCAAGATTGACAAAAACGTTACTTACAAGCGACGTAACGTCACCCGTAGAGCATCAGGTCAGCTCTGTTCTTATATAAACATGGAGATACGACGCATCTTCTTAGACTGGCCACACTCAGAGGACTGTATGTTACTCAAAGTAGTGTAACTAAGGATAGTTTCAAATCACACGTTTTGATCTGACGGTCTTACTTATAAGAACTAATTCAACTCATCTATTTTGTTATTTGGTCTCTATACTTACTTTGTGATTGTAAGATATATATCTAAGTTAAGATATAAATATATAACTTGAATAAGCTTGTGATCATGTTAAATATTATCAAAGACATCTCCCAGCCTCCCCAGAGCCTGAGTCACGTTCTCTTTTCTCTTATATGTCGTGTCTGTGTAAAGTAACAGTTCTTGTTGTTTCTATAATTGGGTGATCGTCATGTTGTCTCCCAGTTTGGGTGTAACAGTTGACGTTATGAGAAGGGAGGTAGTGAAGCTGGTCGTGACGACGAATGTAAACTTGTTATAGCAATACTATTAAAAAAGAGTATATTCAATAAACAAGTAACTAATTCCACATATATTCTATATAAATTAATTAAAGTACTTATTTAAATTAATATTTATGAGCAAATAACGATGTTCAGAAACATCTATTAACAGTAGTTTTTGTATTCTCAGAGAACTTTCACTAACATTTTTGCCACAAACTGTATTATTTTATTTGCACTTCAATTTCATGATGATGCTATCTTTTATGAGAGCCATTTAAACTTTTAAATATTGTGTTAGAGTCATTCAAGTGAGAATTAAGAACGTAATGAGTTCCGAGAGTTTCATTTAGGACGAGTTTTGTGTTAGCGTCTTGTAATAACTGTGTCATTACAATTGAAACTTAATTTACGTAATTAATATATGTATAAGGACATGCACGGTACAAGTAGTAACTACTTTGTTTATTTTGACCTGGCTAAAATGTTTAATATTTTTAAAAGGCCTCTCACATATGTAGATACATTTGTTACATACACAAACATTTGACCAGTTATTAAGAATGTCTCTTTGTAATAATACTATTCATTTTTCTTTTTTAAAGAAATCTTAAAGAGTTCTTTAAAATCGTTTCAAAATTTTAAAGACTTAATTCTATCTCGTTGTTTAGTAAGTGATCATGTTTTCAGTTCACAGCTCACGGCGTGGTAGTCGCCAGTGAGTATTGGTTCGCTTTAAAAGCAACTTTTCAAAGAAAATGTATCAAAACATGATCGCTGGCACTCGTTGTGTGAACAGTTTCAAGAAGGCCTGCCATTGTTCTTTGCTGAACGTTCGTTAATAAAATTCCAGCTCTGTTTGCGTCCGATGCCTTACTTCGCCTGCAAACATCCCAGGTAAATACACCGAATATAATTCTATGTACTCCCGTGTTCAGACCGCCTCGCCCTTCTCACCACACGTTAAGGTTCTCTTTCCTCTATCATATGTTGCACTCGACATTGTTACAGTTGACTTGAATTCGTGTCCAAGTTGTTAGGGACTTTGAACATACCTGTATGTAATCGAGTCGCACCCCGCACCCCGCACCCTACGATATGTAAGAAAGTCGCTGCTCCCAATACACGCCTCGTCTTGCTTTGAGGTTCGGCTAAGTTCGTTAAAGGAAGCTTCGATGTACATTGGATATGGCTTTACTTTATCGAAGCGGAGGTTTACTTAGGAGCTAAAATTGTGGTCGGTCTCGTATTGAGCGAGTATCGGCTGTCTCGAGGGAGGTCTTGTTTGTTCACTATTCCCGTCAGCTTCGGAGACATTTGACTCGACAAAACTCTATTCCATTATGAGTATTTGTGTATGGAATAACTTCACAATACCTCCCTGACGAACACTCGTTCAGCCGAGCGAAACAGACGAATGTGGCCTCTACGCGACGGTGGTACAGCATCATTTGGCTTGAATATCACACAATGGGTAAACTAAATATATGCGCTTAAGCAGACAATAGAAATAATTACCGGGTTTTGGTGACGTGTGTGCTCTGTGCCGCTTGTGACGTTCGTCACTCCAACGATCATTATTATACGATCTGGGAAGACTAAAATATGCCCTCCATACTGTGGAATTAACTCAATAGGAAATATATTCCTTGTGATTGCAAGGAATAGTCGCAGCTGTACATATATTAATATAGAGAAGCTTTTTATTACCGACGGACGAACGTAACGTGCACACCCTCATATAGAATGGTCTAAATTAATTGGGTCTTAGAAATTCATAAATGATGTAAATAAAAAAGTTTGTTTAGTTGTAATGTTTGAGATGAGTATCATTATAATGAACCAATAGTCTAATATTGAACGATCTATTCTTTACTATCAGTGCAGGTGTCCGCGGGCCTGTTGTTTAAGAAAGCTGCTTTCTATCTGATTTCAGCTGTAGGTACATGCTTGTACTGATTCTTTAATTTTAATAACGTTCGCTCCAGTTCACTCGCGAGCTCCAAAAGCAGAACTCGTTCCACAGGAACCCTTTAATAAGTCAACATGTCAAAAATAATGATAATGATCTTTCGATTTTAAGAATTTCGGAACTTTTTAATCATTAAGAAAGGTCTGTCTGAAGTAACCTTATTTCATGGTGTAATATTAAGCGGTTTTTCTTACTTTCTTTCTTGTTACGTAAATATATTTAATTGAGGTTTAATTATACTGTGTTTTCAGAGCGGGTATTTAATGCTCTTATCTCAAGGGAAGTAAGTGACAGTGTTATTAGGTTTCTGTCTCCGAGTGTCCAGGGAGGGAGAGTATTGTGTTGTGTACTCACAGTACTACAAGTACAATCCTCCTAACTATTGTACGTAGGAAACCCTAATCTCGCTATTGTTCAATCAAGCGATGCCGGTCTATTGTGAACCGATCTACGATCTCTACATTGTAATATTCATTTGACTAAACACTTCCAGCCTACTGTGTGTTAGGTTTTTACTTAAGATATTGAAGTCATTTCATATTAAAATTAATTGTAAGACATTGATTTTATTTCTTTTGTTTTGCACTTTGACTATAATATTACCAATAGACTGCCCTTTAGGTAGCAAAAGTTTGTGGTATATTTATTTCGTGCTAAAAAATATACAAAGTAATTAATTGATACTCATGTACTTATAAGAACAGATGGAGAAAGCTGTAATGACAGCCCTCATGGAGGCAATGAGGCGAACAAATAAAAAAGTTAATGTTAAAGTCCACACACACGTATGTAGATTACGGATCGTACCTCGAGGTACTTAGTGCGTACAGGAGGGTGAACAACTTTAATGAACGCCATGTGACTACTAGTTACGACGACCGACGACGAGTTACAATGAATTACGACGAGTATAGCGAACAAACAGACGACCGAATCAGTTTGTGCACATGGATTATGTCAGAGAAAGGAGTAGTTTGTATTAACATTTTTACGAACAAAGCATTGATAAAGCAATAAGCATTGTTAGAACTACTAGTGTATGTTTGTATCATTCATATGTTTTGATTATTATTATATAGACGTATGAGGTCATTTGATCGCAGCTTAGAGGTCCATAAACGATTATCGAGATAAGTTGATAAAAGACCTTTTATAAATCTAGTCTTTTTTTCTATTTCCACATATTATTTGTATCTATAGAAATAGATATACATATATAAAAAATTTAATAAATTTCCACTACACACTACGAGTTGTCAAACCTAAATATGAATCATATCCAATATTGATTTCCTCTACCGAAGTTCAATATTACGACATTTACTATTTGCAGATTCGTCGTGAACCTCGTCCCGGAGCAGGAACTCAACTTTCTCTGACACAAACATTTATACGAAAACAAACAGTTTAGTTTTTAATTATTTAATACTGTAAGCGGCCTCAGTCTCGCTCCTGGAGTACGAGAATCAATCGTTTAAATACTTTGATGATGAAGTATAAACAGAACCATTTCACAGTATCTACAAGTCGGGTCGGATCGTTTATGGCCAGTACTCTAATGCCCTCGCCACACAGGACTCGCGTCCTCTCACACCCGCTAATAAGGTTCATAATTGTCTAAAACATATTTTCACGAAGCACCTCACTTTACACTTCACCGATATTTTAGCGGAGTGTCGTCATCTTTGAACACGCCGTAACACACAAATAACCTTAAAGAGAACGAACCCGAAATATCGTTTACGAAGGCTACGAGACACTTTTATAAAAGAAAATGACTTTTAACATGAGAATGGCTGATGCCGTTGTTACGTTCGTCAGGATCAAAGGTTTGTATGTATGTGTATATGTATGTATATATGTTATTATTCTTTATTTCGGTCGGGGGAACACTAGACAAAATATCAAACCGTTTAGCAACGTTTTGCGAAACAATCATTTATAATGGTTCGCCTTCGAAGTTTAATGACTTGAACGATTAATAACAAGTCGAATTCATTTGAAGGCTTCTCTTAATTCGTCCTGACCTTTCATTATATATTTCTGGTTTTTTGTTAGAATTTTACAATGAAGGACATTTTAAAAGTATTTATTTTGTTAACAATATTTTCGCTTTTGCTTTTGATCAGCTGTGACCTATATCATTTATAACCAAGTAGACATGGTCGTGGCATGGAACATATGTCTTATGATCGATTTCTTTATTTGAAGTACAACAATAATTGAGAAATAATAAACTAATGACATATTTTAATGTCCGTTGATAATACTTTAATATAAACCGGAACATTGTACAGCGGTGCTTAACTCATGAACATAATTAATTTAAGACGAGTTGGAATCTACATTTACATTTTATAATATAACAATAATATATTTTCTATATATCAATCAGCAGAGAACACATCAGATCGTATGTTTCTAATAACATTGAAGTGATTCAATAAATATATTTTCCTTCGTGAGTGATGATAGCTAGTAATGTCATTATAATATTCCAGGTTCCGTACAGCTTAGTTCGTGAGGTATTCAATTAATTATCGTCGGATCTGATCGTTCACAGTATGTGGTTTAATTATATTAAATTGCTAACATTAATTTGTTATTATAATACCAGTGTTGTTATCTATAAACGGCTATGTTTACGAAGAGAGACGAGAGACGGCCGGGGGTTAGTTTGTCTGGATGTGGATTTATTCATTATGTATGTTATGATTATCTAGTATACTGGGACGTATATAAGTATACCATGAGAACACATAGCCCTGTACTATTCATGTATCGTCACTCCAGATTCCTTCGTCTCGTTGTATGTAACAGTATTCTCCGTGTATTTAATAAAAACGACTGAGTCCCGGTGTCCGGTCGCGTGCCGTGATCACAAAAAAATTAATGTCTTTCAATAATACAAAGTCCTTTATTGAATTGTTTGAAGATTTCTTTTAACAACATAATATGCTTTGGTTGTTACAACATTTTATACTTACTTAATTATTATGTTACTCGTACTTATAATAGGTATATAATAAAACATTTTAACGCGTCGTATTACATAATAATATACTGATACCTGTCACCTCAATATTTTATCTCACCAAAGTAATATTCAAAGCAGTTCTTGTCGCTACATTTAGTCTCCTTAAGTTCCTACCGTCTTCTTAAATCCGTAATCAAATATGACAAATATAATCACAGACATCTTCTTTTGAACCGTTGACAGAAAACTTATTTCTTGCCGACAAAAACTTGCTATGCTTGCTATTAGGTTATTATTTATAAAGACATTTTATATTCATCGATCGGCCGAACATTACCTCTAATAAGTTGTTTTAAGTCGTCAATAATAAAAAGGCTTTGATCCGCTCTCATTAAACTGTCGGATATTTAAAAGAGAAACTTAAGACTTTAATGCAGAACCGTTTCTTAAGCGATTTCACGTCAATCACCAAAGATTTATAACCGTGGAATTAAATACGTCATAAAATACTAAACTAATTTAAGATTTAAATAAGCTCAGTTATCTATGAACCGGTATTTGAGGAGTTCTTCATCTACATCACTCGCTCCGAGCACATTCTATGTCTAAGATGTAACATCCATAGCAATATATGTATAGTAAATACTGTACCGATGGACTCGGAGCGTGAATCAATTATATTTTAAATCACAGATGAACTTCGATTTAATCAATGTATAATTTGATATGTAAGTATTAATGTTCAATGTATTATGTGAGGTGATTATAAAATGTACATATATATCTGTTACATAATGTTATCGATGTCTCAATACATCACACAGTACGAGTACGATTCTTTCCGTTTATTTGATGATTTATTTTCACACGGTTACGGAAAGTTATATTTGAAAGTTGCCTAACAACAATTCCAGTATGAATAATTTAGTGAATCGATTTCGACAACCGTCTATGACCAATGGTTCAAGTTCACGAGCTATGTCCGCCGCGCGGCTCCGTCCGTCCGCGGACTGTGACCGTGTTCCGTTAATATCGCCTTGTTAGTTTGTTGTTGTATGTCGTTGTAGTAAAACATTGATCTTGTTATATTTCCCCGTATCAGCGTCCCCCTCCCCCTCCCTCCCTCTCATAGAGACGGCCGTCCGTATCCGGCGTGTTTTTTGTTGGTGACGGATGCGTTCCATATATCTGTGCCACTCGGCTGCTTCCATCGAATGTAAAAACGAGCAGTAGTCGGACACTGGACACTGGCCACTGGCCCGCACACTGGACTCGTTTCATTCCATGGTCCGTATCACTGAGCAGATCACACTCTATTGATAAGGTCCTCGCACTTCTTACGTCGCTAATACAACCATCAGTTGTATATTTTTGTTGTGTTTTAATCATTTCCAGGAACCGCTGTCCGATCCAAATGACCAAAAACTCACGACATGCCATTTAATGGTTCGTCGGAATCCCGCGTTAGTTGTGGAATGATTCCAATGTCTATTGTTCCTGAACCGTTCTGTCCGAAGCCCGCCTCGTGTCAATTAATGATTGGACCCAATTATTAGGGTTGAGGGGTTTTTTCGCGTCAGGTGTCGAGGCCGAAGATGGATTGGTTCTGATGGTCTCTTAACGACCGCCCGTACAATGTAACGGGACACTCTGTTTTTTGTTTATCTTAATTGATCAATATAAAATGACACACGATAGTCTTGTGCTTCGGATCTGGCGCAGAACAAAAAATAAAAACACAACAGAACCCGAGAGAGCGAAACAAGTGTCCGTATTCATTACCGATCATATTTTTTGTCATAATTTGAGTTGCATTGTACCACTTTAGTTTGTATTTTATATATGGATTGTAGTAATTAGTTTGTGTAACAGGTTATTGTATCGTTTGAAAAATTAAACATCTCTTAAAATAATTTACTGCTTTTAGTGATCCTTTAATCAGAAGTTTATAACAGAGTATTAAAATATTTTTAAAGTTAACACTTAGGTCTATATAAAGAAACCAAATATACAAAATGTAAATTCAGACTAGTTTTATATATAGAATGTAATGAGAACGCTTTTACCTACAAGGGTCGGACATATATCTGGATTCGGTTGAAGCATTATCATTTGGCAAATAAATCGATTACCCCGCGTGTTGTCCCTACATAATGGCTCCACAATTACGGACCCGAGAGATAGCATCTATGAATAATGATGCTTGTGGTTTTTCTGGTCTCTGGTACGTTGTTACCGACACAGGTTATGCTATATACGAACGTATTTCAATAGTGATTGGCTTCATATTCGCTCGCCTCCGTAGTAAACTCTCGCGCATCCCCTACTTAGGCATTGTTCAAGTCACCTTTGTCTGGCGAGCTGCACCCGCTGAGCGGACGTGAGAATTTCGCAAATGGTAAAGTATCAGGTTAATACTTATTTATAGACGCGTGCACAAATGAAATACATTTTAAAACATTTTTTGTGCCATAAGTCAGAGTTACTTCATGGAACTGTCACAGTCACTACTTTTATATTTAATATAATCTCGTCTGTTATCTACAAAACTTTTCCAGTTCGTTTAATATTTCAATCCTGTACGTTTGTGTTAAAATCTTGTCCCAGGTTAAAACGATGTGTTATGTTCCTTATTATTTTTTACTTTTGTTAAGAATATGACGACGGCGGAGGCGAGGGTCCCCAGAGAAATATCATAATTAATGAGGTCGAGGACCACTCATGAAACGAAAACACTACATATATGTTTAAAAAAAATATGTTACAAACGTTTCTTTGAATATATAAAGCCGTAATCGTTGTTCCCCTACAGCTGTTTAATACACGAACATGTGTTTTTATTATCAATTAATTATAATAAATCTAATAAACTAACAGAAGCGGATGAAATCCTTTGAAGAGCCCCTCATTAATTAGGATAATTCGCTTATCGTGTTATACGTGTACATGGAATTAATTGTACCTATATATATTAATTGTTATTATGTATATATTAATTAGTTTATTAAGAGTGAAAACTGTAAGGATGTGATGTAGAATGATTTATTATAAGTCTAAATTATATTACATTACGATTAATATTTGTTAATTGACCAAAATTGTTATGAATATAAAAATAAGCCCATGTGGCCGTGGTTTCTGTTTAATGTACCGAGACTTCGAAAGGAAATTATTTTATTATATCAATTTCTAATACATCACTCATTGATTAATATTCATTATTTTAATGAAGGTGTCATCGTGTCTCTCTCATCATCATCATCTCCCTGGTCCTATGCAGCGTCACGTCTTCCCTCAGCCCTCGCTCGCACTCCTCCTCTGAACACGCGACACTCACTAATGAGATTTACTGAACAACACACACACAGACTGTGTCACTCTCCCCGATTATAAACGATTTGAAAGGTGTCTTTATGGAACATGAAAAGATAAAAACATTACTAATGGAAGTTTCCTGATGTAAGAACAGACCAGGACGACTAAACCTTATATACGACTTATTATGATAAAGTCACGAACATTATTTATAGTATGTACTTCAAATCATTTAAGTCTCTTCGAGTAGAGGACGTACATACATATGGTGGCATGTAACAGACTCGTTCATGTATCCTACATCAGTGAACACATTATTCATTCTGTTCAGTTCATTTTAAAATTAGTTTCACACAGGTTTTGATAACATCGGATTAAAGATTCAGAAAGCGGAAACTGAGTCTCACTACAACAATACACGCGTCGTACACTGTACTCGTACACACTGGAGGAAGTTAACAGTTTATTGCGTCTTAACAGACTTCAATTACTCTTTAATTACGTATTTTTAATTATAATTGTAACTGTAACATGTAACGAGGAGGCTCGCTCGCTTATTATAAGATGAAGGAGGGGTCCGGTCGCCATTTCTTTCGCCAAAACGATATTTCCCATTACCGGCGTTCAAGGGCCACCCATACAGTACTTCGATAACTTTAGACCTGACCAGTAAACTAAATTCAACCTACCTACTCACAAATTAAGACATGTTTCAGCTTTCTCCTTGAATTTTATGGATTTCGCTAGAACTTATAGATTATCAGCGACGCCTTCGAAGCAAGCTGTTTGCTTAGGATACAATAAAAAAACCTCTCTGAAATACACGGGAAGTATAGGCCGTAAGGGATAGTCTCTGTGTGTTGGTGTGTTACTGTGTGTGTGGTTGTCTATCTCTGTATATGTGTGTGTGTGGTGAAACATGATCTCTCTAATGGTCCCTGTTATTGACAATCGTCTGTTTCAGAAGTAAACAGTTTAGAAACCACAGTCACGCTTCACTTCATTTTAAGTTGCGGCCCAAGTTTGAGTTGGAAATACAATACGAATTTGATAATGGCTTTCCAAATAACAAAAAATAAACTTAGAAATTAGATATGAAATTATATTAAAAATGACTTCATCACCATTTAAAGAATAGTGACATTAACTCGGCCAGGAACTACTTACACGTTTAAAAATAGTAGACATTGAAACATTATGTTAAGGTTACAAAATGTTAAGAACGATCCTCAGTCCGTTATTCTTATGTTTATTATCGAAACCTTTAACTTAATATCCGTATAACGACTGTTAACGACCTACTGAATAAAGCCTCGCTGTGTGACGTCACAAATGTAAATAGATTTGAACTACAGTTATACTATAGTTATATAAAATCATGTGCATATATCATATTTTCATTCAACTTAAATGAAAATATGATATATGCCTAGGAGATAAAGGGACTTAGGTGTGGAACAAAAAATAATATTAAATGTGTAGCGTCAGTTATATTATATGAAGACTGTTATAAATTAAAAAGATGTATTGCATCAAAAAAAAATAATAAAATTAAATTAAAATATTGACGCTTGTATATGATACAAAATAAATATTATTTATGAATATTCTATAATAAAGTAGGTTTCGGAGTTGAATATAAAAATGAACATCAGAGGTGTGCAGTAGATGAAGTTGATTGTAACAGTTTCAGTAATTATCTGTTATTAAACCGAGCCCCACTCATTATAATTAGGAGTCAGACTAACTGTACCGACCACCGACATGTAAACTATAGGAGTCACAGAGCAGAGAGTGGACGAGCTCTGTAATAGATACTTGATAATTAATGAATTTATTTAGTAGAGATACTAGTCTCATAGCAACATTAACAGGCGACCGACTCCGCCGCATGAACCTGCTGAATGATAAACATCTTGTGACCATGTTAAAACATTCGATTATTATTGATGAATATCATTTCCTACAAGTTTAGTTACATTCAACGAAAATCATATACGTTATTGATTGCTTCATTGAAAAATATATAAATCAGAACGCTACCGAAGTAGAGAGACGTTTCAAATTGTTGTAACCCGACGAATCCTTCACAGGAATTAGTTCTGCATGAGATGTTACAGTAGTAACATAAAAAGTAAACTAATATTCAACCATAATAACTAGGTCAAACAGAAGTTTAATGAAGGTCAAAGGTGTTATAAAAAGTTGAGTCTAAGGAAATGATTCACTGTTAATGAAAATGAAAAGAATTATATGTGAAAGAGCTCAGGAGGAAAATAAAACAAAGATACAAAAACACGTGGACAAGAAGATTTACAAATAATATGATGAATGTTGGAATATATATCAGATAACAAACACCCGCTGGACCTCGACAGAAGAGAGTCATAAGAATATGATAGTACGGGGAGACTTAGAGATAATGTTTAAAAAATATTAACTTAATACTTTCATCACAATAGAAGTAGATCTGTGTTCACAGAGTGTGGTTATTAAGATTATTTTTAATATCCGGACGGTGTTCCGACGGGGAGGTTACTGGAGAGGAATAGAAAATATATTAAAGAGAACGAGCGACGACGAACAAACAGAAAGAAACTTAGACACGACTGGATGTTTGTTGTTATATATGTTACACGAGACACAAATTAATATTAATATATTTAATTTAATATTATTATATAAGTCAACATTTGATTTGTATAAAATTATTTTATATGTAAGAATTGTTAGGCTAATTGTGGGAAGGTCAGAAAGTATTTTTAACCAATTAGATATATTTATATAAGTACGTATCTATACACATACATGTTTCTATGTGTGTGTGTGTGTGTGTGAGAGAGAGAGTCACGCCGCTTGAGATTTAAACTATAAATCAATGAATCGTTTGATACTCGTGATATTCGTGACAGCATCCGCAGCTAATGTTGTTTACGGCTCTCGGTGACGTCACACAGCGCTAGGTATGAACTAATACCACTTTGACGTCGGGACCTGGCGTGAACGTGAACGTGCTATCATATACAGTATGGAAGCAATCTGAGGAATTCTTCACTGTACAGGCTTATCATAGTACATGACACTTAGAGGGTTTAATGTTGTAATAGCAGATATAGATTAGTGTATGAAGACTTTAATTTTGTTATTTAAAAAGAGCTTGTCTTTTAGTTATTTATATCTTTTCAAATCTCGACCTCTTTTTGTGAATCAATTTTTTAAAATCCTGCATCTACAGCTGGTATGTGCAACGTATTTCACCTGATATTATATTAAACGATTTAAGTCACTTAAGGTTACTTTGCAGTTCTGTTCAGGACAAATTTCTGTTTCTGATGAAAATCTTTTGCAAAATATTTTTTCAGGACTACATTAAATGGAATGGTCTCGATATTAAATAAAAACTCATTAGTTAAAAAAGTGTTTATTTGTAATTATTCTCAAAAAGTTATTGTACATTACATACTCGATAAAGTTAGTACATTACTCCCATTGGTCCCGTCTACTCGTTCATCCTGGTTGTGTCAGCCTGTCGTCTCTAGGACGCCAACACACTTATAGTACCCATGAGGTGTCATACAAATAAATATGTACATAATACATGTAACCTGGGCTTGATCAGTTTGAAAACATCTACCTACTTGAAAAGTCACGTGCGAAAATTAAGTCCAAAAAATATATTCACATAAACAAGTTGGAATGTAAACAAGAAAATATAAATTATATAAGAAGTATATTTTCCGTTAATTATTATTTATGAATCCAGTGACACTTATTAAATAATATAAAACAATGATTTCAGTTTAAGCTCGAGTACATTTATATGAAATAGAATCATAGGAACATTTAAAATATACAATCAGAGGGTCTCCGGGCAACGGATAGGTTTAACATCAGCATTGCTGTTTACAAAATAATTGTAATTTGTATGATATGAATACAAAACATATATGCGTAAGTACTTTTCAACATGGTTGTCTTTAAAATTGTTTTTAAGAAGGTCACCATATTAAATGTGATGACAAAATAATTTTGTTATTTTCGCTGTTGATTCAGATTAGGTATGTCAAATATAAATAAAAGTAAATAAATAGAAGTCTCATTGTAATGTGCGGGTGAGTCACTTGAAACACTTAGCACTTAGTAATCTAATAATATCAATAAATGCCTAAGTACTCATATTTATACAAAGCCAAACAACTGAAACTCCTATAAGTATGTATTGTATTCTGTCCTAAGATTTCTGTATCTAAACAGATACATGAAACCACCACCTGGAAGAAAAAAGTTTCTTCTAGTCAATACAAGTTTCATTACAAAAATATTAAATAGAATTCTGATGATATAATAATGGACAAAATATTTCCACAAAAATATACCACTACAAGTTGCTGTGTTATTATTAAATGAGAGGATGCAGAAGATTATTATAAATTAAATCACATCGTTGTTGAAACTAACAACGAATTCTAATAAACACTTCACCTGTTTGAAATTTATTATTTGTATTAAAATAATATAATTACATTTATAATTATGTCAGTGGTGGCCTAGTGGTTAAAGGGCCCGTCTCTTGTTGCCGAGGGCGCCGGTTCGATCCTGACCCGGTCAAGTACCAATGTGAATTTTAGGAGTCATATATAGTTACTAAGAGTATTTAGACACCACTGATAGACGCTGAAGGAAAACATGGTGAGTAAACCTGGACTCCTAATTTCACAATTATAAGTTTGAAATCACCAACCCTTCTTGAGCAAGCGTGGTGATTAATGCTTAAACCTTCTCCATGTGAGAAAGAGGCCTTTGCTCAGCAGTGGGCTCTGATAGGCTAAAAAAAATGACATTTCGAAAAAACATGAAAAGTGCATTGAATTTGGTGCTATTAATATTAACAATTATAATATGCTGGTCTAAGTACTAGAAAGAACTGTTTCATTAAATTTAACTTTGAATAAAAAGTCCAGTAGAAGAAATATCCTTATACTTTGTAATATAAATTAATTTTCACATTACACAAAGACCAATGTAGAAATAACAACTACTTAGATACTGTTTGGCGATGTTTATAATAATATTAGTTCTAATGTTTACTTCTCAAACTTTATATTCAAGTTCTGGTAGACAGTTAATTAACATCAATATTACTCTCGGTTTCTTCTAGAGAATGTTCACCTTTCACCTTCTGGTGAATCAATATTTTTTTTAATAAGTTTAATGAGGTTACAGGAGATATACTAAACAGTTTAGACCTGGTGAATATAAATACCCTGACTTGATTTACTTCTCTTATATAGTGACTATATATAACTATAAAAAATAACGTCTGTTTATTTTTTGGTCGTTTCTCGTCATCTCTGGTGGCTGCTGTTCATCGAGCCAATGAAAGTTTCCTCTTGAACTGCATTCACCTCCTAGAATATAATCAATGTCATAATCATAACTGCTCTTAATTTATATACCTATTAGTTGAATAAATCATATTTGTATTAGAGTATATGTGAACAGCCGTCCCGCGTCCGTCCTGTAAGCCGCGATAATAAATCAAACTAATTCGACCATCACACACGATGTATGTACGTCATTCCCACATATTATTATACACGAGAACACAAACTGTTCAACTCAAGTAATCAGTATACAATGTACAGTATAAAGTACAGCTGAGACTCCTCGTATTGTATGAGTATTGTTCCGCGGCTGAGACACATTCACCGACATTCATTCATGTGTAATATAAAAAGCGTTATAATGAACAATTAACCAATCGCATATCGACGAGTCGATTAGAGTTTTTGTTCGCACACTACGCCCAGACCTACTTATGGCCGATGAAGGACTCTGAACCCTATTCCGTGTCGATTTAGATTCACAATGCGATGTACGGGAGAAGGTAAATGTTCCGTGTGGTCTCCGGCCGGCGTCATGACTGTACAGACCGGAGCAGTTCCCGGCAACCTGATGGCTATCTCCGCTCGCAGCATCTCTTATCTCGGAATACTTTATTGTATTGGAGGGAACAGTCTTAGTTTATGTTCTCTTTACAATCTCCCTTCTGTTTCGAACGACTCTCGCAACAGTAATCATAAAAACCTATGGTGTGGAAGTAATCGGCCGTCGATTTAACCGAGTAGACTTATTGTTCAAGGAGGGTCACATACAGAGTAGGCGACTCTTCTCGTCGTGGTGATAAGGCTACTCTCTTTGTTTCTTGTAACCGGTTCTATCAGTTCAGCTGGTTGTTAGTGTCTGTAACTCATGTATCCGTCAGTTCTACATGTCGTGACGCGTGTATGTTATCGCTACATATGATGGTAGTATCACGTCATGTGTGAAATGTTTAATATGTTATTGAAGGTGAGTCTCTCCTCTCTCTCCTCCCTCGTACGTGTCGGACGTCGAATGCAATTAGTTTCCAATTAGCGATTATTTCTTAACCGAATCGACACAATCGTATCGTTTATATTCTTCACCCGCGTACCCGCCACGATGTATTCGCCTAACAACCGTTTGAATTTAAATAATTTGAAAACAATGTTAATATCTGTTGAATACCAGCTCGTTACATTAACTCGAGGCGAGTGTGTTCAGTGTTGTGTGCGGGTCGTGTGTCGTATACAGGGTGTCACTAAGCTGTATCGACACACGATCTGTTCAGAACTAATCATGAATGTTCTAGTTTACTCCGAGTCACTAAAGTTTCCCGTGAGTCCTCCCAGCCCGGGACTCTCTGTAGTGTGAGTCGTTTCAAATACTGTTCAATGTTCTGTTGTCGTCGGGTCGCGTCTCATCAATCATTATCGCGTCGAACACAAGCTCCCATAGTAATGTTATTCAGTAACGGCGTTACTTTTATTTTTAATATATTTCCTGTAACAACACTCCACCCACATCCGTCCTCGACGTCGACCATTCTACTGCTTTAATACATTATTAATGATTTAATAAGGTCTCGTCGAATAAAACAACAGCACTTTTATATGACGAGATGTCTTCGTGTCACAGGCGAGTTTGTTTATCGAGCGAGGTAGTATGTATCATAATATGTATGTATGTCGCCGCTCGTTGTTATCACATAAACTACAATAGTGCAGTATATTGTTGATTGAACTCACTTAACGTAATTCGTGTTCGGAACCGATCGATATATTTCAGTATCCATTGACACTTCTTGATTAATAGTGACGTCAGCGAGTGTGTGTTGTCAGCTGCCCGCGATAAATCTGATACCGCGAGGGAGCGACGCAATGTGCACCGTATTGTATGTACAGTAAATTCAATATCGCGCGATCGTCGTCTGTTTCGGATGTTCAGCGTGTTGTAGATAATATCTGTCGTGGAGCCGGGCTCGTGGCGTGTGGAGCGAATGCGGCGTGACTGAACATTAGCGACGGAGCAACGGACTTTGAAGGATAAAGAAAGTACAGACGCGGGTTTATATTCACTATAAGAAACACAAGCGAATAAAGGAATTAAATACTAGAGGAGTTATGAGAGGAGCCTCGGGGACCGTCGACGGTAGCATCAGTTGGAGCTGGGAGCACCGGCTCGTGTCTAGGACTATGTATATACCCGTATATACCTGTATCTAGTGTGTAAGAGGGTCTCGCTGTGGTCTGTAATACAACCTGAGCGTGTGCAAGTTTCCCAACTTATATTACAGACGCTACAAAATCAAGAACAGGAGTTTTCTGTAGCTATTATATCATACGGTCAAAACTGAACTTTATATGGTTACGATTAGGTCGAATTTCTCCTGTTCACTGTCGAGAGCAAAACTTTGACTCAAACGATATCGAGTCTACCTTAATAGCAATAAGGTCGCTTTCAGGTTGTGTCAGATTTGCATCGCCGGATATCCCGCAGATGTTCTAAGTATTGAGAAACATGAATTACTAGTTAAATGTAAAAGATGCCGTGTGTCTGTCACACTGTAATGTACTCACAGTGGTATGGAAGGGGGGGGGGACCAGTGGGTCAGAAAGATTGACATAAAAATAATACTTTAGTAATAATGATTGTCACTGAAAACTGCGCGGAGTGGATTCCAACTACTGTGAATGTATTCCCTAACAATGATCTAGATTCTAGTGTGTGTGTGAGTTAATCTCGTTTGATAGTGTGGGGGTGAAGGCCGTAAGACGGACGGACGCTCCCAGCTTCATATGGCTTTCATAAAACTATTACAATGAAGCCTTACAGCGGACGTGTGTCTAACTCTATATAACATACTGCGTGCAACACAACACGAGGCCGGCACATGGAGTAGCTAGTCACTCCTCGACCGGACCAATATTATAGCTTCATTTTCATTACACAGTATGTGCCCCGGGTCCCTGTCCGTGTACTCGCTCACTGTGTCATATAGGACTGACTTTACTCACTCACATCGCAAAAAACTTAATGTTTCTTGTAATATCCTGATAGTTAATCCACATATTGTTTAACATCTGGTATACGACCGTCATTTACACACAACTTTAAACCTTAAGCGTTACAAAATAAGGTATGTTTTATTCTGTGGCCTCTAACAGAGATAGCTCCGATCCTTAAAATTATGTCTGTTAGTTAGCTGAAAATGTTCAGTGACCGTGACCGAGAGACGAGATGCGAGAGGAGAGGAGAGGAGAGGAGGAGGGGTTACGGGGAAAGGGAGGACGAGGTCTAAAGGTTGTACGTGTAGTGAAGACTATTTATTTATTGTGAGGTCTTAGAGGGGCGGTCATACGCATCAAGAACAAGTAATTGATCCATCAAACCACTGTATATAATAAGAAAAAAAAATAAAAAAGATGAATACTCGGTCTTGAGTCTTATGTTTGTCCTAGTTCGTAGCCTCATGAAACTCGTCTCGTAGCGACATTAAGTCCAGTCGATCGTGTCAGTCCTTCATATATGTTATATCTAATACATTAGAACACAATATTATATGTATATAACACATGTACACGTATGTACTAACGCTCCGTCTGTCCGTCACCGCCGCTCGTCTTCCAAGTCTCGTTAATTTCTATTCCTAGTTTCTTTAGAGTTTTTTTCGTCGCTCGTTCCGCCTCGTCGTTGCTATTTACCGAGTTCCTGATACGAATATTGAGTACTATTAATGTTAACGACTGTGGCCACTGTGACATATGTACCGTGGAGTGAAAGCTGTCGTCTTTAAAGGTAAGGGAATGTGAACCAATCAATAGTATTTCATAGTGTGTAGTGCGGCCGGGTCTCGCTGGAGCCCGTGACGTCTCCGTCCAGCCCGCGGCCGGCCCGCACTCCGCTGTCAACTCTTGGGATACAAAAAGTACCGATCGCATACAATTTATTTTTTATTGTCGTCGCGAGAAATGTACTTGTAGTTCGTTAATGTAACTTAATTGGCAATTCGAGCGCGGAGTCACGCCTCGCCGTGGTCGTCGCTCGTCAGCAGTCGTACAGTGCTGCGGGTTAATTTAAACCTTATTTCGCGGAGTTAAGGATGCCGCGGGATGCACAGGGCTCGCTATCAGTAATGGCTTCCTCAATAAACGACGGCCGTCACGAGCCAGTGACAACAGACTGCGGTTTCGGTTCATCGTGACGGCATTTCAGAAAACGGCTCACTACTAGGACATTAATGAAATACTACATTACAAAATAGTAATTAGGCGGAAGAGGTGATCGACGTAATTAAATTCGCTTTAAGCGACACCGGTTCATCTACTTATATGAAAAGTAAATAGGGCATGATGAAATTAAGTACATGTAATTAATGTAGCGGCTTAAACAGACGAAGAGAAAGAGGGGGGGGGGAGGAGGTAGCCATTACATTCATAGCATTTTTATTAACGTTAATAAGAAATAGATAATACCACATCCAGTACGTCCAGAGCATTGTACTCATCTCTGTATAGTTATGTGTCACACGATATCTCATAAATTGCATTTTGTCTCTATTATGTTAGCCTGTTTATCGACAACTGATTTTAAGAACGGCCTACATCTTAGAATTATGTCTTAGATTATAGCGAGACTGTCACTGTTAAGAGTCTCATTATTATATTTAACACAACAGTCGAAACCTTTAACAAATATCGTAAGGATGTTGTATAGTAGAGGTGGTGTAGAGGTGTGTATCTGAGCGGTGTTGTAATGAACAAGAATCTCAGTAACCATTCCTCGTCGATTCATTCCGGCCGGGTTCATAAATACAACATTAGTGGTGGTCGCGGCGCTTCGAATATATTGTTTGATATATTTCATAAACAGAGTCCTCGCATTCATAAGGTATCGAGCAACGAGTTCAACAATTTAAAAGACTGTATTACATACATGTATTTAATGTCATTTTTCTTCGTCAAGAGAGGTCGGTATCTCTTGTTTTCTATACATACTAGTTGTGTCGAAGTAGCCTCGGTTGTTCCAGGAGTACTCTCTCTGACCCCCCCCCCTCCCTCCGTCCCTCCCCCCTCTCGACTGTTATCGGTCACTGATCGCTTATCAACCGCTATGTAAATGTGAGATGCTTATTTGTACAATTACTCAATTCTCCGTACGATTTCACTGTGCCTATTAAAGGCGGTAGTTGTTCTCACGTTTAAGAAATTCTTAAAACGTCACCGAGACGAACTCAATAAAAAGTAAACAATCTGTTGTATGTTGATTGGCTGAGTGTTATAACTGTAGTAAATATTGTTTAACTTTTATTAATAGATTTTTCTTGATAATTGTGCATCTTATAATACACAATATTTCTATTCCGTGATAGCTTCGCCTATAAAAGCAACATGGAGTCGTGGGCGAAGCCGCGTGCGAGAGCTGTTTCGATAGAGCAAAAAGAGAAACACAAATAAAGATGATAAGCCGGGTTCCGTACTGGGTATGGCGGATATAAACACACACACACATACACACACACACACACACACACACACACACATAAAGATACGAGTTTCTGTTCATCTTCCATGAATGTTTAACAAACAGGTAAAGCGTTTTAAAGACACTTAGCAGAACAAATATGGATTTAGTATTTCGTCACCTCAATACGACTATAATACTTAGACTTGTAATTTGCTGGAAAGAATATTATCTTAAAAGAAATCGTAGAGGTATTAGAGAGTACGAAGACGACGCTGTCATGTATATTCAATGATTTTATCTGAGAGTAAGTTAGGAAGTATAAAACATGAACTGTAATTATTACAGCACATCACGGAGCCAAGTTCAGCACAGTAACACGAGCTCGCCAAATGATCTGCTGTTAAACCCTAGCAGCCTTTGGGTACTGAGGCCATAGTTTTCGTTTTATCGCCGCCGCCGCCCACTGACGTCACTCGCAGCCCAAAAAACAAAACACGTTAGGATAAAACACAGTCCGGAGTACGCCCACAAGACACAACAACCCACCACACTCACAGACTGTATAAGGTCAACCTTTACTATAATACTGTATAAACTATTCATGACATCTGTATTGTTAAACATATTATTATTATCATCAAACATTTTGCTTTTCTTTTTGTTGAAAACCGTTAATTATAATTAATGTTTATAACCGAAACATTCCTAGTACAAAGTACATTAACATAATTATTATTCTGACTTAAAAGATCTTTCGATTTGTCATTTTCAACATAGTCAGTGAGTGTTTAGTTCAAACCTTCGTATTATTATGTCTTAGTAACGTTGTTATAATATATCTCATGTTGTAATGTTTTCTTCACAATGTCATTATTAAGTCACCTTACATCACTCGACCACGATCTATCAGTTATTCTCTCCACCGGTCGCTCGAGTCACCCTCTCTCTTGTACTATTTTCCTCCGACCTCTGTTCAGTGAATTCAAATAAGGGATTATTTAATCGAAGCCTCTAAATTTGGATACAAGTCACGGATCGTTCCAGCTCGGCGTGGATTGGGATTTAGGGTCATCGAATTATATGAGATGTGACAGCGGACGGCGGGCGTCGTGTTAGGAGGAGGAGCCGCGGGATTAGGAGATAGCATTGAATGATATAGAGGGGCTCACCACCCGCCGAGGTCTGCGGCCCTTACACACGGACACGTTACACGAGCCTCGTAACCGGATCCCGAGCACATTTTCACTAGACCGAGCTTATCTGATTATCGACAAGACATTAAACGTCCGCCGATTTATAACGACCTCACCACGCGGACCACGTCGAGGAGCGTCACGCGACACACGGCATTACAATATATACGTGTTCGATATACTTGAACAATTGTCAGTCTAAATATTGTAATTGTACTTTTTCAGATTCTTTAAATTACCAAAGTACGTCAAATGTTTTGTTATAAAAGGTTTGTAGTAGTCAATGGTTCATGTCCGTACAGCAGCTTCGCAACATAAATCTTTCCAATCAAATAATATATAAATAACATCTAAGAAGCCGGGGCAATAAACATTTAACTAAGCGTGTAATATAATCCGTCATTCAAATGTACAGATCCATTATTGTGGAACGAATGCGCCGCAAACCAGCTCGCAAGCGGAGACTCGACATGAAGTCCGGAGCGAGCCACCGAAGGATTCCATGGAACTTGATTTATAGATAGATCGAACAGAGAGAGAGAGAAAACTGATTCCTGTGGAGACGAGCGGTAAGGAGCGGACTCAGCTGTGGAGACGGAAACAGACGTCTGGATGAATAAACTATGACGCGAGTTACAGGCGAAGACCCAGGCTGGCGGGAGACGAGCGGAATAATGGTCGAACTGAAATAACGACGAGACTTCATTTGTAGGCGGAGTGAGTGGTAGGCGAGTTGTATACATACAGAATTTGATGCAGTTTTCTCTTTTTTATTTGTTCTCATTACATTAAACACGTTAACGGAAAGAGGAATTACAATGTGTTAAATATAAACATGGACGTGACCGGTCCAGTTACTATTAACATATTCGATAAATCCGTTACAATACTTATACAATATACAGTCCGCCGTCGGTGAACGCTCCGGGAGATCCTCTAAAGTCTAAGCCATTCTGTATTTCGTTACATTAACAAACAAACGTTGTGTTCATAATCGTTAATTGCCTGAACGTTAATCACACACAACATCTCCGTACCGTATCACATGAATATGAACTCTTCTTACAACTATATTTGAACCCTGAAGATACTCTTAATACACGAACATATAAATAGAAAAAACCTTAACGTTGCAAAATAACTAAAAATAGCCCGGGATAATAGGTTCAGAGAAACATTACCTTCCGTTCCCCCCTGGCGTCATATCTCCGTCTCTCGTTTTGTCACACTCAGATCAGAATGTTTAAATTATTTGTAACAGTATGTGTAGGTTCCATCATCTTCGCTGGCCCTTTATTCAATATTTACGAATTGGAAATGAGCTTCTCGACCACAACACGCAACAGATGGAAACTTTATACATTACACTTTAATGGTCTCTCATAGTGCACGTGACACTATGAACTATAACATTATACGATGTAATCTACTCTATCCTTTATAGATTTAATTTTAATATATAACTCAACGGTCATCATCAGCGTGTAGTGCTCTAGGTATGTAATAATAATTCCTGTTCTACTTCAATCGTTCACAACACCCCTACTGATACAATATAGACGCCACGGATCCCGGCGAGACTGAACAAGTTTCCTCCTTTGAATGGAGCCAGTCTGTGATAAGCACACACCCTCCCCCTCCCCCCGCTCCAGACCACCCCCACACCCTCACGCTTGCGTTCTCCTGATAACAATGAACGTTCTCCGTCGTCACGTGGAAAGTTTTTTCATTGAAAAATTGTCAGCCTCCTGTAGGACGAACAGGATGATAAGTAATGTGATAATAATCTTAATACTATTTCAATATACAATAAGAATCCCGGGCCGCAGTGTATAGTCAATGTACATATAGCCCAACTGCACAGCCATGACATGTAAGGCGGGAGACGTGTCCGTGTGAGTGGCTCCAGGCTCCAGGCTCGTATATTACTGTATGGGACGCTCGGAGCTCAGCGTGCGATCTGTGGAACAAAAAATATTACCGAAATAACGAATCCTGTGCCGGCGTTCGTCCTTAAGTGGCTCGTTCCAGTTTTGGTTCGCGTGACCTAAATTAACGTTGCAGTGAGAGTGGAATTAACTCTCGGCTTAGAGAATGTTAGTCTTCCGTTCAAGGTGAATACAAAATATATATATTTTTAAAATTACACACTGTGAATTTGACATCCAGAGGATTTTGGAATATTATTTTCATTTTTTTCTTCACTGTATATGTAATTGCGGGGTTTGCTTTGAAGCTCAATCACTATCTGTAACTGAAATATTCAGATTTTCACCATCAGAACGCTCGTGTATACTGTCACTAACAAGCATGAAATATTGATTTCTTTCTATATTTTAAGTACTTAAGAAAAGTGTAGTATATTTTAAATATGGTTAAAGAGGCTCTGACTTTAGGTAATTCAAGTTTATGTCTGTTTCTTAAGTTATGCTTATTTGATTTTTGTGTAAATGTTATGTTTGAATGAATACTTTTACATAGTATCTTCTTAATTAAAATACATGTGTTATAAATATATGTTTGATTTAGGTTGAATAATTTTGATTTTTTGTATAGTTCTATCGACGGTGTAAAAAGTCATAGTGAAAAAGTACTTTTATAATTTTAAATTTTAAAAATAACATTTGCTTTATAGTTCCTCAACTTACGTAACCTGTTTTAGTAAGCGAAAACAAAACAAAACGGACACAGCGTGGAAAATAATGTACTGTTTTGATGATGAGCCTGAAGTGTGTTCATACACACGGACATACAGACATACAGACGCACATCATAGTATAATATGTATGGAGGTCAATAGTATTGATGATATTGTGATCTGCCACAGAACTAGCGCGCCATGAGAAGCTGACACACATGAATTACAAAAACACAAGCTGGACATGGACACAAACAAACAAAGACCAATACATACAGAATATATGTATATATATATATACAGATGGAAGATTGTGAGGAGAACGATAAATATTAATAGTTACAAGGGAAATGAAGAATACACTCCATCGATAAGGTGCTGACTCTGAACAGACGCGACATTTATTATTCTAAAGGAACACTCCGACGTCAAAGTTAACTTCTTTATTGAATTAAATGCCTCCGTCGGTAACAGGACAGATCGGGTGAGGTGAAGCGCCCCTTCATCTTAATACGGTTACTATTTTGGATTTTGCTCGCGTAATTCTAAAATAAAAGAATACATTTAACCGAGATAATAGTATATATAATGAAAAGTACCAATTGAAAATCTATATGAAGATGGTTGTAAAGACAAATGTTATAATATATAATAATTCGTAAGTCACAAACATGTTAATCGCTAGCCGCGTCTGCGTCCCGCCAACGGGAAGGAAGTGTTCACAGTAGTGAGAGCGAGCGAGTCGAATGTCACTCTACTACACACTAATTGCCAGGAAGTCTGAACTCCGATATTATTTAAAACAATAATAATGTCATTAAGTTGTTTTTGTCTGCGGTTTGACAACAACAGAAGCTGACTGATAAGATTATGCTCTAATTAGGAAACGGGCCACGACACCGACACGATTATCATGAGTACACGTTAGAGAAAAAATACTAAGTTCTAGATTCAGTTCTGAATGAAAGAAAAATCTACGCGAGGTTGTCCTCAATAAGACTAGTAGCTGGACGCTGTCTCTCAGATAATAATGTTATTATATCCAGTTGTTATAATTGTTTATATATCCGACACAAGCCGGGACAGCTCCCGCAAACTCAGACGATGTTTGCTTTTCGTTCCTCGCTGATTATCGATGACTGAGTTAGTCCACATCCCGTGTGTTTGTCTAAACAATACATTATAATTATATTACTCGACGTCTGTGTGTCGTGCTGTCTGTGTTATCGTTATACATATTATGTTTGAGTGTAAACATCTTCAACTCGTTCTGCGGTGGTGAGACGATGAGAGCCGTTCTGCGGGTGTATGGAAAGGGTTGTACTTAAAGTGACGCGGTGAAGGTAGCGCTTATGAAGAAAATCTCACAGAACAGGGTCTTAAACACTTGACATGTTTGGTTCTTATATTGAAAAGATATTAAATTTACACAGAGACAATAAAATACAGTTGTATATGTTAACGTGACGTACACATTATAATATTAAATACATTAAAATATATACATCTAAGAGGCCGTAGTGTAAGTCTGTGTATAATCCTCGGCCGCGAATCAGCGATGCAGCCTGAGGTCGAGCGTGTTACGAGAATATCTTTGAAATATTAATCTGGTTAAAAAAATCTTTACCGCTTTTATAATAGAAGGTTACGATGTGCCTACACTATTAATAAGTTAATAGGTTTGCTAGGTTTGCATGTGTGTGAGTGTGTGTGTATGTGTTACTGTGTGTGTGTGTGTGTGTGTGTGTGTGTTGGTTAAACCTTATATTTTTTTTTATTGTACCATGTTATTGTAACTTACTTTATTTATGTAATGTTATCGTCTATAACATATGTTCTGTGTCTGTTGTCGTCAACTGGTCCGTGATCACACACGATACGACACGACATAAAACTATTGTTATTATAATAAAGAACATGAACATAAACAAATAATATACTCGTGTTACACAGAACAAGAGTCGACCAGAAGGTTGATGATGTTTAAATATGTAGGCCTACTACAGATGATACATCCAACAACCAATTAGAGAAATAATAAACGAATCAATAGACGACATTATTTTTATTTTATTTTATTTTTTTATTTTTATTTTTTTTGGGAAACAAACAGTATTAAAAAAAATCAATCAAATAAAACATATAAAAGTACTCAAACCAAAAAGCTTCCACCAATTACAATTTCATTTGGAGCACAAAACAATAATAATAATAATAACAAATTCATATCAATTTATAATTAAACAGCGTCGTCCTCATTAGATCTCATTACAGGAGGCTGGAGATGACTCGTGAACAAATGTTACTTGGTGTAAAGAACACGGTACGGCTTACTGTCTCTCAACGTGACACACACTGACACCTTCAACACACAACAATCTGTACTGGAGTCTGGAGGGTCGCTGTGATATATGTAGGTATTTATATCGTATTTTATATTTATCTGTCATCAAACAATAATTAGAAATAAAGCATTTGATGAATGAGAACACATTAAAGTGTCTCTATACGGTAGTACTCTGTGGCAGAGAGCTCATTACGTGGGGTATGATGTTAGTGTAGGAGACTTGTTGTGTACAATGAAATATTTTATAATTTAATTTATTACATAACTTTAATTATTTTATAATTTTATTTATTACATAATTCAATCGATATAAGAATTAATTAATAACTAATCTCTGAATGTCGACTTTATTCAACAATGTATTAAATTCAAAAGTTAATATTATAACAGATTCATATAAATATTTATATTTTATATACAGACTTCTTTTCTAATGTCGTAATATATATACATATGTATGTAAAGTCAGCGACACTCAAGACGCCTCGCACGAGTGAACCATCGATGTTCCATTAGTTCCCGTGACCCGGTCCGGGGGGTCCGCGCCCTCCACCGAGCTCCACCACAGGAACCATAGTATCGCGTCGATCTATATACATAGCTCCTCACACGAGGCCCTCCTCCCGAGCTCGTGCTGCGAGGCGAGCGATGTACTCCTCCCCATCCTGTCACACACGCTACGAGGTTACTGACCTACTGCTTATATAGCTCGTGCATTACTGTGCACGTTCGCCTCGATAGAAACTTAGTACATCGACGGTTCGCAAAACATGTCGCAGGTAACGAACCGAAGTAGGACAGCGTTGGATGACGTGCACACGGGGGGAGATATTGTATACGTATAGACACGTGGTGGAGGGGTGGAGGAGACGGCTTCCGGCCCCTGAGCGAGCACAGGAAGGGAATAGAAGCTGTGTACACAGACACGGGCACGAGCACTGACACTAGCGGCAGAGAGACATGTGTGTGACAGACTAACACGCCCGGGCCCGGCTGACTCTCATGACGTTTGAAATGAGTCCCCGAGGAGTAGGAGGACCCTCGACCAGAGAGAATTGAATCTGGAGCAGTTAGAACATCCTCCGCGTGCGATCATCCGCCGGGAACATGTTTATGATGAATGTTGAATAATGTGTGGACCTGAATCACTCCAACATAACACTCAACATTAGTTACTCAACAGCGACTAATGTTTCCTCATCAAAGCGATGTTTTCTATATGCTAATCAGTTACTAAATTAATATATGAATATTCAGAGTTATGCGTTAAGTATAGTTTGTGTATCGGCTGTCTTTATGTTTCCGTTCATCTTTCAGACTTAAATGATAGTTCCTAGTTTTAGTTGCCTCATATATAATGAGCTCCTACGAGTATAAAACAAAACACACACACTCGTAATAATAAACATATAACTAAACGACAGATGACACAAACAGACTGGGCATGTTTAAAACTAGTTCAACATGTCACTACTTAAATTTTAAAACCCTAAGTTGATGTTGACGTGAAACCTGTACGCGTGTGTGTGTGTGTGTGAGTGTGTGCTTTTGAGTCATATCTTGCAACTGAATTTTAAAGCAGTTATCTTCGATCGATTTGTATGACAATGCAAAGCCAGTTCGGTGACGTCACTCTAAATCTAATATGGCGGATGACCCAAAATACCAGTAACACTAGACTAGATATTAGTTTGTGCTCTTCAATACAAATCATTTACAACGACTCAGCAATTGATGACTAGATAACGCAATATTAAAAATAAACGTTTATTAAATATCGTAAAAGAGGTAAAATACACCAACTTTATCTCAAATAATTGCTATAAGTACGTACATTAGATCACAAATTGTACATGATAGAAAGGTTGCAAGAGAGACACGTGATTTAGACACATGTGTTAATATAAAAGAAAAACAGTTCGTCTGTGGCTTTCATTTCATCTAATATTTATTTTCTCATCTTTAAAAGCATTTCGCGATAGTGTATAATGACTGTTTTGTCTAATTTGGGTGTTGTTTATAAATGTAACGAGTTCCTGCCGACTGGCGTCCAAACACATGAATGTTCAATATAGTTTGGTCCGTGTTAAATAAATAACAAATGAGTGTCTAAATCAGTGGCGTGGCGTGACGTGACGTGGCGTGGCGTGGCGTGGCGTCCTTAAGGCGGCCAGCGACTGAGAACTTCTAAAAACGTTGATAATGAACGAATAGAGAAGGTACTCATTACTAAAGAGTTACTCAAAGTTCTCTTTAGAGAACCAATATAGGATCGTAACGTATAAAGCCGAGACGCCTACCGTACTCCACTTACAATAAGGTTAATGATCTTAACACTGGTACGGGTTCACTGTAATCACACAGGGACGGTTTAATGTGTTACAGCTTATACATCTACGTATATGTTAGTACGCGAACTCATTCCCGTGTTATATAATAGATGCGGAGACAGGCGCAGCGGGTGACACGCACATGACTGGGACGGGACTTTCGACACCTCATTCATCACGTGGCTTCTCCTGGCTGCTTGATAACACACGCATACACACACACACACACATACACACACACACACACACACACACACACACACAGTCTCACGCACACGTACACGTACACGGAACCACAAGCATGTCGCTCTCAGATTACAAGATGAATAATGCAAAAAAAAACATGAAGCTCGAATACATTGTTATTCTAGAAACTTATTTCGTCACTGGCCCCGGTGAATTCACACTCACAAAAGTATCTTTTTTTGATATGAGTCGAAAGTCGAACGGCATCTGATGATAACGAATCAACTCGCCCTGAATCTCAAGAGCTGTCCCGTCATCTCGTGTTATCTCCCCCTATCTCTATCTCTATAACGTCTCTCATTTCCATTCTTTCCTCGTCTCTCCCCTCCAGGATGTCATCTCCCGCACGCAACAGTATTATCGTTCTCGTGTGTCCAGCCGCGCCTGTAATGAGTTCTGTACCTAATAGTTCTCAATACCGAGGGGTTCTACGCCGCCACTTTTATTAATGTGAAGTGTTGTCTCCATCTCTCTCGGACTGCGGACTGATGCAGCACGAGGCGTGGCAGCGTGAGGGAATGCTGTTGGAACTCAACTCACGATATAACAAATAACCTAAAGCGACTTAGGTTCGACGAACTGCCGCCACAGGGCGCGGATGTTATCTACGATGGTACAATAAACGATGCATTTTGAACTATCATTCAATATGATACACAGAGATCTCGAAGTCAGTAGGATTAATTTGGAAAGTACCACTTTTAAGACACGGATACTGAACTGAAAATTGAAAATCTGTACCCCGAAGCTTATTGAAAGGCTTCTTAATAATTTGCATTACATAAAGTGAATTAAATCGATGCCGATTCTTTTCCCTGTCGTCTCGCCGAGCCGTTCCTCGTGAGTCGCTACATTTCTGTGTAGGTCATGTCCCGGCTCCCCACTCGCTGGAGGCGCCCTATCAAAGCAACTTCATTACGTTTCCATTTTCTTTGAGTCGCCGCCGCCCGCGGAGACGTGCCCGACGCTAAGCAATTTCCACTCACATGTACAGCGAGCACTCAGGGCTGACGATACGTTGTAATTATCGTTCATTATTATAGATTACATTTTATTATAAAATATTTATTAAATCTAAGCGGTCCCTTGTATACATTTATAAAAATTAGGAGGATTTGAATTATGTAATAAAGTATGAAGCCACATATGTACGTGCCTCAAATAAAAACAGTCAGGGACGGACTCGTTTCTAGGAACATTATATGTAGTAATAAAAAGTTTATTTAAAAGTTTTTGTTCAAATACCTTTGATAGTTATAAAGGTCACAGGCGGAAGTAGTTCCAACCCTAGCGACATACAACTCTGGTTGGTAATTTGAAATAGACTCGATCGGCCATCGCGATAAAGAATTGTCGAGACCTGCCGCACGAATCAGTGTTCTATGTGAACGACGGAACGGCGACTCTGGCTTGCACCGCCGTCCCAATATTATACCCTAAGTGGGAGTGATAAGAGCAATTTGTCTTGCGCTATTAGGGGCGGTATCGAAGGTAACGTCTGCACAGAGCGCACTAGGAACACCTCGCCGAGGACGTACAGGCAGCAGGGATTACATAGTTCAATGTGGTTATAAGAAGCGACCTCACCCAATGGCAAAAACTAAAACATATTTTTAAAGTACTTATCTGCCAAGTTCAATACTTTGAAATTGAATCTTAATCCCTCCCGGGAGGAGGAGGAGGAGGGAGTGGGAGCGGGAGCGGGAGGAGACGTGCCGCCGAAGTGTTTATTGTTTGTTCCGTCCAATCCTGGAGGCGCTCCTCACTTGTCGCGGCTTCACTGCTTGTTGTATGAACGTCATTCACAATAACGAACACCATTACATCAAAAGTGTTTATGACCTTATCGATCCCCCGTCTCCCCTTGTCCCGTGTCCCGTGTATCAATCAATATGTATCGTGTGTGTGTGTGTGTGTGTGTGTGTGTGTGTGTGTGTGTGTGTGTGTGTGTGTGTGTGTATGTCGTATTATAGTTCGGTCCCCTGAGCTGTCAGATTACAATTCCTATCGTCCGTCGCCTCTGAGGTCGCCAGCTCGCGGACATGTCGTTTGTTAAGTAGCTATAATGTTATTGTAATACATTTACTAGCTCCTTTTATAAACCCTCCACTGTTCATCGCTCGGTAACCGCTCGCCTCACTCTATATTATCATACCGTCTGCCTAATTAGATTCACATGACCCTGCCGGTTCGAAGTGCGTATATTTTTATTAACCTACTTAGAGCGGTTATAATTTGGCAATAAAACTAGGCATTTCATCTCTCGACCAAATTAGTCGAATGGTATTATTAAGCAGATTCGCTCGTTTATGACCGAATTAATATTTATGAGAGACGACGGCCTCTCACCGCTCCCAATGGAAGTAAACAAATCCTTCCGAATTTCTAGTTTTAATGATATAATGAAACGCGTTTAATGGACCTTTGCTTGTTTCGGTGAATGTTCAAAAACTATGGAAATTGAGGTCGAGCTGTGTGCGGGTCGACTCAGCCTTGGAGGTCTCGGTGTGTTTACCGAAACGGAAGACGAAGCTCAGACACATTCAGATTTAAAAGGATTATGTTATAGGTAATAAATCCGCCGACTAAAGAACTCACTGTGAAGTAAATCACTGATCGTCATTAGTATGTACAGTATGTGGATGTGTTGTTACATTGTATAACGTACGGGTCGCGGTGAGCTCCGGCGCCTCACCTCTCTGTGTCTCTGATAACTGTTTTATTTTATTTATTGAATTCCTCCACGTCCCCCGACCTGCGGCTGATCGGTTGTGTGTAACGTACGGGATCATCTCAGTCATTACTTTTCTGTAACTCTTAGAAACATTGTCTGAACTCAACTCTTAATAATTGTTGTGTTCCTAAAACTTAATAATCATAAAGTATTGGTTATTGTTATGTACATATATTATAATCGTGATCGCTTTATCTTTCTGTAAGTAACCTTTCAGCAGCCGGACTATTTTAAATGGACTCGGTATGTGTATCACGGGCCGTAAAATTTAGATAAGCCCGGTACAAATACAAATGAGTTGACTTTTTTTTTAAGTTTTTGGACGATACAGACTACTTATTACTGTTTTAGACTGTAGGTACTGATCTAGTTGTACTGTTGCAGGCTGTATACGTAGAAGATAGTCGAGGAATATATGAAGATAATTATAATAATATATATATTGTCAGTGGAGGACAGGTCGACACATTCTAAGATTAAATGTTTAGGGAAAATAGTTTAGCTGCGGATGTTCTGAGAATGAGGATCGTTAAATTCCCCCAACTCATGTTATCGTAAGTAAGTTTTGCGTTTTTCAATAAATATTTTCCCCTCGTATCCGGCAAATACGCAGAAAGGAATTGATCTATCATAACATCAGTTCAATGGAGGCCCACAGACTCGTAAACTAGATTAGATATGGAGTGTGTGTGTGTGTGTGACCCACATACACACACACACACACGTCAACACCCGCTGATAACAAGATGAGGTCCAGTGAGAGGAGCCGCGAGGCGCGTACATCGATACTCCATCATTATAATGTATGTCAAATATATATCAAGCCGCAGATACACTGAACACATGTTACTCTTTGATTCATTTTCTCCGTTACTTCCCGTCTCCTTGTTCTACGTCACTCTACTACACTTACTTCACCTTCACTTAACATTATTATAATGAACGCTGTCCTCAAACACGTCCACACTAATTAACATTCAATTAATCAGTTAGTATTTCGTCAAGTGAACTTTATATATTTGTATAATGTTCCATCGAAGTCGCACTTGTCGACAATACGAATCAAAATGTTACAATTACTTAAATGAAAATGTATTTCATTTAATAATCTGAATAATATTAGATTATTTTGTACAGTTAAAAAGAGATCATTAAATAATTCCGTTACGATCAATATTATTGTTTACTGATTAATTATATATAGGTAGTAATGACTTTCTCACATATTACCTACAGATATTTAAGAATGTTACATATGAAGTGACTTAAAATATAAACAATACCTATATAATTAAATTAATATTGTTACTATTTCATTTCTAACATTAAGAAATAAAATTAATTTAAGAAACTTTTTAGTTTGAAATAATGTCAGCGTTACTTTAACAACTTTGGTTATTGTTATATAATACTTCTATTTTATATAATTTCCATGTATCGTGTGTTGTGTTACTATCATATATTAATATATTATATAGTATGTGTGGAGTCGCGTTCGAGCCGCCGTAGTGATCGAACGTCTTGGTGTGATATTGTGATTAGGGTGTGCCGTAGCGAGAGCCGCTTGCTAGTTGGTGTGATATTGTGATTAGGGTGTGCCGTATCGAGAGCCGCTTGCTAAACTGACTAACGTAACTTAACCTAATCTAACCTGGTTCTGTGTTCTGGTTGGGAGATTGGGAATGGGAGATAGGGAATATGATGGGGGGGGGCCTGCCCCGGGGGGGGGAAACGGGCAATTTCTTAGAGGTGTTTTCGGGTGTGGACGACTCGATGTCGTCTCGTCCGGAGTCGGCGTTAGGGGCCAAACGTCTCTTTTCGGAGATGTCTGGCTCCGATACCGAGACTGGGGTCGGGATGTCTCGAGGGTTGGAGCTGGTAGGGAGGCGAGGCCGAGGTAGACACCTGGCTAGAGCCAGGAAGTTCTTGCGCCAGCGGGAGGAGGAGGATTCGGAGGCTGCCTTCGACTCCTGTATGGAGAAAAAGTTGGCGAAGGAAAAGGGGAAAGGGAAAGGGAAAGAAAAGGAGGTCCCTCCGGAACTGGAGACGATGGGGGCGGAGGCAATCGTGGTTGAGGCGGAGAAAAGCCTCAACCTGATTAAGGATTTGGTGGGGAAGAGTACCAACCTTAAAGGGGGGTACTCTTCCAAAATTATGAAGGCCTCCGCCTTCTTGAGGGAGGTGCTCGACGTCCTGGTGACGCGCACAGAAGCGGATGAGACCCGCCGTCTTAGAGCTGACATCGGTCGGCTCGAAAGGGAAAATGCGGGTCTGAGGGAGGAAGTGCGCGCTCACCGGACGCAGTTCGAGGAGATGCGGAAGGAGAGGGCTTCCGAAATAAAGGCCGCATCTGAGGGCCCGATCGGCCGGGACCAGATACAAGTGCTGGAGTCCAGCATCGCTAGGTTGGTAGGCAACCTAGTCGATGGACGTCTTGCAGCGCTTGAGTCCCGGCTTCGTGGAGAAGAGGTTTCCCGCCCCCCCCTGGCGGGTGACAAGTCGGCCGTGGCTATAGCCGCTAAGAGGGCAATCCGCCAGGTGGCCCTCCAAAAAGGGGCCAAATCGGAGGAACCTTCACCGGCGCCATCGGCACCGGTCGTATTGTCCGGGGAGGACTTCCCTTCCCTCCCTGCGTCTTCCAAAGGGAAGACCAAAAGGTCCAAGGGAGGAAAGGAGGTAGCCTGGACCGCCTTCGGTCCTTCCACCAGCGGTGGAAAAGGTGGCGTAGTAGCAGTAGCTGGCGCCGGGGCCAGCGCGGCGGGGTGGACGGAGGTGGTCCGCCGCAAGGCCCCCAAGAAGAAGGAGGTGGTGTCGGTTCCAAAGAAACCGGCGCCACAGCAGAAGGAGGCGGGCCCTAAAGAGGGCCCCAAGAAGGTGATGCTCCCGCGCTCCCAAGCCGTAATCATCAAATTACGGCCTGAGGCAGCGGCCCGAGGGGCATCATATTTGTCGGTCCTCCTCAAAGCTGAGAAAGAGGTGGACCGAAAGGAGCTGGGGATAGGGCCCCTGAAGATCCGTGCTACGGCAACGGGGGCCCGGATCATCGAGGTGCCCGGCTCCACCAGTGCGGACAAAGCCGACGCTTTGGCCGAAAAACTGAAGTTCACACTGGCAGAGGAGGTGGAGGTTACGAGGCCCGTGAAATATTCTGACCTGAGGGTCACGGGCCTCAACGACGCGACAACCGCGGACCGGCTAATAGCCGCGGTCGCGCAGGAGGGGGGCTGCACCGAGGCCCAGGTCAGGGTGCGCAACGTGCGCCCTGGGCTTCGAGGCACAGGCTCTGCCCTGATAGAGGTGCCAGCTGTGGCGGCCAAAAAGCTGCTGCAGCTGGGAAATATATCGGTGGGGTGGAGCCAAGTGCGGCTCTCATACATGGAGGCACGACCCAAGCACTGCTTCAAGTGCTTGGGAATGGGGCACGTTGCGGCCGCATGCCCCAGTCCAAAAGACCGCAGCGGCCTGTGCTACCGCTGCGGCAAGGAGGGCCACAAGTCCGCCCAATGCACCGCGTCACCGCGCTGCGCTGTGTGTGCGGACGCGAGTAAGCCGGCGGACCATGTGATGGGGGGCCATTCGTGCCGTCCTCCATCCACCCGTGGGAAACTCCCCGACCAGCCTAAAAGGGCGGGGGTTTCGAGGCAGGCGTCAGGAGCTGAGATGTCCGAATAATGGCCGGACATCTCAGGTTCCTGCAGGCCAACGGCAACCACTGCGCCGGGGCTCAGGATCTTTTCCTGCAGTCCATGGCGGAGTGGGCCGTAGACGTGGCGGTCATAGCGGAGCCGTACTGTGTCCCTGCCCAACCTCATTGGGCGGGAGACGTGGACGGCTTAGTTGCGATCGTCACGCGGCCGGGAGCCGGGCCCCCCCTCGCCGTCAAAGCGAGGGGCCACGGGTATGTGGCGGCGGTTCGGGGGGAGGTTGCCATCGTCGGGGTATATTTCTCCCCGAATCGCGACCTGCCGGCCTTCGAGAGATTTCTCGACTCTCTCGGGCCGGTGGTAGGGCAGTTAGCGCCTCTTCAGGTGTTTGTGCTGGGGGACCTCAACGCCAAGTCCACGGCGTGGGGAAACCCCCGCACAACACCGAAAGGGAGGGAGCTGGAGGCATGGGCGCTGACTGCCGGACTGTCCCTTCTCAACTCGGGGACGGTCCAGACGTGCGTGCGACGGTTGGGAGGTTCAGTGGTGGACGTCTCGTTCGCCACTCCGACCATCGCACGCAGAGTGGAGGGATGGAGGGTTGAGGCAGGAGTGGAGACGCTTTCGGACCACCGTTACATACGGTTCGAAGTGTCTCCTACTCCTGCCGGTCGCCGGAGTCCAGTGTCGAATTCCTCGTCGCCTCGGGAGAGAAGTCGGTTCCCGCGTTGGGCGCTGTCAAAGCTCAACCGGGAACTGGCTAAAGAAGCGGCCGTCGTCGGTCGCTGGAGTCTCCCGGAGGGTGCGGAGTTAGGGGTGGATGAAGGGGCTAGCCGCTTTGGGGACGTTCTTCAAAACGTCTGCCGAGCGGCGATGCCCCCCCGTAGGACGTCCCCCTCCGCGGGGAGCGGTATACTGGTGGTCTGAGAATATCTCAGACCTCCGGGTCGCCTGCAACGGGGCCAGGAGGGCATACACCCGGAGTAGGCGACGCCGCCCCCAGGACGAGGAGCGAGATGGTCGGCTGTACAGGGTCTATGTGGAGAAGAAGTTGATCCTGCAGCAGGCCATCCGCCGGGCCAAGGAGGCAGCCTGGCTGGAGCTGGTGGAGGGTCTCGATCGAGACCCTTGGGGCCGACCGTACAAGCGGGCGCGGAACAAACTCTGCGCCCAGTCGGCCCCCATCACGGAGGTGCTCCAGCCGGCTGCTCTGAGGGGGATCGTCGGGGAACTCTTCCCCGACGCTCCAGCGGGATTTACTCCCCCCAGAATGGCCCGGCTGACGCTGGAAGAGGGCGACCGCGTTCCGCCCACCGTCACGGAGTCTGAAATGGAGGCGATTCTGGCTCGCCTCCAGAGTAAGAAGAGCGCACCGGGTCCGGACGGGGTGCACGGGAGAGTTCTCGCTCTCTCCCTGGTGCACCTCGGTGGAGCCCTCAAGGAGCTGTTCGACCTCTGTCTGAGGTCCGGGCAGTTCCCGAGGGCCTGGAAGGAAGGCCGGCTTTGCCTTCTTCCAAAAGGCAACCGGCCTCCGGACTCGGCTTCGGCGTGGCGACCGGTGGTTGTGCTGAACGAGGCGGGGAAGGCCCTGGAGAAAATAATGGCCACCCGTCTCGTTCGGCATCTGGAGGAAGGCTCGGGCCCGGGACTGTCAGAGTTCCAGTTCGGGTTCCGAGCCCATCGGTCGACCGTCGATGCTCTCAAACGCCTGAGGGCGGTGACGGAAGAGGCGGAACGCAGAGGAGAGGTAGTGGTTGCGGTGTCGTTGGACATCGCAAACGCGTTTAACAGCCTCCCACACAGCGCGATACAGGTGGCACTCGAGTATTTCGGAGTGCCCCTGTATCTGAGGAGGCTGATAAACAGCTACCTCTCCCAGAGGAGGGTGGCAGTCGAGAGCCGGAGGGGGTCCATAGAGTGGTGGACAGTCGAAAACGGCGTGCCACAGGGGTCGGTCCTGGGACCGGTCCTGTGGAACGTCGGATACGACTGGGTCCTGCGGAGTCGTCTCCTCCCCGGGATGGGTGTCATCTGCTACGCCGATGACACCCTCGTCTTATCTCGGGGACGAAACTACAGGGAGGCGGCGCGGCTGGCCGAGGTCGGAACTGACCTCGTGATCAGCCGCATAGAGAGGTTGGGGCTTCGGGTGAGAATAGACAAGACCGAAGCCCTCCTCTTCCGCGGGACTGGGCGGAAAGGACCCCCGCCGGGTGCCACCCTCCTCATTGGAGGAGGGAGGGTCAGGGTGAGTCCCACCATGAAATATCTGGGGCTCACTCTTGACGGAGGGTGGACCTTCGTGCCTCATTTCAAGGAACTGGGGCCGAAGGTCGTGAGGACGGCAGGTGCGCTGGGAAAATTCCTCCCGAACCTCGGAGGACCCAGCGCAGCTTGCAGGCGGCTATACTCTGGGGTCTGTCGGAGTATAGCCCTGTACGGTGCTCCCGTTTGGGCTGATCGCCCAATGAGCCGCAGGACCAAAGCCCTGCTGCGCTCTGCGCAAAGGGCTCCTGCGGTGAGGGTGATTAGGGGGTACCGTACGGTCTCCTGGGCCGCAGCGACTGCCCTTGCCGGCGATCCGCCTTGGGATCTCGTGGCGTCGGTTCGAGCCGAGTTGTTCTCCTATGTCTCGGGTAGGAGGACACTCGGCGAGAACCCTTCGTCGGAGGAGATCCGAGCGGTTCGTCGGCAGGGGGAGGAGCGCCTTATGCGGGAGTGGGGGGAGGACTTGGCGGAGCAGCCGTACGGTAGACGTACAACGGCAGCGCTTCGCCCGGTCCTAGAGCGTTGGATGAGGCGGAAACGCAAACCCCTCACTTTCCGTCTGACGCAGGTCTTAACCGGGCACGGGTGCTTTGGTTACTACCTGTGTCGGACGGCCAGGAGAGAGCCGGGAGAAGGCTGCCATGAGTGCGGCGCTGCGGTGGACTCGGCCCAGCACACCCTCGAGGTGTGCCCGAGATGGGCTGCGCAGCGCCAAGACCTTGTGGCGGCTCTCGGCGGAGTGGACCTGTCGCTTTCGAGTGTCGTGGAGAAGATGCTCGAGAGTGATGGGTCCTGGTTGGCGGTGTCCTCCTTCTGTGAGACGGTCATGTCCACGAAGGAGGCATCTCAGCGGGAAAGGGAGAGGGCGGCTGATGCTCCCTCCCCCCGCAGGCGACGTACGGGGGTGCGTCGGAGGCAATTCCTACGCCTCCAATAGCACCCCTGTGTTCCGGGCTGGGGTCGGCGTGGTAACCCGGCCCTTTTGAAAGCCCGGCGTCGTCGGGGTGGTCCTAATTGCCGGGATCGCCCCCATTCTCCGAGGGAGTAAGTCCGGTCTTTGCCAGGACCGGCCAGTCGCTGGTGTGCCCTGTCGCTGACAGATCCGGGGTACACCGACATAGCGGCCGATGGCTTTCGCAGTGGTTTTAGTGAGTAGGGGCCTGCCCAGGCCGAGCCTCACACATCCCTTCCGGCCCCACCAAGGCCGGTTGGACGGCTCGTAAAAAGAGTTTCCACTACGTCATCAAAAAAAAAAAAAAAAAAATTATATAGTATGTGTAGTTGAGCCCCCATCACAGCCCTCAGCTCCTGACTGCACTGACACTGACCAATATGATTTACGAGCTTTTAACGACCGCCATATATTTAAAAACTATATCTGTCTTATGACTGACGGACGAGCTCACTCTAAATAGTGTTTTGTTACAAATATTACAATTAAAGTGACAATTTTAGATGACTTTTATTCAGAAGTCGCGAGGGACCTTTGTATTGTGTTTTGTTTGTGTTAAAATTGATGACATTTATACATAGTTAGAATAATGTGTAATGTATACATTATATAAACGACTCGGCCGCGGCTGTTCGTTCGTCGACCGTCCGCTGATGACGGAGTTACTTCTTCCGCCGCGGAGACGTCCTCGTACATTGAACTATTAATATGACAATTTTCATAAGAATACTCTCACGGACTGTATGAGTAGGATTAAGATATACACACACATACACACACACTAGACATATGTACAAGAAAATGTAATAGATGAACTGACAACACAAACAACGAACTATCTTTGAAGGAATTTATAATTTGAAGTGTATTACTATGAGACATGAAGGGTGACGGGAAGATGAGTCCTCATTAGAACAAGCTCACACACTTCCTACCTCCTGGGTCACCTACACACTCTAACATCGAATTATTTTAGTGATATTAATTAAGTATAGTTGAATAGTATTGCTTTTAATAAACGATCCTTTTCCTTTTAATATATCTATATCAGTTTTCACATTTATTTTGCATGTTAGTTATATAAAAATTAAATACTTAAATAAAAATAAAATAATACAATTCTTATGTAAGTATAAAACTTCTCAAACATATTATGAGCCTTCACAAAAACCTGCATCATGTACGAAGGAATTTCAATAGTCATCATGTTCTGGACTACAACAGAAACAACACGCGTGACGTTTATAAATATATCGTCACTGTTATTATTTATGAAGAGAAGGAAATCTATCATATAGAGAGAGTGAAGAATATTAATACGAGGATTATACACGATGATAGAATGACTACAGGACGACACACAACAACACACTGTAGACTTGACAACGACAGTTGACACTTGAAGCTCTCTCTATAAATATTTTTGTCATTACAGCTAGTTAAGTAAAAAAAAGTAATCATTAATTTTATAGAGTAAACTAGCTTTCCGCGCACAGCTTCGTCCGCGTGGAGTTCGGTTATATCGCGTTTCCAAGAGCACTTTCAAAGTTCTGGGATAAAAGCTATTCTGTTCTTTCTCAAGGTCAACTCTATCTTTGTACCAAATTTCATTAAAATCAGTTCAGTGGTTTAGGCATGAAAGCGTAACAGACAGACAGACAGAGTTACTTTCGCAATTATAATATTAGTATAGATTCAAAATTTGTGAAAAATATGAAATAGTGTATATATAATAAGATGTTAAATCCTTATTGTTTTATTATTTATATTTAGTTGTGTGTCTGTGATTCACGTTCTGTCGTGTTTATGACACAGAACAAATATTCGGTAAATATTTTCTGGTTTCTTAACACATATTAAAATATCATTAAACGCTTCGCCATATCGATCATGAAGCATTGCGACGACTAGAGGAAGGAACACAGATAAGCAGATTTAATACTACCTATACATTATTGTGCGTACTTCAAATAAATAACAATAAATAAGACGGAATAGAAAGAATATTTAAGAAATTTTTATGATATTTGTGCTTTATTGATAAAAATAGTTTACAAACGAAAATTACAAGACTATACTTGCTAATTACAAGACTATACTTGCTAACTATCTATGTGTTTCTTTCATAGAATTATATCCAATGCTATCGACTGTCCTGATCTATTAAATCGAATTAATGTTGTAGTTCCGAGACAAAATGCCAGACATACAACATACTACACTTTTAAAAGTACATTTTGTAGGACCAATTTAGACCAAGCTGAGCCAATAAGAAGAATCATTAAATGTTATAATGATATTGAGCGTAAAGCAAACCTAGACATTTTTAATGATAGTTTGAGTTTGTATAAAAGTAAAATTAAAAAACATTTCCTTTCTCAATAATATGTCATGTCACAACTATTTTTTGTAATTAAGTTTTATTTTATATAGCTGTTTTTTTATTATTCCTTTTAGTTATTATATAATTTTTTTTATTTTTTTTCACCATTTTTTTTATTGTATCTAGTAAGTTTTGGAGTAAGATCTAAACATTATGTAATCCATGTTGAGTTAGCCTGTAAGTGATGATACGCAACTGTAAAATTAAGTTCCATGATGTTATAATGTAGTTATAAGTTTTTGTGTATCACGTTGGCTTCCTATTAAATAAAATAAAAACTTCATTTAGTAACTATACGGTCGACACAGTCACAACGTTAAAGAGATATCGTAGCCTTATTAATATCTTTGTCATCAATCAATATATATTTTATATTAGGAGAGCGAGTCGTTCAGTTATTTTCCGTCGATCCAAGTGCAGTAATCTGAGACGGGTGGCAGCCTCCTATGAGATGCTTCGTGTCGTACTCACTTCTACATAATTAGGTCCCTATAGACAGTGAGTGGATGCGACCTACACACAGTACTACACAAAAATATCATTGTTAACCGACTTCCAAAAATGTAGGTTATCTATTCGTCTGTATTTTTTATGTTTATCGGTTTATAATATTATAATGTTAATATCCTAAGCGTACGGTTGTTTCCTTCGTCTTATTAGTTTTAATTACTTTATCTGTCTGTTTGTAAACATCCGCGGGTCGTGTATTATATTAACAGACTGGCGCGGGCGCGGGCGGTGAGACGACGAACAAGATATATGTATAGTATAATATATAGACCTGAGAGCTAAGGAATAATGTTACGTTTTAAGTCGGTCAGTAAAAGAATATACGAGGATACTTGATCCATTTAGAATGATGAACGACAAGACCATATGGTCACAAAACGTGTTCAGTTTATAGATAGATCTTTTAAAAGCCCAGCGTGTTACGAGCCTAATGCGAGCCTACGTCAGAACTACTAGTCATAACATCCAGCTCCGGTCCTGGACCTCGACCTGATGGTCCTCCTCCACTATCGTCGGAGACTGAGTGTGTGTGTGTGTGTATGTGTGAGCCCCTCCTCCCCCCACCACCGCCTCCTCCTCACGCACACACTGGCAGCCAGCTGTGGTGGGTGTCCAGTCAGCTGATCGCGTGGAGCCGTCGTTGATAAACAACTCGTGGCCGCCAGTCGCCAGGCGCCAGTCGTGCAGAACGGTCGCCACTCGGGGATCGAAGCACAATGAATGTTTATAAAGAACCCTAAACGTATTAGTCTAAGCATCATACAGATTCACCCATGAGTCGGCCGGGGCTCGTCTGATGGTGTATCTCAGGGCCTGTAAGCCCGTAACGCCCGCCGGGGTGTTATTTATTAGTTTCTATGCCGCGGACGACCCGCTGTTGAAATCGCTTAAATTATTCATGGCGCGTCGATGACGCTCGCCGACGGAAACGAGACTCTCGGCACATCGCCTTAAAGTTGTCAGTCGCCTGAGTTTATTTATAAGGTGCCTGAAATCAGAACGTTCCTCGAACCTAACATAAAAAGAGTGGCGATCCCTATCGGCGTCCCTGTCCCTCTCGCCCACACAGGGCGGCGAGAGAGGGACGGAGAGACCGGGACGGCCGCACGTCGAGCTCGGCACTTAAAATGGCCGATGGTTGCTTAGTTTCGTGATCGCCTGGGGAGGGGGAGATGTCGATAATATTATGTTTTATGGCGGAGGGCTGACAGCCGAGGACCAGGGCCGGGGGCTGGGGGCGGACCACGGATAGAAATCCGTTTTACGAGAGATAACGCCGACTATATATCACTGACACGTTTCGGGCGTACGAGATCAGGGCGTTAGACTAACTTGGGAACCGTTCGAAACAGGCGCACCTCATACACCACCACCCGGCGCCGTCTGACATTATGTCCTGGGACCAGGGCCGCCGTGACACAGACTGTTGTACTCGTTCAGGTCTCTGTATCCTGGTCGTATCAGTCAGACGAGGCTCGTTACTCCTACAGCCGCATGATCTCCTCCGCCATCCTTATTATTTGTAACTCTCGATTTCCACTCTAATATTCAATTTTCTTTTTCGTGAAATCATACCTCTTACACTCCGTACAGCCATTAGTATGTATGTGTGTGTGTGTGTGCTTCACGGAGCGCGTCGTAAACATACAAATCAAATTTCATAGAATATGAAAGCCGTAAAGATAACAATAACCTTTTTATGGCGGTCGTGCAGATAAAAATAAATATATCCTTATTTCCAACGTTACATACTATGTAATGTTATTGTTGGGTCGCGCGAGGGGGCGCCGGCGGGCGGCGGAGGCCAATCATCCATTCGTCTCGATGTTTATTTCGTGTTCCGGCCTCGTCTAATCCTCGTCATCGTCTCCCAGGCCTGATGATGGACCGTCCCTCTCATTGCCTGTCTTGTGTCCATCTCTCACTTGTCACATCTCCTAGATAAAGGTGATGCTCTTTGCAAGTCCAAACTCCTCGACGGACTCCTAATAACTTGTCCCCTGTCGCTTGTGAGACGCCTCACGGTGTAGTTCTCGTGTGTAGTAATAACCCGTAACCCGTTTAGCACAACGAGTGTGTTGAGAGTGTTCTCATCTCATCTTTCCCAGTAGTCGGCGGTCGTCAGTCATCATGCATTCTTCACAATACATTGTGTATTGCCTTTCATGTCGGAAAGAATGGTTGTTAGCCTTTTGTCCATTATGTTGAGAAATATTAAACAATGAATACTTCCATAGATGTTATCATCTCCAGTTTATGAAACTGAACCGACACTCGAACGTTCCGTCGGAACTTTACGTTTAAAACGGAACGAACGAACGAACTGAACGACTCAACCTAACATATTAAGTACCTATTACACATTTAGTTTAATGCATTTTCATCTAATTATATAGCAAAAGATCACACTACTAAATCCTATCGATAGTCTTAAAATATATTATTACCTACTTAATTTTACTAATAATATTAAAATGATATCGTCAACCAACACGTCTCAATGAGTGAAGATATTGTTTGTTTGTTTGTTTTGTCATATGAAGCCACTGCGGTTCTTTATTATAATAAACGTTATTTTTGTATCTATAAACAACTTCATCAGATATTCAGAGTACGTCACAAGTGATAGTGTCTCTGGTAAATAAGCGTAATATTACACTTTTTTGAGCTTTGCAAATTTACAAAGATGCAACGAAGGCGCTGTTAGAAAATACACAATACACTGTCACAATACATGAGAATTAATAGACTTTATACTTATTGTTTATACACGCGCTACTGCCTACCAGTGTCTCACTGGAATATAGAACACTCGCTATGATGATTTCTGTACAACATAATGTGTTACTGTTCTATGTTTCGAGTCATCTATATCGTCTCCGTGGGTTGTTTGTCTTGAGCTCTCAGTACCATTCGTAACCATAATATGCAGTAACCATACTCACATCTGTCTCCGCGCTCCTGCTGCTCCACATCGCTTCCTGCTCCTCCTCATGTGTGAAGCGCACACATCATCTAAGGCTACATCACTGACTCGCCAGCCGCCACTAGTCACACTGACACACGTTAACCATGAACCTATACAGTATACGGTGACGGAATACCGGGAGCGGAACGCAGCCTGGAGGCTGGAGGTAAATAAAACGATGCTTTAGGGATTTTTGTAAAAAGATAGTTATATTTTTGGCATTGGACTATGACACAATATAATACTATGATATGCTAAGTAAGCGTTTTATAAAGACTTTTACATGCCGAATATTTGTTAATCAGACTATTCATCAGAGGACTCTTCATAATATATAATTATAACAAAATGAGAGTAGAATACGATTCTAGTTATACCACTTAGGACTGTTCTAGAACTCATCACCTAGTCGAAAACATAACTATTTTCAGTTTTTTTTTATTCGTAATATTTTTCTCACTTTCATTTTTTTAAATCTATAGGTACATATTTATTATAATACAATTTTTGAACATAATATAATCATTATCGATATGATATCTTATACAGAATACGCAACGAATCAGCGACGGTACAATAAGTTATCATGAAGCATCGGTTACTGCCACTGCGAATAAATACTCCCGTCGGTGGGCTCGGCCGGCGGCGTGCGGAGAGGCTCGACCGAGGAGGGCGAGCGCTGGCACCATCGTCCGGCACAGATCGACACAGAAAACAACGTTCAAACGATAACGCACATAGGTACTATTTGGTATCAGGTTCCCCGCACCACTCATCACACTAACTAATTACAACGAAACATCACAGACACCGCCCGGCTACATGTAGATGGGCAGCTGGCGCAGCGCTCGCTTGTCGAAGCGCTCGTAGTGCGCGGCGGGCGCCAGGCCGCGCGCTATATCACAGTCCAGGGACTCCGGCGGCAGGTACGGGTGAGGCTTGAGGCGCGCCCGCGAGGACACCTTGCCGCCGGCCTCGGGCACGTACTCGAACCGGTAGCGGCGGCTGTCCTCCGGGCCGCGCGCCCGCTGGGCCTGGGCCGGCTGGGGCGGAGGAGCCGCGGGAGCAGGCGCCGCCCGGCAGCAGCGGCGGACGGCTCGGCCGCGGGCCCGGGCGTCGGGGGCGGCCGCGGAGGCCGTGGCGGCGGCGCCGGCCGCGCTGGCGACGTCTCCTCGGGGCAGGTTGTTCACGAACGGCACCCTCCTGAGGCTCTCGAGCCTCCGGAAGTGCGAGGGATGTATCATGAGCAGGGGCTCGATCTTGACGCCCTGCGGTGGCTTGGCACAGTCGGGAAGCTCGTATTCGATACTGCAGTCTACGTGTAAAGGCACCGAGTAATCCTTGGGAGCGAGCGAGGCGGGCCGCGCGTCCCGTGCGAAGCGGTCGGCGGCGGCGAAAGTCGCCCTCGCCGCGGGCGTAGCCCGTCATCGTAACGGGCGCGGCCTCACGGCATGTGCGCCGCGGGGCGCGCGCCGATCAGCTGATTTTGCGAGCGGAGGCGCACGGACGTGCGCGCTTGTCAGCGGCGGGCGCGAGACTGTGGCGGCGACCCGCGCGCCTGCGCCGCCGTCCGCGGCCGGGGGTGAGGCCCGGAGGGGGGAGGGGCGCCCGTCGCCGGATCGATAAAGATGGCGGCTCGGCGGCGACCGCGAGGCTGCGCAGAGCCGGGGGGCGCAGCCGGGCGCGTCACCTCACTGCGCCGGTTATTGTGACGCGGACGGCGAACAGCTGACTGGTGACGCGGAGGACGTTTGTTTATGAAGGAAGGTTCCGGTGACAGAAGCTGGACGTCTCCACCGCCTGAGCTCTAGGCGGACGGGTCTCATCCGGGTCCGAGTAGTCTTCATTCTGTAGTCGCCTGTTAGTGTAGACAATAGTCTGAGAGGTTCACATACCGCGAGCTGTGCCCGGCGGATACAATACAATAGGTCGGTCCGCATTGTCCTTACATATAATGTGTACCGAGGCAATGTTTTATGCACATGGCAATGAGAACGCATTAAAATTGGTAATTTCTTATGAAATGTTTTAAGGTCAAATTTATTTATTTATTTTTTATTTAATTTTTTTGAAACACCATCGACATATTCACAATAACACTTATGTAATAACAGTACACGGACCAGTGCAGTGTGATACACCACTACAGGCATTTACAGCACTGTTAAATTGAAAACAAAGTTATACACTATTAAGATATATTAAAAACTTAAATACTATTAAAAACTTATGTAATATTAAAAACTTAAGCTAGAACAAACATAAACTAATAAGGTTTAAGGCCATAAATACAATACAGGCAATAAAAACAAAATAAATAATTATAAGCCAATAAAAAATATTTTTAAAAATAAAAATATAATAACAACTTACTTACAGCATACAATAAGGATTTCTTAAAACTAAATAAATTTTAGTGGTGGATATCGATGTCAAATCTGTTTATAGAATTGTAAGTTCTGATGCATCGAGTAATAGGTGAAAATTTTCAAATAAATATATAGGTACATTTATACATTAAAAACCAAAGGTCTGTCCCTGCTCCAACACGAGTATCGCCCATCATCCCAGGTCTAGGTACACATCAGTAGATCCCACACTCAGCCGGTCACATGTATTTCTCTCCGTGAAGGTCCCTACCCTGCCCACTCTATATATCCATATTATTATTCAGTCGCCGGATAATGATCTGTACATCAGAACGCGAGCTCCGAGTTCTCATATACATACGTAATTGATGCAATGCGCGGAAAGTTCTAAGAAAATGGGTCCTCAGCTGCCGTGGAGCCAGATGTAATCAGACACGCCAGCGTCGTGACCGGCTCGGCTCCGGCCCGCTCTGACCGAGAATACATTACAGAATACATTACAGTTCCTTCTCTCACACTCCGGACTCCGGAGATGATGGCTCAGGGATCCGACCTAGGAGATGACGACACACGTTACATAGGCAAACTAAATTATACACTAATAAAACAACTCGAACGGAAGCGAACTTGTTAGGTTTTTATTAAAAAAAATACGTCTATATTATGACGTACGGTATAAGGCGGATGCATGAAGCTTAATATATGTATGTGTTACGTGTTTCATGCTGGAGAGTTCTGTATAAGGTGTGCCGGCGGTGCGGGGTGATTATACTGACGACTGGCTACAGGGGACTTAGAAGAAACGATCCATTAGAATGAAAAGAAATGTTACCCTGACAGAAAAAAATAATTTGGATATTTATAAAAGATTGACGATCATCAATAAAAATACCGAAAACAATAAATAAATAAACGACATGCAATAAACGGCCGGGGGGATGACGTGCTCTGTCGCGTGACTGGGAGAGAATTAGACTCGCTGTATAATAAATATTGTAAAGTATTAAAACACTATTGTTACGACAAATCATACACACGCACCGGTCCACATAAATAACTTATTTTAAAGGGTACCTATTATGAATGACTTACATAAACTAAGCTTCTCTCTATACGAAGGAAATCAAGTTAAGTTAAGCATCTGTGTTCCAAACTTTAAATATATTTTAATACACGGAGCTGATGATCCGACTCGCTCAGACTCTGACGGATCTCGACAGCCGTTTTAAATGACTGTACAAAGAAGGATTGAAGCTTAATTCTTCTATGTTACTGGTTACGAGTAAATAAAATTTAAATTTTTCAGTACAACATGTAATATGAGATGAGATGGACCCCTTGCTACACTGTTTTCTTTAAATTTTTTTCTTCTGTATAACTAAACTAACTATATTATATATGTAATGTATGTGTGTAGCAAAAAAATAAAAAATAAATAAATAAATACGTTGGCATTTATTTCAAATCTCCTTTAAGAATTCATAATTCGTTTACAAATGATATGAAATCTTTATTACGATTGCAAATCTTTAATTTTTATTTATTTATTTAATTAATTAATTTATTTATTTATTTATTCATTCATTCATTCGTTCATTCATTCATTCATTCATTCATACATTCATTCATTCATTCATTCATTCATTCATTAATTCGTTCATTCATTCATTCATTCGTTCATTTATTTATTTATTTATTTATTTTATTTAATAAGAAGCCAACGTGATACACAAAAACTTATACCTACATTATAACATCATGGAACTTAATTTTACAGTTGCGTATCATCACTTAAAGGCTAACTCAACATGGATTACATAATGTTTAGATCTTACTCCAAAACTTACTAGATACAATAAAAAAAATGGTGAAAAAAATATGTATATAACAACAAAAAGGAATAAAAAAAATAAATATAATAATCTTAAAACAGCTATATAAAAAGAAACTTAATTACCAAAAAAAGTTGTGACATGACATTATTGAGAAAGGAAAGGTTTTTTAATTTTACTTTTATACAAACTCAAACTATCATTAAAATCGTGGAACGTTTCACGATTTTGCGTGTCATCCTTGCGCAGGGACCATGCTAATCTTCTCTGTATCGTTTCAATTCTAGTATAATATGTACTGCCGAAGCGAGTACTATATGTAGTAGTATGTAGTAATATATGAATTTGAATTTAAATATAGATTCTACTCGATGAGTAAACGGTAGAGAGAAAAAAAAAACAAAAACATTAGTTCTCACGAGGATATATGTATATATAGATATGATATTGTAATGTAACGTTGTGTAGACTCGTAGGTAATGATAGTGTCGGTATAGGTTTACTAACCACGAAACATGAGTCCAGCCAGTCGAGCGAGGCGAGCGAGGCGGACCGATGGAGACGCTGGCCGGGACCCGGCGGCTGGGGTTACATAGAGGCTCTGGAGACACTCTGACAGGATCTGTAGAGAGCTGGCACGGTTCATCGACGCTGCTTCACCTAATAACATCTCATGTAGTGACTATCAAACCGTATCGACACACCGTTTATATCGAAGTTCATTACACGGAACATTATACACGTACGAGAACTCTTTGAACACCTGAAACATTCGAACACTTTGATAAAATTATGAGATGAGCCGTCACCCGCGTGATTAGTATCGCGAGGGCGGAGGAGGACGGAGGACGGTGCAACAAACTGATGGCACTTAAATAACGTGAGTGATCACGACACATGAAGAGAGGGAGAGAATCCATCGCTGGTGACGTTCCCACGCGCGACGAATTGTGTCCAATTGTGTCCTTACACTACATGTATACATTATAGCTTTATACTATTAACAAATAAGTAGTACCATTCCCTAATGTCTCCGGCTCCATGGAACCCTTGGCATTCTTTCAATGCTGTCGGCCGGTGCGGGGCAGGATGCCTGTAGTCTGTGCTGTACTCAGTAGGTTCAAGTTTTTCTGTGCGAGGCCGCTCCTTCCATACTCGTCACGGCTCTAGTTCCTGCGAACTAGTTTCTCGAGTCGATGATAAATGATGAACGTTACCGCGACTTCGTATTCCGAGAACAACAGCTATCAATTTAAAACATTGTTCTCTTTCATTCTATTTTCGCGTGTTATCTGCGGAGAGACTTCTCAAACTAATAAAACGTGATTTATGAAACGCGGCAGTGTTTTTAAACGTTCCACTAACCAAACCGTTGCCAATATTTATCACAAGTAAGTTGGTCGTTACTTCATTGTCGCCGGTTTATTTTTAATTGTTATCGGACAATGTAGTGTGCAGTACGAGGCGGTCTGTCGAGCCTCGCTCGTAAATAAAACCATATTTGGGGAAAAATTATCCGGTTTTAGTAATTAAGAGTAAACGGTGGAGGACAAACATTTTTAGTAAAACAACCTTCAATAAAGTACCGTACGGTGAGAGTTGTTTTAAAATGTAAAGTAACATAGAACGTTCAGTTAACACGCACAATATTTTACAAGAAATTATTAAAATACAAAGCAACATGGTGAGACACATTTAATTGTATTACTTCCAATACATACATTAATAATTACATTAACATAGAATGATTATTCAATTGTAAGTAATTACATACATCCAGTCGTATACATTATATGTAACATAGCGTCGGGAATGTCTCTCGTGTTGTTCACAATCACTCATATTATCTTAATGAAGGGTTGGTGAACAGCTCGTTCAGCGACGCGGACCGTATCTCACGAACCCTTTTATAAGATTAATTTATTGAAATTTTTCCACACGGAGTCCTCCGTCCGCTACTCGAGCAAAAAGAACTGGTTTAGGATAAGCGGGCTCGGGGAGCGGCGACACTGAAACATTTGAATCAAGCCCTCGATAAATAATTCTACAAAGATTTTTCACATACAAAGACCATCCCCCTGACGAGACTCGGTTCACGGAATAATAAAACAAAGATGATACTCAGCGGCAGAGACTAAACGTGTCGCAGATGCTTAAAGATTGACATCACCTCACTCACCACCTCAACATATTAAAAAATGAAGTGGCTCGGGTGAATAAACAGGCATCGAGGAAGTCAAATCTAGTGCATTTATAATTAAAATATAAATGTTAACATACATCAAGCTCGGCGTTCAAATGAAACGCTGAGAGAACCGAGTGGAACCTAATCCAATTAAAGTAATGCAAACTGAACCGTACCTACTGTGGAAACGCAGTTCGTGTTATCTAACCCGCTTAGGAAATTTATTTAATAATTGTATATGAGGGTCGCGGTGACGACAGTATAACTCGGACTAGTTTATTTATTCTCTCCCCGGGGCCTCCGCGACCCCGCTCCTTATTTCTATTTGCCCCGGGGTTCCTTCTTACCCCCCCGTTGTTTTCAGACGCGATCGCGCGACAATAAGTCGCCTTTTGTTGTTTTTTAGTTGAGCGAAACTCAGATTTCCTTTGACTACTTATCAATTAATGAAAAGAGCTATTGTAGGAAATATTATGCCCCGGATCGTCGGACGTGTTTTTTTTTATTTTTAATGAATATATATTACCTTTCGTGAGAGATTATTTTTAATGAATTACACAACGATACGCCGAGGAATCACACATAAACACTGCTCCTGGCTGGTACCGAACAATCTACTTTTAAACGAACATAACTCGACCCGGGAATGAAATACATAGAACTAGCTTTATAAGTTACACTTAATGTACCTTCGAGTTAAAAGGAAACCATAAAATTTCCAATGCAACAAACATTACTGTTTCACTAGTCCGCATCACGGCTCACGGGCCGCGGCGCGCTCGTAAATATGAAACAATAGTCATATTACAGTTTATAAAGTACTTAACGTAGGTATTTGGTGACGCTCGCTCTACACAGTACACACACCGGGCCGTGGAGCGAAAGGAAAAGAGAAATTCATCCAGAGAATAATATGACAACAATTATGTGAACACGAGTCGGGAATGCGGCGCCCACAAACAATGTTAAAGAAATTAAATTCCTGAGATTGTGTAGTATATAAGAAAGGTTGCGAGTCAGCTCTTTGTGCGTCCTTCATATATTTTATTATCAGGTAAAAATGCATTATAGTTCTGTAGTTATTGTGAGCGGCTTTGGATAGGATTTATGGATGTTTTGAGAATAATCTCTTTGAATGTGAAAGCTTTAGTTGTGGGGTGACATGAATTTATCGAGAAATGAATCGTTCACGGGAAATGTAGCTTTTTATAACAACAACAAAAAAACACCCTCTTTGTTCAGCTCCGAATAAAAAATACAGCACCCTGTTGCGACGAATTGCAGTACTGCGAACTAATGGGTATATGAACTCTTTACCACATTTAGTTCGGGATCTGTCAGTATCGCACTGGCTTTATTCATATAAATTCTATAAACCGCTTTATTCAGTCAGCACTGTGATATATGGAGGTCACTCGTATGTATGTACATATGTAGCGAAATGAACATTTATATCGTCTTATACAAAATGCAGTAGATCTATAAAAGATGATAAATGACATTAAATTTGTTCGCGTTCTAGTTTCAAATTTCCGCATATTGCAACATTTTGATGATAAAACTTTTGGGTCAGCGATATTCGTTCTAAAACATTCCATACATCCACAACGGAATATTCATGAAGGCCACGCAACATGACATAGGGACTGACATTGTCATGGCCATAGAAAAGAAGTTTTCATTCAAAATTTCACTTTAAATTAATGGGGATATCGATTGATAATTCGAAATCAATCAAATTAGTTTAAATAAACGGCTCTCTACCATCGTTATGCTGGAGATCTTTGAATAAATCTATTAAAAATTCTGATACGGATTATTGTTATTAAGCAATAGTGTTGAAGCGATGCCAGCCGCTCTCCGGCCGCGACGTCTCCTACATACATACTACATACAGCGATCGGTTCACAACACGAACAGAAGGACGAGCTTCAATATAAGATGTTACAGATACAAGCTGTAACACGAGTGGCTCCATACAGACTAATACATGAATACATCAAAGGTAGCTTTCGAAACAATGTATAATAATAATACAACAAAATGTTAAAGAACAGATCTCTGGACCTGTCCCTCATAGAACGGGGATTTCAAATTACGATATACAGACCCCTTACGGGCTTTTGAAATAAAACTTAGGTTGCTATTATTGTACAAAAAAAGCAAAGTTGGGAATCCGTAGCCCCTCGAATAACTGGCTAGAGCATTGTGCTCGCCTGGCTTTAGATAAATGTTTTGTGAACAAACAAAGCGAGGCATCGCCGATTCTTGAAATGCATTTAATGAGGGTTGCCACTAAATCTTATAAAAGAGCCAGTTATAATGGATTGTCTTCGACGTCTAGCTGACTCTTAGCGTCCCTCGGCCCCAAACTTTTACAACATATATTATATACCCATTCAAATGAAACACAATGCGTCGTGTACATAGTACGGAGTGACTCCGGTGAATAAATCTCTTAAACAATAACCATCTCGACGAAAATGAGTCGTTAATAAAAGTGGTTTGAATAACCGATGGAGATATCACAACAGCAATCACGGCTCGCAGTCGTTTAGCGATGAATATAACAATAACGATTGGAATAACAGAATAAAACGTTTATACGACATAGTCGTTAGTCGAGTTTTTAATTGTTAGCTATAAAAATAGTCGTAAAGCTGTTTCTGCGGCAGTCGGAGTGGAGCCTCCTCTGCTATTGTTTTACGATTTGCCTGAAACAGCTTATTTATTGCACATCGCCCGGTACAGCTGGGTCCCGTACGTGTGTGTATCCGTATGGGAAAAAACAATAAATATATGACGACGATGAATGCCTAGTATTATAATGAAAAGTTCGCTCAAACAGAACCCGCTCCGGTGTAGAGACTAGAAACACTGTTCTGTTTTTTTTTTCGTTAACGACAATGTATTTCTTTGTGAAACTTAAATTGTACAAAAAACATTCTGAAAAATTTCAAAGTAATTACCTAAATGCAACATAGAGCGGACGCACGTCAATAACACTCGGCTCGGCTCGGGACTAATATCGTATTGTGCTGGACCGATTTAGAGCAAAAAAAAGCAATTTGCCCCCGAACGATGGCTTTGTTCCGCTAACTGTGCACTTCAGGGTGCCGCCGGGGACCCCACGTCAAAGGCAACGAGCCCGGGCCCTTTGAACATGTTGGTTTAGACATTATTTTGGGATTAATTGGATTTAGCATAATTGTTATGCTCCAAAACTAATTATAGCTGCAAATATGTACGCACTATACAAACTCCCAGCCTACAAATATTATAATATACGTACATTTATTGTTTAGTCTGTCGATGAGAACCCTGTGAAGGATCGATCGCGGCGATAGTCCGACGATACGCAGTTTTTGAGACAATGAGACGATAAATAAATTTCGTCCAACTATCATATTTCACGGAGAATTTGAAAAGAAAACCGTTTCACAGCTGTCTGTCGGGTCTTTTGGAAGTGGGTCGAGCTTTGAAAGATTTATGAACGAGCTTTGAGTTTCATTCGACGGAAAAGGCGCTTCTACGAAAACAGTGTACATTAATAGACAATATTGAATATGATGACAGGATCCCAATCAGCTGATCTCCGATGGAACTGATCACTAATATAGTATCGACACGAATAGACAGACGCTCGTTTGACACGTTCATGAAACAATATTAAATATTCACGCCCATGACAACTGACGCCGCTTTTAGAATTAAATTACAATTGTTCATTTTAAAATAAATGACTATTAAATATGTACGGATAGTTAAAGTTGTGTTTATTTGGTCGCTGGAGGTCATCCGTTGCTTACTAAGGTGTCCGCATTACACTTACACAATACAGTAATAACCAACAGCACTCAATGATTTATTCAAACATGCTAATTTGGTAACTTTCTGTATAAACAACGATATTCTGGTGCATTACAATAAATTATTGAATACATCGTATGCGATATATTTTAAATAAGAAAATGTTTTCGTAATACAATAAAGCGAATTAACAAAAGTTAGTGTCAATAATGAACGTGATTAATTTAATTCATCCAATATGTACACCACGCCTACTCTCATCATATCAAGATAACTGTACGACTGAATATACTATTTATTTTAGTGAACTATTTCGGGTTCGTCACAGAATGAATAATCGTTATAGATTCAACACAAAACTATTTATTGTTTTTAGTCAGAAAGTAAAATGGAATATTTAAAAACCTTCAAGTTAGTTCTATCACAACGTTCATTGTGTTGTGGGTTGGGTAAGTTTAGTCATTAACATTGTTCAATATCAGTAAGAAGATAGATAAGAAGCAATTATAAATATTAGACATGTTTTGTAAGTAAGGGTGAAATTCGAGAGCGCGGCTCGAGTTTCCGTGGATAGTTTGAATAAAACGAAATGCATTTATAAGTATAGTGGTCCCCGAAGTGAACAAGTGAACTATCGACTCTAGGAATTGCTTGTAATGCATTGATATATGTAGAATAACTCCTGCCTGTATTAGACAATCTTTCTAATTACTTCAATATTCGCTTTCCCTCACTTATAAGTCACAATAATGCGTTTTATCTGATCAAAACCGATAAACCTATTGTAAATACTTTAGGAGCCTCATCGTATCCTGGATCTGCTTCAGTTGTGGTGTGAGTGGTGTCAACGGATGGTACCATCGTTTCATTCAGCTGACCCGGTCCAAGACACACAGTAATCTCTAACATTCAATGAGTGAACCATTTTCCTATTTCAACTATCGACCGCTCGATGACTGTTCTACAATTATGTTTATTGAACAGCGATGTATGTTAGAGTTATGATGCGGTAGTTAATTATAATGACGAAAAAACGTAATATATTGAGTTACATTAAATTACAGATTTCGCGGCCGGCTTGTAAGACCTGTCCGTCACTATAAAGGATCTAATATTATTTTTAACTTCTTACATCGTCCCTTAAAAACAAAACACGACGAGTGTGACGTTGAATTGAAATGAAAAAGATGTTTTTATAACAAAACATTTTATATATAAATGAGAGTAAAATCAAACCTTTTAACAGATATTAACTGCTGCATTGTATTTAAAAATAGAATACCTATAGAAGAATATGCAGAGTCGAGGATGAGACCGGCCTCTGAATAATTCAAAGAAAACACGAGAATAACTTTCATTAAAAAGAAAATCTAAATAATTCAAGTCGCGGGGAGGCGGGAGGCGGGAGACGAGTACACTAGACACAGGATGCACCAGATGAAACTTTCGAGGCCCCTTTGTAGCGAATAAGTCGTAATAACAGCCCGTTATAAAAACCTGAACGTCAATCCGAGATGAAAGCATTTTTTTTAATTTTATTTCTCTATAAGCCTTTGTGAGAACCGACCTGTCTCGCCGGCTGCCGGCATTGTGCTGGATTTCAAACCCCCATACCACTGTGCACGGCCGTCCGCTCCATATTAGACTCTATGGCCGTCGTAATAGGCTGGTGTTCGCCGCGGGCCATATTAATGCTATTACGATGGTTTCGAGCCGCTTATAATTACGGCGAGGAGCGATTCAGTTGCGTGCGTTAGTATTTCGCAGATGTTGCAGTCGCGATGCCTTCCTTAACTAATATCGTATTCCATCGCCACAACCACCGTGTCCGATGTCTTCAATGTGTCCAAAATAGTTCACACCGCCTCTGTGTGACTGTATGGGAGTGTGGGTGAGTGGGTGACAAATGTTGCTAACATTGTAACGTGCCATTTATATAACGGCGTGTCGCTTAGACAACTATTACAGATGAATTACTCTAGTTACGTACTATTAATTGGTGCACCATTATGTACACTTAAGCATATCGAGCATAATTATTCCCTTTGAATTATGAAGTTCATTTTTAACAATACATAAACTGCATATGTTTTATTCCCCGGTAATCCTTTAATCTCTGTTCCAGCCTCCTCCTCCCTCCTCCTCCCGTCATGTTCAACATCTCGGACCCCGCACCTGCTGCTGACGGCTCCTTATACTAAACTGACAATCAAAATAAATCCCCTTAGTCAGAGGCTATATTCTTTTCACCCGTAATCTCTCGATGGAAGGATTTTCTATAACATATAGTTATTTACAAAAACTAACTTATTTTTATTATTTTATCAAGTTGTCATGGGAAATATAAAAACAATATCTTTATTATAAATCAAAGGCCCACCCTCCTACCTCTGTAGTCTCCAGAGAACTATATCTACTATGTATGTAAGGTTTCTCTGATAGTATTCTTATATTACATAACAACCTGCATCATACCGGTCCAACCTCTCTTTTAAATTAAACTTTGTATTGTGATCCACCCCTCTTATAAAATGTTTGTTAACTTATCAAATAGTCCTCATTAAAGCAGTGATCCGGCCTCCGTCAGTCTCCTCGTGCCTCATACCTGATCCAACAGTTATAATCCCTCCATACTGTTGGTGAGGGGGTCGGAGGGGGTCGAGGGGGGTCTAACATATTTCTATGGAGTATTTTCCCTTCATCATTTGGGATTCGTTCCGCGTCGTCTCCGTGACGCTGTCGTGACTCGACTCCTAATGGGACCCCTCATTTAAATGCCATTTTTATTGAAAGTAATGCGTAATTTTTAATGATGAGAAAAAGGGGTTGATAAGGAAAAGTTCGGGTGCATTTTGAACAAACGCACTGTGAATTTTAATATACGAATACATGTAGAGTGCTAAAGAGGGTTTTAAAAAGATTATCTTATCGTTGTCGGAGACAGAAAAACAGGAAAAAATCGCTGTTGTTACTCACGAAATACCTCATTAACTGTTGGAGCATCTGACAACAATCAGTGATACGATCACACGGACCAGGACTGATGGTGAACTGATCGTCGTCATTTGAAGAACGTTTCATCAATTATTTTACGGCCACTAAAGTTTTTATTGAGAGCAGTAAACGTACCAACAATAGAAAGTAATTCAAGAGCAAAAAGAAACGACGGATAGCTTTATTACATGAACCTGTCCGTTATACCTTTTACTTCATTTTCGTGGTCATTTCGATCGTTTCAAAGCAATTGTACCTTAATTGCGTTTTTGTTCCGAAAAGTCATCAATTAATTTAAACGTAATTAATGGTGAAACATCTTGTCGAGAGAGGCTCGGCTCGTTTTCATTATTAATTTTAACAGTTTTTTTAATCATAACTTCTTCAGTAACAATGTTTGTTGTTATACTCGTGGTAGGTGTAGGTGAGTTATGTTGTAGAGCCCTGTCGTTGAGGAGGTAGTTCATGTATTTTCAGTAGTAGTTAACAGTCGTCTATTCATTAATAGGAACGTATTTTTTCAAACTGGTTTCCAATAATAGTATGTTATGTGCCGCGATCTCCAATCCTCCATTTCGTTTTAATTACATCGCCCTGAGTTTGATTGTGTTTTTAACGAGCCGGTCGACGCGCTGTGTTCGTTTATTTCACGTTCATGCGTTTCAATTGTTTCGATCCACGTAACCTGTGTACGTGTGGACGACGGTTTAAACTTCATACAAATAGTTTGAGAGTTTTCAATTCACAGAACTTTAATGTTGACAGTTTTGTAGTCAAAAATAATGACAAGTATTAAGAGTAGGTAGTGACCGTCCATACAATGACTGAGATATTTAAATTTCATTGAACATTTGTGATTTTATACTAACAATTTATTTTGTAAGTCAACCTCACATGTACATGTCAATTAACTAAGCGATATGTTTCATTGGCAGTTAGTTTTTTCCTAAAACGATTTGATTTTATCACCTTTCATGTATTTCAAACACCCGCATCGCAAACCGACGCTACATCGTTTATTCGCGTCGTAAAACCTTTATTTCCATGTAGTAGACTACTTCAACTATTAATTGTTTATATTTAGATGTATATTATATGAGTTTCCCTGTCCCTACCGAGGGTGATGTTATATCGGGAGAATCAGGTCAACTTCAAAGACAACCCACTTTATAAAAAGCATTCTTTTTATATACATTGAACGGTTACAATATACTCAGTAGATAGGAACAGATGAGGTAATGTTCAGTGAGAGAGTATTATGATACATAACACTAATGAGAAATGAGAGGATATAAAGGAAATCCTTTGACATCCAGGGTAGAAGAGTGGTCAGTGGACAAAACGTTAAGTAACAACAATCTGTAACAAGCGATAAAGATGGTTGGGTCGTTTTATTCGACGGTTTAATAAGACTAAGTCAGAGGAGAAGGATGCCATAGAAAATAATTTTAATTTCACTAAGAAATATTTTAACAAAAATAACTTTATTAAAGCTGTCTCTATTTCAATCCTGTCGTGCAAAGAGGTCTGTGGTGTCACTGAATGTCAAACTAATCACGATTTTAATACAATCATATTAAAATTTGTTTCTGTATTCTCATAACGCATGTTTATGAATTGTTTGTTTGTATTACAAGTACGGCACGCTCGCACAATACACATATTGTATATTAAATAATGAAAATCACGTCGAGCTGAACTGATGAAAGGGAGAGACATTATAAAAATATTTAAGTTTTATTCAAGAACTTCAACTTCAACCGAGCATTTATTACTTCAAAACGATAAATAAAAAGTAAAATAGTATTTATTTCTTAGCTACTTGTTTCATAATTGGTAATAATAATGTATATTTCTTCAGAATAATGAATAACGAATGAATTTCTATAGTCAGTTATAGTACATTATATATTTTTCTCCAAAAGTGCATTAGACTTTTTTTATTTTTAAGACTATTGTATTGCACTTTTTTCTATAATCTGAAATGGCTTAAAATATTTTAAACCCGTAGCTTAATTCCCAAATCCTAAGCTATATATGAGCCGAGTGGTGCGGTAACAAAAAGTAAAAATATATTTGATAAGTCTCCAAAGAGAAAAATCCTTTTTGTAAATGGTGAAGTAAAAACTAACGGAAGGTCGATCTTCATAAAAGAATATCAAAATACTCAAAGAGGACGTGGAATGTGTCACATATTTGTAGTATTTCTTCAACAAATGATGGGAAATGTTGAACATTCTTTAAAACAATCGTTATTTAATATTTGCGCTTCCATACCGCGTGTCTAATGTAAGAGAGAATCCGAACAAGTTTGAAGTCATCGTTAGTTTATAAACTACTTCCAGCAGATGTTTTCGTTGATTGAACCCAAACATGAGCTCGGTATCTTTATCCCATGAACTAGTTTATCGTGTCTCGTTATATCGGTGCTCGTCAGCGGATCTCATCCCTGTTCCAGCATCAGCTCCAGCCTCGTCCTCTCTAAGTCCGTTCTTACTAATCCTACATCATCATAATGTTTCATTCTATCTTTGTATTCTAACGGAACGTGTTCTTTGTGCTCGCTGTACCGGGAAACCTTTTTACATTGAACTCTCTATGTTTTTTATCGATTCATTTGTAAGGTTCGATATGTCAATACATCGCGATGTACTCACATAGTTTCAATGGTCTGGGTGTATGTCTGTGTGTACGTGGTGAGTGAGTCAGTACAGCCCGTAAATTAAATCCGTCGACATATTAACAACTGTTGGTATTAAACTCCCAACAACTGCGCCAATTCCAAGTCGTAACGTCTCTAAACGTCATTATAATGCTCACGATCTGTTTGATGTTCTTCGGCCGGCTCTCTCTAACGACCTAACTTTAAAATAGTAGACGTCTAATTACAGCCATTAAATAATTAACACGCAACTAAATGTTAAATACGAAATTAAATGTCATCAATTATAAGGAACGGTCTTCACGCGAGGATTGTGAAGTGGAGGTTATCACCAGCTCGGTGGAGCGACGCCTCCGAGCTGACAAGATGTTTGACCTGAGCTGCAGCTGAAAGGATTTAGATAACAATAGAGGTTTCACATTGTAAGGATCCACATCCATAGTAATACAACACGTTCATAGAATACTGCTCCGACTGAGGCGACAAGTTGTGAGACGATCCATTGTAGTTCACCCCACGAGCCTCGACACGCTGACGGTCCCCTCCCGGGTAATACAACAATTAAATCAATATTCTGATCTACATAATACGATCAATGGAGATCAATTAAATCTCATCGGAACCGTGTAACAAAAACGTATGGCTATTAGAGGTGTTACTCGGCTGATATACGAGGACCGAGGGGACTTGTAGGAAAGTGGACCTTATGATCTAAATATAGAGCTCAAAGTAAAACTAATACAAGGAGTATTAAAGGAAACAGTCGCCCGCGGTGCTGTTTTAAAATGTTTTATGTTAATTGCGGACGTTCAAAGGGAATGTTCCTCGCGACGACTCCGCGCCTCACACACACACACACACACACACACACACACACACACACACACACACACACATACAGACATACATACATACACAGACCAAACTATTAAAATAAATACATTATATTCCCTTAAACATTACCTTCGAAAAGAGACAAATTATTTTTTGTTTCTTCTGGAACATTGCAAAACATATATCTTATAGAATCGTGTCTTTAAAATACGATATGATCATAAGTGAATATTGAGTCGTTGTGAAGCTGCTCGCACGGTTGAGAGATCTTCATAAATGTTATCTTCCAGGTCCCGAGTATTGTCCCTGAGACTGCTTCGACGTCGGTAATTTGTTGACAATAACAGCTGGCGCTCTGAAAGAATTAGCATGTAGGACACATTATACAGGAGGTAGCGGGAGCGGGCAACATTCGACCGGAGTAACATTAACAGTTCCAGTTGCTTACCATAATAAAAGACTTATCTTTGCATCTCTTTGAAGTTCTTTTCACCGACATCGTCGTTGTTTATATTAGCTTGTGTTTAACAATAGTATCTTAGGTTATAATAATGTTATTTGTTTATTACACCACCTCTTCCCGAGCTCGCCCCGCTCCCTCCGTCCGGTCATTAAGGTCTCATTACTGTAATCACACCTTATCTGTAATGAGGGGACTTGCGATACGCCGCTCGCATGTCGCTGCTCGCTCCATAATACCACTGAATATTACTTCTGTTAGTACAAATAAATCTCGACTCTAACACTCTCATCTTAGGGTTCCTTCTCGCCTGCTTGAATACTAGTTATATTTTATCAGTTGGTGCAGTTCACCGTAATAACACAGATGTCATAGTGTCTCCTAACAGTTTGTTAAATACTTTTAATTGTAGTATTTAATATTAATTAGTTTGTTTGAAACTGTTTCAGGTTCCGTTACAGTGATACGGATCAGTTTGTATGAAATAATATTATGTAATGCGTGTGTTGTTGAAGAGGTAGTGAGAACACCTGGCGATGGCGACTGAAGAGACGAGAACAGACGAAGAGGAACGAAAGATTCGACTTATACTTAGGTTACTGGAACGTGCTGATAAAACTTGTGTCGTATTATTTAAAGTATGTCAACAGTCCACAGTGTTACAATTCTCTATAAATGTGCGCCATATATAACACACATGTTAAACAGTTCCAACGAACTAAACACTATTAACTCACAAGTTTCATCAATCGACATTGTATCGGCAGGTGCTAGATCAGTTGCTAGACTAGTCGCTGGATCAGTCGCTCGACTGGTCGCTATTCCTCCACAGTACAATAGTTCATTTAAATTATCACCATGATCTCAAAGCTCTTTATTATTTTGCTAAGCCGCTGTGAACGAAAGTAAATCATAATAATAATAAGCCTTTTTCAAACAACAATCTCCCGCAAGTGATCCCTATTCTTGTGTTCGTGCGAAATATAAAAACTCGTGGAATATAAAAGTATCCAATATCCGCGTCATCTAAAGCCGATCAGAACAAAGCTCGCCTCGCCGGCGGATATAAAATTGAAATGCCTGAAACGTGCCTCAAAATATAATTGAGTCTTTCTGAGTCCGCCAGCGCCCGTGGTGTGGTGCGCCCTACACACTACACACTACACAACGGGTAGGGTTGGCGACGACTACGGATGGTGTTTATTGAAAAAGATCTGGAGACGCAACCCTTGAATCTAATCAACTACAGTAATGACATTACCCGCCACTAACACCGTCCCATCCTTGACCTCCCGTTCCTCTCAGCCATGTCCCAGGCCTCCCAAGTCCCTCCGCCAGCTCGAGGCCTAACGTCACTATATTCCCAGGTGGCTAAAGTAAACTGAGTGCTGTTTGTTTATCTGTTTCATATTTGGTTCAACCCTAACTATCAGGTACAGACGGATTGTATCTCCGCATCAGTACAATCCGGTCCTTATTGTGTGAGCCCCAGAGTTCAATCTGCTGTGGAGGTTATAATCGATACATATGCATGCGACGTCGCGGCTGTTGTGCCGATGCTCGTCTATGTATGTGGCATAAAAGAGGTTTCTCGTGTATGGAAATACTCGGCAGCCATTTATCATCATCAGTACATATTATGTAAAGTACATGTCGAACAATAAAACGGTTCGAATGGGGGACGCGAATGTGAGGGCATTACCTCACAGACACACACACACACACACACACACAACACCGGCCTGTGTCTGTGTCTGTGTCCGTGGCGGGCCAGGTTGCCGGAGGACGTGTCGCAGCAGTACGTCACACGTCACCTCCGGTCCACACACACTCGGATCACATCAATTATAACTGATTATATGTATTTAGTGAGCGTGAGCTGTTCAAGAGGCACCTCGCTCCCAGTACGGAGTGTTTGAATCTTTCAAGTATCTCAACGATGAAATCAAGGGACTTATTATAATTAATTACCTCGCGGCGTATCGATCAGGCCGCCTCGTGACCCCTTGCTTGTGATATATTTATGAATGCATTCTCTCTAATAACAGAGAATATCGCCCCGCGCTAATTACAAGGGAAATTAATAAGGTCCTAGTGAGATCGACGCCGCTCCCTGTAATTACTTACAGATAAGGTGTACTTAGCTGACACGGCACGCCACGACCTCCGACAGACATTGTCACGGGCGATTATTATATGAGGAAGAACGGCGGCCAGCTCTGGAACTAATTACAGTCTTAATGTGGTTACATCACACGAGGAGCCCCGACATCAAATTATTACAAGGAATCTTTAATAACTGACACGTTCTTTATATATAGTGTTGTATGAGAGCGGGTTCTGGGAAGAGTGGAGGAGGGCGGAGACTCGCTGAGACGGGAAGTGAGAGACGAGCCGTGACCCGGAGATGGAGAGGAACGCGGACCGGAGATGACATATAAAATAATTCACTCGTACATTTTATATACACTGACACTAACGTCAAACATCCTATACATATTTTTGGCGTTAAAATTATGTTTCTCTACTATTTTTATCCACTCGAAGCATTCAAATGATGTAGAAAAATTAACGAGTTCCTTAATTTTGCCACACAAACAACATTTGGTACGGAGACAGTGAGCATTCATTGTACCCCGAGCTAGCCGTCCTCAGTATATCATCTCACCCTCCTCTCCTCAGCCAGCTAGTCCCCGCGCCCGTCTCTGTCTGCGGGCGGTGTGTGTTTGATCTCTCTCCATTAATCTCGTGTATGTCCTCCACCGCCCGCTCTACGTCTTCATATATTTATTCCGCCTGTCAAGATGCCCCTCATGCACCTCCGACAACATCCACTCCTCTCATTCATACATCAGATTAATGTCCTTATATTATCATTACATATTTATTTTTTTTCAATTGTATGTTGGTACTGGGAAGTTGGTCACAACTTGCTCTAAACCGATTTAATAGCAATATTAATTATCATTTACTAGGTACTTTTAATTCTCTATCAAACTGTGACGTCATTAACTCGTGTGACGTCACTCGACCGTCTTGATCGTTGCGTTAATGTTTCAAACTCGGCGGACGCATCTCGATGACGTCATGAAGGTTATTGATAACAAAAGGCTCTCATTTCACTTTCCTCTCACTCCTCAAGAATTCAGTAGCTACGAAAAATTCCCTCTTAAAAATATGCAAGTGAATTTAGGGAACAACAATGTTTAAAAACTTCAGTAAGATGAGATGCTTCGTCTCTAATTTCTAAGTGGGTTCATGTGTCGCGTCTCCCCTGGGACGATCACCACTTTGAACTAGACGAAACGAAGAGGAAAAAGAATGAGTAATGATAACTGTGGTCTACTTCACATATATAATATATCTCATTCAACTTGGCAGAGAAAAATCGAGTCCTAATTAAGATGAAGGATTTCTCTAGTGAAACCAGTGACACAAACACTATTTGCAAAGTAAATATTATTTAATTCCACGTAATGTTTTACGTAAGTTCAACTTCCAAACATCTTTTAATTTTAGTTAAAATCATAGCTTTATTTAAATCTTCACAAACCTTTATAACTTTCGCTAAACATTCTTTGTATTGAAACAAGTTTTGTGAGAAATTTATTTTGGAAGTAAAACAAACTGCTTACGGCATGTTACACCGTTAGTAATAACAAAAGAAGAAAATGTCCGTCCGTGGAGTTGACTTACTTCAAACATTTAGAATATCAACATTCAACATAGATGTCATTGTGTCGGGTAAAATGTTCATAAATAAAATGTTAATAATTCTTTTGTATTTATTACAAATTACAAATCATGTGTTGCACGATGTATTCAATATTTAATATTATTCAATTATTTTCATTAACAAAACGCTACATTACATTCAATAAAATAAATAACATGGTTTTTGAATGATATAAACCATCGTTTGTAAAGAAAATAAATAACGGAACTTACATTTTTCTTCAATATAATAGGTCTCCTGACATATGAAATAATATAATATATAGGGGGATCAAGTCGTGTATGTGAGACAGGCTTCAGAACAAACAACCAGAGGAAATAACAAAACGATCAGACTTCAAAGAATATATAGGATCGAATAGAAAGATGTACTACACAAAGAAACTTAAAACTTGTAATTACATTAATAAAATCTAATTAGATATACATTTTATAATTATTTCATATTATACTTAATAACAATTTAAATAATATCATAATTTGAAAGACATACTAACACGCATACACCAGCAAATTAAACGTTTGAAAAGAAAATAATTACAGCGAAAGTATCACAGTTAAAGAATAATTAATTAATTATACAGTTAAATGATGTCCCACCTCAAACTAAAAATGTAGGTTTTGTCTATAGCGCCATCTATGTACAAGTCTTAGAACTATCTACACTTCACTTTATAGGAAATTATAATGATCATGATTAAATTAGCTGGTAGATGTCGCTATGGTCGAGTAATTTTTATTTAATTACAATATTGAAAAAAAAAGCACACCAATTTTTCAGCGTATTATAAATAACTACAGTTGTAATAAATAGAGAACCTTATTAAAAGAAAAAAGTGTTAGATTGTAAAATTATATCAAGAAGTAAGTATGTTAAAAATTTTTCACTCATTAAATATTTTGGTCCCTCCCTGTATGTGTTATTATCGTAGAATTTAAAGTTAAATTCTCCACATTTAAGTGATAACAATCTTTACCAACGAAACACGTCTTATGAAAATATCACAGATTGGCGTCTATTCAAGGAAGACTAACATGTCACACGACTCATGAAAACATTGTTACTATCCAAAGACCGTACACTGTGATAATATTTTGGCTATTACAAAGGTCTTGAATAGTAAATAGTTTTACAGCAATTTCTTCTTTATAGTGCACATATATAATCGCAATTTTTATACAATCCAATAAAGTATAAAATTATGAACTATTCTTCACACTCACAAACAAAGTAATAATTAATTAAACCTGAAAGCTTAATAAATATACTTTTTACAAATAATACAGCCGAAATCTTTATAACAACAACTATTACATACAATATCTATTATTTATCTCGAAAACCAAGTTTTTATATCGAAGGGGTTGAACACCCACATTTGAGTTCTGACTTCTTGTGATCTGTAGAGGAACATTCCTCTTATTTTTGGATTGCACGTGTAACCTAAGATTGTTTCGTTCCCGCTGCACTGCCCGCTGTTGAGTTCGAGCCAGTTCTTACACTTCCTTGCCAGTAAGGAGCGGCTGTCGGTGACCGAGGACGAAAACAGTTTCCAAGACTGTGCGTGGTCACACTCCAGACTGACCGCTCGCTCGCGGCACTCGGGCTGAGAGACCAGCAAGCCGTTCACGTACACGTCCACGTGACCCAGCGGGGACTCCAAACCCAACACACCAGCACTTGTATGAATCACTTGAACGAACTTGGCATCGTGTTTGTCCAGTCTATACTCAGTAGACCGGGTGAAGCAAGGTCTCGCGGGATCTAACGCCGTTATTCTTCCAACTTTGCCACTCAATCGACTCTGAACCAACTTCCCCGTCACGCCGGCCACGTGTGCTCCTAGACTGAATCCGATCATATGTACTGATGAGAGCGGATAGCCTTCCGCTTGAATGTTTTTAAGAAATTTAAACACCTTCTGAGCTACTCCATGGACGCGGGAAGCGGAGCCGACGTAGCCTCTGCAGAATGAAGCGCGAGTGTCCAATACAAGGATCAAGTAATGTTTTTGTAACAAAGCCTTCACCAGCGCCTGCGAGGACTCATCAGTGGGTGTGTTCCACCAGCCCGGGATGTAGACGACGAGCTCTGTTGGCAGTCGACGTCGGAGTAGCACGTGAGCCTTGGACAGCTTGTAGATCCTTTTCCCCTCCTCAGAATACTCATAGAACTCCAGTTCAGGTATCGACGACCAACTATAGAGCAGCTCTAGAGGCAGAGCATCACCTGAAAATCACAAATAATTGTATGTAGTTGTTTTTATTTTTATGAAATAGCAACCTCGCAGTACATAAAAAAATCTTAAAAATATCAGCAAAAACCTAATATTTAAAGATAGATAGTGCATCGTGTATATTTGTCAAATATTCTAGTATATTATATAAATAGTTGAAGGTGTCTATTAAGCATGTTCTGTATCTGTTTGTAGTCTCTGAACGTGACAGTCAGCCGGTCGTCGGTCGACTCTGAGGAATGTTTTATAATCATCATTATTAACACGACTCAGGTTTAATCACGAAACATTGTGTTCGGAGCTCGGCAGTTTTAACCTCACTCATATTTTAAGTAATCATAATGAACATTACAATTCTTCCTAACACTAACAGCTTCCCAAACCGAGCCTTATCTTTATAAGTGACCATTCAGATCTTCAAAGACGACCTTGAAGTAATTATTTTGAGTTGAATTTAAGATTAATCGACTGATTCTTTTTTATAATGCGTTACCCTCGCTAGTGGGAGGTAGCGAGTGCAGTGCGCTATGTTTTAATGACAGTACGGAGTGTTCTGATTCCCACAAGCCGAGACGTATCCTAATGGCCGCGTCCGCATCGCGTGCGGCTGAGACTTGGAAACGTAAACTATTAGTTTTACTGAACCTTGCAACACGAGGTACGAATGACGGAGCGTAATAGACGTTAAACAAAAAACATAACAAGTGTATTTTAATAGTTAAACCAACTATGACAATCACTGAGTCGCTTTAACACTTACATTCATATATTCATTTATTAATAGTGTGAGAATTGTAGCATGATATTGAGATCTGTGTAACGTTAAAGGCAAAACTAATGTAAGAAAAAAAAACAGAACATTATGTAATTCATTCATATAAACAATATCAGATTAAATACCTACAGGGTCGAGTTGAGATGTTGTTAGGTGGAAAGAATTAAATATGTTTAAGTAATTAATAACACAATATAAACACAACGTTACGAGTGTTGGTTGGCGATCCTAACACCGATATATTCATTATAGATTTTATGTGAGAAGAAAAAGACAAGTCATAATGAAGGAAGTCCGGAGACACCAGGAAGAAACTGTTGGATTAAGATCTTTGGAGGGAGAATCAGGAAGATGTGGAGCAGATCATGACTATAAGATGATCAGAAGAAGAAAACTTGATGAAAGAATAGATATGTAAACGTGTATTGTGAAAAGTAAAAACAAATAAGAATGATTAGAAATGAAAATTTACTATTCGATTATTTTTTTCAAACGGGTGACACAATCATTATTATAAATAATGCAATCAGGAAAAAGGTTTTAACAACAACCAATACATCATTATTTCCATAAACATCCCTCAATATTTCCTGCTCATTGTTTCCTTGTTTCCACACTCTATTACCTTTCTTGAACAACCTTTCATACAATAGCATCTCAGAGTCTTCACAACGTATGTTACTCTTATTTGTGTTTATACAATACATGAAAGGGACTCTTCGTATGACGGAGAATAATCCTACTAGTTAAGATTCCATTATTTGACCTTAAGCAATAAACTGTTTATGTTTTTTTTATAAATCAATGTCTCAATTATCAAATTATAAGTCGTAAGTCTATTATAATATGTGTAACATACAGGTAGCAGACGCCGCCCTCACGAGTTGTTCTAGGCCGGTGGAGACGGGCGGCATGAGACTCTCACCCTCACCAGACATCATCACCATCATCGCTAGCACCACCACCCACACAGACGGACACATCACTCATCACTATACTATATTACTAAACTACTCTCATGTGTTATTTATTTTTATTTTTACTAAGTCCTAAGACTATAGTTATACTTGTTTATCACAGTATGTCAGTGTTCTATTGTTTACAGATCACATATATTCGTTCTCCTCCAGCCTCCGACAGCCGCCGCCGTCTCCATGTTGACTGCGCCGGCGCATGCCACCGCTAACTATATAAGTGCGCCGTCACCTTGATCTTGTGGAGACGCCACAAACTGATCTCTCGACCCTCGCTACAACTTCCGATACATTCAAATATTTGGCCAATTTTAATATAAAATTGCTAATTTGAATATTAGGTACAAATAGCTCTATTGTTCGTTTATCTTTGTTTAAGACTTGCATCTCTATACTGTATACAATGCATTACAGACATAACTCAATAAGTTGAACGTTCTAGTTTAGGAAATGAGGCTAATGTAATCGGTATGAATATATTAATTTTCTGTTTCAATTATAAACTCAAAACTCCATACATCTGTGTAGGTAAGAACTGAACTCTAAGATTATTTTTCCCGTCTCCAGACAAGGGAACTGCATCACTTCATCATCATCACAGACCAAAAGATTGTTTGAATCCTTCCGCGTTTAGTACCTACCTGTGTTTTTTATTTTATTATGAAAGCAAACTTGGCAATTAAGAATATATAACAACACAAAAAAATCTGAATATAAGTTGTAATATTTTATATACAATTATATTATTAAAACACTAAGTAAATGATTGAACAAAAAAGACGATAATTGTTGTAATATGTTAACAGTTCTTATAAGAGTCATTAATTGATGTTAACTCTAATTAAAAATTTATCATTTTATTAAACTATAATATGTAGTTTAATTAAAATATGTCAAACGAGACGTGAAATAATGACATTATGCTAAACTGTTTATGATTAATTAGTAACCCAAAAAGCCACAACGCGGCAGATGTTGTTGGCGAGAGTCTTGTATTAATTAAGAGAGGAGGAATAATAGATAACGATTTGTATGATTGATAGTTTTATCTGATGGAGTGGACCGAGAATAATACGTCGATGCAATGACGGTTCTCCTGTTCGTACAAGTTTTTGTGGGCAAGTTATTAATGAAACGGTAGCGTTACTCCTATTAAAATACTTTTGATTCCACACAAGTTACACACCGTGATGTAACAGGCAGGATACTCACAAATACGCTATGATTTGTTATACTATTGTATAAAGAGTAAAAAAATAAATTGTTTTAATTGTTACTTTTGTTAACTTCCTCCTGATTATCATTAACATTCTATACTTGAAAAGATTAACGCTTAGACATCTTTTGCAAGAGATAAATAAATAGCCAGGACCTCGGAAGTATTCATAATATATTTTATAAAAACATTTTCAATATTATAAATCAAATAAATTATTTTATAACATGTCATTATGTTTATTAAATCCTTCACTAGACATTAAATAACACTGCGAAGGCTGTACATAACGAACGTGAATTGATTTTATTGTATGTAACTTATAAAGATTCAGTTATATAAATAATCACGGTTATTATAAAACATTGAAGGTTAAATCATGTTTTGGACAACACAAACATACTCCATACATTACTTTGTTCATTTGGAAATCTTGAAAACACCGAAGTAGAAGAAATCAAGCTCTTGATTCACAAATATTTAGTGAGACGATAATGTTTAGATCCTCCTCCGAACTTTATATATATACTTGGTAAGTGTTCAGGTAGTTGTGTCTGTACGCGGTGTCGCAGCATCTGTTATTATCTTAATTATTCATCTCTAGAATCTCTCTGAAGCGCGTCAGGAATGTCTCTCCTCCTCGCCAACCTCCCCTCGCCCTCTCCGTGGCTGCAATTTTGGAATTGCAAGTCTGACAATGTTATTATATGTAAATACACATCATAGTGACGCTCGGTTATAGAATACCAGGAATTTTAGAGTCTCACGACTAAAACTAACTGAACATAAACTACTTATTTAGTAATTGTTTTTGTTTAAATGTGACAAGAATAAATACAAAAGTCAATAACATTTGTCACGTATCATGAAATTATAACGATATACGAGTATCAATTTCAACACCATGTATTCAGAGTTCTGCAACAATATTAAAAATTTTGATTTTTTAAAGAAGCCTTGTTTTAATGCTAAGACTTACGCATATCCATGGATACAATGCCTAATGAATCTATTATATTTTCATTATAATTATATTTAGTTAATGTGTATGTATGTCATAACAATACTAACAGTCTGTATCTGTCTGTACATCCCTGCTCGCTTCACATCGCCTTCGTTCGAGTAGAGGTCATCTGATCGTAGATTGTTCGTTCTCTAAGTCTTTAATTAAACCAAGAGGTCACACTTCCCAGGTCACTTAGTAACGTTATTATTATAACAGCGGAGTCTTATAAAAATTATATTTTTATAAATTGATTAGGACTAAACGAACATAGAACTATAAAGTAACTAGTTAGTATTAATAATCAAGTTAGTGGAGTGTTGTAATGTGACCGCCTCTATGAATAATATATCAAGGAGAAGTGTCAAGTTTCTTTTAATTGATATGAGGCAAGGGATTTTTATTAAGGTGACATTAGTGTATATATTATTATTGAATGTTTATTCAATTTTCAATTTATATTGTCAACATCAATGTCGTAGATCGGTCCTCTGACCTGACCGGCTGCTCCATGGATGTTATTTAAAACTATTGTGTTCGCGTTATACCATTAAGACATTTAATATTTTTTATAAAGTATAATGATAGGTGTTATATACATTTTTTGTGTCTAATTATTCTGTTCAGGACAAAAAAATTACAAGTAAAGTAAAAGTAAATGTTTTTTTGAACAGTATATAAAATACGCACGGTGAGTTAACAGTCTTTCATTCATAGATTTTATCACAATATATTATAAACGATATTATATTAGATACGGGAAACGCTTCGTGTGTATAATATAGGGTGCGCCAGAGAAACTTACTTATTTAAAAAAATTACCGCGCGGTGAGTTGGGCGGGTAGAGGGGCAAGAGCGGGCGCATCTGGAGGGGGAAGTTCCCAAGTTTGTTTCTCCCTCCAGTCAGCTGCCATCATGCTCTGGTTTAGAGAGCAGCGGGCCTTCGCAGTTGAGAACTTCTTTTCTAACGGTCGCTCACTTGTTACTACGCAACGTGCCTTCCGCGCTCGCTTTGAAATTCCTCCTCACAGACTCGTTCCTGGCCGTAATTCGATTCTGTCGTGGTTTAAATCATTTCGGAAGTGTCGCTAAACCCAGAAATGGACTTCAACGGACCATCAGAACTCCGGAAAATATCGAAAGAGTGAGGCAGTCAGTTGTGCGTTCTCCCCGGCGTTCGGCTTGCAAACACGCAGCTGCTATGGGAATTTCTGATACCACTGTTCGATGAATTCTCCATGAAGACCTTCAATTTCATCCCTATAAATTGGCTGTTGTGCAAGAATTAACTGAACGCGATTTTGTTGCCCGTCAAAATGCATGTGAAATGCTGATTGACAACCTGCCTGAAGACGCGGTCGTTTTTTCAGTGACGAGGCTCACTTCCACATTTCTCTGGTTTATGTCGATTGACCACGGACCATAGCACACCTCAAGAACAACATTCGCGACGCCATTGGCAACATACCGATTGATGTGCTGCGAAGAGTGGATACGAATTTCAAAAATCGACTTCATCAGTGTATGCGCAATGGGGGTCACCATTTAACCGATGTCATTTTTAAGACTGCATGAAAAAAAAAATTGGGATATTGTATTCTCAAATAAAAAAAAATTAAAACAATAACTGAAGTACTTTTTGTTATTGACCTTTCAAATAAGTAAGTTTCTCTGGCGCACCCTGTATTAACTAGTACTTTGTATATACAACATATAAATAGATGAGTTATTATTTTTAATTAATTAAATACAAAATCAAAAACTGTGATAATCAAAACACTTTTTTAACTTAAATAAATACTTGTTTTTACCAAACATAGAAACGGAATTAACTAACATTGACCAAGTAGACCTCGGCACTATCATCATATATTAGAATAACACTTTTTTTCTAATGATAATCAAGCAATTGTAACAATCAGCCCATATTATAGTCAAGAAAATGGTAAACAATCGGGTTTTTTTGTTAACGTTAACAGAATATATGTATTGTTTTATCAGAATTCTATGAATTTGTTTTACTAAAGACCAGTTCTTTGGAAGTTTACGAAGGTGTTTTGATAGTTATAATTTTGAGGGAAATACGTAAAAATATTACTATGAAGATAAAAATTATTACTCACCTACAAATAAAGGCACGACCTTCTTTTCCCGGATGAATCTGGGGCCAGCAGCTGATAATATTATTATATAGCAAATACAGAAGCAGTCAATAGGCAAATCAAATACGTTCGTCATCATTTAGAAAAAATAAAACATTGAGAGACCCTGAATACAGATTGACCAATAATCATTGAATGCTGACATTACCAAGTAAATGAGAAACATCATTATTAGATTAAATTGAAAAATTGTAAGCATTATGTAGTTTGTGATGAAGAGTTTTGTATTCATATATTATGATGATACAGAACTATCTTAGTCCACGAGAAAATGTTGTGGGAACTCATTCTGTGGCTCGTGGTTCTAACAATAGCTAACACTTCGGCCGACCCTGTAAGTATGAACAGTATACATTTAAATCTGCTAGTCCGGTCGATGTAGCCTAGTGGTTAAAGGATTCGCCTCTCATGCATGAGGGCAAGTACTAATGTGTTTTATCCAAGTCATATGTACTTTCTAAGGGTTTTTAGACACCACTGATAGACGGTGAAGGAAAACATCATGAGGAAACTTGGACTTATAATTTCAAATTATAAGTTTGAAATCACCAACCCGTCTTAAGCAAGCCTGGTTATTAATACTCAAATCTTCTTCATGTGAGAAGCCTTTTGTTCAGGAGAGTGCTCTGATAGGCTGATGATGATGAGTCCGTTAGTAACTGCTCGTATGTTGTCTGTAGCGAGTGATTCTCCCGGAGCACGAGTCCCTCGCCTCAGAGCTATCATCTCGCGTCATGTCCAGAGCCTCTCGTCTCCAGGATGTTCGTGAGGCGCGGGACGCTCGCTTCCCTCTCCCCTCCCCACAGGACCTAGAGGCTATCAGGAAGGCAGCGCAGATCCTCATCATGATCGGGGAACAGGTACTTGGATAGGGTATGTTATAGCTCTTACCGTTGAATACTTTTGCATTCCTTTTAATAAAGTCGTCTATTACCACTTAGAATATAATGATCGATATCAAAAATAAAAAGTAGGTAGGATGGGAATAGTGGGAACTCCGATATAATATCTATATAAAGAAATAAGTGTCTATTGCATGAACAAAAATTTTTATTGCTTTTCTTATAAATATATTTATATGTATCATACAGGTAATACCGTCCATCACAGGCGACTCACCGACAAACTTCTTATCAACTGAAATACCCAACGACCAGGTTTATAATAAATAGTAATTTTAAACCTTATAACGATGATTTCTAGACTGAGAGTTTAATAAATACAATCCGCCGTTATTCATTCATATAAATTCCTATTTTTATATTTGTGTATTGTCATTAAACTTTTAATGGAAATAAAAAGAACTTCACAACAACAAAGAATCCCCAAAAATAGTTTTTGATTTTCGTAACTTATTTTCGGCAATGAAGACAAGATAAAAATAAATCAATATTAAAATTTACATTTTATAGTCGAAGGTTCGACCGGACTCATTATTAGAATAGCGTCGTAGATCTGAATCATTATTCAATAGCCGATGTGTTAATACAATAAATATTACTTCATTATAATCATTAATAAAGAGATTTAAAAGCAAATATTATGGTTTGGTTTTGTTTGGTATAAGAAAAACAGGTTTATGTTTACAAGGTAATAAATAGTTCGTCTCATTCTAAACGCGACTCTTAATTATTATTTCCTTCCTTAAATCTTAATAATTTATTTTAATAGTATTCATATATGGTGACCTCTTCCTAGTACATCATCTCCGGCCGCGGTGTCGCTGACCGTATCAAATGCCAAACGTCACTCATCTCAGTTAATATTAAAGTATCCTTGACACAGATCTTGAGTCTAACAACACATTACATATTTTTTTATATTATCGAGAGTCACTTCACTCGTTACTTTATTTACTGTTCCTACATAAATAATAGTTTTTTATTTTTCTTAATAAAATTATATAAAAAAAATCTTATTTTTTATATCGTAGCTATTTTATTATTTACTAGCTTTCCGCACGCAGCTTCGCCTGCGTGGAGTTCGGTTATATCGCGTTTCCAAGAGAACCTTTCAAAAGTCTGGGATAAAAACTATCCTGTTCTTTCTCAAAGTCAATTCTATCTATGGAACAAATTTCATTAAAATCAGCTCAGTGGTTTAGGCGTGAAAGCGTAACAGACAGACAGAGTTACTTTCGCATTTACAAAATTAGCAGGGATAATTATACCATTATATATGTGCCATGCATTTGAAACTTTTATTAAATCATTAATATAACACATTGAACGATGTGACATTATCGTAATTTAGCCAATATTCATTGAAGCCTTAGTGTACTGTATTTCTTTAGAAGTCTGTTCGTGTGTTGCGATGTATGTTCATCCACAGTAGAGTCACGTGGTACATCAGCTCGGTCACACTGACGGCCGTCACACCAGCCAGGGACATCACCAGGCTGCTGTGAGATACTGTAGTATTGACATCATTACTAACTAATACTACTGACGTTATCATATCTAGAGGACACTCATACATTAAGGTTTATGGTACACAAACATTGAAATTATTTATTAAATATTACATCGAACTGGAGTGGATAGGGAGAACCTTCATGTTGAATAAGTCGATACTCACTTAACAACTCGTACCAGCGTTGGTTGAGCTCTATCACTTGTATCTCCTGTTGACTGTGTCTGAAGTACACGCGGATCACTGAGGTGTTCATGTGCGTCAAACCTTGCCTGAAACATTTAATAAAAATGTGATATTATGAGATCTAATATTTTCTCGAGTACGCATTTAAATGAAACGAATATTTTCAGATTTTTACTTCGCGTTTTTAGTTTTGATTATAAACTACACACTCCCGATGTTTCGGCTACTTTTCAGCAACCGTGATCACGGTCAGACGAGATGTTGTCTCTATCAAAAATAAAAATGCGAAGTAAAAATCCGAAAATATTAGTTTCATTTAAAAAGGTGATATTTTGTATGAAAGCTCAAACTGAAATTTTAGTTATTAAAATAGTGGCCCAAGGACATTCCATTTGCTTTCTTACACATTTTTGGTACTAAAACATTTCCTGAAAACGCTCTGATATGGCGAATAAGAATAAAACAAGAAACAAATATACATACATAAAATTGTCTCGATGTATCTTGTCGCTGTGTTCTCCGTACGGCACCAGGTCCATGTCCGCGGAGTAATGTCGCGCGTCACAATTTGGGATGCAGTGCTCGCAATGGATAGCGTTAGCTTTTTCCTCTCGCAGACTTTCATGAACGTCCTCTCCCGGGTAGAAGTACTTCAGTTTCTCTGTGTAAAACAACCTAAATGAAACAAGTACAAATCGATCTGTGATTTCTAAAGTGCACATTCCCGACCTCTATATTTGGCCAAACATTCGAGATGTTCCAGTGAGCAGATCGTGTGAGTCGTCTGGCCGAACGGAGTACAGAGACAGAGCGCGCTCAACATACGAGCTCGACACTCAGACACACACTGAGACCAGGAACGTGAACCACAACCCAGCTGGGGAAGAGTTATACTGACAACTTAATCTAACATTCATAAATTACTTCCCATTTGGTTGATAACAATGATATAGGCATTAATTATAACAGTGCTACGTACGCGATACATATGAAAACAATAATCGAAAATCGCCGGGGTACCATCGTTGTAGGGATAAAATATAACATAATAAGAAACGCTGCTGAAGCCGTCTGAACCAAAAGATTCTTGATACCACACAAGATATGGGATGTTATATATATATACATCTAACCTAACATCTGGCAATCATGTAATTTTAGGTGTAGGTTAAAAGTTTTAATGTGTAGTTCTCATTGTAATATACATATAAGTAAGTTTCGTAGTAGTCCTGGAATCTCCGGTTGCCACCGTATATAATTACAGCTTCAGATTAAAATATACCCCTTACATAGCTCATATTTTTAAACAAATTCAGGATATATACATATGTAATTATTTTTAATATTTTTGTTTTTTAAATATTTTTAACTTTAACTATAAATTCATATCGTTTCGCGTAGTCATATTTAATTAGCAAGCTGTGGTCTCCTGTAATTGAAAGAGCACAAATTTCTGTAATATTTAATATTGATTAGTCTAAAATTGTATACTGTGTATCTTTTGTTGGGGTTCCTCAAATAAATAAATAAATATTGAGTTGTTTATCATCGATGTCTGTGTTCTGTTTACCCAGGCGTCCTCGTACCCCGCTAGTTCAGGGTCCGCGAGTGTTATGCGGGCTCGGAGTGAGAGGAACACGGAGGAGTTCCGACCTGACGAGTACACGCGGATCACACCGGCACGAGCCAGCGGGTGCTGAGTGCCGTCGAATAATATTATCTGTAGTTATAAGGAGCTCTTTAAACCCTGTATAGAAAGAAGGGATGGAAAAAATTTATAAATTATATGGCATCCTTACAATGTTTAACATACTTCGAGGGGACATATGAGATCTCTGTATTGATATACAAAGCGAAGTTTCCCACACGTGTTCTCACACACAAGACTAATTAGTAAAGTAACAAAGAATTGGCACGTTTAACTTATTAAGCTAAACTAAACGACTTAGTGATAAGAAGAGAGACATACTTGAACGTCGTTAGAAGGTCGTACACGTCGTACAAAGTCTTGTGAGTTGTCTCTGAGGACCACCTGAAGCCCTTCATCAGGACCTATTCTCGTGGCTCTGAACACTGAGTTGTTTTTGTCTATGGAGCTGAATTTTTAATGTAATTTAAAGGAGAACAGTAGGTACTTTGGGGGTAGGTATTCATCTATATTGACATATGTATATCGGTACTTTATTCGGTAATAAACTGAGAATTTCAAACTGAAATTATACTTACTACCTTTAAAAAGGGCGATAATAACTAATACTCTGCTGAACGCCTATTAACAATTTCATGAATCAATCAACTTTTCAGTTAACATAAACAAGTTGACTTTGGTTATTTACATAGATCTATTGTTTGAATTATCATTTTGTTTTAATGTTTAATTCTACACACTAACATTCGTACTTTGAATTCATCAGAATAAAATAGATCTCTAGAATTCAGGTCACAAATCTATGAGCAATGTAAAACATTAATGCGGTCTCCCAATCCAAAAATACAACGTAATCCTTTGTAAGTTATCATAAAAAGAAACATACAGATATCTTGAATTAAAGATGCAACAGAAGCCGAACTCGGTGAGTCTCATTCCGAACAGTTTGTCACATGAGACGCGGCGAGCGGACCAGCTACAGCGGAGAAGCAAGCGCTTGCACTTTGGAGAGAGCTGGGAGAAACGATACATGAGACTGAAGAGAGTCTCAGAACTAGCAAACAAGAAATATGGACACGGACTCGGAACACGGCTAATACAGGAACACTTGTCAAAGAAACATTTACAGGGTACCTACGTCTATACTGAGACGAGAATAATAGGACGTGTCACAGACAAGAGAACAGTTGGAATTAAATTTAAATTTATAACGTATTCATAATATTCGTGCAGAGTAGTTCAGATCTTACCTGATAGAGAATATCAGTAACGTTAGTGTCACCAAGTTTTTCTTTTAAAAAATCCATAAATTTTGGGTCGTAAGTTGATGCGCTCAAATGGATAACACCGAGGAAAGCCAACAGATTCATTTTGATTTCATTGAGAGTGAATGTACTGTTTTTATCCAAAGAGTGCCTTAAATTAATACAACAAATATTATAGCGCCTTCAATTGGTGTGTGAGCAAATTTGTCCAGCGTCAAAAAAATTGCTAGCATAAATGGAAATAGTACCAAATAAAAATGAATTATTCTTATAAAGCATGATAAAACTAATCGTTTCTGAAATTATAAAAGTTTTATACATTAGTTTCAATACACGCTTCTATTCTCCGATATTTGTTATATTTAGTCATCTATCCCAATAAAATATGAGAAAGTTATTATAAATTAGTTCAAGTATTTGAAATATCTTTTTATTCCAACTATTACTAACTCCTAAAGCTGTTTATACCTAAAAACTCACAAATAAGCTGCGTATTCATCACGTGACTGTCGACTGATCCGTCCGCTGCTACACAGACCGACCGCGGGGAAGTCCACCTCACTGAGAGGGAACACGCCCAGCTGCTGTCTCACGGACAGGCTGCTGACACCCTCCGACCCCAGGGACAGGGGCAGCAGCACACACATACCCAGCATAGTGATTAGTATAACACACGCGTACCAACATCTACGAGAAAATAAAAAAAAATCTACGAAGAGTAGCTCCTTCAATATTGAAACCAAAAAACTTTTTGCGACATATATATGTAGTTAATGATATCCATCTATTGTTATATTCTCCTATCATCCTCACCTCAAGGCCAATGGATCGTTCCTATCTGTAACATATCTAATTCCTTTAACCGAGCTGTTCCTCATATATTCTCGCATCGTGTGTAGTAAGCTCCGTCTCAGTCGTAACTCAAACCCATCCAGAGTCGTCTCATTAATCCTCTCACACCACTCCTCAGGGTCGCGGGTCCTCATCGTGCTGACCGTTCAGTTGCTCGTCTGACCCGGTTCATGTATTTCATCAATATACATAAATTATTCACATGTCGTGATGGTCGGCACACGAAATAATGTTCCGACAACACGCTGTACTTAATATTGTATTAAATTATGGTAAATATGAAATAAAACTCATTATCCGCGCGAACAGCGACATTTATATCGTTTATTTTACATTTAACGACACGAAACAATAAGCAGAACCTATTTCATTACGATGTTTCTATATAATACAATTTGTTCATATAATATTAGTGTTTTTGTTCCTCTTATATACATGTGATCATCCTGTATATAAAGTGAACACTGTAGCATCTCGCCTCATCTCCTATCTCTACATGTTCTGGTAACTCAGTCTAAGCACCTTTGGTGTCAAACAATATCTATAATTAATTATAATTTAAATAAATAATTGATTTTCAAATCGTCCTCTAACAAATAATACAGTTACAGTATTAGTAAAAGAATAAAAATAACAAAATATTTTACATTTTTTTAAATACAATTTTTAGGCAATTCTTCCAACAATATAGACTTTCATTTATATAATTTTTAGACATTGATACCTAATAAAGTATTTAATGTTCTATGTAGTCTGTCTGTGTGGAAGAGGAGGTCAGTATATGTTGGTGTAGGTGATGCTGAGGAGCACGAGGAGTGAGGAGACCAGCAGCAACAGACACGAGCGACCACGTGGAGATGATGACAGGATAGACTTCCCTGGAACATATACAGAGATGATACATAAGATACAGAACATGGGATAGTATATGAAGGTTATAGAAACAGTAGTGAGAGTTCTATTTCCTCTATATAAATAATTTTGAAGATGAGGAAATTTAAAACGAAAATGAATCATTACTGTCACAATAAGAGACATAAATATTCAACTTCGACTTCATAGTATATTTCAAAAATTTATTTATTAGCAGAGTTTAATAATTCCAATGATTTTTATTTTTTCAATGGCAGTCTTTTAGTTTATGCTTGTTCTCTGTACTCGGTCTAAGCATGTAGTGAGTGACTCACATCTCTCAGCGAGCCTCCTCAGACAGCAGCAGTCTCTGAGGCGAGCGTACTTGGTGCAGTCTCTAGCGAGCGGCCTGCAGCGGTGAGGACCGACGTAGCAGGTGTGAGGCAGCCAGGGGAACGGCTCCGGGAGGAACTGACGCTCGCAGCAGCAGTGGTCAGACAACACGCGGCTCTCACAGTACTCCATCTCACGGCGGCTGCAAGGACCGCAACCCACGCGGGTCTCTGGAACTGACAGAAACAGCTGCCATTAGGACAACGATTAGAGTTATCATACAAAGACATACGTCAACGTCGGTAGCGTCACCTGCCAGCTTAGATCGCTATATAAAGGGAGGGTCATTCATTGTTCTAAGTCTGGCTGACTCATCAATTACTAGAAAAATGCGTCTGTTAAAGATAGTAGGAGCAGCTCATTGTGTATTCCCCTCACAGCTGACGAGACGTCTCCTACGATGAATATCAATGATTTGAGAGCGGTTGTGTAACAGAGGACAATGGAGTGTCTGATCGGATGTCTGAACTAATTAGTCCTTCAAGCTGGCACAGGTGTTAGTGAGTCGTGCTCATATGAATTAATTTATGGATTTAAGTTCTGTAACAATTATTGTTATCTTTATAAGAAGGTAACATGTTTGTAACTTATACAGGTAACGTAATGCAGGATCGATCATATATCTTATTGTCCTTGATATCTGTAATCTGATATTAATGCAATCATTGCATATATTGGTTCTTTTATCCGCGGATGTTCACGTTCAGTTTCAATATAACTAATCTAAGTTGATAACTTTTAGAAATTCGTAATTTTGACACATTTTTTGTATAAAATCGAAATCAAGTGAGACGTGACAATAACAAATCGAAGGTTAACCGATCACAAGCAAAAAACTGAGCGAGGAAGTCGTGCGTGACAGAACAAATCTGTCACGTGTGATACTTTTATTTTGAGGAGGGTAAACTTTACTTAAACTGATCTTCGTATTTAACTTTTAAAATATGTATTAATATTACCTAAATATGTAGAACAATAATATCCGCTACGGAAGCTCCTCATACATACAATACACACCACGCCCGTCACCTTGACCGCCTGCTTTGGAAACCTTACAATTAGCGAACAGTGACAAGTGGACATTAAATCTTTACGAAATATATTTTTTATATCAGATTGTCTTTTTTATTTCTTAATAAATCATTCTTTTGTCATATTTACCTTATCGAGTCTGAGATCTCATTGTCTATTGTATTTCATAGATTTTATTACTAACTTTAAACTTTTAATTCCTAACATATTTTAAACTCTCTTCTTGTATTTATTTACAAAAAACTTTCAATGTCGATGACGGCTGATAATTTTACGGTAACTTACACTGGGGTATACAGAGTCTGTTTAATTTAACCTTACACTCAATATTATATATAGATGCAAAAAAATATAAGGAAAATGATTATTAGTACTATTTAAGTTATTATAGTGTCACACTGAAGCATTTCCAACAGAAGAATAAAAATTATTGCCTGACAATAAGTTGGGTGACAATATTCCCACAGCCCTTGTAGCAGTAGGTATTGTCTGGTGAGCGACTCATTGACTCTCAACTAACATTGTGTATATTATAATAAATCACACTGTCTATATAACATGCGTGAAATATTAAATCTAAGCAGGTATTGTTTTAATATAAAGGAAGGATTCGTCGCGGGTACGTGTGAGAGACGTCACGCGACGGTCAGTCGGTGAAGTGCGCATTCATTTGATTAAATTACATGACATTGGACAATCTTTTATACACAGCGACAATTAGTGAGTTGACAACATATAATATATACATTGTATAGGAGCAGTATGGAGTCAGTCAGTCAGCCTTCATAGTACAAAGGTTCGTTTCATAATATATCTAATTATCGCACTGATTATACATCAGTCGTTGTGACTGCTGGAGCCTGTCATGACTGTAATCATAAATGCTGCTGGCTCATCATCACAATCACCATTCAGACAGATTCATCAGAACTGACTTAATATTCAAATACAATCCGTTATCCGCACCCTCGCCTGTTAGAACCTAGCGATGATCACTATCACCCCTTCAGTACTCGGAAGCACTTGAGTTACGGACGTTCGAGTACATACTAAAGAAACGTAAATGGAAGGGGACGCGAAACTTGTAAGGTTTTGAAGGAAATATGAACAAAATCACTGATCCGATAGACGGAATCGATTTAGATATGATTCATAGTATTATAGTAGTGTTTATTGGAGATTATATAGTTTGTAGGGCTTCAAATGAAATAAAAAATCCAATTGGTAAAGCTCTATATTAAAGTAGACTCCATAGAAACTCCATAACGTAACACAACAGTATATGTTACGGAAAACGAAAATATTTATTTCTCTAATATTTTTATTAGTCAATGTACAGGTTTTCGAGAACAAAAAAACACTGTGAACTAGACGTCATACATGTTAAATAAAGTTATTCAAACATATTTTTTTTTCTTCAAAAAATTCATATTATTTTAATTAGTTTATATAATTAGTATTATCCAAGATAATCTTGTAACTTGTCGTATACTGTTGTCTAATCATATTCGACCTTCAACCAGTTCTAAACACAGTTTTAATCCGTCCTTAATTCTCACATCCATTGAACCAATTACTGTAAGGTGATGTTGCAACACTACATGAAAGTTATGACGAATGTTCCACTACCCGCCGTAACTCACTACTTGACTTTGATACCATTTTTTATTACTTTTTTTATTACTTAGAGCTGTTTAATTTATTTCTACCTGGAAATATAATGTGCCGTAGTTTTTAACGTCTCTATCGTGCTACATAGTTCATCATATACTCGTGCAATAAATTCTAACCTGCGCCAGCGAAAAAATGTGTCACTTTTGATTATAAAATTGCAAACAACTATGTCTTACGAAAAATAGAAGCTCCAATAGTAAAAAATTATTTGTAATGATAAATAATGTTGTAAATAATGAGATTTTATTTAATCTGTTTCTTATAGAGACGATCATTCGTGTCTTCCTAATCAGACAATCTCATGCAGATTCATTTCAATACAGAGATTGACGAGGACGTTACAGAAAACTGAGAAGCAATGAGAGGAAATTACAAAAAAGCAAACATTTGACAAGTACAAACAGTTACAAATTATAGAAGTTTATTTAGAAGTCATTTTATTAGTGGAGTAGTGTTGAATAGGCTCATACTTACTGTCATCCAAGTTGAGGAGCTGTGCGGCGGCGCGCGCGTCGGCCGTGGACACGTCGTGCTCCACGAAGTACTCCTCGTACTGCGGCTCCGGCTCCGGCCAGCCGCCTGCTGCTGCTGCTACTGGCTCCGACCTGCTGGAGTTCGTTGACCCCACACCTACCGCGCGGGAGCCTGAAATCGGTCGAGCCTGGAAACATACACGCTACATTCATTGGTGACTCACACACGTCTGAAGATGACTATGGGAAGAAGAGGGGGATTTAAGAGTTAGTTAATGTATAGGAGAGAAATTTTTGCAATGAAAAAAGATCTTAATTGAACTGATTAAAAAAAATATTTAGGTAATTATTAAGCAGAGCCTTGATTTTTTTACTTGAACATCGTACTGTGAGATATTTATAAAGAATTTAATTTAAAATTAATATTGTTACTTTATTCATAGCGGGTTTTTTTCTTTGACTGAATTGAATTTAAATATCCCTAAGTGTGCCGTACTTAACATAATTTATAGACAATAATAAACGACCTCGAAACAAATAATTGTGCCTCTGATAGAAGGAAATATTACAGAAAGTCATGAATATGTGCAATGTTGAATGATGAAGCGTTATAGTGAAAAATTACAAAATGGTTGTTTACTAATGACACTTATTTGTTCGCATATTATTTAACAACATGATGACTGTCACATTTAAATTCAGGGGTGGAATTATAGATAGGAATAGAGCTAGTCCGTTAGCCATTTGACGGATTTCTAGAGCAGGAAATAATATTAATGCCTTGTTGGGACATTTAAACAGACATTAGTGCGTGGTGGGACGCTCGATACATCTAACAGACCATCAAACGCCTTAACACGATGTTATTTATTTAACATTGAAACTTGACACTTAACACATTACTTTTTCACTACAATTAAAGTAAGTTGTTAAGAAGTAATTGCAACGAGGGTTTTTATTTTCTTTTAAGTATAATTTTAGTGTACGTATGGAATGAGTTCAATACCATAACTTCGGGCACTTTAAAGATGACGTCAGCGTGTGTGGCGTGCTTCATCATCATCAGCATCATCATCACCAGTCGCAGGCCCCTCCCCCACCTCCCCGCACACACGGACACCACCCCTCGCCGCATATACCATCGCAGCATGCAGCACTCTGCTGGTTCACCTCTCACCAGCTACAAATATAGAGTACATCTAAATGAAACTAATAATTTTCAGAGATGCATCTCGTCTCACGGTTGTTGAAACGTAACCGAAACGTCGAGAATATGTAGTTTTTTTACAAAAATAAAGCTCGCGTAGTATACACGAAAACTATAAGTTTCATTTCAATGAACAAATCTCGTATGTAGCTACTTGTGTCACAAATATGTAGCTACTTGTGTCACATACAATCTGGTATGTGACACAAGTAGCTACATATTATTGATACTTTTAATACACTCATCGTTGTCGATCAACCAAAGCATAACAATACTATGTTAAACTTCTCATTTGTTTGTTTGTTTTTATGTAACAACTAATAAAGATCCTATCAACCGATGGCTATATTATTTAACAAAATAGTTAAGCCACTAATTATTTAAAATATTAACGTTTTGAATTTTTAAAGTAAATCCTTCGTCAATAGCCTCTAATCTCTTCTTATATCTAGCACATGTCCCATTACAGATTTTCATATGGTAAGGGTAAGGCTAAAGGCACTTATTCGACCTGGATTAGCGACGTCCCACCAGATATTTATTTTCAATCAAGTCAGTCTCTACGGTATGTTTCTATCAGTTAGAGCAATCAATACTTATTTCAGTTTATTACACGCGTCTTTCAATTGAGTGTAGGTAGGATTTTATTAATTACGTTCTCTAAAACAGTTTATTATCTCTACTTCTATTGATTTCCTATTTCCATTCCCTTTTGTAACTTAGTATTTAAGGAAAAAGTTTTAATTTAAATGTTATTAGGTATAAGGAAAAGTACAATTTACATAATATATCGTCGCAATATAAAATTACAAAATTTTTCTGAACTTTATAATATCTATAATTTTCAATGCCCTCATGCCGAGTATGACGTTTCTTTAAGTTTTTAAAACATTCATCTCTATGGGGAAAATTAATATGATTTACGAAATCAAATGCTCAGTATTTGAAACATTAACCAGAACAATGGTACAGTAAAACTAGCTAAGGAATTAATATATGGATTTGCGTTCACTAGCCAACAAACACTGCCCACCTACAGTCCATACAAGTTGTGTCGATGTTCTAATTGATGTCGAGTATGGTGTGTCAGTAATTTCACCTCCTCAGCTTGATGCTATGAATACAAACGTCTCTCAAGGAGCTGATGCGTAGACAGCATTGTTTGCTAAACGCATCCGTTATATCTATATACATATATAAAAATGAATCCCTTTTACCCTTGGTCACGGCATCACGCGTGAATGGCTTGGCCGATTTCTTTTTTTATTGTATATGTTATAATTAGGAGAAGGTTCTTGTGTAAGAAAAAAATACGAAAATGACTAGAAAAAACACTAGAATATTTCACGTTTTTTTATTAAAGTAATGTGTCCCTCGCACCAATATTCATGTAGTTGGAATAAAACCATTAGAATAATTAACACTTTGTTTTTGGAATAATTTTAATTTGCTAATACATATACTACTTAGAAATCAATAACCACAGTTAAGAAGACAGAACATTGTCTGTCGAGTCATATATACTTAATAAAGAAATTAACTTCATTGAGATAAAAAGGTAACAGATATTTCTTGATTATAGGGCGGTACGAAGGTCGCCTTGATATCCAGTGGTTAATAATAAAACGATTTAGATATTTGATGAACATAAGAAATAATTTACTGTATATTTTTAAAATCAAAACTATTATCCTATAAAATATATGTAACAGTTTTATCTTACCTAATATTGTCTGTAAGGTATTGTTTATAGAGATAACAGCGCGCTCACACACTGTGTCAATATTTTTTCTGTCCTATTTTGTGTTCTTGCAGCAATAAACATTAATCAATGAAAAATAATTCCTCAAGTATACCACAAAACAAAACCAGAAATGATATACATAGAGATCATGTTTACTGGATTATAATTTTTGTATATATTTAAGAATTCTTTGTGTCTTATAAATGTACATGCAGTATATGATTAAGCTATGAGCGATGCACGCAACCCACAAGCATTAGTACGCGGGGGATGTTTTTCAGTGGTCACATCACACCTGGGTACAGATGCTGTGAAATATACAACAGACATACAATTATGGAGCATGAAAATCATGTTGATATGAAGGAAAACGTTAAAGAGGACAAAGAATAGATGTACTCGTAACTAGTGTTGTGAAAGCATTGTGTACACGATGAGTAATGTGTCGGCCCTTCGATATCGTCGGCAAGGGACGTCACTACTGACTACTGATTACAAACTACCGTTACGAGACACATTCCTGGGAAAGTCGCCCCACACATGCATGTACATTGTATAACTCCTACAACCGCGGTCGAGACGCGTCGAACAAAGAAAAATGTCGATAATTACACCGACGAACATTAATTGATCGTACTTTATACGTAATCGTTCGTATCGGTGTCAGGAGCATACATCAATATGTTTTGTTAACATTTCCGATCTGTTCTCGGTACTTCGTTATAGCAACATGTTCGTGTATAAATTCTTCAATGTTATTTCATATCACAGTAAAATTTAAAAGCGGTCACTGAATAGCTTTCAGTTTTCGATCGTAAATTGTTATAGATTTTAAAAACTAAAATATCTGATAGTTTTATATGAGTGAGATATTTTTATATCGTTTCTGTGTAGTGTATCGTTGGAACGTTTCACAAGCTGTTTATTGCCGCACTCTTACAGTTAATGTTCTCAACAATATTTATTTCTTTATCCATTTCAATACATCATAATAGAACAAATACGAAGTCTCTGAAAATTGAAAACAAAAACTATAAGTTTGTATAATATATTCATTATTCTGTTGTTACTTTTTGTGTTATTGAAGTCGGCTTAAATAAATCAGATTAGTGAGAATTATTAAATAACAATAACAGATCGTTCCTATCTAAATTTCATATAATATTTTTTATTCTACTGACATTTTGTAACTAGCTCTCACATCCTGATGTGACTAATATTTTAGTTGGTTATAATTGTCTAAACAAGTCAAGATGATTAAAATTTTAATAAAATTGCCAGAAACCGTACAGGTCGGCTGAGATGTCCATCAACTGATTAAAATTGTTCTATATCTTTATATGGCGTACATTTTCCTACTTTTTTTTCTGTATGTCATACTAACTATTGAGGTTGTACAGATGACGTTACCAGCGAGCGTGTTTGTTATAATTCCTTCAACCAGTAGCCGGCAGCCTGTAACCGTAACAGCAGCCGTAACATATAGACTTCCTATACACTTACATCACCGATTACTATGATAATATATTGATACAAGACTACTTACAAAGTATTAAGTTATAGAATCATGTAATCATTGAGTCCTTGTTATATTTACTGAACCATAAACCTCAAAGCGAGCGAGACTTAACTCATTCGTTCAATCCACTCATTCATTTCATTCACTCATATAACATAACTCAATAGCTGGGTAGAAGGAACTTATTACACATACATACACTTAACAAGCAAAATTCCCCCCTAACCAACTTCAGTTTGAAGGACAACGAACACAGACAAACACACACACACACACACACACACACACACACATACATTATTTATTAAAACTACATAATATATTAAAACTACATAATATGTCTAAGTAAAATCATGATTAAAAGTAGTTTAATTCATTTATTCAGAACTTCTTTTAAAATGTATGTACATACGAGTATAATAAGTATCTCGCTGTAAATGTTTCTTGAAGTCCGTTAAACTTATTCAATGCTATCTGTTCTAGGTGTCTCGTGTCCGACCAACTTTAACTGTGATAGCATCTGTTTGTTCTGATAAGGAAGTTTCCTCGCCGGCTGCCTCGACTTTACACAACGACGGACATTCAAGACACCTCTCCTGTTACAATATGTACACACCGGCCACCGCGGACAGATAACAACATATACATATATAAGATATAATCAAACCTATTACCATTAAAACATTTTAATATTAAAATTTTTTTTGGTGTTATAGTTGTCTAACTATTTACAGCTCTAATTTTTGATAGAAGTTATTTTGGTTATTTGATTTAAATTCTCTAGAGTAAGTGTAAAAAACTGAATTCTGTTAATAAATCTATAACTATCACAGGTTTAATGCTATCACGCTATACTAATAAGAATTAATCAAAAATGTTACAAGGAAGGGGGAAATAAAAGGAACCGTTAGAGTTACGTAAAAATATTTAAAAAACCGTTAGTTTAAAATATAACAGAATTAAAGATACAAATCTATTAATATTTCCAATTTTTATCCAATTACTTCAGCCAATATTCCAATATCTTTTTCTTACTGGTTGTGATACACCTTAACTTGACTCCTTTATATTCTTAAACCTAACAAATAACACAATATTTTCAATGTGATTGAAGTCGCCTGCGAACATTGTATAGTACGAATAATGTTGAATTCACAAACCAGCTGCTTACTTACTTTAAGCTGACGTCGCCACTACATACGGAGCGTTAGCATTTTATCATGTATAAATCTGTACACATTATATTATTAACGTTAGCTATTTCCTTTAAATACTTCAAACGGTTCGTGTGTAGTGTGACGATGCTAACTTCTACTAAGCGTACTGGGTTCAAATCGCAATTACTTTATTCCATTTGATATATAGGTACAGACATACGTAGTATGCTACCTATCTCAATATGTTATTGTAAGTTAAGCCATACCGCGATTGTTTAACAAGTACAGAAACGTCTACAGTATCTAAACGGAATCTGGTGTACTTATTTCAGAAAGTAGTGTCGTTCAGTAAGAAATAAAAGAATTACTAATATATTTCTTTCATGACAAAAACCTAAGAAAAGAATATGAATAAATATAAAACTTTATATACCTTTAATGAAAATAATGTATCACGTAAAGCGAATGCCGATGACGTATAACTGAATCTGTATATCGTACATTGGGGCTGACTGAGAAGTCAATGACCTCGAGCACCCTTCCTCGCGAAGGTAGGGGGCAGGTGGACCCTTCGATAAGAACTGGGTCACACAAACAGCTGTGAGACGGACCTCGGATGTTAAAGAAAAAGAAACACATCTCGACTCTCGTATGTAAAGTGTTCTTTATATACATAATAGTGAGAGACATTTTCAAACAAAACTCACTCATTGCAACTTAATCGAATTATATTATATGTACAATTCATATCTCGATGAGTGTCATAAACATAATTAGCTTTTTAATTTAGACACTTGAATGCGATAAGGTATAGTGTCTGAGATACGTCGACACTTAATAATATTGAATATTAATTTCATATTGAAAAATATCGATATTTTAAGTGTTATATATCACGAACTGACAACAATAATATTGGTTCTTGTCCAAGAAGCAGTAAAAATATGAAATAGCTCTTTATTCTTCGATGTTTAAAGTAGAACTTAATATCTTAATGATGTATTCCCATGTTTTTCAATATGTAATGGGTACAAGTGTGTCTGTCTGTGCGTGTGTGTGTCTGTGTGTGTGTGTGTGTGTCTGTGTATGTGTGTGTGTGTGTGTGTGTGTGTTCTGTTCTGCCGGGAGGTATAATGCCTCATTCAGAGCACGCCCTGTCCGGTGGACATCAATGATGAACTGTGATATAATAAAGCATTGGATTACTAACAGAGAGTACTCGCATACACTACTGAAGTGGAAAATATACCTTAACCCGAATAAGGTGTAAGAGCGGGTTCACATTTTAACCTGAGTATCAGTATATTAACATATTCTGGTTAAACCTTATTTTCTAAACCCCTTTTAGGTAACAAATCAAAATGATTTACAAACAAGATTTTTTATATCAGAGAAGGGAGCACTATCCATCGGAACTGTAATTCTATTTAAAATATATAAAACTCATTAACCAGTCAGGTTTTAATGCAATTACAGAAACTTTATTATTCTTCGACACTAATTGAAGTTTTTTATTGATTGTATAATTAATAAACATTGAGTTTATATTGATGTTATCTTCTATATACATATATAAAAATGGATTACTGTTCCTTAGTCTCGCTAAAACTCGAGAACAGCTGAACGGATTTATCTTGTCTTAGTCTTGAAATGTTCGTGGAGGTTCAGGGAAGGTATAAAAGCTGAAAAAAATTGATTCATTACTGGGAAAACCCTAAAAACAGCCCTTTTCTATTTCCCATACAAACGTTTTCTTTGACATTATATTTGACAACTAACTAATATGTCAATCATTCTGTTCGATTGAAACAGGAGAAACCTGATTATTAATGGCCTCTAAAACAGAATAGAGTTCGCCCGGTCAGCTATACATATATTACTAATGACGAAACTAACGCGGACGAAGTCGCGGGCAAAAACTAGTTTAAAATATAAACAAATAATTTCTTTAATATCAGTGACGACAAAGTGATTTCCAATCGCTCTGAAAACAACAATAGGTACTCGAACAACAAGACGGACATACCAACTGTTGTTAACAGTTTTTCATCTACAGAATCAAACTTTTATTGTATAGATGTAGTATAGTACTATGACGTCATAGTAATCCTCGCTAGTGACCAGCGTTATAGAGACGGCGACAATTAACACTCAAATAAAGACCACTTAAAACAATTGATTAACTTCTCCGTACTCTGTGGCACCATCATCACTTACTGGACGACCTACCACACAGACATACACACAAACATGCTACCTTTAAATATAGGTATTACTTTAGAAGCGACTAATAAGGAAAATTATAATGTTTATGTTCCGTAGCCATGGTTACGTCCAAGTTCCAATGACTCTACATAGAAATGTTAGCCACCAGCCTTCGTTTAAGCCTTCATCGACTTACTAACATGTTATTTTCTTGGTTACTTTACAAGCTACGTTTCCTGACCTGTCTCATTTATTATGTTTACCTATACCCTAATATTTATTAATTAATATCCGCTGTTCATCCGGGGGAGATTATATTTAGTAAACAGTCCATGAAACATTATTTGTAAATTGACTTAGTATATGGATAAAGTTAAGCAAATATAATAAGTTATTTAAATATTTTATAAACTTAAGTGTTTTAGACGTGTGTTTCATATATAAGCAAGGTTAATAATCATCATGAACACTTCTAAGCCAGGAGTCCGGAGTCGTGTTTGTAATGAATTGAGTAAATTACAGATAAGAAGTGCGAGGAATTCATGATTTCAAGACAAAGGAGGAAATCCTCTTTACTGTAACGACACTTTAAACATCTACCAGGTTTTAGTAATTCTGTTCTTTTATAACCAAATGTTTGACGGATGTTTTCAAAGGACGTGCATCTGTTGGTACAATATATTTCCATTACAACCTAGACAGAGTAAGTCAGCGTGTAAACGCTTGATGTAAATAAACTTGAAGTTATTTTGCTCTGTATTTCGTTATTCTTGCTCAATTTGTTTTTCCTCTATGAAACAAACTAAGAAAATACATATATTACAATGTAATGTGTATCAATTACAGATATTGTATATACATAGTGTAGTTATGTGAATGTAACGTGTGTTACATATGAGAGGTAAGGTGACAACATTACTTCATTAACACACAATGGACGGGGAAAGGGACGCGATAGAAATGTACTGACGAAACATTTGACAATAAAAATTAAAACAAAACACACATTTGATATATAATAAGGTAATTCTATATCTAATATGATTTGATAACTTAGAATTAAAGATATTTAGTGGTCAAACAGAATGATTTCATGCGATATTGTTTTCAAATACTTATATTATTTAAGCAGTGTTGCCCATAGTCGGTCTCAATCTTACATTTAAGCAACACAATTTCTAAGTCTCTATCACATATCTTTTTATATATGTATTAAGTATAAAAGCGACTTTCGCGACGAACGACCTGTTTTGAAAAATTGCATCGTAATTTTCAGTTCTATATCAATAACATATAACGTTTATAATATTTTTCCAAATTTATTTTCCAATCCATTATAAGGTTTTTATGTATATTATTATAAGTAGGTACTTTTAATTACTGACAATTCATACATATATGCATCGCTAGTAACTCTACCGATTCTCCCTTCTCTCTTACGGACTTCGTGAAGAGTAATAGACATAGTATTAAATCACATTACAGTTATAAGGTAAGGATTCTGTAAGTGTATGAGTGTCCGAGGGTGAGTCCAGTGAGTGCAATTTACGTAATTGCTAATTGCACAGCTGGCGACATCTCCGTCACGCGAATGTGTTAGTCATCGTGGACAGGACGCGTTGGAGAATTATTGATGATGGAACACTTACTTTACAGGAACCTAGAGGAACAAATAGTGATATACACTGCAATCATATTGACAATAGCTCTGGACCTCTGTAGAGCGCCAGCTATAGTAAGGCTTATATTAAAATACATACTCCGACGTTTCGGCTACTTTATAGCAACCGTGATCACGGCAGACGAGATGTCGAGACTTTATAGTCAAAAAAAAAAACGCGTAGTAAATCCGAAAATATTAGTTTCATTTAAATGTGTACTCGCGAAATCTTAGATCTCAATATGACTGATATTTCTAAAACCGCCTCATATTCAAACCCTTTTCAATAATTAGAGAATATTATAATAAGGTTGCATCACAACGCAGGAGTGTTTTTGTTTAGGTAATTTGTATTTAATTAAATTTAAATAACAATAAGTTACATTCTATGACCAGCAGACAATGGTTTGCGAATACATTTAAAACATTTCCATGTTATTCAGGACATAAGGATGGTTAGACAGATCAGGGCTACGAAGTTTAGAAATACATTCAAAATATAAATTTTTTTTTTTATTAAATGGCCTATATTTGATACAAAAATCTCAATAAATATTGAAAAACACTACATATTTTATTTTATTTCTTGGTTTTTCATCTCGATTGTATGTATTTAATATTAAATTAATTTTAACGATACTATTTTTAACATAACTAACGACAGTAGTTCCGTTCAATATCGCACGCTAGTAATTAGTTTAATTCATTTAAAACCAGAATTTTTTATCGATTAATTAAATATCGTCTTCAAACTAAATGTAATTGCCAAAATCCTATTGTAGTTTCTTTTATTAAGCAGACCCTCAAGAAACTGCTTGCCTATTAATGTTAAATTACCTCAATTTTATTCTATAAATATATGTATCATTGAATTATTAATATTTTTGTAGCAATTACCGGTTTTTTAGTAAAAATAATATTAAATTATCTTTATTTATATTATTTGCTTGCACAGTAATTTATTAATCTACGGAAGTTGTAAAAAAATATGTTTTATTGACCTTGTATAATTCGTTAAAATAATTAATTACATTAAATACATGCATTACATATTAAAGTATATTTGGTGTACCTATATTCATATTTTTTAAAGTTTAAATATTAATTTATCCATCATTGGCTATCGACATGACTTCGTTTACATAAAGAGTCAATTATTTGTTAATTTTTAAATATTTTTGATGAATATTCATACAGTTCTTTCTTTTCCGCGGCTTATATCAATCGTTTGACATAAAATACTTACATTATTTAACAGTGAGGTCCAAAAAAATCAGCACACGTTGATCATTTCGACACACAAAAAGTATAATTTACTGAGAACTAAACATTTAGGACGAGACGGAGTTTATATAAACAATGTTGTGGCGGGAAAGAGACGCGACCGTATGGAGACGCGGACGGTACACAACTGACAGTTAGTGGGGTCGCGCAAATATGGCGGAGGAAAATGGTGCCAAAGAAAATGAATTTCCCTTTGAAGATTCCTTTTAAATAAAGGATAATTTTTTTATTTTCATATCTTTTATTCAAAATGTTTCAGTAACGGATATTAACAAACTACATATGAGCGAAATCTGGAATAGAAAAGACTGTTGGAAAAGACTGAAAAGGGATAAATTGAAAAACGTTCCATAGTACTTATATTTATTTTATTATTTATTCATACTCATCGTTTGTATTATAAAAATAATCTTATTCAACATACATTAACAAGACATAGTTTACATTAATATACAGTTCCGAGAGGGAATCCGTCTCCGGACTCGTTACTATTCTACAGGTCACAGTATAAAAATCGACTTCAAACATCTTACATCTAAATCAGTCTGAACTAACAACATCGAATGGTGAGAACGTTAAGGAACACAAGAACAACTGGATTATAACAACAAATCATATATTACATGCCCTGTGTGTCGCCGGGGCAGGGTGTGGGAGCTTCACAACTAACATAGTCACAGTATACACGCAACCATTGCAATTATTCATCTATCAACCCTCACTCATGAAGGTCAACCTAAATATATGAATTTAAAAATTGTAATATCTCCGTAAGTAGTTCGACGACTCCAACCCGTGTTGTGTACACTTGTGTGTGTGTGTGTGTGTGTGTTCTACTGGTCGTCGTGTTGCGCGGCCACACACTGGTAGCCGTACTTGAGCAGGTACAGTGCGCGCGGGTCGTCGGCCAGTGCCTCCATCTCGGGCGCCGCCAACAACACCTCCAGCGGCGGCAGTAGCACCTCCAGCTCCCCACCTGCGGCCGTCACATATATGAGTCTAACACTAACACCGACACCACCCGCTTGTCCTACACGTGAGAGCAAACTACAATATTTGTTTATATGAATTATAGGACCTCAAACTTTAACCAGCTTTGGGTGTGTTGTACGGAATGTCGCTCTTTCGAGTAAAACCTACCGAACACATTTGAACCTCAGCTTGTTTAAAAATGTGATAAGGGTGGAAAAAAGGAAAGCTAAACGTGCAACAAACCTGCGATTTCTTTACGTCAGTATTAAAATATAGGGTTGTTAGTTTTGTAGTAATATTATTACTACTATAATATAAATTAAAGATTTTTAAACTTTTATTGTAAGCAAATTTTTATAAAAATTAGGTATTGATCGGATAAATAAAATTATGGATTCTATATTAAATAAAATATTTGGTGTTTAAACAGGAAATTATGTTATAATGAATATACCTAGTTGAAATTATAATAATTATTATTTTTTATTACGAGTGTATCAACTCTAATTATGATGACTCATGGTTTGTTTACTAAAATTCCAGATCGAATGTGGCTGGAGTATAGTTACATGACTCCAGCGAGGCTCTACCACCTTTAGATCCGAGGATAATTTTTTTTATATATGAAGTTTGTCGTGTCACAGACTATGGGTAGTTATGTCTATGTCCAAGCGGCGAGTACAGTGTATGTGTGAGGTTGGTGCTCACCCATGAGGTGCACGAGGTCGAGGAGTCTGAAGAACATCTTGTCCTTCATCTCCAGCTCGGGCGCGTCCACGCGGGCCCGCGACCAGTCGTCCGTCCGGATACACGCGCACCACACCTGAACCGACACAAAAATATAACGTTATTTCACACTCATTAATGGTTACTAATTCCACATATAGTTCATTAAAGTATTTCTAGAGTCCTCCTCAACCTTGAGTCGCAGGTCGTCTCTCCGCTCGGGGTCGGTGACGAGCTCCGTCAGGTCGAGCGCCTTCTTGTAGTCGTACTCCGTCAGCGAGCGACTCTCACACTCGATGTACATCTGGAAACAAAGAACGGGATCATCACGAGGAGAGAATGAAGGAATTAGAGTACAGAGAGTGTCATGAAATAACAGAGAACATTCAGCGAGGCGCGCCTTTCATACTATAAGTAACAAAAGTGAATTATTTAATAACTTCTCTTCTAAAATATCAATATCGTTTCTGGAATGTAGTGTAGCGTCACTGTATATGTCTTGTCACCTGTATGAGTTCCTCGGGAGCGAACAGTTTGGGTTCGTGTTGGTCGAGCGCGTATCTGCGGCTAATGGCGGCGGGCAGCGCGCGGTGTTGTCGGACCACGCTGAACGCTCGACACACGCGGCCGGCCGCCTGCTGCGACCCGCCCGCCAGTGAACACAGCTTGGACAACGAGGCCGCCGTCTGAAACAGACTGTGTTGAGTCTCACTCAATACACGAGTTATCCGAGCTATCCCTATCCCGCTCACCGCCATCCTGTTGACGTAAACGTTTTCGTTATCCGCGAGCTCCGCGAACAGCTCCGTGGCGAGGTCGAGCTCCCCCTGGGCCAGCGCGTGCAGGGTCCGCAGCGCGAGGCGGTCGGGCGCCGCGGACAGCCAGGACTCCAGGCGCCGAGGGACGCGCGCCCCCACCGACCTCACCAGCAGCGCACACATACGGCCCCCGCGGGACGCCAGCCACGCGAACGTCTTCTCCGGGAAACCCTGAACATACACGATATACCTCAGTAACTAAGTTAAAACACAACAAACGTTGTCTCCCGTCCGCCGACCTCTTCCTCGTACTGCTCCATGTACGCGTCCAGTTTCTCCAGGTCGTGTCTGTCCACACACATCTGTATCAGCAGCTCGAAGTCCTTGAACTTCTCCGCCAACACCGCGGCTCGCTCCGTCTGGCCCTCCGCGACTATTACAAACATATATATTTAAACGAGCAATTCTTGTATATATACATATTTATTGGAATCTCGGAATCCGCTCCAACTTTTTTTATGAAATTTCGAGGGCGATAAATCGATCTAGCTAGGAATCAGTTTTAGAAAATGTTATTTTATAAAAAAATTCAAAAAGGAGTCGTTTAAAATACGACTCTTCCTGACATCTATTGGCAAATAGTAATACTACTGTTTGCTAATTGCTTTTAATAATTGTTTTAACGACACAACAGCAGGTGACGTTGTTAAGTAACAGGAAGTCAATGAGTGTTTGTTTTGAGGTTAGACTAAGAAATTAATTAGTGATTTATGGGTGAATATACGCTATTTGAATTCCATTGGTCTATAGACAAATTTTATGTAAAACTTATTATATCATTATCTCTCCATGCTTAAACAATAAAGAATATGGCATTTTATCTGGCCCACAAAGACTTTCACGATAATTATTTAATTTATATTTTTCATAATATTTTAAATAGTATGTAATCTCCTCTGGCCTTCCCATTTATGAATTAAAAAGAACTTATGCCTGAATACTTTCAAAAAGTACACAAATTATGTTTTTTATTTAAGGTCATAACGCTTTAATAAACATCGAAACATATTTTAACAAAATGAAGAGTAAAAATATTTATTAATATAAAATAATGTCACTTATTTTCGAGTCATGTTACAATTCTGTCACTTCATCTGGCGGAATTCAGACTTAAAAATTTAATAAAAATCATAACTTTGTCCTTTTGGTCTTAAAGAACGGGCGAAAAACAGTTTGAAATTAGAGTTTTCGATAAACTTTCGGAAAGTAATTTTGTGCCAGTCGTTGTAGTATTTCCTTTAGTAAACATATATATGTATGTATTTTATCATTACGAAATTGTTAATTTCTATAATCAATGTTCATTGTCTGTAGATGTTATATATTAAATTGATGTAAGAAAAGCGAGTGATGTTAATTTTAATACGCTATACGCTACGCTGGCATATTACATACATGATAGCCAGACGAGTGAAATTTTTTTTTGTTGAATAGACGTAAATAGACGTTTTATTTAATATTAATCAACTTTCGTAGCTAATAATCAATGGTATGACAATACCCTGCTTTGATTTGTTACTACTCTGGCAACAGTATCACTCTTCTGGTAATACATTTCACTTTGGTGCTTATAAAACTGAAAAAAATAATAATAATCGTCTGGTCCCTGTGAGTACTAATTTTAAAATAGTGTCAAATAAATAAATTATAAATATTGAATGGAACCGATAACATTTCCTTCTGGGACACGTATATTCACCATAAACCAAGTAGCGTATATTAACCCTTATATTGTTTTGTGTCTTCTTAACGTGTTCACTTAAAAATGTCTAAACGGTAACCAGATATTACATTATTAATACATATGTCATGATCTATTTTTAAAATCAGTATATAAGTGATATATCACTGACGGTATGGCTGTATGGTGTCGGAGCGTATCTTCTCGTACAGGTGCGCCGTGCGACCCTCGGACAGGGGCTCGGCCTCCAGCAGGATGAAGCGGGCCAGGGACGACGCCTCCTCCAGCAGCTGGGAACGGAGCGACGCGTCCGGACACTTGCGGGCACACTCACTGAGGGAGACGAGAGGTCAGCGGGGGGCAGACGAGAGGAGGGGGGGAGGGGGGGGTACTCACGTGACGGCGCGGGTGTGCAGCGAACACAGGGATGGCAGCAGGGCGTGCGGCGCGAGGGACGGAGCGGCGCGGGGAGGGGCGGCGTCACACTGAGAACGGTACGCCTGCATCGCGCTCACCACCGACTGGAACATAGACACGAGGGGTGAGGGTGAGCGGAGAAGCGGAGAAGCGCGGTAGGTGGAGGCGGGGGGGCGGGGACTCACGTTGACGGCGACCAGCGCGTGGTGCGCGTGTGAGGCGGCGGCGCGGGCGTCGTGCGGCGGCGGCGGCAGGGAGCACAGCGCGGTCAGCACGCGCAGCACGCGGGACACGCGGCGCCAGCACACGTCGGCCGCGGACAGCGCGCCGGCCCGGAGAGCCTCCAGTACTGGCTCGTCTTCGAGGCCGGGCGCTCGTTCCAGGCCGGCCGTCACATGGTGCAGCGCCGCGTCCACCAGGGGCGCGCCCGCCTGGTGCAGCCTCTGCAGCGCGCGGGCCGCCGCCAGCCGCTCGCCCAGCGCGCACACCTCGTGCTGTGTGCTGGACACGCCTTCGCCGTTCTCTGCGGGGGAGCGTTTATTACTCGCTGGTTTATACGCATTTTTTTATTTGGTTTTCACGCGGGTCACCGTATCGACGATGTATTTTTTGATTTCTCTTTGTCTGTAATAAACCTTTGTACGAAACACGTGAGTTTTATTCATGGCCCTTCGAGCCGGATAAATAACAGATTAGTTGAAAATAAATTAATCAAATAATGAAAAATGAAAAGAATATAAAGGAAATAACATACAGATATAAGCAAAACGGCTATTAAAACGAAGAATTCATAAATCTACCACTCAATAAGAATGAGTAGTTCCTGTGTGACCAACCAAAAGTTGTTCAGGAACCAAGACCTGACAAAATTAAAAAAGAAATCAAGTCAAGAGTGCTGAGGCCGGGTCGCTGGTGCTGCTTGCTGTATGCTGGGTGCTGGGTGTCAGCCTGTGTCAGCTGAGTGCCTCTAGTCGTCATTTGAAAACCAAGCTTTGCTAGTTCAAGAAGTTACTGCTGGCTGCGAGCATTTCGAGATAAGGAAAGTTTATAACCCGAGGTACTGAGTTTATTTATATAAAAGTGAACGTGAAGTAAGGTGAAAAATAAATGATAATTTGAACTTTATAAAAAATTGTAACGTTTTTATAAAAACATTTAGTGAACTGAGTGATGTTAATTAACAATTATTTAGTATAATAATTTATTTGAATAGTACAATTTAATAATAAATTGGAAAATTTAATTAATTGTACAAACGAACTTTATTATAACAATAAATATGGAAAAATTTATTAACTAGCAAAAAGATCATCAGGGTCAAATACAAATAAATTTGGCAAACTTTAAAAAGTCACCAAAGTCAAGAATTACGCAATCCTATATAGAAACTAGACTTAAAATATTAAATGATATTTGGAGTGAGGTTAAGGTCACTCATAAGCAAATAATTGACATAACTACCCTGGAATCTAAGAAGTGTGATTATTTTAGTATGAATGAGTTAATTGAGGAAGCGTATACTGCATATAAATGTGCACTTAAAGATTATTTATTAAAAGTTAAAAGTGTTAACTTATCAGAAAAATCGGAATTATCGACTATAGCTAAAAATGACGGTTATCCTATTCCTATAAAATTACCGGATATTAAAATACCCGTTTTTTCTGGTAAGTACATGGAATGGCCGACGTTTAAGGATTTATTTATATCAGTTATTCATAATAATAAGCAATTAGGTAATGTTCAAAAATTGCATTATTTAAAAATTTATTTATCGGGAGAAGCCGAACAGCTGTTACGACATATTTCTATTACTGATGCTAATTATATTACGTGTTGGTCACAATTACAAGAGCGATATAATAATAAAAAAATCTTAGCTAATTGTATTTTTAAACGTTTATTTTCGCAAAATAATTTAACCATGCAATCGGCCAATGGTATAAAGAACCTTTTAGACACAACGAAAGATAGTTTAAATGCATTGTCTAATATTGGTATCTGTATCGATTCATGGGATGTGTTACTTATTTAGTTTGTCAAAAGTTAGATTCTGATACCCGAAAACAATGGGAAATAAAATCAAATGAGTTAACCGATGATTTACCTACCTTTTCTCAATTCGAAGAATTTTTAATAAGTCGTTTTAGAGCATTGGAATTCTTGGAACCTACTACAAGTAAATTTAAATCAAATAATTATAATCAACATAAGGCACATCACGTCTCTTCTGAACCATAGAACCATCCAATATACATGCGTGGACCGATTCGACAATAGTGCTGGCATGGCTGCGTGGCCACCCTAGTCGATGGAAAACTTTTGTAGCGAATAGAGTATCAGATATATTGACAACACTTGAAAGTAATCAATGGTCACATGTTAAGTCTGATGAAAACCCAGCAGACATCGCGTCACGTGGGATGACTCCTAGTGACTTACAAACCAATAGTTTATGGATGAACGGACCCAGTTGGCTTTGTAATGATATTGTACACTATGACAAACCAGATGTCGGAACTAATTTAGAAGAAAGGAAAATTAAAGGTTATTGTATTAATATAAATAAAACGTTTCAATCACTTTGTGAAAGATTTTCGCGATTAAAAAGAATGATTCGAGTAATTGCGTATTGTAGGCCCTTCTTACATTTCGAGAAATCTATAGAACTTCGACCTCACTTATTTGTTAACATGTGAAGAATTAAAAGTTGCATTAATGACATGTATAAAACAACGTCAACGACAGGAATTTGCCGAAGATATTTTATATTTTAATAAAATGAAAGTAATGCCTAAAAGGATATTCACTTACCCCATTTGTAGATGAAAATGGATTATTGAGACTCCGGGGTCGAATAGACAATTAGAATGTCAGTGGTGAGGTCAAACATCCAATCATCATACCAAGAAGTGGTCATTTTACGAAGTTAATTGTTGCAGATGCACATGAAAAAACATTACACGGAGGACCACAAATGATGACCAACTTCCTCAGAGGAAAATATTGGATTATTGGTATAAACAATTTAGTCAAGGAACAGTATAGGAAATGTGTCATTTGTGCACGTTTTAGAGCTTCTACTCATGAAAAATTTATGGGTCAATTACAGCACGCATCTCTGATAATCGTCCATTTTTTGTTAGTGGAGTGGATTATGCAGGACCCCTACAAATAAGAACAACCAAGGGCCGTGGCCACCATTCCCACAAGGGATATGATTGTGTGTTTGTATGTATGGCTACGCGTGCAGTGCATCTTGAGGTCGATAGTGATTTTACATCTCAAGGTTTTTTAGCAGCATTTAAACGATTCGTAGCTAGAAGAGGTCACTGTGGTCAAGTTTGGAGTGATAATGGAACCAATTTTGTAGGTGCTTCTAAGGTATTGTAAACTTTATTCTCCAAAAAAAATTCCAATTTGATGCCCGATATATCAGAGAGTTTATCTAACAATGGAACATCTTGGCAATTTATTCCTCCACATGCACCTCATTTCGGTGGATTATGGGAGGCGGGCATCAAGTCAACCAAATACCACTTAAAAAGAGTCGTCGGTAATTCCACGCTCACCTTTGAAGAGTTGACTACGGTTCTATGTCAAATTGAAGCATGCCTTAACTCAAGACCTATTGCACGTCAAAGTGTAGATGACCCAGAATCGGAAATGCCACTAACACCAGGACATTTTTTGGTGGGTGGTCCATTGGTTATACCTCCAGATTACAACTTTGAAATGTCAACTATTAGTACATTAAAACGTTCAATTGACTTAACGCATGGTGCAGGATTTCTGGAGACGATAGTCATCAGAATACATTACGCAACTTAATCTGCGATACAAATGGGCAAAAGTATCACCAGAACCAAATATTGGTGACATTGTACTTGTTAAAGAAGACAATCTTCCTCCACCAAAATGGTTATATGGTAGAATAGAAGCAAAGCATTCCGGCCCTGATAACATAACTAGTGTGGTAACGATTCGGTGTAAAAGTAATTTGATTAAACGAGCAATTTCTAAATTATTAATTTTACCGATTGCAGACTAATTTCACTAAAACTTCTTTACATATATTTCACAATGCAGTACATTTTGTCAATTAAAACAATTGTTTTTTTTTTGTTCATATTATTGTGTTAAATTTTAAATTGCATAATTATAATGATTGTTGACGTTATCCGAATGAAATTGTATTGAGTGTGTAATGAATATATAACAAACATTACTAAGTCATGATTGAAATCAATAATTTAATTTAATTTTTTTTACCTATAGAATTTTCATTTCATAATAAAAATCTCTTTGTTATTGGTTTAATAACATAGATTGATTCAATAAATAAATTGAATTGAATGTGTATTTAATTAGGATTTTTTTTATAAAATTAATTAATTTAATATCATTATGAATTTATATCTTATCATATGTTTATAATTATATACAGTAAACATATACATTTATTTATTTCATTTTATTATTTATTATTTTAAGATATTGTTGATAATAATAATTATACCTTTGTTATTACGCTACATAACAATATGTGATGAAGTTTGTAATGTAAAATTATATTTAAATTGTCAGTTATGGTTATTTATTAAAAATGTTAAGATAAATGTAATGAGCAGTTACTGCAATATTATGATGAAATGTAAACAATAATGTTGTAAAAGGGAAAAATTGTTAATATTGTAAAAATAAAATGCGTAAATTTTGTTTCATGTATATGCTCCTTAAGAACTTGCGTTCTTGGGAGGCGGCATGTCAACGCCCGTTAATATAAAAAGTCGTGTGTAGATTTGGTTTTTACGCGGGTCACCGTATCGACGATGACGATGTATTTTTTGATTTCTCTTTGTCCGCAATAAACCGTTTGTACGAGACACGTGAGTTTTATTGACTCACCCCTGGTGACGGTCCCCAGGCGGCGCCACAGTCCGCGGCTCCTCAGGAATTCTAAGAACATGTTGTAGACCTTCTGTTTGTCGTGTAGCTGGGCGGCCGCTTGGAGCGAGAACGAGCTGCCCAGGGACACGCGGGTCGCCGCGCCGCTGGGGAGCTTCCACCTGCCGTCAACACAACATCGGTTATCATCACTTAAGTCGTCAGTGCGTCAGTGTGTCAGTGTGTGTATGTGTGTGTGTGTGTGTGTGTGTGTGTGTGTGTGTGAGTGTGTGTGAGTGTGTGAGTGTGTCCGTACCTCGGGTCCCCGGCGGGCGCGTCGTCCATCATCTCCCGCAGCACGCTGAGCACGGTCCGGTCCAGCGGTCGGTCGGTGGCGGCGGGGTCGAGTCTCCCGGCCAGCTCGGCGACCAGCCCGGCGGCGGACGCCTGCTGCCCTCGCACGTGGTACAGGAACGCGCTCTTCAACTTGCCCACCGCGTCACCGCTTATGGCCACCACCTGGAACATTATCCATTCAAAATAAGTGTGACAGAAACGACGTACATTCATTTTTTCACTGACAGTGCCAGTTTTTACAGAGTTTTCTTTCGTTTATTGAAGAAACAGTTCGTAAAAAGAAACAATATTATAAAATAATGAGATCTAAGATTTAAGCGAGTACTCATTTAAATGAAACTAATATTTTCGGATTTTACTTCGCTCACGTAGCTCTATTAGCTCTGTGCAAAGCATCTCGGCTTTCTTACTGCGGAAGATACGCCTATCTTCTTAACGGAGCACTTAACTCCCCGCGCGTCTCGTCTTTATTATCTTGCACGAGACCTATCGAAACCCAAGGGTTATAAGTTCTGCTGGACTGCACATGGTGAGGTATATGTGAGAAAACTAGATAACTCGCTTTTAGTCAATACATATCACTAATAAAGCCCAGGTACAACAATTAATAGCAACAAACAAATGACTAGATTTTGTTTTCTTATATTTTTATTTAGAGTTACTTGTGTTCTCATATTTTTATTTGAATTTATATTTTAAGTTTGATTTGTTTTTTAAATTTTATATGTTAGGATTTTTAGAAGTTCCTTGTTTATACATATGTCAAATATATTGTTCTAAAAGATTGTTTACGACAAAATTACCATCTTACACACAAACAAATTATATTCAAAATTTAATTAATATTATATATTTACACACCATAACACTACACACACTTCAACACGTCAGTCACCTACATATCATAGACCACTTGCCCACACTTATTACCTACTGCACTCTAAAAAAATATTTCCTACTATGAATTTTGTTCTCTTTCTCGTAATTATAATTACAAATATGATTCGCGATGCCTATTAAAAAGATAAACAGAGGAATTAAATAAAAAATAAAGTAACACTTTACATATATGATTATAATTTTAATTTACTAAGATATACAACTTCGTTTAAATTTGCAACCAGTTCTTATACTATAACAAAATGAATGATTTAATAGAAAATATAAATGAAATTGACAAATTAAGTATCTCCCGTACTGCTTTCTGTAATCAGACAGAACTTAATAATCATTATATAATAAATAATAACGACTTTACTATAATTTCACAAAATATTAGAAGCATTTATAGTAATTTCGATAGCTTTGTACTAACGTTATCTAGTCTTACTTTTACACCGGATGTTATATGTAGTTTTGACAGAATGTCGAATAAATCAAGACAAAGCTATACCTACACTCAATAACTACGCATCGCACGCTACTACATACAACTTAAATCAGAATGACGATGTTGTTGTCTTCGTAGAAATACTCTTCAATATAATGTCAAAGAAATAAAATTAAACCAAGCCTCATGTTTACAATTAGACATTTTGAATTATATATATTGTATATATCGCTCTCCGTCCAATAGTAATGCGGAAAGTTTTATTGATTCTCTAAACGAACACCTTTACACTTTAAATTCACAAAAACACATAATCATAACTGGAGATATTAATATTAATCTAATACCGAAACCTGCTGAACAGTCGTACGAACGTCACAATAGGATAAATTATCAAGATGCGCTATCAGCCCATGGTATTTCAGCAGGTCACGTCATGCCTACAAGAAATGAAAGTTGCCTTGACCTTTTTATGTTAAAAATAAAAAGGGCTAAAAGCTCTTCTTTCGTAGCTGTACTACAGACGTCTGTTACCGATCATTACACTGTCTTACTATGTATCTACAAAAATATAACCAGGCATGACGCACAAAAAACAAAAACTATTATTGACTTCGACGGAGCTCTAAAATATCTACAAGAAAAACATCTAGAACAATTACTGTTAAGTAATGATCCAAACAAAATTACTGATTATCTTTTACAACAACTAATGGATTCACTTAACTACAATACAAAAATAATAAAACGCACTAAAAAAAACCGCATTATGAAACCCTGGATTACAGAAGGAATACTTAGACGCATCAGGGATCGAAATAAGCTTCAAAACCAATTTCGTAACGACCCTTGTAATGAAATTTAAAAAAATCTCATACACACGATACAGAAATCACTGTAACAATCTTATAAAGAAATTAAAAAGAAAATATGAACGACAATTACTCATGGGATCTTTAAAGAACAATAAATTACTCTGGCATAATATAATAACATATTCCACTAAATCAAGACGACTCGACTTCGAACTCAAATACCTAAAGCCTTCCCCACTTGAATCTGCTAACTATATAAATAATCATTTCTCAAATATTGGTAAACATCTTGCCCGGGAAATTGAACCAACTGTAACTCAAAATGACTTGAATCGCTACCTACAGAGTCTACCAAGTCAATCTCAATCTCTCGTTTTATTGAATACTGACCATAAAGACGTAGATACCATAATTAAAAATCTGAAATTAAATAGTGCTCTTGGTTGGGATAACATTTCTTCAAGTTATTTTAGATATGTAAAAAACGAAATTATCTCAGTTATTACTCACCTGGTCAATTTACGTTGATATATATATATATATTCAAAACCTTGAAAAGAGTGTAAAATTAAATAATAAAATCTGTAAGTTTTCAAGAAACGGATTTTTTTTTTAGATTATAGGAACTAGCATTCATATCCTACATACACCAACATACACATACAACACACACACACACAAATGCGCACGCGCACACATGCATACACATACATTTTAATCCCACATTTGCTTCCTTTTTGGTAATTACTTCTCTTATTATTACTTTTTAATATTGTTTCTTTATTATTGTTGTACCTTAAACATCTTGTATACTTGTACCTAATTCGTGATATGGAACAACGGAGTTTCCTGGCACAGGCATTTCATATGCTTAAAAGGAGACTCCAATAAATTTATATTTAAGTGCAAATTTGTTAAAGAAAATAAAAAAAATTTTTTACATCTCGTCTGCCCGTGATTACGATTGCTGAAAAGTAGCCAAAACGTCGGGACTATGTAGTTTATAATCAAAAATAAAAACGCGAAGTAAAATCCGAAAACATTAGTTTCATTTAAATAATATAAAATCTAAGGGATTACGATTTGTTTGAATATAAGATATTAGAAATACAAAATATTAATGAATATAGTGAGTCATTAACTCGTTGGAAACTTAGCTGATATATGTAATTTTATATATTCATATCCTATAAGTTTATCTTATTGTTTGTTTCCCTAAAATAAAATAAAATAAAAAAATAAAATAAAAATTATATCTTCATAATGTGCCTGTAGTATGGTAACTCTCTATGTCTATGTGTATGTGTGTGTGCGTGTGTGTGTGTGTGTGTGTGTGTGTGTGTGTCGTACCTCGTTCGGATCGATCTCGTACAGCGTCAAGTTCCCGTCCAGCACGTCCGAGGGACACGGTGAGCCGAGCGGAGTGTCGCACAGGGACCTGCGGCGAGGTGGAGCAGAAGAATAATTAATACAACTATGTACATTATATATCTTTATATATATAACTCTTCTGTGAGAGTGTATGTCACTGAACTTCTCTCAAACGACTGGACCGATTTTGATGAAATTTTTGTGTGTGTTCAAGGGGATCCGGGAATGGTTTAGATTCACAATTTTGTCCGCTGGACAATGTTTTTTTTATTAATTTTTAATTTATTAGTAGTTGTTGATAGAAAAGTTTTTTTTTTACATTAGATTTGACAACAATTTACAGAGGTGGTAGAGCCTAGCTGTGGTCAGTTACTACAGCTCGAACATGGGCTGGCTCGACCGGGGAAGTACCACCCTCTCGCAGAAAATCGGCGTAAAGTAGTCTTTACAAGACTGCGTTTCGTCCGGTGAGTGGGAGAGCCGGTTGCCCTTTCCCGTTTCCCACCCTTTTCTTTTCCTCCCTTTCCCACCTTTTCGTCCCCCATTTCCCCAATGAAGGGCGGCAACACATCCGCAAAATCTACGTTGCGGATGTTTATGGGCGACGGTAACTACCTACCATCAAGTAGGCCGTCTGCTCGGTTGCCCCCTTTTCCCATTAAAAAAAAACTAACTAATATGTCAATCATTCTGTCGCACTTCAAAACACGGAATTTTTATGGCTTTAATAGGTAAACTCCAAAAATACAAATAAAAAGACGTAACAGATATTTCTTGATTATAGCGCGATACGAAGTTCGCCGGGTCTTCTAGTATATATACAAGTATGTAAGACGTCACAGCGCGTCACTCACGGTGCATGTTGTTGTCCGGCGTGGTCGGCGGTCCTCAGCAGCAGCACCCCGTGTCTCCTGGTGAACACGAGCGCGCGGCCCCCCGCCTGGCACGCCACCAGGATGGAGTCGCCCTCCGACGACACCTCCAACACGTCCGGCTGATCCTTGACCGACGCTGGAATAGTAATATATATTACTAGATTAATATACTCCTATCAGGTGATGAGTTTACAAACAATAATAACATACAAGTTACAGAGAGGACGACGTCTTGTGAACCATTTATTAATTAGTTCTAGTTATATCACATATAATGTACTTTAAGTGACAAGTTCACATCGTCACACTACGTTTTCAGTTTTTTACTCGTAAACCTTCACTCACTCACTCACGAAAGTATCGACGTAGGTTTATGAGTGACCCATTATAAAAGCTCCGTATGTAGTGTGACGGTGTGAACCCGGGCTAAGGCTGAGTGCAGTGTGATTCGTACGAGCGACTCCGATGATGGCGTCGCTGTTGTAGACCAGCGGGGGCTGCAGCGGCAGGCAGCGGGGCGGAGTCTCGGAGCGTGCGCCCCTCACACACCACGCGGACAACACACGGACACGATCCTCAGACTCCAGGGACACGTGGGCTGAAATATAAAGCAGGGGGAGATACTAACAATACGAAATTTTGTAGGAGAAAACATAAGTATAACTACACTGTCCATTATAATTTGGTGTTGTTTGTATCATATGCAAGTAGAGAAAATGATAAAATAGGGAGGAAAATATTCTAAAAAGAATTTGGTATGAGCCTTATTATTACAACGAAATAGTTATGATTAACTTAGCAAAATCAAAATTATACTAGAGGAATTCGTAGAACCGATTCTCTGGAAGATGTGGAAAAATTCTATACACAGATATTATATAGAAATATTCCTATACTTCAGCCAAATTCAATGTGGAATGTTTAAAAAGCGTTGCTTAGCAACCAACGTCAGGCAGATGCTCAAAACATTTTTAGAAATATTTAAAACAATTATTTTTGATGTTAATGAAAATTAAAATTGATGATTAATAATAAAATATTTAAGACAAAGGACTAAGCGCATTCTTGGTTATAATTATAATGCTTATGATCATTTGGAATAATGTAGATCTCAAAACTAATACCTCCAATTTTAAAATGATATCAGGAATTACCTCGTAGTTATATAATTCGCTTTATTAACTTTGTCTATGGCCTCCCAAACGACAGGACTCATTTAGATAAAATTTTGTGTATATTTGCCAATTGCTTAAAAAACACTCCAAATGTTACAAACCTGCGATTTCTTTACGTCAGTATTAAAATATAGGGTTGTTAGTTTTGTAGTAATATTATAGTGGTAAATAAAGATTTTTACACTTTTATTTTAAGCTAATATTCATATAAATTACATATGTATTGACTGGCTAAATAATATTTTAAATAAAAAATGTTGTGTTTAAACAGTAAATTGTGTTTTAATGAATATATGTAGTTGTAATTATAATAATTATTATTTTATTAAGAGTGTATCAACCCTAATTATGATGACTCATGGTTTTGTTTACTAAAATTCCAGATCGAATGTGGTCGGAGTATAATATGTAGTATAAACTGTACCGAGGGCATATCTAGCGTCGGGAGCGCGAGGCGCGGCCACCGTCAGCAGCAGCAGCAGCAGCAGCCCGCCGGCCGGGTGAGGCTCCGCGTCCAGCGCACACACCTCCAGCCCGCTCAGCTCGCCTGGACACACCACATACATACATAGGTTACATAGGTAACACTCTCCCAACTAGTGTCATAACATCAGTATGTGTCTGACCGGCGGGCGCGAGGTGTGTCCGTGCCAGCGCGTCACACAGCGGTCTCCTGAGCGCGACCTCCCGCACGTCCCCGTCCTCCCACAGCTGCACTACCGGCCCGCCCGCCACCAGCGCCACACACTCCTTGTCCGTGACCTGCTCGTCCGCGCGGGGACTGCTCAGCAGGACCACCTTCACCAGTTTCTGAGGAAATCCTTTTATCAATATTACTAGCTGCGCCCCGCGGTGTTACCCGCGGATTTCCGGAATGTCAAGTAGCCTATGTGTTATTCCTGGACGTCAGCTTCCTGTCTACAAAATTTTATCAAAATCGGTTCAGCCGCTTGAGCGTGAAGAAGTAACAAACATACACACACACTCACAAACTTTCGCAATTATAATATTAGTAGGATTGCTCCAGGCGTGTTTGTCTAACTCGTCGAGAGGTTCGTACCGTATCATGGTTAGCCGGCATAGAGCCGAAGAACAGTACGGACACCCGTCGACCCAGACCTCCCAACCAGCCGCTCGGGGGACGGAGAGTTTGACACACAACAGACGGACGAGCCTCTGAAACATACGAGGATACATTATGTTCCAACACTCACAGGCGGAAAGAATATTGGGACCTATAAGAAGTAAGAAAGAATAATAATGAAATGCACATTTTTTTCATTTTAATATATAGAAACCAAATATCTTATCTTATATGTTATATCTCTCAAGGAGCAATTCTTGTATATATATTTATATAAGTGGAATCTCGGAATTGGATCCAACGATTCTCATGACATTTAGGATACAGGGGATTTCGGGGGCGATAAATCGATCTAGCTAGGAGTTGAAAAATTTATTTTATTTTAAAAAAATAACAAAAAGGAGTCGTCTAAAATATGACTCTTCCTGACATCTTTCGGTGAGTAGTAATACTACTTTTTGCTAATTTCTTTTACTGATTGCTTTAACGACACAACAGCAGATGGCATTGTTAAGTAACAGGAAGTCAATGAGTGTTTGTTTAGGCTACGAAATTGTTTGTCGAAAATTAATTGTCGATTTATATTGTTTTGTATCTTCTTAACATGTTCACTTAAAAATACCTCAACGAAATAAAAAAACACAAAAATAAATACTAAAAATTCCTAAATACCGAGCAAAGCTCGGTAACCAGATATTGTAAAATAAATTAAAGTTGATTGTGGCAGGTCTTTAGTAACTAATTAATAAACTTATAGAAAATTATGGCACCTACACAGAAGATAACAGCTTGGGGAATATCATTTCACATTTTACAATAAAGTACCCGCTAACCTTTAGTGGTAGTGATTCTGACGAGAGTGCATGTGGTGGTTGCCAGCAGCAGTCCATCCTTGGCTTGTATGAGGCGGTCACACTCCTGGCCGGCCAGCTCACAAGACACGTCACACGACGCACCCTCCGCACCCACGCTGGACCAGTAGCGGACCACACCCTCCGGAGACACACCTATACACGACGGCAACTGAAACACATAACACACATTCTATAATGAGACCTCTAAACATAAACAACATACTAATGAATTATAGATCACTAGTTTTAGACAGTATCTATCTGTAAATCTTCAAATGACAATTCAACTATTATAACTGTGATCAATCATAAGTACACCTTGAAGCCTGTTATCCGGCCCTCAGTTATACGGATTCGCGATTATCCGGACAACGGATAAGTCGGGACAAGAGAAAATGTCAAAGTGTAAGAGTGTGGTGTTGTTGAGAGTGGCGTACGTCAAATGACAATTACCAAATATTCTAAACCAAATTAAATTTATTAATTGCAAATTACCAATCACATATTGTCATTTATTTAATGATTAAATCTGCAGTTTTTAGTAGATATATGTATCTGTATATATGTAATGTAAGAAAATGTATCCTTTAATTATTTTTAATAAACATTGATTTTCATTATTATGTATTTCTTACTTTTTTTAAACAAACATATAATATTATGTACTACATATGCCCAAAACTGACTTCTCTTCATACATTCGATTATCCAGATTTTCATTTATCCGAATGCCTATCGACAACAATTAGTCTGGTTAATTGAGTTTCTACAATATTAATGATACAACTACAAATATCATCAAATTAATGCTAGTTTCTTAAATTCTATTTTCACATTAACTTTCTGATGTAACAATTTTATTTTGAACCTAAATTCAAAACCTATAGCATAATTATTAAGTTGCTTTCATATATATTATCCCAACCTGTGCATCATTCTCATAGAACAGAACTACTAAATCAGCTTTGTGAGCCAGGTCTGTCTGAGGCAGTGTGAGGTCACGAGCGGTGGCTGCGGGGAGTGAGGTGTCCCAGGGCCAAGCTAACACTTTACGGCCGCAGACGGCCCAGCACCAACCACACGAGGACAGACGGACACTCACCTCACTAGATGCTACAACAGAATTGAATGACACAACAAACAATTACAGTAGAGAAAAAATACAACAATAGTGCTATTTTACTTAAAAACAAAATGCCCTTATGCACAAAAAAAAGAAATGCTATAAGAAAAAACTCAACAAAGATTTAAATACAAATAATGGATATATACTACTTGAGTGATTCAATTATGGCAAAAGAAAGACATGAAAATGCTATATTATGTTCAAGAAATACTTACGAAAGGTAAGAGTTTCTGTAACCATCACTGGAAGTGGTGTTCCGTATGTTTCCAGACTTGTGAAGGGAGTTTTATATACAATTTCGCCGGTTTGTTGCTCTGATTGTTGCATGAACTTGCTAGAAATAAAATAATAGAATATAAAGACTAATAATAATTAAATAATGACCAAATCTACTAATAAATGCCTGTTATTTGTAAGATAATAATGAATTTAAATTGTATGGATTAGATTTTTTACCTATTTTTCTTTGCCGAACCCATTCCAATAGGTCTTCGCCCCGAGATAGATTGTCTTACTCGAGGAGAAAAAGGACTCCTCATTCCTCCTGTGCTGTTAAACTCCATGCTTATTAAAGTTTAAATATTGATTTACAATGAACTTTTTAACGCCGCTGCTTCTTCACCCGCGTTTTCATAAAAATCAGTAATATACTTCCACCTGACAACTGTGACTTGACGGGTGACAGTGAAGACTACATTTGACGGACTCAGTCGTTGGAAGTTCAAAAAATATAGGTAAAGAGGAATATTAAATCTTATGCTTTATTGATAAAAATAATTTACAGAACGAAAATTACAAGACTATATATTATACTTGCTAACTATAATGCACTTTCTTTAGTAGATCGCAGAGATAGGCTGGACCTGTGTTTCTTTGTTGTTATATACATTTTTTTTTTCTTTTTTTCCGCCATTTTTTTTATTGTATCTAGTAAGTTTTGGAGTAAGATCTAAACATTATGTAATCCATGTTGAGTTAACCTGTAAGTGATGATAAGCAACTGTAAAATTAAGTTCCCTGATGTTATAATGTAGTTATAAGTTTTTGTGTACTACGTTGGCTTCCTATTAAATAAAATAAAATAAAATAAAAATTACGTATTGAGAATAGCCTTAACCACCACAAAAGAAACTTAAAATAGTCATCAGTGTCTTTACATCGAGGGCTTAGTTTTGAACTTGAGTTATAAAACATAAAATATACTTAACAAATATAAAAAAATTAAATTATTTCAATCTTCGGTCGGATCCTTACTTTTTATTTATAAAATATTTTACTTGTGTGAAATTTATATAATTATTACAAATAGTAACTTAAATATATCTAGGGATTTGTTAATGTTAAAAGTCTATATACGAAATGGAAAAGAAATAAAAAATGTATGGATAGCAACAGTGTGTCAATTACTAATGTCAAACTTCAAACACCCCAACGGTTGATTGTTCCCGCTTCAAAGCAATGAAAACTATTGTTAATGATTTGTGATGTTTTCGTATCATTTTCATTATTAAATTCTGATCTCTTATACACTCAAGATGTATATAAAGTCTATCGTACTCGATGGCTTTAAGTCCTACGGGAATCGAGTGGAAGTGAGCGGATTTGATCCTGAGTTTAATGCTATCACAGGATTAAACGGGACCGGAAAGTCCAATATCTTAGATTCAATATGTTTTGTTCTAGGCATTACCAATCTTTCTAATGTAAGTAAATTTATTTTTATAAAATAGCCGTAATGTTACTGCTCCCGAAAAAAAAGGAAATTTTGTAAGAGACTCCTCATGGTTTAGTGTAAAAAGTAATATCTAATTGTATGTTATTTTTTATAACCTTTTACCAAGAAAATATTATATATTTTTAATAAATACGTATTTACTTATTATAAAGTCAGAAATATATTAATTTGTATAGTATATGATATAAATGGATACAATTCATGAATAATACATTTAAGTTAGATTATTTCTTTATTTTAATAATGAATGGATTTGTATGATCCTAATATAGTTTATTATATTATAGACAATGTTTCTGTAAGTTATATATATTGTTCCAGGTGAGGGCTGGAAGTCTCCAAGAATTGATCTATAAGCATGGTCAGGCCGGTATAACCAAGGCTACAGTGAGCATCACCTTTGACAATCGTGACAAGAGGCAATGTCCCATCGGATATGAGAACCATGATGAAATAACTGTAACAAGACAGGTAGTAACAACTAATCTATTGTATAGTCCTAATGTTGTTATGATATGAATATATATTTATATGCTTAATTTGTCTTTCTTCATAAGAGTATCTGTGTTCTATACTGTAGAATTTATACAGGGGATGAAGAAAAGACTGACATTCAATGAAACTGCTCTTAAGGCATCAGTTTTTCATCCTTCTAAATAATTCATAGCTGTTAATGGTCACCCAGGTTTCACTACCGATGTATTATTAAATGTTTAGCAAACACTGGACAGTCAAATATGTAGTGATTAGTTTTATAGTGGGTGACTTTAAGATTTTACTTAATATATTTACATGTTTTTCAGGATACCTTGTATTTATTTGAGTTTGTTGTAGTCTAAAAACTTATACTATTTGTAACTGTAACTTTAAAATATATGCTCAATTGATGTACAAATTGTAAAATATTTGTATAGTAATTTTTGAAATCATATAATCTTTAATTATTTTATAGCCACCCAATAAGATTCAAATTTTGGTGTTGAGACAGCAAAGGCAATGTTTTTTCAAAATATATTTCTTTTTAATATCCAAATATTTGGCTTCATCTTCAGAATAGTTTTATAATAAATGTGTAAAATAAAAATAGGCTAAGTCACATAAGCTATGAGAACATTTAGTAGTATCAAGTACTTTAGTGCAGCTATACCATATACTCAAAATGAACAAAAGACAGAAAAACATGTGAAGAATATACGTATTTATTTAGATTATAAAAGGAAACTACTTTATATCTAATTTCTATAATATGTAATTAAATATTTGCAGGTGGTGATGGGAGGTAAGAACAAGTACTTGATTAATGGCATCAATGTTCAGAACAAGCGGGTCAGTGACCTGTTCTGTTCCGTACAGCTCAACGTTAACAATCCACACTTCCTCATCATGCAGGGTCGGATCACTAAAGTACTCAACATGAAGCCTCCTGAGGTATTAACAGTATTCATATTTTCCACAATAAGGCAAGTTATTTTAATTTGATTACTCTCTGACTACTCTCTGAATTGCTACTTTCCAGATATTGTCAATGGTGGAGGAAGCAGCAGGGACAAGAATGTATGAAGCGAAAAAACAAGCTGCACAGAAAACTATAGAAAAAAAAGATGCCAAGCTCAGGGAACTGAATGATGTAAGACAATTGACCTCATAGACGTGATACTACAAGCATTTAATACTATGATAGTGAGAGACATATAATATGTGGAATGTTATTTGTAGATTATAAGGGAGGACATCGCTCCCAAGCTGCAGAAACTGCAAGACGAACGCTCGCAGTTCCAGGAGTACCAGAAGGTGGTGCGGGAGCTGGAGAACCTTACCAGGCTCTATGTGGCTTGGAAGTGGGTTCATTGGATATATACAGTACACATTATATATTAGTAAAATATACAGTAGACAAATAACTAATAATAATAATCATGAAATTGATATTTTTAACACAAATCAAGCAACCTTTGTAAAAATTGTAAAAAAATGTCTATTTTAAAAATGCAATTTGTAAATTTAAAAAATTGTTATTATTAACAATTATACAATTTCTTTTGTCTTTTTTGTAAATTCAAACAAAAATTTGTTTATTATACCATTTATTTATTTTCTTGTAAATTTAATTCATGTAACTTCATTGAATATCACTTTTAATATTTTATTTGTGTCTTTTTTGTTTAGTCTATGTAGTTTAATTTTATTATGGTCTTGATATACCTACTGTTGTTATTGTTTAGTACTAATACATAGTTATCTCTTGTATTGGAATTTGTTAACTGTAATAATTGGCAATCCCGTCATGTTGTGCATGCACCCTTAAGGTTATAATATGTTTGATACTATTAATGTTTAAGAAATATTCTCTATGTGATTGTGACCTGTTGTGTTTGCCTTAATAAATAAATAAATATGTAATCGGTTTTCAGATACGTATCCGCAGAGGAAAGCGCCAAGGAAGCAGCGAACAAGGTGACGGAGGTGCAGGACGAGATCAAAAACAAGAAAGAAATGATAATGAACAATGAAAAGGAAGCTAAAGAGTATGACAAGAAAGTAGCCGCACTCAGTAAGAAGTTGGATGAGGTGAGTGTTAGAGTGTGATATATTATATATAAGATTGCTAAATATTCCCCTATAAATAGAATATGTGGTCAGTATAACGATCTGTGTGCATTAACTCAAAATATTGATGTTTTTTCCGATTCCTTGCCGGAGTTTAAGCGAAAAATTTGTGATGCTTTGTCAAATCCTGTTAGTGGAATTTAGCTGTAGTGGTTTATCTTGATTGTTTTGTGATATTCTTTCTTCTTTTGTTATTATTTTTTTTTTTTTAAATATCTTTGTAATCAATAAGTAAGTAATCTTCAGCAGTGCTGTGTACGTCTATAATTGGTACACACATCAGAAGAGTGTCAGTTTTAAATGTTTAGTTTTAAGTGTTTAATGTATGTGCTGTTGATGTGCCATTCAAATAAATAAATAAGATAACCTCCTATGATAATATTTAATAAACGGTGTATATATAGGAGAGCGGCAGCGTACTGAGGGTGCTGGAGACGGAGCTGCAGGCGGCCGAGAAGACGGAGGCGAAGAGTGCGGCGGACTGGCGCGCGGCACAGGGAGCACTCAACACGCACGAGGCTCGGGCGAAGCTCGCGGCGCGCGCACTGGAGGACGACCGGGCCGCGCTCAGCGACAAGGAGGCGCAGCTACGGGAGGTACGCTCTTAGAGACATGGATCACAAGTTAGCTCTCCTATTTCTCATACTTTTTGTCATTCATAGGTGTCGAGTACTTTCGACCGTCTGCGGGAGGCCTGCACTACCAGCGAGGCCCGCCTGGCCGCGGCGCAGTCTCGCTTCCTGGCCGTGAGCGCCGGCAACGAGGACGCCTCGGAGTCGCTACAGGACCAACTCATAGGTTACTATACCACTATGACATAGTGTTACAAATATTTGGGCAGCACTTCCACTTATATGTTAACTACTCCACAACTTGTAACCGAATCCCCAGTCTAACACTTATATCGTATTTATAATATTCAAAAGTAACATTTAGATGAGGGTGGGTTATAACTTATAATATTAGACGCTAGTTCCCCTCATAAGAGTTTCCATTAAATAATAAAAAACTTAACATTGTGTAAAACATACTAAGACCCAGTTTCACCAATCAATGTTTAGTCTAATCACAGCATTTACTAACCAACCTTCAAAATTATAAATGTTTGTTAAAATGTTTACGTACCACAATGACAAATTAACAACGCATTATTAAACGTCATGATCAAATGACCGACTACCAAATTATTTGTTCTTGTTATAAGACGACCAAGTGGAAACTATAGCGTTTAACATGGCACATTTGCCACGATGCACCACTTTATACTTTGATCGTATACAGGGTGTTCTAAAAACTGTGTCAACCCTTAAAGGCATGTATACATATAAGTATAAGCTTTTTATAAAAAATAGTATAACTTAAAAAATATCAAGCAGAGGTCAGTTACAGTGCATAGTCTAAATAAATTTTAAATCGACATTATTTGAAAAAATGTTCCAAACATCTGACCCGTACAAGGTCAAGACACCGTATCGTCGCGATGACGCATGCGTGACCATTGACCGCAAGAGATTTGAAAGTGTAAAAATTAGTTATATCGATAAATATTCTATCGACATTTTCAATATTGCTATAAATAGTTATGCTTTTCACATTAAAATAATTTCATTTAAAATAACTTTTATTAATAATAAATATTATAATTTGAAACTTGTTTAGGTAAATTAACTACATACGTTGTATTATTAGGATAAATCGTTAATCTATTTCTGTTAAAAATGGTGTTTTACAATCAAAAATATTATTAAAGTTTGATATATCAAAATAAGTATCGAAATAATATGAATATTAAATATTTATTTATTGTTATGATTTTTTAAATATCGATATTTTCAATAATGTGAAAGTCACTTCGAGTTCGTCACTAGTAGCGCAGCAGGTGTGATGACGTCATTGAGTGTCATTGTGTTATACCAGGGCTTACAAACATTTTGTTACTGTACGTATAATAATCATTTAATATTTAATTTTATTATTTTTATTGAAGAGTTTGTAAATGTAAGTTGTTTTATTGTGTTCCATTTTCGATACTGATAACGCAGTTAAGGTTGACACAGTTTTTCATACACCCTGTATATCCCTCGATACGTCACTTGTAAGCTAATGCGACCAAACTTTATATATCGTTGGTTGCATACATTTAGCACACAAGAAGCTTTCTTTTCAATTTACTAGGTGTAACTTGTCAAAATCGTGTTGTCAATAAATTGTGTTATATATTATTGTGTTATAAATAAAGACATAAATTGTGTTCAAATTATAAGAAATAAAAAGAAAACTTAATTTTCAATGTTATAGAAAAGCTGGAGGCAAAATCATCATACTAAATGAAAGTTTAATTCACTGTATTAATAATAACAAGGAAATAGTCGCAACTGACAAAACAGATGACGTAACTATGGTTATAAGAAATCAGGGCTGTGATTGGACAATTGAGTTTTGACAATGCCATTAACATTAGGTTAGTCATTTGGCCGACCGCTAGAGCAGGAATTAATATTAGTGGCTGGTTAAGATATTTAAACGGACATTTGTGCGTGGTGGGACGCTCGATGCATCTAACAGAGCATCAAACGCCTTAACACGATGTTACTTATTTAACCATGATTGGTGAAACTGGGTCTAAGGCTCTAATTATAAATTATAAAACCAATCGTTAAGTATTTCGACATTTAAATGACTGTACAGAAATATTATTAACATTAAACTATTACAACAAATATGTAGATGGCTAGTTGATTGTTATGAGAATTTCCAATAAATATTAGAATATAAATAACGTCAAGGTTAGAATTGTGAAGTAGACAAATATTTAAATCATTATAAATAATTATCACTAACAATAGATATAGTTCCCAACATAAGGAATATAGTTCCCGATAGCCTCTAAGTTTATTGTAGTGTCTAAAGTATGTTTTCGTATTTTTAGCTGCGAAGCAACAAGCTTCGGAAGCGTCGACTCGAATATCACAGAGTCAGATGGAGAAGAAACATGCGGAGGATCGCCTCAAGACGCTGGAGAAGGAGTTCAAGAGTAGCAGCGCGCAGTACAAGAGAGATATGGAGGGGATCGAACGACACAGGGCCGAGGTGGAACGACTGGAGGTTGGTGGACGGATTAGAACTATATATTATTATAAACGACTTGCATCATCGTAAAGGGAAAGGGAAAGTATTTTTAAGGGTCAAAAACAATGCCTTAGATCTATTTTCAATTTGGAGGTTACGTACAGCTGTATACCGATTTTTAGGAAATATAAGCTTTTAACATTTCCTTGTTTATATATATTCGAAATTGCAGTCTTTGTGAAAAAAAATAAGCACATTTTTCCATCATTAAGAGAAACGAGAAATCGCGCTATAAATCTAAGGTCTCAATATCAGAATATTTTATGTACAGGCAGCCTCAAAACTGCATTATTGAAAAGAAACGTATTGGACATGGCCCCTACTATATATAACAAAATACCGAATGAGATAAAAGATTTAACTTATATAAAATTTAAAAATTTTTTGTTTTCTTTTCTAGTTAACAAGTGCTATTATTCCGTAAATGATTTTCTAATGGATAAGACATAATTTTGTTAGAAATTGCTGAATAAAAAATGTATAAAATATATAACTTAAATAACTATCTATCTATCATTGTATCACAAATCATAGGAAATATAATAAAATTGTATAGTTAATTTTACTTATGTAGTTAAGTTTAATTTATAATTTCAATTGTACGAGTATTGTTGAATTGACTTTGTTATTTTATTGAATTGTTAATTTTCATCTGTAAAACACTTAATATGAATTTATAATTATAATTGCATGGTCAATTTAATTTCTGATTTTAATTGAATATTTAATTTTTATTTATGATTTAAACTTAATATTTGCATGCCTTATGGAAGAATGTACCTGGAACTTAAACTAAAATCTTTTTGTACACCTATATTCTGTACCTTCATTCAGAGCAAATTAATATTATTATTATCGTTAAATTCACCGATAATAATTCATGAAATCTGAGATTATTATTGAACATTAGATATCAGGTAATGAATGATATAAATGATCAAAATATTATTATCAAAAATCATTCCTTTCTAGAGTGTGATAGATTGTCGAAAGCAATCAGCGATGGTTTTTCTTTTGATGGATCTTATTTAAAGTTAGAACATATTACGCTCAAAACTCATTTACAATAGAGTTTGCGTAAAATATAATGAAGGTTTTAGTCATATTGATATGTTTAATGTTTCCTTACACATTTAAAAAAATGTTGTTTGAAACCCAAAAATAAAATCTTAGTTTATTACTTAATATGTATTCCTTTTCCGTAAGTAAGATTACAATGTTACGTTTGTCGATTTTTAAAACTATTGTATTTGTTTGTTTTTTTTTATTTGTGGCAGCTTCATTGGTGTATGTTTTTGTAATTTTTATTTATAATTTAAGTGTATTGTGAACTGTTTGTGCCTTAATAAAGCAAAATAAAATAAAAATTAATCGTGTTCAGTAACCGTATGTTGTGTTCCAGGCCCAGTTATCGTCGAGTACGTTCAGTGTTGATCATCGAAGCGCCCTTCAAGAACAGCTGCGGACACTACGGGCCGGCGGGAGGGAGAGGAGGGACCGCGCCGACCAGCTCGCCGCACGTCTACAACGGTGTCACTTTAAGTACACGCCGCCCACCGCCAACTTCGACACTAGCAAAGTATCCGGTGAGTCCTTGCTCTATACATGTGTATGGCCCGCTAAATATATTTTTATCTTACTAACTGATAATTGATATGTGTTTGTCGTCTGTGCATGTTGCAGGTACCGTCTGCAGACTCATAGACGTCAGAGATCCGAAGTACTGCACGGCGCTAGAGACGGCGGCGGGCGGACGGGTGGGTTTATTTTATTTATTTATTTAATTACAAAAAGAATACGTGTAACATGGTTTTACATTGATTCCGTTTGTGGCAGAGCGGGGACTCCTAACACAAGATAATTCCATTTCTTAAAAGGAGCTCCCTAGCTGTATCTGTTTGTTTTTAGGTTTAAGTTACAGTAATAAACAAATTTTTATTTTTATTTTTTTTTATTTATTACATTTAAAGATGATAAGATAAACTCATTCAAATTTTTCCGAACACCAGTGTCGTCAATTTTACATTTTACACTTATATAACTAATACATAACACTAAAATAACTAAAAAAACGAACAAAACAAAAATATTCTATACAATTAAATACAAAAAAAAAGAATCTAACTACATAATATTTTATGTACAGAAAAATATTAACGAGGGTATATCTTGCACTTTGCAGATTACGCGATTATACTTTAATATTACTACCGTCGCGTCTCGTAGCAAAAACAAATACGCTGTTATACAGGCTGATATCTGTTGTAGACTTTATTATTTGGTAGACTGAATTATATTGAAATATACTGATTACCTTTGAGATGATTGATATGTGAATCCTGCAGCTATACAACGTGGTGGTGGACACGGACGAGACCAGCAAGCTGTTGCTGCAGAGAGGACAGCTACAGACGAGGACCACCATCATACCTCTCAACAGGATCTCCTCGCAACCACTGGCGCGGGAGACGGTCGCGCTGGCGCAGAAGATCGTAAGTCATTTGTAACCTGTTAAACGGGCGGGACACATATACGTATAATATACACGTCAAACGTAAACTATATCGTGTACGGGTACGACGCATAAACACGTCCTTTATACGTATTAGTGAAAGAATTCGCGCCCGTTATATGCTGCGTAATTAAAAAGGGAATGCCCCGGTTAACAGGTTAAGGAAATAAGAATGATGTTCCCGTCTGTACTGGTTATATGTTAACATTACCATGTGTATACTCCCAGGGCGGCGGCCCGTCCGAGGTTCAGTTGGCACTCGACCTGATCGACTTCCCGCCCGCGCTCCGACCGGCCATGTCCTGGGTGTTCGGCAACACGCTGGTGTGCAGCTCCTTGGAGGCGGCGCGATGCGTGACCTTCGACCCTCGGGTCAGGTGTCGCTCCGTCACCCTGGACGGGGACGTGTTCGACCCCGCGGGGACACTGTCCGGGGGCGCGCGGGCCCGCGGCGGCTCGCTGCTGTTGGAACTGAAGGAACTCAGGGACCTGGAGACACAGCTGGCGGACGAGGACCAGCAGCTGGCCGAGCTCACCAGACAACTGGAGAACATGCAGCAACAAGCGGACAAACACGCCGCGCTGCAGCAGAGGTTATTTTTTATTTTACTTAATAGAAAGCCAACGTGATACACAAAAACTTATACCTACATTATAACATCATGGAACTTAATTTTACAGTTGCGTATCATCACTTACGGGCTAACTCAACATGGATTACATAATGTGTAAATCTTACTCCAAAACTTACTAGATACAATAAAAAAAATGGTGAAAAAAAAGAAAAAAAAATGTATATAACAACAAAAAGGATTTAAAAAATAATAATAATAATCTAAAAACAGCTATATAAAACGAAACTTAATTACCAAAAAAAGTTGTGACATGACAAAAGGAAATGTTTTTTAATTTTACTTTTATACAAACTCAAACTATCATTAAAAATGTCTAGATTTGCTTTACGCTCAATATCATTATAACATTTAATGACTCTACTTATTGGCGCAGCTTGGCCTAAATTGGTCCTACAAAACCTACTTTTAAAAGTGTAGTATGTTGTATGTCTGGCATTTTGTCTCGGAACTACAACATTAATTCGATTTAATAGATCAGGACAGTCGATAGCGTTGGATATAATTCTATGAAAGAAACACATAGATAGTTAGCAAGTATAGTCTTGTAATTTTCGTTTTGTAAACTATTTTTATCAATAAAGCATAAATATCGTAAAAATTTCTTAAATATTCTTTCTATTCTGTCTTTATGGACATTATAATATGGATTCCAAGTAGTTGAACAGTACTCTAACTTACTGCGAACTAAATAATCAAACAACCACTGCCCTGTGTAGATACTCTTAAATTTTTTTGTATTCCTAATTATGAAGCCCATGGACTTGAAAGACTTATTAACAATATCGTCGATATGTGGAACGAAACTGAGTTTGGAGTCCATTGTAATACCGAGATCACGAAACTGCGTTACACTTTCAAGAACGTTGCCATCGATATTGTAACAAAATGATGTGTTAAAAGTTTTTTTACTGAATGTAATACTTTTACATTTTTTACAATATTAAGCTTCAAATAATTTTGTTTACACCATACTGTTAATCTATCTAGATCCTGCTGTAACTGTATCGAGTCATCTGGCCTATGAATTTCTGAATAAAATTTGAGATCATCGGCGAACAACTGAAATCTACTATGATGAAAACAAGTAGCGACATCATTAATAAAAATACCAAATAGTATTTTTATTAATGAATCTATCGTTACTAGAGGATCATACATCATACACAACTAACAATATGCCCGTCTCAGTCGGAGCGGCACAGCCAGTCGTGAATCATATTGGTCGCTCCAATAAATAGAAACTTAAGAAAATAGTGACTGTAGTACTGATGAACGAAAAGATTATTCCATCTATGTAGTTTATACTATGACATTAAATGAACCGGATTGAAACTTTTGTTGAAATTACCTTTGTATAGAGGCGTGTGTTTATATGACTTACAGGTTGGAGATGAGTCGCCACGCGCTGGCGGTGAGCGAGGAGCGCGCCGCCTGCACCGCCACCGCGCAGCTACACGCGGAGATACAGGCGCTGAGAGATAACGTGAGTCACACACGAACTATAGATACTAACTGACGACTACTTGACACGTGGACTTGAACAGGAGAATGGAAACTCACACCTCTAAACGCTAAACGATAAGCCTCACACCTGCTGGGGTACATTTCCCTCGATAGCGTTAGAATTTCATGTTACAATACATAACTACGGCTTAAGTTAGAAATTAATAATAATAATAATGTTTATTTATCTCAAACACATTACAATTGTATAGACATTAACATAATCTGATCACAATGCCTAAAGGTAAAAGGTATTTATGTAAATAAAATCTACTGTCCCTGAGCTGGGTATAAACCTGTATTTCAGGCGACAGTACTCTCCTGTTGCAAAGGATTCATTTTACCAAGTTTACTAAAGTGGAATAGCAAAAAAAGTCAACATAATATATTATGTAGAGTATGATAAACATATAATTGTTAGCTATAACTTAGAATATAACTAGTATAGTAAAATAGAATTAGTAGTATGTGTAAAATTGAGCATGAGTATATTTAAGATGTTTGTGTGTGTGTGTGTGTGTGTTTGCTTATTAGGAACCTAAGACTTCAAGCAGCTTTTCAATTTCATCGTACGACTTTGCTAGCAACCATTCATTGAGTACTTTTTTACATTTATTTCTATTAAGTTGATATATATTTATAAGTTTGTTAATTTTATTGTATAATCTGGAGCTCATAATATAATAATGTCTCCCTGCAAGTTTACTTCTGTGTTTTTCAATGTGGAGTATTATGTGGAGTATATACTCTCCTTTTATCACGATTATCAACATAAGTTAGGGTATTGTGTTTGCGTAAAACAGTTTCATAAATAAATAGTTGACGAACGGATAACACCTTGCAATCATTATATAAATTCGTTTGTCCGATATCTGTAGGGTCTTTTAGTCATCACTTATTAGAAATTAGAACATATATAAGATGAAGACTAAGAAAATAATGATAGAAATGTTTAAAACACATCTTGAATAAACTCACAATTCCATAGTAGATTGTTAACACGTATCACCTATTGTTATTTCAGGTGGCGCGTCTCACAGCGGCCGTGGAGGAGGACCGACACACGCAGCAGCAGACGACCGCGCGCGCCAGGGAACTGGAGATGAAGGTTAAAGACATCAAGGGACACAGGGAGAGGCGCGTACATGATACTGATATACTAACACGGAGCACTGACATTATATGTAGTACATATATACATGATGATTCAATTAAACTCACTAGCAATAAACTAATATTATAAACGCGTTAAATTGTGAGGTGTAGATGTATGAATGTTTGTGGTTCTTGCGTAACAAACGTACCTATCAGACTGTTGAATCTTTAAAGAAGCTCAGGCATCATAATAGGACATAAGCAATGATGTATTCCGGAATTTATCTTAGTTCTCACCCGAGCGTGCGTCACAGCTCTACTGTGTCTGACACCAAATGATACACACAACACTTTCACGGGCGATTACCAGATTGATGGCTCTAATACACTTTATACATTTCATTCCGATTTCAAAGTCTACGCGAACGAAATTCTTTACGTGTAACGCACTTCAATGTTTCTTCCATCTGATCCATATACAAAAATGCTGATAGACCTGCGGGTGAAGTTTGGTAACTTATATATACTAACGATCACCAAACTGTGACACAGGGAGTACAAGAAGGCCGAGGAGGAGTTGAAGCTGGCCAAGAAGGAGGCGGAGCAGCACACGGCCTCCTGGAAACACAGGGAACAGGAACACGACACGCTGCGGCTGGAGCTGGAGGAGCTGCGGCGGGCCGTGGAGGGGGGGGAGCGGGCCGTGCAGCTGGCGGGGGAGGGGGCGCTGGGGCTGGAGGGGGAGCTGCAGCGGGCCCGGGAGATACACGACAGACACGCGGTGAGCGCCAAGTATCCTACTAATATTATAGTATGTTTGTTACTTCTTCACGTTCAAACTGCTGAACCGATTTTGATAAAATTTTGTATACAGGAAGCTGACGTCCAGGAATAATACATAGGCTACTTTACAACCCGGAAATCCGCGGCTAACACTGCCGGGCGCTAGTAGAATATAAGTATTAAAGGATCAACTTCGATATGATTAGATTTAATATTCATATTTTAATATCGACCGTTCAGTTTTACATGTCGTGGATAACTAGTAACTACCCACACGTTCAATATCAGAAGGACACCTGCCACACTCACATAAGAAGTGTAACTCTGATATTAGATGTTACAAAATATATTGTGGTTAATAATAATGTATGGAATCGATTTATACAATAAATTATAGATTCTTACAGTGTTAACGAACTGTCTTGTACCAACTGATTGCTGATTGCCACTATTAGTGTAAATAATTCTATTAAATTTCTCTTCAAGAGGATGTTCTATATCATGGTTACTTGTCAGTTTAAATTTAATTATAATAAAAAGTCATAATTTCAATATTTTTAATATAGCTCAGTATGAATACGCGGTGCGTACTGGATGTACTAGGCTCAGGATCGATCATGTAAAGTTTATAACGTGTTTAAATCAGATTTGATCCGGGATATATATTTATTGTGTGAAGAATTTTTTTAGTTCATTAGTATCTGTTACATGTGACATCTGTTGTACAGAAGTTTAAAGATTATATCAAACGTTATTTGAAATGGAAATATGCGTCTAAAGAATTGTCTTTTATAGATTAAAAGATCGAAATAATATTATTTTTGATTCTTGTCCCCAGAAAACATTTGCAAAATGTTTTATAACACGTATAACTAATATATAGATTCCAAATGTAAACGAAGGTCTTGTACCAACTGATTGGTTTCAATTCTATTGAGTTTCTATTCACAGTAAAATGTTCTGAATCATTGTTACATGTCAACTTATTATTAACTATAACGTAAAACAAGAACAATTCCAATAAGAGAATATAGCTTAGCTCTAAATGTTGCAGAGTGGCGAGATCGAGAGGTAATGTATGTATTATATAAACATGTTCACAGAACGACATCAAAGAGATACAAAACAAGATCAAGATCCAAAAAGCGGAGATAGCGAGCCGCAGCGGGGAGGTCGCTAACCTCAACAAGAGGAAGGAGGAGCTTGTGGCGAGGAGCAGGGAGCTGGAGCTGGACGTGAAGCAGCTGGAGTACAGGGGCAGGGAGCTGCAGCAGGAGGCCGCCGAGGGGGAGAGGAAGGTACGCGCGGGGAGGGGGGGACGATGTATCTCACCTCCATCATGTGAACAGTCATTATCCCCTTTACTAAACTTCTCCTCTCACTAGCAATTCGTTTTTCTGTCCGTAATCTCGTTGTCGTGAATATTACTCTGGAAGCTAATTCGAGCAGACTAAGCTCCCAGGACGATTAATATTATAAGAGGAATATGTTATTATTTTAGTTTGAATTAAACTACTAATAAGGAAATAGTTTGATGAATTCGAACCTGTAACGACTTGAATGTCGCTTCAAATTACTTTGTTCAGTTAAACTGTCGCGTGCTTGTTACTGTGCGTGGATTAATAATTCTATATTAACCAAGTAAATGTAGCGGTTCTTAACATAATATATTTTCTTAAATCGGGGATCTCTTCAGCGGTACGAAGACTACACACATACAAATAAACACTACCCACCCTCCTTGTGAAACAATTAATACATAATAGTAAATTTTCACTTACATGTTTTACCATCACTCAACATGAGTGTTTAAGGGATTATTAAATTCGATCTATAATATAGTAAAGGCGTCATCTATTGAAAGAAAATAAAAACAACCGAGCAGCCGTCACCAGCGCCGCCTATAGTCAGTGTGATCACAATCGAAACTGATCTTTATTTTCACCGTGTAAACTACTATGTTGAATTCAAGAGAATATATTGTGTTTATCTAATTAATGATTTTACTAACGAGATATTGAAAATTTTCTCTGTGAGTTCTGAGATGACCCATATATATTTAAAACTCGAACACTAGTTTTTTTTTTGTATTAAGATATATCATATAACATTTTATTTCTCAAAGTTATAATCCGTTCCAAGATCGTTTAATGAACGCAACTTATTCGTATATCATCAGATCAAGTCCCTGGTGTCTGAGAACCCGTGGATCCCGTCGGAGCGTCAGTACTTCGGTCTGGCTGGAGGAGCCTTCGAGTTCGGCAGAGACATGAACTCGAGCGGAGCGCGCCTCACACAGCTCAAGGACAGAAAAGATCGCCTGGCGCGGGGACTGAACGCGCGGGCTCACACGCTGCTGGGGAAGGAGGAGGAACAGGTGAGACGTGAACCAACAATATATGAAGAGTCATACACCGCTTGACGTCACACTAACGATCTGTCCGAAGTTAATTCAATTCGAGACCTAGGTGAACTTATCGATAGCAATTTAAATTTTATTAATCATTTAGACAAAATAATATCTAAAGCTTGGAAAATGTTAGGATTTATAAAACGAACATGCAAGGATTTTAAGAATACTCGCTCATTGCTCTGCATTTGTAATTCTCTTGTACGTTCCAATTTAGAGTATGCATCAAATATCTGGAACCCATTTTATAACACTTATATCGAAGGACTAGAGCGAATACAACAAAATTTTACCCGTTTTCTTGCATACAAGGATACTAGTTGTCCTTATCGCGCTAACTACAATAATAGGCTAAAACATTTAGAAATGATATCAATTAAAAGTCGCCGTGAAATCAGCGATGTTTTGACCCTACACAAACTGATCCACGGTCAAATAATGTCATCTGAACTACTTCAGCAAATCAATTTAGTTGTTCCCCGCAAAATTCCTAGACACCCAATAAAAAAACATTTCAGAACTACAGCTTCTAAAACAAATTTAGGTAAACATGCACCCCTCAACGGAATAATTAATTCTTATAATGAATATTCCTCTAACGGCAATATCAACATCTTTCCCCAAAGCAAGCCAACTTTTGTGAAGCTCTGTAAAGATCTCATAGTATAACTTTAAACCCATTTTATCCATAAATTAAATTATGTCAACCCTTGTAGATTTTTGTTGTTGCATTTAAATTTTATTTTATGTTTTGTTTAATTATCTATAGTTTGTTTTTATTTTTAATTTTTAGTAAAGATATAATTAGGTTAGTATAGTCTTATCTTAAGGTCAATGTTGTTTACCCCTATAATGATTTATTCACCTAGATTTAATACCCAGTATCTACTATTAAGTGAATGTGTTAGTGATAAGTCGATGGTGTAACTATTTCTAATAAATAAATAAATAAATCTGTCCAGTATCAAGACGTGATGCGTAAGAAGAAGATAGTAGAAGCGGACCGCGCCAAGCTGGTGCAGGTGATGGCGGAGCTCGACGACAAGAAGAGGAAGACGCTGCTGACCGCCTGCGAACAGGTCAACAGGGACTTCGGGTCTATTTTCAGCAGCCTGCTGCCTGGAGCACAGGCGCGACTCACACCGCCGCCCGGACAGAACGTACTGGACGGACTGGAGGTAACGTGGATATGATACAGTATACATACATACATAGGAAATATATGTGGAAGTAAAACTTGAATTTAAATCCTGATAGAAAGTGAAGACACACCCGGAGGTCGCGGGTCGGGATTCCCCTCGTGCCAATAAACATTTTTTCTGTAGAGTCGTGGTAGCCTAGTGGTTAAAAGCCCACCTCTCATACATAAGGGCGCGGGTTCGAAACCTGACGGGTACCAATGTGATTGTTCCGACTTCCGAGTCATATGTACTTTCTAAGAGTATTTAGACACCACTGAAAGACTGTGAAAGCAAACGTCATGAAAAATCAGTAATTATAATTTCAAGTTATAGGTTTGAAATCGCCAATCCCTCTTGAGCAAGTGTGGTGCTTAATGCATCTGATCTTTTCTATGTGAGAAGAGGTCTTTGTTAAGCAGTGGGCTCTGATAGATAGATGATACTATCTCAAATATGCATCATATTAGTTATTGTACATTAATATTGATGTTCCGACCCCCGCCAGGTGAAGATCGGGTTCAACAACACGTGGAAGGAGTCCCTGGGCGAGTTGTCCGGTGGTCAGCGGTCGCTGGTGGCGCTGTCTCTAGTGCTGGCGCTGCTTCTGTTCCGGCCCGCGCCGCTGTACATCCTGGACGAGGTGGACGCCGCGCTCGACCTGTCGCATACACAGAACATCGGCCGCATGCTCAAGGAACACTTCACACACTCACAGGTATGTATACTATAGAGTATAGTCTGTTAGACTTAAGATGAGCTTTGTATTTGCGTTTATGTGAGTGAAAGTAAAAAGAAATAGACAAATTCAAACTCAAACTCAAATAACTTTATTCAATATAGAAGCATTACTACCACCACCACAAAAAAACTTTCACAATTAAATTTTATTATATCTTAAATAGATATAGAACATAAGTGCGAGTGCTAGTCTAGATTAAAAATAAAATAAACCAAACTTGTAAAAGACCAGGTGGTAATATTGTGAAAAATAATTAATTAATATTAAAAATGTTGAAATAACACTAAAAATTTTTCTTCACTTGACATTGCGTTTTCAACATTTGATGTTGCTACCAGTACAAAGGGTGAAGTGCGGAAGCTGCGGGGCGGAGTGAAAGCAGTATAAACCGTTTCAAACTTAGAAAAAATGTGGGATTTAAAAATTTTACACTTACACGAATACAAAGCTCAGCTTATGTCTCGCGCATTATATACTAATATCTTTGACATATTTACATAAATTCTTATCGTCGCTGGTAGTGTGTGAGTGTGTTGGTCGTCGTTTGTTTCAGTTCATCATAGTGTCTCTGAAGGACGGTATGTTCAACAACGCTAATGTTCTGTTCCGCACGAGGTTCGCTGACGGGATGTCGGGCGTCACCAGGACAGACAACAGGCGGTAGAAGCCGGGCTATATACACGGAATTACTTCATAGATTTAAGATTATATTGTACCAACTGAATAATATTGTCTATATTATTAGAACAACAATATCCGATGATACAAATGTAGAGAAACACGTGAATGATTGTGGACATTGAATAATATTGGAGTATTAGACTATAAGTGATTTTGTTGACATTCAAATTGAAATGTTGACGAATGCTCCGGAGACAGGATTTAAATATTAAAATAGTTCTGAATGGTTTAAATGTAATAAATAAAAAGATGTCTATGTACGTGTAGGAGTGTCTCAACTAGTTCATGTATTCAGTGTAAAGTTATTTCTGACTGGAGTGAGGTGTCCACTGTCTGCTACTATTTATAATAAAATATTTTACATATAACTGAAGTTTTTTTTACATCGTACCTCATATTCAGTCACTTTAGAATATTAAATCGTATATCTTTAAATCAGCAATTCTTATATATATACATATAATTCTTATATATATTTATGTATCAGCGGAATTGGATCCAAAGATTTTCATGAAATTTAGTATATAGGAGGTTATGGGGCGATAAATCATTTTTAGAAAATGTTATTTTATTAAAAAAATAAATAAAAAGGAGTCACGGATAGTGTAGGTGTGATGTCAAATGATTATTTAAAAAAAGAACAAAAAGGAGTCGTTTAAGATATGACCCTTCCTGACATCTATTGGCGAATAGTAATACTACTTTTTGCTAATTGCTTTAACGAAACAACAGTAGATGGCGTTGTTAAGTACCTGGAAGTCAATCAGTGTATGTTTTAAGATTACACTAGGAAATTAATTATATATTACTGATTTATGAGTGAATATACGCTAATTGAATTCCATTGGTCTATAGACAAATTTTATGTGAAAATCATTATATTATTATCTCTCTATGCTTAAACAATAAAGAGTATGGCATTCAATCTGGCCCACAAAGACTATGTATTCACGATAATTATTTATTTTATATTTTTAATAATTTAAAATAGTTAAAAATGTACTCTGGCCTTCCCATTTATGAATTAAAATGAACTTATGGCTAAATACTTTCAAAAAGTACACAATTATGTTTTTTATTTAATGTGGTCATACGCTTTAATAAAAACATCGAAACATATTTTAACAAAATTAAGAGTAAAAATATTTATTAATATAAAATAATATAACTTATTTTCGAGTCATGTTACAATTCTGTCACTTCATCTCGAAGAATTCAAAGACTTAAAAATTGATTAAAAATCATAACTTTGTGCTTTTCATCTTAAAGATCGGGCGAAAAACAGTTTGAAATTAGAGGCAAGCTAAATAATTTAAGGAAAATTCAACAAAAATTGGATCTGTTTTCGATAAACTTTCGGAAAGTAATTTTGTGTCAGTCGTTGGAGTATTTCCTTTGGTAAGCATATATGTAGGTATAAAACTTTTCTGTGTTAATAAATTAACTCTATAAAATAAACACAAAAAAATTAAAAAAAAATAAATGGTTGATTTGTCATCTGGCTACAAGGCTCAATACTAAAAAATTACATAAACTTATAATAAAGAACTGGAATCTTTTTAAATGTTATTAATAAATACAGAACATACAAAGAAAGAAGAGCCAGAAGTAACTAGAACTTGAAAACACGAGAAAAATAATGACATATGAAAATATTGAACTTTATAAACATATATTACAACTCGAGCATAAATTATATTTGAAGCCCCTCAGTAACGAGCCACGGAAAAACACTCCGTAGAACTTCAGCCATGAATAAATATCAAGTTTCTAAAATAAATACAAGGCACCAGTAATTTTATTTCGCTCAATATAATATCGTGTTGTGCATCGAATACCCATTTCATATTGGATGGATGGCGAAGTTATATTTCCCCGGAGTGAGCTGCGAGACATGAGAAAACACTTGCAGTAATAGAAATTAAATATGATATTGAACAATAGCACACACTTTGTAGACGAAATAAGGAAGGGGTGAGGAGTTCACATCTTGAGATGTAAACTCTAGAGATTTAGACACTATGTATATAATAAAACAATCAATATGTTATCAATAGTACACATGTAAAATAATGAAAATAACAAACTTTAGATAATTAAGGAAAATTATTATATCTTAAGAAAAATAAAAGTTTATTCATCTGTTTTTCTGAATTTTGGACTCGATATTATTAGGTACTTTTATTACAAAACACATTTGAATTTTTAAAGTAAATAATTAAAACAATACAACTTAAATGAAACTAATATTTTCGGATTTTACTTCGCGTTTTTATTTTTAGAAACTACATACTCCCGACGTTAGATCTCATTACAATACAACTTATTAAAATAACAAAATTTTTGAGAAAATCCGAGGATGAGGTTACATAACCACAAGTTCAACGCCAGACGTCATTGGTTGGAGTGATGGTTTGTAAGTTTTACATGATTACCCAATGTCGTGGAACATTGTCAAAATACCACGGATAAATCGCTGGAAACCCAACTGGTTTTACTTATTAGGCTAGACCCGGATCTAACCCGTTAAGTGTTCGATGAAGTGAAGCATAAAGCTTGATCGTCTCGATCGTGAAACAGTAGGAAAAATAGTAGTGAAATAATTAAAGGAGTGTCAATATCTGAATCAATGTGTGATAAGCGTCCAACAATTATGAGGACTACCTTTTTCAGATACTTCACAAAGAGCTTGTGTAATCGATAAGGAAAGTTCTTGAGGGATAGCCACGAGCCAACAATCCCTTCCGGATCTGCGGTTGAGTCCTTTGTATTATTGTTTAAATTTATATTGTCCTTTTTGGGAACTATAGTAATTTTGGTCACTTGTTTTTAGCCCCGAATTTCTTAAACTAGAATAAATTAATTTTATTTCGGTTTCGGCAAAAATATAGTGTCTCACAAAAAAAATTTGCTTTTATGATTTTCATTACAAATTGCATATATAATCTGAAAATATTGGCAGTGGTAACTACGTTTATTTGAGGGTTGCACGATATTTATGATGTGCTTTTAGGGCCGGAGCCAAAATACAACTCCTATTTACGGTATGGGTACATGTAGAGGCATACGTCCAACAAATTGCAAATGCCAAAGGTGTATTACGTTATAAATTCATCTTTCAACGTCAAAAGTAAATAAGCTTATTCAAATTTTACCGTTGGTTCATATTCCTGTACAATGAAGAAATAAGGCTCGTGGAATATGTATTTATATGATTACGATCAGAATTTAATATCTCACGGTGAAGTAATTTTACTGCTTAATACAGTGGACACGACATTTTTTAGCTTTCTAGGAAAGTGCTTGTTTTACAGTTGGATAACTAATCTTAATAAAAGATATACATTGGAATGATTCTAAAAGTCACTAGTATAAAATTTGTGCGTTGAAATGTTTCAGTTATTATTTTTTATTTCATATCATCTAAAACTGTTTTCTTCTCTTTAAGTTATAAACAAAAATTAAGATAGAATCAACAAACATACAAACTCATCTGCATGTTACAGTCTCCATATGTACGCTTCCATTAAAACATGAATTGCTGCCATAAATAAGAATGGCAGAGGTCATACAGCCCGGCGGGTCGGGTCGGGAGCGGCGTGCCATTGATAAGCGTTAATGCCGAGACAAATAACTGTCAAGCAGACCACAATTTTTTTAAACGCCCTATCTACAAAGACAGATAGCAAATATTTGCATAGGTTCCTTATATGAGGCATAAATTTTAGACCTTATTTGCATTTTGTATACATGAATTTAGATTATCACTTCCCTTTATCCGTAGCATTTGACCGACATGGAAATATAGAACTAGTTTTTAGATACCTCATTAGTTAGGAGGACAAATTGCCATTGTTACAAATTACAATTATAATTTATATAATATAAAAACATTTGAATTATGAATGCTGAAAATGCTTTGACTATTTAATTTGGCAACAAGGTAAAGCAGTCGTATTTTTTACTAATTGCAAACATAGGTACATAATATATTATTTGCAGTGTGCTGAGACATAAGAGAAAAATTTCTAGCGATATATTTACGTCAAAGAGAAAAGAATTCTGAAATGTCATTCGAAGTAAGATATCGAATCTGTTACATGAATATGCCTTTTACGAACGTAACTACAGAATACATTTCAACTTTATGTGTATTGCAATATTGTATTTTTCCATTTCAATCAACTTGCATTACCTATAGTATTTAAAACAGTACGAGCGTGATTTTTGTCGTTTAATTCTTGTAATAATGTTTACTACTTAGTTACTTTATAATCAGTTTATTAATTGAAAAAGACTATTTCAGCCAATGTTAATATTAAAGTTATTCGTATGTTTTATGGGTGAGTGTTATAACATTATTAATTATTATTGAGTTGAGAATAGTTGCAGTTTCATTTTATATAATATTTATGTTTACTTTTATAAAAATCTGTAAATCCTTACACATAATTATCTTATACTTAAAATACTTACATGAATTACATAATGTTCTCAATGTAACACAATTTAAAGGGACTAAAAAATATTGTATCAATGTATTTTTATCGAAAGAATCAAAATGGAAATATAAATGATGTTTGGAAACAATATATACAAGTAAAGGTAATGTTTTTGTTCATTTAAACAAATCAAAGTCTACCTAAAAGTTAAATTGTATATTTCTAGTATGTGATCGGTATTGTACACTCGATGTGTCAAGCGGTGTTACTTTGAAAGCATCACCAGCTCTCCTTCATCAGTCTGTAACAAAACCTTCGTCTACTAAAGCGCTGACAGTGTCGCTGCAAAAGGGTTTTCCCGATACATTTAGAAGGTAAATGGGTCTGTGAAAAAAAAAATAAAGAGTGGAACTAAGAATATTTTAAATGTCGTAATACCTATTCTAAAATTTAAAAACCACTTCATACTTCATACGTTTATTACTAGATAATTTATTTTTGTCGCCACAAATTCTTTTTGTCAAAATGCTGGTTCTTGGTGGAACATCCAACCAATATTATAAATGCGTAAGTTTATGAGGGTAATACTCCTGGTATTAGTCGCTCTTTCACTCAAATGATTCTTTATTTCAATGTAACTATTCAATCATGCAATGGACACTAAAGAATAAGGTCATCCCGGAAGTTCATTTAGAATATTCACGATTATAGTTGTTCATTATAGTTGTACCTAATTCTTATGAAGTCACAACACAGAGGCTGAAGAGTATCGCCAAAAATTTATTACCAAATCTATTGTTTATAATTTCAAAACTTAAACTTTGTTTTACATTTCTTTCTAAGACAAATTCTGAAGTCCAAACTTAGTTCTTAGAAAAAATATATCACTGTTCAGCCGATTTAATGTGTAAGCGCAAGGATGGTTCAAATTTAATTTCTATGAATAATTATATGACTAACATGTTATGTGATGGCATTAGTCTAAAGCATATTAATTGTATTAAAGAACCTAAACCTCACAAGATGGAAAATTAATATAAACGTGTATTTTGAAGGAAAATGGACGAGGATGTTTTCTACCTGGGTCCAAAGCGTTCAAAATATTACAACCCTAACTTTGGGTTCGAGCCGTACTGGATGGGTGGCAGTTGGGTGTTCGACAGGTTAGATAGAACAACCGCCAAACCCACCAACAGCATCTGTGGCAATCCGTGTCCTGAAATGTATATATTGTAAGTGTATGACCATTAACTGATGTACCTAATAAGAAATGGTTATCAGAAGTAATGAAGATAATGCTTGCATGAAGGTTTGGGACGGTATGCGCTAGAAATGTACTATTTCAAAGGAAACAATTTAAAAACTACTGCGATCTTCTTAACGAAGACTGCACGGGAAGAGCCAGTAAGTATGATAAAATAACTCATTCTTTATGTTTGACACCTATGCTTTGCACTTTGTACTTTTGACAATTGACATTTTCATCTTCTCTCCTCGCGAATCAGATAACTGGGAAGTAGTTAAAGTGGAATTATCTAATATATACGAATAAAACTACTGCACCTCTGACCAAATATTATTAATTGATGACAAAACCAGAGGTATGGCATAATAACGGTGTATAGCTCCAACAATAAATAAAAAGCTACTTAGTAACCATAGGAATTAACAAATATTGATCAAAGAGAGTCAAAGACATTATGTATTAATTAACTCAGAAATAATTGTGTGATATATAATATGGGAAGGAAATATATTTTAAGTCATTTTTTTTTTGTATAGTACTCATAATAAATATATAGCGTGAAAAAACAAATACTTAAACATATGCCACCTAATACACACATGTTGGGAGAACTAACTTCATTGAATTTCGCGCCTTATTATAATAATTATAACTGTAAAGTGTTTTTATAATAAATTCATAAGTTTCAATGGGAAAAGAAATAAACAGACTCATTCATACATCCGTCCTACAACTTTCTGGGCATAAGATATAATGTAAATGACCATTTTATGTAGAATAAATTAAAGTGTTCCATTTAACATATCAGTAATTGTTTCACATTGGTGTTTCTTTAGAATGGATGATCATGTACCGAGGCGATTGTAAAGATCATGCAACTTATCCCACCGCACATAAAAAAATATTAGCTCGAGTTTCCACTTGGGAGTCAATATTTTATGCAATTAATTCCATTACATTTTAATTTATTATACTACTAAACGAGGAATTACGAAGAAACAGAAGATCGTGAAGAATCATTGTTGCAAGATGCCTTACTAAAATCTGATAAACATCAGTGACCGAGCAACCATTATTTTAATAATAAATGTTATTTTAATTATTAAACCACGATCTCGTCTGCTTGTGAGCACGGTTGCTGTAAAATAACCGACACGTCGGTAGTATGTAGTTTTTTCATAATAAAATGACTGTAGATCCGGAATCCGGAAAAAATTAGTTTCATTTATAAATAAACAATATGCTTAGTCTAAATTTTCATGGTCATTCTACATACGAATCGTTAAAGAGTTTCTGATTAAAAAACCTTTGGATATTTAGTATTAACGTGTCTACGTATTAGAATTAGAAACGGGCAACACTTATTAGAGTGACGATGCAAACTTAATATTCATAAAGATATAATTCAGTTAATGTTTCAACAGAAGCAAATTAACAAAACAGTCGGAATCTTATATTCTATATACGAGTTTGTATGATATAACATATTTTTAAACAACTTTTTTCAAGTGTTTCTAAATCATAAGTTTTGTATGTCTTTTGAACGAAATAACTAACGATTTGTTCATTTGCTTTGTATGTCAATGTCATTAATGCTTTTATTTACAAATGAAAACTGAAAATGATATTTACAATTACGTGATATTATTATTTTCATATAGCTGTGCTTGTCATAACTCACATGTATAATGTGTATCTATTATATATTTTTGTCAATCAAATCCCACAAAAAATGTTATAGTAGACAAATGAAGACACAAATTAAATAATTAATTTGAGCGGCCGCACGCACACACATTCACGCACTCAAGTACGCACACACACACACACATTCCCAGACATCAAACTTATAACACTCCTCTTTTTGGGTATAGCCTTCATGTGAATTATTGTTTTTACAAAAGTAATAAAATAGTGAGACTAAAAGAGCAAATTGGATTTTACTCCTTTGAATTTGTATTGATTTTGTTTACTATAACGGACTTCTTTAGTATTACAGTCTTCATGATGTTGTTAAGAAAACCGCTTGCTACTTTTTCAACTTAAAAGCTGAATTTAATTAATAAGTAAGTAAGTAAGTACATACATATACGTATAAAAAATTTGAATTATAAACCCAATATACATATTTTCTTTCCCCTTCGTGTTCGTAATACCTAGTATAAGAACTTAAGGAATAAATAATTATATATATATATCGGCCCCATCAGTTTTAATGACAGATGCAACATGAAAATAACTTGAAGCTGTCATCATGTATTCATGATTCATGATTAAAAGCATAATAGAACTATGTTTAAATTTTGGTATAAATATGACGTCTGGACGCACGACAGCAGAGTTCAGTGAGTGCGGACCATTAAAGAATATGAAGAACCTTCAAGAAATATAAAAACATTTAGAACAATTTTAAAACATCATAGAACGTACTGGAAGAAGTGACATTAGTGACGTCAGCGAGGCTGGCGTCTCTCTCTTTAAAAACTATGAATTTTGTAATAATTCCGATATATGTACATATGTATATAATCTAACACTACAGAAAACTTTTTTAAACACACCTAAATTTACTAAGATGTTTCAGCGTAATGTTGAGAGCCTCACGCATATCTTACAATATTAAAGTTTGCAACACGATTGTAATATGTATGTATGTACTATATACGAGAGTATCGTTACATAACCGTTTGAAGTTTTATTATTATTCATGTCACCACACTAAGAACATGTCTGATGTTGGGCATAAAATTCATTTTTAGGTTTCTACTGTGATTCAGTTCGTATGGCTTATAGATATTCGTTTTTAATAAACAACATAAATCTATTCCATTGATTATTAAATCGTAGCGAACTCGGTTTTTTCCATTTAATTAAAATGATTCAATATAATTTTTATTGTTATTGTTATATGACGTCATCTGAACCTTTCTGAATGTATTCAAGTATTCAATGAAACAGTCTTCTGACTTCGTTGAGTACTGTCACTGTTATTTCAATGAATTTACTTCTGATTGTATTTTTTAGTAAGTATTTCTTCCATATAACTAAGTATAAAAGATTATGTTAAATCCAAGATGCGTTAAATTTAATTTGAATATTGATTACAGTCCAAATCACTCAGTTGCAAGTTCGATCTCAACAACCTCGAGTACCTGAGTAAGAAATAAAAAGATCGAAACTAAATATTTTGTTGAATAAATTATTAAATAATTTTTTTTTAACATTTCTTAGTTATTTTGTGCCAATAATAATTCAATCCAAATATTTTAATGTCACCGGTACTGAGTACGGATCGTATAGATATTGTCTTTTTTTCATTAATTATACAAATATTTTTAAAGAAATACTGATGTGTATAATAACGGCAAATCATTACTCCTAGTGGTATACATAACCTGTTTGGACAGAAGACAACAAAATTATTCAATCCTAACTATGGCTACGAGCCTTACTGGGCTGATGGAATCTGGGTGTTCCAGAATCCAGAACTTCCACCTGGAATAACGACAACCCCGGTTCCTATGGTATGTGGGGAAGAGTGCATCGATATTTACACTAGGTGTGGCTCATTAATATTATTCACGAATACTTTCTTATTGGTTGGTTCATTTTTCTCATATTCTATTTAGTATAGGAATGGTGTGCGCTCGTCAAGTTGGTAATCTTAACTATCAAGGTTGCACACCGACTGTATTCGCCTGGTACTGTTCCGGGTACGACATTGACGAACAGTCAGGAGGATACCACACCTTCCAGACTTACTGCAAGTTCCTCGACGCACAATGCCGCGCGCCAGACAACCACGACGACAGCTGAGTTCATAATACTTTATATTAATAATATTTTTACATTAACTTTATTTGATATGACTGAAAGGTATATCGAAACTGACGGAGTTCACTCCAACAGTCAAAAATTTGGATAGGACGAATGATATCTTAAATGCAGGCCTATGCCTAAATCTATATTTATTTTATAATATTTAGTTTGTTATTAGGATGGATCCTGGTTCACCGAGGAAAATGCATCTGGCCTCAGCACCTCGTCTTCAAACCGCTCAACGCTTATGAACAAGTATACAGTAGATTGCAGTTCGACCTCACGTCCGTAGCATCGCTGTTTGATAATTTCACTATTAAACATACAATATTAAAAGATGGCTACTGAAAGAAATGTATTGGATCATTTGATGAAAGATGTAATAATATAATAACTAACATCCATATGTTTTAAATATTTATCAACTATCTCTGAGCCACGAAAGTACCTCAAAATGATTACGAGCTGTTCAGTTGATTTAAATCCGATTTAAATTCAGTGGAGATCCAAAAATTCTTAGTATTATTGCTTTAAAACAATAAAAAAAAGAAAACAAAATAACTTGTTTGTGTCTACACAATCTGCAGGCTACTATAACTATCAGAACACTTTTTATTAAAACAATTAACATTGCCTTTTTTTTAATTAAATCTAAACTGGTCATACACCTTTACTTTGTGATTATTTTAATTTTATCATGTAACGACAACATTGAACATGTACTCGTTATTAATTTCGTTAAACACACATCACCAGTACAGAGCTCGCAGCTATAATTTTCATTATTTGTATATAAATTCACTAATTAGCAAATTAAAACACATTCACTTGCTCTTAAAAAGACAATAATAACAACCTGGTGAAAAATATATATAAACGCCATACCGACAAATTAAATAGTCCCTTTTCATTTGATAATTATAGCAACTTCCATGACTTTTTAAATCTGCATGTGTGTGATACATGTATTTGTTTTCATACAACATAAGCTCTGTAGTCGTCCTGGGATAACATGCTAAGGCCGCTTTACCAATTCATAAATCTTGTGATATTAAATGTCTTTAAGCATTCGTATTGCATAATGTATGTTTAAAACTTTGGGAAAAAATTATAACATTATGACAAACGTGATTTATTTCATAGAATAGTTGAAAAAAGTAATTAAAACATACTAAACAAAAGACCTGTATTCATACGATAGATTTGAATCAATAAAAAGATTGAAATATTTACGTTTGCAAACCAGTGTGCGAGCACGGATCTTTGATCGATAAACATATCGAGACGATAAATCGATATACTTATCGAATTTTAACGAGGGATGGTAGCATGGAACTCGCTTCGATATGTTTATCGAGGCTTGTAGAGCGCTTTATTTTATCGATATAAAAATTGGCAACGTCAGTTAAATAATATATTTCATTCATTTATCATTCATCCATCATTCATAAATGTTGCCAGCTCTCTCCTTTATTAAATTTTTGTGTATAGCAATTAACCATATGTTGTTGTAACTTGATAGTGTCAAGCTAGTCTCTTAATAAAACCGGCCAAGTGCGAGTCGGACTCGCCCATGAAGGGTTTCGTAGCAACTAATAATATAATACCTATTAATAATAACATAGGAAAAACTAAGGATGACTAGAATACGTTTGTTTTTTTTAAATTTCCCCTTACATGTAAAAAGGGGGGGATAAAAGTTAATGCGTTTTTTTTTTCATTTATTTAGAAAATTCTTATTTAACTATTCAGTCAAGAAATAAGACCAGCGTAATTCGTTTTTTTGGAAATTCCCCCCTAAAAAGAAAAAAGGGGTCGAGTTTGTATGAAAAAATCGTAATTTCTGATAATACTTCCAACAGAATTCGTATTTGGCTATTCATTTAATTCGGAATTCTTCATCTCCTAAACCGAAGAGGTTACTTCGATCTCGGAGATTCCGCCGATGAATTCTTCGTTCATCGCGGACTCTTCTGGCGGCCTCTGTCTCCAAAACAATAATATCCCCAAAGTCCATTTTACAGGTTTTCCTTGAAATTCACTTCCTTTTTATATCGAATTTGTTTATTGACCAACTTTAAAGTGTAGACAATAACGAAAATATATCAATGACAACTGCCAAAAATTAGAACCATGCCGACATTGTAATTTAAAATTGACAAAATTCGATAATCTATGTCGATCTAAATTAGGTTTAGACGTAACTCGACAAAATTGAGATCCATGCTACCAATGTCGTTATATCTACATATAATGTCAAAAACGTCGATACATAAATATCTCGATAAGAGTCGACATAAAGAACCGTGCTCGCACTACAGGGGTACAAACATTTATTCATATGAATTTTATTTAATAAGGACGAAAACAACATGATATATTTTCAATAAATTAATTATTAAGATAACTATCTCCAGATTATGTTTCACATTCAACAAGTATTTGCTATAACACTAATAATAATTCTACTAATTAAGGGTCTTGTATAATATTACTATTTATATGTAATAACACGCTTAAGATAGGTTAAAACGAACCTTAATTTGAAAACATAGAAATTTATATTCCAGACTAAAATAAATTACTATTAAGTTAAAAATTATTATTATTATTTCGTATAATCAAAACGATACATAGTTAGTTTCTTCCCACTATATACTGAGCTTTAATACTTTCCCACTTTCAACAAACAGTTTTTTCTTGGTAGGAGGTCATAACACAGGCGCCACCATAGTTACTACCCATCACTAAAAGTTGATTCGCGATGTTTCGGTATGTTGTATGATGATGAGATATAGAAGATGAGTCTGAACAGGTATTTGAATTCAAGCTGACTAAGTGTATGATTAACATCGTGTCGGACTCTCGGTCGTGGGTGAGGTACGGAACAAAATATAACAGAGGGAAAAGTATTGAAAAGTATTGAAATTCAAGTAAAAATTTTCAAATTAAACTTCAGTTTTCATAACCAAATTCTAGTAAAAGATGCATTAAAACGCCAGTGTTAAAGACTATTCAAAATAAAACAGTAGGCTAGTTTTAACTGGAAGAAATAAAAAATATACCATATGATGATGCTTCCAATTGTTTTTTTAATTAGATCTAAAAATCACATAATATATTTATCATTATTCTTCATTACCGTGTATGCAATGTATCAAGTAGAAATTAATTTGTTATTTTCAGACAGAAGAGTGTTCTTCAATATTAAATCACCTGTAGTGTCTTGGGTATTCCCGCAGCTCTCATAACTTATGATAAAAGTAAAATTTTATTGAACTTCCATACAAATATAACATAATAATGGACTCGTATTTAAAAAGAAGCCATCGAAAAATTATATAAATTACCTAAATAGGGTAGTCATTGTTATAACTTTGAATGGAATGGAGTTTGAGCTTATTGTTAACACAATATTTTAATTTTGTATGAAATATAAATAATACATGAATGTGTTAACAGTACAAACAAATTTTATTAATAGATTAAAAGCAGATCATTTTATATTCTTGATACAAATATAACGAGTACTGAAACCGGATCAACTCTTATAGTTTTATCTGTTTGTATAAGAGTAAGAATTCCAATACATATATTGTTGTGCTTTGTTTCCTCGTCTATTTGTTTGAAAAACAATTGTATTATAGAACTGTTTATAATAAATATGGAAACTTTGTTGTATGTTTGTATTTACACATTAATATAGGTGAAAAATTAAAAATCTTTTGATTCATATAACAGTCATCTTAACAAGCTGTGCAATAGTTGATTAATGAAAAATAATAAAAAAATATGGTTTAACTTCTTATCAGATTAAAAAGGAAGGGCCGGCGATTAGGATTACCCCGACGACGCCGGGCTTTCACTGGAGCCGGGTTACCAAGCCGACCCCAGCCCGGTGCACAGGGGTGCTATTGGAGGCGTTGGAATCGCCTCCGTCGCACCCCCGTACGTCGTCTGTGGAGGGAGGGTACATCAGCCGCAAACTCCCTTTCCCGATCAGATGCCTCCTTCGTGGCCATGACTGTCTCACAGAAGGAGAACACCGCCAGCCCGGTCCTGACACTCTCGAGCATCTTCTCCGCGATACTCGAAAGCGACAGGTCCACTCCGCCGAGAGCCGCCACGAGGTCTTGGCGCTGCGCAGCCCATCTCGGGCATACCTCGATGGTGTACTGAGTCCAATCCACCGCCGCGCCGCACTCATGGCAGCCTTCTCCCGGCTCTCTCCTGGCCGTCCGACGCAAGTAGTAACCGAAGCACCCATAAATCATGTCTAGGATATTCATATTCACAAAGCCCAAATCAACAAAAAAAAATATATATATATATAAAATCCATAGGAAAATGTTGTGTTTCAACCTATTTTGATACTCGTGAAAGTATATTAACACACAAATTAATAAAACCGGAACATCCATATAATAATTTATTAAAAAGAGAAATCTTTTTACTGTTATCATGTTATTTTCAATATTGTATTTTTAATAATATAAGCAATGAAATAAATAAGGACGAGTCGGGCTCATGTAAACTAATTTTGTACAGAACACACTTATATCGTTTATTAAATTAAATATTATAAATACATATTTTTTTCCTAAAATGAGCATTCAAGACAAGATAAAGATAAATTGCTATTATTCTGGACTAAGGTGAGTAGGAATAATTTTAAAACAAGCCTGAAAAATACCAACAAAGTATACTTCAAATAAGCACACTTCTTAACATACATTTAATCAAGTAAAACTGTTCTCGTGCCTTCAACAATATCGAACGCGTTAACTTTGTACAACATGATCTTATAATTTCACAATATTAAAATGATATTACTTTTTTTATGTTGATATTGATTATTATATATGATATAATCAAATATTAATTTGTTACGTACACGTTACGTATTAAAAAATTAATGACCATCATCGGGCCCAACATCGTTGTATGGATAAAATATAATATAACGAGTGACTCCGTAGAACGAACACCAAGTCGTGTGAAAAAGATGATTCCTGATACCACACAAGCTATGGAATGATATTGCTATCCTAACATAGGGACTATCATGTAGTCTTAGGTGTAGGTTATAAGCTTTAAAATGTCATTCTTATTATAATATACATACAAGTAATTTTTGTAGTTTTCCTGGAACCTCCGGTTACCACCCTGTGTTATTTATGGTTTTAGAAGAATAATAACAATCAAATAGAGAAATAATGTTTGAAACCTTATAAATTTACAATATGACAATTTATTTTACATTCCTTAGATTCATATCATACAGTCGATTCATCATATGTTTTTGTACAATAATAATAATAAAGTTGTTAACAACACCACACGAATAATTTATACAAGTAGAAATAAGTTATTAGATCCAAGTGTGTGGGTTGATCAAAAAAAATTGGTTCTAGTAATAAGAATTAGTAAGATCAAGGATTCTATTTATATATTACAAAGAATTGTATCGACAATCTACTTCGACATACATTTTCGATATCAGCTAGCTGTGAATGAAAGAAATAGGAAATAAAAATAATTTTCGTATTTTCCATAGTAGATAGAAATAAATAAATATGTACATATATTATATATATTGTAGTATATGAGATAAAATTCTCATAACTCCTTCGTGTAGAGATTGAAAAACTTGATTTCCTCATAAGAAATTGTCGTTATCATATTAATTTGTTACAATAACAAAAAAAGGAGAATTTAAAGCTAGTGTCGACCATATTACATACGCTTGAAACTAAAATAATATAATAAAAATTTAGTTCACTTCGTCAGTATATTAAAATATTAATATGTTCTACTCATTGTGTTCTATATAATTTTATATGAAATAAATAAATGGCCAATGCAATACACAACTTTACAATTATAAAAACTACATTCATAAATTAAATAGTATGTATATATGTATTTTAAAAACCAGTAATATCGCTGGTATGTTTTGAAATTGAATCTTCCAAGATCTCCAAATAAATTTTGATAACTTGGCTTTAGATTAAATTCACGGAAATACTTAGATATATTTAAAATAATATTGATATTTCGTAGACATGCTGCAAATAAATAGCATGAGAAACGAGGCTTCTGAGAATGTATTGAAGTTATGGAGGGAATTTGTCACTGATATAATGGGAGTTATACCATTCATTGAGGTAGAAATGGCTCGTCTGGATATTGAATTCATATTTTATGACCACTTTTATTTATTTTATTATAAATAGGTTTAAATTTTCATATAAAAGAGAGATATTTTTAGTAAAAATATGTAGAAACTATCCAAGTACAACTACGTAGTCTATAATTATATTGAATTAAATTCTCTATAACAATATAATATACAAATGGTACGATAACTAAAATTTGTTATTGAAATTTTACAAGTTATTAAAATTTCACAAACTTGTCAAAAACACACGCCCTTTGATTACAGCATCCCAATCGCATGTTAATTGAACTTAAATTATAATTAGTTCATGAACATTAAACGATGTTCCTCAGACCTCTTGTAGTTAGAAACAACAATTTAACGACCTTATCGATAAAATTTCGTTTCGAGCCTTATTGATTTCTTCTAAATCCGAAATAATATTCTTTAAAGTTTGGTTAATATCGGTCCAGGAGCGTCACTATACACCTACTACTGTCTATAATGACATAAGAGTTAAGACATTATGGGTTTATGATAACTCGATTAACTACTCCACGGAGTCAGAATAATCGTTATATAAAAACAAATGCGTTTTTTTTCTAACTTAATAATTATTTTTGTTATTTTTTTAAACAAAATCAAGTTTCTCGCCAAACAAAATATTTATTTTCTTTTAAGAATTTAAATAATTTTTATGATCTGCTTCATATAAATCAGATAAATCATGCAATCATTGAAGAAAGATCAACGTTTACAAGTATTTAACAGGTAAACATATTGTACTTTAAAATCTTCTTATGTAACCAACTAAAAAATAATACTAACAATTTTATTAAGAGCCAACATAAACAATTGTTTGTAGTTATTTAATGGTATGTTACGCACGCGCTACAGGAGAAAAAATTAATGAACACCGCCGAGTCACCGTCGTTGTATATGTATAAAACTCCGCGGAACGAACACCAAGCCGTGTGAACCAGAAGATTTCTGATACCACACAAGCTATGGTATGGTATTGCTATCCTAACATTGGGCCAATCATGCAGTCTTAGGTGTAGGTTATAAGTTTTAATATGTAAATCTTATTATAATATACATATAATTAATTTTCGTAGTATTCCTGGAACCTCCGGTTGCCACCCTACTTGATTGGCAGAGTGGTGTATAATTTCTATTACCTTTTTAATTTACTCATATTATTTCTGAGAAAAACACTCCATTGTAATGCGACTGTGATGAATTGTACCCAAAAAAACAAAAAGAAAATTGTCTCTTGACATTTCTTATTTTCGTAGGGATAGTTGTAATTAATTAATTTGTCATCACAGTTTAGTGAGGCAAATTTATTTCACCATAATAAAATATATTTGTATAGACTAATAAACATAATAATTTCTACGAATTTTATAATTGTTATTGGTAATTATCTAAAGTGTTTAATATAACATTTTAATATGGAAATCATATAACTATATAATCATATTAAATATTTGGCCCTTTGAAGGCTTTTAATCACGCCGAAGCCTGTTTTGTTCTCTGAGATCATATGAGCAAATTTATTTAATTACATTATATTGGTTTTACGACTGAGACTAGACAAGATAAAACAGAAATATTGACACCAGTTCCATTGAAGTAATCGTATTTTAAAATACATCTCTAAGGTGATTGAATAATATTTTATTTTCAAGGTTCGTTGAGATTAAGAATTCTAGCTTTTAATAGATTTGTTCATGTTTAATAATACTTGAGACCCTTAATATCAAAATACCTGAAAAGGATATCAAATGAATTATAAAATAATCTCACTCAAACTTCTCGACACCTTATAAGTCTTAGTAAGAAAATAATATTAGCAATAATTACACTGTGACCAAATTGGTTTAATTTGGTTATAATATTTAAACGTTCCACTAAACCTATTACTGCTTTAGTTGGTGAAAGTAAAGGCATGTGTTTCTAGGAAGTCCTATCAAAATAAACTTGAGGATTTTCTATAGATCGGTATAGAGTATACTCCGCTATACTGGGAGATAAGGTAATAAAGAATTACTGACTTCACTTACAAAGACACGTATTTTTTCACAAATGTATCCTATTACGGAAATGGCAATAAAAGTTTAAAAAATAGGTAATCGCTTTAAGTTATTAATACTGAAATCATAGGAACACGCAATTTTATACTATGTTAACAATTATATATTATTACTTAAATTAGTATGTAGTAGTTAATAGATATATTATAATTTCTTGTAATGTAATAGTAGAACTAATTATATGTGTGAGTACTTATGAATGATAGCAGATTATTAAAAAAAACCTCTATAATACATCTTGTATTCAATGTTTTTAATAAAAAAAGTATACAGAAAAAGTATAAATTACTGTTTGTGCTGGGATCAATAGCTTCCTTATATTGAATCATCTCTTTAACCCCCTACGTAAAGGGAAGGGTTATAAGTTTAATTTCGATGTATGCGTGGGTGTAAGAGTGCTTGTGAGTATGTCTGTATATGACATCGTAGCTCACAAACGGATTGACAGATTTGGACGTTATGAAGTGTGGAATAAATATGGAAGCTAAACACAATATGTATAAAAATTTAAATGAAACTAATATTTTTCGGATTTTATTATTGTAAAATCTACATACTCCAGACGTTTAGGTGACTTTTCACCAACCGTGATCTCGGGGAGACGAGATGTATGAACATTATTTTACAGTATTTGTTATGTACGTGACTTGTCGCTTTAAAAATATTTATTAATAGATAACGTAGATTCACTGCAGGGATGTTTTAAAATACTTAACGTTTACCATTAGTATTTACAAGAAAAAACTTATTTTTTTGCGTAGGTATATAAAAAAAATAAAATAATATTGATCTGCCTGTAACTTTTCGTTTGTCTCGTTATATATTAATGACATTGTTTTTTATATCTTTCATTGTGATATAATGTTTTTAATGTGAGTTACGTAATGATCTTTAACACATTATGAAGACCTACACATATTGTAATATTTTTTGAGTTTTTTTAAATCTCATTCAGGTTTCAAGTTCAAAATATCCTTATTTTGAAAGGACTGAAAAGCAATGCAATTATTTTACGTAGAATAAATCTGACGCAATTCAATTTCAAATTAATTGAAATTTATAAGCTTTATTTCCTTTGTGCTGATCAAGTTCTCTTATTTAAGACATGGAATTAATATCTTAAGAACTTAATTAACTGTCAGGAAAAGTGTTTTTAATTAAATAAGAATAAAATGGATTTAATTTTGGTTATTTTCTGTCAGATTTGATCGTTTTGTTTCACAATGTTTTCAGAACACTAATAAACACTAAGTATTCGTGGTCAAAGTAACAATTCCAAAAAACAATCCAAATGCAGTTATATATAACTATAAAAAGGATTACATTTTATCCTTATACTGTACGTATATGTATTTTAAATAATATGAAAGTATGTAAGTATATAACCTTCTTTTTCTACCTGACAATTTTCCAGCTTTAGCCAGGGTCTGCCTTACATGATGTGAATAGTTTTGGCTAATTGTTTTTACGACCGGCCGCCTACCTGATATCAACCCCCTTTTGGGAATGCATTAATCAGTGATGTCCAAACTCTTACAAAGTACATATGACTCGGAAATATCACATTGGTACTTGCCAGTATCGAACCCGCGCCCTCATGCATAAGAGGTGGGCCCTTTAACCACTACACCACCACTGACTTTATGTAAGTATATAATATATTATTAAAACAAATTTTTACAATTATTATCAAAATATAGAAAGAAAAATGTGTAATCTATATTTTGTATTTAAAATACACATAATGTCTAGAAGAGATCGCTCTTGACCGATAAGACCTTTACATTTATACATTTTTATCTTCTTTAATTCTAATAGTTGTGTATTTTAAGTTGTATAATAAACAATATTATTATTATTAATAAAAGTGCTTATGATTTTGTTCTAACTCCAGATCTAAAAATCAATCTCAGCGAAGGAAAACTGATTATTCCAATACCAGAATCAATTAAAAGTATTCAAACTGAAATAAATATTACTTAAATCCAAAGTATGATATTCAATTTATAACTAAAGCCGGTCAAATGTTGAAAATGAGAATGACCCTTATTAAATAAGATGAAAACTTATGATCTCTGGTAAATTAATATGTCAAATACAATAAAAGTCATTTTCTGTCATAAATACTTTAAACATCGTGAATCCTGCTTTTCTGCTGGAGTTTTTTTTTTTGTATTAAATTGTTCAATTAAAACCTATATTTAAAATATCATGTTTTGTCCTGGAAGGCGTTTATTTGATTTTATATCTTACCATATTAGTCTTAGTATTACGTGCTAAGACTAATATTGTGTTATAGATCATAATCTTGTAACAAAATCAGATAATGTTGATGATACACGTTAATAATAACACACAAGAGTTTCTGCTAAAGTTTCATTTTTCCTTTAAACTTGATGTTATTCTACGAGAGCTACTTTTGGTTTATATTAAGTTCTTCCGAGGAGTGTTTTCTGTTTCTTTGAACAAGTAGACCAAGTAACATGTTATATTTGAAATGTTAAAACATTATTATATAATGCTTCAGGCGGTTATAGCCGATATACCTCATTCCTATATTAAAATTCATCTTTTCCGTCGCCACATAACAACTTTTCCTTCTATCACATGTCGCATTACAGCCGATAGTCACATATAATTAAAGTTACGACTCTCAACACAGCGCTCAAAGCTAACATAAGAGCTCTAATAGTGCGCAGTACCTGAAGGTCTATCACTCAAATTAGTATTCATTCTTTCCAGAGCCCACAGTTTTATTCCTCGAAAATCTATTTCTAAATGATTGTATGTTCCGGGTATTGTAGGTAAAAAAAAACTTTGAGTTACAATATAGTTAATAATGTTACAATGTATTTAATAATAAATATACGGAATCCATTTTAACTTCCGCTGACCATCTCGCAATACTGACACTTAACCCCAAACATTGTCAAGTACTATTGGATGAAGTGGATCAATCTACACCTGGGTCGCAAGTCTTAGACACTGTTGAAGATCCTCTCCTTCTGTATCCCTGTGGCGCAAATGACTCGGCTACCGCACGGCGAATACATGGAATGCTAAGAGTTTGTGTCTCTTCACCCTAATAAATTTAGTTAAGTTTGAAACTTTCATCATCCCATCCATTTCCCAATTACTATTAAAAATCGATTACTACACAAAACAAATATGTGTAAATGATACTAAAAAGTGAAAAAAAAGTCCGAAACAATTTTTTTTTACTTTAAGGTTAGTTACACGCGTTTAATGAAGTTTTTAACAAAGTTTAAATTTTAAAATGAAAATAAGTCCATGAAGAGCAGTTGCAGAGTTTCTTGCTGACTTGACGAAGAGTTAAGTTTTCAAAGCCGTTATAGGTAAAATATTTTTTATATAATATGTAAAAGTTTTTTATAATTTTTTTTTTTTTTAAATTAATACTTTTTATTAAGTTACTTCTTACCAGAAATAGTCACACCAAACCTAAATACAAGTAAGCAAGTCACGCATTTTCTATATTATTATTTTTGCACTATGAAAACCTTTTTTTTTAACTTTAAAGAGGTCCTTAATATATTTATTTTCTTTTTAAATTTCGCTAAAGATACTTTCAAGAGCCATGTATTCTATCACATATAATTGTTTATTAAAAGTAACTCTTATACCTAAACTCGTAAAGCTTTTTTTCTTCAAGTAACAAAAAACCCTTTAAATATAATATTATACAAAAGATTTTTTATTATAAGAGAACACAATAACAACTTTATCTTTTCTAAGTAATAAGAAATAATTAATGTATGAAAAATAAAATTCTTTAAAAATAAGCTTATCTCAAATACGTACTTTGTAATATAAAATGTATTCTTGTCTGTACAATATTTCCGGTAACATGCTGCATTTATATTTATTTATGTATATTGTCAAAAATTGTTAAAAAAATAGTTCCAATTATCTACACATTTATTAAAAACTATGTTATTTTATACTTCAAGAGACGCACCGATTATCTTTAGTAACCATCTCTTTTTAGAACAAAACCTTATAATTTAAATATAAAGTCCTGAAAATCTTGGATATTATTATATTGTAGAAAGAAGCGATGGTACGAAATAGCCGAACTACTAATAAGCAGTTGTCTAAGGAGATCAGCTTATCAGAGCCCACTGCTAAGCCAAGGCCTCTTTCTCACATGGAGAAAGTTTGAGCATTAATCACCACGCTTGCTCAAGACAGGTTGGTGATTTCAAACTTATAATTGTTAAACTATAAGTCCAGGTATCCTCACGATGTTTTTCCTTCACCGTATGTCAGTGGTGTCTAAATACTCTCAGAATGTACATATGACTCCGAAAAATCACATTGGTACTTGCCAGGATCGAACCCGCACCCTCGGCAACGAGAGGCGGGCCCCTTAACCACTAGGCCAACACTGACTTACTGACTAAGGAGATCAGGGCTCCCTTTTCCATCGAAACGTCGCGTTGGTCTGCTTTTCAGAGTGCATTTTAAATCTTTCACTTGTGTTTAAATTTCGATAAAATGTTATTATAATTTTAAATAAAAATAGTTTTAACTTTTGTGTAAATTGAATAAAATCATCGTTGTTTTTGTATCTAAGAATAAATAAATATTGTTATCGTGGTGTGAATTTGTATATTATTTCAATACTTCTATACGATAAGCTTTTTGTATTAAATTGTATTAAATTTGTAAAGGTCAGTGTTGGCCTAGTGGTTACAGGGTCCGCCTCTCGTTGCCGAGGGCGCGGGTTCAAACCTGGCAATTACCAATGTGATTTTTCCGAGTCATATGTACTTTGTGAGAGTATTTAGACACCATTGACATACGGTGAAGGAAAACATCGTGAGGAAACCTGGACTTATAGTTTCACAATTATAAGTTTGAAATCACCAACCCGTCTTGAGAAAGCGTGGTGATTAATGCTCAAATCTTCTCCATGTGAGAAAGAGGCCTTTGCTCAGCAGTGGGCGCTGATAGGCTGATAAAGAAGAAGAAGAAGATTAAATTGGTGTTGTTTTAAATTTGTTTCAAAAATATTGAACCAATTTAAATAAGCTAATGCCGGGACATTACAACTACCTCTTTTGTTATTGATTGACAGCAGAGAGTTTTTTTTGTTAAACGTTCAAAATTGTTATAATGTTGTTATAATATGCTTTTTAATTAAAAAAAAATCTTAAAAGCATTTATTAAAGAAAATATAAAACGGAACATTCATTATGACTCGCAAAATTCTATCTTGATATGATTACAGTAACAACGTCATTCTTTATTATTATATATTTTGTTATAATAACAACTTAAACAAATTGTAGGTTATCAGTTGTTTTTCATTGTCAAAGATATCACAAAATCTTTCTATAAAAATAATTAACCACAACGAGGTAGATCATTGCTTTGATAATAATAATTAATTTATGAACTTATACAGGTTAAAAAGATAGGATCTAATTAACAAACATACGTTATATCAAAAATATGTATTTTTAAAGTGTACTTTCTGTAAAAATACTGCAAAAAGTGTGGATACAAATGAACTGAACTGAACTAAATAATTACCTAATAACGATCTTAATTATATGTGCAAACTAATAATTAAGTCAATCAATTTTAATCAATACAAAAAGATTATCAGTATTGGAAGTCATAAGCGTCATCTTCGAATGAGTAATTATTATTGATCCCTTTATTAAACAAGATTAAAAAAAATGTCAGGGATATTATATAACCCAAAGGTACATAGTTTTATAATGTACTTATATTAAAGACATTCAATTATTATCATAATATTGTTGGGAATAAATTTATTTCTGTTTTAAAAATATATCAAGCTAAAGATAGTATTTTTTTATGCACAATGAGAGTTCAATTATGCATTAATCGGAAAATACATCTACGGAACCCTGCAAAACTGTTGAAAACATAAATAGCTGTGTTTATAAACAAACTCATTCCATAGTTTTATCAGGGGGGTCACTGACCTTGTCCGGTTCACCTCTTCGTTCTTATATACTTATAGTAAAATATACCAATATTATTATACAATTTCCATACAACTTCAACATGGTTCGGTTGACTGATGAACAGAAAAAGTTTTACAAAGAAAATGGATACATTCATTTAAAAAAGTTGATAAAAGACGACGAACTGAAAACATTATCACAGGAGTATGACAACTTGTTCAGAAGAAAGAATCAACAGAAAATAGAGAGTCTGTGGGTTGGTGGAGATGATAACTTTAGAGAAAGCGATAGTCCTTACACTGTAAGTAAAGATACCTATTTTAATATAATAATCTTAGTTTAGGAAATAATATAACTACGAGTTTCTTTTGATATTTTGTACTACATATAAGTAAAAGAATTGAAAATAAATGTTGTATAAAAACGTAATCAAATAAAATTTAGAATGAGTATACATTTTTAAATAAACACTTTTATTATTTGATGCTAATAAATGTATATATTTTTTTAAGTCCTCTTTATCATTTTACAGGTTAAAGGTATTCACAACTTGCAATACCACCACGCTGTATTTGGCAAGTTACTGTATAATGACGACCTTCTAGATGCACTAGAAGATGTTATGGATACAAAGAATATAGCACTACACCATACCAAAGCTCATTTTAAACCTCCAGAAAAAGGTGGTTCATATCCCATGCATCAGGTGAGCTGGAGTGACTTTAATAAAACGATTTCGAAGTCCAAAATTATAATAATACTATCTTTCCGCCTGCAGCTTCGCCCGCGTGGAGTTCGGATATATCGTGTTTCCAAGAGAACTTTTCAAAAGTCTGGGATAAAAACTATCCTATGTTCATTTTTAAGGTCAACTCTATCTCTGTACCAAATTTCATTAAAATCAGTTCAGTGGTTTAGGCCTGAAAGCGTAACAGACAGACAGACCGAGTTACTTTCGCATTTATAATATTAGTAGGGATTATTTTACTACTATGTAGTCACCTTATTCTAAATCTTTGTACAGGATTATCCATACTTTCCATACAAAAACGACTCGATGGTAGCGGCCTTCATTCATTTAGATCCTGCAAGCCCTAAAAATGGAGGTTTGTTTGTGTACCCGGGCTCACACAAGTTAGGACCGCTAGAAGATTTTGGCCCTAAAGAAGGAAGCAATTTTCACTATGTGGATCAGGCAAGAACTAATAAACATAATTACATATGTCAATTCAATATTTATGAAAATATTATTATCATACTTTCAATTTAATGTCAGTTCATTTACTTTAATTCCTTTATATAATGTGAATTATTAATTTTATAAAAGTTAATTTTAAAATATTCAATACAATATGATTTTGTAACTGTGAAAATATTAAAATATAATGTTTCGTTTTATTCAACAGAGCAAATATCCAATCGAGAAGGCGATTCCAGTGGTGGCTGAAGCTGGGGACGTAGTTATATTTTCCTATCTTTTGATACACGGCAGTACACCGAACACATCTGATTGTCCAAGACGAATGTTCTTAGCACAATATTATGATGCTCATGATTATCCTGTCGGTGGAGAACCAGGTCAGCCTGGACGTGGGTGGCTGCTGCGTGGAGTTAACCAGCATAGAGACGCTACTGTTGCTAACCGAAGAAAGGATTAAAATTATCTTGACCGTACATGCTATGCAGGCATTTGTTATACTGTTTATTACTAATAAATTAAATTTCATAAAATATTTTTTTTATTTACTCTTTCCGGATTGTTATTTTTATTATTTTTAGGTTTGAAATATCTTGAGAATTAATGTAAACATTATGCTATGACAGTTTAATCCCTTATCAAAATAAAACACAAACCTTTTCGTACTTCGCAATTTTGTAGAACTGCGAATGTGATGGTCCTGCACACGAAAAGTGGCCCTTCTTTGACAAGGAACGGCAAATAAGGAGAACTCTTTGAACTCTGAAGATGTATTAAAAAAAATCCCTCAAAAACAATTCTGGGGCTAAGTACTGTATATTCCCTACTATAAATTTACAAAAAAAGCATGTTACTACCCAATACACGTATAACGGTGTAAAAAACGAGAATAGTGCTAATCGTAGGCAGATTTAACCATACTCCAAGTTGAACCATCAACATAACCAGGTTACTTATATAAAGATAATATTGCTTTATTTACAACAGTAAATTGATGTGGAAAATATTATGTTCTCCAATGATTATTATTATAATAGTATATAATAAAATTAAGCTAAAAATTATAATAAAAATTAATTGTATTTTCTTAATACTTCCTGTAAAATTTTATTTTGTTCTATTGTCCTTTTATGTATGTGTCGTTGAACCTTTCTGATTGTTCTATGGTAACGTATAACATGACACAATTTTACAATCGATATTCTGAAGCTCCTGAATACGAGCCTCGATATAATATAATAAATCATGTCATCAAAATTATGATAAAGTTTCCTGCAGCCAATTTATAAGGTGTATAGGGAATGAGATATGTCTGTAGAATGCATAGAAGTTAGTTTCAATATTATATTTCTATATATTAACATCTTAAAAATTATAATTTTTGTCTTGAACTCTTAATTTCTTTTATATGTCTATGATATAGATTTGAAAATAAATATATAAATGAATTTATACATTCCATGGTATTTAATATATAGATCTTAATGACGATGTATTTTGAATAATAATTAATCTAAAAATAGCGTATAAAACAACTAAAAAAAATAACAGATAAATGCTTTAAATCCTAAAAAGCCACCAACGCTGTACTAGAGGCTCTCAAGCAAATCAAAGCATCTTTCAACTCAGTCTACGTGATGAGCGGGCCGATACTCTGGGGTATGACGAAACATTTCCCTCCTACTCGTTAGGAGAAAAAACTGTAACAATTCAACCCAGCCTCTAGACAAACACAGATTACAAGGAATCCATAAAAGTGACGCTAGTGGCGAGGAGTTTGTTCCATGAAAATGTAAACAGGTGCCTCTCTTGGCCATCGTCAAGACCTACTAAGACGTCCTCCCGAGCCAGGTCCTTGTCTGTGTCAAGTCATATTTTAATATCCGAGATATTAAAAAATATGTAAGAGCTCGAGAACACTTCTCAGACGCTGGGAGCAAGTGGTTTCCTCAAGGCAATTGTTGAAAAGACGTTAAAAAATGTGCAATTATTATGTGTATCCAAAATAAGCTGTACAACTAAAAACAGCGAGCTTAATATATGTGTAGGTTAGAGTTCCTTTGTTTTTTTTACATAAAGTTTCATCTACATCAAGTTTAAAAATATATTGAATAAAATATAAATATCATTTATAAAATCGAGCCAGGGCACGTCGTAACAAATTATACAGAATGAACAATTTACACCATTTCCATGTATGTGTTACAAATAGATACTAGGAGTGTCGCAGCTATCATCGTCAATTAATGTTATGGAATTTATTTGTCGACAAAATTTTGCAAAGAATCGTATTTTCATCAACAAAATCCGATTAAATATTTTTTTTTACTCAATATTATTTCATAACTCTCAATATTTAGTTTTTAACTTTTACTATATTATATGTGACTACATCGGTGCAAGTTACTCTTATAGTAGACAAAAACCTCATAAATTTGTCACAATAACTATACTCGTACCTAGCGTATAAAAGAGACAATCTAAAAAGTTGATATCACAATCATTTCTCATTTGTGTTTCTTAAAATAAACAATAATCTACGAATAGCTCAGTAAACTTTCGGAAACTGTCTGATAGGTGTCGATTAAAACCGTACGGATTGAATCAGGTCACCATAGCTTAATTGGAATTGCGGCTTAAACTAAATATACTTGAGGAAGAGATGCTATTTTTTTGGACTGTCGGCGTATAAAAACTCAAGAGATTTTGTTGTTCACAATCCATCTTGAGTATTGCACGGCATCTTTGAGAGAAGGCAGGGGTTATGTTATGGTGCTGGTTAGGTATTTATATCTTTCTGAACTATTTTCTACAAAATTATGGCCGTAAACATTAACAACACTAAGGGTCAAAATTGTATACTACTGTCTCTATATAGCTGATAGAAGCAGGCCAACCCAATCAATCTAATATTTAATATATGTACCGTAAAATACAGAACCATTGTATTGTGGAGATTTCTTGGAACTATCAATACGCGTGGTTTCTATTATCGTACATTACCAGTTATTATTATGAATAAATAAGAATAAACAGTCATATCCGTAATATAGAATAATTATTTACGTATTTCTTAGGTACATACTTTGATATTTCAAATATTTATAAACTAGCGAAAATAATGTAATAATTTTTATACACAATGATATTGTCATGTAATTTACAAGAATTTAATTGACTAGAGAATGAGTTGATAAATATTTTTACTCGATAACTCAATACTCTGTAATGTTGGTGTCAAATTAATTCGTTTATCATTTTACGTTCGTTTTATTTCAGAATACCATCAGATAAACAAATATTGTGATGAATATTACTTTACCTCGTAGATACATTAATTGCTATTAATAATATTTACCTTTTGTTAAAAACAAAGTACAAAAATGTGTGAAACAATTTTCTTTCGTGTTTTATGATAATGTACTAAACACAGCTCGAGGCGTTCTTATCAATACGCCTTTTAAGAGATAAAGACTTACTTTACATTTTCTTTTTTTGAAATAAAGTACTTCGGAATATGTCAGTACTACATATATACCACGAATCTTCTATTCAAGTTTAACTTCAAACAGTCATTTGCTTAACTAACATTTATCTACAAATCTATGTGGCGAAGTATCGCACGAAATCTGTTTTACAATGTATGTTAACTGTACGGTTTATTTTATGATATTATATAAATAAAACATTCTTGTTTTTGAGATGTAATTAATGTTATATCCAATTTAATTATTAGTTATTTATCAGGCGATTGTTTTGTAAGTTTTACAGCTGCTAATTTTTCATGAGTGTCGATGTGTATGTTTGAAGAATACTCCTCAGAGAAATATGCGGGATGTCTTAGGTGTAATACTGCACGTGTATTGTGTTTCAAACGGGCAAAGTCTTTTCGATATATAAAACTAAATAAATCTTACAAAACATTCTCAAACGCTTCACCATCTTGTATTCATTTTCTTTCTCACAAAATTGGTCAATTATGACTCAAAGGTAAAATGACAAGAGTGTCTAAAAATATTGTTATGATTGAACTGTCCATTTCAATTCTTAAAGTCTCTCTAATAAACCATTTGAAAGCCAAAATATTACATTTATTCACAGGAGTCTTGTTGCGATAAACGCATGTTCTCTTTTATGAAGGGTTTCCTCTTTCTACGATTTAATACTTCCTTATTTCATAACTAAATATTGAATCCATTTCAGTTAAATATCGAATGTTACTTATCTAATTCTTGGAAGTATCGCAAACTGCTTTATTTAAACTGGATCGACAACATGAAATACGAGGAAAGCCTTGTTAGTGGAAATATGAAACGAAATATAATTTCAAAACTCAGCAGGTTAGACTAAAGTCTAAACTCAGGCCAAATTGATAAAATTATATTTTGTGAATTCCTTAATTTTATTTCATTGAAAATATAAAATAATATTGTATTTAAGAAATTCAGCGACTACTGGAAGCAGAAATCAAAAAAGTGGTTTAATATGAATTAGACATAAAAGTTTTTAGTTCTCGACAGAAGTTATAATTGTGATAAACAAACTTAGTTCTTATAAATAAATTTATCCATATTTTTTGTAACAGAAGCCGTTTCATTCACATGTCACACTACATACCTAGCTTTTTCCATTTCCCATTCAATAATTTACATTGAAACTATAATGTGACAAGATTTATGTATAAAAAGTTTTAAACGGTCGGTATATCGCCACCGGTCATGATGAAGATAATTTGGATTAAGCATAGTGTTCATAGAAAGAAAAATATTTTTTGATATATGTATGTATTTTAATTTATTGTATCTGAGTTTGAAGGAGCAAATGAGAAACATGCGGTCATTTATGTTGTGGTAATTTGTTATTGTGAAGCGATTGTTACGCAAGCGTAGCTGGGGAATAAATTTATAGTATAACAATGGTGTAAAGTACCTAATGCTGACTCTGAGCCATCGGTGGGAATGGGAAAGTGAAGACGATACCGCACGCCTTTTGAATCATCGCGTCGGTGGGAATGAAAAATGAGTTATAATACATATTTAATCTGGAGTCAATCGTTGCCTGAAAGACACCTGATAAGCAAGTAGTTAACTACTAGTAGTAGAAGCAAGTAGAAACTAATTGTTAATTGGATATAGGTATGTAGTTTTATAAATTTAACTGATTTTTCTTGCATCCTTCGCTGCCACCAAACGTAATTTGATTACCGGTGTTATTTGTACCTTCAGGTCTTTAATGTTCCGGCAACGATCCGTCTATCAAATATTATATTATCAATCACCAATGCTCCGAGCAGTAACTTGTGAAGATAATGTAATTCAGCAGAATTTCTAACTGTTATTAACAAAGTCCGTATCAAAACGATGACCACTTACATCAACCACAACTTCTCCGAGCTAGTTCTATCATAGTTAGGGTAAACATATCATATTATATGTATTACTTCAACATTCTATAGAATTGTGTATAAAGATGAATTAATCACAAATAAGACTTACGATTGAACTGTATTGTTTTGGATTTACAATACAATTTTATTTCCTAATGGCCGTGAAACGATTAAGGCAAACTAACTTTAACGTTGTGTAAAATGGAGTATAATTAAATCATTTAGTAATAAAACTAATATTTTTGGGATTTACAACGCGTTTATAGTTATTATTAATAACAACTATTGCTGCAAAGTAACTGAAACGTCGAGAGTACGTTGAAGGTATTAAGCTATTAAGAACATAATGTAAAAAAATAATATGACAGGAAACAAGGTGGATAATGACCATTCTTTTAATACACATTATTATTAAATTATTCTTTATTAATTAACTCAATATTTCTAGACAATTTTATCAAGTGGCGGTGTCTTTGATATAAAATGAACATTGCAATCAGTAGCCGATGTTTATATTTTAAAGAGGAAAGTTAATTTAACCAATAATTAATTACTTAAAATGTTTCATTTGTAAAAGCACAAACGTTTTTGATCGGAAAATTAATGAAGAAATTAAAATGAGCATTGTAAATTTAAATTACCTGTTTCTAATAGACTTTTAGGCTTTCAAACAAAGCCGTTAAGATGTACTTAGTGTCTAAACATTTTTCTGTTATACCTAGAAGAAAGCAAGGTCTTTGTAGCATCCAAAAAAATAAAAAACAAAGGCTAATATATCGCTACCAGACGATCTCTTCTACACTTCCTAATCTTAAAGTTAAACTTATTAACTTACTTTCAGAGACATAAAATTAACTTATATTATAAACACAAAGAAGTTTTAGAATAATTTGAAATGGAATAAAGTAAAGTTTTAAATAAAATAAACCCATTTGTAATATTGAATTTTATTTTATGTTTAATATAATGTTATCTTCAATATAATATGACAGGTCATTTAAAACAGCCGCATTTATCCAGCTATAATGAAATTTTAACAGATAGTATTTTTGATGATTATTATTTATTTACGATAAAATTTATCTGCTAAATTATATTAATACATTTGTAATATTAAAGTTATGAGCTATTTATATTATTGGATATTTTTGCTCTGATGAACAATAATACTTCGTTAGTACAGCGGAGTCAGTCGAAATGGTGAAGAAATAAAATTTTATTAGCAAAATGTTAGAAATTCTTTGAAAAAACCAACCTTTGACTGTAAAAGAGACAACTTGAAGTCTCTTAACCATGTATATCTTTAAATGGTAACAACCAGATTTTAATTTAATTTTAACTTTAGTTATGAAAATAATATAAAAATATTTTTTTCATGAATAGCATTAATTAATCCCATAAGTAGTATCCCAAAATATTTTTGGTCACAATACTAACTTAAACTAACTTGCATTCATGCGGCCGAAGAGTAAAATAATAACCACTTGAAAGGTATATTCACATTTTGGTTATGTAGAAAAAGATCAATGTTTTACTTTTAAATACTAGTAAAGTACTTTAACATTACTTGTGTTAAATATCATATAAATATATTGATGTAAAATAAAGGGAAAACTCTTATAATCAACCCATCCTCTGCACTGATGTGAGATTACGATTCACTTTAGTTTGAACCTAGTTAGGGAAATTTTATAAAGTTGCCGATGTTATTCTTGTCATTACCCGTTTTGAAATGTTAACTTTATTTATTAATAGCATCTTATCTTTATTGTCATTGTAAATCTTATCTTTATTGGTGAAGTGGGGATCGTAAATGATTTCATTATTCCTATTAGCATTTTCAAAGTCAAAGGTATTTCATTTAGCTTCTTTCATAATAGAGTTTCATTAAAGTTCCTCTGCAATTAAAGCATCTGAAAAGTATTCATAACTCCTCCTTTGATATCTATCTTAAGCAGTCAGAAATACATTAGGAATTAAAAAGATATTCTACAAGAATACATTGTCAATATCAGATACGATTAGTAAAAATTAGAAAGACAATAATGTATACAAACTTCTAACTGTATCAATGTGACGATATGAAATTTAAGTTTAAAATAAAGTGCAAAAAGTATAATAATTCCAATTCCTAACTGATTTTTGTATAAAACTTGTCATAATCTCTATTGGAGTTGTTAGTAATTCTCACCAATCTTGAAATATATCTTGAACAGAGGCCTACAAAAGCCTGTTAATACGGTTGTTGAAGGGTAATCGAAACTTCGGGAATATGTAGTTTTTTACAATAATAACATAAATATCCATAGAATAATCCGAAAATTATTAGTGTCATTTAAACGATTACTCGCGAAAGTCCCTATAAAAATCCCTATAAAAGGTTAATTATGAAATCTTGTTTTCGTACTATTATGGATAGTACGAAAACAAGTATATTGTATACTATTTTATGGATAGTAGTAATAATCATTCAATTGTTAAAAAATATTAAAATAAAAAAAAATGCTAATGTTCAAACTTGAGAATCTAACTGAAGAGAAAAAATTCAAATAATTTTGTATTAATATCTGTAAAATAAAAATTTTCAGGAGCTGAAAACTAAATGACATCTGCTTATTTAGACCTTCATTTCGGTTTATTGAATTTGAAATCTCAGTGGAGATGCATTTGTTGTATAATAAATTGGACTTGAAAAGATAAACATTTTCAAAGAGCCTGCTGTTCTCTTTGAAAATGTTTGTAGTGATTGAATATTTTGATTGTGACGTTCGATGCAGCAAGTTGCTTTGACATATTGGTGTTGTAATAAAAAAATATCGATTGCGGTACTTTTGTTATTTGTAATATTTTAGAAATTTTAATTTTAAGAAATTTATTTGAGCATTGTATTAAAGCGAAGAGTTTCATCTGTTACTATAAATATATTGAGTAATAATTTTAGTAGTTATTCTAAATGAGAAGTATTTTATTCACCGATTTATGAACCTGGTTATTAGAATATAAAGAGATTCTTAAAAGTTATTGGTTATCGATACGTAGAGTTATCTATCCGCTTATTCTTTATTAAATCTCTGAAGACTATTCCAGAGTAGCATCAAGTCATAACGATCCAAAGTTAAGTCGAACTGAGTCGATGTCTAAATTGTATTATCATGTTGCCAGCCATTTAAGGTAATTTGATTCGCCAAAGCATCCTGTATCTGTATTTAACTTTGGAGATCGGCAAAGTCCAAGCATTCTTGTTTTAAAGACATTTTTTCTTCAAGTAGAAGGTTTTTTTGTCTGGTAAATTCTTAGCTTAACTACTCCATTTTGACGGTATCTATGAACCGTCTTGCGGCAGCTTTGGGATTTGATGGAATGAAATTATAGGGATCAGGGTACCTATAACAAACTGAAATCTTTTGTAAGAAAAAATACACCGCCACAAATAAGATCCACAGTCAATTGACTTCAGTAACCTACAAGAAATATCTCCTCAAATTGTGTGCGTTGTTCGAGGCGATTGTCTCACACCATATTTTAGCTACCAGCTAATTGCAAGGTCTAGCCTCACTTTATGAGGATGTCAATTAATCAAGTAACGTTGTTTTAACGTTGTTTTAACGTTATTTTTGATTATATATCAACTGTAAAAATAACAAATTTGCTTTTGCAGGTAATTAACTTTTAGTATTAAAAAGAAATATTGCTTGAGTTAATTTTTATATGCTTGTATGTCTGTAATCAAAAAATCAATTAATTACTTAAAGGTTTTATTTCCAATATTTTATTTTATTAAGATAAAATCATTTTCTTAAAATCGGTTATAGATAATTAATTTAAAGTATTTAAATAGGTACGACGAACATACATATATAAAACCTTAAATCTTGTACTAAAAAGACTCTTAAATGTTCTTATTAAATTTTAAAGATAAGGAAAATAAATTATAACCAAGTACAGATTCGTAAATTTAAGATAACATTATTATTACAATGTCAATAAAATTTTATAAAGTAGGCAACCTCCCTCCTTGAGCCTTCTCTGTAAAATTACTTTAAACTAGTACGACTCATTTAATAAAGTTCAAAAGGTTTCGTGATTTCTTATAGAAACGTAGTCTCAATGGTGCCCAAAGGCCTAGTTAAATAACAAACGACAAAACTTAGTTTTGTTATATCGTACCTTCCCCCCCCCCCTTATTATCGATACACATAAACGTCCTGATGTAGGCCGATTATATATTATTTGTGTTAAGCAAATGACAAAATACTATTTTTGGAGATTTGAAGGATGAATAAATACACCTCGGAAAAAGTTTTGGAGATGTACTTCACCTTTAAGTTGTAATGAGAAGCCATGGCTGAGAGTGATAATTTCAAACTTCAAGCAGTCAGATCACAATAGATATTGTTGCGAAGTCATTTTTATGAAATTTAACACAAACAAAATACCAGCGTATTTTTACCGCCAATAGAAGTAAGTTCACTTTGACTTCAACTTTTTCATTCCAATACTCCTTAACAATTGGAATGAGAACAGTTTTTCGTCTTTTGACTTTTCTTGAACGTAGAATTTGGATATCGTTAAGGGAAGAGTGAATAGGTTATCATTACTACATGAGTCTTACATTTTCATTTATTTATCAAGATCACCAACATAAATTACGACGGCTAAAATTAAAAACATTTTTGCTGGTCTTCCTACAAGTTAAGAGCATCTGTATAGATAATACGAATTAATCTTTTTTTAAATGATTATACTTTGTAGAAGGTTTGTATTACGTTATAAATATCACAAAAATTAGACTTATATTAAGAAAATTTAAGAAAACTTAACAACTACTTTCATCATAATTTAAAGTACTCTTTGTACGTTTGAAAATAGTCGTTCTTGAGTGGGTCGCACCACTTCAATATCTTTCATAAAGATAGAATCATTCTGAAGTAACGTGATATTATGTGCCTGTTAATTTGTTGTAAAAATAACGTTATTTACTATTAGTATTTCATTATCATAGAAATTCATGGTCGACGTTAGGAACGAATAACCTTATTTAGGCCCATGATCGAAATGACGTCTTTGACGTGACAGGCTATCAGGGTTGCTAGTACCATATATTATTGTAAGCATTAAGTGTACTTATTTTACGGTACTCTCAGCACATACTAAATTAAATAAAGTTTTTTAAACAAGTAATTTAATATAATATTAAAGTAATAACAAAAATAAATTGTTTAATACTACTTACTTAATTACTTAGTAATGCACTATCCAATCAGTAGTTTAGATAATTTATTGTATAAATTAATTAAAAACAGAATGAAATTTAACATTTACAATGTGACGAATGTTTTGAAACATAACATTAAAATAATGCTGGGACGGAAACAAATAGTAAAGGATGGTATTTCAGTGAAACAATATTTTACATTTACCTTGACCTTGAAAGATGCGTGGGATGTAGAACTTCTCACAAATAATGTCGAGGATATATAAAGTAGAGCAGCTTTCACTATAAATATATTAAAAAGAAGAACGAACATAAATTTTTAAGACTTGGTTATTTTCAGAACATAAGGAGAATGAATGAAAATAACCAAAAGAATAAATATTTTCATAATATAACAAAGAGTATTAGGAACGATCAGGACGTAATAAAGCATATGAGTTTTCCAGCGCAGGCGAATTGAGAGCCATTGAGTTGAACGCTAAATTTGATACACTTAGTAATATTTATGAATACATATGAAAAAAATACAAAATTTTGTAGGCGCTCAAGCTTGTTTATAAGCTCTTTACTGCTGCTGTGGCATGACCTTACAGCGTAATCAAGAATTGGTAAGAGGAGAGTGTGCACAAGTGCGTTTTTGATAGAGATTGGACAAGTCTTTCGTTTTTCGTCATGTGGCGTAGCTGTAGCTAGACTTTTCTACTAACCTCAGTTAAACGGGTAGCCCAGAGAAAGTATTATTCAAATTGTATAACAACAAGGCATTTTTAAAGTAAGCAGTTTCTGAAATTATTAAAAGTAACAACCAATAATATGCACTAATTCAGGTTTTTCAGTTGCCTGAATTCATCAATACTACATGCGGCCTGCGACTGCTAGTCAGTGGTGGCCTAGTGGTTAAAGGGCCCGCCTCTCATTGCCGAGGGCGCGGGTTCAAACCTGGCAAGTACCAATGTGATTTTTCGGAGTCATATGTACTTTCTGAGAGTATTTAGACATCACTGACATACGGTGAAGGAAAACATCGTGAGGAAACCTGGACTTATATCTTTACAATTATAAGTTTGAAATCACCAACCCGTCTTGAGCAAGCGTGGTGATTAATGCTCCATGTGAGAAAGAAGCCTGTGCTCAGCAATGGGCTCTGATAGGCTGATGACGACTACATGCGGCCTGGATTTTATTACAAAACTATAAATTTACTTATATAGTATAATATAGTTAAAGTATAATATGATCATATAAAAATGTAGTCAGAATACCATTGTATTTTATTGTCAATTCTAGAAAACTGAGGTAACTAAAAAGAAGTGTGTTTAGGATTATCTTCTATATATATAAAAATGGATTGCTGTTTCTTAGTCTCGCTAAAACTCGAGAACGGCTGAACGGATTTATCTGATCTTAGTCTTGAAATGTGTATGGAGGTTCAGGGAAGGTTTAAAACTAACTAACTAAAAAACTAACTAATATGTCAATCATTCTGTTTGATTGAAACAGGAAAAACCTGATTATTTATGGCCTCTAGGACGGAATAGAGTTCACCCGGTCAGCTATACATATATTACTAATCATGAAATTAACGCGGACGAAGTCGCGGGCAAAAACTAGTGCCAAATAAAAATATACTTTAAAGTTCCTATTTTAGATCCATTAATTATTAATAGCAACAGAAGAGAGAAATGTTGATTTAGCTGTAAAAAGCTTCAAGAGTATTTTACTTCGGAGTTGGAATGGTGCATGTGCCTCAATATTATACTCTTTGAAAAACAGACTTCCTTAAGCGAAAAATAAGTTTCCAAACAGGTACTTTAGTAAATGTAATCATCAGCATTAAAAAGATCTTTCATGTTAATAAAAAAGGGTTTTAATTGATTTAAGCATCCGTACAATATGTATCATGTTGTGTTGGGCTGAGTTTGTGGATCTTATGTTAATATATGGAAAAATTGGCGTCCAATGTTAATTTCTATACACTTTTTAAGAGCAAAGGATTAGTTATAAATTTCAAGAAATATAAAAATTAATGCTAAGTTGCACCCTATAAAATTTTGATTTGTATGATTTACTTACAATTAATACGTTGTTAATTTTTTGAAAAACATATTGTTACAATCAGTCCTTAAAGTAAAACGATTTTCGTATTTGTATAGTTAGCATTGACCTTACCATACCATAAATAAGGTAATGTAGGTTTTTCATATTCTCCATTATATATTATCTAACTGATTGCTCATAGAGTGTATGAGTGAAATTGTCAAGAAAGAAAATCTTTAGCATAGATGTGGAACGCACAAATATTTGCAAGACGAGTGCAATGCAAAGGCTTGTTTATCTTCATAAGTGCCCGCTAGCTCGCTACTCTGCGAGTTTTAAACGAAAGAGCTTTAACTGCAACTTCAAACAATCTGTATAGTAAATATTTATGATAAATGAAAAAATATTAAATATAATTATATATATATTTTTTAAGTTTTTGAGCAAGTAGAATGGTTATATTGGAAATGACTTAATTGAACAATTAAAAGGTCATCAGACAGAAGAATAATTTTTAAACGTATTAGCTAGCCATAAAATGATTCAAAACTTACCATCAAAATTTAGTGTTATGTTATTGTATTCTTAAGAACTTAATCTAAGGTAATTTGTACCTTGAATGTTTGAGGTTCCTACTCCGATATTAAAGTAACAAAGTTAATATAAGTAATGTAAAAATGCAAGGAAGGCAGGCTGGCGGTTACTGAATACTATTTATGATAAACTTCAAAATGACACTTTGTGTTATTAATTCTTCCCTAAAGATGAGTTTCATTATGCTTTTCATTTCTACCTTTGACCACTAGTTACAATATTTATAATAAGAAATTCGTCATTTATTTACTTGCTAGTCGGATGCTACGAAGTCCGCGCAAGTGTAAAAAATATTTGAACGTTTATTTTCCTACTGAAGGAGCAATTATACTCTCAACAGCTAGACTCGAGGTTCTAAAAAGCTTCTAATTAAATATTTTAAATTATGAGATCCTAAAGATAGACGAAAATAAAATAACTGATGAATTTGTAATTTTATACATTATGTATTCTATTACGGAGAATTTACTAGGAATATTGAAATGTTTATGAACAGGTATGGAATATCGATCTATCACGATTCAACTGTTTATTTATACATGCTTTAGGTTCTTTGTTTGTTATTTTATTCCAAATAATTATAAGTAAAAAAACAGGAATTTAAAACAATGTCACGAATATGTAGGTAATTTACCCAATTAAGCTATACCCAGTAAACCCGCAGATGTTATGAAGAAAGGTCATTAATTTCGTCAGAAATATTGCTCGAAGCAATATTTAAATAATAGGTTGACAATTGCTATTTTTTCCAACAAAACATTGCTTTTCACATTAACTTATTAAATAACATGTTATATTCTGTTAACAGATGAAATGATTTTAATCATTTTTTCTCTACACAGTCAAAACCTAAACTCTTAGTAACTGAGGTATACTAGGAACGGTTGCCCGTTATACCAAAACAAATTCACAAATTGTGTTAACAGTATGACCTACAAATTTCAATACTTTTTAACAAAAACCAAGGACCTACTACCATTGCCGACATTTAAATATTGATAAATTATTTACGTTAGGGTCGCAACCAGAGATTCCAGGAAAACTACGAAACTTATATGTATATTACAATAATTATTACATTTTAAAACTTATAACCTACACCTAAGACTACATGATTGCCACGATCCTAGGATAGCAATGTCATTAAATAGCTTGTGTGGTATCATGAATCTTCTGGTTCACACGGCTGGGTGTTCGTTCCTCGGAGTCAGCAGAATCACTCGTTATATGATATACTTACAACGATGTTTCCCGGCGATGTCCATTTATATCACGTACGTAGCACGTACTTAAAAACAAATCACACCAACTACAGAGTGTGCTGTTCTCGCAGTAGGTATTTCCAAACCTATTTACAATAAAATCACGAAGCTAAATCAAATCTGTGTAGTTATAACCGGTAGGCAATTGTTTATTTTAAAAACCGTACTACTACAAAACAATAAACTCTCGTCCGATCCAGAACTATTGAAAAAACTTCAAAAACACATAGTCGTATAATCACAAACAATACAAAACTACGTTCAGCAGAAATATCCTGATTTAATCAGTCCTTACCTTGACGTTATAATTACTTTTATTATTATAACAAACTGTAAAATAAAGTTATTTATATACTTTGTTCTTACATAGTGTGATATGCGGAAACTGAAAATTTCCTACAAAGTATTAAATATCAAATGTAGTACATACACTCACGCACACATACGCACAATTACACATACAAGGGTATACTTCCGCACACTCACATGCGAATGCACACGCACACATTCTCACGCTACTTAGGGAATACTTAGTTAACTAAATTAATATTTTGATGTCAATCGTTTTATTTTTTAGGTTTTCTCATTTATATCTTTCATGTTTATGTTAATTATTAGAACACTGAAATATAAAGTACATACATACAGTACAAGACACGCGGAACGTCTTGTTTGTCGTAATATGGTTTTTCAAAATAGTTTATGGTACAGATCACCTTTTACATTAAGTTTTTAAAATGATTTTGTGAATTATCTCTATCATAAAAAATATGCCTAAACGATCAAATAATTGTAAGATACATTTTGAACAGGTGGCAATGAACCGGCAGATATGCTAACAAAATGTTTTAACAGAGAATATGTAACTAACTTGCTTTTTTAAAAAAAATTGTGTAAATGTATATAATATCTGATTTAAGGTTTCATTTAAATTATGTATATTTATCGTCATAATATCGTTAACTGGTAAGTACATCGTGAGTTATTAATGTTAGCGTTCTGAGTAATAAGTGCTCATGGAATTTAAGGTGGAGGGCATTAAGTATTTATAAACAAGCTTGGCTTATAATAAAAAAATATAATTGATAAAATAGAATTTATGTATGTATGTCATTACAGACATTTTTGCTAGTTAGCAGTAACCGTGAGGGCTGAAGAGATGAAATGTCTCTCAGTCTAATTTTGAGTTGTCTTCTGCCAATAATTTCTTGATGGAATTTCAGAAAACAGTAAAATAAAAAAATAAGAAGGTAAAAAGTTAAAAAAGTAAAAAAAAAGGAATTAATTGTTTTATTTTCTAAACTGATTTGTGCACTCGATGAAGGAAAATCTATCGTCACCCATCTTAGCATTAATTTTATTCGTCTTAAACTACATACACTCAATTACTCTTAAAAACAAGAGTTAATAAATATTGTATTACATATTATCTTTATACATTAAATTATACTTTTACCAAATATTAGTAAGAACCTGTGTTTCGAAGTCATTTTGAGTTAAGAATTATCGTGTTTTATAGCAAATTAAGATTCTATGATAGCACTTTCCAGCCAATAAAATGACATTTTGGCTCAACATCGTACACAGCTTTCATTAACCGGGTTTCTCAACATATTATAAAACTGAGGTAATTTTTCGTAACATTTACCTTTTTCTCATTAAATTATGTGCGTAGGAGGAAACAAAACTTGGAATAAAAGAAATGAATGAATTTATCAAGAAAACAGTATGTAATTTTTTATTGAATATTTTTACTGTGAGGAGTTTATTGATAGTTGTTGTAACATACTGTTATTTATTTATTATATATGAAAAGTGGCAAATGATAACACTCCCGACTTCAAAGTTACGGATGTGTTGCCAAAATTAGTTGTTTAGAAAGGCGGAGAGGGTGGGAATAGGGAAAGAGGTACCGACTCTTTTACTCGGACGAAACGCTGCCATAAAATCTTCTCCTGATTTTCTGTGAGATGATTGTATTTCCCCGGTCGAGACAGCTCATGTGCGTTTGAAATAAGTTGACCACAGCTTGCCCACCACCTCATAAAATTCCTCATTTATTCCATTAGCTCAACACAAAGATACACCAATATCTCTTTTGTATTGAATTAATATTACAGAAGCTGTTTAATAAAGCCCAATATAAGAATATTTATTTATTAACATTAGGTATAAAGTCTAAAATATATAGTCTTTAGATTTATATATTATAACTTTAGATATAAAGTCTTAGATGGTGGGAAAATATGTGAATAGTTTTTTGAGATTCTTGTTATTTATTCTCAGAACCATACCAAGGTTTGTTTTTAACAAGAATTAGAAGATGTTTTATAATAAGAAATGAAAATGTTGCTCAGAGATTTAAAATAAACATTGTTATTATATTCGGCAATTGTTAGAATTTTGAGACGTGAAAATTTAATTATAAAAATTTGCTTTTTATTGAAGGGGGAAAATCATTAAATACTTCTTGTTAAGGGTGCGGAAAAAACGAAGTGTGAAGTGAAAAACCATCCGTACCTTCTGCTGTACCAAGCCAGGCCGGGTTATATCGTAACGTTATCCCCTAAAATAAAAAAAACTAACTCCGCGGACAAATACTGTACTGAATTATTTTAACAATCTTTAATGCACTTAGCTCAATAACCCGAGTTATGTTCTTGTCACCATTATGGGATCTGGGATGTTCACTTTTATAAAAGTACTGTGTAAAACAATATCAAAGTATGTTCTAGACGTAGTAAAAGGCTTTAGCTTTACATTTAATAGAATATACCTATTGTTAATGTCTGTAAAGAATTAGGAATATCGACTTAGAATCAGTATATTGTATGTATAAAGAGATATAAGTTATCTTACATGGGATTTTAATATTTGTGTTCTTTTTTTATGTCCTGTTTAAATTGTTAATTAAACGCCAGTTCGTAGCAATATCGTTGAGGCTGTCATTATCCACAGCCACTCATAAATAAGAAAGAGATATGCCGGTCTTTGAAATCTCCTTTATATTATATTTATAATTCTTCAACATTGTTTCCTCATTGAGATTCATTAGCATTTTCCGAGCTACAAGCTCCATCCATAAGCGTGTCAGTTTTGAGCTAAAACGTCTAAGACTTTTAAATTCATTAGCTTGTTGCAAGTAATCGACTGTTTTGCCTTGATTAAAAAGTTATTGTTTCCGATAAAGCCATTTGGCTTTATTGTAATTTATTTAAATACAGATTTCATAATTTTACCCCAGAAAATTTTATTAAAATTACTCGACAGAATTTCCGTTAACAGAAATGTAATTATATTGTAAAATTTTCCCTTTTAGATATTTATGATCTTAAATTGAAATCCTTTGAAAAAGTAATTATTTATTGGGACAGTACATGTTTTTTTTTAATAATTGTACATATATTTATATATCTGAACTAATCCCTATTTTGTTAATCACTAAAACGTATACATTTTTGTGACTGCGACAATATTAGACGCATAGAATTTAAAATGTTTATAATATAATCTTGTTCCAATATGGTAAATGTATATAATTCTTCTGTGAGTGTGTATGTCTCTCAACTTCTCTCAAACGACTGGACCGATTTTGATGAATTTTTTTGTGTATGTTCAAGGGGATCTGGAAATGGTTTAGATTCACAATTTTGTCCGCTGGACAATGTTTTTAATTAATTTTCGTTTTATGAGTAGTTGTTGATACAAATGATTTTTTTGACATTAGATTTGACAACTAACTAATATGTCAATCATTGTGTCGCACATCAAAACCCGGAGATTTATGGCTTTAATAGGTAAACTCCAAAAATATAAATAAAAAACGTAACAAATATTTCTCGATTATAGGGCGATACGAAGTTCGCCGGATATTCTAGTACCTATATAAAAATGAATTGCTGTTCATTAGTCTCACTAAAACTCGAGAACGGCCGAACGGATTTATCTTATCTTAGTCTTGAAATGTTTGTGGAGGTTCAGGGAAGTTTTGAAAGCTAAAAAAAATTTATTCATTTCCGGGAAAACCCTAAAAACAGCCCTTTTCTATTTCCCATACAAACGTTTTCTTTGACATTAGATTTGACAACTAACTAACATGTCAATCATTCTGTTTGATTGAAACAGGAAAGAATTAATAAATAACAATGCCTGGTTATTTAAGACGGAATAGAGTTCGCCCGGTCAGCTATACATACATTACTAATGACGAAATAACACGGACGAATTCGCGGGCAAAAACTAGTCTTATATAATTATTTCGTAAGTTGATGGACATATAGAAAGATATCTAAATATAAAAATATTATAGTTAGCTTAAGTTTAAAAAAATGTTTTTTATTAATTTTTAAAATGTCACAAATCGACATATATTCCTTTTCATAATTTGAAGCTAAATTTGATCCTGGAAAATCTTTATTTTTTCTATTATAAAATAAAAAAATTCAATCAATTAAGTGCTGTTACGATAGATTTTAATGAAAATAAAAGAGATTAAAATATAAATATTTCATTGATGAAATGACTTATACCATATAAATCACAAGTCATAATTGGTTTTCCCTGTTTGGTCGCAAGGGCTGACTTTAATAATCTTCTAATTATTTTTTACAATGATGAAGCTTAACCAATTTATATTTCTGCTAAATATCTTGTTATATAACAGAACCAAATCCAATGACGCCCTGTCCATAATACAAAAATTAGGAGATCAATACTCATTTTTTTTTGTGGTAATGGGGGCAACCGAGCAGACTGCCTACCTGATGGAGGTATTACAGCTGCCCATGGGCATCCGCAACATAAGAAATGTTGTGGATGTCTCACCACCCTTGATTAGGGAAAAGGGGGACGGAAAATTGGGAAAGGGAGGGAAAAGGGAAGGGGTACAAAATGATGGGAAAAGGGAAAGGGCAACCAGCCTTCGCGCTCATCTAACGAAACGCAGCCATTAAGGCTCTACCACCTACAAAATCTCATCATTTATATTTATATCTATTAGGAGAATAATTTTGAAGTCTTTTTTTTATACTTATCTGCCTTTATGTGTAAAAGACAAATTTAAATTCCTTAAAAAAATAAAAACAATAACCATCAATTCGCTTCATATATATTAATAGTTGAATGACTGACATCCCTGATATTTATAACATAATTAAATTTGTTATACATATTATAACGATATATTTCCACTGTTTTTTTTAATAACATTTTCCATTAACTTATTTAATAGACTTTTATTTAAATAAATGGTACAGGTAATGTGATTGTTTCAGATTTTAGTATTAAATATAAAACGAATGACGTTTTTCCATTTATTCCATTTAGTTAAAGCCCCAGCATTAACTACGCACAGCCGTCACTCTCCCGCAGTCTCCGTACATTAAAATAACATGTTGAATATTTGGTATTTTCCTTCTGGTTACATACTTGTATGGAGTGAGTTTATCTTCGTTGGTTGTCCTTAATGTGTCGTGATTGCTCGTATTACATGATTAAAGCTTGAGTGACGTGCTCTAGCAGAAAATGTTCTCTTACATTTATTTTATAGAAATGAGTATGTTTGTAAAAAAATATCAGTGAAATATTTTCATGTTGAGAAGAGCGGAGATTTCATGTGATTTACTTATAATGTTTTTGTGATGGTAAGTTTTATTTTTGTGCTAATAGTAAAGGATGGAAATAATGACGCTTTCGGGAATATTAATATTTAAATATGTGCATCTATATAATATATCCATTTCCGTACGTCATACTATCCAAATTAATAAATAATATTTAAATACAACTTATAAATAAAATGAAAATATTAATATTTAAATTGAGTAAAATTTTTAATTCCAATATTTTATTGTTATTAATCCAGGTTACAAAAAACAATACCCTTAATTATCCATTATTAAGAAGCGGATCGATGGTTATTTCACAGTGATATATTTGACTAAAACCTTAATTAAAACATACAAAACGTATTCAAAAGTTCCATTAACAATGACTGATTATCCCATACAACCATTTTCATCTCACGCCTGTTCTAGGATCAGTACGGCGCGGACTTTACTCCGGAACGCACGTCACTTAACGCATAAAATTCATCGGATAATATCTTAATTTCATTAGCTGGATTGAGATAGTATACCTAAGTGGCTAGTTTTTTTTGTTAAGAAGTGTAAATGTAACTTTTCATGGGGTCTGTCCGAGGTGTGGTCCGGCTGACCCCGGGGGGTGCGTGCATGTTGTGCCTGTTTATACTGGTAACGATGACAAACGAGTGCTGTGGTTATGTGGATACTGATGAGTTTGTAAACGATTTGGATAGACCAAGTAAGTCTTGGCTATGTTCATTGTATATTTTGATGTCACTTATGTAGCATAAATTTTTAATATAATGATCTAAATAATTTTATTCCTTTTACAATATTTGAGTTACGATTTGTATAAATATTTTGAATTTCTGAGCTTAGCTATAAATAACTCTAGAGCATTTATATATTTATATTATTTTATAGATAACATTTTCTACCGTTATTCCACTTCATCGAGTCTCCTTTGCTACAATTTTGGTCTCGATAAATTATTTAATATCATATTTATAGACAACAAGATGTAAAAATAGAATTATCAAAAGTCTATTTCTGTCGTAATCCTTTTATAGATTATTTTATATATAATTTTGTTCTGTTAACATAAGGAATATTAAAATGACAATATTCATATGACCTTAGATATTTTTTATCTACGATCAACCGACGATAATTCAAATCATGACATGTGACAAGTTTAATAAACAAGGCGATATTGTAAGTTTACATAAACAACATGGACGCATCTGTCAGAGATTTTAAAATAAATTTAATATGGTCTTTGTTTATGTTACACAAACACCGCCCTCTGGTGACCGTCGCTTCCGATACAATGGTAAACTTTTTCAGGAACTTTTAACCTACTTTAAAAGTAATGTGTTCGACGTTATTTTCACATTTCAAAAATATTTTTATCACAACTGTATTGATGAAAATTATTTGTTATTTTTTAAATAACTAACAAACATTTTCATGTATTTCGGCTTAAGTAGTAATTATATACTAATGGCCGTGATTTTGTCCGAAAATGAAATTCAGCAAGTTAAAGATGGAGTAAATTTAATCATAGTTTTCTTTTAGAACATCGTTGCGCCGAAATCAAATACATTTATTTTTATGCCCACAACAAATTTGTTGCTACAAGACCGTTCTATTTTAATTAAACAAGTTTGTAAATCCAGCAAGACTAAAGAACTATGAGGGTTGTTGATTGGACTTGAACCACCACTTTTACCTGGTCAGTAAACACGTGATTCGTTCTAAGTAATATAAGTCAGTATAAAGAAAATAGCTGTAAAAATGAACTCCTTAATATATTAAGATTTTGAAAATATTCATAATATACAGCGTTATTTGTTTTCAAATCTATTGTATAATCACTGGTTGAATATTAAATGATCTACTTAAGGAATATTAATTTCCATGGTTTAGGCTTCTTCAATTTGCTATGTTAATATGAATAGAAAATTTAATTAAACATTATTCTGTATTTCTCATCCAAAGGATCTTGGAGCGAATAATATAAAGATGCTTTTATTAATATATTCCTTTCTTAAATAATGTTGTATGTATGATTTGGATGTTAAGGAAATTTTAAGGAAATTAAATCGTGTCTGGTGAGCAACAGACTTAGGAAGCATATTTAGCATATATAGCGTTCAACATGGATCAAGGCTTTTAGGGGAATAGAACTCATGGCATTAACTAGTTCCCTTTATGCGTGTCTAATACATAACTTGAAGCAAGACGTATGTATATCTGTGTGATATATTTCAACAAAAAGCCGAGATCGTACCGTCTGTCACTTCAGCCGGAGTGAACACTTGTTTTTGAGAATTCCTCAGAGATAATAAAAAATCCAATATATGTTCAAGTTGTGGAAAGTGCTTTGGAATTTTTCATTCTATACTACTTTCTTTTATTTGTTTTTGGATTTTCCAATATTGTTTAATACGAGAAACATAATTTGATTAATTAGCTTTATAACATTATTATAGCAATAATTTCACACTAATATTGTATAATTAAAGGATATTAAAGCTTTATTGTATACATTTATATTGTAATTTACAGCGTTCACTATAGGCCGCATTATGATGTATTACAGAAAATTTAAATTAAATATTCAATAAATAGTTAAAGAATGACAAAAAAATACATATTTATTACATAATGTTATTATTACAAATTTATTGTAATAGTTTTAAAACATAATGACTTTCTAATCGACTTCAATTGGAAATTACTTACTTTATAAGAAGCTTATATTTAACGTGTTTTAAGATATCTTATTTAGGAACAAGGAAAAAACTCTCTTGAATAAAATATGTTTTTCCTAGATTTAGCATCTAAATTAAATAAAATTATATTCTTGGTCACAATTCCTTTATTTCTCAGACAGTTAATATCTATAAATATAAAATATACCTAATTTTTCATGAGGATAAATTGTTTAACTGTCTTGTAGTATAAGTATTTTGAAATAATTACTTTTTACTACATACAACAACTTGAACAAAAATACTAGTTTAGTGGTATCTCACATATTGACCAGTACCTATGTATGAATTATCACTGCAATTGCAAAGAAAAATATAGTTCTATTTCGATATTGGTGTTCTAGTTTTCATCTTGAACATTTTTAGCTAAAACGGCATCGCTATCAAACACTAACACACATTTTAAGATTAAAATGCCTTCATGCACTAATGCTTATATTTATGTCTGATTTTGCTGAATTTATCTTCTCACTAACAAACAACACGCTTCCTCGCAGGTACTTAAGCTTGATGTTTATTTGGGGAGATATTAATACCTAATGATCGGAGGCTGTTCATGTACTTTAAGGTTTTATTTTGAAAAGCTTAACTATTCCCCTCGGGGGTCAACAGATACTGTTATATTCAACAAAATTTTTATGGCCACAGTCTGAAACTGAAATAATTGTGCAATTACTGCCCCGCACTATAGCCTCTTTCTCGAGATATATTTTGTACTGTATAATGTGTGGCATATCTCCTTGTTCAGACCAGGAGATATGCCACAGCAAGAAAACTTACAAATAAGACGGTAGCCTCGTAGAGCTACGAGATTTAAAGTAAAAATGCAAGATTCCTTCAACAGTTAACGAGATATAATATAGATCTAAGCAATAAGCTATTTCTTCGCTAACCCCCAAAACAAAGTACTCAATACAAAAAAAAGTATTTCGTAATCAGTTGAAATCTCAACGCCGGAGACATCTTTTATGTGGCTTCATCAGACAATATACCTACACCACATTATCGGGTAGAGGCACTTAGGAGAAATTATGTTTTTTGTACGTTTTAATAGTACGTTTAAGTTTGTTTCTGTGAGAAATTATGTTTTTTGTACGTTTTAATATCAGTTGAAATCAAATAACCTTACTAAGTTGACTGATGATAATCGTCTGTCCATATAAAGATTTTAATCATAATATAATATCTGGGAAACATGAAGGGTCGTTGAAAAATTTGGTTACATAGATTAAATATCGTATCCATTGTAAATTTAAAGAAGTGTGTATTAGGGATAATGTAAATAAGGATTCTATGGAGTACAGATAATTGTCACAAATTACTTCCCTTAAGGATTTGTCAATTCATGAGTAAAATGAAATAAAGTTACGAATAAAAGATTAAATAAGAATGATTAAATCACATAAGTGATCACTTTGCATAACTCAAAAAACCGTTTTTTGAGTGTTCTAACTGCATACACATCGATACATACAGAAATTAAGTTGTATTATATTTTTACTTTATTAGTTAGTATAAAAATGTTGTAGTTATGTTTTAGCATTAGAGAAATATTGAGAAAATTGTAACTTGAATTGAGATGAACATTTTATTCTATATTTTCCATTTAAATTTAATGTTAGAAAAATCATGATGCTTCAAATAATATATTTCATGTATTATTCAAGGTTTATAAAGATTTCTGAAATATCCCAACATGATTTATTGGAAGTTATAATATTATCATAAGTAATACTTCAAGAATAAATTCTTCCCTATTTTTCAAACAGGAACCCAAATAGCGATGACTAATGTCCCGGTACAGGGAATGTTACCGCGGGTAATATTTAAATTTGTCAATGATATATACGAAATAACTTTGGCGATGTCACCTAAATACATAATATAGGAATATTTATGAATATTTATTTTGTATTATATTTCAACTGGAATTTTAACAATAGAAGACGCAAACAATTCAGAATACCATGAATTGACCGTGTGGGTGGCGAGTTCATCCCTTTGCAGGGGAGGAGGTTCTACAGTGCCTGGAACTTGAGATCCAGGAGTAGGTTTAAGGGGATCATATTTAAAGAGCGTTAAACACTCACCTCCACCGTCCAAGCTAATCCGCCTATCTGATCTAATTTGAAAGGAGCCTACTCAGGCTGCCTTTGAAGTACGTTCCTAGTTCGAATTGATGTATGTTCTAGACAAGCCCAAGACAAGCCTTTAGTAGGTTGTAGAGAGATTTAGCTGTTACACTGTTCTCGTTCCCACATCTACTGCGTACAACTTACGACAAATATACTCACGAATGTTATAGAAAAGTCAGCATGCACAGGATGATGGTTAGTTTATTTTAAAATAATAAAAAAAATACCACACTTCCTACAAGCACGATTTCTAATAAAATCTCTAGTAAATATCACAAGTGTCTCTTTTAACAAGCTTAATTTTTTCTCTCAACACATTTGTTTCTACTATGATCCCTATATTTCTAAACAGACAATAATATCGTCTCAACACAATCATACAAAATGTGAGCCTCAACGTAGAATCACATAAGAGAGTTTATTATTGTTTATGCTAGAATAATACGTTCGGCCCTTACCTTTCTGAAGTTTGTGGTAAAATTCTATGAACTAATAGGATTTGTCCCACAATGTTTGTAATTTTAAACTACAATATTTTGATGTTATACATTATAAAGGAAGGTTTAATAACCTTGTTACATCGTGAAATCCTTTTTTGTGAATTTTTATTTTATTTATATTGGTGTAAAATTTTTATTGTTATTTGATAATAATAATTGAAGGAAATTTTAGGAAACTCAGATTTTTATGTGGTAATAGACCAAAAAGTGCTATAAATTACACCTTCAGTGTTTGCTCAAGGTTGAAAGTTAAAAAATGACGATAGAGGCGTTTCTTTACTAAAATCTAATAAAATTGAACAAGTTTTTATTATTGTTTGATATCTACGTAATCTAATAAATAAAATTTTAATTAAATTAGGATACAACTCCAGATAAGTGTAGCAAACAGCTATCTACATTTGGAGAAACGACAGCCGGCCATTCAAGTATTTCGAACCTTTCATAATTAAAGTTTCTATTTATCTTTTTTTTTATAGAAATTACAAATTAAATAAAAGATTACACATCTATAGGATTATGTTGAAACTACTAATTATCATAATGTTCAGATAAGAACGATATTTATTTATTATTTATTTATTTAATACAATTACGTTGGTATTTTTTACATTTATATCTAAGTTTTCAGTGTCTCATAAACCAATATTGGTTTTTCCGTACACTGGAAAATATTTGAGTTATATAAAATATTTAATTTTATTAAAAAAATATATTTGAGTCCGCTTTTCAGATAATGTTCATAATTTTATTTTATGTCAACATAATGAAATCTAAGATTTTCGCGAGTCTTATTCATTTACATGAAACTAATATTTTTGGGATTATACTACGCTACTTTATTTTTGATAAAACTACATACCTACTCCCGATTATATGTATATCTCTCGTAAAATCGCGTAGTATTATCCCAAAAATATTAGTTTCATTTTATGTCAATATATTTTATCATGTTTTATTTAAAAGACCAAACTGAGCTCTACTCCAGTACTCCTAAATACATAGATCGTATCCGTTGTCATAGCTTTATTAATTTTAGTGATATTACTCTTTTTTTATTTAACATATAACGCCGAAACTAATTCACATATATTTTATTGTGTCCTTTTTTTATACAATAAATTTCTTGTATTTAGTGAATAAAATTGTTTTGAAATTCATATGAAAACTCAGTAGTATACAATGTCATAACAATTTGTAACTGTATCGCCTGAAATTATATTTAGAAGTCTTGTTATTACGTTTTGGTAAAGTTAGGAATTTCAAATATTATATTGCATTCACGCTTTGTACTGTGCTTTGAGTTTAGCTTTTAGTTCCTGGGTCGAATTTTTTCAAGGAAATACGTATTGAAATTTTTTTATGGCGTAAAAATATCATAGCATGAAAAAAATTGAAACTGTATCGTTATTTTATACAAAGAGTATTTTGTATTTTTTTAAATTGTACTGTCAGTTTTGATATTTTGATTATTTCTTTAAAACTATACATACATCGAGCAAGATAGCTTTTCAAATTATGATTACGGAACATACCAGCTACAACATTTCAAATTTACATTTAAGAAATAGAGAACCGGGAGATACATATATATATCACATACATATGTATACTTTTTAAAAAGTATTTTATTATTAAAAATAGATGAAATAATTCATTTTTTTTGACTCGATTAAAAATTTGTTAGTTTTTAAATTCTTCTTTATTAATCCACTAAAGGATGACTAATCCTAATTTGATTAAAATCAGAGTTCACAACTTGTAGTCTTGAACATGCTGTCTTGAACATTTTGGTAAAGTAGATCAGTTCTGTGACATTTATTTCTTTGATAGTGTAAGCTCACTCAATAATATCCAAATAACTCGCAGAAGGTGAGGAAATTAATTAAATATAATAAAAGATAAGGACATTAATTTTGAAATCATACAATTGTGGATAGATACTTTGTCACCAATACATTTTAATAAATACAAAGGATAAACGTGCATTAATATAACTCGAACCTGGGCTGGATCGATTGGGGAAGTACCATCCTCTCAAAAAAGATGGTCGAGATGATCTTTAATGGCTGCATTTCGCTCGAAAGTGAGAGAGCCGGTTGCTCTTTCCCTGTTCCCACCCTTTCCTGCCATCTCCTTACTCCTACCCCTCCCTCTACCTCATCACTCAAGGCTAGCAACGCATCTACAAGATCCCTTATGTTGTTGATGTCTATGGGCGACGGTGACTACTGTCCATCTAGTATCCCGTCTGCTCGTATGCCACCATCCTCATTATAAAAAGAATAAGAAGGAATAAAAGAAGCCCAAAGAAGAATTGTCATTTCCTCAGCAGAATTTATAGATTAATAATAAATTGTGAATTACCAAACATCCATTAAGTAATAAAGTTCTGTACATAACTTGATGTCAATATTTTCAAGAAAACAAATAATTTATTTCCATGGTGTTAGAAAACGCCTACATGTATTGGCGAAACACAATAACTGACAAAAACAGACATAATATAGTCCTATTTATATAATGACAATATTAGATTTTGCTATTTGTGTTAAAATTACCGAAACTCTTATCTGTTTCAAAAGATTTTGATCGCTTACCAAATCCACCGGCTCATGTTGAAGTTGTGTATTCCATTCCAATTACATTATAGATTACTAGAACTTTAGGGTTGACAACTTTGATAAATAACGTCCTCTGTCTAAAGATAAGGAGGTTTTGGTAAAGTTATTTAATATATTGGCAACATATCAACTGGTTCTCTATGTATATCGTATTTATGTGTTTTTCTTCCTTAATTCTAATAACGAGAGATGTTAGTAAAGTTTTTTAACTCATGTCAGAGGTATATAAAGGACGAGTGGCATGAACTTAAAATAGTTCATGCGTAGTACACAAAATCTAAATAAATGATATTTATTTAATTAATTTACCAGTGAAGACTATTAAAGTATCACTTTCATATTACAAAAAGGAATTCGGTGTGAAATTGGAATAAAAATTTATTAAATGCTTTTTTTATTTAAAAACACAACACCATTTCATCATAGTGTTTATTTTAATTGCACCAGTTTGTTTCATAGCTCCATTTATTATGTTCTCTATAAAGCATCCGCTTTTGTTAGTAACGGATTCACTCAGCTTAATTAAGATGGACTTAGGTTTTTTCTTAACATGCTTTTGCCAGTAACTTGTATAGCATCGAAACGAAAGGAAACAATGAAAGAGTAGAAACAGAAAAAGTACTCTGAATATAACTTTTGATTAATTATTATGTTTCCTAGAAAACGAACTAGTTCAGCAAATTTCATTTACATTATTGAATCTGTAAAATGTTTTACAAAGAATAAAATTTAAAATTATTTTTTCCTGCCTTGTTTAGCAGCATAAAGCCTCTAATTGGTAGTACTTATAACTGTAATGAGAAGTAAATAATTTAATTCACATATTAAAAATACTTTTTTACAAAAGTAAAATTATAACCCCAATGTTAATAAATGATAAATACAATATATAAAAACCGACATTAAATAAAATATACAAGAATATAAATTTAAAATTTGTAATTAAAATGTTTTAATTTTTTATGTTCCGTATAATGTATTATGTAATGAATACTCGAACCATTTTAAACGTAAGAAAATCTTATTAAAATATATTATTTTCAAAATGTTTTCACCAGAAAACGTGTGAGCATGTGAAAGGAAAAAGTTGGAAATAAATACTATTCAGTTTTGTAGAAGTGTTGCACAGAACATTTTAGTGAAATAACTATAATCTTTGTAGAGTTGTTGAAAGCATAGATATAGATAATTATGAAGAAGCTAATTTCCAAGTACTTGACTTGAATAGATGGCTAGGTTGTATATACATCGTCACTTAGTTATATATCTGTTAACTACCAGCACGTCACTTAATTTACATTATGCTTAACTAAATATTGGTGTTCTTAGATAAGTCTTCTTACCATGAATTAGTGTTCTTATGACATATAAATATTTTGAGCTCAATAATCTAGCTTACAGAGATACAAAAGAAAAAAAATATGCCTATGAAATGCAAATAAAAATTGTTAATTCATTATGGAACATTAAAAATGAAGGAATAATTCTGACAACAAACTGAAAATGTGTTTTATAACATAAATTATTGAAACTTTATTCTATTTTTAACACATTTGTTTTTATTAGGTATACAGTATTAAATCTGTACCTGTTGGAACTATATCCAAATTAATTTCTATAGTATATCAGTAATCAGATACAATTCTATCGTTCTTTTAATTATTGTTACTTTATTATGGAGCTTGTGAAAAACTAATTTATTTGCAAATAATAATATTAACAATATACGGATTTAATCCATTATACAGAGTGCTTGTGGTAAGTTTTAATACAAGTTAAATTCATCCGATATATCAGATTTGTTGTATGAAGCAAAATATTGTACGGAGTTGTAAACGAAATATCAAGTTATGCTAGAAGTTATATATTTTGTCTTTAAAAAAACTAAATCAAAATATAGAAGAGAAATGATAATGGATTTATATATAACAAATAATGTAAAACATGTGTCTTTTTTAATACGAGTGCGGCAAAGAGGTGTGCAGCACATTTCCAGTTAAGGAAGTCACCGCAGCCTATAATGAAATACCAGGGTATCACTCTCAATACTGATTCTCTTGAAGAATTCGATATACTAGTCTCTAGGAACAACCTCAACAGTTAGTTTATTTGACTATAGAACTATCCTGGCAAGAAATTAATGCCAGAACATTGTTCCTAAAGGTGCGAGAATTGACTCTCAATGGCGAGTGGTGTGATAATAAAAGATAGCTATGGTCATCGTGTCATACGGTTCCTCCGAGCACGTTCTACGTGCACTATATGGGCGGTAAAATGATATAGGGGTGGAGGGGGGGGGGATTGAGGGTCGTGAATTCTCGTAAGATTTAAAGCTTCAATACCGCATGCGAGCACGGGATCATACACAAATCCCACAACTCATTTAAGAATGGAGTTAAAAATTTCAAGTTGGTATGTGGGTGCAATAACAATTAGTTATACAGTAATAGTGACTATCGTGCACCTCCGATAAATATCTGGAACTTCTTGATTATAGGTTCCATAGGTGGTGGTCTCTTAGGAGAGAAGGGAGACTATTTCAATTAATCTGTAATTTGCTAAAGATAGGCTCTGCAGCACATATTTTGAGCACTACCACTGGCATGCTATACGGGCCCATTCGACTTATTGATGTCAAAATGAAACAACATTAGCCGAAGTTCTGTTTACGAGATGCTTATTTCAGATAAAGAGTCCAACCAAAAATTGATTACATTTTTTTTTATTTTCATTACATATTTAAAGTAATATTTTATAAGTAAATAAGAACATTTTATATGTCTGACTATTTAAAATAAAAACTTTTAAAAATTTATTAAAACGGGAAATTCGAGGCATTTTTTAGTGAAATGGAGATAATATGTAGGAATTTAAAAATTTAAAATTTCAGTTACGATGAACATGGGATGAAAAAAATATATTGTTAACATTTTAAGAATAAAAATGTTTGATGAAATTATTGAAAACGCTGTGGTTATCTATTGATTAATAATGAAATATCTCTTGTGTCTCATGGGTTCTACTAATAGATGCTTGTTCCAGGTTCCTATTCCGGAAATATACATATTGTAGTGGCTTAGCTATGTTTCTTTGCTCGTTAGACTGAGTGTTCATGTGGGTGTTGGTGTTGTAAGTTTAATATTATATGTATTTGAAGAAATCGTTTTTATATATTTTTATTTTTCTTTTAAAGTTGTTTTTAATTTATATAATATAGAGATTTTTATTATATTATAATCTTACATAAGTTTTAGAGCAAATATTAACTATATTGATCCATATTTGGCGTTGTAGAAAATAACGGAGTTCATGAGTACCTCTTGAAACAACAACAGCTTCAATGTATTTCATTCTTTTATGGATTATTATGTTTGTAATTTTAATGCGACTAGTAAACGATAAAGTAAATAACATTATATTATAAAAAAATGCACTTTATAAAACGAAGATAAGAAAAAAAAATTTTTTGATCATCGAAAGTACCTAATTCTGTGAAAATAAGCAATAGGTGTATCAAGCTGTATTTAAATGTCTAGTACTTAATTTGATAAAATTAAAGAACCCAAATAATACTTTATCATACAACATAAAAGACATTTTCTCTGTTCGTTCCGAAGCCGATGTAAAAGCCGCCACGCCGAATAATCTAGTTCCAGTAATATTCGATTACATTCTATTTGCTTGGGTCATGTTTCCAAGTTAAGAGTTTTGCTTCAATTTGACTTGATAGTACACTTCCGAATGATCAATTTGAGATTAAGATAATAAATGAAGCTCAGGATATCTGAGAAGATTCTTTCTTTAGTGTATTATTGTGTTTTTATTTCAAATACAAAAACAATTCTTATTTTTTCCAAAATTTTTACAAACATTATTTTAGAGTCGTGTTTATTTTTTTATTAAGAAAAATATTAAAACAAAAATATAGCAGTAAGGAATACAAAGTAAACGATTTGATTAAAAAGATTGGTGTTTAGAACAATAACAATAGTATTAAAATAATATTAAGACATTTTTTAGTCTTTTAAAATTAAATATCTTCTTTAAATAAAAAATAGACATAAAGAAAATATTACATTTCTTTGTATTTGTTTGTTATGTTAGTTATATTTGTTTGGAGCTTACAGGCATAGAAAACATTAATATGAATAAATACTATTGATAATTATTATTTATTATAATTTAAATTATGTTATACTTTTTAATTCTAAGCGAAACGTTATTCATATTCTTATATTCATTGGGAATTCTTATAATCGTCAACTAGCGCATTGGCATGCACACCATAGATGCAAATAAGCACTGCAAACCCTACCCATATAACTAAACCTATATTGTTTAATTCTTACAATACTTATATACTTTTAATCATACTTTACGAAATACAAATATTTAAAGTCATTTAATATGACATTTGATTCATGATTTGCTAATAAGTGCCATCTATGAATGTAAATACGAAACATTTTCGATCGGCCGCTGCTAACTGCTAGCGCCGCTATGCAGCCAGTTCGAAGAGCACAGATTATTTTGTATTGTTTAAAATGTCGTAGAAAGTCCGTTAATTGTCAAACGAAATGGGACTCTGTGATTGGTCGGTAAACTGTTCATGTATTTTTTCGCCATTTTATTATGTATTATTGAATATTGTCATTTGTCTTTCTAAGCGCAAGTGAATAAGTTTTAATTGGTAAACAGTGGATTAATTTATTAACGAATTATGGAAAATATAGCTTTGAGCTCTGTGCCTGTGATGTGTGTTTATCGTAATGAAATACGAGAAGATGTTCAATATTGTTGTTTGATAATAAAATTAAAATAAGTGTAAAGGGAAGGTGTGTGACCAGTTGAGATTGAACTAAAATAAAGGTAATGTTATTCGTTTTAATAAAAAGTATTATGATAGTTTTAATTAGTTATCAGGTTGTGTACACACAAATAAGTTATTTTGTTTGCCTGTTTGTTGTTTTCAAATAAAAATAAGAAGAATGAATCTCCACTAGATATTCTCACCTAAATGTTTTCGATATCGAATTTTATTAATAGGATGATAGTAAAAGACTAAGGCTTCTGTTACAAGTTGTGGAGTAATGAATATGACAGTGTAAGTACTGTCTAAATTTATTTCTAACAATATATAACAGCGGAATAATAACATGTCATAAACCTTGGAAAACTTTCGTAATACAGTTGCAAAAGTAACAAATTCAGTAATAGAAAAATATGAACTTCTCCATTATTTCTATATCTATTAAAAAGAAAAAAAGAAAGGAAAAAGTTGAGAAAACATGAGCGCAGATTTAAAAAACATAATAATATTTTAAGATCGATTAAGGCGACGGCTTTTAAATTATTATCAAAACTAGTAATATAAGAGGTATTATCAGGGGCATTCAAAACAATTTGTTTCTCTGAAATACAAAGAAACGACATTAAAGTCCACTAATATCGCCTTCTCATATGTATCCCTTAGTTTATCTCTATACGTTTTAATAATCATAAAGTGCACAAAAACTTAAACGTAATTCGCCATTAGTGAATAGTGACGCGTCCCTGGCCAACAAGTTACAAACGCGCGAAGCGCGGCAAATTTGAATTTAATGAAATTCCATTTCAATTCATATATGTATATGTACACAATGATTCGAATAAAGATTATCAAATAACCAGATTTATATTAATAAAACTAAAAGTAAAATGGAAGAATATTTTTTTTAAAACAGGATATTTGTTAGGAATACAGACCTCGCGTTACAAATAACAGTTGTATTGTTTGTATCACTTATTGTGCCTCGGAATATTTGTTTTTGTATAATGTATATTTATTCTGTAAAAGTATTCTTAGTAACTCGCTGTAACACAGTGAAACCAATATCAAAGTTCATCCAGGCACTTCAAAGATTAATAGAAACAAAGAGACAGGCAAAAATTGTAAAAAAATTACATTTCGTTCAGTCTATGTACCATTCAAATGAAACTAATATTTTTCGGATTTACTACGCGATTTCTATTTTTGATCATAAACTACATACTCCCGACGCTTCGGCTACTTTACAGCAACCGTGATCACGGGCAGACGAGATGTGAGTGACTCAGACTGAGTGAGCCTGAGTACATCCGAAAAATATTAGTTTCATTTAAATGAATACTCGCGAAAATCTTACATCTCATTGTATGTACCATGTATTCATTGAAAAAAAAGGACCTATATTAATTTATCGGCTGAAACAAGAAACCGTCACTAATAATAAAATATTTATTTATATAAATGAGTAACTTCATAAAATTTCCTAAGATCTTAAACAGTGATCTTTTTACGTTCGAGTAATTTTCCATAAATCTATATATGATTTGGGTGGGGTGAATCGATAAATCCTTTTGTCAATCGAGTCTTTTTATACTCTTTATAACAAGAAAACGTATGATCACAGTATCATGAGGTTTTGATTATTTTATAATAAATATAAGTGAAATTAACTCCTTACCATTTCTTATGTGTTCAGATCACATATATTTTATAACAAGATAATTTAAATAAGGTTTAAATTTTTAGCAGAGACGATGTTACTGTACTTATTTTTAAGTCATAATTGTAAAAATTACCACAGTCATACAGAAGGTAGGAAAAGTGTTTCGTGTGTAAAATATAAGAGATCAAATAAAAACGATATACTTTTTTCGTAAACCTCTCAAACAAATAAAACAATGTGTATAATATACTATATATCAATAACGTTCGTCATTGCCTCTTGTTTCAAATAATTCACTTGTAAAGTCAGGTATATGTATTTAATCCATGTCTTAAAAGTACTTTCACTATTTAAATGATAATAATAATATGTCGTTGCTTCGTAATACTTTATAGTAAATACTTATATTACTAATATGAATTAATAATAAAAGGTATTATTTTATGTCAGGGATATACATATTTTTTTCATTTTCAAGTATATGATATATGATTTTAACAAGAGATAAAAAAATTCGTTTCATATTTACCATTTATTTTTATGTATATCACAATTCACTATTGGTTTGATTGTTAAATCAAATAAAAACAAGTTTGTATTGAATTTAAATAAATACCTATCAACCATTTGTCAGTATAAATTAATTGTTTTTGGGAATATTATCGTCATACCTTTAACATGAAGTTAAATATGACGCCAGTCATTTTATGTGGTTCTGCATTTATTTGACCGTATGCTGGACTATGGATTTATTTCAAAAAGTTTAATTGGACAATATTAAGAGCAGAACCAATAGTTATCTTTAGTCGTTATAAAGTGGCAATAAGTAGTTTTCAAGAGTAAAGCTACACTAAAATCTAAAGTTCACATAAGGACATGTTTCAAGTAAGCGATCCCGAATGCCGCACACGTACTGCAAACGTGTTTTAGTTTTTGCAAAGTGTCTTCATGCACACTCGCTACACTGGCCTAATGGAAAATGAAAACCTCGGAAATAGTAAAAGTTATTATATAAAGATCAAAATATAATATTAACAAGCGATAAATTCTAAGAGTGTAAAGATTTATTTTTAATAGTTTGTCACTTAAGAAAACAGTACCAAATCCAAAAAAAAAGTGTAAATGCAGATGTAGTATAAGTTTATTTTTATCAATTGTAAGATGTAGTTGAATGTTTATTTGTATCTGCTAACTTTTAGTATTAAAACAATCACAGTACATATGTACCAATTCTTATGCTATCGTAGGAAACATGTATATAAGATTTGTGATTGAAAAATAACGTACGCCACTAATGAAGAAAATAAGAAGTTGATAAATAGAGAATGAATATTGTACCAAAGGTTAACTACGAGGCAATACTATATTATATTATTATTATTATGTATATTTAGCGTTAGGTAAATCTAAGAGCTGATTCTCATTTTAGTTACTTATTTTAATTTAAGTAGTTATTTATTATCATAGCAGGATTTAACTTTGTAGTTCTAAGAAAAAAAAAAAAATATTTTCTGAGAAAAATCTTTAACCGTCCTCCTGTCAGGATTATATTTCCTCATAAAAGGGTTATTACTATTTTTAAATAAAGTTTTGCAGTAACTTCAGAATATTTTTTAAAGCATTATTTTTAAAGCATTAATGCAAGGCACAAAAAATCATTTTAAACAACTTAATACTAAGGGAAAATATAAATGTAATTAGAATAAAAATTAATAGAATCAGTTTATTTTAAACAAAGTCTTACTTATTACTTTTACTTTTGAGTTCTTATTATTTTGAAGTATAAGAGGAAAAAGAGCAAACTATTTACAGTAGCAACTAAAATAACATAACTTTATGAGAAGTCCATATTCTATTAGCACGTATGCAATTTGAAACTCCGCAGAATTAGTTTCTAAAAGACCTTATTAAAAATGTACAAAGCTAAGCATATGAAAGGACGTACATGTATGGCGTGTCTTCAAAAAACAATTTTGTTCAGCGTAAAGAGAAACTTATGTATCTTGTAAATAATATATACATATTTGGGCTATCTGCGAAATTTAAATGAAAGTATGATTAAATATTCTATTTAAGGAGAAAAAAAAAACCGGATTTAGTAAATGTAGCAAACTCGAAATATATTATTTAAAAGACGATTGCTGCATACTTATAGAAAGAAGACTGCCAAAGTTTAATTATACAGAGACATGAATAAATAACAAGAAAGATAATTTCAACTTCTTATCTCCTGTTTGAATAACTCATGCTAGAGTAATTAAATAGATTTTGATCTTTATTTTATTTTGTTACAACAGTGTGACTTTTTTTATAGGAATTATATGACGTTATAAGCAAGATCTAGTAGTCTAGAAGGTGCACCCTGTCTGCTATATAGATTTCAATCAAGGTTGCAAACTGTGCATATGGTTGTCAATACGTTTGTCGTTGGAGGATTGATAATAATCAACACCAAAGCCCTGGCGGTCTTCAATCATACATAACTTATCAATATTATAGGACAATTTAGAGTTCAGTACAGATCGGTCTCGATGGAGGAAATTCAACCACTCGCCACTTACGGATATAATCTTTCCATATACTTAATGAGTGTATTTTGCTATGTATATTACTTCAGATCGATTTTGTGGCTCATATGACCAACCCTCTGCCACTTTACGTTGTTGCCCCGTTAAGCTATAATCAGCTATATTCAATTCCTCGAAGAAGTGGTTCTATGCTTGGAAATAAATAGCTTTTTTAAAATAAAATTGTTTTACCACAATTTTATACCAGTCATAATAAAGTTTCATATATAAATAAACGTACAAAAGTTTAATTATTTCATTTCGATATTTATCAAACGTCGAATTTATAGCAGTAGTTAGTTCTGAGTTTCAATCAGTTTATATGGAACTGTTTATATGCAATTTAATAGAAATTGGGATCGAGTCTTATGAATACAAACCAACTGGACTTTGTAAACTAATCTGAGAAGCAAATATCGTATTTATTACCTAAGAGTTGTAATTATGATAAGCTTTAAAATAAAAACATTATCTGACTGTTACGACCTTTTAAAAATAAGTTATCATAAATCTAAATGTTTTTTTAAACCTTTTGAAAATTTTAAGTCTTCTGGTTACGTATATTTTATTTGAACATTTAAATTATAAACAAAATATAATTATAACAATACAATAAAAGAAAATATGAACAAAAATATACACGAAATAACGGTTCTCGTGGCAAATCGTGGAAAAAAATATGGATGACATTTTTGTTAAATAATTCATGGCAAATTAATAATTAATTAATTCATTAAAAGCACACTTGTTTTCGGTTTCCTTTATACTTTCTGTGTGAATCTTTATAAAAGGGTATAAATGTATAATTTTCATTATTTTCATGCTTTTCATTAACATTACATTAAACTGTTATTAATTTTATTTTATAATAGATTTGTGGAAACCACTAGATTTGTTTAAACAACCTTAACCTTTCATAAAAGTAATATATATACAGCGATAGTTGTATTTTTTTTCTTAGGAGAATAGACTACAATACTTTTTTTAGAAGTATGTTCTTTTTTAATAAGCAAATATTGCTCCTGTGAGGAGTATACTCCTTCGGTATAGACACAAAAAACCTATTTTTAAAATATTTTCTGCCGAAATAAGTTCTTGATAGAAATATCAAGTAAGTGAATTTCAGCATCTGTCTCTAGGGGAATTATGGTCATATTTTACATAGATTTTATCATGTAGAGTCGTATATGAGAAACTCATTTGAAGATAGATGATAGATTACTTTTCTTTGCTTCACAATCAATATTAATATCCTGAAATTGTTTTCACATATTTTAGTTTGAATTGTTAATTTGTAATCCAAACATGTTTTTCAACTAGTTTTAAGTTTTTCAGATTACATATGACCCATATTGTTAACAAAGATTGCATAATTTTAACGTAACAGTATATTATCTCAGGGCTATTAGATACTAGAGTCCTTTCCAAGCTCCATGCCCGGAATCATATATTTAACAAGTCTGGCTCTGCCCGTAGGTACGTGTATAACAATAATTTGACCCCGATAGGAATTTTAAATTTCTTATCAAACGCATAAAGTTGTTATCTTTGGATTTCAATATCAATTCGCAACTCTAACTTTTGGGGTACCAGAGAGTTTGTTTTTGTAATATTTCTCATTCTTTTTTATTAAAATTCAAGAGTATTTTCAATATTGTTATAATCTTCTATAAAAGTGATCCTATAATTTTTACACTATTGACGTCACATTATATGTAAGGCAAATAAGGTTGTAATAAATGCAAGATAATAAAATACAAGCGTATATACAATAAAATTTCTAACTGTAGGGACGGTGCTGTCAAAGCCGCAGTAACATTTATTGCAAAAAAAATACCACATCAAATTTGGACTCTGCGCCACAACTAGATTTTTTCTTTGTTATTGATATTGTACCACTGCCTCATGGTTATTTTTGGAATATAACATTTAGAGGAATATTTTGTTACTTTTAAAAATAACTTATAAATTACTTGTAAATATGTAGGTAAGTGTTTGTATAAAGAAAGCTAGATGAACAAATAAACCCGAATAACAAAAAGTGCTCGAAATTTTTGATTACGGTTTTGACAATACACTAAGAAATTAAACATAATGCTTTTTCAATTATTTAATGCATGTCCATCTTCCATTTCGTGCTAATAACATACTCGTTATAAAGTGCAAGTATTAAACTATAAAATTAAGATGATTAATGGTGTTTGATTTTAAAATTCAGTAATTTTATAATTTTTAAAATTCTGTTTTTTAAATTCCGTACTTCGTATCGTTAAAACTTTCGACTAAATGTTTATTATTAACGTGTTCTGAAATTCCATCGTTCTTTAAGTACGAAATTTTATTTAGTAAAATATGAATTCTAAAATGAAATGTTTTTTCTTCATTAAGTGATAAAAACAGAATGACAATGTAAATATATGCGGTTGTGTCTATGCATGCAAACGAAAGTGCAATTTAATAAAACAGTTTAGCAATTTAGTAATCGTGACTATTAAACTTGCATTATTCAAGTTTACATTCTCTCACTACTACACTCGTACATATTATGTATGAAACGTATCGCGTTTGTCATACAATAACTAACGTCAATACTACATATAATGGACGAAGATTTATGAATGAAAATTCTTATTGTTCCGTATGTAGCGTTGTGATGGCAATTTAGACAAAAAATACTAGGATATCATTGACTTAGTACTTTTCCTTTTGGAAATAAATATGAAAAGTTCTTAAAAGACACAAGTAAAATCAAATATACTTATTAAAATATAACAGATTGGTTTAGGTTGCTGTCATATATTAATATGTATAAATATAAACATACATATTTATTTTAGATATGATACAAATATATTTACAAAAGTTCCATTGAATCAGATCACGTGTCCGTGAAACGAAAATTTTCTTTTGTTGACCCTACTGTTCTTTGTTGCTGCTGAAATTGGTTCACTGCTTTTTTTTGCTTTTCAAGCTAACTTTCTTATATTTTCAAGTCACGCAGACAATTCAACTGTCTAATTAAATTTCAAATAGCTTTAAATATTTATGTCTAAGATATGATTGAATTTAATGTGTTTTAAATTCAGTACAAATCATCATGGTAAAACAACGCGTCAGCACACAAATTGGTAAACTCGGGCGTTCGATATTTTAACTTGTTTTGCAATCAGTGACCCTTGATTGATATATTATTAAGAGTAATTTTGTGCTTTTTCTTACTAAACGAGTTTTTAAATGTTGCTTTTAAAATAGATATAAACAAGTGTAACGTTTAAACAATTTTTAAGAATACTAAATTTTATTTACTTGTCTTATCAAGATTCTAATTTAACAATTCGTCTAGAACAAACAAAAGAGATTCTCAGTTCATGTTTTTATGATTAAAGTCATATTTAATGTACATTGCCGCAAAATTTCACATCCTTGTAGTTAGAGCATTCATTTCCCTATCGGTCTCATGCCCTAATTTATGCGTTAAAAATAAATAACGCAGCACCGACCGTTTGAGGTAATTTTCCTGTGAATGTATTTTCGGTGCATCTCAAAATATATCTGTAGCTGCGGTAGTCACGTTGAATTTTTGTGCTTTTACAATTTTTTATTAACATTACAATACATATATATCTAATTAATTCTTGTTTTACTCATTCATATTAAGTTCTTATGAAAAGTTCATTAAATTTGTGACTTATGTATATAGTCCTTAATTTAACATGGAGGCATTTTTAAGATGAGAAGAGAAGTTACATTCAATGCACGTACATAATATGGGTGTCAAATGAAAAGCTTTTTAAGAATAACTCCAAAAGCGTGTCTAGAGATAAATGAAAAGTGAATCTTTTTTTTAACAAAAAACCTTATTTGCAGGGGCTAGACCGAAAAAATGAATTTTTCATAACAACTTGTATTATCTACTTATGAAAAAATATATATGTAGGTACGTAATTTATGCTAAGTTTGCTATAAAATTTACTTGTTATGCACAAGTAAATTAAAAATAAAAGGAGTAATTTTAAAAACTTTGTGTTAATTTTGTTTATATGTATTTTAAAAGCACAGTTAAGAAACGAATATTCATTTTGGTTTTGTGTCACATGCAATCGTTACAGAAAATAAAGCATCGGATCGCAGGTAGTAGTAGAATTTTAAATTCAATTCACCGCTCTGAAATAATCTAGAAGAAAGAATCTGTTTGAGACTTATAAAAACAGTAAGGAAGCCAGTATCAATGAACTGGTATTGAAGTCTGGTAATGTACGTGTTGTGTCTCGGGAGTTGTTTGTTGTTAATGTAAACAATGACGACGTACTAATATATATTGTAAGCGGTAGCGGGAGATTCTATTCTGAATTTATCAGTGATTGAAAGCGAATATATGTATTGCATGTTTTAGCATATAGCTTTCATGATATTGAGTTAGCCACTTCAGTAACGCGATATTATATTTTGAAAAATATTTATTATAGAAATTATAATTTATATGATGTAATACGCAATTATGTTGTTAGTATAGGAAAATTCACTTAGGTCTTTTCTTAAACTTAAAAAGTATATAGGGAACAGTAATTAAAAATTTAAATATATAATGTTGGTAGAAATCTTTTGATTAAACCAAACGTTTGTCGACGTACTCGTTTCTGTTGAACATCTTTACTATTTCTTACAAATACAGTTGGTTGATATCCGTTCCATTTGTTGTTCCCTCAACGCTTGCTCGGATTAGAGCCGGCCGCTTGATTTACCGAAATAAATAAATATACGAAGTTTAAGGTCGAATATCTTGAAATCGGCTCAAATTAGTGTTAAGTATATTTTTTGGAAGTTGCAAAGAGAGCTGTACATCCTTTTGTTTCACAATAGTATGTAGGGGTTTTAAAAAACTTACTTTTTTATAAAAACACCTAGAATAAGAACTTTTAAAGCCTTATTATAAGTGGGAAATAAATTATACTCCATATGATAATTGAGATGATACTTAGCGTTCATTTCTTTGTTTTATTACATAAAGAAACACTTGATTAATAAAGTTCGTTCTGTTTTTATAACTCTCAATAAACAGTTCATGTATCAGCTGAATTATTTAATTATAAAGTAATATTAGTATAAATAAAGTAATTTGATCTTTAACACGAGTCTCATGGCAACAGACATACGACACCGTGCGACTGTTTTGGTTGAATGCGCGTCTCACATTGATGAATCTGTAAACTTAATCTTCTGTCTGCAAGGTAGTGGTATTATTAATTACTTGCAATATATATTGCTTGAAAAGTATTAAGTTATAAGGGGACAAGGACCTAATATGAAACTCGTGAAGATTGTAAAACTAAAAATTATGTAAAAAATATGAGTTCATATACATAAGAATTACTTAATGACATATATGTATATGTATTTGTTTTTGTGAAAATTTTGTTATATTTGAAAGATATGTTGATTTAAGAAAAAACTAAATAATAAACATTGTGTATCAATCAAATTAGTTAAATTACGTTCAAGATGTAAAAACAACCTATTATTATTTAGTATTTCATCCCAACAAATAAACTTTTTTTTGTCTATAGTTCCAACGGCGCATGTTGCTGGAGTTTTGGGTAAAAAAGGGTCTTTACCTTGCGACACCCAGCCGCTCTCAGCTGATGATAGAATTGCTATGGTACTGTGGTTCAAAGAAGCTGATTGGGAACCATTTTACAGGTAGGTCAAGTTAGAATCTTCTTCTTCTTCTTTAGTTAGTGGCGTGTGCTTATAGATTTCGCCAAGTTAGAATCTTTACATTGTTATTTTTTGGAAAAAATCCTGGAGTTCATTTTAAAAATCAAATCCTGTTAATGAAATTCAGCAAACAATTTAAAGAACTTCTCACATAAATTTGGAAGTGAGGAATCGTATATAGTCTTCTTTTATGAGGCATTTGCTCATCGGCTATTAAATACCAGCCATAAATTTCGTTTGCATAGTTTTGTTTCGCAGAAAATTTACTTAAATGAATATAAATGTTTCAAAAAGTCATAACATATATACACTATTAACCCTCCAGTTACGACGTTCGTGGACGTAGCATCAACCAACCGAAGCTGTGGTCATCACCTACGGGTTTCGGTTCACGAGCGTACTTCCGAGCCACAGCGACCCCGGCTATACTTCTAGTAGATAATGTCGGTACAGCTGACAGCGGAGTATACAGATGTCGAGTGGACTTCAAAAACTCACCTACTAGAAATTTGAGAATTAATTTCACCGTTATTAGTAAGTATTTTTATTATTCTCTACTCTTTTAACCCTGAGTTTTATACTCCAAATATTAAGCGAAAAGACATTGAAATAAAAAAAATAAAACTTATTTAATTTTGATATTATAAATTAACATTTGTGATTATTTTTATGCGTGTGTATGATTGAAGTAAATTTAGATCAGGAGATCAGAACAGAATCATTTAATAGGTTTAAAAATCTTAAAGTTTCAAATAGTTTAATGAATAAATATGGAGTATTTTTAATTTAAAAGTTGTCCTTGTCTAAGTTAAGGTAAATAAATTATGTAAACTAAAAAAATTGTGCAATAAGGGAAATAGAAGCTCAGGAGTAAGGCTTTTATAATTTAAAGAGCAAAACAAACAGAATAAAGATTTAAAACATCTTGTTATTAAAATTGTTATAACAAGCCAAACTTGATTTTACAGATGCTACGAATATATACAAAATACTATAATTGACAGGATAGAGTAAAATAGTTTTTTATGGAGTCATGAAAGCAATAATTCAATACGTACTAATTAATAGAAATTAGCATTCCATATAATATATAGTTTACATTTAAATAATGTCTCCCACTCTTTGTTACGATCGTCGAAATTAAATTCACGTCAGAAAGTTGTGATGAAAAAATAATAATTCCAGACCGCTTGTGCTGGTGCAGTTATAGTTCGATATCGTATTCAATTTAGGTCAGCCTTCACGAGTCAGGCTTCAAAGTATTTTGTTCCGCCCTTTTGTGCTTCTAGACTTGTAAGTTATACCGACCTGCGTAGAATAATACACAAAGTTACTCACTTTAAGTTAAAATATAATATTTTTTGCTAATGAGACGTTTCATTAGTTATATTAGACAATTATCCGAAATTGTAAAAGTGTATTTGAATGATAAGTAGCGAAATAAAAGTATGTTTTATAATATAAAAAATAAAGCACATTGATTGTTTAATTCATTTTGAGTATATTTTAGTTTATATTTTGGTAAATGCATCAATTTTATCTTATTTTGAGTCTTAAGCAAAAACACAAAATGGCCCACGGTTTGACAGTAATATTATTCGGAAAAGATTTTAATGTTTGCTTATCCACCTAATATTAAAACAAAGCAAGGATCCTTTTGAAGTTCTAAAAGATACAAACATTTCATGCAGACCCGAAAAAAAATCAATGACATACACAGTGGACGAAATAAAAACGTAAGGCACAGTTGTTGGTATTTCATTATTACCGTGAGCGGTCAAAGGATTGTCCAATTAAGAACAGCTTTGGAAATGTAGGGTTTTGCTAGAAATTCCTAGCGACTATTCTTATACAGCTAAATCAAACAACAAACCACAACGGTTTGAACAAAGGTAATGAAAACGCGCATTAGGAAATTAAGTAATGGACCGTATATTGTTCTAAGGTATAAATACGGTGTTGTGAACAGAAACCAGGACAAAGACGTCATTGTCAGATATATTTTAACTTTGATGATATTTTGATTTCTATTGACATCATATTAATATCTTTATGCATTTGTAAATATAACGAGAAAATATAATATTAAACACTTATGTATTATTATGTAATAGTAGTAGCGTGATATAATAGCATAAAATTTAAGTACTCAATACAATTTATAAGAAATCTTAAGATATTACATATCTTTTAAATATAAGTACCTATTAAATATTCATTGATGATATAGTCATATGAGCAATAACTATAAGTAATGCCAGTTCACACAGCGCACACAATCGTTAATTTTGTTTGTTCTCTGCTCTCATTGTATAAAGCGTTTCGTTTGTTCATTCTTCGTCTCTTCAGGTCAATCAGACAGATAATCGATATGAAATTCATTCGTCAATTGACTTGTTTTATAAATGACTTAAAATAATCATAGTCATAATATATACGAGTATATTCCTCTTACGATACTTATCGATAACATGATTACATTTTTTATGATTATTTTTCTTATTGATTATTCCAGTATGTTTAATTAGGCGATTGTGATTTTGCAAATGTTTCATTGTGATTTATGAGATATGCCGGTTGATTATCTGTCTGTATATTTTTGATTTAATTAATTGTTTCTCTGCAATAATGACTGTCTCTTCTAACGAAATCACCACGGATCTTCACCAATATTGTAAACTAAAACTCAGTTTTTTGGTCCGTAATAATGCTTTTTCATGATATTCAACGCTTCTACATTGATTTAACCTAAAATATATAATCCTTAGCAAATGCTTTAAAGGATATTTCCACAGTTTTGCACAAAATCTTGTTACATTTCTATATAATTGAATATGTTAACATAAAATCTAGCAATATTAATTATCCATTGTGTCATTATGACATCGGTCTCTTGAGTTCTAACCCTATTTATTTGTTCAAAGTTTCTGTCAGGTACCTGCACTGTTAAACAGGATGTTTGCATGAGACGCCACCAGTTGTAAGTTTATAGTAATTACAAACTACTTCAATGTTCTTTTTAAACTCGATAATAGTACCACGATTCTAACAGTGCTGAAAATTTGTTAAACTATTGTTTTTCTTTGTAATTACTGGTTAATAAAACTTACATTTATTTAGCATTACACATACTTATTTCAAAAATAAACATTTGATTCTATGAGATATCAAACATTCAAATAGCTTGATATTGATTGCATTCACTCAGTCTCGTTGTTACTGTGCAAAAAAATACTCTTGTTAATTTTTCGCTCATCGTTCCGTACCCCTGTAATCCTCTATGTTAAATACATATGATACGACCTTTTTCAAAATTTGAAGTACTGAGGTGGTGTAGTCATTATAAATATTAAGTCATCTGTGTTATGAAGATCATTTGACGTCAAAAGAGCGTGTATGGAATGATGAAGAGAGAAAATTTTAAACAAAATACTCTATAAGGTATACTCTTCGCATATTTCACCGTTCAACTATGATTTATAGGAAAATAAATAGTGGCAAAACCTAGTATCTGATTTCCTATGCAATATTAAATTTCGCAGTTACAATATGTTTTTAGGATTGAGTCTCAATACGATTAATCCGTAATATACAGGGTGACTGGTGAATTACTATCGATACTTGAGGACGTGATATTTGACGATCATATATGACAAAATAAAAATAAATATAACATAAATATTAATAAACTTCTAAGTAAAGTTAACCAAAAGTTATGTAATTAATTACGCATCGTGTGAACACCCTACAGATTAGGTATACACACACACGCGTGCGGCGGCGTGGTGTTGTATCAGCACGCCGCCGCACGCGTCCACACTTTGAACACTTGGAACGTGTCCACACGTTATTTATTTATATGGAAATTTGGTCAAAAATTAAGCACCTATTTTTTTACATAATTCGTATGAGAATCATGTACCGAGTATTCTCCTTAAATATTGATAGTAATTCACCAGTCACCCTGTATATTTACTACTGTACTATTTCGTTTCTCTTTAACTCTTTCAAAATTATCCCTTACTCAATAGCATATTGATCCAGGTTAAAACTCATTGGTCTAGTTTTGAATTTCGATCAGAACATTAGCATTTCCGATGGCCAATACTATGTACTACTTATTCGACTGTTAGAGAGTAAATTACCATCTCATCCCTATGTAATATTGCTTTTTCTAGAGTCAGTGTAACGTAGAATTTCCTTGTATTTTTATTGAAACCATAAAACTCAGTCTGGTCGTATATTTTGTATCCACATTTAATTTCGCAGCTAGTCTGTTTATTTTAATTGAACATTTCTGACTTTATAAGCACTATTAGTTCAGCAGAATTATTATTATATAATGATAGGAATCAAATTATTTCTATACGATCTGTGCAGAGAAAATTACTTTTAAGCGTTGATATATTAAATTACTCTTAAGCGTTTAATTCCAAGGTTGGATCTATAATACTTTGTACATGATTCACATATAACTAGACAATTATCCAGCTATTTGACTAATAAAAAGCAATATGGCCAAGATCCAACATTGAATACTGTTATTGATGAGTTCCTACGCTCTTTACTGTATATGATCCTTGTCACTTGTCATAGTTAACGTCTGTTTGTTAATCAAATGAATACTGATCCAGTCCTTGATATACGAAATTACAGAAACAATTCATATATGTAGGTACTTTAGATGCACTGAAATATTACAATATTATTTTAATATTTTAAAAAGGTATATGTACTACATATATATATATATATATATATATAGTACATATATATATATATCGTTTAATAGGTATTTAATTCTAGTTTTTGTATTTCGTTTAATATTATGTAATAGTATACGAACCATTTCAAATACAAATATCAAAATCATTTTATTCAGATTCACAAATAATTAATTATAGTAAAAAAAAACCTTTACTTTGACGATAATAATATGTATGATATTTAGCTAATAACGTTATGACTTCCTTAGCTCCTCCAAATCGGCCAATTATAATGGATGCAAAGACAAGGGACCACACTAGGCTTTTGGAACCGTACAACGAAGGAGACACATTGGAGCTGTTATGTGAAGTTTATGGAGGTAGGCACTGGTTTATTGCTTATAATAATTATCTTAACTCATGAGTGAGATTAAATTAAAGCAAAGAACCCATTTTCATTACAATCACAATTATAATTAAAATGGAAAATGATTAAGACATAAATTACATTACAAATACAAGCATCGTTGAAGTAAATCAAATTTAACGAGAATATTAACAGCTTTTGAAAGTTAAAATATATTTTGTCAAAAAGTTTTTTATTGAAAACTGCCGAGATTAATGAAATAAAAAAAGGTTAAAGTAAAAGTATAAAAATAATATTTATTCATCCTTTTAAATACGTTATCATGACGCTTATTTATTAATATTAATTAGTAGTGAATTTTTTTGAGTTAAATCTGCTTTAACTACAGATATAAAATGAAGTAGTGTAGTTTGTTAACGTATCTTAAAAGGCAAATGGCAGACCGTGCTTAATGTATTTAAATGGATTTTGTATAAACATTAATTCCCTTAACAACATCACATAATCTGCTCTTGACACATTAAACTCAGAAGTCACAAGTAATTAAAATCCAAAATAAAGAGAATTTGTTCCCTTTAGAGACATTGTTAAAATAATTGTTTTTATTTACAAATGATGTCACTACTGCTGCTTGACTTAAGAATTCTCATAACATTGAGCGCATTATCATCTGCTATCCTTTAAAAGCTATCTCTAAATAACCATTTATTTTTTGTTTCGTTTAATAAAGTATAAATTATAAGTAAAGAATTCAGACATGACCCATTACACTATTTCATGTGATTATAAATTATTTTAATATAATAGTACGTTACACACTAATATATATATATTCATCAGTTGTTGTTGCCTATCTAAATCTATAAATTTCTTTGCTATCGTAAATATCAGCGTGCTCGCAAACACGTTTAGTGGGATCTAGCTTGACATAACTAAATTTATTAGGATTCTGTGCAAGAGAAACACAAATGTTTAAAAACATTTCACTGACGTTACAGATTTTATTTGTTATATAAAATAATATCTCTATTAAAAGACGTTAAAAGAAATAGAAACTCGATTAGCATAACCACTTTTTTTGTTGTGATTTTAACTTGTTAACATAATATATCACAGTGGTTAGAGCATGACCCATGTTTTCATCAAAATATTTTCAATTTATTATAAATATTTATCACGTGTTACATAACCTTATATATTCACAGTATATGTGTTATGGCTGACACAATTTATTGTTGAGACAGTGCAGGTGAATAATTTGATTTAAGATGTCCTCAGCACGAGTTATACGTTTCAGTGCTTCAAACAATCCATCTGTTAGCTTGCATAAATCAATAATAATTTTGAATATCATTGCAATATCATTTAATAAATTCGTTGTTTTAGAAAATAATATTGAATATCTCAAAAAAGATGTACAATTGTTTGACTTGACTGAAATTAATATAATTTTCAGGTGATCCGAAACCATCTTTGATATGGTATTTAGAAAATACCATTATAGATGAATCTTATGAACAAAAATCAGACGGAAGAACGATAAATAGTCTTACATTTCCAAGTATTGGTCGTCAACATCTCAACTCCAGACTAATTTGCCAAGCATCGAACACAAACCTGACTCCTCCGCAGTCGAAACTACTTATATTGGATATTAATCGTGAGTTATCCCTACTTATATTATAAATGCGAAAGTAACTCTGTCTGTCTGTTACGCTTTCACGCCTAAACCACTGAACTGATTTTAATGAAATTTGGTATAGAGATAGAGTTGACCTTGAGAAATAATATAGGATAGTTTTTATCCCAGACTTTTGAAAGGTTCTCTTGGAAACGCGATATAACCGAACTCCACGCGGGTGAAGCTGCGGGTGGAAAGCTAGTTATATACGTAATAACAAAATCGAGAAAAGTATATTTATTTACATTTTTAATTATGATCCCTTATATTAATACGCTTTAAATTAAAGCTTAAAATAAATGAGGTAGTTAAAAAAAAACATTATTTATGTCAGTTACAAATTGATAAGTACATACTTGTTATTATCAGGAATTTTTCAGGATTTAATCTAATGAAAATAAATTAGTATTTGAAGAGAAAAAACAAAACTTAATCCAGTTTGTTGCAGTAAAACCACTGACAGTGCAGATTTTGAATAAGAACAGACACCTATCAGCTGATAGGAGTTACGAGGTGGAGTGTAGAACGATTGGTTCACGACCAGAGGCGCAAATAACTTGGTGGAAAGAAAAAAAACCATTAAGAGGCAAAGCCAGAAATGTAAGTGTCAAAAATTAATATACCTACTCGCAAATCTACAAAAAATTGAGTTAAAAATCAGTATATACAAATTAATATTTAGTTTTCAACGGAAAAAGAGATAACTTGAATTATTAGTCATGCTCAGCTTGCCCTACTGGACTTTTATATGGTTCATACTCAATCTGTTAAACATACAACATACGAAATAATAATAATTCAATTTTATCTAAAATATTAAGATTTAATATTTAATTTGGTGTATTCAAATTGCTTTTATTTCAATTCATTTACTTTGATTATGTACAAAAGATATGCAAAAGACTAGCTGATAATTTTAACTTAAAAGTTGTATCTAATAGCTAACATCATGAGAAGAAAAAGAAACGTATATATATACATTGAAATACAAATAAAAATACAAACCTAGTTTTTTCATGCGCCTTTCGCATTAATTCAACACGTAACGGATTGTTTTGATATCGAGGCTTACTGAGCATGTAAAATATATCAATTTAGGTAAAACTTTCTATTTCTATAATTTAAAACTTTATTAGATGATATATATTTATGACAGTATTCCGATACGAACACAACCACAAGTGTTCTTGTATTCATACCTGAAGCTGAGCATCATGATAGTCAGCTGACATGTCGGGCTGAAAATACGAGACTTGAAAATTCAGCGATAGAGGATACATGGAAGTTAAATGTACATTGTGAGTATAAAAATACTTTCTATAACAATATATACTTAACGAGCGTATAAGGGGTGAGTGGCCTAGTTTTCACTTTCCTTGATCGATATTGTTGAGCAACGATGTTCTAAGAGTTTAGATATTTTAATTTGAATCTTCTTCTACCTGGCAATTTCCCAGCTTTAGCCAGGGTCTGCCTTACATATTGTGAATAGTTTTGGCTTTTTTTTACGACCAGCCGCCTGCCTGACATCAACCTTCTTTTTGAAAGTTATTTTAATTTCACTATCATATTATATAGTGGACACATACAAATACAGATCTTAGATATACCTGAAAGTTTCACATATTTTAATGGCATTATTTTTATTCCTCCTTCTTAAATTCCTCCTCCCCATATGTTATTTCTAAAAACTGTAATATAATGACCATCAAGTACCACTTCGTAAATCAAAGGATTTATAATAAGAGCTAATTTCACGTAATCACGAATATCGTCCTCGGAAGCGTGACTGACATTTAGATGGATCTAATTCATATTAATTAATATAATGACAAGGGACTAAAAGGTGTAATCCGATTCTACTTACTGGCATAATGATAACTCTAATTGATATTCAGTGAAAAGACATGACAAGACATGAGTAACGGATAGACATTAATTTATATAGATATACAACAATATTAAATACACATTTAGTATTTTTAAACATAAATGCAATTCATTTGTTTCTTATTGAAACTGTAACATGTTTTAAGGAAATATTATTTTCAGATGTTCCCGTTATAACTCTGAAATTGGGATCTAATCTAAATCCCAGATATATAAAAGAAGGTGACGACATCTACTTTGAATGCAGTGTGCAATCAAATCCAAAAGTGACGAAATTATCTTGGTTCAAAGATGTAAGTACTTTACTTATTAGTCCCTTATTTAATACTAGCTGTGCCCCGCAGTGTTACCCGCCGATTTTCGGGATGTAAAGTAGCCTTTGTGTTATTCCTGGACGTCAGCTTCCTGTATACAAAATTTTATCAAAATCGGTTCAGCCGTTTGAGCGTGAAGAAGTAACAAACATACACACACACTCACAAACTTTCGCAATTATAATATCAGTAGGATTTAAGTGATTGAAAGAAAAAGTATGCAGTAAATATAACCATGTTTATTTTCTCAATCTTTTAAGCAGTCTATGAAAATCCAACAAAATCCTAGTTCGGGTATAATTCTAAGCGACCAAAGCCTCGTCCTTCAACGCGTCAGTCGTAATGCCTCCGGCGACTACATCTGTTCAGCACAAAACAGTGAAGGCAGCGCATCGAGTAATCCTGTTTCGTTACAAGTTAGATGTACGTATATTCAATAACATATGAAAATCGTTTGATTTTATTTTTTATATTAAGACATTATGTAAGCTTATTTACGGACTTTTTATATCATTGCTTGTTTTGCTATATAATAATCTCTGTTCTTCAGACTTTAAAACCTTCAATCGATAGCGTGCCTGATGTTCAGTTAAGAATCTATGTTACGAAGTTAACTTGGTTCTAAAATAAAATGTTCGGTCTTTTATAAAATATTTTTAGCTTCATCTTAGAGAAAATAGCTAATGGTTAAAATATTTTTGTGTATGACAACGCGATTTCATAGCTTTATGGCGATCTAGAAAAGAATTGTTTCCCTGATACCTAGTACATAGTAAATAACAGGGCTTAAATGCTAGTTAAATTCTAACAAATATTAATAATGAATAAAGGTAACAGCATTAAAATCTTCTCTTAATATAAAAAAAACCCTTCGGTGATGTTTTACAGTTTTAATTTCATTAATAATTACGCCTTACAATCGCAAACCCATATGTTTAGAAAGGCGATTAAAGGTAAAACCGTCTCATGTCAAATCCTTCAGCCCTTTGTCACTCTTCTATTTTTAACTAAAGCGGACATCCACATTTTTAGCTCGAAAAAAACTGGAATGCGCTATAGTATATTGTGTACATATTACTACAAACCCCCTCAGAGTAGTCTACATATCCTTAGAATCGGGCCACTCAAATATACTACTCTTTTAGAGTATTCTTGTCAATCGAATCATTGTTTACAGCGTTGTAGAAAATTCTAGTATACCTCTATATAGTAGATTGTGATGTCTTATAAAAAGGTTAACAACAAATTACATATAATGAGATCTAAGATTTTCGCGAGTATTTTTGGATGTACTGATCAGACGAGATGGCCCGTAATCACGGTTGCTGTAAAGTAACCGAAACGTCGGGAGTGTGTAGTTTTTTATCAAAAATAAAGCCGCGTATTACATCCTAAAAATAATTACATTTAAACAAATTACATAACAAAGATAGTCGTTTACGAATAGAATTTGACACGCTCGAAGATGCTCTGTTAGTATAATTAGAAAAATTCTGCTGAATCCCTTTAGAATACATAACGAAATTATAACAGGATGTTTTAACTTTAAAGTAGAGGTAGAAACAAGTAGTGCATCTTCAGTGGCCCCACACGACTACTAGCGATAATTAAGAAAAAATGCCGATCAACTTTCTTAAAATAGATGAAAACTTATATGAGACGAAATACTAACTTTGGCCTGTGACCTTTTAAAAATCCAGTTGAATAAAACATTTGAATTATGAAATTTAGGTTTAACGAATACTTCAATTAATTGTTTAAATTTTCAGAGAGAAGTTAACGATTCTGTGTATTGAATATTCTTAAGTTTGATTTACACTGACATTTTGCTTCTAAGTTTATATTCGTAAAATATATTACATTCTGATTTTATGGTTTAAGTCAGTATTGATTGATAATAATTAATTAGAATAAGTTAATTAAAACAAACGAGGCCTTAATTTCTTTGAGAATTCTTCTTATATATGCCTTTTTATAAGACTTGATATTAATAAAAATTATATTAATAGATAGCCCAGTTTGCAAGTTAGACGAGGAACAAGTGTTTGGAGCGTCGCTACTCGAGCCGATCGAGTTATCTTGCGTCGTAGATTCAAGTCCACAGCCGACAAGCTTTGAGTGGATGTTCAATAGAGATGGTGACCATAGCGAGTTACCACCGAGGTAAGTTATATACGTATATAACTTTAATGTAAAGATAATCTACGTAATCTACGTAAAGATAAAAGGTTGTTAGTAGAGAATACATCATCATTAAAATAAACTTAAAATATATATTAGACAATATTAAGTAGTACTAGCCATTCCATGTATCAAATATTAATGTATGTGTGTAACATTATTTAATCCCATGTAAGTGAACCTATGTATGTTCTTATGAGAATAAAGATCTTTAACCATTGAATACTTATAGTTGATAGATTCCCTGGGCCTGGTTAATTTCATAACTTGACATCAGTTCCGTGTAAACTGGTTGTCAGTCGTGATTTACTGGATTTCATTCTTTATTCCTTTAAATATGAGCATCAATCCCTTTTCCTAACTTAATTCTGCAATTTTTACACGGAAATATAATGTTATTATGAATTAACAATAAAAAAGAAGATAATTTGTTAATACATATATATGTATGAATATAATATTCATAAATCTTTTTTGCTTGTTTTAAATCCGTTCTTTTTATTAAATTAAATAAACACTTTTATAATATGGTTTGATTGAAACCGTATTCATATTTTACAACGATAAAATATTTTTCAACAAAATAAATTTAATAGGATACTGAAAAGAAAAAAGTTATTAATGAACTCAACACGAAGTAACTGGTTTTTTTCCTTAACCATAATTTATTAAATAATATTATATTTTATAATTTAAGACAATAACTGTGTGTAATTATAAATATCAATCCTTTTAACAACTGAAGCTTTAAGTAAGTAAATTAATGTGGTCTCATGAAGTCTTATTAATGTTATATTGTATTCACTGTTCATTAATATTCTTATTTCAATATAACATTTTGAGATTTTTCTTGATATTTTATGATATTGCTATAAATATGTATCTCTATGAATTTCAAATTACGTGCCTGGATAGGTAATCGTGTATTAACTGATTTTTACAAATATTATTATAGGTAGTTAGTAATATTTAAATATTAATATTTAACAATTTGTGTACACTTGTTATATTGATAGTTATTCATATATTTATTTAAAAATATATATATAAATATGTAACTAAAATAGGTATTATTGTACGGGGAAGCAGGTATTGTAGAAGTTATTTTATTTTTATTTAGTTACAGTACTAATAAAATTATTCTATTTGTTTTTGCGGGAATATGTTTCATATTCGATATACAAAAACTAAACAATATTTTACTTTCATTAATATTTCTTAGATTTTAAGTTCAAATGTTCTTGGTTGTATCATTTTTAAAAACTTTTACTAAACTTGATATGAATAATTATTGTTCGTGTAAAATCTTGCAAATCAATTTTGAATATATTATATTAATAAAAAGCGGAAGATGAATATCTTCTACCGATGTACTGAAATATTGTATCCAAATTCATATGGATGTCAAAGATCCTTTGTGACGTCATTCTTGAACCAACATAGTTTCATGTCCAAGATGGGAACCTATTTATATATGTTTAAGACATCCTACAATTTGGATATCAAAATAATAGCCATGTTAGGAATAACATAAGTACTTGTATTTACTTAGTCTGAAAATCATCGAGTTTTTAAAATTTTCTATATTCGACAGAAAGAAACATCGCGACAAGCTTTAATATCATGTAGATTATGAAATGATGTCATAAGTACATAGCAAAAGTTTTCTTTTTTTTCATTTTAGTTCGTTATCATAACAGTTTGTTTTTAAAATGTTTTTCTACTTTTAAGTAGTTTTATATTTTTAATATTGTTCCCTGTAATATTATTTTTCACGGATGTCGATATTTAATTGACCTTTTCATCTATACGTTATGTTTCCTTCCTTTAATTATGGTCTCATAGTAAACGTTTTAAATGCTCGTACTGTTCATTATAAGTTTGTATATACTTTTATTGTTTCATATTTTCACTGACGTATAACTTTATGTGTACATTGTTTCGTTTTTGGTTGTCGAGACAAAATGATTGTGAAAATATATCTCGATTAAGTATTATTTATATTAAGTTATATGTAATTACTTCATTCATTTTAAATTCATGAATATATTATGTTTACATATACTTATTTATGTTTCTTCCCGTAACTCTAATATTACATATTTGACTAAATATTACTATAGTATACACAGTGGCGTTAACTCCACAGAAACTATAAGCACTGCATGTTCTATTCTCACTTTAACATCCCTGAGTTTATATTTCACTGAAATTTATAATTCTATTCAATTTACCTTTCGGTAAAGTACCAGCGCCCAAAAGTAAAAGGAAACATTATCCGACTACTAGCATCACTTTCAGTCAAAGAGACCGTAAGCAGAACTAATTGCTGTTCATTCTCCATTCAAATACGACACATTTGACCTCGTGATACATACATAAATTATTGTATATATTTGTATGTGTGCGTATAAAAACCTCTGCATATAGCAAGGGTTGAAAGGAGATTGTTCTCTCAAGTGAATTCGCTTCATAAGTTAATTTCACTAGTTAAAAAAATGTTTTCTCATTGTTTTTTTTATTACATTTGTAACGGCAATTGATTTGTAAGAATATAATTGATGAATTCGTTTGAGAATTATTTAACAATGCAGCTGTACGCATAGAGTTCTGTGGTCGGACTGTTAAATGTCTGCCTTTCCCACGCTAAATATTATATTATGTGCACGCCTCTGAGTATTAATAGTTTTTCTATATAGAATTATGAATTATTTTTATTATATTTTATAAAATTTCAGTTTTCTCTCGTGTAAGACTTCTGACCTTGTAGGTTTTTATGTGTCTAAGTTGTGTTCAATGATCTTTCATAATTTATTGTGATTGACATCATACCTCGTGCTTAAGAACAGTGTTAGGTCATAGCTTAATTATATAAAAATAATAAAAAAGTGACTTTTATGGTATGTGGGGGATTTATTCTCATTTTAATAATTATACTCTTGTCTAATAAGATAAATTCTGATTTTCAGATGGCCCCTGACTATGTTTACCCAATAGTCAGGGGCCATCTGAAAATCAGTGCTGTGCATTAGCTTATACTGAAATGAATCCCTTGCTCCTACACTGTATTCTTTAAATTTATTTATTTTCTTCTGTATAATCTACGTAACGTATGTGTATAGCAAATAAATGGTTTTAATGATCCTAATAATTTCATACTGTAGTAAAAATGTGTACAAAATGATTTTATCCAACTTGTAAAATATTAAGTTATTTTATTATTATTTTTCTTATTCTACGATTTTATGTAAATGATAAATATAACAAGGGCATAAATTGATAAGGTGTCACGGCAACCCATATAAATATTACTTAAACAAATCAAAAATCGAAAAATACTCGATCGATCTGAATTAAATTTTGTATTGAGATGGATTCGTTTCCAGAGAATATTAACTAAGTGAATAAACCAAGGGAACCATCAAGTATTATCATAAGTTTTCCGGATTAGCTTTGACTTTCAAAAGTTTCTTTCGTAACTCTAAGGTAATGATGGCATTTCATCAGTTTCTGATGTCTTCGTCATGGTATAACTTTCCAAAACATACAGAAATTTTCCACATACACATAAAAAAATACGCGATCGAATTGAAGAACTTTCTCTTTTAAAGTCTTATAAAATGTTTCTTATATATTATTTTTTCTTTATTAGCTTATACAACGTGTCTGGACACACATCAGTGCTTCGGTATATTCCCAGTGAAGATAAAGACTTTGGAACATTATCTTGTCTGGCCACTAATTCAGTTGGGAGGCAGGAAATTCCTTGCGTCTATAGTATAATTGCTGCAGGTAAGATATTAATAAATTATAAATTTAAATGACTCCGATATTTTTTTTATTAATTTCTATTAAAGAGCGAATAATAATTTGAAATCCCTACTAATATTATAAATGCGAATGTAACTCTGTCTGTTATGCTTTCACGCCTAAACCACTGAACTGATTTTAATGAAATTTGGTACAGGTATAGAGTTGACCTTGAGAAAGAAAATAGGATAGTTTTTATCCCAGATTTTTCCCAGATTCCCAGAAACGCGATATAACCGAACTCCACGCGGGCGAAACTGCGGGCGGAAAGCTAGTTATTTATAATCAAGTCTCATGTCATGTTTCTTCTTGTCATATTAATTATCTTTATTTTTAGAACATGCGATATATTATGTGAAATAATAAATTGTTTCATTTTAAATGAAACTAAGTTTTAAGGTTGCTAATATAAAAATATTATTTTATATGTACATGATCCTTCCACTTTATCTAGCGCCAAGGATTACAAATAACAGGACTGACTGACAGACACTTTAATCTCGCCTAACTGTGATGACGGTTGCTGTAAAGGAATCGAGACAGCAGGATTATTTAAATACGAAATATTAAAAATTACGTAGTATCCGAAAATTTAGTTTCATTAAATATACATATGTGAAAATCTTAGATATAATAAATGTGTTCTAGTTTTGAGTTAGAATAATTTTTAACTCATACATGTTGTTGCCTAAGAAGGTTACGATATAACATTAAAATAATCTAAATGTTTGTAGGACGACCGTCATCTTTAAAAAATTGCAGCATAGTCAACGAAAGTGTCAATAGCATTTTTGTGGATTGTATTGAAGGATTTGACGGAGGAATAAGTCAAGTGTTCACTATGGAAGTACTGGAATTACCTTCGTACACTGTTAGTACTTTGCTCATGTGTAATTAATATTCCTTGATCATTAAATAAGACTCCAAAACTTGTTTTGTATTATATTTTCGTATTAAGTCAACAACGCCATAATCCGACCATTTTCACAGATGCGAGCGAACATAACATCAAACTCAACGCCCAATTTCGAGGTGACAGGTTTAAACCGAGGTTTGAGTTACGCTCTTAATCTTTATGCGAGTAATCCTAAGGGTCGCAGTGAGATAGTTACTGTGTACTCAGTGGCTGTACGCTCTCCGGATAAGTACACAGGTAATAACAGTTTATTTGTTCCTTAAACAAAATTATTAGCACTTAATTATTCGCAGTTAAGATTACATATTAAAATCCTATTGTTAAATATTTATTCATTATGTTTAACACTTTATTATAAATGCTTTGGCAAATAGTTATCACTTTGTTATAAAGTAAACATATTAATTTGTAATTTTATTGTGATATTAATGATATTAAACCTTGTTCATATATATTTATCAGGAGTAGTATATGCTCGATCATTTAATTGATTATAATATTTAAATATTTGTTACTTTACTATTGAGAAACCAATATTAGTTATTTAAAAGTTTTTGTAAAACTTAAAAGTTTAACAAGTTAACATTATTTCTCAGGTTGTTAAAAATTATTTCAATATGCTATTTATTATTTAATCGGTAGTTTCAGAGAGAGTTATGGATGTAAAAACTAAGAAATGATTCAATCATTTAATTACAATTTTGTACAAAACTAAAAAGATTTTTTTCTTTGTAAACTAGTTGGTAACATTTGAAAATTTATGTTTTTATTCATTATTTTATCAACACTTTATGTATCAGATCAATTTTCCTTTTTTTCCAACCAATCAAAATTTATTTTCTTATCTATACATTTAAAATCTAAAGTAGTTCTGGTATTTTTCTTGTTTGTATATAAAATGTGATTTGTTGTTATATAAAATTATTTATATATTTAGGTGTGGGCAGTACATTCAGCTTATCCCCGTTGATAGCATCTCTCCTCACAGTCATAGTATTGCTCAGCGCCGCGACTTGTGCTATCATATTCGCTGTCTACCGCAGACATTTCTTAAGACGACACGTTAAACAACCGATGTAAGTATGAATTAGATTTTACGAGTCTATAAACATAGAAAAGTCGTTTCATAATTGAATAGTATGTAATAAGATAATGCATAGAAGAATCTATTATATCTGCTAAGTTAATATTTTACATAAAACAAAGGTTTTTCGGATACTTGAAGTTTTTTATTATTTTACAGCTACATAATCCCGACGTTTCGGTTTCTTTCCAATAATCGTGATCATGATCAGACGAGATGACAATTTCTGTCAGTTAGTTTTAATCAAAATTGAGAAATCGATTGAAAAATGAAAAGAATATGAGAAAAACCTTCGTTTTATACAAATGAATATACTCAAAAATGTCGTTAATTATTTAAAAATTCGATCGATCAACAATGTTTATTAAACACCATTACTGTTAATTATTTTGGCCTATAAAATGGATTGGCTATTGTAGGCATTACTGTACATAGCACATAAACCACGAATACCATTTTATGTATAAGTATGATATTGCAATATGTAATAATAGATTCATAATATGAACATAGGCGTTTTTTATATTTAACAACATGGGTTACCCTAAAAAAAATACTTTTTAAAGGGCTTCACATTTTTTGAATTTTAATTATATTTTTACGATATTTTTGTAAAATAAAATATTTTTATCCTTCAAAATTTAGGATTTTATTGGATGGTAATTGAAAATTCCAGTTATTTACTCTCAGAATTGTAAAAATAGTACGTTTGAGTTCCTAAAAACTGAATTCATTGGATTTGGAAACCCTCTACCCACGATATATATGTATATTGTATGTTAGTAGTAACTGCACATTTAAAGACGAATTTATTACTTTTTTTACAAGGTTTTGTTAAACTGACGATGTAACTTAAAATGAGCAAAACATAATCAGTTTTATCATCTTTTTGTTTTTATATTATTATAGCAAGGTAAATCAAATCGTTCTATTTCAAATTTATTGCACCTATCTTTAACATCTTTATTGAATTTCCTTTTTTTTACTTCACCTATTTATTAACCTCACTTTGTAGATTCTAAAATACCAATCCCAGTATTTTTCGTGCCTCTTTATCCACTTTTCAAGCATTAATTCTCCGAATGACTGAATGGGAATGTGTAGAGCCACGAGCGCTAGTGTCGCTACCCTTTATGTTACTATACATTTGGGAAACAAAACGACTGCCTATCGGAATTATTTAAAACATTTCAATTCAATACTATCAATATCATTTAAAGTGAATTTTAGTCACTACATCATTCCCAAACAAATTATTTTATTATTAAATATGTACATTATTTGTATATTCAATACATACGCTTATAACACAATATTGATTAGAAATTTTGCATCTATTATAGAAATCATAACTTCTTTTCAACGTACCTTTATCTATTGCATCTTTTTAGTAACTTTTTTACCGTTATATCTTAAATATTCACGGGCATTATACACATATTTAATAAGATAACGCTATATTTTTTTCGTTTTCCTTTTTCCTATCATCTATAAATATATTTTACCAGTATAGGTTTTTTATTAAATAAGTAAATGTAGGTAGTAAAACAATAGTTCATATTGAGGATAAGAGACCATAATATAATACATAAGTATAAAACACATATTAACAGAATAAGATTTAGGCGGGTTTACGACTTATGTAACCCTACCCTTCATAAAATCCTGACTGAAATTTATATACAGTACTTAGATTAAACTACATCATATATTTCAACGAAATGTTGGTATATATTTGTATATGGATATAATATCAAAGGACATAAATTGTAGTAGGTATATAGACCTTTAAATTTCCCAATATATTAAAATTTTATTGTTGTCTTTTAAAGTTAGTTTCATATTAGGAGAGATAATCCTAATTTAGTTTTGCGATATTTCACTCAAACATACTCAACAATCAAGCTTGTAAAAGAATAAGATTTGAGTTATTAAAACATAACTATAATTATCGTCCACAAAGAATTACTGTTAAAATTAATACCATTTATAATTACAAATTGAAATTTTGTCTTTTTTAATACATTTTATTTCATATTGTATTAAATTAATTACATTTTAATGTAAACAGAAACCCGCATTACTTGAACGACAGTATAGAATCATTGCCCAAAAATGATTTGACGACGTACTCGTCTTCACCGAAAGTAGACTTCAATACGCAATACGAACTGAAGATCAATAGCGAAGTTGAAGACGATCCTGATATCATCGCTGTACATTATGGTAAGATAATATTAAAATAGGATAAAGTACTATACATATAATATAACACACAGCTTATAAGAAAGATTACTTTTATGATAAAATAGCAGTAATAAAAGCCTTTGGTTTGTATACATGACTTTTAAGAATAATAAAAACCATATGTATATAGATTTAGATTTAAAGGAAGATAGTTGAGTTTTCAATATTATGAAATGAACACACTCAATTCGTTAATCAACGAATTAAGTGAGTATGTGAGTGAGTTATTTGAAGTAGAAATCATGTTGTGGTTAAACTTAAATTTAAATGTGAAAGTACAGAACGAAAATTTCTTTGACATTAACAGGATTTGAATATACAACCTTTGAATTATCGCGTTTCATTTTCACTATCAATTACTCGCCAATAGCTGTGACAGCTTAATCAACTTACCTATTGAAAAAAACCATCAATAAAAAGACTAATTCACTTGTATTGGCTTAATTTTATTACTGCACTGCGGAATTGAAACGAATTATCAAAAAAAATATATATGCTTTAGGTTATTTATTACTAGCTTTCCCCCCGCAGCTTCGCCCGAGTGGAGTTCGGTTATATCGCGTTTCCAAGAGAACCTTTCAAAAGTCTGGGATAAAAACTATCCTATGTTCTTTGTCAAGGTCAAATCTGTCTGTACCAAATTTCATTAAAATCAGTTCAGTGGTTTAGGCGTGAAAGCGTAACAGATAGACAGACAGACAGAGTTACTTTCTAATTTATAATATTAGTAGGGATGTACGTATGTTTTTAGAGGTCACTGTAGCGGTCTTATAAGTAAACGTCGTGGAACCCTAATCTCCCTCAACCTTTTAGTAGTATCCCATAATTCCTGTCTTATCTTTTTGAAATCCCTAGCCATTTGTCCCATGGTGGATCGCTTTTTAAATATTAAATAACAAAAACGAGTACTTAAACTTTCATTTAATTAAATTTTGATTTATTCATTATAGATAAGAAGACGCTCGACGATTATTGTAAATCCAAGGTTGGAGAAGGTGACACTTCCAAAGTGTTCAGTGACACTGACACCAGTGTACCGAATACAGGGGTGAGATCTGTACAATATTATAACATAGCTTAATATATCATTAAAATAGATAAAAATATGTTTAGAAAAACGATTATAATTGGTTTATTTAACAAGTGTTATAAAATTATATTATTTATTAGATTTGAATCGTTCAATATAGTGCTTTTTTGCAAATAAAACTTGTTATACTAGATAAATCAGTGTGAAAATACATATATTACGAAGACACTGAGTATCATAAATTGAATATTTTATCTTAGAAACAACTTCTCAATTTATGCTGTTTTCATACGATAAATTGTTAAATGGTTGTTTTTATATGTTTTTAATTATATTTTATGTTTACTACAGAACATATCATTTGTGAACCGAGGAGTAACAGCGCGAGTATCGGATCTACGAGTGAGGGAAAGTTGTATATAGAAGAATATACTTATATATAGATATTAGATAGGAATCAATCTAGTATTTAAGACGAAGAATATTTAAAGTCGAACGGGGAAATTATGGACTGACTTAAAATTTATGAAACTCAGACAATTTGTAATCTCCTGAGTGTTTGGGAATGTTACAGTGTCGATAATTCTATATAAAAGACTTTAATGGTTGTGGTGTTTAAAAAAAATGATTTGCTGTTTGTAAAGAAATGTATTTGATATAACATGACCTGTTATTTATTATAATATTGATTATAAAGTTAAACGATAACCTTTACGATATTATTGCTCTGATGTTTGTTACAAAGACATGTTGTAAACTTTGAATTAGAACATAATTCATACGAATGTTAGTAGGAAATAAATCGACTGAAGATGAGAAAAATATGATAAGAATCTCAAAGAAAGTAAACTTCAACACAGCCAAATATGACTCACCATAGTTCATATAATTAATAAATGTTAATAACGTCAGCTTTTTTAAAAAGTAAAAATAATTACATGTTTTGTTCCCAATAGTTATTATTTCTAGCAATTACTGGAAATAATTAATAATTTTATATATCAATATTCTCGTATATTTTTGAACATGAATCGGATTAAAACCAGTTTTATAATTACAAAAATATTCATAGTGTATTACTTTAATTAAATTCTTTTTGTTGCTCCCAATAACATATTGTATTCATTTTAAAACATTTCGAGGAAAATTACCATTGATGTAAAGCTGACCACGTGAACTGAAATAATTAATGAGGTTGATAATGTTGTTATATAAAACATCGTTATAATATTAAGCAGAAAGAAAAAATAAGGAAAATATACATATTATTTGGTTAATAGCAACTTACTACATTACAGAAACATATGAAGGGCTTCTTATTATTCTTGTCTTGTGTCAATAAGTGTTCAAGAAACTGTCTTAAGCGTTTTCTTTTTTTACAACTTGTTAAATAGTAAAAGCAATAGCGACTGCAGGGCTCCAAGCAACATTAACCAGTTTACAATGTAACAACTCGGACAATATTTTTTTTGGCTTAAAAAGAAACATTTCTTAGTCTTGAAAATTCTGTTGAAGTGTAAATAGTACTGAAATTTTTAGCTGAGTCTAAATATACCCTTAGATACAAGAAATATTGTAAAGAAGTGTATTTAAGTATGTAGGAGAACACAAATGGGCTTTATTATATTCCATGGATATTCAGTGTTAAATTGACCCTTGAACTTATAGAACTACCCACCAGTATACTTGTATTTTAGAGTGATACCTCCATTACGAGACTACAGAGGTTATAAATTACATCAGCTAGGAACTTAAAAATTATCTTTCTGTCAATTCTAGTATAGAGAATTTAGTTAGGCATTAAAATTTAATACATGTAAGTGTTGATAACTGAAGGTAATGACAGAAACATAGAATAGTTCTTTATGTTGGAAAACACTTTGAAAATTGTGTTCATATTATAAAATCATTGTTGTCTGCTCTTCATAATGCAATTTAACTTTATTTAACAAAAGCATGACTGTTTTGAAACCAAATATTATGTTAAATGCCAAACGTTGAACAATACACGTACAGTGAAAGACTTATGTAAATCATCAGTGATTCTATGTTTTGGTTATGAGTCAAAATTTAATGTATTACATAGAAGTAATTACGATACTTTATTTTCCAATGTGAATGTAATCCGAAAATGTATGTTTAATTTTTTTTAAAACATTCAATTCATTTTTGGTTCTAAATGTAACAATTTGTATTATTCTTAATGCAGGGTATGCTATTAAACTACTCTTCTACTTGGTCAATCAACTCAAAAACTAAAGTTGCTTAACTTTTACATTTGTTCGACATGATATAAATATAATATATCCTATTATTGAATAATTTTAAATGTGTTATTGAAAATGTTGGTGAAAACTGTTTAGGCCAAATGGACTGAAAATTGTATAGTGATATTGTAAAGATGATTGTGAATAATCTATTATACATAATTATAATAAAGAATTTGATTTGTGTTGTCTTTGATTATTTTGATTTAATTAACTGTATATGTTTAGTTTTTTAACCACTAAATTCTTATAAAATTGTGGCTTTAACAAAGAATTGTATTGATGATAATATGAATAAGGTAAGTAGTAACATTTATGTATTATGAAATATATTTAGTATTGCTCATACGATTTTATAATTTAAATGAATCTAAACTTAAATTTTATTATTAAAAAAATAACTACATTCCCCTACGCGACGTATCGGTTACTTTGCAGCAACCATGATTTCGGAAAGACGAGATGTGAAATGATTTTGTTTAATAAAATACGCTCAGTAATCCGAAAATGTAGTTTTATTCAGTGCGATCTTAATTTCACTTTGTAATAACATTTTCTATAAAAAATTTTTTTCATAAAGATTCATATTTTAATAATAAGGTTTCATGTTAGCTACCTTAATTCATATCCAAAACGATTGTATGAAATGTCGAATAAATTAATAATGTGTATGTACAAAAGGTTTTATTATATTCAGTAATACTATTACTTATCTGTTAAAAAATTCTTTTTGCTTTATTTTGGAAATTTTTATTACGATAATAAATGGCACGGTTTCACAAAAGTTTCCTTTGTTCTGTGTTTTATCTAAAGGATTTAATTCAATAATACATAAAATATAACTTATTTAATTAAATAAATATTTTCTGTACAACTTTTCGGGTGAAATAAAAATAATCTGGTCTGTCCGAAATCATAAAAGTTACATGAATGGTTGAGAATTTTTGTAAGTTTTTATTCAGTATTTATAATTTTTAGGTAGTTTTTTAAAAATACTACATACCGGAGGCCAAAAGAGAAGTTAGTATTGTTTTAAAAGAAAATTATAAATAATGTCAAGAAGTAATTGTAAAGTCTTTAAAGAAAATATCAGCTTTTCTTTTCCTAAGATTCTTGGATTAAGGTTAAGATGTTTCTGCCTGATTAAAAATTAGTTTTATTTTATTATCTTGTCACGCTTCGATAGACCATTTATCTGCCCTCATTGATTAACTAACGAAAAGATTTTTGAAAGGTCTTATATTTTATGAGGAGTATACGAATTCTAAAAGCGAGGCCGTTCGTTAAATTAGTATTAACTAAATAAGAGTTATTTAATAAATTTAAACCAATTATCTTAAATTTTAAATATAATTTAAGGTTCTTTGTTAGGTTCGTGAACCCTACGCGATTTTCTGACAGTATTGAATTTAAGAGCTAATATTAATGAGTCAGTTCTTACAATAGTGGGTAAGCTCCAACCCCTCATAAACTTTTCGATCACAAACAGTTTTTCCAATTTAGTATGTAGAAGTCAGAAAAACGATAAATTTAATTATTAAGTCTCTATTATTTTAAAACCAAAGTTTTCTTTATTATTTTCAAAAAGACCTGTCTTTAACAGTCTATTGAGTCTAGGATGATACACATAACCAATAACCATGCAGCGTAACGGTTACTTAATGGCTTGCAGACGATCACTTTAAATTTGTCAAGAATGTGTATAGGTACATAAATTGTAACTTAAATAAATATTTGTTAATATCTAACCAGCTGTTATTCATATTATATATTTTCATTTTTGAAGACAAATTCAACCTAAAATAAAAGTTATATTTTTGGTCTATAAACACTTATAAGTTCTACGACCCACCGCTATGATTTGTGGGAAGAGGTTTAGTTAATGAGGGTTTCATAAGTTTGTTTACTACTTTTAATTAAACTTTGACTTTATAAAGGTTTGGTTAAAGCCTAAATGCAATACATAAAATTAGTTTATAATTATGATTAATTACTGTCAAAACTGAGACGTCATTATTTTTTTATTATTACGTATATATCTGCGCTATCAGATTTAATTATGGATGTGACATGAAAATGACTTGAAGCAGTCATCAATTATTATAAAAAGTTATTAGTATTCAGATTATGTCAAAAGTAAAATGAAATCAAAGACTATCTACAAGTATGTATAATAGAACTATGTTTGAATTTGTTATAAATAAGATGTCTGGACGTACGACAGCAGAGTTCACTGAGTGCGGACGATTGAAGAATGTGATTATGAAGAAGAAGAATTTAGAACAATTTTAAAATATCATGGAACGTACTGGAAGAGGTGGCATTAGTGACGGCACCTAGGCTGGCGTCTCTCTTTAAAACAACGAATTTGTATTAAATACGGTATATACATATAATAAAGTGTTATCTGATAGTATCGTTTAATAAAATTTATTTTGTTCTTGGAATTTAAATGTGATACTATAAAAACGATATGATGGACAACACCATTACAAGAAGTAACAGTTTTAACATTAATCTTTCACTTTTTTAAGTACTGTGAGTGAAATAAAAGAAAAAGTGACAACAACACAATTAAATATTTATTTCTTTATACTTCTAATGTTTTAGAAATTTTATGAATGTGTAGGTATTTTTAGACCTTATACACATGAAAAAATTAAAATGTACGAGAAAAAGATAGGAAAATTCAGCAATATACGAGGAATTAAAAAAGTTTAAAGCTTTTCAATAGAGTTCTTACAAAATTCAATAATTTTTAAGACTAACACAACCCGTTATGCAAGTTTTCTTCCGATTTTAAGGACTTAAAACTATATTGCTAAAATATCATATAAGAATCATATAGAGATAAAACTTTACATATGTTAATTAACTTAGATTTAGGCTCATTTAATCTACATATGTTATTGTTAAAACTATTGTCTTATAACTTAAAACAGAGCAACGAAGCCAACAAGTCCAAATTATAGAATAATTATCTTAACAACAAAATTATTTAATTAAATATGTATTAATTACTGAAACAGACTGAATAATCTTCACAATGAATTGAAATAAACTGAATGAAGAATATAGTTAATGAACAGCAAACATTAGTAGTTATAAGTACTATTAAATTATATTATTATATTTATACTGCAGTAGCTAAATGACTGAACAAAATATCCATCTAGATTCTATAGTAACCAGTTTTCTTTTGATCTATGAAAGTGTTTCATTATCTTTGTCTTTGCGACCTTTTACAAACCATTCTTACCTTTTTCTTGTTTTTAACATTTCAGAGTACAAAAAGCCAGTTATTTTAATCGTTAAATATATATGAAGTAAGAACGGACAAATAATTTAGAGGTAAGTTTGGGTTTGCTTCACAAAACGCACTTAGAATATAAACCTTTGATTTACGGTGGGCAGCTGGCCTGTACGGAGTTGAGTGTCGAGTGTATGTGGATTTCTAGAAAGCATTTAGAGAGTACTCTTGAAATTAAAACGAGAGTGTGTTCATGCCTTTATATCGACAAAAACATAAACGTTTGAAAAATTGTGTTACTTACAAAATATACAACCATATTAATTGTGTTACAAATGTTATAAACATTCAAAACATTTTAAATATTTCCATAATTATTGCTTTAAATTCTATATAATATTTTAAAATTGAATTTGTTAATTAATTTAAATATACATTGTTGATTGTTCCATTTCTATAATTAAAGTAATGTAATTGAATCCAGTGAAGTCTAATATCTTCTTGTTAACAATTATAAACAGATGTTTCTTAAAATAATAATTGGATCCGACGCTTCATATAATCATGATAGCAATGATTATAATGATAATAGAAACCACTTCGTAACATTACGGAATGTCTCTAGATATGTTATGCTTCTGTTTTCATTATATATACTTATGATTGTTTTATTACGAAAAATAAATACAAAAATATATCATTTATGATTTAAGTTGTGAAAGATTAATTGGAATAGAGTTTTTTTTACTTATTTCCTCGATTTAATTGCTGAGCGAGTAACGAAAAACAAAAGCTGCCATTAAGCGCTCATTTACAAAATAGCCTTAATTGTATGCGATGATCATAACGTGGATTTGGTTAAAAAATCTATTTTATTGTATTGTGATATTTAATATTGAAATTTATATAAGAAAATGTAAACAGATTTTATTTTTGGTGAAAATATTATCAAGGCCACATGTATATGCACAAATATTAATGGAGTCGTATCTATAACGTCCAATTTAAAAATGTTCCTGTAAAGCAATCAAGGGTTAATTTTCACAGAGCTGTCACCTCGGGCGTCTCGCGATATTGAAGTGACGGTTTCCGCACCTAACGAATCATTTCCCTTTAAAATACGTTTGGTACGGAACCTCGTTACTGCATTTAACTATTTTATGTTAAATATAATTAAATCTATTGTTATTTTTTGGTCAAAAATTCTGATGTCGTTTTAAAAGAAAATCATTTAAACTCTGAATACTTATAAAATATTTAATTTTAAAATTTTATTAAAAAGTTATTTACAAAAAGTTTGGTTCATTGTTTGCCTAAATCAAGGTTTGACAAATGTATATATATATATATATATATATATATATATATATATATATTATATTTGTATATATATATATCTAATAAATGCCTTTATTATTCCGAACTTGAACAAGTTCCGGGCTAAATACAAGACAACAGTAGTAAGTGTGGCGATTTATAGTAAATTTAGTATAATTTTAAAAATGTCTATCTGTCTGTTATCCGTCGTTGCGTTATTCAAAACACAAAATGAACTATCATTTAAATTGATCACTCAACAAGATAGTCGTCTGTTCATCTGTTTGTTCCCGCTCACCTTGGAAAGGCTAGCACGATTTTGTTAGGACTTACACTCGCAGTGCGACATTAGACCTAACTATACTTACGACATAAAAAGTAACTAAGTTATGCTACTATCTCTTCATACATGTGGCGATGTTCAAGTTTTTTTATTAAAAGGAGACTGTTATCTCATTGTCACCAAGATAGGATCTTATTTAAAAAGTTCTCGAGATCATATTACGCTTTATAAGGATGATGATTTAAATCTCAAAGGGGGCAAATACTATGACAACAAAGCCGCGGGCAACTCGTGTGAAATGATAATGTCTTTTTATAAGCAGGTATTTTTTTAATGCAGTAATATCTGCAAGCGAAGCTGTTTCGAAGTTCATTTGTAAGCGTCATAAAGCTGAAAAGAGAAAAATCCTCTTATATTTTTACAATTAATTGCAAAAAAATGCCAAGAAAATGACATTATCAAATATTTTAGATTTTTTTTTTTTTTTTTACCTGAACAACGACAAGGAGATAGTTAAAAGTAAAATCTAGAACTTTTAATGGTATCTTTAAATCGAGCGTGTAGCTTGTATTGTCTATGTATTGTAGCTGCAATGAAGTTACACAGTCAAACCATCTTTTAGTAATGACATACGTTACATCTCTACCTGAAAAAAATATGCATAGTAAAACTACAAGTTGATAATCAATAAAATAAATATTCATAATAACGTCTTTTTTCTCCAGATGATTATTTTTATTGTTTCAAAAATGTTTTGAGTAAATAAAAATGTTTCTGTAATAGAGATGTAAGTACGTACTGTAGATACCTTTGTGATAGTCAAAGACTAATCTCGAAGATAAACACCGAACAAGTTGCTTACAGTGCTTTTGTGTATTAAATACAGCAGAACAGAGCAGCCATAAGGAATATAGACATCGCATCTCACGCCAAATCAGATAGATAAGGAATTTCTGGCCCTGTAATATTATTGAATTAAAAATATAATTAAAAATATTTTATTCTCAGTATGTAAGTGTTATTGTTTAATATTAGTTCTAATATAAAAATGAAGTGATATTTGTGGAGTATTTAAGTTTGTACAAGATTATTATAATTAATTGTGTAATTATTTATGAACGATTTAACTTTCAAAAGAGCGAGTTTTTATACGTTTTTACGAGCTTGACTGCTTGGTTAAAGGACTTTTTTGTAATTAATATTGGGATCTTTGCGGTTTGATACATCCAATCAGATAAAAAGTAAACTAAAAATTGCATCTCAAGGCAACGGTACTAACACATCCTCTTTATCTAACTGAGTTATTGTACTGTCATTTTTATCTGGTGATATAAGATATTGGATACGATTTTTTTTTCAAATTCTAGATGTAGCTAGGTACTCTTGTGACATAATTCAAGTAAAAAGCCTATTTATCATAATTTCATTGTCATTTGTCATACTCCCTATACATAAACTCTTTATACATTTTAAGCGTGTGATAGTTACTTAATTTTTTATGATATTCTTTTTTCTAAAACATTTACAATTTTTAAAATTTTTGCGGGAAAATTTTCATTGATACCACTCTATATTTAATCATAATGCTACTTGCCAGAAAACTGTATCCAATTGTAATAGCTGAAGCGTATAAGAGACTTGTTAATATCGTCTCTAAGAGAAGAAGAGCTATCTGTAAGAAATATAAAATTTAATTAAAAACTTATTTACTTACTATAATTGATGTACTTACGGTGAATGAAAAGTCCTGGTTAAAAATGGCGGAGGTCATGAGAAGCTGGCGGTAAATCTGTGACCCATCTGGTGTATTAATTTCTATCAATCTAGATAACTTGATGTTGAAGCCCGCAATCAACAGAGAAACAAAAATTAATTCAGTATCATGAGCTGCAAAACTTATGCTGAGTATGATTATAGCGCTGGGAGACATTTGAAGAAAAAACAAACCCGTCACATCTACTACTAGTGTTATTATACTCAAAACTGTTAGCATATTAATTTGTGAATGAAGAACATCTTCCTTCATCACATTTTTGATTGATAAAGTTGATTGACATTTCTCATCTAACATTTTTATAGCTTTTATAATATCAACACGACGCCTTGAAGCTATGAAAAGGCCTAAGACTTCTGATATCACGATGAAGTAAAATATGCACATATATTGAATGCTTATACTGCCTGTGATCACTTTATTAATAAATGAATCATAAATGATTGATAAAAATATCAATAAGTGAGATGTAATGAAGATGGAGTTTCCCATTATACTGTATTTTCTGTTGTTAAGCCAAAATGATCGATTAATAGAAAATAAGTTTTGCAGCATTATGAAATAACGGAGTTTAAAAATTATATCACTTTTATCCATTTTATGTATTAAATTATTATGAAAATATTTTTTCAAAAAAATACACTATGCAACAGAACTATAATTGAATTGAACCAAAATATACGTCAATTTTTGTATTAAAGACATCACGAAATAAATTTGTTAGGGCATTTTAACAAATTAATCAACCCTCTAGAGAGTTAATTAATCATAATTGTTTTTTAATGCACACGAATATCAAATTATTTCGATAAAACGAGTCAAAACATATAGGGTGGGAAGCGGAGTTGCGTTGGCGGTGTCTCTTGACATCACCAACGCGTTCAACTCCCTCCCCTTTGGCGTCATCGAAGAGGCCCTCCGATTCCACAGACTGCCACTCTACATCCGGCGGATAATCGGAAATTACCTCCGTGGACGGGAAATCTCCTTTGTGGGGGTAGACGGCAGGGTGCATCACCACGAGGTGCGCTGCGGTGTTCCACAGGGGTCGGTCCTTGGGCCTCTCCTGTGGAACCTCGGATACGACTTCGTACTCCGCGGTGCCCTCCCGACCGGGCTGAGCGTCGTCTGCTATGCAGACGACACGCTCGTTGTAGCCCGAGGTGATGACCTGTCAGAGGCGAAGGCGCGTGCCGAGGCTGGTGCTGCCTTAATCGTGCGGCGCATTGAAATGCTCGGGCTGAGGGTGGGTCTCGGGAAAACCGAGGCCCTCCTATTCCACGGCCCTCGAGCAAGACTTCCGACGGGAGCCAGCATCAACATCTGCGGCGTCCCCGTCGAGCTCAGTCCCCGGATGAAGTATCTGGGGCTGACTCTGGACGGAAAGTGGAACTTCCGGGAGCATTTTCGCGGGTTAGTCCCGAGACTCCTCGGGACGGCGAACGCTCTCGGAAGGCTCCTGCCGAATCTCGGTGGTCCGAGCGTGGCGTGTCGGCGCCTGTACACTGGCGTGCTGCGCTCAATGGCGCTGTACGGAGCTCCGGTGTGGGCCGGTGCCCTCACAAGGCCGAACGTGGCTGCGCTGCACAGAGTGCAGCGCGTCATGGCGGTGAGGGTGGTACGGGGATACCGCACCGTCTCCCATGAGGCGGCTTGCGTGCTGGCTGGGACGCCTCCGTGGGAACTGGATGCCCAGGTTCTGTCAGAGGTGTACCACCAGCGCGCGCGAGTTCAATCCCGGGGTCCGAGTCCGGACCGGGATCGGGTGGAAGGTTGGCGGCGCTCCTTGATCGCCTTACTGCTTCGCCGGTGGAAGCGGAAACTCTCTGAGCCAGTGGCCGGGTTGCGAACCGTGGAGGCTATTCGCCCGCTCCTTAAAGAGTGGGTGGACCGCCGACACGGTTCCTTGACCTTCCGGCTGGTGCAGATCCTCTCGGGGCACGGTTGCTTCGGGAGGTATCTGTGCCACATAGTCGGGAGAGAGCCGACTGCGGCGTGTCACCATTGCAGTTGCATGGATGACACGGCCGATCACACTTTGGCGGAGTGCCCTGCGTGGGCTGTAGAGCGTCGCCAGCTCACCACAGTGGTTGGCGCAGACCTATCGTTGCCGGCTGTGGTTCAGGCCATGGTCGGTAGCGAGAGGGCCTGGGAGGCGATGGTCAAGTTCTGCGAGCACGTGATGTCGCGGAAAGAGGCCGCAGAACGTGCACGGGAAGACGACCCCTCCTCGGCGCCCTTGCGTCGACGTAGACTGGGTCGAAGGCAGCGGGCATATGCCCGCGACCTGCCTCCCCAGTGAGGAGCCTCCGGGCGTCGGTGGGGAACCGGCGTCCGGGTAACATAGGCCTGAGTAAGAGCGGCGTGTTTGGCGTTCCCGGCACGCTGCTCTTGAGTCGGAGGGGTGGTGTGGTCTAGCCACTGATACCCCTGCCGATGGCGGAGTCCCTTTCGGGACTTGTGCGTAGTGGGCGGAAGCATGGCTCGCCGTTCCCGCTCACTAGCCTACGCACTGCGCAGAGAACGCCGAGGAGTTTAGTGGGTGGAAATCCCACACGCCCCCGCCGTGTTTCCCCCGCGGCGGGAAGTCTTTGAAAGATTCTCCTCGTTAAATAAAAAAATATAGGGTGGGAAATAAATAAAATAAGTTTTAGGTCCTTACATATAAAACGTGCGTTTTGTCTTACTGGCTTTGATCTCAAATATCTCCTCTTTGGTTAAGAATTCCAAATTGAAATTTATACTGCTTTTGTTTTTTGAAAACCCTCATCCATATGTTTTTCCGTTTTTGGTATTTTCTTTGCTTCACTCAGGTTAAAACATTAAAAACTTAATTTATCGTTTTATTACGGATGGCTACGAATGGCTATAAACTACTGGTACTAACGACCTAATATTATTTTTGTACAGCTATTGACTTAACCAAGATATTTTCAATTTATATATGACACTTAAAATCTAATAAAAAAGAATTTTTTTTCTTAAAAACAACCAATAACACTACTACTTTAATATAAACATATATACCTTACATGGGTTCTAAACCAGAAAGATTAGTAACTAGAAAGAAATCGGGTTTATGGTTACCTATTTTATATTTATTAGCTGTAGCTCATGTAATCATTATATGATTTTAAGTTCTACTCAATATAAAATGAGATACTGATATTTTCAATGTACCTAATCCCATTATATAATATTATTTCGATACATTATCGGTACTGTCAAATGTGTCTACACTAATTAATCCAAGCTTCAGAATATTTAATGGTATGGCATAGAAATCAATATTGTTCAATGATTTTTTTATAATTTTTTACAATATTATGTTTATTTATAAAACTATTTTGAATTATTTATAAAATTATTTTGGATTCTTATTAACCAATTAATGCTAACTTTATGAAAAGCAATTTAGGGGACAGCAATTTGTTCTTAAAGAGTATAGTTATAATTTTTAAACGTTTTTCTTCAACATTCGTTCGTTGTTGTTCGTCGTCGTAATTCGTCATTGTGAATTTGTTTTTGAAAACAAAACTTGTTATCGATCTTGTATTAAAAGACTTTAAAATTAAATTGTCATGTCATTTAAAATAAATAGCTTTGTATGCAATGCAATGAAATAAAGTTGAAGAACAAAACTAGTGTTGTATCATGGAGAAGACAAAACACTTTACTAGAAAATACATACATATGTATATGCATATGTATATGCAGTATTATTAAAAATCCCATTTTACTAATTTAACTGATACTATAATATTATAAAATATGTATTTTTGTTGAGTAAAGGGTAAGTATATATGTATAGCTAACACTTCTTGTAAGTGTATATAGCTAAGTATATATAGCTAACTTGAAGATATTAAATTTTAATCCTGTTTGCTAAAAACGCCTTATAAATCCAAGGTTCTCTTCTCATAAAATACGTATGAAGATTAATGAAGTACCTTTACTATATTAAATTTGTCATATTTACTTATTTTAAAATGCAGACAGTAAGGATGGTAGTAAATCTTCTTCTACCTGGCAATTTCCCAGCTATATCCAGGGTCTGCCTTATATGTTGTGAATAGTTTTGGCTATTTGTTTTTTTACGACCGGCCACCTCCTTGCCTGACATCAACCCTCTTTGGGAATCAGCATTAATCACTGATGTATAAATACCCTTAAAAAGTAAATATGACTCGGAAAAATCACATTGGTACTTGCCCGGGCCAGGATCGAACCCGCGACCTCGTGCATGAGATGCGGGCCATTTAACCACTAGGCCACCACTGACTTAAAAGCTGAATAACAAATAAATATCTTTAGCAAAGTGAAAATTTCTTGTGATTGTAGGGTGAACATTTTTAAGTCAAATTACTAAATGGAGAGGAGTGATTTCAGTTTAGCTTATGTCTTCATAGACTCTGAGCCTCTATCGGATAAAAGTCTCTATTTATTATTTTTTATATTCCATGATTTTTCTTAAAACCAGGAAGAAAATTAAATCAAAAACATATAGAAAATTGAAATACCTTTTCTTATTAAGACGGTAGTGATGGTTTTATGGTACTATTTCAGGAAATCTGTCTCCTCTTTGTTGCCATTAGCTAAATGTAATATAAATATATAGAATATTTAAGTAAGATGAGAGACAATTCCAAGGATATTGTTTTAGTAATCCTGCATGTTGTTATATAATATTTTCAGAGAAATCATTTTAAATAGTTTAAAATTGTATATAATCTCTTTGCTTCGCTATAACGCGACGTTAGGTACAACAATGTTAACATATTGTTTTTAATGTGACAATAACTTTTTACGAATCGTTTTAGAATTTATTTATATTAATTAATAGGTGTATATGTTACCTACATATATGTATATATGGAGGTGTAGGCAGGCCAATATCTGTATTCATTTTGTAAAAGATGTGTGGATAAAGAAATCACAGATCCTCCTTTTGTTTACTGTTATTTAATTCACGTACTGTTTAAAACAGGAAATATATAGTAATATCACAGCAAAAGTGGATCCGATGAGTGGCACAGACAGATATTTCATCACGACTGAACTCGAATTCGACTGTTCTCAGGTGATTCTTTGAAACGGTTGTCTACAAATGATGGTAGCCTCCTGTTTCAAAGATTGAACTTTCGTGCAACTTGACAGCCAAAAAATAGTTTTAATATATGTAGGCTTTGAGTAAAGTTAAGTTATCATAATAAGGATAGTGTATCGCTACAAGGAGGTTTGAAATGTCGTTCTCATCAAACAGCATATCAGATATCAGTCGTGATTATTACTACTATTGTTACTAATACACGACTCAAACTGAGAAGATGTGACATGAACGACAATATTCAACAACATTAAATGGGTCTGATTTGTATGAACAATTTCTTTTCATAGAGTAAAAACTGATCGTTGAATTGGACGACACATTTCATCTAACTACTGGTAAGAAAAGAAGTGCTACGAGGTCTTTACATTTTTCCTAAGACTTAAAGTCGTCCGGTTCCGTTCCGCTTTGTTGAATGCGGAAACTGAAGCTTTTCAAGAAGCTCGGAATAAGTTTTTGTGAGTGCCTAAATGTTGTAGCATTATTATTTGTATTGAAAAGGGAGCATTGTGAACCACAGGTGGCTATAAAACCACTCGTAACGTGTTATAATTCTGCAGAGCATGTCCTTTGATATGTTCGGAATATTGAAATTTAACTCAATAAAATCTACAGAAAATTTGACGAAATTTTCCTTTTTTTCCACGGAAACCATTGTAAAGTGGGATTTCGTTCATTAATCACTCACACTAATAATCATTCTTTAACCTTCTTCGTAATTGTTTCTCTAAAAGCGTTTTTATATGAGGACACCACTGTAAAACTTTATTTGGATGTACCTATTATATTTCACACTCTCTACTTTTAGCACCTTTATAAGGTATGCCGTTGAAAAAGAGATTATTCAATTTACTCAACATCGAAATCAATATGTTTTTGTTTTTGTTCGCAAATTGGTTGCAATTATAAAACTAAAATTCGTGTGATACCTCATACAAATTTTATTTTTAAATTTAAAGCTATCATAGCAAATTACATAACATAACCCGTGATAAAAATATCTCCATTAGTAATTCTAGGTTCAAATAAATAATAACCGCAAACCAAGCATTAGATAAAACTTATCAAATGTTCACAAATTTTAGCAGCGACCTCAATTTGCATCGTACACGTATATCGTCGCTTTCAATGAGGCAAAGACAAAACACACTTTACATAGAGTCAACCTCATACTGACAGATGGGATGCCATACATAGCATACAATAATACATAGATGTAGGAGCCAAAATAGTAGAAATTTCTATCTTAATAACAAAGATTAATTAACACATTATAAAGTAAAGATGGTCATCAAGACTGACCAAGCTCCAATATTCACTTTGTTGTCATGAAACAGGGAATGAATGGCTGGCAATAATTGTTACAATTAATGTGTACAATATCTCTTTGTCACCATGTGACAGGGAAGGAATAAGGCAGGTGTCTAGTTTCGTAGGAGACAGTGATCCGAGCCGAGTGCCATACGTGTTGATGGCCTTAATGCATGGTGTTATATAGTAAATGAAAACTCAGTGGAGATGATAGTGGGAAGATATGACGTTCGATGCACATTCCGTTAGCCTTCATAATGTCTGTTAAAATTGCCAGCAGCCCTCATACATATATCATCAAATTCTTCAAGCATAACAAAATGTAATTAGTTTTATTTATTTATAATCTGAAACAAAGGATACTAAATATTCAAAACGCACTCCGAGGTCTTTGTTGTGATAAAGATTCCTATTAAGAAGTATAATTAAACTAGGTTTGTATATATTTTTGAGTCTACTTTGTTTTACATTGTACGCTTTAAAATGTACATAGCTGTAAACATTTATTAGTACTGAAAGTATTTCATTAGTAACACTTTCTTCTTTATTTATATGTATGTTTTCATTCGTACCTTTGTTAGCTGAATATCAATTTCGTCACTTATTTAAGAATACATTTAAATATGTTTTAAAGGCTCACAGATTTAAAGTTCTATTAATATCAATTATATCAGCCTTAAACGATAGTAATATTTAAAAAAAAAGCATGAAGGTAAAAATTCATTTCGGTTATACTCAAACGCTCACCATTCTCCTTAACTTAATGCAATCAGATAATAATAACGTTTTCTATAACTATTACTGTTGAGAAAAATCAGTATTTCTTAAATCAATTCCGAATCGAATCTGTAATATACAGAATTACTTTACAGTTACTTTGCAATTTACCTATTGTGTCCTGACTCCTGACTTGACACGGTATTTATATTTTGTATGTTTACGTCATATCGGCACGAAGTTGAATCTTTTGGGTTTTCTTACGAACATCCTAATTTTCAGTACACCTAGTTTTCAGTACTCGAACTTTTTATTTCATTTACTTCTTAATGCCGGTTTATTATAAATGTTACACTCTTTTATTTTAGATTTTGACACTTAAATCATAAACATTAATAATGATGCTTAAAAATTTATACATATTTTTTTTTAGACTTCTGAAGCTGGAATATTCCAATAGTTACAATTGATCCCGAAGGACTTTTCAGATACCTTAGAACTTTCCCTTTTGCCTGAACATATGTTGTCATGAGGACAGTTTTGATGGATGAAAGGTGTCGTATATTCATTTTACGAGCTGATTTAAATGATATCTTTACAATGTTTATTATATTTCACAAATTTATTTCATTATCAGATTAAGAAATAATATAGGTTGCCAAACACTTGTGTAAAAAATTTTACAATATAAGAATATAGGTAATCTTTTAAACATTTTAAGCCCACATTTAACTAGAGTTTGCATCGTCTTTCAACCGTTTAATATTTAATCCAAGAAAAGGTATTTAGTAGATCTAAGAATTTTACAATAACTAGAAAAAAGTAAAAATTATGTGACTTTTAAAGATTGTTTATCAATGAATAGTCATTTAATTTCATCATTATTTTTAATTGAGGAATCTGTAACAATAATACATTTTTCGATTCCACTTGAATCTGTTTAAAAAGTATCTTATTTATTATAATTATGGTGTTATAAAATTTACAAGGGCATTTTATAATAGACGGTATTATGAGGAAGAAAACACTTGAGTTTTACAAAATTAGTTTTGAGACGTTAAGCTAACTTAGCGAGCACTTAAAAATTATTTGAACACCCGAGACAGTTTGTGAAACACCAAACAAGATATAATTTAATCTTTAATTAGCCGTTACTTTAAATTTAATAGACATATTACTTCACACACAGACACACATTAGACAGTAAACACAGACACTCAATAGCCACTCAAACACTCGACACTTGTAACTTAATATTACATATATTGAACTTCTAGACTATAATTATACTGATAATTAATTAATAACTATGATTATTATTTGTTGTTGTAATATCTGCCTTGTGAAATATAGTAAATCAATATTCGGCTCTCGATTCACACACTTACAAAATACAATAAATAGGGTAAGAGGTTGTCATGACGGTGATACTGTTACGACTCTCAATTAAAAAATCACAATATATAGAATGTAATAATATTGCTGAAAAAAGTAGTGTTCTAGAATTCATAAGTTCCTTTGTTAGGTTAGGTCGATGGAGATAGTTTATTTTATCTCAGTATTATATATAAAATAATCATAATCAAAATATGAGTTGATGATGAACTTTATACAACAGAAAAAAAACACTTACTAGATACTTAGAAGATAATTACACATTTCTTTAGTATCGTTCTAAAAGCATATAATTTCAAATACAAATCTTCATACGCGTTTTTATTTCTTACAAAATGTCTAATAAAAGTCATACCGAACATATTTTATAAAAATAATATTCTAATGAATAAGTTGATGTTAATTTTAATATTATTTTTAATTAATGGACCTGAAATCATTAAATTCGTTTCATTACTCTCACTCATAATGGAAATTAACAATGTAAAGTTTCAACTAAAATGTTACAACAAGAGGAATAACTACTATAGTTAAAAAGTTTACAAAATGGACATCCTTTTCAACCTACACCTGGGTCGCAAGTCCCAGGCACTGATGAAGCTCCTACCTGGCATGATGGAATGGACCCGGCACCCGCACGGTGAATCTCTGAAATCTCACAGACGTAGAATATGCTATTAATATGTATGTACATATGTTGTGGCCGATCAACGATTTCTTAAGACTTATATTTGTCTTAAATTTCGTTAATAATATAACAACATTTATTTTAAAGATTTATTCTTGGAAAGGTTTTAAAACTGGGATTATAATAATTTAGGAATAATTGAAGTATGTTTGAAAATAAATTCAGATAAAAATTTGACACACACAAGCACGCATGCTCGTTCAACTTCATAAGTGCGATTACTGAAGTGCACTGAATATACGAGATCTATATCTCAGTTGACAACCCTAACTGCTTATGAAAAATATATAAAGTATATTATTGTTAAAAATTATAATAATTAATCAATACTTCTTCAAGGAAATAAAGTTCATTTAATACTCTTTCACAATATTCTGCATACTAAAGTTGTTTTATTAATAATAACACTATGATATTATGATGCTGAATTCACTTTTATTTAATGAAATAGACTACAATGTACCTTTATCCTCGTTACAATTTCAAACATCAAGCCGACCTACTTGCGAACAGCACTATTTGATAGACTGCCAATGAGCACAAAATATAGAAGTAACTGTTTAGTAAATCTTTTAGCCTACCTGCAACCATATATTAACACAATGGTAATAAAAGTGAAGTAGAAGCATTTAACAGTACGTTCATTATTGTCTCACAGAATTCAAAAACAATGTTTAAAAATGAGTATAACTGTTGTATGGTATCACAACCACTTCTATTGTAGTTAACTCTTATTTGACGCTGTTTCTTTCATTTCGACGTCGTCCCTCACATCTTTCTAGCAGTTATTCTGGCTGCAATATCACTATCTGGAACTCTGATCTATTAATAATTGAATTCAGGCCAAATAAGCTGTTACGATTAACGCCATTTTCACTTTAATCAATAGATATTTATTATTTACAGTTGGTTAACAATTAATGTTATATGTAGCTTTTTGCTATCTTAATACATTGTTGTATGCTTTTTACTATACACACTTTTTGGATATGTCTGGCTTTGCATATTTTACAACTAAATTCCTTATCAAAAAAATCAATTAATTTATGGCAATTAAAATAAAATCAACTAAAGTTTTATTCAATGTCAGTAAAGTATACATCTGGAAGGTGAGATGTCATGCGTATTTTGCCAAAACGCCTTTGTTTTAGTTTCATAAAAGAAAAAAACATTTTTATTCAAATACATATTGTCAAGTTTGAAAATGCTGAGATAGCATTTCAAAAGTTCAACAGTTTCTTGTTACCGTAAAAGCATCGGCCACGATATTTCCCGACGCAGGAAACGGCAATTTAACAATTTGATAAATGTATGCCGCAGCTTTACTATATGAGCATACTCAATTCCTCGAATGACTTGATTTTATAGTAGAAATTATCTTGTTTAATACTAGCTAATATAAATAATTCTATCAGGTCAAAAAAGATGAATTTTACTCGGTAATTTAATCCAACTACATGCATGTTTTTAATTTTAAATTAAAAGTTTAATAAGAGATCTATTGTAAAAAATATGTACAAAATTTTAACCACTTACATATGTCTAACCCTTTCCCTACCCCTGTCAAATATATAAACAGTATTGTGAGCGGTTTCACACAACACATTCAATTAGGGCCACTAATTAGCGCTCTATTAATTTCTCTTCGCTTCTGTTCCTGCTACTGTCCGCAATGCTTCTGACGTAAAAATTTAAATATTTAAGTATATTACTCGCTAATAACCTTCACGATATTAAAAAGTACTTAGGTGTAAGTGCTTTTTAATATAACATGTACCTAGAAAACGTTACGAGGTAAAAAATTAATACCAATATTTATGAACACTTATCTAATAATTATAATAAGTTTGATCCCCCAGGCTACAAGTATTTTACTGTTAAAAAAACAATCTCAGTTTAAGTCAATGCTTTAAAATATCGGTTCACATTTAAACTTCCTAAAAAATAATGAGATCTGAGACTAGCGAGTATTCATTAAAAATTTAAATAAGACTAAAATTATTCGGATTGCTACGCGTATTTTATTATTTTAAAAACTTCATACTACCGATGTTTCAGTTACTTTTCAGCAACCGTGACTACGGGCAGACAAGATGTGAATTCATTCACTTAAATCAATAATATCACATTAGTTTTATTCTTACTTACTTACATAAAATGATATTGTTTATGGTAAAAAAATCTTATTCTTAAACATTAACAAATTATTCCATTATGATAAACATGGCCCCCGAGTAACGATTAATTAAACAAATTAAAAATTATTTAAACGATTAAGCGATGTTGTTAAAAATAATCATCAACTTGAATTAAATCCGAAAAGTTTTATTTCAATAAATAGTGGCGAAAGTCTAAGATCTCATTAAACAAATCAATGAACTTTGTGCCGAAACGAGAACAAATATATAATTATAATTTATGACTTTTTGCCGTTAAATAAACTGATATTATCTTTGCGTGGAATCTTTATGAGGGCTTTTAATACCTAAGGAAGTTATTAATTATTAATTGTAAGATCAATATTAAACTAAGTAAGATAACTTATATCTTTTTTCTTCTTCTTCTTTTACCTGGCAAATTCCCAGCTTTTTCTGTATTAACCTATTATAGACTATTAGATTATTTTCATTTTTATGAGATTTACGCTTACTTATTAAATTTTTCTGAAATTAAAATTATAATGAGAAATAATAAAAGAAATTAGATAAAGTGATTGACTAGCAGAATTCTAATATGCAAGATCTGGAAGATTGGATTCCAGTTTCGTTACCAAGTAAACTGACCGACTGACTGACTTGAGTAATCGTCATCAGCCTATCAGAAGCCCACTGCTGAGCAAAGGCCTCTTTCTCACATGGAGAAGGTTTGAGCATTAATCACCACGCCTGCTTAAGACGGGTTGGTGATTTCAAACTTATAATTGTGAAACTATAAGTCCAGGTTTCCTCACGATGTTTTTCCTTTACCGTATGTCAGTGGTGTCTAAATACTCTCGGAAAGTACATATGACTCCGAAAAATCACATTGGTACTTGACCGGTTTGAACCCTCGGCAACGAGAGGCGGGCCGTTTAACCACTAGGCCACTACTGAATAACTTGAGTAATAGTTTTATATATTTAACGTCACATCGGGACGGAAAGATGTAAGGTATAAAATAGTAATCATTGTGTTTTAACTTTTCAGTATAGAAAAACATTACAAAAACACGACTGATACTTAATAACTAATACTTAAATTGAAATTGTACTTAAAAATATATTTCTTGTCCATGTTTAAGAATAATATAAATGAAAAGATCACTTATAAGTATTCACTTTTTTATAAAGTAATATTAAAGGAATTAAAGAATGAGCAATAAATTGAAAAATAAGGGCAATTACAAGGAAACTGTCGTCAAATATTATCGAACCACAGAAATGATATCTAATTATTTTTAATATATAGGCGTGTGTTTTATGACTGCCGTATATTGCTATTTTTATTTTACTTTCAAAAGTTGACCTGACCCTACTTTAAAAAAAGCAATGAAGCGTTTAGGTCATGTTAGATTGAAAGAGGTCATCCTTTATAAAGGAATATTGTTAACTATTTTAATAAGTATACATATATTATTTTAATATTCACTTATTTATTAGTTATGAATAATAACACGTGAAGCCATAAAAATGTACTCTGATAACATGAAAAGTGGGGAAAAATTGACTGAATACTAAATATAGATATATAATATCGATAAACGACCATTTTTCAGATATTCTATAACAAAAGATATGTAATAAATTTAATATAAAACGTTGAACACACATTTGGCACGAACACCTTCTGGGGTGTGCTGAAAGTACTTTATATAATTGAGGAAGACGAAAGAAGTGTTCATAAAATTAATTAAAGATGAGCAACAATTAATGTAATTTCGACCAGTAATATTTTGTCAAAATTCTCAGGAAAAATCAGCACTTACAAGAAAAACTACCCGAGGACAAAAAAATATACGAAGAACAGAGAAATACTAGTATCTCGTCTTTATTTTGAGACTTTAAAATCTTGTAAACTAAGAAAATTCGATTACAATCCAGAAACTATTCTTTTAATACCTATTTCCAAAAGTAACATTTACTTTTATTTGATGAATACTTTTCTTTATGAATATGAATTCGATTATCCTCAAACTCAACTTGAATAAATGAGATAGCTCATAAGATCAAAAAAAGTTTCCTATTAAGAATGTAGGAATATCACAGAGAGATATCTTTATATAATAAAACGTAACAATGTGTTATGTTATTAAAATATATTTTTCTTTTGATTACTAAAAGCTCTTTGATTTAAAAAAAAAGCAATTAAAGATGACTTCAAAATAAGTTTCTCTTAATGTTAAATTTAAACATTACTTGTAATACTAACTTTTAATTGACATAAATATCTGATTATGCTTTTAAAATACCTACAAGAAATAAAACCAGATGGTTTATTCAAACATTTAATCGTCATTTATAAGTGTAACGATAACGATTCCGACACGATTCAACGGCAAAAATGTTCCCGTTACTGGTCATTACTTTTCAGTCACTATCCGGACCTGCCGCGCCTTGCAATTTTCACCTGAAAGGCTTTAATTTTCCATAAGAATGCCCGAGAAACGGCTCAAAGGTCTGCGATTCCAAAATTAATTCAGTGGAAAGTTTTTTGGCTCCTTCTAACCTTAATATCACAAGTGGATGTCAAGTATAACAACTATAATGCAATCTGGTCAATTTGTGATTCATAATAAGATATTTTCAGAAGTAATAAATAATTCATTGTACTTACCATTTCACCGAAATCTTAATTAGCGCTATAACCACAAATATTTAATTGTGTTAGAAGTATCAAGTAATGAATTACTGATTATACTTTTCTCACTTTCATTATAATTTGACTTTTAAAACAACATTAAAACTTAGTTATATAGAATCCAATTTTATTGTTCTTATAAATTCAAACGGCGTGCTTCAGTCTTTTTAGTGTTGAAAACTTTATTTGAAGTAACGATTTGCATTATAAAGCTGCTGTATCTGTCACTAGTATTTTGGACATTATGTAAATGGTAGCAGACGATGAATAATACTTCTTCTCTAGTTATATATGTATATTACAAAACTATTGCATCCAAAGTTTTCAAAATATAAAATACAAAATAAATTTATTTACTATCAACACAACTATCTGATATTGTAATGTTATATATATATTTTGTTGCAAATCATAATAAACATTGAAATGGAAGAAAGTTTGAAATAAGTGGATATTATCATAATGCAACTTTAATATCCTTGGTTCTTTTATTTGTTACAAAAATTCGTCGTTTTCACATAACAATCTCAACGAGACTTTAACAACCCTCTCTATATTATTTGAGAAATAATCTTTTGTTTGTGATACGTAACAAGGCAATAATGTTTGATATAGTTCTTTAGTTCTGAATTGTTCATCCTTTATACAATTTTTTTATAGATTATGTTTTATTTATTAAATAAGGTATTTTAAATATAATTTTAGTCAGATTATACGAGTATATTTTAACAAAAACAAAATGCTTAAAATTATGATATATAACGTAGGTGTAGTACATACTTAAACTGCTAACAAAAAACAACAACTTCAATGTGATAACAATCAATAAAAAATATTGAAAACAAAATAAGCCGTCATTATAGAAAGATACAGCTAAAAGAAAATAGAAAATATGTAAAAATAAATCAACTAATTTATATAGGTCAAACCACTTTAGAAATCTGAATCAAATGCACTTATTCCCTAGCGGTCAATATAAGTAATTACAGTAACTAGGACGTCAGATCGAGCGTGTTATTTGAAAGATTATTTAAATATTATTGCGCCAGACACAGATCTCCTCCCAAGGCGATGTTGACATGACCCCAGCGAACTCCCTTGTGGAGGGATGATGAAAAAACTTTAAATGGTTCCAATTTATCGGAATCTTCCCTTAGAGATGACAGGCAATTAAAAAAATTACTTTCCAATATATACTTTTGCGATAACTGAATACAAATATAAATTTCCAGCTCACAGTTTTGAAATGTTTTAAATTAAACCATTCAATTATGGTAAGAAATGGAAATTGCTATCAGAAATCTATAAATAACTATCATAAAACAATCATGAATTTTATCTGTCTAATTATTATTTATTCCCCTGACGAGGTTGAAATCATTTTAAAGGTATTACTTTTACAAATATTATCTTCAAAGGAATCTAGTTCTTGAAATTAAAAACCTTAGTAAAGCACATATTGTAATAAAAAAGTTGCAGTTGCAGTTGGTTTTATTACTTCAAACTCTATAATTCGTTTATATACAAGATAAGTTAATAAAAGTAAATACCTTAATAAAGTGATTAATAGGAATAAAACAGCATTTAAAGAAAAGTGACAACGTTAAGCCATATAACATTAATTTATTATAACTACATACTATAACTAGAGAACTTACACCATTGTTGATTTTTCCCAAGTTCTTTTATAGTGCTGACATCTTTACAGTGTTTTTATATATTGACGTGAAACTAAGGTCGGTAATAAGTTCAAAAGGAACCTAACAGATGGCTCGTCTGTTGAAAGAACGAGATACTATGTGATATCAATAAAGGTAAAATGTGTAATAGCAATTATATATTACAATTGTGACTATACTATTATTTTATCTTGTTTTTAATTAAGAAACTATTAATTTAAATTGATTTTCAATTAACAAAAACCTGGTGTGTATTACGCAGTACTATTTTCAGTTTTGGTATGCCTATTATGTTGCTAAAATAACATTTTCCGAGGGTTTACAAACATTTAAGTAGTTTATTTATTTGCATTAGCAATAAATTCGTTGTACGTGTAAATTGTTGTAACAAAGAAAGCAATTTCTATTAACGGGGTACCTATAATGAGGGTCTCAATTGAGTATCGTCTAGTTTACGTATTTTGTTCTTTAAAAAAGAATTTACCATTTTTAACACGTCGTTTGAATTCACAGGAGATGTTTGGCGTTTGGCACAAATGAGAGAAGATTATGTATGTTTTATATCTTTATGAGCTATATCTTAAAATTATTTCATTAATATATATTTATTCATTTCGTTATTATTTAGTTCTACATACTTCAAGTCCAAAATAAAATATAAATAATTTTTCTCCGTACAATCTTTATTTTTAACAGGTAATAACTATATATGAGTATAGTATTCTTAATTTAAATATAACCAAATTCATTTATTTTTAATCTTTATAATAATTATAAAGTAACAAACAAAATCATAAATATCATTGGGTGACGAGATTATAAACAGTTTAATGCTTGTCGCTCGAGACTCGTCCCAAAAGTTTTAGGCATGAAAACAACATTAACTCTTATTTAGCTTGTATCGGTTATGCATACAAAACTTTTATAATCTTATTACATTGTGATACGAAACGAACTGACAATTTTATTGTTTAATAATAAATATAGAAAATAAATATGTTTTGTATATTTGTGACCCAAATTTTACGTTACTTACGATTATTTATAAATATATTAAGTAACTGGCACTATCAAATCAGTAATAGTTACAAAAAAAAAACAAAACCTCTGTAAATGATACTAATATTTTTTTGGATTGTACTACGCGTGTACTATTTTTGTTAAAACTACATTTTCCCGACGTTTCGTACATTCACATCTCGTCTGACCGTGATCATGGTTGTTGAAAAGTAACGACTGGAGTATGTAATTTTTACAAATATAATATATACGTAGTACAATTATAAAATAATTAGTTTCATTTGAATTAGTTTAATTTGAAAGACTTAGAATTCAATACATCTTTACTTTGTTACAGATATAAAAATTATGAAAACTGACCCTGTAATCGGTTCATCAGTTAAAAACCTACAATTGAAATGGGCTAGTGTCTCATCCAATATTTTAATTGTTAAAAATTGAATTGATGTGCTAACGTTTGTTGCGCTGTCAAGTTAAATATACGGAGCCGATTTTCATAATATCACTCTATATAGTTTGCGTGGACCAATATGATAAGAGTTGTATGTAGTATAAAGATATACATTACAGACGACAGCCGTCACTATTGTATGATATAATATATATATTAAGGAAAGTCAGTGTTGGCCTAGTGGTTAAAAGGCCCGCCTCTCATGCACGAGGGCGCGGGTTCGACCCTGGCATGTACCAATTTGATTTTTCCGAGTCATATGTACTTTCTAAGAGTATTTAGACACCGCTGAATGACGGTGAAGGGAAATATCGTAAGGAAACCTGGACTTATAGTTTCACAATTATAAGTTTGAAATGACTAACCCGTCTTGAGCAAGCATGGTGATTAATGCTCAAACCTGCTCCATGAGAGAAAGAGGCCTTTGTTCAGCAGTGGGCTCTGACAGGCTAAATATATATTAAATATATATATATAATATATATATATATATATATATATATATATATATATATATATATATATATATATATATAGTTAGGAAACTCCTTGGTCAAGAAACAAAATAGAAGCCGAGTTAGGAACTCCTTGGAAAAGAAACAAAAATAGAAGCAGTGCGCAAAAGAAACATGGGCACTTTCTGGTGGTCCGTCGTCGAGGCAACATCGCTCATGGGTTTTCGACTATTAATATTGGTTTAGCAATTAGTCTAAGGCTATTTTAAGGATATTACTCTGTAAGTACTTTAATTGTTGTTTAACTGGAGTTAGCAGGTTATCATTTCATTCCTTTATTTACCTTTTATATTTGTTCATTTTAATTAATATCGCATAGTCAAATTGTCAAATGTCTTACTGTTATTTTATTTTTAAAAATCCGAACGAAGTTCCTTAATTCAGAAGTGGGATAAAGATCTCTTTTTTATAAATTCTTTGGTCCACCGTATTTTGTTTTCTTTTTGACAATTATGTCTAATAAAATGAATCGTAATCGATCTAAATTAGAAAAAGATTACGCTATGTGAAAAATAGATTGATATCTAGCCCACATAGATACCCTAGGGTGTCCATAGCACGAGTACGTTGTCGTAGATCGAGAAACGAGTCGAGCAGCAGTAAATTTTCTCAACACGCACCCGCATCATACTTACTTGTAAGTGATTCATTGAATGATAATTTGAATAACATTTTAGTAAGACTCAAAGCTGTCGATCAGTTTAATAATAGTGTCGTAGAGTTACAACATAATTATCAGGAAATGTTGCTGAATCGGTCGTAAGAAATGTGTCTATAGGTCACAATCACATAGTTAATAGTGGCAACGAATCACCAAACGTAAATAGTTTAGTTAACTTGAGCGATGTCTCTCAGACTACGACTCACGATCAAGATACCACTGTTCGCTATCCCGATACTATGTCAGTTTCGTATTTTACCATTATGACAGAAGCCCTTAAGAATCTCGCACTCATAAAATCGCTTCATTATTACGTGTCAATTTTTGATTCTTCTGATTGATTTATTGTGTCTAGAGGTAGATCGCGCAATGATAGTGGACAGTGGAAGATCATGAGTGTTTTTCCCGGGAAGCATCTTATTTAAAAGCCGACGCCAAGACATAACTAAATTCATAGGTCACAAATGGTCGTACATGGATATTTTTAAAACTCATTTAAGACCTCTCTGTTCACAGAAGTTGGACTCCGCTAACATTTCCTTTGCATGTATGAACACGACATACAACTAATATACGACATACGCTGGGAATGTGAGACGTACATTATAACGTTTACGATTGGTTAAGGATTTATCTGCAGAACTTGGAATTGTAATAATAAACAAACCAACATTAACAACTTTCAGAATAAAATGATAATCCCGCTGCTAAGTCGTCTTAATACGCGCATTTATTAAAACTACAGGAAACTGTGAAGACGCATGTTTTGTCAAGAATAGGTAAGGATTAACTAACTACCAAAATGTAAACATATGTTAACCGAAGCTGGTGAGAAATATCGATGTGGTTCGTGCAGTTGATAGTGCATACCGATTAACATATTTATCAATATTGGTGATCACATCATATCACTGATTTCTTCTGACCTTATTAAATTACTTTCTTGCCAATCCAAGTATACGATGTACATTACGAGACGTTAATGAATACGAAACCTTTGCCACTCCTCACAACACAGTAACTATTGAATTCAGCAATATTTCATTTTAAGATCTAGTAGTAGTACCGTCAGCCTGCATGAATAGCGACAGATGTTTTGAATCGTGTTGGAGTAATGTATGTAAGAGTAACAACAACAGTATATCACTCGCTGGGATCAGTCAGGTTAATCAAGTACTAGCCACCGAAAACTCTTTATAAAAAATCCCTCTGCCAGGTAGTAATCTGGAATTACCAATGTTTGTATTGTCGCCTTTCTCGGATTTTCTTGTGTACCGCTGCCACTACAGTACAGTATAGGTGAGATGAATATCAAACTTACTAGTTCAATTCCAATAACTTGTCGCCCATACAATTTATTTTACAGGAAGATGGTACAAGTTAGCGAAATAATGAAGGATCTCTTAGATAAAGGCATCATTAGGGAATCTCGATCCCAATATGCCAGCTCAATACAGAGAAGGAAAGATATCCGTTTTCATTTATTGACCATTAAATTGATTTTTTTAGGATGACATAACTTCGTCACCGGCCCTGATATGGCGACTTCATGAAATGAGAATCAGGGACGACTGTATTCACTACACAGGCTTCGTGACGTCCGCGTCAGGAGGGAACTACGAATACTGAAAGATGCCATATGGTTTGACAAACTCATCTATTGTTTACAAACCTATTATCAATTAATGATATGCTTCGGGAATTCATTGTTTCTGATGACTTGCTCGTTTATATCAACAAAGTACTTCTTCTGAATCTTAATGCTAAAAAAAGGTAAAGGTAGAATTCTATTTTTTTTCGATCAATATTAAAATAAAATACTCGTTTCTGAATACCGAAGTTGAGAACTTAGACAGACATATAAGTGGTGGTCAGGTTAGCCCGAGCGCTAGAAAAAGGAGGAGGCTCTGTAATTACATCATTAAATGAACTCATCTGCAATTTTATTTTTATTTTATTTTGTTTATTGGAGAAAAAAAAACAGATCACAGGAGTATAACAAAAAATATAAACAACAATACAGCATATTAAAGACAAAATACCTGTGTCCTCAAACATTTCTCACCAAGAAATATAACTAAGTAAAAATGAGAGGACGCTTGGGCACGTATCTCACTAATAAATAAATTTGAAAGGCGATGTGTAAACCTAATCTAGTATGTGAAGGGAGCGATGGCGAATGTGCAGAGAATACCCAATACTTAAAACAAACTAAACTAAATTCCCAGTCAATGTAAATGAAAAACAGGACTGCTAGGTGGTTTATTCTTTTTTCAATAATATGTCCCGCAACTTGCTGTGAAACGCGGCAGAGTTATGACGTAGAATATCAACCTGAGAAAATTCATTATTATAAGTACGACATATTTTTCGTATTGGGGCGCGTAATCCCGCATTCGTGTATGATCGCGGTACATGAAATAGAGATTAATTACAATAGTGAAATAAGGTCAGGGCCTTAAAATATTTCCACCACGATCTAGTTGGTATCCAGTTTAAAATTGTAATCCAATGTAATGTAATGCTCTTAAATCAGCTCAACCAACTACTCAACGTGTGATGCCATGGAATTTAGAATGGTACCCAGATACTGGTGCTATAGTATTCGATGGTGAAATTTTTGAACTGTTTTGTCACTTTGCTTATTTTCTTTTAACGACTGTTCTCAGAAGCAGTGGTGACAAGTTTCGCGAGACGTCACTTGTCGAGACGGGGACATCCCGCTGGCCTGCAGCTGGTGGAGGTTCGAGACACCGCAGGCGTCTCATTGACCTGCTGTCGGGTGGGAGTTCAAGACGCAAGTCTACTCATCACCACTGGCGTTTGTCGCCTTGGCGTTAGTCGCCTTTGACGTGTGTCGTCAGTTTGCGTTAGTCGCATTGGCGTTTGTCGCCTTGGCGTTAGTCGCCTTTGACGTGTGTCGTCAGTTTGCGTTAGTCGCATTGGCGTTTGTCGCCGTGGCGTTAGTCGCCTTTGACGTGTGTCGTCAGTTTGCGTTAGTCGCATTGGCGTTTGTCGCCTTGGCGTTAGTCGCCTTTGACGTGTGTCGTCAGTTGCGTTAGTCGCATTGGCGTTTGTCGCCTTGGCGTTAGTCGCCTTTGACGTGTGTCGTCAGTTGCGTTAGTCGCATTGGCGTTTGTCGCCTTGGCGTTAGTCGCCTTTGACGTGTGTCGTCATGTGCGTTAGTCGCACGGGCGTTAGTCGCCCTTAACGTTTGTCCTCAGTTGCATCAGCCGCCATCAGCGTTGGTCGCCACTGACGGGAGTCGCCACTGACGGGAGTCGCCACTGACGGGAGCCGCCAGTGATGGAAGTTGCCGATTGCGTGAGTCGCATTGGCATGAGCTGCACTTCTATGGTGTTGGTAGCCCTTCAAAGGCGTGAGTCACCCGACAATGGTAATGTACTGTGGGGATGTGAAATTGTTGGGATACCGTCGATTTCACACCTTTTTCTTTATTTTCACTTTATCTGTCTTGGATGCTGTTTAGCTTACGTTACTTTGTTTATTTGAAAAACATTTAGACACTACAGTCATCCAAACAATAATGTTTCCGATAGTAATGGTGATGTTATTTCAAAATTCAGGATGACAATGTTAAAGGTGCTTCGGCCGGATCGTCTATGCCAAACCTTGAAGACGAAGATCGGGAAGGTGGCGCAGTAGGCGAGGCTACTACTGAAAAACAGAGAGAATGTGGCCGAGGACGACCAAGAGTCAGGAGAGGCCGAGTTAGGAAACTCCTTGGTCAAGAAACAAAATAGAAGCCGAGTTAGGAACTCCTTGGAAAAGAAACAAAAATAGAAGCAGTGCGCAAAAGAAACATGGGCACTTTCTGGTGGTCCGTCGTCGAGGCAACATCGCTCATGGGTTTTCGACTATTAATATTGGTTTAGCAATTAGTCTAAGGCTATTTTAAGGATATTACTCTGTAAGTACTTTAATTGTTGTTTAACTGGAGTTAGCAGGTTATCATTTCATTCCTTTATTTACCTTTTATATTTGTTCATTTTAATTAATATCGCATAGTCAAATTGTCAAATGTCTTACTGTTATTTTATTTTTAAAAATCCGAACGAAGTTCCTTAATATATATATATATTAAGTACCTAATGTTAATTCCTATAAATATAATACAGTGTTTTTAAGTAACACTTATTAAAAGATACACCGTATCTTTTCTTAAACGTTTCGGTTACAAAATTAAAATGGTGTAATTTTAATCAAGTTTCAGTTATCAGGATTAAAAAACAATAATTAAGTGAAAAGAAAATTTATTTTCTCTATTTCATATGACACCAAACGTAACGTTCCATTTTATGCAATGACACTGTCATTGCTCTCTTTTGCGATGAAAATAATATATATAGAATAAGCTAGAATATAATTAATAAGCTAACTTCACGGTCAATATATTTTTTTATTCTGTATTATTTTGGAGAATTTCAGAAAACAATAAATCATTAATGTAATACAGACCTTTTCCCTAAGAAACCTCATTGAATCCACAACGTACATAAAATGTCACAACATGCTCTCACAGTTGAAGCCACAATAAAGGGGTTATTGTAACAATGTAATAAAAAGACCGCAGTCACTAATAATAATGTATGAACGTTAACAATAATGTATGTGGAAATTATTACATAATTTGTTCCTACAGAATTGCCTGCAAAATAGCAATGAATATATAGCCTTATAAAATACAAAATATTTTAGCTTGCAAAGATAAAATCATTATAGCAAAGATGAAGCAGAGTAAGTATCATCGCTGCCTAGACTATGGAACCTCCTCCTATTAATAATTTAGTATAAAGCTAAGAGCTGTACGTTCCTAGAAACTGGCTATTAAAACATTATGTTTTATATTATGATTGAGAAATTTATTCTTCTTCTACCTGTCAATTTCCCTGCTTTAGCCAGGGTCTACCTTGCATGTTGTGAATAGTTTTGGCTAATTGTTTTTACGACCGGCCGCCTGCCTGACATCAACCCTCTTTGGGAATGCATTAATCAGTGATGTCTATATATTCTAAGAAAGTACATATGACTCGGAAAAATCACATTGGTACTTTTTTTTCTGAAATTGAGAAATTTATTATATAACATATATAAGTCTGTATGATCCTTGTCTGGTTTGTTATAAAATCATATCAATATAAAATAGTCATATAAATAAATTATTACACAGTTTAACATTTCACGCAAACAAAAATTAGCAATTTTTCCACTTTAACTGTTTTTTATTTATCTTTTTTCATACTTTTTTCGTCGTCACCTCAAATGAGAAGAAAAAAAATTCTAAATAAGTTCTATTAAAGATTAATCTTTGTATTGTTGAACCCATCTTATGTTGTATACATCTTGCAAGTCAGGATTAATCGGGTCGGGTGTGACACACGCAATGATCGACAGCAGGCTAAGTAAGGTTGACATGTGTTTACTTCTATCCAATCGTTCACTATCTCAAAATGTGTCCAGTATTAGCGCCTAAATAGTTAGAAAACAGAAAATATCCTAGCCTTTTGCTTAATATCTAAGACTCAACTTAAGTGTAAATTTTTAAAAAGGATAAAGTCACGGACCAGATAAAATTATTAGTACACTAGGATTTGCCCGTGACTTCGTATTGCTTTGATGATTTATGCAATAGTACTACAGTTGTGTTGGTTTTATTGAGCTAACATTTTTCAAGTATAAATAATAATGCGACACTAAATACATAGCATTATTTTACTTTGCCAATGAATTTTGTTTTCCATGCCGTAATAAACAAAAGCATACTTTAACAAATAATTTCTTATACATATAACTACATTTTGGTACGTGTCAAGCTCAAATTATTATCAAAACAATATAAGGAGTGAAATAAGTTAATTTCTTGAAATTATATTGGTAATAAAATTACACTATATTTAAATATTTTGATATATTTAGTCATGTGCCAGCCGATCAGTCAAATGTGCACGCTTGTAATATCCGTAGCTACTAGCCCCTGTGAGTCATCAGTGCGACAGTAACGTTGTAACCACAATGCAATTTACTGCCAACTGGTTCGCCAATAAATAACATTTCGCAATTAAAAGGAGACTACGATCATCAAGCATCGTTACTTTGAAAACTACATTGCAATATTTTTTTTTAAATAAATTCTACTTCTAAAACTATCTATTCTAACCCAAAAGAAATGCTCCCGGTTGGAAATCGTTTCATATAAACAGAAAGTAAGACAAACGGCGAGGCGAAAATCTCTAAAGATATAAAACATTCCCCCAATATTGTCACACGCAGTCCGTCTGAAAACTTATTTCACTAAGGGCACTAGAAGCTGGCAATCGTTGAGAATGATAACATAGCGATTCAAATAAAGGCCTGATATTTTGCGGGTCCTCGTAAAGCACACGCGTTGCGGCGTGGAGTCAGCGTATTGCTCTGAATTTTATATGAAACGGATACGACACGACATTACAATAAAAAACATCGTCACGTGTAAAAGTAATTGATTTGTGAGCGATATTCCGTACGTGTTCGATATTGTGAATATTAAAAGTGCGGTTATTATAATAATTTAGATTATTTCTACAAAATTTGTACTTGTTTAAAGTAAATAAGAGTAAAATATTATTGTATGTGATGCATTGTTTCTATTATATTAAAACTTTAGCAGTAAAGGCATCGTAAATGAGGACATACCTAGCATCAGTGACGGAGATGTTGTTTACAAAAAAATGTTAAACAGGGTCCCACATAAATTATTATCATGGTGCTAAATTGTATCATTTTTTTTTAGAAAAAATACAAGTATACTCGTACATGTACCAAAGTTTTTTTACATTGTAGTATAAATGAATATAAAAAAAATAAAGCTAGCTTTGTAAAAGTTTGCTATTTGTAAAGAAATAAAAACAAATATTAATTAATTTAACAAACTAATCTTATATAATTATTTTATATATTCTTAATTTTATCAGTAAAAAAACAAAAGTATTTCAACAGTAATATAATATGATTGTAGACAATTTACAACAATAAAGTCAGGTAAAGTCAAAGGTGTATTATGTTTAAGGTAACTTAAATTGGCAATAAACTTGAAGTGGCTAGACTTTTTGTGTTCGCTATAAAAGGGCTTTAAAACATAAAGGGCTTTACGACCAATAACTGTTTTACGATTTGATTGTTAAATGTTTTTATTATATCTATTGTCGATATGAAAATTTTCTTATAATATCGTCTGAAAGAGACTAACGAAAAGAATTCTAATACATATTTATTATAAACATTTTAATAAAACTTTAAACGGAAGTCAAACTGATTATTCCAATATTATTTCTCTTAAAGTTTTGTAATATGAGAATATTTACATAAACCAAAGAATTATTTAACTAAATTTCGTAAAGCGTATTTCCTAGGTTTATGTTTGTTCAAAGAAAATTCTGAAAATACTTTTTTTAAATAGTCAAAAAATATAAGTATTCTAAAGACAACCGTACATTACATTTGTCAATGAATCAAATCGTAATTACAAATTAATTTTTCCACGTGAGATTGTGGAAAATGTTAAGTGAATTATGATAATAGTAACTGAAAAGGCTTTTACGCAGAGATTTTTCACTAATAAAACGAAAAGCCAGTCATGCTTACACGAACTCCAATATTGACCTATTGTCATTGCGAGTCTGAAGGTCGTTCAATGAAACACTATATCGTAAATAAATAAAAATAATAATAAAAGCTAATAAAAAGGCTCTTAATATCAAGATAATATCTAAAATTAACAAAGGTTTCATTATATAAATGTTATGTTCTTTTGAATAGAATACATTTGTATTCATAATTAATAAAATTAAAATATGTTTTGTAATACAATAAGTATTATATTATGATAAAATAATTAAATATTTATTACTTTTATAATATACTAATAGATAAGAAGGAATATTTTATTTTCATGAACCTCAATACCATTTTCCAATGAATATTTGTAATTCAAATTTCCCTCCCAGTTCTTTTGTTAACAAAAGAAAACTTTTAAAATAATAAGAATCTTTATATTATTGAATGATTTTATTCAATTAAATTGGTAGAGAAATATAACACAAAAGTTTTACAATTTGGAACGCAAGTTATTATTTATGGATTTTGTTGTACATTACATCGCATTGTTGACAAGGGAACAAGTCAAAATTATACATGGACACCAGAAAATGTACTTATTTATAGTATACAGGGTGACTGGTGAATTACTATCAATATTTAAGGAGAATACTCGGTACATGATTCTCATTCGAATTATGTAAAAAAAATAGGCACTTAATTTTTGACAAAATTTCCGTATAAATAAATAAAGTGTTGACACGTTCCAAGTGCTCCAACTGTGGACGTGTGCGGCGGCGTGCTGTTACAACACCACGCCGCCGCGCGCGTATGTGTGTGTGTGTATACCTAATCTGTAGGGTGTTCACACGATGCGTAATTAATTACATAACTTTTGGTTAACTTTACTTAGAAGTTTATTAATATTTATGTTATATTAATTTTTATTTTGTCATATATGATCGTCAAATATCACGTCCTCAAATATCGATAGTAATTCACCAGTCACCCTGTATATTGTCTCTTTATTAGAATACACATTCTATTATTTTACCGAAATTTAATTTAATAAGATTATTAGAGAGAATTTCCACTTCAAGATATAAGGCTATACACATTTATTATATTTTAAAATTTAATTATTAAATTACAGGTAAACTAAATAAAATTTATAATGTCAAGTTTTAAATGCCTTTAGCAAGTTTTCAGTATATTATCTTCAACCATACCAGTGCTGCCATCTAGTAACTTTGTTTGTGCATCAGTGAGCTGCTAATAAGAACTGTCTTTCTATTTTGTATCCTCCTAAATTAGATCCTTGTATCTTATTAAAAGTTTAAAAACATTCGAATTATAACTACATTTATATTTTTCGTGTAAGATAATTAAAAATCTGTCCTAATTATTTGTATGTATTTATTAGAAAGATTTATATCAGAAAGCTGTTAACAATAAAAGTAATTATTAATTAATATAATCACGAGTACGAAATTTAATTGGATTATTCTTAATTGACCATAATAATCAATGTTAATGGTAATTTTGTCTTATAAAAAATTCTTCAGACAAACTCTCACACCTTGTTTACAGGCGATCCCTTTAATGAAGTCACAGCCCTTATCCCGATGGGCTACAAATTATTTATCTCCGCCAACCGACCTCCGGGATTCCACGTTTTACAAGAGATTTATATTTTGCTCAGGATTTTATCATTGGGTTCGCAAGGTTTCGACTAAATAGCTTTATAGCTACGGTCCGTGCTTTATGTACATTTCTTTGCTGAAAACAAAATTATGGTTATCTATAATATGATTAACCATTTTGTCACTAAATAGAATCTAAAACTATTAAGTTGGCTTATTGAATTAACAGTGAATTCAACATTAAATTAATAAGAATTATTTTCATTATACGATAATAATGTCTACATAAGTGTAATACCAGGTCCTTGACTCCGGACCCAACCTTCGTGAATTGAAAGACCCCTGGAACGACCTTCATCTTTAACAGCTTACTTATCTCCCACGCTGTAAACTGAATAATGGTCAATTAAATACTTTATACTGAAAAGTTTATTAATAATGAAGTCAATTCCACTTAAACCTGCAGATCTTAAAGTTAACGAATTATTAAATAAATTAAAACATGATAAGGAAAGATGATTTATTATACCGTATAACGTGGTTTACAAAGAAATTATTTTATTCGTGTTCAAATTAATTACTGTGCATCAAAATATTACTTTTATTCATATGATCTCGTAAAAATATCTATGAATAAAGACAGTTATTGTTGAACTATTGTTAAGGATATGAAAAATATCATGAGTTAAAAACAATAGATAGTTCTTACCCACGCGCTACATATTAAAAAATAAATGAACATCGCCGGGGCGACATCGTTGTATGGATAAAATATCATATAATTTATTCGAAAAATACTAAAAAGAAGTATTGTCACGTCTAAATTATCTACAGACAAAAATAAAACAAGACGTGAACTACTTAATTACAAAATTTAATTAACAAAAACATTTAGACTAGGTATAAATCTAGACAGCTAGGTTTAGGTCTAGGCTCAGGCGTTACTGGGATACCGAGGGTAGACTCCTTGTATCGGTTTCTCTAGTTCGATTCCTAGTTTTCTATCGGTGGCTTCGACTCGACGCGTGTCCTGCCGATCGGCCGCTGGCAAGGTCGCACAAGGTCGGAGTCCGAAGCCAACGCGATGAATTTAACTCCAGGGGTAGTTCCTAAAATGCCGGAAACCAACACGTGTTACGACATTTATTACATTAATCTAAAGCGCAATAAGCCAATAGTAATAGCTTAGCAAAAAGACATCTAAGAGTAATAATAATTAACAAAAAAAAACTACGCAATTATTTTAAGATATTAAAATTATTTGTTGGGCATGCTTGAGGCTTATTTAAGTTTAAACAGAAACGGTTACATAAACCACTTGCTATTAATAAAAATATAACAGGGTATTTCAATATAATATAACAAAGAAATTATGACTATTAATTTTTTAACATACTAAACTGCACTAAAAATTATTTTTACAAATGTATTTATAAGGGAAGCTACAACAAATATTTATTCTAGCTCAAAGGGCTACCATTAAGACGGTATAAGCATCTTAATTCTAAATAATACATAATTAAAATCAACAAGGCGGAGCATTAGTTAGGCCATAAGTACACTAAGTTAACTAGAACACTTATAATTAAATTTTAAAATGCACAACTTACCCAGTACGGGAACAAATAATACATACTAATGTACATTCCCGAAAGGGAATAATAGAATTTAATTTTCTTAAAACCAGATTATAATATTGTATTTAACTAAGACTGGAACACGGTCCTTAGCGACAAGATACATGTAAGAACGTAGGTATACCAATGTATTATACTACTATTAAGTAATGCAGCGACGAGTTTGCGCTTGCGGTCCGACGCGTCTTTTTCAATCCGAGAATTGTAAAGGATATGTACATATATACGTCTATAACTATACCTGCGATTTATCTAATATGATAGTCAGTGAGGACTGTTTGTTTGTATATAATGTTTTTTATGAGTATATATTTTTTAATGTAGTAAATATAGTTTATTAAATTTACATATATTATAAAATAATATGTTACAGTATCAATACTAATATAACGTTCAAGAAACAAGTGTCAAACGGCAATCGTAACACACGTCGAGCTAGTTTTCTCGTTCTATCCAAGATTCGTACAAATTACGGTAAAACAATGATCACCTTTGAAGTGCAAAACTGTATAATAAACTACCCATACATATAAAAAATGTAAACTCATTTAACTTAATGAAATCTAAGATTTTCGCGAGTACTCATTTAAATGAAACTAATAATCTCGTCTGACCGTGATCACGGTTGCTGAAAAGTAGCTGAAACGTCGGGAGTATGTAGTTTGTAATCAAAAATAAAAAAAACGCGAAGTTAAATCCGAAAATATTAGTTACATTTCTCATTTAACGTATTTAAAAAAGAACTTTCTGAGTATATTTTATATAATAAATAAATAAAACTAATACAATACGTTAAATTAGTACTTAATATAGAAAAATGTATGTCGAACCGTATATTCATAAATGTTTTGTTATAAGTGTAATTCTCATGTTAGTGATAATAATGTCTTAATGGGAATAAATATCTTAACACTATAACGAGTGCCGCTGCTTACTCCGTGGAAAAACACCAAGCCGTGTGAACCAGAAGATTCCTGATACCACACAAGCTATGGAAGAGTATTGCTATCCTAACATCGGGGCAATCATGTAGTCTTAGGTGTAGGTTATAAATTTTAATATGTAGTTCTTATTATAATATACATATAAGTTTCATAGTTTTCCTGAAACCTCCGGTTGCCACGCTATATAATTTAGTCGTAAATATTTATCATGATTTTCAGACCATTACACAGACACTAATATAACGAAAACCAACGCTCTGCTGAGTTTTCTTCACATTAGAGGGAGCAGATGACAAGCGAAGGAGCGTCACGAAATAAGAATTAAAACAAAACACTGTTTCCCTTATTTAAACTTATTTTTCAATGTCCATATTAAATGCTTTTACTATCACTAACTTATCTAAATAATCCAAAGTAAAATCTTTTTTGTATATAACATTTTAAATTGTCATCTGACAGCCTTTAGACAGAGATTTAAAAAAAATAGCTTTATTTCTTTGCTGTTTTATAATATTATTGCTATGAATTATAATTCGTTCTTTGAAATAATTTCGGATTACGTAAAACCTTTAGGTATTTAGTAACAGTTGTGTTAAAATAATACTTTTCAGCATTCAGAGCGGTACGTCAGAAAATTAACAAATCGATGGGGTTGATGATAAATAACAAGACCAACTGACAGACATCTGGTCTGCCCGTGATCACGGTTGATGAAAAGTAGCCGAAACATCGGGAGTATGTAGTTTCTACAATAATAAAATACGCGTAGTAATCCGAATGATATTAGTTTCATTTAGTTATGTCACATTAAATAATATTATCACATATTTTGCAATAACAATGAGTTGTACTTAAAATATTTCACAGTACGTAAAAGTATTATTTCCATTAACTGTACATCTTTATCAGAGCTCCCACAGCGAACGGTGACGCTCCATAAAGTTGCTAAATCGCTTGCTGACACCATTTGCATAAACACAAACGAAACAAGATGGCGGAGTAAATGATAATGTCCCACTATCGATAAAAATAAACGAAGCAGAAGTTGTGCCCCGATAAAACCTGCTTGCTATGACTAAGTACTTTAAATCCATTTGAATAAAACCATTTGTAGAATCAAAACTCTTCTATACAATTTTTTTTATCGTAAAAAATATTTTCTTGAATTTACACTTAATAAAAAACATTATTTTAGGAACGGAATAAATGTTAATTACAATAATGAATACCATTCACAGTGTTCCATCTAGATCGGATTCCGTAATGTTTTAGAATTAATATTTTTTATTAAATTATTCCTTCCAAAATGCCAGACATAAATCAAACGCCGTCGTATATTTTAATTATATAGGGATTTTTTTTTGTTTCCAAAGCGCTACATTTCCTTCTAAATTAGAATTTCAAATTAAGACTCCTGTTCTACGGTTATTCAAATTTACATTCTGCGGGTCCAATGACGCGGAAATATGAGAGCAATCTCACATTTAACTGGACTCGTATAAATTGTTCAAGTTACATTTGTTACAAATCAATAATATATTCATTACTGTTCCTCACACTACTTTATGTAAAACAGGTTCGTGTTTTAAATTATTCTTTTTATTAATATAAAAGCTGACCATGGCTACCTTTCTGTATATATGATATATATTTTTCACCTCGTTAATATGAATACATATAGGTGAGTACAAAGTCTAGACTAAACCTTTGACAGGCTTAATTGCAAGCGAGTCAACACAAGTAGAAAGCTCATTAAGTCCCAACAACTTAGCTGCCCTAAGGGAATGCACTGGATACAATGAGATGCGGAAAATCTCTTCTTAAGAATTAGAATACCTTTGTTTTGTGATTTTGTTCGTGGTATTAGAAATGTATACAAATTAATATTCAAGAATAAAAATAATTTAGTTCTCCCGTCCCGCTAAACTACACACAATTTTGGTTACAATAATACCTCTTTAAGATTTAGGTCGCTCATACAAATGAGGTTTACCGTTTCTCAAATATTACTCCACATACATAATCGTTACAATCATGAAATGATATAATGTGTCTTTTATTATATGTAAGTATATGGGTATTTATATAATAGTATTATTTAATGTATTAAAACTGACCAATCATCATGTTTATTTAAGTTATCAAATAAAATACTTAATATTGAGAAACAATTCAATGAGAAGTTATTAAAATTTTAAATATACTTTTCTGTTATTATAACAGTAAATATAATATATTTATATAATTTTAATGAAAGTGCGATATCTTAAGTGAGAAATATTACACGTTATTCGTTTCGCTTTAATTAAACTTTCCGTGGCAGATTCAGGTCCGTGGCTGTATTGAGGTAGCACACTGACTGCTATATACAATATTTATATTTAAAAAATAGATAAAAATAAATACACACACATACACACACATATGTACATACTTTTCTAAATAATTACATAGGAATTAGGATACACGTAGAATTAAGTAAAAAAAGAGACATTATACTAACATAGTTTAAGCTACATGAACTAACACTTAAATATATTGTAAAGAAGTGTTAACCATAAGTATTAGAAATAAAATGCTTTTTTTATTTTATGTTTATATATATAGTAAGTTTTCCATTGTTTTCAGTAATTTTGAAGATTTCAAGACTTTTAATATTAAAATATTCGATTATTATAAGAACAGATATATCTTGAAATTCATAAATTCATAGTATATTCAGTATTTTATCCAAACAGTTACATACTTAAGCCCCTCCAGTTAAAAGCAGTGAGAAGAGAAATTGAGGCGGCTTTCAATAAATGAACTGATCAATTACCTCTTAACTATGAACGTATGCTGACTGTTATATAATATTTTTAAAGATTTTAACTATGCTGTTATTTTTAACTATGATCTACATGATTTTTGAAAGATGACAATATGTTGTGAGTATCTGCAAATGTATAGCACAGTTTGTATTGAAAATAAAATCAACATAAATCTACGTTGCGGATGTCAGGTAGGCCGTCTGCTCGGTTGCCCCCTTTTTAAAAAATAAAATAAAATAAAAATAACGTAAAGTCGTGGTGGCCTAGAGGTTAAAGGCCTCTCATGTACGAGGAGGCGGGTTCGAAATCCAGAAGGTACCAACGTGATTTTTCCGAGTTATATGTAATTTCTATGAGTACTTAGATACCACTGACAGACGGTAAAGGAAAACTTCGTAATAAACCTGGATTTATAATTTTCAATAATAAGTTTGGAATTGCTAACTCGTCTTCAGCAAGCGTGCTGATTAATGCTCAAACCTTCTCCATGTGAGAAGAGGCCTTTGCTCAGCAGTGGGCTCTGATAGGACTGATGATGATGATGATGACGTATACTAGTATGTAGTATTTTCAGTATCTACACTGATATTTTTAGTCGAAACCATTAAAACCTTAATTAACGTTTTATTCCCTAATTTTATTATAATGTATTATATTCACTATAATTTTCACCACTTTGCGTTTATTTTATATATTTTTTTAAAATTTCAAATAAATATGTCATTTTTGAGCATCGTTCTATAATAAAGATGATATGGTATATTTTTGTAAGTAATAGTTTTAAAATTAAAAAAATGCAACACTAATGAATGTTATGTTATACTGTTTTTGGAATAAACAAAATCTGTATAATGAGCATTATTCAAGGCTTTGTGGTTGTTAGTAAAGGATTATAGTGGCGTCTTGAGTTTTTCTTTATATTTGAGGTCGGAAAATTATAATGCTAAGTATATATTAAAAATATTTTTATCGGTTTTACAATTATTTTAAAAACAAATTTATATAGCCACTACGGCCTGTCGAAATTGTCTTATATTTTTAAAAATATTTATGTTATTTAATTCTATATAATAAATAGGTTTCAATAAATTTATTGATATCGAAATAAAACTGAGATTGTCGAAATAAATCTTCATAAATAAACGTTAATATTTACCAACTTATTCTAGGTAACTATGAAAAACATTTTCGTTATAAATCACTCAGCTGAGGGACCGTTATAAATTTTTCGGTCAAGAAATTGGTCGGTCCTGATAAACGGTAGTCGTCAACCTGCCTCTGTATATGGGAGATAAAATTTATTGCAAGCAATATGCAAGTAGATGAAACACGAGTACAAGAGTGTTGCATAGTATACGTTTCATAGTGATGATACTCACTGCGTGGTACAAAAATGACATCTAAGATTTTCGCCAGTTTTATTCATTTAAATGAAACTAATACTTCTCGGATATACTACGCGTGCTTTATTTTCGTAAAAAAACAACATACTCCCGAAGTTTTGGTTACTTTTCAGCGACCGTGATCACGGGCAGATAAAATATATATGCTTAGTAATATGCTAATATAAATGCTTAGTACAATATCTGGAAAATTAAGAGTAGGTATATTATGTTCTTGTATAAAATTATAATCGGGTCTCAATAAGGTAATTTTTCTTACGTAACAGATAAGACGTCGGTTAAAAGAAGTCACGTTGACAAATTAATTGCGAGTACAAAGTTTCTGTGTAATATTCAGCAAAATATCAATATAATTTAATTTGTACATCTATAAAAGTTTTTCAATTTCACGCGGTCTTGGATCACACGAACACATTTTCCACATAATAATTTATAAAATTTGAAATCGGTACGCGCAATAACTCAGTGTTGAAATATATGACCAGTGAACAAAGTTTATCTTATAAATGTATGGTCTAAGTTATAAGTGGTTCGTTTAATAGTTTATACAGTTATAAACGTAAATTTACGCACTTATATTTATTTTTCTCTCTAATTCATATTTTGTGAACGTTACTGTTCAGTAAAGTATATTTTTATATTAGTTATCATTATTATGTTTAGGAGCAGAATTGAAGAACGTTATACTGAATATATAGGGACGGGTACAAATAAGGAAATGGTGGGAATAGGGAAAGGGCATCTGGCACTCTTATTCAACGGATGAAACGCAGTCTTTGATAAAACTATTTCACACCGATCTTCTGTGAGAGTTCGGCACTTCACCGGTTTAGCCAACCCTTGTTCGAGCTGTAGTTACTACAGCTAGGCTCTATCACTTTATATATATAAAATCATTAAATATAGTTTTACCATATTATAACAAAATCGCAATCTCTTAATACTTGTCCGGTACAGCATCAGTCCCGGAGTAGCATTGCTATTTGCATACAAATTGCCCTCACACTCGCGACCCACTCCAACAACGATTTTAAAACGTCGATTATGCATACTTGCGCCACCATCGGCAGTTTTTAACAACAAACGAATATTCCCCATGCTAATTTAAAAACAACTGAAACAGAATAATACTGTCGGAAAGGATATTACTTGGCATGGTAACTTATTTTTAGTTACACAAGTTTTGTGTGGAATAACGGTTGCCTTCTAAATGTCATATTGATAACCTTGATATAAAAAAAATGTGTACATGAAGAACTACTGAAATGAAGACAGTTCATAAAATCTTATTTCAGATGTGTATATTAAGAAAAAATAATGTTTGATACAATCCAAAATATTAATTTAAATTCATTGCGTACGTGAAAGATGCTATCACGGCATCTATTACGAAGGAAAGTTACGGGATAGGGAAGATTATGACGTCATCTCTAGTGTTCATTCGAGCGGTGAGCCTGATAAGGTCGTATACACAAGGGTTTACAAAGTCAAAAGGCTTGTATGCTTTAGTACATAAAAAACTCAGATAAAAGATATAAGCTTTAGTATTTATCTCATACGCGTTTAATAGATTACCTTTCCGTAAACAAGTAAACGGATTAATTGTGATTTTAAGTGCTATTACCTATTACAGTGTATATGATATTGAATTTATATAATTAATGTTTTATTAGGTATAAGTATTGTGGGTTACGAAGTCGTGTATTTCAGGACATATAACTAAATAACTCACATGATAACCAAACGGTATTCAACAGATGAAATCTCTTCTATAGCCATCGTTTTCAGGAGTGTTTCTATTATGAGGGAGTGCCTTATGAGAATAGGCTTTCTGGAGCGATTTAGTGTTGAACGTTTTACTGACTACTGTACTCTGTAAGTTAATATACGAATTTATTAGACAACCAACTATTATTTAAGATGACGTATTAAATACAAAAGATAAATATTTTTCATAATCTGTTCGTATATTTAAATTATTTTTATAAAGACGTATAAAATTATTTTTAGGTTTTAGTATTTTTGAAATTGTGTAAAATTTATCCTATTTTTGCTTTTACTTTTATTTATTCATTAAAGTCTGAAGATTTTCTTATAATATAAATCTGAATTTTACAATCAAAATTCGTCTGAAAAAATTGGAGCTAGTATTAGAGAAAAATCACAAAATAATATAACGTTATATTTAAAACGTTATTAAAAAGGAAAAACAATAAAATGAAGTGATTTAAAATATTAAATGTTCCTTGTATACAATTATATCTGCTTTGTTCCTGATATTTATTCCTATATTTTCGTGAGAATTGATTCAAAACTTCTCCTTGTTTTCAGCTATATTCCATTTCATATTATTTTATATGCTAGTAATGCAAAGCTTTTTTCTTTACGAATTAAATTAAAGGCAAGTCTGTTTATATTGCTTTTTATAGAATACACAATTTCTAAAAGTAAACATCAGTTTTTATTAAAAATATATTATGAAACAAGAGTTGAAGCAACGTGCACTAAAAACAAGTTTTTTTTTGTTTCGCTTTATTTAGCGGTATCGTTAATAATTATTTCTTAATGTTTATGTCTACAACGCTGATGAAATTCATGATAAAAAATGTTGCTTTTTATACTGAGAAGAGAGGGAGCTCAGTGTAACAACACTTCTTTCTGTTACTTTTTAATTCGATTCAAAAGAATTTTAGAACATTATTACATAACTTTTTTAAGTATTAAATACTATTTATTTGAATTGCTCTAATTTTTTGAATGAATTTAAAAGATTTTGTTAATATAATAGTTCTTTTAAGTGTTTCAACACAGTTAAGTGAATTTACTAGTTTATGGAAATGAATTATAGTATCGTTTGTTATAACTCTCTTCAATTGAGTTGTTTGCATGTTCCTAGTAATTTTTTTTTTAACTTGAACACATGCAAAGCGATTTATATTTTACTTTTTAATAGGATTATGTAAACACCAACATTTTAGGTAAGAATTAATTGTATTATATAAGAGTATGTTTGCTTTATTTTATCCGAAAGCTTTTTGTGTTTAGATATGTTAGTTTTAAAATGAACGTTTATTTTTCGTTTATACTAACAGGTGCGCGAACCGAAGTGAAAATTTTGTTTAATGCTAAAATATGTTCATCCGCTAATCCGCAACGAAGCAGACGTGTTAAGAGCGACTCATACAAAAAGAGTACACTTGGCTTTTTATTCATGACTCATGACGGTACAAAACGAAATAAAAAATAAGCTTCTATTAATTTGTTTTAAATAAAATATGCATATAATATTACTTTTATTGTCCCTACAATTCTCTTAACTCATATTTGTACATAATTAATATAATATTTTTAAAGATTTTTCTCAATATACTTTCAGTAAGAACATTAAAACTCTGTTTGCTAATTAATAAGATTTGTGAATAATGTTACATAGTAACTTTCATTACTCTGTCCGTTTCTTTAGTTATGAATTATAATCAAAATGAATAATATATGACTTTACCAGCACTGTATATTTATGTTAGCTTGAAAAATAAAGTAAAATTTTATCTTGCCATAAAAAATATTGTATCACATACTGAACTGAAAAAGGTTGACTCATGTTGTCTGGTAAATCAGTTTGGGAAAAAAAGGTGTTTCATTAATGGACACAGAGGAGGTGAATTAAGTGAGCTAGGATTTGTCCACAAAAAGTTTAACAAGTTACATTAATCAAATACAAGTAATGTATTTGTAATATGAGATAGATTTTTGTTTATGTTTTTTCCAACAAGCAGCTAACAAATATTTTACCACTAAGACTATTGTAAATATTAAATAACGTGACTTGAAATGATTGCAATATAAAAACTATAACAATTTCGAACCCGGAAAAAATACCATACGGAACGTACGGAAAAAATACATACCTTATTTTTCATTAAAATATTTCCAGATCAACTTTAATATTGTCTTTTACTAGACTATGTATTACAACTATTCTTTTACAATATTTTCCATTTCAAAGTACATTTTGATGATTCTTATATTGAAGTATAACTTCCTTTGTTGAAGTAGCATAATTTGAATTAATTTCCTTTTGTTCATTTAATATCCATATACTCGTAGTAATTTCCTAGTGATTTAATTGTTATAACTTTCTATTTGGCTCTCACAAATATTTAGAATTAGAGTATTTCTACGAATAGTTAAAACTAATATTGAATATATATATATTTAGGAAACACACTTTTTATTTGAACCGAACCTTTAAATTCCCGAACGCATCCGAAGCGATATTAAAGCTATGACGCTTGACTTGTCCTCTTTTAACGCGCGAAAGTATGTTGTGAACACGACTTGTATTGTTGTTAATAGAATTTAACTAATTTAAGGTCTTTTGGCTTAAGATAATAATTAGTTTACTCTAGTTAAGGTTTTATTGATATTTAAAAGTCCTGGCTTTATAAGAAAACTATATTTTTATAAGAATTTTATTAGAATCCTTAATTCAGAAGTGGGATAGCATTCACGTTCATAGTTATATTTATGTAATACGTTTTTGATTAAGTACATAAAAAGTAATAAATAAGATAAAATATGTGTTTTCAAATCTACTTTAACAATTACTTGCGAGTGAATAAGATTGATAGATAACATTAGTCTCGATACACGTGGCGTCGACAAGACAACCACCGTTGGTTTTGGAAAATTGGAACAGAACTCGATCTAAGAATATAAGTTTAGATCACGATCGAGAAGTAGGACACATTCTTTTTCAGGCACCATATTACGTTTCAGTATATTAGAAGTTTAACGCTACCTCAAGTAAAGCGACTAAACAGTGAAGTCCAAAATAACGAAACTGTTGGTTTGTATACTCTTTCACTGGGAGATTAAAACAAAACGAACAAGCAATTCAAATTAAGGCATGAGCCTAACAGGTACAAATTTTGTTTTATTAATAGTACACGCATTCGGTAAGTTTTATTTATTAATTCATAAATGGTAACCATTATAAGGGTGGTTAAGTTCATGTTTACCAATATAGTCTCACTCTTTGGCTTCATAGTGTCTGACTGTGGGTGAATTTTCGAATTTTTCTAGTTTTCTACTTTACTTACCGAATTCAGTAGCAATATTTATTTAACAATACACAAAATACTTAATGCAAGTTGTCAGGTATAAAGAAAAATATTAGAAATTGGATATAAAAGATAAGGAACTTATTTTGATAGGCTTTGAAGTGAATTTAAAAAGCTATAGGGTTTAAAATCCTGAAAACAACTCAGTTAAAACTAGTAGAGACATCCTTATAATGTAACCAACCAAAAATACAGTTAATATTACTATTGAGTGTAAGGTTTCAACGGGGAACAAAGTGAAAAAGAAGAAAATGGTAATGCAGATAGCATAAATACTGAATGTAATGGTAGTAATGTCACATATTCCATAAGATTCTTTAGTAAGTGATTCATATCAGAGTGTTTCTGATACAGCATCAAAACCAGACTATTATTATCATCATCAAATCATTAGTAGACTTGAGTCTGGAGTTTCCCTTTGGACAAACAATTTTATTTTAATTTTTATTACAATTGAAAAAAGTATCTGATAGATTCACCTACAAATATATGTATTGTAGAATCAGATGATCAGAATATAATGGATATTACACACAGAGAGCTTTAAATGAAACTGAGAGTAAGTATGGAAGTAGAATTAGAGTTGTTTAAGATAAATGATGTGTGAGAACTTGTGGATAACTCTTGTGATTCTACGGTAACTCAGTACAAATGGGTGTTTAAAAATAAAGTCTGATAATGTTGGTAATGTCCGTTACCATGCAAGATTAGTGGCAAGTTTTCACAGAAAGCCAGCGTAGGCTATCATGAGACTTTTCCCTGTACTATATTATTCTACTCTAAGATTTTTATTTTCTTTAACTGTAAAATTAGGTTTAGATTTACACCATCTGTATTACAAGAGCTTTCCTAATTGATTATGTGTATATGAAAAATCTTGTATTGTATGAGGATGATAATAATGATGGTAACAAGGTTTAAACATGTCATTTATGGACTTGAGCAGTCCTTGCATGCATGGTATGAGAGAGTCAGTGATCATTTAAGGTCTTTAGGTCATTTAAAATCTAAGTATAAACCTTGTTTATTTACAAAGCTTAAAAAAAAATATGTTTAAGTGTTTAGTTATAATAGCTTTGTTTGTATTCTTTAAATATAAAATGGCTACTAATCAGTCAATACAAGATTTAAGCAGTAAATATAAAATAAAAGATCTAGGTCAAATAAAGCAATGTTTAGGTTAAAGAGTAAATAATAAATATGTATGAAATGTTATAACTGTTAATCAAGAACAATATGTGGATGGCTTTCTGAAATGATTTAATATGTTTTTTTATTGTAAAACTGTTGAAACTCCTATAGAGATTAATGTAAGGATAGAAAAATCTAAGAACAGTTCTTGTGATAAGAAAATTCCATATAGACAACTGATAGGTAATTTTATGTATTTAGCTGTCTTGACCAGACCAGACTTAGCTTACAGTGTATGTTATTTGAGTCAGTTTAATAACTCATATGATGGAACTCATTGAAAACACTTAAAACAATTTTGAATTACTTAAAAGTTACTAAAATGTTTTGCTTTGTTTTTATTAAAGGATAATTCTTATATACAAGGATGTGGTGATGCAGATTAGGGTTCAGATTCAAATGATAGAAAATCTTTTTCTGGATTTTAAGTTGTCTGGTAGAGTAATTTCTTTTGAAAGAAGAAAACACAGAAATATAGCTTTGTCTTGAACACAAGCAGATAATATTTCCATGTGAGAAGCCAGTAAGGAGGTTATTTAATTAAAAAGACTATTTGATTTTGAAATTGAAGGCTATTTAATTTTGTAATTAAAAGTAATCCAGAAACAATTACTTTTTACAAAGATTGTCAAAGGGCATAAGACTTGTTTTGAATCCAGTAAGCCATAGGAACATATAGATGTCAGATACCATTTTGTCAGACAGGCAGTAGCAGATAAATTTGTTAAAATTGATTATTTATAAACTGCTAAAATGCCAGCTGAAATTTTAACAAAAAGTTTAGGTTCTTTAAAGCATAAATATTTTAATTAACAACTTGGTATACTAGCTATTTCAAACTTTTTATCATTTTGTTAAGCAGAGGCGTTAGTATTATAATAACTATCCGTAAATATATGTGACTATCGCCATCTATAGTGACTTATGTGTTTGTGTAACCTTGTTTCCCTTGTCTATTGAACCGTCACTGTGTGTACGTGTGTATTATCAGGGAGCTCACCGGCTGCTGATACATCAAGTCAAACAAGGCTTACGTAAATTGTCAGAGGCGGAGACAGCGTTCTCACAATTTTAATTATTTAATTTTCTTGATTAGAAATTCGCAATTCAAAGGCAGCCCAAAACCTAGTATACGTGGACCCCTGGCGTAGTTCGAGTCCTATCCGGTGGTTACTACCAGTTTGACCTCATCAGCGGTTCGTGTGGGGAAACTACACAAGCGGTGGCCGAGTCCATGGTTACCTGTGAACCGATAGAGGTGTTTGGAATCATGCGCAGTTCTTGGGAGTGAAACCTGGTTACATAGAACAAGCTGGTGACTGGCTTTGACACATAATCATGTATTGGACTAGCGATTGAGTGATGCTTATGTCCATGGTAATCATTTTCATATTCATTTTCATATCATGAACCACATAATCATTTTCATATTCATTTCCATATCATAATCCACATAATCATGTATTGGACTACCGCTTCAATGATGCTTCTGTCCATGGTAACCATTTTCATATTCATTTTCATATCATGAACCACATAATCATTTTCATGTTCATATTCATTTCCATATCACAAACCACATAATCATTCTCATGTTCATATTCATTTCCATATCATGAACCACATAATCATTTTCATGTTTATATTCATTTCCATATCATAAACCACATACATAATCATATATTGGACTGGCGAGTCAGTGATGCTTCCGTCCATGGTTATCATTTTCATATCATAAGCGAGATGATCGCATATTGGACAAGCGAGTCAGTGATGCTGCTGTCCATAGTTATCATTTTCATATCATCCTTAAAATATCATATTATTGAAGTGTTGACGCGCGATGCACTATTGCTTTCGTCAACCGCAGACAGTTGGGACGCCTTCTGTCTGGTTTGATTACAGATGCAGGCCTGGTTTGCGTCACAACGGAACCTCGCTACGAACAGTGGTGTAAACAGGAACTTTAATTTAGAGGGCCCTCACAGACTATTTTCATTTTATTTTTCACACGTTACATTACTTTGTGTGTCTTTATGTGTCTTCAATGAGATTATCACAATCTCTTGCAAGTAACTATTCAGATTTCAGATGAAGTAAATGATTAGATTGATTCATCATCATTGTCATTTCGACCAAGTACCGATACAGCTGGATATAGTGGCAACCCTTCAGCTGCAGCCGAGACCCTTCAGCTGCAGACGCGACCCTTCAACTGCAGTTGCGACCCTTCAGCTTCAGTCGCGACCCTTCAGCTGCTTTGGCAGTCCTCCGACTGCTTTGGCAGTCCTCCGACTGTTTTGGCAGTCCTCCGACTGTTTTGGCAGTCCTCCGACTGCTTTGGCAGTCCTCCGACTGCTTTGGCAGACCTCCGGCTGCTTGGGCGGTCTTCCGGCTGCTTCGGCGGTCTTCCGGCTGCTTGGGCGGTCTTCCGGCTGCTTCGGCGGTCTTCCGGCTGCTTCAGCAGTCCTCCGGCTGCTTCAGCAGTCCTCCGGCTGCTTCGGCAGACCTCCGGCTGCTTCGGCTGCTTGAGCGGTCCTCCGGCTGCAGTTGCTTCACTGTCAACTGGCCTTGCCGAGGAGCGCGCCGAGGACGACGCTGCGTCAGGATTGGCCGATTTAGGAAACACACTTTTTATTTGAACCGAACCTTTAAATTCCCGAACGCATCCGAAGCGATATTAAAGCTATGACGCTTGACTTGTCCTCTTTTAACGCGCGAAAGTATGTTGTGAACACGACTTGTATTGTTGTTAATAGAATTTAACTAATTTAAGGTCTTTTGGCTTAAGATAATAATTAGTTTACTCTAGTTAAGGTTTTATTGATATTTAAAAGTCCTGGCTTTATAAGAAAACTATATTTTTATAAGAATTTTATTAGAATCCTTAATATATAATATATTGTGAATAAAGTAAACGGTGTGGTAGGTCACTGTAATATTATATTTATGTTTAGTAGTTATGTTACAACATGTAGAGAGACGGATCAACATGAGACGATCTCAGTGTTTCACATAATATATCTAATAGTCAAAGATTTCTATTCATTCTATAACCAAATCATAAATACCTATTGTATCCATCTGACAATGTTTTCATCTTACAAGCTTTTGTACTTAAAGAACAGCTGATGTCGCTATCGGTTAGGTACAACGATGTGCCATTGTTGAAAAGATTGATGGTCATATTGTCCTGCCGGCTCAGTGAATTGCACTTGATGAATATGTCTTGTCCGACAGATACGTACGTCATAGAGCGAAATATGATTTATATCGATCATACTTACGATCGTTAGAAGAATATTCAATTAAAATAAATTCAAGCACCTTAGAAATTATGATGTTAACTTATTCTCTAAAAGAAGATAAGCATAAAATTATTGTTCATACAGTCCCGTTCATTATTGTTTTGTTGTATTTTCTTATAAAAATTGCAATGCGACATAGTCAATTCACTTAGCCGTCCATCCTACCTCATATTCAAAACTTGCCAACTTAATACTACGAGATACTATCACGAAAGTTCCATTACCAATGCTTCAGTACACCAAAACGCAATACTGAAACTTTTGGTAAAATCAGCCGTGCGAGATTCCGCCGTATTGTGTGCGCTGAAATGTCAAATTTGGGTCACTGGATTCGTGCATTGTTCGTATTTAGCCGACGCTGTGAGGAATCATGTTGTCCCGTAAACTCGCTAACCATGTTAGCAACTAGCTAAAGAGCGTATAAAGTGTGACCGAGATGGCATAACGGCTCCCTCGGCTAACAACTCTTGTCTAATTCGATTGCTCCAAGCGTCAGCTCAACAAGCTTAATGAAAAATTTACTTACTTTCTCATAGATGACCATAAAAGGTTTAATTTAACTATTTATTTATTTATTTTATAAAATGAGTACATTATTTTTAATATGTTGTAAGTAACATGATAATAAAAGCGTCATTTACTTTGAAACACCATGTTTAGAAGACTTACAGAATTATAATAATAACACACACACATACATACATACATATTATAAAATATAATCACAATGGGTTTTGGGGTTTAATTATAATAAGAACGGCTGTACAGAATACTCGTCATTAGTAGCAGATAATACAGGTTTCTCCTTGTGTAAGTTGAGACGTTAGTGAGTGCGCAAAGCGTTAAGATTGTTAGAGGGATATTCTGATGAGTCTTCTAACGTAAGATTTTCTCGAGTGCGACGTACAGGTCCTAGGTCGTTAGGAAAGCGCAATTTGCTAGCTAATTTACATTTTCGATATAGATGTTTAATAAGCTCACAAGTTTCAACGTTGTAATCTTCGCTCGCGTTCTAGAGGCGGTATAAACCAGTTTGAACCACATAGAGCCGGTCGGAACTAGTTTTACGCTGATGTTCTCGGAGTTTATTTTGTGCGAGGCTTGACGAAGGTGCGCTTTGTGGCAACCGGGTTAAGGTTAGAAATTTTGAGGTCCCAATTTTTAATACAAGAGTTTAAAAATCACTTTATAATATATTATTTGAAGTGAAAGTTTTTTATTATTTAGAAATATAAAATTGCAGCATCTGACACTTTTGTATAAGACACTGACATGAATGCAAGACATATTGCAAGATACTGATGTTTTTCAAAATATTTCATTAAATTAATGAGTAACGATGTCTAACTAAAAGTTGTTTTGGAACTTTTTACGATTAAAAATGCGAACACAGCGCTATCATAATAAGAGATAGCCTTGTTTGGAGGTCTTTTGTAAAAGTTTGACCGTTTGCCGCTAGATGGTTCTAGTTTGCTTATAATATGAATTTGTTAAAGTAATTTTGTTATTAATCCGAATTTCCACAGATTAATATAAGTGTGTATATATACATACAACAGACTTTTTTAATTAGGGTTAAAAAAATATGGATTGAATATGAAAAGTAGTTTTCATTATCAAATAATACAATATTTTTGCTCTTATATCTATTTTTTTAATATATAAATATTTTTTTAATACTAGGAATTTAAAAATGGATCAGAATGCGGGAGCTATCTATTTAATATGTTTGCTATACATTAAAAACCAAATTATAATACAGACGAGATATAATGTTAATGCAGGTACAATAAGGCGGGCTTATCACTACACAGAGATTTGTTCGAGAGAGCGTTATTCAAAGAAAACCAGATAATACAGATTAATTGCAATGTATTTTAAATTAAAAATATATAGCTGTTACAAAAAAATAATAATAATTAATTCGTGATATGCGGTTTATGAAATGTTGGTAAAAAAGAAAAAAATATATCATATATAGAACGAGATTAGAAGTTCTATTTATTAATAAAAGTTATGGCAAAAATGTTTAAAATAACAAATTAATAAAACGATAATTTTATTACCATGTACCTACTTACAAGGATTAGTTTTGTTTTAATTTCCACTTCATATGTAATAGCTGTAATTTAAATTTATTTTCCCTGAATTAGTTTCTGTATTTGTTCTAAACAACGTACCTAATTTGAAATTGATTATGTTCGATACTGTGTATATTGGCAAACTTAATAAGTAATAACCGACGTACTAATCTCGGGACAACGATTTTCGCTTTGTTTTATGGTAAATAGCATCAATCCACGATGCGGCTATTAGCGTCCAGGAATATTTAAAAATCCTGTTCATCTTGTGTTCTTGTCTTAATTATTTTAGTAACAATTATGGAATTGAATTAAAGAAAAACGGAGATATGTAGGTACTTCTAGAACTCTCACTCATAGCATAAATATTCTGTACTAGGGTGGTGCTGTCCCCGTCAAATTAGTCCACAATCAAACTACACTATTAAATACGGCTATGCGGTACCATCTAATAGTCCTTAATTTTATTTTCAATCCCCATTACAGCGACTACGCTATAAACTATAAATTAAAGTAAACAGTGGTGCTAAATTGCACCCATTTTCTATGTTTATGCTAGAAAGAAGATGTAAAAAAAATTGAAATAAAAATTATTTCCTTTAAAACAAGAATATGAGAAAGATATAGTTTAGTAAAACATACTTAGTAGATGTTGTTTGTAAATTCTACGTGGTAGTTTAGAATGAAAACGGCTGTATTATCAGACGACGCTTGCAAAATTCTGTGATATCTCTTGGTTCTTGGTATTCTTATACATTACTATTTAAATTTATTTGTCGGTTATTTTAGAGTATATTTATCTGGCGTCCTTTATATAATCAAATGAAAGCTTGTAAAATATTCCAAGAGTCAGATTGCCAGAAAAATGTTATCTTATGATCACGCATTTGTAGTAATGAATGTACGGCAAGTACGACCATCTGGAAAACAACGTAGCTCTAACAGTTGTATGGGCTATCTGCCGACGAACATGGGTCGCCTCCAAAGGCTGCCAATGGACCTGGTTTTAAATCATGTTTCAATATTCTTCAGCTCTTTGGTACATTAAGCTGTAGAATTTCATAAGTTCTACTTTTTCAATTCACAACTTTAAAACAATATCAATTATATGAAATATAATACTTAATAATCAAGTGTTATTTATTTTTATGTTCTGAAATTTCATTGTTAAGGAAAACCTGTTATTTCTTATAATTGAAAGAAACAATTTTTTTAATTTTTTTTAATTATTATTGTGCGGTTTCTTTAAAAGAACTTTTGAATAAAAAAATAAATTATTTCAATACAGGGTGACTGGTGAATTACTATCGATATTTGAGGACGTGATATTTGACGATCATATATGACAAAATAAAAATTAATATAACATAAATATTAATAAACTTCTAAGTAAAGTTAACCAAAAGTTATGTAATTAATTACGCATCGTATGAACACCCTACAGATTAGGTATACACACACTCACACACACTCGCGCGCGGCGGCGTGTTGTTGTATCAGCACGCCGCCGCACGCGTTCACACTTGGAACACTTGGAACGTGTCAACACTTTATTTATTTATACGGAAATTTGGTCAAAAATTAAGTACCTATTTTTTTTACATAATTCGAATGAGAATCATGTACCGAGTATGCTCCTTAAATATTGATAGTAATTCACCAGTCACCCTGTATATGAAAGGTGGAGGAAGATATAATATGATACCTAATTTTTTCTATGTCTCACATTAGAAAAAGAACAGAGCGGTACTATTTGTCAGTATTATCCACATGAGAGTACTAGAATATGTTTAATTTAGAAGAACGAAATTAAAAGAATTACTTAAGCTTTGCCGCAATACATTTATTAGGAACACCTGATTATTGGGGGCACTTATTTTAAAAAGGAGGAAAACATTCAATTCAATCGTTTTCACAAATAAGCATTTTTTATGCGGCACCTTTATTTTAATATTAAATAAAGTGTTAAAAATAAAAAAAGTGATATATTATGTATTTCAATATTACCCGTAAAACTAATTTATAAAAAAAAATTAATTTGTTAAAGATCAAGTTGCTTTTTGGGTACGTTTTTTATTTCCTTGAAAATTGATAATTTTCAATTCAGCATTCTTTCCTCTTATGTAGTAATAAAAGTCCAAAAATCTAAAATATTCTAGAGCACGAATCATAATTCTGATAAAAAATAACTATTTAAATGTATTCCTTATAACTTTGTAATTTTAATAATTACAATTAAAGAGTTCTCGTTCTTATATTTAAAAACTTTCTTCAAATAAATTATATTAACGCTCGCAGAATGAAAGCTTACAACAAGCTAAAATTGTTAAAATTATTTCCGTCTTCAATTCCCGTCTGGCAATCGAGTTAGTTCCGTAAATACAAGACTGCAGTCCACTTAATGCTGTAACTGAACAATTACCAAATTGGGTTTCAGATTTACAATATTTAATATTTTGATTTTAACGAAATATCAAATATTATACAGTATTATACTTATTATTAATTAAAATTGGATGAAACTAGAACTAAATAAGTGATCTAAATCTTCCACTCTCTACATAAGACTATGATTATTATCATTGATTTTTCCAGTATTATTTTATACAAAAACTACCAATTTAAGAAAAGTTATTGTGACATTAAACAATTTTAGTACATATTAATTATTATCAATGACACTAGCTATCATGTTTAATAACAAGTCAGCTTTAGATAATAATGTATTTTTTGAAGCTGATGAAAAATACACAAAAACCAGAAGATTACACTATTCATAATATTTAATGTGTATTTTAAAAATATGATGATATTTAAATTTTCTCTAGTATTCATTGAAATAAAACTCATATTTTTTGGATTTTCTGCTTATGTATAATGATTCTTAGCAACATACTTTATGACTTACGTAAACATACGGATACATTATCAAAAATTACGTAAGCAAAACAACAAAAACGTCGGGAGCAAGTTTTAAAAATAATTAAAAACGCAAAACAAATCTGAAAAATATTGGTTTTATTTCAAATATATTATGATCTATTAACCATATTTTCTTTGTAAAGAAATATCTAAAGGTATTCATAGATAGAAAAAGAAGAAACATATAATCTAATAATATATCCACATTAGTTGTGAACTTTTAAAAACATGGTTTTGTTGATTTAGAAAAAAACAATTACTCCAGTGATCATTTTGTATCTTCCATAATTTAAACCCGCATTCATTTTAAACGTGGATAAATAATAATTTTTATTATACATCTGTATTTATTATTATGTGTATTAATGTACCTTACCTTGTTTCATAAAAAATCAAAATTATATAAAGCAATTTATAATATAATAAAATGTTAATTAAGACTATATAAGATATAAACTTTTCTTGTACGTTCAAAACTAACTTGTTATACGGTTGCGGAACTTAAAGTTAAGAAATATCATTATTTTATAGCATTCTCGTAAATTCACACAATTTATCGTCCTAACTTATTAATAGTTCTAGAATATTCGAATGGAACAGAGAGGAATATATTTTATTCCACGACATTTGGAATCCAGTTTATGGATATTTCTTAATGAAGAATGTTCTTTTATTTCTAAGGATACTAGTGTTATATATTTTAATCAAGCGAACAATTGTTTTTATTGGAAATTCGCCGACCTCGTACCAATGCTTTTACTGTTTGTTTGTAAGCTATTTCTTCAAAAATCTAACAAATGTTCATAAATTTTGGTGTATATATTTGTCAGTATGATATTATACTGTCTTTACCTGTAAAATAACCGAATTATTCTCAAATCCTTTGGCTTTTCGTAAACCAGTATGATTGATTATATCTAATAATATATATTTAAAAGCTCTGTCATTATATATTTTGAAGCCCGTTTGAACTATTCCATGTAACCCAGATAAATTAATTTATTGATGACTATAAATTAAAATAGTCTTCTAGAAACTTTTGAAGCATTCCCTCAAAGAGTTGGTCTCCTTAATTTTCTTTCGGGCGACAGATAGTTATTAAATTAGCAAACTACCCTCCAACGAAGTAGGTTAAACTTTGCCAAGTTGAGTCAAACAGACACTTGGCCTTTGAGTACACTGAATTTGCATTAAGCTTTGATACTTAGCACTTTACTTCTATCTTTATTATTTAATCTTAAACAAATATTGGATCATCTTCATCTCATCCATGTACTTACCCATCAATTCTATTGCATGATTTCCTATATAATAATTTGACAAAACAAGGAGTGATGTTTCTGTGAATGTCTGCAGTATATTCCAATATTCCAACAACATTGTCTGAATATTTGTCATCTCTCAAAGAATAACATGTGGAGAACATAAATATAAAATATTGAAGATGGTAAGAATTTTTCTCGCGTCCAGACAATTTTATATATGCACGCAAAACGGATCGAAGTAGTTTGTTATGTGCAGTGGACGAGACAATAGCTTGTGTTGCATTTTTATGTTTTATATTAAAATAAATATTCTGGAGTCCAGTATAAAAGATCCTAAAAAGTTAGATGTCAAATTAACCGTGGACCACGAGTATTATTAGGAATACGTCACACTGCAAAGTTATAAAACAGATACGAACTGCACAACTACTATTAATAGCTTAAACAAAAACTATCACTCGAAAGATAAACCAGAATGGTCGACAAAAAATATATGTGTGTCTCTAACACAATTAGATGAATAAAACGGGACGCTTAAAATGAATGTCACTCTGAGAAGTGGTTATTGAACGAAAAATAACTAAAAAGTCGCTGCCTAAATTAAAAATGGACTTTATGTTGTGAGTGGTAAGGTTGAGTGTATCAATTGTTGCTGGTATTTCGGGAGTTTGTTTTGTAACACAAAATAGAGACAAACGACATTGATATTGCCAGTTAACTCTGGTAAGGATTAGTGAAGCTTTTTAACCAGAATCTAGTGTTGTTAGAGTATCGATTTTAAATTTATAATTATATTTTTGATCGAATCCTATCAGAATAAGCTATGTTAAATAATATATTCAAGGATTAAAAAATTTAAGTACTCTTGTTATGTAGTTAATATAACTTATAAAGTTTTGTGTATGTCAACTATATTACTTTATGAATTTCGTCGTAGATTAAAGTAAAGTAGAGATAGTAGCAATGGAAATAAATAGTACCTCATCTAATGCATTCTTAATTTTTTGTGTACATTCTGTTTGTATAGAATCTTAGCCGAGTCAATCTAGTATCTACGACACTTAACACTAAATCAAAAATTATATATTTCATAATTATATGAATCTGATGAAGACTGAAATTGATATATGAAACGTAGATTGAAGATATAAGAAAAAATAAAAAATAATGTATTACCTTAGGTGGCTGCGGATGAGAGCAGAGATATTCTATGAGATTGCCCAGTAACTGTCACATCAATAATGCTCATAAGCAGTGTTATACAAGATTTATCAATCGCCAACCAGTTCAGTAAATTATAAAAACAATGAGAGCTGCAAACACTATTAGAGAACTTGTACCGTTCACCGAAATGGCTCATTAAAATGAATTATGCACGCTGTTCCGACTAATTATGTATTGTCATATATCCCGTGATGCTCGCTGTTTGCAAAGCGAGTGTCCGTTTCCATTGTAGCAGGATATTTTAAATTAATCAATTTTGAGTTTTTTCATGCTACTATCGACACATGTAAATCTAAATTGATATTACAGCATCCTCCCTATACATTAGTATGATGGTAAAAACATATATACAATGTAAAATCTAGAAAACTATATAAGGTATTAGAGGTTTTAGAGGTCGACAGCGCCAGTTAACGACGGATTTAGTACGGAGAGCGCCATTGAGTGCGGCTTTGGCATCTCGCGAGATTGTTTGAAGCTTTGCTGTGTACAAAAACCGTGAAACAAGTATGGCTTTCGAAGGTTTATATAAGGGTTTTTGTATCACTTCGGCTTTTTACGGCAGGATTTTTAAATGTTTTAATATAATATTTGATAAACGTTTAAAGAGTACAGCCACATGTACATTTGTAAAGTTTTTCATAATAAAATTTGCTATCGAAGCGAAGCGAATGGTTTTGATGATACAAACAAAATAAATAACAAAGAATAATTTATTTGTGTATTTGTTAAAATCTTTCGATTTTATTATTTTAAATATATGTATAATGTGAACACGTCTCACTCGTGAATGTGATAAAATATTGCTGGATTTTATTTCAAATGTTTTCAAAGGATATTTTTCGTTTGCCATTTATGCAGTTTATTTTTTAATGTTTGATATTTTTCGATATAGTACGAAATTGATAAAAATGCATCATAAAATTTTAAAGTCGTCAGTTTATAATTAAACATAATATTTTTCTTCTTTACAATTTTAACTGGTTCTCATTTTATTTTAAAAAAATCGGTTATTATACGAATTCTATTCTTACGGACACTGTGAGAAGACAAATCCAATTTAAACTCGAGCACAAGTTATATTAATGACTACATATGTTTTTAATTTACAAAAGATTTCTTTTACTCTCGAAGCCTTAACAAATAGCGAGTAATAATGTAAACTCAGTTTAAATCTGGTGTGATTCATCCGACAGCTTTTTTTTTTTTTTTTTATGTGAAAGGTGGCAAACGAGCAGACGGCCCACTTGATGGAAGGTGGTTACCGTCGCCCATAGACATCCGCAAAATTTTGTTGCGGATGCGTTGCCAACCTTGTTTTTTGGGGATAGGAAGGGGTGGGAATAAGGAAAGGAAAGGGTAGGAATAGGGAAAGGGCAACCGGCTCTCTCACTCATCAGACGAAACGCAGCCAGTAAAGGCTACTTCACGCCGATCTTCTGTGAGAGGGTGGTACTTCCCCGGTCGAGCCAGCCCATGTTCGAGCTGTAGTAACTCACCACAGCTAGGCTCTACCACCTTATAAAACTAAAGCTTCAACCTCACATGTCACCATCGTATTTATGAGTTTTATTTTCAGCACAGTCATTTTATAGACTGTACTATATAAATTCGGGGCTTAGTTTTTGACTTGACCTGACAAAGCATTGAGACGATTTAATATTTTTTTTATATAAAATATACTTACGGGACTATGTCGTTGTATTCGAATGAAATATCATACATATGTATAATGAGCGAGACTACTGATTCTACAGAACTAGCACCTGGCCATGCGAACCAGAAGATTCCGTTATTTTTAAGGTTTTCTTGGAAGTACTCAATAATATTTATTTGTGAAAGTTTGGTGTGTTGCATCAATTAAAACAGATAAGTATTTCTCTTACAAATCGATCAAAATATTGGTACTTCGAAGATTTTCGATTTGGAACACATCAATAAGCTCTGTTTTTATATTTACTACACATTTATGACAATAATAATAATCATTTTTTATTTAATTTGAAATGCTCCAACTACGTTTTCAGTCCGGTCATTTAAACTCGTAAAGAAATCAGTGAGGCGACGGTCAACATAAAACTGAAACGTTGCTGATTCAAGTGTTTGCATGCGTTCATTATTTTTGTTAATTCAGTTTGAATTTATTCGACAAATTATACGAATCATATAAAATATTAATACTTCATTTTTTTTATATATTTTTTATATATTCACTTTTGGATCTCTAGTAATTAAAGTTAAACAAGAAATCTAAACAGAAAATTTACAATTAATTATTTGAAAAAAAAATTCGAGTTGGTAGAGCCTAGCTGTAGTCAAGTTACTACAGCTCGAACATGGGCTGGCTCGACTGGGAAAGTACCACCCTCTCACAGAAAATCAGCGTGAAGTAGTCTTTAAAGGCTGCGTTTCGTCCGGTGAGTGAGAGAGCCGGTTGCCCTTTCCCTTTTCCCAACCTTTCCTTTCCCTCCCTTTCCCACCTTTTCTTCCTCCATTTCCCCAATCAAGGGCGGCAACACATCCGCAAATCTTTTGCCATAAAAAAAAAACAATAGCATTGTATATAATTTAAACTATCCTTCCTTATACACCATAACACTCGGAAGTTAATAACATCCAGTTGTATGTGAGTAATACTTTAATGTGTACTAGAAAATACGGGTGTCGTAAAACACTGCACGTGATACCAGAAGGAATGATTTTGAAACATAAAAGTAAAGGTAACAACGTTTTTATTTAGTCGGATTACATACAAAGTCATGAATAACAAATTGCAACATTGTTACAGTCTCATTGTGTTTGCTTTCAGGTAATTGAAGGTTTGATACTGATTGCATTTACTTTTAAAATAACACGCTGTTTATTCCAATATATATTGTTTTAAATATTAAAAGTGAAAATATGATTTTTTTAATAAAATACGTGATATAAATGCCGATATGATTCATATAAATTGAAATTGAAAAAAATTTCTTTTCCATTATTAAAATCAAATAAATGTGAGTAATAGCTCAGTATTTGCAAACACTAGAACGAGTTCACGGTATTCGTCAGTCAAACGTCGCTCCCGTCTGGGCGCCAAAATAAATAATCCCTAAACATTTTTCTTAGTAATATTTCCAACATAAACTATTCATGTACGTGAAAAATGAAGGTAGTACACATTTATCTTTTTATAGTTGACGACATTCGGAATGGTGTCATTCTATCAAGAGGAAATTACTCAACCTTTCTGAGGAACTCCTTTGACACGACGTTATACACTAAATAATGGCAAAACAGCGTAACTTATGATTCATGAGAAAATAAATTATTTATTAAGAAGAAATAAATAGCTTAAACAAACAAACAGTCGTAGTAGATTTTAATAATAAAGTTTTTATACGGCTACATTATTGATTGACCAATAAGTCAATTTGATCGCCACTTAATCAATAGATTAAGTTACGTTCAATAATCAGAAGACATACAATTTGATTCTTTAACCGCTTTTAAAAGTAATATTTTCATCATACCACTCATATTAAAAGTAATGTCGAAACTCCAATTTGTTCAAAAATGTACTCCGTATTTGTTATCAATGTATAGTGTTTTTAATGCGAGACTTCTTACATTTAACGATTATACAATAACGAATCGTGTGATATAAATCCAACATATTTATGATGCAGTACAAGTGCACATGGCGAGCGGACCGCGGTCGCTTGATTAATAGTCGAATTACCAACACCTCCTGCGCTTAGACCACTTTACACATTCGTATATCAATTATATTCAGCCATTGCGGTTTTGTATTTCCTGTATATGTTACTATGACTCCTAATATTAAACACTTTAATATTAAATTTACATAATATAATATTTATCATCATATAATCGTTTAATGGCAACAATGATCTGTCAGTATTTATGACGCCCGTGACAGATGATCGTATTAATCGTCCTTCACGCCTGCAACGCACCTGTTCAATACAATATGATCACCATCAATCAGACGAAAAAATAATCTTTATTACAATACCTGATACTACCAAAAAATAACTGAATTTTAAACAGCAATTTCCAATTCGTCTGGTAACTACATATAAGCTAACTAAGCTAGCTCTAACTCTGAATAAATAAGGCTTAATACAATAAAACTGAAAATAATTTCCACACTCCACCGACCCAGTACGTCCATACAAAGTGTATAAATTAAAAAATGGCCCTGAATAATTCTTTTAATGCCATAAAATTCGCTGGAGTGGTTATCTCGTATAGCGTCAGTGCAGTTGCATTTCTCATACAGAGACAGATAACATTGTGACAAATAGGTGGATTTCGGTACTCAGGGTTCCGCAAAATATTCCAATTTATCGATATATTTAGGTGAGGTACAGTTTAAATTTAAAGGCGAATTATATATTTTTATACAACAAAGATTTTTTCTAGTTCATATTAAGCGTTAGACATAAAAATAATAATCGTAGAAATGTTATACTTTTCTCATTCTATATACGCTTCACTCAAATGAGTGGGTAGTATCTGTACACTTTTGATTGTATTCTAAGGTAAATTAGTTAATTCTTTTAATAAAAATAACTTTAAATTTGTATAATAATTAGCAAACAGCTCGAGCTTGTCCATTTTTTAACCATGGTTATTAATAAACGTTGGAGAGATAGTCCAAAACTGTGAATGATATATTGCGAGAGAAATTAATCATGATGTTTTTAATACAATTAAAATAATGGACATGATAAATTACTCTTGAATAGTAAATAAAATATTCCGCACCCTAAATGATAAAAGTAAATATGTATTAAAGCATTGAAGCTTGTTTCCTTTTGTCACTTACGATACCGGTATTCTGTTACTTTAAATTTGTCTAAAATTTTAATCTTTTCAAAATAAAAAGTATTTAACTATCTCGTATAGGTATATAGGTATTTTTAATTTTTAATTTATTTACTAGATTCGTAGGAAAATGACTTCAAATTATTTCATTTAATAAATTTTGACCCATACGAAACTGTATTTCTGGAAGTATTTCTCCTTCGATACATAAAAAGTTTTTAACAAGCTCTGGTGCAAAACTTTTTGTCATTGTCCAAACGGCCCAAGTGCTTTCCTTACTAGTTGATTAGTACGGTTTGGTTCTCCAAATGAATCTCTCATGTTGTAAAAACAAGCTTCTCATGGGAGGTTTGAAATTTAGCAGGAAAATATTTCAGTGATATGATGTTTTCAGTTTTTCCAAAGATAACTTTCCTTATGGTATCATCATTGATAATATCGTATAAAATCTGGTTTTATTCGCTTAGTGACAATAATCTCAGTTTACTATCTGGATTATTTTATACTAGTAACTCTTCTTTAGCACTACATATTATTGGACGAATGAATGTGAATCTAAGACAAGTTATTTCTCATACATCACAGTTCTATGGTACTTATTAATTATTCTATTAAAGTTTTCCAATTATATTTTTATTCTCATAAAGATATATTAACTTACTAATACTATTTTTTTCTTTTTTATTTTTGATTTATCTTAATTTCTTAATAAGTTGCAGTAGTCATGAGCAGCAAATATTTCTGGATATGTTAAGTCACTTCTGTCATTCATATTTTACATGAACAGTTTTTTTTTTAATTAAAAGGTTCTTTCTAAATTAAGGAACATTTATAAAGTTTTCAACTTTAATTTAGATGGTGAAATATCAAATAATAACTTTTAGACTTTGAATCAAAGTTAAGAATCTTTTTGAGTTATCTGAATAAAATCTGTATAACACTTCACTCATTATATCACAGAAAGCCATTATATACCATAGTCACAGTTTTATTAAAAAGCTGACTTTTTGCTTACTAGCGTCTGAGTATATATTCCTCACTTATTTCTAATTACGACCAACATGAATGTAAATAAAAAGACCAGTAACAAGAAACTGAATTATACATTAATGAGGTGATGTAGTGACACAAAATTATTACTCAATAAATATCCATCTTCAACTATAAAGAATTATTATTATTCGAAATTGATGATATTAGTGAAACGACAGACACATTTTCTGTTTTTTATGTTTTCATTTGAGTGGGATATTTTAAATTAAACACTCGATATTGTTTGAATAGAGGCATTTTCAAATTTTCCTGGTAACAATATAACTTTTGTTTCAGCTTAGTTCGTTTCTTTTATATTTTGAATAAAGTTTAAATTATCTCCACTTATAACACTCTTACATTTTCATTTATCAAAAGCAACCGTAAAAATACTACATTGAAGTACTCTACAATTTCTTTGAATACTTTTATAATAAGAAATAACATATTTTTTCAAATAACCGTGCTTATAGGCTATGTAACTCAAATAATAGCAAACTGACGCGAGACGCGACAAACGTGACAAGTGTTGTTAACCCCGCACGAGCCTCGGTTTTGAAAGAGGATCAAGTATCATTACTATATTTTGAAATAAGTTAACAATAGTTATAAATTGAACGCTAAGAGTCATCGATTTCATTTTTCTTTCTTAAAGTTACAATATGGTTTCTATTACTCCTATGTATTTCAACATTATGTTACGTATTTTTTGTTTAACTAGAGCTCAGAACTTTTTATTTTTAAATTACTATAGATCCAGAATCTATTTCTTTATACACTAGCTTTCAAGACAAATATCTCTGTATTTCCTAGTGTCGAAAATGAAGATGAAATGTTGCAATAGCTTATCTTCTTCTACCTGGCAATTTATCCCAGCTATAGCCAGGGTCTGCCTAACATGTTGTGTATGGTTTTGGCTATTTGTTTTTACGACCGGCCGCCTGCCTGACATCAACCCTCTTTTGGGAATCAACATTAATCAGTGATGTCTAAATATTCTTAGAAAGTACATATGATTCGGAAAAATCACATTGGTACTTGCCCGGGCCAGGATCGAACCCGCGCCCTCGGCAACGAGAGGCGGGCCCTTTAACCACTGAGCCACCACTGACTCTAATTGCAAGTTGCAATAGCTTATATACTCTACCCAAACTCCAATGCATAGCTGGTAGCTTGTATTCATCAAGATTATCTTGATTATACATGTCCAATATCTATACAAGCCAAGACTTGCAGAGCCTAATTTATAATACAGGACGACATAGCACAGGTGGTGGCATGGCCGCAAACACGGCATTAATAGATAGGATCCACGACCTACACCAGGTAATGTATTGTACCTTCATTAATCGTATATCAAATATTACAGAGCAGATCTCAAATGCCGACTGAAATAACAAGAGAATTCTTTATAGATCATTAAATATGCATTATGTTTGGGTTCAAAGTTTTTCTCAAAACTAAAACTCTGTTTTAAATGACGTTATTGATTTTGAAACATATTTCATAACAAAAGCACAAAATAAAGTCAGTTTTCATAAAATAAAACTTATTTTATAAGTTTTATTTTATGAAAAATGTAATTTAATAAAAAAAATGACTAAAGCATTATAAATAGAAAGAAATTTATTTATTAGTATATCTTTTTTTTTCTTGATCGAACACTCAAATACAAAGGAAAAAATAAGAAAAGACTCGAAAGTATGTACAGAGGTCAACCCAACATCTGTCTGGCCATGCCTTTTTTAAGAATTTCAGAATGAAAACTAACCAATACATTACATCATAATTTAACATAAATAATAATATTCAAACACACACGAGTCAACTTACCAAATAATTAATGATTATTATTAATAGAAAAATTTCTTCAACTTTGGTACTGTCGTTATTAAAAACTATTGTCGCTTAGAATATAAAAGGATAAAACTATTATTATGGAGTCTATAAAGATTGGAACTAAAATTACTTTGGAATAATTATATAATTTGTACTCTTCCTTAAGTTCTATCAACAACTTAAGATCGAATTACGTCGTTTAGGACAAGAAGAACGTGTAAATCCCAACGGTGACATAAGGAAAGCCATATGAGCTTTTGACGAAATTCAGAAATGTGGTCATATTTGCGCAAGCTAAATATTGACCGTGTTTCATGTACGGTCAAGTTTATTAAGGTTTTCTTCAGTGATATTAATTATTTTGTGACAGTTTAATAAATATTTTTTAAAAGAAAATAACTTTCTCACATAGTTTAGTGAGATTTGAATGGGTTGTTAATTAAATCAAGGTTATAAACATTTCTTATTTATGAAACAATGACAAGAAACGTTTAATTCAAATGATGCAAACCTATTGCATGAAGCTATACCGTCATAAAAATAAAAGAAATATTTTGTTATTCAACTCTTAAGATGAAATATCGTCTGCAGATTATAACAATTTGAAATTAAATATTTGAAATTTACTTCTGATATTAAATTTCTAAAGAATTTTTGTATTTCTGTAGTTATTGAAAGTATTTTTTATATTGATATTGTTTAGTTCATTTCATAAGAATATTTTTTACATCTTTACATAAAAATAATGTTTTATATTAAAATACTACATATATGTTACGTATGTGAAACATATTTAAAACAATAAATGAACATCACCTGGGTAACATCGTTTTATGGATAAGATGTCATATAACGAGTGACGCCGCTCACTCCGCGGGATAAACACCAAGCCGTGTGAACCAGAAGATTCCTGATACCACACAAGCTATGGAATGTGATCGCTATCCTAACATCGGGTCAATCATATAGTCTTAGGTGAAGGTTATAAGTTTTAATATGAAATTCTTATTACAGAGGAAACCTCTTAGCATTCAATGGATTCACCGTGTAGGTGCCGGGTCCATCGCGTTGTAGGGAGAGGAGCTTCAACAGTGCCTGGTACTTGCGACCCAGGCGTAGGTTTAAGGGGGATTCACCTCTATCGTCCAAGCTCCTCTCTTCAGCTTACCAAATTTGAAAAGGTATACATATAAATTCGTGCGGGTTCGATCCTGGCAAGTATCAATGTAATTTTTCCGAGTTATATGTACTTTCTAAGACTTCGCCGATGATCTCAAATTTTATTCAGAAATTCATGGGCCAGATGACTCGATACAGTTACAGCAGGATCTAGATAGGTTAACAGTATGGTGTAAACAAAATTATATGAAACTTAATTGTAAAAAATGTAAAAGTATTACATTCAGTAAAAAAACTTTTAACACACCATTTTGTTACAATATCGATGGCAACGTTCTTGAAGATGTAACGCAGTTTCGTGATCTCGGTATTATAACGGACTCCAAACTCACTTTCATTCCACATATCATCGATATTGTTAATAAGTCTTTCAATTCCATAGGCTTCATAATTAGGAATACAAAAAAATTTAAGAGTATGTACACACGGCAGTTGTTGTTTGATTATTTAGTTCGCAGTAAGTTAGAGTACTGTTCAACTACTTGGAATCCATATTATAATGTCCATAAAGACAGAATAGAAAGAATATTTAAGAAATTTTTACGATATTTATACTCTATTGACGATTATACTCTGATGACGACATTTAAATAAGTTTCGTAGTTTTCCATGAACCTCTTGTTGCCCCTCTATATAAATTATTTAAAAATAACAATGTTCTAAAACGAGCCACTCGGACACATAATGTTCATACAGTGCTTGATACGATAATTAATTAATTATTAAAGAGTAACGATATTTTTCCCAACTAGAGAGATTCCTGGTAACACAGAGTTCTTAGATGTATACAGTAAGAGTGCTTGGTAAAGTGTTATTATCTTAATGTACCCTTACTGTAGATACAATAAAATAACAACAGTTGGGCTAACTTTAAGTTCAAATGCTACACCATTTATTAATTAACATTAAAATAATAACTTCTAAGATATAAGTCTGATAATCAGCACGATACAAACCAGAATGTAAATAAAGAGAACAGAAAATACATATAAAACTGAGATTTATATGACTATTTATTAAGGTGTCGAAGGGTGATCAACATAAAAAATTAGCCACATATTTCTGGAATTTAAATTGTTTGAAGGGGAATGCAAAAATTTTGTGTCGTTAGCAAAATAAAACTCACTCCATCCCTCGCTACTTATTTCTCTGCCATAAGCAAACCAAGATCGGCAAAGACCTGTTAATTGACAAGAGTGCAGTCATAAGGTTGTAATTCATTTAAGAAACATCGAATTTAAGACCTTGTAATACAAAATAATAAATCATAATTAAGTGGTGTCAAGGAGATTAAAGACGAGTGTTGCTTCAGTTTAACGTTATTTGTTTGTTACTAATAATTTTTTTTTTAAAGTGTAATATTTCTCAGTTATATAAAAATGTAATCCTGAAATTAAAGACATTAGAAGTTATGGCAAGGCTTATACTTAAATATTCTTCATCAAGGCCAGTCACATGCAAGTCACGATTATAATATATGTAAGCACACGTAGGTATTATTGCGTCATGTACTAACTTAATATTCCATATTTTCATTCAAGCGCACTCCGTATGAAATTATATTTCCGTTTTAAAATGGCAGTACTTCATTCTTATTTTCATTCCACACAAAGGCAAGAACACATTCATCTCATACGAAATGTGATAGCGGGGCGTTGACCAAAGCTTTGTGAATTGTGCATGGTCTGCAGTAGACTTTCGTTTTGTTACAACTGTTAATTTATGCAAATTTTTATAATGAAATGTAATATTACTAATGGCACCAATTAAATATACATATTTAATTTAGTAATTAGTTATATGTTAAAGTAAAAAAAATATGTATTCATTTATAACCTTAACTTCGATAACCTAGAAGAAAGTAATACACAATGTACTTTTTAAAGAATATTCAACATGTCTCGTTTTTTTTTAGTTCTTATCTATGTTCTACTGAAAATAATTATATTACATCAGCTTTATATAAAACTGATGAGTGTTAACATTACAAATCGTTCGTTTACTTCACTCCGTTAAGTCGCATGTATTTTTAATTATATCGTACATGTTTATTGTCTGCTCTGACGTTTAATTTAGTTTTATGAACGCACCAGTCATGAATGAGTTATAAGTTTCTGCCAAGTGAATTACACTTTCAACGCCCGAGTTGATATATTGTTGTGACAATGATTAAAACCAAGTTACCTGGCCATTATTACAGTTTGTTAACTGACAAGAAATCTGTTTGCATAGAATTAATTTTATTACGTACGTGTGAGCAGTGACGAATGTTTACATGTTTAAATTATACAGAGACATGTTTTGCACTTAGTGGGATGTGTTTCCAGGTGAATGAAATAAGAGATTAATGACCAAAATCAAGCTACTAACTTGATCTAATATAGAGTTTGTTAAAACCACTGAAGAGCAATCGTCCGAGATGTCCTATTATAGCTGGAAGGATAATGAAGGTCAAAAAACATTGACAATATGTTTTCTTTATTCCCTTTTAATTAAAATAATACATTTTTTAACATTTAATATTTTAAAGACGTTTGCAGAGGTCCGGTTAAAAGGGGCATGTGGAAAATTCAAGTTAAATGCATACTATAACTCACTAGACTGCAGCTACAGCCGAATTGGCAACGATTTCATGATGACTCACCGAAAACAGAAATAAGAAGTAAGTTATTCGAACAAATAACTTATATGCATGACTGTAATCACGTCTCCTCATTATTTTATAAACATTACATTATAATAACAATTTTACGTTATGTTTTTTTTAATAATATATTACAATGAATAGAAATAGTTTTATCAATTCGTCAACGTTCGGTGCTAAATATCTTATTTTAAGTTTAAGTGAATATTTACTAAGATATTAATTAAAATTCCTGATGATTTATTAAGAAATATTAAGCTCAGATTATAACTACCATAAAACAAATGAATATTGTTTGCAATTTCACCCAGCCGTGTGTATGCTAAGTAATAGTACAAAATGTGGATTCTGTTGTGGTAATTAATGTAAAACGCTACTGGTTTCAAGCCGGAAAACCGGGCGTTATGTTTTGAACCCTTTTGTTCGAAGTTAAGTTGTGTAGTCTTTAGCCGGCTCGTTATTACGTATCTCAAGGAAACTTAGCTAATGGGTTTCCATTAATTTTTAAGAGCCTCGCTGAATTTAAATTTAATGTTTATCGGTTTTACCTTGTTTTATAAAGCATATAATTTAATTCTATTGTGAAATGTTTTTGGAAGAAAATGTAATTTTTGCATTGAATGTAACAAAGACACCAGGAAAAATAATGTGCGAATGATCTCAAGATCAGAAATCGAAAACAGCAGAAAAAGAAATCAATCACATTCATTACCAAAAATAGCACACAACAAACCCGTCGCCGTCGTCAACTGGAGATAGACGCTTAAATCAAATGAGCGCTTCCAAATCCCGAATTAAGTCTTTAAGCAGATTACTCATTGAAATTAATGATTAAAAGAAACAAAAAAAATCTGGATAATCACTTTATACTCATTTTTTTTCTTACAAACTTGGCTATTTATTATTTTGTAAGCGAAACTTTACACATTACATCTAACCACACGGGCCTATGAAAAATATATTCCATTCTATCACAAACATATATTACAATATTTCAAATCAGATCGCATGTGTTCTCGCCCTTACCGATCCGTACAATTTGTTTTATCCCAACAAACAAATAAATTCCAATCGAACGATTAAGGTACACCTTTCGATCGTCAGGATCCAGACGGATGGAGGGATTAGGATGGTTTCATTTGAAGAAGATTGCCAGTGGAAACGCGGGGCATACCAAGGGTTCACAGACTAACAAAATATAGTATCAATTGGATTGGGACGGTGCCAGATGAATTCAGATTTATATTTTTTACTAACCTTTTAATATCTTCATATATTTTTGAAAATTTTTTCTTTTGTTTTATTTTTAATATTAAAGAACTTATTGGTTTTTTTTTGCGGGCAGGTAAGACAAGCATAAATAGTTATGTAAAATATTATTAACGTTGATATGATTACAGGAAAAAAAATGTCCAATGTTAGTGTACCATCTGGTGAATGTAATTTTTTATCTGTGTCCAGTGATAAGCAATCTTTTATCGCAATTTGATATATTATGTTAGACCTCATACTCACGGCTGAGCGGGTGGTCGAGCCCAAAATTGATTAGTATCGAAAAGGCATTACCAAATATTTTGTTTCCAGAACGATCCCTGGAATAAGAAGATTTTATTTGCGAACGCAGCTAGCAATTCTTGCAAAATATTCATTCCAATTACCTAAATATTAAATCTTAATTTTTTGTCACGGAATATTACAATAACTATTAAAATATGTTTATCACGTTCTCATAACAAAAGTATTACATTACATATGTATTCAAATATTTTTTATAACTTAGCATACAAAATCTATAATTCATAAACTACTTATTCATTCAGCATTCAATATAATAACATAAGTTAAATCGTTTAAGCTGGATCTTTTCACATTTAGTTTCGTATTCTGACATGATCAAGCTATTCAGTAAATCCGGAAATCATAAAAGCGACCCACGGACATGATGGACCCTCGTTAGAAGCTCTCGCCACGTGATGTACAGACTAATGAAATATAGATGAATCAAGGTCACTCATTAAATCTGTTTGATGAAACGCAAAAAGTGCTTCGATAATATATGGTGAAAAAATCATTATAATATTATTATTATGTGCAATTTGAATTAAGGAAATACTTGGTCTACAATTACAAGAACAAGAAAAATAGGTAAAAATTATAATTTATTTATAATTTTCCAAGTATTAAACTGTATATAGAAAGCAACTTAAAATTTATTTTGTAACCAGAATTGTATAAGGTTATATTACTCTGTTATTTTCGGACGCGAACCACGTGACAACAAAGATGGCTTACGTGCTCTGCTAAGGTCAGGTTTTATTGTGATGACATATTTTCTTTAATAACAGCGTATAATACGTTTTGCTATAGTTCTTATAAAAAAAATCATGTTTGAGATAACAAAAAAGATTATTCACCAAGATTCCTTTTAGAGTCGAAAAAAATGATGCTCTTAGAATAAAACAAAGATTTTAGAGGATATTACCGAGAAGAGAATTAAAAAATGAAAATACAATCTAAACAAGTAAAGTAAACTTTATTCATTTCAACAGAGAGCCGCAGTGGCACAAGTTAATCATGCTGGTGAATTAAAATTTTCAAAGGTGTCTACTGCTCGTTGAAGGGCTCTACAGTAACTAATTAACGTTTGGTATGCAGATTTTTGACGGTAGCTGTTAATATTTAAATATACCTCATTACGAAAACTCATTGCAGTGTTTATTATATTATTTTCAAATATTTGATATGCCAGCTACGATGTTTTCAACAAATTTAGTAGGTCAAATGGGATGTGAAGTAAATGCACTTTTTTTACAAATAAACAAACATATTATTTTCACGAAGTGTTCTTTTAAGTAATCCTAACTTAAAATGGAACTAAAGTGTCTTAAATTTTAAGAAAATCCCTAATTAACGATTGTACTGACTCACGTGAAACTCTGAATGCCGCAATCTTATACCGAAAATGACTTATGTATATTATTTTGAAAAACCATTGATACTGAAGCAGGCTTAGCTGGCGTGCTATTAATCACACCTAGTATCCCAAGTACTGAATTCGACTGAAAAAAATCCCATTAAAATATATTATCGATACCTTACTAGATACAGATTATAAAATCACAGATCACACGACTCCTTACAAATTATTTAAATGTCCATCAACGCACAAATGTTTCGGCCATTATCGCTGTTTATGTGACTTTGTAGATAAGACGTTAATTTTATATCTTTTGTTTGTAAATCTTTATCACGTTTCAATACTGTTGGATTAAATAAATCTTATAAATGCAACAAGTATAAAGCTTATTAAAACAATAGACCGTGCATTACCAAAAAAAAATCCAACCACTTGATAAATTAATTAATACTGACAACACTTTACGGTGGATATTAACAGAAACAATTATTTTATATTTAGAATAGTCTATATAATAGGACAACTAAAATAATATGATATAATTTGTACATATTTTGGCCAAAAAAATAAACATTAATACTTTACATTTAAATCTTTTAAACTATACATAATTTTCCAAAAAAATATCAATGGTATGATTTTATGGCGAGGCAGAACCAATTCCCCGCAACAGGACACCTTAATGCCGTTAAAAAGAATATTTTTGATGGTTGGATTGTTAATGTGCACTCTAGTATAAGAACATATTATTTGTTTGCTGTTCTGCAGATACAAAAACGAGAACCATATTTATATTTTTTTTTTGTACTGCATAAACAAATTATGTTCCTGATAGTCAACAATGTTTGACAAAAGGTATAAATAAGGTAACTTAGTAATGCAAACATTCAAAGATTTGTCCTAGTGAAATCCTTTAATCGCATAGAATAAGTTCATGGTCATTGGTTTTTCAGAAATAACATTCCTGTAACTGTTTCTCAAACGTTTAATTAATTTATTTAAATCACAAATAGTCACTTCTTTGGCAAGATAGAGAACAACGAACGTATCTATTGGATCACACGAATTTAAAATACCATCAAGCGTAGGATTAAATGAAGATTATAATCGATATCAGCAAAAATGTTATATCCCTATTGTTCTTAAGCTACACAAATTAAATACTTTTCTCTCGTGTAAACAGTACATATTTAACCTTCAGCAATATACCGCTTATTTCATTATCAGAAGATGAATTAAATATGAAATGTAAATAAGAACGAAACAAATGTTATTAACGACCAGAATTGATGTGAATTTATGTTTAATTCATTGACAAACACACCGCTGTGTCATCACTGAACTGATTTTATTCACTTTTCATTAAATTAAAACTTAAAGCTTGAAATATTAACATACGCTACAATTTTCAAACCAAAATTTTCTAGTCATTAAATAAAAATTAATTAAATCAACGTTTGACATTAATACCATATCTTTCATACATTCATGATGTATTTGCTCGAGCGTTTTTTTAATGAAATTATAGTGCTCTGGAAGAAATATTTTTGCTTAATAAGTTTAAAATATATTAACATGTTTTCAATTTTATTTTACATTGTCTTTTATTTCGGTCTTCACAAAACAAGATTTAGACTTTTTTCTATCTAAAATTCGCTTTCCAGTAGAAACTAGTACGAGTTTAATGTTTATCGATTGCGTTCAGTGTATTACTTTTATCTGGAACGTGACGGAGATGGAATTTGTTTGATATCAAAAAAAGCCGTTCATGATATTTGATGATTATACATCAAAAGTGTTGACGTAGGTTATTGTATGAGACCATCTACACGTAGAGTGAGTTATGTATGAGTGTTTGCAAATGTATAACCTATTATTGCATGGTATAGTAAAAACTGAACAGTTTTAAAGGTAATAATGTGCTAATTTATGTCAAACTTCATATTAAAAACCTACGAAATTGAGATTATTATTGTTTATACACTACACAATATTTTCTATAAGCATAGAATATAAATGGCATGTGTATATGCATAATTCGAATAGTAAAGTTAAAAATAATTTAATATTTTCACAACGGCATAATACAGTGTGTAATTCAGTAACATATTTCCTTAAATTTTAATTCTTAGCGAGCAGTGAGCCAGGTCAACAGTTTGAAACAATAACGCTCGAGCCAGCGAAATGGAACTAGCCTAGAAATTATAACTATTCTTGGTTAGAATTTTTAATTTAAACATGTATACAATTGTAACGTTGAAAATATACTTAAGATCTTTTTTATTAATCCTAAAAAAGCATTTCTTGACATAGTAACAACACAATATGAAACTAAATGTGTTGTATTAAATAGTTGTTGACAAAAAATTAACAGTGACATACAAACTGTTTCTAACATGTAAATAAAAAAAACTATACTTTAAAGCAGCAGCATTAAACATACAAATAACAAAATGTACATATATCAACAAATAGGCGGAATTTTCAAAATCAATTCATACCGGGTGGAATGATGACGTACCAAACATACAAAAAAATTAAAGCATAATTGTGAACCACCTCCTTTTATGGAGTCGAATATAAATAGTGTGTTATTATAACAACAACTCCTCAAACATATGTATGAAAACGTATGAACACTTATAAGGCAAGAGTCATACCAAGTGACGCTTGTTAACAACTTTCCACAAACACGTGAGACGACATTTTTCACAAAGGAAAATATGAATTTTTATGTCTATGACACTGTGATAGCCATGTTCGGGGTGTGTATTTAAAATTTAGCACCTAACTGGCTACGGAGTGGGCTCGAAACGCAGCGGTGATTACGGCAGAGTGCCCTCGCGGCTCAAGGTGCGAGTCCATTGTCATCGAAAGACGGACGGTAAGTTCGCAAACAATCAAAACTATGATGAATAGTTAATAAAACTTAATATTATGAGAAATGAGTAATTTAATAATAATGACATATAAGACATTTTCATCTCGTCTATCCGTGATCAAGGTTGCTGTGAAGTAATTGAAACATAGAATCTATAATAATGTGTTGTATGTCCGATAACTATAGCTTCATACTAATGAGATAATATATGTAATATTAATAGTAATATTTTAAATTAATTATAACCGAATATAAAATTTGTTTTAATAATCATTTGTAATAAAATAAATGTTCTCATAATTAATTTGTCAATCTATAGGTATTCACAACGTATATTTTGTCAGTCGCAATTCATATTCACGGAAATATGAAAAAGGGACCAAAATTATTTTAAAATAAAATATATTTGTAAAATAGTCATTGTTATATACTGAAAGCGTTAATTATAAAAATATTAATTTTCAATGAGTTGTTATTTAAATATTTACACGACTAATAGTTACTACCATCTAGCAATAGCTGCATTTATTCTATTAAGCTTCTTCATTAAACATTAGATATCTATAAATTTATTCACAACTCCAAAAATATATGAATAAGCACGAAAAAAAGATATACAAAATTATTAGTTTCATTAAGAAAATAAATGTTAAGTATGGTTGAAATTATTGACCGACTTAACTCTTGTCATGTCTTATTGTTAAAATGCAAAGTTTTAATAAATAGTGTGGAAATTTTTTCGTATAACCTTTAGTTAGCGAATACTTCCTCAACAATTTAATCGTTCTAACAATGGAAACGCTCTCTCATTGTGGAGACTGTTGACACGCCAGCCAGTTCTGTAATTATGAAATGTTATGGCGTAAACTGCTTTGTTTTAACTTTCTAGATGTAATTCTCGCGAACAATGCAGTTTTAAATGATGTTAAATGTGAAAATTAAATATGGTGCGATATTAAAGCGTCATAACATATTGTTTGTTTTACTATTTTTACGTTCAGTAACTTTATCCTATTTTAAAATGAAAATGTTGAGTTAGCAAATATAGTGCGAATATAATGATATGAATAAAAAATCTATGTTATATTTATAGTCTAAACATTTTTCTAGTCAAATTTGCTTCTTTAACGTCAAAAGTTCGTTTAAATAACACAAACTGTAGAGAGTTTCCAGCGTATGAATCAAAATGTCATTTTATATATGTGATTGTAAGTGGAGAGCTATTTTCGTTTAATATCAGATAGAACTGTAGACCGGATAATTAATTATTCTTGTGATTCAAGTGAAAACCACTATAAATTGAACCGCAGAGCCGTTAGCCTGTGACCGGCCGCGACAGCGTACGTTCCACAAACATTAGGGAATTACAAACTTGGAAATGCAGTGAAGTTTAGTAACAGTTTCGTTGAGGGAATAAATTCAGATCGAGTGAAAAGCGGCCCCAGATGACAACTAAATAATTACACAAATGGCATTGTATGTAACGACAGATCACCTCTAATATTGTCTTTGATATTTTTATATCTTATTTACAATACACTATATAAAATGATATATTTTTTTACTCATAAAATTATAGACCTCCGACCTGAATACTTAAAAGAAAAAAAACCTGAACAAAATCCAATTTAACTTCCAATGGAATATTTTCTATCTTCAGTAACATTAATGATCCAAGAGTAATTAGGTAATTAATCTTCTTCCTGCTCTAAACTAATGATTCCAAAGTATATTTACTTACTATAATTTTATTTTCATTCATATAAAAAGAACTAAATACATCTTGTAACATTTAACAGTGGAATCAGCATGATATTTGATTCCAATTGTTTCGTACATTTTCTTACACCTCAAGATATTTATTTGATAATAGATCATATTCTTTCATATTAAAGTTCAAATTCTGATACTGAAATCTAGAATATTCAGTTATCAACTCGTAGCACTTTGCACCTGCATTGGTAGAAAATGCGAAAATTTTATTTGCCACTGTTCTCAAGTGGATTGTTCGAGACGTAGTGCGATAGAAATTTGGCCACTCCACTAAAACTGGTTATGTTCTTTCGTTATATAAAGTTTTATGGATCTTTGGAATAAGTTTAGCAAAATCCCTAACTTAATAATACTCTTTTGTTTACTTATTATTTGGATCTTCGACACAATATGTACAAATATGAGCTTCTTACCCGAATTCTAGTGTCTACTATCTCTCTCTCTCTTACAGCCTATAAGTAAAACTTGTTTAACAAGTTACTAAAACAACACATATTCTTTATTTGATCTTTACTTTTTAATTTTTATCAAAAATTTAATTTGGATTGTACATCAAGGAACAATATATAGCTATCAGCTTTATCTTTTTATAAACTAGATCTGTTTTATATAAATGAATAAAGTAAATATCCTCTTAGTAATAATTAAATTCAAATGTTGGTATTCATATAAAGTAACAGTGTTCAGAAAAGTCACATTATCATTGGATGATCGATGATGATGATTGAACTTCATGAATTCTAAGACAATTCTTAGAATTGATGAAGTTCAATTTAAAAAGATATTTCTTAAAATTAATTTACCATATTAACTTGTCAAAAAATACTCTGACTGTCTCAAAAAGTTCGGCGTATATCTGGCTTCAATGTTGGCCAATAGTTTAAATTCCCCTGTATAATTAATGTAATATAACTCAACAATATAAGGTGGGAACTTTTTATATATAAAATCATATTTTTCTTCTTGAACTTATAGAAAATACGAAATATTTGAATTGGATTGCCTCATATAACACAATAAGCTATCTGTAGAAAATGACACTTTGAAACAGTAAATCTCATGATAACAGGAAATGTTTATTCATAATACATGTAAAAACAGCAGAATATCGACATCATTGTTGTCTTCGAGCTGAAAAATTACATCAGACCACAACGATATTAAATTGGCAAAGAGGGTGAAAATAAAGAAACCAATAATGGTCATCCAAAAGTGATAATTACTGAACTTTAAGCAGGCTTCTCACATATAGTATCTTTTCAGTTTAGAACAATGACAGATATTACTTGCAAACTCTGTTATAATTAAGTATTGCCAATGGTCCACATTTTTTTTGTAATGTTTTAAAACCACTTGTTATGAATTTTATGTAGAAATGTAAAATTCTTGCTCCTCAAAATCTAAAATGTATACTCGTGTAGACAAAAAAAACTTATTTATGTAAACAGACTATTTTTTCTTTATTAGTTTTAAGTTTCAAGAACGACGTGGTCACACTTTACAATAAAGTCAGTCAAACATACATATATTTTAATATAAGACGATCTGATTTTTTATTAATTTAAAAAGTTCATCATAAGGTCTCAGGTCATCAGTTATCTTTTTTATATTTTACATATAAATTTAGTGTTATGGTCCTGATTTAATAAAAAAAAAACGTTGTTTGTTGATAGACTTAATATATAAATAATATATTATCATAGAAAAATATGGAAGCGTATGATATACGGTCATACTAAAGAAAAGTTTGTAACACATGAAACCAAATTTATTGCCAGGAAATATTTTCATCATTCAATCATTATTCACTCATTATTTAATGTGTAAGACATACACAGACTTGTATGATGTTCTTAGGGAGATTTCCATGCTGTTAATAACAAACATCAGAAGGCTAAGAAATATTTTTATGTCGACAATCCTGTTCTTTGAATTAGTATTTACTAAATATAAATTATTTAAGCTCCAGAAGGAAAACTTATAAAGTACCAATTTAGTAAATATATGTATGTTTGAATTAAATATGCTTTTCTCTTGGTATGTTAGAAACTAATATTTGTAAAGTGAGCAATTAGCGCGGACGCTATACAGGAAAGAGGAAATACTTTAGTGTAAAGTGGACGCTGTTCTTTATTCTCATTAAATGCTTGTCAGGGTGAAACAACAGTTGGTTCAAACTAATATTTGTTAAGTTGGAGAGCAATTAGCGAACTGCCTGCCACATGTCATTGTACACCATAAGTGTGAAATCAAAAAATGTTTGCTCTATTTCACGAAAGACAACGGTTTTTCAATAGGTTCTGCTTTATTTACTTTATTATATTTCTTTGTCTAAAAAAAATTGGCAGCATTTTTGGACAATAAGAAGTATTAAAAGTCAGTTTTAAACGAGGAAAATAAAAAAAAAACTTCACGTTATTAAAAACCAGAATTACAAACACAATAAAATTACCAAAACCCTTTACAATGTTGTGAAAACCTCAATGGCGGAAAATTGTACTCCCGATGCGGCGTAAGGGGTGAGAGTTTTATTTGCATTTACCCGGGCGGCCGCGCAAGAATATTTAAAGAAACAAGGCAGAAGCTATCAAAGAAAACAAAATATTTCCCGAAATAATACTAAAACCGAACCGTCGTTTGTTCCCGAAGAGCGTAACATTAAACGCCGTCCTTAAGGAAAAATTTCTCAATAAAATATTATTTGTAATATTAAACAAAGAATTCGATTAAAAACGTCATAAATCCCGTTTAATAACCAACTCCGCTATATCGTAATTGACGTTATTACGGAACCTTTATGTACTTGAAAGGGCTCAAAGGCTATCTGCAATGCGGATAAACATTACAATTGATGTTTTAATTGAATGAATATTGCATAACATTTCATCGTTTCCCTGATATACGATCATTAAATGAATTTAGTCTCGTTCAATACAATTGTTTATCATTTACTTAAATGGAGAGGACATCATTACAATTTCAGAAAAAAAGACATAAGTAAAAAATGACTAGTTATTCGTTAAATGTTTATTTATTGTTCAATATCAGATGATCCCAGTCATATAAAACAATTTAGTTATTTTTTCAGTAAAAAATGAACTCATGAAACATGCAAGAAGTCTTCAGACTAATAAATATTAAAATCTCAAATGATAAGTTGGGAAACAAGAATAAATCATACTCAATAATTCATCAGCGAGCAACCCCAAAGACGAACTATAATGAAAAAAGCAAGAAATAAAAACTGAATTCGGTATTTGGGCTCACTTTTAAATTATATTAAGTAATTCCCTGAAGCGTCGTTTTGCACTGGAGTTTAACAGCCATAAAGTTCTCTGGCTTGTGCTTCGGTAAGAGAAGTAAAGCTTCTTCATGCTTTTAATTCTGCTTCGTTTTGTGCATTTATTGCGGGCTCCGCAGTGTGCTATTTATACGAATTTAATTGTTTATAGCACTTTTATGTGTTTGAAATATTTGTAGGTTTATTAAACATACTGCTGAGGAAACGATAAAATGACCATGACGTAATAAAAATGAAATATAGGCTACGGTTATTTGACATTATTTGTTACTTTATTTAACACTGTGAAAAAAAAATGGTAGCAAATATATTGACAATGACAAGAAAGTAACATGATCAATTTATCATCTGATATCATCTCGTCTGAACATGACCACGGTTGATGTAAATTAATCGAAACTTTGTGAATATGTAATTATAATAATTAAAAAATGAGTAGCAAATCAGAAATTATTAGTTTTATTTATTTAACAAAAATTATTAATTAAAATTATAATATATTATTATTCTAAGCTTAATTAATCTAAATAAATAAAGTGTTAAAGTTCTCAAAAGGCAAGACAGAAGATTTTTATAAATTGTCTACGAAGTTATTCTTCATTAAGATTGTGAAAACTTCATTACATTCTAGAAAAGTTGTAAAGTCTATCTTAGTCTATTACTTCAATGTTATTCGATTGGTTTAATGTAAGAATAACAACTGCTTTTCATTTAGAACGAATATTAATGAGCCTTTGGGATCTTACACTGAGATATAGTATCTTAGAATGAACTTCGCCTCTTGTTACTTTAAGTTTCGACTTCAAACTGTTTCTATTGATTTAAAATGTTTTACACATTTATCTTATTCTTTATGGTATAGTAATTACTTTTACATTATATTGACATCTAAGATGAAAAGCACATTTAGTGATATTCATTTTAAGCAGTTTTATTTCGTTAGCATCACAAAGTTATGAAATTTTTACTCATAATTAATATTAGGTACTTATAACTTCGATAGAATCAGACCAGTAGTAAGCCGCGATTTTACCACACATGTTAAAATATTCCAGCAAAATGTAGAAATGAATTCAATAAAGAAAATTAATTAATAAATTGAAATATCAAACAAATCGATAAATTCAAATTAAATTACTGAGGATAAAGCGAACACGAGACGACGTTATTAGAAATTAAATAACTTATGATTTCGCTACTAATAACGTTTTAATTATAAATTTTCTGTAAAATAACCGACGCTAATAAAAGTTCTGACGCGCGCCTGAATATATGTTAAGGCAATGACATTAATATACTTTTGTGCTCAACAATTTTACAATATATGTGCCATCACACTTGTCACTATCAAATATACATAGTTACGAAACAATTTAATTATAACTTATATTAAACATACTTTTCATATTTGGATAATAATGCCACTTATTGTAGTATCGGCAACTTGTACTTTACGATACGTAGATATCGGTAATATAACAAGTTTTATATTATATAATTATTGATAACGAACCAAAATTATCAGTTTTAGGATATCAATGTTATAAAATATATTAGTATAATAAATTTAGACTAAGATTCATAATTATGACGAAATATAAATTCAACTATGTCTCATGTAGCCATGTGACTAACTGACTGACAAAATACAAACAAAACATCCCCACCAGGCACCAGTTTTATAAGGACTGTTGTCATAAACATACTTAAGGGCGGTAACTTTTGACCTATCTCCCTGTGAATTGTTCCTCTAAACTTCAGTTATTCGAGATAAAAGGTGATGCCCATGGGTCCCATAACAAAACGCTTGATTGTTAAAGTACTTCTCGCACTGCTGTTGAAATATTCTTCTTGATGTTTATGCATAACTTTACTTTTATAGTAACTTGAACTTAAAAGTTTAAGTTGAGTTTTGCTAGATATTTTTATTGAATTTATAGTGTGTGTGAATATAAACAATTTTTTTTTTGGAAAAAGTGTATCAGTTTTTTAATTGAAGAAGTGTATCTGTTACCAAATTATTTCAAATTATTGTAGACACTTTACGATTATTAGGTAAACGCATGTTACTTATACATATAAAGAGTATACATAGACTTATTTCAATATCAAAAATGAATTTTAATTTTAATTACAAAATTGCCACAGGAAAACATTACAGATATGTAATATAATCATAAAAAATGCTAAATTTTGATTATAGCAATGTGTATCACTTCATAAATATTATAAAATAATATTTTATTTTAAAATATATTTTCTCCACAGTGCGTGCAAGTTATTTTTTTTCAAGGACTAGCCTAATGTCTTACTTTTCAAATAATCATAAATTCTCAGACAAAATTGCCCCTTCTGAATATTATAATACTTAATATCGCAACTTTCTTAGAAGATTAGAATTTTTTTGAACGACCTATTTCCTTTTATGTAGGTTCAAAAGGCCATTACCCTATCTCAAGGTAAAATTGGCAGCAAAATAATTATAAGAAAGGTTTGAACGTATGTCAATAGGGTCTTCAAGTTTATTTGTCTATTTGGTCTTACAACTTGTAATAAACTGCCAATTAACGTTTACTGTTTTAAAGTATAAAATTATATATTAATTTTTTATACATGTATTAAAATTATAACTTAATTAAAATGCTATTAAATTATAACGGACATTATTTTTTAATAAAAAAAATTGACAGCTATTTTAACTGTCGAGAGTATTATACCTGGTAAAGAAAGAGTCCTTAAAATATCGTGACCGTTAAACATCATTAGGATGATATATAATTTATATATTTGTATAGAAGAAGAAATATAGGTATATACTTTATGTACGTTACCAATCGTAAGAAGTGACATTGAAATTAAAATATGTTATCATGTTATATCTTCTTCTACCTGGCAATTTCCCAGCTATAGCCAGGGTCTGCCTTGCATGTTGTGAATAGTTTTGGCTATTTGTTTTTACGACCGGCCGCCTGCCTGTCATCAACCCTCTTTTTGAATCAACATTAATCAGTGATGTTTAAATACTCTTAGAAAGTACATATGACTCAGAAAAATCACATTGGTACATGCCCGGGCCAGGATTGAACCCGCGCCCTCGAGCTTGAGAGGCAGGCCTTTTTACCACTAGGCCACCACTGACTCACGTTATATGCTAAATATATAATATTATCATATTATATATTTAATATATAATATTATCATATTATATATTAAATATATAATATGATAATATTATATATTTAGTAATATTATCATATTATATATTTAACATAAAACAAAAAATATATTACAAATTATTTGCACCTACATATAGTAAAGATACTGATAAATAAAACAATAACAAAAATAAAATGAACTATATGAGAATTGACAAAACCTCACTTAAACATAATTTAGTGAAGATACGCCTAATTAAAATTGGATAAATGAATTAGTCTAACATCAAGGAATCTGTCTTATCATCCTCTGGCAGTAGTTTCTATATAATATATTGTGACCAATATTTTAGTAAATTTATAAGAATTCATTATCATTGTATTTAATATCAAGAGTTAATTTAATAAGTAAGCGAATAATACATTTTTCACCTACCATTTGACGATATTACTCGCTTCATACACGCTAAAAATACGCATGAAAGCTGTGCTAACAAAATTACTTTGTAAACAAGTTAACCCAGATTTATGAAGGAAGTTTCAAATAAATAATTTTTAGGGGCCAAAGTTAGTCGGCAGGTGTCCCTTAATATTTTTTTATGAAACTCGAGTAATGCAATTATGCAAATTCAGAGTGATCGTAGGAAGTTTTCGTCGTTTTTGCTAATCTAAATTGTTTTAATTTTCAATTTGTGTGTCCTTCCCTCGTAGTTGGTAAACATATTGAAGAAAAAGAAAGAGACCATCTGATTCAATTTGGGAAGGAAAATTATATAATCGTCTCCTAACTGTTGTACTCACTTCACGGCATTTATAAGTGAATACTCCCCGATGGAATCCCCGAAATCGACCAAATCAACCCGAAAATATATAACTATTAAAATTCATAAAGAAAAAAATAAATAAATAGTAACATAAAAAAATTAAATGAAATTAGAAAAGATAAATTAAATATCATTGCGTGTCACCTTACACATAACCACTAAAATATAGTAAAATATAAAAGGTATGAAATGATACGTAAGTATCTGTCATATATATAGAAAAAAAATATATATTTAATTAACAGATTTAATTCTTTCCAAATGGATATCACACTATTTTGCACACTAAAGTGTCGTATAAGTTTTTGTTCATGCATGCAATAATATATTCTGTATCAAAAAGTATATAAAAAAATCTCAAAGTCATTTTAATTTATAAAATAATTATATATGTTGAAAATTGCAAGAGGAAGCATCACTGTCATTTATTGCAATGGAAGGAAATAGAGTTCAGAATCTGTCGTCAGATAGACTTATAATATAGCTCCAATAATAAAGACAAATATTTCAAGCTTTCTGAAATTAAAACTAGTTTTGTACCGAATTGTGAGAGTGCTTCGAGTTAAAAAATGCCATTTGACTTCATTGTTATACAACTTTTATAGAAGTAGCAGTAGCAAGTATCAACAACTGTCTCTGTTGTCATAATTAAAAGTTTGAAGCCTTTAATCTGATCCTATATAAAGGATTTATGAATAAATATTCCGCTTAGTAATTTTAGATATTGATTCGTTTTAATAATTCTTGTCATCAATTATTATCAGATTGATGTTTATCGTCAACTGGCACATTTAGTTTATTAATCTACATATTGATGGATTCAGCAAATATATTTTGTTTTAGCCATAATCTATACAAACAGAAAAAAAGATTCAGGAAAGTATGTAAACGACTAGTTTGATTCTAAATAATCTTCAATGATATTTTTATTTAAACTCATGGTTATATATTACCAAGTATATTTTAAAGAAAAAATTATCAGACAGTAGTGATGTCAAATAAAATAGCTACAATATTATATACATATACGTGTGCATCTTTTAAAATATTAGCTGCTAAATAATAGACGAGTTTACAAACTTGGACAACTAGTTAATTGGAAAATTAGTTTAATGGCATGTGCATAAAACTAAATAAAAATAGTTTTAAAATTTATTGTCTAAGTCCTTTTGGGTTGATTATGAATATTATAATTTAGTTATAAATAATGAAAACAAGACTTTCCAAAAAAAGACTAATTGATTACATACAAGCAAGATTACTTAGAATTAAAAGTTGAAGGGATAATTTCCTGATCGTCACATGTAATTGACTTACGACATTCAAGTTGAAAAAACTGTAAGTAAAAATATAATAATTAACAAGTTAAAAGATAACGGAGAAGATTTATAATAATAAGTTAAAAAAGAAGTTCAACGGTTGGTGTTATTATTCATATGCCTTTTACTTGACTCCTTTTTTGATTGAAAGTCCCATATATGTAATTTTGTTCTATTTTCTTGGTCAATAATTATTTATAAATTATATGTTTATATGTTATGATAAAATAACAAGTTATTATAAACAATTATAAGCATTACGCAATACACAAAACAGTTATAAAATCGTGTAGTTATTGAAACCATATATGTATAAGTAAGATATTTCCTTAAACACGTTGATCGACTTGATCAAATTCAAATTCACTTTAAGCGGTACACAGTGTGGGATACAATAAATGGTGAATGTCGCATCTCGTACAATAAGGTATCCATTTTGGCGGGATGATCCCCAGCTGACGTCATTGGTCCATCCGGCTGCGAAGCAAATGAAACTGTCTCCGTCCGGTCCAATCTACGAAAGAACATTACTATTGTAACTATCAAATAAATATAGATTTTATATCATATCATGAAAACTTTTGTCGAATATAAGGGTGTTATAATAAAGAGTAACGCAGTAAATTTTATTCTTGAGTGAAATATTTAAATTGTTTTGAAATGTATGTTCTGTAAACTGAAATCACATTCAAGGTCTTCAAATAAATAAAATGAATGAAATAATATAAAATGTGTATATATATCGAATATGAATGTTAAAAAAGACTATTCGAAAACTAATAGTAGTCCTCTGATCCGCATACTTCAGTTTCGGCGAAGCGCCAACAGCTTTAAAGGCAATGCGGCTGCACCTTTTTCATTTAGCTGTAGACGTATTGAGAGCAATTCCCCTTATCAGCTCTCGAGTTACTGAAATTAGAGCAATCCACTTCTTGTGTGAGAACGTTGATGATAAATGTTTGGTTTGGCTCGAGTTCGGAACGCTTTAGATTTACGTGCTTTTTACACCGGACGATTGATGCTGTTCCATAGAGCCTCTTCATCATTCCTGGATCCATATAAAGTCAATATTTACTAAATCGATTTAACCATTTACCATTAGTTTCTATTCATCGTATTTTATTTGAGGGGTATAATAAATAAAGCAAATATTTATAGCGAGCTCTGTTTCCATATTAGGTTTTTATTTAATACTGTACAATATAAAGGTATTAATAGTGTCTGAAGATTAATTTTATAAAATTGGTTTCATAAAGTATTATTTTAATACCGGAGTCCTTTAAAATGCTTTATTGGCATCATTATATTTCGTATTCATTTCTTAGTCGAGTAAAACTTTGTCGTGATACACTCGAAGGCATTGGATTTATATGATAAGAGGCCCCGAGTTGGGAAAACTTTCCGAAATGAGTTTTGTTTAATGTACTGCGGATATAAACATATCTACTTATATTTTTTAAGAATAAATGTTTTTTAATGTCACATAATAATTCAATGATAAATTATATTTTTTAAATAAATTTCAGATATTCATTGACTTGCAACAAGTAAACTCAAAGGAAATATTATCAAATGTTCCAATTATCCGATCTAATCATATGCTTTTATTATTTGTACTTTGTATTTTAAATCAAGAAAAGATACAATCCGTTTCCTTCAAAAGGAGTAGAACAAGACCCCTTCAAGCTCCACTGAAGCCAAATTACCAACTCTTTGGCCAGTTAAATGTTTATCAGGGCAACTTATTTATTGGGAAATAGCATCCGTAAACAAAATTTCCTTTTTCATTTGATCAGTTACCATCCTTTTGATCTGGAACCCTTATTGGCTCACAGACCTAAGGTTATTTCAAAATAATTTAAATTTGATATAAACATTATTTACTAAATATTATTTACATATTTTTATTTATATCTGAATTATGTAAGCTTTAAAATTTAATTAGTATTTTGAAGTATAATTTCAAAAAATTAACACCAAGCTATAAAACTGACCTAAAAATATAAACTTGGGGCCGTATAATTCAATTAGAACAGAGATTATATTAAAATATGAACATATACGTTTTAGTTGCAAGTTAACACATGAATACACAATGACAAATATAAAGGTAATCTACAAACTTATAATTTATTACATTATACTTTACAGATGTTTGATTCCTAGTTGTTCGTCTTTGAAAGCAATTTCCGAAGAGACGAAGTACTATATTGATCACATTATAGAAGACCACGTCTTGTTTATCGATTACCTTCTCTTGTGATTATGTCGAATAAAACATTACTACAGACAATGGAATTTATAAATGAAGTTATTACGAAAAAGAGAATAATTTGTAATTAGTTAATATAAATTTTTATTGGTATCTACTTCATATAACTACATATACAGTTAAATATTTTTTATGACAGTTGTAATTATCTCTAACATCAAAACTTTAACTGACATTAATTTTTTTATACACCATGAATATTATATGTATGTACGCACAAAAATAATTGAAGCGTTCGTTTGTAAACTCAGAAATAAATACGTTTATCATAGGATATTAATTGCAACCGTAATTTAAATGTTTTGTTGTTAATTTTTACTGACTATTCTTCACAGGACTTTTGACGCTGAATAAGCATCTAATTTTAACAGATCATTAAAATTAATTGAGTTGCTATAAATCATAAGCTGTTTCGCAATCTCTAGCGTCACAAACGCAGTCGCAGGTTATGACTAGTTTATAACTCGTCTTATATAAGAGATATTTATTCATGATTCGAATTATTCCCTAACCTGTTGAATATTGATCACGTCTTTGAAGGCAATTTACGGAGATGTTAGCCGTATTGAGCTGCCATTATAGTCGATGTCTTCAAACCGCCTTTAATTCTGTCAACGGCGTGCCTCGGGACAACTTTATGATTTGACGTTTTTGTTATTCAGTATTATAACCGAATAACCTTAATTTTATTGATATTAGATTATCGTTTTGTAGAAAAAATTATACGTAATACTTTATTGATATAAGAAGGTTGAGTAGTGACTTTATGTTAACTACATATTAATCAAACTACAGATATATCTTCATAAAGAACATAAATTCATTTTTCTTTTAATGTGATAATGCGGATATTTATAACTATATGTGGTGTATCAAATTCTTTAAAGTAATCAGTTGTCATGTGATGGTTAAGACTGATAAAACTAAAATGATTATCGATACGCTAAGTATTATTAGTTTCAATCTGAAATATTTATGACATTAAAATTATCCTCATATAAAGTAAGGCGATATAATTCATCGCAGATAATAAACGCTTAGCTACCAATAAGTGTCTTCACTTTGACGCTAATACAGGTATTCAGACGAGAAACTCAATAAATAAAGTAAAAATTACACCCACTGTCTCGAACGGAGATAGTTTGCCGCCTGATTGCTCTTCCGAGAATTATACACCAGAATAAAACTGATAAAGGATGCGAATACCTAAATATTATAATAAAATTTATCTAAAATTTGTTTTCTTGTACCCATTATAAATATAATTTGATTAATGCAATTGATGTTCTTTAATTAATTTTTAAATTAATTAAGAAGTATAGGAAATTAAATAATAAATAAAATACGAGAAGAGTTTTTATGACGTAAATAAAAACGTGTTAATGATATATTAAATTATTAAAATGAAAGCTTTTATGTGGACGGTGTGAGAGGCGGTCGTTCGAGCAAACGCCTCTCAATGAATGTTCGATATATTAATATTCATAGTCTAGATCAGACGAGATACGTTTAATAACATTAAATTTTAATTCTCCTTTTAAATGGAATGGGAATTAATGGCTCGACAAATCCGCCTCCGCTGGTCTGTTTCGCTTTATCTTTTTCCTTCATGTCACAGTCGCTGGGCGTAATACCGCAAATGAATGCGGATCCACCGGCTCGCTGCGGCCTTTCTGCGGATTTTGTGTTGATTTGTTATATCCGAACCCCAAGAATGTTTTTGTTTTTTTATAAACACTACATTACCTATTACATTATGAGAAATAAATATACAATGTTATCTTTGTAAAATGGTATGCAATAACAAATTTAAAAGCCACAAAAGTTTAAACTTCTACTACATTACGCCGAAGAATCAGATAGAGTCAAATCTTACCTAATATATCCTTAAGCCCATTACGTTAGAAGTTTTTAGAGTAGTAGAAAAACTTGGTAGAACTCCGTCCGACTGTATGACAACTGATAACAGAAGTCGGCGACACTCTGAGCAATGGCACGAGTTGTGGAAGTTTCAACGACGGGGATGTTAGAAGAATTTAGGTCACATTTTATAAAATTGCGTGAATTGTATCGCATTTAATAAATGGAGTAGGTCTCTTAACTTATTTACATATTTTCTAACAAGTTTTAAAAGTTTCATTTGAAGTTCTAAATAAGAGGTAATGATTTTATTTCTGAGAATCAAAATTTTGAACAGTTTGTTGTGGTCAAAGTTAAGTTCCGATGAAAAGTCTCACCACAAAACTGTTTTTACATCACAATTTCCTATCTAATAAAACTAATTAGAACTAAGATAATAAATAATAATACAACGTTACGTTACAGTTAGACGTCTTTGTAAAAGATAACTTATTTTTTATCACGGTAAGATTACATTACGCTGTAAGATTACATTATGGTTACATTACGCTGAGGCAGGGGTCACATTAGGAAAAATCATAAGAAGTTTTATTTTCTAAGTTAAAGAAAAATTTCCAAATATGTTATTAATATATTCTTTTTACGTTAAAAAATTACAAAGATTCGAATTAAATTAATAAAGGCGGTCTCAAGTGAAAACATGACCAGAAAAATTGATATCTATTTTCTATATATTACATATATCGGCGCTATCAGCTTTAATAACGGATGTGACATGAAATATATAGATCTATATATATAATTATATTATTATAGAGAACTAGTAACTAGTCTTTATATGAAATTAGAAGATTCGAATAAATAAGAAAATGTTAGAATTTTATAATAATCCTGGTAGACGTGAATAACTTATTCGACTAATTCTATGCTAGGAACGATTTACATAATTTAGGAAAAGATTGGATATTATAATACTGACGAACCTACAGTTATATAACGAAACATGTCTAGAACCGTTCCAAAGAAACTGGCTTTCAAATTAAAAACAAACTGCATCGAAATCGGTCGATCCGGTAGCAAACTACGATGCTACAAACAAATAAATACCAATGCAGGAACCAGGCACGCGCGCACGCACGCATGCATTTACGCATATCAACGTCTAACTTACTACACCCCTGTCTTTTCATCGGGGTATAATAAAGTAATTTAAAAATACGATGAAATAATAAATGCTCTTATAAATTCTTTATATTACTATATTTAGTAGTATTTTACTTTGTTATGTCACGAAACTAAGGGCTATCTCTCGAACTTTCGTTAACAATACAACTTACATTTAAAAGTAAAATAAATACATCCATATAGAAGTTTATGTGAAGTTTCTTTGAGAAAATAAAATGTTCATCGTTTCCTTTTTGCTCGCTATCACTTGTTTCCGCACTCCTCGTTTCGCACAAAACTGGCGTCTTCTGAATATTTAATTAAGACGTATATTTTTTACTTAGAGCACTTGAATTTACATGTTATGAGGAATGCCTTATGACTCGCTACGTGATGTCAGCGACGGTACTGTTATATTGCAAATAAAACATATTTTGAGACACGCAAGGAATTTTCCTGTCGTCTTTTTTGTATAGGACCCAATTCGTCTACACGTCTACGTGGTGAGTATATGGATAGTATAATTTTTATTAATATTATATTCTTATATATTTCTATTTTGTAAAACCTTCGTATATCTTTTATAATATTATCATATTTGTTAACATGAGTATATATCAGTAATTCTGTAGTATTAGCACTATGTATATCTAATTGAAGGATTATTAAAGTATCTTATAAGGTTTTTCTCCATACAAATACTTAGAAACTATTACTCTCATGTAATATACGTACGGTGTCTGAATTAACGTAGCTTTATGATGCTTTGAAAAGTTGTAACTTTACTATTTAAAGGGACAATGTGTGTGCTTCATACGGTGCATACAGAGAGTGGTTGGGGCTTGGCAATTTATGTGAGCTGCTAGCTTCGTTTGTTAACAATTATTTTAGAATATATAGTCTTACTTACAATGTATATAAACTTATAAAAACAAAACTAATTCATAAAAAACTTCAGATAAGTCAAATGTGTAGATAAAATGATTCGGTAATTGAAACCTTATTGATGAAGAAGAGCCTCAAGCGAGGAATGTGAAGGAAAATAAAACGTGGATCGTCCTGTTCGTCTTGCTTCTAGCGTAGAAGAAAACAATTTGTCAGTACTTTGGGACTAACTTAAGGAATCAGGCGATTTGTATTTATTTACTATCCCTGTTTTACAAATATATTTTGGAGTACAGTCCCTTATCTTTCATTAATCCGTCCACATATTATAACTAACTATTGCTATGTATTTTTCATTGCAATATAATTTATGATTTATTATTATTATATGACACTAGACTAGACGAGACATATGTATCACATCATATCATGAGTGATATGATATGTCTGTTTACTTAATTAATTACTATTCAATGTGTCATTAGTAATTAAATCATAAACTTGATTTATATTTTCCATTTCTAAATAGATCAATTTGTACGGAATACAAACAGAATTAGTTTTGTTCAAATATTACGATCATAACAGTTACAGTTTGCAGTTTTAGAGATGACCACCAAACATCAAATAAATAAATCTAACATAAATCATAATTTGATTGTTTTTTAATAAATATATGTTTTTATTCATAAAGCTACCTAGTAGAGTCATCAAATTCTTTTTCCTTCCATAAAAATCGTTATAAACTATATGCTCATAAAAATATTCATGATATAATGCGCTTTTATCGCCTTTTAAATTTATATTCAAATATATGTAGTAAATGAGAAATATATTTGTATGGAAATCAAAAATTCTAGTTATAATATAATATTGATATTTGAAGTTATAACTTAAACTATTTTAAACCTAACTTAATGAGGCAGTGGTTATGTATTGTGTATTAAATAAATTAGACGTGGTAAAATTTATGTACATTTTTTTTTGTTCTCATTCTTACTGGAGCCAAATAGTTGTATAAATTAATTATTTTAATTAATAAATATATTTTTCCATAGAAATTTATTGCATAAGTTTAATACAATCAGGTATTATATTATATGTTTATAAAACTTTACTGTACCACGTTTAAAACAGCAACATGAATAATTATAGCATTTAGCAATACATTTAATTCTCAGCCACATTTCCGTCAGATTATCTGACAATCAATAAACCAGCGAAGCTTGCATCATTCAAGATAGTATCGGTGTTAAATTACTCCTTCCAGGTATGCTATCGCTTACCGTCTAGTTAGTGTGTACCATTTAAAATCTAAACAATATAAGCTAATCGTATTATGTAACAATACTAGGGATTATTTTTTTCTTCACAATCTTCACTAGGAGAATTACGCATCAGTGTCTTAAAATGTATTGAATAGTATATTTTTTCAAACTTTTATGTCGATTGTTTGTGGAGTTTCATTCTTTGTCTAAGAAAATATCACAATCTTAGAGAGACCACTAAAAATATTACAAATTTTCTCCTCTGATTGATCCTATATTGTCATTACAATTTTTATTTATTTGTAAGTTTAAGAAAATCTATGAACATTTTTAAACACATATATTAAATTATTTCAAACTTTTATCGATTATAATAATATTAGTGTATAATAGTGTTTATACAAATATAAATAGGAAAAGATAAATTAAGACTTTTGTTGTCATTGTTGAAATAGCGAAACGATTCTTTTTTAAACAAACTACTAAGAAATTGATAATGCAAACGATTCCCAATGAATGGACCATTCATATAAAACTAAGATCTTCTATCTTTGATCTCATACTTCAGATATTTTGAGAGCTCAAAGCCTACGGAAACACTTCATATGCGAGCGCAAAGCGTATTCGGAGGCTCCATATGCGTTGAGGTTGTAAGAAAAATCGGGCTTTCCCCTTTTCTTTGAAGGCTTTTCAAGCTCTCGTGAAAGGGGTTGTCAATATTTTGAGCGCCATGAATGGGCTGTGTAGTGGATCTCAATGGCGACTTAAAAACCTACGGTGGACCATTTGTATCGGATCTAATAGCATTATTATTCACAATAAAATTATGTTACATAAATATTATATATGAATTTGATTGTAAAAATGGTAACGTTCATCTTTATAAAAGAACGCAATATATCAATAAAATTATCGCACTAGTGCTTGGAAAAATATATAATAAAGAAAACACATATATTCACAAAAATCCACGAATACATTATGTTAAATATAAAAAATCTAGAAGATGTGTCGGTAGCTGTGGTAAATGCTAGTAATGCTGCCTCGTTTCGAGATGCCTCAAAGCCAATTAGATGCGGCGACAACACAAGTGCTTGATGAATAGGAAGCCGAGTAGAACAGATATGATACTTTGCTACTAATTACACGACTACACTAATTATAATACACGATATGCAAAGAATACGAAAGATAATAGGCTGGAAGATAATTAACAACCAAATGCATGAAATACTTCAGTTGATTGTACTTATTATAATCATTAATATATGATATCATTTCTATAGTATCGTAAGGTTTTACAAACTATGTTTCAATACGATGTGACATCACCACATATGCAAATGTTTTCACAGAACTCGTTTTCCAAAACAAACTTCTAATTAAAGTCTGTCGCAGAAAGTAAGTTTTCTTTTTATTTTTTGTTTCTTTTGAATATATTCATCTGAGTTTAAGTCCGGACTTTTTTATACAAATTAAAAAAAAACCTTCCGAGATTTTCTTTCAATGATGTATTATATACTAATGTTTCAATGTATGTAAGGAATGTTAATATAAAAATTGATAAACTTAATATGAAAAAGAATTTAAATAAAAGCTATTAAATATAAATTCTCTCTCAACTAAATATTATACTAAAATCGGCACATTATTAGGTACAGTCTGCTTAAATCACTAAGCTGCTCTAGTGTATTACAAAGTATGAAGATATTGCAACGAAATTAGAGCTAACTGCAATTAAGTTTAGAAACTGCAATTTAGTTTGAGCTGTTTCAATGCATATAACTAACAACACAGCTGGGACGCGCTTTAAAGTCAGCACGTCATATGAATCATCTAAAGCGCCAGAGCAGCATGGAAGACGGCAGTGCTACTTAACCTTAAATGTATAAAACCTGAGTTGACAAGAAAATTACCTGTTTAGAGAGGTGTTTTATGTAAAATCAAATTTGTATCCGTTACTATAAAACTTATTTAGTAGTTTTTAATTCATTAAATTTGATTTTTAAAACCAATTAAAAATAAATGAAAATTTCATGAGAAAGATACAAAAAATAACATCTAGGTATGGATAATTTTGAATCGATGTTTAGTTATGTATTGTAGACGTTAAATGTCATGCGAATAACAAAGTTCGTATGAATATTTCTCTAATAACCGCAAGAGATCGTTAGATTCTGGCCCGTCATTAAATACAAAATATAAAAGGATGTCTTCACATTGATTGAACTGAAACTTAATAATCCTTTAATAAAATCTCTTTTATCTAAAAATCATCGAGAATATTGTTATATTTCTGAAATCTCCCAATACTTATAGACGTGAAACTGAATCCGTATTGATTTTAACCATCCATCATACTTTTTGTATTCGTGTTTGTATGATATTGAATTTTGCCATCAGATATGAAAACCCCTCAGGCAAATTTTGATCGAGACTTCAGGTGTTGTGTATAATAAAACAAGAATTACGTAGCGTCTTGACCAACTTCAAAGGTTCCATTATACCGAGTAAATACACCAAACATTAGTTTAAATGACAACAGAGTCTACGACTAATAAAATAAAGTTTATATTTCCGTGATCCATTTTTGTACTTGAGTCATTTTCGTTTATGAAGTAAATCGAGAGACGATACCAATATTCGGGAAGTCTTGTTAGTCTCAATATGTTCATAGTTTTGAGTGTGTATTAAATTATAGTTGGGCTTTATTTAGGATTAACTTTGGGATTCTATGAGCTATTCGGTTAAATGTATGGAAATTAGTTTCCTGCAGCACATGTTTGTCCTTGTATAGGTCACTTCAACTCTCGTAATATGCTTTGTTCTGTAATATTTTAGTTTGACTAATATGATACAAAATATATTAAATGTTACCATACCTACAAACGTTTAAATAGATAAAGAAAGTTTCCGTATTTGTTAAATTTGCAGTTTCGATCCTTTAGACGCAGACTGATTTCCTGTTTCCGTTTAAATATTGTCCCACAGAAAGTAGGGCCGGGTACAATACGGGCTTCAATTTATTTTTATTTTATAATTATTTCTCAACTGTTTACAAAAGCTAAATCTAATCTAAAGTAATATTTTATTTAGATGAAATAAAAAACGTAGAAACAAAGTTTAAGCCAATTAATATTTAATTTAGACCAAATTAGTTTTGAAAGAAACTGGGTTTTAAAGAAATTGTTCGTTCAAAACCATAATAAACTGAAAATCTTAATATTAATTTGGCAATGATATTATTAAGACAATTTTTTGAGGTGTATATACAACCTGGAAGTAACAAACTAGTTATTACCCAGATAGAAGTCGACACGAAGTATACTTAATAGAAGCTTATAAATAAAGTACGTCAGTGATAAGTCATCTTAATGTAGGGTTTCACTTAAAGGGGCGTTAGACGCGTGACGCAACTAATGGGATTTCGCAAATAGAGGGGAACCACAGAGCAGGTAAACGAATTCTCTATGAAGGTTTTACAAAAATATATTGAATGAGAAATAGTTTTATTCATAAACATTCTTTGACTTACTGTAACAGAATAAAATAAGAAATTATAACGATTGATGTTATGTTATGAACTTTTATAAAATAAAGAATTATTCACATACATTGTCCTCTTTTCCTTACTCTGTGGTGTCCTTATAATCAAAGCCATGCAATCTTTACTTGGGTGGTCTAGAATTATCAAATGTTTGTTTATAATTATAATGTTCTTGTACGTAGTTTGTTATAAACACTTGTAACAAGCTTATATTCAAATAGAATAATGATGTATCTTAGAAATGTTGATTGCTTTGTTTTGTTTGTATTATACTAAAAGTTTATGATGAGTATGACTTCATTATAAATGTAGAATTGAAATAAGATAAATTCTCAACAACTCTTTATGAAGGTTTGAGTATCGCCTGTTTATATTTTCTTGGATTGAAAAACAATGACGCATTAAATTGTTAAACTAATAAACGTGTCAATGACATGTTTTTCTATTGAGAAAAATATGTATAAAGTTTTCTTATACAATAAAACGAGTTTAATATATTAACTAAGATTTACAAAAAGGATTATTTGCACAAGTAATTGAGATATATACCGTCTTTTAGAAATATAATAATGTCTTTGAAAGACTAAAAAGCAATTCGTTATAAATATTGTTTTGCTATAAATTTTGCTAGATAATATCTGTCGTTCAATAAACAAATTAAATTCAATTTCAGTTTCTAAGTCAAAGTTACAGTAAAGTTCAAAATTAATTTGGAAGTCAGAGATCCTTACTGACAAGCAAAAGGACAATAAACGCAACAATGAGGGTGTCGTCTGAACCTTTATGTTCAAAAAGATTAAACTTGAAAAGGTGACTCTGCAGTAATTATTTTTGAAGCTCTTGTTTATATAATCAGTGTGGCAAAAATTACAAATGTTGATTATATGAAGAGAAATTTATATAGATATTCTAGATCATAGCACGCATCCCAGATATCCCTTGTATTTTGGATTACCTTGGGGAGACCTTAATCTTTCAGTGGATAATGAGCGGAAACGTGTATTATAATTTCAGTCCCCTACCATTTGTTCCCATTTTAAATATTATTATCCTCAAATTTCTATGTATCCCCTTCATCAATGGTATGATTCATTCTTTTTGATATAATATCTTAAAATTTTTTTTCTTCAGTAATGTAAAGGATTTCTTATTTTCATATAGGTAATTCGTTTCATGTTACGAGAAGAGAAAGTATTTTGAATTGATGTTAAATCAAACTTTCGGCCATATTCTGGATTAAGCAATGGTAGAGGGAGATGAAACCAAAACAAAATGCGGGCGCAAAGATTCAACTCAGCCCCGATTTACCTCGTGATCTTTGTTAACGACAGATAAATTTCCTTTGGGCCAAATTAGCAAGAATAAATAAGTTTTATGCTTCGTTTATGTCTTCATCTTCATTACGTTGCCTTTTTAGTATCATTATTTGCAATAAACGTACTTTATACTGGCAATTTTACATTCATTAAGTATCAAATATATTTTTTACTGCCCTTGAGTTTCACATGCAAGTAAAAAAGTACATAAATAATGTTTTATATGTCACTTAAGACAATAAACTGCTGTTGATCATTTCTTCACCCAGAGTTCGGTCGTCAGAATATAATGAAGTTCTTAAAGAAATCCCAATAGCTACAAATTTAGGGAGTACCAAGTTAAGGGTCATATCACTAGCACAAAGCTCGATGATCGATCTAAAGATTAGCTTGGAACTCAAACTTGTAAACAATCACTAGTAGTTAGACGGATGGTACCAAAGGGATCATTAGGGAAGTGAAGCGCTTAGGATTACCTTAATTGGCTTAATAGACGTCTTTTGGTACACCAGTTAATAAGGCAGAGACCAGATTTTGATATTTATGGTATGGGTTTATTGCGTTAATTTTATTATAATATTAATTTTAATTGTTAATTAAAACTAAGTTATTGTATTACGAGTAAATCATTGTTATTGCACAGTCCCCTATACCTCGAATAACCGATGATTTGGTACTTAGTTGCAAACTTCATTTATGATGTGTACAAGTTGATTTAAAAACGAATAATTATTATTATTGTGTTTCAATATATTAAAAAATTAACTAAGCGAAAAATATAAGAATTTTCAAATATTTTTAAATTTCAATTTCCTTTTCAGGCCGCTTAAATATCTATAGATACCACATTTTATTGCTGCCATAAATTATAAAGGTCTTAAAACATAGGTTTCTTTAGATACACATATAAACCCTGTGACAAATTATTTATCGCTTATCTCAATATAATTAAAGCCTTAATACGAACGTATATTAAAATATAAAAGCGATTAGGTGGACAGCAACATTTGGTGGAAATTATAGTTGATTATATAAATAATCCCTTCCATTGGTCATGTATAAATACATAACATATAAATATATCGGTCGTTTAGTGTTTGTGTGCCGGAGGAAAACATATTCCACCTCATTTATATTTATGAGGTCCCTTTTTATCTAGCAATATTTAGATACGTCGTTATGCTACAATAATAATATTATTATAATACATTTTTATGTTGCACGAAACATGGACGTTTATGTAATTATTATATTCCCTTAAAACCATTACCTAAACAATTTGACCAAATGTTTAGACCACAATCTATAATGTTTAATGTGCTTATTGTTAAATTTATTGCAACCTATTGTTGCACAATTAAAAGCGAATTGAATAAATTAGGACAAATACCAAAATCTTTATCGAGTGTTAAATGTTATATTAGGCAATTAGTTGATTAGCTCGGCCGGAGCAGACCGAACACCCAATTAGTGAATTGAAATTATTATAAAATACAATTTAATGGTCCACTGACGCCATCTGGCACATTTTTTGATTAACTTCGCCCTTGTGCTGTTCATACTACCAACAATTATTTGAATGTTTATTTTTCATTTGATTAATTACATTCTGTGCGTAATGTTTTCATAGCTATCTTGTTTTCGTCATGTCAATTAAAAGTATAAGATCTTAATAAGAATCGGGATATTATTTTCAGTAGCTGAAGTTCTACAACTTGGATCGTTTTTGGTCAGATAGTGAAAGTTTTTTGTATTCTATTTGATATCGTTAGCAAGTTATTAAGATGTATTAACGTTTCCAGTAGGGTATTCATCATAAATCTCATGGATAATAGACATTATCCAGTCGAAGCTGTGATCGTGAACGTAGAATTACGTGGATTACCTCATTAGGATGGAGCCTAAGTCCCAAATTTATGGTTCGGGATAACATTGCTTCTTCTTATTGCTGTTGAAAACGATTGGAGTGGATAATTAACATGCCATTTTGAAATTATCGTTAATCGACTTTAGGCTTTTTAACAAGGTTCTAACATTTGAGCCGTATCATTTGTTAGAATAGGATTAGTCTTTTTGCGATTCTGCATTTTGATAACGATGTCCTTTGTGCGTTACTTTTATTTTTGGTATATCATGAATCTACTATATGTTTTTTTGTAATGCAAAAAATAATTGAATATTTCAACCATTATATAAATATAAAAATCATGAATACCTAGCAATATTAATAATAAGTCATGTTGTTGTCAATATACACGCAATGTTTTTAAAATTTTATATATAAGTATTCTGAGGAAAACTTTAAAATGGTCTGATAGTCTACCTATTTCTGAGTCATTCTAGAAATGAAGCCATTTACCCACAAACCATTTGCTCAGTGAGGTTTTTTTGCTTCAAAAATGTGCATTTTGTCCTTCCAATTATATCCCTGCTGACGCTAAAAACTTCCAAATTCACTCAACCAAGTACAGTAAATAAAAGAAAAAAGACAAGTAGATTATACGAAACAAGGTCCCCAGGTGATCGTAGACCGAACGGCTGAACGAATGGAGGGCCGAATGAATGGGCGGAGCGGTTAATGGCCCACGTCAAGACTGTTTTGTGCAATAAAACAAAACGCGTAACATTACGAACCTTGTACGTATTAATCATGGAACCTTACTTGATAGTTTCTTTTATCTCGTCCAATTGAATCGCTCCATGCTTCTGAAGCTGGGGAAGTGAGTGTGTATTGTGTTCAGGATATCGGCTGTCTCTGGAGATATCGTAACAAATTATTGGATTTAATATATTAATGTAGGAATAAAAATGATTTTATATAAATTAGTAAGTACAAAACTTCTTCGACCATCAAAATAAGAAATTCTTATATCAACTGTTCTTTTATTAATAGCTCAAAGCTTAAGTTTTTGTTGGTTGAATTTCTTTAACATTCTTTTCTCAAAGCAGTTGTGAAAATTCCAAGGCAATTGAATTTTCTGCTAGTTTAATGTTTAGTGTAAATTTTAATAAAATTATTTTTTATTTTATATGTTTATTTAACATTTTTTCACCATTTTTAGTAGAATTTAATTTAATTATTTTATTACTTTAGATAATAAAAGTAACTGAATAAAATATTAATCTTAATGCACTTCAACAATATTTATATATAAAATTTTATAACAATATTTATATATAAAACTTTAAAAACTTCATAATATATCTTTTTCTATTTCTATCTTTGAAGCTTTTCAATAAACAAATTAATGTTCCAATTCTATTTTGACTTTTCAAAACCTTAAATTGATAGTGATTTAAGATTTTAATAACATGTGATTAATATATAAAGGTTTTGTTATATGTTTAAATGTGTTGCCGACAACATTTTTGAAGATTGATGAAGACGAGGCAATCAATGGATTTCATCTCCACTAATTTGAGGATTCGATGACATTGACAAATTACACGATAACTTTTTGTTCTCAATTTGTTGAGATCTTGATATTTCTTTCTTGTATGATATTGGGGATATTGTATTAAGTATATTATATGTTAGGAACATATACACATAGTATTACAGATGTTTATGTGATAGAGCCAGTTGGATATTAAATTAAGTTTATTCAAATATAGGTTACAATAATTTTACAAAAAACCAATTATAATTTCCAACTGAATAAGACCAATCAAAAGTTTTTAAGCAAATCCGATACGTTTATAATTAGCCAGGTCCCAACTTCCAATGGTACTTTTTTATTGCTTCTACCGTGCAGTTTCATTTGCAACCTATATTTAACGAGGTTTTCTGAGTACTTAATAGTTTTAGGAATGTGTGACAGTTTTATTATTTAATTTTCTTATTAATATACGTCTTTGATATCAATAAAATAGTTTCTCTGAAGTTACAATCCAACTGTCTTAATACCCTCTGTTCACAAATTCTTTCAGTGACCTATTAATCACGAGAAACTTAATGGCCGTACTTTTGTCATGTCTTTGTAGTTTTTCTAAATGACCAGAGACTTGCGAGAAACGGAACTGTTGCAGGATATATCCGGGTCTGTCTTTGGTAAAATAATTACAATTAATTTGTTCTAATAAAGCTTAATAGAATCTTTCCTTTTCCTTAATTCTTTTATAATATGTGATTAATTAATTAATTTAATACTATTATAGCTACACATATTCTCAGATAAATATGTATGTAGATATATGTATTTTGAAGTTTTAAATATAGTAATATAGATTTATGTGTTGAATTTACTCGCAACTTCTTTAAATTAACAATAGAAAAATTTAAATTTAAATTTAAAACGATTTGGCTATCATGTATATTTATTGAAACTGATTTAAGAAAAATGGAACAAAATCTTTGTTACTTAATCAAAATGTTTTTTCTTAATTTGAATTTAAGATAAAATTATTTATTAAAGGAATTATCTCAAGTTGATTTGAGAACTTTTTATGAAGGCGGTTAAAAAAAGGTGATTTGCAGGTCTGGTCGTACACTGTACCTCTCTTTATGTCAATTTAACTCTCTCCCTGGCTATATACATACCAAATCAATTCCTCATAAACTGAGGTATTCAGTTTTTGCTAACAGGTTTTTATTATAAAATAAAAATAGGACTCCATTTATTATATATTTTTCATAGAAACTTTATATGAAACTTCAAAATTAAACTGTTAGAGTAATAAAGGATGAAAATTAAATGTATAAAAAGATAATATAATCTGTCTCCTCCCGCTTTAATCCCTGCGAACTCTTTCTTCATGCTGTTAATATGGTAATTCTGTTATCATTATCTGTTAAGACCTCGGGGCGTAATTACCGAGATCACACCCTTTAATGCGGTCTTGACGAATTAAGCTTGCAAATTTACCTGTTTACCTTGAAACTAAACGCGGTGTAAGGAACGGGAATATTATATGTATAATCAATTTAAAATCATTGCTGACTATATTAATATAATATTATTATATCAAGCCATATTTATCATATACTTGTATTAATATAAAATATCGAGATATTTTCGTAATCGTGATATTTAGAAAAGCTAAGTTCGAGATTCTTCACATTGATATTAATTAAACAAAAGTATTAAGAACATAATTGCTTTACTTAAAACTTATTATTTGTATACATCAATACGACATTAGAAAATACCAGTTTATATAAAACGTTAAAGAAACAGAATTCATATTTCTTTACGAAACTATAAAATACAATATTTGCGATCAATAATAAATAGATCAAGTATCCTCACCTATGTTAACACGGTCTAAAGAATATTTATGACAAATATGAATACCGTTAGAAGGAAATTACTTGGAATTATTACAGCGCGGGTTTCAAGAGGTAATATCCCGTGAAAATCCCGTTACCGTGTCGAGAAATGTTCGAATGCGTATGTCAAAATACGCGTATAAATAATACTGGGGAGTGATGTATGCGAAATGAATAATGATTGCAGAAAGTACTTGCTTTTAGATGCGGCGACGCTTAACTTATAGTTTTTTTTACACATTTGTACTTCTTTAAGTTATTTCTTATGAAAACTGGAAAGATCATATTTACTCATCTTATAAGATTGAGGACTTGTAGCTTTTTTTCTTGTCTGGTTGTTACTAAAAATTAAGAAACAAATATAAGGTCTTACAAATATATCTACCAACTATTATTAGTAATTTAATTTGAATAATATTATTGTGAGATACTTCAAAGACGTGGCGTATAATGATGAATAAACAAAGTCATGTAGAAGATTTTGAAAAAGATATTAAGACTTTCCAATAAATATTTCTGGCATATTAAAGTGAAGTTACCTGAAACAATATATGTACATATATATATATATATATATATATATATATATATATATATATATATATATATATATATGTATATTTGTGTGTGTGTGTGATTACATTCGAATTATACGTAATATAGTACAAATAATACTATCGAAACCCCATAGCCAACACATAACTCCCTGTCAATAGGTAGTAAAACGGCTCAAGGGCTTAGGGGTGCATAAAATAAAGATTCAAGATCGACTATTGTGACAAATCGTCGGGAAACTATAAAATTGATTTACATCTATCTATTACTGTGTATATTATAATAATTATGGAACTCTTTATTTTAATGACATCCTAGATTGATAAATATGTAAAGGAATTATTTTCTGCGATGTTGGTTAATACATTTATATATACATACTTATGTCTGTTTCCATTATACCAATATGTTAACTGTTACTAAGAATTGTTTTAATTAATATATATGTCATAATATATATACACAAGTTACGAAAATATTTTTTTAGTGCTCTTCGTTATTGTAAAATCTGGTGTAAATTATTCTCTAAATAATTTTATGAGATTGTCTCTTCTGAAAGGAATCCAATTATATTAATTAGATCTGAAGTGCAAAATAAGTAATAATTTCTTAATCAACAAAATGAAATCTTATTTCTTGTAGATGAACGATACTGAAACAGTATTGTTTTTGAATAAGTATATTTAATCAAGAGATACTTTATATATTGGAGCAAATATACTATTATAGTTTAAATAAAATTATATACATAAAAGAATAGGCTTGGTTTATTACATAACAATTTCCCAAAGTGACCCTAAAGCAATAAAAAGGCGGAGATGCAATATTAAGCATACCGCGTCATTATTCATGCGGTGAATGTTATCAGGAAAGGTCAATGCCACAGAGCGAGTCCCACTTAGCTCTAAGTATTTCAGGCACGCAATACTACGCATAAAGGCTAACCACGACTATACGAAAAAAACAGATTGAAAATATATGAATTTTAGTGAGAACCACGTTAGTAAAAAGCCAAACTTTAAATTATAAAATCAAATTTATTTAGAAATTCAAGCAATGCTCGTGGCTGGTTTTTTAATTCCAGCTTATTGCACCTGCAATTTATTTTTCAAAGCCCTGTTTTTATCGACGATGATTTTGTTTTTATTATATTTTAAAAAGTACTGAAAATGCGCCCACTAAAACAGGTTTTCACAGAATTTGTGTAAGATAATAAAGTGATATTTGCGATATAAAGAAATGCGTGGAATTGATCTAGAAATGTATTGTTAATCTTTTTAAAATTAACTGCTAATTAATGTAAATAGATTAACAACACGTATATATCTACTTAGTTTTTTGATTTAATTTGAATTTCAAGTGTTGTAACTACATATACCATGTTTTATATTTTTCTCTTTTACTTTATTTCTCTTGCACATTTATACTCAATCAAAACTATAAACCTACATGCGTTGATATAATAAAACGTTTGCGACATATAAATAACTACATATGTATGTATATAAGTGCTTCTTCTGAATTCCTATCTTCAAAGTTATTAATATAAATTGAATTTCAATCCGTCTACATCCAACCTAAGAACCGGAGGTGGGTCGTGGCTGCGGCTAAGTAAACTTCCGGAACGTTGGATGTGAATTCTCCCATTTGGAGGGAACGGAGAGCACTTCCGCTATTATTTCGTATATCGTTTTGTTTCGTGGTTTACTTAAATCGTGGCTTTTGTTTAATACTTGTCTGCGTTTTCTTGGCACTACGCTTTGTCGAATTTTATGTTTGTGTTCATTAAAAGATTTTAGTATAAAAATTTTCTCTGGAAGAACGACAAATCAAACGATGATTTTATTTTAAATCATTGTCACATGTTTGTATTATTAAAATTGCCTCTTGATTAATAATATAATAATATAGATACTGCTGATTCTTTTCTATAGAAATGTGTACTTCGAAATCAAAATATTTGTATATATAGAGCAGATTTCAAATAAATATGTAGATGAGAAATCAGTCATAAAATAAAGTACATATTAAAATATATATTGAAAAGACTACTTTACTGGAATGTGGATTTTACAAAAAAATATGTGTTCATACACAAACATATCTTTATTTTATAGTCCATCAATGCTACAGGCAAAATAGATGAAGCAAGAAAGCCATCAAGATTCCAAACAGCAGAACAGAAATCGCTACTTTATTTGCTATATAATAAACGACGTTCATTACTTTCCGCCGTCTAATGGATCTTTATCATTTAAATAACCCTTTATACTTTGAAAACTGTATACATCTACTTTGTATATGAAAAACTTACTTTTTCGGTAGACATATTTTGAGATATCATCTATTAGTATTTTATGATTTTAATATATTGACTCATAGCTCTCTTTGATATCTTTATTAATTTTATACCGTTTATTATTATTGGTGGACACCAAAAAATTATTTGTTTATGACTGACAGTTTTTTAAAGTCAGTTTATTATTTTTACAATAATTCAAATTTCATTCATTAGAATACGATCTTTATAGAGATTGTATTAACATTTTGTAATGAATTTGCAGTCACTTTCTTTTTCCTATTTTTAAATGCTTTCTGTTTTAACTTCTATATATTATAAAAATCAGAAACAAAGCCAAATAGATAAAAAAATAAAATAATGGGATATTAACAATATAACATTGGGAGTATGTAATTTATAATCAACAATAAAAATCGCGTAGTACATCTGAAAAATATTAGTTTCATTTAAATAATTAGCACTGTATACTAAAAATGAGTCAGCTATCTAACAGCATGTGAAGCAAAACTTGCCTATAATTAATTACTACGTACATCTGGATGTGATGTGAAACAGTTAAAGATCATACTTCTTCCTTACAATAATCTATTTCTGTTACTATTACCGAATCAGACATATGCTTGTTTATTATTCTTATAGAACAAAAGGTGCTCTTCCTTATAGCTACGAAAAAGAAATTTAAAAACAGGTTGGGTAGTATTTAACTTTTTCTTAAATATATCCACGTAACGTGAAGATTTGAATGCGTCTTTGTGTGTATTTATTCAGCCATGTAAAAATTATTCAAACGATTTGGAGGGGACTCTATAGTCACACATATAAGTACATATTGTTGTATACAAATAGAGTGATTACTAGAGACTATTTTTGGACCAAAGTATGTGAAAGCGGAAAGAAAAAGCCAGTTTAAACTAGAAATATAATGTAAAAGATATGTACATACTTGTAAATACGCATAACGTATGAATGCTTATGTAATATTGATATGAGATAGCAGCCCATGTGACCGCTTCGAATATGTTCGGACAATACCGGATACAGTCGGTTTAATCCCACCGGGTCGTCCAATAACTGTCGCGGAGTTTCCACACAATTTGGCGAATGCTGAATTTTCGTGCTAAAATCTAGAAGGGTTCGAACCCAACGATTTATTTCACACGCATCATTGTTTAGACATCCGGCTGGATTTTGTCGGTAAACTTTCAACAAATCTTCCTCCAATATTTGATCAATAGCGTCCCAGTTACGATAAAGTTTGCTCTAATTTAAGTTGATTTTACGAATCGAGTTTTTTGTTTCGGTACAGTCGACATATACATATATATACTTCGTAGGTATGTGAAAATTTGTTAGGTCCCGGTTAAAAATTGTTATGTTAAGTCAAGTAATAATTGTACACAGGTAATCTTATATGTCGTTATGTTGAGGCTAGAATTACAAGTGAAATAGTTCATAAGACAGTTAAATAACTGCACTCGACTTAAGTATAAAAGGCGCCAGTTTTTACATCTCGGAAGTAATTATCTTTCAAAGTTGTACTGAAGAGCCAGAGTAGGGTTGCACGTCTACGCCTAGACCTTGATTATATATTAAATTAAAATATATTTTATATTGGGTTGTAAAACAAATTAGTATTTTAGGAATGCTGGTAAAATAATATAATATAGTATTCAAGGATAAGTAAATTCGGTACGCTAATATAATCTTCGACGAAAATTTTATATAAAGACTTAAAAATCAATATAATTAACAGTATAATCAAATTGTTTGGGTCATTAAAAATTAAATTGTTGTCTGCTATAAAGCCGGCTGTCACAACCCCGTCAGGGACGCGAATGATCATTTGAATAACTTTTTTCATTATCTCCGGCAACTCAAATACTTTCATACCATAATCCTATTTCGTTTAGTTGTTAAGCCGTTTCCGTTGTAAGATTTCGCAGTTTAAACTTAACTAACTCCGGTTATTACTATTCCTGTTTAAAATTATGTACCTTGAATATAGCAACAAAGAGCAGTACATCGTTGGTTATGAATATAACTGCAACAATTTATTTTTCTGTAAATCAGGTGGATATAAGTCAAAATACATGTTTGTTTATTAAACTAATTGTCATAGTTATTGAATATAGTAACGTTTAAGAACACAATGAATGGTTTAGAAAAAATATATTTTATTAACTACCATTTTCTGGGCTTTTCTAACCTCTTTCTTTATTAACGAGTCAAGTCACTTAGCCTGTTACAATATAAATGTTTTATCATTAAAAGGGCTATACCAAGCTAATAGCATTTTTAAAGGTTGGCTGGACTGTTTCCATTTAGACTGAATACTTTGTTTGAAATAGGCCTTAGAGTTGGAAGGAAAAATATATTTATGTACCATTTAGAGTAACATTAGTATAAAGAATGGAAAAAGTTAAAAGTATTTTAATTTTTATATTTATCTTTACGCTCAATTATAAATGGATAGTACTTAACTCTCATTCCACCTTTTGGTGGTAATGAAGCTATACTTGGCGAACTCACTACCTCAGTAACAGCCTATTCTCTCTAGTTTTTAGGACACCTAAATTAAAATTAAAAGGAAACATATGTATATGCAAGCAAACTGATACAATGACGATGAGCTGTGTCCATGAGGATGGAGGAAGCTTATCGCTCCATCTAGATACGAAGAAGGTCCACAATAAATACCTTTTATGTTTTTCAATTTAATATTTAATAAAACTATCCTGCGGCAGCTATAGTTTATTGGAATAGTTAATTTATAATGTAAAAACAAAAATAAAAGAAAAGAAAATACAGTCAAGATTATGTAAGCTTACCTTATTTTCAATGACGTACTGAACCTATCATAAACTGTAAAATATAGTAAGTGTCATTAAAATAATAAATTAGTGACTTATCTTGTAAATCACCGCTGTAACATAAAACCGAGCGCTAATTGAACAATACGATTGAATTCACCGCGGGTCCGTCACGCTATATATTATTTCATTGCGAGCCAAAATCATTACTGATAAAACTACCGTGTTTTCTCAGCTCGGTTTTTTGTTAACAAAACTTTAGATTTAATTTTAATATTATTCAGTAATCTAAGTTGTCAATACTTGATTGATTGATTACCTTCTGTATTTAGCATCATAAGCAGAAGTGGAGTGGAAATTTATTAATTCTAAGATTTAGCACATCTACGTAAAATGTTTTCTCGGAATATGATGAGTCAAGCTATCTATTGTTTGCTACAAAACACTATTGGTGGCTGGAAGGTATATCCATTGTATATGATTTTCCATCTGGATATTCTATTATTAATGATATACTGTTCTTATGTTATTGGCATAGAATAATTTCAGCTGAAACATTGCTAGGCAATAGCAAAGATCCAGCAATTTCCGTACAAAATTGGATCGTGGTTGAGTGATAGTAATGGTGTGACGTAATTTATTTTACCAAATTGGTATTTTTTTCTGAATTTAGTTAGCCAAACTTCATTGTATGTAAATATTTTTTTTACATTATATGCGTTAATAGTTAGGAATATCTAAAAATGAGTATTTAGTTTTATGTCAGGTAGGTTATGATATGTGTTGTATATAGGATTAAACTTGATTATTTTTTCTTAACATGCTTTCAAAGAATGAAAAGTTAAATAAAAGTTATTCTTAATATATTATATTCGATGGCTTCCAGATGTAGGCCCCACTTCAAAGAAAATTACTCAGACATAAGTTCAAGTTTTAAGGAAATCTATCAGTCAATTTCGTGGAAGGTACGACAGCCTCGACAACTCTAATAACGTCACGTTGTATGGAAAATATTATAGAGAACGTTTTTCCACAAAATAATATAAACTTCCTTAACAATGATTAAAGGAAATTATTTAAAACATTATTTTATTACAATAAATATGATTTATGATGAAGTCGGTTAATAATAAACATATAATTTTTACATCCCCTTCTGATAGTTTAGTTGTTATATGAAAATCATTTAAATGATAATTTTTTGTTCTTTAATCCAATACGCGTGTCAAAAAATTCATGTTTTTAAACTAATATGACATACATTTTTATATGAATTATTTTTTATTTTAGTTTTTAAACATTTTTAAAATTGTCATTGAAATTTATGTTATAGCAGGAAAAACACTTGTGTTGGACTTTAAAAGTTACATGTGATCCATTACCCCAAATTAAATATCATATCTAAATAACGATGCAACCTGGTAGTCATTAAAAAAAAATTCTGACATAACTATGTGGCTGTCTTAAAGCTTACAAATTTATCAAATCTAATACAAATGTATATGAAAATTAGTTAAAATTGTTATTTAGTGAATTATTTTTATTACTTACAAATTGTATTATATTACTTTTATTGCTTTTCCTTAAAGTTATTTTTGAATTGCTTGATAATTATTGACCTAAAAAGCCATAAACAGATGTGTATTGTTTATATGTATGTAATTATAAGTTTATTCCGCAAAAGCAAAGGTTATAATTATGTGTTTCACTCTTTATTATGCTAAACAATCATTGTTTTCTTATGAGTAAGTAGATTACAAATATTTATTTATAATATTTTGAGTTGATGACGTTAAGACGTTAGTAATTATGTATCTTTGGTTTGTCTTTTACGTGATCTATCAAGTTATGTTCGAACCTCCTTTAAATGTCAATATACTTGGGACCCTGCAGTTGCTCATTAAAACTTGTTTCCATGTTTAAGTCACTATAACTTACTTTGTATACTTCGGCTTACCTTGAACCGATCCTTAATTTGTTACTCATAGAAGCCATATTTCCATAGAATAAGTACAGTTAGATATAGTTTGCCAAGCTCGGATCGCGTAAGCCCGATAGTTCGTGACATAGTTTTTGATAATTTCAAAACTATTATGAAGTACAAAACCGCTACTTTGTGGTTTACGAAACGCGAGATATTTTAGGAAAATTGTTCGATACTGACTTACAGCCGTTCCATACGACTTTATTCCGTGGCACGGTACAATTTACAACACTCTACAACAGTAAGACAATTTTTTTAAATATTAAATAGGTCATGGATCAAGCACGATGATATTGTTAGACAGTAAACTGAGTGCAAAATTCTTAACCCTCTAATAATGTTCAACTTTATAATACAACAGTCGTCAACGTCGTTCTTATCCCCAACGTGACTATAATCCCCTCGGAATTGGTTTACAGACCCGCTATATTTCCCACGGATAAATATACCCATTGCTGGTATTGGATGTGACAAATAAGCTTATTCATGTATATATACTTATTATATCCCATTTAATTTGTAATATACATAGGGTAAACAATAAATAAATTGTTGTTTTTTGTATTTGAGTTAGATAGATGATGATGAGGTTGTGTCTATGGTTATATTGTTGTAGTTTTTAATCACTATTATGTCAGTCAAAGCAAGCATTACCAATAATACCTGTCTCTGAAACTCCACTCAAACATTAATTGGTCGCTGTTTACACGCGACACTTTGATGAATAACCGAGCACCGCCCAAATCGTAGCTAACTAGATTTCAACTTGATTACTTAGTTTTCCTTTTTATTACTGTGCCACAATAACTTTTTTAAAGCACATAAAATATGGAAGTAATATTACGGCTTAGAAATTATACACTGTGGGAAAATGAAAATTATTGTTAGAATTTCTGCTTTTTATGTAATTTGACACATTGCAATGTTTTCATCTTTATATATAAAAGAAAGTCGTGTCACACTATTTAGAACTCAAGAATGGTCTTACGAATTTGTCTGAAAATTGGTGGACAGATAACATAGAACCAGGCAAAAGACATAGGATTCTTTTCATCCGATTGAAAAATAAAAAAAAATAAGTTGATCACATCTAAAACCTTTTCTACAGTCTTTAAGAAGGAATAGAGTTCGCCCGGTCAGCTACACATTTCTAATTCTGAAACTAACGCAGACGAAGTAGCGGACAAAATCTAATTTCTTATAATATATTGAAATGGGTTTCTAATTTATCTCACTTGTTGAGTTACTCAGATTTTAACAAAGATGCTCAATCATTATTTATTTATTTTATTTTATTTTATTTATTTCTATTATCAAGTAACAATGACTCATTTAAATAATAATAAATATAATATTTTTGATACTTTTATTTTATGAATAAAATAACATACTTTTGAAAAGTGCAATAAAAACGTATGATTATTTAAAATATACTATTACATACATAAATATAAGCCATAATTATTTCAGTAATGAAACAAAGCTTGCTAAACTAAATGTACCAAATCTTCATAATAATTTACAGCATTGAAAAGTAACGGAGGTATTTCTTAATTAACTTTGTGGTAAAGTTGAAACTTTATTTATATCACGTTTAAGCTAAAAGGTTGGAAGCTGTGCGATTACATTTTTTCTGCGTCGGCCTTTTGTTAACCTTTTCTAACCTTTTGCTTAAATTTTTGGATCATTGTTTTTCAGGTGAGACAATAGTAAAGGGAAATACTACTGATGTAATAAATCTAATCTGATAATAAAATAGCATTTCAGACATTTAAAAACTATTACGTATTGATTATTGTTATTCGACAGATCTTTATTAAGATTAAAAGTTAAATTTTTATCTATAAAATATTAAGACTCAGTTTACTTCACGATAATTTAATTCTCAAGATAAATTGTTATAATATAATTCTTTTATAATTTTGTTCTAGTTTTGTTACATACAGCAAACAAGCTTGCAGAAATCATCTCATTCATAATTTAAAAAATATCCCCATATTATCCACATAACCCGAGAATGATTACGTCTGTGAAGTAAACTTACAAATAAGATAATTATATGCTTTAATACTGAAAATCGGTGACCACATTTAGTATTTCGATGATGACATTACAAGAATAAAAAAAGAAATTTTAGTTTTTAAGACGGTACCAAGCCTAATCACATAAAGCTTTGTCAAAGAAAAAGAAGGAATTCCACAAAAATATAAAGCATTGTTTTTTTCAACTGTGCAATCCCGTAATCATTATATTTTTGTCTATACGTTGAATAATCAAAAATGAGTGTTTTCTCTTCTAATTTAGAACTCACAAAATTTTGAAGATATAAAAAAAGTCACTTTTATCTGTATTAACCGATTTCTTACAGAACCGTACTAAATTATTAATAAATTGGTCACTTCCGACGGCATACTCGTGAATTATAATGGCACCCTTAGTTTCGCTGTATAGAACTGTATAAAGTAGGTACTTGGATAAAATAAGAAAGAACACATTTTAGGCCAATGACCCAGAAGACAGACTTAAGTAGTTTCAGTAGACAAACCAACTCTAAATCCAATCTGTCCATCAAGTAGTATAATATGATTTCTTTATCATAGTCGTGAGTGAAATGGGTCAGTCATTTTGTATCCGTGATATGTCCGGTCTTATTTTTTGAAATTGACCTTACAGCTGTCTTATAAGTTACTCTGGTTAATAACTATGACGCAGGAATAAATACAACATCCATACATAAAGATTATCTTATACAAAGTATTTAAGGCAAGCAAATTTCTTCTAACAAATTGCAGTCATTTCATAATTAAAGTGTCGGATGTTTTGGCTTAACGAAAATCTTATTTTAAATAACTTTAATTTTGTGGATTATACAATAAATTTAGCATAATAACAGTTTGGGGGTTCGCGTGCCTTTGGTTATACAACCTCGCGTCGAATTAATACTAACAATTACTTGAGTTGCACGCACAAAAAGTGAACAAATTGCCACAGTGCGTGCTGGTATGTGATGTGGTACAAAACATAAGAACAAAATTAAAAGAGGATCTTAGATGCTCTCTCGAAAAGTAGTAGTATGTAGTAAATAAGCATAAAAAATTATTATTATACTTGCTCGGCTGTATAAAGAATAATGTTTAAAAGGAATAACTTATATTGTGAATTTAATACACATAATTTATGCCTCATTTGAAAGTAGAATTTTCATAAAAAAATATGTTATTGTCTATAATAACAATAAAATATGTTGAAAGATTATTTAATAAGTTACACGCGGCCTCTTCTAAATTACAGATTAAAATCATCAAGTGAATTCATCAATGACCAGGTGTATAATACACGAATATAAAGTAAATTTTATGTGTAAATAATCACATGCCCAGCTTGTTTTCATTGATATTGAATGAACATATCTATATTAAATTAAATGTTGTTCAAGTCAGGTGTAGAATAGAGCTATCTTTGTTGTACTCGGCTTAACAATGTTATCGAGATGAATTTGATATTTAAGTGGAATTGTATACGTCCACAATTACTCCGAGTACAACGGCAGCAATACCATTCAGTTTTTGGTCCTTTTCAATTAGCCTGGGATCCTTTCTACCCTCGTCACGGAAAAATCCTCAGCTGGATTTTACTGAGTTAATAAATACGGTCTTTTATAAAGAAACGAAAATGTTTCACTAAAAATACCAGGTAAATTATTTATCAAGGAAATACTTCGATACGTTTCTTTAGAAGTTGAAATCGTCTGGAACAGAAGACATCTTTTTGTTTTCTTTATGTCCACTTGATAAATTACGTTCTCTCGACTGATAAAATAGAGCTTAGAGAAGTAATTGATTGTTTTTATGTTTTTTATAAGAATTATAATTAAACTATCTTAGACCATGTGTGGCCCCGTGTTATATTATGTACAATAGAAATTATTCATAGCAATAAATAAAAACACTTTAAATTAAGACCTGTATGCCATATAGCCAATAATTATCGCTGTTTTCTACATGGAAGGAGAGATCCTAGATAAATGTGAGTCCTTATATTTAAATTTTATAATAATATTAGTGATTTATGTTCATCATTCATAAAGTTAGCTTCGTAAATAACTCACGACCCTTCAGTATATCTACTTGACATTTCGGTGTCAAAATTACCAATTAGTAAGGTTGGAGTCAACGTCACTTAATGAGGTTTTTACAAAAATTTTCTATCACAACTCAATATGGTTGAGAAGTGCTAAAAGAATTAAAAAAAAGGCTAAACAAATTTTACTCCTAAAAATCTTATACATTTTCCTTAATGAAATAATTTGAACACAGAACTAACAAAGTATTTTAATATAAAATGAAACGTGCTTAAAATATTTTTAAATCCTCTACAGCTTCATTATGTCTGTAAAGGATACTCGTATGTTACAATTTCAATTTAAAGGTGACTTTATTCAAAGTTTTAATTTGTGAACCCTTTGGCCGTTGGCATTGTTAGTCGTATTACTTACGTTTCAGAATGTACCCTTCAATTTTGTAAGTAATTTAAATTGTGTTTTGTCTGGTTTACAAAAACAATTAATTATCGGCTAAGTATATTTACACATTCAATAAAATCGTGTCAGCTAACTGTTGACTTTAACAATGATAATGTTAAATAAAGAAATTCTATCTGTAAATCGAAATAGCAAATAACAAATCTATAGTCAATCAATCATCTGATGAGAGTCAATAAGTTTGACTCATCTCTTTGACTTTGACGGTGACAAATTATGGAATCGCTTACTGTCATCTTTAACTTTATAAATGGTCCTAATTTATATGACTCAGGTATTCTTTGGAAAAAGCTACAATTGGTGTTAGTGTGAAACTTTCTGAGAGATATTTATTCTTCTTATTTTTTAGTTTTCAACATTCTTATATTAAATTATTTCATATTAACTTTCACATAGTAAAGCTAAAATAATGTAATATTGATAACATTTTGACTATTAAGAGTAGAAGTTCTTTTAAGATACATCTATAACCATACAATCTTAATGCTGGGTTTATTATTAGTACTCCCACGACTATAATTACCGCACACCTAAATACAATGTCACATTTTTTTAGTTCATTCAATAATAGATCTTAAATATGGGTGAGTAAAGGCTACATAATTGCATTTAACAACGTGCTCTTTGTTGGATATAAATATTGAGTGGTTGTCATTGTTATGACAGAAATTATACCGTCAGTTGTGACATATAGAATTTTTTATTCATTTTTTTTTCGGGTGTCGCTCCGGTGTTTCATGTGTTTGTAGAGTTGACAGAAATAATTATTGTAATACAAAGAAATTATTTTTATAACATGTTATCGTCACACTACGTAGTAGAACTAAATTATATTAATTTAGCTACAAATCTATATGGAAATGTGCTTCAGTTCTGTTATTTCAATTATTTCTAATTAGTATATCACGTGCGGAATGTACAAAGCTTTTTAATATATTTTTTATAGTTAACAATTATTTCATGTGTTTTTGTGTGTTAATTGCAATATAATATAATTTTTGTTATCCGTACAACACATTGCGCAATATTTTGAAATTTAAATCTATGTATTTTCCCATGTTCATATGATAGAACAATTGAATTAATCCATTGGGTATATCGTATTCAACAGCGTTAAAAAATATAAAATGTATGTATACAATATGCAATATCTATTTTTCTGTTGTTCTTGTTTTTAATCCTTCAATATGTGACGTAGAACACAAATTTAACCACTTTGTACGAAAAGGTTTTAATTAAGAATTTGATTTATTTTAAAACATATAATAATTTTCTAAACGACTATTAAATATGTTAAGAAATTTCATTCAAGAATATTACCGATTGACGTTATGTTTCATTACTCGCAGCCATTAATAAATCGTATGAGTCCTAAAACACATTATGGAGAAATATGTTAATCGCTCTTATATGAATAATATGAATTTGAACTCTTTTAATGTACCGCTATTTGAAACGAGTGAAAGTATAGAATTTGTATTAGTGATTGATTATCTGATTATGATGTGTGTCATTTTGGTGGCTTAGAAAAGTTCTAACTCAAGAAATATATAAAAGGAAAGTTCGTTAGTAATTATTTAAGGTCGTTTGCCACAGTGAGTACAATTCACTGAAAGAGCAGCGCTAATGCTAATCAAACATTAGAAATACGGGTTCGATAACAAACTACGGACACTCGTTAAATATAAAAGACGTAGCGTAACGATCTTTAAATATTTAGTTTGCTAATTATACTTAAGAAGTGAAATAAAAACATATCTGTAGAATACCATTTATGTGTCTATTGTAATAGTAATTAAATTTACTACTTCGTTTCGTATACAAAAGAATATAATATATTACTCCATTAACATATCTTCTCAGGTATAATAAAGTAATAAGTACAATTTGTTACTTCTTTTTTCATGAGTTAAGTTTGTTGCAGAGTAATTAAGTCTATCGATATCAGAAACGAAGTCAGTGCTTAACTTTAGTGGGTCTCTTAATCATAAAATACAAATGAAATATATATATATATATATATATATATATATATATATTTAAAATGGTTATACAGCAGTTTTACACATTTCAGACGTCTTGTGTCTCAGATCTGATTGATCTGATTGGTCATGTATGTAGCTCAGAATATTATTTATATTTTTATTCGTTATAACGACTATAGTCGTCATTTGCTAATTGGGATATAAGGAAAAGTAAAAGAAAACAATGTGTATAGGAATATAGAATAAATAGATTTTCCTTTGACTAAGCTATTGATTGTTCCAGATAATGCTTTCTTTATTGAATTATATAATAAAAATAGTAAAAAAGAATTTACGAAGGATAATGATTTCCTGATCTTTGAATAAATACATATGTATATACAAATATTTTCCAGTATTGTAAAAAAGTGTAATATGTCTAGTTCTAAAATATTAATAATTTTACAATAAACAAAATCACAATTACGTTACAAGCTTCCCTATTCTACAAGCTTTTATTTAATCTTCCATTTATATTTATTCAAGCAGAATCCCGAAAGTCAACTTTGAAGCACATATATTGTATTTGTATTGATCGAGTTGATTTTGCACACATGTTAAGGATAAAAATGCAAGCTAAGTACCATACTATTCAATAAAACTAAGTGGAACAATTAGGGTGGCGGATTAGGTTAGTTATATACTACTACAGTTACCTTATTAAATATAGGTATTAAAAGACTAAAACTTCTTTATAAAACATTATTTTATCCTTCTTACCTCTACCTCTAACTTTTGGCAATATATGTATTGTAACTGTCAAATTACAGTTTTAAAACTAAAAATTAATCGGATAATATTATTTAATTTACTTGATTACATATCCAGGTACAACTTTGTCTCCTGAATAATGGCAGGAGGTGCTACCAACGGCGTCGAGTCAACGATAAAGTATTTAGTTCACGACCTTGAGCGCTGGTGGAACTTCGTATGATTTCGAGGGAGGCAGTGAACCTACTTGCTACAATACTACGATGGGATCTAAAGGGGAAGGCTCTGGCACACTTCTACTACTTGCGCACTGAAGCCTGTCACCAGGGCTAAACTGCACAAATGAGCCAGATCAGAGCGTGGCGGGATGAACTCTAGCGCGATCTCATGGTGCAATGGAATGAACGACTGTCTCAGCCGAGAGCCGGACTCGCTACTATGGCAGCGGTTATACTCCTTATTAAGGAATGGCTGAACAGACCCAGCTGCCTACCGAACATTTTAGAACTTACCGAAGTTTCAGGAGGTATCTATTTCGGATTCATAGGAAAGAAACGTTTTCTCGCCCAGTCCAGGTTAAGAGGGATCATTTGATGTTTTTCTTGTCTAAAAAGAAGGTATATCTTTATCGCTTTTGGTTCAAAATAAGCTTTGAATCAATTACATATCACAAATAACAATAAAAATGTTCTATAATAATAATTTTAATATATACATACGTTTAAAAATAATCCACAACTATGTAATTTAACTCTATATATTTAATTTAAAGTGTTACATTTAGAAATTTGAATTCTTCGAAAGATTCACGTACTTTTCAGATCATTAATATTTTATCAAAGAACCCCGACTCACCAAACCAGACCTGATTTATGTTATTTAAACAATGACGCGGCGAAATCAAGAAATTATTATTGATATATTGTCTATGTTTATGGATCTTTATAAAAATAAATATCTGAATTATATACTTGAGATTAATGAGCCTCTTGTGAGAGATTATTGTATGCTTTTGTATTTGTCAACTATTTAGATAATGCCGTCAAGAACGAATGAAATAGACAAAGGATTTTTTTTTAAATGTGATATAAATAATAATCAATTACATTGTTAGGCGAGCTGTTTCAATCTTTGTTTTTATATTTTTCTTCATAATTACTTATGACGAGACTCTGACAAATAAAAATATTACTCATTACATAAATAATTATAATACTGATGCACAGACACGAAGAGTCTGCTGTACTGAATTTGGTTTTTATAATATTTAATTGCAGGATATTAAGAAACTTAAGATAAATATATCCAATGTATCCTAGATGTTCTAATTTATATCTTGTTGTCAATAAAATTTAAACCATTAAGCAAGACGAGACGCGGCGTCTAAAATTAATAAAACAACACTTTAATTTTTTATTTGACCTCACAAGAAGACATTAGTACCGTTAACCAATGTAAATAAAACGCCCACTTTAACATTTTATTTCAAAGTTGATTAGCGAAAGTCGTAACGTCGAATAAGCTTCGCCATAAAGCCCTAATAAAATCCCCAATTGACGCGTGTCCATCAAATATAAAAATGTTACATAGATTATTCGGCGCCTCTCGTATGTCCGTAAGCCTGGGATATTAATATTTTCAGTCATATATATATTATCGTACGGCAATAAAATTGCTTATCTTGATACAACTTGTACGTGATTCATCAATTTTATTCAAAGTAATCTGTAAGTACACGAATAGAGTATTTACCTTTTAATATTACTTTTATTTCTACTCAACATCTCTTTTGGTAAGAATAGCAAAAAACGTAAATAAGGAAGGAACTTCTCCCCATCTAGAGACAGTTACTCTCTCCTACGTACCTATTGTATACTAACACTAAAAAAGCAAGAAATAAAATAATTTTTAGGTATAAAAAATCTATTTCAAAATAAATAACATAGAAATACCGAAGTTAAAAACACAAAATAATTGTACACCTAAATACTATTTCTTACCTATATTTAGAATTTTTTATATTGTCTAATAAAAAATTCTAAATATCTGCTCACAAAATCTACTTAACCCCTAATGCAGATAAACGTACACTATTTTTATTTATTTTCCATTAATCTAATTTAATAACTAACTAACATTAGATGACTAATCGATTTTTGTAAGATTGTTTAAGCTAGGAAATAGTATTTAAGTGTAAAAATACTAATATAGTTTATGCTTTTTAGTTCCTGTGTTGTTTTTGGCAAACCGTTTTTTTTAACTTAAATTTTTCTTGTTTTAAATGGGAATAATTTGGTTGTATAGTTTTAAAGTAGAATTGTTTTACTACTATATCAATAATAAAGATGTTTTTAAATCAAATCTGGCAATATGTAGAAAATTTTATAAATTTCGTCGTAAAACAGCCTCACAACCAAGACGGTACTTTTTTAATAAGTTTATTAAAATATAGATGAAGAGAAGATCTTGGGTCTATTGTCAATTCACAAGTTCGAAGAGAGTTTTGTAAACAAGAACAGGTAACATGATTACCAAACAGCCCCATAAGTAAGTTTGTCAGAACTGGAATACTTTTATCTCAATTCTTTTCCTCCCGGGGTTTTTAAAACAGTCGTTTCCTTTGTTTACCTAAATTTTTTTGCTAATAAAGAAATAGAATTTTAAATTTAGATGATAACAGTTGATAACAAAGTTTTTGTTTCTAGCCTCGAATTAATTTCATGGAAGTATTCGCAGAGTGTTACTTGTGGCGATTTTTCATTTTATTGTCATGCTTTTTATTATTTATTATTATACCTATTTTAGTAAGTACGGGATTAAATAAAACATTATTTCAATAGAATTGATATTGTAACGAAACTGTGTATTCATGAAGCAAAGTAAGTAAAACAAAAATCCTCCTTCATTCCACTTTATTCCCTAGTGTCAAATGTCAAGTTAACAATTGTGGTAATGAAAATAAACCTGAGGCATATATGTATTATTGACACTTGCCTAGTACGTACGTGTAAGCTTTAGAGATTAAAAATTAAACATTTCTCAGTAGCTTCATAATTAGCTGTATAGTTGCTGTATTCAAATTAAATTTGTTATAAAAGGATTATAATAATATGTAGCTGTGACGTCTTAATAGAGATATATGATTTAGGATAATTAATAGAATCCGTAACTCTATTTCATAGTGTAGAATAAATATTGAGTTTTTCTACAGAAATAATCTTTGAAGGATCGAGTGTCGGCTTTCACATCGACGGGAAATGTTTAAAAAATATCTCAAGCACCGGAGCCGTGAGAGCCGATGCTCTAGTTGTGTCGGTTGTGGTACAAGTCATAGGTTTAGGAATCTACAATTATAATAACTGTTTTGATCACTAACATTAAGAAAATGGTTATTAAACGGAATTTACTCAGTAACGTAACATAGGCTTGTATATAAGATCTTAATTTTTAATTAAAATTTACTTCTAATTATTCCTCCAAATATATATTTTTTAATTTCTAAGGTAATGGGCAGACGACCTAACTAATGGAAGGTAGTCACCAACGCCCATGGACATCAGCAACACCTTGATTGTGGAAGAGGGAGAGGAAAAGGTGGGAAAAGGGAAACGTCAACCTGCTCCCTCACTTTTTGTATAAATTGCAGCTATTAGAGACTACACACCGATCTTCTGTGAGAGGTTTGTGCTTCCCTGGTCAAGCCAGCCCATGTTCGAGCTGTAGTTACTTAATCCCATCTAGGTTTTACCATCTAGACTATTAGCAATAATATATATTTTATATGAAATGTACCAGTTTGTTGTATAAATTCCTCCATGCTCCCTCCTCCATTACTTTGGAGAGTCTATCAACTAGAATCTTTTAACTTGGACCACAAGCGTTCACAAGTTTACCGTTCATTTGCACACCCCGGGTTTGATATTTGATTTGTAATTAAAATCAAAATTGTCTCATATTTGAATGTGTAAATAGAATATTTACACGTTTGCGCTTTTATACCTTAGGTTTATTTTTCATTAAAAATTATAACAAATATTAACATTGCTTATACAAACAGAATGTACATTTCAAGTGCTATACACTTTACAAATTGCGTTGGCAAGAATGTGAGCTATTTTAAAACTAGTAAATAACACTTTAAGTGTATAAAATCTAGTTTATTATAAATTGTAATAAAAGTGGTTCGCGAACTGTTATGAAAATAGTTTTTGTAATGCTCCATGTTTCGAAATAGGGCCAGTTATTGCGAAATTACAAAACAAAACTATCGCTGATAGAAGAAAGTCATGTAGTTTTAAAAGTTTATAAAATATATTGGTATTTAATTTACAGTGTTTTAAAAAACCTCAAATATACTCGAAACATTTATGCTATATTAAATTCATGTTGACAATGACATTTATCTTCATTTGAGGTAATATTGATAGTTTCTTTTTTTTAACTAAACTTTATCAATCGACTAAAAAAACATTTATTTTTGGCCAGTAATTTAATACATTTATTTTTTAAATTATTTTTAAACGTTTAATGTCAACTTTAGACAACAGGTGATTGGAATTTAGTGTGTTATGCTTCAAATGGAAATATTTGTTTTACGGAACGGTACCCTATAAACATGTGCTATTTATTCTACCATCATTTTGCTTAAACAAATACCAACCTTATTACTATGCGAGATGGTTTAAAATAAATTAAAACACACTGTTACAGCTTCAAAACAGTTTGTACAAATAAAGACTTTAATATATTGGTACATGGTTCAAAACGAAAAATAATATTGCTGTTAAAAACTGTATCTAGAGAATAACAGATTAACATAATTAGGGTACTGAACAAACAGTGTCTTTTTTCATTTATGTTATTGTTTTAACTGATTTAAATATATGAGAGCTTGGAACAAATTGAATTTTTTTTATATTAAGTATTCGCAGCTTTCATTTTGTTTTTTCTTATCAAATGTTTTCACACACACAGATTTTGGACAACACATTTGTATGCATTTTCACTACATTTTCATGCAACTTTAATATTTGTGTAGTTATTTTCGTTGCACTTATTATGTTTCTGAGGTAAGACTCAAAGTTGTAGTTTGTAAGACTCAAAGACAGTTAGAAATTACGTGGCAGGGTGTGTCTTGTAACTCAACTAGTATAAAAAATAGTGGCGTCAAAAATAAAAATAAATTTTACTTAACACAAAACGTTCATTTAACATATCCATGTCTAAAGCTAATATTAAAATTGTTTGTTGATAAACACGTCGATCAATGATAATGAATGCATCGTTTATTTAAAAGCAATTTTGATTTTTCAGGAGGCAACGCAGACTATATTGTACAATGTGTTCGACAAAGTGGATTACGAGCAGAACTTATCCTCTTTCCAACAAGCATGTTTTGAATGAACTTGACCTTTACCCGAGCGGCTTTCCCAAATAAAATTCTTTCAAAGTTTTCCTTTTTGAATTCATCCGCCGTGAATATGACTTTTATTCTCGTGTGTTTAAAAACTTTTGGTTGTTTCGCTTACATTTACAGACCATCGTATTTATCAACAGTGATATTTGTTCCGACTTCTCAGATTAATTCTGTATGAAGCTAATACTTAACGCTCCTATTGATAAAATGGTAATTTTGTAACATTAATTACAATTATAATTATTTTAAACAATCTAAGCAATATTTTGTATATATATAATTTCTACCGGATTAGTACAAACACTGAATTTTTTTCTTTATATAATTTAGAACAAACTCCTACATGTATGAAAAGACTTATGTTATATAATTTTATTGGATAGATTGTCGTGTCAAATTGGTATTATATACATATATTTTTGGAGTTGGATAAAGGAGTTAAGCATAGGAAAATGAAATGTCTCCAATAACCACACGGAAACCATCATAAATATTCAAAATTATTTCATATTTCTCACCAATGTTCCATTTTGATCATAGTTTCGATATTGAAATTGTTTGTGTGTATCGAAATATTGGATAGTTTATAGGTACATATATTAATCACACATTTATATAGCCAAAATATGTTTGAAATGTTTCATTTCCTAAGGTTTAAATAGAATACTTCTGTTGTAAATATATCTTTAGAACAAACTAGTTATTTCAACCATTTTTCAGCCAAACCCGCACAGCCGTTCTTAATTTGTAAATAGTAACACGACTCTCTTTTATATATATAGAAATTTATCTATCAATAAAATGTGTAATAAAATAAATGAATGGTGAAATTAAAACCATATGACAAATAATATTATAATGTTTTGAACATCTTTGTATCAGATCAGACATTTTATGTTCTCATTAGGAACTTTATGATCAGCACGATGTTTATGATATTAGTTGTTTTATTGTGATTGTAAAATTTAGTTTAGACTTTGTAAATCTTTATTGTAGCATCGTGTTACATTTTTATAGTTATTTTAAGTATTGACAGATATTGTTATATGAAGAAATTCATGTTACATACATTTTATATAGGTGATATAATTTTAGAAGATTTCAAACTATTTGAAATCATATAGAATGGTTTAGAGTATGCTATAATAGCAGAATTAATAATCAGTAGGCTAAATAGTACGGGAATTTTTATTGTGCAGTTATTTTAGACGGTATAATTTTGATAATAATCTGGCTACATTCCATAAAATTATATTGAAAAATATGCAACATTTATTTCCAAATAATAATTTTATTTAAAAGTGTTTTAAAGTTATCTGTAGATCTTATTTATGAACTGACACTTAGCTTAGCCCATTCATTTTTCTGTTTAGTTTTATGTGTGCTTTTATATATTGTTGTATTATTTCCTTTTAAATAATATCAATTTATATTTAGATAAAAGGAAGTTATTGATTTGATTGAAATATTTTATATCAATTTAAATTAAACATAAAACTTTAAAATAAAAATCACGTTGTGATACATCGTTAAATAATACCAAACAGTATTATCGACTGGTGATGGCAAAAATATAAAGAAATTTATGGAAAACCGATCATGTAAATATGAAAAAACAAAAAACTCATTACCAAGTCCCGATACCTCTATATATGAAGCTTTTAAATGAATTTCTGTTCAAAAAAAAATATTATAAATTTTGAATTCCTAATAACTCAGTTCCTGTATCGATACTAATAAAAGATAAAACAGTTTGAGACTTTATAGCTTAATAGCTGCAAATGAAAGGAGGGCTGAATAAAACATCCAAAACCATAAATGCTCGACATTGTATTTAGAAACATTTACGAGAAACAATATTTTTATTTAACAAGAGCTTCACCTTGTGAGCGTCGTCGGGCAATTGACTTTACGCTATTACAAGTCGCTGTGGCGTAACTTTTTTCGTATTATATTTAACTTGTAAAATTATATTATTATATAAAGGGAATAAAAAGATTAATTACTATAGGTTTTGATTTTATAGAAATATTTTCATGAAGTAAAAGTTACGCTTCAGTGAATATGTAAGTTTTGATAATATACACTTCTTAGCACCGTTAGAACTAAGTAAGACTAGATGTTTATTTAACATAGAATTTTTTCTATATACAAATGTACAGTTTTCTATATACAGTTACACTTACATTATCTAGAGTTAAAATAAATACGTAATCTTAAGCTTCCAATGAATGCTAAATTCTATTATTGTTCTAAATCTTAGGTAAGAAAAATTTTAATGTTTAAATCAATGTGCGTATCATTATTACGCTTCAATGTATCTTTACAACCTCTCAAATATTTGAGCCAAAAATCATCAGCAACAAGCACATGAATTTAAGCTGGATTTTTTCTTCATCGTTCATTAATTTTGATAACTGAATTGAGTTTAAATTCAATGGCAGCACTAATATATAAATCAGATGTCACGGTTAGAAAACCCAATTCGATGTAGCTCAACATCAATTGATATGAATTAAAATACGAAATAGACAAAGATCTCTAATAATAAATCTATTATTGTTATACAAAACATAGAAATGACAACCGATAGTTTTAATAGCCTTCGTCTAGGGAGTCACCAAAGAAATGTTATCTGATCCGCCACTTTTTCATTGAATCTATAATGAGATTGGTACTATTCATATGAAGTTAGAGATCTTTCGGCGGATTGGAAATTGCATTGTACTTGACGTGAGGGTCTTATACAGGTGAGCTCTTCAAACGATTGGATCGCTTTAAATTGAACCAATTTACAACATGAAAGACCCTCGTTCTATGTGGATAAATGTTTGTCGATCTATTGAGGTTTAGGAGAATACGATAATTGGCTTGATATACCAACAATATAATTGGTTATATCAATAATATACTAGCTATTATCAGGATAAATTCTTCAAACGCTGATATATATATCTTTAGGATCATATCTTCAATACTATAAGTTTAATGTTATATTTTAACATCAATGTGAACGTCAAACGCTACATTTCTAGTCTAAATCAAGTGATCAATATTTATCTGTGAATCTCACTCCAGTGATAATTCTCAACGTAAACGTGTAAGTTCGTCATTTCTTTGAACGTTCTGACGCGTTCGTTACTTTCTACATTCCCACGATTTTATTATACGAAATAAAAATATGAAAAGGAAACTTTTTACAGACAGAATTGTATTGTCATATAAAATTTATCCTTCGAAGCGAATATATTTAAATTTAAAACAATACAAAACAGGCAAATATTATATTAAATACATTAAAACAAAGAGAAGTCCGTAGATTTAATAATGAATATTGAAATGTATAATAAATAAATTCAATACGACTGCATAGTTTTTAGGCCCATAGATATTAATTTTATGAGATAAACATATTTTTTTAAAATACAATTTAGTAACGTCAATTAGTATAAAAAATACATTGACCCAATCATATATCAAAGTTTTAAGCATTGATCACTAACAAGTGTCACTTACAACATTCAATACACAAAACGAGTAGAAATATTAATTTACAATACGTTACACTACGAAAGGAACACAGTCTGTTATCTTTTAGATTATGTACAATGGAGGGTTTAGATCGTTAAAATATCAAAAAGATCGAAAATTAATTACATATTACATTACTAGAAACAGTGGAACGATTTATATACAGCTCTCTTGAACGCGGTGGGAAGTTGTGACTACCTCCGGGCGCAGTCGGTGAGCCGTGAGCGATGACGTAACACCCGCCGCCGCGGGACTGCAAGCTCTCGTTGTAACACCCTTGTTGACGCGGTTCAGACTGTGGTACGACTGTAAGGTAATGTGTTACATGGTAACCTAAGAAATAAGTGGGAGAACTGGAATGTTGGCTATGTTATGATGGTTAGACAACAAATATATTACAGATAATGTCATTATTGTCAACATATTCTTGTGGATCTTGATAATATATTTTGTGGATAATATACCTTTATTTAACTCATTGTTTAAATGGTTATCGTAATATTTTATTACATCAAAACAATGAACTTTTTAATGAAGCTATGGTTTTCAGATTTATTTTGAATTTCTTTACGGGAGTCATATAAAACATAGTCTTATTAAAATTTGTGTTCTCGAAAGTCTAAATTGACACAATGAAAATGAAAAAAGCGAAATATTTCAAAAATTAAGAGAAAAGTAACAAAACATTCATTATAATGGTGTGACATCATTAAAAGTTCCTTTTTCAAAAACCCTACCAGAAAAGATGAAAGTCATTTAAATGCTTGGCCCACATAACACTAATTGTGGCTTCAGTTAATACAATGTTGACCTACTCTCATTCTGAATAAGTGAGCATACAGTATATATTGTATTTACGCTACCATTGTATTCCGTACAAAGATCACTTTATTCTAGATAAAAACATACTAGATAGTTCTCGTGATTGCATTTTGTTAGTGAAAGCCAGGTGCTTTTTCTAGTAGAATTTATTGTCTGAACTCTTTTATACAAGTTCAGGATTTTTTATTCGCTTTTTTATAGCGTGGAAACTTGAATCTCCATAGTCGTTACTAGTTAAGTAGTTCAGTTCAGTTACTAAGTATGAGCTATTCATATAAACTACTAATGCTCCAGTTTCCTACTGGACTGTAATAAAAAGCTTCAGTGAACTATTATGAATTGTATGTATATTAAGCGATAAAATACTGCAAAATTTCACAAAAAAATCTGTTCTAATTGGTATAACTCACATTAGTCAATGGTATCCTGTAGTCCTTTTTCCTATAATCCGCGTAATAGCCACCAGCATCAGGTTCAGAGCGTGCGTCATCTTCGCCTGTGCCAGGACGCTGCAGGCTCATGTAGCCATTCGACACTGGTCTTCGTTCTACAGTAATATAGTTCCAAAAACATAACATCGTCTTAGAATTTAAGAAGAAACTTAGAACTTTGTCATATAAAAAGAAGATAAGAACCGGTATGAGTTGTCATCGTTGCTTCATACAGATACAATAAATGTCAAAATAAATATGAGTATATGTCAAAATAAATATATTACTCACCATATAAGTTAGGTATAATATCAGGGTCAGCATCATCAGCTGGGTCCGGTTCTGGAGCTGGTCGTACCTCAGCCTTCACCGGCGTCGTGCACTGACCACTTCTCTCAGCATACATAGCTTCACTATATAGGAAAATGATTAAAAAATAATATATATTCATCTAAAAATATGAATCAATTACTTTACAAACATAATTTTTATAAAAACTCTTGACTACTGTAATACTAATAATTTTTTTGGTCATGATATATATAACTTTTACAACGATTTCTATTTTATTTAGTTTTTCTTAACTAGATAGTCATAAACGAACCAGTTACCAGTCAGAGTGAAGTTATATTTTTTATAAATATCTTCAACATGCTGAATCGTGTAATCCTATTAGAGAGTGAAGTTATAGGCGATGAATATTAGTCAATATATTTCTGGAGCACTCTGGACAGCAAAATAATTTTAAAAAGTCAATAACCTAGAGTGCAATAATAATAATCTATTAATTATAGACTATTAATTTGTTTGGAACGATTTATCTTTAAGAGCCGTTATTTAAAATTAACATTCGAACCTAAAATACTGTAGGTGATAAAAAGAAACTTGAGAAAATATCACATTAAATTTGTTGACAAATTATAATTTTAATTTGGCTTTCTCTCTGATATAATTTACGAAATTAGTAAACAGATTTGCTTGGAATTTATTCATTTACACTAGTCCTTAATGTTTTTTAATTTAAATTAATCGTCGGCTATAAGGACGAAATTAAATATGTATTTAAGATTTTAAAAACAGAAAATACGAAAAACGAAAATAACTCTATAAATACAATTGCAAAATATATCGTGTATAAATTTAAATATTTATGTTTATAATCCTAAAATTAAAGCTTGTGAAAAATAATTATTTACCTGTCTACAATTATGTATATTATTTATAATATTACTATATGTATGCTCTTACTTATTAGAAGAGTAAAGAACCTAAAAAATGGCTGAAATGAAGGCTAGTAATACCTCGTGTATATACAGTAGGACATAAAAGTTATTTAAATGTAACTATTACTATTCATATAACTCGTCTTTGTCATCACGGTTGCTGCAAAGTAACCGAATCGTCGGGAGTATTTAGTTCATGGTTGCTAAAAAGTAACCGAAACGTCTGGATTATGTAGTTTTTGTTAATAATAACATACGCGTAGTAATCCGCTCTTAACATTAAATGGATTCACCGTGGGTGTGCCGCGTGCATCACGTTGCAGTTGTAGTATTACTTTCGTTTAAATGAATACTCGTTAAAGTCTTAGATCTCTATAGTTGTATTATGCTAATTGGCATTCTAGATAAAAGCGAAACGAGCCTCTAAGACATATGGTAAAATACAGTTAGACTGAGTGTTCGTTGTTACCCCATAACGTTATGTGGCGTATTGATAGGTTACGTTTCGTTATGCGGGCATCTGTAATATTGACCAAGTATGTAGAACGCTTCAACAGAGGTCGTGTTTATGCAACCAGCAACACGAACGAGGGTTTGAAGTATATGACGATGACTAGAACTATTAAACTTACTCCATGAAATGGGATAAAATTATATTTTTGATACTGTAAACATTTATTATTAGAGAATGATATACATTTGCTGAAACAAAAGGTGAGAGTTATAAATGATTAAAACTTATATGTTTATATGAAAAAAGAAATGAAATCGTGAAAAAAATAAGACTATCTGAAGTCGATTTTAGACTTGTTTGAGTTAATAGAAACATAAATTTTAATTAAGGCAGATTTTGTTCTAAGTGTTTTAAAAATAAACGTCTTAAATATACACGATGCCGATATTCAATACGATTATTTTTCTTTAATATAAAGTTAGATCGACTTTTTTATAAAGTCTACGCCCACGCATCAATCTGTATTAAAGTACCCAAAGACCGGAACGTTCATTCGTTGTTACCAATGTTTTCCATATTACAATTATATCATATTATTTTCAATGTTTTCTTCCTAAGTCTTACTATTCCAACATTAATTAATGTTACTTAATTGCAAACTAAAATCACAAACAACGCTTAACTCCCGCTCAATAAACATTACCTCATTACATTGCTTTGAGGTAATGTTATTTACTTGGCCGGCAGATGTTGGTCGTACCTCTAGAGGTTTTTGGGTACAGTGATCACGATTCATAAATATCTCTAACGTTTCTGATATTAAGTTTTACATAAAACAAGATTAGTAGTTGACATAACGGACACCTTAATTTACTATAAGTAGCATGTTTACATTTAGTTAGCCTTATAATTACAGATTAATTATCTTACATAAGTCAACTATGAATATGAATATGAAGAGATAAATGAATTAATAATTATTCATATTTTAATATTTTAAAACTACATACTCCCGACGTTTCGGTTCCTTTGCAGCAACCGTGATTACGGGCAGATGAGTTGTGTTACGAGTAGATCTCATCCTACTAATATTATAATTGAGAAAGTTTGTGAGTGCTTTTGCATGTTTGTTACTTCTTCACGTTAAAACGGCTGAACCGATTTTGATAAAATTTTGTATACAGGAAGCTGACGTCCAGAAATAACACATAGGCTACTTTACATCCCGGAAATCTGCGAGTAACACCGCGGGGCGCAGCTAGTTATTAATATAACAGAGTTTAGGACATACCTCAAAGGTGCGTGCTTGGCCGGTAGTTGTCTATGTCTGTTGAGATGCCGCTTGTACAGTACAGCAAGTACGCCGCAAACTGACATCGCCAATAGTGCTGACATTGCCGCTACTGAGGCCAGTACAGGAGAAAGGCCTAGCGAGTTGCTTTCACCTGATACACAAATTATTTATTAAGATTTCATCTCCCAAAATATGAAAATCGTATAGCTATTATCTACTTATAAATATTTTTTTTTTTAGATCCATTAAAATAAAAGACCATAATTTGGATAAATTTCTTATTCAGTAATAATAAGAGAATCTTAAAATACGCTTATAATACTTAATGTTAAAAAAATAATTAAGATTTAAACATAATTACAAAATACTCCAATATGTTCATATTACCTTAATACATACATATATTTTTTAAGTAACAAAAATATATAAATGAGTTTGATATTCGTTGAAAATAAATTAAATTTGTTTTATATTAAAATTCTAATGACGACTTTTTTCTCATTTAAACGTTATAAGAACAGGTCAAGACTTTCTTAAAGTCTTTGTAATTGTGAAGATTGCAAGTCCCAAATCTACTATTTGCCTCGAAATGTAGTCAAATAGGTTCCGAAATGAATTTCCCAGCGGCCTCTGTAAACTTGGCCCAAGAAACGGGAAGTTTTATCTTTCTTTTATTTCTCCTTAGTTGTATTTTTCATATTTTGCTAGCAATTAGATGAAGTTTTGTATTAAGTATAAGATATAAGAAAAAATATATTTTATATTTAGTTTTATATTTAGTTTATAACAATATGGTAATAAATAAATATGCCTACCAATTTATAAGCATAACTAATAATAAACTAAATATGAGAAGAAAATATACTTTTGTGGTTGAAAGTTTCACGTCAATAAAAAATTCTTTTTAAAATACTTTGTCTCACATTTCTATGGCAAAGTATCTAAATTAAGCCGTCCTATTTTCATAATAATAAAGTGTGACTGGGTAACCTACTTCATTAAATGGTTTCTTATTGAGTGTATAAATAATAAATTTTAAATTTTGTACTTTACATTTTATTTTCTTGAAGATCGAGGTAATGGTCTTACTAAATAACCATATACTTTTTAATGAAAAAATCAAAAATGTAACATCAACATTAGAGAATCAAACTAAGATTCTCTTGAAAATTTAGGTATATAAGAAGCTTTTAGGTATATAATTTTCAATTTGCTCACGCAAAAACCGTTCTTATCTGTAAATGTACTATTATTTACCAGTAAACTTGGCCTGTCCTTTCAGAGCTACAGTCTCAATGGTAGTGACGTCACTTCTGCCTTTTGCGTTAACAGCATAAAGATCAATTCTGTAGCTAACGCCGGGAGCCAAGCCACGAACCTCGAAGTATGGGGGCGTCCGGTTTGTAGATATATTGTATCTTACCTAAGAGAAATATTTACTTACATTAATTTCATGTTAAAGTTAAATATATCAAAAACACAAAAGTATTTTTTTATCTTTTGATCTTTAAGATCAAAATTTAATTGAAGTAATAAATTATAATGAAATGATATTAAATCTTTAATCTTTACATCATCTTATAATCGCCTTAATTAATTTCGTGCGCTTCCTATAATCGTTTAAGGAATCCTAATTTAGAAATTAATTTGGAAATCTCGTGAAAATATTAATGTAACAACATAGATAAGATTTAATTACAGTAAGTGACGGAAGTTCCAGTAATTCCATGAGGAATGTCTGTGGGAGACCACCATCGAAATTTTCGACGCATTCCACATATAATGAGTCCAGGCTTTGGTTCGCTATGGAGCAGTTTTGAAGATGGAAAGGGCGACCTGGGAAAAAATAAATATTTGAGCCTAAGTATATTACATTTCGCTGTAACATAAAACAATACAAATTGTATTAAATTCTCACCGGCGGCTACGAGTTGAAAGATACAAGGGACCTTCTGCTGCCCGACAGCATTCTCTCCGTAACAAGCCAAAGTGCCATATTCCATGTCCGTAGTCGGCGTGTAATTCAATGTGGATGTGTGGCCATGACTGTTGTATAATCTGTGTATAAAATGTTGAAATATAATACTTATGCCATTTATTTGCCTAGTCTCAAAGAAGCGTTTTGATTGTCATCAAAATTTTTTTTTAAAAAGATATTTTGTTTCATTAAGTTATCATTTGAATACACAGTTTTATCATTGAATAAAAAATGTTATTATTGAACTTTATATTATTATACATAATTTAATACAGTAGATAATTTGAAACGACATGATTTTACCTTGGTGGTAACTCCGTTTGTTCTCCAGAGTTGTTGAAGGTCCAATGAAAAGATACTAATGCCGGGTTGGCATCGACTGAACAATGCAAAGACACGGTTTCTTGTTTCAATGCTCCGAAGAGTTCATTATCTTTCCTCTCTGAACACACTGGAGCATCTGTTAGAAGATGTTTTTTATGAAAAATATAAAGCTATAAAACATTATGAATAATTCACTTAGTAAGTAAATAACCTAACATTTATGTACTTTAATTATTAAGTACTACATTTAGGAGAAAAAAGCTAAAATTAAAAGATAATAGATTGACTATTTTACTTCTATATTAACAGACGTAGATTCTTTGTTTTGAAAAAAATAAAGAAATTCATTAAAAACACAGAAACTGTTCTACAGGCGAGAACAGCAATCAAGAACTTAGCAAGATAATTAAAACAAATAAATAAATTCAAAGTAAAAGTCAGAAGATAAAATCAATCTAAATTTACATTTCATTAAAACTTTCAAAGAACAACATGGATAAAACAACAATCTTTTTCTTTTAAAGATTCACAGTTTCTTAAAAGGAAACGTTATGAAACAGAAAGCAACATCGCTGTTTAATAATGGGGTAAGGTTGTCGTTGAAATAGCAACGAAAATTAGATGTGCATATCTGTACATAGAAATGATAACAACGAAGTCATTGAACTAGATAAAGGTCACGTTTTATAATGGTGAATCTATCGTATGTTAATAAATATATTTATTGATTTTATATCACTTTACCTATACTTATTATAAACGAAAACCTAACCCTTTGATATTTTGATATTTTTGCTCGCTTTTCGTTATGAAAATTACTAGAATGAAACGCTCCATAAGTCACTATTATCGCATTAAGTATTGTAGGTGGCTATAGATAATCTCCAGAGATATTTACTGTTTTGGGCATAAACAACGAATAGAAGTTAATAGAATAGTCCGATGAAAAAAAATAACAAGGTGACGTCATCCAATTAGAATCTGGAATTGGAGTTCGAACAACAGCTGGAAAGAATAAAAACAAGAATTCAATTACGATTCATATAATCCAATCACTGTTCAGTAGCACTAATAAAAATGAAATTCTTATTTTTTATCGGCTTCCTATTAAAGTAATGAGGGAAACTTACATTAAACTGTTTATGTTTTAATTTTTTTTAATCGCTTTTTGTCTTTTAGCATAATAGGATTTGCAATTTCACAGAAAATGCTACACAAATGATTTTAATAGTAATATATCCGATTGAACATAAAAATTCATTTTAGATTATTCATAAAATGAACATTAAATTCACTAAAAGTTCCTTCACAAAAGCTTTAAATTAAATTTGAATATTAAATGGGTGAAATTTTACAAAACGATTTCAACAAGATGGCGGTTCAAAATATTTTGCCATTACCGACCCAGGTTCATTCCTATAGGGCGCCGTAAAATTTTATAAGCATTGCGTATATCTGGGATGCTAAAAGCTGATAATATAATGCTATTGGAAAATGCACTGGACCGTGACTACTCTTAGCGAAAGTGCTCTAGAAATGTGAAGTTTTTTTTATTAAATAAATTATTCATCCCCGTAATGAGGTCATTTCACAAAACCTTTCATGAATTATTTAATAATTATTTTTAGGATGCTCTGAATAGAGTTTGTAAACCTTGTTTAGTATTCAATCAAAATACGGATATTCCTGTTTCAATTTGGCTCAAATAAATTCTACCAGCAAATTATTAGCGGATATAGTAAATGAAGATGAATGCAACATGAATGTTTCGGTTTTGTATTACCTTCAAATAAGCCGCAAGTATTGCAATCGACTAATTCGCTCTGAAAACAGACCAGATTAGGTCCATACCAATATGTTCGCTGCAAATTGGCTTCTGCATGCAACCGTGAATTTCATCGCTTCAGTAAACAGTGGGCTGAGACAAGTCCAATATAATATGCAAATATTTGGTCCACGTTCTCTTTGGTAGTTGAAACTGATCTCTAGCTTGGAGTCAAATAATTCCGTTCACACAAAGCACTGCACACTTGGAATTTTTCTCAGTTTGAAAGATGTCCAACTTTTAAAATTGTTCTCACATCTGCGCGTAAAGTGCTGTTTCTGAGATAAGTTTTGGACTCGATATTCGACGTCTAATGATAGTTATAATAAATAAAAGCTTATCGCGAACATTTATCAACAGATATATTTCCTACATTCAAAGAACTTAGAAATAAATTGGAATATGTTTGCTATTCACAATTATAATAATAAGAAATACATAATTTTGAATAAGTGTGTTTATTTTATAGAGAATAAATTTTTTAATGTTATACACTTTAAAAAACAGCTATGTCTCTAACATATAAAATAATATAATGAAAAATGGAATCGACCTACTCTTAATAAAATCAGGTCACTAGAAACAAAATAAAAGGAAATTGCCACGTTGCTGATGTTTCCTCTGGAGCATAATTTGAAATTTATCTGAATTGATTCTGAGCGATCTGTTCATTTACGAAAAAATATTTAACAAACCTATTGAAAAATATTAAAAATATTTATTATAGAAGTTTCATTTTTGTGCCACATGAAAATACAAGGTATTTTCATGTTATTGCAGCAAGAAAGGTAATATTGACTTGGTTACTGTAATACCAAAAGGCTTAATTTTTTTTACGAAATATACATTGATGGTACAGTAAAGCAGACCGGAAATGGTAGGCATACATGCACATGGCAAAATTTACAACGTCCTGTTGTGTTTGTTGGATGACGGCCAATAGCAGAATCACACGTCTGTAGAACTAACACATTTCATTCTAACGATCCCGACGTTTCAACTTTCAAATGTAAAAGAAAAATATAACATGTGACAAATTGAAGGTTTCCCTCGTTAGTTTTGAAGTAACATACATCGCAATATTCTTACCTTGAACCAAAAACAGGTCTAAAAACTGGAAGTTTGTTACCACCGTGAAATGTTTGTAATGAGTACGCGTATATGAATATATTGAAATACTTACATCGAACTAATAGAGATACAGGATTGCTAGTTCCTTTGCCCTCGCTGTTGGCTGCCATACAGGTGTAATCTCCTGCCGCTGCTCGTGTCACACTTTGCAGCACTAGACTTTGTGCACTCAGAATAACTCCTGAACCTTCGTTGTGAAAGATCTCATTGTTCTAGGATGAGATTAAAATAGCTTAGAAATTTTTTGTATAGAAAATTATCTATTTTCTCAGTCTTAACTATTATAAGCTATGTTATTTCATAAATAAACAAATAAAGGCAAATGAGTTGCAGTCTCAATGTTATAAACGTCTCAATCTCAATGGTATAAATTTGTTTATACCTAACAGCGTCATTTATCTAAGTTTTGAACAAATGCAATCTTAATTAAACCATGAAGTAAGCGTATGTATAGATGGATGGTATCAATATTCTCAATAACACCGTATTCCAATATAGTTCTTGTATTACAGTATGTTAAAGCTGTAGCTGCTTACACATGTGGTTGTTTACTTACGTCGTGAAACCAAACCAGTCGGTGTGTCTTGGGGTTGGCTGTGACAGTGCATTCGAAGTAAACATCGTCGCCCTCCTTTATTTCATCAGGGTTTAGATTAGAACCCATCTTGAGATCCACTATTGGAACATCTGTAACAAAAACAAAGTTATATTAAAGAGTTCTTTCTATATAGCTGGAAATATATAAGATAAAAATAGAATAGATAAAATGTAGCTAGAAATATAAATTGTCAGATCTTGGAATCTGTTGAGATTTTAAAATTCTAATTTCATTATAAAATATTATCGTGTAAAGCATTATTACTTAACCGGCGACGTTTATTATATTAGGCAAAAGTGATTCATCATCCCGTGAACATTGGGGCCAAATTCTAATAATTCAATTACAAAGGTCGAACTTCAGTGCTAGCTTAAGGATAAAATGTAATTACATCAATTTCATCTACCCAAAATGTTTTACTATTGCTAGCAGTATTTTAATTAAAATTTATAAAGATTCAAGAGACTTTTCATAATAATAATTTGGGTTTATCTTGCTGCGACTTGGCCCTTCGTTCCTACGTGTCATTCTCCAAGATTTATTATAACCATCCTTTTCAAGCCTGTAACTCTCTATAGCACTTGAAGATTTTTCGCGATAAATTAAGATATTTTTAAGAAGTCGCAACAACGCGTGACTAACTTTTATTTTCGCTGGAGAGACGTAAATTACTGTACATTGGATTTGATTAATTTTTAATAATAAAATAATTGACATCTTTTTCAAATAAAATATAAAGAAACAAATTTTTTATTTTTTATTTTGAACTAATTAATAATAATTTGTTGCCCAAAAACTTGTAGTTCAAGTAACTAATTTATCAGTTAATTCTATTTTATAGGTAAACTATGTACCTAATTTGGGTAATATCTTAAAAACTATATTTACTCTGTTTATTATTTATAAATAAAATATGAAAACATAAATAAAAATTGTTGTAAGTATTTGCGACTATAAAATAAAGGCATTTTAAGTATCGAAAAAGAGCAATTTTAAAAGTATCATATGTTTCCAGACAAACTGAACAATTTGAATCGTATTAAAATTCTTTAATTCAAATAGTTTTCATTCTAAATGTCGCTACGTGTTGGATGTTTTTCCATGGAACGTGCTCTCGAATAAAATATTTAAGCTCGGATGATTTCATTTCAAAATCCAACAATTTATGTATGATTACCTTTTTTTATTCAATAAAAATAACGGAAATATATGTTTTTCAATCAATTAATAACGAATATACATACTTTTGCTTACTTTATTATTAAAAATGAGTGGTTTGATAAAATATGTCGAAGTGTTCATAATATAAATTTTTACTCTAAGTAAATGATATTACAAAAAAGAGTAATCTAAAATCTTTGATCGATATATTGAGAACACTCATTTTAAAATGTATTGAAGTAAAATATGCACTTAAAATTCAAACCGTATTGTTCACTGCTACTGTGGCCCGTCAGTATTATAACAAACAGTATGGTGTTTATATTCCACACGAAGCTAACAGTCGTAAATCATTTCTGAACAGTGATTCAATAACTTACAATGCACATTTAGTTTCCACTTGTCTTCTATCGCGGAGTCTGGTATGCGTTTGTTCTCAGCGCGGCAAGTCAAATATTTACCATCATCCTCAACGCTCGGAACTAGACTTAGAACGCTCAGTGTTTCGTTGTTTTCTGAGAACTTTAAAAATACATCAAGTTATTTTATACATTTAATATTGTTGGAAATATTTTCTACTATAAATAAATGTATGTGTTGTTTCTCTGATTCTTCAAAACTAATGAAGCCCCAATTATACCTGAGGCAACGGTATTTTCCAAGAAATTATATTTAAAGTTAAGCCGGCTTAAGTTTAGAAAAAATATATCTTATTTATTTTATTTATTATATTTCTCCAAAAATATTTTTATAAATCATCATTCCTTTCGAACTTTTGTTTATGATGAATCGAAAATACAAAGTATTAAATATAATTTCTTCGAGAAATCAGAATCAGAATATTAATTAGAGTTAAGAGGATTAGTTGATTTCGGAATTTAATATCGCTTGTTATTTGCCAGAAACAACGTTAAATGTGGATTACAAAGGTAATTATTTATTGCCTGCTCTTCATTGTCAAGACAAATTAATACAATCACAGAACTAATTATATTGAATAAATGCAAAACAAAACAAATTTCAAGTTTGTATGACAGTAAAAAAATCTATATTCCTCGCAAAGGAACTCATTGAATACGAAAGCACCCCTATTTTAGGATAAAAAATATAAGAGACGGAATGGTGTTAGGAAAAAAATTGAAAAGAATCTATTAATTAAGAGACAATAGCATAAAGGACAAAGGGCGTACGTTTTTCGCCATCCGTTTGAGTTGTCTATTGTTCTTCCACCAAGTGACGGAGGCGTCGGGACGCGATCCTGTTGTCTTACACTCCACTTCGTATCTTTTATCTGCTGATACTTGCTTCTCCTTGTTTAATATGTTTACCGTTATCGGTTTCACTGCGTAATGAGAAAGAGAGAAAATTCCTAGTGAGCTTATAGGTACATTCATTTTAAATGATGCCAAGGCGATCGTGAGATCGTCTCGCTTGAATCTAATTTAGCAAAATTTATAAGGAGGCGAGCTTAAACGAAATTATTTGTGATCTTATTAACAATTTTTCTAGTTTCTCTTTTAATTCTTTTTATTTTGTATTCAAGCCAAGTTCCGAAGCAAATTATGTTTTCGAAGAATTAAGAATGTTTCCCCTATTTCATTTGCTTTAAAAGAAAAAAATATATTTATGAATTCGGCACTGGAACCTATTCTGACTAAAAAGTAATACTATTTTTTAGCTTCTAAGACATTTTATTTGACACATTTATCATATTATTGAAAATAATTTATAATTAAACAAAATTTATGTACTCACAGTTGATATCCAAGATTACTACTTTAGTCTCAGGCGGCGCCAGATTTGTGTTGGACGCTTGGCAAACAAGCCTTGCATTTAGATGTTGCCTGCCGACGTTCGGGAACGTCAGCGTATTCACAGTGAGCCCGTCTTCCCTTTGTTCATAGGAATCATCTATGACAACGTTTTCCAAGTACCATGTCAGTTTCGGTCGTGGTCTACCTGTTGAACGAGTTGTTGGACTATTTTACAAACTACACATAGCAACAAACTTTATATCACTCATTATGTTTCTTAAAAACAATGAATTCTTAGTGTTTTGTTTGCGTGTGTTTCTTCAAACCTAGTAAGCAAATCTTTATGAAATTACATCAAAATTTTGTTAATATTGATATGTTTCATGTAATTTAGGGCATTTAAGACGTAAGTTTACCTTTAATTAAATCAAGTTAACACGGCATACGATCACAAGCAGTAAAATTTTACACTATCAGATATGGAATGGAAAGAGATGGACAAAAGAAATAATAGTAAAAAACACCTATCGAGGGGTATCATAAATGACTTTTAGGGGTTTATTAAAGAATTTTTATAAGTTCTGTTTTCATGTAATTAAGTGTAGAATATAAAGAAATATTGACAATATTATTTTCTTTTTCAGATTACTAAGCCCCAATAAAGTAAAAAAATATATAGAATGGTGCTCAGTATGCATACATTTTAGTGCTCTAATAATTTCATCATTAATTAACACTTGCCGTGTCTTTGCAAAGCAGAAACATTATGAAACATTTTTAAATAAGATTTTTGTCAAAAGTTGCTTTAATATCTCTCAACTTTGCTGAGTCTAAAAGTTTCGAATTAAAAACCACAAAAATATAGGACAGCAAAAAAATACGATGGAATTATTATTGTATACTCTTTTATAATGTTTTTGACGTCTTCATTATGTTTCGTAATTGAGATCGTGGTTTCTAATTAAAAATGTGGTGGCGGTTTTGGAATAATATTTAATATAGGTGTTATCATGACAAGAATACGACTCCGTTATGTTTTTAGTTTTAATCACAACATACACAAATTATACTAGAGATATATTAGAGACAAATTTGAAAGTCCCGTTATAAAAGGGATTGAAATTATAAGTATAACTTTAGAGGACAATTGGGTGTGAATGACGAGTGTGGTATGCGTTAATGGTGAATGTCACGGGTGGTCGAAATAGTCACGTCGATATACAGGGTGGTGCGCGATCGAACAATACAACGAATTAATTATTAGATTTTTTTTGTTATCACTTTTTGATTGGAGTCCAATTACTTTTTATTCATTGATACAAATTCAGATTAATTACAAAACATAAATACGATTTATGCCTGAATTTAATTGTAAATATTTTCACTAGCAATTATCTTTCTGATATTGATTGAAACAATTTGTATCTCAAAACAGAGATCACGATAAAAATCACATTTAATATTACTTTATTGAAATCGCGGATCAAATATATTCAGGGGTTATATTAAAGTTGATTGTCTAATATAATTTATCTCGTCACTACTGGTTTTAGATTTAAATCATAAGAATTATTCAAACTCAATGTTAAATCAAGCTTTGCTATTGTTGCTTGTAACGCCCATCCTGTAATTAATGATTATGATACGATACCACCGACACCATCTTTAGATCGTGATATCAAGTTGTTGAAGATGGAGCGATAAGGTCTAATAACGGCGTATTTGATTAATGGAGTTATACGTAACTAGAATAATGGTAATTCTGGTTGTTTTGGAATGTTTTGTATAAAAAAATATTATAATGTTCTAAGCCTTATTATAATGAGTTATTATATTAAAAAATAAAGAATTAAATCTGATTTAATGATTGTAATAGTAATTATATCACAATGACGTAAGTGCGAGAAACAAAAATGAGTGAAGCTTTACTAGCCCCCAATTTTGTATAGGGGAAAATGTAATGTAACTCACAAAATTACCAATATAGTTTAGTGGTTAGGGAAAAAAACATTGTGACAACAAGATTGATGGTGCCGTGAACCAGAATGACAATAATTACGTTCTCGTAAAACATATAATCATTACTGTTTCAATTACATCTCCAAATTACAAATTATCATTTAAAATGTTGTGACCTTAATATGTGTTTTGTTTGTGTTGTTTTATTTTTATATTTTAAATTAGTTACAGGTTCTTACGAATCAACATGTTCTAATTTTTGTTGAATCTTCTGGTATTAATTTTTAATACTAGTAATATAGATGTTTTGACACCCCGTGGTTCTTTTAAAAGAGAGTACTATACGTTGTAAATATAAATGGGCAGACAAAGATGAACCAATTTGTTTATTGGATTGGAGCTGTGTTCTCGGACAACAAACAAAGAAAAACGCATTTTTAAACAGATAATATGTTAATGTAAATAAAATATATATAATGTAAGAACCATGTTCCGAATCAATTTAATATGTCAACATATGTATAATGTAGAGAGAAAACTTCATTTTCATTTTCCAAGCTCCAAAGTTGGAATCCAGAACAGTTGATGAATGTTTTTCTCTATAGAACTTACTTGAATATTATTTAAGTATTTAGACAAGATGTCTTAAATTTTTAACAAATTATTAAAGAAATGTTTATGCTATCAGTTTGAAAAATTCCTCATATCATTTCATATGATACAATAACACACTTTAACCTTTGTTAAAAGTAATAGATTCTGGAAGGCACCTCTCTTATGTTTAAATTGATATCTTATAAAAGCTTACCTCCTTCAACTTCACAAATAAGCAATACGTTTGATCCCTCATTGTATGGTTCAACTAACTTAGTTCGATCTCTTCTCTTCGCATCGTATATTGTCGGTCGACTCGGTGGAACTAAAATAAAACACATATTTTTTTCCAAAACAACACCACGTTTCTAATTTGTCTACGATGTCACCGAAATCTTAAAGGATAAAGAAACTCCATAAAACCTTGACAAGGACTGCTCTTTTTATAACTTCATCCATAATTTTTAAGGAAAATAATAGGATTCAGAAAAAGATATTAAGGTTTATCCAATCCTTCAAAATAAATTGCAATCAAATACTTTGAAACTGTTTCGAGATTGTGAAAATAAATAAAGCAATCTCAAATTTCGTCCCGTGAATAAATTCGTCCGAAATTTTTAATGAAGTTAGAAAGTTTTTACTTTTAAGTCATTATATAAGAATTTGTAATCGGAAAGGGAGTTTTATTATCAAAGCTGGCTCAATTATTATCGGAAACTGAACAATCATTTTAAGAATCATCCAATTATTGCAAGTATCATTCAAAGCCATTTTAAATATTAATTGATGGATTCGCTACTTCGACTTGAGACGCAATCGAATCGAATGTTTCTCTTTCAAATTACTTATTACGTTTCGTTCAACTATTTATATTTATGGATGAAATAATTCAATTACTTACTTATAACAGTGAAATTGACTTTCAAATTTCTCGTTGGTGAGTTTTTAAAGTCTACTCTACATCTATATACTCCAGCATCTATTGCCAGCACGTTGTCAACCATGAGAACTGCCGGGGTTGCTCCTCCTCGGAAGTAGGCCCGGTTCCCAAAGACCAGGGGAGAAGACCAGAGCTTTGGTTGATTGTAAAGGCGACCCCGGATATCGTAACTAAAAAGAAGCTCCATGTATTCATCATCATCATCATCAGCCTATCAGAACCCACTGCTGAGCAAAGGCCTCTTCTAACAGGAAGAAGGTTATACTAACTATGATATAATTCTGATAGTAATGATATATTATTATTGAATATTTTCTTATAAATATGATGTATAACAATTTATTTTGTATTTTTGTTTTTATCTAAAACAATATCTAAGGATTTATCTTACGATTTGTCATGATAACAATTGGATCCCGGAAACCGATGACATAAATTTATGGAACTCCCAAATGACGTAATCAAGTGTCGAGATGTATCAAAATAAATTGATAAATCACCTCGGGTTCGATCTTTAACAGGTTTTAACGAAATAATTTTCCTTTCAACTTCGATAATTATCATAAAAGAATATTAACAAATTATAGATATTTATTATACGCCTAAAGGATACAAATAGAAATATTTTAAATACTATAAGCAACATATTCTATTTACCTGTACAAAGGTTCTCCATCAGATTCCTTGAACCAGAGAACCATGACCACAGCGTCGTCAGAATGAAGAGGCTGAATGTCACACGGCAAAGACGCCTTCTTACCGAGCACACCTTGCACGTCAGATGTAGGAACTGTAACAAAAATAACAGTGATTTTATTTATCATATTTTTATTAACAAAATTTAATATAATCTCCTTTTAATCTAGAGCTCCAATTATAAGTTTTAAAAGTAATTTAATACTCAGTTTTCGACTTTCAAATTTAAACAAGTTATATAGGTTTGAACATTTATTTTAAGAAATGAGTGTGCTTGCTTTAATACTTTTAGATTTAAGTGAAAATGGATTATTGACACGTTAAGTACTGTACCATTCACGAAGATAAAACAAATTTGACGTACGTGGGATGGTTTTTGTAAGGTCTTACAAAATATATTATGATTGGAAAAGAGCAACTGTTGAGTGATATGAATATGCATTTCATTCCGTAACGTTGGTTTGGTTACTCCTATATCGACCTCATTGAGTTTGTTGACACTTCAAACTTACAGTTTATAAGTAAATATATTAATTTGATTCGAAATAATATACTATGATTTTGATAGATGAAAAATTAGGATCCGATACTATCATATATTGCTATAATAATGAGATCTCAGACTTTCGCTAGTATGCATTTAAATGAAACTTGTATGTAGTTGTCGGGTGTACTTTGCGCTTGGTTTATTTTCGTAAAAAAACTACATATTCCTGACGTTTCGGTCACTTTTCAGCAAAATGTGATTACGGACAGACGAGATATGAAAAAAAAGCACGCGTGGTATATCCGAAAAATAATAGTTTCATTTTCTATAAAAAGACAAAGAATATCTATATATAATTTAAATACGACAACAGTTTAGATGATTTTTAAAAAGTCAGCTTAGAATAAAGATCTGTCTATTGACAAATATAGAAGCGAAACAACGAATGCAGACACCTTAATACGACACCAAAGAGACATTGCAATCCTAAGAATCGCACTCTCCTAAATATTTGAGTGGAATGAAATCTTTTCAACTTATTTATGAAACTCGCAAAGATAAATTGGGAAATAAATTAAATATGATGTATTCTATAATTGGTTTTGCTGAAAACCTTCATATTCGTATCAAATTGGAGCGCTGGGGCTTAGATTTATCTAGAAAATATAAGTAATATAAGAAAAATCTGCCCATATGTGTGATTGCTTTTTCAAATATAGATATTATTCTTTCTATAAAATATATTTTTTTGGTTTCAATTTAACTCTTCGTCCATTCAGACATAGTTTTATAAATCACTGAAATTCGTTTAGTTTCTTTTCTAAATAGTTATTTCTGAAGAGAAGCAAATATAAGTCTTTTGAGAGTTATTAACAACCTAGTTAAAATTTGAGAAACATTGTCATGTTAAGATTAAAATAAAACTATAACATTTTATTTATTTTCTTTAATATTATTTCATATCATGAATATACTAAACCAATTATAAATTTCATAACACTTATTTTAGCTAGTAAACTTTCCTTATGTTATCTCATTTAAATACCGAAAAATATAATGGGTGAAATCAACGTCGACCATAAAATATTTTTTCCTTTGTAAGTCGTTAATGATGACAAATATGACAAGTTCAGAATATCTACGGGTTCATGTTAAAATGATATCAAAGAATTTCAAAGGAAATTTCCACTAACATCGACAGATAAATAAGAAGCTATGGTCGTGTTAACACTACAGCTGTTGGGCGTGCCTTTTGAACATGAAGAAATTACAGTTTTAGCGGCAGCCAAACGTGTCAGGACACGAAATATCTTGTTACTTTTAGTAACGAAGTCAGTCACGGATGATTTTATTGGAAGTCATGTTTCACGTTCGAATTGGATGCTCGCACGCTAAGCCGGCCGATAAGTAGGTCATAGTAAGAACACTATCGAATGTATCATAACCGAATTCATTTAGGTTGTTAATTCTGCATACTATAAAATTTATATAACATTTTACCAGTCATATGGGTAAGATGGTTTGGTTAATTAGAATAGACGATCGATTATGCAGTGACAAATCATTTTGGGACCTAAACGTGATAGATAAAAACATTCAACAATTATTAAACATGTTAGAGAAAGTATGAAAACAGTGCCATATAATGAGGGCTAGTATAAAATCTGTACACATCATACATCGGAAATTGGATAACATTACATTACGTTTGGTTCCAAATGAAACGATGGTTCACGTTTATTGTTAAACCACTCACGTCCCTCAAATGTTTGATAATGACATTTTGATATCCGAGAACGGTTTTTGTATTCTTTACATTTTCGTGTTTGTGTTAAATGTAACACATATATGTCCCATCAGAAAGGTTTCGCAGGAGCTCTTTAAATGTATATCTGTCTTTTCACTAACAGTAATTTCAATAATGACAAAAATTCTATTATATAAAAAAACATATTGTAAATTAATAAGTATAGATATTTTCGTTTTTAATTAATTGATGAATTTGGTTACATTGAAATCAGTGGAAATTAGGAATTTAAAGGAAAAGAAGACAGCTAATACAAATGTCATGACATTCATGAAATCAGAGATATTTTATTATTATTACAGTTCAGTTACTTAATCTCTAAGACACTGAAACCGCCCGATTAGGAAAATGGGTATAGTTAATTAGGTTCTAAATAAGATTATTAGAAAGTAAATAAAAATAGTGTTCATTTATCTGCATTAGGTGTTAAGTCGATTTTAGTGCAGATATTTAGAATTTTTTATTAGATAAACCATTTATTATGCTATATTTTTTAATGCAATGTAATGTAGTGTACATTCAACATATTGGTTTTAAAATAACTATAGTTAGCAAACAATGGAATGCCATCCAAAGTAATTGTGTATACAACGTTCTATCTCAATTGGTTTAGAATAACTGCTTTAAAATTCAGTTTCAAGTTATGTTTTGAACGTACGTACAAATATTGCAAGTTTTTTAAAACGAATGAAAGTATTTTGTTTACTTTTTACTAAGTTTAACTGCGTGAACTATTAAAAGTCACTAGTAGAACAATAGTCTCATAACCGGCTTTAACATACCAAAGCCATAAAAAAGTGAGAAAAACTTCTTATTTTTGTTAATTTTATAACTTATTTATACCACTTAATTCCCACATATGGTATTTTGAGCCAAGGATAATAGTATTTCATGGCTTCGATATTTTCCTAGTTACAATACTTTACTTAATAGGTAAAAGATATTTTTTATTTTATTTGGAATTAAGCGATCATATTTATATTACTTATATTTATAATAAAGAGAATCCAGAAATTTTAATGAAGGATTATTAATTAAAGACTGATTATGACGAGGTTCGTTTTTATCATATACATAGCGAAAGAATTTCATCGGGAAGGCTCTGAAATGGAACAATCATCCACAACAATAGCAGACACTGGAAGAGAAATAGATGAAGCTTGATAACCAGTCATGAAAATCGATAGAGCCTTGTGGCTCTGATTTACTGTTCAGAACAACAGTGGCTATGGGTGCTTAGTTTCACAATGCTATAAACAAAGAGGTCTAATTCAAATAAACGACCGGTATTTTCCGGTAGAACATACAACTACTGCAATATTCCATTTGATGAGTGTTCAGCTCGTCATCTGGCCTCAAGGTAAGTATGATTTTGGTAATCACTTACGATTTGGTTAGCAATAAAAAACTAGTGCGAGAACACCTTAAAAAAGAAAGCATATTGTTATACTTAAATACTCGATCTTTATATGAATATAAATATTTGTAAATAGTCATATTAAAACATTTTAATATTTGAGTATACACGTTAATGGAATATTATAGGCCAATCGTTTTATTTCCGATGTAATTTCCTAATTTATAATTCAAGTTTTAATTAGGGAACATTAATTCACAAATTATGTACAAGCTTTATCTAAAGCTTTTTGTGGGATTATACGAAAATTTATAACATAATTAGTTTAATTTCGTGGTAAACAATGAATATTACCGCTAAAAATCAAATAAACTTTGTATATACATACATAATGAGGTTCAAATAATATAGAATTTTGTATCACATAATCTATAGATTCAGGAATAATCAAAATCATGAATAAGTAGTTTGTACTAAACACATCGACTCCTGAATCTTGGAAAATTTGTGATGAATTTCTGATTAAGAAAAATTATTTTTTTACCGATGAAGTTTTCAAAGTGAAAACAATACAATACTATAACAGTTGTACTAATAAGATGTGATGTAACATACAAAATATTTAAAAACGCATCAAGTTACTGAGGAAACATAATATAACGGATGCCAGTAGTTTAAAAAATGCGTGGGCAGAACAAGAAAAAAGTTGTAATAATAATGGATACAGTCTCTATAAGTAGAACCAAAGTGTTACGAGCTAAATATATCGATCAATCAATTGCATTTAATACATTGTTTATTTTGTCAACGTGTTATAAATATGGATCATGTTGTGGAATTTTAATAATTATATTGTTAATAGCAAAACGTGTATTGAAATTTATGTAAAAATTTCCATCGTTACATACAGATAATGATTATTGTAATGATTTAATTAATACAGTTGTAAAGATATTTTCAATATAACAAAATATAGAAAAAAATACAGTTAAATGAGAAATTTAAAACCGTATAAACAAACCGTATTGAAATGCAGACTCCAGAAATGTACCGTTGAATATCTTAGAAGACGAGTAATGTAATAAGAAATGGGAACAAGTAGCAAATCTACGATGCAAAGACTTTCATTATTACAGCAACCTCCGTACCATGTTATTGTTCCTGGCCAAATAGAATTTTGTATGCCGTATTTAATGTTTGTACAGCAAGGAGTTTCATTTGGTCTTAAATTGTGCAGTTTAACCATAAAGCACAATCTACATACTTTAAAAATTCTGTGAAGATAAATGTATGAATTATTTCACTCTGCTTCACTAACTTACTATTTTCTATTCTAAACCATTTAAAGTTAGACCAATTGGTAATACTGTTATTTATTATTTTATATTAGGTTTATTTAAAAAAAAAAAAACAATTAAAATTCATTGCGATAACTGTGAACTTATTAATATTCTCTTTAGTATTTTTACTAAGCTAAAGAATTCATTTCGAAATATTAAAATAATATTATGGCAGGAATTATTAAAATTTATTTCCTTACATTTTTATATTTACGGTTGTTAGTGTTGCAAAGAAATACCTTCAATTGTTATTAACTTAAATGTATATTAATTAATTATAAAAAAATAATTAAATAACTACATAACACTGTCATAAAATAACACGGCAGTTTTAAGACTACCAACGCCAAATTAAATTACTATTGTTAGTTCAAACAAAAAATATAAATATCAATATATTTTTACAGAACACCTCTTCAGCACTTTAATATTGGTTTTATTCCAGCATAATACTAAAAAAACAATCTGATAGCTCGTACAATAAAAATGAAGGTGAAATTACATACATTTTATATGTTATGATTTTTATTGAAATGATTCTTTTCCTTCTCTATAACAATAGCACTATTCATTGGAAGTTTCATATAATAATGTAGTGTATTGATTTACTATTAATAGATAATGTAGTTCCTTCATCTCGTAGTATAGTAGCCGTCTAGATACAAAGATAGTAATGCTCACTTGCGGCTAACCACAGACAATATCATAGTCAATAGCTTGAGTAATCGATTACAGGGATAACTCGATTAAGTTTCATGCATGTACACTATTAATGATGGCATCGGCTTTGAAAGTTCAAACAAAAGGTTCTTATTAAACTGTTATACTTCTAAATAATTTAATTGTTTATTTTTTCATCATAGTTATTATTTATTATCTTTTATATCTGACTTCAACACCAATCAAGAAATACTCGTAATTGACTTTAATATCTTATTCCATTATCACATAGAAATAGAATTACATACCGATATGTTTTGCAGTTTGTCGTAATAAGACATATGAATAAATATAACCATTCCTTTCATTTAAAATATACATATACAATATTATACTCAAATATATATAATTATATGTAATATACTAATGCCTGTAATTACATATAACTAACATCGTCTATATCTTCTGAATATTTTAATTTTTTTTGTATAATTTAAACTTATTAATAACAGAAAAAATGTTTGATAGTAACCCAATTCACATTGACACGCTACAATGTGCACATTTTGCACGTACGTTGTACGCTCATAAAATTAAGAATTTAACTAAATATAGTATACTATATAATTTGAGACTAGTTAGTTGCTATCGAAAGATCAAAAGAACCAATTCAAATTAATTCCTAAAGGTTAATTAAAATTTCGATATTTCTCATATAACACAGATAAATCGCATCGAAGAATTTATTCAAAACCATTCCTCTTGTACCGCGACAGGTATTAGACTTAGCCGCTGGTAAAATTTATAAGACCAGAGCGGTTCCAAACTTGTATTGATATCGCTATTTAATTAAAAGTTTCACTGTTACATTGTTTATCGTACCAAATAAGTTACGATACTAAAGGTAAATAAAGTTCGAAACATAATAAATCGGTAGGAATTTCGGTAATAAATTACGTTCTTAGCAGCTAACGGCACGCTTTTATCAAAGCTTATTTTACAAATGACCGTATTTGTCATGGCTTGGACATATATATAACATGGTAACCTCACGTCAGTAAAACGATAAAGCAAACGAGAAATGAAAAGGTCGAGTGGGAAGATGAGAAAGAATCAAGAAACAGATACTATGAACATTAATAAAACACCGATAATATTTATTTTAAATATCAGCTTATAACTTATCCTTATTAATCCTTGTCTAGAGCGCCCACGTTTGCACATCATTTTAATTAATTAAATTATGAAGATCATTATATAACAGTTATTTTTGTATTACGAATATTTAATGTGAATGGGTATCAATTTATAAATTATTCAATAACATTATCACCGAGCCGAAATCAGTACATTTAATGAAAGGCAAGAAACTCGGCTGTTATTTTTTGTAATTAATTCTATGTACAATATGTAAAACACGTTTTATGTTTTTTTATATATCATCCTATCTCTTGTAATAATTCAGTGAATCAATTAGATTTTTAAAAGTAAAAAGTTTTACATTTACTTGTATCAATGATAAATATAACTATACATTTACGCTAAGAACATAAATGTCTTTAAAAACTTCTCACAAAGCAACTCAAGTTAACAGTCCGCGTGGACCAGGAAATGCTTTATCTAATAATCACTAATACTTCTTTCTAACATAAATTAAGTTACAAAACCTCGTCGCTAGTCGAATCTTATTCTTCCATTGTGCTGTAGACTAGTTCGTTCAAAGGTCGTCGCCCACCCGTCGAGTATTTACGACTCGGGATGATTCAATCATATCTTAGAGTTTTTTGTAGTTTCCGGATGCAATGACGTTCTCGCTCGTGGGATTACTTATGATGTCATAAGTTACTTATACTAATCTAAATGATTACAAGAATGAGTTTTTATTATAAAGTATAACTAAAATATAGTTAGTTTTCAACGATATTGTCTTTAGATATGTGATCTTGTAGAATAGATGGCACGAAACGGCACAAAACTTGAATAGAAACTAAACGTGAAAACACATATGTATTTAGATTTTTTTTATGAAATAATATGATTCAATACCTTTAGAACATTTAATTTTCAGTTTTAAATTCCATTTCAAACAGAAAGAAAAAAAAATGTAAATTTTCAAAGCCCCACTGGAATTTGCAGATATTTAAAATATTCCGGTGCAAAAAGACAAGCTAAAAATTTAATTTGTCAATACCGACCGCCTTACCTTTCAAAATGCTCGATTTTAGATATACAAAGCGTGAAGCCGAATGTTGGAACGCAATATCTTGCATTGGCAAAATTGAACACATAACTTTCCTTTATACGCTCCTAGGTGGAATATCCTATCCAAAGATACATGCTTTGTCAAAACTATTTAGGTAATAAACATTCATATATATATTTATTCCATTATATTGCATACATTTCTTAGTAAGAGTCGAGATTAATGGTGTTTTTTAAATATAATTAATTTCAAAAAAGTTCAAGGATAAAATAATGAACACTGAAGTGATTGTCAGTACATAAGTCACGTTTAAATGGAGCCTTAGAAATGGATTGTTTAAGCCAACGGATAAAATCATCCCATGAGTCTATAAATGTTCTTTTTGAGGCATGCGTGTGAATCCCAAAGGATACCCCAAGATTAATTGGTCTAAATTTTAAGATAAAAAAACTGCTCCGATTTACACGACTCTATATTTATTTAAATACATAAATAACAAACAAGAGAAGCCTTTATGCTTAAAAACTAGAATCCCCATTGAGATTTTGATCACGATAACATAGAAATGGCGTAGTCAAAAATTCCACGACATTAGAAAGGCCGTATTCATTATACAAGATGAATCCGAATAGAACCCTCTCTTTCTGTGAATAAAAAAGATTTCATATATCCCGACGTATTCAAAATGCTTTAAAAAATATTACATTACTGATGTTTGTTAGTATAAGTTAAAAAAAGAATCGCCGACGGCATGAAGATATATAATAGTTGAGATATGAAATGTTTTTATAAAAATAACGAATAAAAAGTAACAAGAAATCATAAATATAAGCAAAAAATGAATGGATTTTTTTAAGATTTTCATACATTCGCAGGTACGTGGAGACAAATAGTAGAAGAGAATTCACGTACGCTTCAAGTAGGTAAACATGTCTGCTAGCATGCTCTCAACATTATGCTACAAATAGCAAGCTCATTCATCTTGCTGAAATCTGTTTTCCAAGTGAACATACAAGCTAGTTAGTTTTATCTTAATATTTGAAACAGACAACATTTAGAGTAACTCAATTAGTATGTCTGTATTAAAAATATCAAAAGGAGAAATCATTGATATTTTTTACTTAAAATAGATTTTTATTTTTAACGTTTAACTTTTAATGTATAGATCATGTCATACATTCAATGTTTACAGAAACAAAATTAGTTTTATATTTCGCATCTCGATAATAAAAATATGGTATACGAGTTTCTATATAAAATTCAGGTAAACAGTTTCCTCGCAAAGTGTAACATTAGTTATGTATTCACGTACATCGATGTGAACGTGTACTTCGGTGTACATCAAGTTATCTTGTATAATGTACAGGTAAACGGATCTAAAATAAGCATTACATACCAATTTACCAATAGAGCGATGCCTCAATCGAGTTAGCTGAGCTTCACAAGTCACTTACGACTTACATTATAACGAGAAGCGGCGCTTCTTTGATTGTAGCTTACATTCTTAGCCGTATCTCTAATGGTCACACAAGGGAATCTTGATATTTTATCTAAATTACGCACTAAGAATTTGTTAGTACTTAGTACTGTAACTTTTAATTTGTATGACGTAAAATATAGTAACTAACTAAATTAAGTTAATCAAATTAAAATAAGCGGTAACAATAATAAATAGTCGATTTAACGTGTGGTTTGTGTTGTAACTTTGATAAGTGTATTACACAATTAACGTATTAAAATTTATTTATTAATAATTTAATATATATTACGTAGAACCACAATAATTTATTCATACTAGCTCCAATTAAAGAAAAATGACATAAATTCAACGTACATGAAGTAAGTAGCTCAGAATAATCTGCCATTTCTAAATTAATCATTATATTCGCATTGAAATAATAAAGCATTACAATACTGATTTTGATATCTGTCTATCTCAATTTTAGGGAAGTTTAAATGTTTAACAATAAAATTTTAAACAAAGCTAAGCCAAAAAATATGTATCTATATTATAAAAAATATTTAATATGTCAATTGAAATATTATTAAGATATTTATCAAGATATCACCTTTGCACTCAACAGATTGTATAAGAGATAACAATAAGGTTAAAGATGGGATGCGGTGAGGCGTCCCGAGTAAAGTGCACTTCGTAATTATCCGATTAAAGATCGTACGGCTATGCCTTAACCGTTCAGAGATACTTTTCACCGCTTAAGAGCAACCAAAATAGGATTCACTTTCCTTAGATGAATATATTTTTTAAGTAGTAATTGTTCAACGAGCTAGCTAAAGTATAAGTTTAAACTTCCAGTCAGAACAAAAGGTAACCATGTGACAAAGAGTAACAAAAGTTAAGTAATAAGTTGCACGTTATATTAATTTATAATATCACCTCCGCTTTCTAATTTTCATATCTTGTAGTTCAGGTACACTTAAACGCCGACTTAAAACTTGGTGCGCAGTTAACAGCAGTAGTAAATATACGGAAAGATAAACCGGTAAGCGGTTCTGAAACTTGCTGCTGTATTCATGAAGCGAGAATAACATAATTGTGCTTATCCGGTTTTCGAAAATATGTGGCCTCATTCAATACATAACACAAGAACTTTAGGCATTCAAACTTAGCTTATAATTTTCATAAACTTTAATACAATTTCTACAGTAAGTGGTCACCGCAAAACTTAGTCCAATAAAAGTACTTGATAACTTGCAGAATTATTATATCTTTAGGATTTTATTTAAGTTATGGCTTCTTGAGAGAACGATTTTCTTTGAAAATGGGTTTTTGCAACTATATTTCACTTGCCTTTATAAATATCTAACTGGGTTTTATAATAAACGTACTATAAAGAAGGCTTATGCTTAAAATTATATTACACCGGAATAATAACTACTCCATGGAAAGATTCATTTGGGCTGTTTTATGATTGAGTTTTAGAAAAATATGTGTGGGTGATGATGAAAACGACTAATAAAATGAAATAGTTGTTAAATTAATTTATAATAGAGAATTTCATTTGATATTCAATTTAGGAAAAAATATAAAAAATGTATTCTTATTATTTAGAGAATAATAAAATGAAAAGAAATAAATGAAAACCTGAAAAAAGTAACGAATTATATAACACATAATTATAAAATTTTGTACCAAATATTCAGCAACTAGATTTCATTTTAAATATTAATTAGGAATATTAAAGGTATGAAATGTTTATTAGAATTTATTTTAAATAAAATAATTATATTCTTAGAATATAGGATTTTATAGAAAGTTAAGTTGCTGTATGAAAAAGAATTATTTTTTTGTATTATTCTGGCCTAAATAAAGATTTTTTTATTTTTGTATTTAAATTTATCATAGATGTCTAATTAAAAACTTTATTTTTTAAAACTGTGCGTAGCATCCACTTGATTAAATTGTAAAATCAAAATTACAATGCGAAAGCGATAGTACATAAAATATCCAATTATATGTAAATTTTAATTATTTCAATCTAAGTATTGGAGTACGAAATGCACAATAAATATAATTCAGGGATCAGCCGCATATTACAAAGTCAGTACAATATTTACTTAAATTAATATTGTGAGTAAATTCTTAACCAAAGAAAAAGAGTATGAATGGTTCACGCATAATTAGCGACACTATATTCAGATTCGCTGCTCAGGTATAATCTTTTCACTTAAAAGCTTCTCCGCTATGTTACGCAACATGCGATAAATGGGAAAGAAAACAGGTGAACTATTAAAAGTGTCAGAGTAAAATAGAACGTCCCGGTACATAATATTATTAACAAGCATCCCACGCATCCAAATTAAAAAATTGTATAATTGGCGTTATTCCTTAATTATTAATCTTTCGAGGCAGCCGACTTTCGTAACGAGCAATTAAAATACATAATTATGTCGAGGACAAAGATTGCATCACTTTTAATCTTTTGTCAGAAGGACAAACAATAGTCTTATTTGTGTTTCGTTTCGTTAAAACATAACCTAGTTACATTATACGCCAGAAGTTCAATTAATGAGAATATTTTTGATATCAACATTCAAACGGCGGGCTCGAATCTTCCATTGTTCGTTTTCAACTCCAATATCTATTTCAACTTCCATTGTAATATGTTTTAATTACTTTCATTACTGTGTGTCAGAGGGATTATTTGAACGTTTTATTCTACTTGAGCCGATACCTACTTTCTTTCGGAAAGTAATTAGTTATATAACGACGCACATGGGAGATGAGTTTTTATTAGATCTTTTTATATTTAAAGGTCAATTTGAATTAAATTCTTTGCAAAAAATCATAAATTACTTTATTTTCCCAATTAAAGAAGATGAAATATTATTTTTACGAAGAAATTCCTAGTTTTCTTCAGAGTGTCAAAACCCCAAACAGTAAGTAGTTGATTTTATTGGAAGAGTACCATTAACTTCGTACTAATTAGTTACTATATCCTTTAGATATTTTTATTGATAAAAACACGTCACTTGTTCAGGATACTTAAATCTTGTTTTAGGTTATATTAGAGCTTAATAAAAAAATATTGTATATACGCTGTTAAAATTTTATATACATATATGTATAATTTATAAAATTTATATAATATTATTTGACATATTCCGGAGCTGATGCTGGAGCCTGCTATTTGTCTGGGTTAAAATTTATCCCTTAGAGAAATGACATCAAATAATAGTCTCGGAACATTTCCGATCGGTAAATAATTCAAAATCTAATCCGTGTGTGGTGTTATATTATGAGGTTAAATCCAGCTTAGAATTTTGTCACCATGACATCATACAAGACAAATTTGATGTTCCTATACATTTAGATCAATATATTGGTAATTTAATTCAGCATCTTAATTACAATCTTAACCATAGTACAAGACAGACATAATGTATTTTAATTCCACCCATTGTATTGTGGTAACATGTTTATGAGCAAATAAAGTCATTCTAATCGATATTAAATTTTGACAATGTCATTGTCCTCAAAATGATCTTGAGGCAAAACATAGCAATTAGCAGTCAGTCATAACATGAGATTAAAGAACCAGTTAAGTGAAAACTTAAAACTAAAATTACCTATTATGTTACGTGTGGTTATTATTCATAGAATCTAATTATCATTTATCAATGTTCTGTCAGCTATTGGGAAATAAGCATGTAATCCCATTGAACCCTCGTCTGAAATGTAAAGATTGTCGCTTAAACATAATCTTCTTAAGTACTTGTCAGTACAATTAGCATTGTAAATGTAACAAATGTGACATTAAGGCGTATTGTCGATTGTACAGATAAGAGCTGTTAGCATTGAGATCTTATTTCCCTTTGATCAATTAATGTTTGACAAACGTTTATTGTTTTTTTTATTTCAAACCTGATAACTATTTAAATAATAAGCTCTTGTTGTTACATAGATTATCAATTTTAATATACATATATCTCAATACAGGTTGGATATCCATTGTTCATATTTATTTAAAGAGTAAATCAATTTTATATTAATGCTTAAATGACTTTCTAAGCCGTGTAAAGTGACCCGAACCCACGCATTGGAGGTCATTTCGCTTCACAAGTAATAAATAACAATAAATTCTTAAAAATATTGAACTTCATAACTAAATGTATCACTAAATTGAATGACTATACAAACCTAACCCTAGTGGGCGTCCACCCACGGACGAATTGAAAAATATTTTAAAAAATTTAATGATACAAGTTCCGTACAAAATCATATAAAAAACAGAACGACTTTAACAATTATGAAAACAATAATAATGATCTTCATACATCAAGTATTATGAATTATTCTTATAAAACTCAAAACATCCAAAACCTTTTTAAATCTATAAAGGGAACCCTATTTTATTTATATGCCAGCACTCGGTTGTTTTATTGAATTAATAAGATAAAAACATTGTTTTTTAAGTAAATTGATATCGTTAAAATTGAAATTACATCGTATATTATCTATAACATGATAATAAACTTCGGATAGAGTTTTGTTTATGGTCCAGATCTCGTAAAGTCACATTCAATAAGTTTATACAAAACCTCAAGTTATGATAAGATAAAAAATAAATGAATTATGATAACTACATCCAAAATCAATGAAAGATAATTAAGAATTATTATTATTTTGTTTAGTTTCTTTGTATATAAGTATTATTATTAATTTATATATTCATTCTAGTTTAGTATCCAAACCATTGTTTGAACTCAAATTTGGCCTTTTCCTTCCTAGAACAATAATTAATGGTAATAAAAAGAGTAGGGGAAAGGGGGGTAAACGCGAACGCGGGGTAATCCCGAACCCAATAGTTTTAATGTGTTAGAAAGATATAGCCGTATATCACTCGCCGGTAACTCAGAGATCACGCCACCACCAGTGCCAGTCAACGACACGGGAGACGCAGACGCACGTACTTTTCAAGGTATGTCAATTTTAATATTTTCAATGTTTTCGATGTAAGTTTTTGATAAATTCAACTTGGTGTGGCTTCAGTTCTATTGAGAATAGTTATTTAACCTTTGTATAGTGGAAAATTTACATACTAACCATTCAAATGACAATGACGCATTTGGTAAAAGTTATATAACCTACAATATTTTTGCCTTTTTATTTTTTTCGACCCGGTGGGGTAAAGGCGAACGCTTCATGTCGGGTAATTTCGAACGTTCGGCATTACCCCTCTCTCCTTTTTTGTTAGTTCCCTGTTAATATTTTTTTTCCAACTACCCACTGGCAAATAGGGTATAGTGTTTTCCAGTCTATGTTGATTTCTTTGTGGCACTAAATTATGTTGTCGGGTGATTTTGATGATGCTAAACATCAAATAAATTTTTTCAGATGCCTCGTAATTATAAAAGAAAAACCGAAACTAAATACAGCTTAGAGGATCTCAAAAGGGCTATAGTCGATGTTCAAACTAAGAAACTCAGCATTGGCAGAGCAGCAAATAATTATAGTATTCCAAAAACTACAATTTATGATTATTTAAAGAAGGCACCTATAAAATTACCAAGGACTGGACGAAGACCGCTCTTCACAGACCAGCAAGAAAAGGAATTGGTCGACTATATCAAAAGTGCAGTAAACTTTATAATGGCCTAACCATAAAAAAAATCGTCAGATTGCGTATCAATATGCAGATAAGAACCGTCTGCCTCACAAATTCGACCGTGTGAAACAGCTAGCCGGAAAAGCCCCCTGGTGAAGACTGGATAATGTGTTACATGTGTGAGAAATTGGCTCACGAGAATTGGACTGACGGACAGTCAACATCGGCGGTTTACAAATGTGATAGATGTCGTTAGTAATGTTAGTACGTGATTACCCCACTTTGTGTTCGGCTTTACCCGACATCAGTTGGGTAAAACCGAACACTAAGGGTTTTGTTTTTTTGGTCATTTTGTTTTATTTTATAAAAAAAATAATAATGTTGATTAGTAATACGCTAATTAGATAAGTAAAGTTTATAATTCAATAATTAAAGAAACTCTGTGATTTGATTCCACTGTTTTATTTATGTTTTCCCTTAGGTGTTCGCGTTTCCCCCACTTTCCCCTAATACCGACCGTTAACTTATATTAACTAAAAGAACAGAATGAAATGTAAAATATTTAGAGCCGTAACAAACCAATAACACCTATACAGTTACTACGATTTAGTTCCAGGTAACCACAAAGAATTTGATAGATATGTTTCCAAAAACGTAAAAGGAACACATATTTCAAATTGTTCCTCAATCAGTACTGTCTCTAATGACGATATTTACCAATTAAAATAGTTGACAATTTTATCTTTTTAATTCAAATTACAATATATTTTACTATCAAATTTATACGTTCTTTTTTAATATTTCCTATCTATGGCTATAAAAATAAGAACCATTTTATATTCTAATATCAGCATATTTTAGTCCTTTATATTTTAAGGGTTCCAAAAGTATCGTTTGCTTTTAGGATAGATAATATAATAAAGTACGTCGTCAAATGGATAAAGATTCCATCGCACTCATGTCTAAGATGGCGGGCAGGTGACGCAGCCGGTGCTAAGAAGTTTTCGGAATTAGCGCAGTCTGAGAACGGTTTATGAAGAATAATGTTCTGTGGCTGGGAAATAAAAAAGTTAATACCATCTAACAACTTTTAATGTCACTGTAAATGTCCGTCTTTAAACAAATGCTATAACTTCACTCTGGTTATTTTCTTTTATCCGCTCATTTAAATCGTTAACATGAGTGCACCATTGTGTTGCACCATTATATTTTTTGTATGAAATCGTTTTTCTCATATTTTAAAATAACAAGTTCAATTTTTTGGACACACAACCCGAAATTTAAGCCGTATTTGTTCCAGGCCTATTTCATACACCAATCAAAACATTTTCTAGCGAAAGAGGACACGAGAGTACCGTTAGTGTCCGCGAAAAATTGAATCTGGAACCAAAAAACACAAATGGAAGCTCAAAAGTCGCGGTTCACTGGCCTGAAACAAAAATAGGCCGGATTTGTTGTGGGCGTTTATAAAGAGTGGAGCATAAAAGTAAAAATATAATAACAGAAAAAGAACAGATTCAAAAATTGACATCATTCGCAGACAAATGGTTTAATTGTGGGTTGTTTTTATAACAGCGATTCAGTATATCTGATAGTGCATAACTAGTAGGTATACAATTTTTGTGATATTATATTCACTATATCTGTATGAATTTCAATAGATTTGTTATTCTTATGTACAATGTTTTCAAAAAGAATATTGGGATTGTTATAGTATTTTTAAATTACTGTTTCAATTTTGTATAAATGAAAAGAATAGAACATTCTACAACAGATTATAATTTATTTCAGCCTAACAATAAATCTCCAAACATCTGTTATTGAAAACAGTGTTCTCCGTAACACGGCGTTAACACGCTTTAACAAGACACCATTTGTTTACAAGGATGAAACGGATTACGAAGTATTCCAGTTTTTATTCTCCCACAAACCGCTGTACAAATAAATTGAGACCGGATAAGGGTGCAAGATCGCGATCGGATACATCCGAACAAATCCCTGCAATCGACAGCAGGCCATTACTCTAAACTATTTACGCAAACGAGGGCTTCCTTAGAAGCGTGGGTTTATTTATATTAAATATACATGCGGTCACCGGCTGGGGGTTTCATTTGGGTTCATATGACTTGTTCCTCGGAATTGAGACTTGGTTGAAATCTACATTTCAAGTATCGTTCCTTATTTGTAGCTCAATTTTATTACATCACTAAACAATTTTAATACATTAAATCTTATTTTGTAGCAGTATTTATTTTTACTGGTAATTTGAACTTTCAGGCCAAGGCCACATGTTAAGTAGGCACAACTTTAAAAAGAAGAAACAAAACAGCTCTCGAGGGTCGACAGTTGCCTGGGAAACATTTGGGAGTTGATGAAATTTAGTAAAAGTCGAGTTGGGAATAATAGAAAGCTCTTTGTAGTCTTGTATTTCGATATGGAGCAAAGGAAATAAAATATCTTTTTTGTAACACTACACTGTGTCAATTGTTCTACATTGTATAAATATAATTCACATAATACACAACATCAAATAATTAAAATATGCATTAACATAAAAATAGAGGATTAAACAAAGATTTTGTGATATACAGTTAAAATGATTCAAAATAAAATATTTTTTTTTTAATATAAGAAGGAGCAAGTGGAATATACCTCAAGTAAACAACATATGTTACTTAAGAATAAACAGATCATTGTGTCTTCACGTTTGTGCCTGCGCAGCTGTTGGATCAAATTGAAAGCGATATTTTTTTTCCTATTCCGGATTTTAAGCGTCCCGCGGTGAAAGAATTCCTTTTTGATGTTAACTAGGTCGGTTCGTTAATATGTTTTGTTTTAAATGTTTTATTTATGGTAGCTATAATGCTTAAAAAAGCTTAGTATTTTTGTTCTTGTTTTATTTTGGTCATTGTTAAAGAACAAAGAAAAGATTTAACTTTGATCGTATATTACAGAGATGATAGCGATGCCGAGGTTCTTGAAACGAATCAAAATTCCGTATTCATTATTTGATATAAATGCCAATGCGAAAATCTAATTGCCAAAGAAAATAGCTATTATTAACAGTGACATAACAAAAAAATGTGATTTTCTATAATAAAGTATAATTAATGTCGAACAATTAAAGGCTTAAGTGACCCAGATTTTTCGATTCTAATTAACAATTCCATTTCATAATTACCAGCCAACCCTTTTATGTGGAATGAACAGCAGGACGATCGAGTAAATGGGATCACTTCACAAAATTGTAATTTATATCGGTATGTTTGTCCGACTGTGCCAATGGGCGATCTTTGTTCAAAAGGGTAACATAATGGGACGTTATAATTTTATTTTAAAGCTACCATGAATATGTGAAATGGACTTCGAATTTTAATTCATTTTTAAACAGCGTATGTTTTTGTTTCTCATGCCGTTTGAATCTTGAGTTATGTTTTATTGTATGGAATTTTTTAAGTTTATTGCCGCTTGTTTGACAAATGGTGCATAGAATTTTAATTTTCTTAATAATTTGTATCCTAAGCTATTTATTACCTTCAAAATCTTTTTAATGAATCAAGAATTTTCAAAGAAAAAAGAAGTTATTATTTAAGGTTCTAATTTGATTTCATAGAGATTTTTTCAATTCATGTATTTAGAAAATTTTTAAATAACCTAGTGGCACATAACTTATTGAAACTTTTCGGAAATACACATTTTATTTTTATATTTTTTGGTATATAGTGCAATAAGGGACTCTAAGATTTAAGGTTTAATTATAATAATTATTTTTAAAGACAAGTGGCATATGTATTTTAACTTTTGTACCTACTTCATTACTGTTGCCGTATATATTACATATATCATATAACACATTCCAAAATTGAATTAACACATATTTTATATATTTACTGAATGTACGAATATCAATATATCTGAAGAAAGAGATGCTGTACTAATTTTTTATCTTTACATAAAATCTACTAAATACTAATATCTTCCATTAAAAGACGTCTTGGTCCTCTTGTGTCCTTTACAATAGACACATAGGGATACAAATAATCTATAATCATTAAAAAATATAGTCGTTGTCTTTACAACGTCCATACATAAAACTAAAATATAAAATCACGTAGACTTACATGAAGTTGCATGATTGGAAGTTGTCTCACACCCTATGAGGCTTAAAATCACCTATTGCATAAACATTTTTACTTTAAAAGATTTATAACATATAGGTTTTAATTTATATAAGAGGCTTAAGACGTAAATATATTTTTATTTACTGTCTTTTTTTATCAATATTAAAAAATATGTAGTTGCCCTTTTTATTGTAATTTTAAATGATAACAATGATTAATGAAAAAAAATTGAAAGTTATTTGTTCTGGTATCCACTGCGTTGGTACCGCTACCACCTGCCAATGCGAACAGGCAATAACCATCAATGTAATTTACGATGTAGCAATAAATCCGTCTAAGGCTTCAAGTTGACGAGATGGATTGGGAGTGTCTGTAGGGGTTCATACATTGTATTAATTTATAGGAAGCAACTACACTTTAAAAGAAATACAGGAACAAATCCATAAAATTTCTATTTTTTAATAAATTAAACCATCTTAATAGTAAAACATTTTCGGTATAATATGTTGTTGCTATTAGAATTCAAACGTTATTAATCAAAATAGATTAAATCCGTTCGTTGCATCGAAATAGTTTAGGGTATTCATCGTTATTTGAACGAAGCCTGTTAGATAAATTGGTTCTGTTTTGTAATTGATTGGTTTTTAAACAAATTGAATATCTATTACAAACATTAGATAATCCAATTAAATAGGAATTAACATATATAATCACATTAAATATAGATATGTTTTTATGCTGAATTTATATTTAACATGAGATGAAAATTTTTTCACGTAACTATACAAATTAATATATCAAGTTTACAACAACATTAGCGGAGTCAAGATAAAACTCTTGTTAACTCGTACAATATGGATTGGAAATTCTCATTCGTTTTAAACTTGAAACTGCCATCTAGTGTTATTACTGCTAATCAAGATTCATCGCTCAACATCACCCACAAACGAGTGCATCTCGACAATAGAGTGCCGCAATTTGGTCCCCTTCTCAAGTTTGCTAGTCTTTTGTGTAGGTCGCTATGAAAAAATGTACAGCTCGCCAGGAAAAGTTTTATATCTCGTATTATTCTTATGACGTCAGCTTGAGGCTCTTTATGAAAATGACAGCGAGAAGTAAATAATCCAAGTTAATTAAATAATTAAAGTAAGTATGATACGTGTTAATATGTAGTCAATATATATATATATATATATATATATATATATATATATATATATATATATATATATATATATATATATATATATGGTATATTTAAAATGTTTATTGTTGCTCTTTTTACATAGAAAATAAAGTGACATAGATGTTATATACGAGTACATTTATGTATATATTTTTATTCCGTTTGTTGTACAATTGTCAGACTGGTTCACTTTAGATATAGAAAATTTCAGTGGTGTTTGTTTTTATTACTTTTTAGAGCATTTTTACGAGCACCCGTCTCTACAATGTACGTTTTACTCTGTGCAAAAATCATCCCGACCATTCTAAATAACAGTTCTCTAAAATTTAAAGGAGGAATAACATTTCAAAACGTTCTACACCCTACCACAAGTTTGAATATCAAACAATATAAAAAGCGTTTCCCGTTTCTCATTCAATAATCTCCTTTAACTACAATATGTGATTTACAATTGAGAAATTGGAAACGACCCGTATGTTTTGGCTCGTTATTTATTTCTTCTCAATGTTAATATTCCAAGTCTACCAAATAATTATTGTACGTTTAGTATCATGAATTAATGATTGGGTGGAAGTTTTTGGTAATAGTCACGCATAGATGTAAATCAAATAGTAATAAGTAGATAATGTTTTGTGGATAATAGTAACCTAGAAATTAAAAACCCTAGTAAAGATTTTTCTAGACAGAAAAACATTTATATTTTAAGATAACTCAATACTAGTCTCAGACACGATATCCCAGAGTTCAAAGGAAACCGATAACATTGTTAAGCAATATAGGAAGGGAACACAAGGTGCGGCGGATAGTAAACATTATGTTACGTATCTGTGTATGTGTTTGGATGCTAGGATTGTTACTTCGCTGTATAATATATACTTTAAAGTAACAAATACAGTTGTATAACTTTAATTTCTGTGCAATGTTTAGGTACTAATATTATATGTATTCTTTTATTGACGACATTAGACGAGAGAAAAAGCGGTTCAATCAAAATTATCGTCTGAAAATTTAATAAAGAAGTATGAATATTTAGCAAAAATGTCATGTCAGAATTTATTTGTTTGTGCAAGCCATTTGATTCACAGAATTTAACAAATTATTTACTATATATAAACTTCAATGTAAGTGAAGAGTAATAAGTGGCAAAAAGGATGAGACGGCTTTATTATTATTTTTTGCTTAAAAGTGTTTGAGGGTAAAACTGGTGAGCCCAGGTGGAACTATTGTTAGAAGGTTATAGCTTAGGAGTTTGTACATCTGTCTGTTTCGGTTTCTCGTTTTTTTTAGTTTAGTTCCCTGATCTATATATCCGGAAGCCTCAAGCGCATCATTCCTAATTTGTGCTTCACAACGCTTTAAAATTTTTAAAAAAGGGAAATATTTTTGCACTTACAGTTTATTTTCTTATAAAAAATTAAACATCAACGCTTAAGAATATCATGTCATTTTTCAATGTCGAATAAAAAAACCGTTTAAAAAAAAACATTTAAATATTATGCCCTCAATAAAATAATCGAGGCCCGTTTATTCGAAAAGGATAATACTAAATGAGACGCTGTTACATATATAAATCACTTAAGTCGTAAACTGTAATCACATATGCCATCCGGATTCACACCTAGTCCGAAATCTCACGGTCTTTTTCGTTACCCCGTTTTATGTATGAGTGTTTGGTGTAAATGATGAAAGTACGCGATGAAACTAAACTGATATCTAGAGTGATAAAAGTAGCAAAGGAATAATTGCTTTCTTACTATAATATTACTGAAAACGAACTTAATCCTAAAATATTGAAAATACATATTATGTATATTTACCGATATTTGATATTCATAAAAGAAACTGAATCCTGACGGAAGACATCATATTGCGCAGCCAAATGGCGATCCTAACATAAAAAGTGCTGATTAAAATTTATAAAACCGTAAAAGAAATGTCGAAGTAAAACTATCAAAGCAAGTTTAACCTGACACCGGGCACCGCCGTCGCCCTTGTTTTATATTCTATAATCAAATCTTCCTAGTTTCCCCAACAGAATACTCCGTCAGCGGAGAGGTCGTAAAGATAATACAGGAGTTGATCTCTATAACGAAAGCCTGATCTCTAAAGGAAATTTGAGTGATAATAAAATTTTAGTACGAATTATCACTTAAGCGCTTTGGGATCAGAGATTAATGTCTTTAGCGTTTTGGGAGTATCAACGTAATTGTGACAGCCAGAATCCATTCTATAACATAAGGTTTTACTACTACTATTTTTATATATAAAACTTTAATCAAATTATAATAAAGTAACGATGTTATTTTATATTAAACAAAACAAATGTACAAGTATTCTGAAAATGACAAACACGTAAATGATTATGAAGTAAACGAAAGCGAAACGCCTACAAGTTATCAACATAAACAATGATAATACCCTACAAACCTCAACTCATTATGAGGTCTGAACCGCAATTTTTGAACGAAATAATGTTTAAACGAATATACGGGGGGTGATAAATTACTTTGATGTGTTTATCCCGTGGAGACTTTTTATACGCCTTGTAATAAGACCATCGATTTTATAATATACTCGTACCTACCAATATTGAACATTTGAGACTATAATTCAAACATCAACTCAAAGAAGACTGAACTATTTACATATTCGCATATAACTTTATTATTAACAAGTTATGGCTATTACTTCTATATAAATATATATATAATAAGTAATTCTATGTATACACTCGTAGTATATAGCTATATGATGTCGACATCGTTACTATGTTTTCGATAGAATACAAACTTAAATTAACTGTAAACAAAAATAATTGTTAGACAAACGAAGCAGCTAAATAAATATGTTTGACACATAATCTTTATGTTTAAATTGTGATTACTCGGATTCCCATTGGTAACTAAACTTCAATTTTATGCAATTTATGTTTAAAATATAAGCTAATTTAAAATTATTGTAATAAACACCCACGAATACAGGACTTTTTTTATTCAAGCAATTTATAATAAATTGATCGTGTGTAGGTTTCCAGCTTATTGTTTGACCTCTCGTAGCTTAACATTAAAAAACAACAATTCTTATTAAGGACTCGTCAACAATCATCTCAAAAATACTTAATATTTATTTCATTACTTATAAATAGTTGTGTTGGTAGGTTGAGTTCAAAATAAATCGATGTGTATCAATACAGTAATCATGGGTCACAATAGTCAATTTGTCGAATTTTGGTCGACTGTTTTAATAATTGATAGTTTAACACATCAACACTCAGTTTCATTTAACTTGCTAATTCATTCGTTTCATGCACTATTACTGATTTCGCTACTGTATAACTGTATATTCAATGTTGTGTGAGGTTTTTTTTAAATTATAGACACAACAAACAAAGAAATACATAAAAAATTACATTTATTTTATATTGTGATAATTATTTTGAAGTATAAAGCTACAAGAAAAAAATCATCTTGATATTTAAGATATGTTAACGAAATGAGATCTAAGATTTTCGCGAGTATTAAATGTAATTAATATTTACGGATTTACTGAGCGATTTTTATTTTTGATTATAAACTACATACTCACAGGTCAGGTAAAGTAATTAAGTAACTATTTTTCATTTACATGTTAACGAGTATAAGATACCATTCACCAATATTCGTTCATTGATATATAAGGGGGATTCTGTTCGTATAACTTGTAGAAGCAATAAATAATTTCAAAGTAGTTCAGTAGGGGTGTACTGTTATACTAATAAATAAAACATGCGGAAAAAATTGTTTTCTCGCATCGAATTCTCATGTGAGCTTGCTCTTGATATAAACCGTAGTTTTGTGTGCAATTTATATGTATTACAGTGATAGGTTTTATTTATTAGTTTACATTTACTCGCGTAATATTCGGGATATTCGACTTCAAAATATTATTATTCATATAATTTTCTACTCGCCATTAGAGTATTATGTTTATTATAAAAATATTAGGAAATAAATTTATTAAGGTCGTAAAAGATTTCTTTTATAATTTTGTTATAAGACACCGTTAAACTTATAGAACTAATATTGTTGTTAACTTATAGTTAGTACATACTCGTTATGAACAAACCCATTGCTTGTTTCTATTTCAAGTCAAATTTATTAAAATTAAATTATTTTTGTAAGAAAAGACATGATAAATTTCATGTCATTTAAGCTTTTTAATTTGTACCAATTCAAGGATGTAATAGCGTCAACAAAACAGAATGTGTCTCGAAACACAATACTGATTCGTTGTGTATATAGCATATACAATTAAATTGATACGAGTACGTCTTGTATTTCAATATATGTAATATTAACCTTTTGTTAATTTGTTAGATGTCAAAAAAATATTATCGTGGAAATCTCAATACCGTGTGTTTAATATAGTAGCTTTATGACGATGAAACCCACATTTTTATTCATGCCAGTCAGTTTCATTAAAATACATATTCCAGATAAATTGCATATCACTTGATGAGTTTGGGATATAGATATATGTTTATATAACCAATAGAGAACTCTGTTTTCTTTTAAATCAGTGTTTGTGAAAAGGTGTGTGGTTAATCACGTAATTATATTTACTCTATTTACGGAAAAGTAACCTAAATATTACAAATATTATATGCTATTTCATTAATATCATTAACATTATAAATATGAAGATTTCGACAACTTTATTTCTACTATACAACCACAAATAAAATGTAGCCCGACTTATATTTTTTAAAATAATTATTAAAATTCACAGTCAGTGGTGGCCTAGTGGTTAAAGGGTCCGCCTCTCGTTGCCGAGGGCGCGGGTTCAAACCTGGTAAGTACCAATGTGATTTTTCGGAATCATATGTACTTTCTGAGTTATTTAGACACCACTGACATACGGTGAAGGAAAACATCGTGAGGAAACCTGGACTTATAGTTTCACAATTGTAAGTTTGAAATCACCAACCCGTCTTGAGCAAGCGTGGTGATTAATGCTCAAACCTTCTCCATGTGAGAAGAGGCTATGCTCAGCAGTGGGCGTTCATAGGCTGATGATGACAGTCTTTTGTCAATTTGCCGATGTTTATCAAATAATGACCTTCAAAATGCGATAAAAAATCGCACATAACTCTGAGAGGGAATCAAAGAGTATTCAAATATATTATGGGAAAATAAGAGGAATAGAATAAAAAATTATACTAAAGGAAAATTTACTGAAAAAAAAAACTCTTACAACGAGGCAACAAACCACTCACCAATGGTGGTAGGATTAAACTCGGGATCATCTCGTATTTTGTGTCTTTTAAATTTTTTGATTCCTAATACTTTGAATAAAAAAAGACACGTGCTACTATATTAAAGTCCTAACGGGACAGAGACATAACAGACTTTCATTCAGTTAAAGATTGAATCAGGAATTTTGTTCTTTTAACTAACATAAGAATGATAATAAAATTAACTAACCAAAGAATGATAATATAATTAAAGATTTGAAATCATTAAAACATTAATCAAAAAGTTTCTGAAATTTCTTTGTGTGATACAACAGAATAATTCCATACACATAAATTTTTAGGCAACTTTTAATGAAATCGTTTTTAATTTATACAATACAAATGTTGAAGTGAATAAAAACTGAAACAAATTGACTAAAATACGTAGCCTCAATAAAATGATATCATAATAAAAATCAGCTGTTTTTCATCTGTTAATTGATAAATTTCAAATCACTGTCTCTTTCAACGTGGTCGTTAGGTAGCACATCAAATACATGTCCCCATTGAAAGCGTTCCAAACTTTTATATAGGCTTCAAAAACAATTTTAATTAAGCCGTGTACAACATACAAACAACCTGTCGATGAAAACGAATGATAGATACACGATTAGAAGCGAGATGTCAAAGGAAATCCATTTCAAAATTTGATAGCCAAATGTCCCTTTACTAAGCGGATCAATCCTGCATTCAATATTATCGGCGATTAGTGGTTTTCATATAATACGATTTTTATAACGTTGGTACTGAATATGTTGGTGACAAGGAATAAAAATTATTAGAACGAAGTGACGAAAAACTAATAAATAAACGAATCATCATACATGAAGATATATTATAAGCTATGTACACACATTAACAATGATACCTAATTAGAATAACCAGACAGACAACACAAATAATTTTACATTCATTTGTTCGTACCGTTATAAAATAGTTTAATTTTATTAAGATGAAATCGTCGACGTATATGTAATATGTATGTCACAAATATTCATCGAACTAATTACTAGATGAATGTCCACCGCAGTTTAATCCGCTGCAACGTTTGATATTCCCGTTCCAATTATAGTCACCATTGCTATGATATTGAATCGACATTTTATTATATAAATATTCCATTTGTAAACAAAGTACTGATAAAGTTTACATTTTATATTTGTTATATTGTGTTTCGATCGTTATGAATCATAATTCGCTGGATAATTTAGTTTCGCAAACTATGTATTGTTTTGTTAAAGCGTTAAAGTAATATGTGTTATAACTATTTTGATTTATTTTGTAATACAAAACTTTTATAATCTTCTATTACATTGTTTTAAATTTATCGCATGTCGCATTACAATCAGCCGCGGGGAGGGGTGAACTGAAAACCTCGTTAGAGATTTATCGTCGAGCATATTCAGTTTAGTCTAGCTGACTTACTGACCGAGTAGAATTGATATGGAATAAATAATTCGACAGTGAATTAATAAATATTCTAGATACCAGTTTTTACATATTACATCTAAACGATAAATTATTTCACATATTTGTATGAAAATTATAATTTATAGTAAAAGCAGACTTCTTTTCCTGCTGTGGTTCACTATTGACATGATATTATTTATCTTCATTATATATATTAAAATAAAATCTTATCTCGCATTGGAATGTAAAAGGAACAAAACACATTTTTTAATTTATTCAAATGACCTGTCACTGGTGATTAAAACTAAATAGGTTTCCTTAATCAAGGATATAAAAATTTTAAAAATCTTATAAATAATAACAATAATTTTATAGTAACTGCATACCTTATCTCAATTTATCTTTGACTATAATAGGTTCCTTTTGAAGTAAAAACTAAAAAAAAAGAAATACTTATAAAAAACATATGTGTATCTACGAGTATGTTTAGCCGTAGGGTCAAAAATTCATCTTTGTTCTAATGGCATAAGTTATGTATTTGGGGTACTTAGTTTAAATCAATTTAAGTTAGAGAAATAATTATTAAGTATCGTGTTTTTTGTTTCCTTAAACAAACAAATGGCGGCGAACCGGAACAGCTATCGCCCTTACGAAACAAATAAAAGTGTTCCATGTTCCGCTCTGACCTTTGTGAATTCCACTACCAGCAATAAAAGGGCGTAGAAAATAACAATTGTTACACACAGAACCATTTATACAAAAGCAATAGCTATTTTTCTTCTTTAAAATGCTACAGACGATAGAATAGGAGGAATTATGAAAAAAGAATTGTTTTTATTAGGCGTTGGTATGTAGAATCTTCTTTAACAAATTACTTTTCGTTCGGTAACAGTTTAATTAAATACTAATGGCATTTTTTATTACATTAAAGGATTTGATCGGATTTTTTTTTCTTTTTGTGTTTTTTTATATATTTAGATATTCTATTTTCATGTTTTTTCGAATGGTTAATATTATGATAGAAAAAATCATATTTTTTTAACTAAAGCTTAACAAATGGTATGTCATGAAATATACAGCATGGTATACAATGCGTGGAAACGATTGGATGCGAATTTTTGCAATTCCAATATTTTACAGCAAATTTTTTACCATATTTATAAGCGGATTATTTTTTGATTTCCATTTCAATACTCCAGTCCACCAACGGTGCCTATCGGATCAAGGAAGTTTACATAAATACGTTATTGAATCTACATTATCCTGCATTACATAAACCTTCGTTATTACTTTAATATGACATATACTTTACGACTATCAAATATTATAGTTTATGTTTTATATACTTTTGAGTGCTTAACTAGTTTTCAACAACCGTATATTCCTAAGTTCAAAGGACATTTCACAGTCAAATAACACGACCACCTTTGGTCGAGAATTAATCAAAGTGTGCGTGAAGTTGCCCAGAATCACGCGATCTCCGATTTTATTTATAGATTATAACTTATTATTCATGAAAATCGGAACCACTAATTGACTTTCAAAGGCTCAGCGATATAAAGGTTTTTAATGTTAAACTTGAACAGGATTGTTGTCTACACTTTTTATAAGCTGTTCTAGATATTAGTCTAAAAGCAAATTCTTGTTAATGGCTAAAATGATTTCAGAATAGGGATTATGATGGTCCTAAAGTGGCACCTTTCATGTAGTATAAAACTATACATTTACGTTAATGGATTTTATACAGGATTTTATATAGGAACACAAACGTCCATACTGAAAGTATCATACTTAATATTAACTAGCTTCTAGAGAGTAAGAAAGTAAACAAAGTTGTTAAATCCATAAAAAATAATTTTACTCCAAAAATGACATATGTTGAAGTATTTTAGATGGTAGACATTGAATTGAAAAATATAGGAACCTTATTTGATTTGGAATTTTTCCAACATATTTTAAATCTGAACTTCATGAGTGAATCGTGTAAAATTAAAAGGAGACAAGATACCAAATTACAATTATAAATTAAATAAACCATTGCTAACGTCTCGGTTACTTTGCTTTCTCCTACTAAACGGTCGGATGTAATGCGACATGCGAAACATGGAGTAAACAATTCAGGAATAAAAAAGTTTCCATCTAAAACCGTTTTCAGCAGTTATTCATGGTGTTTGGATGATAATATATTATGTTAGGCTGAGGTAATAATAGTATTATTTACATATTATAGTCTGAAACTTCTTATATTTCAAATGACTTTTGGGTTTAAATTTATTAAGGTCAATTATGCAAATCTACCATAAACAAATTTGACAAAATTTTTGCACTCTGATCTACATTTTCCTGAGAATCCCGTAGGATTTGACTCATAAAATATGAGAATTTATATATAAACATTTTTTTATGAGTTATTCTATAAAGAATCTAGTGACAATGCGTCCTAATGTCAGTTAATTATCAAACAATCATTATTGTAACACATGTAACGACCGTCCGCAGTCAGTCCGCTTCTGTTATAAGCATGATGGATTGCTTTCTATTAAAGTCCTTTAAAATACGTGAAGATATTCCGTTGAATAATCACTAACATCTATTAATACGTAATCGGTAATTTAAATGCCAGAGGCCGTTTGATCCGGCTGAGTAACGGATTTACCCTTGAAAGTTTAAGAGGTCATTTGCTTTATATAAAAGTTAGGGAGGAATTATAAATATATAATTATGTATGAGATTTATTTTAGGAATAAACATTAACACGAATACTTTATTAATATATGTGAGTGATTAACTCACCTTACTAACCTACTAACTCAGTGAGCAATTATGTAATGATAAATTTATGTGATGATTGCACAGAAACAACTCAACTGAATTGTATGAAACTTTATTGTAATGTATCTATTATTTATTGGTCGTACAAATACTAAATTTTATATAAAAATTGTATTGTCTAGCTTTATATAAGTTGCTATTAATATATATATATGTATATTTGAAACGAAATTTCAAACTTGCCATCATTAATTGCGCAACATAAACTGTGAAGACCATTTTCTGAACGACTAACACGAAACACCCTAGGGTCTCCATAATCCCTAATAACTAACAGAACCGTAATTTCTCCATGACTGTACTACTCAAATTTCCCATGCGTCCTTAACTTGACTGTCATTCGGCTTCATTTTTTACATCTCCATCAAACATCATCCCTTCATGTGTTTCTCTCATAAAAATAATGGCTTTAGAGCTGAAATTATCGATAAACAGGCTTAATTAAACGATACATTTTCTTAAAATATTTTGTAATAATAAATATTGGAGATAAAGTGTTGTTGTTTTGGCTTATTAAATACCTAAATAAAAAACAATTTATCTTGATATCACGAGATACGGCTGAAATCAATAAAAGACAAACAAGTCAGGCAAAGCTGTCTAGAACACATATGTTTAATATAAACACTACATATCTAAATCAGGTCATATAATATATCGTATATGATTCCATCCATATATCGATATCCAAGCTATTTTGATAGACATCACTATGACCCATGTACGTACATTACCGCATTTTGACGTGACTTTATGAAGACGCGACGTGGGGTGTATCGTAACGTGTTGGGGGTTTATTTAGGAAAAAGGTTCATTGTTTGTACTGTGTATATTACATGGATTTTTTTTATTAAATCATTATTAAAATACGTTATTGAATAAAGCCACAATTACGTAATATTACGTTTAATATTAAAAAACTATCTAATGCCACATATTTAAATAGTTTGAACTATTTGCATCAAAGAAACTACATTAACAATATTGACGTCTAACAAAGCGACATTGTTGTTTTAATAAAATATCGTTTTATATTTCTCTATTATGTCGTGTCAAAGTAACAATAGGAAACAATCGACAGTATATGAAAAATGTATTTATAAGTTATATACATATGATTTTAAATAGCCCAAGAAAAAGAGAAATAAAAAGGTTTGGAGGTGACATGAGATGGTTTCAGTTCAGTAAAATGCTTTGTGTCTACCTTTTTTAAAATATGATTGCTTTTGTATTGCTTAAAATCACTCATACATATATTAAGATAAAATCATTGCTTTTCATTCCGTTTCTAAAAAAAAAATTAAACCTATATAACACATGTGTTTTATTATTGGCACAACAAATCGATTTTAGACATCATTAAAATAAATCGATTTCGATTGACTTGATAAAAAACTACTATTTTAAACTGAATGTTTGTCATAAAATAGAATTTGTATCTAGAATTAGTGATCATCATTAAAACCTTTTGTTTCACATACTAGAATATTTATTAATTGTAATTATGCATTATAACAATGAATTCAATTGTCACAAACAACTTATGTCAAACATAGTACCTAAATTATTGAAGTTCAAAATATATTATATATGAATATTCTTCGATATAGACACAAAATTTCAACAAAATTTAGAAAAATACACGATATGCAATCCTGTAATGATGGAATATTCGAGCGAGAAAATCGCAGTATCGGAAAAACTGTGATTTCAACTCCTTATATCAGAACTCCTGTATCTGCAGTTTGCTCTCGTAAGTAATATTTGACACTAGACGCTATGAGAGCTCCGGGGATGATCGATGACGTAACAAAACGTGGGATAGAGTACAAACAACTCTCAAACATCCATAAGACTAATAACAATGAAAACAATTATAAAGAAAAAATATATAGAAATTATTTTAATAATAGGTAACATCATGATGGACAATAAACTTTATTATATATTATATATGTTTATCTCTATGTTACCCATGTATTAAACAATATGAATTGGCCTGCTTTAAATATATTTCAGCAGTTAGATCTTAAAATAGTAACAAATCTAATATATCTCTCATTACAGAAATTATTATTACATATTTGTTATGTATATAGTTGTGAAATTGATTTTAAAGAATAATATAAAATAAATTTCGGATGCAAGTTCAATAATATAAGCGTGAAGAATCGCTGTGTCTTATGACTTGGAACTTATAGTGTGTCACGCTATGTCTACAACAAAATGTCGTGTTGAATATTGAATTTTGAGTTCACGCTGAGTAAAGTTGTGAAAGTGTTGTCCTCATGTACATACATCTTATTCGTTATTATTTTTGCAGACACCATACGTTTAACGATATCTTACTTCACAAAACTACAATTCTATCAAAAGTACCATTTTGAACACATATAAAGTTTTTCTAATAACTTCATCTAAATGACGAGTATGTGCAAAAATTTATTGGTAAATTTTGTTATCACCAATCCGCATATAACTTTTTTCCAATCATCTATTCCAGGCGTATATAATTGATAAGCTTTCACCCGTTACATTTAATCCATCAGAGTTTCCAATCAAAATGCTATAGAGTAAAAGATAACTAAATAACAACGATCGATAAAAACCAAATAAATTTATAACTGACACACATCCTCGTATATATGAACATATACATATGTAAATATTTTAATAGAAAAAATATATATGTGGAATGATCAAAATTAACAAATAAAATAAAATCCACTCATCATTACCAATTGTTATAATTATATATCAAATTAAAGGAATCATTGTTGAATTATTTTCCCTTCTTTATTTATTATTCTATCATTACTAAAGTAAAAAACATGTATAGTTCCATTGCGTCTAGGTTAAATAAATATACAAGCCAATAGCCCACCCAACATGGGGATAGATAAATTAAATACAAAAAAAAGGAAGAGCAACTCCACACGGCCCTGTTTATCCATGTCAGTTCCCACCCCTCGGTAAATTACAACAGACCGTTTTCCTTCCATTTTCATACAACGCGCTAAGTGTACAAACAAAAGAGTTTTTATGGACTAATAATTACAATATTCATGATGTTTGCAGCTGGATGCTTCTCTGAATAGCGCTATTTCAGGTTAATTATCTTTACTATATTCAGTTTACACTTTTATTGTATGTTATTTATTTGGAGCGTTTGTTAATAAATATCTTCACTCGACGTTGCCGAACACGAGAACTGTCACAAAAATTACATTATGCAGGTCAAAGCGTCATTCGATAGTAAAGTTATCCGCAATCACACACAAGTATCGTATAAACATATATAACTCATGTTACTTCCCTCATAAAAATGTTGGGTCGCGTATTTTTTCAGTCAATAATATATCAATCCTTGTGTCAAGTGACGTGCGTCGGGATGATGATGGATGGGGGAATAAAGACAAATATTCACAGTACATGTGAAGTTTCTATGTATAAACTGCATGATAATACACTAAGAAAAATTATCATAAAATTTTCAGTCATCTGCAAAATATTGTGTTGGAACAGAATTAAATAATATATAATGATTTTCTCTTTATTTCAAAGATTAATTCTGTTAAGTGGTATTATGATTATTCACTACCTTGTTCATTAAAAGTCGAATTTATGCATTTAAATTTAAAAAACGTGCACTCTCTTTTCATTCTTTTAAATAGTAACAGTTTGTAGTCATTCTATCAAGAGTTTTCTTTGTACTACATAAACAATCAACATCAAAAACAGTATTACTCATCATTCATCTTAAGAAGAAAGCAAATGGATAGTATTTTGAGATATAATTTATTTTACATTGAATCCAACTCATCCGATCACCAAAACACGAATTACAAAACATTGTAATCCCAAGCAGACCCCTTCTATCTCATCCAAGACCGCACTGCTTATAATTTACAAGTATAATATCGGGTACTGGATTTACAATTCTAAAACGTTGTTCATATAATCGAATAATATTGAAAACCCATTTATGTGAACAAGTCTTAATTATAACTTTAATCTTGAATATTATTTAATATAGCTCGAGATTCGGTTACCTCGTCTTGTTTGTTGCTATGAATGTAACTTTATATCTATTGACTTGATACATTTATCTTATCAAACTTTTGTATTCATCCCATAAATTGTAAAATTATTATGAAACATTTTTTATGCAATCCAGCAATGATCAATTGAAATAAAAGGATCTTTTCGACTTCGCGTTGTAGTAATTTCGTCAGACGTATTAGGGACCAATGGTGTCAGCTAGATTTGATACCGTAAACCGTTCTTTGGAGATTTTAATGAGTTCCTGGATATCCGCTTACGAGGAGCTCGGATTATTACTTTATAGGAACCAATGTTGGTTGTTTGAATAGAATCCGAAAACAGATCGCGCACGTACGAAATTTTAATTTAGTTTCGAAACAAGCGTCCAGTTCTAACCTCGTTAATTAGTATTGACTGCTTCAGTTTATCCGTAGTGCTAAATAAATTGGTTTTCCTCTGCTTCTCAGATTAATATAACTTTTCTAATAACGTTACAAACGTCGATGAAACAATAAATTCGGTCACATTGAAACTAAGCAAATTGTTTTGGTAATATACATATTTGATAAAGAGGCAAACTTCAGATGAACTTTGAGATTAAATTAAAAGTAATTAAGAAGTATTTTATCGCACTTCACGAATTTCCTTGAAAAATAAATAGTAATAAACCAAATAACCCATGACTGTTGAACAAGTAGATGATGTTCTCGATTTACTTATAGTTTAATTAAACCAACGTCGTATAAAGCATTGTGGGTTATACAGTAGTAGATTTATTGGAGGAAGCTGGCTTATCTACAGACATATATATGTACATACGATCGGTGTTCCTACATCTGTCAGATTGTCTGAATTGGGTCTTTCAAATAGATTAAATTATGTAAATTGCAGTGAATTCTCGGGCTAATGGTTAAGATGTTTCGAGGAGTTTATGGCGAAATCATTGCTTACCCTAGATGTGACCTGAATAATAATAATATATTTTTGGTACTTAAAACAAATAACTGAACAGTCTATAACATTATGCGAAACCCAATGATAATAATATATATATTATTATATATATATATATATATATTAGCAATATAATAATATATATATATATATATATATAATAATATATATATATATATATATATTAGCATAAAGGAAAACTATGATTCTACGAATGGAATGAATAGAAGTGGATGTTTGTCTAATGTTATAAGGAATAGTTATTAAAGTACTGGATAATTGCATACGTATATATAACAATATTACTATGAACTACTCATTGGCAAAAAAAACCTATTTTGTATGAAGTAAAGAATAAAGATCTATTATTTATGTTTTATTTTCAAACATACACAATTGAAATTGTCTTTTTCATTTAGGAAAAACAAAAGATAATATACTAGCAACTCAGATAACAAAACGCCGAACAAATTTAATCTAAAGAGACATCTATTACTTGAACAATTATCCGATGAAGAATTAGATTAATCAAGCAAAAACATCCCTTAACGGTCCCTTAGACAAAGCCTCAAAAGGATTAAAATCGCCCAACCGTTTTATTGTTTTCGAATATGAACAGACAATTCGCAGAATTCGCAAATACCAGATCATGTAACACAATATAATGGAAGTAGCATTGTTTATTGTAATTACTTGTCTGTGTTGCCAAAGACAGAAACTTTAGGAGTTCAGAACCTAGAACTATGTTACAAATAGAAATTGTATGACAGATGCAGCTTGTAGATTAGCTTAATGAGGCATTTATTAAATTGAACTGAATACAATATATGTCAATTATAAACACTAGTAATTTTAATTTCCTTTGTAATAATATCCGTCTCGTATTATATATTTTTCAAAACAAGAAATAAAGTTGCAATGTGAAACACATTTTCATTCGTAACAACAAGAAATGGTTCTAAAATATCAGCGCTAATAAAGTACTGACGTCTTGTAATAACATTATGTACGTATGCGGCTTAAAATATCTGTGCAGAACAATAAACATGTTCATAAGGTAAAATGATTCTTTTAGTTATAGGTATATAATATGTCGATTAATTTAAGAGTTGAAAGCGGTATCTTTATTAAGGATTGTTACATTTCGAGTGGAAACTACTTGTAAAATAGATTCTTGTCAATTTAGAAATATAAACCCAATATAGACTAGCGTCTAGTTATCGAACTTAATGTAGGACATCATAAAATAAATATCTAGCCACCTAAAATTGGAGGAAAGTCGGAATCAAGACCTGATCTTTTATTCCTGATTTGCCTGACCTATCTGGTCTATCACATTTTTATCATTATAATTTTCTATAATAAATTGATATGAACGTTTTTTGGGTGTTTATTCGCCATGATTTAAATCGATACAAATGAATCAACCAAGCATAACATTAAAAGGTTCATGATATCAATCTTTTTTCTAATTTATATATGATTTTATTCCTAACTTTTATTAGAAATTGTTTTATTTTTATTTTGCTCTTAATATGTTTCACTGGGAGCATCAAGATTATAATATTTATTACTAAAAGTAATTGTTACGAGAAATTTAATAAAACACTATTAAATAAACATCCAATATAAAACAATGGATACTGTCAATATATTTAACCTAAGTACAAAATGGACATTGTGTATTCACAAGAATTTAGACAATTCCTAAAAGACTCTCACAGAACAAAGGAACAGCCCTTAGTCCTGCCAGCCATAAATTTATATCGGACTATTGTTTTAATTGTAAACACGATCCTCATAGATTTATCGTCACTTTCCAAGTGAAACAATTACAGTATTTGAATTGATATTCGAAACCCTTTTATTGGCCACTTGGATGGCACTCGATTTTATTATCGCCCCGCCAGACAGATTAAACCTTGATTGATTTTACAACTCTTAATATTTTTGATTTGATATGTCTTGTCTAACAATAGCACAAAATAAAAATAGCCATTCTATAATCAATAAAATTATAGACAAAATAGGGTAGAGAAAATAGAATGCAACCATGTAATAGTAAAATTTATAAAATCGCAAATATATATACAAAAAAATGTAAAAGCTTTCAGAAACGGAATCTCTTAAAAGTACTTACAGCTTTTGTTGTACCTCTCGTGACTTTTCTGTGTCATAAAAGAGTAACTGCACTTCAAACAAGTCATCTCTAGCTGAATTTCTATTTGGTTTTTATTTCGTTATATGTAGTTTAAGAATTACTATTGCTAATTACTAATTATTTTATCAGATTTATCATATAATAAATTGTTAGAGCTATTTTCTGTCACTTAATTAAAGAAACAATATAGACATTTTCTGATCGCAGTTATGTTAAATAATTTCAAATAAGGACCTTCTTAATATGAGCTCAGATAGCCATAGGTCAAAAAATATAATCGATTGAATTTAAAGACTGATACAGTTTAGAGAATAAATATTACAAATATGATTTAAAACATATAATAAACTGAAATATGGTCCTTAGACTTATAAAACTAGACTTTGTGACGAACAAAATTTTAATGTCTACATAGTCAAAAACTTTAGAACAGTATCAAAATATAATTAAGTAAACATAATCTTAAATAATTTTTACTATTTTATCTCACTCTCAACAGATTAAAGACGAAAACTTCATTTAAAATGTAACGAAATCGCTCCCGTTACATGAGTTTGTTTAATAAAAAAATCTTTAATAAGAAATTGTAATCAACGCATTAATCTTATACCTAAATCAGATCCTTCATGGTTTCGTATAACACATGAATCTGAGATACTTAATGCTCATTGCATAGTAGGAAACGCAATCTGTGTGTGGATTACCCAGTTTGACTGATAACGTCTAGCACATTGCTTCAAATTAGCAGAATGTTAATATAGAAATAGTTTAGTCTCTGTACGTCGATCCAAATGAATGTGCATTTTGTAAGACTTTATTTCACATTCAAAATTACTAATACATTCTGTATAAAATTTTCTAATAACAAGTAATGGTTACGTCTGTAAAAGAAAAGAAGACAATCATTTAACTGACTTTCCTAAATTTGCGAGCGATTTCCTGGAATAGATTTAAAGAAAAGTTTACATTTGCTTGTGTTACATTTTATTGACAGAATCTGGAATTTTGTTATTATATCTTCATAGCCGTACAATCCTTAATATTATATTCAAAAAAAAATGAAACTATTCAGAAAATTATTTTCGTGTATCTTATTTACTCGCCAATTAAGAAGAATATAAAATGAGCTATTCTGAAAACTGAGGTGTTTCTGAACAAATTAAAGTAATACACGAATGTGTACACAAAGTTCATACACAAAGTACAAATAGAGAGCAAATCACAAAATAGAGTTTATATTTGCAAACTTTTAGATTTAACAATCAAAACGGGGTGAAACTAAGTGTTTTTGGTTGGTTTGATGGACGTGTTCACTAAATTTGACAATTTAACTTATTTTCTACTTCTATTGACTATTTTATTCACGTCCAAAAATAGTTTTGTTGTTTAAATATATTATAAAACTGCTAAAAGATTCATGTTTATGCAAATGGTGAATGTTAAATTCTTTTTTTGCTAAGATTAACTTTATATGTTCCGTTTAATACTGTGGCTAAACCAATTTTGTTTTAAATTCTACTTTATGACTTTAATCATTGATATACATGTCATATGTATAATATATATATATATACAATATGTATGTACAATAACCACACAAGTAAAAAAAAATCAAATTAAATATTTCTAGTTTCTTAATTAATAAAAGAATTCAACGGATATGTATGTAAATTGTCATGAAGGCTAGAAAGGAAAACCAATTATATGACTTTATCTAATTTAGAATTTTCCTTCATAAAAATACAGAAGACAGCATAAAGCCGAGTTGTTTTAAGGATATAAGAATCATGATGAAAACTGCCACGGTTGGGCGTTGAAACAGGAACCTCGCTGACATGTAGGTTTTATGATAACCTTGTATTAATTACAATCTTTAATTATAATATTTAAATAAAAGTCTATAAACATTACAACTCATTCCTTAAAATTATATTTACGATCGCTTCTCTTAGTTTAGTAATATTAACATTCATTTGTTTCCATACAATTTATTGCATGAATTTAAAATTTAGCAAAGCTCTAACCTAGAATGTAATATGCTCATCCCAGGCTTCCTCATAAAACAAAATGCAAAGGCTTTTATAAATACTATGCAGTTGTATTTCATGGCCTCGATGTTGGAGGAACTTTTCTAATTTATTCATAACACGGAACTCGCTTGTAAAGTTGCAAAGAGTTTTCGTTAACAATAGGGATGAGCATTTTAAAGAAAAATAATTTCTACTCAAGAAATACGTAAAGCTGTTGGGATTGTGAGTGCTTACCGAGTTTGGGAATGAAGTATCGTGTTGGATTGTTTGCTCTGACTCTGGCTTTTTACTTTTTATATACATACATACACACATATCTGTATTTTACTTCATAATTTTTATTACTTTTTATATGCCCATGATATGCAAAGTATGTTTATATTACTGAAAAATCAAAATATATATAAATACTTGTATTACACCTTTAGCTGTCCAAACTCCAAAATAACTTTTAAAATTAGGAAGAAAACCCACGTAGTTAATTAAGAACAGAAAAAGCTATTTGGGAATGTACTTAAGTATAAATAATTATAATTTTTATTTTCCAGCAGATCCCAGAATTGGTCTAATTAGATTTGAATTCTGAGCTTAATTCTATTCTCAAGTTATATAAAGTCCTTGAATCAAATTTTTAAAGGAAAGTTAATAGGATTGTAGTTATAATAAGTTTGTCAAGAGCAGACGCAGTCATTATTCATTCCTCGAGGAAAGCGAACGACGGTTTTATTGTGATATTAAATATGAATATTGGAACTTTATTAAACTACTATTATGAAGCTAATAAAAATTTTACACAATTTATGTTGGTAATTATAATAACATTTTTTATTTCTTTGTGGTCTTAAGGCAAGCATTTTTAATGACATAAAAATACATATATATATCTACTAATTATGTATGCTTGTTTTATTATTTCATTATGTGCATATTTATAACATAACTAACCATATATATTGTAGAACTCTTTATTTTTGCAATACATCCTAGCATTTTTTTATCATTGAACTATTCCGTCGTAAATTCGTTTTAACTGGAAAGCATAGTTTGAAACGCATTATGCCAATAGTCGACAATCACGTACAGTAACAGCACCAATATTCATCTATAAATTGATGGTTCTCCACTTCTATTTCCAGCCGTGACAGATAGTCTATGGAGTATAATATGGGGAATTTTGTTGAACCAGGGTATGCTGTATCTCTAAAGAGTTGCGTAGTATGATAATTGATAATGATTTATTTATGACTGTCAGTACATTGTCTATAAGTTGTAATCCGATTGCATGTGTCGTTTGAATATTTCGAAATCATATAACCGAATTTTATACATGCTATAGAAGCGGGATTCGGTACAAACAAACTTAAAAAAGCGTATTTTCGCCAACGTTCTGATAAAATTACCTCAATTAATTCCAAACGTGACTCATGGAGTGTTGTTGAGCTCAGCCAAAGCTTCATTTCACTTTTTTTTATAAACTGTTGAAAATTCTCTAATTACCAGAGTAATTAGGCTACTTGGAGATCATTAAGAACAATACATTTAGAACCTTAATACATTGAAATAGAGAGAATAATAGCATGACGTACCCGACCTTTTTAAAATGACAAACCGGCGGTGTGATGTGGTATTTGTAAATGGAATAAGTATTATATATTGTTTCAACAAAAAAGGTGCCTTTAATTGCTTACATAAATTAGTCAAATACACTGAATTTACACACTTAGCGAACAGATGTATACAACATATTTTTAAACTCATTAATAATACCTAAAAGCGGTTTATTTTGAAAGCCACTTAATATTCCTTGGGAGCCTCAATTTCATGGAATTTCAATAGAAGTTGAGCTTAGTTGAATATAATCTGCATTCTATTTCAGTCAGGCATCCACAAGTGCCTTAAATAACTCAATTATATAATCTTGTAAAAAGACCATTAAACACCTACCAGATTGTTCGAATCTAAAATATGGATAATATAATACATTACGCGTAATATTTTTACGGCCTCAAAGCCTTGCAAAGTTAATTCGCCGATGGCGCAGGACAATTTTAGCGAGGGGCGTGTTACTATATAATGGTGAATTTCGCTCCGCTTTGAGTTCGTGTAAAGGCGAAAATTATAGCGCAAGTTACAAGCAGAGAGATTTTTGCTTTAAAAATAATACATTAATGATTCAGCTAATTTTAAAAGAAACATTTAAAGTTTAGAGTATATTTAGACAACACATTTATTAAGTTTTACATACATATTAAGCTCAGTGGCTTAAGCCAATTCCATAACTATGTATTGTCATTTCTCTCATCCTTTAAGCCACAGTCTAGCGGAGCCTGGGACTTGTGTAATTTATTCATAGTCGAGTAATGACACTCGATTACTTTAGCGCTAACCCTTTACAAGAGCGGTTAAAAAGAGTTGTTTTTATTAAGCTCAAGGAAATTGACGCTTTCAACATCAAATAGGTCGCTTTGTACGTTAAAAAGGAAATTCTTCTTGGGAATTAGATTTAATATTTTTTTAAAGCTATTTAAAATAAATTACATTTTTCAACGTCATTGTATTTAAAGATTGATATAATTTATTTTTAATTTATTTTATTGAATATTTATGAGATGGGAGAATTTTAATTACTATTATATTATATATAACAGTTTATATTTTTATAGTATTTTTTTTGTTGTTGTAAGAAATAAGGTAATGAATAAATGAGTACATTAAAATAACTCGCCCGTTATGTTCAAGTTCGTCACACACCTAACCATGCATTACTATTAGAACTAAACCTGCAGTAGAAACTTTGGTACAATCCCACGTAGATATTTGCTTCAAAATTGAGTTGTAGGTTTGCACCCGAACAAACATATTTACTACTTACCTACTAGCAAATTAAATAAAAACTTGTTTAATTGATCTTGACACCAAGTATACGTATACTTTTATTCAAAAAGGAAAAGGAGAGGGAAAATTTATGTAAATATGTACCATAAATCGTTACTTTGCTATCAATTGTGAAATGTTCTATTCTACAGTACTATTAGAATTTAACACTCTTTTAACAAAAGATTCTCTTCTGCGAAATCGTCTCAGCCTGAGTTCTGAACATAATACTCCCAAAAACTTTATTCAACTTAAGGTTACATACTTGTCCTTTCTCAAACAATTTCAATCCTAAATACACAATTACGTGATCTTTCAATTCTTGGCATGATATGAAATCTTGACTTGTGGGGTCGATATTTGAAGCCACATTCTAAATTATCAAAGTTTTTTGTTTTTAGACTCCTATATTTAAATTTTAATAAGTGACTACCTTGTTTCTGAGGTCACCTTTGCATTAAGACCTCTTTAAAAACCTTATAATATATTATTCACCTTATTGTAGCGGCTTTTCAATAATTCTCAAAATAATTAATTATCATGTGGAAATAATTAAATAATAATTAAATTACATACGAAAAAGTAAATAACGCCTGAGGAAAACCACATATAAGAGTTTTTGTCAAAGTAACCAAGCTTTAATACAAAATCAATGTTATTAACATTATTATTGCATTTCATATTAAAAGACTCATTAAAATATAGCTACTCGTTTGTTATAATTAAATTATTGATCATTATTGTTGTATCTACCATATTACTTTTAAGATATGAACCAAACTATATTATTGTTTTTTTTCCCTGCCCTAATCCCACTTTATGTAAGGTCGGTACAATATGTTCTTCTCTTCCCCAGAATATTATGTTGTAAATAGTTTTGGCTAATTGTTTTTTAAGACCGGCCGCCTGCCTGACATCAACCCTCTTTTGGGAATTAGCATTAATCAGTGATGTCTAAATATTCTTAGAAAGTACATATGATTCGGAAAAATCACATTGGTACTTGTCCGGGCCAGGATCGAACCCGCCCTCGTGATTGAGAAGTGGGCCTTTTAACCACTAGGCCACTACTGACTCAAACTATGTATATTATTGTAACTATCGTAATTTAAAAGATTAACAATTCATGTCATCTAAATGGACTGATATTTGTTATTCCGATGTATCGTGTTCTAATTGCTTTTCCAATTAAATGATTGTAAAGCGATTCGTGTTGATGAATTTAGATTTAATTTTAAAAGTAATTTCTTTCTTTTGTAACGATAATTTACAATCGTGATTATGAACACACTTTATTCACTTTTATTTTTAAATACAAGCAATCACACATAATGTACTTATTTGCATCGTTTATATAAAATTAATGACAAGGTTAGTTCGAGACCGTTGGATGTTGGTAATGACAAAATTATTATTTAGATAACAAACGAATGAATAAAATATAATATTATTCATTCATATTAAATAGTATGATTTTTATTCAACACTTATAACACATACACGCGTATTTGTTTTCATGCCTGACTGTGTGGTTGTAGGGGTATATGCGTGTTTGCGTGCCACTAGCTTCATTCACGTCAAGGCTAAGCAGAGTACTCAGTGCACGTTTCTTAATAATATTGATCTCCATCATAGGGGAATCACAGTCAGGTATACTAGTTGGTATATGATTGCTGTTGTCAAAATGTGAGTTTCAAGCGAGAGGGAAGCGAAGAGTTTTTTTTTCTAAGTACATGTATATTAATGTTCATCAGGTTTAGCAAGTGAAGGTAGTAAGGACTGACCGAAGTTTCTTTCTACCACTTCGGCTTAGGACCAGAAAGTTCTACATACAAAAGGTTTATCAGATAATTTCGCACCATAGTATTTAGTAAGATCAACCGTTCAGCGGTGAATACTGAATTGTGTATCTGTTTGGATTTATTGTCTGCAGAAAGCCCTGGCAATTGGCTATATGACCATCTACATAGAAAAAACCTATTAAAAATTGGGAAGGACTTAGCTGATAGGCAAACACTCAGTTTGTATAAAAGCATACCAAAATAGGGCTACATCATCAGTTTTATTGAGCTGTACTACATAGCTTTGTACACAACGGTATCGCCCAGAAATCGGAGCACGGCTAGTTTAGTGTCTAGGGGTTTCCAAAAACAATGATAATATTTGTTAATGTGTTAAAAAAAAGATTTGTGTGAGTTTCTGTGACATTATATGTCCCATTAATATCTTTGACTCATAACTTTTGACTGGGTGAAGCAATGAAAATATTTTTTTTTATTTGAAAGCATGTGCTTTAAGTTTGGTCCTGGTATTTATACAATATAAGTGTTTAGTTATTTAATCTGTAGAAAGCACGTACTACAATAGGTGATTCGATTTTAAGAAATTGTATATATTATGTCTTAAATTAGATTAATGGAAAAGAAATAAAAATAGTGTTTTATTTTTATCTACAGTAGATGTTTATTAGATTTTTGTGCATATATTAAGAATTTATTACTATATAGATTAAGTTAATAAATAGTATACCTATTAAGGGTAACACTATTTTATGCCTTTCAGTTCCTGTGACCTATGTAATTTTTTTAAAGTCCGCTTTATTTTACTTAAAAATAAATTTTCTTACTATGATATCAATTTTTCTTAAGTATTTATTTTTAAAAGCTATTTTTTTATTCAAGATATTTTTTCATAAATTGATATAGATTGCAATCGTCACCATTACAATTTTTTGTTACCATTTTGTAATCTTATACATCCCATTAAAATGATAAAGTTAGTGATACTGTTAATACTTAAAGACTTATTTTATACTGGTTTAATTTCTTAGCGGCCTAAATGCACAATATTCTAGTGCATCTTCATTTACAAGAGTACTCGAAACCAATTACACCTTATACATATGTTATATCATATAATAAAATTAAAAATTTTAACATTTCATATAATCTAGTAACAGTCATTTAAACTTAAACGTATTTTATTAGTTGGTGTTTTTAATTTCATTAGAGGTCATTTATGTAACTGATGCCGTGAACTAGAAACATAATGACCGTAAAACGATATAAATAAAACATTTATGTTTAATATACTATTACGTATATTAAAATGTTATGGAAATTAAGATACATATTTCACAATTCATATATTGAATGTCCCATGATGACATGATATTTATAATAAGAAAACGAATAATCTTAGGATTTGACGAATGTTACACAAATTATGATAGATCGTCGTAATGGTTATACTTGTTTTACAACTGCTAAAGCTGGATGGATGAAATGGAATTCAAACTTAACTGTTATTTTGAAATCGTAATAAAAACTAAAATGACTTTCGTCTTTGAAATTTACATTTTCCTCTACAATAATCGTTCGTCACAATAAAAGCTCTGTTTTGCTTTTATTTTCAAGCTTCACTACTTTGTAATTATTGTACTCATTGAGAATATTTCTGTTTGATTTCATTTCTGAAGTTGGCGATCAGAAAGCAAAATTTTAATTTTAAAATCTGATGTATCTTCCTTTAAATCAAACATAACGAAAAATACAGGTTGCCTAGATTCAAGAGTCACTAACCCGTGTATATAAATATCCGAAAGGTCATTAAAATTTTAAGGTCGTCCATTAAAGTTCGCGAGAAAATTTACACCTTGGATAACATACATTTGAATTGTTAATTTAACTCGTTGACTGTCAAAGCGGTCGAATCTCGTGTCTGGTGCGTCTGCTTAGCCACCAGAAGTGTCATCAAAATTACAGGTAAAGAATCTTAAATCAATTTTAAAATCTATGCCTAGTTAATTTTTGGTTGCTACAAATTCAATAGTGATACCAAATAAATATTTTTGTATCTGTGACATAAATATACATTTACAAAATATAACAGCTATGAGTCTTCTGTAAGGATACTTTCTTCGATGGTACGAGATGTTATGAGGACAGAGGTTTTGGTTCCTGAAAGAAAAGCCTCGTGGTATCAACTATCCAGGGTATTCAGTTTAACTTCATATTGTTGCGACAAATACAATATAAATGTCGTTCTCTGCCTTTCTTTAGTATACTACGTTGATGAGTACTTCCTAAGTTCAGAAACAGTAATGAATAAGCAGCTTTTTTAATTATTTTACGTCCTTATAAATGTCGTAAATAGGTGGGCCCTTATAATAACGACAGTTGAAATTTTGGTTACTAATTAAAACATTTATTAATAAAACTATACGTCATATAATACAAAAAGTAAATTTAGTTGTATTTTGGGTTAACAACTACTAATAGCCTTTAATAAATTATTAACAATTTTTGAAGTCTTCCAATTGTCGCTAAAAAATTTGTAGAGATACCGTGCTGTATTCCATATAATCTGAACGCAAAATAGCCTCAAACCTTAAAAAGAAATATTTATTTAAAATTCATGAAAACTTTTAATTTGTTTATAGAATGGAATTACTTTTTTTTAATAAAATATTTAACTCAAGAGTTTGTTTCTTCAATAATTAATTGAAATTGTTATATCTCAACTGAATAAATGAGTCTTTCACTGAAAAATTCAAAAACACGACATTTTTTATTTTTTCCAAACTATTTGGTTATACTTTAAAAAAACTCAAAATAATCAAGTTTAGTTGAAGGCCTTGCATAAAGAAGCAAATTGAAAAATATGAACATATATTTAAATAATTAATCCACTACTTAATATACTTGACGTTTTATAAGATACAGAATATTTTATTATTACCAAGAAATAAAAACTATGTATAGAATATTGCGAAAGATTTTTAGTGCATTATGGATCCTCTTTAGAATATTTCATTGAATCATAATATTATAAATATGATTACATGTTCGTTTGAAATATTTTAAGAAACCAGTAATCATGTATTTTATCACAAATATAAAATTAATAGAAACAGGAGGTCACATGAGCGATAAAGTGAAACTTTAATGTAAAATTAATTAGAAGAAACTTAGCGTAAGCTGTTGGATAACATCTTTGGACGTGTCTCAAGGTTTGCTCCGCTAGTTATATGAAAGATTACGTAAAGTAACTAATTGCACATAGTTTGCTAACGATACACTTTAATAATATTTAAGAGAAACTAAAATAATGACATATTAATGGGATCAGGACTCGAACCTGAGATTTATAGGAAGGCCATTCATTAGGTTACGCTATTGAATTGGTAGGGGCGTCGATAAATTTAACATTCTTTAAGGTCATGTATTACGTTAAACCTCATGGATGACTCCTAATGCTATGGCATAAAACACTATTGAGACATTGATATGTAAATATGTCATCGTTTCAAAGTTTTCGTGTACTTGTAATTTGTAAAAAAATTTATTGAAAAAAATTAATTAGAACAAATTATTATAAGATCTCAAAAACAATCTTCAAATTAATACAATTAAAAAATCATTAGTAATTTCCCCTGTAACTGCTGTATAATTGAATTGGAGCCCTGTTTCATTTGAAATAAACACGTTGTTCAAACAATTTGTTATTCATATATAAAAAGAAACATTGCGGGATTCATTCTTTTTAAAATTGATTTGAGTAGGTACTTTCGTGAGCTCAAAAAAAAACTCCTACTCTCAAACACTTTACTACTCTCAAACATAGAAATTTTCATTTGAAAAACTGATAGCAGTAGCCCTCAAAAGTTTGTGTGCTTATTACCAAAATTTTGAATTTATTAAAGTTCAAGTTTCATTTTAGCGTTGCGAAAGTTTCATTCCGCACAGGTACTAAATTATACAAGAAACTTTAAATAAAACCAATCCGTGTGGAAGGTAGTTCTTTTGCGTGTGAAACTGTGGTCACCCCACAATTTCTTGACTATGACGCATTGCGGTTTGCTAAGTCGCTGTGGAGATGTGAGATGTTTTTGGGTAATTACATTGAGGGTAAAACATATTTCATTGTCGTGGTTGTATTAATGTGTTTGACTGGTCGGTATTATTCATGTTCTTCACTGTAACAATGTATTAATTTAAACATGTTCTTTTGGAGTGCATTCATAGAACTCGTGTATTCTTAATTCGTATATTAATTTTTAACACTAAAGGAGGACATATATTTAATTTTGCGGTTAGAGTTTTAAGACAATGATAATGCACTTTATCGATAAATATTCGAAAATCATTTTCTAAAGTGTTATCGTTCGACCTAGAAACAAAAGCTAGGGTGTCGAAGTCAATAACTTTTCCAGACATTTCTGCCAAAAAAAAATATTAAACCCTACATAATTCTATTGTTTATTGAAAAAAAAAATAATTTTATAATAGACTCATGTTAAAAGTGATATATTATTTTTCACACATTTAATAATGTTTTAATTTACATAGCTTATTACAAATTGTAAGTGTCTCAACAATGGAACCTACTACATATTTGATAAAGTTTGGACATCCAACTCGTTGTCTACTAATAAGTTGACCTTTTAAAGTATTCAAAGATAAATAAGTAAATTAGATTTAATTCAAAAAAAGTATTTTTATGTTTGGTAATAAGGGATTTACAGTATACAACGCTAAATTAAATAAATAAATTCACTATTACTTTTCTAATACAAAAATGTTATTAGTCTCATATTATATGATCGCAAAATATTAAATACAGTTCAATATTGCATTCACAAACAAGAGATACACGTTGTTACTAAATAAAACTGTGTTTTCAGATTTAGTTCGCATATTTGATTTTTATACATTGTACTGGACTTTTCGATTACTGTACACTATTTAATGTACACTTTCATCTCGTCTGTGACTGCGAAGTAATCAGAAAGTCGGGTAAAATGTAGACAAATAAAATAAAGATCTTTAGAACATAGTTTTATTTAAATATGTACTCGATAAAGTCTTAGATATCATTACGCTTTACTACTATAACCTTAATATTTTAAGAGCCAGAATACTAGGAATATATTCCTATACCTATATTCTATACTGATGACCTCCAAAGTATATGTTTGTAGGAACACTCACGTCCACGTTTCAAGCAAACTATACTCCTTTCTTCTAATTATATTATTTCCGACACTAAACTACTTTTTTCAAGAAGGGAAGGGTTCTTTATTAGATACAGGGATTATTGACCTGCATGTAGCTTTTTGTTATAATTAATAATGATTCGTTATTAAAACCTATCAGGGAAGATTAAATTAATTTTTTTCATCGTATAAAAGTGTAATCAGAACAATAATGCAGCCCTTACTCTGTCATTGTAGAAGATTTTGGAAATCTCTGGTTAGATAAACATATTTTTATAAATGTCTATGAACGTTTAAGAATCATAAAATAAATATATACATAATCATTGCCTACAATGTTACTGATATTTTCATATTTCATTAGAATATGCCATAAATGATCTAAAAAAATCATAAAAATGAATAATGCTGCAGCATAGTTAACGTTGTTCATACATATTGAACAAAATTCATAATAATATATTAAATCCGGTAATATATAGGCCTGCGGTATACGCATTGCAAATTTGCTTACTGGCTCAAAGGGACCAACAATTTATCAAGTAAAAATTATAGGTTTCACAGCCATAACGTCAAGGTTCCATCGTTGGTTAGTTTTGAATTATTTGTTACATTTAATACAGCTTACGGCATTGAAATATTTCACTTTAGTTATAAGAATATAGTACTAAACTTTTGCTGGTAACATATAATAATTTATTTGGACTCACTGAAAGGTATTGTGAATAAATATAAACATTTAATATTAAATAAAATTTTATTACTAATTATTGAATGGTCTAACCACTTATTCTTTGTATTCTTATCTTACAATATATTATTCAATAAATTATTCGCAAAACAACAGTAGAGCAATCCAATGAATTTATTTTTGTAACTAAAAGATTACTACTGAGAAATTTATGAAAAGGCGGCACTGTATCTCTCACTAGCGTTATCATTGTTCTTAAAGAATAAGAACTTCTCTTAAAACCATGCAGAAAATTAATTTATGGCATCCAAGGTAAGATGCATTTAAATGTTTAGAACAAAACTTTCACTTAAATATTTCATTAAGCTACTCCAAAGATTTAAATACTTTTATCTTTATTATTTTACAGAGGCGTGTGCCGGAAAATACTTAAAATACTTTTGAGATTGGAGGTTCACCCTCAAAAATTGGAGGAATTTTTCACTTTATAAAATATTCCTTTTCAGGATATTGTTGTGATTATTAGAATTAATTATTATGCAGAGTATGGTTTATCTTTTTGAAATATTATTGTTTAAGATGAAAATAAAATAAATATTTTCGGCAAGACTAATTAAATGTAAATGTTCAGAAAGTAGATTTTTTATTACTTTTTATAGACCTTAGTTAATTTGTCCGTTTTTACTGAAGCGAAGCTTATATTCCCACAAAACAGAAAACTTTTAACCGAACCACATACTTTTAAGGAAACAATCCAATTAAATCTACAAGACCCAAACTAATAAGAAACTACTTTCCAATACCAAACTTGGAAACAACATGTTCTTTACATTTTCTAACAGTAAAAAGAGTTATAAATGTTGCAGAACTCCCAGAGTCGCATAAAAATCGCTATTTAAGTAGGAAAGTAATTTACTTGACTCGCCTGGTACTGCGGTTTCAAGTCTAATGAAACTAATTTCGCACAGTTCAGTCTGTTATGGTGTGCATTTACGTCTGCGATGAGGTTCCTGCGGTTCCTAATTGCTGACAACTTCACGCCTTCAAACTACCATTCCTTGTTCCATGTAATTAAAAGTAATCCGTCTATTTTCATTTCATTATCACTGATATCTATCCAACTGATATCACTGATATCTAGCCTGTCAGTGAACAACCCGGTTGAAAAATTAAAACTATTAGTTCCTTCAATCAAAATATCAATAAACAGATCATATGCGACAATAAACAAAACGATATAATTTTTAAAACTGATGTCACAATATTCCATGGATTTATTCCATTAGGTACATTTAAATCAACAGACGTTTCTAAGATAATAAAAAACACCTGTCAAAACAAAGTTAAAACTCGGCTAAGCAGGGATTATACAATATCATGTTTATAACAAATAAAAACCGAAACAGGTAAAATACGAGCATATTAACAATCGACCGCTCATATAAGCCTTTGATCTATTGTACGTTGATATAAACCTACAATATGGTTTAGGGTTCGTTAATATAAAATTATCGGATAAGTTAATAAGAGGATTATGATAAACTTTATTACCCAGCCTCATAAACATGCTTAATATATTTATTGTTATTATCATTAAGCTAAGTCTTAGAACGTATTAACGTTGTTATCAGTGTAACAGTTTTATATAATGTACGGAATCAATGAATGAAGAAAGACTCTTACATTGGTTCGTGACAAAATGCAATAACCGATCATGTAGGCATGATACGTTAACATATGCGCCAGCCGCATTGTCCTTGCCTTGTCTTCACAAAAACTATTATGTTTGTAACATCTTTCTACTTTCGTAATATAATCTGGCATAAATAATTCTTTCTTTTGTAATGCCACATATAAAAGTATTACGTGCGGGCAAGTAAAACGTTTAGGCATGAATTAAGTTTCTAAAAATATGGTTGAACAACAAAAGTTCAATATGGTATACTTGTAATACTTTGTAATATAACAATTAAATAAAGAAATAGTTATGCGTATAGCTCGCGTATATTTTTAGTATAAAATTTTAAATTTTTCATTTCTAACCCCAAGCGTTTCGATTACTTTGCACTAACCATGTTCGTGGTAAGATGAGATGAAAGTGTGAATATGGTGAATCCAAAATTATTAAACGTCTGGTTAAAAATACAAAATGTAAGAAGAATATAATAGACGTAATTTATTTAACTAATACAGTTTAACCTAAATAAAGACTACTTTTGAAAAACTTCATCATTCATTATCGTTAGACAACAAAATCTAAATATGTACGATTCCATCGTCAGCTAAACAAATGTCAACAAAAAAGTAATGTTATAAAAACAATAAAAATTAATAATGCAAAACCATAAATTTTGTCGCATTATCTGTTATTTTAATTATATGGCTGTCGACGGACTTATTTTTTAATATTTCTATGTTTTCACTATCAAAAAATTCATTGAAATGTTGATTTCTACTGGTCTCGTCTTAATGAAATAATTTAAATAATTAATTATTGTTTTATATTTATAATAAAACAAATACATAATGTATAAATGAATTTAAACTAATAATTTCCGGACTTACTTCAACATTCTAATACTAGTGTTGATTTTGTAAAAGTAATAAAAAGAAAAAAGATGTAGCACAAGAGTATACACGGAACAAAACCAATCACGCGCTAAGCTTGGTTATGGATATGCCCGTTCAATAAAACAGTTGCCTACCTACAGCCATTTATCGGATATATGAATTATAAATAAGAAAAACGACGCACTTCTACCATAAACTCCATTTGAAGCACGCAATACTTAAATCTTAAAACGGATTGATTTAGAATCAGACTGTATTTGTGAATTGTTTGGAAAAAACTCTTTAAATATTAAAATTCCTTTCAGTTTTGTTTTGCAAAACATTTCATTTTGATGGCAAGAAGAGATTATCATCAATCCATTAATTCCTGAATTCAGAGCTTCAAAGCATTCTTTCTATTGTAAACTTAATTGAATATTTGATTTAGCTCCTTAACAAACCGTTACGTCATCACTTTTTTATTTGGAACACGTACCTGGTTTGTCCAAATCACTGAGGAAGTCCTCGGTGTCGGTGTAGGCCTTTGTCAGGCCTAACGCGAGCACCAGCCAGGCCCACGCGGTCCACGGCCACAACATCGCCTTTACCTCACGGTTACATCACAACACTCATCACTCAAGTCCATTTTACTTTTGTTTCAATTGAAGTGTACCTGGAAAAAAAAATATTAAGCACGTTAGACTTCTTTGTAATCAATACTTGAAGCTTTGAAACTCAGACCAGCCATATAGGTTAAAGTTTTTGTTGAGTTGAAACTCGACCCTCTCTGAATATAAAATAAAAAATATTGAATAGAAGTTGGTGAACATTATGTTTCAAAGTCTGATATAAATTCATAGAACTTTACCGTTGACATTTCTATTGTTCATAAGTTTCCATTTGTGTGTGTGTGTGTTTTTTTATTCAGAATATAACTTCAAGAATAAAAAAATACTCGCTTCACACAATAATATTCTTACATTTGAGACTAATTCCAAAATGGATTGAAAATATGATCCGACTTTTAAAATTTATTACAAAAACCACATACAAGCAGCCTTTTATAATTGAACAGTGATCTCCAGTAGCAATAGTAATGATTTATTTTAATTAAAAAAACCCCTAATACAGTAACAGACATTTCACTGGCAGGCACAGAGCAGTCGAGTAAACAAAAACCAAAAATATCTCACTTCTTTTAAGAAAACAAGCCGATAATCTTATTCTGCTGGACTAATACTAACCAATCTTATCGGAAAACCACCGCAAGAAGGTCGGCTTTCAAATAAAAAAAAATACTTTGAAATCGGTAGATTCGCTTGAGAACTCTGATGTCCCAGACAGAATGCCACAAAAGGACAAACATAAACACACACTCACACTCACGCACACATACCAATATGCACACTAGATAAAGTAATTCTCAAGAAAACAAAACCTAATGCTATCTTATGAAATAGAACTGAAAGCCTATACTTCAGCTTTAACTGCTAATTGCTCCAAAACAGGTAACGTAATAATTTATAAACGTTTCTTCAGCCAATAACAAGCCAAATTACAAAAGAAATGAAGGAAATTAATATATAGCAACCAATAATTACTACGGAAAAATTGGATAAAATAAAAATACGTAATAAGAAAGCTTATGTTTGTAGAAAAACAAAATAAGTGATAAGATGTATTGATTAATTATTATTATAAGTATTATGTCCTTCTAATATATATTTGAATTTTTCATCTCATGTGTGTTTTTATGTGTATGTTATATTTAGATGAAGATCGATTATTGTGTACAAACACGCAATTCATTTCAATTATTCTACAAAATATACAATTTGTGAAAAACAAGAAACTTTATATAGAAGACGATTTACATCATATTGCTGTCCACGTTATATTCTTCGTGTTTTGTAGATAAAGGTCGTGCGACCATTTAAATATACTTGGGTTTTTGTAATGTTTTGTTTGTAACAGATCGACATTTTATTTGTTTCACTGTGAATTTCAGTCAAAACAAAAATTTATAACGACTTTATATCGGGATGGATAAAAGAAGCTCCTGCTAATATGTGTACAAATAATTTACATTTGGTGTTTTATAGATTTATACTTCAGACTGCGAGTATTAATCTATTCCGGGTCTTAAGGGCCCACCAGCTATTGCTAGGGCAGTCACGTTTGAGCCCCGATGAGGTTGGACCCTTGTCATTCTCCGTCTGTCTGTCACAGAAGCGAGGTCACATTTATTTTTCTAAGGAAATAGTGCAAAAAGGTATCCTTTGGGAACAGTAAACTTTGGGAAGTAGACTTTAATAGACATGTTTCATAATACATTATATACTAGACATTAGAATAAACTATCCACCGCTAGAAATAGAGGATTATTAGGAAAATTAATCTCTAATAGAGGTAAAATAAAAAATACGAAGCAGAGTGGAAGCGAGCAAGATGTTCACTGTTTGTTTGATGATATCAACTTAATACATATGGGAGAAAAAACAAAATGTTTTTTTTGAACTTTTTCTTATAATAAAAAGAATATGCTAGATATAAAGACATTTGATAAAATAAAGTGAATGTATTTAGTAGAAAGACATATTTCAAATATCTCAAAACAAACCCACTTGCAATTCTATTTATATTAAAAAAAAGTTATTGTAAAAAACTAGTTCCTTGCCGGCAGATAGTTTAATTGGAGCCTTTGTAAGTACTGAAATGCATGCAAGTAGCAACTTTAGACCAATTAACGACGCGATACAATTTTTTACTTAAAAAGATTTTATTACGATCACTACTTAGCTCTTAGGTTTATTAAATACAAAGTTTGTTCTCAGCCATAACCTTTGAATACCAACTGCAATAGTTAGTTTCAGTCATTAATATGTAAGAGTTATTAATTGAGCGTTAAATTTAATCAAAAATAAACCGGTCTTATGTCAGCAATCAAGATGTAAATGTATCTCCTGATAATTTATTACAATGATCATAACAAGTTGAGTGACTTGTGCTGTTTGACGGTGAAATATTAAAGCAGCATCACTCTGCCATTCGTTAATGTCACTTCAAATTTTTCGATAAATAAGTCTGCCACGTTGCGTTAAGACTCCCAATAAATCATTTGTGTTATTTGTCAGGGAAAAATTTTAATCCCAAAAGTATATTGACATCGATTCTTTTCGCAACTAAAAAATAATTATGGTTTCTAATTCCAAACCTAACCAGTAAGTGAACACGTAACTCAACTTTTTGCCTAGTTTTGTTAAATATTGACTCAAATTTTTCTCATTCCACATTTACATGACCATTGACAATATGTACATATTTAAATATGCTAATGGTATAGATTTTAAGTGTAGATTGGCATAAGTTATTGCTTTTTTAGACAAGTTAGCTTAGTAATTTAATATAGAGGTAAAATTTGGTTTATTTTCCGTTGAGTTTAAAATTCTCATTCATTCAATGTGTGACAAAGCATACTTTTATTAATTTTTTTTGCAAAAAATCTAATGATTTTGTATGTAAACGTGGACTTTTAATATTTTTCTTTGGAATATTACTATTTACAAACGTAACAGCAAGTATTATTTTACCATTACGTGGATGCCAAATCACTTTCAAGACGGTACTAGTTTTGCTTGTTTCAGTAATAATTAATTACAGACACACACACTTATGTAGATATATATTTATGTATACAAGAGTAAGTACATATTCAGTAGTATTGATATTTAATTTAATAATAAGAGTGTCATCTTTTACAGAATCTAACAAAATAAATGTCGTCTAAATTACAAATTCAAGCATTTACACTCAACATGTCTTACATTCTACATATAACATTATCATAATTTCTAACAGGTCTTTTAGGAATGAGTACACACTAGCTTCGTACTTTAGTAGTTAAAATAGAACAGCAACGTCTTCATATTGATCCTGCTTGAACATTTAACTGATTTTCTCTAGCGTAACTGACTAACAAGCTCGCAAATATTTGTTCAATGTCGCTTGTAATAGCAGGTAAAGTTAGCCTTTCAGCTAGCCATGAATTTGCTTTTTAATTAGACAAGCATTACGAAATTGTTGTGAGAAGATAATAAGTATTGGATGTAGTAAGATTTGAATGGAATGATTATTATGTGGTCTAGTGAGGTTGATTGAATTCAGCGTATTCGTTTTCATTTGTTCTCTTGGAAAAGATATAACGTGTGTTGAGTGATATAGTTGATGTAATGGAATGAAGATTAACAAATTTCTATTTCTATCATATAATTCAAAATGTCTTAAACTACATTAACATGTAGGTATTAAATATTGGTAATAGATTCATAGTGTGAGTTAGTTAAACGACCGCAACCCTTGAAACTGAGTGCACGGCAGATGAACGACGACTATACTTTAGTAAATGACATATGATAAATATCATATATTCATATTATGACACATAATTGTTCTTAGATTGTGTATTTTTACTGTCGGAAACACCTTCAGAATAGATTGTTTTCATGTAGAAAGAACTTATTAACTGACTCCGTACCACGCCATCATTATTCACATCCGCTTTAATAATACCAAACTCGATGTTTTGTTAACGCTAAATGCCAAAATCATTTTCATCGCGATCAAACAAAGAAAGAGGTTGGCATTCATGTTCATACATAATTTATATGGTATTACGCTAGACAGTATTATTTCAGAGTTGAAAAGACTTGGAAAATTCCCTCGTAATATCCACGGTATATCTAATTGAATATTTTTCGTTTCTTGATATTTTGAACGCCATAGCGCGGTGGGAACACGAGAACGTGCCAGAGAAAGATTTTACGAATATTTTTGATGTAAACAAAAGAATGTTATGTTTTTATCAAAATAACCAAATAAGAAGATGGTGATATCGAATTTCGTTGATTAATTTTTATAGTGTACATATTTTAAGAAATAAATTTCTTATATAATTATTATGTAAAAATATAAATAAAAGTCTTCTAGTCATAAAACACACACACGCCTAGTATATCCTTACTTAGATAGTAACAAATAATTAATTAAACAAAAACTTAATAAGGATATGTCAAGAACAACTATTTAAGACTTAATAAAATATAATAACTGAGACTCTGTTGTTTAAAAAAAATAAAAGTTTAATAATAAAAGCAACCCAAACGTAACAAAAGAAATCTCTTACACTAAATATAATGATATTAACTTTAACAATGGCTCCATGTTTTGTGAATAACAATAATTTATAAAAGATTTTTATCACTAACACCAATTTACTGGGCCGAAAGATAAATGGCGTAATCTCTTTGTCGCGTTAAAGTATAACAGAGAAAAAAAGAATTTAAAGGGCCATAACTCAACTCCTTTCTGGAGTAGGTAAACGAAAGGGTGAGAACATTGCATCATAGATCATATTGTTTCAATTACATCTACTTATTTAGTTTACGGTTAATATTATATCATATTCAACTTTTAATATAAAAAAGTCTATTTGTACTAAATAATCAAATATCCTTTTTGCTCAGTATTAAATGATCTGTGCTTAATTTAATATTCAAAGTAATTGAACCGTCTCATAGATCAGTAGTTTGTGCCAAGTTATTGTCCCAGAGGTAATTTGGTCAGGCTGCATCTGCATATCTGATTAGCTATCGAAGGTAAAACAACAGTAATCTCTCCGGGTCGGAGGGCGTCCGTAACTTCGACTTCCTCGACAAAATACTAACCACAAACAATATGAAGAGATGAAATTTCGCTAAAAGTATCTTCAAATTTCATGATATCCTTAATTTTTATAGCAACTCATAAAGTTTTATCTTTTGAAAACCTATTTTTCAAATTTACTTCGAACAAAATACATTTTAACAAAAAAAAAAACGACATCCAACAGGAAACTGAAAAGAAATAATTAAGTTTACTTGCCATACTATTATAATAGTGTTATATTGAGTTAGTTAGAAATAAATAATATATTTTTGATTTTGACGTCTAAGTATGTTGTCAATCTGTATATATCGGTTCTTTGGTCATACATATATTGTCATGTTTAGGTGATATTGTTTTACTTCTTATAATTTTTATTTTACTAATAGTCTTTAAGATTTCTTTTAATATATGAAACCATGTATATAATAGGGTTTTAAAAGGATAATAAGTATAATCATACTCTTAGTACATACTAATATTTTATTTTTGTATTTTTACCTTTCGCCATTCTAATACATTTATTATTTTACATGTTATTATTTATTCTACGATTAATCCGTTTTTTTATATTTTTAAAAAGTATTTCTTTCTATTCCTACCAGTAGCTTTTCCCTATAAACTACATAAACGACAGAGTATCTAAAAAGTTACTTAATAAATACCTAGCACTCTTTCTTTAGCCCTGTATTTATGCTGTATATGTTTTGCCATATCACTTACACATGCATATTTCAGGAAATAACCTGAGGTATATTTCCCTATAAGAAATAATAATTTGCATTTAACATAATGTAGCTGCTTTGGAATCACGTTCGATAATAAAAAAAACTCACTTTAATCCAATAAGTTCACTGATTTGATTACGAAATAATATGTAAATAAAGATGGACAGTATTCGGGAAACGTACACTACAACTAAGTTAGTATATTTTAGTTTACAATTTCTCGAAACATTGCCTTGCTATTGGCTGTCATCTATATTTTTAAAATATCCTCATTTGATCCTTAAGAAACGTTTAAAAATTTAAAAGAATAACCAAATTCAGTCCATAAATTAAGGAATTACACGATACTTGTAGAACACAAATAAAAATTACGAGATTGAATTAAGAAAATTCCTCTTTCTTTTATTTTTAAGAGTCACTTTGTTCAAATTGTAGTGTATGTATATTGAAAACAATATTATTTCACATTATTATTTTAAAGAAATCGTAAAGTATAAAAGTGATATTTTGAAGTCGGTGCGATGTCTGCTTTTTTATTTTTCTATTTGCTTATTCACAGTTATTGCAATTGTAAAAAAAAAAACATATTTATTGCGATCTTCTGGTTATGTTCCAGTATTGCTTCCGATTTTGCTCCATTTAGCTTATAAATTTTTCATTTATATTCACTTTCTTACAATCACTTATTGGATAAATATAAGTTCTTTAATATTATGTTATGAATTTAATTTCCGATTTGAAGTATATATTACACCCACGGTGTTCGAGAATTAATAACTCTAAGTATGCTTTAATGTGAGTTTTTTCATATTTTATAACACAATATTGCGGTATGAAAACAATGCTTTTTAATGTCTTTATAGTAATAAAAGTATCAGATCTTGTACAAGCTATTAAAATATCGAGCAATCTCGTTATCTGTGTGTTTATTATTCAAGTTACAGAGAATTGAATCCCCTAATTGCCTCTCCGCAACAGAAGATACCTTGATGAACTTTTTGAGTTTCGGTCATTTGACGGTGGTTCCTAAAAATTTCATTAATATTTTTTCCTTCTTCCCCACAGCCTCGGAAAAGTTTTTTAATCTCAAAACAGAGCGGTTGTCAGGGTAGAATTACATTTACCTTTGTACTAAATATTTTATCGATTCTCGTATAAATCAGCCATCGGTATGTCAGAATTCTGTATTGTGTAATCGAGATAACGCTTTATTGGCAACAATATATCAAAGCTTTTCTTTTATTTATTACATTTGAAAAAGAAACGTCTTATATTTGTTTCATAATACATTATTATATATTTTTGGGAATAAAATATTATAATAAATACATTGAATTATACTTGTATACGTAAAGGAAAGTAATAAATTAATTCTCTTATTACACACTTGCTCCAAATATAAATGTGGTAATATTTTCTTATATGAATAAATACATTCCCAACAGTTAAGTTACAAAAATGTATATTGAACTCTATATGAGTCAGTTAGTGAAGTCTAATTTAAACAATTTCATTGAAGGAATTTATTGCCGTGCTCCTTTCCTATTTGGAATTTTCAGACCATTGTAATTCGAGAAACACATAAAATAGAAATAAATTTCTGATACTACTATTAGCTTTATGGTCTAATTTGATGAGCTTAGTTTGTCGTTACGAGGTCAGTCCTTGTTTAGTTAATGTCAAATTCCATAACGAAGTCACTGTATACTTTTATATCATTCCTTTCAATTGTTCCTCATTCTTTTGCACTTTAGTAAGAGTTTTTATAAACAAATTTAATATTAATCTTTAGTTTTTGTATATTATGCTAAGGTTTCATTAGCATTGAAATACCTTCAATTTCACTGTTGATAAAATGATTTGTCATATGGACATCATTGACATTTTATGAAGATTTAGAAGATTAGGATATTCGAGGAGTTAAAAGTTAATATGTTTCCAAGTCTCTTATATTTTGAGCAACACAGTGGAATACACTTTATTTTATTTTATTTACTACTATGGATGGTTGAGTAAAAACATTTCAAGTTTTATTTAGTTTCCGAGTCTTTGAAGTGAAACTATTCCTTCCATTGTTCTCTCGTCCTAAATTATCTAATATATGGTTTACAAATATGTATCTCTTTACTGGAAACAATTCTGGGTTCAACAAAGATATTTATGTTGTATATTTTAAGGGTTTTAATTCTGATTTATAAAGAAAAAATACATCAAAACACCAGAACACTTAGAAAATATTTAACTTGCTGGTTTTAACTCTTTCCATATTTCAATGACATTCCCGATTCCACTAGGACGTTATAAAAGCTTACTTTACTACACTTTTTTATTGCGTTAAAGTAAGTATATTATTTCTTATACTTAAGAAATTTTATACATCAAAGTGATTTAAGTGCTTTCGTCAAATTTGTCAAAATAAAACTTTTTAGAAACTTAATTCACCGAGGCTTTCAAGACCGTGACCGCATTTAACAGAGCTTGAAGCAATGAAAAATAAAGTTTTACAGTTTGTGGAAACTCCTGAAATTTATATAGGGGCCTACTTTGATACAATGTAGAAATAAAAATAATCTGACATCTCAGAATTTTAAACAGATATTACTTCAATATTTAGAATCATAATGACGATGTAAAGTTTTACGAGGAAATAAAATTTTATTAATCTAAAAATAGAGTACAAATTTCCTGCAGCCAAATGCATTTAATAGCGCAGAAAATAAAACAGTTCTCCGATTTTACTGTCGATTTCCCTTTTCGATGCATCTTATTTCCTTTTTATTTACTGTATCTTATTTACCTCTTCTCTTCCCATTTAAATTGACATACACGCATGAAAGCTCAGACTATTGATAATACTGGTCTTCTTTTTTTATTTTATTGTTGAAATAATGCAATGACATTTATATATAATAGTTTTAATAGGAATGTTTTTTATTATGAGTGTTAAGTATAGTCACAGACATAATATGGAGCTCTTGTAATGGGCAGGTTAGTCGACATATAAAATAAAGGAGACAAATTCTTCAGAGGACGTTAGTAAGCAATCACACCACTTACCTCGAAGTTAACAAGTAACAAAACATCGGACCTCATTTTGATCTCCTTTCCTCGAATCTTATTAAAACCACCACAGCCGTGGCAGACTCCAGCCCAATATCACTTTTGGGCTGATATCAGAACTAAAAAACTAAATCCGGCGCTCGTTGAGATTTTTCAAAACTTAAATATTTACTTTGAAATCTTCGTCTGGAGAAGGAGGGAAAAAATAGGTTCTCGTTCTGTGGACCTATCAACGGTGGAGGTGCTATGGCTTCACATTGATAACTGGCTGAAAAGGCAACAAAGAACAATAATGTTCAATTTTATACTATTTGGTAACCGGTACTGCCTGATAATGGTTTCGCAGGTACCATCAGAGAGCATGAAGATAAGTTTCAGCTAGCTGATACAAGTAATTCATCTTACCTCCATTGTACTTGCCGTGAGTTAACGTTCTACTTTCCCAAGTAGATATGAATGCTGGAATGCATTGGTCTCTTTCTGTAAAACATTTATCCGCTAAAAGGAGGCTTTGGAATAGATAAAAAATGAATAAACTCAGTCAGTCTGCTCCACCAACAAAGGAAGAAGAGGAAGAAGCGGCGATATGGCCCGATATTACCCAGTTTACTGAGGCTGCCTTTGCCTTGAGGCTGTATTTGAAGGTATGTTGGTTCATTCTTCTTAAAACTGCCTTATAAGGGTGCTTTTAGGAACCCGCTGTTAGCCCACAGGAGCATTGATTAACCCATTGGAACGCTACCGCATGCAAAATCAGTTACCTGGCATTAGGATGATGAAGATCACATCGAGATTTTCACAAGTATTTCAACAACTCAGGCTTACATCATACAGATAAGGATAACTAAAATTTCCTATCCGGGTCCGTCATGACACCTGCATATGTAATTAAACTATCATCCTTTGGAATAGTAATTCCTTGACAATAGTTATCTATTCGTAAGGCACACAGTCATCTTACAATGCAAAAAAAGAAGAAACTTGTTATGTTTCGACAGATGTGACCTGAGGGTTTTAGTTAAGCCTTTAACATTTAGTTACGATTGTATAAAGTCAATGTGCTACATTTAAGACCACTTCATTATTTCAGATCATTAGAGAGAACTGACAAATTTCTACCTATTTCTTATAATGTACATACATTTCTTTTAGAATAGCGTAGTAGTAAAATAATATCCTAGTTTCAACTAGCAATAATATGATATTTTATATATTCTTTGAGAAGTGACCTAAACAGGGTATCTATGAAAACAAAAGTACACACCAAAATTTCTTTTTATTGTGTTAACTGATATTAAAAAATTTATATTCAATTTTATTTAATATAACTTGTATATACTGAAAGTCAGACTGCGAGAAAAACAATAAATAATATGAGGAAAATGAAAATAATTAAATTACAATAAAGGAATTTTGGTTCCTTCCCATTATTGTTAGATCTCATTATTTTTTGTAATGAACCAATGTTATTAACCGGGAGTGAATTGAGGAAAAAGAAAGGTGACATTAAAATTAGGGGGAAAACTCTAATGTTTGTAACAAGTCAGACTTTTGTTTAAAGCTTATTTGTTCTTGCTTTTCGATTCCATTTCTCCATGAACATTTTTCTTTAATGAGCGTTCAGGTGAAAGTTGAATTTCTTAAAAGGCTACAATGTATTATTAAGTAAATGCAACAATGGTTTGATTGTAAATTATTATTGCTAAAATTATAGGCATTCAAAATTATTTATATGCGTAAAAATTATTTAATATAAAATATATGAAACAAAGCATTAATTGGTTTAATTTTAAAATTACAAGCTGAAGAGTGATAGTGACTAACAGATTTTAAATAAAAATAGACAGGGTTCAGAAAATAGACGGAAGTAACTGAAAATAACCTGCAGAAATCGAATAATAGTACTACTGGATATTTTAATATAGCTGACTAAATACTATAAGATCAAAAACTTAAACACCTCTTTATTTACAAATAGTATTCATATTTGTAGGTAATAGTATTCATATTGTTCATTAAGATCGTCCCACAGGCAATCTTGAGTACTTATTTACTTACTTACTTATTTTGAAATAAGATCTGTTTTTTTCGGCAAGGGAAATAAAACCACTTAAGATAAAGTAAATAAGGTAAATATACATATTTCTGTCAGATTAACATAAACATTTCACGGTGCTTGGAACGAGAATTTCAAATGTTAAAATTCTTTTTGATTAAAACGTCACAATTTAAGTTTAAATTGAGAAACTTTTTGGGACGAAAGTTTTATTTTGCTCAAAATTGACTTTTTCAATACACTTTTGATGAAAAAATCTCAATCTAAAAAGCTTTTGGGTTTTAATCTGAATAAAATTGCACTGATTTAAAAATTTGGTTCAAGCGCTGTTTGATAGTTTATTGAACAGATAAATATTTTTAATACTCAACTTATAAATATTTTTACGAATAAAATATTACGAGGCCAACTTCAAAACTATAGTTCTGTTTACTCTAAAGAACAAAATTTAATAAAAATGAAACTAATATTTTCAAATTACTATGCATATTTTATTATTTTTAAAAACTACATACATACTCCTGACGTTTCGGTTACTTTGCAGCAGCCGTGATAAAATACGCGAAATAAACCGAAATTATTACTTTCATTTAAATAAATACTAGCGAAAGTCTTATTAAAATTTAATATGAAATGAATTCTTTCTAATTTTATCTTTGTCCAATTAAACACACAATATGCATTGAATTTTCCTGTGTTAATTATTCTTAAAAGTTAGTGTATACACGAGTGTATATAATTATTATATGAGAAAAAATATCGAAAATTGAATACTGATAAATACCTAAAAATAACTCTGTGAAGTTTCCTTATTCTATTGAAAACATTAAGAAAGCGGAGAAAATTTACAGTTTACAGGAAAAAATCAACAAATTTAATGCAAGACAAAGAATACCTACGATCGTCCGTCTACAACGAGCCTTTACTCTTTGCGAGAACATGAAAATTTAATCAAAACAACATCCCAGGGAGTTTTTAAGTGGCCCAGACTTCCTTTTATTACTTTGATCAATGAACCGCGACATAAATTGGCTTCTTTTGATAAAATTACCAACTATTGTACACTACACCAACCCACCGACCGCAACTACTTTATAATATTTGTGTGTCTATAAAAGATTTCTTTATTTAAACACAGTCGGGAACACATATAAAAATATTCGCTTTTTGACATAATATACAAGTATTCCTCGGGTCTTATTATTTTAAAACTTTTTGTCCGCTTATCATATTAGCTTTATATAATAAACTCCACTCAACATAATATATACTATGAAACTATTATGTGATAAAGCTGGAAAAAATATTAATAGCTGCTCAAGTTTTTAAAGATTGTAATCGATGTTTTACACATCCAATCGCTAAACTTCACGTTCCGTTTCCCCACTAATGACTTACAAAGGCCGCTAGCTAAAGTAGTTTTTAATCTGGGTTAAATAGACCTTGGATTTAACTTGTAGTTAAATATTTAATAAGTAAACAACAGAAAACCCGTACTTCCAAGGTCCAAATTAACAAAAGATTTCAAAAGTTTCACGCCGCTCATGAAAACTTAAACAGCAACCCGCAGGAATCACTGAGAGAATTGAGAATTTTTGATGAATAAAAAGCAAAGCTGTAGCAGATAGTTTTATTTTTTTATGACAAATCTGCTATGAAATACAAAATAATAAGAAAAATTGACAGTGTTTAACATACTTCAACTTTTCTATATGCATTAGTTCTATTAGCTACTGTTTATTATGTAACTTATTCATAAACTACGAAGTTATCCGTTTACTAAAGGTCAAATGTATATTTTGTAACTCTGTATTAAATATATTTTAACTCTATAAACCGTTAATTTAAAATGTCATATAGAATTATTAATTATATATGTAATTGCTTAATATTCTAAGTAGGATTTAATTAAAATTCAAAGATAAGCAATTTTAAAAAGCAGCAAGGCCCTATGTAAACATAACCAAGAGTCTCAAACTTTGGCTATGTACATATTAAAATTTACATTTATTAACCCAGTTCTCGTCAAAATACATCTCAAAGCAAGTTGAAATAAGAGCTCTCTCTTATTTATAAGAAAGCATGAAATTTTAATACATAAACAGTCTTGTTACTTTTGTCTTGTACTTCAGCAGATAGCACATAAATATTAATTTGATACTCGCACAGTTAATTTGTTCTAACATTGTGGCTGCTTTCTGTTCTTTACATTTGCAACTTAAAATTTTGTCATTGTTATTAAACTTCTATTCCATTAAAAAACGGCTTTAGGAATTATTCGTTAATATATTGGTTGTCTCAATAACATATATATTTCATATTTTAAATAAACAGTTTCGGAGCAAGTAATCAATACATCATTAAACAATCATATTTAGCATTCAATGAGACCGTCGCAACCAGCCAATTACTTGAGTTCCAGTAATTTCAAATGTAAATTACCAATTTGGGCAAACGCGACGATTTTCCAACTAACCGGTGTTATAGATAATTTATTCCCTGTTCAATATTCAACGGATCGGAAATCCGAAGTTTATTATGAGAAAAATGATGAATTTATTGACAACGAAAACTTTGACGACATTTTATTGCTTTCATTATATTTTACGCGTCCGGTTTTTTTTTTATCTATAATGTCATTATTTTCACTAATATATTCAATGGCGTAGTTAGAAATTTGTAACATAATGAGACGAACAAAAATAAATTATGTTATAAAGTTAAGAATTGGCTTTCTATTAATATTTATAACAAACCAGAAGCTTTGATACATCTGCCGATAAATTAAAGATTTCTCATAAAAGTACAAAAAATCTACAATGTCCATTATTGATCTCATCAGAAGTCACAGCAAAAAGCGTCAGAAGTTCTACTAATTAAGTCCGTTAGTAGTTCACCAAACATGAGTAATTTTGACTTTTTGCGGTCCCATTCGCTAGGGGACCCCTAGAAAGGATTCTAATTGTTCCGTTAGGATTCTGAGGGTCCTGGTAATAAGTTGCTGGACACAAAATCTGCTTTTATGTTTGATTTGTTACACACTTACCCAGTCCTATGAACAGTGTATGAACTTAATGGCATCATTATTTTCAGATTTAATTGCCACACTCCAAAACTAAAACCAACTTTTTACTTGAAACGTTTTAGAGAACCATATATAAGGCCAAAAAAAGTTAATCTCAGCAAAGTTATTTTTAGCCACAGCATAAAGTAAACTTATATTTTTTAATCACATATTGAATGAAACATCTTTATGTAACATTTTAGAAATAGGTTTTCTGAAGTAAAAGAAAGCTAGAAGTAAAAGGAATCATTAGCGTCGGTATATTCTATTCGGCTCAATTGTTCTCACAAAGAGCTAACGTTAAAAGGAAACGAAGCTCTATGGCTCACCATCGACTGTTTATCTGTGGTACAAGTATAAGGTTAATGCTTATATTATATAGTTTATAAATTGTATGCCATTGCATTGCCTGTTACAGACGTTTTTTTACCAAAGGATTGTAGTTCAGTAACATTCAGAAATATGAATGAAACTGTTTTTACATGTAAAATTTAACCCTTCGGTTGAGCCTAAGTGGAACGGAGAGAACAGAAATTAAGTAAGTTTTATAAGATCATATGATATTTTTCGTTTCTGTAAGTTATACTATTTGATTGTCAACGCCCTATTGGCCTATTTGAGGTCATACTTTTGCTGTAATGCTGGAATAAATTCATACCTCTCAATTTCACGTTAATGCTTCAACAAGAATCATGTCACCATTCTAGTTCATTACCCATAGAAATATTATTAACTTCAGACTTTCTCGTTTCGTTTTTAAAAATAGAATATAACAACGTCTTAAATTACCTACTTGTTTTCTTTTATATTTACTTTCTATGAAAATTCGAAACTAAAAATCTTAAAATGTCATTAATTTTCTTGAAAAATCGGTTCTTAATATGTTTAACTTATTTTGTACAAACCTTTTGTTGAAATATATAAGTATAATTCTAGGAATTTTGGGATTAGCTTATAGACAGGCTCTATAATCAGATTCATATGTTGTTTTAAAGTTTTATATTATAAGAATATATTTACTGATACAATCATTTTTAATTTTATCGCGATTCGCCTATACCTTAGTTATAAACGTTTGAATTTTATGGTCACTCGATGCCCTCTCGTTATTCTTTGATATAAAATAGTGATAGAGCAATAAAAAGTTTAACAATACCAGTTGCTTTTATATAAGAAATGATTTTACACTATTAAGATTTAAGATGCAAAACTTGTGCCTATGAATACTGTTATGTGTGATTTTATTATGAAAGTTTTCTTACAACTCTCGAAATTAATAATTCAAAGTCATTACTTACATAACTAGATAATAATCTCATATTCCTGCCTGAAACAAAAATATATTTATAGTTACTAATACATTAAATATTACATCAACTCCAGAACTTGTTATATTAAATAATAAATATATTAAATGGGTCTTATAAATAAAAGTAATATGTGAATTTGATGCTAATAATAAAGCATGTTGTTATACATAGAAGGAAAGTCAGGATATATTAGGAAGAAAATGTAAATGGAAACTAAATCTGCATACGACATACAAAACTGAGGTGGCATCAAGACGTACGTCCAATATATACGAGTATGTACTATTTTGATGGACGAGCTCCAACAACAGATGTTGGTTTCAACTGAAATTACATAATTTAGCAATTATTATTAGATACTGATATTTACCGCTAGATGTTTATTGCCAATTTAAAGCTCGAATTTGATATAGATTTGATGAGCGGATACTAATGAGTTCTATTTATGCATAAACTTTAAATTTAATAGAGTAAATATTAATGACCATCATTATTATTAATGAGTTTTTAATAATATGATGTTTAAATATTGATATATAATTTGACAAGTCGTGTAAATTGCTGTAAAGCAATCGAAACATCTGGTAAAATATCTTAAATAGCATGATAATTTCTAAAATCATAGTTTTGTTCTTTGAGTTACAAATATTGATGCAAAAAAATATTAAAATATTTTAAAACAAATTGAATTGTATCATAATTTCATAGAATATAATTCTGTACACTATAATAATTAGACCGTAATTAACTTACACAAAAGTAGGGAAAATATTGATTACACAAGAAAATAGTTTTTTTAATAAATATTGATATATCTAAATATTGAATTTTGACTGTTTATATATGTATGCATATAATATATTGATGAAATTGATATGGACTGCAATATCTGCATGAGATTTGTTTCGATGTCGTAATCGGAAACGTATTGATTTCGAGTAAACATAACCTGGACTCTCGATCATTTGACCTGGACTTAAAATCTTTATGTAATTCAAATCTTTATCTGTGTTTTATTATTATACCTACTAAATTTTCATCCAGTTCAATATTTGTTTCAAATAAAGTGATTGTTAAATTGGTTAACAGTTAAATGATTTTGTTCCAGATATTATTTTGTTTATATCCATTGGTATTTCAGCTTTTACAAAATATTTACTTGATTTAAATAGTAGTAATGAATATATGTAATTTATAATTAAATAATGCAAAAGGAAATTTTGATACTTTTCAAGGGCTTTATTGTATTAATACCAATTAATGACTTCAATTATTACAAAATTATAATAAAAAAGTCTTATTAATATTTATTTTATAACCGTACATACTTATCACGTACAAATTTATTTATATATTTTATTTCTCTTTCATAGCTTATTTGTCTATTGTACATATATTAAAAATCCTATAAGAATTGTCTTTTTATTCTTTATTCAACATTTATTATTTTATTCATTGAAGACGTAAGCTCTTGACAAACCCTTATTCAGTAAATAGGGCAGATAAGTTATGAACGCTCCTTCAGCGAAATATCGGCTGGTTTTTAGCCTTACCCTTGTTTTGTTGATGTCGTTTATTTTGTACTTCGTATTAGACATTTTTTTTATATACCTCATATTGAAATTTCTATTCCTCTTTCTATATTAAATATTTTATGTGATATCCTTTACTTCCAATAATGTTTCTATTGCGATATATGTAGTTAAATGATGAATTAATTACTATTTTTTTAAGATGATACTATTTATAATCTAAGCTTCCGTAACGATTCACTTAAACAATTACAATGCTATAGACTTAACATATATCGTAAGTACATAAAACAAAAGAAATCTGAGAGAATATTTAAATACACGATTTTAAATACACGATATTGGTGAAATCTATAAGAATCCACCACTAACTAAAATAGAAGAAGTATTTTTAAAACGCCTTAACTTTATAATTTTATCGACATATTATTAATGACTTATCAATATGAAAAATTCTAGTTTAAAACGAGTAATAATAAATAATTACTCCGAAATTCTGGTTATTTTGTTTGTATTAGTACAGAAAAACTTAGCTAAATCTTTTGACAAGATCTTTTAATCGACATAATAAAAATCTTCACGCTGATATCGTTAAAAATAAAGTTGAAGAAAGGCTGCTTTGAATTATTCTTTTTGAATTGCGAATAAAAATATGTTTAAATATGAGTTAAAAAGTGTTAATATTTTTTTCTACCGTTTAATATTTCCTCTGTTGCTAAAACTCATGTTATACATAACTACAGTACATGTTTCATAACGATGTATAAGAAATGTAAGTCTCGTAATTACCAAAGATATTTGCATGAATTAAAGATAAGACATCAACTACTTTCCACGTTATGAATGAAAATGATGTTTAACTCGAACCCCAAGATGTTTTAATTTATTCAGAACATGAATTTTAATGGATCTAAAACTAACGGCTGGGAACACAAAAGAAATCTTTATAAATTTTACTTATACAAAGTATACGTGAAAAATCTAGTTCAGCTCAATAGTTTTAATGCAGAAAAAGAAAGAACAAATAACAAGGTTTACTTATTATGAAAGAACTAGAAACAGAACAAATAATCTTGGTAAATGTAAAAAAAATATCTTGTTTTTTGTTAGTTTTTTAAATAACATTTCTATTAGCACAAACATAGCGTCACTATGCTTCTGTAATACTCCAGTTATTTCTTTTGTAAATTTTCTATATACTCTTCTATCCAACAGAGTTTTTATTATCATTATATATTTAAATACAGAAAAGTTATTTTTATCTCTACATAAGATTCGTTTATTTTGTCGCGGAGTAATCCCGAAACAAGGTTGTTACCTTCAGTTATTTTTATAAAATTATTACACATTTATAATTAATTTCACTGGGATGGTTTTCCTTAAACTGTTCACCGCTGCATTGGAGGACGTCTTCAAGGTTCTGGACTGGAAAGGACTTGGCATCAACATAAATGGCGAGTACTTATCACACCTTCGGTTTGCTGATGATATCGTAGTCATGGCTGAGACCGTGAAGGACCTGAGTACAATGCTCGATAATCTCAATAGAGCCTCCGAACGAGTTGGTCTTAAGATGAACATGGAGAAGACGAAAATCATGTCTAATGTCCATGTTGTACCGACTCCTATTACAATCGGAGGCTCTACACTCGAAGTTGTTGACAGTTACGTATACCTGGGACAAACGGTCCAGTTAGGTAAGTCCAACTTCGAGAAAGAGGTCAATCGTCGAATCCAACTCGGCTGGGCTGCTTTCGGGAAGCTACACAGAATCTTCTCGTCCAGAATACCTCAGTGTCTCAAGACAAAAGTCTTCGACCAGTGTGTATTGCCAGTGTTAACTTACGGCACTGAGACGTGGCCGCTCACGATGGGCCTTATCAGAAAACTCAAGGTCACTCAAAGGGCAATGGAGAGGGCTATGCTCGGAGTTTCACTGCGTGATCAAATCAGGAATGAGGAGATCCGCAGAAGAACGGGAGTCACCGACATAGCCCGAAGAATTGCAACATGTAAGTGGCAGTGGGCAGGGCACATCGCTCGCAGAACCGATGCCCGATGGGGCTAACGGGTTCTTGAGTGGCGGCCACGAGCTGGAAGACGCAGTGTGGGTAGGCCCCCAACAAGGTGGACCGACGACCTGGTGAAGGTCGCGGGAATCCGCTGGATGCGGGTGGCACAAGACCGGTCGTCGTGGAGATCCTTGGGGGAGGCCTATGTCCTGCAGTGGACGTCTTTTGGCTGATGATGATGATGATGATGATGGTTTTCCTTAAATGAAGTGTTTTTTTTTGGTAGGTCAACTGAATTGGCACCATGAAACACGATACAGAACATTAAAATATCACATCAAATACTCATATCTGTTTTTATGTTATTAACTCAAACCTTAATTATCATAATTATGATAAAAATCTTCAAAATTAAGTTATAAATAGCAAATATAATTAGTTAGCCTCCAAATTGAACGTTCCACTTAGTAAATTAATTTTTTACGAGCTACGAGGGTCGCTGGATATATGACATTTTAATTGTTATCGTCGTGTATAAAACAGGTACATTCAAAATATTCGAGAGATCAAAATGAAAAACATATTCTAATAATGTTATTTATAAACGGACATATTTTTTTCAAAGTATAAATCGTCACCAATTTCAATGCAAAAGGAAATAAAACACAGCCGTATGATTACAAAACCGCAACGCGGCGTTATCTGTCCAAGAATTGTATCGTATGTTTCCAAAATGACTGCGTGTGGTCTCGGAATGGTATCTTTTCTTCCGATTAGAATCAGACCCGGGGCGATAATCGATTGCTCGTATTATTCGGTAGCCTATCAGATAAAATTTATCGGAAATTAACGCAACACTTTACGATATTTTGAACGCAACAAAATATTATTATTCGTTTTGTAAGCCAGCGTTTATAAATTTATACTGCTATTTCATATAATTTACATGCTCGTTCATAATTTTGATTTCATTTTTTCTATGACTCAAAAAATTACAGAGACAGAGGTATTGTGAATAAACATTGTAAATACAAACCTCAATATTACATGAGTCGTAAACCGGAATCTCGATATAAGAAATGGGTAGATTTGGCAGAGCGTAAAAAAGTTACGACTGCCATCCTCTTGATCAAAGAGTTGGGGTTATCTTGCGATGTTGAGTATTACCAACCACTGGAATGTAAGTGATATACAATATTCGTCATATATTTTTTACACACTGGCTTTTTACAGTTAGGTATTTATATCCGTCCAACTAATACACTCAAATACAATGCATTCAATATATTACTATAAAATTACTCATTAATTATATATCACTCTTAAAAATTATTTTAGGTCAAGTGGAAAGGTACAAAAAGTTTTTGCATTTGTTTTTAGAACAATCTAATATGACCTGAATGGTATATTTTTTTTAATTTAATAAGGTACTTCAAAAACATTGACAATGCAAGTTTCTACAGCTTTCAACAAATATCTTATGTATAGAATTATGATTGAGATGAAATTTAATCGCATTATGTCATATTATTCATATGAAAACTATTAAATCGAAATTGTGTATATTATTATTAAACTAATAGAATAAATGCCACATAATAACACATATAATATATATCTTTATTTTGATTCAGGGCACCACACTCCAGTAAGCACCTGCCATCACTTGCCGTAAAAATGTAATAAAACTATCGGTTTTATTGTTTTGTTTCTTTACGAGTTTTCCGTAGTTTTTGTTGTTAGAATAATATGATCCCTTTGCATACCCATAAAACCTAGCATGTAACTTCTTCCGAGATTCAATCTAACGTATACGTCCTCTGATACAAATATTGTATATATTGAATTGCCAAATATATTACTTTGTGTATTTCTTTTCAGGGAAACCACGAGGACAGGTAGTTTATTGATAAAGAAAATATAGATTTCGAAAACGGGTTATATTTGTTTCGTGAAAATTTTTATTAAATATGAATTTGATAGTGATATGGTAATTTTATAAATTATAAATATGTAAACAATTTGTATAGAAGTGTGATATAAGTTATATTCATTGATGTCCATAAAGTATTCTCAACAGCTAAAAATAAAGAAATTTTTACTTTGATATCAATTTTGTTTATTTTTTGAATGGAAAACAGTTTGAAAAACACCCTAATTCTTAATTTTCTATGAATGATATCCGTTAAAACACAATTAAATTTATAACCGAGTCATCAACTGTGACAAAAAATTCTGATCGTTTTCCCACAGCTTTGTAGTCAGTATTTTTTGTTTATATCAGTCAAAACGGAATGCAATTCATCTTTATTTTACTTGATACATTTGATTGTAAATGTTTTACATTATTACATAGATCTATTTATATAAATTCTATTTATTGTCGCCAATTTCGCTACTATGACACTTTTACTCAATATAAAATATTTCTTTTAATTTGATGTTTAAAACTATTTATATGGTCTGAGACTACCTGAGCTACTTAGTAGTGAAAGGATTTGTAGTTATTTGCAGGTAAGCAAAAGGACATAGCAAAAATGTTAATTAACTCAAGCTACCCATATTTCGTTAAATATGGATCGTAATCCATAAAAATATATATTTTCTTTTTATATGTTATATATATGTAGATGATATAACTTTTGTTAAAAAAAATATCTATAGATAACTCTTATTATTTCAAGGTTTATTTTTCTATTATAGAAAAACATGTAATTGTTTAACTATTTTTACAACAATACCATTTCAACCATCTCGTAGTCAATTAAACGACGGATTGAAAAATATTATGTTTTTTAAAATTATCTAACAGTATCATGTAACATAAAAAATACAAATCTATTTATAAGAAATGATGTACATGTAAATTTTAAAACTTTGAAAAATATTTATAAAAGAAAAGAAAAACGTTCACCAATTTCATTATTAAAAATATAAATATATATATATAAAATTAGTCTAAAAAAATTAATAATTCAACATAAAATAACATTCAACAACAAATATTTTAAGTTCCAAAGCATATGTATTGTTTTGATTCTTGTAATAGTCATAAATATTATAAGTTGCTTTTGAATTGTAGGATTCAATAAAACTATGGTTGTCTGTATACGCTTATATTTATTTAGGACGAAAATTAGCTAATCCCGAAACTAAAGCAAATATTTGATAATACAAAAGTCTAAAGTAAATATTTGATAATGCTTACTAATTAAATAATTGTGTAAAGGAAACAATTAAACAATATTAATAAGTATAAATATTTAGAAATAAAAACAAAACTCTATTATATTAAACATATAAATGAGATTTATTATTATTTTATTTACTTTATTATAATTTGTTAAATCTTCTAAAATATATCAACGTATATTCTTATAAAGTTATAAATTAAAACAAATAAATATTTTGAATTAAAAATTTCAACAGTAACTTTTACTGCTTACTATAAAATAAAGAAATTAACGGACGAGCCGTAATGTAATTTACTTTATTCAGAGCAATGAAACTTTCAAAATTAAATACACAGAACTGTGTTAAAATAACAACCTGCATTGAAAATTAAATTAAACTGAATTTTCGTCTCGATTATTTAACTATAAAAACTCTTTTGAAACGTAAAACGAAACGCAATTGAACGCAGCCTTCTGTTGTGAAGTTTCGTTTGAAACTGGATTTTAGTGATGGTCCTGCTTGTGAATTCAGTTGTTACCTGTTCTTGAACATTATATTACAAATTATCTAGCGCTCCAGTTTAATTGTAACACACAAGTGTTAGAACTTTGTTCAGAATATTGAACGTGTTGCTTTTAAACGATAGTAATGCACATGGAATTATATACCTCATTACTTTTACAGTTCTAGTCAAAGCTGTATAAAATATTATAAAAAGAATATGAGAGATTAACTCTTCAACAGAGAGTACTATTGATAATAAGCCAAGCTTTATTAACAACCAAAACATCTAAAATAAAATTCCTATTATCCGAAACCCTTTCTGGAATTGAGGTACGCTGGCATCAAAGGCTCACTTCAAACTTATAACCCTCGTTCAAAACTCTCACCTTCGCCAACAAGGCGTAGGATCGCAATAAATAATACGTTACATTCTCCGCTGACCTCCTATCACACAGCGTCGAGCCCAAATTAAAGAATAAAGTATTTTATGCTCTTAACGTGCTATAATGAAGCTTTTAATGAACTCAGAAAATTAAAGCAATAAGGAAGGCATTAAAAATGGAAAATAATTAATAAATTTAAAGTTTTTTACACATATTTTTATTTAAAACCGAATTACGTGAATTTTAAAAAGTATTAGAAAACAATCTCAATGGAATACCCATATACATTTTCTAATAAACCATATTCTTGTTTAATAAGACTTTAAAAATTAATTTTATTTAAAAAGTAATAATATTTAAAACTCTTAATGAGGAGTTATTAAGTTCCTCATAATAAAAGACTTTAATAGAATATTTTGTTGGCATTAAATTAAAAGTCTTAGTAAAATCGCATTAGCAATTTTGTGTTGAGAAAGAGCACTCAGCGTCGCAGACCGAAAAACTAGTTATGAATATTTATTATTTACCCTCATAGGCCGGTCCCAAAATTATACCGAGGATAGAAATATGCAAAGTTGTCGAAGTGGGAAATATTCAACACCAAAAAATATTTTTCATGGATTATAGCAAATACATTTGAATAATAAAATATTTTAGACAACATTACATATGCTGTTGTAGTCTTGTATTTGTTGGCAATGTGTATAAATATTTTTTATAAAATTATCTTATCATAGTTTTAAGTTTTATTTTGGTAAAAGTAATCAGAGTTCCAATGGACATTTGAATAAAAAAAATAATTAAATCGACGTACCGAACATAAACATTGGTTTCCAATGACAATTACTAATTACTGAGAAATCCCCCTTGCAAACCCCATCAACTTGGGATGTCCCTAATCTTTGTTTACAGCGACACCAATTAACTCGGCCATTAATGGCAGGTAACCCACGCGATCACTATGAACCGGTCAGTCCGACTAGATACATTGGTAGATAGAGCGAATTTGATAAAATAGACAACACACAACATTGTTTAACGTAACAGAAAATGTGCCGCTAATTGGCGCCTGAAACAAAGGTATTCAAGGACTAGTATCACCATCGAAACACAGTTATTATACTAATTATATGTTGTCGTGCATGTAATAAGTGATAAATGAAAATTTCCGAGAATTATAGAGGATAGAGTATATAAAATATTACAAGAAAGTAAAGCAAAAACTAAATGGAAATAGTTGGACGAACTGCTAAAGCCTTTTGTTACTTTTTTTTATAAAAAGAAAGATCTTTGATGGCTACTTGATGGTTAAAATGGACCTTTGACGTTTTATGCTTAATTATATACTAGGGTACGATTTCGAAGTGTTATATATGAAAAATATAGGGTATGTCAAAGGAAATGATTGACGGAGATCAAAGCTTTCACAAATGAGGTTCTCTCGTGACTCTTGCACGATTTACTCGTATCAACGGAAAAAAAAGCTTCCGTCAGAGTTCCTTTCAGGCTTTTATTTCGGAGTGAACTTTAGCTATCAGTTCCAAGATCAATGGATCGATTGATGACGAATCATTTTTAGCGTTGCCTTAGGGTGAATTTATTTCGGATACAATTTTACTGCCAAAAGATTCAAACAAAAATATAATAATGTTCATGATAGCTGTTCTACGATATCCCTTAACGTCGATATTGAACCGCATAAACTAATCAAATATTGCTAATAGATGAAATGATGGAGGTGTTAGAACCACAAGTTATCCCATCCTAATTACTTTATGTTCAAACCTATGTTTGCAGCAAAAGCCAATTAGAGAGTGCGACGAGTTCAAACATAGCCTGCTGGGTAATGATTAAAGGCAATTATTGATAGACGGACAACAGAACTCTATTGACCTACCCTTTATTTGGATTAGGTCGAATAAAATAAAACCTGCATTTGAATTTCCTAGTGGCTATTCAAAATCTCTGTTCGTTAAAAAGTATCTAGAGATATTTAGTTCTGTTAGTTTCACATTTCTAAATTACAATTGAATGCTGTTTTTTTTTTTTTATTTCAAAAGTAATATTATATTGTTTTTTTTCAATATCATTTCTTATTTATACTTTTAAGACATAATATAAGAAGATTTTCTTTAATGGGGACCTTAGGTAACTTGGGGCTTAAGACGTTACCAATTTTTAGAAAAAGTAAATTATTACCTAAAAATGTCGTATTAAAAAGATAAATTAGTAAATTTCCATGGCTATTCACGATAGCGTCTGCCATAAAAGAGCCTAAAATATTACTTATATTAGAAAAGATAACGGCTGATTTGATTTACGAACTTACTTTTATTGGCACTGTATCCAATTTTGAAGACATTTTTTTTTCTATTTTGTATTACTTCTCGTTACATTTATATTTTATCATTTTTATCTAAGCATGTAATATGTAATTACTTAAATTTTTCAACTTTTATCAAAAACTTGTTAATATTTATTGAATCCTTACAGCAAATTACAAACCAACAAATCGTTAAGTTTGTAAATTTCAATGTTCCATCAATCCAGTATTAGCATTGGATTCGATTTGTTAAATAAATATTGACTCCAATTATATAACTAGATTAACGGTCAGTGATTTTTTGGAACCTTGTTTCATAGTTTAAAAAAAAATAAATTCTAAAATATTTGTTTCTTATATGGTTAACTCAATTTAAAAAAAAGAATTCAGATATATGTAGGTATGACAGCAATGACCGATTTAATATTATTTTTCTAATACAGTCAAAAGACTATTTTTTTGTAAGTTTATCATTTCTAACAATTAACAAAACTTTTACTATTTTTAATCGATTCTACCTAAAACAATAACTTTCAAAGGGAACAAAGTGGCGAGATCAATTTTATTATTATATATGTAGAAACGAAATTAACCATAATAAACCTTGGCAATGAAAGAATTAAAAAATGAACCATCCTAAAAAACGTTCAAACAAATAACAAATATTGTCAAACACTGGGAAGTGTATTTTATTGAATAAAGTGAAAATTAAAAATCATAAAACATAGCACATCATCAATTTCGCGGATACAGACAACCATTAACACAATTTTATTCATATAAGCATCTATTCATATCCGAATTCAGACTTTATATATTCTGTCGTTGAGGCTTGAAATTGCGTAAATGGTTTTGGTCTATAACAATGGACATGTTATGGACAAGATCATTAACAGGGATTCGGACGTCGCGTAGCGTTGGCACTAATTTGTGTCGGTTGAATGACAGACACACAAACGAACTGATTGACGGCTTTCATTAGCGGAGTTGTATACTTTATTTACTAAGTGAAACTTTACAATGCTTGAAATGCTTGAAACACAGCTTCTACGTGCTCGAACTTAACATAAATCTAAATGTTTCATTTTCATTTTAACACAATTTCATGTCTATATTTCATATAGTATGTTTATTTGATTTTTTTCCACAAAGTATCTTATAATAAAATGAACAGTTAAATTATTGATTATATCGTATATTTTTTGAGCAAATTTTTCGAGAAATTTTTGTTTAAAAAAAATGAGGTACGATTCTTAGAGTCATTTTCAGCACCGATGCTACAAGTAATTGAGAATTTTATTGTTATATAAATGTTAGGCAAATATAATATGTATGATATTATGGATATTATCTAGTTGGTAGGCTATACTTTCATCGGTTTCCAGCATGTTATCTGAACGACTCTTAAAATGAGTCTAAATACTTGTATGCCTCTTATTTTGTTGAAAATTCAGATGATAAGACAAGACTAAGACGTACCACCTGCCTTCCTTGACGGTGTTTCCTCTATAATGAAGGTCTATATTTCTCATAAGCAAGGACTTAGAAATCTGCGAAGTCCAGACCTACATAAGACTATCGACTTGAAAGGTAGTAGTCATAGCATAAAAATATTTGCATCCGAACTGTCTCCTATTTTCATACTATTTTATCATCTCTTTTTAAGTATTGGTATCGGACCTTAAACTTGGAAGCTAAAAGAAGCCGCGGGGATCCAGGGAATTATCATAATTTTTTTTATTAACTCTCTATTTTGTACGTTTATGGAACGTGAATTGAACAGGCGTGTCATGACAGACTTAGAAAAAGGCGAAATAGGTTTCTCGTGAATTTGTACGCAGTAGAAGTGGGAGCAAGAGGTATAAAAGCGAAATCTCTCTACAACCTACTAAAAAACCAGGAATTTGTCACATTAATAAATTCTTGGAACGTACATCGAAGGCAGCCCTAGTAAGTAGGTTCTTTTTAAATTTGATTAGGTAGAGAGAGGAGCTTGGACAGTGTAGGTGAGCGTTTAACGCACGTTAGTTAAGGGGCCCCTTAAATTTACACCTGGGTTGCAAGTCCCAGGCACGGTTAAAGCTCTTCTCCCCGCAACGCGATGCTGAACGTGAATCCATGGAATGCTGAGAAGTTTCGTTTCCCTCTCTCTTAGGGCGAGATAGATTAGATTAGTTCTAAGATAGCGGGTTTACAACTTGCGGTTTCATTTTTATCTACTATTAAGGATAGTGACAGTCGAATACAATAAATTTTGAATGTAAAAAAACCGTTGTCAAGACTTTTAACTCCCTGATTTATTATGTGCTGTTTGCTATTTTAATGGATATTGCCGCAATTAATCTCTTTGCAATAGCCATTGTTGTATTTGAAAACAATTTCAATGTGTCCTATCTCAGAGCTTATGCGTATACATAAATTGATTTCAACTTATTGCTTGGTTTATTGGAGTCAAGGGAACATAAAAATATTTCTTTTTTGTTATTATTTTAGTTAACTACAGCTTATCCTTTTTCCAAATCAATTCAGTAATAACATTTTCGCGCTTGTTTTTAAACTTTTGTGTTATAAAATTTGTGTTAAACATTAACAATTATCTTAGTATCTAAAAATTTAGGAAATAAAGTCTAATTTATGAAAATAGGTAATTAGTTTTATAAATGTTTTGAAAAGTACTCTTACAATTTTGCTCTCTAATATTGAGAGATTCTCCTTTTTCCGAAAATTAAATACATAATTTGGAATGTGCTCAAAATGTTCACATGTTCTCCAAGCGATTTTAAAGTAAGATCTTTAATTTAATCAGATGATCTTGTTCCCATATAATTTTTAAGACTTCTCTTTTGTATTTTGTTCCTTTTCTCTATTTTCATACTGAATCCCCTTTATGAGGAATAGTCATTTTATTCAAATAAGATTTCTATTACATACGCATATTCTTATTTATGTATGTCTTATTTTATGATTATAATAATTATTATTATGTCATGAAAAAATTTTTAACAAATAGGACTTGGCAATATCTGGGTGATTAGTAAAATTAAAAAAATCATTCCTAAGTCGCAAACTTCACTATACTTACTGCTTTTTGTACTAAATTATCACATTATACATATATGTATTTTTGCTTCGAAAAACTGTATCAATATCATAAAAAGTAAAACTTTTTCTTAAAGTTAAACATTGACTTATATAATTTTTGATAGATACTTGTGATAATATTTTTATGTATTATTTAATATGACAATGTTCAATTATTTTATATTTATAGTTATACATTTTCAGAGTCAATAAATCATTTTTATTCGTATACAATTTGGAAACATGAGGAATAAATAAATAAATATTTATTTTTATCACAACATTTGTACAAATTATGTAAATATTATAATATATTATACGATAAAATTTTATAGATATTGTTTTTTACAGAATTCATTTGACCAACGAACCGACAAACATTGGAAAAGAAGAATAACAAAGAGATTTTTTTAATTATACTGTATAGTTGAAAAAAATATGATATATACAGGAAAAAAATATGAAAAAAATGTCCTTTAAACTCACGAACAAGAAATGAATACTCGAGATGAAGTACTTTAAAGAGATCTTTAGGGACTTAACTTTTAAACCATAATTTCACCGGAAACAATTTTTAAACACGAATTTTCATGAAATATTCACAGTTTTTAAAATTGGCAGCCTTATTATAATTTAAAATATGTATATTACAATGAAATTGGTTAAATATTAGTACATAAAACGTTTTAATAATTCAACAGATCAAGAATAAACACGACTCAGAAATAATACCAAAATGCATTCATAAAAATAATTTATTATTCAAAAAGTCTTATGATGTTTATTAAAACACCTTAAATATGGGTACAGAAACACAATAGTAATTAATTGACGCACGTGACCGCTCCTATTAAAATGGGTTCAAAGGAAAATCAATATTAAAGGATCTTCAAATGAAGTGGACAAATCGGTTCGTTAGTACGGTGATTATCACCGAATTAATTAGTTTTGCTGCAAATTGACGCTAAGCTCATATTTAAAGCTCACTTTTATGTGATTTGTCCCCTTCATCTGCTCGGTCCTGATAAGTTTTTGTTAAGGTTATTATAGCTTAGGTAATTTTTCATATGTCGGACGTTTTTTATTGACCTCATTATATCCCGTGGAAGGTGATTATCACCGAAATAATTAGTTTGTCAATTTATAGCAAAACTAATTAGTTTGCAGTCATTATTAACGAGCACTTATGAGATTTTCCTTTTATCTTTTAAAGACGGATAGGTTAAATTAATTTCAAAGTGATTTTAATTCACCAATAGAATATCGAATTATATGAAAGGAATATATTTTTGTTATTTGCTAAAAAATTGGGTTTTTATATAATCTAATTACAAACAGAAATTATACCAATAAATATGTAAATAAATTAAAAGCTACCAAGTACCTATTTATAACTTACAAACTGGTTTGTCAAACTCGGTTATTATCGCTTAATTAAATATGTAACAAACTTGAATATCGTAATACATATACGGGTCTGGTATAAAGAATGTTATCATAAGTGCCACTTTACAAATGTTTCTTCTGTGAACAGAACGTCCTAAAATTTACTTTTATATATGAAATAACAAGAGTATATCATGAGTGAATGGCCTTCCCTTTGAATCAAATGGCGGTCAAACGTAAATGGTAACCCATAACATCAGTATGTAGCATTGTGTTAAAATATATTAATGAGGGTAAGGATCAATAAAGTGTTTAATACGTTTCGAGTCAGACCTATCTTCATTCAGTGAAGCTAGATACTTACCTTAGAACTGTCATTTAACAAAAATACATTCTAGGCTACTTCTGTTCTTAATGGATACTAACTTAATCATTGTACTCGCTCACAACGAAGTATTAAATATTACTGGAATAAAAGTTGAATATATAATAACTACTCGTAGAAACTATATAATTAAAATATTTTTTTATACTATATTAATTCATAAATCTTATGGCATACTTCTAATAAATATTTTACGAAATCTCGTAAGGAATTATTAATTTATGTAAATTATTCGTATTATATAAAATTATTATTGATAGACTCCTGGTTGTCTGCTGAGACGCAGTTTTATGATGATAAAAAAAACTCATATTTAAAAAACAAGTTTATAATACATTTTTGTAACACGTTTTTAAAAATAATCATGTATAGATGTTCATAAAAAAATCTCAAAGGAATCCAAATATTATTTATATATATTTTAGTAAATATTTGATAAAAGAAATGACTAAATTGTGCTTGGAATGACTTCATTAAAATGAAATCTAAAGAAACAGCCGTTATATTATATTAAAAAAAACGACATTAAGTTATCATCTATATAATAAATAAAAGAATATACAGTCAATAAACTAAAATACATAGAATACGTTCTACAGCCTATAATTTTCTAAAGGCTACAAAATGAGTAGTATTTGTTAAAATGTAAATTCAATATACTCTTGATATTTTGATAGATCGATACATTTCACTCATGATTTATTAATTAAGTCATATCCTTTGACATTTCATGTACATATATTATTAAGCCTTTTTCCTAAAATTATATTAACCCGATTAGCCTTTTTATAAATTTAAAATTAAACCTATTTTTGTAATTTTATGACTAAAATATATTTCGAATTATTTTCAGTTAAATATAAAAATAGGGTTATAAAAGTAAAATATTTTGTTCGCTAAATTCAGTAGATATTTAGAGTTGATTCAGATACTAGGAATTCTGTCATATCATTTTAATTAAATTTATAATAGGTATAGTTATTAAGTATAATTAAAAGTGAATACAGCAACTTTTAAAATACCATAATTACTGATAATTGCTAGTGATATGGTAAGTTCAGAGTAATCAGCTTCACCTAGGGGACGGAGTAATCACGAATGTTTTAAAACAAAGTTTATTTCCTCGTGGTATGGCCGTTGCTATATGTAGATATGTTTATAAAAGACAAGAAATCATCTCACGCTAATGGCCTCCTAATTAAAAATAAGATTTAAAATTTTCTATAATTTGGTTGTATAATTATATTATCTGCTATTCATATAGTTTAAACTTTACTAATTTATATTGGTTTTTCGTTGATTAAAAAATATTTTTTAACGGTGTGTTCACATTTTACTCTATATGAAAATGAAAAATATAAGCCTTCAGTGGTAATACTTTTTGTTCTCTTTGTAGTATCTTCTATTTTATTTCTGTATTGGGTAGCTCACTGAATAAATTTAAGCAATTATAAGCATTTTACGCTCTTGCCTTGCTCATGCGTGGTTTTCTTAAGACATATTATACAAAGTTTGCCGTAAATTATATGTATAAGGATTTAGCTAATTAAACAAGGTTTAGCAATTTATACTACTTAAAAGCTATTAATACAGAAAGAGATTATTTTTCGTAAGCGAGGGTGCGCGTGCGAGTGTCGCCGTAGCGTTGATGAACGAGCATTACAAAGCTAAAGTCTATGCGGACTGGCGAGTCCGGCGCAGTGCCCGCTCAGCTGGCCAGCGGGGGTCAGCCTAGCTACAGGTACGCGGGCCCGGATGGCGTGAACAATAGCTAAAAACAAATTTTAAACAATGAATAAACAAATATAGAAATGAATATTAATTTAAATTTACAATACAACACATAATCGAAGTAGCTTCACTACAAGGACCTAAAATATTATATTTAGATTATAAAATTTGTTTTATTTGAAGGAAATTCTGAAACAATCTTTGATGTACCTAAGTTTAGCTTACTGAACAGAACTAAATTCTCAGCACCTGTTTCAGGCTCAAATATGTATGCAAATCCACTTAAATCACATAGGACATAGATTTTGTAACTCCGTTTGTGTGTCTTGTTAGAGTGATGTTTTCATATTGTGTTGATCTTCGAAGAACAAGTTTGGTTTTAAGCCCAGAACTATTCATGGGGCACATTCTAATAGATTTTTAGTGTTTTGTTTTTTGAATTGGAACACTTTAATATGAATGCACGTTCGCTCAAAAATAAATTTAGTTGTTATCAATTTAGGATTCCTCTTTATCTTTTCTAATTCGATTAGAATTATAATAAGATGTTTCCAAGATTGAGTTGATATTGAAAGGGATGTTTTTTTCCGAAACATAAGTTTATGGCATCAAGTTTTTGGGAACTACCAGGTAGGTAGATTTCTGATTTTGAAAAATCTTATTGTAAGTTTAACTACATTAATCTAATGTTAAAAATATAAGAGCTTGCAATTCTTCTAAACGCTTTAAGTTCTATGACACAATGATTATATTATGATAAGATTTGGTTCTAGAAAATGGTAGCAGCATCTTTATAAACGTACCATCTATCGTTCCTCAGGGTTTTATTTTGGGACTTTTGCTATATTACTCATAGGTACGAGTATATGTCATGTATATGTTTCGTGCATTCACAATATATATGTTCGATGAAAAAAAGTTTTTGTAGTAAAATATTAGTTTTTAATACCGTAATACTTACCAAAAAGATTAAATAATCAATTGATAACAAGTGTAATAGAATAATTGTTATCATCAAAACGTTGAAATATATAAGTTCTGGTCGAAACATTAAGTTAGCTTAATATATTTTTAACTTTGATGGAGTTTCAATTGCATTAGTGGATTCTATCAGACAACTGGGAATCCAATAAGATGAAAAAATTGCAATGGCAGACCATATTGATATAACTAGGGAATGTTTTGTAAACAATTAATTTTACGCCCTCGTTATTCACTTCAACATGTAAATTTTATTTTTGATTGTGCAAGATATTATGTATAATTCTTATATAGCAGTATGTGATCTCTTTGTCAGCCTTCACTCAAGAACATATTGTACCAATTCTAGAAGGATTTTCTACACATTTTATGACGCTTGTCGGTATTCCCTAGTAAAACCACTTAAATTTGACATCAACAGAGTGAGTTTGTCTGTAGGAAGTTGCTCTCTGCCTTTTCACTTTGTTTTCCCAGCCATTATATAAAGCACACTGAATTATTTGCCACTACTAAAATTAATATGCATTATCCTTCTACTTGAGTATTATATCATATCATCTAACCTACAAAGCCTAAACGGCTATATACCTAGCTGATAATGTTAATTTATTCAAAGGTAAAAAAAAATTAGATTGGTTTAGATTCCCTAGTAAAAATTACATAATTTTTTTTCAACATTCATAATCGAGAAAACGTTTGAAAATATTATTATACTTAATATCACATATAACATACGATCTTTTATAACAATTTTATTTAAACTAATCATAGCATTAATATACAACGACATTTATTCTAGTTTTTATATTAAATATTAGTGTTAGTATTGTTCAAGTAGCTCGGTTTATATATAGTAGTGTAGTAAACATGTGCATATACAACAAGACATGTGAAAAAACATTATGGCTTTTGACATGCGATATCGACTATCTCGCAATGTAAAGCAATGGCTAAAATAAATTTATTATAAACAGAAGTACATAGAATGAAAAAAATAAATAAAGGATTAGTTACATTCTAGAACATTATAAAAAGAAAACTAAAACTTAGATCGTCTTATTAAAAAATTAAAACCAAATTTTTTTGCTCGGCAAGTTTATAAAACAGCAATACATATATTTTCATTCCAGAATTGTCACGTCGGTTATCACTTGGCAAATTAACTCATTTAACAAAAAACAAAAACGATATTTTAGATGATATATTATTTTAAAAGCGTGAGAAATAGAACATTAAATTGTTTGAATGTAGAGAAAAAGACATCGATTAATTATAGCTTGTAAACTGAAGTGAACAAAGGCGAGAATCTCACAATAAATTACGATAATATTTTCGTTTAGATAACATTCTCATGAAATGCTTTTAAATTTAGGCTACAAGAAACATTTCGACACAATCGGTCTAATAAAGTACAATTAGATGCTCGATTCCAATAAATGTTTTTGAAGTTTTAATACAATCTAATCAATGTGTCTTCGGTTTATTTACGACAAAGCCTTGATAGCATAATGGGAGATGAAGTTAGCGGTGGCGCTATCAAAGGTTCTAGGATAGACGAAATTATAACTTAAGTTCAACCAGTAAGGTTTAAATTTATGGTGTGCACTGTAAGGATGCATCAAGGTTTTGATACGCCGATATAATTTTAACATAATGTCGACATGTTTTGTTAAGACGTACTTGTATCGTATTTAAGGAAAATTATGAGAATCAAATTCTGGTAAACAATATATAATTAAAACTGTTTAACATTAAAGTTGCTTTACAATTAATTAATTTATAACCATTAAATAAAAAAAAAAATTTACGATGTTTGTAAAACTGTGAGGAAATTATATTTTAAGAGACGTTAAATGTAAGTATAAGTTTTACAGAACATTTGTACTTTCTATATCTGAGATAAAAAATAAATATATTGCTTGCCGTCTGTTTTGATATTTAAGAAACCAATTCGGAAGATTTTCTAAGTTCATACTTATTATTTGACCTAATATGTGGAAGTAAGACTTCCTTTAACAGGTTACATATTGTCAATTAAAATTCTTAACATGTTCGTTATAATTCTTTCTGCAATATCATAGTTTTTTTTTATAATTCCACAGTCATAAAACTTCAATCAAATTATGGTATGCTTTTGAAATAACCAGCCATAATTCGACCATCAGATTATTTACTTATTATCAATTTAAAAACAAACATGGCGGCAATTCAAATGTTTTGGTTATCTCAAAAATCAAACCATTTTATCATCACGGCACTCATTGGTTCGATGTCATCGATATACTGGCACGCCACATTCATATAAAGCGAAGCTTATCAGAAATAAGCGTAGAAATCTAAGAATATAACGTACATACATATTTTCTTTTCCAGAGATCTAAGCGATAAGGAATATAAATAACATAGTATCGCGTGTTGTACGGTGGCCGATATGTTTCTATTGATATGTTCGAATATAATCTCTATTTCCTGTTGTAAAGGTTGTATGTCGTATGAATGATAGCGTGTAGGTTACATGAGTTCCGCAACGTCTCCGCCAATTTCCATTCAGGATCGAAGGTTAAACGAAGCGTTTGAATACTTCCTTCATCCAGACGTAGCCAGGGAATATTTAGAAATCAAATTAGACAATGCTGTCATTATTATAAAAGATTTTGTATCTTTATATTTGGGACATGTTCATAAATAGTCACTTTTATCATATACAATTTTATTTGTGTTTATGTTAATAGAACTTTAAGCTACTCTCCTATTCGATGTTAACGATTCATTTCATGAAGAGAAACAAGCAAAACCAAAACGTCGAATGAATTCAGAAATTATTATTAAACATACTAGTACATGAGACATACGCAAGCAATGCGATTGGACTGCATTCTGATTATAAAAAAAGTATCTAATTAGAAAAAGTAATCATTTGATAAAACAAATTGAGTAACCCTTTCATAGATCAAATCAATAATAAATAATAATAGGTCTTTGATATCACACAAACAAAAATATCTTACATTTATAAATACACCCGTGCTTCACCGGTTTCGATTTTAGTACAAATTCATGAGAGTGAGTGGAGTTTATGAGCTTTGTCTTTAGAGTCGTTATTTTATCAACACAGAGATATATGTTTAAAAGTAAACATAACTTGAGAATGATAAAGTAAATCAATATAATAATATTCGGCGTAATAAGATTATTACGTTGTTAGAATAAACAAAAACCGATACTATTGAATATTTTAGCACCAACAAGAAGAGTTCTAATGATAAATTCAAATCTCGCCTCTCGGGAACAAAGCAATCAGATGCCGTACAAAGGTTACCTTGCTTGCGGCGAAAGTTTACCTACAAACTTGAGGAGAGCGTACGCCGTCACTTTGGTTTACAGTTGATTAAAATTTTGCTCGATGGATTTTAATGCGGTTTTGCCAATAACATTCCTCCTTCCTCCTTCCTCCTTCGATTATCTAATTCTGCTTGTTAGCGTAGTTTGATAATTTCAGTTAAAACTCGTCTGCGTTCAATTATATTATTTCGGACATGATTATAATATTCTCATAATATTACTGTTCCACTTGTGAGTCTAGTTTGGGTAGATTTCATATTCATAGGGATCCTGGAGTAATGAGATTCAGAAACCGAACTTAGATTGCCGATCCAGAAGATAAATACGAAAATACTAAAAACTTTCAAAACGAGTTCTTAAACTTTTCTGGTCTTCACCGATTTCAGCGCAAAATTTACTAAAGCTATAAAACAATAGTGCACTATAATGAAAGAATTATTATTTATATGAATAAAATCTACTTTCTGCAAAATTTCCGACCTTAAAATATAGCCACTACACATATGAGGCAATGTATTTATATTGACACTCGATTCACCGACTTATAGTTATATATATTTATACGTATTTTAACACAGTACTATATTTGTTGGCTATTTTTCTTATTGGTAGAACAATTAATGACTATGAAATAAAAATCCCATATTAGTTTATTTAAATAATATTACTTAAAATAGAAATCCACTTGGAATTAATGTTAAAATAATCACATATAAATTTGGGGATAATTACTATTGCAACAAAATTAACCTGAAATCGTGAAGCACCCATAATTATCATTTTTAGTACTGCTAAAAGTCTGCTTATCTACTCATCTTACTATGGAATGTACTTTATGAGTACCGATATATCATATAGTAGTGTGGTAGTATCAATATATTTAGGTAAATATATTCATTGTTCATAAAAAAAATATTTTACTACTGGACACACAAATATAAAGACGAATTGTTTACATCAGATTGTTTTTATTGCGCGATCGTCCAGAAGTTTTTAATACGCTTAAGTTAACAACTTGTTCTGTTTATTGTCAAGGGAAATATGTATTTGGCTAACTTTGCCGAATCATTGACCTTAATAAAAAATAGGAAGCTTTACTTTTGTTTTCATGATATAAAGAATCAAAATATAATTTTGTAATTCATTATTATAAAATTTATTTGTCGTGTCTGGTGTACAAGATGCATATTGTATTGCTTATCGTATTTTTATTAAATATATGTACATAGATACATGTACTTGTATTTTTCAATAAAAAATCATAATATTTGATAATGTAAGGCCGAAACAAAATTTTTAACAGTAATGAAATAATCATACATTTTGGTACATAAATAGAATTTAAAACTGTCCTACCACCCAACAAGGATTCTTAAATGAAGCGGTAACAAAAAATGTCGTATCCAATCAATTCTTCGCCCGTAGCGGGTATGCTTTAACCTTATAAATGAGTTCTTATATTTAATATTTCATCTTTATAGCAATACAGTTAAGATAGATATTTGCTTGTTTTTTGTTTTCTCTAGATTCCATCAAGTCCAAAAATTGGGACGCTCCGAGACATTGATTTCCTTAATGTTTGACTGAGTATCTATCAATTTATTTGATTCGTTTGATTTAATAGTCGATTGAGATATTAATTAGGCGTAAATAAGAAAAGGCATTGGAGAAATATAGTAAAGATGCCATCTTGTCTTTATTGGTACTCACATTATATCTTCCTTTAATATCTGGAACAGAAATAACATTATTATTTGTTATTTGAAATATAATACAAAATAATAAATACAAATTGATTTCTTTCTAACCACAATAACAAAATGTAACAAAGAGATTGTCGAAATCTTTGTTTACGTGTACTTCATTCATTGTTAGGCTTCTATTATCTTTTTATAGGCTTCTAAGCTGTCTGAAGCACACCTATTTCATGTAGTACAAATTGAAAAGCGTTTCCCACCATAATCTCACATCAAAAACCATAATATTAAAGAACCACTGTACAATATACTAATCCAGCGTTATCTGGAAAATAGGCTCTGTGTAAATGGAAAAGGCATTATCAGTTCCCGAAGGACCATCCAGTTTGGAGCTGAAGGCTGGAGGGGTCTATTATGTAAATTGTGATGATATTTTTTATTAAATTCGTAACACGATATTTTAATAGAAGGCTTTTAGTCAATGCAAATTTCTTAATGGCCAGTCTTGGCGCTCTATCAGCGTTGAAGGTAAATTTTCTTATAGCAGAATGATGTTACCCGATTTTATGCTAAGATTTTATAATTTGTTTTGAATTTTAAAGTGTTCCATATTTTTCCGTCATAATGGAATTTACTCCTTTGCGGAATATATACTAGTTTTTATATCATAATATTGGGATTTTCATTTTTTTATATACAGACGATACCTTTGGCGTGATTTGTAAAGTTTAAAAATTTGGAGAAAAGAGTAGAATAATATTTTTGTGTCCGTATTACCAGCTCAGAACCTTTCCGTCCTTCACTAAACCTTTGAAATAACCTATTACCTGTGGTCTCTTATCCAGGTTACATACATTCTTTTTATTACTGTAACCTTCTCTGGTCTTTACGTGCTAAATTCCCTATAATCCTCCCTAAGCCCCGAGTGGGAGTCCATGGATGAAAAACATCTTTGGAACTTTACTGTTACTCCTTTATACATTACATTGGATTAACATTCGGGCATTTATTTTTATTCTATATTTGACTAAGCGTACTATATTGAAGATTTGTCAAATAAACAAAAATATTTATAGTTATCTCTAGGAATTTTGAATGACGATTGATTTTTGTAAAGCAATATACAAAATTTAAACCGATATATATATATTGTAGGTTAAAGTAGCGTAGATTTTATAAACAAATTATAATATTTAACGACATAAACAAAGAAAATATATAAATTTATTTCATCCAAGAATTTGCAAAGGTCTAATCTCCAGCATACCTATTCCCGAACAAAGTGCACATAAAGTAAATATGAGGGATAATGATATAAATTCCTGTCCATAGGCCGGTTAAATGCTAACACAATATACAGACCCACTATTATATGAAGGATAAGCCCACTTTGAAACAAGACACTACAAAAGGGAACCCCATCAAAATTCTGATGCCGTCAGAGCCCATATTTATCATTTTCCGCAATTTTCACTTACAGCGGAATATAGTGAGAGAGGTTCAAGCCATACACTTAACTACTTGTAATGTATAAATAAAAAAATGGTGTATTATCTTATTTAGGAAACGGATAGATCGTTATATAGGGGCCACGGTGTGATCAAAAAGTAAGGGATCTAAAAAATAAGGGATAAGTATTTTTTTTTCTTTCTAAAGCAGCTATTACGTTGTAACATCCTTTTAATGAGCAAGGCCCTACGCACTTTTATCGCAGTTCAAAGTTCATTATTTCTTTTGAAACTCATGCCCTTATAGCTTAGCTCGTTATGCACTCTTTTCTTAAACCATGACCTTTTGTATCTCATGGAACCGCGCGCCATTGATAGTTTACGCCTTATAAGACACCAAGAGCCTTTGAGCGCTGGGGAAAAAAAACTTGTTAACGTATAGAGAATAATGGTTCTCTACGCTTACCTCATGTTTGCATCAACGAACTAAATACGTATCGTTTTCTGTACTTCATTAAAATGCATATAGTAGTAGCTAGAGTTTATGAATGAAAAAATGAAAAAGTCAGTATTTTATTTGAGGGCGTAATCTTATGCAAAATAGAAAAGATATTTTTTTTAAGAAACACGGCAGATATGTAATAGTTTCTTTACTTTTTTATATAGAATAGTTGATTAAAAAACTTTGAATATATAATAATATGATATATTCAATCCGGATTTAAATATTTAAAGAATACTGGAAAATATACGCAATTATATCTTATCAGAATTATTGTAGTATTATGTTTAGATCAAATGTTAGCTTCAATTTAAAATTAACAATATGCATAAAAATACAGTGAAAACATTTTTTTAAAATATGAGTACCCGTTGACCCATAGTAAGAGTGGGTCAGGTTAAGCTTTATACCCTCATTAATACAAGAAAACGTTTTGTCTTTTAGGATTTTCCATTAAGTGTAACCAGAAAGATCATAAAATATGAAAGACAATTTAATAGGATTTACTTTTACTTCCTTTTTATCAAAAGCCATATGAAGGCAGAGTTTTAGATCGTATGTGTTAAAAGGATCCAAATAATTGATAGGCTTCAACCAGAAGGCGAAAGTCACAAATGAGTAATAGTTTTTCGCAAAAAGTGAAATAAAAATAAACTAGCACGTAGGGATGGATCACTAATGGTCGTTTCGTTTAGCCGGTTTATTCAGACTCCCGGCCCTCTGTAAATCATTCTGGGAGGGACGACTTCAATTAGAACATTCTCGGTTGATATCCTCCTAACATTACTTTGTACACTCCTTTTAACAAATGGAATACTGTGGAAAATAACCAGAAACAACGCGGATACAACAACCTAATATTTTAGTAGGAAGGATTTTTATTTTGTGACTTCTCTTGAAATAATTCCACTGTATAAAATAAAAGTTATTTTGACTACGTTTAAGTTTTATCATTTACCTTAAGAATAAGTTGATTTGGGTGTGATTATGTGTTAAACTTAACCTGAAATTAATTTTAAAAATATTTTAGAGACAAAAAAATATTTTATATATCATATTTTAAATTATCAACTCTAACGAGTAGATATGTGATTTTTACAGCAAAACTAACAGACAGTGTAAATAACAAGTTAAGTTAAAACGCATCAGACTTACTTAATCTTAGTTTAATTTAAGTTTTGATACATTACAAATAAGTATAAGACATTCAATCATCTCAAAATGAAAAGTAAATATGATGAAAGCATAACCATAGACGAAATGTATAATAATATATCTCTCTTACTATTGAAATGTTAGTAATGTCCCGGAGAGTAATTTTTAAGTTTTAATGAATGTTGTTGTTATATGCAAAATTAATTATAATCAATGGAATTAATTTATAACTCAAAGTTACTAGCACCATAGAGCAGACAAGTTTTATAATCCAATATATTAGTTAGCAAATCAGGAGAACCGTTCACGTTGAAGCAATTCGAAAGCGCTTCAAAATTCGTGTTACGAATATCAATACAGCAATGAATTTAATTAACGCGCAAACATTATACGATTTTTTTTTATCAGCGTTCAATTAAAACCTCTTTACCTATAATTGATTTCGGTAATGGATTATATTGCACCGGTTTTTACATTTTGTATGTGAGTGATAATTTAAATGTTATTTACTGATAAGAATAATGTAGTGTATTTTCACTTCCCATACGTATTTATTGTCGGTTTTTAATTAAAGCACAAAATATATTATGTTTTTTTGTATAATATACTTCTACAAAACAGATAGTATCGAGTACCTTTGAGTGTATCAAAACACATTACTTTCACTTGAATGACCATATGGAAAATGAAATCTGAACTTTATCACGTCCATATAGGTTCTAATATTGCTTGTATTTGAATGCTTTAGTTTTCAGCAAGTTGTTGTATGCCCTAACGCAATGCCTCTTGACATATGACTTTGATATAATGATGTGTGGGCGGTAATTGACAGTGAAATAATGAGGCGAAAAATGTTGAGTGCCATAGAAATTTTGATTGCAGGTCTTGTAACCTAGAGGGGTTACTTAGTGGCGTGTATGACATTATAGAGAACGAGAAACATATTGCGCTTCTCATGATATACAATTTTATACTTTCCAAAGATACAAATGTGAACATAGATAATAAGATTCATTCAAACACCGAACGGATTTTGAGAGAGATAAAATTATTCTGATCTTTTGTATATAAGTAGTCAGAATAGATTATTTAAAATCATAGATATACTTTATGATAATTTGTGGTATCTATTTATATATTATATTTGGTTTCGATAGATAAATTTATGACTAGTAGGATTCACATATGTTGGTAATAATTTAATCTTCTTATAAACTTTGAAAAGAAGATAAATTTCAATTCGTCCATTCTGTTTGCAAATTCTGAACGTGTTTGTGTAAGAAAATAAGTTCCTAAGCTTAAAGCGAGGCTTGTGCTAGCATGCTTAGGAGAAAATCCATTCCGTGTAAATGGAGTTTAAAACATTCAAAGGATTAATTATAAATTTTGGGAATTTAAGTAAAGTTAAAGCAGGTACTTAATAATAACCTAAAAATTTCAGTATTAATTAATAATTGAAGACTTTTATATCTTTGTGAAACTTTAATAATTATAAATTAAAAATGTTTAATGACATAGAATTAACTGGAAAATAAAGGATAGAAAATTATAAAAAGTTATATTTCAAATAAACTATTTTCAAATAACGCATTTTATTAATTTATTTTTGTTTCCTGATTTAATTATATCAAAATCAAATAAATTTAATGATAATATTTAACCTGTAATAATAGTTTCGTTTCACAGTTAAAGTAAACCAAGTCAGTCAATTTTCCATTAACATTATAAATGAAAAAGTGTCTGGAACTCGAATGAATATTGAAGTTTATACAGAAAAATTGTGTTTGCTAAACAAACTAGCGATCATCAAAATATTTGCTGTAGATGATAAGTTATATTTCATTTCTTGATTTTATATACATTCCCGAGGAAATTTATAACTGTGAAGTCGAAATACATAGATTACTGTCTTGTTTAGAATGACTTGTGTCAGTTTAAATTATATACTTTTTTATATAGAAATTAAAAACTTGAGTTTTTTTATACTTGTGTGATTTGTATATGTTTTTAATGGCTCTATTAGAATGCAATGCAAAACCTAAAATTAAGAAGCTTTAGGTATTAACGGTAAACATAGGGGATAACAGACGTAGTAAAGTAGATTTAAAGTTGTTCCATTATACATTTGGACAGAGCGGAAATTATTTGAAATGAGCACGAAATATTTGGACCCTAAATTAACATAATCCTTGGAGTAAGAGCCTTCATCCGGAACTTTCTATCTCGTGTAATTAATTCAGATATTTTGGGGATCCTGGTGATATTTTTTAGGTCTTTTCGTTGATTAACATAAAATTTTATTCTTTCATATTATATATATACAAAAAATGTATATTACGAAAAACGATATTTTATAATTCATATAATTAAATGAAGATGCAAGAACAAGTTCATGAGAGTGGTTTAAAATTTCTTGAATGATGATTATATGGTTCTATTCAAAACTATAAAGAGCATTGCTTGAAGGCTATCTCAAAATGTATGATAGCCATCGGCAATTCAGATTATCTTCACTCGTCTGAAATACTTTATCTCAAATATCAATCACAAAAGGAAAGGAAAGTAATTATGAAATAAAAGCAAATACTTATTAGTTCATTCTTTTTTATATGCGAACGTTTCTTGTGAGACAGTGCAGGTTTAAGGACCTTAAACATTTTAAGCCTAGATAACCTCTTTAAGTACTTCCAATATCAATATACATATTGTATTCGATCTTAATATTTTCTCCGTAATCTTCTGGTCGGGAAGCAATTTTCCATTGTATCAGTCAAAATTTCATTCTTCACTCGAGGCAAAAAGTAAACACAAAAAGGTTAAGTCAGGGATGTAGGGTCATCCGTCAATATTTGCATTGAATTGGGTAATTCCCCTGTTTGCTTTGTATTTTCATTTCCAAGATTTCTGAATGCCCCCTTATATTTGTATTACTGAATCCAAATTCTTTTATTTTTCTTCAGTCTTCAAGCACAGGAAACTCTTCTTTTACGTTCAATCGATATATTTTATTGCTCTTCAGTGTTGATAATATGGTTTTTAAGTTAAAATATTCTTAATTTGGTTTGGATTTGTTTAAAAAATTTATATTCATTTCGTAAGTAGAGGAAAAATCTCTAAACTTTTAATTAAAATGCGTGTCCGAACCTGTCATAGCGTAACCTGCGCGGCCCTAATGCGGGTATCAATTTTATTATGCTAATAAAACACTTAACAATCCCGTTCGCTTTATTTGTATATCGATGTCTCTGTAATTAAGCTTTTTGATTGCTTTTGTAATAAGATATAAAACAAAAAATTTATTTATTCTAAACATTGTTGTTTGTTTACCTTAATTGTCTCTCAATGCTTAACTGTTATTTGTGTTTAATATTTATTTAAACTTATTTCTGTGATCTTCTAAACATCAGTCGGATTTTAAAACAAGCTTTTGGTTATAATTTGCAACTTTAACAGCTTCAACAGTGGCTGGGACTTGCGACCCAGGTGTAGGTTTGGAGGGCCTCTAGCTGAAATTCGTTAAAGGCTCACTTCCACCGTCCAAACTCTTCTCTCTACTTAACCAAATTTGAAAAGAACCTACTGGCTACCGTCGAAGTACGTTTCCAGAATGAATTGATATTTAACTTTCAGAGGTTGCAGGTTTGAACTCAGCTCATTTCGTTCCATATTTTCAAATTTTAATTTACATACTAAAATTAGTTAATCTTAAAAAGTAACATGTAAAAATAGCGATACTAAAAAACTTTACAAATTTTTGCTACGAGAAAATAGGCAAAGACAATTCAATATTAATCATAGATAGGTGCGATATGTTATGGCATCTCTGATGGTAATCACAATCAATATATCAGTAATCAAGTAATCATACCATTACAGCACCATCGTTATCGTAATCTAACACCATCTCGTCAATTGTCCTAAAATCTATACCTCGATATAATTCCGTTACATCGATCCGTTTAATTATGTTAATTACTAGAGAACTAATTAACAAGGTAATAAGATCATTAATGACCGGTTGATAATTTTCTAAAAGCGAATATGATCTTTATTATACACGAAGAAAGATTGTTATTGAATATATCTTTAAATAAATTAGATACCTTATAATTATTATTGTTAACTTTGAAATATGTCAACAAGTTTGCTTGTCAAAATTCTATAAGTTGTAATGCTTTTTAGTTTCATATATGTTTTAAGAGTGTAGTAAATGTATTTTGCAGTTATTTTCTTTTTAATTTTCTTCATATCCGTAGTATGTGGAGTAAATTTTAAAGAAACTGTCATAAATTGTTACTGTTCCAATCGGAGATGTTATATAAGGTATCATTTAGTTCTTATAAAATAATTCTTAGCCGGACATCCGCAGTTCCAGCCGAGTGGAATTTATAATATGAACTGTGTCGCTACTGCTACTGCTGACCTATTTTTTATCTGTAATGAACAACTTAAATAGCAATTATAGCATCACTAGCTTAATTAACGGATCTACTTTATTGTATGACATAATTATTAGTCTTCTAGGTTTTAATTAAAAAAAATATATGGGATCATAGAAAATATTGTTGATATTCTTATTTCCGCACCATAATTTTCACCGTGCAATAGAAAATTGCAAATAAAATTAACACGTGATATAATATCACCAAAATGCTGAACATAATCAATTGAAACATAAAATAATCGTTATCATTAATGCTGTAACCGACGGTTATCACGATAATTATTATAACATAAATATTAATAGCTATTTTGTTTTAAACTGGGAACTTTGTTGCGGTCGATGTTCATAAAAACAACATACACATATAACTATGATGATGTGTTCTGTCTACAGATTTATTCATGAATCACAAATTAATTTTATATAATAATGGGTTTTTCCTAAATAGACTTTCCATGAAGAATGCATATATCATCGTCATCAGTACAGCTAGCTTATCACCGTCCAGTAGGTATCCCTTAAAGCACGTCAATGTTCCCAAGTCCTGCATCAAGTCGTTTGCAAGCCACACTTTTAAATCGTTGGTCCGTCATGCTACAAAGCGTGTACTTGCACCAGGTTTATCTAAATGTGGTCTCCACTTTAACACGTTTCTGCTCTATTGATTGTCTAATCACTTGGTTATATAACCAGCCAAATTTTTATTCATCTTACTAATTCTGGGAAAGTCATGCATGACTTTAGATCCATAGCGGATGACTTTACTCGGACCTCTTTATGGCAGAGATATTACGATTATCCCATACTATCTAGCTCACTAAGTAACCATATGTTTATGGACCATCCTTACGGTGAGTGTACACATTTCGGCTCTATAAATTAAGACTGGAGGCATCCAGGCACTTGAGATACGAGTGTGTTCTAGTTCCTTTCTTTGCGTATTTATAACAAAAGTAATATGTAAAGAATTTTATCGAATTTATTTTAAAAATATCACTGGATTATTATTATACAACAATTGCAAAGTTATTATATATTTTGTAGAATTGTTTCACAAACCATAATCAAGCATTTCGGCCAGTGATAAATAGATAAGTTTTAATTTCTTTTTTTTATGTATTCAATCTCGGCTAATCCCGGCATTGAGTTCCGAGAAAAATGTCCGAGGAAAAAACAAGTACATAAAGAAGTCTCTCTTCTTAATCGGATTAGAGGATCTTAAAACATCCCAGACTATAGCATCTGCCTCTTAATCATTAACGAAGCGTTACAACCAACAGCTAAGCAAAAGTCCGAAATGTTTATTAAAACACCCTAATTCGGATGATTAATCTCCTTACATCACAGTACTGCTAATTACGAAAAACTGATTTTTTTAATTAATACCCAAATAGGTGCCATGAAAATTTAATATTTGTAAGAGAAAAATATATCATGATTACTTAAAAAATATTACGTAATTGGTTTATATAAAAGTATATTTTTAGAAAATATATGTTGCTTATAAATATTCCTTGAAAAAAACCTTATTCCGCCAAGAAGTATAAAGTTTTAGATTAGAGAGGCAACGGAACAAGATGTGAACTTTTAGTAATTTAGAATTCTAACACTGAGTAGAACGAGGATCTAAGTACAGAGAAGAACTTGCACGAATTTCTTCAATACATAAGCAAAGATCACTATGGAGATTTGATCCAGTTGACTTAGGTTTTACTTACTATATTATCTTATTATTTACAAGAGATAAATGTTACATTTTCAACAAGTTTGGCCTCAATTTACTGAAATGGCCGATTAACGTGGCAATAGTATTCATAGGAACAAAAGCTTATCGTTGGTTACTATTTAACACTTTGATTAGTAATATTAATTGCATTTAATGTCTGCCTTTGAGTCTTATTTATATTTCGACTTTAACATTGATAAGTTACGCACATACATCAAACTATGCACGATGAAAAGTTATGAATTAAAGAAAAATTATTTTTTTCCATGAGAATAGCTGTTACTAAATCCCAATAGAATTTCGTATTTCATTCTTAAATAAATACAAAACATAAGAATGTCTATCAATATACATACACAAAATAAATCTGCCTAAAATTTAGTATATAACAAAGAAATTAGAAGATTTTTTAATTATAATATAGAAGAAATAGTAGACGTAAACCAAACAGAGATTATTTACTTGTAATAGAAAATAATGTCGAGTACTTTTACTTATTAAGAAAAGGGACACTGGCATATAATTCGTCTTACTAACTCGTAATTACATTATATATCCACTTTAATAAGGCTATATTCGTATAGCTATGGAAGCATATATAATTTTGTCAAACGTCGATGTTTGGCCCAAAAATAAAATCATAAGCTTTATTAATAGAATTCAATACTCATATATCGCGTCTTAAATCTGTATGGCGGTATGTTAACCACTAACTCTTTTACCCAGCCCGGTTCTGGGTGATTTACGTTACGCTTAACAAGTTTCAAGTTATCTTACGTAGATGTAGATGCGTCTATTAGTTCAGCCACTAAGTACTTAAGACAGCCTAATATTCGAGCTACTTAGTGTTTAACAACTAAGCTACTTAAGAAAGCTAAATTTATGACCGAGCCCAGGTTAAAACAATTACAGGTAAGAAAAGAACTCAGTTAAAATATTATCATCCTAAAATATAGTTAATACCAATATATACAATTAAATTAAAGTATTTTAAATACATTATTAATTTTTCTTGAGACTATCTAGCGCACTGTACTATTACGAAAACAAAAATCTAATGGATTTTGTAACTGTAAAAGTAAGAAAAAACTAATTTATCTGTTAACTATTAACGGTAAGTCTAAACATTTTAGCAATTATTTTAAATTCGATGCCATTAAGCATAACGTATACCCTAATGCAACTATTGTGTTTTTCACAAATGTGCTCACCTTGACCCAGTTTGGATATAATTTTGTTTTATTTTCGATGTGAGTATAATAGTTACCGTTTCCTGTGTCTAATGATATTTATCATTAACATATAATGAGAATTTATTTCACGGAATTGTTATAAAAAGTGTGGAACTAATCAGATACATGTTCAATGTACAATAACATTGCTTAAAGTACATAATGTAATAGTCATTTGTAAACCTAGTACAGCGGATATAAGAATGGGAAAAATATTTCAATTATATACTATAACATTTTATATGGTTTCAAATGGAAAAAAAGTTGTTAAAATATTACAACAATTAACGAAGGTTTAGTTTTAATGACAATATTATTTTAAGTTCTGAATTTCTAAAAGTTTTTTTCTCTAGTATATTGTCATTCAGTTTAAAAACTGAATGAAGTATTCAGTCACCAACCTCTTATGTGAAGTTATAAAAGAGATGAAAATAAAATAGCTTCATAAGCACTAAAGATTGAAGGCATTTAATGAACTATAAAATAAATCTTGGTTTTGTAACACCAGATAGCGCCACTGCAGAAGCTGTTTAAGACACTTATAATAAATACATTTTAAGGTATGCAAAGGCAAATCATTAATTTGTAAAACACATTTTTCATATATAATAATATTTTGTACATCAATATAGTTTATAATACGTAATTGCAAGTTACGATAATCGTTCACCTTCATGGTCGTTTAAAAGACCTTTGACTTGTATTAACATTTGCATCTTGTGACTTGATTAACTTAATTAAACATCCTGCTGTTTCTTACGACTTATAATTAAAAGTTCATATAATGTATTCAATGAAGGACTTAATAAGATGTCATTCTAAATACATACATATATTAATAATTATATAGGATCTTCTTATAAAGAATTTTAGAGCGGAGTAACAAAACATAGATGAAATTGTTAGAGATCGCGGAGTTGTCATATTTGATTGTATATTAAACGAAATCGTTTATCTATTTAGTGAACTCACAAGTTATTTATATTGTATTACCTATTAAATGTAGAGCTAACGACCCAATAGTGACGTCAAACGACTTTCTAAAAGAATTGACCTTTAGTTTAGTGTCGTTGATAAACCATTTTGACCTAATTTGTTCCCAGGCGTTAGATCGTCAATACTGATTTAAAACCGATGACTTAAGTATTTTATAACCTGTAGCTTCTTTTAAAATTTTCAAGGCCTAAGAAAATATTTTTTCTGTTTTGATTTTTAACGTTTTGGCTTTAACTACAAATTGTTTGAGTTTTATAAGATGTCATGCCATTTTATATAAACCTATAATAGTTTTCAAATACTGAGAAGCGATAATTAAGAGAAATATTTCTAGACTTAGTCATAAATTTAACTATTGCTTTGGTATTACATTCTATAATAATAAGATAAAATAATATATATTTAAGAAACTTTAAAAGAAATAGCCACACAATACTGCGACCTCATTGTGTTTGCACAATTCTACTCTGCAAGCGTAAATGATCCGTTTCTAATATGAGTTTCTTGTTGTCAAGAAACATTGGGTGTTGGGACAAACGAAATAATCATACCAAGATGCAATATCATGAAAAAAATATATATTGCATTAATTTCAACACAGTAATTTTTCAATAAATTTAATGTCTATATAGCCCTGTCCGATATCATGAATATTTAAATAACACACTTAATTTGAACCAGTGAATTTTTTTTATCGAATTATTAAAAGTCTCATGTTGTTATCAACAAACATTCATTTTGAATAGCATTAATTAAAATCCAGATAATCCAAGCTCGCGTTCAGATAGCAATGTTTAATAGAACCAGAATTTAAGACTATTTTCAACATAAAATTCTTCCGTGTTTTAATCAAAATTACTGAGTTATCATTCTACACTCAGAGAAGTTATTTACACTTTGTTATAGGATTCTTTGAGTTAAATAGCATACATTTCCTCTCGTTATTTATTTCATTAAAATAAGTAAAATATTTGTTTTAATACAATTTAGGTATATATTAAAAAAGACAGTCCAAAATATCCATATCTCTATTTTGTCATGTTAATTGAATTAAATAATTGTTTATATTAAAGATATATTAATTAATGAAAAAAAACACACTATGAAATAAATATGTGACATATTAAAAATTTACATTTAAGATGATATAAAAATGAATAAGTAAAGGAAGTTACAAAAATTTTTAGAATATAAAAAAAAAATACAACTTGTTTTCCAGATGGCGTAGATAATAAATCACAGTAATATTAATAATACTATGACAATATTAATTTTTTTTATGTTTATTATTTGCATAAATAAATATATATTTAAAATATTACCTAATAACATCCGATGATAGTCGACAACCTCACAATATTTTCACAGATCACAAGTTTTTGTCACAGTATAAATATATTCTGAATACACTATAAACTATAACACAGTTTTTAATGTCACCAACTCACAACAACCGGTATGAGTTATAAGTCATGTCATTTTAATAAAAGTGCCTTAATAGAATTCATAAAGCACAGTTTTTCTCACATACCGTAGCGTAATACGATCGCTGAGTAACCCCAAAATTCAAAAAGGGTTATACAGCAACCCCAATAACGTGCTTCAAGCCCGACAGCCTGAAGGGAACTGTCGACTGAGTGGATACCTGCAGCGGTACGCACACTACCAAGGCTACGCACACACGCGCAGATTCAACTCCAGCGATTTTAAGCTTCGTCTCCACTTGTTGTATTTTTTTTTTCGTCCTAATACACACGCAGTGCACCAAGATCTGATTTACTGCAGATGCAGTAAGCACGATTTCTGTAAATTATTTAGGTTTCGAAATTATGAGTTTATAAAACGCTTGCGCGAAATATTCAATTCTCTTCGGGAGTAATATTCTATTCGGGAGAATTTAAGATAGAGACGTAAATGAAACCGTTTGTTTATTATATGATCAATGTTATTAAAAATGTTATATTATTAGTATTAAAATTGTTTTTCTGTTTGGTAATATCTCATACATATAATTTTATCATGATTGCTCTAGATATTTGAGGTTGGGAATGCTATTGAGAATATTTTTTTTGATAAAATATAATATCTTTTAGAACCACCTTTACACTAGCCAATGCATCATTACATCGGATTATGTAAACAGTAGCGACAAACATTGTTATTCATACATAAACCTGTTTTCTCAATAAAAAATATTTATTTAGGCGAAAACACGTCTAGTTGGAAGTAATTGATGTCGCTGTGCCTTAAAAATCAAATAATAATCAAGTTGTACTCGAAAGCTGTTAAAAATATATGAATGAATCTTTGATTTTTTATATATGAATATATCAATTAAAGACTGTAAAAAATGATTATTTTTACTAGACGAGCCCGCAGTAATATGTGTCTGTAACAATTTATAATGCTAAAAATGTATATGTATATTTTATAGAGACGAAACTTCTCAGCAGTCCATGGATTCACCGTGCGGGTGCCGGGTCCATCGCGTTGCAGGGAGAGGAGCTTCAACAGTGCCTGGGACTTGCGACCCAAGTGTAGGTTTAAGGGGCCCCTTAACTAAAGCGCGTTATACGCTCACCTCCACTGTCCAAGCTCCTCTCTCTACCTAACCAAATTTGAAAAGAACCTACTAGAGGTGCCTTCAATGTACATTCCAAGAATGCATTAATGTGAGTTCTGAACAAGCCCAAGTCCTTTAGTAGGTTGTAGAGAGATTTCGCTGTTATACCTCTCGCTCCCACCTCTACCGCGTACAAATCTACTACGAACCTATTTCGAGTGAGTTCGTTTGTGAGCTCGTAATATTTGTTGACCTTGATGGTATGGTCTTTAGGGATGTTGGTTTCCCAAGGAACCGTAAGCTCTATCATCACTACGCGCTTTAAAATACGCGAAAACTAAAATATATCCGGTCTGGAGGCCGACTCACAAATATCCTCGGGGATTTTATATTGTTTTTCATACGTGTCCATCACATTATAGTCCAATCCGACGCCGCTTTAAGGATGGAGTAAGGCTTGACATTTGATTTTATAGCCCTGGTGCCTTCTCTCACAAAACCTATAGATCGTTAGTTTGTGGTTAATTCCCTTTGCGCTCTGGCTACCGAAAGACTAACCGCTTCACGTATGATTTCTAGGACCCTATCGTGACGACTCGAGTTTTGACCGTTGTCCAGGAGTAATTAATTAATTAATAAGTAATTAATTATTTTCGAAACTATGTATAATATAGGTTTTAAGTATATAATTTATAATATCTATTTTAATTGAAGTTGTTTACTTTTTCAGTATTAACATTACGAAGAACAACAATTTATAAACTGAATATTGCATTTGTAATTTTCTTGAAGCTACATGTTATAATAAATATACACTATATTTATAACATTTAATATATTTTATTATATGAACGATCTTTTCCTAGAAGTTGGAACAATAGAAGTCGACGCCTCTAGTAGGCTTTGTACATTACATAATAATGCAACTTTTGTTATTTTAACTTGTTTTGATTCTCTTAGTAGGGAGTATATATGCTTACTTTGCTTAAATTAAGCCGGTTTACTAATAAGACAAAGTACGGAAGCTTGTGAATGTAATTTAATGCCCCTGCTTTTATCTTGATTCCATTTTAATTTATTTTAATCTTATTACTACATTCCTTAATATTAAGCTATTAATTATAAATGTGACAATAATGAGATATAAGACTTTCACGAGTATTCATTTAAATGAAACTAATATTTTTCGGATCATCACGGTTGCTGAAAAGTAACCAAAGCGTGGGACTATGTAGTTTTTAAAATAATAAAATACGCGTAGTATAATCCGAAAAATATTAGTATAATTTATAACTGAGACAATATTTTACTTTGGACCTTTTGTTTGATTGTATCGACTTTTCAAATCTTTTTACTTTCCATAGACTTTTTGCCAAATAATATTAAGATATTTTGTATAGAGATTGAGAATAAATTAAGTAATATTTCTCTAACAATTTTTTTATAAATTTATAATAAATCTGCATATTTGTTCGAATAAGCGAATTACGTTTATTTTTTATTGTTTTTAATTTTGTTTATTATTTTATTATTATTGAATATTGTCTTTCGCCTTTCTAAGTGCAAGTGGGAAAGTTTTATTAGTTAAATAGTAAAAAGTGGATTAATTTATTAACGAATTATGTAAAATTATAACTGTAAGTTCTGTGCTTGGGATGTGTGTTTATCGTAATTAATAAGGAGTAGATTTTCAATATTATCGTTTGATAATAAAATTAAAATACATAAGTGTTAAGTCAAGGTGTGTGACCAGTTGAGATTGAACTAAAAGAAAGGAAATTCGTTTATAGGTTATTCGTTTTAATAAAAAGTATTATCATAGTTCTAATAAGTTAGCAGGTTGTGTTCAAACAAATAAGTTATTTTGTTTGCCTTGTTTGTTATTTTTAAATGATAATAATAAGAATGTTTGAATCTCTACTGGATATTTCTATTAAATAACTTTTGTAAAACTGTGATGATCAGATCGTAATCGTTTTAAGGTACTTTCGTGGCTCAAACGTAGTTGAAAGATTCATTAAGTATATAGATGTTCGTTCTGGTCGGACTGCTGTAACATTATGCGCGAATGTTATCAATGTTTAAATAAAATTAATATTTTCTGATTACTTCGCGTATTTTATTATGTTAAAAACTACATACTCTCGACGTTTCGATTAATTTGCAACAACGGTGATAACGGCAGACATCTCGTATGCCCGTTAAAAATAATAAAAGTATTAGTTTCATTTAAAATTTAAATCAATACTTGCGAAAGATATCATAATTATCAATGTTTTAGAGGACGGAATTATGAACATTGGTATTTTATTCTTCAAACATGTTCTGCTTACCCTACCCAAATCTCTGTGCACGCCACTAACTGAGAGTTATTTTTAAATAAAAAATAAATAAATAAATTTTTGATTTCCATTAGAAGTTTAGGCATATTTTTATTTATTTAGAAAAAAACTGTGCAATAAATGTAAATAAGCATATCAGCTGACATGTTAAACTGGCATAATTACTGCAATAATATATACAAATATATACACATCAGTAACGATGTGGTTTGAATGAAAAGTAAATATTTTACACAAATAAATTATGCAGATTGATTTGGATGAATATATAATACATATAACACATATGTGTGTAGTAACAAAGGAAATTAATTTTTAGGTTTTTGATTTTCGTATTTATTAAGAAGAGATTCTACAACATTTGTTTTTAAAATCATAACTAAAAAATTATATGGAAAAAATTTAGACTTAGTAAAATTGTAACAAAAATATGTAGATATAAGATATACGAGTATATAACAAATATAGGTCTGTTTTGAAGGGTGAACAGACGTGTGAATATTTTACAGATCCAATTACACTACATACGAAGGTGTCAAAATAATAAACAAGCTGTTTTTGGTCTGCTAACATTTATAGCCATCACACAATGTATTAAGTAATTCTATCCAAAATAAACGTTCTATATTCCCTGCTCAATAATAAAATGTCAGGATTCGTGGGACGTTCGTTGAGAAATGAATGGACACCGGTTACAGAAATACAATTGTTTTTCTTTCAGGTTTTATAAATTTGATATTTGAAGCTCATGTCTGTTTCTCATCTTTCACTGCATCAGAACCAGAGCGAATTCCTCTTCATAATAGGTAATCTATATGACGTCACTTTTTGTTACAAAATTATCAATGTTACTAATAATTTAACAGTGAAAAATTATGCTATCTTTTACCTCACAGGTTTCAGTGCATAATAAACACAGTCTTTTTCTATCAAACCAAACTCGTTAATCATAACAAAATTGTAATTCTTTCATATACATAAAGATGTCTTATTAATAAATAAAAATTATTGCATACTATGAATATTTATCATAACATATTGTACGACCTTTTATACCACTGTATAAAAATTAAGATACCATAATAATATAATCCATAGCATTGAATAATGACCATAACAATCGCATCACATATTATCTGTAATAAATAATTAATGTAAGTTAAAAGACTGTTTATTTAGAACAAATACAGATGATGACGGAAACAAAATATATTTACCGAAGTCAAAAAAATCTGTCCAATAACAAACAGTAGTAATAGAAAAGTTCCTCTACCATATTGACTTTCAAGTGTACTTTAATGAAAGTCGAGATGCCAGCGAATAAGTTGAGAGAGATACGCGTTTGGTTAGGGAAATAAAAATTACAAAGTAAATAACTTTCACTGATGAAATATTACGTTTTAATATAAAATTTTAAATATATTTCTTACTTTCTATTTGGTTTCTTATAATCTTAAGATTGTTTCACTTCTCAAAGTTTATGCCCTGTTTTGAAAAACACATTAAACAAAAAAAGTCTCAACAATCACATATTTCCTTTTCCAGAATGATAAAAGAATCTTTTTTATTCATAAACAGAGTACAAGCTTCAAAGAGTCCCTTAACATCAAAGTACAAAGCTTAAGACGCGGCCCACCACAAAATATCGCTAGTGACAACAGAATTTCAGTCCACGCCGATCCATCAATGTCGTTGAAAACTCCTTGTAATCCATAACTGCGGCTCCGGTAAAATTCAACAATTACTAAATTACAAACCTTTTTCGTTATTATTGTTTCGCAAATCACGTTATGGTTAACGAACCGAAATTTATATAGCCTTTGAGAAACTTTACTTCCCGAAGGAAGCATCACTTGTTCAGAACACCATACAGCTATTGCAACTCTAAGATATTCGCGGCAACTCAAGTCATATTCCAGATATTAAAACAATTGAAACATATTGAAACAAATAAAACACAAGCAATTTTGTTTCAGAACCGTCTCAAGCTGATCCGCAGCTCAATTTGAATATTTGAAATTATAATGAGCATAGTGATTCCAAACTGAGCGGTTGAATTAAATATTCAAATATTCTTAAAACAGTGGCAGATAACGTTTTACTGGTCGTTTCGAATCGTACTCCCGCAATTGTCCCTTATCTTCCGCTTAATGTGAGGGGAAAACAAATTTTGTCCCCTTCATTCTAGAAATGGATTTACGGGTGACGCAGCTAATTGAAATGGTCGTTATATCTCTATTTCTAATTTTTATTCCTCAATTTAGTGAGAATGTTATTTATGACGTGAATATTCTAGTCTGGCGTTTGTCATTTATTTTGTTTTGTGTCTGTTGTTTTTTAAAGAACAATTTTTCTTTCACGTTACATCGACTAATTGTGTTTTATGTCAGACACCTGTGAGCGAGCGAGGATGTACCGAGCCAATTATGATGGTAGAGTCTTTATTTCGGAAAAATTCAATTGAAAAATAAATTTATCGTAAATAATTAATGAGGTTTTTCATCATTATCACTGTTATCTTCCCAATCAAACTATCCTATATGTGCTAAAAGTCAGTAGTCATTAGTTGTTTAAGATTAAGCAGTCATATAGAATATATTTTAGATGTTTGAAATATGTATCAAATATTTTTTTCTATTTCATAATACCGAGAACATAAAAAAGGATCGCTTTTATAAAGTACTTAATTTAATCACATTTTAAAACCCTTACGAATCACTTCTCAAACAAATTATACATCAACTTTCACGATTATGTATAAACACACTGAGTCAACTCTTTTTAAAACTTATACAGTCAATGTATTTAAAATCTTAAACCAACGTTACAGGGTCCAAAATGGAATCATCTATAAAATGTTTCTTTTGAAACAAGGATATAGAAAACGGTAGGCATCGGGCGATGAATATTTTAATTTCCGGGTTGACGTCAACGAGATTAAGAAATACAAGAAAATTCAAGATAACTTTAGCTTTATACCGTTAGCGATTTTATGAACTTCTTAATATTTAATTATCAAATTGTCTATTTAAAGCAAAATACATTGTATTTAATTTTAATAAAGGAACTTGAATAATCGTCTAATATCATATTATAGTATACAGTTTTCGTTCTATTTTTCTTTAAGTAAATTAAAAAATATATATTAAATTAATAATTAAACAACAGACCTGGCTGGTAGCGAATGAGATCAGCTAGTATATGTTTCTGTTCTTCAACCATTAATTGTACATCAGAATAAATACCTGTCACGGTCTCATTTCAAATGAAGTTCCACATTTGAAGTTCATCAATCAGTTCCTCATAAAATATAATTAAAAACTAAAAAGTTTTAGTTGTCAGTAACCATGTTTTATCTTCCTTTTTAAGCATATACAAAAAAAATGTGCCAACTATGAATAAATGTTTAATATTATTGGTTTAAGTTCACTAAAAAGTCAACAATACTATATAGTAAACTCCTTTAATAAATATAATACATTATAAATAATTTACCTACTAAAACAAACTCTATATATAGTATGAATATAAATATTTAAAATCTTTATGGTTTGATTATTACTTTCCAGAGAAATTAATTCCATCAAAGACCAGGAAATTTCCTTGAAATCATCTACATAGTAAAATTGAATTATATTTTCATAAGGTAAGTATTTTTCGTGATTAAAGCTTGAGTTACTTTTGATATCGCAGCTATACCAATCGTCTTCATCAATATACCATTGAGAATATATTAAGTTGTATTCTAGGTAGTACTATAAATTTAGAAATAAAAATACCTTTCATATAAATTTCGCAGAAATCTTTTCATCCAGCCATATGATGCAATAGTGTCACATATGTATATTGATAGAACATTTTTCTTGAAGAAGTTTTTTTATAAGTATTTTTTTTATACAATTCCTCATTTGTGGTTACTAATATTATTATAAAATAATAATAAATGAATTTCTATTCCTGGTATAAGACGTCATCGCTAAATTAATAGAGCAATTTTTATTATTGTTTATTTTTATGATATTATAGTTTTGTTTAACTTTAAGCTCTTTTCTTTATAAATAAACCTCAAACAAAAGCAGGTGTTTCTGTTGATCAATATGTATGGAGTAAAACATGATTATTTACTGTTAAATAACAAGACGATATAAGTTATATATGAAGTAACCAGAAGTAATTAATTATATAAAAATTTAACATAATTAGTAATCCGTGTTTACTGTAGTTAATCAATAATTTTAAGGATCTAAGCAACAGATGTTAACTACAGAATAATAATAACTATGATTTAACAATGATTTCTCACAACAGTAACCCAATACGTTTACTATAAGTAGTGTCGAACCAAGTACTTAAACAACCGGAGAAGGAGCGCTTACATTTACAGGTTGTGGTAGAATGAACGCCGCCAACTAAGAGTTTCATTCATAATAATAGCTTATTTTATATATGTATACATATACATATATGTATATTATTCTCTTGAAAGTCTTTTTATTCACCTTTTACAAAATATCATACTTACATTACTAAAACTCAAGACTTCATTAAACACGAGCCTTTAATTCTTTTTAAGAAAATTTGTTTCTTTTATTCTCGTTTCGGGAAAAGTTGCAGACACTTTTATTTTGAATATTAATTTAAGAAGACTTCATGAAATGATTCATTTAGTTCCACTTAGCGGGTCTTTTATGTAGTGGCTTATATAAGTGAGAAGGAACACTAATTCTTCAAAAACTTGAGCTTTGAATTAAAGTAAGGAAAGAAAATGCTACGGTTCCTATTCAATGTGTATAAGGACATGAAGCTTGTAATTCTTTAAATTATTCATGATTATATTAAACTGTTGAATAATCTTTGAAGGTACATATTACCATTGAAAACTTGAAGAAAATTTATAAGTTTTCACGTAAATATACCACTAGATAAACACACTGAATTTCAATTATTTAGATTAGATGCCATCTTAGATAAAAACAATTAACTGAAGTAAGTACTGTGTAAAAAAATGAAAAATAAGGAAATTGCTGATATAATCAAATTTCTTATTGAATAGGATATATGTGTGTGGTTTCTTGAAATCAAATGTAACTCTATATAACTCTATTTTATGTCAACGAAGCATTTCTACTATGACACTGTGGAAGAACGTTTTTTATAATATGACACCAATTTCGAATGTGCTCGGATAAACTTTTTAACTTCCACCTTCAGTTAAATTTACGTCGACAATGACTGCCATTAAACATTATATATTACTTTTTAAACTTAGTTTTAAATTTACTAAAGAAACTTTCAAAAATAGTGAAGTAGATAAAATAGAAGAGGTTGTATTCATTCTTGGCTTTGAATAATTTAGGTTTTGTATAGATCACTTACTGTAAAATAGTCAACTGATAAAAAAATATTGATTTTGTTTCAAGCTTTGTAGTTTTTGGATCTTGAAAATTGCAAAAAATATTAAACTTCGCGCGTAGTTTTATTCAATAATGCTTTATTAAATGCTTAATGTTTTATAAGTTATTATTTACTAAAAGGATTATTAATTATTAATTACTGCATAAGATACAAACCTTTTGCAGCTCATCTGACTTATTTTCAATAATATTATAATCTCTTTATTCATCCGAGCAAACTACATGTAAAAAGCATTTTTATGATCGCCTTAATTGCTACAAAAAAAGCAAAATTAAAAACAAAGCAGTAGATTTTAATTCCAGAACAAATGGATATAACTGTCTAGAAATAAACCAAAAATTTTCAAAAACATTATTCAACAGTTTTAACGCTTTCTGAATATCGTAGTCTCCAAGTATATCTTTCCATGAATATTATATATCTATAATGCTGCATTATTAAATTTAAAACACGATGTTGTATTATAGATATAAATTCATCAGAATGATGATATTGAAATCCAATTCACTGGCTGTGTTTGGGACAATCTCACTCAAAATTTTATTATTCCATTCCAATCTTATCCAGAAATATGCTGACTGAAAGTTATTTAAGTTCTAGTGACGATTGCGATTGCCGAAGTCACGTAATCGGGAGCTCCAGCTAGTGGGACTTGATGCTGAACAAGTGTTGGCGCGCGGCCCAACTAACAAATATACTACTACTATGCTACTACTATAGTACTACTAGCGTTTTATTGTTTGCGAATATTGCAAGTTTGTTAACACTGAAGTAGCATAACAAATGTTGAATTAAAACTTTATAAATTAGTAAGTGATAAGAAATAAAACGGCAGTCAGAGTATGTACGTTTTTACAATTTAGTTTTGTTAAAGAAGGGTTAATTTTATAGACAATGTATGAAGTTTTTATATATAAAAATATTGTTGTATATATTCATTTTATAATCTACTGAAATAATACAATAGAACTTTTTTTTTTAAAAGTGTAGATACTAAATTTAACCACGCTTAACCGTATCCTTTGCACCTATTTCTCTTTTATACACAGCTTCCCCCTCCTCCCTCATCTTAGTAACATTATTAGATATTTAACAGAGTGACATAAAGAGACTAGGGAATTAAAAAATTTCGTCAAAATACTATAGCATATTTGTCTGGATTAACAACACCACCATTCAATATTTTTTCAATCCAACAAGAATACAGAGATTACTAGATCGAGACGCAAGAAACGTTTTATTTTTCTTTCTCTGTGTAGAAGCTGCTTTTAGCAATTTTCATTTTATAAAAACTTGGAGAGGCGGAGTATTATTAACAATTCTGTATTCTTATCAAGATTTTGTGTTAATATAATAAAAATGTAGATTGTTTGTGTGTATTTTTATTGAGAGTAACGTATTTAATAAAGTTATAAATTCCATTTGATAATTTTAAGGACGATGCCTATAATCATCGCTGAAGCGTTTTTTATTTTAAGTGATCGCTCTCTAGGAACAATAACGGCTCACAGTCGGATTGGTTCCAAATCTTGGCACTTCCACATGGCTGCAGAGAATCAGTGTCGTGTTGGCGGCTGAGGACTGACGGCTTTATTGTGATGCACAAGCTCACAATCCTTTGACGAAGTGTAAGCAAGATGCTTTCAGACGTTCGTCTCGTCTTTCTGACATGGTCTGAGGATAGTTTCGTAAACCTTGCGTGAATTTTGCCAGTTTTCTACTCAATGTATTGCTATTATTAAATTGAAGATCAGTATATATTGGTCTCTTATATTGATAAAATTTTATATTATTTTCCTGGCAAAAATATTATAGAATAAATATGCTCAGCACGAATTCTAATTATATTTTCTCTGAAAAGTAAAGTTGCTTAGGTAAAGTTCGTCAAATAGTGCTCAGTCTGAGAAAATACTAAAGAAAAAAAACTTTCAGTCTCTGAACTCGATCTTGAAGGAAATGCTCTTTACATACTTATTTAAAAAGTGTGCTTGTGAAGTTTCGCATGATCAGTTCATGGCGATTCCTGGAGCCGAAGTTAAGAAATTTTAACCAGACAGATACTTAACGAAATACTTAAGATACCCTTTCGGTGTACAAGTTCTTGAATCCGGCTCAAATACCTGAAACATTAAGTGAATTTTACTTACGTTTGGGCATCAAGTCCAAGCGTTGCATAGAATTTTTAAAATATATATTTCGTCGTCTAAAGGCTCCAGGCTTATATCACTCTAAACAATACATTTCACATATTTCAATGTTCAATTAATTATTAATATGTTTTTTATTTATAAATATTTACTTAACCACAAAGCATTGCATATTAAACTCGATACTTATAAAACAAATTTGGCATATATATGTTTATTTATTAATGACCTCGTTCTAAGATTATAAAACACATTTTCAAACATTAGATAATATTATATTTTGGAATTGAATTTTCAGCCCTTCATGTAAAAAAACTAAAAAATAAAAAGTGGAAATTTGATCTAAATATTGGATTTATATCAAGTGTTATGCAATGTACCGGACTGTTTGGATAACTACACAAGTTTGAATTGATATGGCATTAGCAATATGACGTTAAGCTCTCATAATCTTACATAATGTCCTTATGAACAAAAGACTGACGGAATAATCTGTTATGCAATGCACGAAACCCTTTTCTAACACCCTCCTAGCAGGATTCTTCTTGTAATTTGGTTAACGACAATCTGCAAGAATATTTACGTATTTAGATCGTCTAATTTCTTTGAATTTCAATTTGATACTCTTTTCAGTAAGGAATAATTTTGTTATATTCTTTTTATAAGAGAAATAAGCAGTTGACCATTTTCTAAAATGTAATGAATCATTTAGAAAAAAAAAACAGAAAATTTTCTTTATTACACATCATTCTCTATTTGCAATATGAGTAATTCCTTAAATGAAAATTAGTTTTAATTACAACCGTTATTTTGGACTGCGTTATTATGGCTGTTGTCATGTCAATGAATTCTTTATTTATAATTCTTATTAAATTTAAATTTAAATATTGACCTTATCTATATCATGTAAAAGCTATCTATGTATTAAATGTTTTTAATAATATATTGTTTCAAACTATGCCGGAAGATCAGATTGTAATCTCAACCAAATTTTGTTTTCCTTAAGTTCGATTTTTGTATTTCTTTATTTAACATTCAATTCAATCAATCATCAATAACAAAGAAAAAATAATATTCATTATATATTAACGTAACTACTTACAAGTCATCAAAAATTACAAAGCAGTATTAACCTACCTCGAGAAAAGGAAGAATATTTATCAAGAAGATGAGATGAAAGTATAAATAATCTCTTTTATCGCATTATTTAAAAAAATATCGTACTTGGTATTATAGTTATTTAACTTTATATACCGTTATCCGATTTTAAATAAAACAATATAATTAAAAGAAACAAAGTTCTTTATAATATATCGTATTTTATTATGAAACCAAACTTTCATAACTTTCATAGTCAACTCAAGTGACTCGATTGAATTCCCTAAGAATACTTATATGCTTGATAGCTTCATTCAACTTAGATTTTGAACAATGATTCCATACTTTTTAACTATGTACCAATAACTGCTTTACTCTATCTTTCCTCAAGATTTAATTGTGTAAAAATCATTTCTATATCATTGCATATACGTATATGTATATATTTCGTTTAAATTAATCAGAATCATTTATTATAAAACCTCAACAACAAATAAATTGTTATTTATTATTCAGCTGACAATTTTTTAAATATAAATACATCGGTCATCACTTCATTTACAAATGTTTTGTGTTGATGGAGAACTCAGTTTAGTAAAAGTCGTGGTTTAATTGAACATAACTTTTATTGAAAATTATGGGTAGAATTTAATACCTTTCCTGATCAAAATTCCTCCTCATCTAAATAGGAATAAAACTTTAAGCCATATGCTTTATTCACAAATCAAAAATAAAAAAGATTTATTTAGTTAGATTATTTAGTTAGACTAGTTTTAAGTACACCCTATTTGAATGTTTTACGGTGACTTGTGAATTAAGTGTTACCATTAACACAAGAAGCCGCTTTGAAGATATAGAACCTATTCACGCTTTTAATTAATACAACGTATAAAATAATTTTTTGTACCCCTAATACGTGTAATTAACAGAAATGTTTGTCTTTCACCGAATCATATAAATCAGCTTCAATACAAAACATAAATTTTATCTAAACAAATAGTTGAGTCCTTTAGATAAAAAAGTTTCTGAAACAACGAAAAGAAAGATTTATCTGAGTAAAAAGCAAGAAATTGTACAAGAATTATGTCGTCGTATGTTTGATGTTTTATTTATATACTGCCAATTCCGAAGATAATCTCGTCGGCTGGTTTTTATACAACCTTAATTCTAAAACATATAAAATATATCTACAAATACCTAAGAAATACTAAAAGTTAAAAGAGTAAATAGTATTACAGTTTATTTGTAAGGGACAGACATGTCAGCTGAAAAGAAAAAATGAGCCTCTCTAATATGAAATGTATGTTGAAAAGAATATATCAATACTTATGATAATTTTTACAAACAATTAAAGAAAAAATATCTGAATAAATCATCACCAAGATAAAAATTTGATCCAAAAATTGCAAGATGATTCAAATTTCGGATGGTTTCGAACACATACAGAAAGAAAGAGTGTTGGCAGTTACTTGAACGATTCAAAGTTGTAGTCAAGATTTCAATTAACACTTCAACGAGTATTTACTGCGTTTTAGATACCATCCACTCAAAACGTCTAGATTAATAATATAAAAGTTAAATTACATATTTATCTTCTAAAGTCTGTTCGAAATAATCTCCACATAAAATTTGAAAGGTATAGAATTTATAAAAAAAAATTTGAGTTATTCGTAGCTTGTTTATTTGATCCCAAATCAATAGATACCTTTTTTTAAAACTTTAACTCAATCTTATTATTATTAACATTATTTTTATAATATCTTAAAAAAACTAACAAACTTTACGTCAAGCTAATGAGACTAAGACTTTCGTGAGTATTCATTGAAATGAAACTAATATTTTTAGGATTGACTACGCGTTTATAATTGTTTATTTTTAACAAGATATTTCCAGTGTTATATTATACAATAACTTGTGTTACAAAGGAAGAACCATATCTTATAAGATAAAGCGTGAATTTAAATTAAATACTACAAAAAAATTACTCGCTACTGATATTTTTTTCCTCACTGTTTAGATTTATTGTGTTTAGTGTTTTTATTATATGTATCGTTTCATAATTGACGCCACTTTATTGCAAACCTCGACAACAACAACAAATAACATTAATTATTTTGTGCTGAAATATGTCTCAATATTATATAACACTATATGTTTTTTTCATAATAACGGAGACTCATCGATATTATTGTGATTATATTCGCATTTCTCTACAAACTTCACAAAATTATTTGTGAAGTAAATTATAAATAAAGCTTCGTCTATCAAAGTGTTCGTTATCCTTCCCTAATAGTGTAGACTGTAGTGGTCAACCTGGTGTCAGAAACGTTCAAGCCGCCAAAGGGTGTCTGACGCGGCTTAATGACTTCTGTATAATGAGAACAACCGGGCCGACACTTTATGTGCCCTTCCAAGGACTGAGACGTCTCAAGTTTACAGTATTATAACCCTTAAAAACGACCCCTTTTGATCGTAAGATTTTACTTGTGATAAGTAAAATCTAGTTCGAGATTAACTTTAGAAATTTTGTTAATAAGGAGACCCAACCCGTTATAATACCAACCATATTTACTAACCTGCGGTGGAGTCTAAAACGAGCTTTATGTTTACAATATTTCATGTTGATGTATATATGTTTGTTACACGTTTGTATATTCAAATAAATTACAAAATACAGAGATTACTCATTCTAAATATTTCCTTTGAACTGCAGGTAAGTAGTATTTTTTATTTAATATAAGTTTTTTCCTTTTATTTTGGTCTATTTAAAAATTGATTAATTTTTTTCAAATCTAAATGAAAGTAGACCATTTTCATTTTAAAGGTATACTTACTTTACAAATTTTCTTTTTTTCTTAATGTAATCTACCCGTAACTTTTATTATTTATTCTATCACATTTATTTTTATAATGGTCGAATAGCCAATTTAGTTAGTCTTACTTGTCGATCGGAAGGAAAAGCTACTCGATAAAACAAACAACTTTTGCGAGAGATGCTTAAGTATAACATGCGTTAGAAACCGAAAGTCCGAACACTTCATTTAATTACGACAAGAAATTGATTCCGCAAAAGAATACGGTCCATCGAGATGTTTTCTTTGCTAATAGAAGGATAAACATGTGAAGAGGAGGGTATGTCAACTATCAGGGACCTCTTTTACAAAGTTATGTAATGACTACACATATATGTACATTGACATAGATCTGTACAATATTTGCTTTATTCAACAATCTTTTACTTTTTACTAGATACGAAAAGAAGAGTAAGTATTATTACGTATTATTTCTTTTAAATAAGGATACAAATTTACATTCGCCTATTGTAATTGTTAGTGGATATTTAAAAAGAAATCTCAATAAAATTTATCTTACCAGCAATCAAATGTTTTTAGTATATTTGAACAATATTTAGTGGTTTTATGCGTTGTCAATATTATACATAAAACAATATTTTTTTCGAAACTAGATTTCTGTATTCAATATAAACTGCATTGGTTCATTGTGTATTGAAAAATAGGATGTTGATTTGTATTAGAAAATATAAAAATTATTAAACTGATACGATATGTACTCTCTGTGCAAAGATAAAGAGGAATAGTTCTAACAATATAGGAATCTATTCAATTTACCTTTTCTGTTTTTTTATTTATTTCAAATTTATACAGGAAAAATAGAAATGTAGTCAAAAAGGCGTATAAAAATATATTCTAGAAATATTTTTTCGGACTGTATGTAAAGGTATTGTGTCAGCTAAATAAAATCTATTTAAATAAAACTATGGCTCTCGAATTTACAACGGAACTTATTACACTATATTTCAACGTACGCCTCGATTACTTTACAGCTCCAGTTATGCCTTAGAAGAGATAAAAATATGTTTCAGTTAGTCTTATCTTTTGTCATTTTCTACTAACAATTTCATCATTGCCTTGCATGCTGCTAACATATAGAATTCCCCTTACAACAAGTATATTAAAAACAGTGTTAAAAATATTTTGCTTGTAATTCTACAGTGAATCGCAACTTTGCATTTATGGGTTTGAGGTGAAGAAGAAAGAGAGATGTTTTATTTTTAAAATTATTTTGTAGATTATTTTATAGGCGATTTGCTACGTTAAGTGGTGTACTGGATGGACACTCCAGTGTTTAGCTCTGAAGCTGAACTGTTGAGTACAGATGAGTTCTGGTCCTTGCATTTACAACTATAGAAAATCCACGACGATTCTTTCGTAGATCTTCCCAAGAGTGTTGAATAGACAAATCGGTATGTAACTGCTTGGTATATTTCCCGTTTTACTCGTTGTGTTATTTTCCTTGATCAGCAAAAATAAGGACCAATAGGTTGATGATGTGTTCAAGAAAAACTTCAGTACCCTGTTTGTGATGTTATAACTACCTAGTGATATTTTTATGGTTTAATTCGATGAAAAAATTCTTTTCAATGGTGATGTTTCTTTCTCTGAATCATGTGAATGATTGCTGATTGCAAATATCTCCTAGCTAATTATGACACATGACAAAGGGCACACTATTCTGGACTAAAAAATAAGTGCTCTTTTGATTTTAATCAAATATGTATATCTGTCACGATATCATTTATATATATTTTCCTTATACCAGCTGTAAACTTATATTAAAGGTATGGATATCCATTTAATATCCATCTACAATTTTAAACAGAAAATACTGTTCACTCTAGAAAGTGCTATTACACACAGTAGCTTGATATATCAGCTGTACATTAACCCCAGAGTAGGTTTAAATAAAATATAGATTTTCTGCAACTAGAAGCTAAATTTTGAATGCATGGGGATTGTATTTAGATACCGCTGTAATATATTTCGCAATTACTTTCAAACCATTTGAATTCAAGTTTTTCATGAACTTTTTTATTTTTTTTATTTTCAATTTAGGTACGATAATATAACTTTTATTATTACATGTCATATAAATATTAAGTAAATATGAATTTATTTTAGGAACGTCTACTGAAATATCAATTGTGTCTTGGCTAAAACTTTGTGCACACAAGAAACAAAAGATGAGTCATGAAGACAATATAAATAATAAAAGGTACGAAGTCGTAAAATATTTGAGGGAATAAACGAGTGTGTATCGTGACTCTTGAGGGGATCAGTGTGTCCGAAGTTTCCTTAGTAAATATTGGAAACTATGTTTATCCTGGGTGACTTAAGTCATTCGTAATTGGATGGTAACTTCCAACTCAGTTTGGAGGTCAGAGTTGACTATTAGCTGAAGTATTTTGTCTGCTAACTGTTTTATATTACATCGTAAAATGTTTTCTTATTATTATTAATCTTTTAGCCAAATGCACATGTACCTATGAATGAAACAAAAATAAATTAGTCTTGAGTAAGTGAAAACATAATTGGAATTGCAATTAATTCCAATTAATTTGAAATAAGAGTAATTATTATGAATTTATTCTTTTTCAGTTATATTATTTTCTATGTTAAAAATGTTATCCCAATTAGTGAATCCTGTCATTATTTTTCTACAAATCATATCTGTCTAAATTAGCTTAACAACCTCTATACTCACATTGAAGACTTTTAGTTCTTAAGGGTACAAAGAAACTGAATAAAGTTAGATCTTATAAAGGCTAAATGACTTTGCTTTTAAGATTATCCCTCTTTGTTTGTCTCTATCTTTTTACAGATAATATGACTAGATTTTTAAATAATAAGTAAATACTTGTTAAAACTTTTTTCAATATTATGTACATACAAACGTAGGTAGTCAATATTGTAAAATATATATGTTTGTATTTATATCTTGAAGCGCTGAGTCGTTCGATCTTATTTATCTTCAGAATTGAATCGGAAGCTTTGGATTCCTACCACTTCTTTAAACTCAGTGCTCGAGTTTACTCTCCGCTTTATTACGCCACGAATGTTTAACCTTAAGATTTGTTGAGAGATTAAACGTGACTAGGAATATTATGTTATAGGATCTTATAAATAACATATTCTATTCTATATATTACCATTATTAATAATAATTATTACAATTGGAGATTAATACTGGATAAGTGAAAACACTGTGTACGTTTGGGAAGAAATGCAAACCTTTTGTATTATAATAATATGAAGAGAAATTATTCACTGGCATTTTTATTATTTATGACATCTCATAAACTACTTTTATTGTTTGCTTTTGTGTATTATAAGAAGAATTTTATCTATTGAACTATAACTCCAGTATTATGTCAACCTCATAGATAATTCGTAGCTTCGTTTTTGTTTCAATAAAAATCAATAAATAAATTCTTTAAAGATATACATCAATAGATTTATAATTTTATTTTAATATAAGTTCCTATTTTCTTCTACTGATAACAGTATACGAAGAACAAATTAAACTTGAATGTGTCCGCCATATTTGCCGTCGAGTCGTTGCCTCTGACATCCGCCTTACGTGTGTGGAATACTTGAGAACTTGTTGGAAAACTGTTCCAACAACTTATAATTACAATTTGCCATATGCAGTTTGCAATTAGTAAAGATCTTGATCTAATAAATGTACACACGAGTATATATTTTTGTTTGTTTTAATATCCAACGCGTAAGTTTTCAACGCTTTTAAACAACATGAACGTCTAATTAATATAAAGTTTGAATAATTTTCTTAATTTATATAAATAATCATAATAATAATATTGTAGTTCAAATACAGTTTTATTTTGTAAACGTGTACATTCTTTTTCGCTTTTTATCTATTGTCAGAACTTAATCTTTAAGCTAACAGCGGGAGTCGAAAAGATTTCGCACAAGTTGAAAATTTACGCCATTAAGCGCAGAAGTACATATATCAGAAGTCCAGTCAGCTATGACATTTTTAAAGGAACAGCTCATTCAATATATAATCGTATATACAGAGTTTGAGTGACTGAAGTTTTAAACTGAAATTATAAAAGACTAATACTCGGTGCATAGATATAAGTAATAAGTATAGATGAATGTTACTTTTTATTTAAATTCTGTGTAAAAATAGACTCTTCAAAGATAATAAATAACAATAAAGCACCTTGAAGCGTGCAAAATAATAAATTTTATAGCCAGCCAATAGCTTTCATATAATCCCAAGACATTTTCAGCTGGTTTTTTGACTTCCACCTTGATAAAATTTGTTAATTATATAAATATACTGTTTTTTTTGTTGGAATCAATAATAAAATGTTAAATGAATGTGAATTAATATTGTAACTTTTTAAAGTAATCGATTTCTTTCGTCATTTTATCAAAGACCACACGCTCAAAATGCCCTTATAAAATTTATTTTATACGTTGTGCTCTGGGTAGCAGCTTGCCGTATTGCTTCAAGTTACCACAGACTTCCAACACTTTTCTCATCCACTTTTCTTCCAATAGTGGGGTTGAAATCAAAACAGTAAAACTAAATTATTAATTCCCATGCTCATATTAAGGTAATCAATTCGATACAGTAATGTATTTTTTATCAGATGAATAACGAATTAAATACAATACAATTGAACTCAGCTCAAATAGTTTTACGCTTTTTATTTCTGCTCATAGCGAATTATTGGCCTCCATAATTTTTTCATATTTAAAAAATAACTAATTTTACTTCTTCATAAATGTAAATACGGTTGTGAAACACGTTTACATCCAGAGAAAAAAAATCGTTAAAAATATATAAAATAAGAATAATGATCTCTTTGGATCATTTACATTACAAAAATTAATTTTAATTATGAAACAATATTTTACCTTATTCTGAACTCAATGTTTTATATGTTACATTGAAATAATTTAATAATATAAAAAATATTTTGGTAACTTACTGTGGATATACTTTTAATATCTATCCATTTTTAACCTCACTCAATAATGGTCTGATAGGCATAATATAAATCGATGTTAAAAGTTGAAAAGAATTTCCACGCAAACTATCGCTTAGTTTGTATTACCAAAAATTTGGGACTAAATTTATTACATCGTCAAAGTAACCACGCTTTTATTTTTTCTGTACTAATAATAATAATCAATTTAAGTCGAGTCGGCCTACAACACATATATTGCAAATTCATATTTCACATTGAAATAGAACATGGAATAAAAGTTGGAACCAAGGAATGTTTATAGATCTATGAATATAGTATTCAAAATGGAATAGATTGAATTTTTGCTCTCCATTTTGTCATGTGAACACTTGGATTAGTCAATAAGCTCTAAGAAATAATAAATAGATTAGTAATAAGAGAATTTACATCCAATTTAAGTGTCACCAGCTAAGCTGAAACCTTTTGACACCGACGACTTTCACACTAGATAATGGAATTTCAATACGTACTCCAGTAATATGTGCTTGGTATCTCGGTCAGATGCCAAAACTTGTTCTGCGTCAACTCGTACCAAGTTAGAGTTAGTTCCTAATTACATAACATCAGCAATCCTCACTTAACTAAACGGGTGCAACTTAGGTGAAAGATTTCAAGCATCAAATAAGTTTGTTTTCCTTTACTTGTTCTGTCTTGTCTGTAATATTAGGTACAAATCTCATCTCTCTTTTCAAATATGCTAAATGTAAGGAATTTAGTTGGAAAGTTTCAAAATGTAAACAAATCCTTTCTTAATTTGCAGTACCTTGAGTAAAAAATTGATAGAATATTAAAGCGTCCCAGTAAATATTTATTTTTAATGAATCCTCATTTTATATATTCTCCTGTTGTTGAAGCCTATTTGAAACCACTCCCTATAACCGTTCGAAAATTTGTCTGAAATAAACTGTAATCGATTGTGTTTACACAACGGGTTCAATAGTTGTATCTTATAATTTACTGAAGTAACAACAAAAAACTGGAGTATAAAGTTGACATAAGGTGTACCAATTCATTATATATGAATATGTCCAGAAGTAAAAAAAGTTTTAAAATAACCAAAATGATTTCTTCTGATGCTGATCGGTTAGAAGAAATGAATTCAAATTAGGTACGCTATCTAAAACATGCCATTACCTGAGTAAAACGTCCCCATCCTAATCTTTATTGAATCTTAATATTAAAGCATACAAAATTGTAGAATTCAATGAAAGTAAGTAATACACAAAAATACCGAAGAGGAGCAAATATTTATTTTAAAAGAATCTAGATGAATTATGAATTCAATTGAACTATAAAAATTATTTTTGTTATTAAGTTACAGACGAGAATACGTGTACTTATAACATATATCAGAATTTCATCAACATTTAAATATCACAATAATATTAATTAGATGGCATCAAAATCGAAAAAAATGTGAATGTAGTGAGAAGAACTGTGAAATAGAAATCGTCTATATGTGGATCTTTATAAATACCTGAATCAGGAATTGTCTGGGTTTGTCTACATTCCCCTTAGTAGTAATAAAACTTCAATTCTTGAAATAACTTGGGTGATATTTTCCTTCGATTCCTATTCTTCTATCTTTTATAACTGATTATACTGACCACTGCTCAGTTATGATGTATATTTTTACAATCTTCAGTAGTTTTAAAACATGAACAAATAGGAAATAAATTGATTTTTATAAATATGAAATCCTTTTTATTTCGTCCACAATATCTTTGTTTAACATAGACACTAGGCAATATCACCGACTTTTGATTCACCTGCATTACAAATCGTTATTTTCAGATGTTCATCTGAGTACAATAGAGATGTATTAAAATCATTTTAATGGTGGTTGAGGGTTCTTTCAGTGAATTCTTAATAATATTATATGTATGCATTCATATTGGGCTCCAATAAGACTTCTGTTTTGATTCCTCTGATAAGAAATGTTTTGGAAGCTGTCGTTTATTTTATCGAAATATATATTTAATATACAAAATATATAAACACAATTATATATAGATAGGTGATAACAAAATTCTGCTTTAAACAATCCAAAAAAAACATACTTATTGAAAAACTTTCATCGTGTTTCCGTATCGCTGATTTGAAGGTATAAATCCTTTAAGTAATAAATTCTATAGTCTTTAGCAACGCATAACCAAAAAATAATTAAAAGAACAAGCATTGTCATGTTTACGAAATATGTATTTGTACATAATATTTTTCTAAATCTCAAAATCAATTGAAATCTTTTTACAATGATCCTTTAAATTCCTAACAGCCATACATCATGAGCTTTATGAAACAGGAAACGTCTGGTACTAATCTTTGAGTTAACGATAGAAGTTTAAAAGATTTTCAACGTAAGTTAGAAGGCGGTGCCATTAAACGCAGAGGTAGATATATCAGGTGTTCAGTCTATCGTGACAGTTTTAAATAGCACCATACATTTCAAATAGCTTTTCGTTTGATTTGAAATAAAAATTTAAGTTATTTCTAGTATTTATTGCTTTAAAATATTTTTAATGTTGCGTTTTTTTTTATTTTATTGATTTATTTTATGATTTATGTAAATAAAAACCACCGTTTAGTAAAACGTGTATAATAATTAAATGACACATCTACTCGTATAACTAAGAATCCAAACATGATAGTTTGCCTAGATAAGCCTAATACTAACTACTCTCACTCTACACAGGCAAACTTCGTCAATATGCTCAAATTATCAGAAGTATTTTTCCAGGAGGCTTTTTATATTCCGCCAAAGCGTTACGGTCGAATGCGCAAGCGACCCCTTGACGCTCCGTTACTGTAAAGGTTTAGTGAGTAGTTCCGAGCTTATCACCGGGGGGTAGGAGATACCTCTCTTACTCATCCCTTGCGTTGAATGAAAGCGAAAAAAACTTTCCTGTCAAAAAAGGTGATTGACCCCACGTCAATCCATATAATAAAATAAAAAAACCTTTAAGCCACAGTCAGTCAGTTATCATTACTTATACCTAACAATTGTTATACATATTAAAAGAAAGTTCTCATGATGATATGTGAGACTTTCGCTAGTATCAATTTTTAAAAAATCTCGTCATCGTTGATGAAAAGTAACCGAAACTTCGGGAGTATGTACCATGTTTTTAAAATAATAAAACACGCTAAGTATAATCTCAAAAATATTCGTTTCATTTAAATTAATACTCGCGAAAATCTTAGATCTCATTATAATTGTTTATTTAATCTCAGATTTTCACAGTCAGATGAAGATAGTGTCACATTTTTATGATATATTATCAATTAAAAAGGGAGTTCCTTAATTCCATTCATTAACTTTTATATCCCCCATTATAATTTTTGCCTAAAGAACTATTTTAAACTAAGCTGTTTTTTTTTTTACAAACTAACAAAAAAGTTTCGACATATAACTTGAAACACAATATACGGTTCATACAAGCTATAAAACAATTATTGCAATATTTATAATAATATCTTTTTCTTAACAATTGATGTAACTATAAGGCGACATATCAATATACATCCGGAACAAATAGAAAGTTGGTAAGTTCAAAGTACGGTGACAACTTATTCCCTAACTATTTTAAATCAATCTTCCCGTTTATCAGTTTCGTTTGAATGATATGGAAGATTTATCTTTACCTTTTAGGTTTACCTCAAATATGTTGTAGTCAAAATTTAAACTTCGTTAATACGGAACTATAAAAGTAATACAAATTATGTATGTGTATTCATATTCAATTCATGAAATTTCCATACTAAAAAAAAACACATCAAGCGCTAATTCCTCTGTTTAAGAAAAATGCAACACAAAGTAATATTTGTTCTTTGGCATGGGAAATATTTAAGAAATTAAAATATATTATTTTGATTTAATAAACCATGTTATTTATTGTCTAATAGCTAATATGAAGTTGACTTATAAGTCCCGCCATTAATACTTATATATATATATATATATATATATATATATATATATATATATATATATATATATATATATATATTTTCTAATTGTTAAGGAAATTCTGATAAAAATGATAAATAAAAACCTAAATTGATAGACAACAAGAAAAGAAATATCTACTCCTCCACAGCATAGCACAAACTGTGAGAATAATATTATTCCTAACAAGCTACAAAGAAAAATAAAACTTTTACAACGCGTGCCACACCGCAGATATCTAGTCTTTCATAATGCCAACTACTTAGTTGATATAAAAGAAAAAATTCGAAAGAAAAATGATTAAATTACATACAAAAAAAAAACAAAAACAAACAATCTTTAAAATATGTGCGTTTGAAGTAAAAGCTTTTTTTAAACACACGCACAATGAAAAAATCTTTTTAATAAAAAATATTTCATTAAAATGACACTTATTGATGTAAAAATAGACCAAAGACTAAAACTTAACACTTGAAAGGTAAACAAATCTATTACAATTGAATGAAATTCCTGACTATTTTCAATTTACATATCTTTTCAGCTCTGGAGCAGTGGATGCAAGGAATCCCCGGCTGTTGTAGGCCGTCAAGGTTTCAAATAACAATGAACATTGACTCCATACAACATATGTACGTTACGGATCGACAAACATCTTCCTCAGATGGACTTAGAACTACATTGCTCAAGATGGCATATTTTGAGTTGGTGTGAAGCCAGACGAACGGCGACAAAAGCCCTAATATATCTTGTGTATTCTAAAGAAAACAACTTTCTTGATGTGTATCGGGTTTTTTTCCCGTTCACATATTTAATTGTATATACTTATCAGCGTACAAAACATTTAATATTAATAAAACTAGAAAACTTAATTTTTTTATTATTATTTTTACCACTTGGCTGAAACCTTATTTTGTTCACAGATAAGTAATCAAAGCTAAATTAGTTAAACGTTTTCAAAATATTGATATATCAATTATTTTACAGCGTGGAAAACATTAAAGTTTTTTATAAAAGCTTGTAATAAGTCTTTATAAATCGTACCAAACAAAAGTCAAAGAAAACATTTTTTATTTATATTGCAAAGAGGTCGGCTTTTTGCATAAAACGCATGCGTTTCCGTTTTTTTGCTTACACTCGCATAGAAAATTCAGTTCCGTTTATGTACATATCTATATGGACTATATAGTTAAAGAATAAGTTTTTGCTTACCAGTTTTGTTTTTACCTCTCCTCCTTCAATTTATTAACCAAATTCTTAGAGTAGGTAATTATAAATAAAATATTATTTGTCGTCCTTCAACCTTTTTTGTGTTGGCTGTTAAAACCATTGACTTTTTGTAATATATCAACGACTAAATATTGTTATATTTTTAGGCTTCATAACCTAAGGCTTTTAAATAGTTTAGACCTAATATTTGTGATATCTTTTATGAAGTAACCTGTTAGTTTATGGGAAAATCGTTTCATCTATTACTGATATTCTATTTTTTTACTAAACGTTCTCAATTATTTATTTATGCAAACACATACTTTAATAATTAAACTATTGAGGAATAAAAGATAAAATTAAATCACTGTAGTTCATTTACATAAAATATTGTGACAGTTATTCAATCAAAACAATTTCCAAAATCAGTACTGTACAAATGACATAGGATATTTTATGTTATATGTACATATGAAATATTTCTATAAGTGAATCTTTGTTCATAAATAATATGAGATGCTATTATGATGTAGTCGACAGTAATTTCAAAGGAACAACTACTGAGTTGCTTGTTAGCGGCAAAATTGTCAACTTATTACTAAAATATAACATGCATATACAAAATTTTTTGTTCCCAATTTAGAGTTTTCTTCAGAAACATACTTAATAAAAATGTCATATTCTGAGTAACAATACAACATCTTTATGAAACACGACCTACATCAGAATTTATCTAACTAAAATAAATTATAAAAAAATATATATATTTTTGTATATTTTTTCCATTTAATCCATATATTTGAGAACCATTAACATAAACATTTTCGAAAGAATAGAAAATCGTTTTCAAGAATTACAAATATTTTTTTAGTACATTATAAAACATCGAGGAAAGACAATGTAAACTTGTATTTGCTTCTTTTACGTTTGACCAACAATACTCAGAGTTGAAACTGTATGCCTTCCTGCATCTGACTATAAAATAAGATTGTTATTATCCGAGCTACAATCAGCATGTTTTCTGAGCGGCAAATCAATCAGCAGTACAGTCGCTGCTACAATGACGCATTGTGCCTTTTCTTACTTTAAAGAATCATTTAACTTTTCAATTTATTCTAAAAACTATTTTTCGACACAAAAAGCGACTTTTATATAAAGTTTATTTTTTTATTTTTCCTACTTATAAATATTATATTGACATGCTATTTATGTGGGGCTATAAGTTACTATGTTGTTGTTGAATTGAAAAAGCAAACTTATTCCAACATATAATAATTTTTAGTAAAACTATTAAAGGTAGAGAATTTTGAAAACTTCTATTGTTTATAACCATAAATAGTAAATAAACCATTTTACACAGCCCGTCGAAAATTTCAGAGCATTCTGATTTTGTCAAATCAAATTAAGACAGGAAGTAAGACGTCCTTTAGAAATGTCTCTTGTACTGAATAAATAATGGAATATAAAATACGCAGAATATTTACCTGTGAAGGAGAGATCTATCGCAGTAGGATATTAAAAGTGTCATTAAATTATAAATTACCAAATCTTCTGGTACGTAATAAAGTAACAGCAAATAATAAATATTTATACACAATTTATCAATGGAAACTGTTCATGATGGAATTTAGCAATGTTACATGTATTTAGAATGGAGATCAATTCTTTAATATAAAACCTAAAGATAAAATAATATTCCTAAAATAAATGTCATAATATTCTATAAATTTTATTCCACTGAAATCATCTTAGCCTAAAACTTTAAATACCAATAAGTAAATTTATCTTTATTTAAGAAACTATATCAGTAACAGTTTGTTTAACATAGTTCTAAGGTTGTCTATATACCGCCTACCACCTCATGTTATATAAGGCTATATCATCTTTAAGACGTTGACATCAACATCACAATATTATAGATGTTCATACATGGATTTACGAAAATATATATTATTATTAATTACTTACTGCAAATAAAAAATACGTGCTACAAAATACTATAAAAGATTATCTGTTCAAAAGTATACACATAATAAAAATGTAGTGGATTGTTGTATGTGCGTAGAATATGCATTCGAAAATATATAATTTAATTATTTACTAATGTAATTAAAACCTACAACAAATCTTATTAAAAAAATTGTATATTTCTCAGTGCTTTTGTACAAGGTAAGTTGAGAAACAGCTTCTTCGATTAAGATTTGATTATCAATAATATAGTGTAGTAAATTTCATACAGATTATAGCGTTTATCAAGTTAAAGAATCACCTTGAACGATTAGTTAATTTATTTATTGAACTATCCATACTTCTAGTATACCTCTTTTCAGTAGCATCCGAAATTAAACTCTGCTTATATAACATTATTTTATATAAAGAAAATTTATAAGAAATAATTATAATTAAAAACTAGTTGAAAATATAATTTCTAAACATTTCTAGTAATCAATGTAAGTTGAACTAAGTTCTACATGAAATTGGTATCATCTTAGACTGGTTTTTTAAGGTTTTCCATAAAGCGAGCCCAGGGTTGCGTCGCTGCTTCAAATATTCGACCAGTGTACTCATTTAATATATTTTAATTTGTTTTCTTGTCAGGTTAACATGTATACGGTAATGTATGCACATTTAAAAATGTAACGGGATATCTATTAGTGGATGATATATGAGAAGTATTATATCTTTATATGGCTTATTGTCTCTCTGTTAAGTGTTACGTGTTGATGGTCCAAACAATCTACATATATACTGAGATATAATGGCTATTTGTACTAACTAGCATTATTGTGAAACATTCTATGAATACCAAAACTAGGGTCTTTAAAATACAAAATAAAGCAAGCGACATATTTATCAAAACAATGCTGCCAAAAGACATTGTTTCACGCGGACGAAGTCACGGCTTCATCTAGTTTTATACAGACATAGATACATCTTTTTAATACATAACAATGGTTAGTAGCTTTATATATATAATCATAAGGAGAAATAGTTGCCTTATTCAGTTCGTATGTATATGAAAAATAAATGTTACATTTCATAATATTTCTATACAAAATTCCAGTCGAATAACTTTATAAGTGAGCTAAGTGTAATTGTATTGAAATTTTAATAAGACCAAGATTTAGTGCCGAGGGTTGTATATTATTTAAACAGGGTCGAGAATTCATTTCCCTGCTTCAGATTAGGCTTCGGATTGACTGACTTTAAAGGCTAATATTACGGTCTAACTTTCTTGTTAAACACTCCAAGTCCTTTGACTTTCAAATTCAACAAACTAACTTACAATCGAAGTTATTATTAATATTATGTTATATTATTTGAAAGTAGGAGAGAAATTTTTAATAAGTTAATTAACTAAATCAGATGTACTTAATATACATTTTAAATTAATTGCTTTAAATTTTAACATTAAATATATGATTGCATCACAAACGAGAAATGTAATCCAATGCATGCGAATTACGTTAAAAATGTAAATTTATTTGAACAGTTGTTATAGACAATTAAATAAAATGCTTTGTAAATACGTATTTCAACGACTTATTGTTATAACTAGTAAAAAGACGAAATTATTAAAACGTTATCTCTAAGAGTTCGTGTCCACGGTCCTACGAATTTATTCAGTCACGGTAAAATAAAACACAACTTTATAAATATATTTTATATAAAATTTAATAATTAAGGCTTCCGTTTTTACTTTATTAAGCAATAACTCCAGAGTTTAAAATATAAAATTGTCAAATTCGACTTATCCAGAAACAAAAAAGGAAACTGTTCTTACAAGTGGCGCCATTGGTGATGTACTAATTATAGTATACTATAATCCTTAGCATTACTTTTATGACAATATTTAACCATTGTAATTTATTAATGGCAACTTCTAAGTATTAACCTATATATGAAAATTATAAATTCTGGCTTCAGCTATTTTTTAACAATTTATTGAAAGGAATTCTGAACATTGAAAAACACATGTACAGAACTGTACCTCATATTTTCTAAATGATTTATTTTGACTATATCTAGAAATTAGTATTTTTTTATATCGTTTAAATTAATTCATGTAACGCGAACAAAGTCTTTGCTTTGTCATTTTTAGCATCTGGATTATTTTATCTCTGTTTCTTGACAGCGTCTTAAGAACGTTCACTTAAAATATTTTGCGTCTGAAAAAGTGTATTTGCTAAAAATATAATAAAACAAAGAGTATTTACTGTAGTTTATCGGATACTTTTCAATGCTATAAATGAATCTTTATTAAGTTGCAGTTAAATAACGTATATATTAAAATTATAACTACTTTGTATTTAAAGGCAAATTTCTAAATAACTGGTTAGCTTTGCAATCAATGAAGGCAAGTGGTTTGAGCTTCACAATATCGAACGAAGTTCTATATTGTAATTACCATTTTAGTGTATTCTCTAAAACATAATTCCTTCATAATAATGTTATGAAAGTAATAAACAAAGTTCTATTTAAATTAATCAAAAGTTTTGACTTTGAAATTTAAACAAAAATTTAGCTTATTTAAAACGGAATTATTAAAACTATTTTAATGAAAGTCATGCATATTTAATATTATACTACGCATCGATTATTTATTTTTAATTTTTATACTTGGAGATAACAAACTTAGATAATATCATCTGTACATACATGTTGCATACAATGTATGGTTTAAATATAGAAATTTATTTTATCTGTTATCAAGCTATGCTAGACGATCATACTCGTAGTAATATGATATTTGAAGAACTATATTACTATTTCGTACTAACATTCAATGGCAACTGTTACATTTAAGTCAAAACATTAATATTCAGCTCTAATTAACAGTTCTGTATTAGAGAAAAACACAAGAAAGATTCTCATACCAAATAACAGAATGGATGGATAGTTACAAACTAAAGAAAATTTAAATCTGAACACTAGTAAAGTCTTTGAAAAAAACTGAATAAAAATATACCCAACAACCCAAGAACAACATAAAGAGGCTATGCTGCACATTAGATAGTCGAGGGTTTTCAAATGATTTTGAGATTATGATGAACAACGGTAGAGAAGCCCATCCAAATCTGCCACTGAATAAAACGGGGTGCAACTGGATATTTCCTGTCGACAGATCAAAGCACAGTTTTTCTACCAACCATAGACTTTTTTCTAATACCATTAAACTGTACAATACTAATTACAGAGCATAAGACTTGTAACTCACCTAATATGGATTTCATTTCGATGAGCTCAAAGAAACTTCTGAGAAAGAACTGGTGCTGAGGTTTTTGAACGATAGGTAAAGAAAATAACGAATTTGTTTTTAAGGGTGAATCCAGAAAAGTTCCAAACCTATCGAATTTCTTTTTGTCTCGTTTCTTTATTGTGGATGAAACCTGGATCTCCCATTTTTCTTAACAGCTAATAGCACTTAATGACTTGAATTTACATGAAATAATACTCAAATTTAAAATGATAAGTCTATTAATATAATAAATAATTCTTTTCTACTGATCTCATTATCAATTACCTTAACAAAAAAAAAATAATATGTTGAGTTTAAAATAAGTGTAGTTAAATTTGTTATTTATGAGTTTTGGTTATAGTTATAGAAAACAAGAAAATATATGTAAAAGACTTATTTTTTATAAAACATGAAATATATTTAATTTTCTAATAATAACACATACTATTTTGGTTCACGGTTTTCATGAGAGTAAACATTTTATAAGATAATTGTATTTATATTTTAATGTACCTTAATTCATTTTATGTAAAACATGTCATAATATATGAAACGTGGTCGTAGAGTTGCCACTTTCATTGTAGAAATTAAAGTGACGACTTTCCCGTTGAGTTTAATATATACAAATATAACATATTAAATTGTGTAAATGTCGCGCTCGCAATATTATATTTTACTTCGGTATCAACGGCAAGAGAGCGAAGTCCTTGATTCTGGATTCCGTTTTCGATACAAGTGACAATTACTCGGTAAACAAAATAACACTCGTCAACATCTTACAATTGTTCGAATACGACACACGACTACTTGATATTCAAAGTATCCTAGCTTGTCTTCCATTACACATATGTGGTAGGGTTCAGTTGTTGCTAGATGACTGAAACTCAAATACCAGCGTCAATTTACAAATGTATTAATACATACACTTTATATGTAACTTTAAAAAAGTTTCTCAAAATAGTTTTCAAGGCATATAATATATTATTTACATAGAATTTTGATTAAACGTCACGGAATCAAATTATCTTATCTCATATTTACAGTATTACAAGTTTAAATACTTTGTCCGTAATGTTATTTAGAAGAGCTCTGAATCGAGTGAGTGTTAGAACTATGGATGGTGTATCGTTTTCTCTCTTGGCAAGATTATCAGCAGTCAAATGAATAAATCAATGAACTACTGTTATACAAGGTAAGTAAGATCATACTTCTATAAAAGAAATACACATTGATTAAATTATTATTGACAGAAGTAATATATGTATTAGCTTAGTAGAAGAGTCAGGAATTTATTTAAGTATAAATTTACTTTTTACTTATTGGTTTTAGGCAGATATGAATAGGGATAGTAAACAATGGAGAAATATTTATTCAGGAACAAGTCTTGAAATGGAGGATGGTTCAAATTCTGCGGCAACTTTGATACAACCCGGAACGTATCATCCCTTTAATCGTAAGTAAATATGTATTACTACTGTGAAGTGTTTCATACAAATTGTTATATTCCCAACAGCAATCCTACAACGTCCCATTGACCAGAAAGACACTTATATGTTTTAGAAATAATTATTTCAACATTCACTTCACTTCAATGGCATAATGTTATTGTTTTCAGGATCACAATGTTCGAAATCGATTAGAAGAAAATATCTTCGTGCTGTATTTAAAAGCGGTGAATTCAATATCTCCTGCAGAGCAACAAAAGGTTTAAAAGTGTTTTCGAATTATTTTTGTTTATTATTGGAAACAAGATGGCGTTGGACACTTCTCAATTTCTTTGCAGCATATAGCTGCATTTGGTTATTCTTTGGGCTTATATATTATATAATTTCATATAACCATGGTGACTTTTTAGAAGAAAATCTTCCACCTAACCAAAATATATCAGGTTTCACGCCTTGTGTTAAGAATATTTATGGATTTACATCAACCTTCTTGTTTAGCGTCGAAGTCCATACCACTGTCGCTTATGGTAAAAGAGCTATAACGTTGGAATGCGCAAACACAATCATAGCAATGTGTCTTCAATGCATTGTTAGTTCATTTTTCCAAGCCATAATGGTTGGTATCCTTTTTGCCAAATTAACACGACCAAGAGCAAGGACTCAAACTATACTTTTTAGTAAGCATGCTGTGATTCATCTAAGGAATGATAAATTTTGTTTTATATTTCGTGTTGGAGACATGAGGAAATCCAGAATATTAAACATTCAACCAAAGGCTTATGTTATTAGGCTCGACACTGACAATGATAGTTTTAATGTTACTGAACAAATCGAATTGAAACTCGATTTTGATGAATGTGAATCGGCGTTCTTCCTTTGGCCTATAACTGTAGTTCATGTTATAGATTCAAATAGTCCATTTTATAGACTGTCCGCAGCTGATTTACTTTGCTGTAAAATGGAAATAGTGGTCGTATTTGAAGGCATTATTGAATCAACTGGTCAGCCAGTACAAGCAAGGTCAAGTTTCACCGAATATGATATACTTTGGGGTCAACGTTTTGTTTCAATGGTTGGATTTAACTTCGACAAGTTAATGTACCATGTAGATTTTTCAAAGTTGTCCGATGTACAACGGGTTGATACTCCTCTCTGTTCTCCCAATGAGTATGATTACCTTTTAAACAAGTTCTCTGATTCAGTGACATTGTCATCTAAATATGAATTTTAAATATTTTTTATACAATTGCTAAAGGATCATATGAGAAAAATTGACATGAAAGTACATTCATTTTATGCAAATCTTGATCAATTGAGAATTTATTTTATTGAAGTAAACGTGACATTAATTAACATACTACGCGTAAAATACTCGCGAAATAAAAGAGTGTATAAATATTAATTTACACTTTTATTATATCGTAAACAAAGAAAAGCACTGCCACATTATAAGTACAGATCCATTACTAGAAGTATTATAATCTTCATATTAACGTTCAACGATATTTTTGTCGGCAACCTATTTTTAAAAATATATCATTAGATTAAGATATATAATTTAAGAATTTATTTAATTGTTATACAATTATTTTGCTTAAAATAAATATTGTTTATCGAAAACAGATATTTTGTTTTATTGTTGTATTTAAATCCACAAATATCTTCAAAATAATTAAAACTCAAGATTATTGTCTCAATTCTAACACAATTCAATGTTGTACACAAAATCGTTTCCTGACAATTATTTGAATGTATGATCGTCACATGTAAATGGCGCTTCCAAGATCGGCAACAATCTGAAGAAGTTATAACGAGGCTGAAGATAAAGCTTGCCAATTAATTAGGCGAAGTTTTGTCTAGGTTTCAGAATTAATGGTTGGAGGCTTGAATCAAAAGCATGTTGTAATTGAGCAGTATCGTATTAAGAATAAGGAGCATTATGTTGTTCATATTTCATTCAATAGCTAAAAGAAATACAGTTTTTATTACATATATAAAAAAAATATCGACATAATAAATCCTGTAATGTAATGAGAAATCATTATTATTAATTCTTTGCTAAAATTCTATGTTAGGCGTTCCGTTTTGAATAATATATTATTATAAAATATAAATAAAACAAAAATCAATGTTTATAGTGTAATTTAACTTACATTTCAAATTATTGTCAAAGATTAAATAAAAGGGGCATTTAAACTTTTATTCAATAAATTATGATATACAATTTTTAACAAAAAATCATTTTATACGCTGCTAATAATATGTACTAATTACAAAGATTTATCATACGTAATTAAGTCTTAATTAAATACTGATAGTGTAATAATTTATAATCAAATTAATGTATACGCTAGTTTGTATTCCCCTAATCCTTATGTATTATCAGGGCTTGATGTTATCAGGCTTCTCGACTATTTTGGCAGATAATCAGATTGTGCATGTACCGAACCTGTCTCAGTGGTTTATGAGTATATTAGCAATATATCATATACCTAAGTATATACATCTTAATAATCGCATAAAACATTACACTCAGATTTTCTTTTACATAAATTAGTTTTACAGAATATGTGATATATAGAATTATTTTATATATTTTTTATGATAAAGTTCGGTTGCACACCGAGCAGACGGCCTACCTGATTGAGGTAGCACCGTGGCCCATCGATAGCCACAACATATATTTGCGGACGTGTGGCAACCCTTGACTGGGGAAGAGGGGGAAAAGTTGGGAAAGATAGGGAAAAGGGAAAGGGTAATCATTGAATGAAACGCAGCCACTAAAGACCACTCCACTTTCTGTCTCGGCCGACCCAGCGAATGTTCGAGCTGCAGTAACTTGAACATAGCTACGCTCTACCACCTCATTAATTATGATTTCTATAACATTAAATAATTAATATTTCTATTATATTGGGAATTAGTAATAAATACTTTTATAATATATATAAATTTTTCAAACGTTATTGAAATTTTTACAGAAATTTTATGTATTATTTATATTTTCTAAACGGTTACATATTTATAGAAATAGGATGGTGGATATAAGATTATTCAAAATTTAAGGGTAGATTTATGAATGTTTGTATTGTAGTATATACTTTAAAATGGGCTAGTGCCTCTGCTTTAACTGTTCAGTTGGTCGATAATCCTTAGTGAAGGCCACACTGCTGAAATACCATAAGGTTTTTCAATTTTCCTAATTGACGATTTTATGACTGTCACAAGGGGGTATAGCATACAGCAATAGCAGAAAGATAGCAAGAGCTATGAAAATTAGCTTCGGAAGGTGGTAGAGCCTAGCTGTGGTTAAGTTACTACAGCTCGAACATGGGCTGGCTCGACCGGGGAAGTACCACCCTCTCACAGAAAATCGGCGTGAAGTAGTCTTTAATGGCTGCGTTTCGTCCGGTGAGTGAGAAAGCCGGTTGCCCTTTCCATTTTCCCACCCATTCCTTTCCCTCCTTTTCCCACCTTTTACTCCCCATTTTCCCCAAACAAGGGCGGCTAAACATCTCCATATCTACTTTGAGGATGTCAATGGGCGACGGTAACTATCTACCATCAAGTAGGCCGTCTGCTCGGTTGCCCCCTTTTCCCATAAAAAAAGGTAGGTATCTAAATCTAAATACATTTAAATATCTGAAGATATTAATTTAATTAGCATTACAAGTTCAATAGTGTAATACACTCCGTTGTAAGATTAAGTTATACAGTTTACATTGTTAAAATATTCCATTAAAAAATCCCAAGGAATATATAATCTTGTTAAAGTTCTTTGTTTTCTTTCCTTTATTCTTCTTTTGAATAACATTTCGTATTCCAATAATAGCAGAGATTTACATTTACTATGTCATATATGTATAGGTGGACTACATATTGAATTCTGATTATAATTAACAACCATTTATCAAAAATATTAATGAAATCCCGTAAGCCCCGTTGACAGACATGTTATATCCAGGTGAAATACATTTCTTTTAATCTTCATTCCCAATACGTTCACACGAATACAAAAGTGAAAAATATTTTCGATATTTGTAAGCAGTTTTTAATTCCAGCCAACAGTGGCAGGTAGAGATCGGACGCGCAGAAGCAATATTGTACGTGACTCCACCAAACATAGCGCTGTCTTCGATTCCTGATTAAACTTGGATAAGAGAAATGTTGAAAACGCTCAAAACTGCACATTTCTTATATTCACATCAGTTTCGTTTTCAGTAAGCTCGATGAAATTAAATTCTGATCGACGCTGTTTCATTAATCATTTCACTTATTCTCTTTGTTTTTTTACAATGTTTATTAAAGTTTTAAAACATTATTTGTTTTAAAATAGTAGAAAATTTCATTTATAGCTATTGCAAATTCTTATAATACAGTAGTTCCTCATTCCTGTTAAAAGTAAAACTAAACTTTAAATTTTAATATAGATACTATTAAGGCAATAATTCGTAATATCTATAAGAAGAATGAAAAATTACACTAAACATAAGAATTCAAAGGGAGTAACGGCTTTGTAACAGCTATACACAGTGTGAACGTGATTGCTAAAGCTATACAGGCAAATTTCAATTCTATTGCAGGACCATATAGAGTAATTTGATATGAATAAAACTTTGAACTCGCACAATTTATGTGAGATAGCGTACATTGTTGAAATTAGGCCAGAGATGAATCGCGCTAGTAATATCGGACGTGACTGTACCTTGGCTACACGTCACGTCCAATGAATTAGAAATTAAAATTGAAATAACGATTTGAAACCTCTGTCAAAAAGAGTAAATAAGATACAATCGCAAATATATGGTAGTACACAACAATACTTTTAGATAATATTTTGTTGTTATATAGTAAATTCTGTATTTATGTTAATATTAGCTAACAATTAATGAGTTCAACTAAACTAAACCAAATATTTGTGATATGATGGATACTAATGTGAACATGGGAATAGTTTTCAATTGTGGTTGTGTGAATAAACATACTGACTGTAGTTATTGAAATTATGTTTTCATATTTTTATTTAATTTAAATTTTATGACAAAATATATTTAGGTTCGCATTTTATGTTCGCTCAAACAAGGTTTAATGATGTAAAAGTAAATATATTTGTGCGTCTACAACAAAGATTTGCCAACGGTAGCTAGCTGGATAGGGTGGTGGGTTGAGTTGTCATTAAGATATCTATCTGTATGTGTGGCCAGTCGATCATTGAACAGACAAAGAGAAGCATCGGTACAAGGGTTAAAGAACAAATCTCAGACACAAAAAATAGGCGAGCGTCGAAGTCAGCAGTGGGTGAACATGCAATGGACAAACCAGGCCATAACATTCGGTTTGATAAACCACAAATCCTCGCTTATTAAGACTCCGCAAGACAAGAAGGTTAATCCGCGAGGCTATTGAAATTAAAAAACGTCCCAAATTCAATAAAGGAGATGGCTGAAATCTGTCCAACACCTGGGACCTCTCCTTAAAAATATATAATCCCATGCCCTTGACCACACCGCAGGACCTCGGGACACCGTGAGGGCATTCTGCCGGCATCCAGAGCGGTACGCCAGACAATTAAGAAATCGATGGTGGTAGATGATAAATAACAAGACCGACTGACAGACATTCATATCTGCCCGTGATCACGGTTTCCGAAAAGTAAAATAAACGTCGGGAACATGTAGTTTTTTACAAAAAATAAAGCATGCGTAGTATATCCGAACAATATTGGTTTCATTGAAATGAATACTCGCGAGTTCTCATTGTAGGACAAACAATTATTTAAAGAAACTCTAAATATTGTTCAAAAATATTTATGTATTTAAATCAACAAATTTAATTGTTCACGTTTAAATTTAGAAATACAACATATACTTCCTGTCGACTCTCAAATTAATTACAATGAAGAATATTTTACATTTTTGTAATTTCCTAAACCCAAATCTTTGGTGTGGTTATTAGATTTAACCGTGTTTTATTGGTACCGAAAAATAATGAGAAAGGTGTGGTGACATAACTGTCAAAAGTAAATTACAATTTCAATATTAAAAAAGGACAATAACGTGATCAGTTTTTAAATATTATACTACCGGTATTATTTAAAACGTTTATAGCCATAGTCTGATTATTTGTAAGTTTCCATTTGATAAATACTTAGTTTCAAATATTGGAATAGATTTATTAATTATTGTTCTTTTATTCTATCACATCATAAAATTCTTTACATATGCACAAGTGTATTTTAAAATTAACACATTACAAATATATAAAAATGTTTCTTACTTTTTTTTTTCATTTAGGAAACGAAAGTATAAAAAATCACATAACTTATAGTAGTGGTAACGTTCAACATGAAATTCGGTCTGTTTTTGACTTGAAGCAGCAGTGAGCCAGAGGACTGAGCAGTCTGGGTTTGTTTGGTTTGGTATGTCTAGCGACAACTTTTTCTATTGTAGTTTGTGACTATAACGAACGTATGGAAGCATAATAGTGTAGTTAACACAACCATTACCTCCTTATAAATTTTGTTCATATCTCCTTATTAAAATTTTATTTTGACAACGGTTTAACCGTAACACATTGTGATACACATTTCTGCCTGTACAGTAATTATAATTTTTCTTTCGTATGTTACTATATAACTCAGAGAGCTCTTTTATAAGAAAAAAAGTTCGAACATTTTGTTTTGAGTTTAATATCAGATCAGGAGACTTAAAATTATTCAGTTGGATGGAATTATGACCTTTGATGATCATTTTTAATTATTTGCAGTCATAATGGACGTCAGGCTATCTGACATTGATTTCGTAAGTTGCAATTTATAACACTTAAGGAGTGAAAATCAAAAATATAATATATTTTCCAAACACATAACTATTGCTAGGAGTTCTTTAAGACTTCAACGAATAATACTGTTATATAACATAAAATATTAAGTAATCTACTTTGTCAACGATAAAATGAAATAAAAATTACTTATCAAATTTAAAATCTAAATCACAACTTACCTAATGTGAAGTATATTTGAATTTAATGAAACCAAACGGCAATTTTTTTTGGGATCAAAGTTACCGTTACAATGAAACGTAAATTTGATATGGAAGCACTTAATAAATGTTCTTGGCAACCATTTTGTCGTTGGCATTATACAGCATGGGAATTAATCATTTAATATCATATAATCAAAATATTTCTCAGAACCAATTAGAGTTCATTAAAGAAATATATTTTGTAAAATTGCTTTATTCATATAGATATTTTATTAATGTTTATTTCAATTGTCTTATTTTATTTATTTATTTCATACACAGAATTTGTATAATTACTAACCTGTTGATTCAATTTTTGTTCGATGGAACAAAAATGGGATAGAACTCATGATGACACCACGAGCTTGACTTAAATTGTCAACGTTTTAATATAACCTTTTCTTTATAACAAATCATTTACAACAACGATTATCTATTTACATAATTACATTTAGATTCCTAAATTATATTTGAATATTCAATAACATTAAATTATTTCATGAGAAACTAAAACATCAGTGATATTATTCATAAATATTACAAAGAAATTTTAATTTCCATGAATATTAATATTTATATTCCTAGAGCAATAATAATGAAAACTATTCAGTCATGTACTATATAATATAGTATATTACTATATACAGTAAACGATAGTTGGACATGAATTATCTAAAAAGTCATATAAAATAAATATCACTTACAAACTTGTTACTGTTACAGTTCACACCTCGACTTCACGATGTTTCTCTATTTCAGCAAGTAAAGTAATAGAATGTGTGGAGTACAATATAGTCAAAATGTTATAGCATTATAAGTTTTAAGTAGAAATAAGCGGTTTGGGCTCGGAACGTCTCGGAGGTCGCGATAACACGACGGTACAGGAGTTCCTAGTAAAGGTCCAAATTGTGAGATACACAGACTAAAATATTAGCGATTGTCGTAGACGTAAACTATATGTAATAATAATAAAATAATACTCAAAAATTATATGACTAGTACCTTGGATGTCAATATTTTATTCAAAAGTAATAAGTATGACAAAGTATATGAAGAATAACATAAAATAAACCAAATGTATACAATATATATAAGAAATAAATGAATAAATATATTTGGTAGCGATCACTGGTCCGTCATCACTTACACCAGACCCAAACATTACCAACTAAAACTTTCAAAGTGATTTTGAGTAAAGTTTTCTCGGTAAAATGACAACGCGGTAAACTGTATTACAGAGTTTATTTACAAACACAACAATAAAATATCATTATGCATTCACATCCTCACTATTATTATGTATACGGCGATAACAGGAAATGTCTCCTCGCATGCCTTATTGTCGTAAAGATTCCGATTTTTTACGTATCATATAAAAGATTCTTGAATAATGTTGTTTTGATTATACTATATTTTGTACTGACGTAAAAATATATTTAAGCACTAGTATTTTAATGTGTCTAGTATTGATAAATAAATTTTAGAATTTTATATATAATTTTAATGAATTTAGCCTGACCCAGAAAATGAGTCTGTCAATATTTTTTACATCTTCGTGTATACATTCCCGCGAAAATGACGATAAAGTCATTTAAATAAAATACACACAAAAATGCTGAAAATATTTTACATACCAACGTTGATTGTTGCTGAATTCTTGACCATACCTTCAAAAATACCGAGAGGCATACAAAATTAATAAACGCGGGAATGTAAGCGTTATTAACAAAACTCTCTAAAAACTACGCGCACTTTAAGAAATAGGAAAATAAACAGATATGTGACGTAGCAATATATTTGATGTTCCGAGGTAATGAGGTTTTATTAAAGTCAGTTTATATATTTTATATCTAGATCAATTTAGATATCAATCACTGAAATCTCAGTAAATATAACCCGACCCATTACGCTTCCTTCATTTCATCAAAAAGAAATGGTACAAAATGAGATCTGAGATTTTAGCGAGTCATTTAAATGAAACTAATATTTTGCGGATATAATACGCGACTTTATTTTTGATAAAAACAACATACTCCCGACGTTTCGGTTACTTTACGAGTACAGCAACCGTGATCATGGGCAGACGAGATGTGAGTTTCCTTTAAATGCTACAAAATCAAAATAAATTTTTTTTAAAGGTCCAATGAAAGTAAAAAATGATATTTTGCTTTAAGAATTTAAAGCTAGATCACATATGTAGTTTTATAAAATAAGACTATTATTTTTGTAATTAATGTACCAATTGCAGAAAAACCTGTTTAGTAGAAGAAAACTTGTTTTGAATTAACATCATTATTATAGATATATTTTAAAATAATAAAAAATTATACAACAATGTACAGAAAAATAAGCAGCCAATTGTATTTCAGTGCATAGATGTAGCACGTAGCACTGATTTATCTAAAGGCGTTCTATACTTAGGATCGTAAACTAGACGTTAGTGTACCAAAGACGATAGAATATTCTGTGGACCGTACATATTTTGTTTCAAAATACGATTATATTATTACGAAATAAAATGATAACTAAAATTTGTATTTTATTCAAATGTGTGTCGAATTCATATTTGTTTATACAAATGAAAACAGATTTGTACATTTTTGATTAAACCATTGCATATAACAAAAATGCTATCACAGATTTAAATAACATGTTATAAATGTTAAACTTTTATATAAAGCATGTTTTCAAATAACATTCTAAACAAAAGATCTCCGCTTTAAAAGATTAGTTTCCTAGCTCTAGAGGCATTGCGTTGACCACGTCCAGAATCCCGCTTTATAAGAAGGGTTAAAGGAATACCTATGTAAGCCCTTTAAGATGCTATACGGGCAAATAGCTTTTCCTTGTCCCCATATAAGCATAGCGAGGCTATTATGGAGATATCTGGACTGCTTTTTGTTCGTGGCTATAATAATAAATTTAAAGACTGAATGTGGCATTAAAGTGGCTTACAAGCGTCCAAGTTAAAGAGAACTATTGTTATGGTTGCCGGTGTTAGTTTAATGAGAGGATAATGGCATTTTAAAACAATTTGTGCTCTGAATATTTTAAGGGAATTCTAATTACGCTTAGGTAAAAGTAATATGTATCGATAAATTTTAAGTTTTACTAGAAACGCGCGGGACGATATTTGTCTAGCCAATGCCGAAGGCAATGAAGCACCTGTCGGGGCCCGGGGCTGCAGCATCCATCACGGGCGCCGCGGGGCTCAACCCTGGAACATCGACACTTGAAATATAGATGCAATAACATCCTAAGTAATGATATATGTAACAACCTATTTATAGTTAAGATTATAGGAGACAATATATTAATGACAAAATTGAATCGTCCAATTTAATAATTTATTTATTATTTTTTCTATTAGTTGCAGACCTAGTTTACAGACCTATCTGTTGCTTTGCTTTTTAACCATTTTTTATGCAATTTTGTAGTAATATTTTCAAAGACAACTCAAAGTACGGTGTGGTCATTATTATACTTATGTACATTATTACAAAGAGGGATCTAAATTAATAACTTTCTATTATAAACATCAAAAGTCTAATGACAATTTCATAAAAAGGAAGATGTGCAAGGAAATTCAAATATATTCCATACCAAATATGAAAAGGAAAATATTAATAAAGCAAATCAAGCCAAGACGACGTTTCATAAAAAGTCGTAAAGCCTTCAACGGTATCACCGTGCCCCAATAGATGGGATTGTTGTGTAAGGAAGATGCGATTGTGAATTATTGCACTGATATCGGAGATACGTAAGAGCTTTTACCCATTGCGACCATGATAATAAAACATGTCGCGGTTATGTTGCTGATAAAATGTATGAGGGAAACAGGCTCCTCTTACAATACTTTCGATCTTCGCATATCCTTGACATTCTTTTAACACAAAGGAATATAAAAATAACATATTACTATAACTTTCTCTTTAATAACGAATTAAATAATGGCAGTAGTTATGAATGCTGAAAGTGTTTGTGAGTTGAAGTGGTACAAATTTATCTGGTCTATAATTATACCTTTGAAGGTAGACAAGGTGCACAACGTTTGTGTATTTCCAACATTATTGACTAAAGTTGTGTCAATTTCAGAACCTGTTCCGCAAATTTAAAACTTTCCTGAGCGAATGCACGAAGTGTAACTAACTGACCCCAGGGTCCGTCCAATATTAACATAGCTTTGTGAGATAGCTTTAACTTTACGGAACAGTTTAAATGTTAAGTGGCTAATTTTTATGCGGGAATATTATATTTGTTTACTGATTATATATTTTAAGTATGTATTTAAAACTCACGTTTTAATTGTTATATTACAATAACTCGTGTTTAATAGGTTTTTTTTTTCAGTATAAATATTAAAAAAATATGTTTTCAAATGAAGATCTACCTTAACATTGAGGTATTTTGCAAAAACAGTAACTTTATAAATAACAATGTATCTTTAGTCTATACATTTAATTACGAGAGATCCCTTAAATTTATAAATGAATGGCTATGCTTATTTGTTTCTGAACACTTCATGTTTAGTCTCATTAATCTGGTCTCAGAGACTATCAAGAATTTAATATTTTAAATGAAGAGAACTTTATAATCAAATTATAGACATTAATAAGCAAGATGACTAGACAACATGAAGTCACTTTGTTTAAACAAATATTCCTAAATCATCCTATAATGTCATAAATAAATAAAAATTTTGAAAACATTCAAGTACAAACCAAATATATCCCATGACTTTAATACCAATTTACTTCTGGAGGCAAAAAGTGTCCCAACCCCGTCACGTATTAAAGAAACACTTAACTTGAACGTAAGTATCCAAAAATTGCAGTATCATGTTTCCCAACGCGACACATCCAATAACTGTTACCAATGATACAATGTGCCCTGACGTTATTTTCAAAACGACTATTCATTTCCGTCCTAACACGACTCGCGACGTGTCATGTGACCAAATGCGGTGAAGTAACTGATGCTTCATCTTTTAAATTTGCTTCTGACTTATACATATAATTTAACTTTTATTATTCTTGTAAATATTAACGTTTTAAAAAACTGTCTGAGAGCAATATAAAATATAGTTCATTTTAATAAAATTTAGCAACCTTGTGAACAAAGCAATTGATCACGATTACTCCGTTCTTAAATACAACTGGAAGTCAGTCCTGATTATAATTACATCTTGGGGAACCCAATACTGTTTTTAACAATCTTTTCATCACTAAATAATATATGTAATTATACATCTGTTAAGTATTGAAATCGTCATCGCCGTGCAGTCTATATATGAAAGTCATTATTTATTAATTTAAAATTTAATATTTTAATAGAAATTTTCTGGAATGAAATCTTATGTGTATTTATTCCGTTAAATTAAAAATTTGCACTTATTCTCGACATAATAATTAAGTGATTAATATTTCACGTTCATAGTTTCTCACAAGTTTATTAACAATCATTAAGCCGAATAATGAATTGTGCTACATTTTTATTCAAATATATATCAAATTACAAAAAGTAAATGAAATATGTAAGAAAAATATACTTTAAATTTACTTTTATAGAGATTTAAATCAAACTTTTTTCTTATAACTACTAGTTTTGGACGAGCACTTTAAAATATACTTGAGATTTCTTTTAAAAGTTCGTTGTCGTATACTATTTTTGAATACAAAATATGAAAGAGATAACAAGTGGTCCAACATTAGTATCATATTTTCTTTATTTAAGTTAAAATTATAAATTAAAACAACGAGTTTAATTTAAAAATAATTCTAGAAATATAACCGTAATTAAGAATAGTCTGATAATTACAAACGCATAAACTAAATCATTGAAAAAATATAAAATGTTCAAACAACTTTCGCAGTTTAAGATATTATGAAAACATAAAAAAATATTAACCATTTTGAATTCAAATTAAGTTTATTATGAGTTAATCATAGATATATATGTCTTGGAAAACAAATTACTCAATAATAATGAGCTGTGTGTATATTATATTGTATAAATAAATCCACTTATAATCTTATTCTTATAGTAAATATAGTGATGATAATTCAATATAAATACCATATTATATTATGTTACCCTTCAAAAGTTTTGGTAAAATTTGACTAACTTAACAATGATGTTGTAAAAATTTTACTGCTCAAAGTTCGATAGCACTCTTAGCTACAAAGGGTTCTTACCACTGGAAATATAAGTCGCATTTATAACAGCAAAAACAAAGTATTCTGTCTCGTAAATTTTAAACATCCGTTTAGTTCCTACAATACGGCTGATAGGTTTAAATTAAACATGCAAGCAGCCTTTTGTCTTCTTTATTTGTAATAATTTTTTAATTTTGATTGAAAATATCAGGAAAGATAATAACATTTTTCAACGATACTAACGCACTTGAAGCACTTCATTGAGTAATAATAGAAAAAAATGCTTTACATTATTTTGGAAATGTGCTGATTATCTTAGATTGTTTCTTCTACATAAATGAAAGTTAGGTAAGAATCATCATCATCATAATCAATCATCATCACAAGAATATTGGCGTTGAAGTAAAAAAATAATTATCATGGAATTAGTTGATCCGTTTGTGACCTACGGTTCCATAGACTGACACATACACTTACACACAGACGTCGACTTCAAACTTCTAAAACTTTTATTTCCGTATCGGCGGCTAAAAACCTAATTGTCTTATTGCATTCTAACAACAGTGCTGTATGAAACGTAATGCCATAAATAAAAGCACAACAATTATAACAAATAATGCAGCCAATTAAAAATGGAAACAAAGATTTCAACCCTTCACTCGATACTAAATAAACAACATTAATAACCGTCTCCATACGTAAGCCTCGGCCATTCTTACATCGTAAAAAAGGAATATTTCCCTACTAAACCTTACCATAAACACGATACGCCAACTTAAATGATTTCCATCACTAACACCTCTATCTCAAAGCAATACGATATCAATTTGCTTGAATAGAACAATGCACATTATTTGCTTTGGCCCCACTGTATAACGTTCCCTAATTCCGCTATAAAAGTATGGCGCACTTTAGTTTATTGCAATCTAAAGTTAATAACTTTGAAGATGGTTTATGCAAGCCCTTTAATGGTTTATAAAGCATTATTAATATGTCCATGCCCTCATGATAACTTCACAGTGTATGGACAATGGGATTTTTCGAGGTTTATGCTGATTTTTATAACAGTTTTATGACGAGGGTAGTTTTATCTAGACACAGAATATTTTGCACAAGACCCATAAAAATATCCGTTTAAAGATGAAATTACCAAATAACTTACAAATATTCTTTTATGATAGGTATATTCTGATATTAATAAAGGAATAAGAAAACAAATTTGCGTTCCATTTAATATAACAAAGTGAAGTTAATCTTAAACTAAGTAAATATTTGAGAGGGAAGCAAAATATGACGGTAGTAACATTTATCAAGACAGTCTTCTGCGAGGTCTGACTGCGATTATTTAGAATAAAGCAGCTCAAAGGCGAAACTTATTTTTAGATTAAAAAACTATACACCTTCCTCTAAAATCATATTAAGGAAATGGAAGGAATGTCATAAATCTTATAATAAATAAACAGAAATCTATTTCAGAATAGGCCCAGTAATAAAATGAAAGAATAAAATCGCATGACTGAACACACGACATGAGGAGAGAATATGACGGAAGGTTGCACTTGACAGGTATTCTGCACCGTTCATTTCATTTACCTCTAAACTTACTTTGTCTATATCGAGAGTACAGGTTATATTTAATTAGAGGCAAACATTCTTTTACAAAAATATATTAGTTAACATACATTTTTACGATAAGTACCTCAACTAGTACATATATGTATTATCAGGTATTCTATTTAAAAAAAATATTGTTGAATAATAGCCAACGTTTCATCTTTTTAATATTCATTACTATGATTTATAAATATTAATTTATTTTCTAAAAGAAAAGGTATTTTGATTGGAGTCAATTACACAGTTCACACAGTTGTACTAGATAAATTAAATATTTTTTAAATAAAAATAAATACTAACATATTATTACAATATGCTTTTGTATAATAAAACATAACCCAACAAATATTTTATAACTCTCCCTTATATTCCAATGTTATTATGTAGTTAGAAAAAATTAAATCAACATACATACATCCGGACAAACCATTCAATACTATAAGAATACAATTTCATTTACATAATTTATTGTATCATAAGCTCTTCAAATGTAGCTACTCTACAGTGACAACTAGCGCAGGCTATATGAAACGTAGAGTATGGCACTAAACAAACAGTAACGGTAGAGTTTTACTGCGGGCACACTTAAGCTGCACTGCTCATATTGTTGCATCCACTTTACTGTATCAACTTAACGTATTCTCTTTATTGCTGAATTTTAAACTGTATTGATCAGACATGTTTGAGTGTTATATGAATTAGGTTTTAGTTTAAACACGTTGCCTAGTTTAAAATCCTATGCTGCAACTTCAAATTGAAAAATATGTGTGTATACGACTTACAATGTTCGTTCCTATGAGACCAAATAAAGTAATTAAACGCCAGCGACAGCGAAATCTAGTTTTTATATTGTGGAAAAAAAACAGAAAATATTTATATAGTGTTTCATTACTCGTATTATTAAAAGTAATGGATCTCATCTTTTAAGCTTGTATTATTTCATCGATATAATTAATTTTTGGCCTAACAAGATAAATTTATGAAGTCGAAAATATATTTGTTAAAAAGAAATAAATATTACTTACAATTCTTGATTAAACTAAGTTAATGGCGCAGCTTAATGCAGTAACTTAAAAGGGGAACAAATGCTACATATTTAGCTGAGAAGTTCCGCCGCTAAAGATTTAAAACTTGATTTACGGTCTTGTAATGTGTGCCAGAAAACAGAACTTCAGAAAAACAACTTCTAAAACTGAAATTGCTTGATTTACTAGTTAATAACATTTGTTTTGTTCTAGCTGCTGGGCATGACTTGGAGGTTTTTAATTGACACCGCATGGTTCAAATAAAATAGTATTTTTCCCGCAGAACTACAGATTGGACTTACTTGATGTTAAAATGCTTATATTTTATTAGATAATACATGACATCAGAGGTTTATTTGACAATTTCGTAAGTTATGATGCTATATTGGTTAAATAATTTTAATCCAAAATGAAGAAGTCTTCATATTTTTGACAAATTATTTTTTTCCATCAACATCCACTCACACAAAGTCGCGGACACAAAATATACAACATAATTTTCGCAAATTACAAGAAATTGTGTATACATATTTAGAGGCAGAATTAAATTACTCCATAAAATTGCGCTCCATATCGTATTTTAGCTGGAACGACGTTGTAATATTTGATATGAAAACACATACGTACGAATTAAGTATATGCTTTCACATAAATCGTGTTAGGTCTCAATAACTCGATTGCCTCATATGAAAATTTATGTAGAATCCGTAATAGAATTTAATCAGACGAGCTGGGTGTAACCGGGTTTGACACAAAACGGATTCAAAAGTTGCTACTGTAATATTCTTAATGGTGTTCGATGTTCAAGTAGAAACTTGATATAGATCGTGAAAAATCTAATTTATATTATAACAAAAAACCTTTTAAAACCATTTTTAAAATGATATGTCCGTACAGTGGGATTACAAATTAATTTTGTTATGATGATAATAAGCGCTGCGTAAGTGTTATGTGAATTTTGTGCCCAATCATTGAAGTGAGTTATAACCAATTAATGTCAGGCGAATGTCTAGTTAAACGAGTTTCAAAGTTTTGTTGTAAAATCCACTCATGAAATGTAAAATTAAATAAACTCAGCTTTCGCTCAATTCTTGTTTATCATCGATCATAATTATGCTAACATTCAATTAGGTAACATCGTTGAAGTATTGAAATGGTGAATTTCATTTCAATCTCGTATTTATAGCTCTCCAATTTTATGATATAATATTTATTCACAGATTTTGTAATGGTTTAATTTGAACAGTATTGATATGACTTTATTAATATATTCTATTTTTATGTAAAATGTATTGAACACTACAAATTTATATCTTCTAGATAATCTTTGTTTGTTATGGGAATATTGAGGTGGGACGAGTAGGATTTAAACTTGGGAATATCTCGTTTCAGTTGCTTTACCAATTAAGATATCGTGCCTGGTCAAACGAGCAAGATAACTTAATTAATATATACATATACATAATATATATAATGGTTAAATATGAAATAAAACAGATTATTGATAAAATAATCGTTTATTTAATTTACATGAAAATGTAATACTAAAACGTATACATTTATTTAAATGTTACTACTCGTTAAGTCTTAATAAAGGTTAAGGAAAAAATTTTGCTTCTCTTTAATTATTTCAGCTTCTAAATTAAATTTTAACAAACGTATGAACGAATTATTTTCTTTTTGATGTAATTGATTTCGAATTGTTTCTTTTATTTATATTTGTATACATATTTTTATAAATAACAACAAAATATGGCTAATAATTTGAAGACAATACTTACTTAGCAATGAAATATAATATATTACGTAATTTCTTTAACGTTCACAAATACAACATTTTGACAAAGAAACGTCCTCTATTTAACACTAATTTTACTTGACATCACAAAGTAAATCGTATATTAATTTTGCTTTCCTTATATAATGCATACTTCAGATCAAAGCAAGTAATATTATTTAAAAGATTATCAGATTAATAATTACAATTCTTTAGCTAAAATTATACAAAAATGTGAATAAGCTAATGTAAAGCTACTATCGGTGAGTTACAGCATGTTTTGAAATCTTAATTTCCTACATTTAAACTTTATATAAATACAATAGTCAATAACTATAGTTATACCCGTATGAACATTTGTTAATATACTGGTGCAAGACAAACAAATCTAATCGTCTCTACACAATGGAAATTCGAAACACGATTCTTACCTATTCTCATATAAATATCATTAATTAATTATTTATAAGTAACTATCACTAAATAATACTGCATGCACGCTCACGTCTATTATCAATTTCTTAAACCTTTCTGACAAGCAAGTACAGCCTTCGTATCATATATAAAGTCATTTGTTATATCACATATATATTTGTTGAAAGTTACAACCACGATTTTTTATTATAACTACATATAAAACTATTATTAATACATTAAGTGTCGTGTATCTACGTGTCTATATGTGGTCCAGTCAGCGATGTTTCCTGTATCTCATTACTGTGAGATGAATCTGTTTCGACTGAAAAACGAAAGTTTATTAATCATTCATAAAGGTTATTTTAACATCATTTATATTAAATTTATCACACTAATAATGAACATAGTGGAATATCTTGGAAAGTATCATAACACTACAGAAAAGATTTGAAATAATTACTTTAATTTAGGAAGTAGTAGGACAAAATTAAAATGGCCTAAACAAAAATATGCTTTATATTCACTAGAATCTATACTATTATAAAAAAGTAATGTACTATTGAAAGTCGTAAAATGGATAGACTCATTTTTATTTTTATATTTATTGAAACTATTGTTTTTAATGAGATTTAAGACTTTCGTCAGTAAGTATTTATTCAAATGAAACTAATTTTTTCCGGATTATATTTTATTCATCCCGTCTGGCCATTATCACGGTTGCTGAAAAGTAACCGAAATTTCGGCAGTATATAGATTTTTGAATAATAAAATACGCGTAGTATAATCCGAAAAATATTAGTTTCATTTACCATTGATATTATAAGTCCTCTTTACCATTCGGAGTGTCGTCGAGTGCGAGTACAGCCAGCGGCGCATCACTGATCACTCCGGACCAACGCGCAGCTAGCACACGCGAACCACGATGACCTCTCACTACCACAGTGGGCATCACACTCTGTGATAATGATGACCCACCGTACATAGACACGCCAACACTTCTACGGAGAATCGTGCTGGAATTCAAATTATAATGTACCAACGATAAATAGACATCTATAATAAGATTTTGTTTCCCCAACACATTTTCTATGTATTGACTTTATGCTGTCATTTCTAAAATATATCATGGGAGTAAAGTAGCTTTGATCTTTGAATAACATATCTCATTATAAACAAGAGGATTAAGCGAGTGATTAAGAAGGAAATAGTAACAAACCAATTATCTTTTACATTCTAAATGTAAGCAGAGATATCTGGGAAAGAAGGTGTTGTTTTGTTACTTAACAGAAGTGTTTGATCCCGCTCGCACACTCATTTCAATCACTCTGTATACTCAATGAATCGACATTTAAAGAAATGGAAAACCGATAAGTATAACATAATACATATATTTGAGCACAGCTTATTTTTATTCAATGCTACATAAGAACATACATGGATTTTTTTTATGAGCAGAAAAGATAGCATCGAGTTAAATTTACTTACTTTTGTTCAGGATCCCTTTGAGGACGTTGCTTCTTCTTGCATACGATGACCAAAGTTACGCATAATGTGGTCAATATGGTGACGAGGATGAGAGACAGCACCGCTCCAACTAGGAGAGCTATGCTATTATCAGTTTGTGGAACCATTGGTGGAGCTGGTGTCATCGTTTGTAGGGAGCCTAAGAAGTTATAATAACAATTAAAAGACATAAAAGACAAGTATGGATTTCATGGATTCTTTTTGATAATCGTTTTAGGTAATTACCTGGAACATCCAAATCATCAGAAGTCCTAATTGGTATACTATGTAACGCTGCTGGATGCTGAGATCTCCCACGAGGTGTCTCAGAGTATACTAGGAATGTGTATCGTCCTGGAGATAACGCATCTAACGCGAACTGTGGAGTTACGTCGTTACTGGCTCTGTACACGGCTTCAGTCAGACCACGTCCTGAGATGCCCTATAAAATACACTTCCATTTTATTTGACAGACATACAACTAGATTCACATTGTTTAAGAAAATCCTTTATTTTAAAAGAACGTGAAATATATTCATGTTTTACATTTTAACCTAACTCATAAGCAAACCTGATCATTCATAGTTGATTCATCTCGAACGGGCTCGCGTCGCACCTCAAGGGCTTCAAGCAGAAAACGCTGTGGTAGCCCACCATCATGTCCAGCGAGACAGCGCAGAAACTCATTTTCTATGGTGCAATCTCGAGGAGGTTCCGGCAAAGCTGTGTAAGAAATCTATATTAGCAATTATTCCTATTTTGACTTCATAGAAATTAAACTCATTTTTGAATTAAAACTTGACATGAGAAGGGATTTAAATTATTTTATAACACCCAAAGTGAATACAAACGAACATCCCTACAAATTTTGCTAAAATTTGATTTAAGCATGATAAATCTAGATTCTAATTAATATTTTATGAGAAAAAACTAAACTGTCAATGAAAAAAAGAACATAGTCCAGTAAATGTCAAATCGTGATATAGACATATTTTCCGTTAGAATAGAAAAACAATGAAACACGTGTTAACACTGAAACGAAATTGAACACTTTAAAAAAATACAAAAAGGAATGATATTTGCAAATGGGAAAGATTATGTTACTATAAAATAACAATTAATACAAAATACACTAATTAGACGATAACTTTAATTACCACCATGCAAAAGGAAGTATTTGAATTAAACTTTTACGTCAAATATGTCGATTACAATACAACTTCAATTATCTATAGATACTAAAAATATATTAATACACATACAGTTTCGGACAATATCTCTACTAATATTATAAATGCGAAAGTAACTCTGTCTGTCTGTCTATCTGTCTGTTACGCTTTCACGCCTAAACCACTGAACTGATTTTAATGAAATTAGGTAGAGATATAGAGTTGACCTTGAGAAAGAACATAGGATAGTTTTTATCCCAGATTTTTGAAAGGTTCTCTTCGAAACGCAATATAACCGAACTGCATGCGGGCGAAGCTGCGGGCGGAAAGCTAGTACAAAATAAATATGAACGTACAAAGAATATAAAAAGTAGCCTGTTAAATTAAATTCACATATTAATTAATTACAAACAATAAAATTTATATAAAAACGGCCAACCTGCTGGCATTATCCTGAATAAGCAAGGTTCTCTTTGGTTTCCTATATCATTGCTGGCCCAGCAAGCCAACCAACCTAAATCTTCATCGTCATCTAATGAAGACAAGCCATGGACAACTGTGCTTGATGATCCCATTACCGTGACATTAGATGCTGGAATCTGCATAGATAAATAAATCATACTAAAGTATCCAGAAAAGTTGATGACGTTTCAGAAATCAGAATTCAGATAACTAAGTTACGAATCAAATATCTATACATTTATATAAGCAGAGCTATTATGAATAAAATCGTTCAGCTACCTTTATATTATAGAGCATTTTTTATGATACATAGAGGATATCCCACGATACGTACAGGTAAAACGTCCTTGGTCCCATTGTAGGTCCAGTAGAACCTCAAAGGCCCGGCGTCTCGTGGTGAAGGAGCGGAGACTGAACAGCGAGCTCGTACTTCACCCTCGGGAGCTGCAGCTAATTGTTGGACAACACTACCAGCCGAGCATTCAGGACGGGCTACATGTATTAGAAAATAGATAAATATAAGTAGAACAAAAATATTTTTTTGTTATAATGGAAAAACTTTTCTAAAAAACATATTTTTCTCAATAGATATTTAGGTTGAAGAAAGAAAAAAGATAGAAGTCTTTAGTTGTATTTCTATTTGGTGTAAGAATTTTTAAATAACCGCATGAAGTGTCTTCAACGACAGGCTCAAATTAGTTTACTTGTACATCTTCAAATAGTATTCCACTTTTTTTAATTATGTTAAGTTCCTCGAGACTAACTAGCCCTTCTATAATTTATACAAACATTATATGAATAATATCTATACTAACATAAAATATTTATAGCCAGCGGTTCACTGAGACCACTGCCCTCTGAATTCCAAGCTCGACAGCGGTATCTGGCTGAGTGATGTCTCCTCAGTCCTCGCAGAACTAATTTGTTTCCTTCCACTGATATACCACCTATCGGATCGTCTCGTAAAAGGTGGTCCTTTTAATACAATAAATAATTTACATTTATTTTGAATATTCATTAAAAATATAGAATTCAAATAATATTCAGTTATGACGAGAAAATATCTACTGCATAAAATTATTATTGAGAATTTTATTCCATTTTCCAAAAATTCATTTCGTTTTTGAAATACTTACTTATATCAATTATGAAAAAACATATATTTTAATTGCTGCTTTAATTGTGTCAAATATAAAGCACTGAAGTATCGAAACTAATTTACACGTTTAGTTAAATTTAACTGAATTTACAGTTAAATAAATTATTCTGTACTTTATTGGTTCTAAACCGTCGCGGATGACGTCACACGCGTATCCCATACACATAAATCCCGAAGTGATTTACACAGCTTAAAAACTAATTTAATACTAGCAATGGTTTTATTATGAAGTTGTTTCTTTCCACCAATAACTAATGTACCTGAAATATTAATTAAGGTCTGATTGCCTGTCACATGGCGTCACGCTACATTGAAATTACGATCAACTTAAGTTTCAATTTGCGTGAAATGCCTTTTAAAGATAATACACAATTTTAATATTAAAGAAGTTGTGAAGCAACACGCAGAGAGCTGTTGGCTAATGGGTAATACGAACCATGAGCGTATACTAATAATAAAGTGGCAGGAATTTAATAACGGTGTCTTTAATTAGCCTACATTGTGTTTATAATACTTGTCTTTACGACAAATAGAAGTGTTTTAAACGTAACCATGATATAGACAATGGATGTTATTAATTAGAGTTAACTTTTTTTTAATATGTTTCTGTTATGAAATATGTCATTATTGGATCTTTTTTCATTTTATAATAACCGTTTTCATATATTTTACCCGGCACCCTCACGGTGAATCCATTGAATGCTAAGAGGTTTCGTCTCTAATTTTATAGCAACATGAAGTTATTTTACCTCAATTTGTTTTCAACACAGGTTTTCAATTCTTAAAATGTATGAAAATTTTAAGTAATATCGGTGAACTACTTAAATTGTTATCAGTTTGATATAATATACATTAATAAATTACATTATTACACGTCTTGTTTAATACGAAGCTCCAAGTCGACTCAAAATCATATTATGACATTAATCCCAAGCAGAACGAATTTCTTCGTAAAGCAAACACAAGTAAGGACTTTATTAACTTCTGTACATTACATTCACGAGTTTACAAGCAAGCGATGTTATGTTAGTACCTAAACAAACTTCATTATACCGAAGTCAGGCTTGCTTTACCTAATTAATTATACCTATAAAATTTTCCGAGCACCAAGTAACTTATTGCATTTGTAATAAGTTACCTTTCTTGAATTATTTTAGTATAATATCGAAATGTATATTCTTAAAGCGATACTTTATAATATATATAGTGAAATGGACTGATATGGTAAATAATAGTTCTTTTCGTTCTCGTTCTAAAACCCTACGTTTATATAAACTTTAACGCGTCAGATGATCCAATAAAAATTCTCAGTTAGTGAGTTATGTCGGATACAGAACAGTTCCTATAAAGTCAGAACAACAAACATATCAATACTTTTATTTATCTTTTAGCTTCGTTTAGAATAGTCGTGATAAATGAAATAGAATAATAAATGCCTATTTTGTGGACGGTTATTCATGAAACAAAGTCATTAGAAGTCCGATTTATTTTTGTGTTCCTTATATTCATAGCAAATTATATGACGTCATTATAACTATTTATATAATTTTCCTCACCTCTGTACCCTTATAAAAGGTGAAATTATAAGCTGGTGGCGATGAGTCTGCTGAGCATAGCAGAACAGCATCTTCATCTTCTCTCAAAAGACGCGGCTCCTTCGGTTCTACTAATGATATTTGTGATATCGGAGGATCTAAAATAAGTTTAACAATTAATAAAATATATATTGAAGTTTATGACTAAAAATATAATGAATTTTTAAAACCACAACCATTAAAAATGTATTGCAATTTAAAGTATCCATTAAACCACATTTAGTTCACTCTATTGAGGTATATTTGATATTTAACAAAATTACTCATGTTTTTAATTTTATATTGTAAAAGCGTAATATAAGTACGTTGGCAAATGTTTTTTGTTTCATTCAATCACAAAATATAGTTTATCAAATTTTGTACCAACATTCGATCAAAAATTTTTACAACTAAAATACAAGCTACATGTTGAATAAATCATCCAATTAAAAAATAAAATCAACAGTTCATTTTAAACATTTACAGAATAAAAATGACGAGAATGTATCGAGGAGAAGTTCCATCCGCTGATATCGTTTTCAATTATGGTTTTTAACTGTTACATATGAATAAGTCTTTTTAATATGTCACAGTTGAGACTCGTATCGAAAAAACGTTCGAGTCAATTTATATTGTGAATTTTATATCATCAACGCTTAAACTCATGTTGCAAAATTCACATAAATCAATTTCGGATATTTACAACGGTGAAGTTAATATTGACATAAGTAATTAGAGTTTATTCAATTTTATTTAATGGCAACGAACTTTGTCTTTGGCGAATGTATTTGTGATAAACTGTTCTATTTTTATGTGGTCAACCAATATCAGAATCTTCATTATTAATATTACGAGTTTATACAGCAGAAGTAACCCATAAATTTATATATAAAAATAGATTAGTCTGTACGAACAAAAATAATAAAAAAATACCTATTGTTTAATAAAAAGTAAAAACAATATTTCGATTAACAAGAGGTCGTTAAAATTACAATAAAAAAAGTTGACCTTTTACTAGTTATATTCCTGCAATAAAACATAACAACCAAGAATTGAATCGTAATTTAGTGTAACGTTAAATCACCGGGGCACTTAAAAAGATTCGTTCGATAAAAGTAAAACCGCTGACCGGACCAATAGCGGGGTAACTAAGTGATTTTATTTTTTGTTTACTACATAATTGAATTAGTTCGTAGCTTCAATGTACGCACAGAGGAATGTAGGACTAGAGTCTGTGAAACGAGTACCGCTCCTTGGAATTAAAACTTTTCTCCCAACTTACCGCAACTATGTAATTCGCTGACTCTCTTTTGAATTAAAGGGATAACTTTTATTTTCAAGGAATAAGTCAAAAAAGTATACGATTTCACAATTTTTTACATGAATAAACATAATTAACAATGAAAGTTACTCTTAAATTACAAAACAGAATTATGGTTCGTCATTATTTTATCGTTAAATTACTAAGTGTTTTTATTGTAATATAACACATATTTTTTGTATTAAACTCTTTTTTCCTTTAGTTGAGAGTCTACAAAAGGACATAAATTTTTCATCTGCCTGAAAAAATATTGAAATTTGACAATTGATTCAATAAAGTAAATTCACGATTGAAATGTAATTCATAACGTATTTCAGTTTAGAAGGCTTTGTTGGTAACGGAGCTATTTTATTGAGTGTGTTACATTGGTTGGTAGCTGGAAATGTTTTAGGTCTTCAATGGAAAAATATGTTCCATTGAAGTAGAATTTTATTTGCTTGTCGGGTTGTTCTTCTTGTACAAGTTAAAGCTTTTCCGAATCTGAATGAACATATACAATTTTGCATTCAGACATGCATACTATAGACAATCTAAGTATACAGAGTTACTGTCATTTGATATTGATTGACTAATTAAATAAACAATGATAATAAAAGAAAAATATTTATACATGAATTGAATACTTTATATGAAATAAGAAATTTCTCTTTAAATATGAGATACTCAAATATAGACTTGATTTACACATAACAAAAGAAACAGTATTAAGAAAGTAGTCCTTGGTAAAAAATCCTGTAATTTCGTTCAATATTTTCCCATATCAACCGTTCATTTCATTTCATTTCCCATATCATCCGTTCTTCTATCAAGGTTGCTGAAAAGGAGCCGAAACGAAAGGAATATGTTTTATAGTCATAAAATACGCGTCTATTAGAAAAAATATTAGTTACATTTAAAACTTAATTTTATTTTAAATACTTCATAATTTAAATAATAATTACAAAGGCTCTAATAAATGTAATTTTAATAGTCGCTTTTGAAACCATCAAGTTGTATAACAAAATTGCTGTTGACACAATCTTCCGAAAAATACCCGCGAGAAAATTACTACGAAGTTTCCGAGCAAAGCGTAACGTCCTCTGAATTGGACTCACAACGCATAAAACCTCGTTACGAGATGCAAGCCTAGTATATATTAACTTTAATAAGTATTACATATGTTTTAAAGTACAGTCCCAGTTCTGTTATGTGATGAGAATTAAGACACGATAAACTAGAGGAATAATGTTTACTCTAACTGTTAGAAACTAATATGATCTAAATAAGTTTTGAGACATGAAGTTGGTTCACCGATTATAAATAAACGCTATAAACCATTCAACGACCAAGAAATACAAAATTTATCGATAAGATTTATCATCGACAAAATGCAAACAAATAAGAGAGTTTTCAAAATTAAATTTAGGTAATTAGATTACAGATTACACTTATTAAAGTCAATTAAATTCAGCCCTCCAAATAAAATATACAAAAAAATCTCCACGTGTTTCATGTAACCAATAGAAAACAACACGTTTTATTACCGACTTGTTTCAAAGTCCTCAGTGACTTTACATTGTCACACAAAAGTTCATGTACAAGCCCCCTCGAGGCCATAAACCTACTTAACATCTACACCTTATGATATTAATTCGAGGATTACTGTTCCAACGGAAATTAAAAATTTGTTATATCAATTTTATAAAAACAAAATATATTTTAGATTTTTATGACGCTATCTTAAAGTATTTTGTTTGAAAAGCGTTAGTACATATAATAATATATGTATGGTGTGTAATTACTTTTTCAACATATATTATATGTGAATTTCCAAATTATAAAGTTATTTATTACCATATTTGAATAAGGGAAATTCACCTGTATTTTTAAATGTCGTTATAATATATTATTATAAAATTTTCTGCGATGTTTTTATATATTTTTTATCACAACAATATTATTATATTATATTCATTAATTTACAATCCGCGATCCATCCTTTTGTAGGGACGTCAATGAACACATTAGCATATAAATGAACTATTCAATATCTCTTTCCATACAAAGCCGTAATACTGATTAATTATTGTAATATTAATTGGTACAAAACTGTCTGCACGTATATTTTGTTATGTAAATTCTGTGGAGCGTTCTTTAGAGAAAGATGAATCCAAACTCGGTTTTAAAGTGTAATGACGTCACAACATAATGTCCTCTGATAGTTGGTGGGGAAGTTGGCAGAGCTGTGGCGGAACCGCGCTATCTCACTGCTTTTGATGCATAGTCGCCGGTTTTTAGAAACTTATGCTTTGTTATTTGTGGCTGTGATTTTCCATGAGGATGTTTTACATTGGTCGTTCTCATTACGATAGATTGATGTTAAAGATATTTGACTGATCACTATCATTATTATTTCAAATATTTAATGAATATTACCCTTTAAAAAGTAAATTAACACGTATAACACTTTTAAAAGCTTCATAAATGTATAGAGTCATAATTTTTAAACAATTCTATTTCCTATTTCATAAAATATGTTCATCAAATATTCGAGTTTATTCGTACACCCTTTATGAAATCACTCTAATTGGTTTTCGCGAAATAACATAAAGTAATGTTTTAAGTTGCCGACATGCTATTATTCGCTTCGGAACATGAAATGCACGACATAATTAAAATATGTATAAACCAAAATGTTACGACCATAATTATAAAGTAAAATTGCATTAAAAACGTGGCTATAAATTCACCATTTTGGAAACACGTTCAAATTATGTTTTTATAATATTCCTCTTTATAATTTATATTCAGTTTTCATTTCGGATGCGATAAAAAATATGCTTGCGACTATTTTCATCTGATCCCTCTGCAGTGTTTTGTTTTATTAGTTCTAGCGTACTATTGCAAAATATATTAACGTTGGATTATATCATAAAAAGCATTGAAAAAGAAAGATGAGTTCATTGTTTAATAATTTGATATTATTTTTCGATTATTTAAAGTGGGGATCCTATCACAACAGTTTCGTCAAGTCGGCCAATATTATATGGCATGAAGCCAAACGCGTCGAGGTTTGAATTTCAACACTTCCAATCCGAGTTTTTTTTAAATGAAAATTGTCAATCGAACATCTGACACCAGGTGACGAATACTAGCAGACATTTTAATGAATATCCTATCTATTAAAAATAATTACTTCTCAATAGGCAATACCACTTGTTTTTCGGAACTTTTACATTTATTTATCAACCGACTTGACTTTTCTTCTATGACTTTAATGATATTTTGTAATTTTGTAAATGACCTCAATTTAAGAATAAAACAAAGGAATTTATGCATAGAATTATGATTAACGGATTTACTTGCGTTTTATACATTACATTTTTCTCGACGTTTCGGTTACTTTACAGCAACCGAGATCAAGGATAGAAGAGATAAAAATATTAAATTCTAAGGCAATATATGTTAAAAGTAAAATTCCTTTAAATTTTCAACTTATATAACTAACATTTTAAATATTATAAAGTATAACACATAATTACAAACTTAAAATCATTAACCCATTTTACAAGTATAATAAAATACTTAAGCATAACACAAAGACCTCTTTGGCATCGTCGCTATCAAGTAAAAATATATTGCATCTTGAGAGTTTCAAACAATTTAGAATCTTATCGGTATTAAATTAGCTTACTATTTTTCATGTTAGTCTGAACACAAAATGAAATTAAAATATAATTTTAAATCTTCGCACATTTTTTAAAATAAAAATGTATTTAAGCGGTTTTTAATAAGATATAATGATTTATTGTGTTCGTTAACAATGAACAACTTACATAGAACTTCTAAATTTAGAGCGTCTTCTAAAGTATGTGCTGGGAACCAAGGATTCGACACTCGACAGACTAGCTGCCTGCCGCTGTCTTCTCTTCTAACTCGCCAGGTTAATATGCTTTTCGTTACATCGCCGTCCACTTCGACCTGTGTAATATTATTTCATTTTTAATACTTAAACCACACTGAACGCAATACACTCGTAAAATTGAAATATATAATATGTATTGGAAAATTAATGATCAGATTTCGAACGTGTGACATGTTCTTGTTGATATTATTTAATAAATTTTCATTATTAATGACATCTTTATGTCCTAGATCCTCAGGTAGTCAAAGCTATTATTGTCGGGACGATAAGTCTCAATTAATTAGATATTATATATTAATAAACGTCCGGTAAATGAGCTCTGATTAGAAATAATAGAAATAAGTCTTTTCCTATATGGCCCAAAGGGGCAAACGCGCAGACGGTCTACCAGATGGAAAGTAGTCGAAATTGCCAATGAATATCTGCAACATAAGTCATTTACTTTTCTGAATCTCACCTGTGTAAGCGAAGAGTCGATCTTTTGTGAATTAATGAACCAGTCTATGTTAGGAGGTGGTTTTGATCCTCGAGTTGAACATGAGAATGCACGCTCTCGACCTGCCCTCGTAGCTCCTCCGCCAGAGACGCGGATGTATTGCGGTTTTACTATAAACATGTTAAAAATGACTATGTTATATAGATATAATTGTAATTTTGTAAAACGAGTGTTCTACTTATAATAATTTTAAGTATACAAAATACAAATAAGGTATCAAATTTTCGTCAGACTTAATTCTGTTTACCAGATAACGAATAGGTAACAAAATAAATTTAAAGATATTTGCACTTTTTCAACGTCAGCATGTGTTATTTTTAAAATTTAAATTAAATAAACAATAACCGTGAGTAAATGAAACCACTGGAATTATTTATAAGTCATAGGGGTAAAATTATAAATGTATAAATTTAATTGTAAAATGCAACTGAATATTGGATAGTGGTTTATAAATTCGTTTGTGATGAAATGTTCATCAACTAAATAATTATTAATATATATATTCATTAACAATTTATAGCCCTTAACGACCAAAAAGATACATTTTAAATGTCAAAAGGTCTTAAAGACCAAGGTGTTTTAAAGTACTTACAGTATAACTTAATAGTGACGTCCCTGACTTGTGGTTGCAGCAGCGGTGGCTCAACTTTGCACTGCAGCTTCACCCCAGCCATCTCCCGGGACAGTGAAGGTAAATGTATCTGACACACGTTACCGTCCCGAGTAATCGCCAGTCGTTCCTCGCCTCGGTACCAAGACACGTCGGGTGGGGGCTTACCTTAGAATATATTATAGAATTCTATTAGTTTTCCTATCACTTGTTTTGAGGTACGAGGGAATTTAAATTGTGTATGTTAATGTTGCAAAATAAAGATTTTTTTATTGTATGTAGATTATAAACTTACCCCCGGATGCTTGACAGGATAGCAGCAAATCCTGTCCCTCCCGGAATGGCCCCACGGTCGTTCCTAAAATCTCCCGACCTTCGGAATCGTATATTCGCGGAGGATCCGGAGGCACTACAAATTAAATATGCATCAAACAATTTCGCACAGAAGTTCATATAATTTACTTAGTTCATTAGTGAAGACGACTATAAACTACAGTCCAGATGTTTTTATAGATTTTTTACTTAGCAATTAAATGATTTTCTCAACGTTAAAGACTATAATTTAAACGTATATATATGGAGAAAATACATTATTCATTAAAATTTTATGTTATTTTACGAATATTGACATTTTTTAAAGTATTGCTTTAAATTATTTATTGGTTATTGCTTTAAATTATTTATCAATAAATGGTATTTATAAAACACAAGACTCTTTATTTCTTTGAAAAATTTGGATTAAAACTAATATATAATATATCAGATAATAAACAGTAGTAAAAACATATAAATAGGAATAAACTGTCTGTATGTTTTAAAGTCAAAATAAATCCTAAAAGGTGTGTCGAAAAGTTATCTATTATAATATCAGCGACTTACCAATGACAGTTAAATTAACTTTATAATTTCGTGTCGGTGAATCTACGTAGTCTATCCTACATCTGTAGAGGCCTTCATCATAGCGAGCCACCTTGTCAACGGCGAGGTGGGCTGATGAAGGATCGGATTCGTTGAGAGCGAAGTGGGTTCGAGTCCCGAACTCTCCAGCTACCGCCCAATGTACTGGGTGGCCGTTTCTAAAGTCAACTCTATAAAAAAAACATATTTATCTACTAATAAAAAATGGTTCATATATATATCGTTATAGAGTACAAATTTCTATTCCTAATAATCGATAATTCAATAAACGATTAAATCTCAATACTGATAAAACTTTACTTTCCGTAGCACAAAAATTTAAACAGAGAAATAAAGCAAGTTTATTTATTCATGAATGAAAAGATCAGACTTTCGAACAAGTGAACTCAAGCTCCAAAATGAATGCGTCATCATTTATTTATTTTGTAATTAATATGAATATTTCACCGACTCAAATTATTCATCTCACCTCTAAAGCCCTAGGGGTTGGTGGAGTAATTTAGTTTTGATGTTATGGAAACATTACATTGTTGTTATACAGATTAATTTAATTTTCTTTTACTATTTATTACAAACACAAAACGACATTTTATCATTACAATCTTTTATTCCCTTTAACTAGTTCCGAAATAAAATGAAATATTCTGCGGAAATAAACAAAGAAATACCAATACACATGAAAAACCATAAGCGTGAAACAATAAAACACGACAAATAGAAATTCAATACACTTAAACCCATCATGGGTAATATCGCTGCCAAATCGAGCTCACATCCAGATGCACTGAATCGGAAGGTTTTAAAACAACTCCTTGGGAAGGAAGCTATATAGAAGGCGCCCCTTCCGCTTTGGAAAAGGTCCAGTTCAACCAAAAGGGGTTTACAATATAAAGAATCATTTCTATATGAGATTTTTATGTATTTATCGAATATTTAGTGTTTCTACATACTATTTAATGATAATTATTTATTGTGACATGATAAAATATTGCGGATAAAATTAAATAATTAAATTCTACATATTTTAAAATTAATTAAATTCTACTGTTATAGCTTCTTCAATTTACAAAACCACAAAGCAAACTTTAACAAATTCAACATAGTTTTGGTGTTTGAATTACCAATTGCCAATAATCTCCCATAACTCGAAACCTCGATAATATAATGCAGTGAGGCATAACTGTGAACGGTTTTGGTAATTGGACTGGTTGAAATATCCTGTACATTACGGCATCAGTCAAATTATGCCCGTCTAAAAGTAAAGGAGTTCTTTACATTCAATTCAATTTCAGATCTCGTATTAATTGTAGCATTATTCCACGGCTTTCAGGGGTCTCAAATTAAATTTCGACAGAATGAAGCTGGGACCACTTAATTGCAATTTGTCTGACTTATTAGACTTTCCGATGTTTTAACCGAGTTGGAAATTCGCTTGTGAAAGATTTTAGCGAATTGGCTTAGTTAGCTGAAAGTTTGGTTGACGTTGAACTGCTAATATTCCCTGAAATTTTAAGATTACATTCTCTATCTTATTACTTTCCACCGGCATTATATTTCCAGAATATCACTATTTATATGACTATTGATAAAAAGATCGCACATTACGCACTTAAGCAAAATAAATTATAATTTATTTATTATTCATTATGAACCCTGTTATAACGACTGGTTTCATTGAGATAAAAAATATATCGCATGTAATCTTTATGACTGGAACACTTATGCTAAGCCCTAGTGAAATTTACGGCCGAGTGTCACATATCATAAACGCAAGTCTTTATCCTAATACAATTGTATTCAAGGATCTTCCGAGTAACTGGATCACGTGCAGGTAAAATATGTGCAGAGAATATAAAATGGACTTTATTTTAGTCTGACAGAGATCATTTATCACAATGCAACAGGACCTAACAAAGCTTAGAACTCGAGATCAGGTGATCGTTAGGAGCTGTGCTGGCATCAAACTCGCTACCAACTGGCCGTTCGCCAAAAACCCCTAGTAATGTTTCAGCATTCGCAATTTATCGAGGCCTTTGTTCTAGACGATGTAATTTAAGCCTTTTTGCGCTATGAATATGAATATGAAGTGAATTTACGGCACTTAATTATAAGGATAGGTGGATCTTGCATTGTATTTGATATTTTGCATAAAGAAAGGCCTAAGTTGAAAAGACAGACTTAATTAAAAAGCAAAATATTCTCTTACAAGTTTTATTTAATCAAAACTAAGTGAAAACTTTAAAAATATAAACATTAATAATGATCAAAATCTTCTCGAATATTTGAAAATTGGAGAACATTTAGAAATAACTTTGAAATAAAAAATTTAACGCCAATTAACAGAATAAACTCAGTGCCTATGTTTTACATTATTTTTTAAATTGGCTTATCCTAAGAATAACTAGTGCTTACATCGGTAATTTTCTCAAAAACGTACATTTCAGAGAGAAATTCAATTTGCTTTTTAAACACTGATTTTATACGTACTTTAATATCTCTATATAAAATAAATTCCCGACTTATTCAAGGGGAACTTGATAAAAGTTTTTAATATAAATATATTAAATCCGTTATATGTCCACGCATATTATAAAATAATTGTATCAACAACTTAGCATTTTGTTTCGTCATTTTATCGCAGCGAACTCAACTTTATGACAACATAAAATTCTTCCAGTTTAAAATTCACTACGAACGTTTAAAATCCCCAACTCGTTATAATCTCTCGTGTTATATAGTACATATAAGTCATATAATATTAATGGTTCATAAAGTTTATATAAAATTATGCAGGGGACTTTTTAATAAAATTTACGTAAAGCCGGCGATCTATCGTCGAACGCAATCTAGCTGTCGAGACTTAAGTTTGAAATTCATGTACCCATCAGAGGGAAATTCTTTTATCAGGCACAAAACTATTCTGGAAACTTGCCAAATTTAGTGTTACTATAGAATTTAGTGATTTTAGGAGTGATATGTATCATCGTCATGATGTACTTAGTTGAATTAAATAGTAATGCAATTATAATTGTACTAATAAGTTTAAACTTATGTATAAAAGTGATGAATTATAATTAATTTTTTTCAATAGTACTTATCAGATAAACGCGAAAATTATTGTAGAAAATAGTAGAACATTGGCATACCCAAAATATGTTTTACTGACGGACACTAAATATGTTTTTCGATGATATAATAATGGAACTTCAATTTAATACAGTAGTTTTGCTTCATTTAATATCTGGAACATTTTTTCAATACGACAAAGTGTCAACTCTAAAAAATGTCTATTTCATATCTCTTCGGTTCAATGTTTTAACGTTGATTTCTTTTCAAAAATTTGCGGGGAAATATATCATGCATTTCTAAAAAGCTTATTGTATGCAGAGTATTCAATTTAAGATTTTAAATTATAAAAAATCTTAACGTTAATTGATAAAATATATTACAGTTTTTTTTTTTAATTTTTCATTCTGTTGACAGTTGACCTTTGTCTTCCGATACCTTACATTTAAGGGTCACAAGTCATGAGACAAGAACCCCCTGTCTTTGAAGTTTAGTATGTGAGTAGTTCACTTATAAGTTGCGGTATACTTAATGCCGTTATACTTATAACGGTATACTTAATTTGAATATTTTTTTAAGACAAAAGGGTATTTTATCAACAATTAGGCTAATTTGTGTTACAACATTTATAAAAAATATGGACACGACCCTTAACTATAAACTTATATGTGAAGAATGGTTTCATCTTATAATTGATATTATTAATACAAAATATTAGACAGAGATATAACCTTTTTGTATCTTCACTGAACTTCAAAATAAGTAACTTTTCAAGTGTTGTAAGCGTTAATTATTACTTTAATCAATTAAAGGAGGAAATAATTTTGAAGCTTTACTTACACCAAAAAATATATAATTCTGAAAAAAAAGAATATCTCGTTTGCTATCACCAAAATTTAAAAGAATCCTATTTAGAATTTTTACACGAAATGAAAGGAAACGTGAAGGCATAATAGAATAGTTATTGTATGGGCACCGAATATTTCTTGAGTTTTCTATACTCGGATGGTAAACGCTTGATTTGACACCATCGAAATTTTCTGAAAATCGTGAAAACCCTGTATATCTTATGAGGACTGATCAGAATACCGAAAAAAAGAAAAAATACTGCTGTACTCAATCTACAAATCAGTATAATAATATATTTGGCCATCTAGATTAATTTAGTGAATAGATATTGTTAAAGTAATTACAAATAAAACCTTCCAGATAGGTCTAAAATATTTTTGACGCAAATTATTTTACTTCATCTTTACTCGCTATCAAAATAATTAATTTAATAACGGATTATATGTCCTGGCAAAATCTGGTGCCAGTGTCATTTCATTCATGTCAACCTAGTACTATCCAATAGAATTTTACAAAGAAACTCCTAAAAAAACTAAAGCTATGGGGATGATATAAAAAATCCAATCATTTCCAAAAATCCGGATTCAATTATAAAGAAGTTTAAAAAATTATCGTAAAGGACACACTCTGTCTGGCAAGTTAGATGGCAAAGCAGCACAAATTTAGATTTACCTTCTAATTTAGTATGTGCACTTTGTGGATCTAGTTCACGTCAAATGAATGGCCTGACTAAAAAACAGCTGAGCCAGAAATCAATCAATACCGACTTTCCTTCATTTCTCTCATGACTGTTTTCATTGCATGGAAATGATATTGCTCATTGCTTACTTACTCTTTTATCAACAAGTTAAGTAATAATTGAAATAAGACTACAGGAAAAACTCTGAATTAAAAATTTGTCATAAGTAACGGGGATTGAGCAAAAGGGATTGATCATCAACAAACCACGACGAGCAACTATTAATGTTGCTAGAAATTTTTACAATAGAAACTGTTCTCCTGATATTATAGGAGTGGATATTAATTTGATCAAATTGTTTTATGTAATTGTACAAGCTCTTTCTGGTAAATACTGTAATATTTTACTATTTTGCACTGAAGAAACAAAAAAGAATTTGAAAAAATAGTTATTTAACGTTCAAAAGAAACTAGTTATTTAATACTCGGTGAAAAATTACAAACGCCTTCCTTGTAAAATAATGGTATTATCGACTTTGATCTGAAATAATATTCCATAGTCAAATTTGTCCAATAACTCAATTTCCAATGACACATATAAATTTGTCAATATTAATATTGATTTCGTATTATATTAGAATTTCAAGAGTGATATCTTATGTCTTTAAGTATACTTAAAATACGAAACTTGTAATAGAAACTATGATTACCGTTTTACTGTACACTTTTATTTTGCTTTAATTAATATGGTTCAAAAATATTTGTTCATCGATTTCAGTAAATTACATTCGATTAAACTAATAATTACTATAACATAGATGTGAAAATGTAATAGGTTCATCATTATAAATAATTACAAATAACTATTTGTGAATGTGTCCATATCACTGGGTGTGAAATTACATATCATATTCATTGTTACGCACTAACACTCAATTATAGATATTTCTGCATCCCAAACAATTTAATTATACCAACATATTATCAAAATTAATAGAATTTAATTTAACAAAAAAATGAAGTCTATAATCTAGAGCTGCCATAGCCAAGACTCTCAGGAGTACAGTCGGTAATTACTGAATTGGTATACGTTTCGTAAATAATACTATCTGTTATGGGCTTCGCAAGTTTTTTGGACAAATTCCAACGGAATTACTATTTGTTTTCGAGTAATATATCTCGCATAAAACGAAAATTAACGCTCCGAATGGAACGATCGTCCCGATATATAGGGTCTGTTGAATATTGGGGTTTGGTTATTAATTTTAAATGACTGGATTGACCTTTGACCTATAAAATCATTTGAGTTCAGTCCTAAAATTTAGTACCCTAGATAGAGGGTATAGCTAATTGAAGTAAACAATATTAATCAGTACCTTACTGAAATTTCTCATCCGTTAGTTTGTTTTTTATTTTAATACAAACTAAATAAGTTGAAGTAAAAATAATTAATCTACAGTAGAAATGCTTTTTAATATAAACTTATTTCGCTTCATTTTTAAATTCTGCTCTCAGCGGTAGGATGTATGAAAAACTAATGACATGTTTCACTTTTCTAACTTTTTGTGCCGAAATCTGTTTACAGAGGAATCACTGACGAAGCCTAGAAAATAACACAAAATAGATGACTGCAATAATGTTTTTCATCTATACATGATATCGATCTGAATAGTTCTTCACTAGAAAGAACAGCGTGGAAGAAATTTGGGCCTTAAGACCGGGATTCCTGGCAGATCTTTATATTCATTGTGTAAAGGTCAATAAAATTTTGATGTGGTGTTTTCTTTGTATCGTCTGTCTTTACGAATTGAACTATACTCCCAAACGCTACTAGAAATAGAGCCTTCCAACACAAAATCCTTTCTATCTTCTGGATATTTGCAAAAACTCTTCGGCTTTAGTACCTTTTTTTTCAATTACATAAACTATTTATACTTACTATCTTAATGCAATATTTTTTACAAACATTCTGAGCAAAACTTTCATTAGACATGTGGGTTTGTTTATATTCCTTTAGAAATTGCGGCAACAGCAAAAGAAAACTTTTCTACTTAACTCTTCGTTTTAAAATTACAAATTACTCGGTGACCACATGAAACATATTTTGAACTGTTAAAACAGCCGCCTTAAGTGTGTAAAACAAGTTCTAATTTGTAAGTCGAGAAGCCTTAGTAGTACTATCTTACTCGACTGTTTCGTCGAAAATTAATTTCGTTTTAATTTCTCAACTTTGTTGTGTCAAAAATGTATTTGCAGGCTGAAAATGTTTATCGTTACATATTATTTACTGAAGCTTTATATTCTCTGATGAATTTCTTAACGGTTTGTTTTTCATTTTTCTTAGAAGAATATATATTCAAAAGATGTTGTGGATTTGTTTGTATTTAGTCTCGTTTTTCTAGATATATAAATTCTCCTGAAATAAATATTTATTTAAATCTATATAAATTTTTCTAAGACAACATCGTCCTGTGAAGAGACATTAAGAATAATTTGCTATATGACAAATATACACTGCCTTTGCTGATAGAGTATTTTTTACTTGATGAAAATATTAAACTATTTCTACAGACGTAAAGAAATAGGATTTAGTTTTCTATAAAGCACTCTCCAGCGTAAGAGCTCTTTACTACAGCAGCCATTCTACCGTTTTGTCTTCATGTGGACTTTAAAAAGTGATTCAAACCAACAACGTAAGGAGTGCCTTAAACAACTAAATCTCAAGCTGTTTTTATCTTGAGAATACCATTATCACTTGAAACTGAATGAACCTAAGCAATACACTTTATATGCACCTCATAAAGAAAGAGTGAATATACATATATGCAAATATTTATTTTTTAAATTGAAGAAAGTTCACTTATAATTTTACAATGTAATTCAAAATGTACAAGTACTCAAAGATAGTGTATTTAACCTTACAACATGCGTTTTGTGCTGTTTAACCATATATGTCTACTAATTATTTTTAAAATCCTTTGAATTATGTGCAAATATTTCTTTCAATTTCGTAACGAAAAAAAATGTATATTAGTAGTGATCATGTGAGTGTTAAATTTTTTCATAAATTACGTACGATGTAAATAAAAATAAATCAATCATTTTTATGTTAAAATTCTAATGACTTTTTTGTCCTCAACAAATGTTTATAAATAATTTTTTTATGGAATCATATAACAGTTCTTTTTATATCATACCGTACTTGTTTCAGTTTTTTCTCATAAATTAATTTGATGATTAATTAATTAATTATTAAATCATCACTTATAATTTCACAATTATAAGTTTGATATCACCAACCCGTCTTGAGCAAGCATGGTGATTAATGCTCAAACCTACTCCCAGTGAAAAAGATGCCTTTGCTCAGCAGTCTGCTCTGATAGGCTGATGACATTAAATCACCAACAAGTTAGATTTTTTATTAACGAAGTCTATTCACTGACTAACTTGTGTAAGGGGATAATTTTTATCACTTAATAACATTGGATTTAGCAAGAAGCCAGACGCCACATTGATTATTCTAGCTTCCAAAAACAATTTCATATAATAAGGCAATCTCGAGCAATAACGATAAAAACAGTCGTTACATTTAATATTGATACTTTTTTCTTAATACGGTAATTCCATATCTGTTTCTATCAGCGAATCTATCAATAACAATATAATTAATCTTAAGTGATGTATGAGCCATATTTATTTTTGTCTTTAGCAATAATAATTACATTTAGATATATCAATCCCTACTAATATTATAAATGCGAAAGTAACTCTATCTGTCTGTCTTTTACGCTTTCGCGCCTAAACCACTGAACTGATTTGAATGAAATTTGGTACAGAGATAGTGTTGACCTTGAAAAAGAACATATGATAGTTTTTATTCCTTACTTTTGAAAAGTTATGTTGGAACGCGATATAACCGAACTCCACGCGGGCGAAGCTGCGGGCGGAAAGCTAGTTGTAGAATAAATGTATGAAAACTGTTCATTTAATATGTTCAAATATATTCGTGTTTGTGTTATGACATCATGAATTAAAGTAGTAGACAGTAGTTGTCACAGTAGTGTTAAGATAATTAACTTGTTGGTTTTAGCTTGCATTTAAAAGCTATTGTACTTATTTTATTGATACTTATATTATTTATTGATACTTCTTAACGCTCATTTAGTACGTTATATTTGATATGTGACTATTAATATTAAATATCAGTTTGCATAGTATCTTAGGATATATATAATTTATTACAAAATATTTCTATGCATACATATGTTCTATAGAATAAAGTTAAGGCCGTTAAATGTACTTATTGTAGAGTCCTCAAGAAGATACAAAATGTTATATATTTTTAAAGTATTACTTATAATAATAATATATCTATGTATGGGCCTCTATATACCATATTCTAGATGGTTTGAGTAAGTATGTAGTCTAACATCTGCTAACATCAAATCTGCAGTACCAATGAATACCTCTTATATGAAGTGCAAACTTGTTTATGTCCTTAGTGTATCGATACTAAGTACTGACCAACATCTTGTACAGATGTAAGCCAAGTTTCAGTTCAAAGCAGGGAAGTTACTTCTTGAAATTTACATAAATCTTTTCCAAAATTTCGTTCATTTTAATGAATTTAAGCTTGTACATCGGCACTTTTAGACGTAGTTGTATATGCTGCAATTTTATTGTATTAATCGATTTAAAATTATTATATTTAACATTACCGTGGTTGTATTTTTCAAATTTTGTATTACAAATAAAGCTATCGAAGCTGCATAGAAACGATTTAATATTTTATGTATTATTAAGTATCAACTGGTATAGTTACTAAGAAGTAATACAATTTTGAAAGAATTTGGAAATACAAATAACAAATAACATACTTAATACTTCTTAAAACTTCACAGTTGTAAGGAAGATAATTCGGTATCGTAATATTTGTGACCATATTCTTTTTAATACAATTTTTAACATTACTTATATGACATTACAATATTTCAACTTAAAATGTATGAAGAAGAAACATATTGAATAATATAATTGAATGTTTCTTTTATACAATATAATATGTTGTGAAAAATAGTAATAATATTAGTAAAGGAATTACAAGTCGCTTTTAGCTCCTGCTGTGACGATACAAACACGACGGGAACAGGAATAATTAATTATTTACACTTAATAGAATACATTTAAAAACAAGATAGAAGAACCTAATAAGTATCGTAATTTACCATAATTGATAATTTAAAAAATCATTACGTAGTGAAATAAATCAAAATATAACTATTATATGCATTTTTTAATAACCAGATAAATATTTTTTTTATCAAGCAGTATAAATCATAAGAATTGAGTGCTATTTTAACAAAATAAACATACTAAACCATGTATAACATGTTTAACTTTTCATGACATTTAACATTCTAGTGAAAGTAGAATGAATTTTTAACTTAACATTACCTTAATTGGTTTACGTTACATTACACGTTTATTTAAAAACTCAGCAGAGCAGTTAATTAAGTCCCTAAAGAAATAATATATAACTAGCTACAGCAGAAAAATACAACAATTTTTAAACGAATTGAGAAATTGAAGTGTCTAATATACCACACAATTAAAACACTACAAGAACGGCTGCCCAAATTCATATAAAACAGAACTGCTACCTCTATATATTATGTTGGAGAGCAGCCAACTTACTTGTTACCACTCGTAGTAACTGTTATTTTTTTCTTTATTTCACAACAATACCTAACCTAAACGAACTTGTTCTTTTTTTAGTAAAATTATAAATCTCTTTAATCCTGTTACAAATCACATGTAAGTTAAACACAGTTGCTTTCAGTTTACTTTTATGTAACCACGATATTTCATAAAGAAATTTTTCTGCAATAATGTACATATTCATCATAAATAAACTTTCAAGAATTTGACCAGCGTTCACGTGATATACTAAATAGTTTAGCAACGAGTAGCATAACGGCCATCGATAAATATTTCTCATACATACGCTTTTAACAAATTAGAAAATAAGTTGATACAATATTATATATATATATTTTAAAAATTAACTAGAATAAAGTTAAGAAAAGAAAACTAGTCCAAGAAAAATATCCTTTATACAATACACATTTATATTATGGTATAGATTATGAGATCAGGCTCATAAGTAAGATCATCCGACTATATTGAAAATTCGATCTCCATGTCTCACGGGATCCCATATCGGAGGAAACACCTAAGGTTTCCTTATTAATTATTTTGACCCAGTTGATTGAACGAGATAATAACTGTTTTATGTTTAATAAACAAATATACCTTCTTAGAATATACTGCTATTGTTTCTGATCATTTCTGAAACTTTTGTTAGAATATTTTGAGTATTACAAATTAGCATTATCTAAACAACGATCAGTTTCCTATACAATACAATAGAACACATAATTCAAGTTAGGCTTCAGTTAAATTACGTGAGGAATTTACGAGAAATACAAATGGAAGGACAAAGCCCGGTCGCGTGAATTTATGTACTGCTTGTAATTAGTGCTGGAACTTCAGTGTGCCTTGTATATCATGTGACCTGACAGTAGCCTGGAGGACACTCGTTAAAGGAGATCACTCTTGAAACTCGAACGATACGATACATGTAGGCTTAAATAATGTAATTGTTTTATTGTAAGGCCTACACGATGTTACGTAAAAAAGTGAAGTTAAGTTTAAATATTCATGCAAAGTACTTTTGTTTTTGCACATAAAATAATAATTATTATTATTAGGAATACCAGCCTCTGATAAAACATAACGGAATTTAATAGATATGTTAGCATTTATTTTTAAGAAAATTTTGGACGTATATTTAGCGATTATCCTTATATTAGTGTAAATGCGTTTACGTCTGTATTTACTTTAACATTAGACATTATTTTATATAATTTCAGAATCTTATGTACAATTACATCACGGCATATGTCTAAAATCGTTCTAGGGAGTCTCACCATAAAAATATGGAAAGGAGTTCTATGAGCTTAGTTCGTTCAACTACTCTTATTATAAAAATTATCATCCCGTAAGCCTATTCAAAAGAAATTTAATACACTTACATGTATTTTCATCATAATATAAAATATAATCAATTTTAATTAATTTAACGTGTGACCGATGTACACGAATGTCACTAATTAACCTTTAATATCATTTACACATCGGAATGTGAACGTCCAAATATTAAATTGACTTAAAATAGGACACACGTAATAGTTAGACCATAGTTTCATCAAGTGTTCAGATGACATTCATCAATCACAGCGTCTTCACACGTTTTGGGAGCTCTGTTATTAATTACCTATGTTTTGTGACATTTTGCTGCCCAATTTCACATCTGCTTGTGATATTCGGAGGATTTATAATACGGTTTTCTTAAGACTGTTAACATATTCATTCATCTTTGAATTAATGATTTTATAACGAAGTTTTCTTGAATAGTTTTTCAGGAAAGAAATATAATTATACTGATATATTTAACAAGAATAATATAATTGATCAAAAATAATTCAATGAAAAGTTATAGAAATAAATAGTGCCAGATATGATATCCAATAAATGGTAGTTGTGAAATTTGTTCACGTCGATAAATTACTGTCAACATTTATTGGAATTTTAAATCAAAGTTTCATTCCGCTTGCTCTCAATATATAACTAGCACTTATATATATTTTCTACACAAGTATCATTAATTAAGAAAAATTATTTAATATTTATTTTATGCTGTATGCAAATCCCATTTAAATAAGAAATTAGCTGCTATTTTTGAAGCACTTTTATTTATAACACTCTATTAGTAACTATCGAGAAATTTAAAAGTAGTTTTATAATCTCTATAAAATATTCAAATAAAAAAATAATATTCGATAAAAAAAACTTTACGGAACTTATTTAATATAAAACTAATTAACGATATGATTTATTAAAATACTTTGATTTGTATTATTATAAAATCAGGTAATATTATGAGCATATTACGCAAAAATATAGCTTCAGTATCCAAACTCAGCAAGATATTCCGAAACAAAAGAAAGAGGTTTATTAACTAGCAGTATAGTAATTGCATTAAATGGTTTGTAAAAAAATTTAGTAACATATTCAATGTTAGAATGCAACTTACTATCAAGAACTGATATACTCACGTATATATCGGCATCCTGTCACCGTCTTTGAACCACATCATCATCGCAACATCGTGGACTGCAGCTGCCAGGTCGCATGGAAGTCGAGTCTCTCCACCAGGCGCCGACCACACCTGTATAACACCTGGAAACAAAATATTTGTATGGTCTTAAAACCTAATCGAAATAAATCTGACTCTTTTGCTCTTTTCAAAGTAACAATCAATGTTTGGGTAGTAATAAACAATTTAATTAAGTTCATTTATATATAAACATTAAAGAACATAGAAAATATGCTTAAAAATCAATCAAATGATAATCAAGAAATGTTTTAATCTAGTAAAGAACTATTTAATAAAAACTTTGTATGCGGGACTGTTTTATATGAAACTAGCTTTCCGCCCGCAGCTTCGCCGCGTGGAGTTCGGTTATATCGCGTTTCCAAGAGAACCTTTCAAAAGTCTGGGATAAAAACTATCCTATGTTCTTTCTCAAGGTCAACTCTATCTCTGTACCGAATTTCATTAAAATCAGTTCAGTGGTTTAGGCGTGAAAGCGTAGCAGACAGACAGACAGACAGAGTTACTTTCGCATTTATAATATTAAGTAGGGATAAGTTATCAATACTCGACAAATTTATTCATTGTTTTGAGTTCTGTAGAATTGAAATATAATTATTGACATTTAGCGGCTTTACATATTGAGGGATCTTTAAGAAGTAAATAATAAAGGATGCGCTTCACTGCTAGACAAAGGTTACAGAGTAACTACGAAACTAATATATATTATAATAAGACTAACATAAAACTTATAACCTATATATATTACATAGTTGCCTCGATGTTAGGATAGCAATGTCATTCCATTTCTTGTGTGGTATCAGGAATCTTTTGGTTCACAAGGCCAGGTGCTCTTTCCGCGGAGGATTTTAAATACAACACTGTTGGCCGTTTTTTCATTTACTTACAACATGTTGCTTGTACGTAACACGTACATATGATAACGAGATCTAAGATTTTCGCGAGTACTAATTTATATGAAACTAGTATTTTCGGATTTACTACGCTATTTTTTATTTTTGACTAAAAACAACATACTCCCGACGTTTCGGCTACTTTACAGCAACCGTGATCACGGGCAGACGAATTGTAAGTATCTGTCATTCGGTCTTGTTATTATATCACCTACCGCCATCGATTTCTTTATCTTACGTACGTATGATGTTTACAATATACAATTTTAAATCAAACGATAATGGAACTTCTTCCCCGTTTTACCTAAACTGTGTTAAATTTTACATACATCTATTTTCGAAATTATCTTAAAAAGGGTTGCAAAAATTTCGCTTCCCGTAATTATATTATGGTAAAATTGTAAGACATATGAGGAAGAAAACTATGTTCCATTCATGAACATTGCTGAAATGAGTGGTTATAAATTTAGAAGAATAAAATCATTGAGCATTTAACTAGTTTTAGGATATAGACGTGGTCAAACTACATATATTTCAAGAACACAATTTGTTTAATGAAAAACGTTTATTATGGATTAGAATTATGGCCTTCGTTGTCTGATGTTTGTGACTACGTCCATCCGAACGAGAAAGAATTTAAAAACAAAACTATACTGGTTTCTTTAGGATTACTATTATATTTTTGTTGATTCCATAGAACATTTTTTTTTGTCAGAAAAGCTGTTATTGCTTTAGGACAAATTTGATAAACGTTTAAAATGTCACAGTGAAACAACCTTAAAAAATTTGTCGGAGCACACAATAGAAGTCCAGAAAATAGATGAATTTTTCACGTTTTTCGCAATATTTTCATTGAGGCGTTGGTCCTAGTGATCGTAGTGACACGAAAATAGTCTGTATAGCGTCCTTTAATAAATGAGCTTCCCTGTACTGGAGAATATTTGAATTCAAACCAGAAACTAATATTACGTAGTCTTGATTTTCACGACAACACTTTGAAATGATGTTTTCAATAAGTTTCTTTTTAAAACATAATTGCCAGCCCTTTTTCCATCCATATCATAGTGTTTTTTTAAATATCAATAGCCCAGCAAGTGTTGTTCAAAGCGGAAGTAAGGTTGGTTTGTCCACTGTATGTTACTTACTACTGATTTTTTTAGATGTTTTCATTAAATATAATAAAGTTTTAACTTTTCTATCGCTGTTTTTCTTTGTTTATTCAATGTGTCATACATTTATAAATGCAAGACCTCAATATACAGTCAAAGTATGCTACGTCAGTGTTAGAGTAAATTATAAACTTATTTTTAGTAGAGGTAAAAAAATATTCCAAGTTTATTTGTATATAATCACGGTCACTTTTTTATTTCGTTTGCCGGTGATCACGTTTATTGAAAAGTAATACGTCGGATAAAATAATAAAAATAAAATACTCCGGTAAAATCCAAAAAAGTGTTTTAATTAAAATATTGAACCAAATAAAGAAATATATTTTTCGGGCTAATAGAATTTTTATTGATTAAAATCTTTCATAATTGCTTAAAATTGTATATAAGTGCTAAGAATATTTGATCTTCTCTAATTAAAATTTCATAATACTGGAAACCTTTGTTTAGCACGTATGAAATATTTTTAATAAAAAATGTACAAGTTTTGAATAATTGGTGGTTCCATTGAAATATTTTGTTATATAGTGATAAAACAGTATTCATTTCCGAAGCGAAACAAACATCCATCAAATAAAGAACATCTATTTTACACATGCTGTACAGAACTCGTTCGCTTTATTTTCACTACGGGCTTTAATTACGCTATACCGAGATACAGCGGATTTCAACCTACATTTTATTCATGGACAAACAAAAAGGCGTATGTATTAAAAAATCATAGAAGACAAAGAATTTTTTTTAAAGCAGAAATCGTCGGAAAACTGCCAAGAGGCAGAACACAAGTATCCGTCAGAAACGTGGTGTATTGTCCGTTGGCGTTAGACTTACACTGTTTAGATTTATGAATTTATGTTGCAATAACCTTATCTCATGATATTTATCAACGCATAATAAAGTGCAGCATATGCCATATAATCTATTATCACATCTCCTGTCATCCAAACTAAAACAACTACTATACATTTGTCTCCCCACCATGGGACCTGGAGGCTAAGCTTCTCGCACAGCTGTACAGGTGGCGCGGGGAAGTGCTGGAGAGAGGCGCGGTGGTCATGCCTAGAGCGGTCGAGGCGCGCAGAAAAGAGCTGGTGTTGCTGTCCATGGCGGAGTGGTACGAGCGGCTCGAGACGCCAAATGCGGGACACGCCACGATAGCGGCGGTAAGGCCCGTCATGTCGGAGTGGCTGCAGAGACAGCATGGTGGCCTCTCCTTCCGCCTAACACAGGTACTCTCAGGGCATGGTTGCTTTGGGAAGTAGCTGTGTCGAATAGGGCGGGAGGAATCTCCGGCATGCCACCATTGTGCGGATTGCCCCGAGGACACGGCGCAGCATACCTTGGAGGTGTGCCCAGCATGGGCGGAGCAGCGCCGTGACCTAGTAAGGGCAATGGAGGCTGGGGTCTTATCACTGCACCACATGGTGTGGTGCATGGTGCGGCGTGAGTCGGCCTGGGACGCCGCGGTCGCCTTCTGCGAGGCGGTAATGTCCGCGAAGGAGGAGGCCGGTAGGGTGAGGGAAGCCTCATCTTCCCTCCCCTCTCGCAGACACCGTGCTGGGCGCCGCCGCAGAGACGCCCGCGACGATTTGAGGCCGCCATGAAAATGGCCCGTGGCGCGGACCCCAACCCGCGCTAAACGGTAAAGGGAGTTGCATGGTTGTGTTCCCCATGCAACTCCCGAGGTCACGTGCGTGGAAAAGAGCACCACATGAGGAGGGGGGCGGTACCAGTGCCCCCCAAAAGAAGAAGGGCCCCCAGAATGCGGGCCAGCCTGTCGGGGAAGCTGGTGGCAGTGCGAAAGCGATCCCCCGCCCCGACACAAGGGCCGTCGTGGAACACCCTTGGGTTTTTAGTGGGTAGTGGCAACGAGTCCCACATACCCCGCTGTTTTCTAAAAACGGCGGGTATGCGTAAATGCATTTTCCCAAGGATAACAAAAAAAAAAAAAAAAAAAAAAAAAAAAAAAAAAAAAAAAAAAAAAAAACTATACATTTGTCTACATAATATTACTTATGCTTCAAAAATTTCCTTTTATAAAGGTATAATTCTTAGTTAATCTGAAAATTTAATTTGCTGAAGCAAATTAATGTTTTTAGACCACAATTTCTCGGAAGCTAAAAATTATTTTACATATCATTCAAGGAACCTTTAAATAAGTAATTCATAATTTATTTTCTCCTCTTATTTATAAAGAGGACATGGTTTAGACTAATTAATAACAAGTATCTTTGTACCGTAAATAATGTAATTTAATTTACTGGACTTCAGTTTAAAGCTTCGTCATCTGCGCTCTCTGATTTCATTGTTTTATACAAACAGGCACGAATTAAGAAATCTCTAGTTCAATGATGAATTACATCATGCTTTTATATTTCTGACTCAAGACCTTTGATCCGAATCTTATCTTATCCTTTGAAAATGGGATCCTTTTAAATATATATAGGTAGGTGACATGTCCTCACTGTACATCAAACATATGTGCAGATTTATTTATATAATGATAACATATATATGATGATAATGATATATATAATAATAATAAATGATGATGATATATAATGATAACAAGATAACAGAAAAAAATATATAGTAAAAATAAATACTTGCAAAATGTGACTATATTAATAGAATTGCGTAATTCGTGTTTTATTCAACTTTCGAATAATCAGTTAAACAATGAAATGAAATAACCAGCTATTGTTGTTCGATATAAAAAAAATATTACAATGAATTTAACAGACTTATTATTAACATTGGGAAATATTAGAAAATATTTTATTTCTTTATCCTCTCTCCCTAATTGGACGTATTATACAGAGAATGTGCTTGCTCATCTGATATATGAGGAACGTTATCGTGACTAAGAACCATACAATTATTTTGAATGTCTGTCTTATAACATAACATAACGGAACATTGAGGTAGGAATACATATCCTCTAAATATAGTAATGGCTTACTACCACCCCTTATAACAATATACAATCTAAACATACAGTAAAAGCAATCTAAATCTCACAGTTTTGAAGTAAAGTCAACATTTCATTATACCTAACATCAAAAGGATTAATTATCACTTATTCAACTAAAAGCAAGTTTTATTGACTCAAGTAATTGCGAACACCATCGCAAAGCTCATGGTGTCAGCAATTAAATCTTAATCGAGACAATGTGTATTCATTAACAATGGTATGTTAAAGCGAAATTTTAAACCGCAGTTAGAAATTGAAATAAAGTGCTTACATATTAATATTAAGGACGATTATTTTATGTGACATGAGATGTTCAAGTATCAATTACAAATGACACGATTAGTTATTATTTTATTCATTGGTATTAAATAGACTTAAATTATTTTTATGTTAGCTATCATTGAAATAGATAATTTTAACTCATAGTTATTTCTGGATAATAATTAATTAGTTACTTCAATACTTCTAGTGCTGAGTAAAGTAAGTAGACGATGCGATTTCACACTTCAATTAATTTGATCTGATAGGATTGGTGTACATATGTATTAATTAAAACAACATAAAAGACATACTTATAGTAAAGACTGATTTTTATGACTGATGACCGGCGAATGATAAAAGATGAAGATATAAATTAAAACCAATCAACTTAAGAATGCTGTTGACTGTAATACATTGATCATTATTAAACAAATTGTTGATTTAATAATATTTATTGAAATAATTAACGTTCTATATATTTTTTGGTTAAATATCTGTTATATGATTTTATCAGTTGGGAATGTCTCGAGGGTGTCTTCGGCACAAAGGCGCTTCAACAATAAGATAACTAGATTTTAATTGGGTTATTAATACAGAAACATTATTAGTTTCCTATAATTGCTTCTGTAAAATAAACTGTTTTCAAACATAAAGACAACGGTAGCGTAACTTATGTTTGAATAATATTGTATATTAAATCTCTGTATTCACATTTCAATAATGTATATAAAATTATAAATATTATGTTAATAAATGTATGTTATAGACCAAGATATAAATTGATCATTTTTTATATTGACCGGGCAGTATGAAAAATTACTAATATGTGAGGAAAATTTAATTATTATTCAAACAATAAAATTGACTGAGTATTCCTCTTCTACCTGGCAATTTCCCAGCTTTAGCCAGGGTCTGCCTTACATGTTGTGAATAGTTTTGGCTAATTGTTTTTACGAACGGCCGCCTGCCTGACATCAACCCTCTTTGGGAATGCATTAATCGGTGATGTTTAAATACTCTTAGAAAGTACACATGACTCGAAAAATCACATTGGTACTTGTCAGGGCCAGGATCAACCCCGCGCTCGCGTGCATTAGAGGCGGGCCTTATAACCACTAGACCACCACTGACTATCTGAGTGTTATGTATATAAAATAATATTCATATAGGCAGAGTGATACAAAGACCTAATTACAATTGTTTTTGTTATTGTAGTTATTAGGTTTAGAAGTTTAGACAACAGTTAATCTATTGGTCCGATAGGACTAGACATTATTAATAATGGCCGGGCATTGTAAATGATGCCGCATCTATCGCTTTATATATAACATTCACATCTTAAAGAATCTTACAATTAATAAAATATTATCCCTCAAGTGCGATCACAAAGGTGACCCATTAAGAATCATATAAATCTACTAGAAGACCCGGTGAACTTCGTATCGCCCTATAATCAAGAAATATCTGTTACGTTTTTTTATTTATATTTTTGGAGTTTACCTATTAAAGCCATAAATCTCCGTGTTTTGAAGTGCGACAGAATGATTGACATATTAGTTAGTTGTCAAATCTAATATATGTATAAAAAAACGTTTGTATCAACAACTACTAATAAATTAAAAATTAATTAAAAAAACATTGTTCAGCGGACAAAATTGCGAATCTAAACCATTCCCAGATCCCCTTGAACACACACAAAAAAATTCTTCAAAGTCCACTCGTTTGAGAGAAGTTCAGTGACATACACACTCACAGAAGAATTATATATATATAAAGATAATCTAAGGTTACTCTGAACTTTCTTAAGTATCAGTGTAATTTAGGTTAATGTTCAGGTATTCAGGAAATCGTGAAAGTTTGAGTAATTAATAAACCAATATGTATAGATTAGTTAAACATTATATTAAAGGTAAAATTGTATTTTAATGTTTATGAATATGTGACATTATTCTCAAAGAATTTAAGTGAAATTCTATTTATTGTAATATTACTAGCAAAAATTAATTATTTCTAATTTTTATTAGCTGGATATTAATAGATACTAGCAAGATGATACAGGAGTCCATATATAAATTTATTGACAATACAAGCAAAACTTATCATACGAGCAAAACCTTGTCTACACTTCAAATAATATTATGTAATGAAAAATTAATAAATAAATAGTATGACAAAAAAAATATGTTTTATTTAAATAAATTTTACGATTTTTGTGTGTACATATTTGTATATACATATACCAAAAATTATATACTTTTTGCTATTAATGACTTGCTTTCTGAATATAAATTTCGTAGTATTGGATCGACGTTATTCGAACAATCTATTGAAAGTGAAACCAAGGCCATCTCTTACTGATTTATAAATATAGTACTCAATAATTTTTTGAATAGTAAAATTAAAATTAAATTCAGGGTTCTTTCTACGACGATTGGAAAAATGAAGAAAAAAAAAGAATAACAATCCATGGAATGTAACCAACCATTGATATACCACCTTAAATAAATACACTATAGCGACGAATGTTTAGTTGCTTTTTGTGGCAATATTTAAAAGAATCAGAATATATACAACAAGAATCAGAAAATAAATAAATAACCTATATTGTATAAAGCATGAGAAATTTACAAATTTCTTCTGAATTGCCTCCATTTTATCCAAATATGTAGACAGCCAGGGAGATCAGTTTTCTATAATACTTCATATTCTTCATCGGCCTATCAGAGCCCACTGCTGAGCAAAGGTCTCCTCTCACATGTGGAAGATTGGAGCATTAATCACCACGCTTGCTCAAGACGGATTGGTGATTTAATAATTTAAATAATAAGTCTCCTCACGATGTTTTCCTTCACCGTCATACTTCATATGTAATAATAATAACCAATTTAATTAAACACGAACAATAAGTGTTAATGAAATATTTTGAATTTATTGTGAATAAAATCAAATATTTGTTTTTTACAGTTTACTGTGGGTGAAAATTACATATTGTTAAATTTAATGTTAGCATTTAATACAAACAAAATAATTAGACACGCGTAATATCAACCTTTATAATTGATTATTAAGTGAGGTTAATGTTTTCAATGTGGCCAAAACCAGCATTTAATTGAATAAAACAATGTTCATTATAAATTAAACATTTTATAAAAAATGGCAAACGTTAATGAAGTAAATCTTCTCTTACAAATATTTCATTTCCAAGTAGCACTCGCCAGTTAAATGAGAAGCTAAGCATAAATCTTATAAACTAATTAAATCTACTCAAACAACCTATCTGATTTACTTGGCTATTCAGATTGTTCTCAGCAAAAAGCCTGAAGCGTCCTCAAATATAATTGGTGGCTCAAAACTACGTGGCGGCTAATTGCGACCATCGTGAATATGCATGAGGATCGATTGTCGCTTATAATGAAGATTCCGATATCATAGGCATCTCAGTCTGCTACATAAACTTGGAGGTTTTGATCGTGACCATTAATTCTTATGTTAACACTGAACTGTTAACTTCTATATATGATACACCAACTAGATCTGTACACAAATGGTCACGTTGTGAGCTTTTAAATGTGTAGCTGTCAGAAAGATTCATTTGTATTTGTAGTACTTGAGCTTACTATGATTTTCGGATATTCCAAAGTCCGAAATGCTTCAATGTTTCACACTAAATCATTTTCCTTCAATTTACTTTTATTCTATGCCTTACTTTATTTAACAGTATTAAAAAGTATTGCACCATCAAGTTATAAACCTACATGTTATGTTTAATTTTTATTTTTTCTTCGTTTCTTTATACAAACAAAGTTATTAAATCTCGTAAGGAAGACTAGATTCACTTGCTACCATACATGAATTATTTTCTTTTTATATATTCAAATATTGTTCACTGAAGGTCTGTAGAGTCAATAAACTTTTGCATGTTCATATATTAAATTAGTATGAACACAGCTCCTCATCTTTTATGAAACTGTACAAAAGTTATAACTGTCCAGAACAGAGCGCGGTACTCATTCCTATTTAACAATTATGCTCAAAAATACTAAATTTTCATATAATAACTAAGTTATTTACAAATATAACACAAGTTTATTCCATATCATGCTCGATTTCATAAACAGTTTGAGACATTAACGTTTCTCATTCAAACCAGCATTTAAAAGACTTACTAAGCTAATAATAAACAAAGTGATGTCTAAACTTATATTATAGAATCATAATATAGTTTAAAATAGAGGCTATTTGTTCTGTGGTACAGTTTATATCATTACGGTAGCTGCTGTCAAGGAGAAAATTACAGACGACGCCGAACTCCGAACCTAATTATGTTTGCCTTTGGGACATTTGTAATTTTAGGATGGAATGCTTTGAGCTAGTCTTTTAAAGTTGTACAGGATTCATGAATAGTGTTGCTTTGAACGTAATATATGAACAGTGTTTATAAACATTATAAATAAATCGGTTTTCGAACTTTATTTGAGATCAGTTAGACTAATTCTATTTATATATGTATATAAAAGAAAGTTATGTTTGTAACACTATTTATAACTTATGAACGGCTTTTGGGATATGGTTGAAAATTTGTATGGATACAGCTTAGAACCAGGAGATGGACATAGGATATTTAATTATGTTCGATCAAAAAGAAAAATCCAATATCTGGTTATGTACTGCCTGTAGGGTGGAATATAGGTCGCCCGGTCAGCTTTACATGTATCACTCATTCCTAAATTAACGCGGACGAAGTCGCGGACAATAACTATTGTTTTTATATAAATGAGTCTCAAAGTATTCAATAAATCAAACAGAAATGTGAGAATATCGGAACAATTCCTTAAATTCTCTTAAGAATTCACATTTATAACAACATTACAATGAAACAAGCAGCGAACACTAATCAATATATACGAATGAAGTACAGTTACAGAGATAGTATTCAAACTTACTCCACGCCGATATCTTTGTCCTCTCGAGCTATAGACATTAAAATATACAGAGGTTCAAAACTTAAAAGAACCTATCAAATATTGCAAAACTGATCTTTAAATAACAATAATAATTAAGAGGTTCTTATTCATATAAAAATAAATCTAGAATTATATGATAAAAAATTATAATGAATTATTTTTTCAAAGTGAGCAATCTAAAAGTTCAAAATTCTGCAGCAAGTCTCCGATATGGTTGTTCGAAGCACTTCAACTTGTGCATTCTATTTGCATTCAACAATACTGCAACACTCATTTTTGCTCTTAAGTAGGACATTTCAATGAAGCGCTGTTCAAACAAGTATCAATTGTTGTAGAAACGTTCGTTTTGTTGACGCACTGTTGTTTCATTGTTTATTTGTATTGTCCTACGATTTTGTATTACAAATGCGATGGCCATTTTTATATCTTTATAATTGTAATTGGTTGTCATCTGTACATACACACGTATAATGTTATAAAACATCATATGCAATGTTTCATTGAAAAACTGATAAACTGTATAAATAATTATTATAAATTTAAAATTTGTCAGTAATGTAATATAATGTAATAGTTATCCTAACAGTCCAACCGAGTATAGAAATTAATTTCCATTGGTATGACATGATATTAATTCGAATTTAATAGAGAATAGCGACCCATTTCGCAATTTCCTTAGAACAAGACGAGTCGGGAGTGAATTTCGCGCTTCAAGTACGTTTTATTAAGTATCTTGCGAAATATATTATTTCAAAGTTACACTTTGTATACATAAATAACACAGACTAGTATAGCTCTTATTGCATATTTATACGATATATTTTGCAATGTGTTTCGCTTAAGAATTACGACAAAATATATCAACTACGTTGTTCAAGACTGTGGCATAATTTGTCACTACCGCGTATGCAAATAAGAATCTAGTATAGTTCAGATAAGCTACTTGTTAGTATAATTTTAATAGGTACGGCTCCGAGAACTCTTTGAAAAGAAAATAGAGAATTTTGCCAAGAATAGCAAAGATACTCTGATTAGAGTGAATTAAGAAAATTATTATGAAACTTTATATAGTGACTGGACGCAGTTATTTTCATAAATCAAGACAGGATTACCAAGCTTCCTTACTTTTGTTACAAATAAATATTCAATACTTTATTTTTATTTTCTGCTATTACTTACTTATTCTTTCTCTAAGCAGTACGACCGCCTTTGTATATTTCATATTTCTTCTGTTGCCTCCTTTGTGAAAATTCCTCGCAGTTCATTTTTACGATAGTAATATTGTATATGAAAAAACTTAGATCATATTCTTTATCAATCTTTTGTCTCCTTGTACATTATATTTTAATGACAGTTAATATTTTAATAAGCATTTTAACTTTAGTAACTTGTAATTTGAATTAATTAACATAATAATATTATAAAAAACAGAAGTTATTCATATAACGTAAATTTAAGTAAATACATCGAAAGTGTAAGTCGTCCGGGTTAAATATTAATTTAACTGATCTCGTCCACATCCATGTAATTAGCTTAAAAAGGCTTAAATGATTTACAGCGAAAGACCGATTTAAAACGGGCTCACAAAGTAATATATTTTTAATTTAGAAAACGGGATGCCTGTGACGGTTTTGTTAAATTAAAACATAATATTCAACGTTCGCCATTTAAGTAATTAAAAACTAGTCTCACAAAACATATCTCCGGCTAGGAATTTATTTACACAATCTTCATCAATTTTAAATATAAATTTTAAACAGAATTTAATATTACACGGAACTATTTTAGGAATTTCAAAAAACAAAGAATTCAATCAAACTCTAAACAACATATTTTAATATTGAATTTATTCTGTAAGCAATTTAAAACTGTTGCTGAAACAGATTATGGAATAAATTATGAATGAAATAAAGTCCGTTGCTTGATATAGGCTCGTAATAAAACTGACGCCTGAATCAAAGATATCTATTTTATTCTTCATTTTGAATAGCGATAAAAAGTATGGAGTCATTTCATAAAGACGTTTCACACGAGCGTCATCTTGGAATAAAGCCGCCGCGTGTTCGCTATTGCTATAGGTATTCAATCTTTTTAGAATCGGAATATAAGACGGAAGTTATGGAGGTACATTGACTCCTATATTAAGAAAACATAATGCTGGTGAAAATATAACAAATTAAAATGTGTTAAACCTTCTCATCGTGAAAGTAAAAATTAATTCAGACAATTTTAAACTACCCCGTCAGAGTATTCTCATTGAATCTTACTGAATGTAACAAAATCTCTTTAATACCTTAATTCTGTGCAAGTTATAATTATTATTAAAATAAAGTACATTTGCGGATTAAATCTTTGCATATTTGGTTAACATTTTTATTTTTATTCTTAACCGCATGCATGTAAGTGCTCGCGAGATAATATGTTATAATAATTTTAATTTATCAAAGAAATAATTAATTCTTCGAAATAAGAATTACTATTCAAATAAAAATATTAACATCAGATTCCTAAAAAGATACTCTAATAATGGTTTAAATTAAATTGCCGGACTTTAAGAAATTAATAGAATGTTTATACAGTATGCAGATATATGAAAGGCGAGACTACATAGTCTTGATAGAAGCATAGTTCTACAACACTCACAGTATGTCTTCACAATACACTATACACATTGATTATCTAACGATCTGTGTGAACTCAATAAATGCGTTCTAAATATCTTTGCAGGATTTCATACAGTAACACTGAAATAGTTGACAAGGCTAACTACTCCGAGCTCACAGTAAAATTTAAATCGACGCATATTAAATGGTTGCAAGCTATTATATGTTCTGTGTTACATACACTAAGGTCCTTTTTAGTTAGTGTCCAGATAATCGATTCTAAAATCTGGACGAGCCAGATACGAGCGGAAATTGCCTTATGCGTATGTTTGTTTAGAAAACTGGACATCAATATGAAAGGCTGTTTCAATCAATTTTCTATAGATAACTGATATAAAAGAATATATTGTATACAATTCTGATCATAAAGCCGGCTGAGTAAATACTGTGAATAGGAAAAAGGAAAGTTCAAAAAGTAATTTAAGTGACGCCTGATATGAAGTCAATTAATAAAAAATCGTGTTATAAAACAATTAGTCCATCCGTAGCTTCACTTATTTAAATTGCATTAGAATAAGAATTTAATATATTAAATCTTTTTTTTTTATAAACATATCTTTTATTTATATAACAATCTTTAAAGATTTATAATGATTTTGTATATATTAATTACTTCAATATTATTTATATATATTAAAAATATATAGAAGAGGTGGAAAAATAATCTAAAAATGTACATATATAAGATATTTTACCCTCGATATTATAAAAAGAATCTTTTCAAGGACTTTAAATATTTGTAAAATATCATCGTGTAATATCAACGAGCTCTCGAATTTCGCTGACTGATCATAAAAACAGCCCAAACAAACCTCTTCATTTATTTCTCCCATTAATATTCTGATTAATCTCACCAAAAGTTTTAATACGTAGTGACAAATCAAATATGTGGTCACACGCTCATCGTTACTTCGTGTAAGAATGACGTAATATTGTTTAATTTTGTGACCCATATGAATATACTTTCAAAGAAACAATTTAACCAATGTGTAGGATTTTGTGTGAGTTGAATAATAAGGATATATATATAATAAGTCAGTGGTGGCCTTGTAGTTAAGGGCCCGTCTCTCGTGCACGAGGGCGCGGGTTCGATCCTGGCAAGTACCAATGTGATTTTTCCGAGTCATATGTACTTTCTAAGAGAACTTAGACACCACTAACAGGCGGTGAGGCAAAACATCGTGTGTAAACCTGGACTTATAATTTTACAATTATAAGTTTGAAATCACCAACCCGTCTTGAACAAGCGTGGTGATTAATGCTCAAACCTTCTCCATGTGAGAAAAAGGTTATTGCTCAGCAGTGGGCTCTAGGCTCTAGGCATCTATATTGATAACTAAAAAAGTTACCGGACGCATTTTAACGAATGGCGAAATCGTATTAAAGGAATTCACAGAGAAGATTTTAAGTTGTAAAAGCTTTCCAATAATAAAATGTTACTAAAGAATATTTGCTGTATTTAAGAAAGTAATAATATATTATAAGCGACCTGTCCACCTTTATCGCGGTAGTAAAGAAGGAATCAATATCAAAGTCTATAAAGAGCCGCTTCTACTTTTTATAGGCTCTGGTGCCATCGGTTTTACTTCACTAGGTAATAAAACGCGATTTTCTGTTACAAGCCTACGGTTTCAGTTCTATTTATACTCCAACTCAATTAAAACAAAAGCTTCTGAGATTTAATATTGTTTACTTACATCTTCATTACTTGTGAGTTTGAGAAGACTATAATAAAATTTATCAAACAAAATCAAGTAATATCGTATAGCATCTGATATTATCAGTATTAAACAATGTTTATTTCGTAAACAACATACATATTTATTTTATTTTTATATTATCTAAAATAAATCACATGAAAAGTTAAGAAAATAAAAAATAAAAATGAAAATAAAGAATCCAAGATGTTTTGTAAATTTTGGATAAAAATTAAAAATATGAAATAATTTTTTTTATAAACTAGTTTTTGCTAACGACTTCGTCTGTGTGAGAAATAAAAAAGTATAACTGACAGGGCAAACTCTATTTCGTTTCGATTTTAATAAGTATTTTTTCTTCTTTTTATATGGGATGAGTTGAAAAATATCCGTCTCCTGGTTCTAAGTTAAAAACTAAACTACACTTAAATTACAAATACTGTAACTGACACAAATTTCGTTTATATATAGAGGTATAAAAAACTGAAATCAAACCCTTCCTCAGACGCTTCCGCTTAAAGGGTATCCCAATTTATCGCATTTGTCGCACACTATTTCGGAACTTTCCATCAAAAGTGGTCTAGATTAAACACAGATAGTGATTAGCACATACTATATACATAAAAAGAAGTCTAGACTGCTCGTGAATTGTATAACAGCAGGAATATGTTACATCACCATCATGTAAATCATTCACTGAAGATCGTGTCAAGAAAAAAACAATAAAATAGAAACCGCTGTGAAAGCTACAAGTGAGCTAATTTTAAAATGGTAATTTTGCCCCATTCTCACAAAAGAATTAAAAATGTTGAAGTTTTTGTGGAGTGTTTTCTCGCGTACTTAAATCTTGTGCTTTCCATTTAAGCTTTGCCATTTAGTTTTGTTATTGCAGATAAAATTGTCTTCTTTCAAAATATAAATAGTACTATTTTATGCAAAACGTTTTTGCGACTTTATTGAGAGAAGAATGAACATTTACATTATTTGTAATTCTACTTTTTAGTTATGTTGACTACGAATGACTTAAAGAGAAATATTTTTATTTGGAATCTTTTGGAATTAAATGCACTTTTAAATATGTTTTTAATAATAACTAAACGTGTAATATTGAGTTTCTCATTCTTCGTCTAACTGTACATATCTTTCGACCATTACGTACGTCTCTTAAGCTAGAATTGTTGAAAAGACAAACTTGCAATTAAAAAAAGTTTCGAACTCAAATTTAGTGCTGCAAAACCCAACTTAACGCTCAGATAGTATGATCGAAAATTACAAAACGGCTAGATTATAATTAGGCTTGCATAGCACTGTCGGTAACAATGAAACGTGATTAGTAGAACTAAGTGTCAGCATTAATAATTCAGTGATAACTGCTTGCTGACAATATATGTAAAAGAATTGCAATAATTTTTTGTCAATTTTGGCATCCATAGTATAAAACTTTTGACTGATAATTAATATCAATCTGAATGTTTACTACAAAATACTTAATTTATAGAACTGATTTTTTGCATTAATGACGTAATATTTCTAAATATTTACTTTTTCTTTTCTTAATTATGACAAATCGGTCTCAATTCTGACCTTTTTCATCCTAAATTACTATTTCTTGATCAATGAAATAGCTGATATGGAGTGTAAAAAAATTCGCAAAACTTTAATTAAGAATTTTTTAATATTAGTACCTAATAGTAAAGCCGATGATGACATAGTAGATTGATATTGTATACGCTTGCAATTTTCTAAACCCTTTAAAAAGTAATAATAATAATAAAATTGCAATCGTCATATATATGCTGGAAGCACTTATGAGCATTAAATTGCTATTTAGTCGAAGACACAGTTCTACTACGCACTAACGCACTAATATTAAATGATTTTGCAACAATAAAATAGAATGTAAAAGCAATATTCATAAAAATTGTACTGATTTTGCTCATTTAAACATTCTAGCTAAACAGACGTCAAAGACGTTGGTTTGTAATAAACCTAATTTCGCGTCGACAAAGTTGGAGGCAACATGTGATTTAATAAAGACAAACATATTGCGCTCAAGACAACAGTGAGTAAAATAAATAAAGTCCTTTAAAGCTAAAAACTTAATTAATATGATTACATAAGATAGATATTCTTACTGCTAGTACTAATTAGGGCAGATTTTCTATAAACTGTTTATTGAAGTTTTATAAATATTTGTTTATTTTTATATGACATACTTCTTACTAAAAGATTTTTCTTTTCTTCACTTTTACTACTGTATTATGTTCTGTCAGATCAAATGTTGTTTAGACTATGCCTGTACGTATCCTCGTTATATTCTCTTCATTATAGTGGAGAGAAGCGATGGCTGTACATAGGTCACACTTGAGAACAGGTGCCGCCTTCATTACTGGTCCGCTCTGGTTCTATATTATGTGTTTAACTTTAATATTATTGTAGTAGTTTAAGTAAAAGTGTGATTAAGACAAAATTGTATCTGTATCATATATTGGTAGAAGAGCATTAGCGCTAAAACCTAAATTTTTTAATGTTCTTTTAATCTTCTTCTTCTACCTGGCAATTTCCCAGCTTTAGCCAGGGTCTGCCTTACATGTTGTGAATAGTTTTGGCTAATTTTTTTTTACGACCGGCCGCCTGCAGATATCAACCCTCCTTGGGAATGCATTAATCAGCGGTGTCTAAATAATCTTAGAAAGTACAGTACATATGATTCCGAAAAATCACATTGGTACTTGTCAGGGTCAGGATCAAACCCGAGCCCTCGTGCATGAGAGGAGGGCCTTTTAACCACTAGGTCATAACTGACTTTTTAAAGTTCTTTTAATATTGTATAACAGTTTTATTAAAAGTTGTATTGCACTTCAATTTAAAATTGTGATATTTTTAATAAATAATCAACTTCAAAAATGATTATATTTTTAACAAGTCACGGTTTTATATTATTGCTTTATCAATATCTTACAATAATTCTATTTCTTTTATATTCAAAAGTTTTAAAGAATTTTTAAAATATGTAGTAAAATTGAGCTACAAATGGCTTAAAACATAACGTTATTCCTATTAAGAAGACACAATTTACTACACTTATTTTAAGGTACTGTTGTTAAATGTATAACATAAACGGCTATAATTCAGTTTAAAAATGAACAAAGCATTAGAAATACTCAGCTAAGTTCAACATTTACAATTACAATTTTACTATCTATGATATTCCCATTTTATCTTCCATCACACACAGGAAGCAAGATGGCGCTACAGTACCGCTACAATGCACATTGTCGAGAGATATGTTCTTTAACAATACATACATAGAATAGCTGATACATGTTTACGTGCTGAAGTGAAAACATGTTACACATAGAATGTAATAAAAAACTGTTATTTATATAAACGAGAACGTTATTTGTCTTTCCGTAACAAAAACTTGGACTAATATTTCGGGGATCGTTATGGCGTTGCCGCATACATAAAACATGGGCACTCTTTGCCGCATCGTGCTAGCCTATGATCTAATAAAGTGCGTACAAAACATGTTTCCAAGACTGGTTACGATACGATATATGATATGTTAAGATAAAAATCGATAAAAATATTCTAAAAATACTTTAGATGATTTATAAATTATGTTTTTATTAAATTTAGAAAATATGTTCTAAAAAAGAAACTAAATCAAAAATATGTTAAGATGTAAAGACTCATTTAGTTTTTCTGGAGACTTAATTCCTTCTAACAGAATAGTCTCTCTCATCAATCAGATGAACAAAATATATATGAAACCAATTCCAACAACATTTGTGAAACCAACGAAATCGATTCATAAATAAAAATGTTATAAGCAATAAAAAATATATGATCATGTTATATGACAAACTATATAGTGGCTGATTGACGAATGTCGTGTACTCACAAAACGATATAACATTTATTTGAAGAAGAAATTAATTAAAGCTGGGTAAATAGAACCTAAAATTATTTCAATGTTTTCTTTTAAGCTGAAACGAATGCTTCGACTTTATTCTAGAGTAAGTTTTAAATAATGACATGATAGAATTATAAATATAAAAATACACTTGATTGATAAGAGAGACGAAACCTCTTAGCATTCGATGGATTCACCGTGCGGGTGCCGGGTCCATCGCGTTGCAGGGAGAGGAGCTTCAACAGTGCCTGGGACTTGCGACCCAGGTGTAGGTTTAAGGGGCCCCTTAACTAACGCGCGTTATACGCTCACCTCCACTGTCCAAGTTCCTCTCCCTACCTAACCAAATTTGAAAAGAACCTACTAGGGCTGCCTTCGTCGTACGTTCTAAGAATGAATTAATGTTAGTTCTGGACAGGCCCAAGTCTTTTAGTAGGTTATAGAGAGATTTAGCTGTTATACCTCTCGCTCCCACCTCTACCGCGTACAAATCAACGACGAACCTATTTCGATTTAGTTCGTTAGTGAGCTCGTAATACTTATTGACCTTGATGGCATGGTCTTTGGGGATGTTGGTTTCCCAAGGCACCGTAAGCTCTATCATCACAACGCGCTTTAAAATACGCGAATATAGAAATATGTCTGGTCTGGAGGCCGACGCACAAATATCCTCGGGGATTTTGTATTGTTTCTCATACGTATCCATCATGATAGTCCAATCCGAAGCCGCTTTAAGGATAGAGTAAGGCTTGACGTTTGATTTTATAGCCCTGGTGCCCTCTCTCACAAAACCTATTGATCGCTCGTTTGTGGTTATTTCCCTTTGCGCTCTGGCTACCGAAAGACTAACCGCTTCACGTATGATCTCTAAAACCCTATCGTGACGACGCGAGTATTGACCGCTGTCCAGGAGAACCTTACATCCCACCAGCAAATGCTTGGCAGTTCCAACTGCCTTTCCGCAGATATAGCAAGTTTTTTCGGTACCTTTACCCCATCTTACTAAATTACTCTGATCTGGGAGAGTCATCTGGAACGCATTGAGATAAAATTTTAGCAAGGCTGGCGACCAGTCATGAATTAGGGTGCGCCATTTTAGTGCTAGTGGAATGCAAAAATCTCCTATGTCTAACCAATCGTTCTGCATTTCTAAACTCATTGCATGGATCTTGTATTTATCGTTCTCGTCTTGCCGAATAAAAGACTTCAATATATCCGTATCTTGGACTTTCCTACTTGATCCTAACCCTACTCTGTTATTTTGCGCTCCGATCATAAATTGTTTATGGAATTGAAGTCGTGACTCTAGCTCTGGGGCATCATTGTCTTTTGGGAGTGATGTAACGACGTCATCATGGGATTTTCCCAGGATATGTCTCTTGGAAACTCTTAGGTGTTTGTAGAGCTCCGATGGTCTTTTTAGATTCATCCCAAAACTATTACGATCCCTGAATAAAGCCGATCGAAACAGAATGTTATATATTACGTAATTTGATATAATATTTTTATTATCAAAATATGAAATACAAATTAGTCCATAGGGCTACTAATATGGCGATTTGTATAGATATTTTAAATATATTTTATATAAACGTAGAAATAAAAAAAAATAAGATATTCTTGAAGTTATTTATATTATATTATTTTATTGAAATAAAAATTAAGACTGATTTCTCCGCATTTGTATTCAGTAAAATTTCTACAAACATCGACGTTTTTACACAAAAAATAGCACTCCTAATAAAAGTAGAAAACATCGTAGAACGAAATTATACATAAATAATATTTAATTTGAGAAACCGTCCAGCAAAAACCTCCTACAACTATTTATTCTACCAGTGATATCTTTACCATACAGATTAAAGAGAATAAAAATAAGCACAAATTTCAAAATAAAAAGAAGTTCCCCTCTAAAAGTGTCCTAAATGCAGATTTGCAGCGACACCAGTTATAAAAAGATCGGCATGTCCTGGCGAGGAGCCAAAGATTAGATAAAATTAGAGAAATCATAGCGCCACCAACAAAACAATCTTTAGTCATAATTATGACAATGTTCATGCAATACAAACAATAATTAATGATTAGAGATAAAGCCTGAATAACTATCTTATAAATATATAAAGATTGAAAAGACTGTATTTACTTTTAAAAGACATTATTGTTTTATTTATTTCCTACACGCCAGACTATTTAAGAAAGATACCTCAAATTTCAATAATCACCTTTCAGTAAATTGTAAATATTGCTGAACTAATCGTAGTGTAACTTCTGAATATAAACTCTCGTGGAATTTGCTAGAGGACCATAAAAAACTTACTTATAAACGACAAAATTAGAAGATACAGTTTAGAACAGTATTGGCAACCATCCAGGATCTAAAAATAGCATTCTAAGCAGGGGCACGTGTCAACCAGTCTAAATGAACATTGGTACAATTTAATATAATCTAAATTTATCCACTAACACTCATCAACTACAAATCATCTAAAACTTCTTAATATTGTAGATTTATAAACAAAGTGATTATAATTTAAGGACGTATTATTTACACGATTTTAAATATAATACCCCATACCAATATCTCTTATTTGTAAAATACGAGGAAAAAGTAAAAATAAATATTATTGATTTTGATTTCTTATGGCTGCACTGTTGGTAAGAATTTGAATAAGGATAAGGTACAGAATAAAACGCTCCCCAATATCAGGTTTCTTTTTCCTACAACAATAATAACTTCAAGATTAAACTGAATAGGTATTTTTCCAGCAAAACACTATTATTAACACTTCTGCATTAGACGACAAAACCCGACAATGTCAACAAACTTTCTAAAAACTTAACTCCAAATCTGATTCTATACACGTTTTTTTCTTGTTTCACTTGAAAAGAAGTCTAGATTTGTAACTAAAATGAAAACAATGAAACCAGGTCCACATATATCTCAAGCTAACTAGACTTGGAGTCTCCCCGCTATTATTATCTTTAGGCACATGATTTAACATAAGTGACAAATAGACGCATGTGGGCTAACGACCTGTGGTTTGGACGCAATCCATAGTAAGACTACACCTGGTATTATAATGTATCAAATTGAGGTCCGTTGTTGTCGCCTGCTAATGAGAATAAATATGTTTCAACAAAGGTTACCCTACCAATATTTGTAAACCTCTAACCTTAACCCAGATAAGCCTACTGTCCTATATTTAGGACAGTAGAAATAAAAAAAAATATCAAAATATCCTCTTTATCTAAGATTATTTAGTCTTATGATTTGCAGTAAGAAACGTGTCAGCTTTATTAGAAAAAATAAAAAGACAGTTATTTTAACAGTTTTTACCTTATATTTTACCTTATAAATGTGTAATAAAAGTGCGTTGCAGACATGGCAAATGACAGGTATGTATAAAAAGTTATATTTTACTCGTGAGTTGTTTTTTTCTGTGTTAATATCTAGTTTATAACCTTAACTTTTGTACTAAATAAATATTCTAGCAAAATAATATAAATAAATTACGTATAACTTGATACAAATACTAGCGTACTATATATAGGACAGTAGGATAATATACATGATTTTAGTACAATAATACAACTTTTTCTTTACAGACCGTTAGCTGCGCATGAAATTTTAGATGCTTTAAAAATGTTTCTTATAATGAAGAAGATTATAGAGAACGAGTGATATGTATTCTACCTCCTCCTGTTGATCCTGACTGCCTCACTGACGAAGATTCGGGTGAAGAAGATAATGTAACTTTGAATAATTTGCCACGAAACATTCTGCTTCAACCGGCTGAAGTAATTATTCAAGGGCAGATTATGGTGAGTGATACAGAAGAAGAACCTTCTGATTCTACAGGTCGAACTAAACGAAGGCGTACCTACGCATGGAGAAAACGGGACTTGGCAAAAAATCCCCTTGTTCAAGGCGCTTGCCAAGATAAGCGCCCAATTGGGTGGTTTGAAAACTTCTTAGATGAAGATGTTATTTCGTTGTTGGTGTCAGAAAGCAATAAATATGCTGTCAAAAAGAATTTGCCTGGAGACATAACCACTGAAGATATGAAATGTTTCATCGGCATATTGTTGGTTAGTGGTTATTCATGGCTCCCCCGTAGAAGAATGTTTTGGGAAAACTCCCCTGATACAAAGAATGAATTGATCATCTCGGCTATGACTAGGGATAGATTTGACTTTATTTTTCGCCACCTTCATGTTAATGATAATCTGGATTTGCAAGACAAATACACAAAAGTACGCCCCATAGTTACACTTCTAAATAAAAAGTTCTTAGAGTTTTCTCCTCTTGAAGAGCATTACAGTGTAGATGAGGCCATGATCCCCTACTATGGTAGACATGGCTGCAAACAGCTCATAAAAAGTAAACCTATTAGGTACGGGTTCAAAGCTTGGGATGGTGCTACACGGTTAGGGTATATTTTATGGATGGAACCATACCAATACAATCCAATATATAAAGAATTGGGGCTGGGTGCAAGCGTTGTTCTCACTTTTTGTGATGTGCTGATTTCACGTGGCTTCGACCTTTCTTACTACGTAGTTTTTGATAATATTTTTACTGGAACGCCCTTGCTGGAAGAGATAACAAAGAAAGGCCTTCGTTGCACTGGGACAGTTCGAGAAAACAGGACATTTAGTTGTCCTCTGATTACATCGAAGTTACTGAAAAAAAAAGGAACGTGGTGCTGTCGATTACAAATGCCAAAAGAGGGCCTAGCCGACCCTCCCATCATGAACATGCTGATAGTCGTAAAGACCAAATGAATCATCTGGTTATTCCTCAATCGAAGCAAACACGCTGTCGTCAATGTCACAAAAAATGTTTGAGAGGTTGCAAGAAATGTGATGTTGGAGTGTGTGTCAAGTGTTTTGAAACATATCATTCATAAATAGTGTTAATCTAGTAAATTACATATAAAAATGGGTAATATAATCAAAAGTTATCTAATAAACTACATTTTTTGATTACATTCTGTTTTGTCATAACTGGTCTTTTATTTCCTCTTATTATCCTACTGTCCTACATATAGGACGGCTGTTTCCCTGAAAGCCTTACACTTAATTTTTTTTTCATAATTTTTTTTACGTTCCATAAGATCTAATAAACTAAATAATGTAACTTTTTTCAAAATTTTCATAAAATTTTAGTTTCAGGCTTATCTGGGTTAATACATATGCCACATTGGCACAATAGAGGATAAATTAGATTTTAATTAGTTACTTATGTATTTAATTTTCGTTATGCTTGGTGACATTTAAGTGTGTTAATTATTTTTTAAAATTATTATCAATTATTAAACAAATTGAATTATTAAGCTCCTAAATATTTCTCTCTATTAATATGTATAAATATTGTCTAAATGCATAGTATTTCAATGAGTTTATATTATTCAAAAGAAAATGTTATTAATATGGAAAGAGATGATTTCCCTAGGTCCTGGAACTAAAGAGCAAAAACATTTTGCGCTGTAAAGGTAATTCCATGCTATATTAATATTGAAATAAACCCAAACTACAAAATATTTGGTATTTTGTTATATTTATTTCGACTAAATCAAAGTTGTTATTATTTTTTGGATTTACTTATTCGAAAATTATAATTTTTATGAATGTTAAATCCGTATTAATAATAATTAAAACAATCATATTTTTCTTTACGCGAAAAATTTCTTCGGTAACAAAAACGAAAAATCGATTCGTGGATAGTTGTCAACCATGTAAATATGCAATATACACAAAATACCTTCATATGTATTATTTACTTATGTCATAAAACAATCATTTATGCCACAAAAATCTGATGAAACCTGCTTTAAAAAAGTCCCTTGACATGTTAACAGATATCAGTAAAGGGAAATTCAATTTTGTTGGTAGAATACCATCGTCCGTTAGAAAAAACATTGGAAGTTCAGTCCAGACTCTAAAGCCAAACAGACCAATTTAACTTAACTAGAGTTTAAATTCACTCGAGCACAATTATTTAGATCTCTTTAGGACATTACAGTCTTTAGGTCTTAAAAATCCTAATGGGTTAGTTCAATTTATTTACCCGGTTCAAGCGAATGAAGCCACATACGGATAATAATGTTTAGCTGCTTTACCCGGGTAGTTTGTTACGATTTTTTTTTTATTTAAATTTATCATGAGAATGTGTCTTATAACAAAATATACGATTTTAGTTTTTTTTTTCTTCAATAAATCTGTATTTCCTTAAATCTTTACATTTTTATTTTAAGTCATAATATAATAGTTATGTATTAAGAGATAACAAATAAGAAAATATTATGATTACACTGCTATTTCTATTTTAAAATTGATCAAGTAGGTTTTGATTTAAGATATACATACATCGAACTTTTGCATTTATAATATTAGTACGCTAGTATGTTTGACCTATCTTTGTTCTTGGCAACGTTTGTTAGACCATGATAGATAGTCTGTTAATGTAATATATGAGGAACATATAAATAAGGCTTTATTAAATGTTGCATATGTCGGAAAGACGTATGAAGTTATGAAATTGCATTTTTTATTTCCATAACACTTGTGAGTTTTAAAGTGGCTTGCGTAATTACTTTGTTAATAAAAAGGGAGAAGTTGCTTTGTTTTGCAAACACACTTAGAAAGGTAGGAGGACTTCTACACAAGCTTTTTTTTAAAAAAATACAACTTGAAGTAAATAAATTTCAACGAGAATACTATAGTTTCATTTTATGTAATATTTTTTTTATTTAATACATAAAAACATAAGTGACTACAATAAACTGAGTTTTTCTTAAAAATATTTACTTATTGGTAATGCTGAAGAAGAATGCCTTATCGAATAAAAGAATTAGAAAGTTAGTGGTTAAAAGAATTAAAACTTTCCGGAGATGCGTAATTTGTTTCATCAAATGTCTATTTCTTTTAAAAAATAAATTAGCCGTGAACTAACTTTTTCAAACTCATTCAATTTAGAAACTCATAGAGTTTTTGTTTTTAAAGTCTTTTGTCCTTCTGTTTCGATTAGGTGAATTATCCACACCCTTTAGTTGAAAAATGGCGTTATCCTCAATAGAATTTTTATTTGTTTATGCAGCGTTGTGGGAGCTACCTACTAACTGGCCATTCATCTATTTTACTGCCTGCTTTATTTATTTCATTGAAACTGCGAAATTAAATTATAAACCAAGTCCCTATTCAGTATTGTTTTATGATCAATGTATTGATTTTGAAACTAAATATCCGCCTAAAATATGTTCCTACTTTCAACAAATGAACATTAAATTTTTGAATCGAATCAAAAGGTACATTTTAGTGATTTCAACTCGTGAAACTATAGTTGTAATATTTATTAAATAGAGATACATTTTGTCGTAACAATATATGCACTTTAAAAATATAATTTTAATAAATGTTATTTTTCCGTACACTAAAAGTAATAATATTCAAAATATTTTCATTTCACCAATCCTGACAACATAGTGTATAAACATTTATTGGTTAACTGTCAATAAACCATTTTTAATGTTCTCAATAATTCCAATCTATGCGACTTCCATAATCCGTACAAATAAAACAGCATCGAATTCACCATTTGGCCACGTTAATAATACCAACAATTTTATAAAAGCTTCTTTCAGTTATAAAATAAATGGTGTATTAACTCGGTTTAAGATACGAGTATGTATGAAATATAAAAATACATATATATGAAATTTAATTTTTCGTAATAAAAAAATCATCTATAGTTGGTTATTGTGAAAAATCATTACCAATATAATCCGGTTGTTTTCTTTAATATAGTATATGTATTTAATTTTTACTATTAACTATAAGCTGATTTCTTATAGTATCATCATATATAACTTTCTCAGGTCCTTGGGCTTATAATTAATCCTACTGTCTATTATTGACAAGGCACATATGACAAGACCGTTCGTGCGAGTATATATTCGTTCAATTTGGCGACTCGCCAACAGAAACGTTCTGAATGCGACATTGCCTGTTCTAATAGATACTGAAAATTCAACAGATTCCTCTGAAAGATGACTCTTTGTGGTAGTTATTGTCTCCATACCGCTCCGCATATGTATGAACTGAAGTCGAAAGTGTTTGCTTTTCAAGGAAACCCATGCGGTTAAGTGACCAACTGTATTCATTAGCAAAAAGACTATTAGGAGTATTTATAATACATATATGACTTACTTGCATCCACAATTTCTTCGCTAGTCTTAATCTGGTTCAGCAGCACTGTTAGTAACACCAAGACACAGAAATTTGTATCCTTCGACATTTTCACAGAAGTTCGTCCAAAACACTGCACCGTACCACTCTTTTAAAACATTTAAATTAGCACTCATTGATCTTCCTTAAATGCACTTAATTTGGAACACATTATTAAAATTCATTCTTGACTTTTTGTATGGCATATTACACATAGTTCATTCATACACACATTTAATGTAATATTAAACGATGCTCACTACAATTTAAACTACATGATTATTTTCGTATGATCTTTCATAAGTTATAGCTGAAACAAATCCTGGATATTTCATGATAGATGTAAAAAATATAAATCTATTTTCGTCCATCAAAGTGTCAAAATGTTTGGAAGATGTCCAAGACGTTTTTACGTATCCCAGTGATATTTCGCGAGGCCCGGAACTGGAAATCTGAAAAGAAATATTATGTCTCGTAAAGTAAACACTTATGTTTGAGAGATGGTTTTTATAGAAATCCATTTTATAAATAAAAAAACTCTTTGATATAATAACAAGGGTGGATCGGGACTTTATAAATATTATATTTATTGGTTAAGTGTTTTCGAGATAATATAATCTCTTTGATAAAAAATATTCCTGTCACATTATTTTCGTCATATTTGATGAGATATCGGTATAGAGGTTAAATTATTTTATTAGATGTGATTCTCCTTTAATTCTCTTGAAATGAAGAGTAAAATACGATCAAATTATAATGGTTGTTTTGTTTATATATTTTATGAGATCGTCTTAATTAAATCGTATTATATAATACATTCGGTCAATACTTGATAAAATGAATCATTTAATCTTTTATAAACCGAGGAACTGAAAATTGTTTTTCATTTTCTAATATTTTATTGAACAGCCAATTTTCCAAATTCAGCACGACCTCTGAAACTTGATACTTGCACCGCGTCAGTTCCCGTATGTACAATGCCGGCTAGAGGGATCATATTATTTTGGTCACAGCCACATTTCCGTCGATCCAATAATAATGTTCACCCTCCGGATATGACGCTTCCTCTGCCTTGAAAATATTAATCGGTTGATTCAATTATAACCAGTTCGGGTAATTAAATGCCACGATGTGTTTACAATCGACGGAATCGGTAGGAAGTGAGATATATGTGGCGTGCCATTGAAAAAATATTAATATTGAAGAGACTTAATTATTAATATAAAACAAGTTTATTCTTAAGTTATCTTTAAAAGAAACAATCATAGCTTAACTTGTGCCATCAAATATATTACTTTTTGATGCACTGTATGTAATGTAACATTATGTCTAAAACTATTTAATAAGTCAGTATCAAAGAACTCATTTGAGGTAATACATAAAAATATTTTAACTGGTTTTTAAAAAGGCAAAACAAGTCGAATTATGAAAGGCCTAAAAAAATATTTTCCATTTCATTCACTTCATAAGCGAAACTTAGAAAAAAAAATTCCCAATACAAACATCTGTTAAATATTATATACAACTTTCAAATATATTTAATTTTACTGACAAAAACGTCAATGCTTTTACGAGTAAACTGTAATGGGTGGATGTAAAATTTACACTTTTTTATAATTTAGGGGAACGAAAGTCCCCCATACTAATTTGTCACTTTTCAGATGACGGGCGATAATAACCATAAGGGTAGATGTTATCTAAAATAAGACATAAAAATCTTATTAACACTAATAAAATTTCATTACAGTTAATTATATTTCTGTTTATATTATATTCCTATTAAGTTCTGTTTATAATATATTCCTATTAAAACCAATCAAATTTTAGTATAACTAATTCTAATTCAATTAACGATTCGGTAAATTTCATATCCAAAAAAAATTCGCTTTATATCCGATCAGTGATATTCAATAATCGTTTTACAATATTCATATACATATTATTAACTTTTTTCTTTTTTTGAATTCTATTACAACATATTTTAAAAGCATGAAATATTTTGATATTATGATATAATTTTTTTTCCAATATGACTCGCGTTTTTGTTACGAAAAGGATACTAACTTACAGACACTTTTATCTTATCTTCATTGAATTACGAATGTCTTTAATAAGCGGCACTATGGATACAATTACCAACCTGAATAACATACGTCAAATATATTTAAAAATATTAATCCTAAATAATTTAATATCAACTCTCCAAAAACTTAAACTCTTACCACTTATTTAATACTAATACTTTGCATATTGTAGATCAAATTATAACTTCGAGTATAAACTTCAAATACATACATATAAATGAGACTACAATTAAATATATATTAACAAAACAAAAACTCGAGAATATAATAAAGACGTATGTATAAGAAATTACCGTCAAGAAGTAAACAGCACTTATCATTAGGGTAAAATACAAAAACATCCAAGTTTGTCATCGAGTTAAAAAAAGAAACCATAAATCGAAAAGCAGCGTCTCCTTACAAAGTTATTTCTGCCGTTGTATTCCCTTACAACATTCTATGCCCTGATGGTATGAACTTAAAAACGAATATTCAGATTTGTCGTCTATCGCACTAGCTTTTGATGTGATTTTCTTTGATGTGGATGACATTCTCTAAACTGTATATGACTTGCTTCGTGTGGTGCTCTCAGATGCTGAATACGAGAGGCCGTCTATTGTAGACAACAGCTAATTATAGACATTTTTTGTTACAAAGAACATACTCGTATTAAACAAATTTTCGTATATTAAAGATGACTTAAACTAATGATGATGACTGATGTTTGAAAGTTAGAATATTAATATTATGACAGCCTGATGGAAACATTTTACTTAAACCGTATTTTTTATTTTTATACACATATATATTTCACACAATTTTATACTTCGATTGCCTTAGAGGGTACAGATATTTGATGCTAGTTTTTTTTTAACTATTCAGTTTCCTGGAAGTTCGCGTGTGGGTTGTTTTAAATACAGTAGCTTGTCGGCGCCGTTGCAATTATGATTTTAAAAGATGACTCAAATGGAATGTCATATGTCACTTCTTATGAACGTTATATTTAAATAACCAATCAAATATATATAGCATTCATGTACAGACGTAATGAATGGTACATATTAAAAAAGAATTATTTTGGATATCATAAAAAATGTACTTAGTAAATTAAATACATGACTTCAAAGTGGTTTAAAAGAAGTCAATGAATAAATTCTGCCAATTCTTGTGATGTCACATGTAAGGCACTCGGATTAGAATAGAATAATCGCTATCAACCGGAATTTTAACACCTCCACTGGAGAGATGACGTGTTCCATCCATCATACTTGTGCAGTTGCATCCAAAGGTCACAATAATAACTAGATATTAATTAGACATGCATAAAGAGTCTCCAGAAGTAATTGCGCTAGATCCTGTATTCAACAATATTATTTCCTTGAATATAATATACAGAATAAAACATGAGCAACCATATCTTTGACAAACGAACTCAACCGATTTAGACAGCAATTGTTAAAAATTATCATCATAAAAGAATTCCTTCATATATTATACGACTGCTAGAAAATCGTAGTTTAAATGCTTGTGATTGTAATGTTTGTTTTGAACTAAGTTTCTAACTATGGAAATGGAACTGTGACATTAAATTATATTCGTATTAATTTTTCATTTCATATTAAAACTAGATTTTGTTCGCAACTTTGTTCTAATGTCCGACTTTTCTTCGAGTTCCACGATTGCAGTAACTATGTAATTTTTCATATTAATATAATTAGTATTCTAACTTAAAGGCTACAATATAACCATATTTAAAATGAATACAATATATTTCATTCACACACATATTATATAAACTTTTTTTTCTATTACTAAACATCTGACTTTGCTCTACATTTATAAAACCTCTTACGGCTAGTTTTCACGGCTTATACTCTTACTTACCTATATGTTATTTAATTTAAATAGAAGAGAAAATAGACCAAAAGAATTCCACTTGGCGAAACACAACAAAAATTTTGGTAAGTAACTATACTTTCAACGATTTTCAGTTTTCAAGAGAATTTATCGTGCAACTTATTAAAACTAATAATATTCTATGTATAAATAAATTAAAAAACCCACGACCTGGTTCCAATTTTACAGCTTCCTTCTTTCACCCATTACATTTCACGGTCACACATTAATAGGCATGTACTGCGGCCAATTTAATATTCATATTAGCAGTGGGTGGATCATAGGATGAAATAAAATATGTAATATTACAAACACGATTACATTAAACAGATAAGATTTTATAAATAATAAACATGCCTGCGATGACTTAAATTATTAATATTTTTAATTTGACTGTGTAAAATATCGTTTAGTTTATTACATATAAACAACAAAGTTCTCTACTAAAGATATTATTCAAAATATCTCCGTACCTGTTGAATAGTAAAATTCCTGTATATTCAGTGTTTCATAATCTAATATTTTGGACGTACGTTGATACAAACTCAAAGATAAACTTCTGCCCACATGATTTGCATTCAAATGAACTATGGAATAATTTAAGGTATGTTCTCATAGCAAGCGATATGAATGGAGAATATTCGCTTTAAAAACTCTGTTCGTATAGTTTAATTTCTGTATATGATAAAGAAAGATACTAAAATACACATAAAACTAGTCATAGTTACACAGTCCTACTCGTTACCTTATTTTCAACGACATTAAAGACTCTGAATTCACATCTATTTTTATGTCACCCCTTCTCATTATATCCTAGCTGTCTGTCTGTCAACCCTGTTTACATCAACTGATGATTCATTATACCTTTATTTTAATAGACATGTTAGAATAAGAATGATTAATATATTTGTTAGTTCCAAGTCTAATAATTACATTTTCTGTCTGATACAAATAACCTGTATGAGAATTTTAAAATATATATTAAGAGGATTCTGGATGACATGCCTTACATTTCTAGCCTATACGCCTAGGTCCGTCCCCTCACTCGCACGCAACTAATCTACCTCCTAAATTTGAAACATCCTTTATCAAACGATTCGCACTATTACTTTGATATATGAATCACGGAATACTTCGCAAAACCAGTATAAGATGCAATATATAATAGACATATTTTAACTATAAATATAGTACTCTCAATGTTTATAGCGAAACTTGAGAATATTAAGAGTAATAAGTGATGACGAAGCTATATTTTTGGTTGTCCTAATGAAGAGAAATCATCTGAGAACACAACTCGAAGAACAAAGAGCACGTCGGAAGGTAGACTAGACTCTGTGACAAGACATTATTCACTCTTATCTCACATGTTTCCGCTTTTATACGCTTATTGATATTAATTGTAACCATAAATCTTTATTGACCCACGCTTCCGTCTGTCTGAATATTATTTGTTTTTGTTGGATATTAAATATGATAAATTATTTTTATGTTACATCATACGGTACTGTGTGTTTCCGACGTGTGACGAGCTTCTGATACATACTGTTATAAGTTAGAAATACTGTTCCTTTACTAAAAATAATCTTTTATTTGTAATAAAGTGCAATATTTCCGATAAATATTTTTCTTCATTTTCATAGTTACGTCACATACTCTTACATATACTTATTTTTTGGTAATATTCTAACAAATTTTTAAGCTTTTAAAACGTGTGTTATATATTTCGTTTTTATACATATAAAAAAGTTCCAAGTGATTTTTTTCTCATTACCAAAACTTGATATGCCCGTTTTCTTCGCATTAATTTTCAAGTAACTTAAAATTGTCATATTTTACATCTAAAACATAGATAAAACCATATACACCAATATGTCTGTAAGGATATTAGTTAATCTCATCGTTAGAATATTTGAAGCAATTTATACTAACTGCTCTATTTGTAACATTTCAATTACCAACAGTTAAAAGTGGCATTTGAATGACATGTCATTTTTTACTCTCAGTTACATAATACTTCAGACTATCCCCCTATATAAATATCATTAATCTTCAACATGATTTTTTTATTATTGCAATACTTATTATAAGTTTAATCTATTATTGTCTATCTTAAAAAAGAAAGAGCTATAAAATCTTGAAAACGTCGGAGTCTATTATTAGTTATTCAGTTTTTTTGGGAAGTGCTTTTAATTTGATAAGCCTATAGAAAACAAATAATTTACAATATAAAAGAAAAATAAGATAAAAAGTATATATTTTTGCACGAACTCTCAATCTTTTCTATGCTTGTGAAATTAAAAAGCTAAAACAATTGAACAGGTAAGCTAAAGTCAAATATTATAATAAAATTATATAAAACTTACTTCGTTTGAAATACAAAAAAATATCCAAAAAAAATTCACATCACACTAGAATATAACTAATGAAAACAATTGATATTCGGTACTAATGACTTTTAATTCGTTTTTCTAAATCATTAACAACGCGTGCGCGCGCGACGCTCCCATACAACAACTACGGTTTACTCTTTACTACCGTTTACTATAAATAAATTCCTTTAAAACGAATTCTCTCGTTCGGGAATACAAATAATCGATTGCCCGTTCACTTTAACTGCATATTTATATCCAAATATTTCACTGTTACCCTTCATCTTAAATTACAGACTTTTATTTATTTTGAACTCGTAATTGGTTGCTTCTTTAATCTATTTGTAAAGCTGTTTCTTTTAGGATCTTACTCAAAAAGTAAAGACCTGAAGTATTGTAGCGCTAAATATAAAGTACTTAGTACAAACATTGTCTATTCCTATTTTAGTGTTTGCGAAATCGTTTATCAAGTCAAAAGTGATTTTATTATATACGTATACGATCCATAGTTGCTTGACAGTTCCAGCTAATCCGCGTGAACGAGATGGTTTTGAAATGTTAATACTGGTCTCAAATCTGTTTGGAAAATCTTGTCAGAGGCTTCGACAGGTAATTGTTGGCTTTTGGAAGTGATTGCTCGTTAAACTGTGAATAATTTCGGAACTGAGTTGTGAATGGCTTAACGGTTACAAGGAATGCGGTAGGGAATTCATTGCCAAGTTCTAAGGATATAATTATATACATAATATTCAGTTTAAAAATTTATATCAATACATTATTGAATTAAAACTATACTTATTATGGAGGAATTATCGAAATAATGTTGCTTTCTTCATTGTATCTATTCTGTGTATACTATCTTTATTTTCTAGTATGTTATAAAGCCATGCCTCATAAGGTTATTATTGTTTTATTATGAATCACATTAAGCCAATTGAGATTCGCGAACACAGCGGGGACCGTCGTTTATGGGACCCACAATAAACCCTATGAATTGCCCTTACGTCACTTTAAGGTTACGCTCTAGCACTCTGACTCCAAAGTGTCTTCATATAAAATAATAATATATTTTACACAAAACTTAGACAAGAATTCAACTCCATTTATTTGTATGAAATATAAATAAATTTAATTTAAGTGTTTGTTTGTTATTTATTGAGTTTCCTTAAGTTGTTTACAAAACATTTCATTATTTATAAAACGTTTATAATTCTTTTATAATTATCTATTTTTCTTCTTTGTTATCATCTTTACTTATTTTGATAGGATTTTTATAAGATGATTTAGAATTTTGTTATTATACTTTTGGAGTTTTACGGCGCACTATATCTTATTAATCTAAAAAAGATTCACATAGGCCATATTAAAAAAATGTAATATACATATAATCATATAATACAGCTGTAATGAGTTGTTAAATTAAAAAATCGATTATTAAAGACTCTTACGCTTGCTTTGTATTTATGTAATACAATCATAGGGCTGTAGTCAAAGGACAGAGGTCATATATTTAAAAAAGCACCTTCTTCAATGTATAATGTCACAGAATGCCATAACTTACATACATGATTGTCCTAACACTTCCCACGCTCATACGAGCTGACAATAATTCATCAACTCTTCTGAATTGTAATTAATTCTAAAGTGCTTTGCTAACTTTTGTGATGAATTAATATCGTTTGGCATCGTTTTGCCTAATATAATATCTTCACGTGCAAAGTTAACAATCATTTGAAGCGATTTATGATTTAAAATGTAATAGAGAAAAGAAAATTAAATTTACATTGGATACATAAACAGAATTGTTGTATATCAAATGAGCTTTAAAGAGTGAAATGCTAAAGAAATAAATGAATATTTAATACCATGGCTTAATTAGAAATACGTTATCAAAATATTTTATACTCGCCGAGTAGCGATTGCACCTGCGTCCGCATGTTACTGCTTAATCGAATACTTGGAACTTATATTCAGACAAAATAAACTAAAACTATATGTTTGGATAGCGACTTAATGAAATTTTGTCATCATAACTACGTCACAAAGTAATGGAAACGTCAGGTTTTTAAGCTAAAAACTAAATAATACCTTTACAATTAAAGTCTATGAACACATAATGAGATCTATGACTTTCGCTAGTATTCATTTAAATGAAACTAATATTTTTCTTATAAACCACCATACACAAAAAATGTCTTTTTTTAACAAAATAAAGCACGCGTATTATATCCGTAAGAATATTAGTTTCATTTATTCTTACTATTTCTGTAAAAAGGTAATAAGAATCCATATTTCTAGACATTTTTATTATTACATTAGTCGTGACGACATCGTGTGTAGACGCTCCGAGTCTCTGTGAGCTCGCACCGCCTTATATTACATTATATCATTAGAAGTGTTACGTTAATGAGTGCTTTGTTTCAGATTAATTTACACACTTTATAAAATTCGAGATTCAGTAAAATATTTCGAGAATGTTGTGACTTCACTAATAAGTATGTTACAAAAACAAACATGAACATTTATATTTCGCACTTGTTTTTACCCCCGTTTATGTCCGGTCGAAATTCGTTATTAACCTTAGGTAGAAATGTATATATGGAAAGCATTGGCAGCGATATTTATAGTCTGAATCTCGGGAATTCATACACTATATAAATTTACTGAATTCTCGAATTTATTATAGACTATGCCATATTTTGATACTTAAGCTCAGTTACTATTAAGTTTAAATCAAATCCTCTTACTAGTTTTTGCGTAACACAGGAACCTACATCCATATATTCACACTTCCATACATCTATATAAGCTCACCAACCTTCAAACTTGTAATATTAGTAGGATATAGTTGCTTCAATGACAAACACATGTTATTTAAAGTCAAAAATCAATGTGTTGTAGGACGATATCCTTACTCTTAAATCAGCTACATAATTTTGATGCTCTCAAGTTGAAACAAAGTCTACAAACACTGTTAAAAGTTTAATTTATTATCTCTTAAGAATTAGAACCGATGGCCCCTATAACTGACTTGAGTGACTCAGATAGCGAATAAAAAGACATATAAATTGGTCGCGAGCTCGTGAGATTATTAGTAAGAGTCTAAATTACTTTTTAATATCTTTTTGTTTATAAGTACATTTCCTAGACCGTCTTTGGCTTCGTTTACGTCATCTTCCCCTCTGTCTCATGTTCAGAGTAAACAGGAATTATATACGATTGAATCAGGATATCCGGGGTCTACAGCTTTAGCTATGATATTTAAGTCTCTCGTTTTAATTATATATTAAACATTTTGTTTGCACGTTTCAAATACGTTTACATAACCACATAGGATATAATTAGCAACGCCGTCTTGCTATTTCAAATTAAAAGTAATATATTATACGAGAATGCCAGCCATGTGTTCATTTGAAAATTCAGTGAGTACATGTGATGTTGTTAATTTATATTTCATATTTAAATTCTGAAACTGTAACATTATTGTATTAAAATGAATTAAGTCTCGTATAATCGTGTTGGTAACATTTTTTAGGATTTTATTTGGTGCTAACTTTCCGCCCGCAGCTTCGCCCGCGTGGAGTTCGGTTATATCGCGTTTCTAAGAGTCAAACCTTTCAAAAGTCTAGGATAAAAACTATCCTATGTTCTTTCTCAAGGTCAACTCTATATCTACACCAAATTTCATTATAATCAATTCAGTGGTTTAGACGTGAACGCGTAACAGACAGACAGACAGAGTTACTTTCGCATTTATAATATTAGTAGGGATTTTTAATAGTTTTTTTCTAAGTAATTTTAATACTATAATACATTACCTAAGGCAACATTTCAAGACATCTCTCCCGACATCAATAGTTGCCCTACAATCAAGAAAAAGCACTGCGCTGTCGACTTGACTAATGTTAACAGCTAAGGTATATTTTCTTAAACATCTACATAGTATGTTCTCATTAGTCTAAAGTCTTGACATAAATAAGAAATCTTAAAAAATATATTAATTTAGGAGTATTAACTTTGTACTATAATTCGTCTTAAAATATTTTGCTCTCAAATCATATCGGTATATTTAGTGATACCCTATATTATATACATATTAATAGAGACTAATTAAATGAAACGTTATTAATAGGTGTAAGACATTATCAGCGTACGTAAGAGAATACATTGTTATTAATTAACTTGAAAAACGGAAATTTACAAGAAGAGGAACGAGCTAATTATACAGTACATGTAATACTCATCGTGATTGATTTTATCCTCGGGCCATTATCAAATTTCCTATGCAATAAGGAAAATTTCAACATTTACTTTCAATCAAAATAAATCATAAGAATTATTCATAAAACATCTCAGGAACAATTTTTTCGTTCGTCTAAAATTAATGTAGGGATATAAGTGAAACATAAATCACTTAACCGTTTGCCAGATACCCTCTCGCCGACCTGTGGACCCAGAACTATAAATATTGTGAAAAAACATCAATAATGTATAAGATTAAAAATATTCCTAAAATATTACATTCTTTTTAAGATTGTATTAGAAAACCTAAAAATCTAGCCTGCTTATTGTTGTGAAATGATAAAAATAAAATTCCCCACAATGTATTTAAACGTACAAAACCAAATCATTTGTTTTGTTAGCTTTTATTAACCAGAATAATATTGGATTTGATTACTATGTTTTCCTTTAGAAACGCGTTCTTTTCATTTCGTAGACAAGTTATAAATTAAAAGTGAACCTTAAATACTGCTTATAAACCGCGAGTTTGTCTACTATTTTTAAAGTTCTCTTGGAAATCTTCCTTCGACTTAACATGAAATATTTGTTTGTCTGTTTTGTCTTCGACAATTTTTTATTCTGATTTTATTATATTACAGAAATGATAAGACATCCATTAACCAACCAGTGTATTAATGAAATTAGAAAATATGGATCATTAACAAATTATTCATTACAAAATTTTTATAAATAACTATTATAAATTTTAAAGAGTGATTTCCTTTAACGAGTGTCCTCCAAGCTCCTGTCAGGTCACATGATACACAAGACACTGAAGTTCCAGCACTAATTACAAGCAGTACATAAATTCATGTGACGGGCTTTGACCCTCCATTTGTATTTCTAGTAAATTTCTCACATAATTGAACAAAGCCTAACTTGAATTATGTGTTCTATTGCATAGTGTGGTGCGGCAAGTGATCGAAGTTGGAAGTTATGGTTTATTACGTACTAAGTTTTGGGACAGTTGGTTATTATTGAAATCTTAAGTCACTGAACACAGAGCATATTATCCATATATACATATAGAAAAGGTATTTTATTGACAGTACTAGTTGTTAGCCGTTAAAATTTGGTTATTCAAGCCTTTAACATGTTACAGATAGATATAAAACAGCACACGCATACTGAGTCCATGTTTTATATTTCCTGAGGAAAATTTGCTAATCTTTGGCCCACATTAACTTCATAATGATTCTCAAAATAGTTTCAGAAATTGTCACCAATAAACTAAAAAGAAGACATTCAAATTGCAATGCAACTATCAGACACTTTTATACCTTTATCATTAGGCATATTGTTGGTGTGGAGAAGATAATACTACTCATCAATGCATAACTAAATTGCTTATTCAATATAAAATAGAAATAAGTAAAACTTATTGAAAGTTTTTTCTTAACAAAATATATTATAAGATCTAGCTAGAGCTGCTACTGTACAACTCAGCGTCATGATCTTGAATCTACATTAAGTAAAATAGAGAAGAATTAATCCATGCTTCAAATAATATGGAATATATTATATGATTATTTAGTTTAGTTACTCTTACGGTCACATATTGGAGTTTGTATATTATTTATATACATATATATAATCAAATTTATGAATGAAACCATAACAAAAATGTTTATTTTAATATAATTTTGAATTGATTGTAACACTATTAAGAATATTTAGCTTCATATCTTCTTCATTGCCTATAAAATACCATGTCTTAATGAAACTAATGGTTAATTTAAATCAGCCTCCTGATTTGTCATACATATCTTTATACAGCTCGTTATGCTTGTTTCAAATGAACATAAATGCAATATTCATTCGGAATATTTAAAATAGTTTATATCGAGCTATTAAGCAGAAAAAAATACTCGTATTTTGCAAATCAAAGCAATCAGTGTGATTGTTTCCAATTGTAAATCTAATATAAAAATTAAACTTTAACAAAGCGATCAAAACAAACATTTGTCATATATCAAAGTTAAAAGAATGATACAGATTTTAAATCCACATATCGTTACACGAAATTCATGTAGTGTTACCGAAAAACTAAGTGCTTGTTTATTAAGAATTCGTTTAGAAGGAATAATCTTTCTCAAAAAATCATATAAAGAAGAAGAATAACAAAGCAAACTCTACAACAAATTCATTTTTTATTCGTAATACTAAGATCTACCTGATTAAATAGGATCTAGTTAAATGATTAAATATACAACTTTCATGACTATTTTTTACAATACTTAAATATCTTTAATATTGAGTACAAATATTAGTTAATAGTGTGTCACCATTTCCAATAGTTGTTAAATTTCATTTTGATATTATTATTATCAATATAGATGGGTTTATAAAAAAAGTCAGAATAAAACGCCACAATAGTGTTACGTCTCTCAGCACATGTCACATATGGACGTGACTGTACTAGAATCCTTTGACAACTAGTTAGTTGTAATTTGGAACGTTTTTCAATTCGCCTCTGAATGGTAGATTGCTTTTTTTGACAACATCAAAGAATCTTTCCAAATAACCAGAGCTTATATACTCTGAATGACAAACTCTATGTTTACTCGTTTTTTTATTAAACCAAAACGAAAATTCGATCATTTCATATCATCCTTACAATATTTATATTTCTTACGATTATTAACGTTTTATGTTATCTGATAAAATATAAAGTTAAATTATTTTTCAGCAATAAAAAGGTCATGAATATTTTTTTATATATCACTACAAATACATATGTATAGTACCCTCCGCCTTGTTTAGCAAATTGAACATTCAAATCCGATTGTTATCACAAACCCGTAATTACGTTCAGAATTGTTATATGTTTACTAAGCTTACATTGCATTATGAAACAAAAATCGAATAAAATATTCATCTGTGATATTAAACGGTAAAACAGTCATAGTTTATACAAAACTAATATTTTTGAACATACTACGAACTTTATTTTTGTAAAAAAACAACATACTCCCGAGGTTTCGGTTACTTTGCAGCAACCGTGATCACGGGCTAACGAGATGAGACGAGACGGGATACTTAAAAGTCTTAGGTCTCATTAAGAAAACAATATTAAATACAATATATGAATATACATATTGTATTTAATTTAAATATACTTCGTCCGTGTAAGGATATATAATCGTTCATCAGAACATACTTCATTAACCCTTTACAAAGTTTACATACGTTTAATGGAAAATAATGCAGCAAAAACTTAAATAAAACATGTTCATATTAACCTTATTACAAATAACCTCATCGTGGTCGTCACTTGAAAATAATAAACTTTGTAACATAAAAATATAACCACCCTTTAATTTTATACTTACAATTTTGATAGTAAATGAATTGTATAAATTATATTGAATGATCTAATTAGAAGCGGTTTATCCATCGGAATGAATCGATGGATTAATATACACACCACATGCCAAACATATAAATTCTCTACAATTACTCATAAACTGTTTTATTGCTTTGTATATTGGCTGGTATTTTTAACATGGAGTTTACTTCATGGATGAGTAAGAGGACTTTCGAGGTTTTATCTCCCATTTCAAGCAAATAATAAGACTTAGTTTGATTTTCTTCCTTTTTCGTGTTAGACTAAAGAAACTCGTTTTTTATTTACATTGTTTCTTGTGTATTAAATTCAGTTGAAACTTAAATCAATAGAACAATAAGTAAAAAAAATATTTTATCGCAAGTAGAATATATTATCAAATTCCCACATATATCGATATTTTTTCATACCATTCGTATCATTTAGTCCTATTATATCTGTATTGACAAATTACTTTTAAAATGTTTTTAGTTTGAAAAATTAAAACAAGGGCAGCTTGTGGTGTTTAAAATTGAACTGGAGAGACGATTGTCATGTTGACATGCGATTGCCTCGTTTGAATGCACTTTTTGACTAAAATATACCCAACGTCAAAACAACTGCCGCGTATTTTATTGACAAATATTTTGAGTTTCGTTGCAATATTTTTATGGGATATTACTGAAATAAAAAGTCAATCTGATTAGGATTCTTCTTCAAATCATATTGCATGTCATTATAACATGTAAGTTATTGTTACATGGCACAAATAAATCAATAGCTATGTACACAAATTCAATGAGTTGGAGCCATCGGGTTCAAACCATTTGGTTTATACTAAACAAACATTCAATGTCATTGACTGGAATAAAACTGAAACAGCTCCAGAATACCTAACTCACATGCTCTCTAACACAAACATAGCAATTCACGTCGCGATCCCGAAATAACAATATAAATAACTTTAAAAGGTATTTCTTTGTATCTCACCAACTGATTTGTGAACTGTTTGAAGTCTCGATAGAGATTAAAACATCAGATGAGCTCTGATCAACTTGACCTTGAAGATTAATACAAGAATCTTCATCATCCTCTGCTTGCTGGAACAATTGGTTGCTTTTGGCTAAAAAAATTCCTAACATATACTAAGTTACTGATTTTAATATACTCTACAAACTTTTGACGTGATAAAAATCTAAGAGTATATGTACTTTTGTATTATGTTCAAAATAAATTAATGCATATTCAAATTCTTTATGTTGTATTGGAATAATATTAATTAAATAAATATTTAGAAGCAAAATAAAAGTGTCCCATCTGATGTTTAATCATCTGTAGCTACGTATATATAACATTCGAACGCGTATTATTATTGGCATTGCATCGCGTGCGAGACTTGTCCTTGAAGACATGTGTCCATATTCAGATGGTCTGAAAACAAATATATATAACGTGCTCCTAGTATAACTATTTCCTCAAGAAACGTTTATAGTTAATTCTAAACAACATTAAATTAGAATAGGTAAAGGAGATTCTTAAGATTTTAAACGTTTATTTTAAGAAATTGGAAGATTTATCGCCTTTCCAATTCGGTGGTGTAAACTTTCTTCATACTTGGATTGCAGACTTGAGCGTACAATAAAAAGAAAGAAATATATAAAAATAACGCTCAATAAGCATTCCAGACTGAAATGTGAATTCTGTATTCTTTGTCTGAAAGTTTAATCTACTCTTTATACTCATTCAATAATCATTAAAACTAAGGTGTAATTAATGCCATCTAAATGAAAGTATTCGCGAAAATCTTAGATCTCACAATGCCATCTAGTTTTGTAACTACTTTTTTATTTCGCCTTTTTTATTGTAGATTTTTATTATCCTAGACTCTTTTATATTAAAAGTATAACTGATATTACTGTGAACACTTCTGATATTAAGTGCTTAACGTTACCCAAGATACAAGAAAGCAAACATATAACAATATTGTGATCAAAAGAAACCAGATTCAAAGGTTCCAGCACTTCAGCTATGCCGCAAAACACTTCCTAAATAACTCGAGTCCTCTTTTTTATAAAATGCAGTATTATCTATTGTGAGCCTTATCTTACGACTATCTTTAAATATTTACCAAAAAAAAGAACTTTTAAGAATCATAGATTGGTATAAATGAAGTTTTTAAATATTAATACAGTAATTTTATTTTTAAAATATTATGTTTTAAATATTAATACATATGTATTTTTAATATTCCTGGGAAAAGAATTGCATACAAAGAACGACTAAAGCTGCATTTTCAGGAATATCTCGTTACGATTACTTTATTATAGGAAAATCTCATTAAAAATTCATCAATTTATAATAAGACTGTCATACATCGTACTATATTTTCTATTCGAATTCAATTAAAATGTATTGCTTGTTGTAACAAAAAGGAAGAATTTCATATATTTTACATGAATTACTCTAATATATTTCATCACTTCGAAATTAAATAAACTAATACAAAATTACGCGGTTACTGACATCAACAAGACAAACATATAAACGAGCGCCACCTGTTACGAAATTGTTCAAAACAAATTATTCCCTATAATACTAAATGTAGGATTATAATGGTGTGCAAAGCTTTTAAGCAAATGTGTTTGAATTTCTCAAACAGAATAATACATGCTCAGTTACTATTATATTGCTTTATATATTCACATTTAGAGCATTCATTTCTATTTAGAAAGAACATTATGTTATAGGTACTTCTTTCAAATGAAACTTTATTTAATATGTCTACACAAACTCTATGTATAAATCAAACCATTTCATAGTAAACTTACAATTAGTTAGCAAACTTTTAACCTGGGAATAGAACTAATGTCACATGTAATTTTGGTAACTGTCATAAATCTTATGACACCGATGACACATAGTCTGAACTTGCACATTGTATGAACATATTGATGAGATTTAGACTCTACAATCACTTAATACATATTTTACTTGACAAATAAAAGATAATAGAATCATTTCAATATTTATTTTTAATAATTAATAAAGGGTTTTTCAACTTTTTAGCCTGCTTTGCTTTGTAAACTCTCAAAACCATCTTACTTGTCTAATTAATGTCTGTCTTACGTAGTTTCAATAAGATATTTTGTTACTTTACAACAATATATTAATAAATGTAATCTTTTAGAAAGATCACTTACATTGATATTCCTTACCGTACGTACTAAATGGAAATAATATCGATATATTAATTCATTTTTCCTAAAATGTTAAATTAAAACGTATAACACATAATATTTCATTGAAACAATTGAACGAACTACGTCCCAGTTACCATTCGCAGTCAATTTCAAAACCGCTCAGTTTATTACAAACGGGACAAAATGATTCCCATCCATTTCCATTTAATTACATGACATTTGAATATTCAACTGTGAAAGTGATTTGTCAGTGGAAATTTAGTTATACATGGTGTGCATTCTGTAAAATTAACAGTTCCAGGACGTGTCAATTCGTACATTAACATTTGATGGTTTGTGTATTGATTATGGTTTTACGTAAAGATAAATATAAAATATCATATAAATATATCTTCTTCGTTTTCTACCTGGCAATTTCCCAGCTTAAGCCAAGGTCTGCCTTACATGTTGTGAATAGTTTTGGCTAATTGTTTTTACAACCGGCCGCCTGCCTGACATCAACCCTCTTTGGGAATGTAATATAAATATACATGTATATATAAAATATGATTGTAATTACGACCATTTGTAACTCACACACATTTCCCATTACTCGTTCTTTGAAGTCTAAATTAATTGATGTTAAATTGCAAACGTTCTTAAAATGATCAAAAAATCCTTAATCAAATCAAATAATAATTATATCGTTTAGAGCTACTTTATTTAAGTATACTTATAAATTACGCTTGTTGATTTAATTAAAATTGGTTGTACGAAGTAACACGTATATTCGCCATTTTTTCCATATTATAAATAATTCTCAACTTTTTATTTTATTCAATACATCTCAAGTTCGATTTATATTTCTTTTCAGAGTTTTTCGTTTTTATATAATGATGTAGTTTGAGTTAAATTTTGTGGTATTATTTCTGTCTTATCTATTGATGTAATACATATAAATAAATCGAAAGATATTAATACATATATTAAACAATTCAAAAATAAATGAACTGAAAAGAAAGTCGTATCATTCCCATAAGAAACTAATCCCAAAATAATTAAATAATCTAAACGTACCTACACTATATAACTTAAATTGAAGAATACTATATTGAATTACATTAACGTTTGTAAGATCTGACATATATCATACATGTCTCTAAATAAATTCAAAGCTGTATAAAAAAAACATGTCCCAAAATCCTATTCAAATATTTTCTTTGATGGATCTTTAACCATATATGAAGATCATATGGTTTACAACTATTATAAATAGTTGTAAACCATTTGTTCTTTTTACTTTTACTACTGAATTAGGTTCTGTCAGATCAAATGTTGTTTAGACTATGCCTGTACGTATCCTCGTTATATTCTCTTCATTATAGTGGAGAGAAGCGATGGCTGTACATAGGTCACACTTGTGAACAGGTGCCGCCTTCATTACTGGTCCGCTCTGATTCTAGATTATGTGTTTAACTTTAATATTATTGTTATATGTAGTTAAAGTAAGAAGTAACTGCTATATACATACATAGTTAGAATAAAAAACTATAAACGGTGCTTTTTTATAACTGAAATCTACATTTTAAAGAGTACTCTAACAGATTTTTCTATGCTGTCTTTTCAGACAACTAATTAAATTATTATATAGTAACTATATAAATAAACATGCTTTTGACATTATTTATATGTTTTTTAATATACTAAAAATATTATCTAGTAATTTCAAGGAAAAACGATATGACTTAATATCTCGTTTATGCACGACAATATCGTATAATAACAAAGAAATGATATAATATGCTATAAGGGATTATGAAATTATTGTATTGAGACGAGGAAATTATTGTGAAATAATAAGCGAAACAAAGAGAAGATAATATATGAAAGCATAAAATATAATGTCTTAATAATATTATCAATATAATAAAAAAAAATGGGTACTGTTTACTAAGTTGTCGATATATAATTTTAATAGTGGTAAAAACTGTCTGCGCGCTTCATTAAAATAATACCTAGAACAAAATTTAAGAATATAGTAATTATGATGTAGGTTAAAAATAGACTCGGAAGCAAAGCTGCGAAAAGCAGCTAGTGTTAATAAAATCAACATAGATTGAATCCCATAAAAAATATAAACGTCTATCAGTGCGTCACGTTTTGACAATCACGTACTTATCGATAAAAAGATTTCGTATGAATAGTGAGAGAAATGAAATTCCGTTGCCAGGGTTTTATTCGATTTGAAAAGGATTATTTTAAACGGTATACCTTCCTTATATTGTCTACGCAATCCTAAATCCCTGACACAGCATCCCTATACGAAACACATCAGAGAGATCACTAACGTGCGAACAGAACACTAATCCAGATCAGCGCCAGGACATCTGCTTGTTAGCAGGCGTTTTATACAGACGCCTGCCTGTATCACACCGTTAGTCTTGAATAGAGTAGTTCATGTTATAGAAAATAAATATTCAAGTACAATAAATACACAATCATATATAAAACATGTTCTACTTTCTATTGTAAATATTCATGGCGTATAAAATATCATTTAATTTGAAATGTTCTGACCTACTTCAGTCGGTTATTATCGCAGCGTTCCAGTGATTGTTCAATTAAAATTGGCAGCTCCTAGAACTGTTGTTAAGCTGCCTATATAGAAGGTCATTAATGCTTTTACATCCTTAGTCCGAAATATACTATGACGTATACAATGACGATAATGCTAAAAGAGTAGAAAAAAAAATGGACTCAATGTAAAAAAGTTTACTACATCACAAATAATTGATGATCAAATTGGTTTGCAATAAAAAATAATACATAAAACAAAAGCAAAATCTATATCTTACAGTTTATAAAAATTATTATTTATTTCAGCTGTTAAAACATCATTCGTCAAAACATTGCTTATGTATAGAAAGTATATGTTATAAGTATAGCTATATAATTAATTTAGTGGAAAAAAATATTGAAATATTAACATTTTACTTAGTAGTTCTCGTAATAAATATTAACAAAATACTTCCTGAAACATCAAATCAATAAGCTTCTCTTCAGTCCTAGTGAATTTAAAACAGGATAAAATTGTATTAAAACAACGCACGGATATCCATTGTGGCTTTTTTAATCACAAGACATGATATTAAATATTTCCCTCGCCTGTTCCGGGATTGGCTGCACTTAATTCATGAACTGCATTATCTGTTACATTATACGTAATACATTCATTACAATATATGAGATTTATACGTAAATCCATAACAATAAATTGAACATTTTATGACTGCTTAATGCTCATCTGATGTTCGCTGAGTTTTTAATTACGGAACTCCATAAATTATTATCGTGTACCTTATTAATAATTTGATTTCTCAGTGTCAGCACTTTTCATGGCGAATGTCATGAAATTTCATGGCTCACGTCAAGATGTCAACCTTCCATTTTATATCCCTACTCTGATGGGATTTGGAATAAATCTTCATCGAATACGAATTATTTGACAATAGAATACATTTATATGTATTTTAATCGTAATAATATACATATTTCTATCCATATATATAATGTATTTAACATTTAAAAAAATATCATAAAAAATTATTTTTTTATAGATTGTTACTTTTATAATCATTAAACCGAATTCAATTATAAAGCATAAAAAGACTCCAAAGTATATCCCATAAGTTATAAATAGCCATAATTACCATCTGGCGTCAATGTGTCCAGAGTTCTTAAATCCCATCGGCTTTCAGGAAACCATGATGTCATAAAAATGACGCACTCATTAAACGCCGCAAACCATAAACTGTGGGGACCCCGTAATTACTCCATCCTCTAATAAAACTTTTAATTTAAACACAATTATTATAAAGGACTTCAAACATGTTAATTTGGATTAATTCTTGAAGATAGCAAGTTAACCCATTTCAAATCTAAATTACGTCGTTAAGAATTTTGAATATCAATACTTACATGGCTCTAAAACTTTAGGACAAACGAAATCTTTACACTAGTAGACTTAATATAATAAATACATTTCATAAATCTATTCTCATATCATAAAGTAGAACAAGATTCTCACAGTATGATTGTAGTTTTCCTTTTTGTATAAAAATACCACAGCTATATTAACTGTCTATTTCACAAGCACAGATGGTCTCTTAAAGTTCACGGTGTTGAACCCGTGACATAATTTTATTGTAACCGTAAGATGACTCATTGTTATATATTGTTTAGTTCATCGTGCTTAGTTATTTTTTTCCATAATTATATTGACTGTTGCTCCATGTCTCGCGATACAAAAAGATTCAATTCTGATGCGCTGTTCATTAATTTGATTCTGTATAATCATATGTCCATTCGAATTTCATAATAGAAATTTACTATTTATATGTGAAGTGTCATTATAATTATATCATTATTTCTAAAATTTATTATTTCTATCAACACAAACATATTTTTATATTCGTCAACTATTGCTCGCGACATTTTTGTTCGGATATCAACTAGCTATCTCCGCAGGAACTTTGTTTAATTAATATGATCTGTATAAAAAGTAAAAGTTAAGAAACTAATGATAAATGTCTTCGATTAAATGTAAATAAGTAATACAAGAATAATAGGTTTGTATAATACCTTGTTGGCTATTCTAAAATTTATCCGAAGACCTCTTTACTGAATACAATTCAAATTGGGTAAATGGTCTAAACCACTATAATAGGTAATACACAGATAGTACAACTTTTACGTTGCCAATATTAATATAATTATATGAATATTTATCCATTTATTCAATAATTACACCTTGATTAATTAATTCACAAAATAATTATAAACTCATTTTTACTCAGTAATTCAAAAAACGCAGACCAGTACAATTGCATCATTACTTAAACAAATTAAATATTACGACTTCCCATAATTTGAAAAAGAATTTTTCAAAATGAACAATTTTAATTAGTATAAAAATATGTACTTGTATTAAAAAATTTAACCGTTTTAACAATTCCATTTAGATTTCTAAAATATCGGAGAGTTATGAATTGTACTTGATATTTGATTACCTAAAACTAAGTTACCAAAACTAAAATGAGATAGAGACAGCATCAACATCACCTTCTAGCACTAAAAAGTGTAAATTTTCCCCTCAAACCGTTTGCTGAGTAACATTTTCTCATTATAAAGAGCGCTGCCCCCTGGGGTAAAGGCAGTCTCCGTAAATCTTGTGTACTTGGAGTTTGTGCAATGGATTTATGGCCGTAGGCTCTGATGGTTGACGCTGATTATAAAAATGTGGAAAACAAGCAACGACTCACCAAGTTTCGTAAGGATTTTTCAGAACATAAGAATCAAATTTTTCTTCAAATTTAAAGACTTGTTAAAATATAATATGGGATAATATAAGAAAAAAAGTAATTCCGTGTTCATAATCATATACACATGTCAAAATTATTCTATACATATGAATTGTTACAATAGAACAAAGAGACGTACAACTTTTTATTAAAAACGTCTCTTTATTAAGACGGGAAAAAAGTTGAGATAAAAATGCACACAGTTAATATGAGCGTATGAAGGAGATGACAAAGATACAAAGCTACATAGGATGGGTGGACGGCAAATATATTTGATATGCAAAAATATAACACGCTTCTGAGAAAACTCCGCTAGAGAGAGAACAAAATGAAATATTACGCCACATTCGATGGCAATTTGTTAACTTGAATAATGTATAACGGTCTAGTGATAAGAATAATGCAAAGACATACAATGCCTGATAATTAATGAATGCTATGCGATTTTCATCATTAACGCACCGTCGATAAAACATAATACATTCATGAAATGTACGTTATAACCAGAATAGTCGATAAGAACGAATTTCGCTCCCCACGTCCAATCACATGACGAATCAGATGTGAGGGAAAGGATATTGACGGCTATTTTCCGCTCTTACGCCCTTCAATAGAAATTCGCTTTCAATCGCCAAATTCGTACATCCAATTTTACCGCATACCTTAAAGGTATTAAGACTCATTATCGTGTGTTAATTTTGGATATATTGAACAAAATATGTGTTCAATCATTTCCGTAATAGAGGCTATAATTTGCAGGCTGCAGAAATAAGACAATTTTTTACCAGATTAACGTGCGATTTGGTTATTAAAGCTTTTTAATAATTCACAACAAGGAAATTAGTTTGGAATTTCTAAATAAATATAATGAAAAATATAAGTATTTTTGTAACAAAATAAGTGTCAAATGATTCTATAATCCAGATAAGAAGTGATGCCAAAAAAAATGTATCAATATACTATAGTGTCATTAGTAAAAAGATTCATTGCGTAGAAAATCTGGCCCAGGTCTGTTCTGTGCGGAATACATTAGTGGTGTCGAATTGGAGCGGTCAGTTCGTTCGTGCGATGAATACATTCTTATTGTTTCCCTTTAAATTGCTCCCCTTAACGGCGATTGCATTGTAAAGGCGTAGTGTGTGGATCGCAACAGATATTTTACCAGTAAGTGGGGTGTAAACGAACGGACGTGTGTTGAATAAGGATCATAACATAAATATAACATTATTAACTTATATGTGATCCGTGATTGCAAATAATATAATGGCAAATTTAAATATTCATTTCAGTTTCAGCTTACACATGACTTTATTTTTCTATTTGAATTGAATTTGAATTCTACAAGTTTTATGAACGAAAAATCAACTGTTTTGCGATATATCACATTTCAGTTTTATAATAAGCACTTTCAGGCGGCAATGACTTTTCTTATAATATTTTATTGCTTTCCACGAATCTTTAATATTTTAAAATTTATATGCTGCTAAAGTGCTGTAAGTAATATTTACTATTATTATAACTTAAAGGTATCTGTATATTATTTTGATATGCATTTATTTTTTATCCAATGGTTTTGTTATTCTGGAAAACATTACCAAAAATGTAAGGAAGATTGTGCGGACACACTATTTATTCGGAAAAACTCCTTTGTTCCTAGAGAGATACAAATATCTAACAAAAAACTGAAACAAAAGTTTAGAACTGAATTATTTTCCTGTTCCATCGCTGAAGATTGTCATGTAGTATCTCACAGTTTTTCAGTAATTATTGAAGACTTTAAAAGATGATAAGTATTTTAATTTAGTTCTTAAGTTATATTTATCGCTTTAAAATAGCGATTGACATTTTAAACTATTAAGATTCGATTCCCAGAAAGAAACATCACTCATGAAGTAATTATAGCTAAAGGTCATGCGTAAAGGTTAATTTAACAGGTTCTGAATACTTACATAGAAATAGTTTTAGTTCACATATTAATATCATGAGAGTAAAGACTCCATTTTTATTAAAGAAAATGTAAAGATGTTATTATAAGAAATTTGAAAACGTGCATATCATAAAATATTTTTTGTTTATGGGCCTCGAGTTTTTTACGTTTGTTCTGTCATATTTTCCAATTCCAATGTCATTTTTTAAAAATAATGATATTGGAATTCATCGAATTTTGGGTAATGTCATTATTCTATTTAAAAAAATTAATAACTTTGAACACAGACCAAAACAACTTTTTATTTTAATTTTTATTTATAATTTTACTTTAGCATAATCATTCATTTTAAATAAAGCTTTGTATCTTTTTTGTGAATTCAAACAAAAGTCGTTTTGTGTTTGGCTCCACATAGAATTACAACCGTGACGATGGACCAACAAATGAACTCGTTAAAAGTGATTAACACTACGTGCAATACAATTAGGGGAAAGTTAATGTGATTACGAGCAAAAAACTGAATTAACACATTCAACAATACATTTGATGTGCATTTCAAAACAATACTAAATCAGGCCTTATAAAGATTAAATTATAAATATATACGTTTTCTAAATAATAACAAACAATCTAAAATTTTTGTTATTATAAAGATATCAGTCGTAACAGCTAATTATTTTGTAGATGAAGCTAAGTTTTTAACATTTTTTTATCAATTCATATAGCAGAACGAATAAAAATACACGCTGTAATATTTTTTGCTACATGGCGCCTGTAATCCAGACTCTCACAGACCACTTGATACAAACTAAAAGGATCTTGTTTGCAATAAAATCGTTAGGCCAATAAGCAATACAGATATGAATTTATGAGACGATTGAACATCAAAGGAACGGTTAACGCGAATCCGATCGCAAATCGGTCCCGCTTATTCGGCAATAATAAAAACACTCCAAATAACCCCATAAGCTCGGCCACATGTGCTCAGCGAACTTAGTTACAACAGTTTATTGTGAACCGTTAAATTTTACAACCATGCATAAGGTACCATAGATTAAAAGCACAGATGGACCATTTTAATAAAATGTGACCTGAAATGACGATACATAAATGAACTGGGACAGATTCTTTTTGCAAATTACAGTAATTCTTTTCGAAACAAAAGCATTACTAGAAATTTAATAGATATTTTGTACTTTCTTTTATTTTTGACAAATAATATGAAGGCACTTCTATAAAATGATAAACAGTGAACTTTTCTATGTGTTAACGCTGACCACGACGAGTTTTACGTATTTGGGGTCGCTTTTTCTGTTTTTTATCTTAAAGTTTGTAACATTTCGTCACATGTCCCTAAAATTTTTAACGTTGAATTAAAAATGCTATGTTATGAATTATGCAATATAAAACACATTTAAGAGTTTTTTGAAACAAAGTAATACAAGTGCTAACTCATTTGGTCTTCTCCATAAATCATCGTAAAATTCAAATAATACAATAACATTTTTTAATTTCATACTGTAATATTAAGTATTAATGAACACCCCACATTTTATTTGAGAATTTTAAATACATATTGCTATTACGTATATGCTATTGAGCGTTGCCTCTTTATTTTGAAAAATGCTCTGCATCGATTTAGATGATTTTGTATAAAGATAACTATAGTGAAAGAATAAGACAATTTACTATAAAAAAAGAAGAATTTTCTGGATCTGCAGAGTAGAATATATGAATATAAACTGCCGATAAATAAATGAAATTAAACCTTTCTATATTTTATCAAGAACGCGCTACAAGAAAATACAAACAATACAAATATTTAAAAAGTCATAAACAACATAACTTAACTGAAAGCCTGTGGGCAGCTCGGTCAACAGCTGTGACGAGAGATAATTCTTCACAGAATATTTCTGACATGAGAGGGAAAGTCAAAACACTTTATTTATTTATGTACGATACTGTCACAGCCACCTGTTAATTTTCTGTATGGAAAATGGAGGAAAGAAAAGCCAGGCATCTAAGTTAGTGAATAAAAATGTAACTAGATCTATTCAATGTCTTTAAAATATCGTTAAAATCTGTTCACCGAGCATCCCTCTATATCAGTGATTTTATTGACATTTCTTTTGAATATAACTCATTATTTTTTTTGAATATTTCTATTAAACTCATGATATATATGAAATCTGTTAAATTTTATAGTGTTCAAAGCGTTTCCGCTCGTCAATTCCATGGATAGAGGCTGAGCCGCGCAATACAGGATTAGAGCTTGCTCTCTCCTCCACGTGAGAAAGATAGCTTAGTTGTTTTGTTCCGTGCTATTCAAGGGATTTGTAACAGGATTAGGACTTGTAGACAATAGTGTTCAGGTTTCAAACTTCAATTTAATTTACAGTGTACCGTTAAGTTCAGCAAATTCATTCCTCCATTTTTGATACAAGAGAATTCTTTTTATTTCCACGAAAATTATCTGTTACACCCAACGAGTCGTTTAATATTAAATAACCTTACACATTAAAGAAACCACAAAAGCTGGGGCCATTAAATCTCACAATTAATAATAAAGAGGTCGCACGTGTCCCCCATTACGATTCCGACTAAGAAATTTATGATTTGAACCAATACAGCTCCTAATATAGATAGAGAGAAATATTTGCACGGATAGACATTATATTACAAAACTTTTGACTTTATATACCTATATACATTTTGTATATATAGAAATTGTTTCACAAATTAATCTAAACAACGTTGATGAGTGATCTATTTATAAGTATTTAACCATACGATATATTAAAACTTTAAAACTAAACAAAACTGTTCCGTTGAAATATTTCTGGGGATAAATGATATATATATATGAAACTTACTAGTTGTTCTAACATCAATACAATTATTAGTACAATACAAGTTTATTAATTGAACGTTTTATTGTTCTTATAAAGTTATCTGTGACGAAATTTGGGATCTTGATTACATTTCACGAATAAAATTTCAAGAATAAAAATATCTAAGCGATTAATGATGACACTGAGCTAATTAATTTCTTATGACTATTGTTATATATTTTTTGGTTATATCTCAATTATAAATTCAAATATAATACGACAATATTTCTAAGAAACATACTAAGGCGAAAGTAATGATGTAATATGCAGAACCGTCCAAGTTGCATATTTAACGAAAACATTGACGCTAGTTTAAAACGCGTTAGTCACATGATGAATGTCATGAGAATACTCTTTGATCTGTTGAATTAAAATTATGAAGTTCATAGTGCAATTTACAAGCGACGTTGTACGCAATGAAAATGTAAATAATATACTACAATAGACCTGGTCGCCTATTGTTAGAATTCAATAGTTAAGTTCCAATAATATTGAGATTTAACATTGATACATTTAATTCAAATCTTTTTGAATAAAGCATATATTTGCCACATCTGATACAAATCCGTTCACGCATTAATTATTACAAAATATGTATTTAAATAATTAACTCCTCTTAATATACTATGAAAGGAGTAGGTGTCAATTCTGTACACAGATTTCTCGGATGATGTCATAAATGTTTTAATAATTTCTAATACTCAAAAATACTCGACCACTATTTAATCTATACTAATATTATAAAGCTGAACAGTTTGTTTGTTTGTTTGTTTGTTTAAAAGCGCTAATCTCCGAAACTACTGGTTCGAATTGAATAATTCTTTTTGTGTTAGATAGTCCAGTTATTGAGGAAGGCTTTAGACTATATAACATCACGCTACGACCAATAGGAACAAAGATATAGTGGTAAATGTGTAAAAAACGGGAGAAATTATTTCATCTTTGAAGCCTTCCGTAGCGTGCGCCGTGAAAACGGTTCAAGATACACAAAAAATATGTATTAAAGAATAATAGCTCTTTTAAGGATCTAAAAAACAGCCCGCGACAGTATATGTCTATCTTTTAAGATTAACTCACAAAAACCGTTTTTATGGTACCTAATTTGGTCGATATAATTTGTTTCAGTTGTATCAACATAATAATATTAATCTTTATTCAAATAGACAAATAAATATGTTATTGGTTAAGAGTACTTCATTGTGAAAAAAAAAACATAGGTTTTATCCTGAAAATTCTACGGGAACTCGACCATTCCGAAAACCCCACAAGAACGGGAACTATGTGGGAAGAACCAAAAATCTGCCGTAAGTCACTATTCCCCTCAGACGGAGTCGCGGCAAAAGCTAGTATTCAATAATCAAATTATTGACAAGGAAACCTTTTGAATTAAATTTAGAACATATTCTTTGAATTCTATTTCTAAGAATTTATTTGATTCGTATAAAAAATAAAATAAAAGTGGTATTATTTTTCTTTGGTTTGATATAGCTATAATATTATTCACCTTTCTACTGTTCCTCTGTCATCACTGACAGAAGACTGACAAGGTATGAGGGTAGCGAGTTGAGAACATGCATGGCCTAGACAGAAAAAAAAAGTTTGATTTGACTGGGGTCGTGTGACCCTTGTAAGCATTGACTACAATTACACGATTTTCATTCAAAAGAATTCTTATTAAAAAATATTTTTTTATTAATATAATGTTTATAAATGTTTAGACATCACTAACTTGAGAAATCCAAAATGACTTGTATAAGCACAAAAATAGATTTAAGATACTTTCAGATTTTGAGTATATTAATACATATATAGGTAAAATGTTCAGTGAATATTTTTTATTACCCGTTGTGTTACAATTTCTTTCAATTATATCCAATTCAATGAAAACTTTGTACATTTAAACTCAGCTCCTGTTCCGCGGTAACATTCTCAGTGTTTTGTTTGTAACTTGCACCAAACTATAAAGCCTCAAAACGTAAAACACACAGCCATGCGAAGCCTCACTCAGTTCCAGTATAATGCCTTTGTGAGCACTTTTCAAGACACGTATTCTTCTAGAAATTACTTCATGTTACACAAAACTCAGTTATAAAATGCCTTTTTATGTTTATTTTTTAATTTACATTTACATTTTATATGTCCTCGTTTACATTTTAAAAGATTAATATTATTGTTATCATGACCTAATAGAAATGTTTTCATTAACAACAAAATTCATATTTAAGAAAGAAAGAAATTAGTATAAAAATATTAATTAGTAAAGAGAAATTTGATACGAAATTTCAAACTATTCAACTTAAATGATATTAATGTCTGAGACACGTGCGATAATGTTCGGTTTATTATTATTTTGGCGAAATTATTCCAAGCACAGGATGTGAACTCGTTTACTAACAACGAATACATATAGAAAATTACCACTAAATGTCCATAAAGATCAGAATAACAAAATATTCTCAATATTGGAATCAATTTTTATTAAAAAGCCCATTAATTTAAAAAAAATACCATATGTCTTTGGATGATTAATATTAGAATTTTGAATAGCCAAACATAAAAAATTTAAAAGATAATGGGAAATCAGAGATAATTAGAAAAAAAATTAATTAAAGATTACACTCTAGGGAGAATAAAAAATATGCAATATATAAGAATTTAAAATTAATTATATTGATATAGTTCACACCCGTAAAAAAGCTTTGTTAGGGATGTCAAACATAGAACAAAGGAATTATTTTTCTTTTTCCTTTGTCAACCTAAAATTTCCTTTGTATACCCGTAACTGCTATAGCAGTCAGAGGGCTCACCCTCGTTTGGTGACTAGATCTTTTTTTTTCAGGATACACATATAAAACATAGTTTTGCCAATATTCGGGTAAAATATTTAATAATTTTCATTTATATTAATATCCTATTCAAATAAAACGCGTTATTTTTACCTTACAATTTTAGAGAAATAGTTAAGTCTTGCACATTTTAAAATTATTGATGAGTTCTTATATTGAACAATTTACAAGTTAGCAAGTTATATTCAAACATAATCAGGTATATATAAATTTACATAATACATTATTTTGAGACCGTAAATAGGAAAATAATTATGTTTGTTTAATGTTGGAATCAAGCAAGCGGCGCCGTAGATATGATTGTGACAACAACAGACTGCCCCAAAAAGATTCACTGCGCCGATTAAAATCTGACCTATTCTTATTTAAAGGGAAATTGAAAAAGTTAATTTTTAAATGCAAGCGTTTTTAAATTTAAAAATGCAAATTCTAGAATTGCGCGAAATCGGTCAGCCGTAGTATCGACGAAACACATTTTTTAATTCCCAGTTTTCATGCAAATTTTTTCCTGAAATGATTTTGTTTTTTTACTTAGTTTTTAGAGCACCTCATTATATAGTTTTAAATAAAGGAGAATACTAACAACGTATTAAGTGTCATTTTCCTAACAAGACACGTACGTCTCTTGTAACAAAAACACATAATTTATTCACAATTCATATTTCATTCAACAGAAATGTAGCCTTTATGTAGACGTGTTAAGAGCTACGCTCGTCATAAATTAAGAACCATCTCAGTTTTACAATATAGATAATGCAACTAGTATTTGCAATTTGAACTTTAATCTCTTTAACATAAGAGACGTATTAAGCGAAGTAAGCGTGGTATTTGCGTTATAAAGATGAATGATACCGTCTTTGTAGGTGGCCCATGACAGACAGATGCTCCCCTTCATCCCATACATCACAGTTCACTCGTATTTTTTAATTTTAGACTTCCAGACGAAATTCGGAGTAAACATAAACGATTTACTTTGTTGATTGGAACGCGGTGTTTAGCATACAGCTCCTAAACTGAGCTTCTAACGTTATAGAATGTTCCTGTGATAATTAGGAACAGTCTCGCCTAGAGGCTATTTAAAGCCGACAAGTACCAACAATGCCAAGTGTATTTTACTCCAAATGTAATGTAATGTAATAACACCAATTACATCCACGCTCGTGATTACATTTTCTTCTAAATTGTCTAGTTATTCGGATAAATTATTAGTTAAACAAATATTATGATCAGTACATATGTATGTATATGTAAAATAGTAATCCAAAAATATGTTCTAGATATTTTCAACATGACTGTAATTACTTGTATACACGCACATAGAAATTAAATGTTTCAAATCAAAAATATAGAGCCGCTTCACTTAAATAGAATATGTTAGGTCGTTTTTTAAACAAATATTTATAACATAGAAAGTTGTATTTTCTTTATTATTAAAAGTCCATTTTCAGTTTTCAGTAAAGATTTCACCAGTAGGTTGTAAAATAACTACTTATTTTAACTATAACCATATCATGGAACTATACATTAACAATGTATATATTCGTACTTTGTGTTCAATATAATTTTATTCAACTGCAACATAACAACTTAAGTGTAATAAAACTGTTATAAAATAGTCTTTGAATGTCGTTGTATTATTAATATCGAATATGATATGCTCCGTAAACCGTCGACCCGAAATTCATTGCATGCAATAACACAAACCCCATGAGAAGTCATACGGGAAGTCCGAAGACATATCTCAAGCTGAATGGTTTCTTAGTTATTAACTATGTTGTATTCGGTATTTTATCATTCAATCACTTGATTTATATCTTGGGACAAGTCTTGGGTTCGTCTTTACGTTATTATTACAATATATCGATTAAAAGGAATAATCAAATGAAACTAATATTTTTCGGATTATACCACGCGACTCTATTTTTGTAAAAAACTACATACTCCCGGCGTTTCGGTTACTTTTCAGCAACCGTCATCATGAAGAGTAGCCAAACATCGGGAGCATGTAGGTTTTTACAAAAATAAAGTCACGTTGTATAATCCGAAAAAATATTAGATTCATTAAAAGAAATAAAACTTGCGAAAATCTTTTATCTCATTATGGATTAATCAAAATAAAATTTTCGTGATTTCTGACATTTTCATAGTTTAAAAGATCAAAATTAAAAAACCAAATTTCTTTCCCTTCACGTTCGAACATGTAATATTATTAGGTCTGTAATTTTATCAAACTAATAAAGATTACGATCGTCATGGGTTTGATTTATTTCATGGCAGCGGCTTCGTGACCGTTGTAACCATATATTGATTGCTGAAAAAAGTATTTTTAATAACTCACTCCGCTTTTGAACATTCACCTACAACACTTAATTTTATTAATACCCAATTATCGCTTATAGTTTTATATGTAGGAGTTATCTGTACTGTTTTTAGTGGTTTCGATTTGAAGTTTCCTTAACATAAAAAGGGTAATAGTTAAATTAAACCGCAGTAAATGATGATGTATTCATTAGCGTCTCCTTCAAGGGAACTACAGACCACACACAGGCTCTCCTTTGACAACTATATTAGAGGCTCATCGACACCACTAACTAGAATTTAAAATGTTATAGTTAAATTTAACATTATCAAGCTTTATATGTACTATTGATTTCTGAACAATTTATCTTCAAAACATAGAAAACCTCATAACTGTATAATAATATTTTTTATAGCGTATGTATACCATTAAAAATAATATAAATTTTATATGAGTCATAATTTAATCAATTGATTTCATGATTACGTAGAAAATATTTGAAGTAACAGCTACATATATGTAGGTACGATTTAAAAACTGTTAAATCGCAACCAGTATCAGTACAACCGGTCCTCTTAAGAACAATTTATCTCAAGCGAACGTTTGAAACTGAAGCGCGGCGCCATTTGTTACAGCACAATGAAGCTAAGACTTCCGTCACTCACTATGAGATATTAATTAGACCTTCGCTTAACTTACCTATCAAATGATAACCGTAATTATATTAACCAGAATATACGAGTATAACGTTTTTAAAATATATTTTTTTATACTGAAATTAAAGGCGATGAAAACAGTACCATTCCTTATATTCTTTGTATCCAAAACACAAAATGAAAACAGCCTTTAATCTTATACAATGAAACATATATTTCTATATACAGTGATGTTTTAACTGAGAATAACAAGTATTTCCGCCATGACAACCTCTTAAACTATTTATTTTTTATCAAATGAGTGTAGAATATTGATTAACAATATAAAAATATTGATAACATATAGTAATCATAATTATTAATTATCAGTGTAAATATGTAATTATAATATTAAGTTACAAGTGTTGAGTGTGGTAATGGCTTCTGTGTACTTGATAACACAATATTTTGCAATACCTATATTAAAAAGAAATAAATTTCATCATTTCCTTTCTAAAACATTGATAATAATGATATCTTTCGCAAGTATTGATTTAAATTTTAAATGAAACTAATATTTTTATTATTTTTAACGGCAGACGAGATGTCTACCGTGATCACGGTTGTTGCAAGGTAATCAAAACGTCGGTCGGGAGTACATACTCCCTGCATAGTGAGACGAAACCTCTTAGCATCCAATGGATTTAGGTTAGGTTTAAGAGGCCCCTATCTAACGCGCGTTAAACGCTCACCTCCGCTGTCCAAGCTCCTCTTTCTACCTAACCAAATTTGAAAAGAACCAGTGAGTAGTAAGAAGAAAATATTAATTTCATTTAAACATTGATAATATTCGCGCATAATGTTACAGCAGTCCGATCAGAACGAACATCTATATACTTTATGAATCTCTCAACTACCTTTGAGCCACGAAAGTACATTAAAACGATTACGATCTGATCATCACAGCTTTATAAAATAGTTATTTAAATAGGAATATCCAAATAAGAATCAAACATTCTTGTTATTATCATTTGAAAACAAGAAACAAGGCAAACAAAAAAACTTATTTTGTGTGTACACAACCTGCTAACTAATTAGAACTATCGTAATACTTTTTATTAAAACGATCAATTAGTCTTCAATCATATAGTCTTAGATATATTTTATAAGTTTTAATATGTAATAATTATTATTATAATATAAGTAGGTTTTGTAGTTTTCCTGGAACCTCTGGTTGCCACCCTACATAATTAACCAAGTTACTATTGTTCATACTCCACATATCTGTGATATTTCATACCAGCTTCCTGTTACTGAATGATCATTCCAATCAATCTGCTTAGCGTTGCATCTCATTAAGGTCTTGTCTTTCGTCGGTCATCTTGACGTTGTTGGAATTAATTTTAGTTTCAAAAATTCTTTTAACTTACCCAGAGTCTTAAAAGGTGTTGCCTTTAAAAATATACCTTAATACTTTTGAAGTCATAAAATATAAAATCCTTAAAGTTCTAAAGTCGGTTTATAGGTTATATTAGTACTCATAAAGTTCAAAAACGTAAGCCATGGGAACTTCTGAATTAATAAATAATGACTTGCCTTTTAAAAACATTAATCCTTCAGTGAAGCTTCGGCTAACAAGTTTTGAAATTCAAATTTCCGATCCCTTTTTCACAGTTTCGGTAAACATTTTTGTTAAAAATACAAATGGAGTTATTTCATTACTAAGAACCTTAATAAATGTTTTTAAAATTGTTCTTCTATAAAACTTGGAATTAAATAAAACATATATAGACAGATAAAAATCGAAATTATTGTTTTTCTATTCGTTAAAAATACTAATCCATGGCACAAAGAAAATGTATTTTTATCACTTCCACCTAAAAGTCGAGACAAGTTATGATAGAAGCTGTAAAAATTTCGTGAGCTTTGTTTTCTGTTATGATAATGACATCACATTTAATCTTAAACAGGACTAACTCAAAAGCATTATGGTCTGTATTTATTTAGATTTATATAACTGGTTTCAACATTTTGGGTACATAATAAAATTATTTAAAGGATTTTTATAAAATATGGTATGTGTGGATCAATGGACATACATATATGGATCGATTTGTTGGTAACCCTTTAAAGTATAAACTGTTGGAAATATTTTAATAAAACTTTAAAATAATATCATTCATTCATCAGAAGTACGTTAGACTATGTTTTGTCCTGTGGAATTCCCCTATGAAAAGCCACATGACATATTATGTATATTATATGAAATCGATCTTATACATTGTTAAATGAATACATTATTTCCTGGTCTCTAAATCTATTCAAGCAACGTGTTCTTACGATTAGACGCTTGCAACGTAAATATATAACCAATACTAGCTATAAGAAAATATATAGAAACTTAAGTTAAATAAAGAACGTTAATCAGGAATTCAAATTCAAAAGGCCTTAATAGTTAATGCTTATTAATAAACTAGCATGCTTCAATATTCAACAACTCAAATCTTGATGTTGCGATTTTCAGAACTATCCCATATGCATACGTAATGACGATGACCGTAATGAACCTGTTCAAGAATAAACACAAACAGAACATATACAAGTAATATGTCTTACATGTGTGTACTTTAATTAAATCGGAAGCCATAAAGCACAATTAGCAACACCTAAACACCTAATACCCATTCATATTACCTGAACAATCTTGAAATGCCGGAACTAAATGTTTAGTTAAACGAAAATCGACTCTAAATGATTATCAAAAGGAATGTAAAGGGTTGTGTGAGCCGAATGTAAAGTAAATTGTGGTAATGTGTTGATAATTAGCTTCTCCAACAGCACCGGTAATATTGTATTTGTGCCATAATATCAAATATATCCTAATGATGTGAATTAAACTGTAATATTTCGTTGTATGGTTTAACTTGTTACTGTTTCATTAAAAGCCTATCTCGTGTATTACTTATATTGATAAAACTTTCAATTAATATTTTTTACGAAACTTCATTTAAAACAGTTAATGTAATAAAAATGAAGAATTTTTTTTATGTTAAAAGTGCCAAACGTGCAGACGGCTTACTTTGTGGGCAGTAGCCATCGTCGCTCATGGACATTCGCAACATCAGTATAGTTAGTTTTTTAGGAAAAGAGAAGGATGGAAATGAGGGAATATCAGGAAAAAGTAGAAATAGGGAAAATGCAACCGGCTCTCTCACTCGTCAGACGAGTTGCAGCCATTAAAAGCCATTAAATCACGTCGATCTTCTGTTAGAGAGTGTGTTCGAGCTGTGGTTACATTACTATAACTAAGCTCAACCACCTTGTAACAAAATTATTTTTTTTAATTTAATTGTTGATATATAAAAATAATAAAAATAAAGCAAATATTGTACATTTTCTTATTTCTGATTAAATAACATAAATCACAATTATGAGGATTATTAATGAGGGAATATAATATATAACATTTTTTAATAGACATTAAGTAAGATGATTACAAAACAAAAGATACCATATGCATACACTATGTAATGAACGCTCTATAAGAAAATACATTTTAACGACTCGTTATGAATTATGAGTTCATTTGTTGCTCGTTTCTTCTTTGTAAATACATATTATTTTTCTCATTGTGAGAAAATATAGTGAAAGAAGTATAAAACAATAAGAGTAGTGCTAGTAAGTATGTTTGACTTTGTTATAATTTATCAGTTACTTAAAATGTTAAATTATTATTTTTATTTATAGTTGAGGTAAATCAATGTAATAACAAATAGATTTATTAGAAAATGTGTTAAAATTTTAACACAACTTTTCATCAAATAATTGGTTACTAAAATGTTTGTTACTGAAATAAATGTAAGAATATTGTACTACATACATACGTTAATTAAAGATTTTGAAATTCAGACTCAGTAACTAAACATTTTTAAACACACAACGAAAAAGTTCATTTTATAAATATATATTTTTGTGTAATAAAGGATATATATATATTTTTTATATTTCAAATTATCTTTTAAGTTCATTTTTATGTTATGTAACATTTGTTTGTTTTATAAAACAAAGTAATAGTATCAAATAGATCAAAAATTAAGTATCAATATTACTTTATTTACCCGAAATTGCTATATTTAAAAAAACAAGCTTCATTTAATTAAGGGGAAGTATATTGAAACAGCGAAACGAAAGTCATGTTCTATAATTGAAACAACACACATTTAGATGTAACAATATCTTAAAAAGGCTCCCTTAATATTTCCACTCAAAGCATTTTAGGCGAACACTGTTAATTAATTCTTACTTCTTAGATGCCGTATCGTAACAACTGTTCCGATATGCCTCACAACTTAAACATTCACTGCTTATTTTGGAATCCGTCTCTATATTTGGATATGAATTCAATGCTACATTGAAATTTCTCCTACCGACAGACGATAAAACAGGGTGAAAACTTCCGATATATTTAGCTAGCAATGAATTAGATATATCGTTACATTACATCGAAGTCATATATTTCAAGTTAATTATACTACTCTAAATATATATGTATGTAAAATAGTAAAGAATTGGTGACCAGAATTTAATTTCTCTTAAACAGCCAAGGTTTGTTATTTATTTTCCACTTTCCCTTAACAATTGAACCTACTACTATCTCAGCGATAAACACTATAACACTAACCACGTACAAAATACCAATCAACATAAAAGCTCCTAACAAATGTTGGATAGTTAACGGTACTATAGTACTTGTACCATCGGAGCCTATCCTGTGAATAAACAACTCCTCATTCCATTTATTTATCAAACCATTTTCAGAAACCCTCCGTATAATATTATTGAACCTCTCCAGCATCGGAAACCATTTTCTAGCCAATAAAACAACTCCGTATTTGTATAGATTATTACTCTCAGGAAAGCAGTATATTAAAGCTGCACCTTTGCCCAATTTCTGATCCATGTATTCGGCTTGCCTCCTCGATGATACAACAGCGAAATTCCGTTCCAAAGCGGCCCGTCTTATTCCCTCTGAGAACGTTGTTGAGTTATATTTGCGATACAGATAAGATCCGCTGGCATTATTAGTCTCAAAATAGGATCTATAAATCTCTCTACCTCCCAAAGGCATTCCAGATTGAATGAGATCTAGCTCATTGCTTATCTGTTTCTCAAATCGCGGATGCATTAAGAAGCTTCTCAGAAATGATTCGTATGATATCGACATGTTAAGACTGAAACAGAGCCAACCGAATATTAAGATTCTGAACGGAGAGGACTTGGCTTCGAATCTCGTACCGTTCCCCAGCAGCATACTGATGGTCATTAGAATTGAATACGTCGGCCATTTCGTTGCGTTACCGGTTTGTTCTTTGTAACGTAAATAATGAAAAGTGAGACCCATTAGTAAAATACTTAAAAAGGTAGCAACCCATGTGGACCATTGAAATATTATAATGAGATTATCCCAAGTAGCGGCTTGTTTGGCTTTAGGTACGCACCAGGTCATTTCATCCTGTGTGTAGCTGACTGTAGGATGAAACCACTTACGTATTGTTTTTGTCACTTCGATGTTACCGATGAAAAGGTCAACGAAATCATTCCTCAATAAACCAAACCCTCCAGTGGCCGTCCCGTTCTTATAAACTTCACCCCAGTTGTCTTCTTTAGTCGACATTCGAAATATTACACTCATATTTGTAAATTGACTTATGATTTTGACGAGATTAATCTCTCCACCTTTTTGAAATTCATATACGTCGTTCCATCTTTCGTGCGTGACTTTTCTTTCAGGCGGTAGGACATACGGCTCAGAAATAACAGCATATAGTGCCAAGGGGCACCCTTTTAAGTCTAATGGAAACATTTCTCTTTGAGCATTAAATTGTGTTACGTTATTATCTTTACATTTGTCTAGAATGTATACAGAATCACATTTGCCAGCGCAATTCGTCTCCGTATAGGGAGTCCAGGAGTAAGACGTGATTTCCTCATTAATAGGGGAATATAAAAAGACAATCGTCTTATATATTCTGTAGTCTCGAAGTTTATTTATTAACCAAATAGACACTCTTTCGCTGTTTTCTCTTAATCTCAGATGGTAATAAACTATAACTTTAGCTAATGGATTAAAAGAAGGCAAATGACTCAACAACATTAACTGATACGTCAGCTGAGATTTCTTTTTCAGAATCAAGAAATAATTCTTAGCTTTCTCCGGGAAGTGAGAAGCGTTGGCGTGTTTGCGATATGAATTTTTTGTCATAATTGAATATTTTATACCGCTGTGAATCGTTTTTAATAGCAGGATTTCAGTTTTTGATGGAATTGAATCTATGGCGAATATTACAATGCTGCCGCGGAGCGCTTTCTTCTCTACCAAATATTTAGTGGACAATTTTAAAATGCATTCCGCGCTTTCTGGTATCTTACCGGAATTTCCTGTAGCAACTAGCAGTGGATTTTCAGCCGCTGATAGTACAATATTCGCAAACAATAATATAAATAAGTTGTTGGTATTCATCTTGTCTGGTTTCCGTTTGTACTGGATGTAATATGATTATATTCGAACGTCGAGTCTTAAATATCATTACAAGTACATCTACAAAGACGCCAGGCGTGCTTACTGAAGGCTGGAATACAAAGTATTTGATTTGATCAGTCAATTTATTTTGTTTCATGTCGGTAATTGATTTCGTAAGACTATATATTTACTGCTGTACTGCAAACAATGTAGATTTTTGTTTAGATTGTTTGTTACAAAGTTGAATATAGTAAAATAAATATTAGACTAACATGATAAAAAGTATCGAAGTATATAATTTTTTTATTATTATTTAAATTAACTTAATACCCATGAGATGAATCAGAATGGTTTTTTTCTATTTAAAACGCAAGTATCCTCTATTTTTCTTGGTACCTAAATAAAAAAGTATGGTAACATATAATAAAAGTGCAGCGCAACTGGAATAAACGAAATGTCCTATAGCATTTGTTGACATTTAAGACTAAATGCAGCTGCCACGGTTTGTTTTTAAATGAATTATTATAATAGTGACCGTGAACTTCAACAAAATGTCACCATAACACTTTAATGGGTCGAACTATACTCCAAATAGTTCATATATATCAGCTAATGTATATTACACTTCTACATACAAAGAAGTGTTTTCGTTTCATATTATTTCAGAGTTAGTAATAGGTTGTCGAGATGTTAATAATAAATATTACCTAATTTAAATATAATATTTAAAAAAGGTATTGTGAGACTTTCTTATCTTTAATGTAAAAGTCACTTATTAACGTTGTTTTCCTTTTCCGTGTGTCAGTGATATCTAAACACTCTTAGAAAGTACATATGACTCGGAAAAATCACATTGGTACTTGCCTTGGACTTCAAAGTCTAGGCTATCACGACTTTGTAACTCTTTAGGTTAAACGTAAATAAAACATTATATTTTAACTTATAATTCTGATTGATACAATAAATTATTGTAGTTTAAGTAAATTACGTTCTGAAGATTTTAAGAGTACAAAACACACAGACATCCATTCCACTTTTACCATAAACTCTCCCAAATTTCGAGTTTATTGTATTATATCTTTAACTTATTTCAGAAGGGAAATAATGTAATAAGGCTACTGTTACACATGCTTATTTCAAGCACGAAAGCATGCTTTAATTGAGCACGTGCTGTTTACGAGCATGTGTGTCCAAGTGTTGCTTAAAATAAGCATTCTTATTTGGAGTGTGCTTTAAAAACGAGAAGCCTGGGATTTTTATGCAAGCTATTAACGGTGTAGGTGCCTTAAGTACATCTAAACATGTTTGCTTATTAAGTATGCTAGTACCGATCAGTCAATGGCAACAGATGAAACATCGTCTTCTCGTATTTCTGTAAGCAATTAAGCACTTGCTCCAAAGTTCTGTCTTCTAGATATCCAATTATGGATCCAAATCAATATCTTACTTTTCTTTTTTTGGCGACCTGATTTAAGCTTGTGGATGCATTGCATCGCCAGCAAAAGGATGATCTTATTCGTCTCCATACGGATAGCTGTTTGATTAATCATCACTTCGTTTGAACTGACAAAGAGCGAGAAAAGCGTGCTATAAAAAAACATGTGTATTAGAAAGGTTTGCTTTAAGCACGCTTATTTAAGAGAGCGCTTAAAAAAAGCACGCTTACGCTTATTTCCCGCAAATGTAAAGGGCTCCCAGGCATGCTTGTATTGAGCATGCTTATTTAATGCATGTGTAACACTAGCCTTAATGTTTAAGAGTAAAATACACAGACAATTAAACTCCTACCATACACTCTCCGATAACTTCAAGTTTCTTATTCCAGAAGGTTTATTATAAAATAATTATTCATATTTCAGTATTAAAATCAATTAATATATTTTTTTAATTTCTATTTCCAATAATCCAACATAACATATTTTTCATACACAAATTGGTTTCAAGAAATTTATCAATTTAATATAACAGTCTAAGGGGGTTGAGAAGTAAAACAAACATATAAATTACATAATTTATTATTATTTCAAAATCTGATCGCTTTACACAAATAAATCTCGATCCGAACTCAGTCGGCTGTACAACAACTTCAAATAATTTTATTGTAATAAAAAAACTATTTTAAAAATATCAAAGACATTTGGTTGTATGCGGTTAATTCAAAACATGAGAGCACTCGCTGACGACTCACAGTAAACAAAGAGAACACATAGATACAAACAATACGAATACATTAACTATTAAATTACCACTAAAATTGACAAACAAATTGTTTTCATCTAACATTTTGTGCCGTAAAACGAGTGTTGTTACACCCTACGCCGCTTAATAATTTACTATATACAATAAATGCAACCTCAAATACCTAAAACCTGTGCTCCATAACAATCTATATAAATATGATTTTAAAGCTAATCGAAAATGTTATCGGGATAGAGAAAAATAATAGTAACGGGACGGTGGAGTGTGCACAGGCCTTAGCCGGTACACTCTGTTTATTAATATAATGGGGACTAGTGGTTATGACGTCACACATATAAACACGACAGCCATGCCTCAAGTCTTGGTGATATCGTTATGAGTCAAGCGTTTATAGAATGTAAGGTTTTAGGACTTAGGAGAATCTAGCTCTCGGTAAGAGGATATTAAACATCATTCACTATCAATATTTACATTTGATTCAACAAATGATTATAAACTATTCTGTTTTAGGCCTCTATTCAGTAAACAAAACGTTGGTTCCATAACTCAATATGAACAGAACTGGTAAACCGCCGGTCTCCTACAAGCTCGTACGTTTTAACGACTCCTAGATTACATCTGTCTCTATCAAGCTATTATCGACCTTCATCCTTCTCGATAAGATATAATTCTCTACACGCATCGCCTATCCATTAAAAATATTGTATAAGACCTAATAAATATAGGAAAGAGAATCGATTGTAAAAGTACGGTAGTCTTCAATAGAACGATATGCATTTTAAGTGATGGCAGCCCCAAATATTAGCTTGTACTCCTAACATTAAATGGTTATTGAGGATTCCCATCGGATATTTCGTTTCGGTAAACTATTATTATCATGAATTACAAAAGTCGAATAAATCAAATGCATAGAACAAGATAAAGAGGAATCGAATGATTTTAAAATATCCGATAGTGTTGTCTCTACAACCATTATATTATCTTAGCATAAGGTAAATGACAGGCAAGAATCGGCAGCCGTAGAACACGAAATAATACGAAGGCCTTAATGACGAACATCTAAAATTACATGTATGCAAAACACTATAGAAAAGAAAATACAAAGAAAATAATTAAAATAATAAAGTTCTGTAGTATAGTCCACGCGGCACTACGTTACAATAATATTTACACTAACACGTCTGTATCAGTCGGTATACATATAGAATGATATAATATGTGACTAGTGCCAATCATCACCATCATGATCCTTCATCATAACATTAACTCGTGTTCACGCAAAAGAACCGTGAAGACTGCTTAAGGAATATCGATTGTATCCACAAATGTTGATATGTTAGTATATTACATAATATTATTACAATAAAAACAATTTAATTTTCTTATTATTGGTGAACTTTACTTGTAATGTCAATAACTCGATCGCGTGATACAAGCAGGTATAAAATTTAAGGTGATCTTCATCATGGATTTTCTTTCAGAAGAATAAAACAGTTTATAAGACTGTACCAGATTTGATAATATTAAGGTCTAGTTTCTTATGGGTTCATTATATCTTCAAATTTTGACCAAATTCAAATCATAGTCACTGTGGAACCTACTTTTTATTTTAAAGAGATGATTAAAAACAAGAATGGATTCTGGAGTGAGTGAATGCATAATTTAATAAATAGTCAATCGGGCCAGAGACACCCAAATCTCTAAAGGTTTAGAAACAAAGGTAAGATGTAGTAGACAAAACTAGAACCAGTAATTATACAATCCTTGATAAAGACTACAGGCCGGTCGCTCAGAGTTTGAAATCGCGATGTAAGTTTGAACCAGCGGACAGTTTCCCACAAATGGCAGAAAGGCAATGTCTGAGCGGCCGAATTTTACCTCCAATGTAATGAAACTTTTTGATATTATAAGTAAAATTATTAAAATATAATATGAATAAAAATATGTAATAAACTCAGCTCGACTTTAGATTCATTATTTTATGATACTAATAGCTATTTATTGTAATAATATTATGATTCATTTATGGATGGTGAAATTCGACATTCACATCAGTTAACAGAACAATCAATACAGGAGGTAGGTGTAGGGGAGCGATAAGTATAGAGATTATATTAATATTAAATGTAACAATACTATATTTTAAATTTTGGTTATTTACTTGGAATATTACAAGATCGATTATATCAATTTTAATACATCCCTATACTTATCCGGAGGTCGCAGTTACAACGGTGGAGACAATACATATTGTTCATTAAACATCGAAACATAAAACGTACATAACAAATATCTCACCACATACATTACAATCAATTACAGATATATGGATCATCAAACCTTTAATAAACACTGAACTAATCTTTATTACAGTACATCACACTACGTACCCCCTCCCCCCATTCCTCCCTCCTTCTTTTTTCCCCCCCTACTCACTCCTACACATACCACTCTTTAATGCCGTCTCTCTTAACAGGTTGCGGAGCTCGGTTGAGTGGTAGCGGTTGTAAGGAGCGCGCCCCCCCGTTACCCCCACCATTCATACCACCACCATTCATACCACTTGCTGCCTGGTAGCCGGAGTGTGCCTATAATAATAGAATAAGAGGTTTTATTACAATCTGAAGAAAACAATGAACATGCCTTTAACTTAGCTTTACAAAAGAATAAAAGGTACCTTTAAATGATACTAATATTATTCAGATTACTACGTGTTTTTTATTATTGTAAGAAACTAAATACTTCCGGCAGACGAGATGTAATCACGGTTGCTAAGTAACCGAAACGTCTGGAGTATGTAGTTTATTACAATAACTAGCTTTCCGCCCGCAGCTTCGCCCGCGTGGAGTTCGGTTACATCGCGTTTCCAAAAGAACCTTTCAAAAATTCTGTAATAAAAACTATCCTATGTTCTTTCTCAAGGTCAACTCTATCTCTGTACTGAATTTCATTAAAATCAGTTTAGTGGTTTAGGCGTGAAAGAGTAACAGACAGACAAAGTTACTTTCACATTTATAGTATTAGTAGGGATTTATAAGTTGTATCTGGTATCAAACCCATATTCATCTCAAGGATTGCTTATATAGATCTTTTATAGTATTATAGCTTTAAGATTGCAATTGTTCTTTGACATTCTTTAAACAATTACTGTGTATGAAAAATAAGGTAAATAATAGAGAACCTCATTTTTTTCCTTTAATACAAGTATATTTAACTGAAACTAATATTTTCGGATTTATTACGCGGTTTTTTATTTTTGACTATAAACTACGCACAATATATTGCTGTAAAGTAGCCGAAGCGTCGGGAGTATGTAGTTTGTTGACAAGAATAAAAAATCGCGTAGTAAATCCGAAAATATTCGTTTTATTTAAATGAGTACTCGCGAAAATCTTAGATCTCATAATATAAGTATATGTTTTAATACCTGATTCCCTAACAGAGCAGCGCTGGCACTCTGCTGGTAACTCTTATCTTCAGTGACCTTGTATGAAGGATCGAGACGGAACAGCAGCTTCAATATTATTATAACTATCAGAATGATCGCTATCAACACGGACGCCACGATACCTGGAATAAAATATAAACATATATAAAATACGTAATAATAAACCCATTATTTCGCCAAAAAAGATAAATTAAGCATAGAAAATTTAAACTAAGAATCCAATATTTAACATAATCCTTATATCGAATAACATAAATATTTAACTTGCACTTGACTGCACATTTACTTTTTTTTATCATTACGATGAAATCATCTAAATATATATACATTTCTATTCTTCTTTATTACAATTTTTATCTCCATTTTCATTACCAACATCCTCTACATTGGCTTGAATATTCAACAAGAGTTTTTACACTAATGATGGACAGTTTCTGCATATCCTACATATCCAACAAGGATTTTTAACTCTAATGATGGATAGTTTCTGAATATCCAATATCCCAACTTACCAACGATGGTAGCGAAGAACTCTGACTCAGGCGGTACGACCCTGTTATCCGTAGTCTTCGGGTGGTACCACTTGGTGGTGATCTCCGGCTCGTTGTTGTAGTCAGAGATCCTGTTCCTCTCGTTGTCGTGTGTGGGTCGTGAGTCTGTGTGCGTCTCGTAGTCTGTATGTGAGTACGTCGGCTCGTGGTCCGTTGTATGAGTGAATGTATGGGTGCGATCTGTTGGGTGATTTATTTTATATTTTATTTTTCGTTTATTAGAAATCCAACAGCGTTACAGTAATTTTAGAATAGTAACAATATAGCTATAAACAGGGCCAATTTAGGATTACACATTACAGTTCTACAGTTACACTCGAGCATACAATTAAGGATAAAAAGAAAAAAAAAAAGAAAATATATATATATATATATATATATATATATATATATATATATATATATATATATATATATATATTTGTTAGCAATATTTCATGTCTTACCATTTATTTAATTGTATATATAACATTAATCAATGTTAAGTTTAAATTTGAATTAAATTCCAAATAGATATAGAATGAAAACTTCATAAATACGAGCACTTTCGAAATTGCGACCGCTGTAATAACTCCTGCTGCTTTACTGAATCAGTTATCGCTTGGATTGGATTTAAGATATCAAGTAAAGACGCGACTTTATAGGATTTTGATATTACAATTATAGGATCTGTAGGGATCTCATTGAAAATTTCATGAGGGGATATCTAAAACCAGGACACGGACATAGAATATTTAATTCTGTTCCATCGAAAAAGAATATCAAATTTAGTACAATATCCAGTTATTGACAGCATCTACGGCGGAAGAGTGTCCGCCCGGTCATATATACATATATAACAAATTCCGAAATTAACGCGCACGAAGTCGCGGGCAGAAACTAGTATAATATATCATGTGTATTACCATCTATCCTACTATCGGTGGGCGTGGTCTCCTTATCCGTAGTGTCCGTGTCCATTGTCCCCGCGTGCATGTTGTCGTGGTCGTGTATTGTGGTGGGGTGCTCGGTGCCGGGGTCCGTGCGTGACGTCATCTCCGTGGACCCCACAGACCCCGTGGACCCAACGGACCCTACGGACCGGTCGTGCTCCGTGGAAACAGCAGCAGTAGGTGACGTCATCGCGTGGGTGCTGCTGCCGCTGGTTTTTTGTTTGGGATACTCGATGATTTTCCTGAAAATATTTTATAAGTAAAGGGATTATACATATGTGACGGTGTATTTATAATGATTGAAGATTTTCTTTATTTAAATATAGTTTTGGAAGTGTTTCTTAACACCATTAAGGATTAGAGGGAACTGATTGCTTGCAACTACATTTCTACAGTTGTCATTTTTACATTATGTAACACTTAGTGTTTTTTATGCAGTCTACACAATACTTGAAATGTACCCTTTTTTATGGCTCGTAATTCGTACTATAAACCATCTTTCTCCGAAATATCTAAACCTTTTTCTAGAGCAAAAATGTGTTCACCTAATGTTACTTAAGAAGGATAACTTTCATATCTTAAAAAACAATGATTTTGTAGACCAACTTAATATTTCAAAGCTAAAGATTTATTATAGTTTAATAATAATGTAACTAACGTAGTGGAGGGATGTTCTGGCTCGGTAACTTCCTCCCCTCCAGAGCCCGATCCTTCAATACAATCCTCATCGTCGCAGGGTTTCATCAGTTTGCCGCTCACGTCACCCTAACATAAAAAATATACTTATTTTTAAAACATGTTTGATGAGAAATCATATAAACACTGGTGGTTCAAAACCAATTACTATAATCGAACATTCAAAATTAGAAACAAAGTTACAAGCAGAATAGAAGTAAAACAGTCTTTTACTAAACTATCTGTTCCATGATATGGAATGGAAGAGTGGCTTTACTTCGTGTCTATTTATATCACCTGTTCGGAAATATTTTATAACCACTCCTAAGTGGCTTAACCTTAAATTTTTTTACATTTTAAGTAAACCCATTGCTATCTCTGTATTAGACAAAAATTCGAAAACAATCATTCAATGAAATGCTAATGCACAGAGAGGTTTTTGTGCAGGTATGTTTTTTCATAGAGGTAGAATGCTTGAAGTGTTACCTATAGTTTTCATATGAATCAAAAAAGAAAAATATATATTATTCATCAATATTTTTTTATTACTGGAATTTTTAAAAACCCTGTAATTGTTCTTACCGTCCTCACTGATAGAAATTATGTATATTATGTAAATAGGGCACAAGAATACAGTATGTAACTGATTGTAAATATCTTCCACAACCTGCTGGCATTAATATGAAACTCATAACAAACATCCTAAATTTCTACACATACATATCATAATCAATTTTTATTTTTATGTAAAAAGTGGCAAACGAGCAGACGGCCCACTTGATAGTCAGTAGTGACCGTCGCCCATGGACATCCACAACATAGATGTGGCGGATGCGTTGCCAAACTTACTTGTGGGGGAAAAGGGAGGGGTGGGAATAGGGAAAAGGCAACCGGCTCTCTCACTCACTCATACACACACACACACACTCGCTCATTCTCTCTTACTCACAATATAAGGAAAGGTTGGGAACAGGGAAAGGGCAATACTATGTAATAATACCTTATGCATCTTAGCGGGCGGTCGTCTAGTAGAGGGCACGTATACCGGCGTGATGAGGTCGTCCCCGGAGCCCGCGTCAGGTAACACACACGCGTCCTCATCATCATCACGACACCCCGACCCCGCGCCCGAGAACACCAGCTCGTCTGGAGCGCCCGGACCACCGTAACCTGATGGAGGGGTCTGGGGGAATAATATACATAATAATAGAATAACATACATAATAATAGAATAACATTCATAATGTTTTGTAGCATAATTCGAGAAGGAAGTTCTTAGAATTCTTCATGTATCTTTTGGTAGGAAATAGAATAGTTTAATCGAAGCAAATTTGAATAAAACAATGATCATGCCTTTAATTTAGCTTTTCAAAATACTAAAAGGGACGTTGAAATAACACTAATATTATTCGGATTACTACGAGTATTTTATTATTTATTCATTTATTTGATCCACCAACATTTGTTCACATCATCACATACGTAAGAAAAATATACAATACACCTAACTTAAAACTAGGTGTGACAAACATTTATAGGTAGATACATCATGCTTAATTTCTATCTAAATTAGACCTCCCAGCGCGAGCCGCAGTAACAACAAAAGCAAAAATTTTAAAAAAAGTTAAATTTTTAAAATAAAATAGAAATTTAAATAAACATTGAAAAGATTAAATCAAAAACTAAAAGTGAACCATAAGGCGGACAAATCATTAACCAGCTTGCTAAGTCTGGAAACTGGGGAGTTTGATCCGAACACAGTTTTTCGAGATGGTGGATATAAGGGACTTATTTTGTAACGAGGAGGCCTTATTGGTATAGTCTGTTAGACTTAAGCTGAGCTTTGCATTTGTGTGACTGAAAGTAAAAGTAGAGTTAGACAAAAAAGTTTTAGAATTAAATTTTATTATATTTTAAATATATACAAATTCTTATTAACTTGACATTGCGTTTTCATTATCTCATTTTGCTACCGGTACAAAAAGTGAAGTGAGGAAAGTGCGGGGCGGAGTAAAAGCAGAATAAACGGGTTAAAAACTAGAAAAGAACGTAGCATTTAAAAATTTGATATCACACCTATACTATCCGTGTGCACTCACACAAATGCAAAGCTCAGCTTAAATCAAACGCACTATACACGTATGTTAAATTTATGGAATAGCTGAGGGCAATCAATCTCATTATTGAAAATTTTGGAAGCAAATAACAGGTCCAAGCGCTTTCTACGTTCATCTAAGGAAATCATCCCGAAGTACTTCAGCCGTTCAAGATAAGACCACATTTTCCTTTTTGACAACCCGTTTGCAAACAAAAGGTAGTTTAAAAACCTTTTTTGCACACGTTCAATCTGTAGAGAATAAGTCGCATAGTGAGGCCTCCAGACCACCGAACAATATTATTGTAAAAAACTATATAGTTCCGGCAGACGAGATATAACCACGTTTGGTGAAAAGTAACCGAAACGTCTGGAGTATGTAGTTTATTACAATAACTAGCTTTCCGCCCGCAGCTTCGCCCGCGTGGAGTTCGTTTATATCGCGTTTCCAAAAGGACCTTTCAAAAGTCTACGATAAAAACTATCCTATGTTCTTTCTCAAGGACGACTCAATCACTGCACCAAATTTTATTAAAATCAGTTTAGTGGTTTAAGCGTGTAAGCTTAACAGGCAGACAGACAGAGTTACTTTCGCATTTATAATATTAGTAGGGATAAAATACACGTAGTAATCCGAATAATATTCGTTACATTATAGAGGTATCACAAGTTTCATTCAATAATATAAGTTAGTTCCAGGTCGTAGCCCACCTGCTGCATCCTATTAAGGTCTCTGTCCAGAGGTCCAGCTGCTCGCCTCACGTCCCCCCGGAGCGCGGCGGCGGGATCCGCGGCGGCCGCCCGGTCCAGCACCCTCGCACCGTTCACCACCAGCCCGGCCACCACCCCCGCGAACGACCTCGCACCGCCGCTACCACCGCCCACCGTCACACGAGACATGCTGTTGAAGATCGTCGACTGCTGACCTCCTGGAAATAACAACAGTAATATATGAAAAAATTAAAAATATTCTAATTTTTATAAATAAAATTTGTTAATTTCTGTAACTTATACAATATACAGCTAGGAAGCTCTTTTTAAGTAATGGAATTAACTTGTGTTAGGAGTCCCAGCTCTTCCACAAACGGAATCAAATACATCAAGGTTAACACAATGAAAAGGTAATATTATTATATAAATTAAGTTCTATTTATATAAATTAAGGCCTTTGTGTATTACTTTAATATTTCTTAGGACTTGTTTTGGTGTTAACAAAAATAATTTATAACAATCTCGATACGGTACATCAAAATAGAAATTTAATAGAAAATTATATGTATCTTACCTTAAACTATTAGTACTACAGGTGAAACACAAATCTTTGTTTCAAATACTAAATAAAAGATTATCACACTTATAGTTAATAAAGTGGAAATGTTATGACGAATTGATAGGACAGTACAATTTAAAACTAAATGAAGACGTCTATTGATATTATTTCTATTACCTTGAGGGTGTCGTATATTAACAGCATAGTCATCTAACTGTAGCGCCGCCCTGCTGCCGTTCCGTGTGAACCTCGCCACGTGGTACACGCCGTCATCAACACGCGCTGACTCGTCGCCCAGAGGATGCTCTCCATCACCCACGTTGTACACGGTGAATAAATTACCTCGGATCTGAAACATGGTTATAATAGCACGTTGTAACACCTTTACCCGTAGTGAAAGGAAATTATTAGTATTTATTGTCAGGAAGAAAACATGTTTAAGTTTAAATGATTTAAATGATAATGGTTCATATCTGAGTGGATAACATCTTAAGGATCACTAAAAAAATCTTGTTAGTGAAATTTTTACAATGCTAAGTCAAAAAATATCGACTTCTAAACGATATCGAAATAACTTTTGTGAAACTATTTTAGATGGGCTAATTTTTAAAATGAATCAAAATACTTATAGAAAATTTTAGGAACAATTCATTAATGACGTCCGTTTGCAAACCTGCAACCTCCAAAATTAATTCAGCTCAAAGCGTTCATTATTATAATAGATATAGGTCTATATTTTTGCAAGAATCAAATACTGTCAGAATTCATAACTATCAAATACTGCCAGACTTCGTACGAATCAAATGCTGCAGAATTCGTAATATGTAATACTGTCAAAAACTTAAAAAGAAACCAGTTACTTATTCTACAACTATATATTCCGTGACATTGTCGACAAGTTGCAGGAAAGTCGTCTACGCTGGTACGGTAATATCTTACGTGGACCGGAAAACTACGTGGGTTACAAATGCCTCAATATGACCCTACCTGGCACCAGGAGTAGAGGAAGGCCCAAAAAACGTTGGCTTGATGTTGTGCATGATGACTTGCGTGTCAATGGACTCTACAAGAAGAAGAAGACAAGGCAAAGTGGAGAAGGATGTGTAGGAAAGCGGACCCTGGGTTCTCCCGCCGTGAATAGAACGAGCTACCGGGATAGGCGCTTAGATGATGATGATGAATATATTGAAAGATGACCCTGGAGGGATGGACAACCGGGATAGGCGCTTAGATGATGATGATGAATATATTGAAAGCTGACCCTGGAGGGATGGACAACCGGGATAGACGCTAGGATGATGATGATGAATATATTGAAAGCTGACCTTGGATGGAGGGACAACCGGGGTAGACGCTAGGATGATGATGATGAATATATTGAAAGCTGACCTTGGAGGGAGGGACAACCGGGGTAGACGCTAGGATGATGATGACGAATATATGATATAACTCACGATCTCCATCTGCATGTAGTCCTGCGTGTCGGCGGAGTCGATCCTCACCAGCACCGCGTCACTCTTGGTGGTGAGGAAGCCGAGCGCCACGCGGTCCGTGTCCGTGTCCGCGCGCGCCCCGGGCGGGAACGAGTACGACAACACGCCGCGACCCGGACCGAACTCGAACGCTATCGACTCTGGAAATAACGGATACTATATAGTTAGCACCTATATTATTACTAGAAGACCCGGTGAACTTCGTATCACCCTATAATCAAGAAATATCTGTTACGTTATATTAATAAATAAAGTTAGGTTATACCTTAGCCACAGAAACACGTAGTGGTTATGCTATTATGTATTAAATAGTCGCTCATATATGACGTTTGTTTTTTTAACATAGCGCCATCTATTGAATACTTAACTCAGTCAACAGATAATTGTAATAATGACAAATAATTTTCTTTAATAGACAAATAATAATTTGCAATAAAATAATATTGTGACTATAAATTGAGATGTAAGCTATCCTATCTTTCAAGTTGGATCAAAATGCAGACGGAATGAAAATCAAATTTAAAATCGGTTTAGTAGTTTAGGAGTCCATAGCGGACAAACACGTGACATGTAATTTTTATATATATAAAGATAGGAAGTTTAACTTGTTACTATAGTATCTGATACCTAAGACTTCATTCAAAGATTTTTGTATATGCAAGGAAACAATAATAGTTGTCTCTTAAAAATTTATATTAAACTAAGATTAGATAAAGTTCATTTTGTTGAAATTGGTCCTTAAAGTACACTTGAAAAATAATTCGGTTAATATTAGTCTTTACCGTCATAACAAGTTGGTCCAGTAAAAGACGTAAGGTCGCAGTCACACACGTACGTGTTCCATTGTTGGACGCACACTCCTTTATTTGCGCACGCATTATGAGTACACTTCGTGGGTCCTATAACAAGTAAAATATATTTACATCGTGAATTCAAGATAATACGCAGCAGATTTTTAAAAATAATACCTAAGGACCATGAATAAAATATCTATAAAGACAAACCTTCACACCCCGAGACCAGTGATGAACTAGGTACTACCGCGTCTTCGATCAAGGACGGGGACTCCCCGGGCAGGTCCAGGCTCGCCATACAGCCCTCGAACCCTTGCCGTGACAACACTCCCACCGGAAGTGACGTGTACATCTCCTTGGGTACCCCTCCAACATACAACACGCTGTCCAACTCAAGCATTAAGTTTGAACCTGGAGACGAAAAAAAAACGGAATTATTAAAAACGATTACTAACTCAAATAGCTAGCAAATTAAAACTTTCAGTATTGTTCAATATCTATGTCAATATACATAGGCAGACCCTGGCTAAAGCTGGAAAATCGCCAGGAAAAAGAAGATATGTGAATATGGTCTTTTTCAATAGGTAAAAAAATATAACAATGTATTACTTACTCGTGGTATGCATTTCCACGTCATCATCGACTTGCATGGTGTGTATTTTAGGAGTCGGTCGCCGTATAGAGACTGTATGCCATCGATTATCATTAACGAAGGTCTTCAGTTTATCCTTCATGGTCACCACACCATCACCCAAGTTAAACACACAATGAACATGACCGTTCACCAGCTCTATAGCTATGAAGTCTTGTTTCTTCCCCCCATTGTAGAACAACAGACCGTCCATTTCTGTCGTACGGAAATAGAAATCCAAATATGTGTTTCCGTACGCTTTGAGCAATGGCAGCCCCGCGTATGTGTGCTTCGATTTGAATGTCACGGCTTTATAGACGTTCAAGGAGTCCGGTTTCACGAACTTCCCAGTAAATACAATATTCGAAGTGTCATGTATGTCGTTATGTTCGTCACCACTACCTATCCCGAGGTTTTTGGCTAGATCTATATATTTTATTCCGTTGAAGACGAACTTCTGCAGATATCCAACGAAGTTCGGTAACGTGGACGTCATCTGAATTTCTTCTTCAGGATGGAACAGTCCTCCCAAATGTAAGGAAGAGATCTCAAGGGTCGAAGCTTTTCCTAAAATTGTTTCGGCTGAAACGCAAATCAAAGGAGATGATAACATGCGCGCTCGACCACACACGACGCACAACATTGACGTTAAATCATAGTAACTAGCAAATTAACAACGCCATTTAAATATATTTACATAGAGTCTATCAGCCCATAGATTGTCACACAGCCAAATAAAATAATACTTCGTTACGTAAAACTATACAGTTTGGTTCAGAGTAGTTGTACATGTATAGACGTTTGTGTTCTCTGTTTCCAAGTAGCTGAACGAGCTTATCTACGTTTCCTCTGTAAGTGTATACTGTACAGTATATAGTATAGCATATGGTTCTTATATCTAAGTTGAGTTTTCGTCCTAATACTTGTTTCTTAAGGTATTATAAACATTTATATAATTATTAAATCGAACGTCACACCAAAACAAGTACCAAGACGTGAAAAAAAAGGCGAAAAGACAGGAAAACTACAGGAATAAGAAACATAAAAGAAATAAAAGCACAAGAACAGAAACGTGAAGGGCACAGTGCTAGCTAAAAATAACGAAAAAATAAGCAGTAATCTACGACTAATAGGATCTAACATCGAGGGTCCTAACAAAAAATTACCTTTCAGATTAAAATTCCGAGACATGAAACATTAACCGCTCTTCTGTTCAGCGATTTTACGAATGATTATAAATTAAATCCACTAAAGCAATTAAACTCACTACAGATCTCGATATGTCTGGTGTTCTGTATGTATATGGTGTTTATATTTTGTTCCACGGATAAACATTAGCATACAAAACCTCCTATTGATAACAAAACTACAAGTACATTGTTTTACTTAACCTCTGAGAAGAGATACACGCAGTTAATGTATCTGGAGGTCATCGTCTTTGAGGCTGTTACAGTCTGACGCCGGAACTGACGCTACACCACGTCCGACACACATTTATACGGAACGAACAACTAAACCGACTTACCACCTACCACCGAAAATTAAACGTATATAGAAACTGAATAACTTTTGTCATGTAGAAATACTGGATAAAAATGTGGTTAAGATATATCTGTAGTGTTTTTGTAGGATAAAAAATGCAGAAAATTTATCTTCACATTGAAAATTCTGTGTCAATGCGAAGTCCAGACTACGTTCTTATGTAATACAGATTGAGATATTAGTTATTGCTTGTCATGTTCGGCAGTATATGGCGGGTAGTAGTAGTCGGTGTAGTAGTTCGTCCGCTGTAGGGTATAACTGAGGAGTGCAGTGCGGTATACGTACATAACGTACCGCGCACGGGCGGCGCGCCGTCCACCTGCAGCTTGAGGTTGGAAGCGCGCCGGCTGAAGCGGACCGTGTGCCAGCGGTCGTCCCACACGCTGCTGCCGCCTAGGAGGTTCTGGAAATACAACACCCTGTATATATCACAGACTTGGAATATACACTACTATTGTATAGAACGATTTACTATTCAGTTTTAACGTTGATTATATTCTGATAAGGACAATGCATTAGCAGAAATCTTATTTTACTATAACAAAATACATTCTTGTATTTTTTGGCATAAATACAAAAGTTCTCAGCATTCTCACTATGGATGAAACGCACAAATGTCCTCTGAGATTGTGTATTGTTTATTACATTTCACCTGATGTTTCAATAACCCAAACCGTAATGTTATACCTTTAAATGGGCAGACGAGATGTGAATGACCGTGATCTGTTGCTGTAAAGTAGCCGAAACGTCGTATGTATGTAGTTTTTTTTACAAAAATGAATTCGCCTAGTATATCCAAGGATTATTAGTTTCATTTAAATGAAAAAAACTCGAGAAAATTCTCATTACGTTATACCTTTTCTCTGTCTCCCAATCTAACACTAGCCCGCACCCTGCCAGCGGCTACAGCCAGTTCAATCCTATCAGCGGAGTGTTCAGAAGCAGTTCTTAGCAGAAGACCCGCTCTTGTGGTACGGAACCTTAATAATAACTCTTCCGTCTGCGTCACATGCTCCGAACCCAATGACGCAGTTAAATGCTGGCTGCCATTCAAATATATCGTTGGAGACTCTGAAAAGTAAGCAGTAATAATACAAGTCAATGCATTGATGAGGATATTTCTATAAAATCACAATACTTGTTCCTGAACTTGAAATAACAATCGAGTGTTAAATACGAATTCTAATCAAAATGTAGTTTATCCAGTCTTATTTGTCGATTTTGAGTGTAGTAAGTCAGTCATTAAATAATAAGTGTTTGTGAAATTGGAATATTGTTCTAGAAATAAAGTGATTTAATTTTATTTAGGTATTTATTTAATTTTATATAGTATGTCATTTTTTGTGTTAATACAAGCGAAATGAACATCATTAGACTATGATAAGGACATATTTACTGCATTTGAAAAGTTATCTTTTTCAAACATGACTTATTTTTTACCGACCTCGTCCACAAGTAGGTCCACCGTAGTTGGTCCCGGAACAGTCACACAGAGGTCTGTTCCAGCCTTCAGCACAAGGTGCTCCGTGTTGACAAGGAGCACTCGCACACTGCTTCATCAGAACATGACACGCGGGACGGACAGACGCTGAAATATATAAGAAAAAATTATTATCACCTTATAACAGAAACATTCATTGATTTTATGACCATTTTTGTATCACGTAAATGCCGATACTTAAGTATATTTAGTATTTACAGTTAAAGATACTTTATTTTCTCAAAAAGAAATTAAATTTCACTTACTTGAGAAAATTATGACTATAAACATATTTTAAAATAAAACTTCGACAATCATAATAATTTTATTACTAGGTAGTTTAACATATTCTTACAATAAATTTTGCATTAAACAAGAAATTTAAAACATACCCTCAAAGCAACAACATACAAAATGTACAAAACAGCGATAAGAAATGCAAACTCATAGACACAGAGTAACAAAAACAGTTTGATCGTCAGTTATTTATTTTTATTATAGATTTGTACTCCAGCAAAGATCACGGTGCGCATACCTAAAGCGGTTCGGACTTGAGGTAATAGGATATGGTCTTCCCTTCGGCTACTACGGGTGTGAGCCTGATGAACTTTTGTGAATGAGATTTGTGAATTATTTGATTTATTCAGGATTTTTCTTATTAATATACAAGTGCCATATGCGTGTAATTGTTTTATATTCATGGGCTTTATCTCCTTATACAACTTGACTGTAGGTGTTAAATAATCGTAATTAAATAATATTTAAATGATTTTATTTTGTGCAATTTGTAGGTCCTTTAAGTTGCTTTTTGGAGCAAAACCCTAAATTTCAATTAAATATTGTAAATGTGGTTTTACTAAAGAATTGTATACTATCAGTCTCACTTGTTTAGGAACACAGTGAACGAAGTTACGTAGCTTACCCATTAAAGAACAAAGCTTTGATCTTACGTGGTCAATCTGTACCCTCTTGTTCAAACAATCGTCTAATCGTAATCCTAGATATTTTTCAGATTGTAATTGTTGCAGTATTTGATTATTAATTCCGAGAGGTGTGTGTACTGGAATGTTTTTGGATTTAAAAATGACGTAACTAGTTTTAGATGCATTGATCGTAAGTAAATTTTGTTGAAACCAATGAACTAGTGTGTTAATATCTTGTTGAGCTTGATTAATTATTTCGTTTCAATTACTTTAAATTATTTTAATTCCAAACCATAGGTAAATAGTCTTGCTTACCAGAATCCTGTTGTCTGGCGAATGCGGTCAGATCCTGTGGTTTTCCGTTCAGTACTAAATCCCTGATACAACCGACGAAGCCCTGTCTTAAAGCCGCAGTCCATAGAGCGGCTGGTGTCCTTGAAGCGGAGTACTCCGAGCCTAATCCACCAACGAATAACGGGCCGTCGAGCTCTAACTGATTGGATTCACCTGTACAAAAATAAGACGAAAACTCTTAGCATTTAATGCATTCACCGTTTACCGGTTTATCGTTACAGGGAGCTTCAACAGTGCCTGGGACTTGTGACCCAGGTGTAGGTTTAAGGAGCCCCTATCTAGCGCGAGTAAACGCTCGTCATATTATTATATATCGTAACATGAATTCTACTGCAGTCTAAAAACTGTACATTTTGAAAGAAGGAAAACCTGTCCAGTATGTGACAAGATATTTGCTCCCATTTTTCCATTCCAATATACGTATACATATGTACATACGAAAAACTTAATATTATTATGAAATTACATGTATAGCTATGATTCACTTGTATAAGAATTTCAGCTTTCCAAAATGAATTCTATAAATATACTATAAAATCAGTACGAAACACAATCATATCTTGGTCCTGAATATTATAAAGACATTTCATCTGTCCGTGATCACGGTTGCTAAAAAGTAACCGAAACAACGATAGTAAGTAATTTTTCAAATAATAAAATACGCATAGTGTAGGATCCCTGGTCCTACATGTAAGTATAACTAGTCACTGTGTCACTACTACTCCGCCTAGAGCGCAGGCGCACGCCGCCGTTCCACTCCGCGCTAGTCACACATGCCACCTCCTCCAGTGTGGTATGTGTGACAGTGTATTATATCTATTGTATAGACACATACACTACACATAGTATAATCCGAAAAATACTAGTGTCATATATGTTACAGTTAACTCACCAGGCGTTTTAAACTCCGCGTTGGCCCCATCAACGGTGACCCTGCCATCTCTACCGGTTCTTCTCAAGAGGAACTCATGCCAGTGCGAATCATCGACCCTCCTCCGCGACGCCCTCACTCTCACCCCACCTGACCCAAGATCCACATGCACATATATGTACCCATTCAGAATCTCAACCGCGAAAAGGTCCGCCTGAAACACAATACGACGTAAACAACATCTTTTACTGCAAAAATCTTCACGCAGCATGCAATCTTAATAAATAATTACTATTCGATTGATTTTCAAATACAATAAATATACAAAATACTCGTTACTGCACACATATGTTTATTTTTATGTCTATAATTTTACGTATACATTTAAGTGCTCTAAATATTAATATATATGTGTACTGAACGATGTTAATAGTCGATAATCAAAACACTAAATGACTTATTAATTACTCCACTTCGTTAATTAGACGATCAGTCTCAGCTAACAGAAACTAATCAGGTACAAATGGTCAGTGTATATTATTCAGTTATTCTACACATGTTATGTATTCATGAATATTACATAAATACTAGGATTATTGTTTTGTATGTTGTATACAAGTTAAATATACGAGTTTGATTATCATAAATCAGATTTATCTCAATAAATTTCACTACATTTATTTTATACATGCATCTAATAAACGTGAAAACTGTCTACAAATACATGCAAGGAATCTATTATCATTTTTACTTCTAATAAATGGTATTTAGAAACTAGATGGTGTTTTAAAGTCAGACCAGTATGAGTTTCACTAATTAGATTTAAAGCAATCTATTTATATCTACAAATAAATTGATGTTGAAAGATATTTACTACAAATATTTATATAGCTTTAACACTATTCATACATCATAATAGACTAAGACTACTTATTAACAATATTATTTCAAAGCTCAGTGGGATAATGGTGCGAATTTGTGTAGGTATTAATAAAGCTTTTTTTTATAAAAAAGCCACAATACTGAACCTTACATATACCTAAATATATCTAGCCGTAACGTAGTTCTTAAAGCCACCAATGACCATCATAGACCACTATGGACCACTATGGGCCAATATGGGCCACTATGGACCACTATGGACCACTATGGGCCATCTACAACCATCGACCGCCAACGTGCCATGATCTGTGTAGTGTGCTGGGATCTACGTGCACATCGATAACATAATACACAAAACACTTCATATTCCAAGTGGGTGAAACTTTATAAGGTACCATACACAAATTCCCCTACACTGTGTCTCCAACGGTAACTCACCTCGACCTACCATGCAGTGTACTCACTGGATATAGTTCAATATTAACAAAATTACATTACAACTACAACACGAATGTATCGCGCGTATCCATTGAGTACAGTTTATATGAGATGGCAAGATATTAAATAGATTTACTATAACTTGTTATAACTACGACATACTAGTACGTGTTTAATACAGATATAATATGAACATATATGTACATAAAAAATATTTAATGAAACGAAAGTAAATAAAATATCGCTTCCAGTTTACTGAACACATTTATTAAATCCTTTGATGGAGACGCGATAATGTGAACGGTTTAAAACTATACCTAAAATATTTCGATACAATTGCCATCTCATATAAATAGATGATATGTTAATGTAAGTGACGAAGCTGATATTCGGAAGGAAAGAAGTTTTGGAGAATAGTGATGATGATCTCGGCATGGTTGCGATCTGATTTGTCTCAGTGACGGTACAACCCCAAAAGCTTCACCCCTTACCGTGCAACCTACCCTTGGTGGCTTGGCGCCCATGTTGAACAGAATCAAGCCGTTCGGTTCGTTCGTACGGAACTTGAAAGATATAGTCCCAGTCTTTACAGCTTCCCATTTCGGTAATATCTGTGAAATAACATTCTTAAATATACCACAGTTCGATACTCATTATGCTTGTATTAATATTATATGTACAGATAGTAGAATCTTTATATATGAATAAAGCCGATACATAATTGACGCTAACAGTTACAAAAGCCTTCACATCGGGGTTAAAGCAATTTCAAGATCAACCACGCGATAAACCACTCGTATAGTGCTCCAATTTTGTTCAAATAATGTGTTTATTTTATATTCTTATACACAAAAACAGTAATAACCTCGACTATTATGAATTACCATATTGAAAATTATGTTTAAAATACATTTTACAAATTTATTCGCTCCAACTATCTAAAACATAAAAGGTGGACTATTTATAGCGGCGGTAAATTCGTAATCTATTGGATAGCTTGTAAAATATTCCATAATATTTTAGAGTTGGTCGAGATAACTAGAAAAATACAAATTTTATTATGGATATTTTAGTAAAATTTATACTAAAATAATAAATCTGATAAAATGTTCGTAACAAAAGATTATTTGTATTAGTAATATTAATTCCTAGAACTCCTTATAACATTCAAAGTGATTTTATCAAAGAGTTGAAACGATTATTTTCACTTCAGTCGACCTCTATTAGCGAGTATAATGAGTCAGGATACTGAAGGCTTCGCGTTCCAAGTGTAGGTCAATACCAGCTCTTAGATATTATGTAACAAATATTAATTTAATTAATTATGCATACCGTACCCTTCACTGAACAAGCTCTGGGAACTTCTAACACAACATATTGTACGAAATACAACTTACACAAACTTATTTACAACAACGTGTTACATATATATGTACATATGTATTCATATCTTTATATATTATCAATAACTATATAATAGAAATAAGTAATAATTCTTATATATATGTACATTTGAGCAGTCTCGTGTACACTATGTATCCTTGACTTTAAAGCAATTCCTCGAATCAATACTGAGTCGTTAAAGGAATTAGTATGAATTGATGATGTACCTATAAACATATAACAGTTTTCATCTATGTTACATATAATTTGTATTATATCAACCATTGGAATAATTAATATGCTCTTTAAAATTAACCAACAGATTACTTAAAGTAAAGTAAAAAATATATTCACTAATTAGTAATGTTGTATTTCGTTTCTTTTAATTTTGTCTAGTATTTTTTATTGTTACATCAAAGTAAAAGCAACTATAAGGGTCCTATTAATACGAAATAGAGTTTTTTGATGACGCTAATATTGAGAAAATATTAAGAATTATTGTATAATAATGTTTAATTTTAAAATGCTGATCTATAAAAAATACTATATAAATGATACAAATCTCCAGCTATCTTAAATCTTAATAGACCAGTTGTATAAAGACTTTATGTTGAAACTAACAACTTTTTAAACAGATGGCGGTCTTTACACTGAGCGATATTGAACAAGCCAATATTAAGATAAAAGAAATGTCTTTAAGTTTCGCTAAAGTTGGAAGATTGTACAACTAGCGTTACCTTTATTTGAAGGATTACAGAAAATACTGGAAAGAGATTTTATAAATAGACGGCTTAAAAAGAATATGAAAAATATAAGAATAATAATGATAAATATTCTAAATAAAAATTTTAATCCCTTTCAATATACATCTTTGAGAAAAAAATTGGTTTTAAAACTTGTTGCTATAATATATTGAATATATTCAGTGATAATCCTAAATAAATATAAAATTTTGATTGAATTTTTAATTTTTTCCTTTTTCAGAGACGAGAACCACATTTAAATAAAAATAAATAAAAAATAATATAAAAATAACTATCCATTTACGTAATACGTACTTCTTTCTATACGAAACTTACAAACTAAATATAATTTTAAATTTTTTTAGAGCGTCACTGTAAAGAAATTATTTTTGAGATATATTTAAAGCACCGATTTTTTCGTACAATCAATATTAATAGTGTGTATATACTCATAATATGTGTGTATGTATGTATGTGTGTGTGTGTGTGTGTGTGTGTGTGTGTGTGTGTGTGTGTGTGTGTGTATATATAATGTGTATACTCACCAGGTGCGCGTCCCTGGTAGCGAAGGTGACAGGATCGGCTGCATCAGTCGCCGTGCAGACATACTCCAAGCGTCCAGTTACAGTGATTAACTTACTACCGGTGCGAGCTAGGTCTATGAGGTTCAGACGGAGAGTGTCCGCTGAGAACTCAACCTGGTACAAAAATAATACACTTAATTCAATAAGCCTTTGTTATGAATATATGACAGTGCGGTTTTCCTAATGTACCTTATCAAAAGCAGTTTAACTAACGTTGCATCTTATAAGTATTAAGTTTTAAAGAACTAGCACCTTTATCCTACCCATATTGGATATAAGATAAAAATAACTTAGCATAAACATGTATCGGAACCAAGATCCGGGATAAAAAATATAACATAGATGCTTTATACCACTCATAATCCATAACATTGTCTTTAACTCCTAATTTACCTTTTTCAGACACCCTATGAAGTTAGTATGAACCCTGGCTCCAGGAAGTGCCCGTGCATTTAAGGAACCTCCAACGTGGGCCCTCGAGCTGGCCAGCATCGTGAAGGATCCGGCCACGTGGGAATGTTCCGAGTATACGTCATCTACTACAGCTGATACCTGACCATATGATATAAAAAGATTAAAGAAAACTCTAAATTACGACCCAAAACAATGATCCCGATGCAATTAAACAAGCAGCCGTAAGTACACAAAAAGTTCCTTGGATGAATTCATTACGAGATTCTTTACTTGATTACAATGTCGCAGCTTAAAACAAGAACTTAATTAAAAATTTGAAGAAACATTTCAAAGGGAGCGCTCGCGTTAAAAAGATGAATGTTATGACGTCCACTCCGCTTTAACAAAATAAACTTGAGCTTTGGAGTGTCAGTGATACAGACAAATTGCTTATTATATTAAGGAAAGTCCAGAGAATATCATGTCGGGCGAAGTAAAACATGAAGATGAGGGGCGATGCCGTTTATCTAACTTTTGTTGCGGATGGAAAACTTTTTTCATATCCGACGTGGTTTAGGAGTGTTTAATAAGATTGCTTCGGAGATATTATACATAAATATATTGGATAAACTCTAGGGACTGTGTCGGTTCTGTTAAGGGATCGAGACAGATGTTTCCAAATTGGTATGGACATTTCCTTAAAACAATAAACAAAATATCTGGTAGTCTCATTGAGATATTATTTGCATTATATGAAATTATCCATACATTTAGTATTAATAATAATATTATATATAGTAGAAAGAGTATTTAAACTTCTTTTATAAAATAAAATCACACAGCTTCTTAACTCTTTTGCCCCTAAGCTACTTAAGCCACTTTAAGAAATGAAGGTCTGATGCGATACGCCACTGTTAACTCTTTGAGACAACATTAAATGACCGTACTTAATTACTTCCCTAAAAATGTTTCATTACATAAACGAAACCAAATTAACTCCGACTAATTAAAGTAGAATTTATACTAAAATAATAGCAAATTATATATGTATTTTATTCAGTAGATTAGTCATAAAGAAAATGTATAACCCCTTCATTCTGAATATCGATATTTTTTAAATAAGTCAGGAGTTGGCAAAGGTGCTACTTATATTTAAGCCACGTAGAGTTAATCTTCTTAAACGGTTCGATTAAGGCGTTAAGTATTGACAGACATAACAAGCCAGTAACAAAATTACTCAAACATTTTATATGATATTCAAAAACACATGAACACTATTCCAATTAAAGTATTTTTAGCTGTTTCAAGGAAAAAAATCTTAATAAATAGATTTATGACTTTATCAAACGTTAAGGAAAAAATATTTTTTAATTATAAATGTAATTTTGTCTATATATGTATTATCCAATGTTCAATCAATATAACTAGTAGATATATCTGAGATGTGATAAAGGTAATATAAAATAGGTCCGTGACTGAAATGAACCTGATTACTCTCGAACGAAGCCTTGGACGAAAGATAATTTTGAATATTAAATACTAGTTTTTGCCCGCGACTTCGTCCGCGTTAATTTTGGAATTAGTAACATATGTTTAGCTGACCGGGCGAACTCTATTCCGCCTTAGAGGCCATAAATAACCAGATATTGGATTTTATTAAGTATTTTCTTCTTTTTCGATGGAACAAAATTTAATATCGTCTCCTGGTTCTAAGCTATATCCCCACAAATCTTAAACCATACAGCTATTCTTGAGTTATAAATAGTGTAACAAACACAACTTTCCTACATATATATATAGATTGTATATTTATTTAAAGTGATTTATTGCTATAGAAGCAATGAATAACATTTCATATTGTACTTTAGTCTGTCTGTTCTTACATGACACTCGTCGCGTGCTCAGTTGTATTTCTGTGAAGACAATTTACTCTGTACACTGATATATTTCGTCTGATATCTTGTCTAAATCAAAATTGCAGTACAGAACGCGATCTTGTATGAAATGCATGATTTGAATCGAATTTCCATAAGAATGTTCAAAAATAAATTGATCCTTTATACAAGTAATCGTTTATACTATGCATCTGTATTTGTTTGTGTATTGCTTGATTAAACAAGAATATGAAAATGTGTAAAATTTATAATGAATTTCCAGACAATTACCTAGAGCAGAGTTTGTCTTGATTTTATATTAAAATGCTGTACGGTTTGAGGGTCGCTTCTCTTGTAGCGCCACGGAGTCATAAAAAGGTACAATATATACATATATTTTTAATATATGTTCATAATGTAAACCATTCATTTTTAGATACAAATAATATTGTCATGAAAATAATTTTTTTATAGATATATGCTATGTTATTTATAATAAGACAGAATCAATAGTAATATGTACATATATACTATACGTATGTTGTCTGTACAAAAGATTACTCCTAATTCTCAGAAGCGAGATAGTGTCACATCTCTCCTTAGATTAATGTTTGTGGAGAGATATTGCACAGAAAGGGCAAATATACACAGACTTAATAAATATAACTTATTCACGTTCAAATATATACCGTTATTATTATAGTTTATATATTATATATATGAAATGACTGGCTTATTATTTACTAGTTAAATATTAAACAAATATATAATAAATCTAATATATAAAATTCTCGTGTCACAGTTTTCGTGCCCATACTCCTCCGAAACAACCTGACCGATTTTGATGAAATTTTTTGTGCTTATTCGGTAGCTATGAGAATCGGCCAACATCTATTTTTCATCCCCCTAAATGTTAGGGGTAGTCCACCCCTAAATTATTTTTTTTTATTTTTTAGACAAAATTTTTAATTACTATTTTTTTATGATACAACGTACAAAAATACATACAATCCTAAATTTTCACCCTTCTACGATCAACCCTTATTTTTTAATAGCTATTTTAGTAATTTAATCATTTTTCATCTCCGGTCGATAACTGATCAATCGTCATTTAATAAGTTATCCCCGCCAGATATCTACAGGTGTCACTTCTGACCCAGTAAACAGCACGGAGTAGGGATGAGAACGAAGCCGGTCTTCTGTTTCTCTCACACAATTAGACTTCTCTCACTCCCTACACAGTTGTCGGCCATCGTTATTGTTTGTGCATCAAGTGTAGTAGTAACGTTGACAATTATTATTTTGCTAGCTCAGTGTAACTCTCATATTAACTATTAATCATTCCTAATCACTTCAAAACACGGAGATTTATGGCTTTAATAGGTAAACTCCAAAAATATAAATAAAAAAACGTAACAGATATTTCTTGATTATAGGGCGAAACGAAGTTCGCCGGGTCTTCTAGTATCATATAAATTTAAACCTATTTCTAAAATATCGTGAAAAAAATATATATATATATAATATGTTATAATTACACGATATATTCAGTATTTAAATTAAAGTAATATTTACGGATTACTGCAAGTTATTTTATTATTATTAAACTACATATTACCGACGTTTCGGTTACTTTGCAGCAACCGTGATCACGGACAGACGAGATGTGAATTTTTAAAAATAATAAAATAACGAGTATGTAGTAATCTAGAAATATTTGTTTAATTTAAATGGATGCTCGCAAAAGTCTTAGATCTCCTTTCTATTCAGTATTTCTTTGTAGTTTTAAAGCCTAAGCGGACTTCAAAGACTGTTATGTATTTTAAAGATCTTTTTGAGGTAGAATTTAACTATTTTTCAATATAAATCATTCTTCCTTTTAGAAGATAACATAATGTCTGTTCTGTTATCTAAGATAAAGTAATATTAAAAGTTTCAAAGTCAATAAATAAACATTATGAAAGTTTTGTAAGTTTATAAACTCCGGTATAACGCTCAGAGATAGTACGAGTACAACTTTATACAACCGTTACAACTAAACCTCTTATCTATGGATTGAATTTTGATGAATAACAAGATGAATATTTTTATTATATATTAAAACTATTTTCTTTTCAATTGAAGATAATAAATCATCTTATGTTATTTTTAAAGATTTTTTTCATTCTATATTATTTTGATTCAAATATAATGTACAAGTCAATTCGTAATTCAAAAATAAATATATATAAAATAAAATAAAACTAAATATATAAAAATAATAAAACGTTATATAATAAATATAAGTAAGTATATTTTCACCATTAAAATCGTCATATCTACAATCTTAATATATTTATAGATAATTTTAAAATAATTAAAATACTAAAACTCGTACTAAAATTAGATTACATTGTGAACAACTATTTTATTTGTAAAATAACCATGTAAATTTACAGTGCAATAAAGAGTATATAATAAAATTAGTATTAAAAATCACAAAAGTCAGATGAATGATGCATTTAAGTTAATGAAAATAAGAAAAGTGACGTCACAAACATCTTTCGTGGTTCAAATACAACATCCCGATAGATTTTTAGAAGCTCACATGTAAGATGAGAACCTTTTCATATCAAAACAAAGCGTTGAGATGATTTTTATTTATAAATGTCACTTGAATGTGTTGGAGCAACCAAAATTTTAATCATATCTTTTTCTATACCATCTATTGTAACTCTTCACAAATGACCTCTCTAGTAATACATTATATTAATTGTATTTTAGTTTGATTTTATAAGATTTCGTCACAATTTATGTAACAATTTAGACGATTTATTATGAATCCTTTTATATATTTCGTCCAACCGTAACAAAGAGCATTATTGGTTATTGAATTGAATATAAAATGTTTTTCATTCTCAGATATATATAACAAAAAAAAATATTATTTTAATTCCTATATATATATATATATATATGAATAAATATATTTAATCTAAAACTCACCCGACAGAAGCTTGTGAACGGTGTAATCTGTGAACAAACACGATATATTACAAACAGCTCTAGACTATAGTTTCAAAACTAACTGTTTCTTAAACTACTAATTAACATAAGTAGCATATTTCATAAGATTCAACTTTAATTTATTTAATAGTTTAACTCACATTGTAGTATAACTCGTTATTTTTAGAATAAAACTTTAAATCTTTCCATATAATTATGTTTATATATTAAACTGAAACGAACTTTACAAGTTGTCATTCTTCAAGGTGAAAGTGATGTATCGATTTTGTTGAAAATGAGGTTTATTATAGCAATCGTTGGTAGCTCTAAAAAATTAATAGCTTCCATCGATACCAACAAATACGTACAAATAATGACACAGTATAAATGAACTGTGGCTCGCGTTACAAAATATATAGAATCGTTATGATATGTAGTATTGAAATCACGGAATATTTTAAAGCAATTTTCATATGAATTATTCAAGCCACCTAAATACATTGTTACTAATCACCCCTTATACGATTGGGTATAATATTTAATGCACGAGATTTAACAAGTGTATTTGATGATAATAAAAATTATATTTTTATGTACACTTGTAAATAGCAACGTATTATAAATATATTTATCTGAATCTCCTGTACAACTTTGTCATATATTTAAGCGGTATATAAAATAAGATAATGATATTAAACACAGCTAATTCTAACTCAATTTCATCAAATTTAAATCTAAACATAGTACTATTGTAATAATGTTGTTAAAGTCATCGTCGTTAGAAAACACGTTCTGCTATAGACCATAAGCCTCTTTCAGAATAAACCAAATACATTAAGTATTACTGTATCGATCTGTTTAATGATACAACACTATCAGTTGTAATTCGTCCACGTCTCCCCTCACCCTTTGCCCTCACCCTCCATCCTCACCCTAACACCCTCAATACACCCTCAGCCTACAATATTTTATTCGACCTCACATTTCCTCGTAAGTCGATAAAGTTTGCATGATACCGTTTTTCTGAAAAGTCATTTGTACAAAATTGCCGTATTCCGTAAAGTTAGCTTTTAACTAGAAACTATTATTATTACATTATTTTTTACAAAACGTTTGATTTATTTTTTTAAATCAAAGCTATGGACTAATGTAGAACTTTTACGTTTATGTAGGAGGTTAAATATTTTGTTGAGGCAATTATTGGTTATTTTATAAAGACCTTTTATTGACTTACAAGGAATTTATAGTTAACTATATAACCACGAAAAAATCTGATTTTATGTACAAAATGTTGAAAATAGTTGACAAATCTGTTGAATAATTGACCCTTGAACACATTGAACACTTCTTTTTTATTATATAATAAGATTATGATCTCAATATGATATTTGTATCTGTTATAGTAATTACATACAAACATTTACTAATAGTAGTTATTATTTATTAATAAATTATTTTACATAAAACGAATATTTTTCATATATACTAATTACTACGATGGCTTTATCCGAAAAATATTAGTTACATTTAAATGAAAACTCGCGAAAATCTTAGATCTCCTAATTATGTATTTTAATATAAGGATTAAAATATTGCTTAAAACCGATGCAGATTTTTTAAATCCACTTAAACACTTTTGTTACATTCTATGTATTAGGTTGAAGTTTTTTCATCTTATATTTACTTTAAATATATGTATATATTTCTATTGTACATAGATAAAAATGCCATTAGTTTTGCCATATAAAATATATGTAAAACGTCATTGAATCCTTAGTAAATCTTGTAATCTGTTCATTGTAGCCGCTGTATGGTATCACAGTACCGGTTAATGAATTTTCGATGAACTCACAATTATATTTGGGAGAACAGACCGTTAGAGCCGGATTGGTGATGACCTAACTACCGTATTTCGAAGTTAGTTAATTAAAATCTAGATGTTAAGTCGCTATAGAAAATTTACTTAATATTTCTTTCCTTTAATTTGAAACATATTAAGAATTATTTTATTTATTTAAGGTTTAATTAATAAAATAAAATAAATCAATTACCTACAAATCAATCACTATGTAAGTGATACTTCAATATATTTACATTTCTATATATATGTTCGTCTTGATTATAGTAGACACTTTAATATATAATAATATATTTTTTAATACTGCTATATCACTCTTGATTTTTTTTCTTTATATTCAAACTTAAAGCATTATTTTTTATATTTAGACTCAATGAATGTCATATCTCAGGAACAAAATAAATCGACTATTTTTGTAACTTAAAAATAAACTTACTAGTGAGAATCAGCAATTTCAGAAGATTATTGTGCAGATCTTCATTCAAATCGAGATGACACATTAATTACTTATAATAGAACCAATAAGTAAGTAACTTTTATTTTATACGAGACAGTCAAAATCCGAGTTTCATCAGTGATTGGGCGATACATAGTAACTGAATTCAATTAAATCATTTATAGAGAAGCCGATACATTTGGATCGTAATAAGTATTATTATTTTCAATAAAAAAATCTCTAAGATCATACACGTAGCTGTAAAAAAAGTATAATAAGTCAGTCTATTACCTCTTGTATCTTTCTCCTGACAGTCAGTTTATGCCACTGGTGATCGTCAAAGCGTGTTTTGCTCGGCTTTATATGCATCTCCTGCTTCCCGTTCCCCAAGCCCATAGTGAGAGAGACTCCACCATCTCGTACGGCGAGGTTGAGGTAATCAGCTTCGTGACCTGCACACGTCAAGTTATCACCTATATACGATTTACAGGTCCGTTTTAAATGATGGAGGAGTTAAAATTATTTTGTTAAAATATCAATTACAAAACCTTCAATAATTTTTCTTGTGATTACGGTTGCTGAAAAGTAGGCTTTATGTCGTATAAATATTTTAATTTCATAATGACACTGAAATATTTTTTTCCAAACTACTAAGAACTGGAATTCATATAAAACAAAAAATATATATGAGATGTTATGTTCACCTTTAATTAAATTCTAGAAGCCTTTTCCTAAAACATATTATTAAATAATTCAAATACATTTAAAGTGATAACTTTGATTTTACCTATAAAAAAATTCTGTCATTTAATTTTACTCACAATAAATAATAATAATTCATAATTCAATTCATGTACTATAATATAAACAAAGACCACGACATATATTATGTAGAAATCACATTTTGGTATAGAAATTAAATCACAACTCATCGGAGTACTACAAATAATACATATTATATCAAATTGAACCATTATAGTTATTAATGGAAAGTTTTATTTTCATATAAAAGTTTTACTGAATTAATAACTCATAATAATGTTTTGTAACTCATCGTAATGTTTTATAACTCATCGTATTGTTCAATGATGTTAACTCACCAGTGTAAAACAGAAGTCCATTTGGTTGTCTCGTCTTGAAGTAGAGTGAGATTGTGTCTTGAGTGCTAACTATGGGTTCGCCGCCGGTTTGAGTGAGGTCGTACGAAAGAAATTCAGCTCCTCGGAACGTAGCCTCCGACGGGGCTTTGTCTATAACAAAAATATTTATTAAAGACTATATCTAATATATAAAATTTTCATGTCACAATGTTAGGTACCATACTCCTCTGAAACGGCTTTACAGATTTTTAACAAATTTTATAAGCGCATTGAGTAGGTCTAAGAATCGGCTATTGCTATTTTTCATACGCCTAAGTGATAAGGGTTGTTCACCCCTATTTTTTATATTTTGACGAAATTTTTTATTTTCATTTCATTTATGTGGTTTTGAAAAATACACACAACCCCCATTTTTTATTAGCCGGGTCAGCTAGTCATTTATACAAATCTTCATTACTTTATCACCCGGTACAGGCACCAATGGTTAACAGCTGTTTGTTCTTAGAGAGCCAAGAACACACTCATCTCAAACTTTCTCATTATAAAACCATTCAAACGTGAATTTAAAGTACGCTCGCTACCTTTCCGTAAAATATTATAAACTATAAAAAAAGCTTCTTAGATAGAGAAATCTTCCTTTGAACCGCTGAAACATTCTGAGTAATTTTATATTTAAACCATTTTAAGCGTTTTAATAGAGGAAAAATTTTTACTAGTTTATATAATTTTATGTAAAATTAAGTAAAGAATATATTTTAAAACGCAATTTTAATTTTCTTCTTATTACAAAAGAATGCAGAATGTTATTTTGCATAACGCAGAGAACTCGTTACACTGTAATTATCTTCATAATCCTCATTAAGAATATATTATAATAAAAGTGCTTACGTCTGTCCTCACTCAAATAACCTGAGGTATATCTTTATATACGCTGTTAATAACATTTTAACAGTCAATGAAAAATTATTATTACTCATAAAATTATATTATTTTTTTATATCCGACAGTTAAATTTAATTAATCTTTATTAACCAGCGATTAATTTATTACGAACGGTTCATATCACATATTAATTAAACCGATGATTAAAATGTAAGTGTTAACGGAGGTTTAACAAACCCCGTTATTAGAAGGATCTTTAAACGTTGTTTAAAAACACGAACAAACCTATTCATAGTAGTTCGAGCGGTAATTACGTTTCAAGTTGTAGCTTCATACAGTTTTAATCGTCTTTAAACTGAAGCAACATCTGAAAGAGGAATTGATTAATGACTGCAACTTCCAACTAACTTTGGTGTGATACGCTAACGGCTCTGTTGAGAAAATCATTACGTCTATACTAATGTTGAAGCTCGGTTTTACTTACGATTTTGTTTTACTTAATAGGGAATTATGATAATTTTAAATTAATTTAAAGGTGATTTCGTAAAAGTAAGAACATAACGTCGATAATATATCATCCATAATTCGATGTATTATAAAGGAATAAATAAATTATTTTGATAAATGTTTGTATAGCTATGTATTTAACTAAGTATCACGATCCAATCTTCAAGTTACCAAACACCTTTTTGGAGGACTGCAAAATTCTGTTTGGACTTCGCTTGCAAGACGACGTATCTTTCAGGCTTTGAGATGCATTAATTGTTTGACCTCCTTCGAGAGTTGGTCCACCTACTTGTGGAGTTTATTTAAGATGTACCTGTCCTTATCAACTTCTCAAACTCCCGGTACAAACTAGACTAATGAAATTTGTTTTAAGATATTAAAGGTCATGACTTATGGTATATCGCATGGTGGTATTTGATCGTCGTATTCTAGGCACGCCTGTAGTATCAAGCACAGCACTACCACTACAACATAGAACTTAGGTTCAAAAAATCAACATCTCATTCTTTTCAAGAATCTCATATAAACGATACGCTGGTACTATATAATGAGAGTTTTAAAGTGGAGTTTGAATTTTATAAAACGTTGTTATTTACAGAATTACCGTATGCAATGAACATATAAAATTTCTAAGAGAATCATTAAATGAATTCATCCGAAGCCATAATCAGCGTAATTATAAACTAAGATATTTTTATACTAAATACATTTCTCTTATAAAAAACTTAGTTTTGTTTTATTCATATTAATATAAACGCTTGTTATTTGAGACTAAGCTGGTAAATTAAATTACATAGTGTTTACAATTAATAGTCAGATGTTCGACAAAACTTGTTCGCACACTAATTGCATATGCCTCAGTTGTCTTCAGATTATAATTAATTTAATTCCGCCACTTTCTTTGCAATGTTTATGTTACAAAGTCTTTCATCGTTTAATTATTATATGAGTAATGTACTCTTTTATTATGTATAATGATAAACGGAATTCCTTATTTGCTTATATATTTAATTCTTTCTATATAAATAAAGCATATAAAATAGTCAAATGCTATTGAAAAAACTTTATAAAAATGACGTCTACATTACATATCTTTTTTAATATTTAATGATTAATAATCCTTTCTTTTAGTCTAAACGTAATTTAAATACGTATTTTTTTGTTACGTAACAAACATATGGTCATATATATATTACGAGTATGTATATCCTTTAATATTTGTGTTTCTAAGGTTTTCTTGATAAACTATGTGAAAACTATATAACCTTTGATAGTATATATAGTGTCCATCCTATGAAGTGTGTATTAAAGTAAGTTAGACTTTATTCAATTTGCATACTCTCATATATATTCAACAGTCGCTTAGATGAAAACATAAATATGCAACAGAATTAAGTGTTAGTTAAAACAACTGAAATTTACATGAAACCAATAGCACTCTTGTCTTGACCTGTACCCTTAGTATGTGTATACAGCGATACCTGAAAACCGACAGTTTAAAAGTTAACTTACACCTTCCCTTTATATCGTTACACGTTTTAATGATCTTTTTTGGTTATGAAAACCGTGACTTCAACACGATTATATAGTATTAAGTTATTAATAAGATCGTTTTCTTTTAATATCTTTTTCCATTAACTTTAAATCATTCTACATTCGTCTATCGTCGTCCCAAAAATAACACACGAAATTAGCGGTTCTAAAAATAAATACGTAAGAAAGATCTAACGAGTGTAATCCTGAACAAATCTCTTTAACATCAAACGATGTATGAAGCGTAACCGTGACTGCAAACAACTCGCCCGAAAAATAATTCACAAAAGAATCATTGGTTATTTAAAAAACATTACATTATTATACACCCAATTCACTTTACACTGAATACAAATCTATTTTACACCTCGACAAACAAACGTTATATACAATATTTAATTATGTTGAAACGTGGAATTTGTATTTGTATGTTTATTACGTTTTGGATCTCATTCTAGTAGTTCTGTGCCCTAATGAGACAGCAATGTCATGAAATTTAATAAAATCTGTATATTAATTCTCTGAAATTCCTAATAAAGAGTTTTTATATAGTATTCTTGATAATATAACATCTAGTTAAAGATTAATTAATATTATATTGAAAAACATAAAATTTGGTAAACCTTTGTAACGACCATTAAAAATATTTAAGGCGAAAGATAATAAACTTGTTATTTTCAATTCTATGTATCTAATTAGGTGAACATAGAATTTTCATAAACAGCAATGTATTCAAAAAATCCCAAACATGAATTATCTACTTCAAATTCGTTAAGCAAAATCTTACTACAGAAATTTCTCCAAAATGTTTTTTTTTAAGTCTTACAAAAATTTTCGTTATTAATGACAACAAAAAATTAAAAAAAGAACATAGGTTCAGCGAATTTCATCAAATGATGGTGATGAAAATAAGAAATGTTATAGCATCGGCTACATAAAATCTGTCTCACAAGTGTTAAGAATGAACTACTTCACAAGTGAATCAGAAGTTATTAGTCACTTTTCTGTTTCTTTTAAGTCTAAATATATCTTCTATATATATAAAAATGGATTGCTGTTCCTTAGTCTCGCTAAAACTCGAGAACAGCTGAACGGATTTATCTTATCTTAGTCTTGAAATGTTCGTGGGGGTTCAGGGAAGGTATAAAAGCTGAAAAAAATTGATTCATTACTGGGAAAATCATAAAAACAGCCCTTTTCTATTTCCCATACAAATGTATTTTTTTGACATTATATTTGACAACTAACTAAATGTCAATCATTCTGTCGCACTTCCAAACACGGAGATTTATGGCTTACAGGTAAACTCCAAAAATATCAATAAAAAAACGTAATAGATATTTCTTGATTATAGGGCGATACGAAGTTCGCCGGGTCTTCTAGTAACATATATATATATTTATCAGAAGATCCTAAGATGAATTTACATATACGTTCGTAAAAACAATCACACGCCCTTTTTACAGACCACTTTACAGTTCAATCAAAGTAATAAAACTTTTTAACGCAACCACTTCTGTAATCCGTGTTTTATATCAGATTAAGTTTTGTGATTTCTGATTATTTCTAATTGAGAAATTTTCAGTTCGTGCTAGCATTTTAAGATAAGGGCACTTAATTCTCAATAAATTTTATGTGTACATAAACGTAACGGTTTCTTTCTGTATTTGTTGCTATGTCCATAAAAAATTAGAAAGGGCAAAGAAATATTACAATCTCGAAACGACGTTAACTTTATAAAAAAAGAAGAAAAAACCTCCTAAAAAAATATTTTGCGTATTTTATAGTGTCAAACAGCTCATTACAAAAATTCTTTATAAGAAAAATATTTAAAAATATATATGCAACAATTTACTTTAAAACAATCAAATCCAATGTTAATTGAAACGAAATATCGAAAAGAAAGGAAACATCAAAATCAGATGGGATGAAAAAAAAATCACCATTTGCAATCCACTACGTCATGGACCTAAAATTGAAAATCCAATTAAGAGACAAGTCCGGACAGATAGGACGATCGAAAATGAATATTTTTTTTATTTGTTCACCTTCATATGAAATAAGTTAACATTTATAACTGGTAAACTATGTATTTAACGCATATACAAAAAAAATTACAATATATATTGAGATATTGTTCCTAGTCATAAAAAGCTTGCTATATAGCCTTTGTTACAAAATCCCTTTTAAAAGATCAAGTATTATTTAGTGTCATAAAATATATTAGCATTATTGTGTCTGCCAAAATAAAAAAATTATGTGCTTTGAATGAATAATATTATTTAAACATTAAAATAAATATATATAGGCTTCAAAAATGAGGTCAATATTATATGTATAATGCAAACTTTACTATATTACAGTACTGCCAGAAACGTCCAAGCTTCTATGATTCCAATTCGAATTTCCGAACGCCTCCAGTTGCGGCCATTTCCGTGACGTGTAATGGCGGCTCGTGACAGGAAATGGCGCGATGACGGAGACCGGAAACTTATCCCGTGCGAGTCGACTCACACGAAGAATGTGGCGACTTTAAAATTGGTACTCAGTTTGATTAATATATACGTGACTGCATCGCATTGAAAAAATACACATAGTAATGTTTTGTTCGAAGTAAAAACAATGTTGGAATCTGTCCAAAAATGTTGGCTCTGATCTTGATAGCCCCGTGTACCACCTGTTTCGTTATGTAAATTGTTTCATATGTCCGTTAAAAAATATACAGCCTTTACACTGAATCTGTTCAAATAGACTTCAAAAGGGAATGGAACTATCAAATGTATTAGAACATCAAATATATTTGATTTCATTTTTTAATATCAGAAATTGCGATGGAATAACATTTTCTTTTAGCAGTACTATAAAGTGACCGTCTGAGACAACAATGTGTCTGGCTCGCTCCCTGGAGACGAGATAATATAATGTACTAAGTCATTTGTGGTGTAATCGTTGAGCGAAATAATTTCTCTAGGAAGATTTTAAAAGATAGAGAGAACTTTCTTTTCCTTTTTATCCGGATAATCAACTTTTCATAAACCAACAGAACCAACATTAAAGGCTGCATTCGACTTCAAAACAAAAAGTTTCTATAATAAAGACAAACGGGAGCTAACAGATAAAACAAGAAATAATTCAACCGGCAGAAACGGAGATTTGGAAGTGCAAAAAACTAAAATTCAGCGGTTTACGGATAAAATAAATTTCCACGGATAAAAAAGACATTACCCCGGGATCATCCGTTCGTTATTTGGAATAGAGGATAAGGAATCAGAGCACCTCATTACCGGCGCTCCAACGGTCAAAGATCTTTTTGCTTCAAATCTAGATTTAGATTTCTAGATGCTATGACCTAGAAATGGTGTAACTCGATGATTTAAATCTGATTCTGTTATCTATTAAAGCTTCAATCTTATAGGATTAATATAATTATAATCTCTTTATCGTTTTAAAACAAATTTAATATTAATTTTAAAGCGATATCTTTTAAAGTTTCGATGAAATTGCATCTTTTCATAAAGTCTCTGACGTATGAAACTTGGTGAAAATTCTTCGTGAGTGCTTTTTGATGTCAACTTAGAATTGATTTATATCTTGCCTGAGAGCGTCGTCTCCAGTTAAATGAAATTATAATGAAGGACACATTTGGTACTAGAAGTGTTATAGATTAATATTTAATATACTTATTATATGGCATATGTTTAATTTATTTAATTTCACCTCTAGTAGAATAAAAGTAATTTTATTCATATATTGAAATATATAGTGATGGAAATAAAAGAGATTATTTTCAGTCTTAAAAACAATCAATTCACTCAATATGAAGACAAAGAAGCTTACGCTCATAATTATTAACATCAGAAAGCTTCGTATTAGCTACATTTATCCTTATTAATTAAAGATGATCTCTTAAAACACAAATAATGTTTTGATATTTGAAGACTAACTGGAATATAATAATGGAATAATGCATTTAAATAGGGTTTTCGTGCTTTAGTTGCGTCAAAATATGAATAGTATTATCCTAAGGAAAATTACTTTTGAATGATTTGATTTGATGACGTCATATGAGTAAACAAAGTAAATATATCTTAATAATATTCAATACATCATTTTGGAAATGAGTTGATACTCTTAAACTTCTGGATGTTTAATATTTACCCAACTGCCTCAAGAAAAGTGGCTTTCAAAGAATAACAACAACATCGAAATCGGTCAATTCATTTAAGAGCTATAATGCCACGAACAGATACACACTCACATAGACATGGCTGTTCAAATAATGGGGATCAAAAAAGTTACTATGTCATGTTTAAAAACTAAACCAATTAAATTTAAACTAAACAGAGCTTCATTCTACGGAAGTAAATAATTTACCTGTTCTATATAAATAATAAAATTAATTGTTATGTAGTATAGGCGTATAAATAGTTACCAAGTCATTCATGTAGAAAACCATTCATTTATCGCATAGTGGACTGGTACAAAAATTTTTAGGATACTGTAAAAAAGATATAACTGTCATATAAATTTGGTTAAATAAAAATGAAGTTAATTTAACTAAATTATTACGAAACATACTCGAGTTTGTATTTAACGTTGCGACGTTATCTACCACCTACACTGTGTTGGGAAAGAAAAATAAAAAAATGAACTAAATAAAAATTATAAAAAACAAATGGACACGTTCACTATTTTAATATAAATCAGATGAGCGTATTTATATTTTTTCAAAGTTTAGAGGTGATTAGTATTTCATGTCTTTTAACTTTGAACATAAAATCATAGCTCATTTAATTAATAATATTACTTATCAACATTCTTATATAAAAAACATTATTTAAAAATTTTAATTAAGCGTTAATATACAAAGGAGTAATCTTTATTATATATATAATTCTTCTGTGAGTGTGTATGTCACTGAACTTCTCTCAAACGACTGGACCGATATTGATGAAAATTTTTGTGTGTGTTCAAGGGGATCTGGGAATGATTTAGATTCACAATTTTGTCCGCTGGACAATGTTTTTTTAATAAATTTTTAATTTATTGGTAGTTGTTGATACAAAGGTTTTTTTTTGACATTAGATTTGACAACTAACTAATATGTCAATCATTCTGTCGCACTTCAAAACACGGAGATTTATGGCTTACAGGTAAACTCCAAAAATATTAATAAAAAAACGTAATAGATATTTCTTGATTATAGGGCGATACGAAGTTCGTCGGGTCTTCTAGTATATATATATATACAGTTATAATGGAACATATATAAGTGAGTTTCATTTCATCATCTGTATGGCATCTTAATCTTTGTATCACTCTGATCATGTTACGATGTCCTCAATGATAACTTACTGTAATCCTCTTTAACTCAACTCTGAGTCGATGCAATTCGTCCTGACTTCAAGTATCTTATTACAGACAATCGTTCAAGCATTCAACGTAACATAATGATGAGAGGGAGTTTATTCAGATATATGTCATGTGAAGTATTAAAATATCGTTACAATAACTAGGGTTTTAGGCTAACTTAATAGTTACTTATAAAATATTGATGTAAATCAGTCACATACAATTAAAATAATAACGATTTAAAAATGTATTTAGGAAGAAGTTATTTTAGTTTTTCATGAAATCCTTCGATATCACATTCAAATAAGTATGTCTTTTGTAATATGAAACCAATATTGAATCATCATTTCCTTTAAATTAAAATATGCAATTTGGAGTAAGTATTTTACTAACACCAGCACTGTTCAACTGTAACTGCAACGTGACTTTCCATAAGTTACAGGTCAAAATCCTATTCGTGTCAATAAAGTTTTGACTCTAATTTTATATTAAAATTTTCTTTAAATGCCAGAGAGTTAAAAAACTCTCGAAACTTATTTTGTCTGAAACAAACAATACGACATATCCTGGAATTACAGAATAATTCACCGTTTGCTTGTCTGTGCACTACTAGAAGCAACATAAGCTTACTGGTTAGCCTGATTCTATGGTACTTATGTAATTAAATAATCAGTTTAATATCTATCTTTACAATCATAGAAATAATTCAATGAAAACAAGCCAAATTTCATTACGATGTTTTGTTTTTAACGAAATGCAATTTTCAATTTCATGTGTATTCTAAAGAATTTAGAAAATTTAAATGACTTTAAATAATAAAATTAAATTGATATTTTTGTACAGCGCTAATATTTGATTACTATCGTTGATTACATTTTATTTTTAAAATTTCGGAAGAAGTCGTTTTAAGTTTGTTTTTAATGAACTCTAATAAATCATTAAGACAAAAACTTTTCATGTATTGAATGAATTCATGAATAAGTTAGTTCGTTAGTTCGTCTTCAACGTTCTTACATCTCAATGGAACTTACGAACAGAAATTTAAAGGAACTTTAGTAAATGTCAATGAGTTTGGTAGCGATGACTGTAGATTTTATACATATAAGGAAAGGAAATAGGTAGACTTAAGCAAAATGACGATTAAGCAAGTTATATACTGATATGGTCAGAAAAAATAAGTATTGGGAAAATTTCGACCCACAAACAACTAAAGAGACAAAACCTATCAGCATTCCATGGATTCACGGTGCGGGTGCCGAGTCCATCATTGCAGCTTCAATAGTACCTGGGACTTACGACCCAGGTAAGTTTATGGAGCCCCAATCTAACGCACGGTAAACGCTCAATATACGAAAAATATAAACAAGATAAAATGTACAACGTTTCATTTAGAAGCATACTTCATTACAATCAAGTAAATAACTTTAAGTTAGTTTAAATGTCCTTTTTATGATGTAAGGATGAGTATAAATGGACATTTATTATGCATATTACACATGCAGCCTGCTCGCTTCAATAACGTTATCTCTATTGAGATTCAGGTCAGCTCGGAAGGTAGCATTAATCTGAAAGTATGACTAAGAACAATATACACTTTTAACATTTTCTTTTATCTTCAGGATCTTTTTGAGATCATTTTTTAGCAGATTATTAAAGAAACATACCTAAATATATGTTTGATATACAGGGTGACTGGTGAATTACCATCAATATTTAAGGAGAATACTCGGTACATGATTCTCATTCGAATTATGTAAAAAAAATAGGCACTTAAATTTTGACAAAATTTCCGTATAAATAAATAAAGTGTTGACACGTTCCAAGTGTTCCAAGTGTGGACGCGTGCGGCGGCTTGCTGATACAACACATCGCCGCTGCACGCGTATGTGTGTGTGTGTGCGTATACCTAATCTGTAGGGTGTTCACACGATGCGTAATTAATTACATAATTTTTGGTTAACTTTACTCTGAAGTTTATTAATATTTATGTTATATTAATTTTTATTTTGTCATGTATGATCGTCAAATATCACGTCCTCAAATATCGATAGTAATTCACCAGTCACCCTGTATAATATGATTTGTATTGTTGAGTCATTTTTACTATTAAATAAGTTAAAAATATATATATTTAATCCAATCATTGATAATGGCATTCTCTTAATGGGATCAGAAAATGACTGTCACATCTCGTACAAATTATATGTTTTTCTTTTTAACATTATTCATCTTTCATTAATTAATTCATTTACTTTAATGAATACCAGATAATTTATCAAATTGATTAAGCAGAAAACCACATATGTGTTTTCAAAAGGAAGTCTTATTGTCAAATAAAAATGTCTTCCAGGCTACCTAAGTTGAGAGAAATACTGGAATAGGTGTACTGTGGATACGATAAGTATTTAATAACTGTAAAATATATATGTATCTAGACTACATCGTAATCTTATATCCTAATATCAAAACCCTCCGATGGATCATAAACCTTTAACAAGAGCTTAAAAACATTGTCTGTTTCAGACAATCGTATTTTCACTCCAAAATTATTATTCAATAGATTTACTTGATTAGTAACCTAATGTATATCAAATTAGGTTTAAAATTTAAGAAATAATTTTTGTAATTGGAGTGTTTATACAAATAAAAATATTTATTTTTATGTCTAGTAAAAAAAGGACATTCAGTTTCCGATGTTTAGGAATTTGAAGTCAATTGGGTTTTGAAGAAATTCTGAAATATGTCCATATTTCCGCGAGGCAATAAGTTTTTAAGTCTCTCAACCTTATTTAGGTCGTCATCTGTCAAATTAAGAAAACTGGTGTCTCCATAATAGAACAAGAACCCACGACCGAAAGACCATCATTTATTTATAAAAGTTGAAACTTTCTCTGGTCATGTCTCCTATACAGGTAAAAACGATATAATATATGTTTTATATAATATCTTTAACTTCTTATAAAAATTATAGGAAAGTCTTGTCAATACATTCTGATATTTAAGGGGATTTATCTTAAAACAAAGTCGATTACTCCGTTACTTAATAAATTGCTACCAAATCTACCACACAAGATGTCAAATTTGTTTCTGATCTCAAACTTTTCTTCAATAATTTAAAACCAAAATTGAAAAAAACATCTATCTATACATAAGTCGTTACAAGAAATAAATATTTTAAATATAATCAGTACAACATATTGTATCCACTTAAATATACTACATGTATTAAGTGTCTCATTATAAGAAATCAACATTTTTTTTTTCACAAAACCATTCAACCGTGACACCGCATTCGCTAACATAGTTTTTTTATATCAGAATATTTCTTGGTTGTTTTTCATACGAGTACATTCCCACGTGGCGACATCGAAATGTCAATGTCGCGTACAAGGCCATTCGTATTTGACATAGAAAAAAACTGTCGGTATTTAATTTGTACAAAGTGGAACAAGATAACTACTTTTATAATGGAAACCTCGGTTTAAATATACATTTAATCAAAGGCCAATTTACGAAGACACATTTTATAACCATAAAACAATTGCCACATAAACAACTAAAAGTCCAGCAACAGTAGGTAACAAAACCACGAAATTCTTCAAAGCTAAATATTAAAATGGAATTATCTCTACAAATTGGATAATTACATCAATAGAAATTATAAAAGCTATATGAAAATTTTAAACCAACTGTTCTGAACCAATTAAAGCCCTACAAGTGGACTGGCTAAGACGATTACACTCATTTTAATATTTTAACATCACCGAGAGAACGGGGATGGAAAAAAAGAGTTCATTATGATTAAATGCAGTTTTTAAACGACCACTCATCTAAATCCTCTTTCAGTTTACTTGAATATATAGTGAATATGTAAACAAGTAACATAAAAGCTCTATCAAGTGCCGGTTTATAGTTACAAATCGATTTTGAACACGAACTAAGCCTTGGATTCAAGGAGCGGGTGTTTTCAATGTTAGTATAATCCATCAGCACACAGCACTAATGGCAAGGACTTATTAGATTAATGTCAAATTATGTTTCAAACTATATCACTACATCTGCTTGTGACGAACTTACATATAAAAAATATATAGTCTGGACCAAAACTTTTGTGTCGGATATTTAGACAAATAAGGTAGTCCAAAAAATATTTAAAAAAAAAAACAATAAATATTTCCACATTTAAATGAAACTAATACTTTGGCTCATACTACGCATGCATTATTATTGTAAAAAAAACTACATACTCCCGAAGTTTCGGCTACGTTTCAGCAACCGTGATCACGGGCAAACGAGATGTGAATGGCTGTCCGTTGTCTTGTAATTGTGTTAAGTAGCCGAAACATAGAAAGTACATACTTTCGACGTTTCGGCACTACATAGTTTTTTACGTAGTTTTTTACATAAAAAGCACGCGTAGTATATTCGAAAAATAATAGTTTCATTTAAATGAATAAAACTCGCGAAAATCTTAGATATCATTAATTCCAAATTGAAATTTTCCGATAAAAACAAATAAATTTCTAATTATAGAGTAGGTGAAGGCGTAACCAAAACAAATCGCTTACCACACGTATCCCTCACACCGCTCGTTAAACGTACGGACTGAATAACAGCTATTGTGAAATAAACAAATGAGAATCTAAAGCGAGATCCAAGCACCAATTAAATATGAGCCTCGGTAGCGCGTTATTTAGAATAACCAGTGTTTATAGCACTAGGCACCTAACTCGCTGTAGTGGATAAACTGTTATATATATGAACTTATAATTAATGTGTTATCACTATAACCATATTATTATACTGAGAAATAATTAAAGAATACTTCTAGTCAGTGGTTGCCCAGTGGTTAAAAGGCCTCGTGCATGAGGGCGCAGGTTCGATCCTGGCCCTGGTAGCTACCAATGTGATTTTTCCAAGTCATATGTACTTTCTAAGAATATTTAGACATCACTGATTAATGTTGATTCCCAAAACAGGGTTGATATCAGGCAGGCGGCCGATCGTAAAAACAATGAGCCAAAACTATTCACAACATGTAAGGCAGACCCTGGCTAAGGCTGGGAAAATGCCAGGTAGAAGAAGAAGAAAAATAGGTAAAGAATACTATGGCTTACAAATAGTTTTCTTTGCAATTCTTCAACGTATATATTGCAGATCAAGAAACAATGATTATTACTTTATATGTCATTCAATCTATTACACTAGTGTAACCATTTCTTCAGTAATATAATAACACAAACATATCTTCCGACCCCCGTGGCGTATATACCTTTTATGACCCACGATATATAATCTGTTGTTTGATTATTCCCAGCACTCGTATAGTGACTCATTTTCTTTATAAGCCATAAAAGCTTGGTTTCTGCTAATGCCATATACAGCCACTGACATAAAAAGCCATCCAGCCAGGCATGTGTAGTTATGGAGCTATATTCTAGCTAAGTCGTAGGACGTAGTTTATGATACATAATTGTATCTTGTCTACAATAAACTCGAACTTTATAATTGATTCATTTGTTGTTATACAGTTTCTTGTGAAAACTGTGCAGTTAAACTGAATTCCTTTGTATTCTTTGTATGAAAATTGCGAAATCGAATCATTTCTCTACACATATACTCTTTAAAAAAAAATGCAACAAAACCGGGTTATTTGGTAAATTAATCTTAATTGATCTCATCGTTACATGAACATATAACTAAATTGTATTATATTTTAAAAAAGCCCACACATAAACACACCTACCCACACTTACACAAGCACAAATATACGCACACTTTTTAAACAAACACACATTCACACACACATACTTTTACACAGACTTTCACACACACGAATACTTTCGAACTCACACACACATAGAGACAGCGGCTTAAATTTATAGAAGCACTCTTTTTACTAAAAATACACCGAACAGGTTGAATATAACATGAAGCCTCGATGTAACTATAATATAACCAATTATAACAATTCAATATCAATTCACTACCTTACATTCCAATTTGAAGCGCGACTTGACACAGATCACATCAAACCAACATTACGACTCAAATATTGAATCCTATCAATATACGAATTTATTTTTAATCCATTTAAAAAAATGTCGTCGGGTTTTTGACGACCCTTGTCTATCGTTATGAAGCGGGAATGGTAACTTAAAAATAAAACATGAACCGGGTTATTCAATACAAACATTTTTAGGTATTATTTCGATTTGCATATTTAATATTTTATTCTTAAAAAAAGGTTTTTTAAATATGGTTTCAGTTGGAATTTAAGCGTTCTCAGCAAATAGCCGGTTCGCGTGGCCGGCCAGCTTAATGTGGTGTAGCCATTAGCTAAGTCTTAAGAGCCTGAATTAATGTAACCTCTATTTTCCTTTATAATGAGCTGATATTTTTTAAATTCTTTTAAATGTTCCAACTGATATGTCAGTTTTATAAAAATTATTGTAGCATTAGAATATTCGTATACCAAATTCAAAATAGCTACATTTTTAAAAACAAATTCATATATGTAAAACAAAACCTTATTTATATTTTACTGAAAAAGACTAGTTCTCAATTTTTTTTAAATGTATTAAACCTCCTTTTTCGTGGACTTCATGCTCAATATGATAATATATAATAATTGATAACATACCTCGTTCACAGAATGCTCCCTCATAGTCTCCGTCGCGACACTCACAGATGGGTCCATCATCTGTGCTGATGCAGACTCCGCCATGCTGGCAAGGATCTCGACGCTCGCACGCATCGCCACTAGCATTACTGATACGAGATGACTGGAACAAAGAAAACATAATCATTCTAAACAATAAATACGATATTACCTTCTAAACTAACAAATATTCTAAACTAGATTTTTTGTTGAAAAAAGAAAATAATATTCAGAATTCTGTTTCTACAAAAAACGAGTTAATATTGCAGCAAAACTTCTCCAGGTCTGAGAATTAATCAAAAGTCATACTAAATACAAAGAAAGATTCCCCGAAGAAAATATTCATAAGAAAAATTCTTATTTTTCCGTCTATCCTAAGTGACTATGACGTAGATCTTTGATTCCATTTACAGACTTTCTTGTGTCTAAAACTTTGCAATCTGGTGCATCAAAAAACTTCTTATAACTCGATTGCATATAATTTTTGACATATTTTAGTCTCAAACTCCTTTTATTTATAGAATTAACGAACAAGTTGAGTATACCGATGCTTATGAACCTTGAAAAAACCCCACTAAAACGTGTCTCTTTAATAAAAATCTCAAGAACTACGGTAACTCGTAAAAAAAAACTAAAATGATATAATTAAATGTAAAGAGTGGAAATCTCACAGGTGCTTCAGTTCTGGCGGGCGTCCAACGAGTGCTGCCGAAATGATAATGGTCACACCATGCTTTTTTTCCCTTACTTCGGAAGTTTTTCACTTCAGTTATATCAAATCGAAAGTTACAGCCAACTGAATGAGAAACGCTTTATTGATTTTATAGATATTACATTTACTTTACGAATTTTTGGCAAAAGTTTGAGAATCTGAAGAAGACTTTATTTGTAATATAGCTGTTTTTTTTATTTTCAGTTATATGATAATAAAAAAATATTGCATATTATTGACATTTATATGTTTCTGCATAGAAATATAACTTTTATCCATGACTTCGTGTGCATTTAATCTTTATAAGCACTTTATAAAACAGTACTAATCGGTTGATTTGTAGGAAACTATTTACCTTATAATTTAATTAAACTTTAAGGCAGTAGTTAATGCTTAACACATAAGTATAAGACAGACTGACAAACTAAGTTTAAAAATTCTCAAAATTTTCCACTTCTGTGACTTTAATTAAAAACATAATATATTTCATTATTAACATCATACAGAGATCATGTTGAAATTTTATTATATGTATATTGTATAGTCGTTGCATTACTACAATGCACGAATATGCAAACTAAAGTTTAACCGGCATTGTACCCTGACCTAATTACGATCACACCTCCCTGTATTAACTACAGAATCTTTTTGACAGAAAGGGTTTATTATTGAAGAAGCATCTATTGATATACAATATTGTCAAAGCATAATTATTGTGTCACTAGCTTTCCGCCCGCAGCTTCGGCGGCGTGGAGTTCGGTTATAGCGCGTTTCCAACAGAACCTTTCAAAAGTCTAGGATAAAAACTATCCTATATTCATTCTCAAGGTCAACTCTATCTCTGTACCAAATTTCATTAAAATCAGTTCAGTGGTTTAGGCGTGAAAGCGTAACAGACAGACAGAGTTACTTTCGCATTAATAATATTAGTAGGGACTGATTCAGTTCTTTGTACCACGATTAAAAGAAATAGCCGAAACATAATGAAGTATACATATTAACCAATTTTCTCTAACAATATCTTTATGAATTCAATATCTTGATCGTATTTTATTATGTTTTATTGTATTTACGCCGTCGTCCAACACTCTGTTATACGGTAATCGTTATTATCACGACACAGTACCGAGTGGCGTGTTACCAATGTTATGCTGAACGCCCACCACAATGCGGCAAAACTATACATTGGACGAAACTATTAAGGTATTTTAATATTATGTTAATTGTGGAAAAAAATTGTATATGTAAATGATGGGAGAAACTTTCGTGTGGAGTGACCTGCATTATATGAATTTAAACTGTTATTTTCTTTAGTTACAGTCAGATTTTGTTATAAATAATATAGAAACAAAGATATTTATTTTTATTTACCTAATACTATGTTAAATTCATTTTAACTGTATGTGTATTTTCTATCGCTTCGTACATTAGCCATCAATCTAACTCTCATTAGAATCTATTTCTTATATACTATTGTCAGAAAATTGGCTCAGTTTATATGTATTTTTATACACATATTTAGTTTGGAGTTTACAAACTTACACATTATAATAGCGTCGCTAATCAAATAGATTATTTTTGGAAAATTTCAAACATCACGTTTGCGATCAAAGTTATCCATAACGTAAACGAATTTTTAATTCTATAAGGTATGACTGATCGAATCACATTTCTTTTTACTCAATAGAAGTCAGTACATAAACAAAATCTTACACATTATTTAATGAGTATATTTATTCCATTACTTGTCGAAACCATAACTAGATTGTGTTTTAATATCAATCAGACACTCTCATTCAGAATAACAATACTAGAACTATTGTGTCAACTTCACTATAAAACGATCATCTTAATAAATTGTTTATATATATATATATATATATATATATATATATATATATATATATATATATATATATATATATATCTATCATCTCTCAATGTCTTAACATCCAATACTTCATATATGTAATGGCTTTGGTCTTTTCAATATTTTATTTTTTACATTATTTATTAATGTATATCAGTGATTTTTTATAAAGCAAATGTGTAGGCGGCTTAAATAAGTATCGTATATTTCAGAAACCTTTTTTATGTAGAATGTTAAACTTTCTTTGGAAATAACAAATTTATCATTTCATTATGTACATATCTCGTTAATGCTTTTATTTTATAATCCAATATAAATTTATATAAAACATATTATCTTATTTAACTCATGTTTATAACAAGTAAAATTTTATTTTATTAAATTATTTCATATTTGCCATTCATACTAAACCGTTATTGAATGAGGTTTGAAAGTCATATTCATTTTTTCAAGTGATACAAAAGATTGATAAAAAAATTAAAAAAGATTGATGATTCAAGTGATACTATTTTTCGAATGTACACTTTTCATCACGATATTATCACATTTATTTAATTTTAATTTACCTTAATCAATTGTTCCAATATTCATATATGTATAGTTGTTAAGGTGTATTTAATTCATTCAATTTAAGTATATATACGTAGCACAATGCTGAGGTCGAGTTGTTGAATATTTTAAGTAGACCCGCTTGGCACCATTTCACTATTAGCCGTGAAGATGTAAAAAATTGTGGAATTAAAAATGTAATAATAGCTTTAATTATGGCTATTTTGGCATACTTTTAAAATATTAAAAGAATGCCAAAAGTCTCTCCCTCTCTCTCATTCTTCTTGTCCTCGGGGCTGTGAGGAGTGATTAGTTTTGAGCTACTGATCTGAACTGCACAAGCAAAGTTAGGTGTTGAAGTATTACTATTTCCCTCAATACGCTGAAGATTTTGCTTGACTCAATACGGAAACTTTCGCATAGTATGTGAAACTTCGCGTACTCTCTGCCTTTCTCAATTAACCGTCGTGTGTTTAAAATCTGCTCTCCTTTACCTTGGCTCTTACTGAACCTTACTTAGCACTTACAAAATCTTAAAGATGTAAATTTCTAGTCCCCTAATCAAAATAAGATTTTGCGGGCATGGGAGATGAGAGAATTAGTTCTATAGTTTTCATATTTCCACGTGGATCCTTTCTTTTGCAGGCAAACCACTGTTGACTTTGGCCACTCCTCCAGACACTCTACCAAATAATATCCATAATTTTGATAAAGTTGGTTCCCATAATCCTGATCATTTAGCAGTAGTCCCATCGCTGCTATAAAGTTTTCTGTTTTAGAGACAGCATGGCCGATTCCGTCTCATGCAGAAGAAAATTAAAATTTTTGAACATGTCCCGCATGTGAGATGTTGAAAAATATAAAGCCGCTTTCTTCCGGACTTAAAAATTTCCAAGGACATTAAACTAATAATAATTAGAACTCCTCAACATTATAAATAATTGATACCAATCAATTGTTTTAAAAATATATATACATAATGTATGTATATACAAATAAAAATTAATATAAATTCTAGCACAATACTCCACTCGATTACTTGTCCCCTCTTACACGAGAGTGCTTGATCTTTCTTTACCGAATCATCTTGTTTCATAACCATTGACTGGCTTAAACTCTAAGAAAAATACGTAACAAAAAATATACATCTTCATTCATTTGTTCTTATAATTTTATGAATAAACAATATATTTTTTATTTAAGCCTGTAATGGTCATGTATAAGTTTGTCTAAAAGCATACCTTATACATTATTTTACTTAACATCTAAGTACTCATGTGTAACAGTACTAATGACAGTGCTAATCGAGGCGTAAGTGACGTCACAAGACGTCCGCTATACCGTCCCGAATGACTTGACATTACATGAACATCAAACAAGCTATTAACACAAAAATTAAATGAAAATCACTAACTAATATTATGAAAGACTTTCTCTTTATAACGTATATATGTTTATTTCTATTTAATATCAACCAAAGAGCTCTTATTTATAGTTAGAAAGTTTTTAATTTCATTGATATTAAAACAGACACATAATTTTATATGTTAAGGAATTTGAAGATAAAACCTTTTTTAATAAATCGTACACATCGGCTGTATGTTTTCAATACGGGTCTGGTGTGTAATCTTCTATGAACTGTCAGATGACGTCACAAGATGGCCGCAATCACCGCCGTATGACGTGGCTATTAAGTTCGAGCGGGTTGTTAAGTACGGAATGGGTTTCACAGGTGGTATTAATTAGCAGACGAAAATTAATTAACGATTTACAATTTACAGTACTATATTTATCTCGTATTATTATTAATTTTTAATACATATATTTCCGAGATTTATTTAAACTCATATGTATACCTTTACATAAAGTTTATTGCATTGCATATAAATATATTTTTTTATATATTAAATCTATTTATAGTATTTTAAACGTCCTCGTGTATTGGACGTGCGAATGAATCCATTAATCCATTTCCCGTGTAATAGGTTCTATTAAACCGTAAATTCCACTCAAATTTCACAATTTTCTCGCGAGCACATATTAAAAGCTCGTCTCGTATGCTGTATGTAATGGATTTTTAATGGCTGTCCATTTAGACACCTTCGTCGTGAGGCTACTTACGTACGTACGATTCTTCATAATCTAAAAACTCAAATATATAAAGAATTATATCATTCATACATAATGGAATTCATAATAATCGATCTAATTCCTTACCAAAGACTAAGTCTTTAAGATTATTCACTGTTAGTAAAGCCCCAACAGTTATATATCCAGCCTACTTAAAAGACTAACAAAAAACGAACAAAAAACTTCATTTCACCCGCACCAAGGATGAAAGCACTATAAAAGGCTGTGAGGCTTTTAAAAACGTTTGCAATTATGATACAGTAGAGACGAGTAAAGTCAAGGGTCGGGTTAGTTTTTGAATTTAAAATTTAAATTAAAATTGTATTCAACGAATTCTATTCCTGGCGAAGCTGAACTAATGTATTTCTAATATTATTCTAGACGCAAACTTTAAACTTGATTTATAAAGTTAAGTTAAATGTGGAAGTAACGAAAATAACTATAAGTTCTACTGATAAATGCAGCGAGGCCACATTGAGTTCAATATATTGAGTTACAAATCTTCAAGAGCAAACATCGCTGGTCTGATTTATATGGAAATTACATATCCTGACGTATTCGCTATTTCCTTTCTCTATACAGATTAATGTAAAAAAAATTATTACATCATCTATATTAAATAAAATTAACGTTATAAATAATATTGAATTTTTTACAACAAAAGGTTCCAAAATTCCCTTGAGCATTCCGATAACAGAGAGCCGTTCACTTTATAAAGAGAGATCAATTAGCCTTTTTATTCAATGTTGTGAAAATATATAAAAAAAATATTGGGAACATAAAATATTTTCTAGTTAACTAAAACATCTCTGGCAAAAAAAAATGCTTTATCGACATTAAGATATTCAAGATAGTATTTTAAAAAATATTAATTAACATGATTCTTTGAAGTAAATATAACATTAAAATAATACTTACATATATATCAATAAAACTACCATAAGTTGTTTGAAAGAAAAAAACTGTTTAATAGCTGGAAATATTTAAGTGATTTTTCCAAATATAAGTCATCAAAAAAATCCAAATACGTTTCTAAAGAAACATTTCTTGTCTCCAAAAGTGTATTCTAAGAAAATTCAAACAGTTTTTGCTCTATAAATATATATACTACTATCCACAAGAATGTGATCTATGTTCTCAATCCCATTCCTTCTACATCAGTGACTAACAATGAAGCAACCCTTATTAAAAACTACATACCAACACCTCATGTGTGATGATAAGGTAGTTTACGTTTCTATGGAGGCCATACATCAGTTATAGTGGCTCATCGGTTATCCGACCATGCCATAAACACGTTACCTTTTGATAATATGGAATATACTATGGCTTCTACATATTTATGTAGAGAAACTTAGAAGATTATATCTCACACATATAGTTTACAATATGACTAATATTTTAGATTTCTTTATCTATTTTATGTTATATGTCTCTAACTAATACAAATTAGCGTTGAAGAGATTTTGTAAGGACTAATTCTTAAATTTTAACTTTTCTTACCACACGATACTTCTTTTATAATAACAATAAAAAAATTATTTATTACATAGTAACAGCCAATATAATCAATTTCAATAGGTTGTAGAGTAGTAATTTTTATTAGTTTAACAATATTTAGATAGTTTTAAACCAGTCTCATAAAAAAAAATCACATAGCAAAGCTAGTATAATCGTCGGCACTAGCTAAATGGGTCAAATGGCTGGCTACAAAAATAAATTGAATAACCTTTGCCGTAGCGTGCAGCCTCCGAAATAAAGCATCTAAAGATACGAGTGACCTTTAACAGTCTGGAACTGTTTATGGATGGACGGAATCTGTGTCTGCATACACACTATTAATAACGTTAAACGCTCCACTTAACTTGTAAGATATTCTACGAGTATTTTTAATACCGATTGATGATGGAAAAATAAAGTTTAATATGGAAATATTTCTGAATTAAGCAATACAAAAACTATTCTAGAATGTGGTACTTTGTAATATTGTAGTTTAAAATTATATTTAAACTAGCTTTATCACTCAACTTTACCCGTAATTCTACATTTATTTATAGTTAGAAGTAATTGTTGCTTTACAAGTTTTTAGTTAAATAACAAGTATAAGGTTAAAAATCATCTATTTAGTACATACATTTATTCATTAAAATGGTCATTCTTTATATAAATATAATGATAACATTTATCTTATTATAAAATTCTAAGTACGCTTCAATCTTTATAATTTATCAATACTAACATCGACATTATAAATGAAAATTTTAACTATAACTATTTATTTTTAATATTTATTACTATCCCGTATATAAATGTAAAACTAAATATAGTACTATAACGTCCGGATCCTCTCTCGACGTTTCATTTCCTCAAAGTAATTTTAATCACGCCATCCGTATTTTTACAAAGCGGATTTCTTGTGAGAGCTCCAAACCGATCTTTAAATGATTTAAGGTAAAACGAATCGAAAATAATTATTATTTAAACTTAGATTAAATAAACTTCAATTTAATAGCGATACTATATTTAATATAGATCAATAAAAATATAATCTCCAAACAAATTATGGAAGAAATTTCTTAGTTTATTGGACTGACTGATGCAAATAAAAAACTAAAGATTAATTGCTGTTTTCAAAAAACAAATGTATAAGTAAATGGTTGTATAAATTTATAACTATTATACCTAACCAAAAAATTATTTGAGAACATATTGGCCAGTACGATAATACGCATATTTCATATTTAAAGGCCTAATATTATTATTTTATATCAGGCATGTCTAAATTGTATAGTATTTTTTATTAAAAATTAATATAACATAAGCGAGGATCTTAATAAATGTCTCTTAGCTATCAATAATCTAACGTCTAAGGTTCAAGTCTATGAAATGCGTACGATTTTCCTTCAAGTAATACGCGTTGGTATTCCTTTGTGCGCTGAATATTTCCCGCATCAAGATAAGAAAGGACTATATTCACCGGCGATAGAGTTTAAATTGCCGTCACAGATGATCATAATATAGATGAAAAATTGAGATGTTTGAAAATGTATTGAATTCTCTCATAACCCGATCTCAATTTGATCTTAGTTTATGTACATATTGAGCATACTTTTATAAATAATGAATGTACTAAATAAATACAGAGGTGCTTTTAATATAACCTATTTTATATAATTTTAACATTATAATATAATCCAAATGGTATTCAGTACCCGTACTGATATGTAAGACTTGGTATAGTGACAAAAACAATTACAATTTTTTTGATCCGCATTCATAATAATTGATGGAAAATAAATCTTAAAGAAATTTTAAAATAAATAATTTATTACATTTCATAAACAAAGTTACATTTTCGTTTAATTAAGAATTTTATGACTGTGACTTCTTCGTGACTTAAAAGTGTTTCAATACAGCCGACATAAGCCTTGATCACTTTTTAGGTAGTTATAATAACACGACAAACTTTGAGGAAGCGATGTCAAGAAAGCGAGATGACAAAGTGTGAAGAGTTAATGTTACCATATATATAAGAAAGGTGTGTTGGTTACACTATTTATAACTTAAGAATGGTTATAGGGATATGGTTTAAAATTGGTGAAAAGATAGCTAAGAACCAGGAGACGAACATAGAATACTTTTCATGCAATAAAAAATAGATAAAATATAAAATCTTCTTATTTACTGCCTTTAAGTTGATAGAGTTCGCTCAGACTAGCTATACATATAACTTTAAAAATTACGCAGACGAAGTCGCGGGTAAAAGCTAATTTTCACATATAATAGTGTCTCACCTTCAGATCTCTTGAGTGTCGTAGCTCCTGTCTGCGTGGAGGTTGTCCAGGTAAGTCGGAGTACACCAGGTTGCGAACTGAACCACGGAACTTGGGCTCAAATATCACTGACGGCAGAGCCAGGGTCGTCAGCTTTGAATTGTACCTGATGGTTAAAGAAAAATAGTTACTACATATTTAACTCCAAGCTTCCATAGTGGTTACTCAACTTGTAATAATGTAGTACGGTGGTGTGAAGATTTCATTTTTATAAGTAAAAAAGACATCAATTTGTATGTATAATAAATACTTTGCTTCTTTAGTTCTCAATAGACAAGAAATTTATGAAAAAAATGTTGAAAAGTAACCGAAATGTCGGGAGTATGTAGTTTACAAAAATAAAGCACGCGTAGTATATCCGAAAAATATTAGTTTCGTTTAAAGAAATACTTAAAAAAATTTAAGTTTTTTTTTATTTAATATTATGAAAAATGTATTTAAAATGCTCGAATATATAATGGAGACAATATATTACACTCAAATTGTTTGTTGTTTGGATGTAATCATCGTAAATCTGAAGCAATTCAAGACGGATAGCTTTATAAATTGAAATATAAAATATTTCAAAGTGGAACACAGCTTGTTAGATGCGATGTGTTCTGTAAGTGCGATCCTACAATACGCCGTGACACGAGACGCGGCAATTTATCTTGACTTACACTCCTTATCAAGTGTTGACAGTTTTATGTATTAAATGCAGCTTTAAAAGCACTTTAAAATCGCGAATGTACTATTATGTGTTAAATGTTATACATAATTGCTATGTTTAATTGGAAGGGAAAAGGGTAAAGAAATGATTGGTTTGTTTCTACACAAATTATACTAGTGGGTAACTTGTTTCTTGTTCAAACAAGGAGTTAAAAGCAGCGAACATTTTTGAATGTTTTATTATAAATATTGAAATTTCCACTGTGTTTTATTTAACAAAGAGCTTCTACAACGCGAGTCTCATAACTGTTAGTCACGTAGTTTATCCGACTCGCCTTTGATACTAGACGTTATCTTGGTTGGTAACTTTGTTCCCGTCGGTGCAACAATTTAATTAATTTAAGTGTTTCAAACTATGTACCGATACCTAGGAATAGTCGGTTGCGGAATTGTTTATATAAATTATTATTTGAATACCTCACTAAAATAATATGCACTCAAAATCGATTCTATTGCTTTAACTTTTAGATCAAAATTAAAACAAAACTATTTTTGTTAACCATAGACATTTAAAATTGTATATGTATAAAATATCCTTAATAAATGAACTGTAAGTTTGTATGTTCGTCACTCTTTTATAAATTTAAATTAAACTTTACAATATATCTCATATATCAAAATAACATAGGTTGAAACTGGAACCTTCATTCCCTGTAGTTCCCGTGGGAACATATAACACTTGTATTTAGTATGAAGTCGCGTAACACAGACGATAGATGTCGCTGACTGTTATTTTAACCACATATAACTAGTTTCTCTGAACCAAATTTCGAAGTTCACGCGATGAAAGTCGCGGACAAAAGATAGTTTATGACTAACTAGAGGGAATCTCAACAATATTTTGAAGTATTTGAGGATACTGCAATATTTCTCAGTATTCTGTTTTCCTTTTAAACATTTAACCCGAAAATATGTGATCACTATGTCGTTAATATGTACTATTGAATAGTTGTAATAGATGGGACCTCACTTTCTTACTTTCCGATAGAATTTATAGCTCAGTGATCCAAATTTCAAGCTCATAATTATAATAAATATTAATTTCAGGTCAAAAGTTGAATTGAAATGTCATGATGGGGTAAGACAAATATTATATTGGAAACATTTTAGATTGATTTCATTATAAATGCACTCGTAGAAGTATACAGTACATATGTATGTAATTGCCTATATAAAGTAACGTATGAAATTAAAGTATTGTGGTTTAATCCTTTATTTTACACTGATTTAACTACGATTTCTCATCAACTCTCATCATCATCACCATCATCTCCATAATAAAGTTTATATTTTTCTTATACATATGTACGTTTATTACTATTAAAATTTCCTTTACTATCTGTATTTGATTTCAAGTGAAACAATAAAAGTAATTGATACAATTTAAAATAATTTACACAAGTTTAAACATAAAATTTTATTTCTGTTGTATATTTGAATTATTTTAAAGGAATTGTTTCAGGAAGTACCGTTTCGGTAAACTCTCGGGAAATGCGGTTATAGCTAACTAATGGCCTCAAGTTTCGTATTGTATATCCTGAATCTATAAATGAACAGTATTTAATTCTAAGAATTATTATATACAACTACTTTAAAACATTTCTATTTAATTTTGAAATGGTTAAAATAAATGAGAATTTTTTTACTATATATAAAGAATAAATTATCGTTTTTGTTTAAAAATAAGTTTAAAATAATATTTCTCTTCATAATTTTTATTCGATATAATTCATTAACCCAAATAAACAGATTTATGGAATTATTATTCGCCATTTCAAAGATTTTTTTGGATTAAAATAGGCTGACTTCAATCTTATAGATATTAATATTTTAACTTATTTCAAGTTAGATAATATAAACAGTATTAAAAAAAATATTTTTAAATAATTATAAAATATATTTTTCATATAAAATTATATCTAGATTGTCTATTGGGGTTCCAGAACTTGGAATTATGGGGTCAATGCATATATCTAGATGCTTATTCTGACTATTTACGAATTATAGACAAACATATAATATATAAAATAATTATCATTTTATTATTAACACTTATAATAAGACAAAGGAAATGTAAAGCGTTTTATATTTATTAGTCAACGTTACAATATATATATTATGTATTTTACACCCACGTACATACTACATGTGTCTAATCAAAACATAAAACTCACAGTCCCGACGATAGAATAAAGAATTTCATTAAAAATTCATCACATTTTCGTCTCCTATAGGCTCACACAATACCTTAAAAGCCTTTTGGTTAATGTTCATTCAGGCTATATTATAATATGAAATACTAATATTATTATTAATTTTAAATTCATACTTAAACTTGAGATATTGTTTGCTAAATCTTCCGAATAAAGAAAACTGTAGAAACACATTATAATCTTTACTAAAGAAAAAATATATTACAGTACGTTCCTAAAATAGAACGGCGAAAATCTGATAAAGAAAAAGTTTTTGGATTAACAATAGTAATAAAAGTCTTTAACATCGAGTCCTTGATCTGGTAATATAAACGAAAGCACAGTCTAGACTAGTCTAATGAGGCAGACAACGGCCTAGTTTAAGGCAATTTTGTTGAAATACGTCTTATATTACTACAAGTACAAAAGATTTGGGTCACGAAATAATGTTAGTGTGGTTATATACTTTAACCAAATATACATATGTCACTAGAATCTAGTTCAATATTAAAATGAAACTAATATTTTTGGGATTAGTTTCATTTAAATGAATACTCGCGAGTCATTATGATTCAATATTAATTAATATTGAGAGAAACTAATTCTCTGCTCGTTGTTTTTAATAACAATAATTCCATTGAAGATGAATCTGTTTTATTAAACCTAAAGATTCATTTAATATATAGAGAGTATATCTTAGAATAATAACCAATAACGTACGACTCAATATAACCAACATGAGTCATTGAATATTGTAATTGCTCGGAAGAACTATAGATTTTCTTAAACGACTACCTACATAAATAATAAGACAGACTGGGGTATAAGGATCATGTTTGTACTATAAATTATAAGGTTAACATATATCTTTATATTGGCCAACCATATACATTGTACGTCGGCTATATACAAAAGAAAATTATTACCCTCTACTGTAAACTAACGCATACACTTATAATAAATCTTCATTTAAAATACCTTACGGTGTAGTTTAGTTAATTATATATATGTCCTCTAATAACTAACATTTTACATTTTAAGTTTCTGGTAATATGTATATTACAGCATATTTTTTTGTAATAGTAAGCAAAATTAATAACATACTTCGTGGACTTTAACATACGTTAACAATATTAATTAATCCGAAACAAATGAGACGAGATATATTTAGATATGAACAATATTCTGGCTTTATTTAGAATATAATGCAAATTAATATTCTGAAAATCTGTCAAAAGCTAGTCTTGGAACTATTACGTTTCATAGACGATAACATAAATTTGCACCTACTAATAATATTTTGGTTAAATTCAATTATCAACTTTTCATACTAAAAGTCAACTAAATACATAGTATTCTTATTTAGAGAAGATTTGTCTGAATATTTATCTTATATATAAAATTCTCGTGTTGCGGTGTTAGACAGAGAACTCCTCCGAAATGGCTGGACCGATTTTGATGAAATTTTGTGAGCATATTGAGTAAGTCTGAGATTTGGACAATATCTATTCTTCATACCCCTAAGTCATAAGAGTTTGTCACCCTTAATGTTTTTTTCGGATATTTTTTTATGTAGCATTAAAAAATACATACAACCCGAAATTTTTACTTTTTTATCACCAACACCTATTTTATTATTAACAAAACAACGTTTGCCGAGTCAGCTAGTAAGTATATAAATTCCAAACAGAAAGATTAAATAACGTTTGCACATTACATACGAAGTCTAACTCAATAACCTACGTAAACACTAAATAGTATAATGATTTATGAATGAAAAACCACCTAAATACCAACTCAGACTAAGCATACCAATATTTAATCAATAATATTATCTCGAAATACCATTTTCATAGTCATTTTTCGTCCCTCTTTTATCAGATCTCTCATCAACTCTACTCGTATTGTGTGCGATAAGTTATCGAAATTGTTCGCCCTACCTCGTCATGTGGGTCACTAGCAGAAATCACTGTCACTACACAATACAAGCCAAATATAAAGTAAATAATGTTTCATTTCCACACTATATTACAGTTTATTGTGCACGTAATAGGTTCTTGAAGATGAATTCGGATATACTAGTACATTATATAAAGATTAAAGACGTTTTAAAACCACGAGATTGATGGCGTTTGAAAGTTAACACTTTTGGAAGTGGATATACTTTATGGATTAAATAAATATAAATGAGTATGGAATAACGTCATAGTTTATTTTTGTCAATTAAAATGAATTTATTCAAATACATACTTTAGTTACATACAACGAATAGTATACTAAAATTTTCTGTCATTTTGTAGGGCTGCATCATTACTTTATAGCAGTTTAAATCTTATTCCTGTAATGTTAACTCAAACTCAAATTTACATAATAATTTATATACTTCAAATATATAAGAAAATATCTCATAATTTCCGTCAGGAACGTTGGGATGAAACAAAATCAAGAAAATAAACTAACAACATGAATTTACCTTTGAATTACGGTCTACTTGAAACGGGAAAGATGCAATATCCTTTATATCATATTATTAGGAAACTTTAGATATATTATTTTATACTTTTCGGAGTACAATAACACGTATTTTTTCACATATTTTTCAACAAAAAATATCAATTACCTCACAAAAATTTACTTTTGCAACTATATAAATGTTATGCATGTTTGTTTAACGTTTTTATGTACTTCTTTGTCCATGTTATTGTTTTAGAAATCTTTATAATCCTGTTCTAGATACAGTGTTGAGTATGTAAATAACCGCACCACAAAGAGCCCTTAAATTTTTCAGAATACATCACAAAATTTCGTAAGATGAGCACAGCGTGTGCCCGTACTCTCATTATGAAGGTCTTTGACCTACGACGACAACTAAAATGTGACTATGAAGTACGAACATTTTAGGGAAAAAAACTTTTACGAGATTACAATTCTTCCATAATCAGAAGAAGCATCACTTAAAAGTGTTGTATGTATGTTTTATATTTAATATAATAATAATTTACAAAAATAAAGGTAATAGTAATATAATTTCATCAGAACATTAGTATAGTGTTCGCGTGACAAACACTAACATACACACATATAAACTTTTTCATTTATATTACAGACACGAAGAATATTGAAAGATATTCAATAAAACGAAACTTTCATACAAAAAAGCCAAAAGACACGACAGGTATCTACATCTACATAAAAATATATAAGAATTATTCAAACATACAAAAATAATATAAATTGATCCTAGTATATTTTATTTGATAGAGAGAAGTATTCAAATTGAAAGCGATCGTAGATATATAACAAATATAACAATAACCAAACAAACGTCTGCATAATGAATTGAAGAACGTGCTCCTGAGATAACGGGATGCTGTAACAGAATGAACTAGGTCACGATGCTTAGGGCTCGGAATTTTAAAGAAACGAATTACCTGACAGACAATCCTTTGTATGAATACGTCATCTGATATACATATATTGTGTATTGGTTTTCATATACTTTATTGATTGCCAGCATTATGTATTCTTCTTGAAATACTTCTATATCTAATCTTCTATATATATAAAAATGGATTGCTGTTCCTTAGTCTCGCTAAAAATCGAGAACGGCTGAACGGATTTGGCTAATTTTAGTCTTGAAATACTCCTGGAAGTCCAGGGAAGGTTTAAAAGGTGAGAAAAATTGATTCATTACTGGGAAAACCATAAAAACAGCCCTTTTCTATTTCCCATACAAAAGTTTTTTTTGACATTAGATTTGACAACTAACAAATATGTCAATTCTGTTTGATTGAAACAGGAAAAACCTGATTATTTATGGCCTGTAAGACGGAATAGAGTTCGACTGGTCAGCTACACCTACATATATTACTCTTGACCAAACTAACGCGGACGAAGTCGCGGGCAACAACTAGTAACCCATAAATATTATTAGAAGCATCGGCGTAATAATGAGACTGCATTAATTGGAAAGAACAAACTAGAAAATCTAAAAAATTAACTTTAAAATAATATTTAAATGTATATTGGGTGTATAATAATTTAAATTTAAAATCCGCCTAAACGCTTTATTTCGCTTAGCCTTTTATTCTTAGCACTCGTGTCCATCTCCCGAGGTTGGTTTTAAAGGAAATTTCGTCTATTTTCGTGTTAATGACGCTATATTTTAGGAGCACCATCTTCTCTTTATATGCTTTAATTGGCTTTGGTTCAAACACAAGAGACAGCGTACTAAATATTTGGTTAAAATTGGTGCCCGTTAATGTAATTAAGTTTAAATAAACACAATTAGCTTTAAGACTCCCTTATATTAAATTTCATTAGGATTGACTGAAATAAATATGAAACCTAATTTCCCTTAAAGGATAACAGGTTCAATTCAAAAGGAATTGAAAAAATTCGAAACCTACTCAGAATTTTTTATACATTTTGTATGAAACTTTAATTACTTATTCCAATAGAACTAACTAAAAAATTATGCCAATAAATGCCTTATATATAACTGTATAAAACATTTAATTAATAACAGAGTCATTCCTACAATACATTGTCATATAGAGGAGTAGAGTGGAGTGTACCGCAGTAACCTCCTACTTCAACCGCAAACTATTTAACGCAGACTCAATTAAGATTCCTCGGGCGTTCCCATCCCGCTTTTATGAGGGCAATTTTGTCAAAATGGAAACTCGGCGAACAGACTTCACAGCTAGTGTTGATTGGTTTCAAAACAACGAATTTAGATTTCAATCTAAACTAAATAGCGACGATTATATTCATTTGTCAATTTGTGTTTTATTGTAGACGGTATATTTTTTCCCTGGCCAAGGAAAGGAAGGCTTTTATCCCGACCTATTAGTTTTCAAGTAGGTGCAACTGTCAGGGGACTATAGTTAAGAACTATTGTGCTTTATTTACTTTATAATAGACAAAAACTATGCTAGTTTTAGTGTTGTATTTGATAAATATTATTTGTGTGAATTGAAATGATAAATTATATTTTATATTAAGTGAGCAGAAAGGGAATTTTCGATGCAGATTTCACGATCTGTTTAAACAAATAGCCACTTTTTACTATCATTATCATCATCAGCCTATCAGCGCCCACTGCTGAGCAAAGGCCTCTTCTCACATGGAAAATATTTCACCATTAATCACCACGCTTGCTCAAAACGGGTTGGCGATTTCAAACTTATAATTGAAAAGTATAAGTCCAGGTTTCCTCATAATGTTTTCCTTCACCGTCTGTCAGTGTTGTCTAAATACTCTCAGAAATACTCTTAGTTTACTATAACAAACTGAAAGTTATACACAAAATATGTTACAAATTTCATTAAAACTATTTTCAAAACGTGCTATATGAACATATAACTTTTTAACAACACTCCACACGCGTCACTAAAGGAGTAACGATACATAATAAAATAACAATATCCCTATATCATTTATATAGCATCGTTTGTTTTTTACATAGCGTAAGAAGCGAAGCATCTGGTAACAAAGAACAAACAAAATAAAACAACAGCGGAAGAACGAACACGTCTTAAAGGAAATTGAATTAGAGTAACGGGACTTGTCCGAGCGTCACATAAATATGTAGGCCTTGTTAATATTTATAATGTGCTCTTATAGGGTGAAGTAACAAAGAAATTGGCTTTTTTACGTCAACTCGGTCACCCATTTGAACCATGTTAACATATTGTTAACTGTGATAAACTGTATTAATGATTCAAAATAATTCATAGAAATAAAGTTTCATTCTGACTTCTGAACGAATATAAGGAACGGACGAAGCTCAGTTCCGTCTTGATCCTAATGAGATTCTGTCAACTCCGAACTATATCTAAAGTATAAAGAAGTCAGGTAATTTCATAAGAAGTTTGAAAAAAATATGTCACTTTTATTATGATTATATTTCTGAGAATACTTTTAAAATAACCCAACGAGCTTTAAATGAACCTTTTCAATATTACCCTCTCATTATCAATACGACCACACTCATTTTGTAATCCATACATTGTACTTTTGTGCCGTATTGTAATATAAGCGTGTACGTCAGTGTTTTAGACAAAAGGATGCCTACAATCAAGAATCCTTACGCCCCGGGCGACGCGAACAATATAGGGTTAGAGGCGGCGAGATACTTCGAATGCCTACTTCCTGTGACTATTATAAATTGTCTTTAACGTCAAATTATTATGTATGGAATTTATTTGTTAAAATTAAATTTATACCATATAAAAGTTAACCGAAAGAGAACTTATGCTTTTCCTTTAATAAGATATAGTGCAAGAATTCCGTAATCTTTTTTCTTAATAGACTAAAAGTTGCATAACAGTAAGACTTATAAAAAAATTCCAAAAATATTTTTTAATAGTTTTATTACAGACTAAACGAATAAAATTAACACGTATTCTTAATAGAATTTCAATGTAATAATACTATCGATACACTTAAACTCATTCTACTTAGTATTATTATTAATTTATCTATAAATCTATTTCAAACCGTCGACTTTTATCATCGTTTTGTGTGTGTCATAACCGAATGTTATACGAAAAGAAAATAACGTTGAAAAGCCATCAGCGAATTCAAAAGAACAAAGTGTACAGGCTGAGTGTGCCAGATCAAATCTAGATCAGGGTATATTGTGGGTAGAGCGATGTTTGCTCAGACGAGTGTCAGTTATTTGATTAGCATCAGGCCGTCCCTGGCGGAATCTAAGCACTAAATTGAATAGGAAAAAAGATATCAGAAGCATTTGTGATTTTTATTCATTTGAATACAAGTTATTTAAATTTTTTTACCAGTAGAAAAAACATTGATATAGTATTTAGAACAATTAATATTTAGTCTAAATGAAACTCATATTATTCCGATTACTACGCGTATATTATTTAAAAACTACATACTCCCGATGTTTCGGTTACTTTTCGTGATCTCGGTTCCTTAATTATGTAGTTTAATTTAAATGAAAATTCGTGAAAGACTTAGATATCATTAAATATTTATTCATTAGTCTTTTCTATCCTCCCATACTAGTTAATTATATTTTTATATATATTTATTGGAGTAGAATACACAAAAAGTGGTTATATGTACTCTAATTATGTTAAAAACTAACAGTGAAGAAGATAATTATAACACTAAGACAATTTGTATGCAGATAGCTTTCACGCTGAACAAGGTGTAGCTTTAAAAAGAATAAAAAAATCTTCATATAAATGTACATTTAAATTTAGATGAGAATTTTTTAAAGCTTATAAAATAAGCTATAAGCTTGAAGTGGTTTGAAAAATCCGACCTGTAGGGCTTCAGAGGAATGAAGTATTATTATAGAAAAACGAAACGGCTATAGCTTAAAGGTCAAACGTTGTTTGAGTTATATAACGTGATATAGGTCACAAAATATATATTTTTTACTAAATTAAATACACATTTGTGCTATTAAGTTGTCTATGAAATGTTACAAGCTAGTATCTTTATCGTTATACTTAAACAACCGCAATGCTGAGAGTCAAAGTGGCTTAGTGTATAGTTTTTTAGAGCAAACTAACCGAATGTCTATGAAACAAAATATACAACACTTTATTCATTTAAAATTCTATATAAAATATAATTTTTAAACAAACTCATCATCATCATCATCATCATCAGCCTATCAGACGCCCACTGCTGAGCAAAGGCCTCTTTCTCACATGGAGAAGGTTTGAGCATTAATCACCACGTTTGCTCATTACGGGTTGGTGATTTCAAACTTATAATTGTGAAACTATAAGTCCAGGTTTCTTCACGATGTTTTCCTTCACCGTATGTCAGTAATGTCTAAATAATCTAAAAACTCATAATTCAATATTAATATCTGTCTTCCTCTTCAGTGGCTATTTAACCGAGTTGTAAAAAGCGTAGTATTGTCTCAGCCCATTCCAAACAGTATAACAGAAGCAGAAACAATCGGGGGAACGCTTCCGATTGATTGAACCGAGATCTATCTAGGCCACGGTTTATCTGACATTCTCTGATCCGATCTGTTTTATAAAGATATCTTTCATGGACATTGTTAACGCGATTTAGATACTATAGATATTTATATCAAATTCACCTTTATATTTTATACATATTTTATACATATGTTATAACTTCTTCAAGAAAAAACAAACGAAATTTCTATTTAACATAATTCACCGCAGTTAAAATCTTCTCCACCATTAGTAAAAGTCTTACTCTCCCAAGCGCATAAGGGATTGTGAGAACCTAATGAAATATAGCTGGATAAAATTTCCATTTGTATCCGTCTCCGCTTAAATAATAAAATAACTGAACTGAGAAAAACATTACACAAAGAAATTTCAATGTATACCCAGCGAGAGGTGAATTTGTCATGAAAAAATATACGTTATAATATTATGTGCACAATAATATGTAGCATTGAAATAGGTCATAATTGGTGTTGAGTCAAGGCTTCGAGGTCCGACTGCCTAAAGTTGGGTCCGAAGAGACATGACCCACATACAAATCATATCAAAATTAATCATTCGACATCAAAGACTTTATTTGATTAAAATTATAATTGAACATATTTTTTATGTACTATGAAAAGATTATTTTATATACTACTAGGAATTTTACTCCATCTCGTTTTATATATATTCTTTTGTTTTGATATATAATTGTATTTGCAATAAGTGGTATTAAAATCACATACAAAAAAGAATCAGTGCATCTATACATTTGTATTAATAAGTTCCTAGAAAATATATATTTCTATGGAATTAATTAAATATAATGCACATGTCAATATAAATATATGATATTATTGATCTCCAATAATAACAGTATCGGTATTATGAAAGAATATTCCTAACCATGCAGAGGTAATGCAATAAATAAAGTTAGACAAAGAAATTTAATTTAAATTAAAACTATTTGTATTATTTTACGTAACATTTTATTCAATTCTAGTGAATAAATTGAACTAAAAATTGTTTTTTTATAATAGCTCTAATATAAAAACGAATTGATGAATTTGAAAACTATGAATATGAATACACATACGGAAATTATTGTGCTATAAAATATTTAATGCAATTAAACTGAAGGAAACCGTAATATACAGGGTGACTGGGGAATTACTATCAATATTTACGGAGCATACTCGGTACATGATTCTCATTCGAATTATATAAAAAAAATAGGTACTTAATTTTTGACCAAATTTCCGTATAAATAAATAAAGGGTGGACACGTTCCAAGTGTTCCAAGTGTGGACGCGTGCGGCGGCGTGGTGTTGTATCAGTATTGTATCAGTGTGTGTGTGTGTATACCTAATCTGTAGGGTGTTCACACGATGCGTAATTAATTACATAACTTTTGGTTAACTTTACTTAGAAGTTTATTAATATTTATGTTATATTAATTTTTATTTTGTCATATATGATCGTCAAATATCACGTCCTCAAGTATCGATAGTAATTCACCAGTCACCCTGTATAGTTGGTGCGCTGTATGTATGTATGTAAACAATAGATGAGTTACGAATTACAGCCTTTATTCTGTTTGTGATTTGAAGAGCGTTTCATTGTAAGTGGAGCAGTGATTTATTATCTGAATCCCAATGATCATGATAATGATTTATACCGAGCTTTCATTACAGACTATTCAAAATTAACCTCGTTTCCACTATATGAATATTTTACTTCACTTTTTCACTTCCAGGGCAAATCGTTTAAGATAAGTTTAATTTCATGCGAACCGCTCTCAGAGTATATTCAGAAGTTTTCCTTTATACCGTGTTTAGTATTTTATTATATAAAACCATTCGACCGACTGACCTCTTGCTAATTGCGCAATTGTGGAACACAAGCAAAACCGCAGACAGCAACTAGTTCATCATAAATCCAATAAAGGATCGCGTGAGCACACATTTTATATATCCAGTGTCGCGTGTTGTTAGGAAAAAACAATAACATTTGAACTGTGACATTTCAAACAAAACAAACTATATGGAAGGTGAATTTATTATGTTTAAATTTATATATGTATATATGTTAAATGTACACATAAGATTCAAAAACATCTCTCTTTTGACCAACTGTATTGAATACAAAAAAAATCGAAATAAACCATACTGGCTTTTTTCTCATCTATCCGATTCATCTACTATAATTTAATCTACATGATATCTGTAAGGGAACAAATAACATAGGATTAATTCGTGGCTTCAGTCCCGATCTCGCGAACTTCTTTGGCACTGTAACTGTGATTGTCCCCCTAATTTATCTATATATATTTATATATATGTATTCATAAACAATTATATGTGTTCAAACAAAGAATATTGTCGTATATATTATTATTAAAACTATGTCAGAAACACACATTTATATGTTATTATCTATGACATTACTCTTTGAAATTAAATAAAGCTTTCAATGTAACATAATATTTCCATCAGACCTCAATACTAATAATATAATATTAGACAATAGATAACTTTATCAACTTGAAACGTGACACATCATCATCATCAGCCACTGCTGAGCAAAGGCCTCTTCTCACATGGAGAAGGTTTGAGCATTAATCACCACGCTTGCTCAAGACGGGTTGGCGATTTCAAACTTATAATTTGGTATTATAAGTCCAGGTTTCCACACGGTATTTTCCTTCACCGTCTATCAGTGGTGTTTAAATACTCACATAAAGTATATATGACTCGTAAAAATCACATTGGTACTTGCCAGGTTTTGAACCCGCGCCTTCGTACGAGAGGAGGACCTTTAACCTCTAAGCCACCACGACTAGCTTGTAAAACTATATTTTATCATAATATAACTCTGTACCGGTGCAGTACACTAAATATGAACATATATTTTCCGCGCGGTGTTTGTTTCTTTATGATCATCGTAACTCGCCGGTCGCTGTATTTTTTATAGTATCTAATTATTATACTGTGATTCACACCAGTTTTGTGAATGTTCTGAAAATATTATACATATGATAATTGTAAATCTTGAATAATACATTCTGTTTGTGGCTCCCACGCAATCATGCACGAGAGGCACATTTTAAAGTCTATACCACCACAATTTTTGACACCCACACAAACAAACTCGATATATAAAATTGATCAAATGTTCCATGTTCAACTTCTACGTATACGTATTCCAATCTTCATAAGGCGGATTTTTAAATCCTGAATTAAATTTTCCGTCGCAGGATCCTCCGTTCCTCTCCGTCGATAAACTCTAGATGTTTTATACGTTAATATAAAAGTTGTGGAGTCTCCTCACGTACACCGCATTAGTCAGCTGTAACGATCACGTGTCGTGTGATGCAGAGTTTGCAGAAATGCTGTCAGGAATCCCTACTTACATATAACGTTTATTGTACTTGTTAGATTTTTATATTAGAGAATCACGTTTTAAATATACTATTTGAATGCAGGTGGCGTATGAGAGTTATATATTAGAAACTGTATTAATTAAAATTATAACAGAATTCTACACTATTATTATGTGTAAAGTCAGTGGTGGCTCAGTGGTTAAAGGGCCCGCCTCTTGTCGCCGAGGGCGCGGGTTCGATCCTGACCCGGGCAAGTACCAATGTGATTTGTCCGAATCATATGTACTTTCTAAGAGTATTTAGACACCACTGACATACGGTGAAGGAAAACATCGTGAGGAAACCTGGACTTATAGTTTCACAATTATAAGTTTGAAATCACCAACCCGTCTTGAGCAAGCGTGGTGATTAATGCTCAAAACCTTCTCCATGTGAGAAGAGGCTATGCTCAGCAGTGGGCGTTAATAGGCTGATGACATTATGTGTAACTTAGTTTTAATAGCCATATATATTTGATGAAAATTAATTGATTATTCAAGTGATGTTACGCGACGGTGTTATAGAGGCAGTTAAATTAAATATTAAGAATATTACGGTGTAATCGTAGGTCGCGTTCAGATTCTAAGTAAACTTGTTCATTCTACATTGGTCTGACTCTGTTCCGTGTGAACAGACTTTATAGTTTTATATTTCTTTTTATAATATCGTGTCAATATTTGTTCACCCTTCGTATATAATAGTCGAAAAAATTAAATATTTTGTAATCCAGCTTTAATAAATTAAGTTAAGTATATAAATTTTTGTTTCATTGCATTCATCGGTCGTCGAAATCATAATTATGATCAAAACAAAAATATAAATTTACAAGTACTTTCGCCAGTGAGCTCGTAATACATGCATAAAATTATACTCATAATTGTGTTAATACCTTGTAAGACACTCGTCAGGTATTTGATAAGGAAGTACATAATGAGATTATAGAGGCTTTTAGTTAAGTATAATTATCATATACTCAGCATGTTAATGAATTGTGTTATGATACTACATGTAACACTAACGAGAGCACATTTAAATATAACGATGTCTTTCGGATTTACTAGGCGATATTACTATGAAACCGTTAATTATATAAAATAATAAAATATAAAACATTGTTTTCTTTATAATTCTTCTTGGCAATTTCTCAGCTTAAGCCAGGGTCTGCCTTACATGTTATAAATATTTTTGGCTAATTATTTTTACGACCAGCCGCCTGCCTGACATCGACCCTGTCATCAACAGAATATTTGACTCGTTTCTTTAGCACAAATATCCCTACTAATATTATAAATGCGAAAGTAACTCTGTCTGTCTGGCTGTTACGCTTTCACGCCTAAACCACTGAACCTATTTTAATGAAATTTGGTACAGACATAGAGTTGACCTTGACAAAGAAGATAGGATAGTTTTATCCCAGACTTTTGAAAGGTTCTCTTAGATACGCGATATAACCGAACTCCACGCGGGCGAAGCTGCGGGCGGAAAGCTAGTAAAGTATAAGTATTAATCTTCTGTCAAATTATGATCATTGCAGTCAATAAATGATTCTTTAATGTCTTATTTTGACCTAATATCTATGAGAAGCCATCTATACAATATATTTTAATGACGGCCACTATCGATAAGTTAATGTAATTTAGGATCTTTCAGTACAGTCTCCGGGAACTAAACTAATGTACACTTTGCCTGTAATATAATTGAGTAAGGTCAAAGCATTTAGTTTATCTTAATTCATAGCATGTTACGAGTAGAATCCAACTGATATTAAATTTATTTTTGGCGCAGTTGCTTTAAGAATTAAGATATTCTCTTCAGAATTAAGATATTAAGGCTTTTTATTGTTTTAATTTACAACAATTTATTTATCGTATAAAAGTGTAATATTGTTGTAAAATAAAATAAGAAGAATTGATCGTATTTAGTATGAGTTTTAAAACAGATAGTTATTTAATATATTCATAAAGAAAGATAGCGTTAAACATATTATTTAACATAGTAATGTGGAGATGTAATAAGATATATATTTATCTTAAAAGATAACTGAAACATTAAGAACAAATAGTCCAATAATGATCGCCATTGTCAATAATGATTTTTTAATGTATACAGAGTTGACAGAATGAGACACAGTATATGTATATATTGCAATTATTACTCAACAAATAGTACTAAAAAGCGTTTAACAAAATATTATTTATTTATAATATAAATATATGCCATTAAATTTTCCCATTTTATCTCCGAATTAATTAATTTCCATACTGAGGAGTTTTTAATTTAAAAACTTTCATTGTCGTAGCTAACAAATGAATATATATGGAAAAGATACTCAAAATACTGACAAAGGAATACTAATATTCGTAGCACGATACTCATCACGGGAGATTCAGTTGACTGAACAGAAACATCTCGTTTGTGAAGGCGATATGAAATACGTGCATGAGAGCATGCATGGCATGCACTAACAGGGAGTAGAAAAGAAGTTATAAGGTAGAACAAAATATAATTATATATTCTATTAGTTTTTTAAAGAGAATTTTCTTATTATTTTGGTGTAAAATTATTATTTTTACTTAATCTTTTCCATTGTCTTTTAGCAAACATTGAAAATTATGATAAAATTACGTCAATTTTAGCTATTACTCTACTAAGACGACTGCGTATTAGACGTATATAAAATATATATTTTTAACATCGCGGTCATATAATTATAACCTGGACTTTTAATTTCAAATAATAAGTTTGAAATCACCAACCCGTCTTGAGCAAGCGTGGTGATTAATGCTCGAATCTTCTCTATATGAGATTAGGCGTTTTACTCAGTGGGCTCTGATAGGCTGATGATGATGGTAATGGTCATATAATACAACATTATGAGATTACAAATTTTATTTTTATAAAGCCTGTATATATTTTTAATGTTCCAAACTTAGCAGTTAATATTAAAGTTGGGATCAGTACCGCGGCCTCTGACACACATAGTAACTTTGAAGTTGAAACAAACAAGTTCTGTTTGTTCCGACGTTTGTTTGTTATATCTCATAAACCTTATTATTTCATAAGCGGAAATACATAACCTGTTTTTGTTAAAGTTGGTTAAGATAAGCGTCGAAAGTGAGCGAGAAATTGAGATATTTGAACGTAATAACAAAATTTTCTCTGACCTTATATTTCAAACATATTATCGTAAGTAACGTTTGATTCACAGTTTATTATATATTTAATTATAATAACATAATGAAACGTAGTCATAAAACATATATGTACATGTAAATTTCGCTTATTTTATGCCACGGAGACTTTAGTTTGCTCTCACTCATCAACCTATCCGAGCCCACTGCTGAGCAAAGACCTCTTCTCACATGGAGAAGGTTTAAACATTAATCACCACGCTTGCTCATTTCAAACTTATTATTGTGAAACTATAAGTCCAGGTTTCCTCACGATGTTTTCCTTCACCGTCTGTCAGTGATGTCTAAATACTTTAAGAAAGTACGTTTGACTTGGAAAAATCACATTGGTACTTGCCAGGGTCGAACCCGCGCCTTCGTGCACGAAAGACGGGCCTTTCACTACTAAGCCACCACTGACTTTGAAAACTATATTAATATATCTACTGTCATATAATAGTATAGAATTTTCTCAATATAAGGATCACTCACTACACACAGAACAAGACCATTCAGAAGTAAACTGAATACCTTATTATTAAACGTCACGACTAGAGATACTCTTTGTGTGAAATCAACTTTTATGGATTACTATTATTGAAGACTATTTTTGTTAATATCAATGTTATTTAATTATATGAATTATAAAATAACTAAGTATTTACCGCGACTTCACTTGACTTTATATTTTCTATATGTCATTATTTGAGACCCAGTCTCGATGTTATATTCGAATTTTTTTATAAGTTTAGGGAAAATAATATTATTAAACAACTATACTTCCTATATTTCTTATATACTTATTATATTCCTTCCTGTGTCACCTTCTTACAAACGGGCTACATATTTAAAAATATATGAACATCGCCGGGGCAGCATCGTTGTATGGATAAAATATCATATAACGAGTGACGCTGCTGACTCCACGGAAAGAACACCAAGCCGTCTTAACCAGAAGATTCCTGATACCATACAAGCTATGGAATGGTATCGCTATCCTAACATCGGGAAAATCATGTAGTCTTAGGTGTAGGTTATAAGTTTTAATATGGAATTCTCATTATACTATACATATAAGTAAGTTTCGTAGTTTTCCTGGAACCTCCGGTTACAACCTTATTAATTACCCTAACAATTTATATTTATTATTGACAGGCGTAAATTAATAAACCAAATTTATTACATATCGGTTTAAATCTTCTATATACATATATAAAAATGGATTGCTGTTCCTTAGTCTCGCTAAAAGTCGAGAACAGCTGAACGGATTTATCTTATCTTAGTCTTGGAATGTTCGTGGAGGTTCAGGGAAGGTATAAAAGCTGAAAAAAATTGATTCATTACTGGGAAAACCATAAAAACAGCCCTTTTTTATTTCCCATACAAAAGTTTTTTTTGACATTAGATTTGACAACTAACTAATATGTCAATCATTCTGTTTGATTGAAACAGGAAAAACCTGATTATTTATGGCCTCTAAGACAGAATAGAGTTCGCCTGGTCAGCTATACCTACATATATTACTCTTGACCAAATTAACGCGGACGAAGTCGCGGGCAAAAACTAGTATATAATATTTTTGGACACAATATATAATCTTATCTAAGATACAAGTATTTATATATGATAAACATAGATTACAGTGAAATGAAACACCTAATGAAAGAGAAGGAGAATAAGAGGTCAATATGCTAGAATTCTAGAGTTTTTCAATAAGGAGATAGTTTAAAACTTATACAATAAAATCTTCGAGATCTATACACTACCTATGATAGGTTACAATCACTCAAAATACAACCCTATTTACATATAAACTAAGATCAAATTTAACTGACATAACTGAATATAAGTACGCGTATACAAATCATGTTTTAATTTTAAATCCGTATTAATATATACATATGCTATAGATAATGAATACTTTATTGCCTCGTAATAGAGTTCAAATTGATATCCTAATATTATCAAATTAACGACTGAGTCCATATTTGTGTTATAATTCCACGATCCTTTGTTAATTCTGTATTCCATTAATGTTTGCAGCGAGCCGAGTTATGGTCATTGTTGTTTATGACCTCTGGTTTTGTTTAAATTATTATACATTATTGTTTTTCTGAAACACGATCTATCTTTGTGTGAAAGTTTGCTCGTTTGTTTCTATATAATGGTGTAATACACTCATTTCGAGAAAGTTTTTTAAACAAATATTATTTGTATTATATACAAGTTATTTATATAAGATATAAAAGTAAATATACCTATAATATATCCTTATTTACTGTATGTATATAACAATGAGGATATATTTCAATTTATATGCAAACAAGTCAACAAACAAGGGATTCACAGTGTAATAGGCATTTTCGGGTATCCTTTGATGTATGTACATATAAAGGTCATGTTTGTAGCTCATATAAATATACATATATATCTTATATATAAAATACTCGTTTCGCGGTGTTTGAAATAGAACTTCGAAACGGCTGGACGGATTTTGATGAACTTTTGTGAAAATATTGAGTAGGTCTGAGAATCGGCCAACATCTATTTTTCATACCCCTAAGTCGTAAAGGTTCACCCTTCATTTGTTATTTTTTATTTCGGACAAAATTTTTTGTTTTTATTTTCGATAATGTAGTGTTAAAAAATATAACCCAATATTTTTACTTTTTTATAGCAACCCCTATTTTTTATGGGAAACAACGTTTTCCGGGTCAGCTAGTATATTTACCATACTACAATTCATGTTAAATTCATCTTTCGAATACACTAATTATAAGTAAGTTATTTCAATGTTATATCTTTCATATGTCTCTCTGTAAGGAAGGCTGTCACGGAGGTACTTAGCTGTCTTGCAGCCTTAAGAACTGTTTGTTTTATATGTACCGTCAACACAACTAATTACATACGACTTTACCTAATAATAATTTGAGTTATAAGCATCATATTAATATTTTTTTGCAACTACTACATAATTTTTCATTCATTGAACAACACCTATTTGACCTCTATGATTAAGCAATAATAATTCATATAATTTTCCCTACTTTTAAAATATTTTTTACATTTAAATTCAAATATAAAAATATGTTAAGATACTTTTATATATTTAACTATAACTTTTAATGTTTATGTACTTACAACTTTAGAAATATATACTTAGTTAAAAAAAAGTATATACAATATATAAATTATATGAATAAACTAATATTTATTATGTTGCTGACGGTACATATGATGCAACGTTTAAGAAACGTGATGACATCCCGAGAATGCTCTAGGACTTACTCCAACCTTACTCATGTAGGTCAGGAATAACACTAACTACCTTCTAACATACAGATACACAGATACACTTGTGTAGCCTGTACCTCATATAATACTATAATAAAACATTAATAAATAAACTTTATTAATTAAATATATTGAAACCATAAATACGCTTCCGTAGCAACTACGTAGCATCGTAGCCGCGTAGAACTGTAGCAGTCGTAGCAAATATCTCGTAGCACAAAGTTTTATTTTAAAATTAATACAGAATTTTGATAGTATTTAATAAGGCTTTTTATATGGTAGCGTTTATAATATTTACTATAGTGGAGTACACTATATAAATGACTTAGAAGCCACAAACAGAATGTATTATTCAAGATTTACACTAAAGTTTTATAATTATCATACGTATAATATTTTCAGAACATTCACAAAACTGGTGTGAATCATAGTATAATAATTAGATACGATAAAAAATACAGCGACCGGCGAGTTACGATACTCATAAAGAAACAAACACAGTGTAAAAAATATACGTTCATATTTAGAGTACTGCACCGGTACAGAGTTATATTATGATAACATATAGTTTTACATTATAGTCGTGGTGGCTTAGAGGTTAAAGGTCCGCCTCTTGTGCATCGGGGCTTGGATTCAAAACCTGGCAAGTATCCACCAATGTGATTTTTACGAATCAAATGTATTTTATGTGAGTATTTAGACATCACTGATAGACGGTGAAGGAAAACATCGTGAGGAAACCCGGACTTATAATTTCACAATTATAAATTGTGAAATTATAAGTAATTGAAATCACCAACCCGTTTTGAGCAAGCGTGGTGATTAATTCTCAATTCTCCATGTGAGAAGAGGTCTTTGCTTAATGAGCTCTGATAGGCTGATGATGATGATATTATTCTAACAACTGATACATCGAACCGAACTCAAACTCATCATCAGTTTACCGCCATTCTAACCACTGAGCTATATGCACCAGAGTCTTAATAAAACAATACTAAATAATATTCATAATATTGTTGAAGGTAGATATAATTCATAGCTAGTTGATACGCCCCGGGGGACAGTCGCTGAATGTAAATTGAAACGTGTCTGGAATCAAATGAATTGTACTTTTTCACTATTCCCCTTGTACTAGAACAAATTAGTTTTTGCAAAGGAATAAACAAAGTTGAAGAGAAAATTACAAGTTCATTGTAAATTTAATTCCACTGACATTCGTATAAATGAAGGTTGTAAGTAACATTTGTTTAAACATATTTTTTGTTAGTGACACGAGACGAGTGCACTTAGATGTTATTAACATTAAATTAAATCTACACAAAGTATTGGAAAATGAAGAAACTTAAACTATGGTCTCAAAATAGTATTATAAATATATATTTTTAATATTTTATACATATTTATTTATATAGAAGTAAGAATTAACTAAAGAATTAGTAAGATTAAACAGATCTTGGGAATGTATTTATATATTCTTTAGGAATAACGATTAAATCAAATGAACTGACGAAGTATTCAAGAATTGGAAATACATAAAATATAATGTTATTGGAACTTGTTTGAATGCTGCTTTTTTTAATCATTCATTTTAAATTATGTTTAAATCCAAAAATTGGTAATTCATTTATTTGTCTTATGAACACATATAGAAAAGTACACAAGACAGCCGTAATACTAAACTTAGGGACCTAGAAGAACAAAAAAAGTATGAACTATGAGAAAATAAAAAAAGATTTTAATGTCATGTATTCATAGTATGAGTATTACTGCCTCCATGACTATGATGTTTGACACCCAAAGAGCCTTCGTCATAAGTCAGGCTGAGAGCTTTTTGCTTCATTAATAGCACTAGTTGAGGTCAAGACGAGCAAAACCTAATATGGTGATATTAATAGCCGCTATACGTATTTCCTTTGTCCTAAAGTGCCAACCCTACCGACTCAGAAATAAATCACCAAAGAACATTCAACCCTAGGAAGGCGTTCTTGAGTTATTATTGTGGCAAATTTGTTGCTGTTTAAGAAAATCGACATCTTAATTGTCAAAGGGTTGCAATTTGACAATTAATCGACTTGAAAACGAGTTAAAATCGATCTTTTATACATTATTCTAACTCATTACCAAAATTTAATATATCTTCTATATACATATAAAAATGGATTGCTGTTCCTTAGTCTCGCTAAAACTCGAGAACGGCTGAACCGATTTGACTAATTTTAGTCTTGAAATACTCCTGGAAGTCCAGGAAAGGTTTAAAAGGTGAGAAAAATTGGAATAATTGCCGGGAAAACCCTAAAAACAGCCCTTTTCTATTTTCCATACAAAAGTTTTTTTGACATTAGATTTGACAACTAACTAATATGTCAATCATTCTGTTTGATTGAAACAGGAAAAACCTGATTATTTATGGCCTCTAAGACGGAATAGAGTTTGCCTGGTAAGCTTCTTCTTCTACCTGGCAATTTCCCAGCTATAGCCAGGGTCTGCCTTGCATGTTTGTGAATAGCTTTGGCTATTTGTTTTTACGACCGGCCGCCTGCCTGACCTCAACCCTCTCTTTGGGAATCAACATTAATTAGTGATGTCTAAATACTCTTAGAAAGCACATATGACTCGGAAAAATCACATTGGTACTTGCCCGGGCCAGGATCGAACCCGCGCCCTCGGCAACGAGAGGCGGGCCCTTTAACCACTAGGCCACCACTGCCTGGTCAGTTATACCTACATATATTACTCTTGACCAAACTAACGCGGACGAAGTCGCGGGCAAAAACTAGTTTATAATAAAAACAGCACGAAACGTGACGAATTTATAAGTTTTCTAATATGACTTCACGGCTGAGTTTAGTAATATAAGTTTCGTTAACATTTCAATGAAGTTTATTTAAACAGTCACCAAGGAAAGTTCAACGTGAAATTTGCCAGCGACTGTTAAAATGAAACGGAATGAGGTTGAATATTTCAATATATTGAATATCAAAGGCTGTTAATAGAAGTCTTAAAAGAATTAATGGAAATTTTGTTCAAGAAAACCGGTTCCCTAACCTAAAGCAAATAGGATTTGGACCTAACAATTAATCGTTAGTAATTATTTGTGTTTATTCAATACGGCTATATCTTTAGAGCACCATTTGTTTAATGAAGACGACTATCTATTCTGGAAACTGTTCCAGTGCTCCGAGGAAATTGATTAGTTGCCCACAAGACATAAATAGAGATTAATGGAGCCTCACAAACTACAGTAATTAGTAATCCGAAGGTATTTATTGATTTGTTATCATTGGAAATGTGGCTATGGATCATTAGGTAATAAATACTGTAGTTCAAAAGTGTAGAGGAAGATGCAAGTTGATATAAATTCACTATTAAATTTAATGAAAAATTATATTCTTTCAATTACTTATTATACCAGTTATAAACGAATGGCGTAGGATTCGTTTAATGATATGTCATAAACGCAAACGATTTGATAGAGTATACGACGATATCCCTACTAATATTATAAATGCGAAAGTAAATCTGTCTGCCTGTCTGTCTGTTACGCTTTCACGCCTAAACCACTGAACTGATTTTAATGAAATTTGGTACAGAGATAGAGTTGACCTATTAAAAGGTTCTCTCGGAAACACGAAATAACCGAATCCCACGCGAGCGAAGCTGCGGGCGGAAAGCTAGTTTCCTATAAGAGTAAAAAATAAAGTTTTAGTACTCACGATGACGGTATCCCTCCGATGAAGACATCTGAATTTGTATTGAACTTGCCGAAGTCGAACTCCTTGCCGCGGGACGCCTTGCTCTGAGTACTGCCGTCCACTGACAGAGACGTGTGCTCATCGCGACGACCCACCTTACATATCATATATATTACAACAAATCCTCTCACATTGAATTGGAAAGTTAAATCATTTTAGCTATTCGATAGTAAGCGATAAGCTTAATTAATTTTAATCGTTCGATACAAAAGGTTAAAGTTATTAAAACCGACGCGAGGAGGGTAGGTGGGAGTGAAACGGAAATAACTAATAGAAATAAAGGTCCGAATAAATCAAAGTAATCGTTGACATAAATTGGCGAAGTTACCTGAACTTTGTGCCAGTGGCCGTCGTTTAAATTGTTTCCAACCGTTATAATCTGAGCCCCGCCGCCCAGGTTGTACCTCAGTCTGAGGGCTCCATTCACCAGCTTCAGTTCGAAGAAGTCGTAAGTCCCGCCGTCGTCCGTGTACAATAGCAGTCCGTTCGGCTGATCGGTTTTGAATTCTAGCTCCAAGGTACCATTCAAGCCTGCGTTCCACTTGCGGAATTGTGAGTAGGGATTCTGTTTGTCGAGGACGAACGCGAGGTTCCTATTGAGCGAGAGGGAGAGAACACAGAAGAGTATGTAGCGCATCGTTCTGACCTGGCCCCACATTACTGCACCATACACCTCACTAGGAGATGATCGAATCACACCTTTTACGTTTCATTTCTCGTCTGCCTGCAACAAACACAACACTTGCTATACAGGGTGACTGGTGAATTACTATCGATACTTGAGGACGTGATATTTGACGATCATATATGACAAAATAAAAATTAATATAACATAAATATTAATAAACTTCTGAGTAAAGTTAACCAAAAGTTATGTAATTAATTACGCATCGTGTGAACACCCTACAGATTAGGTATACATACACACTCACACATACGCGTGCGGCGGCGTGGTGTTGTATCAGGACGCCGCCGCACGCGTCCACACTTGGAACACTTGGAACGTGTCCACACTTTATTTATTTATACGGAAATTTGGTCAAAAATTAAGTACCTATTTTTTTTACATAATTCGAATGAGAATCATGTACCGAGTATTCTCCTTAAATATTGATAGTAATTCACCAGTCACCCTGTATAACTTGTATATCACTAACAAACTTTGGCAGAAATTGTGTCATGATTCACAGCTGTTATCTATGTGAGGATACTATCGCAAATTTTAATATAGACAACGCTACAGAACTTGAAATACTTTGTGCAACAAATATCATTGCCAATACCCAATTAAAAGCAACAATTAATTAAAGTCGAAAAGTTTTTAAGTTAAAAATGCAACTCTCCAATAACTTCAAAGTTTAGTAATTAAAAATAAAGACGGTTCCAATTCAAACAAGAATCATTTAAGATGCCAAGAAACTCATGAAGAACTAGTTTGTTGCCAAAAGGCAAAACAGGTGGACTTGTATTACATATAACTATAAGAAGCATTCGGACAAAGACAGGAAAAACGTCGGGAGTAATCAGCGGAAAGGAAAAAAAACGGAGAACAAAAGTTTAGAAACTTTACAATATGTACACTGAGAGAAGAAATGCTGAAAGATACTCGACGATATGTTAGAAATAATATTGTATCTATTACTGCATGTATGTTAAATTTAAATAGAAACCAATCCGATAATCACTATCTTTATTCAATAAAACTATAATTTTATCTAACATTCGAAATATTTTTTAGGTAAGCAATAAATTTTTATAACTTTCACAAGTGGCGAGTAAAATGGTTCGTCGGTTGTTAATTAAATATATTTTTAAATATAATTCAATTCTTATGAGTAAATAAGAAAATAAATATTAACAAGTAAAGTGACATGAAACTGTCATTGATTTTGGTTCAAATAATATTAAATGTATCTGTTAATCTCAAAATGAATGTAAGAAACAAAACATACTTCGTTTTCAAATCCTAAGTTAATTAAAATCATGACACTGACTTTTTCTATTCTAATTGTTATAAAACTCATTAACTGAAGCGAAGAATTATACTTGGGTGTATAAAGTTATCAAAGTCTTGAAGAAAGAATAAAATTAATTTTCAAAAATGTTTTTTCGAACTTAAATCATGAACATGATGAGAGTGAATGTATGATGAGTGAATGGTGTCATTAGAAATAGTTCTTTATACATCTATATTCTAAAGTTTGTAAAGCAATAAGTCACACATTGTTAACTCTACCATATATTAAGAAAGTAATATAAGAATTAATACAACGACCGCAAAACTTGTGTCACGGGTAACAGCTTGTATGATATGAGAGAAGCAATTTTTCCACATGTTTGAGTAAAGGAAAAGACCACACTGCAATCTATATTCTATTTTCCATTAGATTCTGTGAGAACAAATAACACTCACATTAATCAGATTGCTGCTTGCTCAGTTATATTTCAAAGATTTATAAATTTCAAATCAATATTTTGTTTACATTAGCACTTTGTGATGTAAAAAGTAGCCGAAACGTCGGGTGTATGTAATTTTTTAGATAAATAAACCGCGTAGTATATACGAAAAATATTAGTTTCATTTAAATTAAAAAAACTCGCGAAAACCTTAAGATCTCATTAAGCGTTATTGATACCCTATCAAAAACTTATAGACTAAAAGTTGATTAATTATATTTATTTTTATTTAAACTTTTTTGTTGTTACTTATATTTTTCTCGTTTTTTCCTATTCTGATATTAATGAATCGAAACAAAATAATTTCAACTTCTTTAATTCTTAGTCCAAATTCATTGATGAAGCTGTTTCCGTAAAATTGAGAGTTGGCAGCGTTTCATAGATTTCGTTTTTGTTTTTATTTTAGGAGTAGTTGTAGCGGAGTTGGCGAAAAATTTCGTTCATACAGAAGCACCGGAAAATTGTATGAGTTAGCCATCGTTTTAGTTGATTTCAGGTACGGTTGTAATAGACATTGGAATTTCATTTTGATTTAGCATATGGCAATATATAGTGTTGTATTGAAGATGTTTTACTGATATTACTGATGTTATGGGTTCGAATCCTGCTCGTGTAAAAGAATTTTTTAAATTTATACATAGTTATATTTTTCATTTAATTATTTAGTCCAACATTGCATAAATATTATAAATATAGTTACAAGAGACTAACATTTAATATGATAAACACAAACTCTTTACTGTGTTAATAATATGGGATGAAAATCAATATATAACAGGAACATTCCGAACAATCCAAATGAAATGAAATGAAAAAGGTAATCTTAATTCAGTCCATTGGAACAGATCGTAATAGCGACCAAAGTTCCGAAGCGTCTCTACAAAACTGTCCTGGAACGTGTTAGTTCTCACGGACTATACAAAGGGCTCACGGACTATACAAGAAATGTTTAAAAAGTATGTAGCGCGAGGATCAACGGCGCGGAAATAACTCTCAGACATTCATATCCTTGGAAATACAGGAATCAGGACAGCGCTTCTATTGGTAACTACAATATGCACTGCTTGAAAATATACTCTACATACTGCATTATACTTAAATGACTATTCGTCTTTATACAGATGAGATTATTACTAGAAGAAAGGAAAACACTTAGATTCTACAATCGCGGATCAATAAGATTAAGTTTATTTCAAGAAAACTATTTTCTGATTATCTTTGAGCCCTACATTTTTCTTTCCTATTCCTAGAAATATTAATAATGTAATAAGATATGTAGAAGAAAGATTATTTTTTATTATATAAATCTCACGTTCAAAATTGAAACCACATTAAAAAAAATATGAAATACCCATACATTTACCTTTAATAACAAAATTATTAAAGTGTCAGTATAATAATATAACATGAGTAAGACATTCTAAACAGGTATAGATAAGTCAGGTAGTTTGGTGAGCGCATCTCACAAATGGTGTCATAAGTCACCTAGATTCTATCGGTTGCGTCCGTTCTATCTGCATGAGACATTGCCACTGGTTTCCTGAATTTAATATTTGGGTTAGATGCATTTGTTATGTTGGAAGACATATTATTTTTCTGTTACCAACATTTTTCAAAGCATTATTCAACATTATTGAAAGATTATTTGAAACTTTGCAGTGTAGTGTCTAGTGTCCAATATAGGGGTTTGTCCAATATAGGGATTGTGAAAAGAATTCATACAAAGATATTTCATTAAAAACAAAGAATGCAATATAAAAATTCATTACGTCCCTGTGTTATGAACAGAAAACACTAATTTCACATCCAATTAATCTCAAAGAGTTATAGCTGTCTATGTTGGGAAGGCTTGCAGTTTTCATGATTGTTTTATGACCCCATATAATTGTTGATGTTTCTATCGTAATATTAGCCTTGTATTGATGATTGATAGGTGACTTATATAAACTTATTTAAACATGCAGTGAGCATTTTTTAACTATGAAATTTAACGTCTTCTTCAAAAATATCGTCAAATAAATGTGTTTTGTTAGTATCAAGTCTTAAAGTAGTTAAAAGTAATCTTGTATATATATATAAAAATGGCTTGCTGTTCCTTGGGCTAATTTTAGTCTTGAAATACTCCTGGAAGTCCAGGGAAGGTACAAACGTTTTTTTTGACATTAGATTTGACAACTAACTAATATGTCAATTATTCTGTTTGATTGAAACAGGAAAAACCTGATTATTTATGGCCTCTTAGACGGAATAGAGTTCGCCCGGTCAGCTATACCTACATATATTACTCTTGACCAAACTAACGCGGACGAAGTCGCGGGCAAAAACTAGTATACATTAAAGAAACACTTAAAAATTTGCTATGAAAAGTTACAATCAATAAATGGAATTAATAAAAACGAACACAAGCTATTAAAAAGATAAAAAATATCATTAGGCAGAATAAAATATTTTTGTTGCAGTCTTAAATTACTACATTATTTCAACTGTTGCAAAAAATTTAGTTAGCTAAACACTTAGTAGTTATAAGATCTGACAAAGCCGAAGTGTTATATTAAATTTGTTATTGAAACTGCTTCAAACCTGATTGTTTAAGGCTAACATTGTCTTACTGGAGGCAACAATTTAAACATTAGTGACAGTTACTCTCCGGCGGTCACTTTAGCTCGTAGCATTGTGAGACTGCAGTCTTAGTTACAGACTACTAACAGACTTCTCTCAATCTAACTTTGTTTTCAAATTATAATTACTTTGTTACAATCTTGCGAATTGTAATCCTATATTTGTTACTGTAGCTTGGTTTAGAATAAAGACTTTTTACATATTACGATAATTTCATATACTCATTAATTCCTCGAAGAACAGAATGGTTTTATGACCATCCAATAATGATTATTTTGGAGTCTCACTGAAAGCTGTATCGAGAAGTTCCAACGTCGCTGGAAAGAATGTGTTGCCGAAGTACTGAAACATTTTTTGGACAAAGCTTCCGTTTTTCGTCCCTAAAATTGAAATTGGTGGTCTAATTTTCATATTTTTTTTAAAAATTCAACACATTTAATTATCTAACAAAACAACCTCGATTTGATCGGACTTCGAGTTGCCGAGAAAATCTCCGTGGTGACCTGAGACCTGTTTAACGAAGCCTAGTGTTGTAAAAATTAGACAAATGCTTTTAATTTTACACATATTTATCTTTTCTGGGTAATCTTTTGATATCTGATCTAAGTTTTAAGACTTTATAGTCAATACATAGGATATATTACGGAAGTTGATTTCACTTAACAAAAAATTTATTCCCTAAAACTATTCATATTTGCCTATTACCCAATGTAGATAAATGTATTTCAAAACACTCATATAATTATTAATACAATAGCTAGTAAGATTTAAAGTAAGTATTTAAATCAGTGTATTCTATTCCATGCAAATGTTATAACGAATTCTTATATCTAAGTAATAAAATGTTAAATCTGTTCAGATCTCAACAACATTAGCATACAATCCACAGCAATTTGGAGCGTTCTGTAGCAAGAGGTCGGATGCTGCGGCATCTAGAGAGCATGCCTCTCGAGGAATGCTAGTCGAAATATGCATACCATCCCACTTATATAATATGTATTCTATACATTATAAATGAGATATATTTAAATTTAATAAATATATTATTTTATATAATGAGGTTTAAGATTTTCGCGAAACTAATATTTGTCGGATTTATTACGCGATTTTATTTTGGATAACTACATACTCCCGATGTTTCGGTTACTTTACAGCAACCGTGATCACGGGCAGACGAGATGAATATTATTATACATTTGAAAATTTACAAATTACTAAGAAAAAAAATTAATAATAAAATTATATAAAGTCTTTGTTTTGCAAGTTATTTCAAATGTACACATAAATTTATAGTGACCATTGTCATCCAAGTATTTGATAGTACATAACTTGTAAATATGAATAGTTTGTAATTCGGCCTATCTAGGATCGAGTCCGGGACCCCGCAGGCCTTCAGGGAAATTAACTTCCATTTGAGCATTACATTTATAAGATTTGTCGACGTCTATTGTTTCTTTGTTTCATTCAAATTGCATCAGTGTTGTATCAAGCCATATAAAATTCTAAAGACCATAGATTTATAACAGCTTAATATTTGATTGCACAAATTGTGATTATTGTACTCGCTATAAGGTGTGTGTGTGTGTGTGTGTGTGTGTGTGTGTGTTTTGTAATGTAACCACTAACCTAGTGTAAACTTTTCATTTATTACATATTAAGTCAACACGTAGAGTTTGATTCATGTTATTTCGTGTTAACCCTGAATTCCGCTTTGTGGCCAATGCGGAGGCAACCGATTATTATATACATTATATATTTCGGCATACACACACATATTTACATATATATGTATATATACATGTGCGTGTTTGTGTGTACGTGTGTGTGTTTTCTTATTTGTTTAATATGTTTTACGTAAAATTGTTAAGTTGTCAAAGAAATTATAATACAACTATTTAGATATTTATATTTAATTTCATAATTCATATTCGTTTAAATCTTTTATCTTGTAAGTTTAATGTCTAAACTTTACTATAGTAAAGTATTCTTCTATTCGACTACCTTTTCACGTGACTTCGTTCGTTTTATATTCCTACGCTATTTTATTTTTCTCTATAAACTTTATTTATAATGTAAATTGTTATTTTATATTCCTTTGAGACGCTCCAATGTTCGATATATGAAAGTATTATTTTCAATGAAAATTTCTTCTGCTTCCAACTAAAAAAGGTAACACATACATACATGACTGTCGAAAACAAAACCTATTTCCTTAAGATGAAAAATATTTATAAGCTATATGATTCTATTATCCCTGAACTATACACGTTATAAGTTTTATGAAAATCGGTTAAGCAGTGAGGTGGTCACGAAATAACGAACGTGCAAACAAAAAACTTCATAATTAAAAATAAAAATACTTACAAATGAAAAAAATAAAAATAATTTACCCATTTTATATATATAACGTACGTACAAAATGCTTATATATAATTAAAATTATAATTATTATTACTTTTTATATAAAACGACAGTCCTGTTTTTTTTATAACCATATAAATATGGCTAAAGAGAGCTTCAAAAGTATTCAGAATTATTAATTAAAGGGTTTCCGATCTGTTTTTTTGACGAGGGTTTGTGTGGAGTCACAATAAACAAATGTATTTCATAAAAATAAAATCTAAGTAAACTTAATATGAAATATTTAAAGAATATTATTAATTTAATTTGAGGTCATTCAAGTTATTTAACAAAAGCTTCGGAATGTTTAAAATATTTTCTTTATGTAAATATAAGATGTATAAAAAATGCATCACATTTTATATTACAATTAAATAGACCTCTAAAATTGAAGCTGTATGAAAATTGCTAATGAATTAATTTAATTTTACTAAACTCGCTGTACTGTTGATTTTGTGACTTGGATAACATTTGGACTGGTTTCATTCAATTATTTATACATACCTAGTAAAAACTTTACGTTTCAGACGTAAAAACTTCAGTCTAGCAATTTCTATAGGCAATTATTGTATAAAATGCATATAATGTTTATGTTAAATACCATTAATATAAAATCTCTTTCAAGTAAAGCACAAGCATGACAATATTTCATAGCGACATCAAATATGTATAAGAAATAACAGTAAAACAAATAAGCTGTAAGAAAAATAAAATTATGTGACACATAAAGAAAACAACCGATACTAAAAACGTTATAGAGGTCGCATGAATACTGTATCTCGTATACAAGCGGGATATTACTAAATATTATACACTACATACCTATTTTATATCCATGGAGGTCTGCACTAAACGTTCACAGTCACTTGTATTACTCACGATTGTAATTATATGAAGTAAAGTGCTTGGATTATGTAATTAGATTAAGTTTTAGGACGCATGGCGCGAGCGTGGCGCGCTGGGTACGACTGCAGCCAGAAATGGCGGCCGGTTGCGCGCGCAACACGCCCTGCGTTTAAACCAGCGTTCCCTTGTAGTAATAATGAAATTTAATTTAAATGAATTAAATAATATTTGTGTTATTATATCTTTAAAATAGTATTTTTGATGTTTCAGATTATTTTGTTAGAAATAATTTAATTGGATTTTACGATTTATACTTAAAATGTAACAACAATTATTGAAATTGATTTTTTTTACAAATATTTATACGTTATTTTATTATGTTTCTACAAGTACACTGACATTTATTTCTATCACATTATTATTTTAATATATGTGATCTCTGTCGTTGTAGGTTTGCTTAAAATAAATAAACTATCGTGTCAACAAAACAGTAGCTTAACTTAGACAAAAGGCTCACACTTTGTATCGTTCAGCGTTACCTTTCACCAGCTACGTTTCCCTTCTAATTCTTCACTATTTTTCATTCCACCGCTCCTTAACTGCGTATTAAACGATACCATATTTCAAGCAACCCTCAATGGATGCCGATGAATATAATTTTTCTCGCATTAATAACGACAAGGAAAATCATCTTAACAAAAACGTTGATTTTCTTACTAAATCCTCAGTTTAGTGCAGCGAGGATCGAGTCGATTGTTTGGTGTGAGACCATACCCTATATATATAGAACCTTTAACGCCTCAGAGAGTTTCTTATGAATCCGTGTAAATGATTGCTACGAGCTTTACTTCCTCCTTTCTGAACTCTGAAGGCGACACTAATTATTTATCGATGTAGGGGAATTGAAATGTACTTATAAAACATATTTGTTGGGTTTTAATTAAAAAGAATTATATTTAAATGATATTACTATTTTCGATTTAGATGTTTTCAGACGAAATATGATATCTCTCCATCAATCACGGTTGCTGAAAAGAAACCGAAACGTCGGAAGTATGTAGTTGAAAAATAATAAAATACGAGTAAATATTAATCTGAAAAGACTTAGATCTCACAATATTTATAAAAATAACACATGGGGCTTATAATTGAAATAATAAAGGATTGTAAAGTTATAAATGGCCGCACTATCAAGTTCAACGTTTCTTAAGCAAAATATTTATGTGCTGTGAAAATAAAAATGAGAAGTTGTATCTTCTAGTTTCACTCTTATACCAGGCAGTCTAATTCACCAGTAATCCCGAACGTCAATAAAAGGTTGCCTTAAAGATGTTGTAACTTAAAGTCTTGTTAGGGTCACCTTCTATTATTGGTTATATAGACTAGACTAGAATCTAAAAAGGGACCCACAATATTGATGTCTTGATGACTAAAACACTAACGATCTTTTAGGATTAGGATTGGTCGCTTGAACATGGCGAATGCTTACGTTCTAGCCTGAAAAACAGGGTTGTTTCATTATTAACAACTAGCTTTCCGCCCGCAGCTTCGCCCACGTCGAGTTCAGTTATATCGCGTTTCCAAGAGAACCTTTCAAAAGTCTGGGATAAAAATAATCCTATGTTCTTTCTCAAGGTCAATTCCATCTCTGTACCAAATTTCATTACAATCAATTCAGTGGTTTAGGCGTGAAAGCGTAACAGACAGACAGACAGACAGAGTTACTTTCGCATTTATAATATTAGGAAGGATAACGAAAATTTTCACGAATACTTTTTTTTATGTTAAAGGGGTAACTGAGCAGACGGCCTACCTGATGGAGGTAGAATCGTCGTCCAATGACCTCGCGACATCTCTTTTGTTTCGGATGTGTTGCAACCCTTCATTAGGGTAGAGGGGAGGAAAAAGTTTGGAAGGGAGGGAAAAGGGAAAGGGTAAAGGGAAAGGGAAAGGGTAGTAAAGTATGAGAAAAGGTAAAGGGCAACCGGCTCACTCAATCATCATACGAAACGCAGTAAAGACTACTCTTCATGCCAATGTTCTGTGAGACGATGGTACTTCTGTCGAGCCAGCCCATATTCGAGCTAAGTAACTGACCAAAGCTAGCCTTTAGCCTAGCTACCTAGATAGTAGGCCACTTACTATATACATATTTAAAATGAAACTGTATGCGAAATACATACTTTCATCTTTCTTGAAGGTTTACTGAAAACATACAGCAGGTTACCGTGCTATATTATGTAATTAATTCATCACAGTCATTGTAGTATATTATATCATAGTCAAGATATGGATAGATTTTGTAAAATAAATATATATATAAGTCGTTGTAATTCTTTACCAGTCTAAAAAAATATTCGTTCGCAATATACAGGGTGACTGGTGAATTACTATCAATATTTAAGGAGAATACTCGGTACATGATTCTCATTCGAATTATGTAAAAAAAATAGGTACTTAATTTTTGACCAAATTTCCGTATAAATAAATAAAGCGTGGACACGTTCCAAGTGTTCCAAGTGTGGACGCATGCGGCGGCGTGCTGATACAACAACACGCCGCCGTACGCGCGTGTGTGTGTGTGTGTGTGTGTGTGTGTGTATACCTAATCTGTAGGGTGTTAATACGATGCGTAATTAATTACATAACTTTTGGTTAACTTCACTTAGAAGTTTATTAATATTTATGTTATATTAATTTTTATTTTGTCATATATGATCGTCAAATATCACGTCCTCAAATATCGATAGTAATTCACCAGTCACCCTGTATACTTAGGTAACAATGACTTATCAGATTTCCCTTTGTCTAAATCAGGGCTGTCCAAGCCATGGCCCGCGGGCCGCGTGCGGCCCCCGGTTCGGATTATTGCGGCCCGCAGGACCTTTCTTATATATTCTTTGTTTTAAAACATCAATGAGCAAATTATTTTTATCGCGATGAAATTCAAATTTTTTAAAGGGTATGTTCGATAACGTCGCACACATCATTTTTTTGGACAACCTCAAATACATAGACGAAATAATCGTCGAATTCGAGCGACGTTTTGCAGATTTTCAAAAAATTTTGAGTTATATAGCACTCTTCACTAATCCATTAACGATTGCAGTTGAGAGTATGAAGATTGATTATTATCAACTAGAACTGTGTGATCTGCAATAAGACCCCTTTTAAAGGTCAGAACAGAAACAGGGATATATTTTTTTAAGCTCCTCGCTGAACGTTTCCCAAAACTGGCGAATTTCGGGCAAAAAATGGGCTCGATGATGGGCAGTACCTACCTTTGTGAGAGTGCATATTCAACAATGAAGCTAATTAAATTGAAATACAGGTCTTCAATGACAGATACTTTACTTAAACATGCACTGCGCCTAGCTACTACTAATACTGGGTGGCGCAAAAGTAAAGACCCTATTTGGTTCAGCTATAACATTTTTTCTAAATGAGAAAACTAGATTTAGGTTTTTTTAAATGTATATTTGTACCATTAAATTTCGTACCATTAGGATTTAAAGATGATGTCTTTTAAATGGTGACCTCCAGAGTTGATACACATTTGAGCCCTATTTATGACATTTTGCATAACTTGCCGTAACACTTCCTGCGATATGTTCGTTATTTCTTGACGAATGTTTTCTTTTAGAGCTGCGAGAGTCTGTGGCTTGTTCACATACACCCGAGATTTCAAAAAACCCCAAAGAAAGAAGTCTGGACTGGTCAAATCGGGTGATCTTGCAGGCAAATCGCCAAAACGAGAGATAACTCGGCCTGGAAAAGCGTCCCTCACTAAGTCCATAGTATCGCGCGCTGTGTGTGCCGTAGCGCCGTCTTGTTGAAACCAGATGTGCTCCAGCCCCAATTCGTCCAAACTGGGTATCAAAAACTCACGTAACATGGTTCTGTAGCGTTTTCCAGTGACAGTTATCGCATTGCCTCCAGCGTCTTCGAAAAAATAGGGTCCGATCACTCTGTCAACACAGATGAAACACCATACAGTAACTTTTAGTGGGTGTAGAGCCACTCGGGTGTATGTGAACAAGCCACAGACTCTCACAGCTCTAAAAGAAAACATTCGTCAAGAAATAACGAACATATCGCAGGAAGTGTTACGGCAAGTTATGCAAAATGTCATAAATAGGGCTCAAATGTGTATCAACTCTGGAGGTCACCATTTAAAAGACATCATCTTTAAATCCTAATGGTACGAAATTTAATGGCACAAATATACATTTAAAAAAACCTAAATCTAGTTTTCTCATTTAGAAAAAATGTTATAGCTGAACCAAATAGGGTCTTTACTTTTGCGCCACCCAGTATTGAGGTTGATATTGACAAAATTATAAAAGACAAATTAATGGAAAAGTAGTTAATAAAATTACGATATTATTATTACGAGCATTTTATTTTTATAAATATTTTGCAGCCCACCAATGTATTTAATCAATTTTATTGGCCCTCGGTCCCACTTAGTTTGGACACCCCTGGTCTAAATATAGCATTTGTTTACATAGCTATCCACAACCCACCTATTAATTATATAATAAAATAATTATTTTTATCTAAAATTTTAATTCGGAATATAAAGTTTAAAAGTATAACGAGTCTGAACATTCTTTTCTATACAAATTAGTAGTTTAAAAACATCGTCGTTATTTGTGGCTTTAAACTAATCGCTGTTGAAAAATGTGGAACGGACAAAATAAACTGTTTCGAAACAACAACAGAACGTTTTAACAAATACTTAAGAATTAAAATATATAAATCTCGTATAACTATCGGAGTGAAATGCGGAAACACAAGTATGTAGAATAATGAGTATTACTCCATATAAGTCGTTTAAATATGTAGTTCATCTAAACTTAATTTCTTAGGGATTTACACCACACTTATATTTTGTAAACCAAAATTAACACTTCTTTTATCACGTATAGTACTTTTACTTTAAGTCAGTGGTGGCCTACTGGTTAAGGGGCCCGCCTCTCGTTGCCGAGGGCACGGGTTCGACCCTGGCAAGTACCAATATGATTTTTCCGAATCATATGTACTTTCAAAGAGTATTTAGACATCACTGATTAAAAGAAGTTTCCCAAAGAGGGTTGATGTCAGGCAGGCGGCCGGTCGTAAAAAAATTAGCCAAAACTATTCACAACATGTAAGGCTGACCCTGGCTAAAGCTGCGAAATAGGCAGCAAGGAGAAGAAGTACTATTACTAAGATTATTTTTCTCATATCAAACACAATAATTTAGAAGAATTTACGCCGATGCCAACTTGCATTATAGGTAATAGAAACTGTCATTGAATACTTTTTAGATATTTAAAATATATTTTTAACGAATAAGTAAGTAAAAATTCCAATAAATTTTAAACTATCAAATGTTTAACCTACTAAAAATAAAAATTATGGTCACTTTGTACAGTTTTAAGCAATTAATATTATTTAATCTAAAATAAAAACTTTATTTTAAATAAAACTGAACACAACACCCTTAAAAATAAATAAAAATAACAGCATCAAAACTTAAATAAAAATTAGAAAATATATTATTTATTTTAGTTTGATAGACAAAATAGCATGCTTTAATTAATTATTATTTAATATTTATTAATCATCATACAATGCATAGGAAAGAAAAGCAGCTGGAAATAGCTACTTGTTTTCTATTATTATGTCTTCGAAAAAATCCTAAGACCTTTAAATTATTAGTGGGAGGAAACAGGCCAACTGTTCCAATTAATTGCGGAGAGCATGCAAAAGGAAGAAGAATACTGTTCATCCGTATACGTGGAATATCTACTACAAAAGGGTGGAGATGCGACATATTTCTGATGTCCGCTGGTGGAGGAATTATATCAAGCAGAGCCTACACACGCTCTCACAAGTGTATACTATAAAATACTTATAGGTTGGCCACTTTGCCGAAGTGCTTAATGACACTACAATGGTTTAACGAAATGGTGGTCACCAATAAACCGTTTTGCACGTCTATACCTTTTATAGAAACGATTAGTTTTGTATAAGTCTCTTTTTTTAATAGCCACATCCGAAGCTTAGCGGTTTCAGGCAACAATGCTTGCGTCTGACACTTCTTCATAAAATAAGGGCGAGGGAACCTTGGTGAAGAGAATAAAGTATAGCAACTATTGACATATAACAGGTAGAGATCTCCAATACACATATGTTGTCGATAACAAAATATAGATAGGCACACTAACGCCGTCTTGTGGCAACTATGTCAACTATGCGTATAAAAGTAACGTTCGTTCTTTTTATGGCAAATTAAAATCAGTCATAGTTCCGTCTTAACAACCGTTTAATTTTTTATCATAAGATGCAAACCCACCTCCAAGGATATTATGCAAAAAAATTACTTATGTCATTCCTATTTGGTGACTTGTATCGCCACCTTTAATCCTTTGTACTAAAAATTACTAAAGATGGACTTTAGTCTCACTGAGATATTCGAAGAACTAAGTCATCTCCTTGTCAGGCTACACTATTCGTAGCTAGCAGCATATTATATAGCGGCTATTTTGGCCACAAGTATTTGGAACTTTGAGAATTCGGAGAATTGTAGTTGACGGATGCACTGATAGCAAACTATTGCTTTAAAATTTAAACGCAGCAAGGGTTCAAATGTTAAGTCAATAGATGGAACAGATTCTGCATACAGCTTCATCAGATAAGGTGTTACGGCTTCCCATAGAAAGAATTAATTGTTTAATTAGTTAGAAAAAAAAATTGATTTAAAACTATTTTTTTTTAAATGAATTGACCCATTGTCAATTATTATTTTAATGTAAGTATAATAAATTTTGTTACGTATGTATTAAATGTACTCTTTTTTAACCACATATCAATTGTGAAATAATTTTGGTTTCAATTAGAGTATTAAGGAATTCTTATATTTCCGACAGCATTATTAAAAACTAGCTATGCCCGCGACTTCGTTCGCATGGAATAGTGACTATGAGCAGCGTTTTTTTGACATAAATTTTTAATTTATGAACCGATTGACATGAAACAAACACTAAAGCATAACTGAAGCATACCACAATATATTCGTGAAAACCGCATCCATCTCGGATCATCCGTTTCTGAGATTAGCGTGAACAGACAAACAGACAAAAAGGTTACTTACATTTTTGGGTTCGACATCGACATAACAATAACCCCTGCTATTTTTTTTATTTTTATTTTCAATATACAGATAGCACTTTTCTACAATTTTATTATATGTATAGATATAACCCAAGCTTACTCTTTTCTTGTGTAGGAAAATACATACATACAAATTCCCTGGACAAGTTTCACTTTGAAATTTATATTTAATATTTTAACTAAAACAAAACAAATGTTGTGGATCCCCAGTAATCCGACAAACATTTTGCATGGTAGAGTATAGTAGTCCTTATAAAAAGATTTAGATTTTTTTATGTCATAAATTGTAGATCAGCCTACGGAGTTTTCACTTACTAAAGTACTGTTACATTCATTACGCTGTAGGCGGTCTAAAATAACATTTTTCTTTAAATGATAGTGTTTTGTGCTTTCACTTAAAGAGCAGATATACTTAATATCCCGTTCATAAATTTTGTAAAATTTTGCAAGTCGTTAAATAAATTATCATTATTTGAATCAAGGTCAATAAATAAAATACGGATTTAATACAAATTGTTAAAAAGTGGGTTAATATTATTTGTTTGGGAGTTTGTTAAAACATGTGCTAAAATATGATTAAGACATTTGATGTCAAACGTCAAATCACATTTATGGTCAAATGTCAAACCTAAAATAATTTTTGAAATTTGGCGTTTAATATGTTGTAATATTATTACATACAAGGGTTTCAAAAAGTACTATTTTTCTAACATCTGCAAGAAAATCATTTGCAGAAATGAACTATGACTTCTCAATACAAAAAATTCACTAAATTAATTGCAAAGTGGCCTATAGATAACAATAAGGGAGAGAGGTTAGTTTTAAAAGATATATTTATAATAATACACATGTTTTAAATAAAAATATTACCATTCTATCGTTATAATTACAGAGATCTCGGGAAGTTTATTCGTGATAAAGTCAAAACTGCATTTGAAGGTGGAAATTTAAAGAATTTAGATTCAGAACTTTGCACTCGTCAGTTAAACTCGTTAAATAAAATAGCTGACAACCATTACAAAAACAAGTATAAGAGGATTCATGATAGTTCAGCCACGGGATTAAGTTCAGAGGAGTGCAACCTTGTTTTATCTAGTGAAGTTCTGCAATATTTAAAAGAAGAGAACAAGGGCTTTTTCAAAAATATCTTTAAAAAGGATTAATCATGTTCCCTCGTGTAAGTCGAGTCCATGCAGTCTTATCGAGACATCAACTTCACACAAAAGCAATGAAATATAAAGACCATACTCCTGTTATGTTAAATGAAGTAATGAAACATTTAAAACCGAGTGACAATGAACTGTACATTGACATGACTTTCGGAGCCGGTGGACATTCAAGAAAAATACTCGAGTCAGCAAATTGTCAACTTATTACACTTGATAGAGATCCAACTGCATATGAGAAAGCTAGGAAACTGGCTGAGGAATATCCAAAAAGGGTCATACCACTAATAGGAAGGTTTAGTGAATTGCCGGCGCAATTAAAATCTATAGGTATTAAACAGTCCTCTATAGATGGAATCTTATTTGACTTTGGATGTTCTTCAATGCAATTAGATAATGGAGAAAGAGGTTTCTCACTTAGTAAAAATGGTTTCCTAGATATGAGGATGGATGCAGGAAGAGATCCAAGCCAAATAACAGCAAGAGAAGTCCTGGCGACTGCCGATGAGCATGAACTATACAAAATATTCAAAATATATGGCGAAGAAAAGAAAGCGGCGAAAATAGCTCAAACAATCATACAAGCGAGATATATGATCAAAAGTATAGACACCACAAAAGAATTAGTTGAAATTGTTGACTCCTGCTGTCCAGATGAAGTGAGATTAGATAAATTACAACGACCACAATCCAATGCCACCAAAGTATTCCAAGCTCTGAGAATTTTTGTTAACAATGAATTAAATGAAATCAATTACGGCATGATTTTATCAAAATATTATTTAAAATTAAATGGGAGATTAGTCACTCTTTGCTTTCACTCTCTCGAAGATACTATTGTTAAACGCCATATACATGGTAACATCATTAATGAGACGGCAAACCCTGTACCTCTAAGATATCTAAGTCCCATGTTAGTACAAGATCAGGACACCATAAATCAATTCCTGGACTCTCCGTGGAAAGCCATTAATAAACATGTAGAAGTTCCTTCTGAAGATGAAGTAGACAGAAATCCTAGAAGTAGAAGTGCCAGATTAAGGGCCGCTATCAAAATTAAATGAAGTTTTATGTAGATAATTTTTAACAAGATTGTCATTAGTATACTGAAGTAGGATATAATTTTTAGACTGGAAATATAATATTTAAAACTGAATACTTGTTTTCATATTTTAGATACTCCATAATAATTAATATATTAAAAATAATACTGACAATTTTATTTTGAAAGATACTTTCTATTTGAATCTTGATATGATAGAAATTTGGTTTCGTGATATGGACATTTTCGCAATGCAATTAAAGAACTTTATCAACTTAAGAAAAAATATTATGTGTAAAACTTTCGGCAGAAAAGACCGCCAGGTTCGACCCTATTACAGATAGTGCACACATATCACATTTTCGAATTCTTCAAACACTAAGAATATTACTAACCTTTAAAACTTCAATAATTTGATAATGCTGTCTATAGATATATTTACAAACAAAAATTAATCTCAAATCACACCAAATCCTTCCACTAACGGCTAAGTTGCCTCCCTAAATTAAAAAATATATAATTTTTTGTTGATAACAAATCATAAATGAAACAACAGGATAAGATATATTACTTTATTGCATGTTCTTAAGCCAGCCATCTACTGCTAATTTAAACATGTTACAAGTTAATTTCCAACAGAGTAAAGGATTTTAACATTATCCGAATTTATATAATCTATATCTTAAGTTTAGGACAGTAAGTAATAAATAACAAAAAAAATGCAATATATTATAAACAACAATTGTTGTTATTGCATACTAAAATACTTTACAGTGAGTCCTAGTGTGTATAAATATTAGTATAAGCGAAAACAATCAAATATTCCTACATACTTAAAAAATGCACTAACTGTTCTTTCCCTATTGATTTAAAAATATATATTTATGCAATTTGAATTTAGAATTTTACAGTTATTTTTTTTTTTTATATTATCATAAAGAACTTTCTTTTATTCCGACCAGTATGTTATAACTTAAATCCGAACACACTTACTAGGTTATATAAAAAATATTAATTTTAAATAATATAATATTCATAATCATTATATATACAACAGACATTTATACTTTAGAATGTGAAGTTCAGTTCAAAAAATAAATTTCATTCAATTTCCCACGGTTGGAATGTGGTCAGTATCAAGTCAAAGATGCTCCAACAAATTGGCAGTGCATGAATATTACATATCATTCTACTATATATATAGATGCAATATTTATAGACGTTTGTATATAAATATATTTTTCTTTAATGACATAACATAATCATAGATTTTCTATCTTACATTTGTACTGTTCAATAGCAATTAACATGCCTTATATTATCAGCAAAGGTAACATTTTTTAAAATGTATGTAGTCTAATTATAGCAGAGTTGAATTGACAACACATTTCATATATTATTAAATATTTGACAGTTTAATATACTGTACAACTATTGTCTGTGGCTATTATCATTATGTACTTTAATGAAGGTTGTATAACCTTAATACATACATCTCTATCGCACATCTCTACCGATGCTGTCTTTCTGTTAGCTGGTGTGTACAGCTGGCAGTACATTCCTGGAACGTTCCTCCTTCAGAGTATACACGCTACTGTGACTTTGTCGTGGGTACATGCTGTTTAGAACATGATTGAATCCATTCACCTGCGGAATACAAGTTATATAAGAACTTTTAAAGTTAATCAAGTGTAAAAAAATAATCTTACTATATTGTAGGAAGTATTTAATTATATAGCTATTTTAGTATGGGACATTATGATATAATAGTAACATGTAGAATCCTTAGAACTTAATTAAAGTTAACTCTTTGTAATAGGATAATAATTGTTACCATCTGTGAGGCGTTCTTCTTGAATCTTTCGAGTCCAAAAGCCCTGATGGCTCTTGAGAATCCAAACACCTGTGAGTCGACCCAGGCTGAGCGACGAGCCACTGTTGTACCAGACACTCCCGGACGATACTCCACACGCTCCACGACACTCTGACATACATACACACATATATAGAAATTATTATAATCACACATATTATATATATACAACACTTTGACATACATTTACATAAAGAAATTATAATATATAAGTACATATAAATTGATAAGTTATTGTGACACATAGTAAACTTTGTAACCAATCTGTTTTTAACTATTTGAAATTGAAATTTCACTATTTGAAATGAAAAAACCACAAACATACATATGTATATCTGTATGACTTTGTAATAATGTTATGAAGGAAATATGTTTTGAACTCGCTCTAAAATATAAAAAGTGGATACATAATGAAAACTTGTTAACTGTTTGTTAAATACTAAAATGTTGACTCATGAAAGAAAGTGAGAAACTAATAAAAATGTGATACATAATTAATAGAGACAAAGAAAATTATTTAAATTACATAAAATATATGTCATTTTAGATGTATTGAATTTACCAATGTCAGTAATAGTCAAAGTATATTTACTAACCATGACCTTGGTGTATCCTAAGTTCCTAGTGTATGTTATTAGAATCTTCTTTTCGGGATCAACAATACTTTCTTCAATAATTTTCACAGATTTTGCATTGAAAAATCTGAAAAATTAAAATATTACAACATTATAAGACAAACACAAATATTCTAATGATGATTCAACGATTAATAAAGGGATTTTATAGCAGCTTGATTTTAATATGTTAAATATTATATATGTATGAAAAAATATATAAAATATTTTGAACTCAGAATACTTCAAGTCCTGAGATAAAAGATATCACAGATATAATTATAATATATATTTTCTTTTATCTCTTGTTTTATATATTGTGTCAACACACACATATATAAATTTTTTTTTCCCTGCCCCCACTGATCCCACTTTAAGTAGGTTCTTCTCTTCCACAGAACATGTTGTGAATAGTTTTGGCTAATTGTTTTTTACGACCGGCACCCTGCCTGACATCAACCCTCTTTAGGAATGCATTAATCAGTGATATCTAAATACTCTTAGAAAGTACATATGACTTGGAAAAATCACGTTGGTACTTGCCAGGGCCAGGAGCGAACCCGCGCCCTTATGGATGAGGGGCGGGCCTATTAATCACTAGGCCACCACTGACTGACATATAAATATATATAATATTAGCATTATTATAATTTGGATTTATAACATTATTAATTAATATAGTGAAAGGAAAATTAAAATTCTATTCTATTCTATTTAATTCTAATTAAAATTCTATAAATACACTCATAATTAAAATATGTAACGAAATTTGATAATAAATTTAACACACCATATTTTAACAGAAAAGAATTGAATGTTAATTTTGTTTGAAATCATATATATAATAGTATTTTATTCTAACCAGAAATTAGTCAAGAAAGTTATATCATCACACTTCCATTTAATTTCATTAAATTTGTCCGACAAAACCAATTATATGATCCAAAAATCAAGCAAAAATTCAAGACCTATAGTCAAATTCTATTAAAGATATTTTTATTCAAATAAACATGTTTGAAGACCTTCACCACACAAGCTGTATATTAATTCCACACATAAATTACAATCTCATTGTTATTTTTTAATCATCATGTTTGTTTACAAACACAAACTTGAAGGTCGCCTCACCTTGTAGACATGAGCTATTAAACCTTCAGTATGGTCCCATGAATACAAGTTAGCCTTGATTTATGCTACCTCTTACTTAGATTTAAATAGTAAGTTATATATGTATATATTTTATATATAGTTTATAATGTTAGTAGCGTAAAAGATGTTATTTCCATAAACAAATGGCCTTTACTTGGTATAACATTACCTTTCACCCCATTTAGGCACTCTATTAGTCTTAGTCAGCAGCCTCTTTGTGTACAAACATCCGTCCTTCACTTGCCGACTCCAAGTATCTTCTGATAGAACATGTGAACTGCAATAATCAATATTTTAACATGAAAATAGTTATTATCAGTTTCAAAGCTATGTCTATAATTGTTCTATGATTATTCACTATATTTTATACTTTCTTAGTAATTTAACAAAGAACATACATGTAGATATGTATGATAAAATGAAGTAAAACTTTTAGGATGAAAAAATAGAACAATAAATTTCCTAAACATTATGTTCGTTGATTTTTATTTTTTTTTTTCCTTACCTCTGGGGGTTTGGGTATCTCTTCCAGTAACCGCGAGCGACTTGATCCCAGCTGAAGTTGAATGTTGTCGTATTTTCAAAATATCTTGCCATTTTTATATTTTTAACTTTATATTGGAATGATTCTAAAGAAGCAATTCAAAACGTCATGATTCTATGTCGAACTGAACCTAAAAAAATATCGATACATAAACACACGTGAGTACCTATTACATAAAACGCTATGTAGGTCAAACAAATAACTTGGTTATCGTCAAAATACAGTACTTATAGTAAAACAGTGTAATAACCGTGGGGTCCGCGACCAAAGTCACGTACATGCGGTCCGAGATAGAAATAATACAAAGTACAAATAAGAACACATTTGAGTTCACCTTCGATACTAATTAATAACAATTGGTATGATGCACAAAAACATTCAAGCATTCATATACTAATCACAAAATGAATTTTGCTTCCTTATGTAAACAATTTTATTAAGATGGAAATTTTTATTTATTCCATAATCACCTTTGCCGGAATTCCGTGGAGCGTATATTTTGATAGACTTTGCAAGGACTTTCGTTAGAAAACCCCGTTCCGCTCCTTACTATTTATTTAAAAAATATATTGATCGATTTCTTCCAAGACCGCATCTTATCATTCATATTCCGGGCATTTTTGATAATGATCAGATAATTTATTTCATAGATAATTCCAGAGCCCACACTGAAAAATTTTATAATGTTTTGAAGTTATTCACTACAGATAAAAATATAAATACAGATATTGTACCTCAAGCACCTCAGTCACAAGAATAAACAAGTTTATGGTAGAGATGTCATAAACAAAATCTTGTGTAGAATATTGACTAAAATGTGTAAAATATATAAATATATTACAACCATTTAGATATAATATAATTTTAATAGTAAGTCATAATTTTATTAATTTCATAATACTGATTGGACTCCTTCGAATCGTTTTCATTCTATTTGATTCTTTACACATATTGGCACAAATAAAAGTCACAATTAAAGAAGCACATAATAATTAGCAAAACCAAAGATAACCTTTACATACACTCTTCAAATAATTTTGGATTTGAATTTAATATCAAGCGATGGATAAAATCAAACTATATAATGAATATTTATTCAAACTCAGAAGTTTGTCACTGCGTGAGCCGTATATAGAAGTTCATGATAACATAAACCCCATGTTAAAGCACTATATGAAACTCATTGATAATATAACATTTAAACCAGAATCATATCACACATATTACGGGGAGATCAAAAGAATTGTCAACAGTTTTACAAGACGTTGGACTGATGTTATGGATGAAGCTATTAAAATCACTGACAAATACATTTATTTCGTAAAAAGAGAAGACTTAGAACTGATGATAGTCAAAATGATCGAAATGGAGAAAGAAAAACAATATGCTTTCGTAAAACTATTTGCTAATAGCGAAGATCCAATTGAAAAGGAAAAAATTAACGAGATTCAGGAGCTATACAACGAATATATGAAGAAAGTTGAATTACTTACAGACAAAGTTAATAAGTTAGATAAACAAGAAAAAGTAGAGGAATTCGCTAAGGAACATTTACCACAATCATTGCAAAGAAAAAACGAGATATTCCGCTTCACATATGATTTCATAGCTCTTAAACTCGCTTTAGCGGTCAGTATATATTTAACAAACTTACTCATTTGTTGCATATTTTTAATTTACAAAAGATTATAGATAATGTATGCATATGTCTAGTTATTTTTATATTCGGCTGAAGACTGAAGAGTATACTTAAATATGCAGCAAGAAAGATTTGTATGTCCATAGATTGTAATAAAATAATAACTTACCATCAGGTTGATAGAATACGGATAAGTCTTGAAGAAATTATAAATAGACTACGAAATAACCTAACAGACATTGAAAATGTCGTTGAAGGCAGCGTTTCAGAGCTCTTAATGCAGCTTTATGAAAAAAATAAAGAAAATCTTATCTTGTCACGACAGGACGTTCGTTCATCTAAAGACCTCGCCGAAGTTAGTATTACCATTACTATTTCTATTTTAGTTTAATAAAAATTTTGATTTTTAAGCGAAAACAAGGAAGCTCGTAATTTGGTTGTGTGTTGCCTTAATGATTTTTTTAACATTTTTCCATCGGCTCTAAGGTAAAACGCGGAATGGACATCATAATAGATAAAATAGAAAATTCTAAACACATTCCGGAGAATCGGCTTAGTGAAGAATGTGAGCATTGGGAAAAACTTTTTCAAGAATTCAAACAAATTGAAAAAACTTTGCAAGAAATACAAAAAGAAGAAAATCATGTTAAGGAACAAATAATGTAAGTACTTATTATAGGAGATTTATTTTACACGTCCTAGAGAGAGAGAGAGTGATGTTGTAGTGATTATTTTATTATCTGTAGCACTTAAAGTAAAAATGCACTAGATTACGGAAATTGTCTTTAAGACTTATGACCAAAAATTGACACTTAAATCCTGGTAATGGCGCAATATCAAATTGATATTCCTTATCCCTATTGTTCCTTACATAAGCAAGTTAGAATTTGAAAATTCTATGTAAATATTTCATCATTATAAATTGATTGAATTAATTTAATTTAATTAGATTAAGGTGTTGTTGTTAAAAACTTTTTAGACAATGCTGTGAATACCTGTAATAGGTGTACAAACGAAGACCTACTTTTGGTTATATTTTTGTGTAAATGTTGCATATGTGTACTGTTGGTGTTCCTAAGTAAAATAAAAAAAAACTATCTTTATATATTTACGGGTTCACCTGACGTATAGAGTAAATTATATATTTGCTTATTTTTTTATAAAATACAAAAAATGTTAATATTTCATAATTAGTCATAAGTTGCATGATTATGCCGTAAGAGGGAGATAATAGGGAAACTTTTGAGGAAGTATGATCTTAGGGAGAAAAGTCGGTTCCAGTTAAGGGTTTTATAATTTTGTACATTATTTCAGGGCGTCTGATGATTCAGAGGATAAAAACGACAAAACGTGCGGAGAGTGTTGGACCCTGGAGGAAAAATTGGCGTACCTTAAAAAAGCGAAGCTGAAAGCAGCTAAAGCTTTGTTTACATTCTTTAGTGTTAGAGGTATAAAGTTGCTCATCATGAAATATTGTTACATAGTTTGTTATACCTACACTTATCTCTGGATATAGTTCCCTCTAAGAAGAGTATAACTACGCAAAACTAATTATAATTTATCAAGTTATCTCTTCATAATTTCAAGATAATGTACTTAAAATTTATGTGCAAACCTTTTTTTGACATAAATATCACAGAATATAGATTCTTTTAAACTCCGTGATTCGAGAATGTCTAACCAAAGAAAAATCTTTTTATTTCACCCTACTCATAACTCGATCAAAATAATTTTAAGTTCAAAAGAAGTTGGACCTTTCCTAGGATTAAATAATAATATGTTTAGAAGGGTTCATTTGGTTGCCGAAAATGTTGTATGGTTTAGGTGAAAACTACATTTACTATACTGATCAAATCGGAACCTACTACGTTGACGAGTACGGGCACCAAGTATACGTGTTCAACTACGGACTGAACGTGTACCACGTAGACTGTGACGGAAACTTCATAGATGTAAGGAAATACAGTTTACTAAGAGAAAAAAAAAATACTATATCTATATATAATTAGTATTCACGTATCTTGCAAGTATTCTTTTGTTTGAATATCAAATTTTAACGGAAAATTTAAAACCTGTCAATAATATTAGCATTATTTTTAACGAAATGTACGTAGATATACAGGGTGACTGGTGAATTACTATCGATACTTGAGGACGTGATATTTGACGATCATATATGACAAAATAAAAATTAATATAACATAAATATTAATAAACTTCTAAGTAAAGTTAGCCAAAAGTTATGTAATTAATTACGCATCGCGTGAACACCCTACAGATTAGGTATACACACACACACACGAGTGCGGCGGGTATCAGCACGCCACCGCACGCGTCCACACTTTGAACACTTGTAACGTGTCCACACTTTATTTATTTATACGGAAATTTGGTAAAAAATTAAGTACCTATTTTTTTACATAATTCGAATGAGAATCATGTACCGAGTATCCTCCTTAAATATTGATAGTAATTCACCAGTCACCCTGTATAACATAGGTAATATCAAATATGTATTGTTAACGTTATGTGTATATAGAGAAATATGTATAAAGTAGAAAAAAGAACAAGTTACTGAATATTTCATATATGTAAACAGTTTTATTAAGTCATAATTTTTGGCGCCCATTTTATAAGTACATATTTCCTCATTTATGTTTTGCTTTCATTCTATGAAGTAAATTACGACGGTCAAACTGAAAGTTCTTAGAAAATCAAAAACTGATTACATTAGCCAGTTATTAGTTTTATTATATCTTTTCAAAATATTGTCCATTCACGTTTATACACCGCTGCATGCGATGGAACCACTGGGAAAAGCACTTTGCCCACTCGTCCTTAGGGGTCTCTTCAATGGCATCGCGATACGCAGCCACCGCTTCTTCAGCATTCATTAACCGCTTTCCTTTAAGTTTTTCTTTAATTTTTGGAAATAAATAAAAATCACAAGGCGCGAGGTCGGGGCTATACGGCGGGTGACCCAGTAATTCAACGTTTGATGTCGCCAAATAGTCGATCGTTCGCTTGGCGGTGTGCGACGAGGTGTTGTCGTGGTGAAGGAGGATCCGACTGCGAGGTCGTTTCTCTCGAACTTTTTCCAAGACAAGTGGCAAAGAATTGGTAGTGTACCATTCTGCAGAAACTGTTTTTTGATCCTCCAACACAATTGTTGCGAAATGACCTATCCTTCCAAAGAACGAGGCCACCATTTTTTTTACCGCACTTCGATCTCTCTTCACTTTAGTTGGCAACTCCTCGAAAGGACACACCCACTGAGCAGATTGTCTTTGGGTTTCAGGATCATAACAGTAAACCCAGCTTTCGTCACCTCTTAGTATGTCGACCACAGCATTTGAGTCACCTCCATTAAATCTTTCAATCATTTTACGGCACCAATCCACACGATGGAGTTTTTGAGCCTCAGTCAAATTATGAGGTATCCACCGGGCGCAAAGCTTACTCACCGCTAAATGTTCGTGGAGGATTTTGTGCACTTGACTCTTACCGATGCCTAAGCTTGTCCGAATCTGCTGATAGGTCACTCTTATGTCAGTCTCTATCATACGCCGCACAACACAGATGTTATCTTCAGTCGTCGCCTTAGAAGGCCGTCCCTCACGTAAATCATCATTGAGATTACTGCGACCACGTTTAAACTCATTAAACCAGTTGTAAACAGTCGCACGAGATGGGGCCTCATCGTGAAAGACCAATCGTAGTCTATCATAACTTTCTTGACTTAAATGACATCTAAAGTCATAAAAAATCATTGCATGAAAATTTTCTCGTGTTAAATTCATGTTGACGTGACACAGACAATTTTCAATTTGCCGCCAAATCGTAAAACAAATGACAAATATATGAAATATATACTCAGTAATATTGGCAAAGAGTTCTATTTTCAAATTTTAGAATTATTTTTTTATTATATTGTTTATAAGTGGCCAGTTCTAAGAACTTTTAGTTTGTCCCTCGTACAAAATTCAAACCTTTCCATAGATTGACTTTAGTCTGTTTTGTAGACCATCATTTTGAAGAAATCTGCCATTTATTAATTTTATATTAAAGTGTCGATTCTCTTTATTTCTAAGCATCCAGATAAAAATAAGTATTATTACGACGAAAACGGTCGTTATATCATCGAAAACGGTGAGAAGCTGTACCAGTTGGCGCCCTGTACCAGCAAGTACGTGCTAGAAAACGATGTGTTCGTGAAACGTAGTAAAGACTGCGGACATTCAGAGATGAACGTGGAATGCCGCATGCAGATTAAGGATCAGACAGATGTCACTATACTACCTGACGTTACGCCCGTCGATATTAAAGGTGGGTTGGATACAAGGCTTTCAGAGTTCCGCAAACAAATCTATATCTTCTATCTTCTTCTTCTATATATATAAAAATGGATTGCTGTTCCTTAGTCTCGCTAAAACTTGAGAACGGCTGAACGGATTTATCTTATCTTAGTCTTAAAATGTTCATGGAGGTTCAGGGAAGGTTTAAAAGGTGAGAAAAATTGATTAATTTTCGGGAAAACCCTAAAAACAGCCCTTTTCTATTTCCCATACAAATGTTTTCTTTGACATTAGATTTGACAACTAACTAATATGTCAATCATTCTGTTCGATTGAAACAGGAAAAACCTGATTATTTATGGCCTCTAGGACGGAATAGAGTTCGCCCGGTCAGCTATACATATATTACTAATGATGAAATTAATGCGGACGAAGTCGCGGGCAAAAACTAGTTTAATACTAAAATATGAAATGCTACAGAAGTAAAAATAAATCTAACCGTTTCTTTGATATATTGAAAAATATAAGATTATTGAGAGTTAGGAGTATACTGCAGAAACAAATAATTTAGTTTTTTCGTATCCTGACGTGTTTTCAAATTGTCAATAATTTATTTATATAGACTTTCTTGGTTCATCTTTTATAATCAAATCATACTTTCAATAACTTTAGTATTTTTCGATGCTACACCAGGATTTAAAGTCTTCATTAACTACGTCAGTTTGGTTGATACGGCTCAAATCAAAAATATTAAGGCATATATTGTAGACTTTCATCGCTTTAGCAAAAATGTTTACCCTTTTTGTCAAGTCCATTACTACTAAAATACTAAAACCGAAGAATTAATCTTCGGTTTTAGTCGCCTACCACATGATGGACACCGTTGATTAAAACCTCATTTGTTCTTCTTCTACCTGGCAATTTCCCAGCTATAGCCAGGGTCTGCCTTACATGTTGTGAATAGTTTTTGGCTATTTGTTTTTACGACCGGCCGCCTGCCTGACATCAACCCTCTTTTGGGAATCAACATTAATCAGTGATGTCTAAATACTCTTAGAAAGTACATATGATTCGGAAAAATCACATTGGTACTTGCCCGGGCCAGGATGGGACCCGCGCCCTCGGCGACGAGAGGCCGAGAGACGGGCCCTTTAACCACTGAGCCACCACTGACTTTTATTAAATCCTCATTTGTTATTTGGATAATATCCAATGGATATGTTTACTTAACCTGTTTTTCATAATCATATCTAAAATGTATTCATTTTTCGTACTTTAAATAGTACTGGATTGCATTGAGCACCCAGTCGAAATTTTGGTAACTTTGTTGTGCAAGGTTATCATTTTAAGGACATTAAACTGTTTTGAACACTTCAGATATTTTTGACCCTCTTTTAACTGTTTTGGTAACCCATCCATATTTATCAATTGAATTAATATTTAAGAGCCTTTAATAAGTTAAAGAAACAATGTTATTCATTTCCTTCAATGGACGCATAGATCCATTAATTGTACATATCAGCATTTTTATGATTAGCAACTAGTTTTAAGAAAATAATAATGATTAGAATAAAATAGGTCAAAAAGTTAATACACAAAAGTTAGAGTAATAAAACACTACCTTATTTACCGCAGTCGGCCAAAATATAAGCATTGAATAATTCCAAGCATCAACGTCTGCAAAAGAATCAAAATAAAGTACTTTCAGCCTACTCAGATTTTTAATATTTATAACTATCGAGAAGTGTACAAGATGATTTAGTTTTTCAGGCACTCTGGATTCAGAAGTCATTAAATACATCTGGGACACATTCGGCCACATCTTACCTGAAGTGATGGAAGGAGTCGCAGAAATGAAACCGAAGAACCCCATCCATTGCCTTGCACATAAATTGGTGCAGTATAAGTTAGTTTTCATTTACAATTAGTATTGGACTGTTGACTATTTAGACTGAATGGAGGCGAATTTTCATTACAATATAAAGAGCCTTGTGTGTTGTGGCAACACTGTAATAACCGTTATTTAAGTTTTTAAAGTGTATTATTGAAAACTTTACGTATTAGATCAAGGTCGAAATTTTTAACTAGCAAGATGTTCCAATTCACAAACGTATCATATAAATAACATACTCAAATTTTTGTACCTGTAAATAATATAATTATCAATGTCGGAAATTTCTAAGAGATTTCGTATTCAGGTGTAAGAAAACTAGTGAAAAGGATAAGAAAGACGCCATTCTATATCACCAGAAGATATATGAAGACAGGCGCGAGGTAAGAACTTAAACGTCACTGTCAACTAATTTAAGTAATAATTTAAAATACTATACTAAAATTGCCGGCACATAACTTGGCAAAATCATTAATACATAGAGTTCAAAATATTACCTGTTTAAGTGTTTTCGTCTGGCTGCGAAGTAGTTGCGGCCGAGTGTGTAACGGCATCTATTCCTTTTTAAAATTTGTTATGGCTTAGATCTTTTTTTTTTAAAGAACTGAATGAAATTCTGTTTGAAATATTGATTAATTTAATTTACTGGAAACTTATGATGGCTGAGGTATTAGCATTGTGTTCTCCTATTTATAAACGTATATAAAAATGTATGTGTGATTTACTAAGTAATGAACGTAGTTATTTTATAGCAGGATCTCATACTATATGAGTAACAATAAATATGAATACAATTAACCCAATTCCCGAGCAAAGAATTATGTCGACACATTCATATATGACACCTAAAAATCGCATTTTACGCGTCTGTCGTTGCTTGCCAAGTTACTTGCCTTCAACTATACCTGCTTAATAAACCCAAAGTTTTCATTAAATTATTACTTCTTTGTTTCTATACTTCTTAAAAACATATGTAAATGATATTTTTTATGCTCATAGAAAGTGAACGCCTTGTATAAGTTGTGGCGCGACAAACAAATCCAAGTTAAGCCTGAGTGGGACAACGATGACGCTTTGAGAGCACATCGCGAGGCGGAGGAACTAGTGAGGGGACTCAACTATTACAACTAGCTTTTGTTTATATTTAACGCCTCTTAAATCACGATCCAGATATATACAGTGTGAACAGAATAAACATAATAAATGTCACACTGACAGATTACTTATATGTCTTTTTCGATAAACTAACTAGTCTTGACTAATTATTTTCTTGTCATAATTTCACTAGAATTATTACAGTTTGTAATTACACTACTATGATATAGTTTTTATTATGATTAAAATTTAAAGTATATATTTTGTTTCCTTTTATAGGTATATTTAGTTGACTATTTTTTCGCTAGCTGAAAGATATTCCTGTTTAGAGTAACATATAAAACTATCTATAAATAAAAAAGAATTAAGGTACGTACAGTTATTTATTTATTGTTCAAGCGTCTACTAGATATAATTAGACACACTTGTCGACTTTCGTGAGAAAGCAAAATCATAAAAAAAAACAGATTAACCTACTACTATCCACTTAAGATGGACATAAAAAAAATATATTTCAATTCCAAACCCACTGCCAGATAAAGTCGGTCTAATTCACAAATAGAAGAAAAAAAATATCTAAATATAAAGAAAACAAAACTGACAATATGTACCCGATGAATGTTTTAGTCAAAGGATATATCAATATGAAATTCATTAAGAACAATTTGAAAACATTAATTCCATACGAAACAGAAGAGGCCCATTCGATAAGCCCGTCCTCAGTGTTAGTACTAAAATGATTCCAATCCGCTTGTAATAAGATAGATAATTGTTTATTAAAGATCCTAATGTTCTGATAGAGCAGGTACAAAAGTTTTATCATACAGAAGTATACTACTTAGGCTATTACAACAATGTTTTTAATATCCCCACATAAATTATAAAAGAGACAAAGAAAAAAAATCAAATAAAACAAAACTCATATTCAGAAAGAAATTTACCCCTTTTTTTCAAATGAAAGCAAGTCCAAAAAAAATCTAAATAAATTACCATGTTTAAGTACAAAGCATTTTTTATGCAGGCAATGTCACTAAGTCGCTATTGTATAGTATTTAAGGAACAGGAACAATCCAAATAATTTTTAACTGACAATAAACCATAGACAATTTTGAATATTTTGAACACAAGTCGCTGACAACACTAGAGGGAAGTTCTTAAAACAAAGCTTTAGGTTAATGAGGTCCAGTATGCGGAGATACAATTATGTACAATAAGTGCCTTCAAATAAACACAACTGGCAACATTTAACATCAATTTCGACCATAGAGTACTTATATTAAAAGGTGCTGTACTTCAGGAGACTTTGTAAAGATTATTTATCAAGTTGCTTCTGCTGTATAGGAAAATTTAGTTTCGCCTCCCAGCTATTCCCACTATCTACTTGAAACAGAGCACAATACATATTATATATATATAATCTAATTTGAATGTCTACACATCCAGCGACATGTTTAGTCGATAGAACATAGAACGGTGAACTAATCTAAAAATTAAATGTAACGCCGCCAAAATAGAATATTGCATTGCTATACAATTCAAATATTTAAAACTATTATATTTGGCTAGATATATCGTCGGGAAAAATAAAAAGAATTTGTGCACAGATCCGAAGGATACGACACCGCTGTGGATGAATATTAACAACATTAGCATCGTTCAAAAAAAAAAAAAATTTTTTGTCTATGACCCACAGCAGATAAGGCTAGAGTATTTATTAAACATTAAAATTCATGAATGCTATCACCGGGCTGTACCATTGCCGTTTCAGCGTACCACAGAGCCGCCCGTCCGTCTACAGACGAGCATTCATGGTGTACGAGCGGGTTTTATACAAAGCAGTTTTAAAAACGAACGGCAATGGTCACAGACTAAGCGACACCACAGAGCCTTCGCCGCGCTCCACGCTCTTTGAGACGCGTTAATTTTATTTACAAAAAACAAGTTGTCATTACATCGAGCCGCGCGTGTCAGGCTCTGGGACAACACTAACCATTTTTTTTTATTTAGACCTCTCTTATTTTGTACAGTCACGGTGAATATAGGTTCAGCGTTCATTTAAAATATGTCCAATTACAAGTCGTCCCCGCACGCTTAAACCCGGCCGAGGCTTAAACCCGTGAACCCGAACGACGTTTTGTGCTACTACCGTCATCAATAGGATAAACTACGCTTGGTCCATAACAGATAAGGAATATAATATTCAAAAAATTTCGTTTCTCCATATTAAAAACATTAAAAGGATACATCGACTAATATTTCAAAGTTCATTGTATAGTTATAGGATATCAAGAATATAGATATGTTAGTCGCGGGTGGGGGGTGCGGGCGCCAGGTTCAAGCCCCTAGGTCCAGGTTCTAGTTGGCCCCGAACGTGTCCAACTCAGCCTGACAGTCGAAGGTCTCTGAACTGTCGATGTGTTCCGGGTAGAACTCCCTGTATATGTTGTCCAGGAGCGATTGTCTGAAATATAAATATACATTTGGTTACTTTACTTGTGTTTGTGTGACTACCTACAGTGGAGTAAAATGTGAATAAAGCACGTGTAGTATTGTGTTATTATAAACAAGACAGTAATATATAATTATTTGAGTTACATACAAATGAATGGATTCTAATGAAAAGCCACGTGACATACTATACATGACGCTGTTGTATTGTAACCATATCACTAAGGGCAATTTCAGTTCTTATACCAACTAAAGTCCAAGCGGACTACGTCAAACAGATATGATTATACACATATGAGTGCGAGTGTGCGTGTGTGTGTGTGTGTGTGTGTGTGTGTGTGTGTGTGTGTGTGTGTGTGTGTGTGTGTGTGTGTGTGTGTGTGTGTGTGTGTGTGTGTGTGTGCGTGTGTGTATGTGTGTGTACTCACTTGGCTGCGAGCCCCCCGCCGGGCGGTAGTCCCGGTATGTTCTCCTGCACCAGCTGCTTCAACACGTACGAGAAGCTGGAGCAAGTGTCTTCGTCCGAACCGGCGCTCTTCTCTATCAGAGCTGTAACAAACGACATATACATTGTATGAGGAATACTACATATGTAGTATGTCACTTACTACTAATAATATTATCCCTACTAATATTATAAATGCGAAAGTAACTCAGTCTATCTATTAAGCTTTCAAGTCTAAAACACTGAACTGATTTTAATGAAATTTGGTACAGAGATAGAGTTCACCTTTAGAAAGAACATAGGATAGTTTTTATCCCAGATTTTTGAAAGGTTCTCTTGGAAACGCGATATAACCGAATTCCACGTGGGCGAAGCTGCGGTTTGGAAAGCTAGTTATGTATAATAATTAATAAGTATAAATATCTTCTATGTTATTCATACTCTTCATGGATAATAATTTTAAGAAGTAACTGTTTGAAATTCAGTCATAAAAATAAAAAACATATATGTACAAATGCATGTGTTAGTCAATTAACTGTTTAAGGGAGATGAAACAATTCTTTCCATATAAATATGTACAATTTACAGTATGAAATATTGAGACAAAAAATTTTTAACGTCTCCAATTACGTATATACAAACAAAAACTATCGAAAAATTCCAGGTAATTCCAAAGCACTTGCAACCACTTAAATAAACCATGTATAACATGCATAAAATATCAAGTAATATTTAACACAATGAACAAATGCATGATTAAGGTGGCGAAAAAACGAGCGAAGGGCGAATGCATCAAACAGGGGATATTCCCCGGTTCCAGGGAACTACGGGGCGATTACAGTTAACGGGAATGGAAATACACATGACGTAATGAACAATTAAACTTAAACCGTCAAAACTTTCCTGACAGGTTAAATACATATTCAAAAAGTATTATGAGCTAACTAACGAATTCACTAGGAGTAGATTCGTCGTAGATTTGTACGCGGTAGAAGTAGGAGCGAGAGGTAGGCCAGTCCAGAACTAGCATCAATTCGTTCTTGGAACGTACTTCGAAGACAGCCCTAGTAGGTTCGTTTAAAATTTGGTTTGGTAGAGATGAGCTTGTACAGTGGAAGTGAATGTTTAACGCGCTTTAGATAGGGGCCCCTTAATCCTACACCTGGGTCGCAAGTCCCAGTCACTGTTGAAGCTCCTCTCCCTACAACGATGGACCCAGCACCCGTACGGTGTGTTAGCCTAATGTCAGCTTAGAGTAAGTCCTATAACAATGTGAACAGAACCGTTACTACACTTTCCGGTGTTTCATACAATTACCCACATTAATAAAGCTGCGAAGATTATTGAGTGAAAAACTGTTAACGCTCTTTTTTTAGTTTGTCTATTAAAAACTATGAGTAAACTAATCCGAAAAGTATAACATCTACAAAGTCCCTATAGCATCTATACTATATAATAAAAAATACTAACATTTAACCACACGAAAGAATTATTAATTATACTTATTATTATTAAAAAAGACATTTTTTATATTATATTTTATATCAAACTTGATTAACACTGCAACCGTTTACATATAACGGCTACGTATAAAGATCTTTAAGTTTCGCTTTCTTCCTCATTATATTCAACCGAAAGCAAAAGAAGTCTTTATATTCGTCGTTGAAAACTGGCGCGTGTCACGGAACGCTTACATATTTATAAAACATGCTATATTCCTTACCACATAAGATTCATTTTTGATATGTGCCGAGTTCTTTTCACCTTGACTTCAGCCTTTGGTAACGTTATAGTTATAATTAAGATATAAAACTTATGAAATTAAACTTAAATACTTTATAATACAAAATAAAATGAAAACACGTCATCCAATTTCCTTAAGATTTAAAAAAAAAACAAGAAATAATTTAAAAATAGAAAATCCTAGTATTTTCCCGCTCATACCATACACGTATCAAGTATTAATAGATTTAGTGCCAACATAAAAAAAAATCTCCGTCATTATGATGCCAATACGAAAATATATGAAACCTTAAAACCAATAATTATGGAGCCCTGAACCGCTTTAATAGTATAATATAAATCTACATGGGATCAATTTTCAATAGGATAGTCATACGTCACTCGTCACGCGTCAAGTACGGCTTCATTTGAAAAGAAAAACTTTCCGCCATCAGTCAATGTATTACAGACTACCGTAGTGCGTGAGCGTTCATTGCTTTAATCCTTTCATTATTAATATAAAGAAAAATCATTTAAAAAAACTATATAAAACAAGGGCTAGGACTAAAGCAATGAAACTATATATATAGATTCAAACAAGATTTAATAAATAACAATGTAAATATACTATTTATGTTAACAGGTATTAAATAAAAAATATTATAGAGATGACACAATATCACATATTGTTAACACAATGTCAATGTCATAATCTAAAGGATATTATGAAAGTGACATAAAGGTCATTATATGACTATTAAAATATAATTTTTTCTAATACAAATTACTGTGATATGTTACAAGATATATATAAACTAATTAAAGATCTCTACCTAATATATATGTATAATAAAAAATATATTTTCTAATACAATATTGCACCTTATGATATTAAATGTTAAAATTGTACATATTTTGTACTGTATCAGTATGTACTAAGTGCATATTAAATACTTGTCTTTTATTTATCTATCATGAATCATATTTATCATATGTAAATAATTATTCAAAATGTTATAATAAATAATTAAATATAAAATGTAAATATGTTTCATATGTATCATAAACTCTGAAAACATTTGTACTCTCAATGATATTTCAGATGTAATAAATTTCTATGAGAATTTATTCTAGTCAAAAATCTATATAACTAATTAATAAACTATGAAAAATATAAATGTATATCTGTATACAACACTAGGTAAATACTTTCTATTGATATTGATACTAAGAGATAAAAATGTGACCACTTCATTAATTTATCAATATTATCTTAAAAATAAATAATTAATATTAAAATGTTGTAAATGCATTATATGTTATTGTAAAGGGAATTGTATATTACAGGCACCGCTACTAAATTCTATGTTTGGAAGAAATATTGCTAGTTAAAACACACAAATATTATTGCTCCATAAATACTAGACATATCTAAGTGATAGTATTAAAGATTCAAAAATTATATAATGATAGAAAAACTATATTATTATTAAATTTGTAATATTTAATACCTACTATATGTTAAATGAAAGAAATTTTTAAGGAAATTATATTAGAACAGTTGTTATTAGTTGAACAGATGTCTCATACAATACACCTACACACTTTCAAGTTGCCCGCTCTCCCTACACTATTACAGCCCACAACCAATTAACATTTATTCAGAATGTTAAGCATTTGAAAAATAACAAAAAAATACATATATTCTTAATGACCATTACCGTCGTAGCATGTAGATGAATAAAGACAGTTGGTTTCATTCATTTAAATATAAAATTTTAACGGTTTTGATTCACAAATTGTATTATGCAACGAAAATATTATGTTTTGTGTTCTTTGTATAAGAATAACATATAATTTAATACTATTCTTACATTCATCGTACGATTAAACTTGTATGTATAGTCTTACCTGTATACCGTAGCACGCGATGACAATTCGATCAATCAAATATTAAACACGACTTTATAAGTCACGGTAACTTCGTATGGATACTATTTCGATAGATTATTCACCATTTTGATTTTCAAAAGCCATATAAACAAATTTTCTAACGGTATTCGTTGTTTTGACAATCTAGTGACGCTTTTAAATTTACAATTAAGTATGTACAACTAATCAATAAGATTTGTTGTTATGCATCACATCCGTTGGTTCATATGTTTTCATATGTTTTATGTTGGTTCATATGTATATATATTATAGAGGTACATGTAATTGGGAATGTAATAATATTTAAAACCTATAAAATGTAGCATAATATATTTTGTCTATGGCAAGATTGTACTTCGTTAATACTGAATGTCAAATCGTTTTTTCTTTTTTTTGTAAAAGATTTTTAAATGAGATTTATCGAATAAAACTATTTAAAATTATCGATATCAAAATCAGAATCAAGTAATTAATTAAATTACTCAACTGGTTTGAGCAAACCTCTTATAGATTAAAGATTTAGAATGCCCAAATTATTTTTAATATTATAGTACCGTATGTAATCAGATGTTTCTAAATATCCTTGAAAGATTGTGTATTCAAGTGAATTGATGAATTAAAGTCATTTGTCTATGTTTGGGACGTAAAAAAAAATATTTTGCGTATTACTTAAGACGGTCAAATTTAAATAATTTTTACCGCGATTCAATGCTCTTTGTGACGTCACACTTGTAAATGAATATTTTACTTCACAATAAAAAACATTATGAGATGCATATCAAATATTTTAAGAACTCCGCTTTATACTGACAGTTTATAAGAAAATTAAAGTTTTAACGACCTCAAGTCAGCGATTGTTGAAACTGATTGCAACTTATAACAACGTGTACTTTATATAATTTATAAATATACCAAGTTCATAATTAGAATAATTTAATAAATAAATTTTATATAATATTTTTTTCTCAACACGAACATATCCAGTATCAAGTGTATGAGAAAAACGTATTTATATTGTCATGCTCAATTATAATATTAAAATGTATAATTCTTACTACTTATATACAACTACGTATATAATTTCCTAAATCGTTAACATTTTGGCAAACATGGATTAAATATTATTAAAATTAATGTCAATAAATAAGTGCTTTCTTAACAAGTACACTTCATATGGCTTTTTCTATTAAAATATAACTATGTATAATAGATCAACTGAATAGGGATTATAAATAATGTTTGACAGTGTTGGTTAATTCAAATGGCCCCTAAGATCCCTTGTTTAGTTCTATATCCCACAATGTTATCCTTCAGTCGTCTCATGCCCTAACATTGTTCTGATCTAAGTTATTTTCTGGTAGCGAGTCAGTCTGTCTGTCTGTCTGCTCATCGGAGCCCTGTGTCCGAGGCGAGTGCGCGCACGCATGCAGTAAAGAGTAATAGCAACCTGTGAGCCGTTGTCGCAGTGTGTCATCTAGCTCTCGGTCTGCACGTTGGGCCTCCGGGCTGGGCTTGGGAGCGGCCGGGAACACAACCAGCACAATGCTCATGTTGTCCTTACTGCCCTGGAAGTGTTATGGAATGTCAATTGTTATTGTTAGTCTGGGAACCTATATAAATAGGAAAATAAGCCTATACAAGTATAAATTACTGCAAAACCATGAACCTATAATTAATTGGAGTCTAATTGTAAACTTGATTTAAATATCATCCCATACTGAATATATTTGTTAGATGATCCAAAAATAAACAAATTTCCTCCCAATTACAACACTTAATATAAAATTGTTTTCCCTGTCTGTTCTGATCCTAGCCAAATAGACAATTTCTATATAGGATGATGAAATAGTTATTGAATATTCCTATAGTCAATAAATAGCAATAATGATTGCAAGCGAGAACTTGGTTGATTGGAAACTCATAACATAAGCTGTATCGAGTGTTGTGACACTATCAAAGACATCCCGACATATTCAATACATTACATTGTGAGTTGTCTATGTAGGAACAATGTAGCGTTCCCATTTTATATCAATACTTCATCCTCTGATATATAAGAGAAACAATTTTCTTACACACATTCCATGAGTCATGTCTTTCTTGACCACTTATTAAGACTGGTTTTAACTTCAATATAAACGTTTAGTTCACAATGAAATGTAATTTTCTGTATGAAGAATAAATATTGATGATTTGTATGAATATTTTCCTCATGCAATATTTTATTATATTTACAAAACTATTTTGTCAGTTTCACTATGAAGTAGTTTTTTTTATGAAATTATCATTACATTGTGTTAAGATTACTTACTCATGAAAGGTTTAAAATGCCCTATAGGTTGCCTATTATGTAGTCTTTCTTTTATTTACATATCTATCTACCATTTTTTCCATTATAATATAATATGTAGTGTTTGAGTGACACAAATAAATAATTTCCTTAAAAATAACCCATTATTTTGATCATTAAAATCTTTAAATGTGCAGAAAAGGCTGGTTGAGTAATTATTTTCTATTTAATTGGACAAAAGCATATGATATAGTTGATATGAGAACAAAAAGACCAGTTCGTGCTGGCTGATGTATAACAAGTTACATATAAGGAAATACAACATCATCACATTGTTATAACTTGACCCTGTGTTATTTTAATTATAACATTTATAGGCCACTTAAATTTTGATAGTTTTAATTATTATATATAACTTGTGGTTTGGGTAATTCGCTATTTGTAGGAACTTACTGAAACTTCATATGTATTCAATTATGCTAAAATGAAATTGATGTTACGATAATGAATCTCTTGGTATCATATTGAGAAGTCAATCCTACCTTATAAAGACAAGTGTCAATGACTTGGTTGGTGATAGCAACAAGGTCGTCGGTCAGCAGCAGTAGTGAGTGTATGTAGGCACACAATGCCTCATTGCTCATAACATCCCATACTCCGTCACAGGCCAGCACGAGGAACTCGTCTTCAACGTCCAGACGCTCGTGAACAGACACCTCTGGCTCCGGAGACACCAGTTGCTCGCAGGGCCCGAGGTCCATAACCTTCTTGTACTCATAATCTCCTAGAGCTCGCGACACCGCCAAGCTACCGTTGACACGATGTATCATGACCGAACCTCCCGCCTGCACGATGCGAGACTTCTCAGACGGCAGCTCTGGTTTATGATCCCGAGTCGCAAATATCGGAGCACCGTTCCGTGCCAAAACCGCGCGCGAATCGCCACAATTTGCTATGTATATCTGCTTTGGTGAGACAAAAGCGCATACCGCCGTCGAACCTGACTTCTCCTCGCCATTAGAAAGTTCCGGCAACTCTCGCATTTTCTTGTCGAGGTCCAGGAAACCAGTACGGATCGCCTCCGCTATATCGTCTCTCCGAAATTCTTCGGTCTGCAAGATACATTCCAGCAAATTTTCAGCACAGTGTGCTGACACCTTGGCCCCCGCGTGGCCATCAAATACGCCGAAATATGACCAGTCCGATAATGTACCGTTTAAAGTGAGCTGCGCATGATGAGCATCCTCCATCTCCATGCGCCAGCCCTGCATCGACGCCACGCCATAGCGTAGTCCGTTACCTTCGCCACTCTCGTTGTACTTCTTAGTTTCGGGCTTGTTTAAAAAGGCCCCCATGCTGAGTCCCTCTGTACTATTTTGTTATTCGCACATAGTTTCCACACCATCAGGCACTCGAGTCAAAGTCGCGGCCGATAAAGTTAAAGACCAGGAAGAGCATCACTGGACTTAAGATATGATCTCGTCCCACAGGTGAACTACAAATCTGTTACACTCAACTGAACAATTAACTAAAACGTTCTGATGATCCCGATAGATGATTATGCAGCTTATTCTGCTTCTACGTAATTGGTTTTAGGCTATGATGTTGCGTCGAACTCGGTGACAAATCGTGCTCCCTACGAAATCGTAAAACGAAAAAGCAACTCAAAAGAATGAATGGCGGACATAAATAGTATTTGTCTATGACTAATTCATAGTGACTATATTTGTAAAAGCTAGGCTAGTAAAACTACAAGACCCTTTTTTTATTAAATTTTTTTCGATATTTTAATTTAGAAGTTTTTAGAGTATAACTAATAAATTAATATCGCTCTTGTGTTTATATTTTTTAGTTGCTTTAGTGTCGTAATACAGCGATGGTGTTTTTTTTATCGAATTCGAAAAAAATTCATATTCGGAGTAAAACTTGCAGATATATTTATCTTATGTATTTTTGAAGATCAATTCGGAATTATATTAATATAACATTTTACGTTTGAAAAATATTTTTCAGTGCGTTTACGAGAAAGTTCTATTATAATCTCGTATATATTATATTTTCGTCCTATTTCATAATTTCTAAGCTTAAATTATAAATCTTAAGAAAATTAGTCTAATTTTAAAACTATTTACATTATGTATATTTTTTACATTGTACCAACAGTAATATATACCCATCCATAGATAGAAGTATAACCAACCTATGTTCAATTTTTATTATATAAATGTGACTTTGACGTTATAAAAATTAAAAGACAGGACTTCAGATTTCAGAGGTGCTAAATCTCGATAGAGGTTAGGCAGTATTATGAATGTGAATTGTGATATATTTATATGAAAACGACGTTAATATTACATATATAACATAACCTTATATCTAATACCGAAATGTATATACGTTAATTTTGTTACATACATACATTACAGTCAATTTTCAGTTACCATGTACAGAAGTGTTTTGTTTAGCAGGTATGTTATTACATAAAATGACTTAGGTTTAGACGATTTATCCACTTAATTTTTTTTGTAAAGTTAAGAAAAATATATATAAAAATTAAGTTGTATTTTGATTAGTGAAATGAAGCAAATAAATAATATTTAAAAAATGTTCTTGCTCTATTTTACCATTATGTATTTTCAGGTTGTTTGTAAGACAATATAAAAATGACTTAAAACAAATATTAGAATCAAGGAAATGCTTTTCAAACGACTTTTATACCAAAAATAACTTTATAAGACAAATATCTACATCATGCATAACATTGAAGAAAAGAAAATCAATTGAGGAGAGGGTATGTTATGTTATAATATTATATGCTTGCTTATGGTGAATTTCTGTTAACCTTTAGTATAAAAATTTACAATTCAATATTTCACATACTAAAATTTCTATGTTGTCACATTATTTGCGTGCAATATTAATGGCAATTAACTTTAAAATTGTAGCATATAGAAAACCAAGGCAGAAGGGTCATCAGGTATTCTCCTAAGGCTGGTTCGGAAGTGGTTGGGATATGGAAGAACATGACTGTCAAGGAGATATCTGAAGTACTTCAGAAGGATGTTGGTGAGAAAAAAGATAATTTTTTATATAAATATCAATATTAACATTAATTATGTCCTGCGAAAAATATGTAGACAGTGGTGGAATTGTTACTTATTTTACTGTAGCTACTCTACATAAAGGAAACATTTTTGAGCTTATAGGATATCATAGAAATAAAATGATTAAAAAAACCCATAGTTATTCAAAGGACTTAGTTTCACTTAAATGTATACATGCAAATTATAAGATATAATTGTAGTGTGTATTAGTTTTTAGTATATCATGTTAGGCTTCTTAAAGGAATGAATAATATTTACTTTCGGAAAATGATTTGGTAATTTTAACATTTGGCAGCGCCATCTGTTGCATAGATCACAGAACTTTATAGAATGCTTTCGTTGGAGCTTAATAATAGACTGGAAAAAAGTGTGCTTTATATTTAATTCCATTATACTATATTATAGAAATTTCATTGAAATCCATGATTAAGTTTTTGAATGAAAAACAAATACAAATCCTACTTGTATATTCATACTTTAGCATTTATAATATTAGTAAACATATAAATTTTTATAATTCATGTTATATGTTACAACTTAATAGATTTATTTTTTTTTTTTCAGAACACGTTTACAATGCATTGCAGTTTGCAGACAAGAACTCTGAAGTTGTTTATAAGGAGGACACTGTGATAACCAATCCACAAATAGTCAGGGATGTGGTGAAGATATCTGGATATAGATTTAAAATAGTTCCTCGACCTGATGAAGAGAATGATGAGGAAATTGTAAGATTCAGTTATTAAATACTCATTAATTTGGTTTAGAGAGGAGCTTGAATGGTGGAGGTGACGTGATTTTGAGAAGTGTTGTCTCTTGATAATGAATTATTAGCCTATCAGAGCCCACTGCTGAGCAAAGGTCTCTTCTCACATTGAAAAGGTTTGAGCATTAATCACCACACTTGCTTAAGACATGTTGGTGATTTCAAACTTATAATTTTAAATTATAAGTCCAGGTTTCCTCATGATGTTTTCCTTCACCATTCGTCACTGCTGTCTAAACACTCTTATAAACATATGACTTGGAAAAATAACACTGGTACTTTACAGGTTCCGAACCTGTTACCTCATGCACGAGAGGCGGGCCTTTGATCTCTAGGCCACTACGAGTTATTATAATTGTATTTATTTATTTACCTCTTTTTTGTACACCACAATTATAATACAATCAATTACAAAAAATACAAACTAAAAACTAATGGTGAAACAAAAGGCGGCCCTATGGCTTATTAGCCATTTCATCCAGACTACCTAGGGTTAGAGGATTGCAGTATAGGGTGGTGTTATATTAAATATAATGTAATTTTTTGTTATTCCAGGACAAAGATGCGTATCCCGCCCCCCCTGCCCCGGCCGAAGCCCTAAAACCTCGCCCGCCTGTAGTGTGTGTCATGGGTCATGTAGATCATGGGAAAACCACACTACTAGACTCTCTTAGAGATACCTCAGTAGTCGATTCAGAGTTTGGAGGCATCACACAACATATCGGTGCATTTGAAGGTGATTTTAATTTTTATTTCTATTAATATTAATCACAGAAATTATTATTTTGTTAGCTTAAATGTTAGTTAGTATTAAGGTAAATAATGTTTCTTGGAATATATTTTAAAAATATATATTTATTTGGAAGTGGTTATTCTACAATATATTACCTAAAGTGCGTCAAAATACATATATGGTGACTTGATAGTTGATAGTGATATATTTGTTTCTATAATTTGTTTCTAAACTTTTCATTTTTTTTAGTTTAGACTTGTTAAATAGTTTTCGATGAATTATTTTATTTCATTTTTTTGTAAATATTAGTTTTAGTTTTTTTATTTTTATTTCTTAAAATTTGTTTTAGAGTTCAATACTGTATAAGTGTGTGTTGTGTTCTCCTATAATTGGAGGTACATTTAAAATGTCTAAACTTGTATTTTTTGTATTACATATGTGTGTTTTGGAGTTCGAAATTAATTAAATATTATAACAAAGTATTCCAGTTACTTGACTAAGTTTTCCAGTTAGTCTAAGTTTTCATTATCCATGTTTCAGTGAAGCTGTCTTCGGGTGATAAGGTAACATTCCTGGACACTCCGGGTCACGCGGCCTTCACAGCCATGAGGTCCCGCGGCGCGAGGGGCGCGGATATAGTGGTGTTAGTAGTAGCAGGGGATGATGGTGTTATGGAACAGACCGTGGAGAGTGTTAGAATGGCCAGGGAGGCCGACGGTGAGATTCATTATTTATTTATGAGAAAACGTATAGCTTAAATTACAACTAGCTTTCCGCCCGCACCTTCGCCCCCGTGAAGTTCGGTTATATCGCGTTTCCAAGAGAACTTTTCAAAAGTCTGGGATAAAAACTATCCTATGTTCTTTCTCAAGGTCAACTCTATCTCTGTCCCAAATTTCATTAAAATCAGTTCAGTGGTTTAGGCGTGAAAGCGTAACAGATAGATAGACAGAGTTACTTTCGCATTTGTAATATTAGTAGGGATAAATTATGTCGGTAGGGTAAAAAAAAAATCCAGAACAGTTTAAACAGTTATTTTGACAATTCATCGGGGATAGTGCAAATCCGTGTAACTAGAATTGAATAATACTGCGTATCTGCTATTAAAGCAGATTGACAGAAGAAGTTAAAAACTAAATTATTTTCTGAATTTAATGACGTTTTAGGTATTTTTTTTTGTTTAATTTATTACTAACTCTGAAAAAATTACCGTAAAAGTCGTTAATTTAGAAAATATTTCAGCTTAAACCATCTGTCAATCTGTTTCGAATGTAAATACGAAGAATTATCCAATGCCCGTTATTCGAAATGCACTATCTCCGACGAATTGTATTGTATTGAGTGTACATTAGATATAATAATAATAAAACAAAAAATATAGCGAGAGCATTAATATAGCAAGGAATAAGCATCAAACATACAATTTATTACAATTATCATTTATAACAATATAGATAACAAAACATGATGAAGAGAAAATTTTCCTGTGTAGTTACCATACTTAATGTAATATTATCTTTAATGAAACTAATATTTTTTGGATTACTAGGAGTATTTTATTTTAAAAACTATACTAAAAAAGTAGTAATCCAAAAAATATTACTTATAAATGAATACTAACGATTATTCTCATCTCGTTTCAGTGCCAATCTTGGTGGCGATCAATAAGATGGACAAGCCGGGTGTTAACATTGTAGGTATGCCTCTATTTAATACACGTATTTGTCGCCATATATTTTTCTTCTTCTATTTAATTTTAATTGATATTCTATGGGTAGTTCTAAATTGTTGTTTTTCTAGGAGAAAACTCTGCAGTCGCTGGCTCAGCACGGTATAGTGTGTGAGGCGCTAGGTGGAGATGTTCAGGCTATACCGATATCTGCGTTGAAGAAACAGAATTTGGATACATTAGTTGAGGCGCTCATACTACAGGCACAGCTTATGGAACTAAAGGCGGACCCCGGGGGGGCGGTGGAGGGGGTCGTTATTGAAGCTCTAGTGGACCCACGGACTGGGTGAGATTACTAACAAACTTACAGTAGAGTAGTACACTTCATAAGTCAGTGATGGTTAAAAGGCCCACCTCTCTGCAAAAGGGCGCGGGTTCGATCCTGGCCGGCAAGTACCGATGTGATTTTTCCGAGTCATATATTCTTTCAAAGCGTATTAAGACATCACTGATTAATGCATTTCCAAAATAGGGTTGATGTCAGGCAGGCGGCCGGTCGTAAAAACAATTAGCCAAAACTATTCACAACACGTAAGGCAGACCCTGGCTAAAGCTGGGAAAATTGCCAGGTAGAAGAAGAGTAGTACATAATATATTCTTAAAACTAAAGTTAAGTAAGAAGAATTTAACATGACTGAGGACAATTCTGTTTAAAGAGTTTAGACTTTGTATTTCATTTCATCATACAGTTTAAGTCTAACAACTTGATTTAAAAACATTATAAATTAGCCATAGTATATCAATTAGTTACAACAATTCCATTAACACCGGGAACAAAGAGTTTTAGTCCATTTAATGAAGTATGTATGTAAATATATAGAATTCTTTGTTACAGTAAGCAAGCGACTGTGTTGGTACAACGAGGGTCGCTGAGGAAAGGAGCCGTGCTAGTTGCGGGGCAGGGATGGGCGAAGGTGAGGGAGTGAATATATGAATAAGTTTAAACGAATCTAATAATATTGAAATTAAATGAAGGTTATTGACCTTCTTATAATACTGGAATTAAAAGAAGATGACCTTAGTGAATTAAGATAACCTTAAATTTGTTTCCAATTAGAAGTGTGATGTCTCCATCACCTATAGCATTATTTCTAAGTTTTCCTTCATAAAACTTCACACATAATTGATTGATGTAGGTTAATTTTTAAAACCTCTAAATCCTAGTTGAGTGCTGTGTAGTTAATGTTTAAACTAAATAACACTAATGTTCTTGTATTATATTATATTGTAGGTCCGTCTCCTCCAGTCGTCTGAAGGCCTGCCCACAGACGTCGCGCCGCCCTCGACCCCCGTCCGTGTGCTCGGCTGGAGGGAGATGCCCTCCGCCGGGGACTACGTCATTGAGGTCGACTCAGAGGTATTATGCTTACATTCATATATCGTCAAGGATAATGCAAATCTAATTCCGAATATCTGCATTGGAAACCGATTATAAGAAGTTTGAGCTGAAATATTTTCTATATTAAAAACTTTTAAGGTATTTTTTTCACAATTAGTAATAAATTGAACAATAAATAATTATTAATTGTGAAAAACTTACTTTAAACTCGTTAATATAGAAAATATTTCAGCTATAACTTAGCTATCGTGTTAGAGGTTTTATATTATACATTTCTTTATCAAGGACGTCACAAAATATACAAAAAATACGTATTTAACGTAAAAGTTTCCATTATCGTGCTTCTACTAGTCTATGGATATCCAAGCTACTTGCTAGATTGTAATGCAGAGCTAAGTCAAATATATATTTTACTAATGATAAAATCGAAAACATATCTTTGCTATCTTATTGTTCCTTAATAATATCTTTCCTTTCCACACATAATCTTAATAAAAATAGATCTCTTTTAGTACATAATTTAGTGTCTTTATAATAACTTTCCCTTTCATACAAATCTTCAATAGAAAAGAGCCAACGAGGTTATGAAGTGGCGCAGCAACCAACGTATGAAGGAAAAGCAAGCCGAGGACAGTGAGGCGATATCAATTAAGGAGAGCACCCACCGCGAACAGTACCGGAGACAACTAGCGGCGAAGAGGGCGGCCGGCAGAATGAGGAGCAGGCAGGAGGGACCGAGACAGAAGATGATACAGGAGGGAGGGGAGCCTGCCATACACGTGCTAGTTAAAGGTAATAAACAGCATCGGTAACGGCTCAGCAATTAATCCATCAGTGGTGTTGTCGAGTGGTGTTGTCGATCACCAGTGGTGTTGTTGGACAGGAACAGGATCGGAACAAAGATGATTTCTTATGAGGGAAATTGAATGATGTATCGAAAAAAAAATTGAAGAATTGCAGTTTTTTTTTTCAAATTTTTGACCAACTTTTATATTTATTGTTGTAAACATGGGTATGAATCTAGCGCGTACTGGAACGAATCGGCTTGTTTTTCCGAACTTGGGGAAATCCCTCCCCCCCTCGTTAAATTTGGGACATAAGGACGGGTTCCGTCCAGGTGTGTGTGTGTTTGTCTATATGTATGTATGTGTGTTTGTTCCAGGTGACGTGGACGGGTCTGTGGAGGCTCTGCTGGACATTCTAGAAACGTACGACGACAGTCGCGTGAAGTTGGAACTCGTGCACTACGGGGTGGGGCAAGTGACGCCCGGAGATATAGAGGTATGTTATAATATGAAGAAAATAAATACAGATATATCTACCTGAACTACAATACATTATTTTCCTGGCCTTTTTTATGCTATTATTATGTTTTTGTTGTCCGTGTTTTAGCTAGTGGGTTCAAAAAATGTATGTACAGTAACCAATAGCGACATCTATCGTCCGTATGACATATTTTTTGACTACATATTACATACAAGTTAGAAATCCTGTGAGTTCCCGCGGGAACTACGCGAACTGATGGAACTATAATCTCTGTTATCCTAAAATCTAATTTGAATTATCGGAGATGCTTATCAAAATCTGTTCACTATATTTAATATACAAGAACAAAACTTATATCGCACAGATTTTACCGTTAATTTTATTATAAGTATGACTCAATGAAGTGTTTAATCTTCTTCCTGGCAAACCTCGCAGCTGTAGCCAGGGTCTGCTTTAATGAAGTGTTTAATATGCCCTCTAATTGTAATTTTGTCTGATATGTTCAAATATGTTTTTCCAGATAGCCCAGGCGTTCGACGCTGTAATATACGCGTTCAACGTGGAGGTGCCGCCACCTATCGCCGTTGAAGCCAAGAACAATAACATAAAGATAAAGAGACACAACGTTATATACAAACTAGTGGACGACATCAAGAGCGAGGTCAGCGCCCGGATACCCACCACGCTCACCGAGGAAGTCGTGGGTTAGATACTTATATTAAATTATTGCATTTGTTCCCAAACTTATGTTTAGTCTAAAAAAATTCTCGAAGTGAGCTCTAGACTCTACTGCCAAATTTGAGATTTTTTTTTGAAGTCCCCCATTCTTTCTCCTACTGAAAAACCATAAAACATGTATATAGCTAAATGAAATTACAAATAACTCTCCAACTTTTTACCCAACACCCCAATTTTTTTCTGCATCTGTTTTCCGTCTCCTAAAGGCCTGCAGCGCTCGCAAGGGAGCGTTATAACCCACTCTAGAAAAGGTTAGGTTATATGATTTATTTAACTCAAAGTATGGTTTAATTGTTCATGGTTATTGATACGTTTGTGGAATTTTAACTTTTTAGTTATGAGCAAAGATGTGTTCGTTTATATTAACAGCTATGAAAGTCACTATTAGAATCAGTTTGTACTTAGGACTTAAGCATTTGCTTTATACTCCTTAGTATTTAACCATATAATAGTGCTGAAGTGACTTCAATATTAACCAAATAGCAGTGGCGTGCACAGCATAGATGCAAATAAGCTCTGCATACCCTACCCATATAACAATTAAACCTATATTGTTTAATTCTTACTTAATACTTTTAATCATTCATTACGAAATACTATTGGTAACAAACATTTAAAATGTCATTTGAATCACGATTTATTAATAAGTGACATCTATCAATGTATAAACGAAACATTTTCGATCGGCCGCTCCTAACTGCTAGCGCCGCTATGCAGCCACAGCGGCGGTATGCACAACCACTCAAGGACAATCTACAAATCTCGTGTATGTATGCAGGAAATGTTTGTATGTTTTGTATTATATTTAAAATGTCGTAGAAAGTCCTTTAATTGTCAAATGAAACGGGGCTCTCTAATTGGTCGGTAAACTGTACATATATTTTTTTCGAAATTTCATTATTATTGAATATTGTTATTTGTCTTTCTAAGCGCAAGTGAATAAATATTGTTTTAATAAATAAACAGTGGATTAATTTATTAACGAATTATGGAAAACTATAGTTGTAAACTCTGTGCTTGTGATGTGTGATTATTGAAATTGGTTACGATTTTCAATATTGTCGTTTGATAATAAAATTAAAATAATTTTAAAGTGTAAGGTGTGTGACCAGTTGAGATTGAACTAAAAGAAAAGTATTGTTATTCGTTTTAATAAAAAGTATTATGATAGTTTTAATTACTAAGCAGGTTGTGTACACACAAATAAGTTATTTTGATGGCCTTGTTTGTTGTTTTCAAATGATAATAATAAGAATGTTTGAATCTCTACTGGATATTCCTATTTAAATAACTAGTATAAAACTGTGATAAACAGATCGTAATCGTTTTAAGGTAGTTTCGTGGCTCAAAGGCAGTTGAGAGATTCATAAAGTATTTAGATGTTCGTTCTGATCGGACTGCTGTAACATTATGCTCGAATATTATCAATGTTTAAATGAAATTAATATTTGCTGATTACTTCGCGTATTTTATTATGTTAAAAACTACATATTCCCGACGTTTCGATTACTTGGCAGCAACCGTGATCACGGCAGACATCTTGTCTGCCCGTTTAAAAATAATAAAAATATTAGTTTCATATAAAATTTAAATCAATACTTGCGAAAGCTATCATTATTTTCAATGTTTTAGAGGCGGAAATGATCAAAATTGTTATTTTATTTTTCAAACATATTCTGCTTACCCTACCTCAAATAACTGTGCACGCCACTGCCAAATAAAATGTTAAAAAAACATATGTAAAAGAATTATTCAGAATTTATACTCTCTGCTTGTATTTGTGTAACTGAAATACTTCATCCTACTAATATTATAATTGCGAAAATTTGTGAGTGTGTGTGTATGTTACTTCTTCACTCTCAAACGGGTGAACCGATTTTAATAAAATTTTGTATACAGGAAGCTGAAATAACACATAGGCTACTTTACATCCCGGAAATCCGCGGGTAACACCGCGGGGCGCAGCTAGTATTTATTTATAAACAACTACATCGATTTTAATCTTAATTTAAATAACAATCAATCTAGCTATATATTATATTATATGTTAATAAAGTATTAGTATACATTATATATCCAGGTGTTATGTTGCAGGTGAAGCGAATGTTTTGCAGCAGTTCCTAGTGGGTGACGGTCGTCGGAAGGTGCCGGTGGCCGGGTGCCGCTGTGTGAGAGGAGTGCTGCAGCGATCGGCGCTATACAGACTTATAAGGGGACAGGAGATAGTTTATGAGGGTAGGATGCTGACATTATGACGTCATTACAATCTTATTTATCACGGACCTCGTGTTTAAGACAAGTTTGCTTAGACCCAGTTTCATCAATCAATATTAAATAAGTAACATCGTAATAAGGCGTTTGATGCTCTGTTAGATGTATCGAGTGTCCCAGCACTCACAAATGTCCGTTTAAATGTCTTAACCAGCCACTAATATTAATTCCTGCTCTAGAGCTCCGTCTAATGGCTAACAGAATGTTAATGGCATTGTCGAAACTCAATTTTCCAATCACAGCCCTGTTTTCTTGTAACCATAGTAACGTCATCTGTTTTGTCAGTTTCGACTATTTCCTTGTTATTATAAATAAAGTGAATTAAAATTTCATTTAGTATGATGATTTTGCCTCCAGCTTTTCTATGACATTGCAAATTAAGTTTTCTTTTTATTTCTTATAATTTGAACACAATTTATGTCTTTATTTATAACACAATAATATATAACACAATTTATTGACAACAGGATTTTGACAAGTAACGCCTAGTAAATTGAAAAGAAAGCTTTTGTGTCCTAAATGTATGCAACCAACGATATATAAAATTTGATCGCATTAGCTTACAAGTGACGTATCGAGGGATATATACGATCAAAGTATAAAGTGGTGCATCGTGGCAAAGGTGCCGTGTTAAACGCTATAGTTTCTACTTGGTCGTCTTATAATAAGAACAAATAATTTGGTAGTCGGTCATTTGACATGACGTTTAATAATGCGTTGTTAATTTGTCATCGTGGGACGTAAATATTTTGAGGTGGTAATCTCGATCGTAAACCTACTTTACAAACAACCAATTTTTAACACACATTTATAATTTTGTAGGTTGGTTAGTAAATGCTGTGATTAGATTAAACAAACATTGATTAAAGGTGAAACTGGGTCTTAACATAGTATAATTGAATTTTTAATTTCTCATTCATTATGTTGCGAATGTTAAACTATTAACACTGTGTATTGTGGATTCTATAGTATCATGTGGTAAACTAATTGAGATTTGATCATTTTTCACTTAAGTAATACGTTCCATTGAAAATTTTTGATATAATAATTACAAATATGAAATAAATTTCTTATGTATGGCTTCTGTAATGTTAAAAACAATATCCTATATCAATGTACACTTACTTGCTTACACACTTAATAAAATGATATAAATTGATAATACTTTGTAGATAGAAATTATAAAATATATGATGAGAATGCCCGGAATGCTTGGTGAAATTATAAGCTATTAAGATTTTATGATAGAACTAAAATGAAGATACATGCATTTACATGATTTCGTACTTGTACACTATATGTTATATAACAATTTCAGGTAAACTAGCATCAATGAAACACCTCAAGGACGAAGTGACCACTATAAAAAGAGACATGGAGTGTGGGTTAAGATTAGAAGACCCGACAGTCACCTTGCAGCCCGGAGACACTATACAGTGTTATAAAATGGTTGAGGAAACACACTCTACCAGCTGGGACCCCGGCTTCTAGAAATATAATATATAACAAATATAAAGGATTTTATTCATATACAACACTAATAATAATGATGATTAAATGTAACAGATACTAGCAAAAATATATGTACAAATATTATTAGTTTAATTTTAAATGCTTGCCGGTGAAATTATAATTTAAAATCATATTCTTTATACACTTGATTGTCTTATTAAGCCAGTGCAGAAGCCTTTAAAATTAATGAAAATTGAAAATAAATTATGAATGAAACTCATTAGAAAAGGAGGGGAATAATATAAAAATTAAAGGAAAAATAATTTACTGGCGATCTGAGGTCGGGATAGGGTATGGGGATGGGTATTTAAGGGTAAAAAATGGGTTTTCTCGATTTCCGGCAAAACTAAAAGTCCTACGGAAAAATGTTATATGGTAAAGTTGTACGTAATAAAAAGACCTATAACTTTTGTACTAAATTTTTTTTCACATAACCTCAAAATTTATGTGAAAAATTCAAAAAACCTAGTTTTTTGTTTTTTATTTTTATCTCTTCATTAAACAATTTTTTGTGACGAAATTTGGTGAATACTTTTCTATTGATGTTACAAATACACTGTTATTTATTTGATTAGAAATATTTAGTTTTTTAGCTTATTTTGAATAAGTACCGAAAAATCAGCCTCACTTTCAATCGAAAAATCACCCGTCAACATATCAGCTATTTTCAAAAATTTGGTATGTTTTCAATTTTTTGAAGTCTCTATTTTCCGAAGGTGAAGAAAAAAATACAAGATTCTTATTTTACAGTACCATTTTTGGATAAAATAATCATGGCCCTTTTAATGAAATGACATTCGATATCGTTTGGAAAATGATCTTTCAATTTATTTTTAATAGTTTTAGAAGCTTAATGTCAATAATCTGTAAATTACCTAAAAGTGGGGCTATCTGGAGAACTTCCAGAGTACACAACTATTAAAAATAAATTAGAAAGAGCATTTTCACAACTATGTCAAGTGTTATTTCATTAAAAGAGAAATGATTATTTTATCCAAAAATGATACTGAAAGTAAGAAACTTATATTTTTTTCTTCACCATCAGAAAATAGAGACTTCAAAAAATTGCAATCGAGATCAATGCAATGCAATCAATCAATGCAAATCGAGAAAACCCATTTTTTACCCTTAAATACCCACCCCCATACCCTTCCCGACCTCAGATCGCCCGTAAATTATTTTTCCTTTAATTTTTATAATATTATCCTCTTTTTCGAATGAGTTTCATTCTACTATAATTTAATTATGTTTTAAAAGCTATCGGCACTGGTCTATATACATACAGAGTGTCAATAAAGAATGTCGCACTTAAGAAATATAATAAATACCTAAATAATAGACTAACGAAATAAAACTTCATTTTAATATAAAGAGAATCGTCTATTTATTAACTTGGTAGGCTCGTAATTCATCTCACTATTTCAGAACAAACTTCATCAATAAATTAATTCGGCCGCGAAGACGCGACATCTAGTAACTTTCATTGGAACTAATAGTTTACATAGAAATGAGCCGACGTGATCCGCGAACATCACAACTCAGATATGGATCATAGAACAGAACGTGTGTCGGCAGAGTTTTAGTGATTACTCTAATAAATTATCTATATAACAACCCACGCGGCACACCTTCTGTCCTCACAGATATTAGATTCGGTCCAAGACACGACCACATAGAATTATAGTAACAGTTGAAAATCTTTAACACTTTATAAATCTGTTATGTTACAACGTGTACAGGACTTACAAATAAATACATACATCGTGTTAATGTGAAATAATTGATCGTGAAATAAATACAAAATAACATCTTGTACATACATTATACATACGTTACTTCCTGTCGGGTTTCGAACGGTTCTCTAAGTCGGTGTTGCAGTCTATAGACTAACGATCTACATTCGTTGTAAACAAACTAAAAGTTAAATATTCATCAGTACTTTTCAGAAGCGGCGATAATAAGGCGTATATAAAATTTCTGTACATCTCGAAACAAATGTCAAGAGAATTGAATAAATGCATCTAAACGTTTCAATTGTAAAATAATCATTAAGCATCGTTCGGAATATAAAAGATTTCAATATTTCTACACAGTAGGAAATTTATACGACTCCGATAGCAAGTTGACTTCATGTACTAACTCCCGGACACAATGTTTATGTACTGCTCTGATAGATTACAATTTTCATATAAATAATTAATACTTTCGAACTGAATGACTGACGCTTCGTTCACTGTCTTTGTACCCCACTGATATCTTCATAAACATATAATATAATATTTAATTGAAACTTGTCGCGATCATAAACATTGGTCTCACGCTTCCAATTATATCTATCTATCGTCCGCGCTCCACGCCCGCGACAAACACAAACACAACGAACCATTCAATTTATCAATGAATTTCTAATAATATGGACTAGCAACAACAAAGTAATGTCAACGCATTATATTACATAAGAACTCAAACAACAACTGTCTGTCGCCGGCGAGGTGACGCGGACCAACACTCGACGACCGAGCCTCGCGTCGGTTCAACCTTTATATTTAATAAAATCAAATAAATAATTTTCATATATTGAAAAGCTCACAGTGCTCTCGGGACCGCCTCGTTCAGAAATAGACTCTAATACACAACGTAATAGGGTCGAGTGTGAACGGAGCGGCGACTGCAATCTTTGATCGCTTCACCTACGTACTATATATACACGTGAGCCGAGGGAAATGTCTCTGTTACGATCACATCGACCGACGAATCTCAACGTATTGCTCTAGAGGTCGACCAGCGAGCGGCGCGCTGTGTGTCACTTCACACTGGTCACGGTCAGTTCTTCTACACAGTATATATGAGCCGCGCATCGGTCGGTCGCTAGTCCACGAGGTCGCTCCTGTCCCGTCGTCGCTCGGGCCGCGGCGGTCTCGCCCACGTGTTGACGCCGCCGTCCGCGCACGCCGTCACCAGGCACTCGGCGCGGAACAACAGCGCCGTGAGTCGCTCGTGGGCGATCTTCTTACACACGAGGGGCTCCAGCACCGGACACTCGTCGAACCGAGGACAGGCCGGCGAGCCGATGAGACGCAGAGGGTCCGCGGCCGGCGTGCGGGGCGCCGCGGGACGCTCCGGCTTGCCGAGGCTGAAGTTACGACGGTGCTCGGAGCGACGCTCGCCGAACGAGAAGCCGGCCAGCCGCTGGGACAGGTGCGCGCCCAGCGACACGCCCGCCTCCTCCTTGCCGCGCGCGCCGCTCGTGTTGGCACCGAGCGTGCTGTTGTTCTTGGCGCGGACGGCCGTCTTCGCGCCGGACGGCTCGCCGGCCGCGGGGGCGGCGCTGAGCTCCACGTGCTTGTGACCGATCTTGTTCGTCTTGACGCAGCGCGGCGCCTTCGTCCCGGGCACTCCGTTGGGCGACAGGTGCTGGCTGTTGGGGGACAGGTGTGCGGAGGCGCGGGCGCGGGGCGGCGGCCGGAGCACGTCCTCCGTGAGGTCCCACAGACACAGCTGAGTGTCCTGCGATACGCTGCCCAGTCTGTAACATTGGCCGCCCTCTCCGCCGGGGTCGCGGTCGGCCTCCACGAAGCCGACGACGTAGGGGTCGAAGGCGACCACGGAGACCCAGGAGCGGTGTCCTTGACCCCGCGCCACCACGCGCCGCTCGCCGAACGACCACACGGTGACGAGGTCGTCCTCGCCGCCCACCACCACGTACTTCCCGTCGGGCGACCAACACACACACAGGAAGCCGCCGAAGTAGGAGCGCGCTCGACCGATCAGCTCCATGGTGTCGTAGTGGAACACTCGCAGGAACCCGTCCTGGGACACCACGGCCAGGTTGGCGCCGCACGGGGAGAACGCGAACTCGTTTATACAACTACCCTCCGAGCCTATCACCCACCTGAAATGTATTCAATATGATGACGTCACATTTATACACATGCATTTTACAAAACAGACAGTTTAACCAATTTGATTTCTAGTTAACGAACAACAATTAACAGTCTTCCTATAATAACTTGTGATAAACTGATGTTACATATAATAATTTTTATTTCTGCCATCCTATTACCTATACAAGGGGTTCCTAGTGGATTTGGTCCTACAGGTGTGTATCGAGTATCCGTCGCCCGTCTTGAACAGCTGGTAGTGAGGCGCGGCCCCACAGACTAGTTCCTCGTTGTATACATACAGCTGGCCCGAGGCGTGCGCACTCACAAACAGGTTACTAGACCCCGGCACCCATTTGATACATGTCACTCGAGTCTTGTCTATAAGCCTCTGGAAGTTGTATACATCAATATTAAATATTATTAAAATATACTGGTATTTCTCTGATTAATTATGTGATAGACATTGAAAACATATTTTGAATTTTCATTAAAAATTATTTATATTTTTAACTATGCTCAATAAAAATCTCTTGTATGCTTTCCTTATTAATAAAATTTAAAATGCATATTAAAAAAAAACAGAGGCATATATAATTGATAAAATATTTAGCCTTGAACATAACTATGACAATGAAAAAAATGAAGACAGAAATTCAATAACTATATAACATTAAGTCAATTAAGTTTTGCATGTCTGTCACATTAAAAGTAAATTAATTAATAGCCTTATAAAGTGTGTCCACTCACCTCTTCATTATATAATTTACTTAACTCCTTCTTAATAGGATCTATGAGTTGTATCTGGCCGGTGGAGAAACCAATGATCAAGGACACAGTCTCCGAGGTCATCGTTACCGTGTTGAAGTCGTGGCATGTCGGGTTCGTGCCTTTGTATATCTTTTTGTCCACCGGTTTAGTGAGATCTGCAGCCTAATGAAACAGAATATACCATATATAACGTTATACATAATTCTTCCATGTACAATTATTCTGACTCAATAAATTACTAAACTGTTCTTAAGTAACTCATTTTTTCTACAAAAGTTCCTTTAATTATTTTGTTATAATTAGTTGTTACTTAAATCATATAGGTATGACAATTCACAATTTATTTCTTATTGATTTAACCTAAGACATTATTACAACTTTTACCTAAGATATAGTAAATATGACTGAAGTATTTTCATTTCCTTTTTCTTTTAGTGTTTTTTCTTATATTAATATAACTTTATCTATCTAATTGTTAGTAAAACTTTGACCAATTTCATAATAAACATTTGAAATTAAACTTATCAATACATTTTGTTCTATCAATATACATAAACAGGATTTTTGTTTATATTCTTTTATAAAACTGAATACAATTTAAATTAAGCATATAACTTTATCAGTTCATTGAAAATACTAAATGACAAGAATAATTTGGCCACAAGTTTCTTCACAATTGCAACCCACTTAAAAGTCTCAAATAAATATTTTTTGTACTTGCTAGTTCTAGTGATACCATGAAAATGTTTGTTCATGTAATAATATTAAATATTTACATGCCCTTAAGAGTTGTATAACCAAAAAATGTTTACCTTTTTGATTCCTCTATAAACGTAAACATAAAGCTCCTTCCCGTGGTTAAAACATATTCTGTCGTCGGAGCCCTGTCCGTCGGAGCCGGGCGCTCCGTCCTCCGGCCCCGGCGGCAAGGTAACGAGAGACACTCGGACGTGAGAGGAGCCCGAGCCACTCGTGTACCCCACACGATTAGGCCTCGAATACTCCGACAATGTCATCAATCTGTACGTCCCCTCGCGAGTCACGAACTGTGTCTTCACATCATCCTTCCCGCCAGAGTCAGATTGCACGGCCATGTTATCATATCCTGTTATTATTCATTGATACCGCCTGGGAAGCCTGATTAGATCGGTTGACACCTCAGCCCGCACGCTTAATAATTATTTTATAAGCAATTTCCATAGCTTATAAGTACTTATACCGATCAACTCATCAGGTGCTAGATTATAATGCTATGTATTGTGTGTTTTAATTATGAAATGCTGAATCAAATTAGTTTCTTGTGTGTATGCAACATTAGCAGTCAGGTGTCATATCAGACATGACGGCTCGTTGTTTATGACTCTATATTTTTTCTGACGTAGATTCTTATAAAATTAACTTTTGTCTGTTATGTCGATTTAAGCCATATGTATAAGTAAAAATATTTTTCGTTTTCGATATTCGTATATGGAATTTTAATTGACAATTCAGCAATAATCTGCTTCGATAATTAGTATTTCATTGGTGTTATACATATATCAACTTTCACAAGCTCAACTTTTTAAGAGAAAATATGAGAGAAAAATTAAATTTCATGAAGACCGTATTTCGGTATTTATATTAGAAAATTAATATTTTTTTTTAAATAGAGGTACGAGATTCTAGGAGTGTCAAGTTTCAATTCAAAAAGAAGACAACAATATTTTAAACATTTATTTATTTAACGTTATATCTAAGTATGTTTTCATTTTTCAGCTGATTGTTCTTTTTCATTTGCTACCTTCTCACTCTCCGTCGTATCAGTTTTGCTTTCATTGCTTGTATTCTTGTCTTTCTTAGCTTCTTCTCCTTCCAAGAACTTGTCCCACTTGTTTATTCTCTTATTGATGTCAGCGTCGGTCTCCGCTATCCTATATTTAGTTCGTCCGTCGTATGTTTCCGCTGTTATTTGTCGTTTTCCAAACCACCTGCCATTTATTAGCTGTATAACAGCGTCGGCTTGTTCGGGCTCTTTCATAGTGATCTGTGCGACGCCTTCGGGATGTGCGTCGTATATAACCACCTTCCTCACTTCTCCACACTTGCTGCACTCCTCTCTCAAGTCTTGTTGGTAATCTAGTATAAGCTGAACATCATTATCAAAATCTGACGGATGGAATAGATTTTTGACGATAACTATCCGTTCGTGTTTCGATCTCTCTCCTATAAATTTCTCAGGTCTCCAGTCAAACAGTTTCTGTTGCATTTTCTTGAGCTTCTCCAGTTCCTTTTTCTTTTTCTTTTTAGGTTTCAGAGCTGGGTTGTAGTCACCTTTCATTTGGAATTGTGCTCTTTCAACTTTTATCTTGTTGCCTTTGTAATCACTTCCGTCGAGTAACTTCAAAGCCAGGTCGACGGACTCAATCTTGATGTATGTACAGAGAGCGTCACCTTTGAAACAATTCTGTTCTTTATCCATGTACAGTTTGACCTTCATCTTCTGGTTCACGGGATCTCTTTCAACCAGACCACATTTCTGCATCAGATTAACAAAGTCCTCTTCCGTTAGATCAGTCGGCAAGTTTGATACATAAACCTTTGTATTTTTTTCATCTGATTGTTCAAACCAAGTTGGCTCACTTTTTCTTTTCACACCAGTATCTAGTTTTTTCTTTTCTTCCTTCAATTTTGTCTGCTCTTCATTCTTCACTGATGTATTATCAACAAAACCGTAGGACATTTGATATAGAGCAAGAAAGTCATCATCGACTTTAGGGATCCAAGCCTTTTTCTCATCATCCCAAAAGAATTTAGATCCATCTGCTTCTGTGTAAATGTGAGTGTCGTTTTCATAGCTATATGTCCGTCCCTCGGGTTCACCTTTGGGTACCCATGAGTTTGTTTCCTTATTCCATGTATATTTTTGTTTGTTATTCGGGTCGGTATAAATAGCTTCATCTCCTTCATATGATATGTATGGAGAGTAATCACCCCATTGATCGGTGGTTTCGACTTTAGTTTCACTGTCACCTTTCCCTTTATCAGTATGCTCAGTTAAAGGTGCACACTCTTCTTGTTGTGATTCTTCTTTTGTTATGTCGTTAGTAGAGTCTACTGATGTTTTCTCTATTTGAGCATTTAGTAATTCAGTAGAATCTTGTTTATCTTTTGAATCCTCACCTTCGTTTTGCACATTTTTCTCTTCTTCGGTTAGTTTTTGCACAGTCTCATTCGAAAGTTTGATAACAAATCCAGACTTGGAAGTTTTTTCAGGTTTAGCCATATTCAAAGGTTATTTAGCAATATTATCATTTTATAACTATAATGAATACGTTGCTGCACCAATAGCTTCTCAGAAAACGTATTTTCTGTAAATATAATATTTTCCAGGCTCTCATAGAGAACTTGTTAGTTGTCACTACATATGACAATTAAAAAATCGACAGAAAATAAAATCATTTTTCATAGAGTTAAACATTAAGGACTGAATTTTTAACTAAATAAACCATTTTTATTGTGTTTTATTACTATACGTTATTATAAAAATCCCATTTTTTGTATTTATTTCAAAACCCGTGTTTTATCAAAAATATTTATAGTATTCAAATTATGAAATTTAGACCCTTCTGAAAACCCTGTAGTCCCTTAATAAATTCAAAAATAAAACATAATAATATGAATTTCCAAATTACTGGTAGTGTACCCAAATACAAATGGAAACAACAATAATTTAAAAAGTCCTAAGCTTCCGAACTTACCATTAGCCAAGAGCAAACTTACCGGCTTTCAGGGCGAGACAAACCATTGCACAATATGAAAATACATTCGTGTCTTATTTTTTAATTGGCAAGCAAAATTGATAAATACAATATTTGAATATGATTTCCATTTTCCACTAGTTCTGTGATAGTTACATCTTTATTTTGCCAAATTGCGTAATAAAATTTATTTTAAGTGTGAATACTAGAGTAACTGATTATTGATTGTTTTTATTTTTTGTGTAAAAACTATGGAAGATTTGAAGGACGTTTATATTTCGCCTTTGCCGGATTCTCCATACGTAAAGCCTTTTAGGTTTAATTATACTCAAAATGGCAAAGAGAAGACGTGGGATCTTCTAGAAGTACATGACAGCGTTGCTATAGTCGTTTTCAATGTCACCAGAAAGGTTATGGTTTTCGTCAAACAATTCCGTCCAGGTACAGCATAATAATTCATAAAAACAATTATAAAAGACGAAATATTTTTTTATATACACTAAATAATATTTTCTTTTCTATTTAGCCATATACTATAATTGCATCCATCCTGATGACCGCAAAGAAGAAGTTATTGACACTACGAAGTACCCAGCATCCCTGGGTATTGCTTTAGAGATGTGCGCTGGTATCATCGATAAAAACAAGCCAGTCGAGCATATTGCGAAGGAAGAAGTTCTTGAAGAATGTGGATATGATGTTCCTATTGAGAGATTGCAAAAAATTACTTCCTACAGGTGAACCTAAATTTAGGATTTAAATTTCTCATCACATTAAAAATTTAAGGTTGAACAAAGAAAGAAATAAATGTTTCGCTAATTAGCTTTTATTACTATTTTCATGCATAATTTAAAAATAATTACAATAAACACGTCATACACATATAGCTTGAATAATTAATGATACTTAAAATTATAGTAATAAAATTAAAATGTCTCTAGGTCTGGTGTTGGTGTCCAAGGTGCTTTACAGACATTTTTTTACTGTGAAGTAACGGATGATATGAAAACAGAACAAGGTATAATTTATAGAATTTACCAATTAATTTTAAGCAAAATTCTGCCGACTTAAAGCATGTTTACATAAGAATTCCACTTAAGATATGGGCTTGATATCAGTCTAATAACAAAGACATATTTATGTGGACATATTAACTTTCTTATTTATTATTTCAGGTGGCGGAGTAGATGATGAAATAATAGAAGTGATTGAAAAAACTATCCCCGAGATAGAAGAAATGGTTAAGTCTCCCGGACCGATAGCAAGTCCGCCGAGTTGTTTGTTTGCCCTTATGTGGTTCTTACACTATAAGGCAGACAAATTCAAAAAGTGAGTAACATGCATTTGACAATTGTTACATATATGGGTTCTATGGTTATATATATTGTGATAATTTTATTGAGAAATGAATTCTATTGCTAGAATTTAAACTATTTTTGCTTACAAATTTGTAATTTTATCCTAAATCATGATTTTTTTAGCAATTTTGGATATCAAATATATTTCTATATTTAGTTAAGTAATACACAAGTCCCTGGTTATACCTGGGTTCACATTTTATTAATTTTTTTTCTGTCATTTGCACAGATCTTTTGCACCGTATTGTAAGGAATGTAAGATTAACAATAATTCCAACATGATTATGTAAACATGAGTACATTTTTATATTTCATCCATATTTTAGTTAATTTGTATTTAAAGTATTGCTTATTTTTGACAATAAATATTAGGTTCCATTGACTTACAATTAAAACAATAATAGTTGAACTTTATTTTTATTTTTCATTTATTTTTATTTCATCTGAATCCCTAAGTATGGTTACAATTAAAATGATATATTTAGACATAATTCTGCACCATATACATGTAGTACATATAGCTAATTATTTGCAAACAACACTAATAATTGGATCTGCAAGATTATTTTTGTTTAAAGACATTTAAAGTAAAAACCTATGTATTTTGAACCTTACTTATATTAGTGTTTTCATAAACATGTACTTTCATCTGAACTTTAAGCATTGGCCTGAGATTTGCTTAATAATACCGAGTACAGATTTTCTTGTTATTTGGTCTGTGATTATAATCTTGTTTAATAAAATTATAGAATTTAAATGTGTTTTTTTTTTAATTCATGCCATAATACATGTTTCTAACACTGAATATAATATATTTAATATAGAAATGACGAAGTAATTATAATAATAATAAAGTATTAATTAATTATACAACTTAAAATGTTTACATACAAATTTAATGCTACATTAGCTTGTTCATAATAATTTAAATAACTGACTTTGTCTTAAATTATATGTAATCACACGAATGAGGGTATTAAATAAACAGGCAGAGATGAGACAATTGTTTAATGAGCACGAGCCTCTAATGTATCCTGGTGAGGTCTTCAACTATTTTGATGAGATCATCTACAGTAGCATCTCTCATCATGCCACCGCCATCATCGATCTGAGGAAAATATAAAAACATTATAGGAAAGTATATAAAAACTAAGTATATATATATATTGATGTTTTCAGAAGAACATTGAATAGTATTAAATGCTAAAATATTGTATAAAAATTATTTTAACATAAATACTTTTAACTTGTTTATACAGGGTGACTGGTGAATTACTATCAATATTTAAGGAGAATACTCGGTACATGATTCTCATTCGAATTATGTAAAAAAAATTGGTACTTAATTTTTGACCAAATTTCCGTATAAATAAATAAAGTGTGGACACGTTCCAAGTGTTCCAAGTGGGGACGCGTGCGGCGGCGTGCTGATACAACACCACGCCGCCGCACGCGCGTGTGTTTGTGTGTGTGTATACCTAATCGGTAGGGTATTCACACGATGCGTAATTAATTACATAACTTTTGGTCAACTTTACTTAGAAGTTTATTAATATTTATGTTATATTAATTTTTACTTTGTCCTATATGATCGTCAAATATCACGTCCTCAAGTATCGATAGTAATTCACCAGTCACCCTGTATATTGTACTAAGAGAATTAAAATTAAAAATATTGATTTGAATACTACTAAATATAGGACGAAAATTACTTAAATATAAATAATCTTCAATATGTTGGGAATTAATAATATGCTTACCTGTAATCCTTGCAATGTTTCTTGTTGCATGTCCCTAGATAGGTCTAAGAAACTTTCTATCAGGTCTCCATCAATAAAACCTTCTGCGGGCTCAGTTTTGATGTCAGTGTTGAATGATCTCCAGAATGAGTGAGGGATCTTACCCACCGACTTGATCGTGTGTGTGAGCCTTTCTTCTAATTGATGAAGGAAATCAAATAGTTCCTGTGATAATTGTACAACTAGACCTGGGAAGATATATTTAATGTTATTATATCTTTACATCAATAAAAGGAAACATATAACTAGAGTACTGTTATATTCTAGTTTTTAATGATTTTATTCAACAAAATTTCTAACAAAAATGTTTTTCTAATTCCAGATATATAGAACATGTGTAGTCAACAATTAATTATACCCATGGTATATAAGTGATTTTTGTTACTAAAGATTTGTTTTTGAGGTTTTAATATTATTTTTTTACTTTTTCTATGTGAGTATTCTTCTACCCGGTAATTTTCCCAGCTTAAGCCAGGGTCTGCCTTACATTTGTGAATAGTTTTGGCTACTTGTTTTTACCACCGGCTGCCTGCCTGACATCAACCCTCTTTTGGGAATGCATTAATCAGTGATGTCTAAATACTCTTACAAAGTACATATGACTCGGAAAAATCACATTGGTTCTTGCCCGGGCCAGGATCGAACCCGCGCCGTCGTACAGGGAGGTGGGCCTTTTAACCACTAGGCCATCACTGACTTACTTTTCTATATGAGTATTATAATTATCTATCAATGTATGTTATATACTAACATATAGCGCCGGAGACGGTCGCTAGTAGTACAGGTCGTGCGACAGGCGCGGCGGTGTCTGCCAGTTGAGCGACCAGGGCTCCCCTCCTCATTACATTCACCATATCACCAACGTGGAACTGACCCATGTAGCCCATCTGCTGTCTTTCTTCATCAGTTGTAGCCGCGCTGAAGGATATACGATACATATGAGTAACAAAATAAAATAAAAAATAAAATAAAATAAATAAAAAGCACAATATGAGATATGGAGTTGATTGTCAATGGATTTCGAAGTCAAGGAATACTCTTTGATGGTGAATGAAGTGTCATTTAACTATGAAACAACAGTGAATTGGCTTTTGATATCAGTGAAAAAAAACTTATTTCTTGCTTAAGTCAATTATAGTTTAGCTAAGTCTTGAACCCAATCGTACAATTAACCAGCTGTAAGAAACTATATATATTTACAAGGGTACATTAAATAATATGTATAAGCAATCTCCTCTCCGTCTCGAAAATATGCGTCTGCTACATAATCTCCAGGCTCGGGTTTACTGTGTTTTATACATCAGAACGCAGTTCCCTATTTCACAGAATTCCATAAACGTTGAAGGAAAAGTAGCAAAAACTTTATTCTTCCTTTTATATCTTTTATAAGGAAATAGAAATAGAAAAGTTGAATCTGTTTTTAAAATGTTGGTAAGCATTGCGACGCGTGTGCACATATATCAATGTAACTCCTAAACTAATAGAAATCCTATTCTAAATTTTTTAGGGTAATTTTGATATATGTTAAGCTTTATTTTGAATAAAAAAAAAAAATGGTCGAAGTGAATGAAATTCAAGTTTGAAAAGTTTACTTCCGGTTTTGGACATATAAACAAAACCTATATTTTTTTTTATTATTGTTAAAAAGAACAGTCTTTTCCGATAAGTATCGCTATGATAATATATACTTTATTGTAAATTTATTTAATTCGAAAAAATACCTTCATATAAATTAATATTTCAATTACGACAATTCTTTAGGTACCCATAACTTGTGAAATATACATCATACAAAAAAATATTCTGTGTTTACATTCATACCTACTAGAAGTATAAATGGTCCCAATATGATCAATTTTCCGAACCTCACTTTTTTTTCCTGTCCGCTTCAAGTGAAATGCCCCAACTATCAACAGTCGATCCCAAGAAACATAATAATGACATACATATATCAAGTTAGGATACTTCTTATAATTCGTACCTATCTTTTTGGCATACAAAGAGGTTGAAGCTGTTCTCAGCGCCGAGGAAGGTGTCATCATCGAGTATCTCGACGGCCGTCATCCAGTTAGGGCTGTAGTCACGGGCTATCTCTTCAAACGAACCCTCCATCTAATAACATATATAATATGGGATCATGATTGTTAATACAATATCATAATTTATAATCTTTATATAAAAGAAAGTCGTTTTAGTTACACTATTTATAACTCAAGAAAGACTGTACGGGTTTGGCTGAAAATATGTGGAAAGATAGCTTAAACTAGGGAAAGACCATAGGATACTTTTAACCCGATTGAAAAGGAAAAACATATTTATCAAATCCAAAATCTTATTATGTACTATCTTTAAAGAGGAATAGAGTTTGGCCGGTCAGCTACACATTTCTTATTCCGAAACTGACGCAAACGAAGTCGCGGGCAAAAACTTGCAAAAGCAATTCTTGTATAAATATATAAAAATATAATTTGGAATCTCATAATCGGCTTCAACGATTTTCATGAAATTTTGTATATAGGGGTCTCAGAGGCAATAGATAGATCTAGTTAGGAATCATTTTTAGAAAACGACATTTTATGAAAAAAATAAAAATGAGGTGTTTAAAATATGACTCTTCCTGACATCTATTGGCGAATAGTAATATAGTTTTTGCTAATTGCTTTTAATAATTGTTTAACTCTTAACCACCTGAGTGAGTATTCTTAATAATTCTGCTAGACCAAATGATATTTGGAGTTTCTCTCTTATTTACGGATGACATTTTGGACAAAATTTTACTACACACAAATAATGAAATAAGACTAATGAAATCAAAATACAATACGTATGATATAAAAAGGAAACACAAAACGGCTTACCTACATTTTGTATGTAAACTACATATTTCTTTGGAATTTTTGTAAAAAATGTGTTGTTACTGCTGCGAAAAAAATTAAAAGTTTTGGCGTTGCAACTTTCTTTAATTTGTTATTTTTTGTTTCGTTTTTTTTTTATAAAATAAAATAAAATCAAATATTTTATTTTAATTTTATTCAAATTAATAGAAATAAGAAAAAAAAGTAAAATTTAGTATTTTAGAATAAAGATCTCATTTTCTTAGTATAGTTATTTGAGGTGCCATATTCCTTATATCATAGTTAATATTCCATTGTTATAAAAAATTTTGATTACTTTTAATTTGTGACGCATAAATAAAGCAATTAAGTAACTAAAATTTACTTTCTTATCATAGACCTCAAAAAAATCGCAGAAATTTATGAGCGGTCTCTGTGACCGCACGTAGGTGTTTAAAGGACAGAAATAGGTGGTAGGTGGTTAAGGGTTAAACGAAACAACAGCAGATGGCGCTGCTAAGTAACAGGAAGTCATTGAGTGTTTGTTTTGAGATTAGACTAAGAAATTAATTGTTGATTCATATTGTTTGATTGTTGTTTTGTGTCTCTTAACGTGTTCACTTAAAAATGCCTACACGAAAAAAAAAACACATAATAAATATTTAAAATTCCTAAATACCGAGCAAAGCTCGGTCACCAGATATTATAATTAAGTCCCGCGGTGGACAGACAAATTTTAAATAACTAAAATACTTCCTCTTTGGCCTTGCCTTAGGGATCATATAAACTGCAGATTATGTGAATTAGCAATTAAAATGTAATATATACAGATTATATTTCAAGTATTGCCAGGATGAAGTATGTAGTAATATCTACTAGCATTACTGGCACAACTTACAATGTTCTACAATTAGAAATTAGCATTAATGTGATGTTTACATTTTGGGGTATTGGTTAAAATCCGATTTATTTATGTTTCTTATAATAACCAACCTGTTTATACTGCAGTAAAGACATGGACCTCATGAGATCTCCCACAAGTATGAAGTCTCCCTTCACTTTGAGGTACAAGGCCACAATATTGTTGAAGTGACTGCATTCTAATCTCAACTCCTTCTCTGAAGTCCATTCAAATAATCTGACCTGAAAATTATTACTTTTAACTTCTAATCTATACTAATATTATAAAGCTGAAGAGTTTGTTTGTTTGTTTGAAAGCGCTAATCTCCGAAACTACTGGTTCGAATTGAATAATTCCTTTTGTGTTGGATAGTCCAGTTATTGTGGAAGGCTGTGAGCTATATAACATCACGCTACGACCAATAAGAGCAAAGATATAGTGGTAAATGTGTAAAAAAGGGGAGAAATTATTTCATCTTTGAAGCCTTCCGTTGCGTGCGCCGTGAAAACGGTTCAAGATACACAAAAAATATATATTAAAGAATAATAGCTCTTTTGATGATCTAAAAAACAGTCCGCGACAGTATATGTCTATCTTTTAAGATTAACTCACCAAAACCGTTTTTATGGTACCTAATTTTGTCGAAATAATTTGTTTAAGTTGTATCAAAATAATAATATTAATCTTTATTCATATAAACAAATAAATATGTTGTTGGTTAAGAGTATTTCATTATTAATAAAAAAAAACATAGGTTTCATCCTGAAAATTCTACGGGAATTCGACCATTCCGAAACCCCGCAAGAACGGGAACTACATATGTGGGAAGAACCAAAAATCTGTCGGAAGTAACTATTCCACGCGGACGAAGCCGCGGCAAAAGCTAGTTTGATATATTTTTATATTATATTGTATAATCTGTGTAAATATTCTTGTAATTTATTATTGTCTATGTTCAGTATACTTACAGTGCTGTTTATGGATGCTAGTAATTTTCCATTGAACTCCACTAATGTGTAACAGCCTCCTTTAATTTCTTTTTCAGCCACTTGAGTGAGTTTTCCCTCGCACCAGTGGAATAAAAGAATCCTCCCCTAAAAAAAAAAACACAATTTAGACTTACATACATTGTTATATAAAATGTATTATTTTTTTTTAAACATATTTAATTAAGTACATTACGTTAGTTGTTGTAATGGCATTAATACAGGATGTTAATTGAATAGTACTTTGCAGTAAAGCCATAATGAAATTTCTTGTATTAATAATCGGTAGTAGAGTAAGACGTCTTATTACTTTCGACCCCTTAAGTGTGGCTACACTACATACAAGAAAAATAATTGACCTGAAATATACTAGAGTGTTGATAGATATAATAATAATTATCCTTGTTTAAGAATTAAGTATCAGCTGAATACTTACAGAACTGATATGATAATTGTAGGTATATTAAATAAAGTGTTGTAGTCAGTGAAGTTTGTTGAAGTCAAAAGAGGGTTGATATCAGGTAGGCGGCCGGTCGCAAAAACAATTAGCCAAAATTATTCACAACACGTAACGCAGACCCTGGCTATAGCTGGGAAATTGCCAGGAAGAAGAAGATTAAATATAGTGTTGTAACCTGTTTGGGTTCTGATTCCTCCGGGTTGAGTATGGCGGTGCCCACGGCGTAGTAGTGGTTGGGATCGTCGGCTAGCTTACACGACACTAGAGACATGGCGAACTCGTTGGCCAGCAGCTGGTGAGCGTGGAGGACTGTGGATAACGATATATACGTATATATAATTTAAGTGTATATAGACTAATATATATAACACTATTTTTCCATATTATGTATAATATTTATGAACCCAAAGTCTTTAAATGATACAGGATCATGTAGTCATGTATAGATTATCTTTCTTCTGAGTTCATTAGTAGAGATAGTGCAATGTCGTCAGTATATGACTTCTATAAATGGTTACACTATGAATGTTATATCGAAATTAAAAATTTACAACTACGTTTTGACTAGTTCGAGACAGTGGCACCTCGCCTTAAAACATTGTTTAATTTGCAGTAAGTATAACAAAAACGGACTATCTAATATTTCTGTTTTCTATTAATGTCGTCTTTCTTAAATAGTACATTTTAAAGAAATCATTGCTGTAGTATCGGTCTAAAATATTTATGATTAATAAAGTACCAAAGGTATGAGTAGAGATGTAAGTATTGTAGTGTATGTGCGCTCCTGTAAGTGTTGTAGTGTGTGTGTATGTTAGCATGTGAGTGTTTGTTTGCTCCTGTAAGTGTTGTAGTGTGTGTATGTTAGCATGTGAGTGTTTGTTTGCTCCTGTAAGTGTTGTAGTGTGTGTGTATGTTAGCATGTGAGTGTTTGTTTGCTCCTGTAAGTGTTGTAGTGTGTGTGTGTGTTAGCATGTGAGTGTTTGTTTGCTCCTGTAAGTGTTGTAGTGTGTGTATGTTAGCATGTGAGTGTTTGTTTGCTCCTGTAAGTGTTGTAGTGTGTGTGTATGTTAGCATGTGAGTGTTTGTTTGCTCCTGTAAGTGTTGTAGTGTGTGTGTGTGTTAGCATGTGAGTGTTTGTTTGCTCCTGTAAGTGTTGTAGTGTGTGTATGTTAGCATGTGAGTGTTTGTTTGCTCCTGTAAGTGTTGTAGTGTGTGTGTATGTTAGCATGTGAGTGTTTGTTTGCTCCTGTAAGTGTTGTAGTGTGTGTGTGTGTTAGCATGTGAGTGTTTGTTTGCTCCTGTAAGTGTTGTAGTGTGTGTATGTTAGCATGTGAGTGTTTGTTTGCTCCTGTAAGTGTTGTAGTGTGTGTATGTTAGCATGTGAGTGTTTGTTTGCTCCTGTAAGTGTTGTAGTGTGTGTATGTTAGCATGTGAGTGTTTGTTTGCTCCTGTAAGTGTTGTAGTGTGTGTATGTTAGCATGTGAGTGTTTGTTTGCTCCTGTAAGTGTTGTAGTGTGTGTGTATGTTAGCATGTGAGTGTTTGTTTGCTCCTGTAAGTGTTGTAGTGTGTGTATGTTAGCATGTGAGTGTTTGTTTGCTCCTGTAAGTGTTGTAGTGTGTGTATGTTAGCATGTGAGTGTTTGTTTGCTCCTGTAAGTGTTGTAGTGTGTGTATGTTAGCATGTGAGTGTTTGTTTGCTCCTGTAAGTGTTGTAGTGTGTGTGTATGTCAGCATGTGAGTGTTTGTTTGCTCCTGTAAGTGTTGTAGTGTGTGTGTATGTCAGCATGTGAGTGTTTGTTTGCTCCTGTAAGTGTTGTAGTGTGTGTGTATGTTAGCATGTGAGTGTTTGTTTGCTCCTGTAAGTGTTGTAGTGTGTGAGTATGTTAGCATGTGAGTGTTTGTTTGCTCCTGTAAGTGTTGTAGTGTGTGTATGTTAGCATGTGAGTGTTTGTTTGCTCCTGTAAGTGTTGTAGTGTGTGTGTATGTTAGCATGTGAGTGTTTGTTTGCTCCTGTAAGTGTTGTAGTGTGTGTATGTTAGCATGTGAGTGTTTGTTTGCTCCTGTAAGTGTTGTAGTGTGTGTGTATGTTAGCATGTGAGTGTTTGTTTGCTCCTGTAAGTGTTGTAGTGTGTGTGTGTGTTAGCATGTGAGTGTTTGTTTGCTCCTGTAAGTGTTGTAGTGTGTGTATGTTAGCATGTGAGTGTTTGTTTGCTCCTGTAAGTGTTGTAGTGTGTGTGTATGTTAGCATGTGAGTGTTTGTTTGCTCCTGTAAGTGTTGTAGTGTGTGTGTGTGTTAGCATGTGAGTGTTTGTTTGCTCCTGTAAGTGTTGTAGTGTGTGTATGTTAGCATGTGAGTGTTTGTTTGCTCCTGTAAGTGTTGTAGTGTGTGTGTATGTCAGCATGTGAGTGTTTGTTTGCTCCTGTAAGTGTTGTAGTGTGTGTGTATGTTAGCATGTGAGTGTTTGTTTGCTCCTGTAAGTGTTGTAGTGTGTGTATGTTAGCATGTGAGTGTTTGTTTGCTCCTGTAAGTGTTGTAGTGTGTGTGTATGTTAGCATGTGAGTGTTTGTTTGCTCCTGTAAGTGTTGTAGTGTGTGTGTATGTTAGCATGTGAGTGTTTGTTTGCTCCTGTAAGTGTTGTAGTGTGTGTATGTTAGCATGTGAGTGTTTGTTTGCTCCTGTAAGTGTTGTAGTGTGTGTATGTTAGCATGTGAGTGTTTGTTTGCTCCTGTAAGTGTTGTAGTGTGTGTATGTTAGCATGTGAGTGTTTGTTTGCTCCTGTAAGTGTTGTAGTGTGTGTGTATGTTAGCATGTGAGTGTTTGTTTGCTCCTGTAAGTGTTGTAGTGTGTGTGTATGTTAGCATGTGAGTGTTTGTTTGCTCCTGTAAGTGTTGTAGTGTGTGTATGTTAGCATGTGAGTGTTTGTTTGCTCCTGTAAGTGTTGTAGTGTGTGTATGTTAGCATGTGAGTGTTTGTTTGCTCCTGTAAGTGTTGTAGTGTGTGTGTGTGTGTGTGTGTGTGTGTGTGCTGACCCTCGAAGGTGTGATGGTCCAGTATGAGCAGGTTGTGTAGCTCGAGGTCGAGCGGTGCGGGCGCGTGCTTGGAGGGGGGCGCGGCGGCGGAAGCGGATGCGGCGGCGGTGGAGGCGGACGGCCGCACCAGCGACCCACATCCGCCAGTCCATTCCACCTTGTCCACGCGCATCGTGATCACGCCGAACGTCTGGAATTATACACTTGTGGGGATGACTGTACACTTTCTAGTCAAAGTTCTCATGAAAGAAGTTTCGAGTCATTGTATAGCGGAAAATAAGGATCAAGCGTTGATCCTTGAGTTCGTTCACCTCATCTATACCAGACAATATATTTATACAGTTTTATTAACCAAATAATTGTAGAAAAGTGTAATAATTCCACGTCATACTGCCGGAAAGAACTGTCTTTATACTGATATATATTTATAATAATAGAAGACCCGGGGAACTTCGTATCGCCCTATAATCAAGAAATATCTGTTACGTTTTTTTATTTATATTTTTGGAGTTTGCCTATTAAAGCCATAAATCTCCGTGTTTTGAAGTGCGACAGAACGATTGACATATTAGTTAGTTGTCAAATCTAAAGTAAAAAAAAACGTTTGTATCAACAACTACTAATAAATTAAGAATTAATTAAAAAAACATTATCCAGCAGACAAAATTGTGAATATAAACCTTTCCAAGATCCCATTGAACACATACAAAAAATTTCATCAAAATCGGTCCAGTCGTTTGAGAAAAGTTCAATGACATACACACTTACAGAAGAATTAAATAAAGATATACTGATATTTAGTTCGGTCTGAGATTTATCAAGAAATCAATAACTATTTCATAATATATTATATGTATTTGTCAACCTGTGAAGCTTCTTGGTAGGCAATACGTCTTGGCGTCTCTCCCAGCGGCACGGTCCGTATGTGCAGCTTTTGTATTTCATCTATAGTACCAATTGTCACTGTACTATCTGTAGCTAGAGCCAAACTGGAAGTAAAAATGTATCATTATTATATTACAATGACATATACATGACTAATATACATAAAGAAGCACATAATATTTGTTGTGTATTGCTTTGTATTGTTAATATAATACGAATAACTGGTTATCGAACTTTGCTCGGTATTTAGGAATTATTATTTTTTTAATTTCGTTAAGGCATTTTTAAGTAAACACGTTAAGAAGACACAAAACAATATAAATCAACAATTAATTTCTTAGTCTAACCTCAAAACAAACACTCATTGACTTCCTGTTACTTAACAACGCCATCTGCTGTTGTGTCGTTAAAGCAATTAGCAAAAAGTAGTATTATTATTCACCAATAGATGTCAGGAACAGTCATATTTTAACACTTCCTTTCTGTTTTTTTTCATCAAATTACATTTTCTAAAAATTATTCCTAGCTTGAACGATTTATCGCCCCACATACTAAATTTCATGAAAATCGTCGGAGCCGATTCTGAGTTTCCAAATACATATGTATATATATACAGTAATACCCCGCTTAACGCCACCCCGTTGTGCTCGGTTTCACTATAACGCGATTTTGAAAAATTTATTCAGGTTCAGAGTATAGAAAATAATGATGACCGTGTCTTGAACGTGTGTCAAACGATTAAAAACAGTGTTTGGTGTTATGAACGTATTTTACAAGAAAATAAACAAAAGGCTACCCAAAAGACAATACATGTATTTTTTCTAAAAAAATAGGAGAACCTGTGTATTGTATAGTGTTCTTAGAATTAAAGTGATTGATTAAAATGATGTTTATATTTGTGTATTAACTTTTGACTGTGTTTAGTCATTAACCTCGATATACGCGAATTTCAGTTAACGCGATTTTCTTCGGAACGTATCCCTGGCGTAAAGCGGGGTATTACTGTACTAGAATTGCTTATTTAAAGATATAAGATGTCAAATATAATGTAGGTAAATAATTTTATTGTCTGTCAAACAGTCTTGCTACTTAGAACACACATATTTAATAGTTTTATTGGATTATATATGACAAAAATGTTTACTAATTCATATAAGTTTACCTGTCGGGATAAGCCACGGCGTTGAGTGAACACATGTGAGCTACTTCTTTGAGATTAACGTTGGAGAACACCAGCTTGTGGTTGGACGAAAATATAACGGTTGGACGATCAGAACACGCGAAGATATTGGTCGTTGACAGAGATCTGGAAATATAATAACACATTTATTAGAGGATTCGACTTTTGTTAATAGTGTTAAAGTCTGACATAGTGGTGGCCTAGTGGTTAAAAGGCCCGTCTCTCATGCACGAGAGCGTGGGTTCGATAATGGCAAGTACCAATGTGATTTTTCCGAGTCATATGTACTTTCTAAGAGTATTTAGACATCACTGATTAATGCATTCCCAAAGAGGGTTGATGTCAGGCAGGCCGCCGGTCGTAAAAACAATAAGCCAAAGTTATTTACAACATGTAAGGCAGACCCTGGCTAAAAGCTGGCAAATTGACAAGTGGTAGTAGAGTATTAAAGTCTGTTTGAGAGATGTCTAGGTTATATTGGGGCATGGAACTTTGTAAGAAATCAAATTCAACATTATGAGATCTAAGACTCTCGCGGGTATTCATTTAGATGAAACTAATATTATTCGGATTGCTACACGTTTATTATTTTGAAACATCTCTTCTGCCCGTGTTCACGAGTATAAAGTAACCGAAACGTCGGGAGAATGTAATTTTAAAATAACGATATACGCATAGTAATCTGTATAATATTAGTTTCACTTTTCAGCTACTTTATTGTGATTATAAATGTAGACCAAAACTCCTTGGTATTAATTTCCTACTACAGTCCTTATAATGCGAGGTCCTAGTTACAATCCCTACTAATATTATTAATGCGAAAGTAACTCTGTCCATCTGTCTGTTTGTTACGCTTTCACGCCTAAACCACTGAACTGATTTTAATGAAAGTTGGTACAGACATAGAGTTGGCCTTGAGAAAGAATATAAGATATTTTTTATCTCAGACTTTTGAAAGGTTCGGGCGGAAAGCTAGTGGTATATAACCTGAAGCTCCTCAGCACGGTGGGCTGCGTGCCGAGCGTGACCTTCTTCTTGTTGGTGAGCGCGCCGCTGTCCGGGTCCACGGTGAAGTAGAACATGGAGCCGTCGCCCAGCGCGCACAGCAGGTAACACACGCCCTCCAACACGCAGATGAGCAGCGAGCGGGGGATGATCTCTACACATGAACAATACACACACACACACATACATAGTAATGTTATACATACATACATTATACATACATAGTAATTATTCACACTAAGACCTGTTCAGTAGAACAGGTCTTAGTGTGAATAAGTTAGAATTACTTTCAGTGTAGGATTTTCATAAGTAATTTAAAATAATCTATGACATATTTTGTATGGACCTTGAAAAGTATTCTAACTACAAATATATATAATATTTTTTAAGTAATATAATTGTGGTACATAGGTAACTCTAAAAGACAAGAATTCATTCTGATAAGTCCATTAAGGCTGATATAATAATGACAAACTAGATTATTTTAATCTCACATGTTAGTATGAATGGAGTAACATTATATCTGATACTAGAAGACCTGGCGAACTTCGTGTCGCCCTATAATCAAGAAAAATCTATTACGTTTTTTTATTTATATTTTTGGAGTTTACCTGTAAGCCATAAATCTTTGTGTTTTGAAGTGCGACAGAATGATTGACATATTAGTTAGTTGTCAAATCTAATGTAAAAAAAAACCTTTGTATGGGAAATAGAAAAGGGCTGTTTTTATGGTTTTCCCAGCAATGAAATAATCTTTTCAGCTTTTATACCTTCCCTGAACCTCCACGAACATTTCAAGACTAAGATAAGATAAATCCGTTCAGCTGTTCTCGAGTTTTAGCGAGACTAAGGAACAGCAATCCATTTTTATATATATATAGAAGATAGAAGATTATATATGATATCTATATATAATGAGATCTAAGATTTTCTCAAGTCTTATTCATTTAAATGAAACTAATACTTTTTGGATATATACTACGCGATATTATTTTTGATAGCACCTACATACTCCCTACGTTTTGGCTACATTTCAGCAACCGTGATTACGGGCAGACCAGATAGGTGTATGTAGTAGAAGAGACGAAACCTCTTAACATTCAATGTATTCACCGTGCGGGTGTCGGGTCCATCGTTGTAGTGAGAGGAGCTTCAACAGTGACTGGGACTTGCGACCCAGGTGTAGGTTTTAGGCTCCTATCTAACGCGCGTTATACGCTCACTTTCACTGTCCAAGCTCCTCTCTCTACCTAGCTTAGTTTCATTTAAATGTCTGTATAGTGTTCATTACCTCCAGAGAGTTTCTCTGTATGTAGCGGTCGTAGGTCAGGTAGTTTCAGTACTCGTACAGATATATCCGTCCACAAGCCGACCCCTAGTAGGGCTTCCTCGCCGCCCGGGCCGAGGTCCAGGCAGGCCACCTCCTCGTCCATACACACCTCACTATACATACAAACATACACATGTCTTATACATATATACAGGGTGACTGGTGAATTACTATCAATATTTAAGGAGCATACTCGGTACATGATTCTCATTCGAATTATGTAAAAAAATAGGTACTTAATTTTTGACAAAATTTCCGTATAAATAAATAAAGTGTTGATACGTTCCAAGTGTTCCAAGTGTGGATGCGTGCGGCGGCGTGCTGATACAAAACCACGCCCCCGCCGCGTATGTGTGAGTGTGTGTATACCTAATCTGTAGGGTGTTCATACGATGCGTAATTAATTACACAACTTTTGGTTAACTTTACTTAGAAGTTTATTAATATTTATGTTATATTAATTTTTATTTTGTCATATATGATCGTCAAATATCACGTCCTCAAATATCGATAGTAATTCACCAGTCACCCTGTATACATTTTGTTTTAGTGTGTAGGAATATGAGGACTGAAATGTATGAAAATAGCAGTATAACAGATCATGTAGTGTAGTATGTATGGATTAGGTGCACCCAGCACAACTACAGTCAAGCTTTTCATGAAAGAAGTTTTTTTTATATATTATTATTTTTTTACTACAATCTGTCTCCTTCAAGGGACATTCAGAAGTATATAGATTTTGTGCTTTTGCAGACTCGCTCAGTATGTGACCTGTGTCACATCTTCATTGTTTAAACGAAAGAAGAATGGAAGAAGTTGTGAGTGATTCTGTGGTGAAATGAAATCACCTAGTTTTGACGACCCTTATATGTAAGAGAATCCTTGGGTTCATTCACCTCACTTATACAAGGTAATATATATAACACTAAAAAGCTAGTTATATATGGCTTCTTATTGTCTTTCAGTCACAACATACAACCTAGTGTAGTACTAACGCGATCAGTTCCAGCGCCCCCTGCTGTATAGCCACGAGGTATATCCTGGGTCCCGCGGCGGCCACGGCCCGCGTGTCTCCGCAGGACACCACAGACAGCGCCCGGCCGGCGGGGGCCCAGGCGGCGACTCCGCCCCAGCCGCCCGGCCCGCGCCCTATCAGCCGTATACCCTCGTCCGTGACTTGTATCAGCTGGTCGTGGCACACGTTCCCCGTGAAGAAAGTCTGTCTGTCCGACACGAAGCCTTTTATTTCTGTTTCCTCAACCTCTTCCCCGTTTAAGGTCAGCACGCTGAAATATTACAAACAAAAATATTACATAATCTGTTGAGACGAAACCTCTTAGCATTCAATGGATTCACCGGGCGGGTGCCGGGTCCATCGTTGCAGGGAGAGGAGCTTTAACAGTACCTGGGACTTGTGACCTAGGTGTAGGTTTAATGGGCCATACTTATTAATAATATAATCGTTATTTATAATATATCGATGGTCCCTATGTATAAGGGCCAATGTAGCAGGTTAACACTTCATAATACTGTATAAATATACTACATCTATTTAACAAAAAATGCGTATTTGTTGGTGGGCATAAGTAACACACTTTTTAACATAAGGGCTTATATACATAATTTTCAAAACTAGTAGATTTATAAAAAAAATATCAATCTCAAATCATGGTTATGTCATAGTTGCTATGTAAAGTTTCAAAAACATCAGTTGTATGTACAGACATTAAATTCAAACTAAAAACGCTTCTACTGAAAAATTTACATTTTCCACATTGGCCCTTATACATAGGAGTCATCGATATTTAAGTATATGAGGTATATCACCGAGTTTGTCCCACAAATGCCAGTACAAGTGTGTCGTGATGTGGTCCCTGGCCAAGTGTGAGCGCCCACATGCCCTTAATGCCGGGCAGGTCGATGGACGCCTGCTCCTGAATGCCGATACCGTTCCTTATTATACGCAGGGAACCCATCTTGAACGCACCTGGTCATATATATTTAACATTTAAAATCACTGTCCATGAATTGAGGCAAAATATTAACAGACTTAAAAAATCGTTATGATTCTAAATATCAAAAAGCTGAAGTGTTGCGAGTTATGTTGGCAAGGAAAGGAGCTAACATTATACATCATAAACGGAAGAGGTGGGAAAAAGGAAAATTCAACCGTCTCTCTCACTCATCAGACGACATGGAGCCATTAAAGACTAATTCACGCCGATCTGGATAGGGTGGTACTTCGGTCGAGCCAGTCCTTGTTCTAGCTGCAGTAACTTTTTAAGGTGGTAGAGCCTAGCTGTGATAAGTTACTACAGCTCGAACATGGACTGGCTCGACCAGGGAAGTACAACCCCCTCTCACAGAAGATCGGCCTGAAGTAGCCTTTATTGGCTGCGTTTCGTCCGATGAGTGAGAGAGCCGGTTGACCTTTTCCTATTTCCCACCCTTTCCTACCATTTCCTAATTCCCACCCCTCCTTATTCCTAAAAAACAAGGTTGGCAACGCATCCGCAACAAATATGTTGGGGATGTCCATAGGCGACTGTACTACCTTACATAAAGTAGGCCGTCTACTCGTTTGAAACCTTTCACATAAAAAAAAAGACCACAGCTACGCTCTCCCACCTCCATATGCTTGTTTATTATCTATCTATACATATATCATCTAACCGGAGCAAGTAATCAGTTGGTTCTGCCCCTGCCGCTCCAGGTCCACAACACACATGTCCACGATGGGCGCCAGGCTAGTGAATGTCTCCATGGGCTGCACGTACTGCGAGGCGTCGTCCCTCACAGCGGCCAGTCGGACCAACGCACTGTCTCCCAAGCGAGAACCCACGAATACAACGCCGTTGTCCAGATAGGTCATACACTCGGGGATAGGGATATCACCTGGAATATGATACCCATTTTATTCTGAGACATTATTTATTTTTTTGCTACACACATACATTACATATATAATACAGTTATACAGAAAAAAAATTAATCTAAAGAATACAGTGTAGCAAGGATAATCAGTATAAGCTGTGCTAATGCACTGATTTTCAGATGGCCCCTGAATATTGGGTAAACAAAACATTTGTGTGTGTAGGGTCATGTTTAACTTAAGTCAATAGAGTTATATGATAAAAAAATATTTAGTTCATACTATGAATTTTTAGATATAGTTACCATCAAATACACTAATAACATGGTCCAGGATGTATCATACAAAAAAAATTCTAGCATTCTCATACAACTTAGTTAATATTCATTTTAAATTAAATATATTGTATTGGCAGTATGAAATAGTAGTAGAATAGGAGGTCAGAAGATTGATGGTCAAATAATGATGTTTCAGTACCAAGTAATTCAACTTTGAGATCCCTGACAGAAGCAGTGCCGTCTCGCTCCGATAATTCCAATAGCAGCATGAACAGTCGACCGGCGATGTCTCCCAGCAAATAACGAAGACCTCGAGCGTCCACGCGGCAGTAGCAGTTGATAGGGGTCTACATACAAAATAATAAATTATGACCAATTTATAATATATAAACATGCAAGTATGGATGTACTGATATAATATACTGATGGCTTACTTATAACTAGGAACATAATTCACAATACATATGTGATATAGCCTATAGGGATTTGTTGGATGTTCGAGTTAAAAATAGACAGAGACCAATTATACTATATTGGATAATATACTCAATGTTTTGTTATATCAACTCTTTAACCTGAGTTTTTGACTTTCATATGATCTACCTTATATATACAAGATAAAGCTCATCACTATATCACTAGTAATAACTGTGAGCTAAACTAAGTTATCATACATTGACCAGTTAATATTGATCTCCCCAATTACCATTCCTCATAATTTGTATTCAGCATTTATTAAGTATGTAAATTAATTTGTAAATATTTAACATTAATTGATACATCCTGAATAACATTTAAAATTACTGTATATGTCACATTACTTTTTTTATATTAATGTGTGTTTGTTTTGAAACTCTTAATAAATCTGCTTAATAAGACTTCCGTAGAAGAAGTGAGTTATTTCTTAATATTTCTAAATACTGACTACACTCATTGTGACATTGGCAGAATATATTAAGCACATTTGCCTTTACTAAAGATAAAAATTAAATACAGATTCTCAAAATATTTATTTACCTTTATCTGTGGCGGTGCAACTGCTACATAACTCTGTCCATCATGATACACAATAGATTCCTGACCAATCACAATAGCACCTCCTAGAATTGTATGCAATTTGTGTTATTAACACAATCTTAGTTTACAAGTATGTAAGTAGTAAGTAGTACAATGTAACAGAGTGAGTGCAGAGTAATAAAGCTTCTATGTTAAATAAAATATAGTACCTAGTGGACTTGGAACTGGAATGAGAATTGAAGCCTCTGTCTCCACATTATCCTGTTTCCATGGTATCTTCATGAATTCTTTGTCCCTTAAATTTATCTCATGAGTCTGAAAGCATGATGATACTGTTATTATATAGTATAATCCTATTTATTAACATGGTATTAAATTAATAATGAAATATTAATCAAATGACAAATATTTTAAATTATTTTACATAATTTTATTCTAACCTTGTAAGAAAACATTAAACCATTTATGTCTAAAAGACTCAATAATAGGAAAATAGTTTATATTCTTTGGGCATGTACACAAAACAAAACATGTTTATACAATTTTCAGATTATAAAATAAAAAATACCTTAATATGCCTTCCATTGAGATCCTGGTGAATTAAAATTAATGTAGGATTCGAGCATCCGTGTAGGAATTCTAAATCATACACATTCAGCTCTTCCAATCTGAAATCAATCAAAAATTACAAATTACAGTGTTACAAAAACACATATGATTTCTTATACATATAAATTGTATTATTAAATATGTTGTTTACCTTAAACTAGCAGCTTTGAGCTCGGTAGAATCTTTATCAAGTGGTATTATTTTAAATAATCCATCATATAGTCTGAGTCCGATGACCCTCGCTTGTGGGTCTATGACGGCCAGGATTCCGTTCTCCGATGGTTTGCCGATACGGTCGGCAACATTGCCATGAGCCCTGGTAACTACCTCCAACTCCCCGTTAGCACCTGTCCTCCATTCCAGTATCATAGCATTATACCGAGCCGTCAGTATGAATACTAAATCTTTTTGTTCATACTGAAATATATAATAACTAGAATAAAAAGAAATTCACAGAAATATATATATTTTTTGGCTTTTACATGAAAAACATAAAGTTGGCGTCTTAGTGAGAATCTTATTAAGAAAATAATCTCAAATAGAAGTATTTGAAAGTAATATCTAGCAATTTCTTGGAAAGTTGTATTTATTTTCCGATAGTAATGCAAAATGTTATATGAAAATTAATTAATGTTTATATTTATAATGAAATACAAAACACTTAGTCCTTCCTGTTTAAAGATATATAATAAAATATGTAAGTAAATTTAGCAGTAACAAATGAACTATGACTGAATATGTTCAAATGCTTACCGGTGGTCTAAATAATTTCATCTTAGCCACCCTGCCATACAAGCCAACCTCCTTCATAGGTCTCAGTCCCTCGGGAGTTACTAGGTACATCTCCAGGCGGGACACCTTCGCTACCAGAAGGTTTAAATCCGTAGGTGATGTAAAATTTCCTGTTATAAAAGAAAGAAAACTTACTATGGAAAATAAACCTATATAAATAGTGATAATTCTTAAGAATTCATAAAAATATATATGAAAATTTTGTAACGCATACACACATAATTTATATTGTTATTCGTTAATCGGCTTCGAAAAGGAGATTCGTAATTAAAAAATATCTTAAATATATCTTAAAAATACTATATATATGTAATTTTTAGAGTGCTCTTTCAAAAGGGATAGATGCAAAAATTGGTATAAAATACAGTTCTAGTCAACAAATGTTCACATAATCTTATTAGCCGAAAATAATTCAATATACATATGTGTATATTGTATTATGGGTAACCTCTACGGCACAAAGATCGCAATAATTTTAATTACTGTACCTGTGATACATGATATAACTGCTGTAGGCTTCTGTGCGGTAACTACGTAATGATAAGCCATTGTGAATACCTTTATTTACGCATTTAATTTTAATAAGTATTCGTATGTATTTATTTTTTATTTATTAACCGATACACCCGTACGCCGCCTGTCCGTCTTTAATAATCTGTGCACATTGTTTATAATTTACAGACTATATCACTGTAGGTTTATTTAATGCAATTAAATGTATAAAAACGTCCGAAATTATTTCATTATATAACGAAATTATTTCATTATATAACTATCTATTATATTATACATTTAACTCCTGTTTCGGTTTAATAAATATATTGTCAGAAATACCCCGGTACATTCTGCTGTCACGCCACTATCACTACCAATCAGATTTTAAAATCCCGCCTAAATTGCTGTGACAGATAGCAACGATAAATGCATTTTAATTTAAAAAAAACTTATCGTAACAATAATTTGGGTTATTGAAATTACCTAATAGGAATTATTAGTTTAGATACAGAGGTTACCATTAACCGAAATATTGATGCTATCTAACAATAGAGTCAATCAAATCCCAGTAAAGAGGTTTTATTGAAAACCCTTTTTTTGGTAACTTGAATCCTCAGTAAATTAGTTTGATTAATTCCAGATAGGTACACAAAATTCTTGTGGAATGTGTTAGTAGTCAATTGTTTAAACATAGTTCAAACACACATTCATATAAATTCCAGGATTGCAGATCATCTTGCGTATAAATAATTAATTCTCATTTAAATTCTCTGTAAAACAGACTCCTTATTCATATTTACGGCTTTATATTTTATGAAAATAATTTATTACAAGCCAATAAATTAGATTAATACATTACACAGCGCCTCCCTCCAGGGTATTTTAATTTTTAAAGGAATAGAACATTTCTCGTCGTTTGACAAAAGTCGCATTGTGGCATCTCTTTTTTCTTAACGTCTAAAGTTGGACTGAGTTTGATCAAACGAACCCTAAAATAAAGACGGCATTGAATATTTTCTTTTATTTTTCATTCTTATATCTAAAATTTCAATTCTTTAACAAATTATTTTCTTCTGTTTACTACGGTTTTTTTCACTATTAATTATTCTCCATTTTTTGAATCGTTTAACCTCAAAGGAATGATTTCAGCCCAGTCCTCGGATCAGAATGGTGCGCATGCGCAAGGCCGTATGGCCTACAATGTATGCCCTACATCAGTAGTCCCCAAACTTACTTTACTTATTTTCAAAATTTTACTGGTTTCGGTGGACCCCATGCTGCTACATTTCTACCACATTCTTAAAGTCGCCAAAAAATAAAAATTGTGTCACTTCTGAGTTCTGTCTCTATATTCCGATAGGTAAAATAAAATTTTAGAAATTTTGGAAACAAATGAATGAGTGTTTGCCTTTGGCATCAAGTATTTATAGTGGTGATCAAGTTCATGTCTGAACAAGCATTAAGCATTGTCGGGCGGATAGCGCTTTGCAAGTCTGTACACGAAATTGTACGTAATATCGAATACGCAAGTTTGGACAAGTAACAGTCGCTTGCCTTATTAAAATATTATCTGCTTAGTTAGGTACTTAAAACAATGTAGGTAGGCCCTTATAAAAACTATGCTTACATTTTTGCTCTTTACTATCAAAAGCAGATAAATTTTCGTGGACCCCCATTTTTTGTTCACGCCTCCGTAAGGGATAAGGGTCACTGAGGCTCCGAACATAGAAAAGATGGCAAGCAGCTATCTGCCCATTCGCTGTTTTCGATCGCTTTCTATCGCTGTTTTTTGTAATGTTACAAACTGGAATTTAATGGGAGTTTAAGTACTGAATGTGCCATGCGGCCTCCATCGAGCACCGTCGCCGCAATCCCAGAGGAAGCTACGGCAACAGCTATTCCTTTGTCTTTTCGGATTTGGGCTAAAAGTAAATTTATTGAATAGTTTTCCTAGTGCCTCCTGGCGCATCTAAGAAAAACAATCTACCCTCACTATTATCGATTCTTTGCACAACAATATCATAAACTAATTTTTGTTCCGTGTTCAATCGAGGAACAGACTCTGATATTTGTTGCTGTAAAGAAGAGACATTGTAGTCCAGTTCTCTTATTAAATCACTATTGACTTCTCCGATTCCTTGTGGCCGGTTCATTCCAAAATCTGATAATGTCTTCCGAGATATAGCCATCACTTGGTCTTGAATTTTAGTTAGCGCCTCGTTATAAACTAAATCATAATATGTGACATTGAGATTATTTTGTTGTAGTCTGTTCAAAATATAGTCAGACATATCATTTTGGGACTTTTCCCATAATATCTGAGGATTTGAGAGACCACACGTCGCTATGAGAATGGCAAAAGATCTCTCACCTTAGCTGCTGATCTACAATGTCGAGCCTCTTCTAGTGTCGAGTCCCAATGATTATTTATCATTCTCTAACTGTCATTATTATCGTTAATAAATTAATCAACTGTTAATAAATTAATCCACTGTTAGTAAATCCACTGTTAATAAATTAATCAACTGTTAGTAAATCCACTGTTAATAAATTAATCAACTGTTAATAAATTAATCCACTGTTAGTAAATCCACTGTTAATAAATTAATCCACTGTTAATAAATTAATCAACTGTTAATAAATTAATCAACTGTTAGTAAATCCACTGTTAATAAATTAATCAACTGTTAATAAATTAATCCACTGTTAGTAAATCCACTGTTAATAAATTAATCAACTGTTAATAAATTAATCAACTGTTAATAAATTAATCAACTGTTAGTAAATCCACTGTTAATAAATTAATCAACTGTTAGTAAATCCACTGTTAATAAATTAATCCACTGTTAGTAAATCCACTGTTAATAAATTAATCCAATGTTAATAAATTAATCAACTGTTAATAAATTAATCCACTGTTAATAAATTAATCCACTGTTAATAAATTAATCAACTGTTAATAAATTAATCCTCTGTTAATAAATTAATCCACTGTTAGTAAATCCACTGTTAATAAATTAGTCAACTGTTAATAAATTAATCCACTGTTAGTAAATCCACTGTTAATAAATTAATCAACTGTTAGTAAATCCACTGTTAATAAATTAATCAACTGTTAATAAATTAATCCACTGTTAATAAATTAATCAACTGTTAATAAATTAATCAACTGTTAGTAAATCCACTGTTAATAAATTAATCAACTGTTAATAAATTAATCAACTGTTAGTAAATCCACTGTTAATAAATTAATCAACTGTTAATAAATTAATCCTCTGTTAATAAATTAATCCACTGTTAGTAAATCCACTGTTAATAAATTAATCAACTGTTAATAAATTAATCCACTGTTAGTAAATCCACTGTTAATAAATTAATCAACTGTTAATAAATTAATCCTCTGTTAATAAATTAATCCACTGTTAGTAAATCCACTGTTAATAAATTAATCAACTGTTAATAAATTAATCCACTGTTAGTAAATCCACTGTTAATAAATTAATCCACTGTTAATAAATTAATCAACTGTTAATAAATTAATCCACTGTTAGTAAATCCACTGTTAATAAATTAATCCACTGTTAATAAATTAATCAACTGTTAATAAATTAATCAACTGTTAGTAAATCCACTGTTAATAAATTAATCAACTGTTAATAAATTAATCAACTGTTAATAAGTTAATCAACTGTTAGTAAATCCACTGTTAATAAATTAATCAACTGTTAGTAAATCCACTGTTAATAAATTAATCAACTGTTAATAAATTAATCAACTGTTAGTAAATCCACTGTGAATAAATTAATCCTCTGTTAATAAATTAATCAACTGTTAATAAATTAATCCTCTGTTAATCAATTAATCAACTGTTAATAAATTATTCAACTGTTAATAAATTAACCAACTGTTAGTAAATCCACTGTTAATAAATTAATCAACTGTTAATAAATTAATCCACTGTTAATAAATTAATCAACTGTTAATAAATTAATCAACTGTTAGTAAATCCACTGTTAATAAATTAGTCAACTGTTAATAAATTAATCCACTGTTAGTAAATCCACTGTTAATAAATTAATCAACTGTTAGTAAATCCACTGTTAATAAATTAATCCACTGTTAATAAATTAATCAACTGTTAATAAATTAATCCACTGTTAGTAAATCCACTGTTAATAAATTAATCAACTGTTAATAAATTAATCCACTGTTAGTAAATCCACTGTTAATAAATTAATCCACTGTTAATAAATTAATCAACTGTTAATAAATTAATCAACTGTTAGTAAATCCACTGTTAATAAATTAATCAACTGTTAATAAATTAATCCACTGTTAGTAAATCCACTGTTAATAAATTAATCAACTGTTAATAAATTAATCAACTGTTAATAAATTAATCAACTGTTAGTAAATCCACTGTTAATAAATTAATCAACTGTTAGTAAATCCACTGTTAATAAATTAATCAACTGTTAATAAATTAATCCACTGTTAGTAAATCCACTGTTAATAAATTAATCCACTGTTAATAAATTAATCAACTGTTAATAAATTAATCAACTGTTAGTAAATCCACTGTTAATAAATTAATCAACTGTTAATAAATTAATCAACTGTTAATAAGTTAATCAACTGTTAGTAAATCCACTGTTAATAAATTAATCAACTGTTAGTAAATCCACTGTTAATAAATTAATCAACTGTTAATAAATTAATCAACTGTTAGTAAATCCACTGTGAATAAATTAATCCTCTGTTAATAAATTAATCAACTGTTAATAAATTAATCCTCTGTTAATCAATTAATCAACTGTTAATAAATTATTCAACTGTTAATAAATTAACCAACTGTTAGTAAATCCACTGTTAATAAATTAATCAACTGTTAATAAATTAATCCACTGTTAATAAATTAATCAACTGTTAATAAATTAATCAACTGTTAATAAATTAATCAACTGTTAGTAAATTCACTGTTAATGAATTAATCAACTGTTAATAAATTAATCAACTGTTAATAAATTAATCCACTGTTTACTAATAAACTAATTAAAACCTATTCAATTGTTCTTAGAAGTTAGAAAGACAAATGACAATATTTAATAATAATAAAATGGCGAAAAAATTATATGAACAGTTTACCGACCAATCAGAGAGCCCCGTTTCATTAGTTAGTTGTCAAATCTAATGTCGAAAAAAAACGTTTATAATAAAACAACTAGGTACTAATAAATTAAAAATTAATGAAAAAACATTGTCCAGCGGACACAATTGTGAATCTAGACCAGTAGTCCCCAAACTTATTTTTCTCGTTGACCACTTTCAAAATTTTACTGGTTTCGGTGGACCCCCTGCTGCTACATTTCTACCACATTCTTATAGTCGCCAAAAAATAAAACTTGTGTCACTTCTGAGTTCTGTCTCTATATTCTATATTATAGTAAAATAAAATTTTAGAAATTTTGGAAACAAATGAATGAGTGTTTGCCTTTGGCATCAAGTATTTATAGTGGTGATCAAGTTCATGTCTGAACAAGCATTAAGCATTGTCGGGCGGATAGCGCTTTGCAAGTCTGTACACGAAATTGTACGTAATATCGAATACGCAAGTTTGGACAAGTAACAGTCGCTTGCCTTATTAAAATATTGTCTGCTTAGTTAGGTACTTAAAACAATGTAGGTAGGCCCTTATAAAAACTATGCTTACATTTTTGCTCTTTACTATCAAAAGTAGATAAATTTTCGTGGACCCCCATTTTTTGTTCACGCCTACGTAGACCCCCAGCAAGTCTCCCGTGGACCCCTGGGGGTCCACCTGGACCACTTTGGGAATCACTGCCCTACATGATAGGACTATCTTGCTCTCGAACAGATTGCGGGAAAAACATTCAATCCCGTAAATCCTAATTATATGTAGGATACTCGAATAAACTATTATATTTTTATCGGTTCTCGATTAGTCTAACAAGTTTAAATGAAATCTGAGGGTCAAAGTGGCTCCAATTCGAGTACAAAGGAGTCGTTTACAAATAACCAAACATGTAGGTGAAGCTGATAAAAGCTATGTAAAAAAAAGCGTTAAGGCTCAGAAAAAAATAAAGTCCCAAATAAAACAAAAGTCACTTCGTGGCGTAGCCGGAGTGAACAAACCTCGTATAGATGTTCTGACTTACATCGATATACAACACGTAACGAAGTTGTAACTTAATTGTTAGTTAGGAACCTAATCTTTTAAAGAGACCGTGTCAAAATTCAGGCAAGGCAAGGCAAGTTAGAAAAGTTATTCTCATGGATCAACAAATGAAATAGAAACACATATACATTTTAATACTAGATAAATTAAGTCATTTAAAAAAATAATTATTCGGAAAAGAAATCTTTTGGCCACTTCATACTTTAAAATCATTAATATATGGATTGATAGAAAATTTATAGAAAAACACAGCAATAAGGAAATATATATAATTTGTAATAATATAATCTGCATTGTTACTTATAATCTATGTAGTATGTACAATATGTATAATAAAATCAGTCTTCATGGTTGCTAGGCGGCACACTCTCGAAGAGCACTTGCGTCAGGAATGTGAATTTATCTGGAGAAAAACAAATTCATATTATTACAATACCAGGATTACTTCTACTTAAGATAATTCTACATTCTATTTAATAAATTTGAAACAAAACATGTTGCCAGTATCTTTTAAATGTGTACACAAAAGAAGAAAAAAAAATACGTCCTACTTACTAAGTAACTTTGTCGGCGTTTTCTTATAATACACGAACACGGTGTACACAACAACACCGAGAGCCATGAACCCGATGGCCATTAAATATTTAACTGACGGATCATGTACTATCGGCAGTATGGACAGGAATATCGCCACCAGTAATACGAAGCATGGCACTAGTGTAGGCACGCGGTAGGGTCTGGGAGTGTCTGGCTGAGTCTTCCTTAGCACTAATAACGCGACCATCGCCAAGCCGTAGAAAAACCAGAGGAACCAGCTAGCGAAGTCTATGAGAGTCTTTATGTTACCCACAGATATGAATATTGAGGTTAGGAAGGCCTGGAATAGAAAGAACAAATTATATTTTATTAAATTAAAATGAAAATAAAAAACAGATTTATTTTGCATTTTTTTTTCAATATACTATTAAATTGGACCAGCAGAAGTCAGAAGAAGTGAGGAGGAGGAGGCTTATACCCGAAAGGGGCCATGACATATATAGCTTGTAGTGTTTATTTAGCTTAATATCTTTTATTAACTGTAACGTATGTGTTAGATTTATTAAGGCTTAAATAATATTTAATAATATTAAGAAATTTGTTTTATAAATACTACCTGAAGTGCTACGGCTGGTGCAGGCGTGAGACGCTTCATGTTGACGAACGAGAAAACCTCTAACATATGACCTCCTCTGGCAGCCGTGTAGCATACTCTGAAAATATATATAATTTATTACTAAATATCAAAAAAAAACTCAAAAATTTGTCAAAAATTCCTTTTATATATTCACAAATGTGTTAAAATTAAAACTTTATTCCGTTATTTGAGTCATACTAACTACCTAATTAGTTTTATTAATGATTGAAAAAGTATTTGTCACCTGGTAACACCAAACTGCACACTCATGGCGCATCCGAATGTTGCGATGGCAACACCGAGTGGTATTATAAAGCTGAAAGGTCCCAATACTCTAGCACCGAAGGCAACCGCCACTGCTGGCACTGAGACCATTTCGGTGTAACTCAGTACTGTCATGTAGGCCACGTTCATGAATACGTATAACCCCGTGATGAGAGGCACGGCGATCGATATACTTAGAGGGACATTGCTGGAAAAATAAATATTACCATTACTCATGCGAAAGTATTAGACTGTTTTCAATATTAGTCTTAATATTTTTATCACCACAAGAACTAAACAAGTCGGTAGACAGAAATTATTAATTAATTAGTAGGTAGTAGTAGACAGAAATTTAAATATTAAATGTAGTTTACTTCTTTATAATTATAAGCAATTTAGGTCTGGAATTACACATGGAAAAAAATTAAGACATTTTCTAGATATAGTCCTAAATGTTCAGTACTTTTTTTACATTCAGGTGATGTACATATGTATACATTACATATAGTCTTCTAACTTTTTGTTAGTTTACTTACACGCCAGGGTTAATGATCTCCTCTGTGACAACAGTGACGCTGTTCCATCCGTCGTATGCCCATAACCCTGAGTACAGTGCGAGCGCTATGCCGCCCGCGCTGTTAGTGCTACCCTCAAAGCCTTTACTGAGGTTGTCTGTGTTGCCTGTTATAATAATCAAAGAATAAAAATTATACAAATAGAATTATTTATTATATATATTATACAGGGTGACTGGTGAATTACTATCGATACTTGAGGACGTGATATTTGACGATCATATATGACAAAATAAAAATTTATATAACGTAAATATTAATAAACTTCTAAGTAAAGTTAACCAAAAGTTATGTAATTAATTACGCATCGTGTGAACACCCTACAGATTAGGTATACACACACACACACACGCGTGCGGCGGCGTGGTGTTGTATCAGCACGCCGCCGCACGCGTCCACACTTGGAACACTTGGAACGTGTCCACACTTTATTTATTTATACGGAAATTTGGTCAAAAATTAAGTACCTATTTTTTTACATAATTCGAATGAGAATCATGTACCGAGTATGCTCCTTAAATATTGATAGTAATTCACCAGTCACCCTGTATATTAATTTCAATACATTTCGTTTATTGTTAGCAAGTGGTACCAAATCCTAATTTTTATATTTGCTTGTACATACTAGCATAGTTCAAAGGTATTTGAAAGCGTTGAATATACGATGCATTTGAGACTGCCTGATTGTGGTAACTTTTAGGTTTTAGTGGATAGTTCCGAACCTATACTCGGGATTTCCACATACCCCTATGACTTCCCTTTTATGGGAACGTGTAATAAAATCGCTTCCTAATCGGTAAAAAAAGGCTTAAAAATCTGACTGCTCCATTAAATAAATAGATTTTAAATCCTTAATTTATATTTTATTTATTCTATGAGCAAACAACTGTTACAACTATTTTTAACCCCTGGTGATCTGACATTATCCATTATTTCGAATGCAATATATATTTTATTGTAAATTTTATACTAATTCATGATTGAACTAAATATTACGCATCGCCACTATTGTGCTGAACTTGTAGTGTCGTTTTGACTTTGATTGTTTGTCTGAATTTGATTTTGAATGACGAAGATATCAGTGTAACTTGTCATTCAGAACAAATAGAACACATATAATCTTATCTTTGTATGTTTATTTGTGTGATTACTAGTAAATTTTCCTAACAAAATTCTGGACTACAAAGGATCTTATAGAGTACTAAATAATCTGACAAATTCCATAGTCCAGCAATATCTTTCAAAATGTTTGTCTTCTTACCTACAGTCAACTGTAATAAGATACTTTGGTATCAGTAAATATATAATAATATAGCAATATAATTACCTTTAGCTATTTCATATATCCCACCGCTGATGACAATAAGACAGGCAAATACTTTGCAAACTCCAAATATATTCTGGACCTTCACAAACAGCTTTACACTCGTGATGTTTATGTACGTCATTATAACTGAAAAAATAATAATTATTAAATATTTTGAATATATGCAGAATTTATTACATTTTCTAGTATATTATAATTTTATAGATGTAATCGCCATCAGTTTAGATTTTAGAGAAACTATTTGAAAAGTACACATTTATCAATATTTTTCAAAACATCAGTATTACCTATTTCTCAGTATAATTTAGGAAATAGATTTAACAATAGATAACAATAATATGGTCATAAATTATTTGAAATGTATATTATTTCATGATATTCAAAGAATTTTAAAAGCGTTTATATTTATCAATTTACTACATAAGTAAAACATTGTATATTAATTAAATAAGCATAATATTTACTGAAACATAAAATGCTCTACAAATTGATAACAATGTGTTATCAGAAAACATCAACAGAGAATTTGACCATAACTTTTGTGACTGGTGTTTAAAAAAAAACAGAATACAGTTTAAAATAAATTTATTCACAGAAACATATCAATAAGCAATTTTAACTTCCATATTATTGTAAGGATTTTTAGTGACTATATTCATATCTTTTAACAGTTCCACTATTCTATAATTCTCTTGTGTGATCGTTATATAACCAGATGATTCTTCGTTTAGCTTTTCCTGCATAAGATGCTGCAAAAAAAAAATAATTAATAAATCCAAATATATTTAAGTATGTTAGAAATATGTGAAAAATTTATAATAAGCATTTTTTTCATATTTTAAATCTTTATACTTTTATATGTTTTATTCATAGCATGAATAATAATATATGACAGATTATTTTTTATCATATTCCATTTTGTTCCTTAGCTTACAACACCAGTTAAGTCATTTTTACCAACTTTAAAAGAGACGAAAAAAACTACCTATATTAAACAATCTGTGTTTTTTTCTTCACTACTTAGTAAACCAGTTAGCGGTTAAGAAATAATTATTTATACATATTTTGACAACTTTGGTTCGACACACAATTCACAGTGTCATCCTATGGAATTGAAATGTAAAAACAGCCAGTTTTTAACTTGAACAGTGTTGTTAGCTAAGCATACATTTTGTATCATACTTATACTCTTAATGAAATCCTTACCCCCATAACATCCATAATTTGATCACTAGCATGAGGAAACAATGACTGTATGAGTCCATGCAGTTCAGTCTTTAGCTGGTGAAAGGTTTTCTTAGCCTTGTCTAAATGCTCTGGAATAATTTCTCTCTGAACTATTCTTTGCCTGGAGAGAGCATCTTCAGATATTTTAGTTAGATTATTCAACCTATAAAGAGAAAGGTTATAGTCTTAATGATGAGAGCTCAATAATAAAATAAGTCATGTTTGAAATGGATTGAAACTTCTAACATACTTTTATATTTATATATGAAACTTACCTTTGTATTTCGTTTTCTATATCGAAAATATTTCCCCTGGTGAAGGCCGAGAGTTCTTCAGCTTGTTTCGTCTTATTCTTCATTTCAGCGAGAAATTGAGTAACTATTAAGTTTTCATCAGTTGGTATCGCTGGGTTGGAATTTTGTAGTTCAGTTCTTAATCCTTCCACGTAACAGAGAGCCTTCTCACCGATATTATGTGGCGTAATGGACGCGTCAAACGGAGCATTTTCTATTATATTACAAGTATCCAGACATCGTTCTTGGATACGTTTTATTTCTTGCGAAAGCACTTCTTTAGTTTCGTTATTAATTTTGTCCGACATTATTTATATAAACAACAAGATATAGATATAGATTAACTTTTAGAAATCCATGAACATTTTCCGTAAAATACAAACGAACACAATGTATTTTTTATATATCTTTAAGAGCAAAATATTTCCGAATAGTATCTAATATACGACCGAGTCCTTACACGAATGTCAAGATTCAAATGCGTAAACGTCAAACAAAGTAACTGTCGTTAACGCCATTCCGTATCACAAAAATTTAAATAAGCAGTTGCCATAACAAAAAAATATTTTATAACATGTTTGTCACTACATATCTTAAACGGCTTTATTTTTTTAACATAGGTCATAGCTGTATTTAATTATTTAACAGAAATTATATTTTATGAAAATTATAATATTAACTCACATAAAGCTGCAAGAGATCCCAGCTTAATGACAATTCTTTTGTAGTCAGGGTGTAATTCCGAAGTAAACGGCTGTATAGCATATTCAGCAAAAGTCATAACAATTATAGCCACTTCTGCTGGTCTCAATATTACTACGTATATCCAAGCACAAATAAACGACGGCAATGGACCCCAATATTTGTGTCTTTTACCAAAGGCTTCTTGGAAATATGAATATTCAGCACCCGATTTACCAAGAACTGTACCCAATTCTGCGAATGATAATGCTCCTGGAAAATAATTTAATTAAGTTTATTGTCATATAAAAATGTTATTTTTAATGTCTTCAAATTTTAATACTTAAATAGCTTACCTACACCCACCTAATAAGGATATAATTCCGGAAACTGTCCAAACAATGAGGCATAACGCAACAGAACCGGAGTGTTCTAATGCTGATGCCGGTGACACGAATATTCCCGAGCCGATCATCACACCGAGAATTAGATTGACAGCAGAAAAAAGACCTAGCTCACGCTTCAATTCAACAGTACTGCCATTTTCACTTGCCGTTTTGTCACCCTTTTTTTCTATTACTTCCAACTCCTTGGTCGACATTTTGCTACCTAAAAAAAAACAAGACATAAAATGTATTTTTATTTTTCTAATATGGCAACTTTATTGTAAACTTAGGAATCTTAAATTAAACGTTGTATAAATTGCGAATAAATTATCAATATGTTTATCTTTTAACCGTCAAGTAATAATAACGAAATAGGAAATGCTTTGTGGGAATATTGCTCCTAAATAAGAGGTCATTGGGACTCCTATACGTATTGCCGAAACAGGAAGGCTGTCCACTTTGTAGCAATCAAAACGTTCTTGCGGTGAAGTCCACAAAGAGGTTATCGTTATGTAGCGAAATTGGACGTACAATACTTAAGCGTTTCGACCTTTGTCAAGATAATTGAAATATTTAGATGAACGGAAGACCTTTCTTTTCATTCAAGGGTTTATTAAAAATTACGGAGCTTATTATTTTTTTAAATTCAAAAAACTTGTCTAAACTAACTTATTATATGACAAAAACAAAAATTGAACTTTAAGATGATTGGATGAAAAAATATATAAAATAAAATATGTATATGTATAAATTAATTGAATTTTTATGATATTCTTTGGTTACTTAATAGGAAATAGGGGTATATTGAATGTTTAAAACAAAAATCAGCGGTTACAAGTGGACATATTGTTTTTTTTTCTACATTTTTTATCTGGACAAAGTGAAAATAATGAAAGCATTTATAACATAGTGTAGAGCGAACACTCGACGCAAGTACTATGTAGCCTAATCGGTCAAGTGATAGTCCACAAATTGATTTATAGTTTACGATACGTATAAATAGCTTTTAATAAATATATTTCTAAAGAGTATTAGTTCAAAAAATATTTTTTGTCTGTGCTGAATCTTTTTGATAATCAAAAGTAAGCAAACAGTTTTTTTATATACCTAATTATATTTGAATATGGCCAGGATTAACATTATTCTAGATATCTAGGTTATAAGTTCTGTTAAAATTTGACATATTATCCATTTAATTGATATTCAACTTAATGTAGGTTTAAAAAAGGGTCTAAAAAGATGATTTGAAGAAACAGTAATAGTAATTGTAAACCTCGGTTATACCACGGAAGAAAGCTCAGATTTATACTACACATAAGAGCACTCTGGCCGAACGTGTTAAATATTAAACTAGGGTTAAAGATCCAAGTCACAAGTCGAAACAGTTAACCTCCGGTTCACGTATAGCGTTATCACTAATTGCTAATTATTATATTTGCTATCAACTCGGCCCTTCTGCCTATAACAAATATATAAACAATTCTATTCTAACGCAAATTTTGTGGTTCATAGTTTTTACACATATTTTGACGCTGTTCAAAATATATTAATTTTACGAGAATATTATTAAAAGTGGCTTATATTTTTCTAAATGAATTTCAATTTGTTTCTCAAATTAAATTGATTGGCTTTTGACACAACCAAAAAACAAGTTTCCCTACGTATATTAAGGAGTTACATTTTAGGGAAATTAAAAAAAGAGTTAGCAGCCAAAAAATTATACAATATAATAAAATATATGTATACTTTTTTATTATTATCATGACAGCGTAAGCACACTGTCATAGTATTTTATTGTCCTCCCCTAATATTTACATTTATACGCAACCGATGGACAGATAACGAATTCGTTTTTGCTATCTGAACTCTCAAAACAGAAATTTATTGTTTTCAATTATCTATATAAAATATTTCTTCTATCGCGGAAATATATAATAATTATTTCGTCTAAAAATGTTCAGTTATTGATAAAATTTATTTTACGATAATGAGGTATTGTAGATAATGCTTTATGTCACAGTTTATTATTTGACAATTATATGTTTTTTCATAAAGTTATGACATAAATTTAATTATATAAAAATATTACGATTAATAATAACATTAAATTGAACTATTCAACATCTATTTTTGTTTAAAAATGCAAATTCAAAGAAATTAAAAAAAATCTCCAATTAAAATCATTTCCTCTGCCCATGATCATGGTTGCTGCAAAATAACCGAAACGTCGGGAGTATATTGTTAAAAATAATTATAAACACCAAATAAAACTGGAAAATACTAGTTTTATATAAATAAAAAAGTAATTGAGAATTCAAATTACGAAATAAATATTTTACCTATAGTTATTACTTTTAAATAATTTTAGTTTTCGTTTAACTCGTGACTGCCTGTGCTAACTACATATGACTCGGTAGTTTAATTTCATATACATTTTCTATTCCCGATGATTTTGTGGCACAGATTCTAAATATCCTAACTATACAATCACGATTACTTGAATCACAATACTTGTCTAATTTAGTGCGTAATTAATTACGTATTCGTATGCTGCTACTGTTTAAAAATGCATTTTTTTTTGGAATTAATGTAAGTGGGCTAATAAGATAAATGGTTCCAATTACGTAATTGATACAAATTACAATTCATTCATGTGTCTATGTGGGCGGGTGAAATACGACAAATGCTCGGAAAGTAAGCCGATACAAATACATCGTGGTGACGCCTTATTTTTGATATCAAATAATAAATTATTTTCTATGTAACAAAATTATTCTAATCCATTTGAAGATGCAACAGCTGTAACTTAATACCGTTATTATTGTTAAACAACGTTACGGCTTGAGACCAACATATTTTTATTGAATTAAAGTAAACGACGCCATATTTTATATTAAATTTTAGTCACACAAAAGATTAGTTTGTGACATTGACATTGAATTGAAAACTGACATTTTAAACTGTAACTGTAGGAGTTGTAGAAATATTATCTTTCGCTTGTGTTTTTCGACGAAATTTTAATTATTTAATCGATAAATATTAATCATAATTAAATTAAAAATAACCGATTGATGATCAATAAATCAGGTATATATATTTGTGTGTACATATACGATATATATTTGTGTTATATATTAAAATTATGTAGGATATGCAGATAATTCTTTAAAGATAAACATTATTAATTGTCTCTGACATATAACCTGTATAAATGTAGTACGTGACAGTTTTTCTATAAATAGTTTTATTTTTCTTTATTTACTTTAAGTCAGAGATGTCAAGTACGAATCAAACGCACATCAAATAATATTTTTTTGTATGTTGTTCTCTCTAAGATCAATTGAGTGTTAGTAATATACATTATAATTATAAAACTTAATATAAAACCAACGTTTAAGAAACAAGCTAAAATAAAATTACTGTCTTAATATTTTTGGAATGTAAGTAAAAGGAAAGTACTTATTTACCATACACAAAAAAAAATTATTACCAATTACCTCCACAACAATAAAATTTATTAACTGTATTTAAAGTAGTTACATAATATAAAACTAAAATACATGTTAATTCTTTTATTACTTATTATGAAGAATGATAAATATTTAAACTTAGAGACATATGTAGTTACAGCTGTGCAGTATAAGCTGAATAAATTATGTTTTTAAATAAAGAATTTTGTTAAATATTTTCCGCTTACATTCTGATAATTTATAATAGAATTAAGTAGTATGAAATATTTATCAAATTCAAAGAAAGAATCTTTACCTACTGTTACTGCATAATTATAATGTAAATTAATTTGATAACCGCTATCTGCGATATGAAATTAACAGGAAAGGAAAGAAATAAGAATATAGGTCTGTCTATCTTAATACTTTTATCAACTTGGAAACACAATTTAAATAAAATTAACTACACGTCATGATGTACACGAGTGGGCTTTGTTCCAAAAATACTTATAATGCATACAATATTTTTAATATGTCAAATTTGACAGATAACATTTATAAGTTTGAAATCGATCATTTCGAAGAATGCGTTTTAATGAGAATTTGTATGCAGTATGCACCGACGCCGTGCAGTGTCAAGTTTAATATTGATTTAATTGCATTCCAGGAATGTGTGGAGTAAACATCTTGTAAATAAAATGTTGTGAAAGAATCCAAATGCGTCGTCTTTCGGTCATTAACATACGTCGGATTCACTGTATTTTGATTTTATATTTAGCTTTATTGATTTGACGTTTTATTTATAGTGTCAGCGCGTTGGCATAACTGCAACAAAGGAAAGTGCATTTTGTGCTCTTATGCTGGTAATTTAAAAAAAAAAAACAGTTGAATGACCTTGAAAACTTATTAATACGGATGTGATCAGCGACTTTTGTTTTTTTTTAATAAAAGTTAATGTAACAATCTTTGTTTAATAATCCAAAAGCTCTTTGTTAGGTCTGTTGGTTATAATTAAATTAAGAGACTCGCGTAATCGTCTATAATAGAATGCATCCATAGACTATACAATATTATATTATTAGGTATCTATATGACAACAATTACTCATTGTTTTAAAATAAACAATACATCTCTTATCGACTGTTGGGTATCCCGTTCATGATATATATGTAAAGAACATTATTTTTTACAACGTAACACGTCCTTTTGTGTTAAATAACTAAAATGTATACAACACCAATAACCCATGGTAATTCTACTATGGATGCTTGACGACCCTGGATTTGTACCAACGAACGAACAAAACCGAGGACAAAATGAAGTATTTTAAGATATTTACTGTTGTATTCACTTTAAAAACGATAATAGTCGCATTATCATACAAACACGCGGAAATTGTTTACCGTATTTTTATTATTTTAAAAATAAATTATGTTCTTAAGTGACAATGAAACTTGAAATTTCTGTGTAAACAATAAAAGAACTCTGTTGATATCAGTTATGATATTTAAGTAAAAGGTTTGTTGCAACTATTTGAATTTACAATAACAAATATTAATATTAAACTTAATTGCTTTAAATACTGATCCTGTAAAGGGAAAACAAGAGCGCACATGGCAATTAAATAAAGAATTATTTTATCAGATTAATAAAACTTAAATATTATATAGATAATGTTAAATTTAATTACAAAATATTGTATCCCCTAAATAATCGTATTTATCAATTCAACTTATCATTGGATACCTCAAAATTTCTTATCGTATATTTGATTAAATCTTTGAAACAAGATAAATAGTGACTTCAAATTTCATATCTGTCAGATTATATGGAATGCATTCAGATGTCACTAACTTTGAATACACGTGATTCTCAAGATATTTGTTCTTAAGATATATTTGTCTCTGTTACTAAGGCGTACACAAAAAAATTAAGTAACAATTTTGAAAGAGAATATATTTAATTCTTTTGATACTCGTGAACACGTGACCACGTGATTAGGATTTTTTAAAGTTCTGCCCTAGATTCTAGTAGGTCCTAAATATTTGAGCGTTATTTCTAACCGTCACAAAAAATGATAAAGATTTTTTTATAAACTAATACTAGGAATTCGTAAAACGGCCGATGCTTGTCGAGAAAGCTTGCTAACACTTTTTTTACAATTTACTTATTGTTGTTAATCGAATCAAAATTTGAAATAAATTAAAATGATTTATAAATCTTCTTATATTTAATTTATAAATCTTCACTGTTATAATTTTCATAGGCGAAGAAATGAGTGAAAATTGTAACTATAAAACTTAGTTTCAACCTAAGAATACTTCTTTTTTTATAAACTAAACTATTATTTATGAAGTGAAATTAGTACAAAAATGTTTATAACCTTTTTTCCGACGATCTTATATATTATTATTTTAGTTTATTGTCACGTGTAAAGTGGCAACTTTCATCAGAACTTGGAGTACTTATTTTAAACGCTGTGTTTTTTTTTGGTTTTTGAACATTAGGAAAATGCTTCCGACTTTTGTATATTAAGTTAACACTTACTATTATAAGTAGTCATGATTTTTATGTAAGATAAAATATTGCTCTCTAGAACAATAAGTGAGTTTAATAACTTGACGGTACTGATTTTAATTATACTAACTTGTAATTGGATATTGATTAAGTATTTAAATCTCGATAAGCTTTTATATCACGAAAACTATATTATAAAATTAAATACACTGTAAAATTTTGTACGTTTTTTTTTTCGTTTTAGAGGAATAAAATACATGTATGCTAAAGTTATAATATATTAAAATGTTCTATAAAACAAACCAACTATTAAACTACACAGTTGTACCATACTAAGGTGTGTCAAGAACCAATTATATTGAAAGGTGAATTAATAATTAAACTAATAGCATTTTAGTCGTTTATAACTAATGTAATATATAAAACATTATACATTTATATTTTATTGAAGTATATAAAGTGGAACTTTCCTTGTATTATGTATATGTATCTTTTAACGATATATCAATAGTATTATAGCACTGGAAAGGATCCAGACAGAACAGTAAACACTGAGATATATATTTATGTAATGTCCACTCTATTACCTTGGCTTAGTGCTGTGGCTTAAATTATTGAATAACCTACTTTCAGCTGAAATCCGAATATAGGGACAGTCGTGAGCAATCTTTTACTTATTTTTTTTTGTAATAATAATTATAATAATAATGTTTATTTTCAAGTGACAGTTCGTAATATTTTTTTATGTTTGAAATGTCACAGATTAAATATTATTTACAGAATTAAGCTGTGAAGCCGTTAAAAGTATGTAAATAAAGTAACAACAATATATGTATTGTAGGTACATTGTATATTGTTGTACTTGTTTTATATATTATAAATACATATATATGTTTTAAACAACTATAGCTATATATACGTTGGTTTATTTACTATTTTCATGCAGGACGAAGTTTTTAAGTCATAGTATATAGTTTAGTCCACTGTGGATAACTAATTAATGTTATACATAAGTGTGTACAGACAGACTGTCTTACCTCAATATAGTTAATTATTTCTAAATTAATCCCATTTAAGAGATTATTTTTTCGAATGAAATATACATGTAATACATATAAATTAAGTTAATATAATGATAATAAAAAAATACTGGAGTAAAATGATCTGTGTCGTGTATATATTTATATTTGTAATTAGATTCCCATATAATATTACTTCCACGGTATTGCTATTACTATTTATTACGTATTAAAATGCATAAAATGCAGTTTATTTTACAAATTTCTAAGAAAAACTATTATGACTTACCTCGATTCTATTATAACGAGATAAAATAAATACAACATTCACTGAGAATCACTCATACACAGTTCAATCCGGATAGATTAATACGAAATAATATTGGTAATGCTTTTTTGAAACACGTCCGTCCTCTCGGCTTGCTGTACCGAGACTGAACCATGTGGCGTGTTCACAACAATAAATATCAACTCGTTTTGATATCGATAATAAGCCAGCCTTAGTTGATAACATTATGATTCGGATCCCACGTACGTACATGACTTTTCTATTAAAACTTACGATTAAAAATACTATTGTAGTTTAATTTGTTTTCAGATTTTAATCGATTATAATGCATCTTAATTGAATAATAGTTTATAACGTCATACGGATTACAAGACGGCAGAAAGTAAATACGTCTAGATTCTAGTCTGTTTGCGCTTATTGTTCTAAGTACAAGTCTACGGGACACACTAAATACGTGAGGAATGATAGTTTTAAACGAAACTAATATTTTCGGATTACTACCGTGATCACGGACGGACGAGATGTGGTCACGGATGCTGAAACGTAATCCAAACGTCGAGAGTATGATGTTTTTAAAAATAATAATTAAATAACGCGTATGTAGTAAACCGAAAATATTAGTTTAATTTAAATGTATACTCGCGAAAATCTTAGATCTCATTGTATAATCGTTTTTCTTTCAAAAATCTTCGCACATTATAGTATATATGTTACTGAATGAAAACGATAAATGCTACGCATGTAGTGTGACAAAATCATTTTGTGGTAAGCATGGAGACAGAGATTAAGAAACGAGGGATCAGGAGAGGTTTAAATGGATTTAGTTATCAAAAAAAACTGCTATAATTTCATGCCAGAAGTTTCACCTATAAAAAAATGAAATCAATAATCATCTCCAAGGGTACTTAAATATAATAAATAATAATATTATTAGGTAAATAATAAATATTAATTATATATAATTAAAATATTAATACGTTTATAACATAATTATCATTATACTACAATTGTTACTAAACGATACGTTCGACAAATCCGGCTAATTACTATTTGGCCTTATCGTATCACTAATTGTCTAATTTAAATTAATGTTATATAATAATATTTGCTGTATTTAAATGATAATTTGGAAAAATAATGACATTTCTGAGTAATGCAAGTATCTCATTAAATATTTCTAGATATTTTTTCTCCAGGTAACTCGAAATATGATCGTCGTTGATTTATACGCATTAGAAGTGGGAGTGAGAGGTAGAACGGCTAAATCTCTCTACAACCAACTAAAAGACTTGGGCCTGTCCAGAACTCACATCAATTCATTCTTGGAACGTATGTACTTCGAAAGCAGACCTGGTAGGTTTTATCAAATTTAGAGAGAGGAGCTTGGACAATGGAGGTGAGCGTTAGATAAGAGCCTCAAACCTACACCTGGGTCGCAAGTCTCAGTCACTGTTGAAGCTCCTCTCATTACAACGATGGACCCGGCACCCGCACGGTGAATGTTATGAAATATTAAGAGGTTTCGTCTAATATCCTAATAAGAGTGGATCAATTATTAATTATTGTTAGCGACAATTTGAGTTTTGACAATCGGTTTTCTTTCCATATCACGCATTAATTTTACATTGCTATAGATTCTATCAATTATAGAAATAAAAGAAAGTTTTTTTTTGTAAAAAAGTCTGTACGAAAAAATAAATTAGTACTTTTAAGGAAAAAAAATGTCAAACATATATCATGCAACATCATTGTGTCAGTAGCACCAGAATGATAATCAAATATTAAACAAATGCCAGATAATTTTAATTACTCATTTCATATTTTGATAACCCGTGTTGACAACTAAGATTTATAACACTCTTTTTTTATGCATAAATTATTAATGTATTAAAGTGGTTGAATTACGTAAGAAATGAGTTTTTATTATTATTATTATGTACCAATTATAATCGGTTATTATCGGTCCTATGAGAAAAATGTAAGAGCTCTATTAAAAGGCGGGAGCGTAGTAGGTATACAGGGTGACTGGTGAATTACTATCAATATTTAAGGAGCATACTCGGTACATGATTCTCATTCGAATTATGTTAAATTAATAGGTACTTAATTTTTGACCAAATTTCCGTATAAATAAATAAAGTGCGGACACGTTCCAAGTGTTCCAAGTGTGGACGCGTGCGGCGGCGTGCTGATACAACACCACGCCTTCGCACGCGTCTGTGTGTATGTGTGTGTATACCTAATCTGTAGGGTGTTCACACGATGCGTAATGAATTACATAACTTTTGGCTAACTTTACTTAGAAGTTTATTAATATTTATGTTATATTAATTTTTATTTTGTCATATATGATCGTCAAATATCACGTCCTCAAATATCGATAGTAATTCACCAGTCACTCTGTATACATATAAAAGCTAAGACTGCCATGACACAGATTTTGACAAGCATATGCACTATCACACATATATAAATGTTCTCATATTTAAAAGTATGTATGTATGTTTCTAAACATATATTGAATTTTAGCTAAAAAATTCTATTCAATAGAACATTGCCATAAAAAAAATACTCTTGAAATTAAATCAGTTTGGTAAGTGCGACAAATTATAAAAACGCAATTTAGATTCAGTAATACAAGAAATCAAAAGGAATATGTACATGTATGATTAAAAACTAATATCGGGTGAATGGAAATATTCCGACAGAAAAGTTTTATGCCTTTAGTTAAACTTTTTTATATCCATAAAAATTATTGTAAAATTCAAGTATAGGGGAGAGTCGGATATATCGTACCACTTTTCACTTTAACTCAAATATTTCGACTATAACACGTCTTATAATAATTAATACATATGTAAAATAAAGTTTCATATTTTAGCTTCCTAAGAAGAAGAGAACAGATCCTTGCGATTATTCTAACATTGTTAAAAATGCTTTTTTATAGAGGCTTGCCATCGGTACGATTTAGCCGACTCGTCGTTTTAATCGTACCACTAAGTCTTTAAATCGTACCATGGGTGTTTAAGTCGTACCACTGAATGAAAGACATTAAAATTCTCAGTCAAATTATTTATTTTTGACTGTTAGGTAAGTAATAAAACAACATTATTATATCTTTTAGGTAATAGAAACATAATTTTTAACTTTTAGGTTATATAAAGGAACTATAAGCTTTCTCAGTAAAATAACATGATTATACTATGATAATGAGGTCAATCAACATAACTAATAAAAATGAGACAAATAAAAAAACAGTAAACTATAATAATAAAGTAACAGTTAACAAGAATGTTATTTGTAATATAATTATTGTCCATATTTCTTAATGGAAACAATCATGACAAATGTTTTCAAAAATTCGAAGTACACGTCTCATGTAGCCACCGTTTACAGCGAACGCATTGAATCGAATCAACTTTTGGACCCTTCTTATCATAAGAACAATTGCAGTTTCGACATAGGTATATTTTCAAGATAATCATCGCTGTCATCATCATCATCTAGTTCTACAACAAGTGTCTCTCCTGAATCATCGCTACTGGTGATGGAATGAGATCGTTTCCTCTTATAACTTTTGTTTTTGGCCTTGGGTAGTACTTACTATACGTACTTGCGGTAGTACTATACGTACTTGCGGTAGTACTATAGGTACTTGCGGTTGGTAGTCGGGTAAATCATACCAGTACAATTTAACCAACTGCAAGTGGTACGATTAAACCAACTAAGGCATTTCTAAAACAAAAGCAAATATCCGGCATAAACTCAAAACTTAGACACGCAATAAAAACCCCCAATAATCTAGTATACAATTGTGGAATAATAAAAAAAACTTAATAACTATAGCTTACCTTGATTACGAGTTATCTCCTTACGAATGTACGACAATATTTATATTAATTCCTACAAAAAATGTTTTTTTTATTACGTGCACAGTTGTTAACTCACGTCGATTTAAACTAGTGGGTGAAGAGGGATGGTACAGGGCCACGATTTGGCGTTGTCAATGTAAAAAAAAATATTATTTAAATGGGAAATTTAGAGGTGGTACGATTTAAATGCTAGTACGATATAACCAACTCTCCCCTAATTATATGAAATTGAAAAATAAATCAGAATGTTTTCCAAGCTTGTCCTTTAAAACATACTAAATCATTAAATACCGTATCTCCGTATGAGGATGTAGTTTAAATGAATAATTTTATAATATCTAAAATAATCCAAGTAATATGAATATTACTACTTAGTAAGTAGTAGTACTTAGTAGTATCTACTTAGATAACTATACCTATTTTCATTTAGGTACATAACAGATTCAGGTACATATTTTAATAGGTATATAGGAACTGTAAATTCCGTTTATAAATATAGAAATACTGAATATTTTTTTTATATGAATTAAATATCATTACGTTTATATACGTAAATATAAATTGATATTGCGCACCAATTAATTTTGGTCAAACAAGACAAGGGCCTTACCAGCTGCGTGAAGCATATCCTCCCAGAGCTTATATTCGATTGGGTTCATTCTTTCGGTTAAAGTACTCATTGCGTTCCTTGTATGATCCTAGTATGACTTCATATCAGTAATCAGGCAAAAGCATTATATTCATTCACCAGACAATCGTTTTGCTGCTTTTAAAGAGCAATAGCCATCAATCAGTAGACTTGCTACCTCTATTTCAAGAGGAGCGTGTTAAAACATAATATTTGGTACCTGCTTCTTCACTATTGAATGATCACAGTCTGTTTTCTCGCCTTATAGCAGGGTGTTAGCCTAGACAATCGGAGGCCTTTTATATGGGATGGATGTAGATTGTTTCCTCATTTATATCTCTTTGTGAGACATTTATTTCACACAGAAACATTCAAAAAAAGACCGCCCAAATAGTTACCAATAAGTCCAATAATCTAGATATTTTTTGTTCTAAGATATTCCCAAATAACTATTGGTGTGTAACATAAAAAAAGCATCCACTTAACCATATAGCTCACAGTCCAAACACAGTGTAAGGAAATAATGAGAAAAGAAATTTCCACCGCACGATCCTTGCACAGTAACAGAGTCACAGTTTTTTATAATTGGCCTTTATTACAGCATTTAGTTATACATAATCTTAAAATACCACACAATCCAACTATGCAGTGGCAATTAACGTGACAAATATTGCTGTCACTGCCGACATCGTGATTAATCACTCATTTAAACTTTATAAATAGATAAAGAGGTTTATCCACTTTAAATTTAAAAAACCTAAAGCCAAGGATGCAGTTGTTTTCGTTTCTATATTATTAAGCGTTCCAGGACTGTTGGCTTAAAGTGTGACGTAGCACCTTGTCCAGTTATAAAACACAAACGCACAGTAGTCTTTTTAACTGTTGTTTAAGGCGTTTTGTTCCTTAAAGTCGACGACATTCAACTATCATAACTCATAGTAATTCTCTCTTGACAGACCAAAATACGACAATGTGTTTGCCTCCACGAAGGAAATATTGAGAGTTTGGGAATGATGTTTCCACCCTTTAAAAAAAAGCTTTAATAGAAAGAAGCAACTTTTAATGTTATTTTACATTTGTACCCTAGACTTGAGTCATAAAGCCGATAAATTTTTAAACAGTATGCACTTGTCCCAAAGTTTTACCTTCAATATTGAGTTTTAAAGAAACTATGTCTTCAGCTGATACTTTACTCCTTTACCTATCCACGTTGTGATGTCAAATAAAATACATGTTTAGAAAGTTTTACTTAATTATTGTTATGGAGGTCTAATTTTCCTTTAAGTTCGTAGCAATTGTATTAAAGTAATATTACAAATTTTTTCGTTTTCAATAAACTACATCTCAATACTATTCTCGACTTTTATATAGTTTCTTTCTGATATATATTATATCTGTAATTTGTTTTGATATAATCAAATTAAACATGGTATTAAAAATACGGTATAAATTAAATATAGAGGACGTGCTCTACCACGAAGAATAGAAAGAGTTTCAAGAGCACAATAAAACTATTTTTTGCATTATTTTTAATGGGAAAAGTTCCAACAAGCAGGAGGCCTACTTGATGGGCAGTAGACACTGTCGCCCATTGACATCCGCAACATAATAGTATGTTGTGGATGTGTTGCCCATCTTGGTGGTCGAGGAAGAGGCAGGGGTGGGAATAAGGAAATGGCAGGAAAGGGAACAGGGAAAGGGCAATCGGCCCTTTCATTCATCGGACGTAACACACTCATTAAATATTACTTGACGCTGATCTTTTGTAGCAGGGTAATACTTCTCCGATCGATCCAGCGCATGTACGAGTTATAGTATCTGACCACATCTAGGCTCTACCGCCTTTGCATGTAAATGCTTTTTATTTTGTATTTTTAGTATTAGTAACCCCAAGTTATTTAATAGCAACCCTGAACACGATAGAAAGTGAATTAAAGTGTTTATGACTGTATAAAAATTGTGATGATTAATTTCAGCTGAGTTTGTTTTTGATATCATTTGAAGAATTTTTATAGGGAAAACTTGCTGCCTATTTTGTAACGAATTCTTCAAATTAAATGAAATAATGGAAACTGATAAAGGAAGTGCGGACATAACACACAGAAGAGGCTCACGAGAACAGGAAATCTCTTCTCTCAAATCTGTTAGTAATGAAAAACATAAATATTAATGCAAGTACATATAAATTATAATCCAACTCACATGAAATAATAATTTGTTGTTATACTGTTTTGTAATAAAAACAGTAGCCTGTTATGTTATAATTACATCAAAATAAGTTGGCTAAATGTTTTATAATCAAAGTAGACAATGATTGTTCTTTAATTTTTAGTCTATACTCTTTGACTCCTCTATGGTCTGTGCTTAATGCTTGTGCAAAATTTCATTCAATTCAGATCAACTCTCAAAAGAGAGGGAATTGATAAGTAATTTAAGTAATTTGTAAGGGATTGTGCCTAGTTTATTTCAAATTGTGATATTTACCTATTTAATATCCTACTAGCTAACATAGTTTAGTATTTGTAAGTAAATCAACCAGTTACCTGAAGTAGAGATACTCGTTGAAATTCGTCTATGACGGATCGATTTGGCGTACATTGTTAATAGTTGCAGGTTATATTCTTTTTATATTGTTTTTTTGCTAGTGTTTCAAAGTAATAATACAAAAATGGAAAGTATGGATGTCGCCCAGGAAAGTACTTCTTCAGCATCTACGCCCGCAACAGAAAATGGTAAGTTTGTTTAAAAATGTGCGTCTATAAGGACGCCGGTACCTCGCGTGAAAACGTGTTTCTATGTTTAGTGTTTTATTTAAAAGCAAATGTTTTTGACTGTCTCAGGACCAGATAAAAATGTTACTGCCGAAGAGATGACCTCGCGTGATTATTATTTTGATTCATACGCACATTTCGGTATACACGAGGAAATGTTAAAAGACGAAGTTCGTACACTTACATATAGAAATGCTATGTACCACAATAAGCATCTCTTCAAAGGAAAAGTAAGCAGCTTTATTATATATAATTATTAAATATTTCATAAATATAGTAACTTAACTTATAAAAACAACGAGGGGACATATACTTTGATTGAGATTGGTTAAACTTAGTACATAATTCTCTCTATTCATTGATATATGTTTCATAAGCTTAGTATTATTTAATCTTCCCTCTACTAAAAGAAATATTAACATACAATATCCTTACAGACTGTCTTAGACATAGGCTGTGGTACGGGCATATTGTCAATGTTTGCGGCCAAAGCAGGGGCTGCTAAAGTTATAGCGGTGGAGTGCTCCAACATAGTTGACTACGCTCGTAAGATTGTTGAGGCTAACAGACTTGATGATGTCATAGAAATTGTTAAAGGAAAAGTAAGCAGATATTTTAAGCATTTTTTTGTATATAGAGATTAGTATACCTACTGTTGTATATCTACATATATGTAAGGCCGGCAAGGCACTCTGGTGCCTTCTGGCTCGAGTGTTCATGGGCGGCGGTGATCATCGACCATCGGATTGCTAGCCTGCTTGGTTGCCCCCTATATTATAAAAAAAAAATGTTAAATATGTGTAAATTTATACTTTAAAGTAGCAATGTAAGTATTAGTTATCACAAATATAGTAAATGTAAGACTATAATAATATTGTTTTTCACCAGGTCGAAGAAGTGGAGCTGCCTGTAGAAAAGGTGGACATCATTATATCTGAGTGGATGGGTTACTGTTTGTTCTATGAGAGCATGTTGGACACGGTGTTGTATGCTCGGGACAAGTGGCTGCAGCCCGACGGCATGCTGTTTCCTGATAGGTTATTTTCATTTATTATTATTAACAATTTAAATCATGGGTGTCCAAACTTGATTGCATCCAGGGCCGTTAAAATAAATAAATACATTGCTTGGCCGCACATTATTTATAAAATAGTGGTTATAATAATATCATTATAATTACCAGTGTTTGCTCATTCATGTATTAAAACAAAGAAGATAAAAAATATTTTGACAGCCCTGTTTTAAATATTACAATATTTTGAACTTACCAATATTGTATATTAAGATTACAAACTTTTTTAAGCCATTCTTTTTAATGAATTAGTAAACTAACATTACATAGTTCTTTCATATATTCTAATATATGCCTTAAAATGATCACAAAATATTATAACTGTTTTTATTCTACATAGAATTTTATATATCTTAAAACTATTATTGATTTATAACAAAACCTAAGTCATTGTTCTATTACTATACAAGCTGATAATGTTTCTATAATGCCAGATGCACACTGTTCATCTGTGGTATTGAAGACCGTCAGTACAAAGATGAGAAGATCAACTGGTGGGATGATGTGTACGGCTTCGACATGTCCTCTATCAGAAAGGTGGCTATATCGGAGCCACTCGTTGATGTTGTTGATGCTAAACAGGTAATGTTTGTACAGAATTTATATATTTTATTTAGATAATAACTTAAATATTAATAATTTTAATCAAATATTGGTTGCAATGAGATTTCTTTATAAAGTTTTGATACAATAAAAAAAGGAAAGTCAAGTGAGGCTAAGTAGTAGGTAATAAGTGTTGTAAACTGCAAGTTTTGCTCTAACAATATTTAAGGTCATACTTAAAATTAATAGTTTACAAAATCTATGGCATTTGGTTTTATTTATGTATGAACAAGGGCTGCCTTTTTTTAAATTATTTTTTTGAGTCCTAAATTTATAATTATTAGGAGTGTGTTTAGTTTTTGAATTAAAATTTAAAAAACGGTTCATACCCATTAACTAAAATATCAAATGTTCAACTGTGTATGAAATATATTTCATTCCATCTGCCTTGGTCATGGTTGCTGCAAAGTAACTGAAACATCAGAAATATGTAGTTTTTTGAAATATTAAACTAACTCATAGTAATTGGAAAATATTAGTTTGATCTAAATGAACAGTCTTAGAAAATTCTAAATTTTAGAGTCAAGTATGTTTTAAAGACTATCTCAAATGAGCATTAACATATAAAATTCTCAGACCACCGTAACTTGGCCTATTCTTTAGTTTTTTGTCTACTTGTTTTTTTTTTGTCATAGTTGAAACTTCCTGTATCTGATTATTTTTTGTTTAAAAAATAATGATTTGTTTCTGAAGACACTGCTTGATTTTTTTGCTATATATAAGTTTTTCATGACAATCACACATCAGATAAATTGCATTTATAAATTCTTGTATTATTTACTATGATTTTCTAAGTAAATACATGGAATAGAAATTACCATGATAGATGTGTGTGTCATGGGATTCCATTAAAAATAACCTGTCCACCTTTGCTATATTTTATTTAAGAATATTAATTTAATTCTCTTGCTTGGTAAATTTTGATCAATAATTTTGACTCAAAATGTACAAGTACACATCTTTGGTAACTGCCATATTAATTTCAGAATTACATTAAATTAATTATTCAATCCTATGTGTCCTGACAATAATTGTTTTTAAATACATTTTATATTAATTATTTATGAAAGGTACATAGATTTATTTTAAAAGATGTTTTATAGGACAGAATCAAGTAAAGCCATATTTTATTACTTGTTTTATTATATTTAAAGTTGTTACTGAATTCACATTATGGATTCGAAATTGTATGAAGAACAATTTTAACACTTGTTTTGAGGAAATAAGTTAAAATTTATGGTTTTAAATCCAACTAAATAGTCATTTAGATTAAAGAAAGACTTATTTTTATTTATTAATTTCAAAAAATATAATTATTAATAGTTAATTACTATTTGTTGTTATCATTCATATTTCATGCATAGATTTATACTCATTTACAAACAAGGATTTTGGTAGCAGGTATTGATAAAAATACAATATATGTATATGTTATATTTGAGCTAATACTAAAATTGGTTCTGGATTCATATTATTGTTCCTTGTCTCTCATTATAAGCGGAAGTATACTTTTATGGCAATAAATTATTGAAATATTTATATTGTCAACATATAAGTGTTTGTTTGTGTATCATGTTAAATTATTTGTTACAGGTTGTCACAAATTCGTGCTTATTGAAAGAAATAGATCTGTACACAGTCAAGAAAGAAGATCTCAACTTTGAATCAAAGTTCCATCTTCAGGTATATTTAAACAAATACTGATATTATTAAAAATATATTTATAGGAAATTGTCACAAGTTGTCCATAATATTGTTAATTTTGGACATATGAATTCTTTCCTATCTTACCTAGTGGGCTTAAATTTACAAATACAGTGAAACCTGGTTAAGTGAGACATCAAGGGACCTGCAATTTCGTTTCACTTATAGAGGTATTCCATTTACCCAGTGTCTCAGATATACAAGTATAAATAAATATCCGTCTCATTTACAGAGGGTTCCATTAATTACTGATAAACGTACACGTTTTAGTTTCCCTTGTCCTTCAGAACATTGTGATTCAATTTTATGTTTACTCTGAATTATTCTACAAAGAGTCGATTTTGGCACATTAAATTCGGCACAAACTTCTTCGCGTGTCTTCCCACTTTCATAAACGGATATTAACTTCAGTTTTTCACGTAATGATAACGATTGTAGCTTTCGTTTTGGCATTTTTCAAATAAACATCTGTATGATAGTAAAGCGAAACTAAAACTGAAGGTAATTGAAGCTCAAAATTTGTACTTACGTACTTGGAATTACGTGTGGAATTTGTGGGTAGAATGAGTAAACAAACAATGTCATCTCAGTTACAGAGGTTTATGCATATAAAATTTACTCGCTGTCTCAGTTATAAAGGTAACTATGATGATAAATCGAAAGAACAAATCCCAGATATAGAGGCTTATCTCGGCCCACTAACAGAGGTAATTCAGTGCCAAAGTGTTGGGACCTCAGCATGAGTTCCAGTTATGGAGGTTTCTCACTTATCCAGGTCCCCCTTAACCAAGTTTCACTGTAATTAATTAGTGCTATATCTTGCTTCATAAGAATTTAATTTAAGGGAAAATACACTCACAAATCGTCTGCCCGTGATTACGGTTGCTGAAAAGTAGCCTAAACTTCAGGAGTATGTAGTTATCAAAAATAAAATCGCGTAGTATATACGAAAAATATTAATTTCATTTAAATGAATACGACTCTCGAAAATCTTAGATCTTAGAGAAAATAATTTAAATTGATACAGTTAGTTGTATAACAATATGTTTTGAACCCCAGGTCCGACGCAATGATTTCATTCAGGCGTTAGTGACATTCTTCAATGTAGAGTTCACTAAGTCACACAAGCGACTGGGCTTCAGTACAGCCCCCGAGGCTCCCTACACACATTGGAAGCAGACTGTGTTCTACTTTGACGAATATATGACGGTGAGTACTCATTATATGTTTATTTATAGGTATTGTTACAAGATGTTGTGTGAAAGGTGTATAAAGATTGTTACAATTCAATTACATACATCAAATGTATTAAATACTTAATTTGTTTCAATATGCTATAAGCCTTTGAAAGCTTTCATTCGACTTCTACAAGAGCAAACGACTATACAATATACAGTCTTTGATTATAATTCCATTCATCACTGATTATTTCTTTTGTTTCAATAACACCATAATAATACCACCCTACATTTCAACACCCTCAAATTTATATTTAAGTCTCCTGTACCTTTAACAAAATTTACCTTTACAAGTAACATAATTTATCATATTTTTAGTGCTATCATGTCATTCCTTATTTATATTTCCAGGTTAAGAAAGGTGAGGAGATAACTGGTACGTTCTGTATGCGTCAGAATGCTCGCAACAACCGAGACCTGGACTTTGAAGTCGAGCTGTCCTTCAAGGGCGAGCTCTGTCAAGTGCAGGAGAGGAATCACTACCGCATGCGTTGAGACCAAAACCAACTCCAGCCTGCGATGAACCCTCAAACAGTGGACAAACAATATAAAATACAGTGCTATCAAATATCTGTGTACTAAAATAACCCGTGACTATGTGATTTAGACAAACATTTTTGTATATCAGCCCCAGATAACAATTCTCGGTAATCCACTATTATTCAGCAATGTATGTGTATTGCAACTATTTTAAATTTAATATTTAAGTATCCTGTCGCTGTGATGTGAAAGATATTTGTTAACTGAGTCAGTTGTTTTACCTCAGTGAGTTGGACTCGATTACATAGTTGTATAAGTAAAGCCAAAACGCAGTAGCGACGATCGCCTTCATGTTATGTACTGAAGCAAAATGTTGTTTTGCACCATTTTTTTTTAATGTAAGGCAAAAAAGTTTTTTTTTTGTATCTTAATCTATAAGTGAAACTTTCTACAGTTTTGTCGCTGTTTTTATTTTATTAAATTGGAAATTATGGTGGACGATTGACAGTATTTTTATAGTTTGCGATTAAACAAGTTGTGCTAAACTTTTTTTACATTAAAACCCTCCTTGTATGCTACGAATAATATAGTCTGTGTAACATATAGGACACACCGTGGTCTCTGACAGGTGCTGTCATTTTAAACCAGTGCTTAACGAATTTTATGTTTGAATGAATGTATGTAAAAGGCATTTGCCTGTATTAAAACCACATGAACAGTATACTGTGAATTCAATTATTTGTAAGTGTGTATTTTATTAAAAATAAAAATTGCGATGAAAACTGTGAAGATAGTTTCATTTAGTTATGAGTATTCAATAAACCGCCTATATAAGAATTACGAAGGCTTTGAATCTTATTGTATAGTAAATTTAGGAGACATTATTCATAGAAATTTACTTTTAATCGTAGTCTTGCGTATGTTCAGATTGGTTTGAGTTTTTATTATTATAACAATAATGTTTTTCCAATAGTTTTGTCACTAGCAATAACGAGGTAAACTGTACTTCCGTACCATGTATAACGAATTTTTAATAATGAAGTGTAAAACTAGGATATTTTAACTATCATGTACGTGCATTAGACGGGGCCTAACATTTTTGAATTTGTATTAAAATTACAATTAGATTGCCAACGATGTACGAAAAGAAAATTTTAGAGCAAGTTACAACTGACAAGCCGATGTTAAAATATATCAAAATAAATAGCAATGTGTTCAGACTAAAAAACGATTTTTTTATATGTTATCTATGAAAATACTGTAAGGCGCCACGGCATGTTATGTAGGTATTAGAGTATTTTTAAACGTATAATAAAACTTAATACAATAAAGCATTTTCATTTAATACCTTTAATTATTTTGTTTTAAGGTATGTAGAATACAAAAAATGGTATTTCAAAGTTTATTATTGGTTGGTTGGTTAAAATATGGCTTTCATCCGTGCAAAGACGAAGAGGCACGATCCGGTATTAACTTTTAAATGAAATAAAATTTAACCCCCACGACTGAAGTCACAAAAAGTTTATTATTACCGGTATTTTTTTTTATTTTTTCAATTGTCAATTATGACGTACCGAATTTCAAAAACGTCAAAAAAAAACAAGTATTAGATTTGGATGGTCAAGTGAAATTTATTTCGTTTTTAACACAATATTCAAACTTCTCTTGTAACAGTATTGCTAAGACTATCCTATCCAATTTAACACCAAGAATTATTTTCATCTTGTCACACGAATAATAACAGATACGTTCTGTCTTGCCATTATAAAAAGCTAATACATTTTTAAAGCATGAGAACATTAATGTTTAGGGTGCAGCAGCGACTATGGGCGGGGCGATGGCATTCTTCTGTAAGTCGACGCAGCAACAGTTTGTGATCAGATGGTATTCTTGACAAGAGTTAGCGTAGATGAACTTACAGTCCGAATTGCGACACCCGAATAGAGAAACTGAAAAACATTTAAATAAGCTGTTAATAAAAAACAAAATTAAATCCAAATATACTTGACGCAAAGACAATTCAATAGACAATGTAGTTTTTTTACATGGTCCCACTACATATGGAGCGTATTTGGTTCTTATTTCACAAACCTACGTCGATATTATCATACTATACTATTATTATACATTTATCTAAGCATTATAACGTAATTTCACCCATATATTTACAATAAGAGACACTTAGACATAAGAAGTGTGAAATGGACGTAATCATAAAAAGATTCATTTACTAAATTTATATATCAACACTACGTTATCCAACATTATGACATAAAACCTTATTTTATTTTTTCTGTATTTATTAACATATTTTCAGAAAATATTTCCCAAGTACTGCACTAAAATAGAATGCTGATTATAAGAAAGTGTTAGAATTAAAAAGAAGTAGCTGTATAGGTACATGTGCGTGTGGTAATTTTTTTATAAAAGTTTTTAGTCTTATTCAATTATTAGTTACCGGAAAATACAGAACGCAAAAAGTGTTAATCTCGATACATATAGTATAACATATAATTACTTGTATTATTATGGTGTAATATCCGAGAATGTAAATCTGCGTTCTTGTGAGTTGGTATCATTTATAAATTGAGTTCTTTTATTGTTATAGATAATGTAGGTATATCTTATTCTGACCGGGACTCTAAATAAATATTGAATCGCAAAATTTCGTAAATGATCGGTATATATTACTGACAGCAGTTAGATGTAAGTCTTTTGTACTTGCCAGTAAAAATAGCTGTATATTTTGAATTTCAAAGGAACTTACAAGCAGAATTTTCACAACAGCACGAATCATGAGCTTGTTTGTGAGAGCAGTAGCTGTATACTGATGAATCACAGAGAGGGCAGCCGGGATGAGCGCCGGGAGGACCTTCTAAGCCTGGGTGATATCCTGGGTAGTTGCCCCCGGGATATTGTCCTGGGTATCCGCCAGGATAAAGACCGGATCCGCCGGGATAGTAACCGGGATAGTTGCCGTGATAGCCGTTACCGTAGCCGCCTCCTAATAAATAGTCCCATATGTCTCTTATAGTGAAACCTGTTGAATGATTATGGTGAGCGTTAGTGAATGAATGAATGAATGGTTAGTTCGTGGAGTGAATGATACGAATATACGATACAGTAAATAGGTTGATCTCTGTTAAGATTTACTAATTAAATGTTAATTCGTGGTTTCACAGTTAAGACCTTGGTGATGCTCAGTTCCTCAGTCATTAATTTTTTAATTACAATTGTTTTTATGTCATGTAAACAAAAAGTTTTTAACAATATTTTACATATATTCTTGAATTAATTAAGATTTATATTTTTAACGTAAACTAAAATTTTAGTATACATAGCTGCAGATTAAAATATAAACAAATTCGGAATATAAAAGACTGTTATATTTTTTCATTTGACCGTTATGGATCGTAAATAACAGTGTCCATTATTTAATATAGAATTAAAATGAACAAAATTTTTAGATTCTATACATTTGTTAGCGCGATGCATATTCACGAATTTTTGCACCAAAGCTTTAGCTGGTCAATTAGAATTATGTAAAAGCATCCGTACGATGAATTCGTTAAAAATAATGGAAAATGATATATGCGTTAGATGTTATAATTGAAATTGATGAAGTATGTTTTTTATAATGGTTTCTCGTGTTACCGTTATTAGCCCCGTTCGTTCTGTGCCGGCTTATATCGTAATTTGTCTGCTGCACACCTAATAAATGTGTTTATAATATTTATTAAACTATATTAATATATAAATAGACATAATATGTAAAACTATTACAAAAGCATCATATTATGTTTGATAGTTCTTATGCTAGGACATAGTTCTTTCATAATAAGTCGTTTCAGCTTTGAAATTGAATGGCTTATTTTTTGAACAACTACTAAGGAGTAAGGAGGTTCGTACTGTCGTAAAATGACCTTTTTTTCTTTATAAAGGGATACAATAATTGGATAACTTACCGTAACCTAAAGTCAAGACAGCGGCGAAGGCGAGGAAGCTTAATTTAGACATCGTCACTATCTGTATGTCTGTTTGTTTGTAAAATAACTTAAACTACATGTGAACCGTTTCGCGGATGAGAATTGAATGTTAGTTATAAAAATATTCGTCTCAACACAGACTCAGCTCGACCTACCGGTACAGTCGAGAGCGGGAACTATTATTGAAAATATATATTTATTTATTAAAATATTGCCTACTTTAATGAATTTAAAAGACAATGACGATTAAATATACTATAATATCCGATGACGAATATTCATAATATAAATTATACATTAAAATTAGGGTAATAAAGTTTTTATTTAAAAATATTTAGCTTTACATAAGAATTATAATACATTTTATATAGAAGTCTTTTAAATTATTTCTTATATATGTTAATTCATATTATATTTAATACAATAATATGATTGTTGTACGCGACTGTACTTTGCCTTTGTCGGTCTAGGGCTTACTTGTCATTAGGTCCTAATAGGGCCGTTCTCTTAAAACAACAATAATATGTTTATATCTGTATATATAAAAGTTATTTACAACATAATATACATTATAATTATTCATGTATGTATATATTTTAATATTGTATAATGTATAAAGATATTTACTTTTATATATCAAGATATTTTATACTTAAGATATATGAAATTATCAATACTGTTTCATTTCTCAGTACAAATTATTTATGAATGTACGGAGGAAAATTATTATTATTATTTATTTAAAAATGTATGATATGTACATAAGTGTATTTATTATGATTCACCTTATGTAACTGGGTTTGTTTTTATTGATAAATATATTTAACTATTCTAACAAGTTAATCTTTTTTCTATAACATTTGTTACTAGTAATTTGTTTATACGTCAAGTTTACAAGTTAATCAAATGTATTCAAAGGATAGGTTAATGTTTCTTGATATATGTTTCAATAAATGATTTATCCTTGGTATATACTATAAATAGATGTTCTGTTTATAGTTCCCATGTACATTCCAGGGCTGCTAATGTCAGGGTCCGGGTTGCTGACCGAGGTGTTGTGGAAAACCAGTCTTGAACTTGTTCAAACATAAAGAGTTTTATACATATCCATATAAGCCGTTATTGTGTTAAATATTTTTAAAGAATAATGTTTTTTTATTATATACGTAGTAGATTAATGTTATATTTAAATGTAAAAACATAAAGAGGTTTACATATTTGAAAATCTTTGGAGTTTAGTCTAGATGGAAATTTAATTTTTCGGATGTTAATGAAAGATTAAAATACATGAGAAATTTAGGGTAAGGACTTACTATGTAATATATAATGCCTCGTCGTTGTGTAGTGTGTACACGTCTTTATATTTATCAAAACTTTAAATCGACAAGTTGTTAGGTTGCTTGATTAGCGAACGGTAAATTCTTTATAAGTATACATGAGTGTTATTATAAGTACTAATATTACTATTTATGTATGTATAACACTGGATACAGATTATATTAATATCTTCGTTGAAGTGGATAAACTTATTTAAATGTTATATTAAACTTATTCTATATGAATGAAACTAATATTAGTTCCATTTAAACTGCCTAAATTAAAAATATTCGTTAAATTTAATTAATACTATTAGTTCTATTTAAATGAACATTCGCGAAAGCCTTAGATCTCATTGTTTTATCTGAAATTTTGTAACAACAATAAAAAAATAGTAACGCAGACTATAGTAAATGAAATTACTTGAATAGCTCACATTTGAAGCTGTTTCGTTTTTCAAGTTTAAATATTCTTTAATTAAAGCTGACTATTAATTGCGGTCTCCTTTAAAGAAGCTATTTTGCTAGATAGGTTGAAAAAGTGAATAATAAAATAATACTAATATCTCTTAAATAAGTTAATAACTTTCACATGATTATGTTTTTATAATTACGGTTAAAATACAAGATCTTATCAACGAATCTATCTATAGAAAGAAAAATTAAGATCCAAATCGCTTGCGGACCGTTATTTAGAATGTTTAACAAAGCAGTTAATAGTGACTCTATACTTTAGATGATGAACTAATATTAAACTATTTGAGAAAATTAATTTCGAAAATGTAAAACTCCACATAGCTTTTATTTAGTAGAATAAAAGAATTTTTGAAAATCAATCCCTTTTATAAACTTCGGAGTATAGTTTGAATGAAATTAAAAAGCGATTCAGTAATCAAGATATATATGTTTATGATATACATGTTTGACTTGTAAGTTGTAAGTAGGAGTACTGTCATCTGCTTCATCTAACTCAGAGACTGCTAGTGAAAAGAATGATACAATATATTAAATACGATTTAATAAGTATAAGTATCTATTATATGCATGATACTTGCATTGTAATTTACTGAAATATAATTTGAGACTTCAGTACTATTTAATAAAGATAAGATTGAAATAAGTATTAATTGCAATATCCTGAACAGTTGGTTGCGGAGTTCCTAGGACTTCGACAGATCACTAGAGCTGTCTAAAGACTGATTTTATACTTTGGATGCGTATATACGTTTGTATATGCCATACTATCATACTAATATGTGACTTCAATCAATAATATATCAAGCATTGACCAAGAAATAAAAGTATTCTTATAATAAAAAGGCTCACTCCAATTAGTTAATAAAATATAAGTAACACTTATAATCCCTCAGAATTACTTACTGGCTAAAACTTTAAGCTGAAATATTGTCTATATTAACGACTTTTAAGGTATTTTTTTCACAATTAGTAATTACTTAGTGTTCACTTTATTCTGATTCTGCTTCCAATGTAGATACGCTGAATTATCCAATGCTAGTTCCATTTCCACTATCTATCACTAGGATTTCCACTATACCTGACGATGTTTCAAATGAAATTATGTTATGACTACATACTTGATTTTATTTTATTTCTACGTTTCCTGGACTTTCGATTACTTTGAAGCAACCGTGAGACGAGATTTCATCTCATCTACCCGTGAAATGTGAGATGTAAAAATGAAAATACTCACGGAAATCTTAGTATTATGAAGTTATATATTTATTAATTATTATATTTTATTTAGATTCCTAATTTATTATTTTATACATACAGGTGGTTATAGAGATACAGTGCTATAATTAAAAGAGGCTACATAGTAGATTTTTTAATTCTTATCTTTAAATCTTTCTAAGCAATATACAATTAATAACTGGGATGTGTTAAGGTTTATGAAAATTACTTTTTTGCTCTCACTATATTAAATCGTCAACTGTATATTTGATTTTCAGGGCCAAATTCTTTTAATTATACCATAATTTATCGAAGACTGTGTTATGTCATTTGTCTGCAGCGACAGAAGGCATAGAGAAAGAGAAAAGCTTTTAAATCTCATTTAAATGTCTAGCTTGCACCAAGTTACATTCATTTTAAAAGTATAATATATAAGTGTTTGGAAAGCAAGGCAGGGTAAACAATCTTATAATGTAAGTGTATCGACATTTCAAACAACACAAAAAGCAAAGGAAATGAACCATACTATGTTGACGATTAAACAGTATTTAACCCGTATATAAATGACAAAGTAAATAGATAACCCAATACTTATTCAGTTTTATATTAACAGCATCTTTTGAAATCTGAATTTTCATGAAATTCAGTGAAAATATATTCCATATTCAATAGGATGTTGAAATGTTTTTAATGAACAAAAATTATCATCATCTTGTGCAAACATTAATATATAATGTTTATAAAATTATAATTTTAATATTTATAATTTATAAGAAATATTTAAATGCAATAAATTTTATAGTATTGAAGTATTATTTGATCATATTAGATGTGAAATCAAAATTACGTTAATTAATGAAAATATTTTATATGTAATCTTGTATATAAAAACAATTTCTTGTTTTATGTTAAGCTATAAAAGTTATTATCATATAACTAGGAGATCAATCATAACATTTTTCGCAAAGTTCTCGTTGCAAATAGTGTGAAGTGACTTGAACAGTTCAGTACTAAATCGTGCTCTTGGACATTGGTTTCGTATTCCGGGCCCTAACATTGAAATTAATGGTCCGATCTAAAGTTTTTTTTTTTATAAAAACCACCCCCGATAGTTATTTGTGCGCTACTAAAGAATAAAAAGTTCAATTTGATAGGAAATTCAGTTGCCGAGATCATCTCTGTGGATGAATGACTTGACTCGCCAGTAAAGCGTTTCATTCGCTTCATTCAATAAACAGTTGCTTTCATCGGAAAATAAGTAGAAGTAAATACGATCAAATGGGAAACGGTTGTTATTAAATTAAAAACAATTTAATTCTTGTAACTTTTTCTAATAATAATTTATAGTAATTAAAAATACAAAAAGACTACAATTAACAGCGATATTACATTATATAGTAGTAAAAATATTTTATTAAATTTGTTGTTCGCTGTAAAACATGGTGGCTTCTGAAATCATTTACCTACCAATAGACTTTCTAATACATTTTGTTTAAAACGTATGTCTAATTTTCTTAAAACATTATTTATATCTACGTAAAAGCTTGCTTTATATCCGATATGCCTAAGAAGCAGTTAGCAATCAAAATTGAATCTAATCTAGTTTAATATATGGTTCAAGTTTCATAGCCCTCATGATGTCCCCAGTGACTGAGCAGCGTCCTGCCTGCATGATGACGCGCGGATCCTCTCGTCCGGAGACCAGCTGTTTGAAGTAGTGTTCATTGAGAGTGAATGTAGTATCAGGGTCATCATCTGGCTCACCTTCGTACACTGTCGGCTTGTTCAGATCCAGAGCTGAAATGAAAGTCAGTCATAATGAGATCTAAGACTTTATTATTCATTTAAATGAAACTAATATTATTCGGATATACTACACGGTCTATTTTTGTAAACAATTACATATACTCGCGACGTTTCGGTTACTTTGCAGCAACCGTGATCACGGGCAATCGGTCATGATATTGTAAATAAAGTCTATACATTTCACCCAGTCTGCATTTTTGTATTATTTCTCGTAGTAAAATGTTTGATTGCATTTTATCATTTTCACATGTTCTCATCCCTTTTAATGTTATTTTCCGAATATCTCAAATTATTTCTAATTAAATTTTACTTCGTACCTAGAAATCAGTACATTCAATTCCAGCAGTGCTAAATATTTAATTTCACCTCAATTCTTACTCTGCTTAGAAGATACTGTATATATAAAACTGAAGAAACATCTTCCTCTAAATACACTAGTTTTTAAGCTTATAGTCTTAAGTTAATAGATGTTTCTGTATTTTTTTCATATCACATATAAAATTGACTATTATATTCATCTAGTTTTCGCAAGAGGAACACATGTAATATAATTAATTAATATTTTATTAGTGTCAGTATAAACCTGAGAATTTTAAACTGAATAGCGATTTCATCAAACTGTTTATTTTTTTAATTAATAATTAGTGTTCGGGAATGTTGTACCGGATTGTGTTGCCGGTTTCTGGTTGTAAATTTAATCTTTCCGGTATAAACCATTCATTCGACCATACTATGTGGTGCCGATTCTATTTAACAACACGCGCTACCTCATGTACTGAATTTTATATGTTTTATTTCGTTTGACATTTCAGAATATAACAATAGAATTATTTTAACTAACTTTGGGCCATTAATACACATAAATTTGATGACAAACCTAAACCTTATTTCTTCCAAGTAAAACATAAATATGATAAGCTATTTAAAGCTTATTTTTAACTTACTCCAAGAATAAACCGAAGTTCCTTTGATGATGTTAAAGAGGAATACACCACCAAGTTCCCTGGCCTTCACTGGATCTACACTTTCAACTCTTGACTTTATTCTGGTGACGAGATCTGCTTTGCCGGTATTTCCTTGATCACTCTGAGATGCGCCCTTTAATAAACAACAGTAAATGACATTAATAAGGTTTATAAACATATTTAAGTAAGTATTTAAATGTGTTGTTTGAAATCATTCACATTTTTGTTATCATCATCAGCTTATCAGAGCTCACTGCTGAGCCTCAAAGGCCTCTTCTCACATGTAAAATTTGAGCATTAATCACCACGCTTGCTCAAGACGGGTTAGTGATTTCAAACTTATAATGTGAAAGTATAGGTCCAGGTTTCCTCGTTATCTTTTCCTTCATCAGTCAGTGGTGTATAAATATTGTTTAAAAGTACATATGACTAGGAAACATCATACTTTTGTACCTACATTAAATTGCTATACTTATTTGTATGACGTCAGTGCTGACATTGCATTAATTATATGGAAGGCTATCAATATACATAAGTAAGGATAACTGTAACTAAATAAATTTTTTAACAGAAAAACCTTGAATAGGAAGAATCTTAAATCTTATAACACGATATATAAGTTCTCAAAATCTCAAAGTGACTAAAACATAATTAACTTAAGTACAATTCCTTCCTAAATTTCCTATTTTTTTTTGAATTTAAATAAGAATATGAAAAGAACAAAGTAAAAGTTAATTCAATGATTGTATTAACAGTTACTCGAGCAACCAATAAACATTTTTTTACCGTTCTTAATATTTTCCATATCATAATTATGTTACATAAAGGCGATCGTAACTTAAGTCTCATAAAACTGGTTTTAAACGTGTGTTTAACACTGTTTTACAACAAATACTCATTTGCATACACATTGCGTGTGTACTTAAAAGTTAAAACGAATTGTTTTAGGTCTTAATAAACGACACATACGAATAAGCAAATCTTAAAAGAAACAGACTCCTTTTTTGAAGTAGGTTAAAAATACTCAATAATTTCTGGAATTTTCTACAAACAGATTATCAATATGTGTTTGATTGATTAAATTTCTTTTTGCGAATGCAATGAAGTCTATATGAAAGTAAAGATGATATGAAAAATGATTTATCGCTGTCAGAAAAACATAATGAATGAAATAAATTAAGTGATTACATTCATATAAACAGAACAACGATTACTTAAAATATATTAATCATACACCAAACTTATGAAACAACAGTGTAGGGATTATTTTATATTATTCAATATAAAATGGTGTGAATATTACAAATGGAAACGATTTCTGGAAAAACACAATACTTAATCTACAAATTATATTATCTAGATGGATTAAAAATAGTTTTAGTATTTATGAATATATTTTCTTAAGGCGATTAATAAAGAAAATACAAGCTTTCTTCAAAAATAAACATAAATAATAATTATGATACCGCAAAAGATATATTTTCTTACAAATACTTAAAGAGAAATGTATGTTTAATATAATGTCAATACTAATATATGTATTATAAAAGAGTTTAAACAAAGGTTTTATTTATTATAAAAAAATACCTTTATGTTTTAATGAATATAAAATTATATATTATATTGTACACACTCACCATGGTGTATGTCAAGTTCCGTTGTGGCCGCGTGGAGGCTGGCTGGACTTTCACTCTTACAAAACGTAAGATGAGGGTGACCATGATCACCTTTAAACTAAAAACTCGACTTAAAACATACAGATTAATACGTCTTTCGTTGAACTATTATATAATTTTATCTTTATTAAATTTGCTGCATAAAAATATGCAGTTTATTTAAGTTATAACATATGTTATAATTTATTCATGTTGTAGAAGTAAATTTTCAACTCAATTTAAAAGTATTTTCCTATGAGAATGTTTATTCACGTAATCTTAGGAAAGACATATAACATGGTCACGATAGCATCGTATTTAAGCATCACGACCTACTCGTATGTCTCCTTTGTAATAATTTCACTTTTGCTTATATTTTCTTTGATTTGTGTTAATGTTTTGTGAATTCTTTAGTTAATTAATTTTAAATTAATGTTTGGTATAGCATTACAAGAATATACTTTTTGTAAGTTCGTATATATTTTGTTATTTTTTGTGCAAGATTAAAATCAAGAGCAGCTGATTAGTAAGATTATGAAAAATACTTAATATTCTTGTCAGGAATAAAGGATTAGAAAGATCTCATTAAATTTAATAGCTTTTCTTAAAGGTAATCATTTGTAATATACTTAAAAAAGTCTTATACCAATTAAGATATGTGAAAAGATAATGTCTTTAACTCAAACTCTGTCCATAAATAATAATTAACTTCGATTATTATTCAACTGTAATCAATGTTTAGTTTCTAAAATAGAGAATTTGATGTTTTTAGGCATTTTATTTCATAATAATATTTTATATTATCAAAATTATACGTGCTTTTAAATTGAACTATAATTTTTTTTCGGCTATGAATCTTTCTTATACTATGTAATGATTTCTTTTTACCATGATCACAGGAAGACGAGATGAAAGTTTCCGTGTCTTTTTTTTGTCGTTTACCGGTAACGATATTTTTTTCTCGCGTCCTCTTATTAGTGACGTCATCAAATTAAATACAAAGATTTTCTAGTTGTTTATTTATTATAGTATTATAGTAATAAACAAAATGTATGTAGTCTGTTAATACAAGTTCTTGGTAATAGTAATGTTCTGGATGGATTCAAATCTCGCTAAGAACTGCAGACATAGCTAGATTACAGGCTAGTGTGTTTTGAAGCCATTTGATAATGTTTTGTTCTGAAATTAGTTTTATTAATATCAAAGAAAGATATAACTATTTATGTAATTCTCGTAGGAAATTGCGTCACGTCACTTAAAACTCTTAAAAGACTTTCATTGTCATTTTGATATTTAATAATTTTCAGATCAAGGAAATTAAAAGTAAAGTATTTTGTTTTATGAAAATTGTTTAAAATATAAACATAATTATAATAATATTGTTAATACGAGTGTTAATAATGGCCGGCCGATATTAATTCTATAATGTACGTGATAAAGTGTAAGCATTGTTCCACAATGCTCGTATTTCTCGGATTTATATTTGTTCTGTATTGTGGTGCAAGTTATGTATTGTATAGTGTTTAATTATTGATATATTTTCCTGCTTAACGGTTCGTAAATAAATATATATGAAAAGTAAAAATAAATTGTTAAAGGAGAATCTTTTGAAGTCATTGTCGTTACCATTTTTATTTGTCGTTTTTTAATCTTTAAAGTTGTCTCCTTGATTGCAAGGATATTTCCAAAAGATTATTGAATTAATACCTTATAAGTGATTTTTTAATTCGTATATTTAATATTTGAAGCAATAATAAGTTATAGTTACTATAAAAATTTTTTGGATCAACTGCCAATTGATTTTCAATAGTGGGTATATATTTATATATAAAATATATAAACTAGGAATTGGTTTGTCAGTCCGTCGCTTGTAACATAGTCTTGCGTTCGTTTTAATTATTTATCAATATCTGGCAACTTTTAATATTTAGTAATCCGTGTTTAAATAAAGATTTTTCTGGTAAGTTTTGTGAGTTATTTTTCATTTTATAAATATCTAGCATCTATAATCCAAGTTTCTAGGAGTCGAATAAAAAGAGTCCTTGCAAGCTTAATCTCAGTTAATAATATGTACCTAAGTTGTATTGAAAATTTCGTTTATTGGCATCAATTCCCCTAACCAAGTAGGCTATAGAGTATACTATTAATCTAGGATCAAAAAAAGAGACGCTTCAACAAAAGAAATATTCCCTTTTCAGAATTTTCTTTGAGTACTTTGAAAAAACTACAGCCTTTTCATAACTTACCATCTTACACTACTTACTGAGTCTCTTGTATTCTATTCATAGATATAAGAATGTAATTAATTGCTCCATTGATTAAAATGTCCTAAAGTTTATTACGTAAGAAAATACTGAAGTTTCGTGACCTGAAAAACTGCCTTTAAAACTATTACAAAAGAATATAACTGAATAGTATATTAAATTGAAAATCTTAAAGGCTATATAAAGCGACCTCTTCTTGAATATTATCTCAAGATTAAGTTATGACTTGAAAGAAAACGTCTTTGAGCATTTGAATCTTACTTAAGACAAGAAAATATAGATGGCGCTGTTCATAAAAATGGAGTTATGACAAATATTTATCCGTGATAACTGGAGCGTGCAATTTTATTTAACTCCGGGAAATGGATGTTTAGTTTCAGAGTTTTGACGTTTCTCATTTCATTGTTAAATACAACAGGCGTCCGGGCCACGGGAACGGCCGGCATTTTGGTGAAACTTTTTTCATTACATCCATACACAAGTGACAATCGGTTCAAATGACATATATGTAGCTACTTCATGAGATGGGCCATTAATTAAGAAATAATGGGTTCGGGCAAATAAAAACGTTGACGTATGCAAAATACTATATGATTTCAGTCCGAATGAAGCCATAGCATAAAAAAAGAATGGGAAATATTTTTGTTTTTTATATTTGTTAAACACTACTTAGTTTGGTATCAATACTTAATCTATTTTCTATAGCTAGGTTATACAATAACAATATAAACCAATAATTATTTTTGCTTTTTAATATGCTATTAACGATTATAAAGTAAGTATAAATTTGATTACAGTTACATTTAGACCACGTTACAAGCTTGAAAGAAATAAAATCTGCATCAAATATTGAAATAAACTTTCAACTGAAAGTTGAACGTGAACTAATGAACACGGACTAATATTTTACGTTACAATGTTATATATCAAAGGAAAAAGTTAACATTTGTTTAGTGTTTTGGCTTTGTTCCTGCTGTCTGTGTCAATAATTTATTTGTCTCCGAGCCTAGGATCAAACTTCGTGACCTCTTAAATTATACGTTAATTTACCAGATTACCTCTTAATTAGATTCAGCATAATTTAATCTTGTTTCTTATCAGTGGAGTGTGATAATGTTTCTGAGATTATTTGTACAGTTTTTCGGATGTATATTTTAGATAGAAGTTATATGCATCGGCTGCAACGCTTGATAAATAAAATAATTATTAGAATTTGAAAAGAAAATATCGAAGAATATTTTGATGAAGAATTAAGAATTTTTTTATCTACTTCGGAACAATTTGTTTTGTTTTCCATATAAAGTAGGTACACCATTTTGTAATACTTAAAATTTCTCGTTCAACGTGTCATAATTATTTTTTTTTTCACTTATTATAGAATTTCATATTCTTTTGAACATATCATCTTACATTATTCGTTTATCTATTTGTTAAAGTCAATGAGCATGTTACATTTTGTCAAAACAAACATGTACTTATGCGGAAACGTACTTCGATACATTAAGTGTTATTTGAGAAACAAACATGAGGAAGATGAAACAAATACACCCGACAACATTAACGTTAGAAAATTGGCGTCGTATTTTAATTCTATCAAGAAAGTATACATGATAAGTGCAAAAAAATATTTGCAGGCTGTCAATACAATGTCAAGCGATTTTGAACCTTAAGAATATGTCGATAAGTGTTTTTAGTTTGAAATAAGGGTGGTAAATATATTTGTAAGAACAATAGATTATTTGGGTAGTCCTGAACAAACGCAAGCCACTTTCTAGAGACGCGCTTAACATGTTGCCAATAAAAAAGTTGTTTAGAATGCGTAATAGAGTTCTCAGTTGTTGTTTTCCTTTTCTCGGTAAAGATTAAAATGTACGCATTCCTCTTATAATAAAGTTATTGTACATATACGTTACTTCTTACATAAGTGGTTCAACAGTTTGTTATATGAAATACTTAGTTTTATTAAGAAATAAAGAAACGTGTTTGTTTTTAGTTTCGTTGATTTTTGTGAGTAGTTTTTATTGGAACTTAGGAGATTATTCATGAGTTACTCGATGAATATTGAAAGTGCCCATTAAGTATATTACTTTTTATTCCAGTCACAAATTATTGATTCATTTTATATAAGGTACCTTCGTTTTATATTCACAGATGTTTTTTTAGTATTCGAATTTATGTAGGCGTCGAATTATTATTTTTATCATAAGCAGAATACTCAAATTTTTAGTAGGTACCTACTATATTTGTAAAGTTTATCATATGATATATTGAATATTTGATTATATTACGTTGCGTGTGTGAAGTTTTGATGTCTATTTGTCATTTGTCAGAAATATAAACAAGTTTAGAAGAAATATTTAACAGATAAACTATGAAATACTATCTGGAGTCGTGTATACATATTACTCTCTTGGGGAAGATCGGTTTGTAGATTGCTCTCTCTATAACATCTATAGAGCGAGTAAAGAAAAGAACAATTTAATATAGCAATAACAATAAACAGCGTTATTGTTATAAAAAATCAAAAGTTAAAATAGAAAACCAACAGCAATCAATCGTCCATCCAATCTGTTGCTAGGTCATTCTTCTTAACCAATATCGTACATTGAGGCCGCGTTCCTCATTTCTATATACGACTATTAGAAAAACACAGAGCTATATCTTTCAATATTTCCATTGAACAGGAAAACGTCAGAACAAAACACTTCCTATACGAAAACAGTTTTTAATATTCCGACGGCGCTACCAACATGATGCTGTATCCATTCATGAATTTATGAATAGCATTATTACATAACATTGGTTATGTTTACGATCCTATTACACTGATGTATTTGAGTCTTGGACTCATTTATATACAGAATATTTTAAATCATAACCAAAATTATCTTGTTTATATATATGTATAAGATATAATATTGTGATTTGGATGACACAATCAATTAAAAGATTAGTTTCTCTGTAAAAAAAAACGACATTTAAGCTATGAATTTACAATGTCGATTCCAATAAATTAAATAAATATGATCTAAATGAAACTAATATTTTTCGGATGTATTACGCGAATTTTATTTTTGATTATAAACTACATACTCCCGACGTTTCGGTTACTTTAAAGCAACCGTGATCACGGGCAGACGAGATCTTGTATTAAATCCGAAAGTATTAGTTTCATTTAAATGATTACTCGTGAAAATCTTAGATTTCAAATATGATCTATTTTACAAGTTCTCTTCTTGGTAACAGTTTCTTTATACTTTATACAATTTAAAATGAACCAAAGATAACAATATTTGGAGTTTGTTTATGACACGTCAAGAAAATTATAGTTTTCTTTCCATATTTAGATACATATATATTTCGATTGATTCGAACCATATTACCGCTATGAATTTTAACTATAAACCGTGTTAATTAATTTATGTGATACAAATGTAATTAAACTAGTATTTAAAGCGAATCAAACTAGATTATCAAAGCTTCAATTGATTATTACAAACCTGTCAGTCGGGCAATAACAGCAGGCGGCTAAATAAGCCGGAAATTACAGTTGGGAGAGAATTACATATTAAGGTATTAACACTTACATAATACAATGTTATAAGCTTAGAATCTATTTATCGTAGATCTAAGTATATTCCAGATTTTCTGAAGTTTCTGACACACAATTTAAATGAACAAAATCCCGTTTAAATATGAAAAGTTTGAATCTGAGTATATAATTAGATGAATAGTCGCATAAAGCCGTCCAAGTCACTAGCTTTCAAGTTGTAACCGCGTTGACGTGTGGATATTATGGAATTTAGCGTTGATGACAATATTTTACAATCCACCAAAGTTATAATCTCATGTGTATGGAAGAGAAGCAAGTAATAAAACATGCAAATAGACGGCGAAGTTATTCGCAACTTTAAATTGAGTATAATTCACGTTTAACCTGAGAGCTGCCCCTTCGGTGTTGTATTAGGAATTTTGATCTATTTTTATATGAAATGAAAAAGTATTTTATATTTAATATGTAGTTTTGAGTTTCTTAGTAAATTAAAGGTAAAAAGTAATGCCGTCTTTGCGTACAAACAACCGCAGTTCGGTGCGACGAGTGGCTCGGCGTTATGAAGTGCCACTCACCATCTCAGTGTACGCCTCTCAGACTAAAGTCTGTTTCGGTCTGTAATTAAAAATCCTGAAAAATATCACGAACGTGACGCTCCGTGTGTAGTGAACATCTCGTTTAAACCTTCAAGTATGCAGCAATCAAAGTGAACCGTTGATGAGACCAATATAATTACAATATCCAACATATCGGAATTCAATATGCAGAGCCACTTATAACTTAATTAATAGCAACTTACATAGCAACACTAATCAATGGGACGGTCGGTAACAAAGGCGGTAACGTAAGCCGGTTCAAACTGGGCATGCAAAGACGCGGCCACAGGGGAAATTACCCCGGCCGGGTAACCGGGTATCCGGGTAATTCGTCCCTGTCCCGTCTTACCCTACACGACACGTCAAACCTCCTTAGTGATTCTGACGGAATCGGATGGATTTATTTGGAAGGCTTCGAAATCATAACGGGTTTAGATGTGAGGAGTCTGATGTGTGTGAATATTAAAGGGGTCGTGTTATTTTGATGTAATATTTATGTTTTCGTAAATATCTTATTAACTAGTTTGATACTGAAATTTCAGACATTTTCAATATACATACATACATCTTTATATATATAATTCTTCTGTGAGTGTGTATGTCACTGCTCTCAAACGACAGGACCGATTTTGATGAATTTTTTTGTGTGTGTTCAAGGGGATCTGGGAATGGCTGAGATTCACCATTTTGTCCGCTGGACAGTGTTTTTTTAATTTATTTTTAATTTATTAATAGTTGTTGATACAAACGTTTTTTTTGACATTAGATTTGACAACTAACTATTATGTCAATCATTCTGTCGCATTTCAAACCACGGAGATTTATGGTTTTAATAGGTAAACTCCAAAAATATAAATAAGAAAACGTAACAGATATTTCTTGATTATAGGGCGATACGAAGTTCGCCGGGTCTACTAGTATGTATATATAATAAAAAAATAAATAAAACAAGCTATTATTAGTCGCTTTTAATATGTATTTATGCTAAAGTTTGTTGTGGGTTCGATAGATTGAAACTCATTCAAATATTCATATTTTCATCGACAGATCAAATATAATTGATATATCATATAGTTATTTCTGGTACCGGTTTGATTAAGGCGTTGCTCTTACGTTCAAGCGAGCTACCAGTAATATAAGTGCTGCTCTTGCTTTCCAGAGGCTTGGATAAAGAGTTTGGTAGAGATTGGAACGTTGTTGAGGATATTAAGCTTTTTGTTGAATTTATTTTTTTTGGTTCCAAAGTTTTTTGGGAGGCGCTGGTGGAGGGTTGCGTGCTCTCAGTAGTTTCGGCCAAAGCTTGATTGGCTTCCTCTCGACTAGCTTCTAGCATGAGTTGTTGATGTTCTACTGTAATATACATATATTGATTCTAAATATATTAAGTTTTAGTATGTAATAACTTTTTTACGATAAAAAAGCTTAATTTTAGACACTTATAATTCTACTGTTAAGGTTTAATAGAATACAAATTAATAGGTTTTTCTTTAAATCAACCAAAACCTTCATAAAAGAATAAAGATTTAAACAAAGAAATGTATTGTTATTTTAGTTAATAAGTATCATAAGTCTAGTTAAAATACGAGTTACGTACAAATGCTTGTAAAACATTAACCAACAATTATTATATATATTGTCAGAATTAAGTAAATTAAGGGCGATTTCAATATAAACCATAAACTAACTTACTGATACGTCGTATAGCAGCTTCTATTCTTCGTTCGAAGATGGTACCGACCAGTAGAAATAGTACCACCGCCATGATCACGGGACCGTAGAACCTCCATTCCATAGATATCCTTACAAAGATTTTATTTAAATGAAACTAATATTATTCACATATATTATGCGTGCTTTATTTTTGTAAAGAACTACATACTCCCGACGTTTCGGCTACTTTTCAGCATCCGTGATCACGGGCAGACGAGATGTGAGAGTCTGACAGTTGGTTTTATTTATCATCTACCGATTTCTTAATGTTCTGGCGTACCGCTCTGGATTTTATGATAATGAGATCTAAGGCTTTCGCGAGTATTCATTAAATGTAATTAATATTTTTCGGATTATACTACGCCTATTTTATGTAAAAACTACATAAATTCAATATAGCAGATAGCGATTATATAGCACCTGAGATCCCCTTGTTAAAAATATCCAATGTCTTTAACCACAATGTTAGACCTCAAGACAGAGGTAACGCATTCTGCGTACGTATAGAGCAAGGACTCGTGAAAAATTGTAAGTAGATGAAAAATATTAAATAAATCGATAGATACTTTCATCTAGTCTATTTGTAATCACGGTTGCTGTACTGTAACGTCGGATAAAATGTGAAGTAATATAATATAAGTCCCATAGTCTACTCGAAAATCACATTTTCGTTTAAATTTTGTGCTATTTCTTTCAGAATTAAGTGATTAAAAACTAAATTAAACTATCAACTAAACGCTTTTCTATGTGTTTCATATATTTTAACTTTAAATATTTTATTAACGTAAATAAAACGTAAACGCGATTCGTATATCGTCAAATTGAAGTTCAGCAAAACGGTTTTCGTAAACTAAATGATACTCAATAAAGTTTCGAGTTTCGTTCGAATGTATTCGTTTTGTAATCCGACCATTATATATTCGGGTCGTTTTTAACAAGCGCGCTAAATTTGAGGGAGGGGACAAATTGGCTTCGATGTTTTACGTTAGATAATTCTACTTGCGAACGCACGTGACGAATGTGACGAGAAATTTAAAATAACTCTCCCCTTTTTAATTCAGAACTGATGATATAGGAAGGAACCAAGAGATGTGTTTTTTACTAGACTCATATATTGTTGTTTGTAATGATACTTTTATTACTTACCTGTAAATTTAATCAGTGGGCGATTTGTATGTATTTGATGCAGATAAATGATTATTTAAAACAAACTGACTATTTCGTTTTCATTTCGAGAAACGTGACCGACTGGTTCTATTACAATAAGATTGAAGAATATTTAATGTATTGTTATGTATTGTTACTTATTTTTTGACATATTTGATGGAAGTGACGTTTTGTTTAAACGTCTATTGCATGAGATGTCAATCAGATTACAGATACTAAAAACTAAAAATCCGATCTATATATTTCTTTGAAGAAAATTGTTTTATCAATACATAAGACTATTAATATTAAACTATCTTTAAAAATATAAAATGTTTTAATATTAGTAGTTTTACTTAATAAAAGGAATATTTTAATAATGAGAACAAATTAATTCAGATCTATTAAATCTTCACAAGTAATTGAAATCGTAAATAGGGACCGGCTTAAAAAATTCCATACATAATAAACAATTTACGATATATCTAATATCTATAAACATTAAATTGGTTTATGTGTCATAAAAATAGCAGATGGAAAGGGATGGCACCATAAAGTTAATGTGAGAGTGAAACAGTGATATAATTCCGTATCCTTTGGCTCAAAAATTACTTTTTTAAATTGCAAAACCGTATCAGTTTTCTGTTTAAACCAATGACGTTCCTATTTAATGTATTTTACATTGGAAAACTTCGCCTTTACCCGATGGCTTTCAGCGATAAAACTGTGGTGCACTCTTATTAAAAATACTGCCGATATTTTAATTTCAAAATGAAATCCATTGAATAGTTAAGCCATCATGTTATTAGAAGATTCTAGAAAAACTGCTTTGACTGATCTTGGAGGCGAGATAATCTCTTAGGATCACCCGCTATTTCACGCCTTTCTGATAGCTCCGACGAATGGTTTATACAGGAATGAACGAAATTATTACTGTACATTTATTGAGTTATTATTAATAAATTTATGTTATATTTAGTGTTATCCTAATATTATTACCAAAATATGCAACATGCTTCATTATTTTGTTTAATTTTTTAGTTTAGTATCTAATGTTTTTCATGTACATACATATGTACTGTATACTGTATATATTGTTTCGAATGAATATTATAACTATAATCTTATATTTTATAAAGTTAAATTACTTGTTTATTTTTAATAAATTAGTATACTATAATCTTTTTATTTTCTAGAATATAATTTATTTAGTAAATAAAACATTGATCTTGTATACGACTTTATTTTATATACACTCAATGGTTTCGTTTGATGTGACACAAGCGAAATGGGGGTCCTTTTTTTGAATATACGAAAAAAGTAACAAAATACAAAAAGCTCCGGTTTTTAAAATGATTAGTTTTTTTATTATATATATTTTATATTACTATCACGACCTGTATAGAGCGATGTCAGGGGACTGGATGAAAAACTTGTGCCCTTCAGATTCGTCCGATATCTTTGCCTTTGTGAAGAATCCCCGGGCTGTCGATAATATGAACTAATAGTTATATTAGCTACACATTAATATATATAAAAGAAAGTCGTTTTAGTTACACTATTTATAACTCAAGAACGGCTGTAGGGATATTGTTGAAATTTGGTGGGGAATAGCTTAGTACCAAGAGACGGACATATGATATTTAATTCTGTTCGATCAAAACAGCTTTAATACATGGTTATTTACGCCCGATTAGCTAAACATATATTACTAATTCCAAAATCAACGCTGCCGAAGACGCGGGCAAAAACTAGTATATATATATATATATGTGTGTGTGTGTGTATGTTGTAATGAAAGTCAGTTATTAACTGTTACAATTATGTTAGGGATATAGTACAAGCGTAGTTTAGTACAGCGTTTAAGCACAGTCACTAACAGATGGTGTTTCAACTTGAACTGTACACAACAGAGTGTTGGTTTACATTATATGGTACTTGGATACCGCAGAAAGTATATACTATTAAGTTATTGTTAATATGATTTTAGAAATTAATTTTTTTTAAGAATTAATTAAAAATCAAGTTAATGATGAACTTATAATTGATATATAAAAGATAGTAATGGTAAAATAACCTTCTATATGTACGTGATTTATTAAATATATTTCATGAGTATTTTATTTAAATATACTACAGTTTCATAGAGAGCGCGTCATTTTACAGTGGAGGATACGCGTCATATAAAAAAAAGGAAATTAAATTGACGTTTAAAAAGCCATGTATAAAAAGCAGCGTTGGAATATTCTTTAAAATGTTGAGCGCGTAGTTTTGAGCTAAACTGGAGCAGTCAAACTAACGAGCCGCTATTCAAGTAGTCACTGACCCGAATTAGATGAGACCAGATCATGGTAAACTATACACAGCCTCCGGGTTTGTCCGCTAATATCGAAGCAATCATAACTTGAACTCGCGGTTGAAAGGAATATTACGAAGTTGCAGGTCGACCGTTATGGCCAAACACGAAGAGTGGTTTTTGGTTTAAAAATAATTTGATATGATTTATTTTCTGCCGTTTATTGGAGAGGAGTAAAAATATATTTTGATAAAACATTTTTATTTCTCGTGTAAAATTTATCCACTATAATATGATTTGTTGATTCGATGTAAGTCAGGGTAAATTTCTTTGATTCTATATTTCCCTGAACCAGTGGGCATAAGTTTGATGAGTCCACATTCCAGTGTGAAATTCTAACGCTATTTATACTATCATTTTTATTACATTATTACAAATACGTGTTCATAAATGTATTATGTCCAATAGTTACATTCGTTTTCATAGAAAAAAACTTTATGATAGATTATTGAGAAGTCAACCTTTATATATATTATATATTTTCATATATTGGTTATTATAAATTTAAGTAAAAAGATGATCAATATGATAAAAAATACACGAACCACTACTGAACATGTGAAATTCCTCATCGAGAAATAAATTCATTTTAACTGTTTTTATATAATACGGCTGTAATTAAATTTGGTAACAGAGAATATAACATCGAGCGATTTTCCTCTAGCAGTTTTGGAAGAGTTTATATTTCCAAAGAGCTTATAGCTTAGCTTATTTTTCAATCTATCCCTAATTTTATTCGTTGAAATAAATTTGAATATTTCTCCTCATACTCCCTATTTTGTTTATAAATTTAAAAGCTATGTGAAATGAGAAAGGTATATATAATTTTGTCATGTAGTATTACCAACATAACATATGTGCGTTCAACTCGTGTACTTGTTAATATTAAGTGCGCTATGTTTCAGATAGTTCGAGAGTTTCACAGAAGTCTTGAAGTTGTCGTCGTATGAGACATAGAAAACTTCATAAAATATTGCCCGTGTATAAATGTTCCGCACATTTTATTCTGATATATTATATTTCTTGGAGGTTGTTCAGAGACTTGTCCTCTGATGTAAATCTTAAAATAACCGCTATGATCACGGTTCTGCGGGATTTAAGGAAGCTCTTATATCAAACATACAGACTTATCACGCCTTGGTTGGGTCTCGACTATATTCGTATCAATAAATCAAATAACATATCTAAGCAACATAATTTTTTGGTAGAAATGTTAACCTTCCCATTACCAAATAATTAGGAGAGTAAAGGATGTTTAGAGGGATCTCCTCGATTAACCACATCTTATCATTCGACCAGCGTCCGATACAAAAACAATTGACACGCAACAAATCGACCGGGATTCGGGATACTTACGGGATTCGAGATCCGGGATACGGGGTTCGGGGTACGGTATACGTTATACTAGATACCAGTTGTAATCACTAACTTGCGTGCAAATGACGGACGGGATTCCATAATAAATATTTAAAGATTTTTTAATTAAAAAGTTACCAAAGATTATAAGAAATAAATAATTTAATATTTGTCATAATCATTTATTTTACGAGAAACACTATGAATAATTCATTTTTAATCATCTCTCGAAAGCTGCTGGATATATTTATAAAATACTTTTTGGTTGTAATTAATTATTTTCAGAACACTAATTGCAGAATGAATTATTAAATATTTTATTGAGATAAAAAAATGTAGTAAGGAAGATGTTAATAAAACAATTTGATAAAATCCATCTCAGTTCAGACGATTGTTCTGTTAAATTCTAATAGTGTTATAGGCATTATTATATTTTTTCTAGCCTAAACATAGAAATGCAAATTTTTTTATGTTTCAGGCCTATCCTTTCTGTTGTTCCAAGCAGTGAAACCTTTTTCTAAACTCCAGAATAATTTGTGGAAGCACTTGTGACAGGTACAATGGAAACGAAGCATCTCTAATTGCTACGTGGTTTGAATCAGAAGATCGTCGATTGACCCAAGATTAATTCCACCGAAATAGTTGATAGCTTTCAAGACGACTTTATGGTGCAGTTAACAGTCTTTAAGTTCGCAACTCACAAGTATTCGCAATTCGGAAATAATGATTCTAGAACTTCATTTTAATGTATAATTAAATTTAAATGAAACTAATATTTTTCGGATATACTACGCGTGTTTTATTGTTGTAAAAAAAACTACCTACTTCCGATGTTTCGGCTACTTTTCAGCAACCGTGATCACGGACCGACAAAATGTGAAATATAATTAAATTTCCAAAATATTACTTTAAGTTCAACATAGTAAACGTTTTGTGTGTATATTATAAAATATGTAAAAATATTAATTAAAACATTTTCCAGCTTACTCCAACGAGTAATTTAATATTACTTAAAGGCTAACAATAAAAGAACAAAGTTTTTTTTACATCTAATTTGAGCGTGAAATAAAATTTTACGTAGCAATATATTCTCTTAAATCGTTTTAAGTGCTCTTGGATGACGTAAACACGTATTTAATTACTTAGGATTAAATACTGAAAAAACAATAAAATGTCTCCAAGCAATAAATCTCGTTATCGGAGTCTTGAAAAACTAAACGATTACCTTATTATTACTTGAATAAAGAAGATTGGTTAATGTTCTAGTATACAAGATAAATGTTCATATATGTCTATAGTACTAAAACAAAAGTTATTACATTCAAATAGAATTTAAGACTGATACTCGACAGTAATAAAAAATAATCAGTTGACACACAGAAAAAGACAATTAAGAGAATTAATAATGAGATGCTTCAATTAGATATTATTGGAAATATTTGGTTGTGTAAATAATGTGCAAAATGTACACATTAATATATTTTATGTAGAAATTTCGCAGAATGATGGCATTATGTCCAGAGGAACATAATATCTCCTTAAAACACGGTCTTTGTTTATCAGGATAACGACATATAAATTACCAGCCATTATTGACCTTGAGTTTGATCCCTACAAATAGTGGTAGATTAGGCCTATCGAAACAATAGCATTCATTCCAAGAGGTTTTAATAGCGTATATATTGTTGGATTGCGCCCAAAATGAAATTCATTGTGCCGAAAATGAGTTCTATTGTGCCACAGATGAAACAAGGCAGGAAAATTACGGAGGTCCCGGCCGCTGGTGTCACTTATTGAATACAGGGTGTTATAGAATTTGGCCGGTTTTTTGTTAGTTGCATTTCGTTGCTGGTTTTCGTGCAGCAGAACCGAGCACACAATATAACAGAAAATTCAAGTTGCGTAATAGAAAAACTGAAAGTGGGGCAGTTTGTTTTTATTTCGTATACAAAGACCTTTGTGGATGTCCGCGCCGTTGTGCGAAACTAGGTTTATTTTTGATTTGAAGTGAAGAGATTTTTTTTTAACGCTGACTTTTATACAATTTTAAGTAGAGCGATAAAACAATTTGCAGTGTTACTAGAATTAACTATTGTATGAGCAGGATTATATTTGTTTTTATGTGATAACGGTCTAGAATTCAAGTTAATGGTTTCAGTGAAGTTAATAAAAAAAATATATGAGATTATTTTTGGCTTCGAATAAATACACAAAAATAAAAACTTGTACAAACAACTGTAATATTACAAAAACATATTAATATTTTTAGGAAGTATTGTTTATGTGCAAGTGTTAATGAAGCGTTATTCCCGTGATGATATTTAATATTTCAATAAATTAATCGAGATATTGTCATTTACGCACGTGTCACCTTGGTTAACAAATTTCTATATATTATTCCTCACCAAACGGGAATTGCAGAAACTTAATGAGACCATTATGTGTATAAATATACATATACTATGTTTTTATAAGGGCACCGAGTTTCCTTGATCCTTTTTTGGAATTAATGAACTGCTCAAAGTTTATGTTTGAGGATACCTCAACACTTAGTAACTGAAAGTGATTGGGCAATTCCAAGAACACATTCTGCAATATTGGAGTCAAGGTGAATAGACTCCTTTTGACATTGTAAAGACATACTTATGTTTTGATGGCGTTAAATTTCACATGATTTATATCGTCATTAGAAAACTCGCGAAGTGTGAAATTATTGCGCTCTACCATGGCTTTCCTTTCCAACCCCATTTGATGTTGTTCTATAACTGTCCTGTCTTCTATATATCCAAAAAAAACGTTAATGGAACTAAAACTTTTCAAGAGATGCCGAGGGGACTTAATCCAGAAGAATCAATGCTTCATTTGTTCAGACTAGCAGCAATTAACAAGAGCTGTTAGAACACTGACCATCAGAAAATCATAAATTCAGACAATGATATCAGAGTATAGACGCTGTCAAAAGCTTTCAAAACGTCAGGTGAAACTGAGCAAGCTTCACCCTGATTCTCTCCACGTCTCAATGAACAAGTGATGTCAATCACTGAGAAGATTGACATCTAGGTATTCTATGAGTTGTCCGTTTAATTGACGTTCAATAATTAGAACTGTCATAGGTACTACGTATGCAAGCTTCTAGAATCTATGCACTACACCAGTTACAAAAGATAGATAGTACAATCGTATGAAGAGATAATTCGGTTTATGTTTTCAGCCCTATGTCTGGTATACCATCCAGGTCACTATATTTATTCACGTTAAGATTAAAGAGAGTTTTCAGTATCCATTTTGAAGTAAAAAAATCTGTTATAAATAAACCGCAGTTACGAAGCGAAGTGATAAAAATAATAATTATTTTATTTTGTATGTAATACTTCTAATTTTGTCTCTTGGCAGAGTAATTAACGTTAATTGTCTCGAGTTACCTAAACAATAAGTTCAATCTTTAAATAAACAACTTTTATTTCGTGTATACTTGCAAATTTAAATTCAAAACAAAAATTATAGAAGGATTAAAAAAATGTTGTAGTTGATGTCGAGTATGTATAAATTAATACATCTTTTAATATTAGTATGGGAGTGTTTTTATTTGGCTGGGAGTGAGATCGCGTGCGAACGAAAAATATTTGTGGAAAAAGTTGAGAACAAGCTATAAACGAATGTAGTACATTCAGGAACGGAACGATCCTGGGATGAGTTATGAGTTGGAGGAAATTGGAAATTTGATCAAGTTCACAGTTCGTACTAGATAATAATTGAAAATAATATTGTTAGACTTGAATTCAGAACTAATATACTATGAGTAATCTAAGTTATTTCTGCTATTTTCACCTTGAGGTGTGTTATAAGGATTTAGTAAAAATACCGTAAATTCACCGTTGCCCTGTATTTTACGAAGTTGGCGGCAATTAAGAGGAATGTCCACGGAAATTGAAGCGATTTCATTTCTTACCTGAAGAACCGTAAAACATTAGGAGAGGTTGCTAACGCAATTAGGGTAAACTAGAAATAGGGTCGAGAAATATTTTAGATCTCACTTGTTAACTAAAATATTACGAATGTTGAATAAAATGTAAAATAATAATTGAATTTTATAATTAATTTAATTATTTTCTGTGTTGTATCTAGTAGGCGGAATATCCGCGACACGTATGTACATTTTGTGGTCTACCAATAGTTTGGTCGTGTCGATTAGATTTCTGGTAGTATGAATAAAATATATTAGCCATATAACTTATTAACCAAATCATAATTATGGTGACTCAAAAAGTACAGTAAATGACAGTTATACATTGACCGAAAACTACATATTTCTTAGTAAAATTTATTTATACCATTTTACAAACAATACACAACTAGGTGTCAGTGAAAGTCTCTAGTATTAACAAAAGCTGCTTAATTTGCTCGTTCTTGTCTTGAATTATCTAAGCATGAAAGCCTTACAAGACAGCTTTAAAGGACTTTCAGAGAGCTTAACGGTTAAGGCTTAAACTAATTTCATCTAAAACATCTCTTAGTAACTAGCATCCCGGTTGACTAGACGGCACTGTTCTCACAAGATGCCTTGGGACATCCTAATTAGGAGTTGTTCTTGTACTGTTTCGACACCAGACAAAGGCTCGTTTACAATAAACGTTCACAATTATGTACTAAGATAACATTATTCTTTGTCAACATCGATGTGGATTCTGTAATAACTTTAAGGTTTCCGTGCTTCTGAAAGAAATGGGCTGTTCCGTTGCCCTTTTGTCTGCCTCACAATATATTTTATCACAAACGCGAAGTGATATAAATATTATTTACATTTCCTTTTCACAGAAATAAGTTTAGTAACTATTTATAAGTCTCATATAATAAGTATGAAGCTTAATAAAAAAATATTAATACAAGGTTTTCTGTTTTTATTGTAAGTGACAAAGTGTTTCCAACATAACGTATATCCAATAAACGTAAATATTGAGCGTCATCCACTTTAATGAATGGCCAGTGTGCTGATGAAAGCCTTTCAGTGAACCAATCGGACTGTCTGACTCTTTCACACGCTGTGAAAGGACCGCAGTTTAAGACGAGTGTTAAGGGAACCCTAAAACGTTGCTTATAAATAAATATACCTCTAACAATAATATTTATTTAATTGATAAAAATGTACAAAATTAAATGAAAAGATAACACGCGTTAGCTTCGGATTTGTTAATTATGTTATTATTTAAAAATTCAATAATTAAAATAAGTTAGTTAGAGTTATTTTCTTGTACTTTTTACATTTTGGTTTCAACCGTCCAAACCACTCAGTTGTTGAATTAAATCTCCAGAAGTTAATAAGTCTTAAAATATGACCTAGTTAAGGAAGAGTTAATGTCACAAACAACATTTTAGCCGTCCATTTTCATTTGGAGCTCCCTCTTTATTCTATAAAAGACTTGCTTTCAAAGAAACGTTGGTCAAAGTCACGATGTTTTGACCAAATCCATTTAATATAATTCCCGACACTTTATTTCAATATTTATAATATCAAAGTTTATATCGTGTCGTATGCGAGAATATAATATTATATCAGTGAAAATTCCCAAAGTGAGCCTTTGGTATCTCCTCTACCGAGGTCTGAGAATTTATGACCACTTAATATGAACGCAGGCTTTTTAGAGCTGCAGCGAGTGTGAGAGGTTCCATTCAATAACATCGTGGATTAAGAGTTATGACTCGGAAAATAATATTACATTCTTTATTTAATATATTACCTACTTAGTTTTATTCTTGATATATGAATCTAGTCATAATATATCAATATAGATGAGGAATTAATATTAAAAATTGTTTCTTTTCCTTATAAATATATAACAAGTTTAATTATAAATGAACACTATCTCTTGGGTTCGTTTAAAATTAATGAAATATTTATGTCTCCAACGTATTTTATATTGTTTTTATATCAACCAAACCTTATATTGTCATGACACAATCATATGTACAAAGTTCGTGTATTATATATGATATGAGTATTGTTTATTAAAATTAAATATGATATACTTCAATGGATAAGTGCCCAATTTTCCTCTCGACGGATAGAATTACCCGCGAGCTATTCCATGTAACAGTTGATTTGTGGTCGCTTGAACCGAACCGATATTATTATTAATGGAACATTGAAACGTTGGATCTCCTTAACGAATATTTAATATAAAAGAATCGCTTTCAGATCCTACAAATATCATATTATATTATGTTATTTATTATACATTTTGGTTGGAAATGTAACTGTACTTTATAGTGGTTGTGATAATAATCTTATAAATGAAACTACAATAATATTATTCGGATTCGTCATCAGCCTCTCAGAGCAAACTGCCGAGGAAAGGGCCTCTTTCTCACATAGGTTCGAGCATTAATCACCACGCTTGCTCAAGACGGTTTGGTGATTTCAAACTTATAATTGTGAAATTATAAGTCCAGGTTTCCTTACGGTGTTTTCCTTCACCGTCTATCAGTTGTGTCTAAATACTCTTAGAAAGTACATATACTCGGAAAAATCACATTGGTACTTGCCAGAATCGAACACGAGAGCAAGGCCCTTTAACCACTAGGCCACAACTGACCATTATTCGGATTACTACGTTTATTTTATTATTTTAAAACTATATACTCCCGACGTTTCGGTTACTTTTCAGCAACCGTGATCACGGACAGATAACCCCTAAATGAATACTCGCGAAAGTCTAAGATCTTAATATTCTTATTTTATAAAGACGTGATGTATGATTTTAATTCAAAATCTGGTTTTTGGAATAAGATAAAATATTATTTTACCAAATTAATGCTGTAGTATAATAATATTGTACATAGTCAGGATTATCAGTTTGAAATATTTTATCATAATTATTTTAATTTGATTCAAAAAATGAGTAAAAGACATACAGTAGTTTTCAATAACAATGTATATATTACGTCTATAATAAAGATCTGGACACTAAGATATATTTGACCATATAAGTATTTCTCAGTCGGTACGTGCTTAGTTTAAAAGGCAGACTTTAGTTAAACGTTAAACGCAATTAATGTCCCAAAAGTTGTATGTACATTTGCGCGTCCCTTAATTCACTTTTGAATTAGTTAAAAAAACACAAACGGAATTGCTCTAATTAAGCGACCCTTTAAGTTGATTTACGATTTGGTGTTTTGCTGCTAATGTTCTACATCCGTGAGCTGATTTTTCATGTTTATTTTGTTACTTAAGAGTTAAGACCGTTTTTTTTAGATTAAAGTGATGATATTCATTTAGTATTTTATCCTACATATCAAGGTAAATCGCGTAATTATTTTGGTTCTTAATTATTCTAGTTTAAATGATTTTCATTTGCGTTTATACCATAATTACAAATAATTGAAATGGACAATATGTCACACAGCGTTTAATGACTAAATCTAACGAGCTGTGAAAATTATTTCGTCAAAAGTTATTTAACTAGAATAATTATTAATGTTGGCAACACTAAATTTGTACGTCACATTAAAAAATATTTTAAGGCATTATTACAGTGTATGTTAATAGCATTGGGTATGAGATTTATAAATATTAAAAGTATACAAAATACAAATGAGTTTGATTTATTTGTATAAAGGTTACTTTTAATTTTGCGAGCGAACGCTTAACTATTTCTTTATAACCCATAAAAACGTCCGCCCTCAGTATTTATAGGGAAAGGCAATTCGTTTGATGAATCTACTGAGTATACATTTAGTAATATTAATATGTTTTAATATTTTATTAATCTCTTCTGTTTAATGTGTGTTTAATAAATTAAAGTTGTACGTAGCGGTTTCTGAATGTCGGCTTGATCGTTTTGGGTATGGTCATTCGCAAAGTTGTCAGCACTGTTTAAAGACAAGTCCGATTACTGCGGTCAACTGCTAGTTTGATGGTCATCCTCTCATTCTACTGAAAGTAGGTTTTCGTTAAGCAATTAAAAATCAATGTGTTGTAATCTTTTATTATTTATGTAAAATTATGTTGAGTTATAAAATATTGCATAATATCTTTATCGTTTAATAAGCTGGTACGCAGCCGTTCCCTAATTGTTATATTAAGGACGTGATGATTTTATAAATTTTGTGACAAAAATTACTTCACATTACTTATATAGGTTCTTAGGTTATTATAACATTGAAATTCAAAATAGAAATTTAGCTTTGAAATATAAGTCTTGGAGTCAAATGTTAATAGTTTTAATTTCGTAAAAGATTGGATGTACTTGGTTTGGAGTAGACACTCATGGAAGATTGACTTAAAGTTGTAACTACATAAGTCTTTTAAATTTTAGTTTTATTAAGCAAATAAAAAAATTACCTAGATCAAACCAGGAGAACAATATCTTTAGGTCAGCTACAGTCGATCACAACACATTCTTTGACAATTGTACTATCAAATAAAATAAATAAAACTCTCAATAAAAGTTGTTTGAGTAACATTATAAAAATATGAACACAAATGTGTTTTGCTTTAATAATATACTTACAATTTCATACATGTACATCTCATTAAAATTTGAACGCTTCTTTTGTGACTGAAGAGTATATGTGTATACAGGGGAACATGTTTAGGACCTTATACGAGTATGTTTGAATTGAAAGAAACCTTGCTCAATATATATCACCAGGCTCTATCTTATTATATATGGAACTATAACGCAAGATAACTCTCCTTATATGAAATTCCACTAAAATTATATCAAAATTCCCTCTCTGTATATCCAGGATCGACGTCGAGGTGAAACTTGAAAGGAATCCTTGAGTATAACAATATCAAAGTAATAAAATTACGTGTTATGAATGTTTGGCTTATTCGAATATTGACAATATTACAATTTTTTTTTTCGATTCCCCGCCGCAGAAATATTACCTGCGTATCAAAACAGTCACGAGCCCGTCTCAATATTACGTGTGCTTATCACGAGAAAGAAGGTATGCCACGTTTTGAATAATATAAACAATTTGAATCTCCTTGTAAGATTTTCATTATATATGTATTTACTTATATCAATAAATATTCGTTATGAACTATGTAGTTGTTGTCCGCGATATCGTCCTAGTGGATATTGGAATTTAATTCAGAGGTACATAAATAGTGTGCATTAAAAAGGTAACTGAAAAGCAATTGGCTTAAAAAAATACGACTGCTATTCCTTGACCTCGCTGACTTCACAGAAGTAACAGTGATTTTCGGTGTGAATCATTAATATTAGGATAATTTCACTAAAATCGTACAGTAGTTTTATATGAAAGAGCACTAACCAACTATTAATGCTCATAAATTTATGAATTAATTAGATTTATAATGACGAGCGCTATAATAATGTATTTATGTACCAAAAGTTTGTTTTTGTGATGCACAAAGGATAACTTATCTCTTAACACAGATCTCTGCTAGAAACTGTTTTGATATAGGAATTACAAAAGTGACAGCAGAAATTATAATTATTAATATAGATAAAAAGAGAATGAAGAAAATATGTACTTAATAAGCATACAAACAAATTAATAATAAAAATAAAATCTTGATATTATACATACATACATACATACATTAATATATATATCATACCTCATACATGAATGATGCCAATAAATAAGAATGTTTATAACTTTTTTATATGCCTTGCCTTTATATTAAAATTAATTAATAAATAAGTAATTTCTGTTTGTGTCATTAAAGTTTAACTCCAGTTAATGGATACTCTAAGAATACTAAGTTGGAAGTACTCAACACTTCATGTTAGAAATCAATTACTATAATTAATCCTTATTATTACGTTAGGTAACCATTGAATATAACCGGTATATAAAATAAAGCTTTGATTAAACAGTCAGAGCTAATTATCAGTTTTTTTTTTTACACAAAAATAGACAAGAAGGAAGTATTGAATAATTGAATTCGTTAAGATTTTTCTGTTATACAATAATGTAATATTTTTTTGTATGTTTTTTCTTAAATATAAAACATTTCATTTTTTTTAACTTTATTTAAACATTTCAAAGGAGGGAAAAACTGTCGAAACGGAAAAGTTGTATGTAAGTACAACTGAGCAAGACTTCTCTTTTTAATGAGATACTCCTTATAAAGTCAAAATATTTATTAAAATAAAAGTAGTTTTATAGGTGGTAGAGCCTAGCTGTAATCAGTTACTACAGCTCGAACATGGGCTGGCTCGACCGTCGGGAGTGTAGTTTTTAAAAATAATAAATAAAAAAATAAATAAAATACGAGTATATTAGTTTCATTTAAATGAATTCTCGCGAAAGTCTAAGATCTCTTAAATTAAAATTGACTAAGTTGACATTTCTATTAACGTAGATAAAATGAACTAAAATAAAAGCTACGTTAGTTAAACAATAGTATTGAAGTAAAACAACTATACAAATGAATTAAAATAGATATAAATTCTATAGTAAATTAATAAAAACAATACCTTCACATATTGTTTTTCAATATGACCATAAATGAAAACGTTTAAATAGTACTATACGTGCCAGGGATATCCTCTTTGATAATATCAATTGCAAAATCCAATTACATTTTTGTAATGGAACTAAAAAAATATGACAAAAATATATATTTTTGTAAACACAAATAGTTTTGTTGGAGCATTTAAAATAAATATGAAATAGATTTGTTTAATATCGATGTTAGTTTGAAATAAAAATTGATAGCTAAGTGATAAAACATGTTGCGTGTTAAGGTGTAGTTGGGATTGTGTTCTACAAAATTGGAATAGTGACTATTACTGAATACAAAGCAATTATACATATATATCGGATTTATGGCATTTTTTTTTGTTTTTAAAGACGTCACTAATGTCATTTCTTCTAGAACGTTCCATGATATTTTAAAATGAAACTTCAATTGTTCTTAATGTTCCTGTATTTCTCGAAGGTTCTTCATAATCACATTCTTCAAATTTCCGCACTAACTGAACTCTGAACTCTGCTGTCGTGCATCCAGACGTCATATTTATACCAAGATTTAAACATAGTTCTATTCTCCTTTAAACAATCTTTGATTTCGCTTTACTTTTAACTATAATCATGAATACTAATATTTTTTTATAATAATTGATGTCAGTCTTAAGTTATTTTCATGTCGCGTCGTCATTAAAGTTCATAGCGGCGATATATACATCGTTAGATGTTATTATGAAATATAGATAATAGATAATGGCTTGCGTCGCTAATGGCTTGTATTGATTTTAGTAATTAATTAATACCTAGGCCTATAAACATATATTTGGATATCTAAATTAAATTATTAATATAAAAGTTGCTTCAAGTAATATCGCATGTATGATTAAATACTTTCATTGTATAAATAATGATTAGTATGAGTTTTATCTACGTCTTACCAGTTATAAAAATACATTGAAAGTCTTGGTATTTTATGAACTACATACATATGTTAGTCATACTAAGGGTATTGAATATACTCTTAACTAAATTTGATTGTAATTAATCTTATATATATATATGTAGGAGTGACATTTATAGAAGTGGTGTTTAATTTTTCCTTAACGTTTACAGAGGGTGCGAAATTGAAAGTAAGTATAAGTACGTGTTTATACAACAGAGAGATCCGAAATTATCTGCAGACAAGACGACACTTGTATTTGTATTAAATCTGAAAGCAAGTCTTCATTTCAAATCATTAAGAGCACTATTTATAAGTTTGTTAGCATAAGATGACTTAAATAAATGTAATAAGATGTAAAATTAATATAAAAGACCGTAAAACTGTTTTAATAAGCTGAACCTTACTGTTACTAAATTATACAACAATGTAGCCAGCACAGCTTAGAGTGAAGAGTGAACTTTAAAAACGGTACATTAATCTGTCTTTATGAAAAATCGCACTAGAGATACGAGCTAGTAAAGTTTTAATGCGGTTTCCTTCGCCAATTTTTAAACGATTAACTCTTCTGTGGATTTTTTAAATAAGATTATGATATAGCATATTCTAAAAAATTATAAACATTATAAAATATATAGAGGAAAAAAGGTTTATTTTCTGTTTTAATCTGTGATCTAATATAATCAATGGAAGTACACCCGCTGTTGACGTCTTCGTGTCAAAATTGCCTCCCACCGAACAATTCCAGACGTCATCTGTATTTGATACAGATGTATTTTAGAATCAGGGTCACTGTATTGTGATTGGGGATATTGTCTCAGTGCGTTCATTTACATAGCGGCTGACAATTGAATCTGCTCACTCGATTAGCTCTTGATTGATCGGTTTGTTTCCGTTTCGACCTAATAAACGATTAGGTTACTTCGATTTACTCAACCCGTCATATTTATATTGATACACTAGTTTTTGCCCGCGACTTCGTCCGCGTTAATTTCATCATTAGTAATATATGTATAGCTGACCGGGCGAACTCTATTCCGTCCTAGAGGCCATTAATAATCAGGTTTTTCCTGTTTCAATTGAACAGAATGATTGACATATTAGTTAGTTGTCAAATCTAATGTCAAAGAAAACATTTGTATGGGAAATAGAAAAGGGCTGTTTTTAGGGTTTTCCCGGAAATGAATCAATTTTTCTCACCTTTTATACCTTCCCTGAACCTCCACGAACATTTCAAGACTATGATAAGATAAATCCGTTCAGCCGTTCTCGAGTTTTAGCGAGACTAAGGAACAGCAATCCATTTATATATATATATATATGTAGAAGATTTATTGTTTTTATGCGTACTTCGCATCTGATAGAAGAACAGGTGGAATGGCGATATACGATCTTTATTTACGACACAACGATATGAGGTTTTCGACACAAAGTGGAATTTAATTGTCTATTAGTTGAAATTGAACGCTGGGAACCAGCGATTCAACGAAAACACAGGGAAGAGCAATTAAAAACTTCATAACATCCGAGTGTTTCCACTGAGTTGTTACGGCACTGACGTTAATGTCAACTGATTTGATATGGTTATTTAAAATTCACGACAAACAAAACAAAAATACGAAAACCATTATAAATTCTATGCTTTGAATATAGGGTCAAATATACTTACATATATTGAAAAGTTTATAAATAATTCCATTCAAATCAGTATCGAATGATCTATCTTTAACCGAAAACCTATAGTTCTGCATCCAAAAACAAGGCTGCATTATCGCAAAAGCACATGGGCTTGTACTATGAAAAATTCATAACCTATGGCAAAGAATATGAAATATCATATAAATAGTATTTTAGCTACTTAGAGAGGAACGCACTGAGATAATATCGAAATGAAACTAAAGAAATTATTTTATTGAGTTAGGTGAACATTGGATACAAAAGAATTAGTCAATTTGAGATTGATTTAGTTTAGCTATTTAATATAGTATGATTTCCAAATAGGAACAATTTTTTTCAATATAATTATGTTTTAAGTGTATATTGTAATCGTAACGAGGATTTTTTAAATGTTCCAATTCTTTGTTAGTAATAAAACGTTACGTAAAGTGAGCGAGGAAATGTGCATTTCATAGCACTGTTGTCTTTTATTATATACGCTCACTATTGGAATATGACATTAAATAACAAATTTTATGTTACTTTTTTTGAAAAACTTGTATGATTTCTTTAAAATCTGTTATTTTAAATAGTTTTAAAGGTTTATTAAGTATAGAAAATATGTGTGTTAAAGGTGTATTTTGTGTTACTTTATAGGCAATCGAAAATACAATGCTTTGTCCACCACTTGTTCGAATTGCAAGAACGGAAAAGAGGGCAAATTGAATATGTATCATAATTAATTAGTGTTTTTTAAAATTTTCAGTGTTAGTTTTGCCTTAAATTATGCTATTATAGACTACTTTAACTGAAATGAATCTAGTATCTATATGATGAGCCCCTATCTGTTTTATTTTTATAATTCTCAAATATTTTCTAATAACCTACTTGAATACTACGAAGCTTACTTTACGTAGTAGTTAATTTACTCTTTTAAAGGACATATTGCCTTTAAATAGGGTTCGTAAATAACTGTGTTATGAACATGAATGAATAAACAATCATTTAATACAACAATTATATCAACAAAGAAAACAGTCATAAAAAGGTCTCTTTATGTTAATAATATATGAAATAACAATATTTGAGATTATATTGAATATCTTAAAAAGTCAGTGGTGGCCTAATGATTAGGGGGCTCGTCTCTCGTCGCCGAGGGCGCGGGTTCGATCCTGGCCCGGGCAAGTACCAATGTGATTTTTCCGAGTCATATGTACTTTCTAAGAATATTTAGACATCACTGATTAATGCTGATTCCCAAAAAGAGGGTTGATGTCAGGCAGGCGGGCCGGTCGTAAAAACAAATAGCCAAAACTATTCACAACATGTAAGGCAGACCCTGGCTACAGCCGGGAAATTGCCAGGTAGAAGAAGATTGAATATCTTAAAATATGAACAATAATTTGTATCATATAAAAATGTAATTTCTAAACCAGCTTTCAAATAAAAATGAATGAGATTTAAATCGGAGAATTGATGTTATCCGCATATGACGATATATCTCATTTATAAAGCATGTGATGCATTACGATCTATTGGATAATAAAATTATGATGACAGCAAAAAATATATTGATTTTACATCAGATAAGATATTGTGAATATTATATGTGATTTTGTATATTGTTTTAAATGAAAAATATTTATGCAATAAGGTTTTTTGCTTGTAAACTTTTATCTTTTAATATTAATACTTTTAATTTTTGAGACTTAGTCAAGTCGAGAAAATAAAATTTATGATACATATTGTAAATGTTTACTTAAAATTCTGTAAATGCTTTAATAAGCAAAAAAGTTTCCATGAAATAATTCCAATTTTAACAAAAGATATCTCGAGTCCTTTTCTGACGAATAAACGATTTCTTTCAAGTTATAATTATATTATTAACTTTCCTGAATCCAAACATTCCAAAGATAACAAAAATCTTTTTATGAAATCGCCTTTTAATTTACGATTAATTTGGCCCTGTTGAGGAAAATACCATTCTTAAGCCAAATTACGCTACGGATTTACGTTGGCGCTCGCTCCGCTCGGAATTAAAACGAACAATACTTTATGTTGTTCGGAGTTTATAATATTAATTATACGTTATTATTAATTACCAATACGTTATTGTAGCCAAAGATATTTTTAAATACTATTTACAATATATTGTATTGAGATTGAAATGAAACTAATATTTTGCGGATATACCTACTACGTGACTTTATTTTTGATAAAAACTACATACTCCCGACGTTTCGGCTACTTTACAGTAACCGTGATCACGGGCAGACGAGATGTGAGTGTCTGTCAGTCGGTCTTGTTATTTAATGGTGGTATGTAATATTAGTTTCTTAGATCTCATTTTATTGAAATATTAGGATGGGTAGAATTTATTGAACCATATTTAGAACATCAACATAGAATTAAAATTATATGTTGTAAAATGTTATTTTTGGAAATGTTTTTATTTTCTGTTAACTGTTAATAATTCTTTGTAAGAGAGGCAATGAGTTGAGTGAATTATAGCCGAATATAAAAATATTTCTACGATTGCGCTATTTAAACGTATTTTTTTTTTTTGATATTAATATTTAAAATAATTACTTTCAGAATTTAACTTTTGACAATGTCAAGTGCGATAAAATAAAATAGTAAAAGTACATATAAATTATAGTATATATAAGAGTTTTATACAGTATATATAATAAGCGTAAGTATAAAAATTAAAAATATAATCGTTACCAACGTCATTTCAAATCTAAGATGAATCACCACGATTTAAGAGATTTAATTTGTATGATATTTTTCTGAAATCCGTATCTATTTTATAGTCTTAGTAGTTTGTTCTTTGTATTTATCTGAATATGTATGAAATGAGTTATTATAGCACAACTAAAATATATGTAGCACCAGTGGGTTGCAAATAAACACTGCATACCCTACCCATACAACAATTAAACCTATATTGTTTAATTCTTACTTACATACTTTTAATCATACATTACGAAATACAAATGTTTACAGACATTTTAAATGTCATTTGAATCACGATTTGTTAATAGTGCCATCTATCAATGTAAAAACGAAACATTTTCGATCGGTGACTCCTAACTGCTAGCGCCGCTATGCAGCCAGAGCGGCGGTATGTACAACCACTCAAGGACGATCTACAAATCTTGTATATGTTGCAGGAAATGTTTGTATGTGTATGTAAAACTAACACATGCAGTGTTCGAGAAACAATGATTATTTTGTATTGTTTACAATTAGTGTTGTCTATCGATAGTCCACTATCGATTATTATACAATATTAATTAAATGGACTTGGTGTTTTTAAACCACACTGAAAAGATGAGCATAATTTATTCGTGTCCATTCTAAGCACCCGAAAACTTTTCATCTATACATCACTTTGAATTTACTTGCAATACTATCGTATAATTCCTGACAATCGATAGTTCAAAAGTATTAGCACTTTCAATAGTATTGTATAAGATGTGCCATCGATACTATCGATAGTAATAACATGTGACGATAGTATCGATAGCACTATCGATATTCTGAATAGTTTTCGAGGTCAACTATCGATAGTCAAACTATCGTTGGTCTTGCAACACTGTTTAAAATGTCGTAGAAAGTTCGTTAATTGTCAAACGAAATGGGACTCTCTGATTGGTCGGTAAACTGTTCATGTATTTCTTTCGCCATTTTATTGTTTATAAATATTGTCAAATGTCATTTGTCTTTCTGAGTGCAAGTGAAAAAGTTTTTATTAGTTAAATAGTAAACAGTGGATTAATTTATTAACGATTTATGGAAAATTATAACTGTGAGTTCGGTGCTTGTGATATGTGTTTATCCAAATTAATAAGGAGTAGATTTTCAATATTATCGTTTGATAATAAAATTAAAATACATAAGTGTAAAGTCAAGGTGTGTGACCAGTTGAGATTGAACTAAAAGAATGGTAATGTTATTCGTTTTAGTAAAAAGTTTTATGATAGTTTTAATTAGTTAGCAGGTTGTGTACACACTAATAAGTTATTTTGTTTGCCTTGTTTCTTGTTTTCAAATGATAATAATATGAATGTTTGATTCTTATTTGGATATTCCTATTTAAATAACTATTTTATAAAGCTGTGACGAACAGATCGTAATCGTTTTAAGGTACTTTCGTGGTTCAAAGGTAGTTGAGAGATTCATAAACTATATACATGTTCGTTCTGATCGGACTGCTGTAAAGTTATGCGCGAATATTATCAATGTTTAAATGAAATTAAAATTTTCTGCTTACTACTTACTGTTTACTACTCTCCCTGAAACGCGATGGACCCGGCAACCGTACGGTGAATCCATTGGATGCTAAGAGGTTTCGTCTCTCTACATAATCCCGACGTTTCGATTACTGAGCAGCAACCGCGATCACGGCAGACATCTTGTCTTCCCGTTAAAAATAATAAAAATATTAATTTCATTTAAAATTTAAATCAATACTTGCGAAAGACATCATTGTTATCAATGTTTTAGAAAGGAAATTATGAAAATTGGTATTTTATTTTTCAAATATATTCTGCTTAACCTTCTCCAAATCTCTGTGCACGCCTGACGCCACTGTGTAGCAGCTTCTTTGCTATCTATATTATATATTAGGTATACGACCCAAAAATATTGTCGTCAGTAATGTCTCTTTATCAAAGAATTGATATACCAAGTCCAAACTCTTCTCAAAACTAGATAGTTAGGTATATTTTTTTAAAATGTGCTGTTGTTTGTATATAGGTTGTAATTCCTATCTTTGATTTAACACTATTTTGTGGCAATAATCCTTGTATCTATCAATTTCTGCTTCTGAATCCTAAATATATTCATACGACAATTTTGTAAACTTAAAGATTTTAGATGGTGAATTAAAATTGTGTATAAAGTTACGATAACGATGGTCTGATCTAAGCCAGACTTTGGAGTCCTTCTATTGCTTGAGTTACGAAGTTTTGTCCAAAAATGTTTACCTGAGGCTAGTCTCAAATTAGTGGTTTTATAAGCAAGTTAGCAAGTATAAGTTTTTCAAGTGAAAACCACAAACATGTAAACGAAGTATGGAGCATCTTGAAGCAAGTAAGGACGATGAAATGCGTAAAGAGACGGTGAAAGATTTTGAGGAGGGAACGATAGGGCTTTATACCACGATGTTTTAGAATCTGAATTCACTTTGGTGACTTTACTATGTGATGGTGATGATGATGAGCGTCTTTTAGAATGGTTTTTGAATGTTTACGGACGGCTACAGTTATATTCAATAGCTTAATGATGACATCACAACGATCAAGGTCACTAACTTTAAAATTAATACTAGTATTTTCAGCATTGTGAATTACATTACACCCTGTCCTAAGATTATTATTTAAATAATATGAGAACGGCGATATTGAAATATATTAAATTTTACATATATTATTCATATTCATTAAAAAATATATATACAATAAAGTTAACGTGTACGGTCGCGTAGCATTTAGTGGCAGTTGCAATATATTCTCGTATTTGTACTTACAAGGGCTAATAAAAGAAAGAACCTTCGTTATCTTAATAAAAACAAAGGTAATATTTTTATACTGAGGTCAAAAGGAGGGTCAGCAAAAAACATAACGCCGCGAGGTAACATCGCATTTGATTTAGAAATTTCAACAAGAATTTAGACTTGCTTTCGTAGAATTTGATAAATATAATAATAATTCCATGTGACATGTATCTTTTTTTCTGTTTTGCGAGTAATGGAATCGCTTATAAATTTATTATATAGTGTTTCGTTTATAATAATATATATATATATATATATATATATATATATATATATATATATATATATATATATTTTGTATAAGCCGAAGTTAAAAATTAAAATAAATAATGTGCCTATAAATTTATTATTTATTTATTGATGTTCTTACAGTATTATAAAAGAAAGGTGATGCAAAAAGGAAATCTTATCTCTTAAAAGATATCTCCACCAGAAATCCTTTTTGGTAGAGGAAACTACAAGAGATGTTGTGTTGCTACAATAAATTTAATCAATATTTCAAGCTATATCTTCATTGTACAGTAGTATATTTTTCTTACAAACATAAACAATGATTCGAACCTCCTGCAATTCATTACTCCATAATTCTGTCTTACTGAATTTGAAGGATGCTAAATATTATAACAACTTATATAATTTACTCTAACTTACTGTTATAGTGTTTAAGGATTGAGCCCTAAAAATATATTTATAAATTCTAATAAGAAAACCGTCAGATTTGGGAATTGGGAGTAGGAATGGGACTAACTGAGAGGTGGATGGAAATCTAGACGTTAAGACAATAGGAATTACGAGTCGACTGGAAATACGTTGAGTAAGTAAATAAGGGTGCAAAGCATAGTTATAATAGTACGTACGATAAGATATATATATAGAATAAAAAGCTTAGTATTCATTTCGTATGATATCGAGAAAACCTATAATTAAGGATATTCCCAAGTTTTAACGAATCAGAGATACAATACTATCGACAATAAGTGATTATAATTACGAAACGGTCTTCAATCAACATATTACAATTATTATCAAATAAAATTTATGATCTACGATAGTTAGATGATCTGGATAGCTTTTAGCTATTTTTAAGCCCCGTTTCAATTCTATCGTATATACAAGTTTAAAGCTTATTACTTTATTAATGGTACATATAACAAAGAAAACTCATTCAGTTTTGTGGTAATTATCTAATATGGTTTATAGAAATCTGTATGTGTAGAACTAGCTTTGTGATTTAGTATGGTATTGATAGAAGAGAACGAAATAATTTGCAATCCATTGATTATTATTGATTGGTTAACAAATTATTACATTAATATAAATTGGAGTACTTATTACTGGTATTGTTGTAGTAAGTTAAAAATGTAAGTCTAGAAATCAAAACAATTTTTTGCACCAATTAGAACAATTTCAAAAAACAACATAAAATAAAACGTAGATGCATATAAATTCTATTTCACGCAATATTCCATAGTGTACGCTTGTAAAGAACAAGTTTGCTGTAAAAAGCAAGGCTTCAAAATGTTGATTCACAAATACGAGAAATAACGTCTATGGCATTTTAAAACCAATTTCGAGGCGGGAGAGTTAGCCTCGGGGACTGTTGGAGTGCATGGCGAAAGATATACTAAATTATTATAAATAAAATATTGCTATAATACATTTAAATATTTAAATATAATTACTTTTTTTAGTATTTGAAGCAAATAATTAATACGGAGATACATTTTTACAAGGGAAAATGATAAAAAATCTTTGCCTAAAATCGTGTGATCTGTAAGAAATATTAAGTCAGTCTTATTGATTTAACTTCAAACTTCTCCATTTACTTTAATGTATTAGTCAAACTAGTCATTCAGTACAATCACCATGTCTCGATATAAATGTATGTATATGTATGTATGTATAGTATACATATATCAATATTGTTATAAAAGTAATAGCTTCTGATTTATATAAAGAGTGGATAACCATCCTTAGTGTAGTCGATCCGCGGCTAACCGAGAGAAGGAACCAAGTGAAAGTTATTGTTTAGAGTTTAAAATACAAGTTGTTGTTTCGAAATGAAAATAAAATCTACTCAAAACATAAAAGAGCGGAGCGCTTAGATTCGAACGGAATTGTTTTGAAGTTAAAATGGTGATTAAATTTGGTTTTATTATTGTTATTCAATCTGTATATACTAGTATAAGAAGATTACGAATTAGTGTTATGTCTTGTACATATAATATTTTAAATTAATTCTACATTTAGATATCTACTGTGGATTGAAAATACTATGAAAATAAATAGCTAAGGAATCCGATTAACAAAATGTCATTTAAAATGATAATAAAGTTTTGTTTTAAGACTTTATAAATATGTATTGTACAGAATGAGAGGCCGAGATACTAAAACCTAAATACGGTAAAAATAAATATAATTCTTCAATAATACTATGGAATTATATTCAAAGACATAACTTTCTTTTTCCATTCCTTTAAAGAGTTGACGAATGCCTGCACTCGCTCTTACAAATCGTACCAATCGCTCCCTCTAAACACATAATAATTCAAAGTGTTGCCATCTTAAAATTGAAACTTCACATGATCTTCCTCGAGTATTTATATCCTACTTTATTACCGATTTTATTTACTTTACGACAAAAGTTATTGTATCTCCGTATCGTGGTATATTATTTAGATAATTCTGAAAGAAATTTAGAGTATTAAAAGTAACACTTGCAATTTCGAGTCATTTTTTATCATTAACTAGATTTTCGCCCACAGCTTCGCCCGCGTGGAGTTCGATTATATCCCGTTTTCAAGAGGACCTTTCAAAAGTCTGAGATAAAAACTATCCTATGTTCTTTCTCAAGGTCAACTCCATTTCTGTACCAAATTTCATTAAAATCAGTTCAGCGGTTTAGGCGTGAATTGTAAAAGACAGACAGACAGACAGAGTTACTTTCGCATTTATAATATTAGTAGGGCTTAAGAAGAGATGACATAGTATATTAGTGTAACGGTTTCATAATGATGAGATGTAAGACTTTCGGTACTATTAATTTATATGAAACTAATATTTTTTGGACTACGCGTTTTTTATTACTTTTAAAAACAACATACATAGTGTCATATTTATTTATACATTAATTTGTTACAAAGTATAATAATTATATGTAGTATTAACAATAATATTATAGCAAGTGAACAATATTAATAATAATTAAACAATATTAAAATTGGAAATAAGATTTACTAGGATTTGTATCTTGTGTAGTAATTGTGTACTTCGGTTACTGCATAGGGTGACGCTATTTATCAACCAAAGTGGGATACACAATGCATTAACGTCAAATTTATGTTTTTTTTCCTAATCCCTCTGACATGGTCAGAGACCTTGTTTGCTATCTACTATTTCATTCTAATTCTATCATTCACTAGGACCTTCCATTGTGCATAATTTTCTTTCTATCATTCACGGTTTCTAACTTAGGTTCTTCTTCTTCTACCTGGCAATTTCCCAGCTTTAGCCAGGGTCTGCCTTACATGTTTGTTAATAGTTTTAGCTAATTGTTTTTACGACCGGCCGCCTGCCTGACATCAACCCTCTTTTTTGGGAATCAGCATTAATCAATGATGTCTAAATATTCTTAGAAAGTATGTACATATGACTCGGAAAAATCACATTGGTACTTGCCCGGGCCAGGATCGAACCCGCGCTCTCGGCAACGGGAGGCGGGCCTTCCAACCATTAGGCCACCACTGACAAACCACCACGCTTTCTAACTTAGGTTATAGTACCTTAACTAGTTTTTGTGTACCTGCCTTATATTCTACTAGCTTTCCGCCCGCAGCTTCGCCGCGTGGAGTTCGGTTATATCGCGTTTCCAAGAGAACCTTTCAAAAGTCTGGGATAAAAACTATCCTATGTTCTTTCTCAAGGTCAACTCTATCTCTGTACCGAATTTCATTAAAATCAGTTCAGTGGTTTAGGCGTGAAAGCGTAGCAGACAGACAGACAGACAGACAGACAGAGTTACTTTCGCATTTATAATATTAGTAGGGATTTCTATTTTCATGGGGATCAATTGGGGAGTTTATTATATTTTATTTATTATTATGTTTATCGTTTTTACATTTACTTTATACATTTTCAATTTTTACTTTTACATTAGCAATTGCATTAACTAATTCTATTTTACGTTGTTGTCGTAGCTATTCTTCTGCTCTAGATTCTAACATTTGTATATCATTGTTTTATCACTATCATTGTTTACAATTATCATTATTATTTGTTACATTATAAATTATTTAATTTCTTATTTTCTATTTCCAGGAGTTCCGCTGACCTAGTCTTCAGCTCGTCATTTGCCTCGTACTGCGTCAGTTGTTCAGGGTACTGGTCTGTGTTTACTGCAGTCTGCCGCGCAACGGATTTGGTGCTGCTATGGTGAGTACTTTCCTGTTTGCCTTCATTCCTTAGCCATTAAGTATTTGCAGGTTCGGCTCCTGCATCTTGTTGAGAGCATCTCCTCCAAACATGGACCGTAATCGCACTGTTTCTTCTTCTACGTCTTCCATCTTCTTGGGAGTTAGGTTCCGCAATTCTGAATTGGGTAACCTTTCCAATGAAACGTTACATACACACAATGCATACACACTTACCTACATACGAACACGCTCACACCCACACACACACACACATTCGCTCACACACAACGAACAGTCTTGCTAATTAGATTAGGGATCCATTATTAATTAATACTTAAGTTACGTTTATGTTTATACTTTTTCTTTAACTGTGTAATCCTGTATTGGTCTTAGTATTATTTAGTTATACTTTATCATGTCATTATTATAAGCACTGTTGGATTACCGAAATAAATAAATAAATTAAAAAAATAATATAAGAACATACATAAACTTAACGTCTCAAAGCTGACATATACTATATATATTATATACCGCTACTCATTTAGTCTAATTTATGGTGTAACTTGCACATTTGTTGATTTGTTTTAATTATAATCATTATTTCCCGAGACCATAAAGCATTACTCTTAAAAAATAAAGAAAATTTAGCCATAATTATATTTGGTTTCTTGATATTGGAGTAATCTGACAACAGTTTATATGAATGTAGTAGATAAAAGTAATTACAATTTATTTTGAATGCATACACGCCTTTTAAACTTTTTGACTAGCTTTGTATCGTTTGAAAATAATAACATGATTATTTTTTAATACTTATCAAATTCTAGTAATCCGAAGCATGGAATTACAAAATATGTTGATCCCAGTGTTATTTGCTTTTTATTAGGACGAATCGACTATACTGTATAAGTAAATCTATCGAGTTAAAATACTAATTGGAATACGTCTACTCAAAGGAGTAAAGACTTACATATTTAAGTATATATGTATATAGAAAAAAAATTTAAAACCCATCTTTCAAGAGGCAGTTGAGTAATAAGTACAACTATTTATATATAAGGAACCACAATAGCCTTGATTTATTTTTATATGATATATTACTTAAATAAAATACTAATACAGTTTTTATATGTTATGCGTACATCCAAAGGATCTAACCGTAAATAAAAATATAATGAAATATTTATTATAGCGTAATATAATCGTAAATCGAGGGAAAAAAATCACTATTTTCCTTCAAGTTCAGATTCACCGAAGGGATATAAAATGGGATGAGGTACCGATAGAGGACCAATGCATAAATCATACCGCGCCCCAACATGTCCGGTTGACAAAAAGGGTGATTCAGGCGAATTTATGGTGTACCCTGGGCACGCATGCTGAAGGGAATATGCTGCTGAACTATTTATTATAGTCAAGGATGTACTTATTGCTGGCTGTCAGCGAGTGGACACTCTCAAGTCTAATATATATATACATATATATATTGTGATGTTATAAGTAATCTTGTTTTCTCAGTCATGAATGCTGATACTTCAGATTCATTATCGACGTCAAAATATTTCTGTAACTTTGTTGAGGTTCGGTAGCTCGTTGGAGACAATTAAAAGGCGGTGGACTGTATAAATGATGTGTATTGTTCCATATAAGACAGGTACGCGTGTGCGCGTCGAGCGATGTCGCAGCTCACTAATGGACCGGGCGTTGGCCGCCGCGGTGCCACCTCTCTCGCTCGGATTGCTGCGTCCCTTTCTGGATGACGCAACATACTCCCCCGGTTGAAGTTTCTTCAACAGCAGTGACTAGAAGAGGGCAGATGGTATTAAAAGCTCGTCGTAAGACGCCTCTACGCGTGCGGATGTCGGCAACCCTTCCGAAGCCATTTCGTTCGTTCCGTTGTAAGTTGGAGATGTTGGCTGTGAGCATGTCAGCATGATTAAAGATCGCCCAATGAGAAAGTGTGAAGGAGTCAAAGGGGAGAGGTCTGGAGGATCACTGGATAGTGGCGTTAAAAGGTTCAAATTCAGGATTGCCTAGTCAAGCCTAAAATGCGTCTAAGGTGATGTTTGGTGGACTTGACTGCAGACTCCCAAAGTCCTCCGAAGTGAGGGGTATATGCAGGAATAAAAGAAAAGTTTATACCTGTATCAATAGAACTCAGTTGCAAATCTTGAGAAAGAAGGCTAGCTAGCTCGTTGAAGGCACCTACAAAGGTAGTACCGTTGTCAGAAAAAACGTTACGCGGCTTTCTTCTCCGAGCAATAAAACGGTTCATCGCGGCTAAGAAAGCTTCTTTCGTGAGGTCAGAAACAAGCTCAAGGTGGACTGCTCTTGTTGCTAAACACATAAACACACAAATAAAACTTTTAATGAGTCTACAACCCCTACCTTTACGATCAGCTATCATGATAGGGCCGGCGTAATCTACCCCTGTATCTAAGAAAAGAAACTCTAGATGAAGGCGCTGCTCTGGTAGGTTACCCATGATCGGTTGAATTGTGTTAGCTTTAATCCTACAACACCTAACGCATTGATGCGTAACCCTTTTTGCTAAGTTTCGTCCCCCAATAGGCCAATAGTGATGACGAATAGTGGCAAGTAGCAATTGAGGTCCAGCATGCATAAGTTTAATATGATACATGTCAAATAATAATTTACAAATGTGGTGAGAGCTAGATAAAAGGATGGGATGTTTAACGTTATAATCGTAAAATGAATTTTTAAGTCTGCCTCCTATGCGAATTAGTTTTGTATCGGTGTCTAAGAAAGGCGATAGGGATAGCAATTTATTTTTTGCCGGTAACGGTTTACCTGAAGTTAACAATTTGTATTCTTCGGGAAATGACTCCTGTTGACTATGCTTTAATATTTGATTTAAAGATAAATTTAATTCAAATGACTTTAATGACCCTGATTCAGATGACTGTTTTTTACATTTGCTTATGAAACGAAAGATATAAGAAACGACTCTTTGTAATTTATTAAAATCTGAATACTTAGAATAAAAATTTAATAACATGTTTTCTTGTTTGATTTCTACATGATGACAAGCTATAGTTTCAGGTATGTTATCAGATAGTTGATGAGGAAAATTAGGCCAAGAAGATGGACTTTTTTGTAAAAACTGTGGACCTGACCACCACAAAGAAGATGATGACAACTTGTCAGCTCTAGGTCCGCGCGAAGCGAGGTCTGCGGGGTTCTCAAGAGACGGAACGTAACGCCATGAACATGTCCCGACAGAGTCTTTAATTTTGCAAACGCGATGACGAACAAAGGCTAATATGGACTCGTTGATATGTAGAGTCAATGATTGACATACCTTTGTATATAAGCGTGAATCTAATAATGCAGCACAAAGTTCCAGCCGAGGCATCGTGGTTGGTTTGATGGGAGCCACCTTACTTTTAGCAGTAAGAAGATGCACGTGAGCTCTGCCATCTAATGACTCGCTGCGAACATATACACATGCACCATAAGCCTTTTCAGAAGCATCTGAAAACACATGTAAGTCGGGTTGCATATGATCAACAAGCATACATAACTCAGAAGACGAATTACGATGAGCGACTGAACCCGAAACGAGCCAACCAAATTTTGACTCTATTAAAGTGGGCAAATTTTTACCTAGTGCAATACGATTCGCGCCTATTATGTTCCAAAAGACTTCCGCGCCACAAAGAATGTCAATTGACGACGGAATATTGTAGTCAGGGTCGGCAAGACGAATGTTCGTAGGTATAGGTATAGTACTTACGTCAATATATGTGTTAGGAATTGAAGATGAAATTTTCGAGAGGACTAGACAACTAATGTCAATTGTAAAATCTCCCTTTAAAGATTGAATGGAAATTGAACAAGCTTGCGAACAATCAGATGTTTGTTGATTAATACCAATAACCTTATAGGGTTTTTATAAGTAGAAATGTGAAGCTTACGAATTAAGTTATCGGAAATGAAATTAACCGTGCTTCCATTATCCAGTAAGACCCTCGCAGGATGGAGGTTGCCCTTGGCGTCCACCACCTTCACGAGAGCTGTGGAAAGGAGAACAACGGATGAATTAGATGAGTTATTAACAGAAAGAGAAATGTTTGGTGTGTTGTGGGAAATTGCACTATTCTCTATATGAAGTAAAGAGTTATGTTTTTCACTTGCAATGTCCTAATTTGCACTTGCAATGTCCTAATTTGCACTTAGAGGCAATATGACCTGGACGAAGACAATTAAGACATACTTTGACTTCGTGAGCCTTTTTAATGCGTGACTGTATAGATAAGTTTTTAAAATTTTCACATGCAAAAATAAAATGATTTTGATGACATAGAGGACATGATATATTTTTATTTTCACAATTTATTATGAAACTTTTAGATTTATTCACAATGTTATTCTTAAATTCGCTTTTTGATTTTAATGAATTTGACTCCTCTAGTGTCTCTAGTAAGTCAGCTCTATTACTTAAAAATGAAATAAATGTTGAAAGTGTAGGAGGCTCAGACAGGGTATTTCTGTGCTCTTCCCACTCACGACTCGTTACTTGGTCTAACTTGGATGCCATAATGTGTATAACCAGTGTGTCCCAGTACTGAACAGGTTGATCGAGAGTTGAACGGGCTCTCAAATTTTTATTTGTTGTGTCGATAATATGACGTAAACACTTACTGGACTCTCTGCTGATTGCGTTCACATTAAAGAGTGCTTGCACATGGTTGTTGACTAGTAATCTTTTATTGTCATACCTCTCACAGAGTAACCGCCAGGCAGCGTCGTAGTTATCTGATTTAAAATCTAAATTGTCTATAACTAACAATGCACTACCCTTTAATGAAGCTCGAAGATAGTGTAACTTATTTATTTTATCAATGTTATTATTATTATGAATTATGGAAATAAAAGTATCTCTAAATTCCAACCAATCATGATAGATACCGGAAAACCTTGGTAAATCAATCTTAGGTAAACGCACTGAGCTTTGTGTGTGTGTGTTATTAGCACAAGAACCCACCTCGGAGTTGGCATCGGCCTTGAGAAGTTGTCGAGAACTGCTTATCAGCTGGCGCGCAGAGGCCACCAAGTTGTAGAACTGATTTTCGAATTCCTCACGCTCCGTATATTGTTCGTCAGGAACGTCCGCCAACGTTTCCAAGTCATTTTGTAACGTGTCGTATTTTTCGTATAAGCCTTCGAAAATATTAAGTCTATATTCAATTTCAATGATTTGCAATTCACTCAACTTTTCACAAGATTTTGAAAGATTGATATAAGATGCAAACTGAGTAAGCTTAGCCTTAATTGATGCACGCTTCTTGATTAAGCTTTTAAAATCAGACATCTTTTTAAATGTGAGCAAAAAAGCAAAATAAAAAATAAGCAAAGCTTAGAAAGCCTATTCAGCAATTCACTATCCTGTGAAGCGAAGCTTAGCAGTAAAATGAGCAATGTCAAGCGAAAGGCGTGTCAATCAAAAGTGCTTAGTCATGTTATGTAATTTATGCAATGCAAACGCAACGTAAAAATAAGCAAAAAATGATTGCATATACTAATGAAAACGATTAATTCTAATGAAAACAACTAAATAAGCAGGAATGTAATGCAAATGGATTGAAGATATGAAAATGATTGTGGGAATGAAAATGGATGATTATGAGAAAATAAAGGAAAATGGAACAATCTCACGGGTTTTCTTTGTAATCCTCTGATGACTGCTGCGTGTAGAATATTGTACTATATCAATCTTCTGTACACGGTGTCAAACCAATTTCCGATGTTCTTTGTTCTCGTTGTCCGGCTCGAAATACCAATGACGTAAACACCAACGATGGCTCGAAGGATCAATGATGGCTCGAAGGACCAATGTTGAGGCTCGAAGGATCAATTTTGAGGCTCGAAGGACCAATGTTGAGGCTCGAAGGATCAATTTTGAGGCTCGAAGGACCAATGATGGCTCGAAGGATCATTTTTTTTTTTCACTTTCTGGATGACTCAACAAACTTTATGTCCTTATTCGTACAGTATAAGAGCAATGATTGTAATTTCATGTATGTAACTACTTTTTATTTAAAATAAAATGTTCACAGCGGTATATACGACATATGACACATGACATATGACTGATACAATACATGCTGATGATTATATTCAAATATAATATATAGTCATTGGTTTGTATACTCAGTTTATGATTACAATAGTATATTTCCATATATTTACATACATTGATATAATATACCAGAATTATAGAAATTATTTGTGCTATTTGCGGAATAGGTATACAATCTATTTATCTTGCGCCTTTACGGGGAAGTCTGATTTAAATTTTTTAACATAGGTGCAATATCATTTTATAAATTTTGAATCGATTTGAACTGTTGGTTCAAGCGAGAAGATATGATATTTTTGAATTGATTGATTTACTTATAGTATATTATAATCTAGTGGGTAATAACCTTGAAAGTTATTACATATCTTGAATAGTTGTACATTGTAGTTCAAGTCCATATTGTCTCTGGCTATAGTTCTTATTAGGAATGGATAGTAGACTAAAGTGGCTATTGCAGTTGTGATAAAAGTTTTCCCCGTTAGTTCCGATTGTATTATTTCTTTCCTTTCTTGCGTAAAAGCTAGTACTAGTCCATACGGAGACAACATCCCTGGTGCTACAGGTGTACATGGGGGGAGTTTTTCCACTCATCATCGAGTGGATTTTGTGATGAATCGAAGATTTATTGAGAAAAAATACTAGTGTCTGTCTGGAGTTTTTGTATTGGCTATGAATGACAAAGTAAAAAAGATATAAATATTTTCTTTATACGGCACTATTCAATTTATATTAAAACACCTTTTATAGGATATATTTCAAATATAAAAGGAGTATATCCTACTAATATGATATTTGTGAAGATTAAATGGCGTTTATTGTTCTTTCATACAAAAACTACTAAACGGATTATGACGAAACATTCTGTAATGTAGCTTAGACGTCAGAATGATATATAAAAAAATACTATTTTATATTATCATATCTATCTTAATTTACTATTTCAAAGTTCAAGCCACCGAAGTTAAAGACATGAACTAGTATAAATATGTGTATTATAAAGTAAAAGAATGAGGTAGAGCTCTAATTTCAGTTTTAGATTTTATGTTTATTGAAATTATAAAAGAATAAGACATACAATTAACACAAGAAAATCTATTTGCTTTAAAATCTATTATAATATATACTGACGAATTTATCTAAGATTATGTGCTATTTATCTCATGAATACTAAACCCGTCTTAGAGCTGGCATTGATATAGATTTCACAGTATTGATAGAATGCACCTGATTAAGGCATCGGTTATCTGAGTGTCTTCAGAGCTAGCAACCAATTAAAACCGTGAACTTAACCCGTATTACTCAGGCTTGATATAACCAATTACTCGTCTATAGTATCAGTTAGCTTAGCTAAGACTGTATATACATATTATTAGAGACGATTTGGTTGTATTGATTAATTTGTACGTGATCCTCTATATATATAACCAATATAGGAACTAACAGTGGCCATATATGGTAGAAATATTATTTATATACCTTGTATAACTTCACAATAATTTGCATCGTCTTATAAATGATTTAATAAGAGAAAGATGAGATGCAGACGGTGATTATTACAAGCAAATAGATGTTAAATTATTTAATCAACGATTGCTTTGAGTCTGACGCTATAAGATATACACAGCTGAGGTGTGGTCACAGTGCGAGCGAGGAAAATAATATAATAAATTAAATTTAAATCACATTGTATAAACGATAATGTCGTTTCCTTGGTTTAATTTAGGTTTGGACATATTTGTGTATATTTAATAATTATATTTGTCATCGTTAAGTTAATGAAAAATACGTAAAACATGGTAAATTTTAAAGAATAATCAATAAGTATAAGAAATGCAGAAGCTAGCTTGGAGTTCCATAAGTTATTTCTATTCCGAAATTTTGTCCAAGAAGGCGATTGTTATCGCATGAAATTGATAAAATTCAAGAACATTTTATATGGTATGTTGATAGGCATTTGGTTTGAATTTGTGTGTAGGCTAATGAGAGTACGAAAATTTCCCTTTAGATCGAATTTTTCACCAATTACAGCAATACCGTATTAATATAAATCCGAAAGTTCTTGTGATGTTTGTTACATTTTCATAAAAAATTACTGAATGAATTTTTATTAAACTTTCTAATAATATAACTAGCTCATATAAGAAAATGAGCTTAACAACATATTTCGTGTAATTCCTAGACATACACAATATAACTGTTGTATTATTCGTGTATAATACAACAGTTATTATTGTGCCTGTAGCATACTCTCAAACGGATAGACCGGTTCTGATGTCCTTTCTTTCAAATAAGAGCAGCTTCGGGCTATATTTCATTAATATTTTGTGCAGCTGTTTAAAAATAACAACTTTCTCTAACACAGATCTACATTCTTTTTGAAGCATTATCACTCTACTTAGTCAGTAGTGTCAGTATAATCTTTGAAGATTAATTTTTTTATGTATAAAGTCATTTAACATAGAAAGTAGAATGCCCTGACCGTTAGTTACCTTTACCTCGCTGATGAAATCCGTGGCATAAACAAAAAATTAATAAATAAAAAATAATCCGTGGATTAAAAATAAGAATTTTGGTTAATTAACTTCCTTTATTTAATAACCGTTAGTAAATACTTTATTATATTTCATCGCTATTACTAGCGCGCCATTCACTTGCATTCAAAGAGACCGTCTCAAAGCAGTCGAAACGAGATGAAATTCATAATCGTTAAATAACAAAACCAACTTCACTTGCAATTCGCATTAAGTAGTTCTTATTTTCTTCTAGTTCTCTAAATGTCTGTTGGCAGTTCGCACGCCTGTTCATAGAACCGTGGTAATTGGTTATTGAGTGCTATGGAGAAATGTTATAAGATTTTATATTTTTTCTTAACAAAATACATTGAATTTCATAGCATTGGTGATTTTCGTGTCTCTACTTTGTTCGCTGCGGCTTAACAGGTTTAAACCTCAAGTGCAATACATTTTCCATTTGATAATATTAGTCAATTTAGGCTCTGAATTTCGTTTTAAATATGAAATATTTACAATACTTAATTATGAAAAGTTCTAATATAAGAACTTGATAAACCTTTGTTACTTCATTCTAATAACTTACGAACTCTGATATTATATTACAAAAATATTAAAAAATGTGCCGCCCTTGTTCTTGGAGTACCTTTTTTTTTACTTAAAAGGTAAAAGATAGCTGAAAATAGTAAAGAATTTTATCTTCATCGCTTAAAGTATGAGTAAATGATCTTGAGAAACTTGTTAACATTTTAAACTGGTTTTTCAACTACACTAATTTACTTTATAATGTTAAGAAACATTATTTAACTTTTTTGTTCCCATTAATCCTTAAAACAAAACAGTTTTATTGTTTTGTCTCAACTCAACTGAATTTATGGATATGATTACAGCAAACACACTGTATTGTATTAAAATTCGTCACATAGATTTTTGTAAAAATAAGTTACAATCATCTAGTCATCCATTGATCTAGACTTAGAAATTTTCTCTTCGTAAATAAAGGTAAGTTGCCCTTTTGTAACAATCAATATATGTACATATATATTTGAAAGAATGTGTAAAATATGCAAGATTATATTCTTCAACAAAACATTTAACAGCAGTTTTATACAATGTATATTATACTTCATAATATTTTCATTTTACTTCACATTTTGTTGAAAATTAGTCTTATATTTAGCTTTAAATATTTTGATGGATATAAAGTCAAGGAAGGAAGTAAGTTCGTTATTGAACAGTGCATTGAATAAATAACAATATTACAGCAGAGCTTCTTTAAAATAGACCTGCATCGACTACTGGGAGAGGATTATCCTTATAAATGATTATGTTCATAGCTCTGGCTTTATGCAAGAAAACTGAAAGCGTTGTTTTGATAGCATTTAATAATACAAGTAACTAATCTTCTTACTAAGCAGATACTGCAGAATATGTATTACAGACGAAAGGTTTTTAATTCATTGGTTACTTTTATAAGAATAATATACTATCAGAATATATTAAAAAAGTAGGTCATATGATATGATAATCAAATTTTTATATACACTATTTGATTTCCATGCCTCACCTTTAGAAGTGGAAATAGGTAATCAATTGAATAATATAACACAAATATAAACATATATATATATTGTAAAACACAAATTAGGTACATGAATATTAAATGACTACTCAATAAAGTAATTTAGAATATTGTAGGGTTACTTACCTAGATTCTTAACAAAGGAATCTAATAGTAATTAACTCCTTTCTTACATATATTGTAAACTTGAAATTTGGCACAGACGTTTGGATATAAGATGTTTGTAGGTCTCTCATGCAAAAATGACTGAACGGGTTTAACCTAACCTACTCTTATTGCCTTCAAATTTCTCATTGTCTTAGTAGCATTTTTGACTATTAATTGGTTCTTAAACCAATTGTTTTTAATCTAACATTCTCTTTCAAACAAACCCTGAAGTTACGCCCAAAGCTAGCATTGAAATGAAATGAACGTATTCACAGTACATAATTCACCACAATGTATTATGCGTATAAATTAAACATCAGGAACGTATCGCGATTACGTCACAGTATATATTGGTTTATTGATTTCAAATCCGCCGACTGCATCGCAAAAGCTAAATGAATGCTATTCAAATAAATCCCAATTGCGGCTCGGTTAAGTCCTGTAATTCTATCGCCACAAGTGGATTATGTTATGCCAAATAAGGCAGTTCTGTTTGCGTATTGTTATTGTACTGTTTGTAGGTCGACAAAGGATAATTAATATGTTTTTTATACATTTTTATACATTTATGTTATATAAATTCTGTGTACATTAAAATATTTTCAATATTCATATCGCAAACCAGTCCAAACTTGTCTGGTTATATAAAATCAAATTAATGGTTAATTATATATCATACAGGTTGTTGTCTAAGTGTTATATAAGGACTATTGTGTACTTTAATATGACGTCATCACTTGGTAATATTGAACGAAAATTTTCTGATTGATTAACATTATCAGCTTCAGTGTCAAGGTTGAGGGTCTCTGGCTTATTACGTAAAGCGCTCACTTTTTGTATTAGATTAGTTAGTTTCCTAAAAAAAGTGATTGATCCTGAGATATTTACAGGGTGACTGGTGAATTACTATCAATATTTAAGGAGAATACTCGGTACATGATTCTCATTCGAATTATGTAAAAAAAATAGGTACTTAATTTTTGACCAAATTTCCGTATAAATAAATAAAGCGTGGATACGTTCCAAGTGTTCCAAGTGTGGACGCGTGCGGTGGCGTGCTGATACAACAACACGCCGCAACACGCGTATGTGTGTGTGTGTGTGTGTATACCTAATCTGTAGGGTGTTCACACGATGCGTAATTAATTATATAACTTTTGGTTAACTTTACTTAGAAGTTTATTAATATGTATTTATGTTATATTAATTTTTATTTAGTCATATATGATCGTCAAATATCACGTCCTCAAGTATCGATAGTAATTCACCAGTCACCCTGTATAAGAAAAATTGTGAATCAATCTTTCAATGAATGTTAGTCTTAGTTGCGTCTACTCGAAAGTGATTAACTCGTGTTTATATAACAAAGTCTGAATGGCGTGTTCTTTATAAATTCTCAAATATATGTAGCAGATGAAAATGAAAATGGACGGTTTATTCTGCTGAGTCGAGCGCGGGCTCTTATCGCCGTATCTTGATTACATTGGCCAATTTGGCGTAACATTTTAATTTTTAATAACCCCGCTTGCTTGGCTGTTTCATTTAACTTCAAATAAACCTTATTTGTTTACCCTTAGCTTTCAGACAGCTTGCATCTTTAATTAAATTACTTTGCTACATTTATATTGAGAACTATTTGATATCGATTGTATTCAATAATTAATAATTGTAGCTGTCTTAATATAAATTATGTTTATTAATAAAAGCTGATATTAAACACGTAATTTGTCAAGAATACGTTTTAATTTTCAGTTGAAATATCATTATACCAGTGATAACATAAAAGAAATCAAGATGATATTGTAAGTTTTAACAGATTAATATTATGTGATTGTATTTATATATTTTTTATACTTGTTTACTCTTCAAACCTTTCATAAATATAAATAAGAAAAGAGTAATATTCCATTACCATTATACTAACATTTGACATTACTTAATATTACATATGAATTAATCGCCAATCTTACCACATTGTTATGAGTGTTTCATTTATAAATATAAGAGAAACAAATCATTTTCTGGTTTTGTCTTTTCATCTTAGTCGTAGTTAACATGTCAATCCAGATACATTACTTTTAGTAGGCTTAGCTTAAATAGAGTTCTTGTTTCAAATAGATCATACCGATTTTTAAAGCAAATGATTCCTAAATCTATCTCGAATCTCGAAATTATTATAATAATTATTTAAAACTGAATTAAGTAATTTCATAAACATAATTTGTAACGCATTATGTAGCAAAGTAAATAAATATTCTTTAACTGAGCTTGTATATACGTAAGATTGCTTAAAAGGGTTAATTTCCTTCATTTATTTTTAAATACCAATATAATACAATTAGTCAATTTGTAATTGGAAAAATTTTGGTTTTATAAGAATTTCTTCTTACACATTGTGAGGTTTTGAGTGCAACAGAACCATAACACCTTCAACTCATTACAAGAAAGTATAAAGGCATTAACTCTATCCTCCTCGAGTTATATTTTGAACGTAAAATTAATAATAGTTGTACTATATAATATAATATTAAAAATATATACCAAAATGTTAACTTAATCAATGTTTATAAAACGATTTTTAAATATGTTTTTATTCAAAAAAACTCCAATGCTTTCATCGGATAAGCTCTTATATAGAACTCAGTTAAGTCAGAATTATTTTTAAATAAAAAAAAATGCATATCAATCGAACTACATTGGTAAAAATAAATTCGAATATAGCATTTTAGGCGTAATATTTAATTCCGTAAACTGTATTTCCGTAATTCCACATTCTCCGTAATCCGAAGTCCATAATTGAAAATAGGTTTGCGTCGTGTTTGGACAGCTTTACCGAAGCACATTGCTCAGATCAGTTCACGGAGCCAATCTAATTCGCGCTTGTGCACTAGTAATTGAGCATTACTACCAACCACTTCGTGTTCACTTGAAAATCTATTTAACGAAACTTTTTAACACTGATTTTATAAATATATTTGATTTAAGCAATAAATATAGGCTAGTTAAATAGGCTAACATAGATTTATATGTAAAGCAGATCGAAGTAGGTATTTATCAAAAAAAAATATTTCAAATCAGATATCAGTAAGAGCAATAAAATATTTTTTACTCCCTGTTATACTGATATATGTCAATATTCGGATAAAATTTTGGTTCCACATTAATAAGGTAAGCGGAGTATATATTTTTATGAAAAATGTCATACGTCAAAATGAGTGTCAATGTCAGGACAATAGCTCTCAAAGCATACACTTTGACAAGAACACGGATTTTGTTTTTGAACTCATCAATAGCATTGGGCGACCCCACTCTTTGATATTTTTATTAGAATACTAACTTTTACCCGCGACTTTGTTTCATAATTAGAAATGTATAGCTGACCAGACGATCTGTTTCAATTTAGAGGCAGTGAATAAACAGATTTTGGATTTTATTAGTATATTTTTTGGGTTGAACGAATTCAAAAGTATCTTAATTATGTCCGTCTCTAATTCCAATCTATCTCCCTACAAATTCCCAGCAAAATCCGTACAGCCGTTCGTGAGTTATAAATAGTGTAATTAACACGACTTTCTTATGTACATATATAGATTCCAATATGATTTTATTAAATAAAAACACCATTATATCATTAGAATTATGACGAAACTCTATTACTATATAAACAAGACAAAATTTGTATAAGTTTTAAAATATCGTATAAATTGTGCATAATAAGTGTATGTTTATTGTATAATATAAATACACACAATATTCTTCTAACCATTTATCTCCCGTGAACACTCAAGTCCGCTTGACACCGCGCCAACTGTGAACATCGCTAAAAAGATTTTAAAACTTCCATAACATATTATGTATTAGTATTTACTGTGTGTTTATAATTTTTAAATTTGTAAGTTACTCTTTTAAATATTAGTTTTTTTTAATGCAAGTATCTTTGAAGTAAATTAATGATTTTTATCCATAAAAACATGATGGAAGTCAGCACTTCTGATCCATCATGGCTCAAATATTGGATAGATTTCAATATAATCTGTCAAATTTTTTAGACCTTTGATGTTTTATTACATACGTATTGCGATATAATCATTGTATATAAAGTTATTGACGTTTTAAGAAACAAACGTTTTTGTAAGCCCTACGCATTCTTTGAATGTATATTTTTAAGTAAACAGAAACTCAGAAACTTTATTCAAGAATTAAACAACGTGAACGAATTCACATGTATTTGTTAGTATAAAAATATAAAATGTTATATATATTTTGTAATTTTTTATTAAAAATTCTGTTTGTTGTACCTAAGTCCGTAGTCGTTGTGGTTTTTCACCGTCTTCTGTTTTTCCATTATCCGGTCAGATCCAAGGGAAATAGCGCTTTTATTTGCTGAATAGTGAATGTTCAGCACTTAGCTCCGCTTGCTTAAAGAATAATGTGGACAGTTTGTTGTAGATTAGACGAGAGATCTGTTAAATTATTTCAGATGTGATATATACTTTTAAATAGTGTAATATTAATGTACTAACATTTAGTATATTTTTGGTATTGGCATTAAAATATAACAACAGTGACGCAATACTAATATTTAATTATAAAGCTAATATAATTTGTATATTTTTTCATGAATTATTCGTTTAATATAGATGTATAATAGTATAAGAGACAATAGTTTCAGTGATGTCAATTAAATTTTGCCTGCACTCGGTTTAAGGAAGATATTTATAAAAATAGGAAATATTTTTTTAGCGGTTACAATAATTTTGTTAAAATCAAATACAAAAAGACCAGTTCAACTTATGTATCATCCGTGGCTACATTCTTGATGACGTTAATTTAATAGTTAAAATAAATTAGCACAAAGCAAGTAAGCAGTTCTTAATCCTCGGGTTCGTTAACGTTTCGTTAAAATATCTGACATCGCAAGTCTACTAAAATATGGTACTACAGGGGATTATGCAGATTTAATCTAGCTACAAATGAAGTCCTATAAATTCACAGGATTTTAATCAAGACTTGATCTTTAAATTATTTGAAATCTTTTAGGCTGGAAATATAAGGCTTCATAAATATTATATTACTAACAAAAACATATTATAACAAAATGTATCTTTCATGCTTAGGTTTAGTTACTCATACGTTAAAGAAACTAATTGAAATTTCCTTACAACAAGACTCAAAAATTATATTCAAGTAATCTGTGGAATAAATATTTTATTACGTATAACAGAAAGGTATTCATGAAAATAATAAGATTGTATTATTTATATAGTAGTACTTACTTACTGTGCTACATAAAATCAAAATAATCATGTATTGTATTCACAGTGGCGTACATTGAAGTGCTTTTTCATTTCTCACCAGGGGTTCTGTTTATTCCGTCAAAGCTAATGCTGTTATAATATCAAAGTAAAATCATTGCCCTATTTATTTTCTTTTATATTTTCGATTCAAACTGTCATTATTTTTATTTGTATACAGTTAATTCGACTGTGTAATTCTTGCTAGTAATTTATAGATATTATGAATAACCTTTATATTTTTTATTTAATTTGTTCAATTTAATACGTCTTTTAATAATAGGAAGATCGAAAGATGAATAAAGGCATGTAAATATAACATTTCTGTTAGGTTTTGTATAAAATCTGACTACACAAACAAACATTCCTCGCCGGATAAACAGATTAAGTGGTTCCACAGCGACACTTAGTTAATCTGTCGTTGTGTAAATAGCCTTCAGGGTTTTCATGTATTGCGGTCAGTGAACTTAATATTTGTGTTAGCGCGATAATTAAATAAAAACTTCGTTAAGTTAGAAATTCTTTTATGAAGATTCTGAGACATTTGAATGAAATTAATATTCTTCGGATATACTACGCGGTTTACCGTGATCACGGTTGCTGAAAAGTACCCGAAACGTAAGGAGTATGTAGTTTAATTACAAAAATATCCGCGTAGTAACTCGCGAAAGTCTTAGATCTCATTACGATTCTAATACAGTTACGTCTTGCACAATAGGAGATTAGATACAATTGGTATGACTATATATAATACATACTATATTCATTCAATTTACTAATGAGGCTAATGAGAAAAAGCATATTTTTGAATTACAGATCTTAAAAGAAGTAACAATTTTGGTCAATATTATTATTTAAAAATTTATATCTTAAACGAAATGTGCCGTTGAGATTTGTATACAAAATAATTTAAGAAAAACATCTGAAAGCGAACAGTACAAATTAAAAGGAATTCTATCGTCATTGTAAATGAGAAGCGGTTGGTTTATATTCGGGGATCTACTCTTTGAACATCTGTCTGCTATTTAAATGTTCGATAAAAAAGACTGAAAAGTATTATTTTTGAGGTCAGAATTGTGATATAGGCGAATTTAAATATAAATTATTTAGTTTCTAACATCTACTGAAATAACTTTTCAACTCATGACATGATGGTATGTTTTTGAGTTGGATAACTTTGGATTACCATCTGACTTCCCTAAATAGATTATCTCAACACTAAATTAGTCCCTTGCGTAGACAGTGTTAGGGTGCATACATGAATATTATCTGTCGGACAGTCCGTGTGTACAGAAGCGTTACAATTAGATAGCGGACCCAGACATCGCTTACTGGATGTGTGCATAGCTTAACTCTCTATGACATCTGAATTTACGTGAATTAAATTCAAAAAAATATATGCAAATCCACAAATTATTTAATCTCATATGAATTTATTTCTATATCATAAAGTTACATCTGTTTTTCATTATTTCATAAAATTTTGTTATATTTTTTTTCGTCGTAATTTACATAGAAATAATTTCTAAGAAACGCTCGCTTAGTGTGGAAATAATAGAATAATATCTTTATTTTTTATGAAGAAAAGTAATTTATTAATTAAAAATTAAATACACATGATTCTGAAATCGTCATTGTTTTTGGTTCTTTGTGTTCTGTACTAGATACAATTCGTTTCATTAACAGTACTACAAGTAAAATTACAGCTATATATTACTTATTAATATATACTAATTAAATTAATCATAATTATAAAGGTTTCTCAAACACTTCCTGTATCTTATTATCTGCGATAAAGTTAATAGATTTATAGAAATACTTGACTGGTATGTATGGCCACTTCATTTTCAATGGGCACTATTGAATTAGACCTCGTTCACAGTGTCGTATGATTAATATATTGTTTAGTTAAACATTTTATTACTTTTATTTAAGAATAAGTCGTGTTATAAATATTCTTTATATAATAGAAATACCTATATGACAGATTTTTTGCATTTAACTCTTTCGTTTTGTTTCAATTAAATTTATTCCAATATATTGTTGAATAATTACGAATAATCTTTCTTAATATAAACATAATGTACAACAATATCTGTTAAAAGTTTCATTATATGTATAGTAGAAATAGTTTATAAAATTAATAAGAGCAAACCTTATCAATCCGATACACGAACTTGTTATAAAGCAAATTTATTTATGTTCCCGACTCGCAACAATGTTTTGATTAAAATTTAATTTCCACCAGCAAGCAATACGGGTCTGTTTAGACTCGGCATCAACGTCTTAATTATATTGTTATTACTTAAAATTACCCTTTACGCTTTACTTCAATTTTATTTATATATTATATGTATTACGTATGTTGTTTGTGTATAAATTATTTATATTTGTTTTGTGATTTTAAGACACAAATAGGCAAACAGATTGACTGATAAACATTCAAACATAGGATTTTCTCCATACTTCTTTATTTTTTTATGATTTCAAGTGTAAATATTTCTTGTCTTTTTTAAGTTTATTATAAAGTAAATTCATGTATATCATTTTGTCAACTACTTTTTTATATATTTCATGACATAGACTGTAATTCGTATTGTGACAAAATACGCTATAAATCCCATTTCTTCGGACCAAGATGTCAATTATGTAAAGAAATGTTCACAGTATATACGTGACTAACAAAAAAATCTTTTATGGCTTTGAATGGTATCTCCGTACAATTTTATGTTAATTTTTAATTGTTTTTTTTTGAATATTTAATACAATTTAAATATTATAAATGATATCTTTCATAACTATACCAAAGCTAGAAACTGTCGTAAATTTATTTTTATTTCAAAGAACATTTCTTTCTAGTACATTATTTCAGTTATAAAGTTTTTGATAAAAGCTACCATTGTAAACATGACGTTCCGACGTGAGGTTCTTGATGAAAAATGTTTGTATGATAAATTATTGAAGGATTTATAGATTAAAAATCCGTAGGAAGCAAACAGTTCGACAGATATCAAAACATAAATAATGTAAGCGCTACCTTGAGGGAGATTTGTTTTTACCTTATTTGTGATTCAGAGGCCTCGGGAATATAATAAAAATTCATGCTGCAGACTTCCTTGGGTGGCAGGAGGCGGCCCTCCCAAATCTGCATCTTCTTGTAATTCCGGACATTTCTAATTAAAAAAAATGTAAATAATAATAACGAATTGCTGAAAGAGAAAATATAAATTATGTTTTCTATGTTATACACAGAGCTCGATCGTTTGACGAAGGTAGACGTTACCTTACGCGTCTGTGTATTAAAATAGTATTATGTAGTCTAAAGAAAATTAATGGTCTATTAAGTAAGAAGCACCTAAGTCAAATATTTTAATATTTGTTTGGCAAAAAATGACATTTGTAGACACTGAAATAAAATGCAAGAAAATTATATGATAATCTTTTTAATTAAAAAGTTGCAAGTATAATGGATTATCTTCAGTCGAAATTTAGAGTCAATCAAACAAGATAATCGTAGTTTATCTATAGTATTTCTTGTGGTGAATAAAACAATCACAACCAATCTCTACCTACTTTCCCAATACCATTATCCCTTATTTCTACTTTCTAAATCCTCAGGCCCAAGGATGACCATATTACACCTGTCCATCGGCGTGATATATTTGTTTGTATGACAATATAAAAATGACTTATGAATAATTCATATTATCTTAAATGAAACCGCAATGTTATCAAGAAAATATTACAAAAATATTTTAAGATTTTCTAATATTTTCATTACCATATGTTAAGGTCAGTGGTGGCCTAGTGGTTAAAGGGCCCGCCTCTGGTTGCCGAGGGCGAGGGTTCAAACCTGGCAAGTACCAATGTGATTTTTTGGAGTCATATGTACTTTCTGAGAATATTTAGACACCACTGACATACGATGAGGGAAAACATCGTGAGGAAGCCTGGACTTATAGTTTCACAATTATAAGTTTGAAATCAGCAACCCGTCTTGAGCAAGCGTGGTGATTAATCCTCAAACCTTCTCCATATGAGAAATAGGCCTTTGCTCAGCAGTGGGCTCTGATAAGCTGATGACGTAAGGTCTGATGAAATTGGATGAGTGTTGATTTTCAATATCCTCATCATATATATAGGGTAGAATGAAAAAGGTTTCAATGCTAAGTCGGTGAGTGTGACCTTATCTTAGCTGCGAGTCATTACGCCAACGACGCGTTTTAATGGACTTACACTATTAACCGGAGGATTAACGTTCGGAACGGCCGCAAACCTAATTGGACTTTTTATTGCCTTTACAGATCACCTACTGAGGTGAGTTGAAATCAACTTGCCCGTGGAATTATTCACTAGCTACGATTTCTCTCTTAATGGAAGGAATTATATTTTTAATATACTATTTAATTTCAAATAATAGGGTATTTGAATTGTATTTGGCATATTAGTATTAATTTTTCATATTTGTTTTTTTAAGTAATAATTCAATAATCAGGATTTTAATAATATAGTCAAATAAAGCGGCTATAAAATACGGCTATTTCCATACGTAGATTTTTTAATGACAATAATTGTAAATAAATTAATAATAAATGATTTTCAACATTATTTTTCGAAATACTTCTGTATCTCTTAAGTCATGACTATTTTTCTTTATTTTACTTATATTTATAGCTTCATTAAAAACAAAGTGTATAAATTTATAAGAAATCAGAAATGTTAATATTAGTATCCTACATAAAGTTTACTACTATTACAGTGTATTAGTTATTAATATATTAATAATGAAACATATATATTGGCGCATATATAGTTAAAATAATTAGATGTCATATGATAATTTTAATCATCTATTTTAACCACCTCACGATCGTATAAATGGCCACCACTGTGAACGTGGATCACAACAATGAGTGTTGATTGGTACAAAGAGAATTAAAATACAAATTAGAAATATTTTCACTCAAGCCGTTGCCATAAACAGATCTCCTCTAAAGGATTCCTCAAAATATCTATGAAGTTTCCTTCAAAAACTTGAGATAGTGACGATAATCAATAACAAGACATTTGTGACGTAAGTAATGCTGACGTCATGCTTTTTAAAAACCGCGGTAGGGACACTGCTCCGGTGTATAAAAAGCTTATTTGAAATGGTGTCCACTTTTATAAACAGGTTCACATACCTTTTCTCTAGGAAAAATTCTTCATACCTGACCCTTTTTATTAGTGTATTGACTCTAAATTATAATGGTGTTTAGACAAAGCCTTACTCTGAAACTGGCCATAAATTATAATTCAGTAAATTAAAGCAGACTAGATGACGCCCACGTCAACTCTGATTAAGTTCTAAACGTTCGTTTCTAACCAAAATTGGGTGGATCAATCTGCATGATTTAGCTCAGTGTCTAGCTATAAAGAACACGCTTTGCTATTAAAAATGTTATTGTAAAGAGATAAGGGGCTTAATAATCTTCTCAATAATGTTATTTTGATGAATTTATGCCGATATTTTGATTCCCTTTCACAAAAATATGGCTTAGTTACTCCTTTCTTGCTAATACCTCATGGAACTATAGCTCAATTCTCATATTGTCCTTAATTGGCTAATTGAACATTTTTTTTTGTGTTTTCAGCATGAAAATGAGATTTTTTTTATAATACTATAGTTAAAAAAAATCAACCGATATTAAACATAATTCTCATGATATCCTTTGCGTTTCTTTAATTTACTTGTTATGATTTCATCACTAATATACTCTATATATACACTTATATATAGTATAATTATTACTAAAAATATTCGAAAATAAAAATCAATGCTTTCCTTATAGAATGCAAGTCCTTAGTCATCTTTTAAAATAGAAGACCTTAATATTCTGATCTGTTTTTGTTTGTTTTTGGACAGAATTCTTTCCAGTACTACTTCGGTTTTCCTTTTCCTACCAACAATACCCATAGCTAGATGTTTTTCTATCACAAACAGAGGAGGTTTCATTGTAGCTTAGTAACTCAGTCAACAAATATTTGTCAAATAGCGTTTGAAAGATTTTGGAAATTGTATTTGGTTCCATACCTTTTTCTAAAAACAGGGTTATCCTCTTCAGTTCATTCCATTTTGGATCATAAAATATTTTACAATATATTGAAGATAAAAGTAAAACATAATTAACATTCGTTTAAAATAGAAAAAAATCCAAGTTCCAAAGTAATATTTTGTTTATTCATCGTAATAGGTTTTGTGCAGAGAAGTATCTAATCTGTATTATATTATGTTACATTAGATCATCCTAACGCTTAAAATTCAGTTAGTATTAATTGTATGCTCTCAAATTCATTATTAATTCAAAGTATTGCCAAATGTAGTTCCAATATCTCTTGTTTCGCGCTTCAATTTCCACTATTGGCACGGTTAGACAAATTATTAAATTATTTAATAAATGTACTTGTATTAAATTGGACTGTTTATACTTTTCGAATTCTACACCACCATAGCCGTGTGAAGTAAAATCCTGTGCAATTTGGTGAATATTTTATATACATATGTATATACATAGATTTAAAATACATATATTAAAAATTTACATCACATGTAATTGTATTAAACAATCTATCTAACATTTTGTGTTCTTGATTGCTTAATGATGTGTCAATACTACATACCAAGATAGTTAAAGGATCTCTTAAACTACATAAGTGTGATTAATTTGTTTAGGACCAATTATTGAATACAAAATTTACTTCAAGACCTTCTCTGCTATGTACATATATTTATAACATATATTTTTTTATTCATTAATAAACCGAGTACAAAGTACTCAGACTAAGTTTCTTGTTTGATTTACTAGAAGAGTACGTTAACAAGGCAACATTAAAATTTCCTAAGAGGCTCTTCATATGAACAGTTTCACGGTAAAATTTTAGGTTGTTCTCTATCACTGCTTTCGACCTTGCATTTGTGCTTGGAAAAACAATTCTATTTTCGTTATTACGTATATGTTGTAAATATAGCAAAATATTTTCTATTTATTTATTTACTATAAACATGTTAAGTGGTTTTTTCTCCTGGATATATCGTATATTCCATTTCCAAAGGACGGAATTCTTGGTATCACCTTGAGCTCTAATGAAATCCAAAGAAAGCGTTATATCAGTGCAACCCAGTTAAAATTGGTGATGAGGTCAGTGGAACTGGTCTGGTCTATTTTCAACCCGAAACTTGACTATCAGAAAAATACCTGGTCAATAATTTTTAAGAGACACTATGATATAATAAATTTGCTATTTAGACGATTTTGGAAAATGTTCTAGTCATGTTCATAATGTTAGGTTCTAAAAATAGTTCGTATCCCACTTTGTCAGAAAGCCTACAACGCAAAAGCTTTTGATTAGATCTCAAATAGAGCACTTCTATCGAAGCAACATCATAGAGAGTTATGCAGTAAAGTAGATAGTTTTCTTTTTGGGTGAAGTGTAAAGGTCTTCGTTGAAGGTTGATACACTGATCCAATAATAATTAAGGCCACAGAAGCAAAAAATTACATATTATTTTTGTATCTTTTAATAACATTACTGAAATATACATGCTTTAAATATTAACAAATACAGTATTTCACATAACATATCAAAATTATAAACTGATTCAAATTTAATAACATTTATGAACGATGGAAGTTATATTAAATATAATATTTGATAAATATATATTTATTTGTTCGGTGTAGAAACAATCTGATATCAATTAAGATCACAGTTATTTTAGATGGAAGGGACGCAAAATGGTTTCAGGACTTCTCTCTTAATATTAAACAACGCTATACTATTTATTTATTATAATTAAAAGCCATTTGAGAAGCGATCAAAGATTATATATTTTAACATTGACTGTTACATCTTTATAGCTGGAAGACAAACTCGGGTTCATGGATTTACATTACGATGTACTGACTGAAGTATTACTGTCCCTTTTTGTCTGGAGACTTCGCGGCTCATCCGTTTTGGCTATGGTGCAAGCTTTAGGAATTATTATTAGTATATTTTTAACAAAAAAATCAAATATAAAACATGATAAGCGAATAAAAAATGCATAAAGTTTATATTTTTTTCTAATATGTAAGTTATAATCACTCAATTGTTTTAACAAGTATCCATTAAAAAAATATATAATGTTTTTGAATAGTGCTAAATGCAAGTGTAGTTATATTTATTTTTCATTTAATTATTTTATATTCTTCTACAAGTCATGTCAATAAATTATTATCAATAAAATCCAATTATAAAAAAATATTTCAGTATTTAATTCTTTGTATGTAATGAATAAATCTCTCATAACTTACTCCACGCAACACAGGCTGCGTACAACGCACGCGCTGAGCCCAGACATAGCGAGGAACTGACTGGCCCATTACTGTTTTTAATCTTAGTTAAATACTAATATTTTGCGAGAAATTATATAGGGTAGCAACCGGAGTTTCCAGGAAAACTACTAAACTTACTTATATCTATATTATAATAAGAACTACATACTAAAACTCATAACTTATACCTAGGACTACACGATTGCCCCGATGTTAGGATAGCAATACCATTCCATAGCTTGTGTGGTATCAGGAATCTTCTAGTTTACACGGCTTGGTGTTCGTTCCGCGGAGTTATTGTCACTCGTTATATATTTTATCCATACAACGATGATGCCCCGGCGATGTTCATTTATTCTTTAATATGTTGCAAGTAAGTAACAGCGACCATACAATAACATAAAAGAAAATTATATCAACAGTAATTCAGTAAGTAGTTTCCTTTAGATTATACCCGTCATTAGATCAATCCAGAAAAACATTAAAATTATTTTTACAAAACAATAGAATGTACTGAAATTAATTGTAATACATACGTTAGTTGTACATATTTAATTTAGTTATGTATAAAATTTTATTCACATTAAAATACGAACGAAGTTTCTTTATAAGCTCGCCTATTTATCTTTCTCATCCCTACAAAGGACATAGGATCAAATTTTTATTAAAATCCCATGACTTATACTCCATTACGGGATAACAGCAGTTAGTTTTTATCGTGGATCTCGACCTATGATGTTATGAATCTCTTTATTGTTATAATGTAAATACGTCAATGATTTTTATTATCATCGATGGCAGTTAAACGTTTTAGTGGCTATAATATTTTTATACGTCGTTTAGTTGTTAAATATTATTGTTATATGATGGGGTGCACCGTTTCTTTGATAAGGCTTGTATCGTGATTTATGGCTCTCTTTGAGATTGTATATAAATCATAATTCGGTGTTACAATTAATTCAATTATATCGTTACTTCTAAATACTTTGTAATTTAATATTTTGAACTAAAAATAATGAAACTGAAAAATAATACATTTAAAAATCTATCTCTAATTATAATTGTATTATAAAATAATCTCAACCTAAGTACTTAAGTGAAGTGAAGCTAAAAAAAGTTACACAAAAAAACAAACAGGCGGTAGTGATTTAGTTAAAAAGAAAAACGTATTTAATTACAAATGTTCGAAGTTATTTTAGTTTTAGCGAGTGCAGTGCTCCGTCGTTTGCTGGAAGAAGAATGGTTGTAATAAATAAGAAGAAGTATCAATTCTATCGAATTAGTAACTATCGGCTACTTGGCTTGAACTTGTACAATACGTTCGCGCCTGCCAACGATCGTATCTTAGGTACAGAGCAGACTTAAGAACGTATTGTAGACAAAAAACACTCACACTTATTACTGTAGTACTTCAAAAAAATGATATAATATTTTTTTTAATTAACTCTGTTCATAGGTTTAATATGTAGTAATTTTTTCTTTAACAAATTATTGACACATATTTTTTCATATTGTCGTTGTTAATTTTCTTTTTTTATGGAAAATATTTTAATTGAATTGACGAATACTGAAAATAGACGATGTTTGATGTGTAGAAAGTAAGTAAAAAAATCACAATCACTTAAATTGTATATAGCATTATATTTTGCTAAAAAAATACTCATAAAATGTCATTGAATAAATTGTCTTCAAACCCAGAATTTTTGACTGATTGAATACTATTATTACTGATATATTTAAATAAAAAAGTCATTAATTTTAAACAGTAAAATAAAAAATAAATAAATTTTTGTTTGCAAAAAAAGAACCATTCTCATCTTTTTTTCGACATCTTATACGCATTTAGTAAACCACATTTTCAAACTGATATATATTTTAAATAATTTTTTATTTTATTTTTATTGTAAAAAATGTAAATCTCGTCTGCTTCGGCCCGCAGTTGAATGTAAGCGAAGTACTTTGTATAATGACTGAGCCATCGAAAATCTTGGTGCATGGCACTTTTAATTGATATATTTTCTTAGTATTTTAATTGGTGTAATTTGTTTAAAAATAAATTTTGTATTTCTTTTGTTTATAACTAGTACATAAATAAAAATATTTTATATGTGAAAGTCCAACAAAATTTTTTGATGAAGCAGTTTTATTCTTGAAAAAAAGATATCGTCACAAAATAATTATAAGAACATTTATGAGCACAGCCGCGGGCAGAGGCTAGTATTATGTATCTTACTTTATTACCTTTGAATTGTATTTAGACAATCATCTAATTCAAATGAAACATATTTTTATTTTCTTGCAATTTCGTCTCAGAAAGTTGAAGGGAATTTTTTTTTCTGTAATGAAATCTCATGATAAAAGGAACGAGGATGTTCTAAAGTTATTTATTTTACAACTGCCAAATACAAAATATAATTCGATTTACTTGAGTTTGGCTCGCTTTTTTTTTGGTACACGAAAAATAATTTTTCTTTTATATTACTACCTCTTATTAAATATGTAACTGGAGGGATCTTTTTGTTTATAACCTTTTTTGTACATTTGATATTTATATCTTAGTATTTATACGCTTTATACAGATGTGAATTAATGTTGGATCGTCATCAGCCTATCAGAGCCCACTGCTGAGCAAAGGCCTCTTTCTCATATGGAGAAGGTTTGAGCATTAATCACCATGCTTGCTCAAGACGGGTTGGTGATTTCAAACTTATAATTGTGAAACTATAAGTCCAGGTTTTCTCACGATGTTTTCCTTCACCGTAGGTCAGTAGTGTCTAAATACTCTCAGAAAGTACATATGACTCCGAAAAATCACATTGGTACTTGCCAGGTTTGAACCCGTGCCCTCGGCAACGAGAGGCGGACCCTTTAACCACTAGGCCACCACTGGCTAATGTTGGATAAATAATTTAAATTACTAAAACCGAAATCAAAACAGATATTTTCTTTATTAAAATTTCAATTTAATATTTATGATATGATATGATTTGATTTGTTTTGAAAGTTATTAACAATGAACAAACACACAACTATAACAATGAACAAAATTAATTAGTTTTTTTTGTAGTTCCTCGTATTCGTGGCAAAGTTTCGTGATTGATTGTCCAACTCACTTTCTTCAACAGAAATATATTTTTTTAATAACCGAATTCAATTAAAACAAAAGTTTAATTTTGAATGTTTGGTTTATTAAAGAGTAATTTGAAAGAAGTATTTACATAACAATTGTACATATATTTGTTTATTTTTATAAATAGTTTCAATAATTTATATTTCGGAACCATAAACATAGTATTACTATTGATTAATTAAAATATATATTATTTTTTGTCTAAAGTTGTTTTTCAATAACTTCCAATGTAGACGTTGCGCCGAAACGCAAGGGGTGGGGTCGACGCGACGGCAGTCGTAACTCGATCGTAGCCGGTAGCGCTACGCCGTAGCACCGCTACGCTCTCTCGTATCTGATAGTGCCGATTTGAAAGTGTACATTCATAATTAGTGTATGGGTAGTGTTGTGTTTAGTGTTAGTGATATAAAGATTTTAATGATGATAAATGATGTATCATTAATTTTTAGTGTTGACTTCGTGATATGATTAGTGACTGATCTGTATGTGATGTTGTTCTATTAAGGTATGTAAGTTTGTTTATGTTATTGTGTTAAGTGTACGCATGTCTTAAAGAAATGTATGTTTATTTGTCTAATAACTTATAAAATAATAGTTACTGTAACTATTCAAAGGGCAATACTGGGGTATTTATATTTTATTCCCGTGGACATACATGAGAATAATTATTTAATTTTATGAAAATTTATATTTAATAAATGTAATTAAAATAATATTGAAATATAATTAACATCATCAATATTTAAATAATACGCCGCAAGTACAGTTCATTTGATATAACTGTATGAGATGTATGTAATATTTATAATCACTAGTTTCCTATTGGAATCCTTTCAATATTCCCGACATATTATTTGTAAGAAGTTTCCCGTATAGTGAATATTCTGTACATTTTCAATTTCCGTTCACATATATGTATTAGTAAGGCCTATGTAGGAGATCTTTATGTCATAACATATGGTGTTTTCAATAATTTCTGATACCTACAAAGTTTTACACGTCCGTGGCTAGGACACAATGGGCGTTGATAATATTTTCTTTCAAGGAGGCTCTTAAAGGCTCCCCGCTGGGTTTATTGTTTCTGAGACGTCTCCCCGCCGTGTCCCGAACGTTTATAGCCATTGAAAATATAACACAAAGAACACCATGTTTCTTTTGAGTGTTAAAAGTTTGTTACTCAGTCAAAAGTATTGACAATGTCTGTATGAAAGTAGAAGTTCTCTCAATTTATATCAACAGTACAAAATGTTGGTTCAGTCGTTGGTTCCTTCGAAGATTATGTATTTCTATATATTTGATGATTTTTTTTCAAGAATTTTCTTTCCTAACAAACTAAAGGTCATTTTAATTAATTACTTCTTTCCAACTTAAGGCTTCACGAGAAATGTTTATTAGGAATGTGGTAACGATCTCGTGTATAATAGTAATATTTTTTTCTAACAAAAACCATATTTTTGTTATTAATATTTCATGTTTCAATACAAATGTCTTTATTTTTCTGAATACGTCCATATAATGCGAGAATTGTATTATCAGAAAAAAAATACGTATGCTTTCAAGAGAAATATGTATTATTTAAATTTATTTTATTATTAAAAAATATTAATTTTATAGAAATATAATTTCAAAATACAATAATACTCGTAATAGGTAATATTTTTCGCATTTCACTATATTTTTGTTCTAATAATATCAATTTCAATTTTTCTGTATTTAATAAAAAAAACGTTGAATAAAATATTAATTTGAATATTTTTTATTTGATTTCCTCTACTATATGATATATGATACTGGACACATCAGTATTCATAAATACACAAAAACTGTGGCATTGTAAATGTGAAATTTATACACGTGATAGTTACTGTTTCTTTGTGTGTACAACTATAATAAAAAAAAACGATTTCATTCTATTGTATTTTAATATCTGCATAGTAAAACTAAAAAAATTACTTAGGATTAAGCCTTAATTCAGAAATGCGAGTGTGGCGACAGATAATCCTAGTTTAATTTAATTTTCAGCCTATAATTTTATTTGTATGTGGAGGATAATTTTAATAATACCACTTTCATTTTAAGTAATTCTCAGAATAAAAAAAGGAATAAAGAAATTGTAGCTGACTATGCCATATTGTAAGCTTGTGGTTAAATTAAGCTTATGTGAGACAAAATTCTAAACTGTTTCACTTTATACAAAATGCTGGCACCCGAGCATATTGTAAATAGACCCTTATATAACGTAATTGCAATCCTTAATTACAGTGGCAGTACGTGAAAAGCTTTCAGTTTTATTAAGTCTTTAAACTCACAATGGCCAATCGAAAACGTATATGCTGTCTCAGTTATTGTTTTCTTTGCTTCTAGTACAGTTCAAAGTTAGAAAAATTTACTCAATAAATTGGTAGTGATTTTTCAAGTTTTACAAGTGCAATCTGTATTGACCCTTATAGGAAGAGGTTTCGAGATGAGAGCCGTGTATCAACAAAAGAGCTTGTCGAATTAAGTAGGGATCTTACCCGGAGAAAACTCGAAGGTTTTGAATGTTTGTGTCCAATATATGTTGTATAGATTAGGGTCGGTTTCTGGATGTCCACACTCGAGGAAATCTATTTCAGAAATCTGGGAAAGAAATTCATTTTGCGCAAGAAAATTATTTTGGAATTAATGAAATTTCGGGTATTATTTTTTCAACTGTCGATCAAAGGATCGGAGGTGATCTTGTCGTATCAATTTATTAAAATTTGACCACAAGTATTATGTTGTATACAATTAGTTAATCAAAAAGAATTAATTGTAGCTTATTATGAGTCATATTTTAAATAATAAATATTCATTCTATGTATTATCATTTTCAAATCGTCCAAGTATCGAGAGTACGTGAAGAATTTATAACATAGTAGATATAATAATAGTTTATATGAATAGGTATTCGTGGAAGTCGATGTAAATGTAAATTGAGAAAGTCATGTATATATAAAGTATGAGAATGTGTTTGCTTTATATTGGGGTCTACATTTTCTGCTTCATCTGATAGATATTTATATAAAGGGTTAATATAATTCAAACTGGGAAAACGTATTCACTAATATTTTGTTAATTTTTTTTACTATTTTATTCATATTTTAATATAGGAAAGATATTTTCAAATTGTTTTCCAGAGTTTTTAATCCAATATTTAAATATAAAATTGAATATTACAATATAATTATAATAAAAGAATAGCATATTATTGAATTTGTTTCGACTTCGAAACAAAGACAAAATCCTATATAAAATATAGACTTAATATAATGTATATATTGTTTAACATAATGTATATATTGTTTATTTTGCTCATGAATGTTTGAAAAAAGAAAGAAATAACTACAAAATTAAAATTTACAAAAGTATTGTTATGTGACAACAAAAAACAAACTCATGTGTTTACATAAGACGGACGAGGCAATATAGAAGGATCACCAGTAGGTAACAAAACAAGACAAATGTATGCAATATACTACTTAAAGTTACCAAAGAGTTTACCAAAGAGTTCTAAAATGGAAAAGGTTTCATTATCAATGTTGCTAACTGGTTAATTCTTAATATTTTCGGTGTTACCCATATACCACTAAGTGACCGCTTCTGGTTAATACTAAATAATCAAAGTCGCGTCAAGTTACCTTTAGTGTTATATATTATACTAGTATTTGCCCGCGACTTTGTTCGTTTTAATTTCGGAATTAGTAATATATGTAGAGCTGACCGGTTGAACTCTATTCCACTATTCCATCGAATTTATTAAGGTTTTTCTTTTTGAATCGAACATAATTAAATATATTATATCCGTCTCCTGCTCCTAAGCTATCGTCCTACCAATTTTCAACCATATCCCTACAGCTGCTTTTGAGTTATAAATAGTGTACCTAACACAACTTTCGTTTGTATAGGGGAACTGCAGGCAAAACGGGACACTTAAGGAAATACTCATTTAAATCAACAAATTATAGATTTATTTTAGAAACTTTTACGACATCAAGTTAACGACTAATCAGTGTACATATTTTGATAATCAGACTTTAAACTGATTAAATCACATAGTTTAAAGATAATGGATGATTTCCAAAATCTTGATTTGGACCGTTTTGCCCAAAGGCTCAATTTTGCCTGCAGTTCTCCTATATAGATAGTAATTAATATTTACAAGTATTTATTTCCTTTATAGTACATATGTAAGTTTATAAATATAAAATCGTTCTAAAAACATTCTGATTATATAATATATCCTACATATTAACTCTTTGCATAAAGCTAATAGATATAATAATCTATCGGTCTATAGAATCTTAATGTATTCATAGAGTAAGTAGGATATAATTTTAATGATAACAATGAAAAGTATATTGAAAGCAGTCGTTAAACCGATTGCTATCTCACCTCGGGTCGTTAGGTGATAGTACACACCAGCTAGAAGTAATCGACCACCTCCACTGTTAACTGTTATTATCATTGGAAGCGATAATTACTCAGAAAAACCGTCTTACTGTGATTGTACCTTTTAAAAGCTGGTATAGTTTTTGTTATCTAGTAAAAACTTAACGAATTAACTCCTTACTACGTGTATTTATTGATAGAAAAGTATACAAAGTTTCAGGTCATTATGGTTATATTTAATAATATGTGTTATTGATTAAAATAGAAACTTTATTTGTATGATATTTAAGTTTTTATTCTAACGTAATTGGCTAATATTTTAAATATTTGAATTGTATACGTAACTTATAGACCCACTCAACGAGAACATTATATAATTTTCATTAGTTGGTAGTAGTTTATCTTAACTAAAACAAGAATAACATACGTTTCACATAAAAAAGGAAGTCATAATTAAAAACAAACGATAATTATTTAAAAACTGTTACTCTACAAAAAAAAAAAAAAATAAATCATCAAATATACAAGTCATAATAAAGTAGGTATCAATTTATGGAATGGACGCAAAGTAATTGTGAAAACAAAACTTTGTCGTTTTTAAATTTCGTTGAAGTAATAACACTCCTGATAATTCCTGTCTACAAACAAATTGTTATTATGGAACTTGGCTCTTTTAATGTTCCCTCCGGTTATTATGAAAAAAAATTATAATTGTATTAAGAATAAATGAATGACTTTGTTTTTGGCATATTTTATTACTGTTAAATTATTATCTTCATTTTAGCGAAATTATCCTCAGCCTATCACAGCCCACTGCTGATCAAATGCCTCTTCTCATATGGAGAAGATTTAAGCATTAATCATCACGCTTGCCCAAGACGGGTTGGTGTTTTCAGACTTATAATTGTGAAATTATAAGTCCAGATTTCCTCACGATGTTTTTCTTCACAGTCTATCAGTTGTGTCTAAATACTCTTAGAAAGTACATGTAACTCGGACAAATCACATTGGTATTTGCCAGGTCTCGAACCCGCGCCCTCATGCATGATATGCGAGGCTTTAACCTCTAGATAACTACGACTTTTTTAACGAAAGCGATATATCAATCGCAATCACATGTAATTTCTCTCTTTAAAATTTAAGTTAAAATATTCTATTGGAAGAGTTGAATGTTATTTCAATTGCATTTGTTCTTATGTCAGGGTGTCGTAATGGTGTGATATGGTAATGTCATGTTTGGAGAGCATTACATGTCGCGTTCCTAAACGGCGAGGATGTCATTCTAAATCACATAACTTGACGCAAATCCCAAACAATATAAAACACGCGAGCTTTTGACGCTGACATAAATCAATTTGATAAAGGGTGTAGCGAAAAAAAATTAACCACCTTATTCACATGGGACCAAGATTCACAATCCAATGCGTACATTTTTTAAAATTAACAAAGGATATGCTATTTAAAAGCGTTGTATAATGTGTTGTATATTATCGTGACTAAAATATAAAATGACACGTTAGTAGCGTTTAATTTAGCCGAAGTAATTTAGTTCTTTACACGACAATCGCGTGTTCGTGTTATTTGCAATGGTTAAGGGTGACCACGCCAGCCACTTATAAGGGAAACCACTTTTATTATATGTACAAGTTTTGTTGAACACATTGATTACTGTTTTTGTTAGGAATTATACCTTTTTGTGAACTTTTACTGCTCGAATTTTATTAACAAACAGACATTGTTTTTAAAGTGATTACAATTACTAATCCTCATTGAAGATCAAGTTTGCTTCAGCCAGTATTTATTAAATAATTGAATATGTACTTACATTATTTTTCACAGATCATCAGTTTTATTTGTTTTTTACAGTTTAAATTTGAATTCCTCCTTCATTACTTACTCTTACTCTAAACGTTACACGTAAGATGTCTGACTTAAATTGAACATAAGTTCCGAACTATCTTTACACTAAGATTTATCTTCCTTACAATTAAATTCCTCGTGATCTTAACATGCGTTTGTATTTAGTGACGCGTTTTGTGAGAACGAGAGAATGCGTCGTAAAGTATTCAATGATAGTAGTACTCAACTCAACTATATTGCGGGTGTTGGCGGTTTAATATCGCTCCCGTAATTTACATCGATAGCTAGATAGCTATCGTAAAGTAACACATGTAGATAGTATACTTCTATCATTGTAATTATTAACTTTAGGTTTTAATACATAGGTGAGAGTTCCTTTGTTTGACTAAGTATAGTTCACTTATGGAAAATCGGATGAGTTAGTTGAATTAAACAGAGTTTTTGAATTAGCAAAACAAACTTTATTGCATGAATTATTCAATTTCTAAAGAAGCATTTAGTATAATCCTTGGGGATGCCTATGTCCTGCACTTGACGTCTTTCGGCTGAGTCCTTCAAAAATTACATGTAATAATGGGTAACGGTAGTCACTTATCATGACTTATATTCATGATCTAATCATACAAAGAATATTTAACTTAGTCGGTATTAATATTATTATAGTGTGACGTAACTGGTGTCACGATTCCTCGGAGTGTAGTTGATGATGCTTCCAAGTCACGTGACTAACTGATGACATCAATCGCCACTTCGTTAAGACGTGTAATGTTGATGTTATACAACATACACATAGGTTAGATAACATGAGAATACGGTACCTTAATCAACAGTTTATATTCACTTTGTTATAGAATTCATTTACAGTCTCTTTGTATTTGTATAGAGACATCTTTAAATAATAATTTTAATACAATTATTATTTGAAAGTAATTTATAAAGGATTATACTTCATTTGAGCACACTGTACGTGTGTCACTAGTGACAGTTTTTAAAGTTAATTCGTATTTTCGCGTTGTTTAATATAAAATATTGTTTCCGCAACATATATATCAAATTAATATCTATACATTGATATATTGGATATTCTGTACGTAAATTGAAAAACATGCGAATAAATTTTTTCGTCATTGTCCGATACGGTAACTATTAATTCGTTTAACGCTGTTATCTATGTTTAAATTTGGGCATTGTGTTTTTGTGGAAAACTATTATTTAGAATAATTGTATAATTACTTAGTTTCGTGCTGGATTTAGGTTGAATTATTTTATTTCACATGTGCTAGCAGGAAATTCTCATATAAGAATTTCCGCCATCAATGACTAGTACGTATAAAGATCTTTGTTACAGCCATTACTGGCTGAACTATACAAACTTGGCTAGTAAATCTAGTCAGAAAGGTTTGCTAAACTCGCTTACTTGCGGCCTACCCTCGTTAAATACAACTTAAGTTATTGTTTCTTAGCATCCAAGTTTCATATTTATAGCTGGGTTCAGATTTGCGGAAACTTAGCCTGTTTAAAACATGTTAGTCGCTTTTAAAACGGGACAAGAATAAGCCCCTAATCTACCTTTGAAGTGGTTTCTTTTGAGTTTAGTTCAGAATGTTATTTAGTGTATCTCGTAAACTTCTAAATGAATATCCAATTTAATCTAGTGTAGTACTTCGTTACAAACTATTTAGTTACTGAATAGTAAATTGAATTTTCTATTAACTTTGTTTGAATGTCAGTCTGAATTTTAATAAAGCAATGTTAAACTTTTTTTTTAAATATCATTCAAGGCTTAGAAATGCTATTATTGAAAATTTAATAAAAGTTTTTAGTAAGTAGAAAATTTTTCATTAAACAAAACTGGATAAATTGTATAGCTTTTTATGACTTCGTGATTTTATAATATTTTACAAAGTTCATAATTGTTTAAAAGATATGCCTTAAACATCGAAATTATAATAAAAAGAATAATTTTATCAGAAAAAATTAATAGTTGAACTGAGACATCTTCTAATGACAATTAAACTTCTGTTACATCATTTTTTGTTATAAATCGTAGGCAACAAGTCGGTCGTAGTGGAACAAAACTTCAAAATCGAAGTCATTAAACTTGACATTGCATATACATTCACAATTACATTAGGATTTTGAATAAAACAAAGTTTTTCTGATACTACGCGATTTTTATTATTTTGGAGAATCCCCAAATTTCGGTTTCTTTACAGCACCCGTAAACTGTTAAAAATGCGGAGTATCCTAAAAACTTTGTCTCATTTAAATGAGTACAGACGATAATCTAAAGAATCATTATTAGAATTTTGACCTTACAAAGAAAATGGAATGATCTGTAAATTTACAAAAACAAAAATAAAGTTGAATCCTCATAATATGAAAATAAGAGAAATAATAGGAGAAATCCTCTGAGAATAGTGAGATGCCACACCAGCAGTTCAATTTTATGACTGGTCGAGCATCAGAAGATGTGGCTTTCGTCATTCACAAATTGTTCGAAAAATATGTAACTATGAATAAAATTTTGTTCGCGATGTTCGTTTTCAATAGTGTACTATGGAGAGCAAGATAAGAGGAAGTATTGAGTACAATAAAATAGGTTTAATGTTATATATGGTAGTGTTTTAGTTGTATTAAATAAAAATGTTTATATTTCTGTTTTCTTATACATAGGTGACACATGTAAAAGTATCAAAAGTAAAGATAATTATAATAATTTTCCAATATGACATTGTAGATTAAACTTTAGATTGGCTTTGTAATATTTTTCTGTTCTAAGTCACTTAGAGGCTTATTCTGGTGGAAATAATATGTAAGATGCAAGTACCAGATGACAATTAGTAAAATATTCAGAAATTTTAATAATATTTATTTTATTACTTTCTTGGGCTTAATGAAGATTCATTTGCAAATAAATATCCTATATTAGTCTAGTTTTTGTTTAGTTTAGTTTATTTAGTTTTTATATATACGAAGTAACAACATATGTTATTAAAAAAAATAAGAAATGATATTTTTAGGAGTACTCTGAATTAAAGAAAACTAAAACGAAATATATAAATTTTTTATCTTAAAAGTAACTTTTTTTTCTTAAACATTCATGCTAAATATTTCTTACTTTGGCTAACTCTTATGTAGGAATGTTTAAATTGAAGAATCACTTCTCTATATAAATTTGTCACATCCCAATTCATTGCAAGTTCGTACTTATTCGTAATGTTTGTGTATTTCGTATTTGTTTTTCCTGCACTTTTTTTACATTGTTTAATATAAAGGCATACCATTGGGGAGAATTTTGGTGTGGTATAATATAGTGTAAAGTATAAGTCACATCAACATATGTGTATAAGAATGATAATATTTATTTATTCAAGCTTCTGTGTATGCAAAGTTTTATTTGATACACTAACAACGCCTTGACTCTCCTGTTCTCTCAATCAAGGATCAAGGAGAGCCTTGATCTCCTGTTGTAAATGAATAGTGATAATTTTTATAATAGTGAATTTACAATATTTTTCTGTATAAATTTTGTTAACATGTGCTACCGTAGAGCATCAATTTTAAAGGATGAAATGGCAATAGTTTTTAAAACTTACAGTATGTCATTATCTCTTTGTAATTGTAGATTTATTTTGTCAATCAATCAAAACAACCTATCAATGTTCATATACAGGGTGACTGGTGAATTACTATCGATACTTGAGGATTCACCAGTCACCCTGTATAAGAGAAGATCTCTCCAAAGGTACACCAAGATGTTAAGGTGATTAACAAATTTACATTTAATAGATTTAAAATCTTCTTAACAGTATTAATTTAATAAATAGTTAAAATATTTAATGTCGTGGGTTTTTACAATGGCTTAAACAATATAGTGGGGCTGTAATTAACTTTGTTGAATCATATCTTTGTACAATGAGTGGGCATTATCGAGTTGAAAAAATCTCAAATCAGTCATCTTTTACTGTTTTTAATTTCTAATGATGTTAATAATAAATTTTTATATATAAAGAAAATCGTGTTAGCAATACTATTTAATACGTACTCAAAAAATTGCTAATAAAGACCAAAATCTGTTTATTTACTGTCTCTAAATCGAAACAGTGCGCCTGGTCAGCTACACATTGCTAAATTATGAAAATACTCGTAACACGGACAAAGTCGCGGAAAAAAGCTAGGATATCATGATTCGTTTATTTTAGTTTCACTAATCATGTGAGGACTTATGCATAAGTGACTTGCATAAATATGCAATATTTGCTCTGAAACTTAAAAGTAATGTTATTAACTTATTGTCATAGTAAAGTTACTGAATTTTGTAACAAGAAAATTGGTAGGTATATTGAGTCTGTAGGAAATATTTAGTTCAGTAATGTAAGTAAAGAAAATGACAAACCATAATAGCTTTAATCGCGTCTTTTATACATCGCAAAATATTCAAAGATGTTAATAAAAGTGTAAAATACGACTCCGTCATATGTAATGTGAGCGTCGTATTTAAAAGACGTTATTAAAACTCCGCGCCGCAATAATTTGAGGTCCTATTTAAGGGATGACAAAGTTTTAATGTTCATTCACCATACTTCGTACGCGTTGTAAACCGCACATTACACTAATACTGTCAAAGCTTTCTTATGTCTTAGCTAATTAGGAATTATATACAGATAAAATTACACAAATATACATTCTGAATATTTACGTATATATTGTTGAAGTAACATCAGTGGTTTAATTAGAAAAATAATACTTCATAGTGTATTTTTCTTTAATAAATTTTCTGTTTACTTTTCTAAACTGCGCCAGGCATATAAGAATATAGTACGTCATCTTATTTGGTGAGCTGATAAATTTAATTATATTTAAGACCAGACAGACCTCAAGATGCTGTTAGCACTTTTTGCCTGCATCAGAGCAGTACGTAAGAAAATTAAGAAATCGTTGCGGTAGACGACAAATAACAAAATTATCTGACAGACACTTTCATCTCGTTTGTCCGTGATCACGATTACTGTAAAGTAACTGAAGCGATGAGTGAAATATTAAATAATATTATTATTAATAATAAAATTGAGTACAAAATTATAGTTTAATTTTATTAATTTAATCTAGCATTCTTTAATATCTTTAATAATATGTTCAAACGCGATGTTGTAAATGATCTGAAGAAAAAATCCTTTTTAGGATTTGAATCGATTTTATATCTGGTAGATATAAAGTTTAGTATAAAGACAATCATATGCATGCCGTCCCTATGTATAATAAACCCCTCAATTACAGGCTTTTGAATGATGTGCACTAATACATTACTGAGCGTACCTTGCCTGGGATAAGAGGATTAGTTCTACTGAACTATCAGTTATAGAACTAAACGGGGTTTCTATAGCTACTTCCCAATGAACCTCTATGAGAGGGTTCTCCATTACTGATGATAACGCCATCTGTTTAGAATTCAACAGTACTAGAAGCATATTTTAATCTTTATTAGACTAGAAAAAACATCTCTTTTGTACAGAAATATTGTTCGTGTAACCTCGAAATATTAAGTTATCTTACCTTACCTTATCTTTTAAAATATAAACTAAGGCGATAAAACTATGATTTGGAAAAATCTCCGTCTATTCATATGTGGCTTATCTTTATTATATATTTTATTTAAATACATATATTTCGTACATTACTGATCATTTATTGTCCGTTTTCTCATTCAAGGTTAAGTTTCGTGACCCGAGTTTATTTTGTAAGATAAATTGGATTAAGGTAACGTGACCGTTGGAGGTCGACTATTGACTATTAAGCATTTAGGTACAGTGGTCTGAATTCTGGCGTTAAATTTGTTCATACATATAAATTCAATTTAGTTTATATCTGCTATATCAATAAATTATATTCTTTCATGATTATTTATACGACTATAGGAGGTAGTAAGCCTTGATTTTTTCAATATGATAGGAAGAATTTTGTGACTTAAATATTTTAAATTAAAATTAAAGTAAGTTCAAAACTACATATATTCATTAAGAAAACATTATCAGAATGGAAAATATTTAACTGTTTAATAAATGAAAATTTAATGATGGTATTGCCATAAAAGTTCTAAACATTATATTATTGTCTTTGTTTTTTTTTCACATAATAATTTGTCATTTAAACAGTTCGTTATAGAGTGACAATTTAATACTATAATTCTTGTTAAATTTCTGTTGTGTGCGATAACAATAAGTAAATTTATAAATACTTAAAGTAAAAACCTAAATTAAATATAAATATCTATATATACAAACTTAAAATAAAAGAAAGTTGAAATTTTTAATATAATTCTTAGCGACACTAAAATGAAATTATTGATATTTATGTAAATATGTCTATTATATATTCTTTGAAGTTGGTGCTTATGTAAAGAAATTATGCTTTGAGCCACAACCATATCAATAAAATTTATGAGACACCACAGAAGTGTGATAAGATTTAAAAAGTATTGATTTATATTTTAATCAATTTTCTAGTGTAATGATCATAAAATAATAGCACTAGTCTCTGTCAAAGTATATTTATTAAATATAATGGTCTTACGTCTTCAAACTATACATTAAAAGAAAATCTATAACATAAAATATCCGATGTAATTAAAAATTATATATCTTATTGTATTTTAAATAACTCTGTAATATCCTCTGGCTGACAGACGAACGGTCGAGGTTCGGTCAACAATAGTGGCCTTTGTACTCTTTGACCCTTGCGGATCCTAAAAATTAAACCGGCATAACCATTGAATCGAGCATTGTGAGACGTAAGTACAAACAATTCACAGATTACATAGAATCATTGGTTATCTAATAATAAATTACTGTATTTATGGCGTAATAGCTGCTCTGGCCCATGTTAATTGGATGCTCCCGAGCGTAACGGACGTCAATAACATACCATAATTATAACAATGAATTCACATATTGTATCTATAATTGATTTATGGCAATTTTGATAATAGAATAATTAATTGAATTGGATTTTAAGTTTACATTTATTTCGATACAACAAGACTTCGGAATATCAACTTTCCTATAAATAATTCAAACTCTAACATCGAAAAAAATCATCTTACTTTTTGTCACCCATTTAATACTTTCATTGTGCATATGTATTTAATTTATCAGTAAGTTAGATGTTATTTAAATTTTAAATTTAATATTAAACACTCGTATCGAGAGAACTGTAGTGAATAACAATTGTCTGCGAAATGGTACATTAAATTACTTCAGAAACACGTTTGAATAAATGTACTATTGGCAATAAAAAGAAGGAATTTTCTACATAAAAATTTATAATTTATATATTAATAGAAAAATTCTATTAACTTGTATAAATGTATGTTCCAGAATTTTCTGTTCGGAATGCTATTGTGAATTATCATATATTTATGATATGATATGATATGTCATGCATACTTGCTATTCCTATGATATAGAGTTAGGTTCTTAATAACTGCATGTGATAGCATGCCGGTAAATTATACGTAATGGATTTTGGCCAGCCAATATCGATGCATAATTACATCACAGAACCAAAGGCAGGGCTGCATTTGAACATCACGTGAAAAGTATGGCAATATAATAAAAAGTATATAAAAATAAATAAGTATGATAAAAAGTATGTTAAAGTTTTATATAGTAATTATTAATTTCTGCAGATAAATATTATACATACCCACACGAATAATCCAAAATGATATAATTACTTAATTTCCAAAATGATATAATTACTTAATAATCTCAGTTATTAAATCGATTTTTGCATTGCGTAGTTTGTAAATTTCTATTTCAGCAAGAAACTTTTATAATAATTATTTAAGTTTCTTTCCATTCTCCACACACGATGAGTTTTATTTGAACTTTCAACATAACATGATTTGGTTTGATGACCCACAGTTATACATATTTCGTAAAATAAGTTCAAGAACAATATGTTTATATTTAAAACTAGAAGACCTGGCGAACTTCGTATCGCCCTATAATCAAGAAATATCTATTACTTTTTTTTATTTATATTTTTGGAGTTTACCTGTAAGCCATAAATCTCCGTGTTTTGAAGTGCGACAGAATGATTGACATATTAGTTAGTTGTCAAATCTAATGTCAAAAAAAATGTTTGTATGGGAAATAGAAAGGGGCTGTTTTTATGGTTTTCCCAGTAATGAATCAATTTTTTTCAGCTTTTATACCTTTCCTGAACCTCCACGAACATTTCAAGACTAAGATAAGATAAATCCGTTCAGCTGTTCTCGAGTTTTAGCGAGACTAAGGAACAGCAATCCATTTTTATATATATAGAAGATGTGAAATAAAGTGGTTTCAATATAAAAATAATACAGATGATAGTTGTACCTCTGTGTAATAATTTACATTAAAAATAACTTATTAATATGCATTCATTGGAATGAAATTAATTTTGTTTTGATGTGAAACGACTCAGACGACGGTAAACTAAATATTTATTTTGCAAATTGAACTCGTTTTATATTCTTATTTATTATAGTTGAGTTACCTTCAAGAATTGCTAGCACTATATTATTTGCCGGCACTCAACGTAATAGTGTTTTGGTGTCCAATTTTTAATAGAAAATTAATTTTTTCTAATAGATGAATTGAAAGTTTAATTTCAACATGTAATTTACATATAAGTCCCTTAGTAAAAGCGATACATGTTGACTAATAAAGTAAAGAGTACATGATATAAAAATATCAATTTCTGCTTACAATATTAATATGGGCATTTTACATATTATGTAAGGGATAAGCTCAGTCGGATATCTAAATATATGAGTCTGGCCTATAAATGCTGAATTTTTTTTCTCCAGCTGTGTAGATATCGTTAAATATATTCCGAAAACAATTTGTAAAGCTTTTTTACTTTTACCAAAATATATGTGTAAAAAATGCTAAATTTATTTGAAACGATAAATTTTCACATGTTTATTTTTCTTTATATTTTTTCAAAAACTGCATATTCAAAACATTGTTGTTTTTTTTAGTTCAAGTGATAAATTTTCAGAGAATACAATTTTGTTCTTTATACATATTTCAAAAAGGGTCGAATGTTTTAGAGAAGTCGATATTATTTCCTATGAATTTTAATGCAAACGCTAACAATATCATATTAAGGTTTTAGTAGTTTATAATTGGAACTATTTTACATGAAATAGTTTGAAATTATATGTAAATTTAATGACGATATATTCAAACCGTCTTACGAAGGCAAAGTAAATGAACAGTGTTATAAAGGCGTAAGGGTTGTGTGCGGTCAAATAAATCCCTTAGATCGATCGTTCGGTTTCACTCCCCTAAATTTATTCGATCCAGTGCGTCACCGCAGACAATATATGGCGAATATTCTGTTAATGATCTAAATGGATCCAAATATAAGCCATTAACGACGTTCATAACATGGAGAATCGATAACAATAACATATTATGTTCATTAACAAAAACAGAAAAAACATTTTCACTGATCATTTATAAATTCGTTAATAGGTTCCGAGAGCCAGAACCCCTAATAAATATCGAGGGTGATGCTCTCAATACGAGATAAAATTCTAAAGATATTTACCAGACAAAACATCCGAATAATAATACCTTAACAAAACTGCACGTATATCTAATAACCAAAAATATTTACGCAGCGACGTAAAAGATGTCCCTTAGGGCTGGTAGCATCGTATTACCTTTTATTTATAAACACGATTCCAGTAAAATCAAACTGAAAGAAGGAGGTGGGGATGCCATTTGTTGGCAAATTTATTAGTTCATGCTTTTGGTGTGTTGTTAAAAATATATGAGGTTTTTTGTTCACGTTATACCATTTTACTCAGTTCCAATTTTGGAGACACAAATGGGATAAACTGAACTGGTTTAATGAAAAGGATTCGACTTGATTAACAATATTTTTTTTGTCTTTATATCGATTGTAAATTTCTATTGTGAATGTAATTTTTGTCCTTATGATGTATATTATATTTAACAATTTACATAACAAGTGAAGTGAAAATAATGAAAACCTATAAAAAAATATTTTATATTTACGAAGCATAAAATAATGATTATAAATTAAAATAAATTTTAGACTTCTGTGTACGTATATATCGAAATTTTATGTTAGTCCTTGTGTGTTAATAATAATTTATTGGCCTGAACATAAAATCTTGATTATTTAATTTAACATCGTCATATGATACAAACGGCATCAATTTATTTGGAATGTTGTTATTAACAAGTTAATTTCGTTAAATTTAGGATCGAATAAAAAATGTTAGCACAAGTACGGTTCAATCTCGCGTGAATAATTCTAACAATTCACTTTTATGGCAGGAATTTAAAGTCTCCATATATGATACGGACGGAATGGAAATTCAACGACTACGTAGCGGATACGTGACGATGACGGGTTTTATGTTTTAAAAGACAAAGAATGAATGTGGAATTATATTTGTAGCTTCCTATGAAAAAAGTTATATCAAACGGATCCAGGTACGACGGGTAAAGTGATTGTAATTCTTAGTAAATATACTTTAAGAACATTTTATTCCACTGGAGCTTTGTATATATTGCTAGATAGATTCTACTTATCTTGTCATCTTCGTAACACAGATCGTACATGTGTTGCTTTTTCGTGGCTATTTCAAATCTATTTTTTAATTATATTTTGTATAGTGCTTTATAGAATTAAAGCCAAAAATGGCGAAAAAAGATATTCAAAAATTGGCTCTCCAAAAAGTCTAAAACCATGTAACTACATTTTCCAGTATTCATCCAAAAATCACAACACATGACTGGACGTATGTTGTAGAATCTGTTGGAGGAAAATATTGTTATATTTTTGTAATAAAACCACATAATAAAAATAGCTGTATTAGCCTTAAACTTAATGATTCTACGAAACTTAAGGTTCAAGGACACTTCCATAAACCTTATAGTGAAGATAGTCAGCTTATTATATGGCATAATTGTAAAAAGTTGGAACTAATGCTAACAGACAGTGTTATGATGCTACGGTGCTAGGAGGCTGCAGTGCCATTATATGACGCTGCTCCGGTGCTAGGTTGCTTAGCAGTAAAGAGACAGGATTGCATTTGATAGGCTTATAGATTTCTTTATCAGCTAGAAAAGTTGTTTTGGAAGAGCGTCAAGGTAAATTAACTACAAGGCGAAATTCTGTGTGGTCAGTTAGCTCAAATAAAAACAGTTATGACCATTATGACTGGAAATCAGTAGATGTAATGGTACATATATATGTACGAAAATATCATGTCGTATTACGCAACAGTAAAATATAGTACACAAGGCATTCTTGGAGTGTGTAATATAGAACTGCAGTACCGTCCAACAGAGAAATTGTGGCTCCTTAGTGTAGATGATTGAAACCTACTACGTGGAAAGAGTCCAAACTTGTGAGGATAGTCAGGTATATTTTGAGAGAGGACAGGTACAACCGTTGTACTTACTTGCTTCTTTTATTTGATCTTTTTTAATGAGTGAATAGATTATACTGGGGTATGTAATTTGATTGAGGACTAGAAATTATAAACAAAAATCAAATCCTTGATAACAGAGCTTTCTTGGTCTGAAAAAAGAGGAGACGAATTATATTTAATTATTGATATAAAAATATTTGCCAAAAATCAATACAATCAGTTCATTACCTTTTCTTAAGTTCTTTAAGTACTAACAGGAGTCAGTACAACATATGTGCTTGTGATATAGTGTCACCAAAACGTCACGTATGTCAAAATATTCTCATGTAGATTCCTTCAATGTCACGTGTCTATCTCTAGATTAAAAAAGCCGTGGCGTAAGTGGAGTAAAAATGTTGACCTTATTAAGCCCCTTTTACCTTTTGCAGGTTAATTCATTTAATGCCCTGCCAAGTGTTATAAAAGCAAATTACGCACTCGCTTCATAATATTGAATTAATTAAGAACTGTCGTCATATTGAAACGTTTTAGTATATACCATTTATAAAATACAGAAGAATATTTCTAATTACTTTTATTCAAATATCTGTTGCTACATAATTAATTTTATTGAATTAAACAACAATAAAAGAATCGTTTCTCTAAGTGTGAGTATAAAAAAATATTCAGTTCTTACTCTAGACCATTTTATTAAATTTGTATACATGTAGTTTGATATAAATTTTTATATAAAAATAATGAAATCATCACTTCATTACAGTAATGCAATAAACTTTCCAATTATTTTTTAATGAAAAGTACATGTAATTAGAGCTATTTAAAATAATTCCTGTACTAAGTGAATGATTTTAAATATTTATTAGTTCTCAAAAGCTTTTCCTTCAAAGGTTTTACTTAATACTTGAGTAACAAACAAGAGATTTCATAGCTTATTTTCTCATTAATGTGTGCCCGGAAACGGCGTCACGGATGCCGACTTTGTCCCGCGTGGATTTCAAAACTTACTCTTTAATACCAAAATAAGTAAAATGATCAAAAGGAAGTCCGATTAAGTTAGTAACTCCTTCTCAGAGTAGAAAGTTGAGAGTCTTTTCAGGGATCTACAGTTGTTTTGTTTGGTTGAATCTCATTTTATTTTCATGGTCTAAGATTTATTATTTTGATATTGTCCATTTGATTGCTGATAAAGACTCACTTAAAGCTTTTTTATCAATTAAATATAATATTTAATTATGATTTTTATTCTAAATATAATTAGTTTAACATAAAAATGTTTAAGAATTGTTTCTTATAACCATGCGTCACAATACTAATTCGCAAAAAGAAATAATTAGACAATAATCTGTATTTTTTCATACACATAATACAACAAGCAAAACTAAGTTCTTAATTGAAAGTAACAAAACGGTTTTTTGTGTCAATACAGTTAAAACAACATATTGCAATTACTTAAAATCACACAACCTTCAGTCTAAAACAACAAGTTGATTAGATAAGCATGTTCGCGTGCCTCTCCGCATTTAGAGCGTGTTAGTCTGTTAATAAGAACACTAACCTCTGTCAAATTCGTTTCTATTATTTGTATTATTTATGAAAGGTTATTTGTGTTAAGTTGTGCTTTATGTTTATTTTACTGGTGAAAATTTCATTTTAGTATTTGGTATATATGTATAAAATTCTTTCGATACAAATAGTTCTTTTTAATGTAATTAAACAAATCTAGATTGATCTTATAACCATTTAGGATGATAATCTTATTTTTTATGGTTGTTTATACTAGATTATCTAATATATTTGTTCAGGATAATAAGTGTTCTAACAGTGGGGCAGTTATTTGTTCTACAATTTGTAACATAATTTCAAAGTGACGTCATGCTTAGTTAGCCGGATGTTTAGTGCAAAAGTTTCCCTGTAGTTAACAGATGCAATCAAATTTATAATCTTGACTTGGCTGTTAACTTCATGCTGGGCTAACATTAGTTCTCAGGCTCTATAATTGGACATTTTGTAACTGTTAGATGAAAGTTTTGACAAATTATTCGATTATTATTATTTTGTTTACGTGTTAAATATAATTAAAATTTCCTTCGCCATATAATATTATCAATACGAACTTTATATTGCATCTCTATTGCACATTCTATTCGCCTCATTGTTTCTAAGCGTTAAATAAAACCTCAATTAATTATATTAGTTCGTTCTATTTTAACAATTTGTATACAGTTTTAGTATAACAATAGTAAAGTGAATGTCACCATATAAAAATAATAGCTAGAGCAATTTAATAATAATTGTTTTACTAGTTATAGAATTGTTTTAATTAACAGCTTCTCTGTGTTCGATTAGATTTTCATTTTAAACAATATTAATAATATTATTTTAAAATCAAATACTCAATGTAAGTTAATAACAAATAGTGTTATATTGTATACGAGTTAACACCCACGACCGGGTATTGGCAAGTATTAAAAGGTTTTCAAAATTTACCACCTAGGTTATGCTGTGGGTTCGTGGGTTACCTGTTGTAAAACTTCTCTCGAAATTTACAGGTTTAAATTGAGCTGTACAAAGACACATAAAACATACATTTGTCTGGCCCCAGCCAGACAAATGTATAAGGAATAGTAGGGAATATTTTAATGAAGAAGTGATACATTTGTTATCAAATTATGATTTTATTACCTGTATAGTATTTACATGAGGCTTCCTTAACTAAGGCATGATTTAAAGTGTTTTATAATTTAATCAGTAAAATAGCTATCTTCTTCTTCTTCTACCTGGCAATTTCCCAGCTGTAGCCAGGGTTTGCCTTACATGTTGTGAAGAGTTTTGGCTAATTGTTTTTTACGACCGGCCGCCTGCCTGACATCAACCTTCTTTGGGAATGCATTAATCAGTGATGTCTAAATATTCTTAGAAAGTACATATGATTCGAAAAAATCACATTGGTTTTTGCCAGGACCGAACCCGCGCCCTTAACTTAAAATGTATTTTTTTTGAAGTCGATTAATCTATATTATCATTTATATAAAACATGTTCTCTATTTATAAACACTTTATGAAAACATTTATAAAAGTAACACAGAAGGCTTTCATATAGGTTGAATAGTTCCGACGAAAGAGCTTCAGTTATTTTGAAGTCAAAGGCGTTCGCTCATTAACTATTTTCTAAAGATTTCGAGTGTTGTGTACTTCACTGAAACTATTTTAGGGATGGTTTAATTTGGGTAATCGTACAGAGTATTTTGGATACCACATGAATTAATCACGTTAACAATCAAAACTATTTCATAAATTCTCTTGGTTACTCTAGTTTATTAAAATTATTTATGATATGTGAATTATTTATATAATATATGTAAATGTTTATGTATATAAATCTGTTATACCTCTAACTATATTTATATAAATTGTGGTTTAATTATTAACTCATACAATATGACGTGATCTATGCATTGATCATTCATTATTGTATCTTAGTTTAAGTTTTAGTTGTAAGTTTTTATTTTATATAGTATATTATAGAAGTCAGTGGTGGCCTAGTGGTTAAAGGGTCCGCCTCTCGTTGCGGAGGGTGCGGGTTCAAACTTGGCAAGAACCAATGTGATTTTTCGAAGTCATATGTACTTTCTGAGATTATTTAGACATCACTGACATACGGTGAAGGAAAACATCGTGAGGAAACCTGGACTTATAGTTTGACAATTATAAGTTTGAAATCACCAACCCGTCTTGAGCAAGCGTGGTGATTAATCCTCAAACCTTCTCCATGTGAGAAAGAGGCCTTGCTCAGCAGTGGGCTCTGATAGGCTGATGACGACGATGACGATAAGATATTTTGTTATTTTAAAGTTAACGTAATTTATTGATTCCTTTTTCTAAGCTAATATTATAGATGCGAAAGTTACAGTGCCTGTCTGTCTGTTAAGTTTTCACGCCTAAACCGCTGAACCGATTTCGATGAGTTTTAATACTCAGATAGGTGGACTCTTGGAGAAGGACATAAGCTATTTTTTATACTTATTCCGAATCAAGATGCCAACTCTGATCCCAAAAAAATTACAAGAGTAGAACCATGAAGTGCAGTTTTGGTTTAGTGGCCCCATTGTTATTTTTTTACTTTTATACCGATCCCGAACCACAGCCAGAGTCCGAACCTAATCCTAATACTAATCAAAATCTCAATCGCAAACCTAAACCCGAACCCAATGACAATCGCGATGCTGACCCCGATTCCGCGCCTACACTATGAAGTGGAGATCAGGTTTAGTGGACTTAGTGGCAGAGAACAACTCTGATGTTCACGCGGTAGGAATCGCGGGAAAAAACTAGTTAAATACAAGCGAATTTTATGAAGTTACATGGTTCATTTCGTTTTTATTTTTAAGTGAGGATTCAAATTTCAAGAAACTTTCTGCCACGCGCCACCATCCTGTGGAATTAGCTGCCACGCGACGTATTCATTACGACTTAGGATGCTTCAAGCAGAGAGCGTACCTTTTTGTGAAAGGCCGGCAACGCACTATACCCTTCTGGCTCCTAGAGTATTCATCATATAAAAAAATGTCTTGTTCTTGAATCATTGAATATCTATTTTATTAAAAAGCTTTTACATACTGTTTAAATATTTATATTTATGTAATTTAATATATAATATTTTAACATTTTTGATCACTTTACTTTCTTATTTTCAAATACGTCTGGCACTTTCAAATGACTTGTAAAAATTGAATTAGATAGACGTGCTAAGGGTTTATATCAGATGGCTATGATTATTTGTCATCTAGTTTAAACGTGGGAGTGGTTACAGTAACCTTCAGGATTGCCCTAGGATTAGGAATTACGAGTTAAGGCTTGCATACCAGTGTATAATATAATATCTATTATTCTAATCTTTATATGGTTCGAAAAGTTTCCTAGTATTATTTTTAAAATTATTATATGCCCAAATTATGTTATACATAGTATCTAGCTACAGTATATAAGATGTAGCGTTAAAACTTGATATTCTGATTATATCTGACACAACATCATCTCTGGGACCCGAGTAAAATATGAATTATTCTCCATATCGTGAACAAAAAGCCCTTCACCAGGTAGGTTCATTCGTATTCTTCACGACATTCAGAGGTAGATATGGATTATCAATTACGAGGATGTAAAAGTGACGCGACGCAAATACAATTTCCTTCCGATATCGATATTCGCTTTTCGTCACAGCTTCGAGCAGAACGTGATGCGAAATTTATTGTCAATTGATAAAATCTACAGTGTTGATAGCATTTGGTGAGTTTTTATAAGAAAAAATCCAGTTGAAACATGCATTTACATATATAAGATGATCGATAGGGAATTGAGAACGTTGGAAAATTAATTCGACGGCTTATATGGTTAACTAAAATATAGAACTCTCTTCAAAATGTATTTGAACATCGAAATATGAACAATAATACTAAAATAAATAGTTGAAGATAAAGACTCACATGGAATTGCATGCAATTGTCGTAACAAGTAGAACGCTGTAATGCCTCAGCAAAATTACTTTTCGCGGGAAAAGTTGCTATCGTCCGGAATTCAGATTTTTCTATCGCATAAGCGCCGATACGGGAAAATGCAATAGATTATGCGGCATATTGAGAAATTCTAGGCGCAGCGAGACGTGATCTCGGCTTCAGCATCCCGAGCTAGACGTCGACGCCTTTATCCTGTTTACTTTAAACTACTGCCGGTATGACGTGTGGTGTTCAAAGTCCTGAAGTTTTGAAACAAACTTTAAATGTGACATAAAAATTGTGGAACTTAGCATATATTCAATATGTTTGTATTATATTCTGACACTAAAATGATTATGACATTTGTTTTGTTATATAATGTCTGATTACCTCGTGGGATTTAAGGTCCATTGAGAGATAGTACTACCACTTTAAATATCATTTTAATGTTTCAAACGAGCATTTTCAAAGAATCAATTGATTCGGAGTGTTTAGAGTTTAATCATATAAGAGTTGGATTGTTATTTTATACATATTTTTCAAATGCTGCTATTTGTAGGATATTTCACCTCTTCAAACTTTTAAAAACATTTTAGCGTGATTTATATTGTTAAATATAACGCATTAACACAACGTTTGTTCGTGGCTTTGCTTCAATTTTGGCGCACCGCTCTCTGGTTCGGAGCTGACCTGAATAAAATAATGGAGTCTATTCGATAAATCTTTTATTTTTTATTTTATTGACTCCGTTCTGTTTTTGGTGTTTTTGCCCAGTTTTTTAGTCATTTTGTTTTAGGAAGCTACAGTTAAATTTTCTGAATTTCTATCCGCATATTGTTTAGTTCAAAAATGCACTATGTTTATATTTATTGCATTTTCTAGCTTCCTCTTTTTTTAATTCGTTTCGTGATTGATTGATGAAGAATCTTATTGGATATAGTGATGGTATCATATTTTTACAATAATTTTTAGAGTGAACTTCTTGGGTGTCAATTTTAATTTAATAACGCTGAAGCCTTATGGATAGGATTTGAAATTTTTAGTAGTGACGTCATAATTTGTAAGTTTGTTTAGGACACGTTTGTATTAAGCTATATTTTCTTAGTTTTTATGTTACATTTTACCAGTTGTTTTGTTTACTTTGCAGAAACTGATTACAGGATGACAAGTTTGTCAATTAATCATTTTTTTGCCACATTCCTCCCATGATTTCTGAACTTTTCAAGCTGGAATCTACGTAGAAAGTAATGTGTCTTTATATATTTATATATCGGATTTATATATTCTTATAAAACTTTTTGTAAATGAAAAATAAACTCCTTGTAGTTTTTGAAAGTCAAGCATTCAATAAGAGATCTTAATCTTGCATTTCTCTCACCTAAATAGACGACGAAATATTATTTATTTATGTTATAATCAAACTACATGAAAATAAATATGGTATTCATTCAGAATTAAAGGAAAATAATACAATGGTATCACCCATACAGTTCGGTACTGACGACCTACAGACGGTTTTCTTTTACTTCAAGGGGATGTGTAGTGAGATAAATTGCAACCCAAAGACAATTTTATTTGTGCAACTAGTGAACTCTTTGATAATGGGTGAACAATACATCACTTCAGCTGATATAAACTCTATTATATAGAAACGGTTTCACATTGATTACTTAACACAGTACCCTAATATAAATGAATATATTTTTGTGCTGTCATTTCATTATTTATTCGGTAAATTTAAGGCATGAAACAGTACATTTTTAATTATATTCTGCAATACAGTACGACATATTTTATTCAAGTAATAACACTCGCATATGATATTTTCCGGACATTTTCCGTAAATCGCCATCAATCATATCGGATGTCGATTAAGGCTTTGGAACTTGTTCCGTAACATCAGTATTGCTAATTACTTTTTGTATATTTTTATTTATTTGTGACGATTTATTGGGACTTTACAAAAATCCGAAAAAAATGAAAGAAATATTGTTAAATTTGTTCACTTTTATTTAAGAAGCGTTGTAAATCATTAAATAAAGATGATCTTCTTTCAATTTCTGTATAAATCCTATGAAAGCATCTCTATAAAACATAACTTGAGTAAACATCTCAACGTCTCCACACATCCATCACACGTGAGTGGACATTTCCTGGTGAAGTATTAATCATTTTTATTGGACGTGCGGATGCCATTATTGATTGTCGAGATGATAAAAGTACCATTAACTCGGCGGGGTCGTTACCGTAACCGGTTGAGACTGAGATTAATGTCACTTTAACTTTATATTAGAAAATAATTTGGTTAAGATTTGTAATTGCTGGATTTATAGACAAAATGCTCCCCAAGTTCCTCGCTTTAATTACATCTGTAATGTCATTCTGTTTCCTTATGGGAATTTTATTTGTGATTTATTCAAAGAATTAGTTAGTCTACAAAAAATTGATTATAAATTTCTTTGAACATGATTTATATAACACATTCTGATTCCGACATCCATACACATGTCACTGAACGCAATCTCTTGATAAAATTCAAACCTGTGAAATGAAATCCGGTTCTAACCAGATGTTGCACCAAAACAGAAATTACCGAGTTTATTAATTCTCATCTCAAGATTTATTTATAGTCTAGCTGTAGGTCTAGTTTCAGATGTGTTCTCGCCGCCCGAAGTTAAGAAGAAAAGTTAAATTTTATAAGGATAACAGGGACGTTAATGAGACTTTAGAAAGTCTTGTTACACAGATCCTTAAAAGTCTCTGTCATAATTTGGCCGAGCTTAAAAATAGTAGCAGCAAAAATAAAACTTCATATTTTCGGATTTACTACGGATTTAATTCTCATTTTCATTCTCATTCTCATCTTGTCTGGCAGTGATGACAGTCGCAGCTAAGTAACCGAAACGTCGGCAGTATGTAGTTAAAATAATTAAAAATGCATAATAAATCCGAAAATAATAGTTTTATTTCAATGAATCCTGCGAAAGTCTCAGATCTAATGATACTAAAAGCAGGTAAACCTTAACACTGTAGGATGTTAAAAAAAATCTAATTTATCGAGCCACAACTTTTTGTAGAAAACCTAATAATTAATCGAAATGAGAAAACAGTTTAAAGTTGACGTACTATAATATTAAAATTATATCTGATGATAGGGAAGTACAAAAAATAACGATTTTTTAAAGTGTATGAAAGAATATACTCGTATTTGTTGAATAAACCAATTACGATAATACACAAAATTATTATAATTACCTGCAAACAATCTCATACTGATGGGTTCACTTCAGTTTGTACAATGTTTCATCTTTTATTACAATATTTGGGCATCTCATTTTTAATTTGCGACCTCATTTTATTGTTTCATTAAGCGACATATTAAAATGTACCATATTAATTTTGTATTCGATAAATGAATTAAAATAATTAATTTTAATTAATCATTAACGTTGGTCAATTTAATTACGTTTGAAAAATACTAAAAAGTCAGTAAGAATACGTACATAATATATTTTTATATGTCTTGACATGAGTCTTTTCTTATACATATAACACTTTTATTGTGTGTGATTCCATGGATTTTGTAAACAAATTTGTTACAAATAATTATATAACAGAAAAGACAATATTTACAAAAAATACAGTAAAATTTTAATACAGTGTTAAACATTTCTATACATGTTTTCAATTCTTATTAGTTGTTTTCTGTGCTGTTATTTTTTCTTTCTTATGTAATTTAGGTACAGATAGTGTATATTTGTTTAGATTAAAAAGGATCATTGCATTTAAACATTCATGAGAACTAATAAAATATAGTTATTTTATCCCATAGATACTTAGAATGTGAATAAGGGAGGCAAAGACATTGAAATTTTTCATAAATAATTACTGATTGATAGTTAAGATTACATAATACTTAAGGCTTGTTTTATTCTAGTAAGTAAAATAAACCTTTCCTCAATTTTTTCCAATAAATACATAATACTTTAATTCCTTCCATATGAAAATTCCAAATAAAATTCATGTTTCATAATTAATTAGGAAGACCTTTTAATAAACACATTAATTAAGTTCTAATTAATTGGTAATTAATATTATAGGAGATATGGAACTTTGTATTACTATTTAAGAAGCTTAATGGAATCCTGATTAAATATTTATTAATTTTGCGAAAAATGTTGTCAAGGAGAATTCGTTGTTTGTATTAGATACTTATTAAGTAACTCGCGGCGCTATTTTCGTGTATCTTTTAAAAATTCTTTGGTATTTATTTTCTTTAAAAAAAAGATAATTCTAAAATTTTTCATCATATTTTTTTTCGTTTTTATAAATTAGAATTTTATAATCTAGCACAAATAGGCGATTAAATTTACTTTTATTAAAAAAAATGTATCTATATCAGTTCGTTCGTGTTGGAATTTTGACACGAACAAGAAGCAATGTAAAAGTATATATATTTGCTATCGGCTGGCCTAAAACTTTTAACTGTCAGATTCAATTCTGTTGAACTTTGATATTCGATCGAAATTGAATTGCTGTTTTTAATACCAGAGATGGTAAAAGGAAAAAAGATTTAACTATAGAACCCTCGGCTATATTGCTCCAGCCGTATTTTTTTCGGGAATTCGATATTTACCATCAATTATGCTGATTCCGAATAAAACAATGATTAAGATCAAACATCCGTATCTGAGTTTCGTGTGTTTATTAAAGCTAATTAAATTGTCTGACATATTCATGTTTTAACATTATTTGTAAAAAATGAACCGTGTTAAATATTTTGATATTTGTTTATGATTCAATTGGCGGATGTTTGGTTTTAATAATATTATGTGAGAAGTTAGATCATCGACTCAGTAGACACAAAGACTTTTTAATATAATACGATCATTACCTGGTATTAAAGTATGTTTTAAAATAGCAAAAAAAAAATTTAATATTTAAGATATATTTTTGAACTGTATTCAAATTTAATTAACAAATATATACATATTTAATTTGAAAAATATCAGTTTATAGACAAACAAATCACGCAAAAGTTTACAAAATAAAGCAACAGAACTCCGCAATTCTCTGTCTCTCAAATTTATAATCTTAATTACTAAGATTTAGTTACCGCAATCTAAGAGATAAACAATAGTAATAAATAACATATTCGAGGGTAAAATATTAAGGCTTTGCGATTAAGGAGTCTAATTAAGCCTTCCCCGATGACACCTGCTCCTAACAAGATATGTGTCATGTATACTTAGTAAATAATTTATGATTGAGTCGATCAGTTGGTCGACTTGTTGCTCGACAAATCGCTGAGTTAGTTTACATAGTGACTACTTGTAGTTACTTATCAGGGATCAACAAATACGGTAGTTTATTCAAATGACAAGCTGAGGGGTAATATAACTTGATTTGTAATCAATATGTTTGATCGGTTTTATATAAAAGCTTATAAAAATTATTATGTTTAAATAAAAAAAGGTTGAGCACCTCTTATAATTGAATTATTCTAGCGCTCCTAAAATATGTTTTTGCTTTGTATTCAGCGAAATATGATTTGCATAATTATATTTTATATTACTCAAGCTTGCACTTTAGTATGCATTGACATGTATTATAAATATTTACATACTGTTATATAAATTTGTACAATACCTCACATTTTGACATCGCTGAATGTACTAAATTAAAACAAATAAAATCAGTAAAAGCCCATTACAATTTAAATTCGGGGTCCTATTTAATCAGTAATGTAAAACATTGGTTCTTGTTTGTCTTTATCACGCACTTAATTAACTGTTCGTGAGGTCAAAATAAACATACAATGATAATTACTGTGTAATCCGATTTAATGGCTGGAAGCTGTATTCATTCAACGACAATCTTTGACAAACAAAATCACAAACAAATGTTACATAAAAGCTATGAAACAACTGGCTGGCTCTTATCATGTATGTTTTAATATGTCTAGGAAGGACGCCAAAAGGATTCTGTGTTTGACGTGATTGTTTGTTCGTGATGCCTTTGTTCATACATAACTATTAAAAAATACGCATAATATTAAATTATTACTTATATGCTCATAATTTTGTTAGATATAACATTATACTTTATATAAATTTGATATTATAGTTAACGAGAATTTAATAGGTTTGGAGTATATTTATGTATGTTTTTTGTTATATTCATGTTTGATTTGTTTCCATTCTAACGTTTTTCCAAAATATGGTATTCAAAGTAATCGAAGCGTCGACCAATACTAGAATGCTATGTATCTGTGTAATAGACAGGATAGAACGGCTGGATAAATCGGAATGAAAACTGTTGAATAAAATAGTGATGAAATATACATGAACGGAAATATAACTGTAAATTAAAAGTTACAAAAGATATGGTAAATAAATTAATAATAAATCCATAAAAAATTGTACAGAATTATAAGCTGAGAACTTTTTGGGTGTGATATATATATTTATGGATGCTTATTATGTGATGTGAGCATTATAGTGGCTGCTCAGGTCACTTATTCATGGAGATGATCTCGAAAACCGATCAAGGTTTGCTCGAATCGAGTTTTTTGTGTTCGTGGGTCCAGTTATCTAGAAAGGAGAGAGGGGATTTAAAAAAAAATCGGACAACCTATTGCAATTTTAGGGCCGGAAAACAAAATCCATGTCCAAAAAAAACTGTTCGTACCCAAAACGCTGTGGTCGCTTTACTCAAGTTTTACAGAGAACTTCTTTTCCGAGCGAAACATAAAAAAAAGTAAAAGTGCAACTCCTATTAATATTATTTTAAAGAAAATCATGCGATACCCCAAAATTATATCGGAATTGTTCAAAATTGGTTGCGTAATTAAATCGTTTAATTACACATGTCATTATGAGCCGACATTTCGTAACAATTAATAATATTTGTAGAGTTATTTCATAAATATTCGGTTATAATTGCACGCTTCGGATGAAACTCAAATAATAATTGTAATGACGTTCATTAATTGAATGAAACTTGAAGATTTAGAAGTTCGTATATGTTTTATAGTAAAGGAATATTGTTGTATTGTTTTAATTTTTTTAAACACATTGCCAGTGGTTAATTATTATTCTTGTTGTGATGAAAAAAATATAAAATAAAGGACATACGTCGCCATGTATTAATTTTCAATTAATTATATTGGCACGCGTGAGGCATTTAACTGAGTAATCATAGGCAAAAATTCCTTACATCATTTTGGAAATGTTGAAACTCTTTCTATACTGATCAATATTAATTAAACGATGTTAAAATTCAAAGGATCTAGTTTTCTAATGAAAAAACTACGATACCACAGACAGATACACACACATACAGGCGCGCACACACACATTCATATACATAGAAAAAGAACATTTGAGGGCTACTTAGAGTGACGTATAGCAACATCAAATTAGTTTCAAATATTAAAGACCCCTAATACTTAAAACAGTGCATTTAAATGATGCACAAAATATAATAGAAGCAATCTAATTAAGACATATTTTTGAGTTAAATCTATTTTAAATTATTCTCGCATTATTTATTTTAAATACTCGCAATAAAAAGATAACAGCAATACAAAAAATGAAAATAAATAAAAATTATTAGTGATAATATTGAATTAAAAATAGACGTTGTATTCTATTTGAAACTTTGTTTTTATACCACTACCCTATAAATTTCAATAGACAGTATGTTTCTATATTACACTCTAGAATCAACATTTACACAATTGGCTTTCAATTAGTCCCGTCTTAGTAATAAAGCTTAAATTCAATCGGAATGACCGCGCAGTTGCAGTAATGTGGCGTAATGACAATTACAGTTCAGTTTCAATACCGTTCAATGGGAATTGCACTCTATCTATACGATTTAAGATCTACAATAGGATGAACATAGTATGTTTTATTCACTAGTGTCAATGAAGTTACAATGTATATAAAATATTCAAATCACTTACATTATTAAATGTTTCGAGGTATGTGCATATGTTATTTACAAGTCAGTTGTACTGTACTTATTAACTAGTTTTAAACAATGAAATATTTGTCGAAGATTATTACATGCTTTTAATAAATCATATATTAATAATTTAATTCATTTTTGAAGTGTTTTAATCTTTAAGCGTCATATGTTATAAGTAAAATCTTAATGGGCTCGAAGATCGAGATAGATTAAGTATCATGACGAGTCCCTGTTGATAAGGACTAATGTTAGGAAATGTTATTTATTAGGTTAGTCTGGTAGATATGGACTGGAGGTTTTTATAGTTGAATGATATAATATATATTTTTATATATACCTCTGAGAATTTGGTGGTTACAATACCTTAAAAAAAATTAACACGTAAGTTCAAGACATATTGTTAGATATATGTATATATTATTAAACACACATACATATCTGACATATTAAAAAAATATCAATAAAATTAGCCATATACTATGAAATTCAATAATTATGTTGTTTATGTTAGCTATGTGCTTTATTTAATCGGATATGACACATATACTTCTTCTTTTTTTACTTATTTGTAAATAAAATTTCGTGTTTATTTACAAAAATAAAAAAGTGATAATCTTTAATATTTTCGAGGTTTATTAAATTCATATCAATTTTCTTAATTGTCCAGCGACGGACGGTTTTTTGCTGAAAGCGAGAAGACATTTTGTGCAAGTCAAGTAATAAAAGCGTGACAATTAAAAATAATGAGTGTATAATAAACTGGGTGCCATTTATCTATCAATAATAAAAGGATTCATTAAATATTTCTGCACGAAAAAGCGTCTTAATTGGTGATGTATTCTTATCTGATCTAAAATACATAAAAGTTTTGCCGGAAGTTGTTTTGCCGGAATAAAAGAATAAGGGTATTATGTTGTTTGTCCAAATGTTTCATAAGTTTATTAAGGAACTGTTGCGAAATTTATTTTCAGGACAGTCTTTTTATTCGTAAGCACCAATGTCAATAATAATTATTATAATTAATTATAATTAATTGACTTTTTTCGGAAAATACTTTAAATATTATAAAATGTATTTATTGATTTATGCTTAAACAGAAAGTTATGTATATAAAACTTGAGGTTAAGAATATAGTAAAATAATAATATATTTAACATAAACATATTATATATTTATGTATATATGTTTATGTCAGATGTAATCGTAATATATGCTCAAATGATTAAGTCATCTAAAATGTATCAATTATAATGTACCCGCTGAAGTTAATACACCATAAATTATATTTAATAGCGGAATCACATGAATTACTGTACGTATAGTAACCCCTAAATGTTGCAGTGATATAGTTATATATTGTATAGTATTTTGTTTAATATATGCACTTTAAGAAGTTGTTTCTATCGTAGTGCTTCAATCTGTACGTATTTATATGTCGTTTATGTCCTAGTTATGGTCTGTTATGTATTTGTTTTATATTTTATTTTAACGCCATATTTCCTATAGATTTAAATGAAACTATTATGTAGTTTTTATTAAAAATAAAGTCGCGTATTATATTCGCAAAATATTAGTTTCATTTAAAATCTCAGATCTCATTACTTCATATAGATTTTTTCTAAAATTCTTATAAAAAATATACGAGGTGTTGACTTAATGTTTTCTTCGTAACATGTGCATTGTTTTGGTCTACTAACCTATGTTTGAGTCACCTTTTATCTTTCCCAATTAATTCTATCTTCTACATTATAGAGCTTTATATGTACTTTGCTTACTGTATCAACAGTTTCTCTTCGTCTGGCCTTCAAAAACTTTTCTATTTATGGATAGGAATATTATGATCTAACTCAATCGCGTGTAAGTTTGTTTATTATCCACTAACATACAGATGTATATTTCCGAATAGTCTATAGTATTTCTCATGTAACTGTACCGTATCCTGGAATATCAAAGAGCTCTAAGCTGTATTAACTACAGAAAGGGCCGATATACCGATCTACATTAAAACCCCTTTTCAGTACTAGCGAGAGGATTGGAGCGTTGCCTTGACAAAGGTTACATTATCAACGTTGTTTTGTCTCCATTAAGTCGTAATAATAACAGGAATGCAAACTATGTTTGGTTTAATATATTAACAAAATTATAATATATTTATTTGAGAACACAAAAACATATATAAATAAAATAATTAGACATTAGATTTTTTATTACATCAGTCTCTGAGAAGGTCAGGGTATTATCGTCTCTAATTGGCTAATTAAATTGAAAGAAGTTGATATAAGTATTCTTGAGACAACGATTTCATTGAAATATTATTTAATACGATTTGGTAGTATGTGTATCTGTTTGTTTGTTCTCAATTAAAGTATCGACTGAAAAAGAATTTAGTTGAAGGTGACTTTTGATATATGGAAAAAGACATGTACAAATAATAATATACCCTGATAATATATTTCTCAATTGAAAATATCGAAGTAGATATTTCATTCATACATAAAATAGACCAATAATTGTTAGTAGAATTATAATTGATATTATACGATTGTGTACACATGAACTAAACTGATAGAAACAGGATTACTATATTTAATATAAACGTGGTTTTCAAATAAATTTCAAATCTTCTGGGAGGATATATATCTGACTGAGAAAAATTAATCAATTTCAAAAATTCCCTACAAACGTCCAATATTCAGTACAGGATTCATTCAATATTAAACATGTAACTATATGTGGTTAATTTGCTGGGATATAATAATGACATTATTTTTGCTTCATTAAATTTTATTTCACGAAAATGTCCCTTACGATGTAGCAAATTGTAATAAAATTTCGATAGAGTTATCAACGAAGCCCACAATAACTATCCCTTTGTCAATAAGGGTTAAATTTGAAATGACTAAGTTACACGCATGATTTCACTAATGATTTTGGTTAATCAAATGTACAACGAACCATTAGCGGTAAACATAATGAATGGGTTTTGTTAAGTTACAGAATCTATAGATATCGACGGGCATACAATAATTTTAAAATTATGTTAATTAAAGTGCAGTCGTTATAAATTAAAATGATATTAATAAATGAAGGCATTGACTTACAAACAAAAGAATGATTGTTGTTTTATTTAATAAATAAATTTTATTTCATTGTAATAATTTTGTTTAACATTTACATAAAGTAAAGAGGTCGTTCGAGTTATGTTTTATTTGTTTTTAATATCGGTTAATGTTTAACAAATACAATTATTATTTAATTTAATATTTCAGCAAAGAATATCTGTAATTTCTTGGTTTGAGTGTACATTATAATAGTGTTTAAAGTAAGTAACGAATAATACTAGTTTCTTAACATATGTTGTAAGAAGGTCAGGATAGCTTATAATGCTAACGCCACACATTTTAAACAAACAGGATAGAAGCTACTCGTAAGTATATGTTATGTAGAGACAGCAATATTAAGGTTAGTATAGTGCAGGTAAGCTCGACGTGAACTAGTTACTATCCAACAACTAGCACGGCCATTACGGCTGTACAGTGTACAGTAACTACGAGTATATCACATGTACAATTGTACTGTCTTATACACGTGTACATACATTACATGAACATTAGTCTGAGGGAAAGTTGAGTGAACGTATAACAAATAAAATTCGTATTTGGATAAGGAAAAAAGTAAGGAACAAAAAAATAAAACATAGGTTCTATTAAATCTTCGTCTTTCGTATTCCACAGCGATATACGTAGCTGTATTTTTTGCACAGATTTTCCTTTATTACAAGCTTTTATTTTTATGAGTATCATTTGTAAGAAATTCACCAAGAGAATCTATATTTAGGAAAAAAAAAGGATCTTAAACGACCATCCTCGACTCGAGGCAATCGATTTTGTTAAATGGACTGCGAAATACTCGCTGACCGCCGAATTCCGGAGGTGTGACGTAGCTCCAGTTGAACTCGATTCGTTAAGTTGTAATATGATTTCAAGGGAATTTCATTTCTCATAAAAAAACCGTGTCAATATCGTGGGGACGATCGAAGAGTGACAACGGTTTATGTAGCTATTATGAACAGTCGATCTATCAAACAGTTTTTGAGATACCGATGGTAAGTTTGTTAATCGTTGTTTATTCTTGAACGATCGATTTCCTGAGCCTCCGTTAACGGAACACAATTTATGGCTTCCTTGCAGTCAATAGGCGTTGCCTAATTCTCTCTTACTAGACTAATTACGTTTCCTTTAAGCTTGAAAATAGATTTTCTTTTAGACACATTTTATTTGGTCTATCATCTCACAAATTAGATGTAAAATATCATAATTTGATATATACATAATACAAAATAATTATAGTGTTTTTATTAATTTTTAAGCCCTTGTATCAGACGTAAAATTATCTTAAAATGTTTACGAAAAATACTCTATTTAAAAGGTTTACTTTACAGAAGTGACAAAATTTATAACGCATACGTTATATTTTAAACCGTAACATTTTCTTAATTGACTTATATTATGTACACGTCCAGTTCGGGAGTGTGAAATTGTATTATAGAATGACTTTAATAATATTGATATTTTTTGTGTATATAGTAATTTTCAGAATGGAAATATTAAAGATATTTGAAATATTACAAAGTAAGAAGCTGTAATAAACAACATTAAGTATTAGCATTAAATAACTTCAAAGGTTTTTAAAGTTCTTGTTAAAAGTAATCTTTGTATCAGTCATTCAAATAATAAAGTAAATGGTCACGACTTAAATGGCAGAGATGATCTATGTATAATAACTTTATATTATAAAATATAATTCATTTACAAAATCAAATCAAATAAGATTTGAGAAAATCAACGGACGACCATTATTTCACAAATTGCGCGCTAGGTAATAAAGATCAGAAAAACGTATTCTTTGGTATTTCACAGCACAGCCGTTCCTTATAGAAGTTCAGCCCCATTACTCAGGTGTTTTAGTTCAGGCTCATTCAGTAATCAAGTAAATTGGTGCGCGCAACATTACGATGAAGCTGGTAAACATTTATCAAGCTTAATGTATAAAAAAAGACATCCAAAGTGCGTTCAATTTATAAGGACTCGATACCAGCTGGTACTCGTATCAAATGTTATCTTGGTTATACCTCAACTTGTATGTAGTGAAATTATTATTTAAAGAAACAAAAATAAATTAAGATGACCGTTATTTTATTACATCTCATCTGTAGATTGGTCCAGACTAAATTCAGTTATTCTCATAATTCACCATCTTTATCTGTGATATAAATTTCAAAATAATATAACTTGTTTGACGATCATATATGACAAAATAAAAATTAATATAACATAAATATTAATAAACTTCTAAGTAAAGTTAACCAAAAGTTATGTATTTAATTACGTATCGTGTGAACACCCTACAGATTCGGTATACACACACACACGCGCGCGCGCGTGCGGCGGCGTGGTGTTGTATCAGCACGCCGCCGCACGCGTCCACACTTGGAACACTTGAAACGTGTCCACACTTTATTTATTTATACGGAAATTTGGTCAAAAATTAAGTACCTATTTTTTTTTACATAATTTGAATGAGAATCATGTACCGAGTATTCTCCTTAAATATTGATAGTAATTCACCAGTCACCCTGTATATACAGTACATGGAGAGGAACTTTTGTAGTAGTTTTCTTTTACGTTGGAATATCAAATAAAAAGTATTATTTTTTTATTTTCTTGATGTTTCGAAAATCCGTTTTGGTGTATTCCCCGTCTATGTAAAGGTAGTCCGGATGAATTGAATGCTACAAATGTATTTCACGTGAGATGCATCTCGCTCGAGAGTGACACTTTCAATTTAGGTTAGTGCACCCTTATTGGATAGTTCCGTATCGTATGGCAATGGACGGTGAAATCAATATTCTAATAGACGATAACTCATACTAGGGGCTTTATATATTAAATATAGTATGACACTTATTACAGAGATATAGTTTAAGAATAAAAAAATACAGAAGCAAAAGTACAACGAAGATAATCAGTCATAGAACTATGTTTTAATCAATAAACCATCATAAATTATTTCTTTAGCGTTCATTGTATATAATATTAGTATTGAAATAAATTATCTCTCTTTACAAGGTAATAGTATAAAATCTAGTCTTGAGCAGTACAGATATAGATTACAGAGTATTACTCTATGAAAAGCAGCCGATTCCCTGCGTATACACACAGATTATGACATGGGAATCTTCCCATCTTCTTGGATACGTATCTACGTACACTTACATTTACATTTAAAGTTCTAAACCTACACATATTTTTAGACTTAATATAATATATTAAGAAATAAGTAACAATTATATGTCTTTTATTTTCTTTCTCAGTCAGTGTCAGTCTTTTTCAAATCAGTGTTAAATTTTACAAAGTGATCTGTTGACTTAAAAATCTTTCGTAAACAAGACAAATATGTACCGAATAAATCAGTCCCTAAAGAAATCAATCGTGAAAAAATAAGATATATTTTTCTACGTCTCGGTAAATTTATTCATGTTTCATATTGTTCACAATTAAAATTATATCCCCGGGGAATGTTTTCGTAATAGAAGCAATTGTAGAAACTGTCATCAGTAAATTGGTATCAGATATTTTCAATTTATAAAATTGGATTGTACGTATCTTTAGTTTTTCTTTGTTACATATATTGCTTCTGTAATTTTTGTATGTTTATATGTATAATACAGCATTAATATGTATTGAACAGTTTCTAGGAAGTATACAAATAAAATGAATAACTTAGGAAATAATTCTTTAATCTATATAAAACATGACAAAATACATAGATATTTGAATATCTTAAGATTGTTGAATATTTAAATTTTTAAAACAATTTTATATATCAAACAAAATGTGTACAAGTTTTTAAATAATTGGAATAAATGAACTCATTAATTTTTTTATAATATTCGTAGACTTAATAGGATTTATGTAAGAAGCCTCATATTAAACTTATTAAATATTAGACTGGATTGTATATTTTTTAATAAAATAATTTTTCATCACGTACATAAATACTTTAACCACGACTTGAAGTGCTTGTTAATTGTACCAAGTTTTAAATTAACTAGTTCCATTCTTCCAAGTTTATGATTAGTTAAAAATATGAACTTGCAGTTTTTCGATCTAACTACATACGAAGTTATTGTACATATATATGCAACTACTGTATAAGACGCTGAGTAACCCACCATTTAATATTTCAAGAGGCACAGTATAAAATTGCAGAATGTAATTGCATTATCAGAGCACCCGCGGTTAAATCAATTTACTTGCAACTCAATTGCATGAAAAAAGTTAACACAATTGTATATTTCAACAGAAATATTAATCGAAGTCACTCTTATAATAGTAATTATAAGTAATTTAAACTTTTTTTAAAAACTTAATTGCATAAATATAAAATAAATAAGACATTATCCTTAGAGGTGACTGAAGTAGTAATATACTGTATGTATTATTCTAGTTAAAGACATACCCTTTCTAATTTTCCTTCATCTAAAATTTCGCCATCTGTTTAAATGATGGCAAGAAAACAATGGAAGGACATTTTTCATTCGTCCCAGTTGGCAATTCAAGAGACACAGCGGGGGACCGGTTTTCGTATTATAAAAAATAACAGAAAAGAAATCTACACCAAAATCTCAATGAAACTTATACGTCTTATATATAAAATTAAAAATGACCTTCATTGATTGTAACCGCGACACAAAATTATACGCAGCCATATAACGTCCCATTGCCGACACATCATAAATCTCTTACAATTTGTACCACGCACAAACTACAAATAACACGTCTGCTAGCTGCGTGTCGCGACGTTTCCAATTTGCCAGCCTTTGTGCATGTGTCGCTGGCGCATATGCAAGTGACTTTGTTTTATATTAGCTTATATAACTCAGTTAATATGATTTCACTGAACATACAAAACAGTGTCACAGGTCAAGTTTGTTTACACATGTTTGTGATAAATAATCTTATTATGATTTGTATTTTTTGTATAGGATTCTATTTTATTATAAGTATTACAATCAAAAAGAGGATTTTACTCAAAGGGATAAGTAGTTCTCATGGCCATCTCTTTATATGTATCCTCAAGTATCGATAGTAATTCACCAGTCACCCTGTATATATATAAATTCTGATTCATCAAAATTAATTTTCTCGTTTTGTCATATCAGACTTAAAGTTGATAGTGCGCTAGTGTACTTAGACATTAGTGAAGTGTTTTTATTCTTTATCAAGAGTGTAAACTACAATTACGCAAGTCCACCACTTAATCATTAAAATGACGTCATATTACTATCAGCACGTTATCTGATAAACTAAATGTCCATAGAGAGTTTCAATCGATTAGGCTTAGCCATTCAAAAAATAACTAAACTTCACGCTATCTTCTGATTGGTATAAAGCATTCAATTTTCTTGTCACGCATTTAAAAACGTTTAGCGAATATGTTTTAAATAAAATTTTAAATAAAATTTAATTTCAGTATATAATGTTTGTTCTTTGTAATTGTTATAATGAGGTCAGTTTGGTAAAACGTTATACTTCCATTAGCGTGAGCTAAATAATTACAGGTTATTTTACAATGTTAAATGATGAGAGTGATGCATTTTGGTGTTACCGCTGCGGTTTACATTGGACATTAACTAATCAGAATAATTGGGCGTCAGCTGTCGATGAAATTTGGAAGGATTAAATTACAGAAAACTGTCCCAATACTCTAAGGATTTTCAATGAAATAATGAACGATAATCCTTTGGAAATTTTTAGATAAAGTTTGAATACTGTCAATGTAAATGTTATGAAAGGTATATATGTAGTATAATCTGTTAATAGATAGAATGACGATTGAAACTAGGTTACAACATTTCTTTCAACAGACTTGATGGAACTGTCATACTTTATTCAGATAAAATTATATATATGTATATATTTATATATACCTATTCTAATTGTGTAGGCTTGAAACATATATAATATTATACATATAGGTAGTTATTTGAATTCTTTTGTTTGTGTCCTACATGTTTCTATTAATCAACATTGAGTTAATTCTCTTCACAATTTGCCAGTGAAAGGAATTTAAGGGTCTTGATTAGTTAAACAAATTCATTCCCGGATTCCGTATTAATGTGTTTATGAAACAGAGAAATCTCAATATATCAAACATATAATTGTTATTTACTAATGAGAAAAGCCTCAAAGGTCAACAAATCCTTACCCTTTTGAAAATTAGTCACAATTTTTTTCCTATAAACCTATAAAGTACGAATTTAATAGTACCATAATATAGTTATAGTTTTAATCTTTAACAGAAATATAATAATCGAGTAACAAAAAAAAAAAAAAATTAGGAAAAGTATTTGTTATTTTTCTGTCTTTGTTATTGCTATGATTTCTTTCGCTAATTGCCAATGTAATTAGTTGTTTGGGAACATTGAACAACAAACTTCTACCAGATCAAGTATTTGGTATAAACAAAGAAATATTATGTGAAGTCGTAAATACAAAACTATGATAATATTGGGATGAAAGAAAATGTTTGATCATGAGCTATTTAAATTTATATGGTAGGATGAGTGTTCAAATGTTACGGAATACTAGCCCTTATAGTGTAGAACATATGGTCTTAATCGGTTGTATGGACATTATAGCGTTCATTAATATTCGAGGCTCGATGCGGTTGGCTTATTCGCTTCGTTTTTGCTCAAAATGTCCTATAGAGGACGGATTTCGTTTTACCCATAGACTAATTAATACTAACAGATACTAACAATGTAAATATGGGTCCGAAAGAAAATAATTCATTTCTAAAAAACATTATTTACGTGCGACAGTAAATGTAAAATAAAGTCAAAAAAAGTCAATAGAATTTGGTTATATAATAATAGATCAGGCATTTAGTATCGTATTTTCTGTAATTTTATATATTTATATATATTTAAAACTTTTAAGAATGAAATAAATCAATATTTTTTATCAATTAATCTAGTGTGATTCAGTAAGAACGTTTAAGTTGTATAACTGTTTTGGAACCGACTTTCAAACGAAGATAAATTGATGTACATCATCAACATACCAAGATAACGTGGAGATTGTCATATACTATTAATTATTTAATAATTTTAAGATAATTTTAAGATACATATAGTGTATGTTGAACATTGAGAGTTATTCAATTAAAAATATATATTTTTAAGTATAAATTAGTATGTTTTATTTTTAAATAATTATCTTTTTGGTAATATCTCTTATATACATAGCAAAGTTCACTCAATGTATTGAGATAAGAAAAATAAATGTTACTTTTTAACGTTTTCTAACTAATGTATGTTTTATAATATATTTTTTTTTAATTTTGTACATGTATATATTAGTACATTTTTCAAATATTCTTTTCTCTTAAATTGTATATATATTATTTTACTCCGTTGCCATCCTAAAACATAATCTTGAGTTACAAAATATAAAAATGCTGAGACGTTCTTTGATCTTTCATCATTACTCCAATTAAAAGAATAATCACTTAAGAACTTTAAGTCCAACTGAGCAAGACTTTTCTTTAATGTATCAAAAGTATTGTTTTTTTTCATTGACACTTATTTAATTGTCATTCCTTCAAAGAAAGCTTAACCAAGCAATCAAAGTGATTGTCACTTTTATTTGTAAGAGAAAAGGATGGGTTTGCTAATGACTACATTTTTTAAAAGGGGACATCGTTATGAGGGCGCATTTGTTGTCCTTTAATACGGCAAAGGGAACCAGGAATAATTCTTTAGAAACGGTAACTTGAAACGTCGCACACTAACTAGAAGGTTCTGCGAAAAATCAAAGGTTCATTTTGATGTAACAATAGATTCGACGCACGAAAAACATCGGAAGCGGATAAATTCGTACAACTTCAACGAATTTCATCAACATTGATTCTCAACTAACGGTGAGGGAGCTAACCAACAATGAACCAATATACTGAAGTAACGAACCGAACACGTTCAATTTCTTCCCATTGCACAGATGGCGACAAATTTAAACAACCACAAACGATTATCACCCTTGCTTGTGAGCAACTTCAAAGGAAACCGTTCAGTTTTGAATGAATCAAACGTGTTAAAAAGTGTTATCTACTTACGAGTTAGACCTGTACTAGCAAAAAATACTGCGTTTATCCTAATTGAGTGCTTTAGTAAAATCAACATTATTCTTTAATTTCAAAGTTGCTATTTCAATGGGACTTAATTTACATGAAATGTGGTTGAAACTGTAAAATTATTAAGTATTAAGCGTACCTCACTCGCATATAAAATGTAATTCAACATTTCTTGCTTGAATTTCATAAAAATATGTAGTTTCTTAACTGTTTCAGATGTAAATTACCGAAATCCTTGGACACAAGCCAAGTGAGTATCAAGGGTTGTTGCATAATGTAATAGTTGAGAAGCTTCTTTTCATAGTTTATTATTTTGGAAGCGTTTTCAAGCGGACCGGACGGCAATTTGTTGTACACTTAGTGAGCATTAATGTATGAAAGTCAAATTATTTAGTGGGATTTAATTAAAATTATCGAAAATCTATGTATTGTTATAGATATTCCGTTTGTTGTCCGGGTGTTCTGAATTTCGGTTGGACCGATTTTGGAGCATTGCACTATTATTTTACTTGTTAGTATTTACGGGAATAAGACCATAGAAGCAATTCATAATATTATTTTTATATAGTATATGATGTATTAAAATATGACGTACCTTTTTAATAATTATAATACGGTTATTTTTATATAATTGTTTACTCTCATAATGAGTTCCTTAATCCCGCTCGCTTGATAAAATTCACTTTGTCCGTTACTTTATATTTTGGACGTAATTGCGTTATCTTCGTTCCATTTATTCTTTTATTATATTTTAACAATTACCTTTTTCTTATATTTTGTAAGCTTGAGTGAATTTACGATGAGGGCTGTACGAATTCACTGTGTTCTTGGGAAAGACCTCTTCACCTAAACGATCGTATGTATACTAAAATATGTACTGTTTTTAGTATTTAGTATTGATAAAATAATTCACAATTACATTTAAATAAAACTACATATACTTTTACTAATTTACTACAATAAAATATAACAAAAACTGCTATATATAATTGAAACTAAATTGTTAGTTTAAGGTTTTAAAACGATGTGCCGGGGATTTGAATTGAATTAGGTTTTACAGAATCTCTTTTAGAAACTATGAGAATTACGAAGAGATCCGAGCTTAGCAAATAATATATGTAAGAGATTTTATCTGAAATAAATTAAATGTTCGTTAATTGAAGTTTTTCTGTTAAAGTATATATGAGATTTTGTGATGGAAGAGGATTAACTCCATGCAATATTTTAAACCTCCAAACAGATCAAAATCCATACGATTTTTAAATATGATATGAAAAAAAAAATTGTCAAAAAGCTCCAATATGTGAGGTATAAAATACGGCGGCTGTAAAAAATGATCGTTTTTAAATATGACGCTCGAAAAAAAAAGTTAGTATAATTTACCTTAATAACACAAAATACAAAAACAATCAACTGAAAAAGTTAGCATCGATCGTTATTGTTAAAAACTTGACATTGTACTTAATTCTGATCTAATTTAGAACTCCAATAATCCTTAAAGTAATTTCAAAGCCCATTACAAAAACAAGCTTCCATCTACAGCTAATTAATTATCCAAATTAAACCTCTTTACAAAACAAAGCTATCGACGTTTCCCAGGTCTTGTTCTAATGCCCGTAATTTATCAGGTGTAAAGACCGTTTGAAATATAACGGCCAACGGCGAATTTGTTGTTTATTATGATTTATTATTTTGTAAATATACTAATTTTTTTTTCTATTTGATTTGTTATCAATTTAAAGATATATGTACATAATTATTAAGTCTCTTAATATTCATACCACATTTTAACCATATCTTATTGTTAGAAAAAAATTGAGAATAACCGAAAATTATATGGAAATGGAAATGGAACATGTTTTGCCTGTTTATATAAGAAATGAATTCATTATACCCAATGAATAAGACGAGGAAGCCAGACGGGAAATCGTCGCGACAAAAAACTATTTTACTCCACCCTGGCTGTTTATAATCAAAACATTCGAAATTCGAATTTCAAAATTTCAAATTGCAATTCTACACCGCCTTTCATTTGACGCGTACGTTGCACGTTCGAGAATTGAATTTCGAATTTGGGGGAGTCTGACATCGACAATGCACTATTTACGTTACCGCTATGTCAAATTTGTATTCGCTGTGTTTATAAATTGGATTTATAATTTTAATGATGGGTTTAGTTACTGCCTGCCTGGTTCATTATAAACGTTGCATGTAATATTCAATATAGTCTACAATATATAATTAATATTTTTTGTTTTTGTTTCAGATGTCGTGACCACGTCAAAAATTATTGGGTACTTTAAAATGTCATACGAACAACTGACTTAAATAAGACTGTGTTGATGGGGTGTGTACTTTGTTAGAGTGAAATAAACTGTATTTCGACGTACTTATTTGTGTAGAGTATGATGGGTAGCCTGTGATGAGGCTGCGGACATCGTGATATCTGTTTTGTGATATGATGTGATGTGTCCGTGATCATCATGCCGCTAGCGTTGTGGCGATTCATCGCTTCCACTGCGATCCTTGGTGCAACCATCGCGATGGCAGCTAAGAATGGTACGTAATAATTATAAGCTTGTTTAAAAAATATTCCTATACATTTTGGTCATATTTTTCCCAAAAAAAAAATTATTCCAACAATAAAATTTGAATTTGGAATTTGTTTAAAAATTTCAATAGCTTTCATTTGTATTAATTTACTTGTGAACCAATTTGTGTTCATTGCATATAAAAAAAGAGATTCCAATTAAATTAATATACATCGATATCAATATACGTATTGAATAATAAATAAATATGAGAATCAATTCAATATGAAGATATTTAAAAAATCCAAGGACGATTTACAAAAGCGGTAAGAAAAAGGCTTGTAAAAACTCGGCCAAGTCGGGAACAAGAGTCGCGTTATCAGGAATGTCAACGTTTTTAGATAAACGTTCTGAACACACTAAACCGATGTTTTGTAACTCATTACCCACAGATTGACAGACAAGCCAAAATGTAACCAAACTCAACGGCCTAAGATCAAAAATGGCATATTTCGTTTCAATGAACCGTATTTTATTGTGAATCTCACCCATAAAAATTCGAGTCTTCCTCTTTAATTCAACTCATGGATTGAAAACTTCCTTGGTTCAATCGTTATAGCTGGATGAAGAATGTATTCTTTATAATTTCTCGATAACTCAGCTCCGCGATGGACGGTGGATGCATTTTAAGTTTTAAGCTTCAAAAACAATTTTACTCCGTAAAATATATTTTTGCAATTTTTTATTTTCCTCGAATAATAATTGCTAATGAATTGTGAAAAAATTTTTCGTTTCGTTGTAAATATTTACGATATGAAAAATGTAATTAATTATTTTTATACGTTCCTTTTTCTGTAAAAGTTGTTTTTTATTGATAAAAATATGGAGTCTTTTGAAAATGTTTATACAAAAAAAGACTGTGGTTATTCTACTTATATTTCATTATTTGCTTAAAACATTTTAACAGTATGGAAGCTACTAATATATATCTAAAAAGTAGTCTCAATATTAAACTGTATTTTTATAACATGATACTTATTATAAAACCTTGAAATTAATACAGTATGATTATGTTTATCTCCAGTTAAAGTTCATTAAAACAAATATATAAATTATGTGAAAAAAAAAACATATCGACACCATTTATCATAGTATACAAAAATAATATTTAATGGAATTTAAAGTAAAATATATATCACATATATTTCGTTTCGTTTCTAAGTTTTAACGCGATATCTTTTAAAGCGTTCCAAATTAAATCCATCAACAGATTCAAAAAGCAAGTGTTCCCACGAGCGTCGTGATGAGACACTGACTCTGGTTTGCATGTCCAGCCTCCCAAGTGACGTGCTTTCATCTCTTTCCTGCAGTGTTCAATTTGCATTGTAAATTACGTCAGAATTAGAATCATGATCAAAGCCAGGCTAATAACAAATAAAAGAAAGACAATGATTTATTTGCTGTTCCACGCTTTGACCAACTGCGTTTGTGACAATCAAAACAGTAGGACTTATTTCGTTAGGTCCTAATTGTCTGTCTGTATGTAGGGGGATTAAAAAAATTGTGCATAAAATCATTAGTCTATGTTTGTAGGTAAAATAATTTAACTATATAGCTATGCATTATGTAAATAATAATTCTGTATTATGTCCCATAAGATTAAAGTAAATCAAGGAAAGTATTTCTGTAATCTCTTAGGCTTGAAGTGGACATATATATTCAGCATTATCAGAACGGATCTCATAAAGAGTTTATCCTGCTAGAGTGTTTTTTCTCTTTATTATTTATACAGAAATATTACGAACGAAGTACATTTTGGTCGTTCCAACGTCAGCGATAAAACCGCTGCGATTTATCTGCCAGTACAGTACAAGCTTTATATAAATCTCATTTTCCACTGAATACAAAATGATTGTCTACATCATTCATTTTTTTGTCATTAGACTGTCTCGGAGTTATGAGGTTATAATAATGGAACGGACCCAATTTTTTTGCTCATCATTATAATTTTTTTTACGTGTTCGTAAGTTCGTATGTCGTGCGAGTGTGCATTGTTTCCTATTTCTTATTTCTGTAATTGATTAACACGTCTAAAGAATTTACAAGTTTCGTTTTTGTTTAGACCAAAATTGTCTTCTCTCTGGTATTCTCTCGTTGTGGTGTCTATGACATTTCTCCCCTTTTTTTCTATCTAAATGTTCACAGTCCCATAGAGACCGTTTGCTCGCTTATTCCTTCACTCTATTTTACCAAATTTTTTCATGCTATATTTTACCTGCGATTTTCCTCGTGTGTTTTAAGTTTGTCAGCAATTTTTAATATAAAATATTATTAAAATGATAACAGTATATTTAAAGTGGTCTAACAATAACACAGGCATACATTTATTCGTCTTAATAATAGTAGAATATTTTCTGTACGTATTGAAGTCAGTTCTAGTAAAATTAAGTAGAAGCAAAGTTAAGTTGAGCCTATTTGTAGAAGATCTCGGTCTTAAAGGCTGGATAACAGTTTCAAGAATACCGTTAATGTCTTAACAACTTGCCAAACTTACCGGTCACACCACTTTTATCTAAACTTTTACTTTTGCAACTCTGTTATATAGCTTTACAGTATTTATTAAAACTATATATATTGATAACTGCATAGTTTTGTACATAAGTACATTTGTGTCGTGAACAAAATTTTACGGAATAAAGGCCCTTTTTGCATGACTTGGGAGTCACTTAAATTACATATAATTTTTCAACATGAATGACATAAGAATTAAAATTAAAAAATATCATATGTATATACGATTTTCCCTCATAAACGCGGCGTGATTTTTTAAACATTTCTCTTAAAGATATATTATATTGTTGTATATCTTATAATCTTATAAAAATATTACTTAAATTGTAAAAGGCATATAACAATTTATTCAATTCAAATAGCTCATAATATTTAAGAAAGAAACATATAATAAAAGGAAATAGTCTCGAGATACGAATAGGCTTTCGTTCCAGAAATTATAACCCAGGATGAGATATGATGTATTGAAAACAAAGAGTTCTCAATTGGTATTCCAATACCAAGGACAAGAAAAATGTGAAATAATCTTACAAGGGCTTCACGAAGACCTCACGCTTATATGAATTTATTAATAAGTTTTGCCTACTTCTAGATGTGGCGAAATCCCTACTAATATTATAAATGCGAAAGTAACTCTGTCTGTCTGTTACGTTTTCTCGCCTAAACCACTGAACTGATTCTAATGAAATTTGTTATAATGATAGAGTAGACCTTGAGAAAGAACATAGCATAGTTTTTATCCCAGACTTTTGAAAGGATCTCTTGCAAACGCGATATAACCGAACTCCACGCGGGCGAAGCTGCAGGCGGAAAGCTAGTATGTAATAACATTGAGATTGAGACACAAAAATAGGTGAAAATTTTGTTTACTTTAATAATTACTCATATTTTATTGCAACAGAACCTTAATTGACCTGAAATCAGGTTTCATGAAATTTGGTTCCGTTATCAAAGACGCAATTTTATATTTTTCTGCAAAAAACTTTTATATATTCTCGATATCAATTAATTCGATCATAGAAGTTTCTTCATTAAAGTCAGAACAAGTATAAGACTGACTAAGAAATGTGAATGCGTTTCTTTGTTTTGTATCCAAGTTCTACTCTTTGCATTCAGTGAAAATCACTCAAGTTTTCCGCTCAGTAATGGCACTCAGGCGTTATTGTTACTGTATTCATTTTCCAATAACTGCTATTGATTTAGACACGAGAGTCTAGGACACAAAATAATGGATTATCAAGAGGTAGTAGAAGTAGAATTTAAAAGTCTGTTTTCTTTCAATGATACAATCGAATCAAATTTTGTATTGGATATTTTCCAATATGAAATCTTTTATCGAGTTAGGAGAATACTCTTACGGATTTGAAACATTCTAAATAATTATAATTTAGCTTAGGAATTCTATATAATCAATACTTTTCCTATAAATTTAGAATCTAATTAAAAATAATTTAAACCTTCCCCAGCGTTACAGAGCCAGGATATTAAGTTATACCCTTATAATAAAAGCCGCTTCCTTATTCCGTTTTGCTACTACCCTTTGAGGTCGATAATATTATAATAACTTTCCCATTACGGAATTTTGGTATGATATAGATATCATATTGCCTTTGCAATACGGTTTTATTATTTGCAATAAAATATTTATTAAAAGATTAAATTATTTAATACTATATTTACCATAATATATATTGTAACTCGATAAATGTAATTAGACCCAACGTAATATAAAATGAAGTGCAAAAAATAAAACAGTTCGCATTATTTCACTTGCTATAAATTTCTAATATTGAAATATACTTTTGGTAAAGTATATAAAACAAAAGTAGTTTAAAAGCTAGCAGAGCTCTGGATTTTGTGAGGGAATAAATCTGCAAATAGAAATGCGAGTTGATTTATACATGCTCGGGAGTAAGGCCTATTGCTACAGTACTTCGGCCATAAATCATTACGGACCCGCTTGCTGATAATGTCACTCTGAGAAAGTAACGAAAGGTTAGCGTCAAAACTTTTATACTATCAAGTATTAAGGGATTAGTGAACAGAAACAAGATTTATAAACCGAATGAAAGATAACATTTGATTGAAATTAATGATATTTATTATATGTTATTTTTAATTAATTAATACGTGTATGTAACGTTTTTCTATTACCTAAATAAACCGTCTTATCTAATAACGTTTATTGTTTTTCTTTGGTAAAATAAATGTATTATTTGTAGTCGGTGCTTGAGGCGTACATCGCTCTTCTTTTTACTTTATAGCTTGATCTTGTTTACGTTTCGTTTATGACGATACAAAGACCACGTTTTTACTCTGCTACATTCGTTTTACTACATCCCTTGATGCATCTAAGAGTGATCTCTTGGGTGATAAATACAACGTAATCTTATTTATTTCTAATAAAACGTGAATATGTTACATGTTATATGCCGTGTCTATGTAATATTCAGGGTGTATGTATAGTTTAGGTGAGCTTCATGACATTTGAGAAGAAAGCAAAGAAATTTTTGTTGTGATATTTAGAATATGAAAATATTTACATTTTTATAGTGATTCCATCAGAGTCTATTTAACTATATGTTGAAATTATGTTGTTTGTTTTACAGTTAATCGAATTTAGAATTTTTGGTATAACTTTCATGGGTACATTATTAAAAATAACATAATATTAATTGCGATTGTATTACCAATATTATAAAAAATAATAATTTATGAAATAAAATATATCAAAAATTATTAAGTCGTAGTTCAAAATAAAACTTTATTTTCAGTTCAATGTTATCGCTCTTTGAGTTGTTATTCTATAAAGTGTTGAGCCAGACAGCTCAGAATCGTTCACCATTTTAATTGTCAAATATCTCAGGTTTCTCTTGTTTTATCAGCTCCTGTAAATCCTACAAAGGTCCCCAAAAAGTTTATTAACAAAGTTTTCTTATATACTTAGAACTTTACCAATGAATCTGTATTGGCAAATTGATTTTAAATTCTATTTTTCGCAAGCGAGCGCCCCAATAGCGACGTATTGGGGATCGGAATGTTGTTGATGTCATTATAAGTACGAAGTTTTATTGTTTTATCAATTATCAGACAATCTTTTAAGAAATTCCCATTTTTTTACTTTGATACATATTTAATATGACTAATATTTTTTCTACGTACACCCATACATTCATTCATGAAGAAAATTGATCAATGTTTATTATATGCATGAGCTAAAATATTTTCATTATTCAAGTTAAAATAAAAAGTAAATAACGCTCTCATACTATTTAAATTATGAATGAATTATTCCAGTTTTAATAATATTCAACCGAAATAATTTATTCTTGTAATAAAATTCCTAGGACCCTAATGTCGTGGTGGTTTACAAAAATACCGCAATATTTCTAAAACAAAATGATAAATCCCAGTAAAACCTCGTTGTACAACACGAAGGAAAATGTCCATTTTTCGTTAAATCCATGGATGTTATATTATTAAAGGACATTTAGGTAAAAGGTCATTCGTTATTTATTGTAAACTTTGAAAAGGAGATAATTCAAATTACAGAATCAAATTAGTTTAAATTTTAATACAAAGAATAAAATAATTACTAGTTATTGTAAAGATGAAAAGAAATCAGCATTGAATGTATATGTATGTTAAAAAAATACAACATTTATTTACCCGTACCTTTACCTACCCATACCTTTTTTTTGGTAAACGGTCTGGTGTGGAAAATTTAATTCAGGACCACACGTTTCGCGTGTCATTGGGAATGTATTTATTTTAGTTTGTGCATTCAGAGATAAACAAGATTCTAGTGGATCAATGCCTAGAAATGTTGTTACAAGTTGTTATTTAACTTAAATCCTGTATATAGAAAAAGAGTTACTGAGGTAAAGTTGTAATTTTTTACAAATTATCATTAATTTAAAAAAGTAATTTTGTGATGAAACTCTTTAAAAATAGTTTAATAGTTTACTTTAATTTAAGAAATATCCCATACATTATTATCGCTTACCTGTACATAAAAAGTCGTGAAATTTACTTCGACTCTAATAAAAAGTTTATGTTTTTTAAGTGCAATATGTTAAGCATAACTTCTGTATATTCAATGCTCGAAAGCAGTTTACGGTGAATGGAATATTTGAAATTAGCTGTCTCCTTTTTGTGACAAAATAGACACTAGTGTGTTGGAAACTTCATTTAGTTAAGCTATACAAATCATCTTTTGCATTAAAACTTATTCTGTAGTTTTGATCAAGTCCAGTGTTTAATAGTAGATAAAAATAAATGATTTCTGAAAAATACTATGTTCCTACACCTAGGAAATTTAGATGTAAAATGATATTAAATTCTGTATACAGTATGTAATCTTTTGCAGTACATTCCTTGTCATTCAAGAAAAAGAATTTTATTACAGTTATGTGTACCTAACTGATGGGTATTTTTTCTTGGAACTCCTTTTATTGTTTCTACGTAAATTGGTTCCTTCTACTGGTGTATATATCATATATAATACTGTTTGTTTTCTAACTTTTAGTGGTTCTCAGGAACGACTTATGCAGTTTTTTACTTTTCTCAATGAAATCTGGTATTTTGAGATACCTCCCCAAGGTTCTTTATTTGTCTTTTTTTTATTTATATTAAATTAATTTTCTTCTAAAAATTCTTCTGTTATTTACTTAGTTGAATTACATGTTTTATTACATCTCTTCCTTTTTTAACAGATTCCACATTAAATTTGTTACCGATGAATATGTGGTTTATAAAAAAGAAATAAAAGTCTTTCATATATTTGCAGCCATACATCATACAGATTGTTTTATTCCTTTAAAAATGTAAAATTTTCCTCAAAAATCATACCATTAAGGTAAACAAGTATTACGAGATCCTCAACGAAGTCACTAAGAATAGGTTCATTGTAAATTTGTACGCGGTAAAATTGAGAGTGAGAGGTGTAACAGTTGAACCTACAACCTTCTGAACTTGGGCCTGTCCAGAACTAACATCAGTTCATTCTTGGAACGTGCGTCGAAGGTAGCTCTAGTAGTTTCATTTCAAATTTGGTTAGGTAGAGAGAGGAGCTTGGACGTAGAGGTGAGTGTGTAATGCCTGTTAGATAGGGGCCCCTTAAACCTACACCTGGGTCGCAAGTCCCAGGCACTGTTAAAGTTCGTCTCCCTACAACGCGAATCCATTGAATGCTGAGAGGTTTCGTCTCAATATTCATATTTATATAATGTTAACAGATAATGTGTTTAAAGACTGGAATGACTGTAACCATATTAATTATTACTGCTTCTTATAAGTTCTTTTCGCGTGGTTTGGCTGAGATAAATTTTGATGTCTTCTCATTCTACTTTTTTCTATTAATGAAATCTCTTAGATCTTAAATCGAGTGTAGTACGAGCATATATTGAGTAATATATGAGTATAAGAACCAATATTCAATGATTCTACCGACTGTCGATCTTTAGTATCACACTAAAACTTTTTCTTTTCAAAAGTTGCCTGACACTTTTAGAGAAGTAAGCCGAATTTACGAGCAAACTTGCCTTTTACTATCTGTCACCCCGAGTTGGGGGACCTTACAAAATAGATCAGAGAAGTTGGGACTTTTAAAAGTGGGGTCCATCTTTTGGACAAGCGTTTTGAATCGGGTTCGATTGATAATTTTTAAATCAATCTTTAAAATTCTTCTCTCTATCTTTTAAATACTTCTTTCTTTATTCACCTCACTGATTGAATATTTTGGTGTGTCCCAAAATGTTGATTATTATTTTTTAAAATATATTCTCGTCTCTTTGACATACGGTTGTCCCATTCTGGTTATTTTTCTACAAAATGGAAGTCATTTATAACAGAAAGCCATCTTGTTCAGTGAGCATTTTATTACTAATAATATGATTGTTTCTTTAATATTATAATAATAATGTTACATTATAATATACATTTTATTTTAAATTCTGTATAATCTTGTTAAGTCTGAAAGTATCAGATATCTGTCATTAATTCTGTATCGCAGATTATACTCTACTTTCATAAAAAATGTATTGGCTTTTATGTGAATGAATCAAAAATAACGTTAATTAATTAAACATATTGAATATGAAACTCACTTAGAGTGATATAAAGCACAAACATGTCTCCGTTGTATATATTAGCATTAAAACAGCATAGGTGTATGAGCGCAGACAAAATGCTATGCGTCAGTACAATTCCAGCATATAACAGTCAAGTTGGCAGACTATTAATATTGATGACGTCTGTATGTAAGAATTCATTAGTGACAGCTCCTGGTGTATAAATGTGACGTCTCTTTATACGACGCGACGAAATTGGAATTTGTTCCGTCGTTGTTTTTTACAAAGGATAATAATTATATAATTATCTTTTTTATCATATAGAAGCTTGTTTGAATATGTTATTTTTTTATAATTCGATTGTTTTTTTATATATTTGAAAATAATCTGTTTGTTATCGGTAAATAAGATAAAAATTAGATTGTTTTACAATGATATTAACAAGCATACTTAATCATGTTTTATTATTATGAAATTAATACATACGTGTATAATATACTATATTATACTTAGGTAATTTATTAATAATTCTATTATTCGTAGTGTGATCTATCAAATTCGTGGTACGCAATTTTTTAATGTCAATTTCTCTCATTTATCATATCATTATGTACATCCATTTCTGGAAATCAATCACGATTCTTTGATAGAAGAATACGAGCACCGATATTGTTTCTGTCACTTCCCTTTTCGAGTGGCCCATTAAAATATTTTTTGTTACCCATTCAAAGGTTCGGAAGCCATTTTGTGAAATATTTTCTTGAGATCTTTAGATACAGTCCTAAAGCACTTCAACCTTTATGAGCATGCTTATATCATCTGACAAGCTCTTATTGATCGTTCCTTAAAAAGAACTTCTCAAAATCTCTCCCTTAGTGTTTCCAAAACGATTTTGACAATCTTATTACAATGCAGCAAGAGGTGATTTTCTATGGCAACGAGGTTAGAGCAAATGGCACCATTCTCAAGACGTTTCATGTTTTTTCCTCGTCAAATACACTGTATAGGAAAAGAGTGATGTTATACCTACTTAATATAAGTGTGCCGGAGGCTGTAAATATTACGTACATCGTCTTCTATAAACAGAAAAAAACTGATATGTAATATTTTATTAATTTATTCTTGATTCAGAGAATTTACATATTCATAACTTTATAATAAATTGAACAACAAAATAAACAACATAACCTTTCTTTTGACTTATTTCAAATGTTCGAGCCAAAGAGAAGAGAATGACAGAAATAACATGTTACTTTAAACCTGACACAATAAACACGTAACAAGATTTGGAGTAAAAAATATTGTAGGAGGCACAAACGGCTAAAATTGTGTCCCTATTAAAATGTAAACTTACGTTCCGTGCGAGTGTAAACGGTGGCTGTTATATTTTGCGTTTGCGGCAAAAATCCGAGTGATATAAACGGGCTTTTTGGCTACATTTTTAATACTCCCCGCGTCATGGTTAAGCCAAGGATGCCACATGCTCACCTGAGATCTTTATGGTTTGTGCTGAAAGTAAAGTGATTTTTAATATCGGATGGTGTGTGGAATATGTAATAAAGAAGTGATTGAGGGCTTGTCTTGTGTTCCACGAGTAAATATACATACTCAGATTAAACAGCCCTTTGTATAAAGGATGCGTGTATTCTATTATTGTCACTTTTATGTTATGCCTTACGCATTGTCTTATCTTTACATTGGTTAAATAAGAAATGTTTTACTAAAATTGTTCTATATGATTGGGGATATGAAAACTGAAACATATCTTGATTAGAAAGTTTATTAATTATTTTTAATTCTTTGTAATAATTGTTCGTTAATCCTTTAGTAGTAATTGTATTGTCAGCAGCGATGTTTTTAAATTATTGTTAAGTAATAGTTTTATGAGATTATTTACTACAAATATTTTTTACTCTCTTTCAAAAATATGTTACGATCGATATAAAACCTTTTATTGCAAACACTCGGAGATAAATTTAATTTAATTTAATATATTCGTATATCTTATTTTTTCTATTTTCTTTCGGTTTATGTTTTAATACATAATTGTACAACATGTTCATGGCTTGTAAAATCAGAAATATTTCATCCGTCTTCAAATTGTTTGGGTCCTAAGTTTAGAGCAAGTTGAAAACTAAGTTCTATGAAGTTTGAACCACGCAGCCACCAAAATTTGGAAACTTCAAAATATATTAAAATCTAATATGTGTATTCTAAACATGAAAACATTTGTTTAAGATGAGATGAAAGTTTTATTATAATGTTTTAATATATGGGTGAAGTTATTTCAAAATGTATCTTCTTAGAATTTAATCTCGAGAGATATAAAAATGATTGAATCATTCAAATGTGTGATATAGGTTTACATTAGGAGTTTTTATTTAGGAATAAGCTAGGTCATCTGTTTTATATGGAAATGACTAGTCTCTTTGATTTTTAAGTAGCGGATTTATTTTAGAATCAGTATATCAGTTTGTTTAAAGGAATCGAACCTATTTAATGATAATATAATGTTTATAGAAATATATAACTTTTAGCATTTGTTCTTTATTTGTACTTAAATACTATGGATAATTTTTAAACGTAAAACGTTATTGAGTTTTTACAAAATACCCTTTCATTAATATATTTCACTTTATAAGAGTAGAAAAAATTCTTACAGACTTTTTTGTGTAAAATAGATAAATTACAGTATATTTAATGAACTATCCAGTATATAAAAGTATAATTTATTTTATTAATATTGAATATTTTTTCATATTTTCCTTTTTTTCTGTTCTTCTTATACGTTTCCTACGAGAGGTTGTAACAAAGTGCAATTTTCTTCAAGAACTTTCTACAATGAAACTGCAAACTTTAATTAAAATCGTATTAAAATATTTTTCACAGCAAGATAGGTAACATTTACAAAAGAAACTTTGTTTAGTCTAGTATATTTCGTTTTATGTGAACCGAAAATAAGATTTTGATTAAATAAACTTAAATGGAACGTTTTAACTTGATCTTACATGTAATTATTTTGAAAAAAAAAGTGATACTTATAATGTACATAGGTGCATATGAAAACTTTAATGTGAGTTAATTGTGAAGAAGTATTTATTTCATATTTTTGGTCGCTACCATTGCCTAATAATAATGTTTCACTTAACATTTTTATGGCGATTGTGGTTTCAAAAACTATTCAAAATTTTGTTCCGACGTCTAGATGAAATGAATTTAAATATGCAAAAAGGAAGCAGTAGCTGCAGCGAAGCGGTGGAAGGTACAATTTGTTCAGTGTAAGTTAATCAATCCTACTCAATTCACCAAATGTAGTCGACGAAATGAGTGAAAACTCAGTCCCCGTACGTTATAACTTCGGAATACTTTTCTTGTTGAAAGTCGCATAATGAATTGAGTCCGCTCTATATATTTGTTCCAGACTCGGAGACCAAATTTTCCAATGAGACAGGGAAAGTTCTGCGAATGATTTTCCGAGATCTTTGGACGGTAAACAGCAGTTTGCTGTAGTTGGAACGCCATTCCGATCGCGAGTTGTGATTGGTTCGTATCATACGAACAAGAATACTTGCTTTCTATTCGTTCGATCGCAGGAATACAGTTGTGATGAGATAAGTTTTGTATTAACATTTTCAGAATTGTTTGCCCTCTTAATAATACAGTTGGATATGTTTTTATTAAGAGCTCGTCTCATCGTGTGCTGATGTAGAATATTCATATTGTATTCGGTCAAAGGATTTGTAATCAACAAATATAATTTAAGTTGAAATATTGCAGATATAATAATTCCAACATTAGCAGAAGTTAAACTAACGTTAAAATAAAATAAAAAAAACAAGCAAAATATTTTTTGAAAATTAAATAAGGAAGACCAAGGAAGATATCAAATGTTTTGAGTGCATTAATTCATATAATGACAATCATTTCAAATGAAATAAATATTTTTTTAAATTTAATATTCCGTGATGCTTGAATAAGGCTGAGTTTATAAGCCTTAGGAATTGGGTCGACAACAACAGTGTTAAAACAATTTTAATACTCTGTGAATCTGAAATGGTTTAATCTCTAGAACCTTCGTATTAGAGTTAGTTTTGTAAACCTTACTCGAATAGAAATAAGGTCCAGTTTACAATCACGTAATTTTTCGTTATTCAAATTCAGTTTTGGCGATTAACCTTTCCACGGGATTTGAAATTTCATTTCAAATTGATATTGTACTTAGTAACTAATTGTTATAAAATAAAATTCAAATGTATTAATAAAATATAAGCTCATACATTTTAGCATTTTGATGAAGAAACATTTTTTAATTATTGTTTGAAAGTGTTCAAAAAGAAATGTAGTGTTTACTTATAGTTGTGTATATTTCATAATACGTATGATCACTTTTGATTTGAACAATATTTATCATGCTTGAAAAAAAATTAATATTTCACTAAAAATATGCTGTTTTAGTTACTTCTCATTAGTACACAAGGATTTTAAACTTTAAAGACCTTTACCCTAAATGTACCGACTTATCTCTTTTGATTCAGCTTAAAATATTTTTTTTGCTAAATTACTATTAAAAAGCTTTTTATTCTCGTGACATTACAAAGGAATAGTTAAATTGTTGTCTCTCAAAAATAAATGGACTTGGATTCAGCTCTTCAAGTTTTCATTGAAAAATATAATAGGTATCTAGTCTTAAACTTTTCTTTTTTCGGTTTTCTTTGTGAAAATTATTATTATGTTTATTTTATTTGGTCTTCTTTAGTATTATTATATCATGGAGGAGATCTTTGCAGCTGGAGTACCCTAGCTCTAAAAGTTAAACACTTAAACCGGACCAGCTCTTGAGAGAAGTTCTGGAGGACAATCTCTCAAATGCAAAACATATCGAGTTTGGGAACATTTTGACTAAATACTCAAGAAAAATATTCAAGATTATTTCAATATTAGATGACTGTTTGGTACATTTAAATATGTTTTTAAATCATCAAAAATATATTGAATTTAATTAAGAATTTTGTGATTATTATAGCGTCAAGATAATCGCTGCAGTAACCTGTTTTCATTCATATATTTTTTGATTCATTTGAGCCCAATAAACTAATTGTGAACCGTTTAGATACTGGAAAAAACAGAAACAAACTTATTAAAAAAACAGTTTTTGGAGATATGTAAGTTATAAATTTTGTTTCCCTTCTATGCAAGACTCTGGCACTTACTTTTATACTTGTCTATGAAATATTACAGCTTAATCTTTCATTTATTACATTTGTAACGATTAAGCATTTGACTTCGTATTTTAAATAAATAAATTTTGTAAAATAGTTTTCTGATAAAATCATTCTTAAAGATAAGTTTCACTATAAAGGTATGTTACGTTAAAAAATTAAGAAACAAATGACAATCTTATATATTTTCTATGTCACTTAGTCAAGTATCATTAAGGTTTAGGAAGTACTTCGTATAATTTATGAAATTATTTTGCCTACGCGCTGTTAGTTTCTTCGGAGAGGGGAAGTAGTAGACTTAACGATAAATTTTGCAAGTTTCTGCTTTATAGGTCACCCGGGCAAATAGTTGAGAAAAATATACATAGATGTCTAAATTATTGGATGTTTTTGTGTGAATATGGATGAGGAAATCGATTTATTCTATGGAAATAATGGTTTTTACTTTTTATTGAACTGTCCATACTATATACATAGAATGGATTATTATATCTAAATGTACTTCAGCAAAACAAAAAGAATAATCTGATCCTGTTCCCTTAATTTTTCACCGAAATTATATTCGTGTCTGTAACTCAGAAGCCTTTATTATACAAATTAGTAACAGTTAAGTTTTAAACAGCAAAATATTAAGTTTGAGCCAAGTTTTACTTGTACAACATTATTTTTGGTTGTCGCAATTTGATTCCTGTAATCCATTTTCGCTTATTTTACAATAAAGTGTTTGTAAGTTACTAAGGGCACATCAAAAATATATGTTTTGATTTCTTAACATTTCATGCTTATTCGCAGAAAAAGTTGAAAATTGAGATGTTGTTGATGGTACATGACAAATAACAAGACAAATTGAAGGAAATTTTATTTCGGTTTCCCGTGAAAACGATATCTGCAGACTAATGGGAATATAAGGATGGAATTTTAAACGTAATTCAATATTCACATATGTATGTTAAATACATCTATCTTCTTTTTTAAGGTGTAACAGTCGTAAAATCTATAAAAAACAATTATTGTCTAAGGTCATTCTTGTTAACATCAATGAATGAAATTAATATTCAATCAATTTCCGAAGTATTTCAGAACTATAAATCTCTTAGAAGTTTTCATAGAATATATGTATAAAAGGAATCTCACAAAGGCATATCCTATGAGAAGAATAATAAAAACTACTTCGAAACGAACGAATAGCGCGTACTGAGCGTTCTTCTTAATACTCTTCCTTTATATTTCATAGCTGAGATTTCTGTCTTCGGAGTAACTTTGAAATTGTGCCTTTGCGAGCCGTTAACATCAGTTGCTTCAAAAGATGCCCCCTCTAGACCTTTTATATGGCTATGTAGCTTTTTATCCCGGCTAAATGCTGTCTTCGAGGCATTTTACTAAAAATATGAGCTTCTTGGGGAGGGCTTAGAGCTAAGTAAAATTTTTATGTCGACATTTATGGATTGCTTGTTAAGTTATTACCCTAGAATAACATGTTCGGCATAAATGTTTTTTTTTTTCATATTTATTTCATTTTAAAATTTAGATTCGTACTTGTGTGAAACTTTGTTCTATAGTAAACGTGTTGCAATCTCTAGCATTAAAAGTTTAATTAGTATTAATGTTGTAAATCTAGCTTAAGGAAAATTCTTGTTCAGCTCGAAAAGCTATCGGTGTAGTAGTTTTAGGAAGAGCAAGTGTTGAATATAAAACGGATTGGATAGTTTTCTCGATTTTCCATTTTAAAAGAGGAATCTTCAAGCAGAATCTGAAGAGCAAAAATTCTATTCTTGTATCGTATATCACATTAATAAATTTGATCTGTACAAATTCATCCGAAGAAATCTACAAATATAGAAACTGAAATGAGAAATGTTTAATGGTGATAGTTTATGATTAGATACTACAAACAACTTTGTTTTTGTATGGATTTTCATTATTATAAAGATTTTAAGAGAAGCGTGACGGATAAGTTGTTTAAGAATAAAAGTTTTGCACAAATGAAATGAAGGTGACTGAAAAATTTGAAAACTTACTTGTTAAAAAATATGTCCGTTACAAACTTCAAATATCATAAAACAGATCATTTCGTTTAATATTTAGGATAAAGTCGCGTATTTAAAATAATATGTGTACACATAAAGAGTATACTAGTAAAAGAAACTGAATATATTTTAAAAGTATCATTTAACATCCTCACGTATAAAATCATAATAAAAACCGTAGGATGTTAAAAACGTTATATCTGCAAAGTGTATTTTGTTTATGATTCAGGTTATTGGTCTCATCATAAACAGAGCAGTAAAGTGTCTTGGCTTTTATCGATATGTGAAGGAAACAGTTAACGGTTACTGCGGTGAAACATTCTGCAAGTAATCCCCAGTGCGGGCTTAACATATCTGAACTCTGCTGTACACGTTTTTGTAAATATTTTATTGCATACCTAATATTTTTATTGCTAAATTTACAAAGCTTCTTGTAAAATTACGTTTCTTATATAATTATAATAATAATTCTTTTAAATATTTCATTCAGTTTGCAAGTACTGTATGTTTATGAAAATAAGAAAGTTTTCTATAGTCTTCGTATTTAATATGTAGTTTTGATATGAAATAAAACAAACCCTAGGAATGAATATATTCTTATAAATTGTTCCTGGAATTGTGAAGAATATTCTACCTATTACGCAGAACCGAACAGAGTTTCTAACTAGAATTATACTCTATTAGACAGCCATGTGTATTGTGTATTTTAAATCTTACATGTGAATTTTATAATAAAATTAGAATTCTCAGACATTCAGGATGCCTCTCGCATACTAAGAGATTACCGTTACCGGCTCCGTTGAGCACGAACAAAAAAAGGGTTACTGGTGAATAATAAGAGTTGTAGGAGAGTTAAACAAATATTTCTGTAAAAACAGAAAGGCCTTACGTTTTGTTAGTATTTTAGAATAAAAAAAATATTGCAAGTGTTAATTTAGAATGTACCTATAAAAAAATATAGTTCTATTAATAAAATTTCGAAAATTAAAGGACATGACATTGGATTACACAGAATTAGTTGCAATTATGATTTTACTACACATACTACGTAGTATTTTCTTAATTAATTATGAATAAAAATATACATGATTTTTACTTTACTTTAAAATCTAGCAAGTTATTACTAAAATAATAAGGTTTTATTTAATTTTCTGAATACATTGAGCCTTTAATTTTCTTGAAAGTTTGTTCATCTCATTTCTTATGCCTAAGGTTTCTTGGAAAAATAAACTTTGATAAGTAATACTTAATGAGGCTGGTATTTGTAGTTTTTGATATAATTTACTTAAGAAGTTATAAAAATATCAAGAGAATTCTATAAATCAAGAATCAAATAAAATATATAACGTTTGTTTACTCTATTTATATACATTGTACATGAAGAGTAGTAAGTATAGACGTAGTCACTTTTTTTTTTGGAACCAAAATTTTTTTCTGTCGTATAAATTCGCCAGCCAGTGTATTTATGTTTCTGTCTTCCTTTTTTTTCTTTCTTTCTAATCATTTTCATAATTCTTTTTATTAAATATTGCATTCAAAATTAGAAGAAAAAACCAATTTATTAATATTAATTACATCAAAAAAATATTGAGTTTCCAAAGTTGGTATTGAACTTGTATTTCAAATAAAGTCATGTTGACATTGCGTATTCATTGTTGATCAATATTTGAAAAATTGCTAGAATTCATATAAATTTTATTAATATAACACGTGTCAATGTTTGAATACTCCAGCTAATTCAGCTTTATATATCAGAGGTCAGAATATTTGAGATGGTCACGTATTTTTCAGTTTATTGCATGGCCGAGTTTGTCCACGCGATCGTATTTTTTGATGGGACGTCACCGTTATGTCTGGCTTTATTTATGTAGGAATGATCTCTGTAATTTATCTTTATTTATACCTTTTATTAATTTTTTATTTGGATAGAGTTTTTTTTTTATAATGCTGAGTTATATTCTGATTCATTTCTTCATTATGTTGAATGAACTATGCAGAATCCTATTTAATTCCTTTTAGTCATATCTGCTAAGCTAACTCATTACAGCTATTACTTGTTATAATCTCTAGAGGGCTATATTTAGCTAGCTCGGTAAAATACCTCTTTATTCGTACTTGGATACTGTTCATCCTCAGGAGTAAAATTATATTCTAGTAATTTTTGTTTTCTTCTTATACATATAATAAATTGAAATACAGCCTGTTTGTTACCAAACTATAATTTCCTGTTTACAAATATTTGTCACTATAAGTTTTCGTTATTTGTTATCATAACTTTTTCTTTCAATATTAATTAATGATTGGAACGCCTTTTCGGGTAGTCCGATTCCAACTTATTCCAAACCCAACCAATCATATCCTTTAAATGAAATTAAATATGAGTTTCATTTAAATGAATACTCACCTTACCCTTCTAAGCCTTTTATTTGCTTTGAGTTTTCTGAGGAACTTGGTGACATGCATCTCATCGGTATTTTGCCAACCATTCATGTTTTGACAATATACAAATAGACTATGCATATTAGTGTTCATTAAAAAAATGTGACAAAAATCACGACGTCTTTCCTGTACTTCGCTTCTGTTTTTAAGTTCGGAATCCAATTTCTGTGCGTTATTAATTTCTAATAATCTTTATTAGTATTACTGTGTTTTGTTTTTTTTTATCACTTCTTTTACAGGCCTTATCTTTTGCTTTACTTGTACTTTTAAATGTGTTTAGTCTTTTTTTAATGTTTTCAATTCTCTGTCGCGTTCTTTTCTTTTCCTGAGAAAATTTCTAGAAGACTCAATTTATATCTTGTTTAACTTTTTTTGCTGCTTTTTTGTTCTGCTGTAAATCTAGCATGTATAAAATCTGGAGGTCGTACTCGTAGAAAAAGTATGAACTTCGTCTTCTTGATATCTGACCAGTTGATTTTAATCTCCCAGGCATTATTACATACATATTTCTCATACATTATAGTTTTAAACACTCTTAACAATATTGCTGTTAGTTACTTAGTTTTTGTTAGTTATTTGGAGTTGAATGTTCATGTTTGAATCTTCACGTTCAATCATGCTCAAATAAAATTAATAATTTGGGATACATTTATTTCTATTTGAGTTACTTCACATTATTTTAGAGGTTTGTGGTCTCTTCAAGCAGGAACCTCCCGACTTAGGGAAGGATCTTTTTTATGTTGCATATTAGTGACTTTTATATTGTTTGAAATTAAAAAATAAGATAACGTATATATTTATGTTCTTATAGAACTCAGTCCCCTGTACACAAGAACAACCATCTCATGTGACATATACGCACAATAAAAATTATACGTCAACTTTATTTTTTTCTCTTTTTAGCATCAAACTGTGAGTTGTAATTATAAGAAATGGGATTGATTAAACTTAATATCTGTTCCGCTGACCGTCACCACTCCATACGTTTTTTAAATCCAGGCACCCCTCATATATTGATAATTCAGACAAATTGTCAACTCATACATATGTTTTTATTCCGATTCCATTCCGCATACCGTATCTTATCTTTCATTCCATTCTCTTTGTCATACCTTATGGTAGGATTGTCAATGAATACTTATACTTTTATTCCCTTTAATAGGTTGTGAAGAGGTTAAAAATAAATTTAACTCAATTCTTTGTAATCTTACTCTGCGGTTTGTTTTTTTTTTAGTCTCTTACATTTATATCGTTTCAATAGGCAACATAAAATTACTTTATGGGTTATTTTTTGTCAAATGTCTATATCTTATTTATTAAAAAAAAACTAATTCTTTAACGTACCTCCCTTTTTCAATATAACTATATGTTTATCTCGAAAATTATTTTTTATTGAGTTTATATCCTTTTTTATACTTTTGTTTATTAATACAGTTACTATTACTATATTTTTTTAGAGTAACTTATGGGTACTAATCTCATTTAGGTTTCTTCTCTAGAATTAATTAGTACTTGTATTTTCTACATACTTAAGTCATTTCAAATATTACGAAATTTAAAGTTCCTTATTTTCTATTTACAACATCTTATTCATATATATAACAGTGGTAATCATTTAATTAGTTTGCTTTGTAATAAGGGTAAGATTTAAAAAGCGTTTTCTAATCCGATACATACATTTTATACATGTAATTTTAAATAAGAAACATATTTTATTATAACACAAAATTATTCCATCCAAAACAAAGTAAAATTCACAAAAATATTCTTAAGAAAAAATTAAAACATGCTGTCTTTTTTTTTCATTAATGTGTCGTCTGATTAAAATATCTGCATATCTATACCTATTATGTTTGCTCTCTTTGTTAATTCTATTACTAGTATATGTAATTAATTTGAATTCATATATTCTATCGGATTTTCCACACATGATTGTACTCTTCCAATTATTCGCTAGCTCCTCTGGCGGTAAAATATCGTGGATCTTGCCAAAATAACTCAAATGTGTCTCAATAAATTCAGTTGCAACTTGAGTTTCAATTGCTTCGGTATTGGCCGAATCGAAATTTGCGACTCCATTGAAACTTTCAAAGTTCACGTGAGCAGTTTTCTTTGATAAGTTTGTCAGGTCGTACATTTGTAGCGTCTGATTTATTTTCTATCCATTCGTCCAATTCTGGTTATACTCATTGAGTTTGTACTTTTTGGCTATCTAACTGTTTACTTGGATATGTCTATATGAAAAGAAAAACTGCAAATTTAACGAGAAACTTTCAAATTCTTTGAGAATTTTGTTTGTGAAAGTAACCAAAAGTATAAATTTTTAGGTAACCCTGGGTTTGTCATATAAGTTAAAACGTTTGTATCAGGCGAGTTTAATATATATATAATGTATGTATTTTAACAGATATAAAATATAATAGTTTGTTTATTTTTACTTATCAACCATGGAAAACATGCCGTATTGACAAGCACGTTTCAGTTTCCCTTTCAAAGAAACTAATATTGAAGCTTCTTATAAAGTGAAATCTTTCGATTCTATTGGATTCTAGTTTAGAAAGTGCCTATAAAGTTTTTATTCAGATACTTTTTAATGTGTTATATAAATAAGTCGGGCATTCTCATTGATCATAAAGTAAGAAATTTCTGATCTCCCTTTTTCATATGTAAATTCCTAAATTATTATTTCAATCAACTATTCTTTCTAACCAATATAAATAGTGAGAAATGATTTCAAACATTGAAATATTAATACATTTTAGTTTAGCATCTTAAATACTAACTTAATTTACTTACATATATATAATATTTCGAATTAGCCAAAATTCTTTGTATGTGATGTTATGATTGTGGTAAAATGATTTAAAAAGAAAATATTATTTCTAAGACACTTATTGTACTGGTATTATGTTATAAAAAATATTTTAAATTTATTAAAATTTATATATTTTTATATTAAAACTAATAAAGGTTTATGGAACAAACTAATCTAGTAAGTTTTTTTATATACATATTAGGTAGGAAAGTTGGGTCGCTGACCGCAAAACGACTGTTGCCGTCAGCGCTACAGAAACTTTTGTGTTTAGGATATGAGACAGAATGTGGCGAAATTAAACTGAGCCCATTTGTTATATTCGAGCTTAAATATAACATCTAGTTTTGAGACTTACATTATATCTTTAATGTATCCTTGATTATTTTAAAACAAACATTCGTAATATGTATGTTGACAAAAATGAACTTCCCTTTTTGACATGAATTAAATTAATATAAATTGTAAATATAATATATTATAAATATGTTATTTTTGTACCAAACACCAAGAATATAGGTCACAGGTGTACTCTAAATGAACGCTGACTAATGAACACGAATCTTAGAGTGGCCCCTTTCTACATGACGTGCTTAGCGAGTTGCCAATTTAATTGCTTTTTTCGTGGCCCCACTGAGATGCTTTTATGGATCATTTTGCATATTATTTGTTACTCTAATATTTTAAATTACGTTTAAATTTACTCTTATTTCATATACTAATATTAAGCGGAACTTGTGATATATTTTTAGTTCATTTTATGTAAATCTACTGCTGTTGATGTTAAATTTGTTTGATGTTGAAGTTTGTATTTCATTTCATTCATTAATAAGTTATTATTTTTATATTGTGAACTTTTTCTAAAAACATTAAGTAATAAGAAAACAAATGCACATACTGCTCCAAATAACGCAACATTACAAAAAGTGAAAATACAAAACAAGCTCTGCGTGAATCAAAATTAAGTATTTTTCTTTTGTTTTATATAATGTTATCTATTGATTAATAAAATCATAGACTGGAATCACTCAGTGGAATTGTATGATGGAGTATGATGGACACGGACATGACCGGGTGTTAAAAACTTCTACAAGATCAATTGTTCGATATCTAATATTGAAAAGAAAATATTATGGGAATCCAATGGCCTCCCTAAAACTGTACTGTAAAAAATAGCAGTTATATTAAAACATATTACGTTGTAGAAGTATATCATATTTAGTAGGTATAGTTTTTTGTCATACTCTATTATGTTTGAGTTTTATATCTAAATTCCATATGATTTCTTTTGTGTCTTACCAATTACTTCTTATATAATTACAAAAATAAAATACCGAACCTGATTAAATAACAAATTGTATAATTTGATAGGCTAGTGTATCTTCATTTTATATATGTTTTTTTCTATTTGTGATATATTGGTGTTGCTAAGCATCTTTTAGAGGGAAGATGAGTTTGGCTTGGAGCCAGCTAGGAGTAAGCGCGACTAAGTAAACGGGGAGAATATTATATATAATATTTCTCTTTCATCGCCACAAAATTTTATATTAGCGCTGTAATTAAAGTACTCCAATATAACGGTAAATTTAATTACAATTTAATTTAATGTTGGATTAATTGATATTACATTGCGATGTTAAATATATATACGTGTTTTAATTTGATTGAGAGTCTTATATACACGTAAGAAAGATATATTATTATGTATTATAGATGGAGATAAATTGGTTGCAGAAAAGTAATAATCAAGAATGATCTATTTTTTAAGATATTAAATAATAATTGAAATAAAACTATATTTTTCAATTTGATTAGCGTGTTTTACTATTTTCGAAGCGAAATACAGTGAATGCTTTTAAAGATCTTCAAATGTTTTAAGAAAAAGATAATATATAAGTTTTTTCGATACTTCATAAGATTTAAAATTTAGAATACATTTTTTTTACTATAATTGCTAAAAAAATATTTTCGAAGCTTATTTAAATACAAATGTGATACTAATTAGTCCACCTACACAACACTGTCTGTGTTAAAAGTTAAAGTAACTATAAAATGTAAGTCTCGCTATCATCATGTTATATGAGATTGCACATAAATCGTAATAACCTAATAAAATTCAAGCCGTGGTCACACATAAAGTTGTTGTCGAACATCGTTTGTCTTATTTCCTGAAAGTAAAGTAAGCTTTTATTGTGTCGTCCGCGAAGAAAATTGAACAGCTCGGTTGTATGACAATCTAATAATAAAAAAAGTATTTTTAGAATTGATTGTTTAAATTATGATTGCTTGCTTGCTTGGGTCTTGATAGTGTAAGGAATGCAATCCTTTTAAGACTATTCTAAAATGATTAGGAAGTTTTTGTGAATGTTTTACATTTAAATGGTTCCGTAGATTTTATTATAAATATAGGTGTTTATTTATACATAACTTTAATTTAGTGAGATACATTGTTTGGGGACAATGTAAGCACGTGTGCCACAGCGTTTAGCTCTGATTCAATGAGAGTGCTACCAACGTGCTCGTATATCAAGTTGGCTTTAAGAGGATCTATTGTTGAGGCTAACTAGATAAGACTTCATAATGGCGCCGCTTTTTGAACTTGGTCCGTAGTAGACGGGGATAAACCTCGTTTAAGAGAAATATTAACTTGAATTGTTAGGAAAATAGAACATTTTATTTTTCTATGAATAGGCTTGAATAAAAAACAATAAGGGCATGTTTCTCTTCCAAAGCTTATTGTACGCTTAAACGTACTAAGCCTGACCTTGTTGAGTCTGAACAATTACGTGATATTAAAAGCTAAGTTACACCATCTAAACTCAAAGTTCTGTTATTTAATAAGCATTTCAAATGAATTTGTATTGTATCTTTGGTCTATTTATTAAAGCAAATAGATGACAGCGTGACGCAATGCGGGGTAATTAAGGCGAATTAAATATCTAGAGAGGGAGACATAGCTGAACCGGGTTCGACATTTGAACAGAATAATTTTAATATGTTGTTTTAGAGCATTTTATTAATATATTGTATATGTACATGTATTAAAAAATATATTTATATCTATCGAATCATATTGCTATAAAATATTAGTCGGAAAAAGTGACATTCTTTCAAAATTCGATAGTCGGTTTCTTTTCCAAAATCAGCAATGTTTTATTACTTACTCACTATTTGCTTTTATATGGGTTGATAGGAAAAGACTCAACTGCAATGACGTCTAGGCAGCCTACTTTACACAAACAAGAAAAAATCCTTTATTATACTATTACGTTTTCATTAGTTTATAATATTTAAAGATATTGTATTTATAAGAATATTATTAATAGATTATTATTTATTAATGAAATTTCTTTATAAATAAATTTTAAATAACACAATAATAGCTGTAAAGTATCCGAAACGTTGGGAGTATGTTGTTTATAGTCAAAAATAAAAAATCGCGTTGTAAATCCGAAAATATTAGTTTCATTTAAATAACACTGTTACTGTACCTTAATTTTACGAGCTATGAGATTTTCAGTGAATATTATCTAAGATTTTTTCTATACATATACAAATAGATAACAAAACGTGATAGGATTTTATTAATTATTTCAATATGTCAACTTTTAGACAACCAAAAATTGTTATATTTGTGTTTTAATGAGAACTCATTAACACGTTCTCTCCCGTCTGTATTTGGTCTGACACTAATTAGTCTCTTCAGTAGATGTGATGATTATTGCCTCTTGCATTGTAATTGACATTCAATTATATGTCAATATTTACCACATACATTAACTGCCAACTGACTATAGGATTAACTACATCTTAAATGATTTAAACTTAATGGTTGCAAAATCATTATTTTTAAACAAATAAATGTTTTATATATAATTTTATTTTTCTTTTCAGTCAAATATTTTTATATTCACTTTAGTTGAATTGTATTTATGTTTCTGATGCTTCAAATTATAAATTCTTCAATTTATTCTTTTACTTGTTACATACAATAAATTGTGGATAGTTTTTGTTTAGGACTGAATTTTTTAAAATTTAAAATTTGAAGTACCTCAGCAATTACAGTTTTCATAATGAACTATATACTAAGACTAAACAAATTATTATTGAAATCGATGTCTTTGAAATGCATTATATTTCAATATATACAAAAGAATATTTGTAAAATCCAAATTTATGTCGTCCAATAAAATTGAACTATATGGTCCGTAATTATGCTTTTACTTTGTGCTAAACACAATTATCATAAATACATATCTCATCATTGCGGGGACATGATTCAAGAGACAAAACAAATGAGAAAATTTAAATAATTAAAATGAATATCTGTTAGAGTTTTTCAAATTTGATAAATCTACATTAAACTCCCCATTATGACTTCATTTGAAGCTAAATTAAGTAGTATGCTACTCGATTAAGTAGTATCCTCTGTAGCAGTGTAATTTAAAACCTCGTAATATACGTACGTGTAAGAGAATCCTTTAAAACATCCCACGTTTGTTACTTAAATTATATTTCTCTTTGATAGTAATAGTCACGTGGGCGCTTTAACAAAGGCAAAATGTAGTCTTGGTATGAATACCTTGTTACTGATACTTTATGCCGTACATATGTATATACGTGATGCAAATAACAATACCCTAGCGATATTTTTACATTTTTATTCACTTTAGTTTATCATAAATAAAATATACCTTACTGCTCACAATTATTGGTACAAACGTTTCACGTAAAGATCATATACATATGTGTCAAAATTATCGAAATAATAATTAAATTTTAATGTCTTTTTATTTCAGTTTATTTTTACTCCATATCAATTTTAGTTTCAAAAATCTTACTATACAGTTCGAAACTGTTTCACGCCAGAAAAAGAATTAAAGCATCGAAAATCACTTCATAGGATATTTGAAATCCCTCGACGTTGAACATTGAAAAAAAAAAAATCAGAAAACTTTTTCACATCCATCACGGATTCAAAGTGTTTTTGGGACATCGAGTGATTTTAATAGGCACAGGCCGATTTATCAAGTGAAAAGCTTTCGATGTTGATGATTTAATAGGCGCCAAACAAGAAATTGATCGCAACACAGCTGCGCTTTTGTTACCATTCATACGAATTCAGCTTTATGAACTGTGTGGAATTTAGACGAGTTTTTCTATTCAACTTTATGGTTCGTAAAATGTATTAATACTATAAAATAATATAATGATTATAGATTAAATATATATAAAGTTTCGAACAGTGTACAATGATAAATGTGTCCAAGGGATGTCAAAGCGTAACGTCTATAAGAGAGTTGTTGATTTGTTGCAACGTCGCTCGGAATTGATTGAAAACCGAGTAGATGCTACACTCGAGTGTATAGCGACCTTATAGAACTCTCACACAATTTATTGTTTACTTTACAGACAGGTCATATTTCTTAACATGTGAAACTGTTATATTGATTACAAAAATATTGTTTTCTTCGTATCTTCTTTAATTTTATTCTGTCATACAAATAGCTTGTGTGATTCAAGTTCTGTCTAAATCTCTTATTTACTGATTAGTTTTAACTAATGCGATAAATCAGTTTAATATGCGATTGGAATGTAATTCGTTTCAGTATCGTCTGAGATTTTCTTATTCAAGCGTAACCTACAGTTAGTGGTAAAACCAATTCTAAACACGAATTGGAGATGGATTGCGAAATTGACGAATCGTGCTGAAAAGGTCTGAGTTTGCTCTAGCAACCATTCAAATTAATTCTATTAATCTTTCTTCTGTGTAACATTATAAGAATTAAAGATATTTTTTATACAATTATCTTCTATATAAATTTTATCATTATCTTTAATAACACGAGATTTAACACAAATTAATTGATTACGTTCTACTATTAGTAATTAAAATTTGGTGTAAATGTCAAAGGTGTATCAAATAGTTGTATCATATTCATGACTACATAGAAATATGAATATTTACATCAGACATTTGCTAGCCTTTTCTGATACGTTATCAAAGTTTAATTTTCTCAATTTAGATTTATTAGTTTCTCTTTGCCGTTGAAAACAGCGCTCGAATTCCTTTGAGCTCTGCGAATTTCATTTACCTGAAGGGCACAGATGTCCTAATCCGATATTCAATTTGAATTTCAAAGACCTGTACACACTAACAGTGACTTGTTATTCGATTCATTATTTGTGATTTGTGTTTCAATGATGTCAACTATTAATATGTTCGGACAATATGTTGGTTTTTAACGGAAATTAGGTAATGCCAAGCAAGGACGGGTATATTTATATTTTAATTAAATAGCATTTTGTCTGAAAATATAATCACAATTCCTTAGTTTTATCTATTGATTCTAAAATATTTATATTTACTTAAGTTCAAAAGGAATAGCGAATCAAAAAGTAGGAAACATTTATTAACGATAAATTGCTTATGAGACCATACAATTTTTAAAAAAATATTATAAAGATAGTATTTATATGAGATTATTGGAAATAACTAGGCATATCAAAAACAATTAAATGATAACAGGATATTGGATTGTATGAAATTGTTCATGAATATTATATTAGAAGTGATATTAACGGAAGGTTTCCTTTATAAAAAGAAAAGAAAAATATAGAACTATTGACCCAATACTTCATTAAATTTATTCCTAAAAAAATATCAACAACTAAAACTAGCTTGTCCTCTCATTATTTTTATTGTTCTCTTCATAACTAGAATTTAATTAATTCTATTTGGTAATACGTATATGGAATTCTTTTAAACTGAAAACAAATAACGATGTAGGGGATTTGCTTTTATTTCCTCATTTATAAAGCAATCTATAATACCTAATAAAATAGAAAGTTCCTCAATAAGGTTTAAAATGAGATCATACAGAAACATAAACCAGACAATCCACTTATTGAGATTGATTGTGTATTGAACAGGTGAAGTACCTAACAAAACTATCAATTACCTATGTATAATATTATTCAATTTCAATTATATTAAACGTATGCTCTCCAAACAAACTGCGATGGATGGTTAATTGTTTTAAAATATCGTTAATTTAATGCACAATCACGTCTTGCTTGAGGCAACTCTGCGGGCGCTATGCGGACTATCATCGAAATGAAATTAGCCACACACGCATATAACACGACATATAACCAATTACCATATATATATTCTTTTATATAAGTGTCTGCTTATCATTTTTCTCGCCTACAATAACTTTTACGATTGCTGTACTTATCAACTGCACGCTTAAGCAAAAGATAAATTGCTTTTTGGCAGAAATATCTCGTCTTAAAGAAGTTATTGATTGAAATAAATTTCATTTAAAATGGCAACAAAAATTTGTTACAAAAAACATTTCTTTTATTCAAATAAAGTAAGAGGAATTAAGGGTTGGAGGACAGTAGCCCAATAAACTAATACAATACATAGCTGATCGTATACATATTGGCCATTAGATGGTTTCTCTCCTTTAGTCTGGATAAATAGAATATAGACCGGTCACCAAAGCACCTTAGAATATATCATAGATTGTACAGTCATAGTTTATCTAATATAGAATGCTCACAAAGCAACTGAATCGATTTGTACGTTGCTTGGAAGTTGGCTTCAGTCATTTTTAGTTATAGAGATAAAACATTTTTTATTTAAATAATTGACTACCATTTTTATCATGAAATTTGTATCAATAGTTTAGTCGATTACCAATATTTTTTTCAGTTGAATAAATCATGTTTAATATAGACTCACATCTTAAGAAAAAGAAAATAATTTGGTCGAACATGAGCAATAACGGAATTGTTTTCGTGATACACGATCGGATTTATTTCTACAACTAATAGCTTGTTCTTGTCAAGATACAATAAGCTACAAACATTAGAACTAGGAAATATATATGTTACATCTAAAATGTACAACAAATTTTAAAGCTGACTTCGCAAACCGTACAGTGAAATACGAGGTTTGAACCTCGGTACCATTATGTTATTTTGTAAGATTATTATATGTTAGATCAATAGAAGAACAAATATTAGACTTACATAAAAATTCACTTCTCTATGAATTCCTATGAGTTATTTTCTATTATTCGTGCTGCAGTATGCTCTGTAGTTCCATTATGTATAAAATTCATTCAGTATAATGTTTCAATAATATATAAAATTTTAATACATTTTTCTAATCACATATATATAAATATATTCCGAGCAATAAAAAGTTTCCATTCAGCAAATAATAGCTCAGCTACTCTATTGACGGATTGTAAAAGGACCGAGCACATTTGTACTGTTTATCCATTGATGTAGCTTACGTTATTTGGAAAAGGTTTTTTGGTTTTATTTGCGAATAAGCTCAGAGAGTGTCTATATTTGAAAATATTCTGCTAGCTCACATTTTAATATGTTCACTACGGCCTTTTGGAACTGATTACTTCTCAGATAATTTCGTAGTTTTCGATAAGAAACAAGTATTTTAGGTTTCAAATAATCGACAAATTTATTTTTAATTTACTACACGAACTAATGTATTAAAAAAAGCATATCTTTTAACGCATCTTCATCTGCAAGCAATGTGTTAGAAAGAAATTAATTATAAACTACCAAATCATTCACTTGTAAGCGACTTTTATAAAAGTATTGATATTAATAAAATTTACAAATTATTTCTGTAAACATTACGCAAATCTTAAAAACCTTTTATGGGATCAAACGATTAAGCATTCACGATTTTTCAAATATATTTTATTTCGAGCTTTTTAACTATCAAAAAGTCAGTAAGATTTTAATGTTTTACTTACATTCTACCATAAATTAATGTACTGGCTAGCGAGTCGAACGAAAAATGTTCACATAATTTTAATGAAAATATTTTGGTATATAACCAATGGTAACAAAAGTAAATAAAAACCATGTTACAAGTTTCATAACCACAGTTATATAACTTAACTAATATTGGTTATCGTCGTAACTACGGCCAAGCAAAACTTATGAAGGAATAGCCTTTTTATCTCAGCGAACATGCGTCCCATTCATCAGTTTGGCCTTAACACATGTCGGGCGCCTCTTTATCCGGCCTTCTTAATTAATTACTTTTCGGGACTCACAGCCAAAAAGGTTAAAACGGAACGAATTGTACGCCGTAAGTGGAAAAGGTTGTTATAGCAGTGCCCACAGACCAGAATCAAAATATCCGGTTGAATTTTGGAAATTGAACAAAAAATAAACAATGGAAGGGATTTAAATTGATAACGTAATTTAATTAAAATATCTGTTTAAAATGTTTATTTGTTGATAATTCTCTCAAATTATTATATGAGTTATTATATATCATGTTTTACGAATACAAAAGGCATTTGTTTTACATCGGGAGTACCAAGTTCGTAAGTAGGACAAGGCGCTAGTCATTTCGCAGACTTATGCATAGTCTTTGTCTGCGAGGACGACGCTTTATGTTTGTATCTATTGTGCCTCAGTTGGTTATATCAGAAATGGCTGTCTTAAAACTACCGTATCGGATGCATGTCACATCATAGAATATAAATATAATCTCCATAAAATTGAGAAAATTTAAGTAATATCTTTTCAATATTGTTATCGCGTAATGGAAATTGTTTATGTTAAAATTAGCTCGAGTTTATTTCTTTGTCGCACAAAAAGTCTAGACATATTAAAAGACTGTTTTTATTTAGATAGCAACATCTTAGAATAGAGCAGGGCTACTTTTCATCTCATAAATATTGAGAAGTACGATAGAAACCTCAAGCTTTCGAGAAAATCCTCTCATAGACTACATATACATACTTACAATTGTTTTTATACAACATTGCGTATTATATGTTAAAAATTATTTTTTTACTATCAATTTTACACAATTGCCTCATAAGCCGTAGTAAATAATTCCATAATACATAAATAAAGACAAAACAAACTGTATTATTAAGTTATGGTCTAGTTTAAATACTTCATTCCCATTTTAACTTCGTATTTCGTCATGCATTTTAATTATTTTATTCTCGCACTACTAAAGTTTGAAATAACTTTAACGAAGTAGCATTTCAGAGGTATTTGATTTGTTTGTTCAAAATTTGTTTTGCATATTTTCCATCACATTTAGTTTGTTCTCTCTTTGAGACCGTTAAAAAATAGTAGTATACATATGTATGCGTTATAATTTATAAATTGGGATATGTACATATATGGAGAGAAAATTAAGCATACCATTTGAAATGTTAGATGAAGAAAAATGGATACGTAAAAACTTGTTAATGTTACCATAATACATATAATGAATGCTTGGAATCTAAGCATTTAAATATGTGCTTTATATTCAAATGTGTATGGTTTATTTTGTAATACAGAAAAACATCAAACAGCCAAACAATGTTTGCCATAAAGAGAAGTTGGCAAGTTATTTTCACTTTTCGTCTAGTTACAGAGTTTGCGATATTAAGATGTTTTCGCTCTTTTAATTTAAATTGATGCTTTGACTCCCATGAATTACTTTTTATTTCTGTTTTTATTTCTTTTCTTTCTTTTAATCGTGTAGGCTTCGGCTGTTTGAAGTAATTCCTAAAGGAATTTTGATATTTGTTCGTTACAAACATTTGAGTCGTGTTTTTCATTTTTTAATTCATAATTTCAGTAGTCAGTGACTGTGTATTAGAAATTTAATTCGTAATACTTCGAGTAATATAAATTGTATAATTTAGATTCGGTACAAAATATTTGAAATCAGCTGTTCTGGCGTCCGTTCGTGTGTTTCCGTTACCCGCCGACTGACGACATCCGGACATTCGGCGGTGGAGCCGATTGGTCAGATTTTCTTGGCAATAGTTCGCTGATTCGTGGCTTAAGGCGTTCCAAATTTTTAAATTATGAACATCGTATTCGGAATTTAAAATCTTCTGGTTCTTGATAAGAATTTTATTGGACAGTTGGGATTGGAATTTAAAATATTTTAAACCGTATCTGTGTAAAAGGAGACTTAACAACTGTATTCGCGTACGTTCCGAGTTTAAAATTTATTTTAGTTTATTTTAATGTAAAATTAAGATAAAATCTTTAGTTGTATGAACGTTTACCAATTCTGACAATAAAATTGTAACTAATGGAGAGTTTACTTCAGTGCTATTAGTCTGCAGTGGTTTGTTAGTGATTTATGTTTCAGCGAATTTCTCGAACTGGCGTTAAGCTATTGGTTTCATGTCCGACCTATCCAATATAAGACTGCTTTCAGTTCTATTGCTACATTTCCTTTATAGCTTCAGTAGAGTAAGACTCAATATATACTGGAACTATTTTCCTATTTAATGTTAGATTTAAATTATTTTAGATCACGTGCGTGTGTGTGTGTGTGTGTGTGTATGTGTGTATGAGAGTTCATTACGAATATATAATGATTTATTACATGATCTTGGAGCTTCAGGCGTATATATATAACGTTTCACACGATTTCGGTCACACCCTATCCACAGCTATTAACAGAGATAACGTCAGACAGGATATTAAGGACCCTGGGCATTAAGACGACCCGCTTATTTGACTTCCCCTAACAAAACCCGGGTAACGTTTGTTAATATTTTACTAAGATGCGAAAATTGTCATCAATCAGGAGTAAATTCCTCAGTTGATTTAACCCCAATTTCAAAACGATTTGTCTTTTTACGTAATTACAATTTCATATCTGCTACGTTTAATTTATAATAGATTTATTATTAGATGTTTAAAATAAATAAAATGTTTTAATGTTATATATGTAGGTATTGATAGTAATTCTTTGAGGCAAAGTTAACACTAGCTGAAATTGTAAAGTAACCGCGGAGGGGTAAGCTGTAAGGGCTGTTTTCATTAAAGAGAAGTAGGTCTTTGTTCTGAACCTACTTGTGCGTACTACTTCATCAAAATAGATGCATTCCTTCTTGATATATACATTGTAGGTAACATAACGGGGATTTATTGGCATATGAACTTATATGTTCTACTTATAATATCTTTAAAAATAGGATATTTATTATTTATTTGACCCGAGTCATTTTTTTAAAATAACATTACAAAAATAAAATGGAAAAGGTTGGGTCGAAAATATTTTACAATAACAAAAAACCCTTTTATATGCTTCAATACATTACATAAATTTATTTGAGTTAGTTAAATAACATATAAATCTCTCACAGGCGAACTTGTTTTAGTTATTTCGTAACAATTATGGAAACGAGTGACTTTAGTATTTTGTGTTTACTGAGCTGTTGTTAGTTCTCTGGAATCAAACACATATTTTAGTCTATTGTGCTAGTTATTATATACATAACTACAACGTTTATTACTATTCCTGCTCTAAATTATGTTTTAAATAACATTTAACTTAACTTGTTTTTCATTTAATAGTACTTATGAACATTTTATTTTTGTGAATTGAATTAATGTGGAGAGAGGAATTGACATATTCTTTTGCTGTCGTAAAATTTAATTCCCTCAGAGATGGCACGGTATGAAAAATACATTTTTCTTTTATGTCGATTTTCATCTGAGAATAATCCTGCACTGTTAAACTCTATACGCGAATGGGGATTGGTGTTCGTATGTCTCCTGATAATGAATATGAAATTTATTCTTATAATTTTCTTTGTTTTTTAGGATAAAGTTCAACTCTTGGTTTGTCGAAGTTATATCTTTTTATATGGCTGTAACTGTACCTTGATCTAAAAGTATTCTTCATGTTCCAATAAGTTTTAAAATATACTGTAAATTGTAAATATGTATATACCATAAGTGTTTTAAACCATTAGACATATAACAAGAATATTCTATGTTCTCATTGAGAAAATCTGTATACAAATACAATAGGGTCTCATTTCATTAATATGAATTATAATATTATAATCATGTTTTCTATAGATTCTATTAAGTGCATTCTAAAAATTCACTAAATTCAATACGTAAAACTTAAACGTTGTAAATAATAAACCAATTTATATATAATGAATATAGATTTTCTAGCAGCAATCGAGATGAGTAAATTATATATAAAACAAATTAGTACTCAGTAATTGGTTATGCAATTTGAATTAAATTCATCCCATAACATAAAACGTACTGCTAACACGTAAACCGTAGTAGGTACTAACGCGGGCAACGTCCAAATATAAATTCATATTCATTTCTCCAATATTAGCTTACCTCTAATTGCAGTCCAAACACAACTCTGCTCGGATTTCAACATGTATATGAAATTAACTAATCTTAATAAACTACTACTCTTGTACTAGTTTTTATTTTTATTAACTAATTAATATACTGATATGAAAATATAATTAGTTGTAATGAGATCTAAGATTTTATCGAGTACTCATTTAAATGAAACTAATATTTTTCGGATTTACAACGCGACTTTATTTTTGATGTGACTCGCATCTCGTCTGCCCGTGATCACGGTTGCTGTAGAGTAACCGAAACGTCGGGAATATGTTGTTTACAGTCGAAAATAAAAAATCGCGTAGCAAATCCGACAATATTAGTTTCATTTAAATAATTAGCTGTGTATAAGTAATGAGATGCAATATCTAGCTTATATTGATTTTGGTGCTAATTCAAATATGAAATTCTCGATTCAGGTTTCACAGCATGTAAATCGTTCTAGTACTTCAGATTTGATCATTAGTGGTATTTATCGCTCAAGTCGCAAGTTGCTGCGAGCGTTAATGTTTCAATGATATTAGACAGTTAACATGCGATTTGTATGTACATAACATACTCATTAAATTAAAATTCAATAATGTTAAAGCTGTTATAACTTTTACTAGTTTGAAGGATTCGGTTAAATTGAAGTTATGACTTGAAGCTTATTGTACATATGTACATTACTATATTGAAATCCAAAGATGTTGTGGCTCTTTTTTTTAAATCAAGTTAATTTTTTTTAGTTTTTTATTTAAATTGAGTATTTTTTTTATGAAAATAGCTTTCATGAAATATAATACCAAAGCACCGATGTATCGAAAACATAAGTTCAGGCCGTGATCGTGTCGCTAAATTAATTTAAATAGTATATTTTTAATAATAAAGGATTTTTAATCGATAACGTGATTATTTCATGAAATTATCAACACGATTAAAGAAATTCAGTACTTCATTCGAAAATTATTGTTACCTCTCTCCTAAACTGCAATATCGAGAATTGTCTTAGGAGAACTAACATGTAACACTTGCATCGTAATGTAACAGTTTCAATATATAAATGATTAATTCTAAGACCATATTAACAGCGCCGTATCTATTACGGTGTGTGAAAGTGTTCAAGCACTGTCGAGGAATAAAGAAATTTTTAGCTTTGATTGCAATAATACTTGACTATTAGCTTTAATAACATTATAATAAATACTTAGGGGTTTCTCACAGATAGTATAACCTAGCTGTAGTCAGATTGTAGTTTGTACTGTTCTGACTTGACGATGGAAATACCACTATCTTCAAATAGATCAAGGCACCCTTCACATCGTTGCACCTACTTATATAAAAATTATAATTTCGTCTGCTTTGAAGTATCTCACTTCTGGTCCAGTGTCCAAATAGCCCTTCCACTACTTCCACTTGGCTTTTTACAACGTTGAGCAGTTCGTATTGTGAGTTTTGTGAATGTACTCCATAATCACAGGCACTTTAAAATCCTTAAGATTCAGGAGGGACATGGGCTACCTTTGTGTATCTTCTTTACTATGGGGAATGTTCTAAAGAATTCCCAATTTTCCAAAGGAGCTACAAAATGACTTTTCTTTGGTCGAATTTACGGGTAGCTTCTTCACCTTCAACGAAAGAAACGTATTTGCATCCCTTGTATTGTAAATGTCCATCGGCAAAGATGACCACGAACGTCTAACATCTAAGACATTGAAAAATCACACTATTATCAAGACCTAATGAACGTTATTAAGTGAGATCTAAAATTAATTTCACTACTTATTTCATTAAAGATATATTAATGAAAATAAAAAGTTGTAATAAATTTACTTAAGTGAATACAAGCTATCACCGAATATATGACTGAATATTTAATAATATCTTTCTTTATGGTATTACTCAGCTGGTGCTTGGTTTTTTATTTTTTTACCGTGAAGAATGTTGTATAGTTTCAAAAAATGACTTTCCGGTCCACTATCTGTTATAGGTCGGTTGATTAATTATTTATCAATTTAAGTTGTAATAATCCAGTTAATTAGAAAACAAAGACAATTTTCTAATAACACTGCAAAAAGTCCAGTAACGCAAAATCTTTTTTAATTTTATACAAACAATTTACCCAAGTTGTGAATTTCTGGAAAACAAGATTCAATTTCATATAAAAAAGTAAATTGAAAGATAACTGTTGTTGGTTAGACTTGCTTACAAACCTCTTTTTTATAAAGATTAAATAGAAATAACGTTCACAAGTTTCTAAAAAAAACTAGAAACTACTCCAAATATTTGGAAGGGTTTTACGAGTTGATTTTATTTATCTGTTTTTAACTTTTGTGAAAGTTTTTACTAATATAATTTTCACAAATTCCTAAGGATTAAGTATGTAACAAAAAAATATAATCAGATTCTTTTGTTACATACTTATAATGCATTTTAAAGAAACTTTATAAATGTATAGACGGTACTTAGCATGTAAATAATATTTATGCTTAGTGTTTTATGTTATAAGTCTATAAGTATTTGTCAATTAAGGCACAAAAACCAATCTTGATAAAAATCTAAAATTCATATTTAGAAGATTATTTTACTCAAGTATAAGTAATTATGGTAAAAATTTTAATTTTAAATCCATTTCTTTTGAGAGTTTGTTGTAAATTGCACTCCAGTACACATTAATAGCTGGTCTTGGTACACGAAAGCAAGTCACGCAAGGATTAAATGTCACCTAAGGTTACATTAAAACACAGGGGGCGTAATAAATTGGTCGGAGTATCAGTTTATAGAGCCATTAAATGTATTAGAGGTGTAATTGGGTTCGAACGTGTATCAATATTGAAATGATTTTGCTGTTTTTAGTAATAACAGTTCGATCAACATATAACACGCTTCACTGATTACTGCTGATTTGTGATCAAATAATTAAATCAGAACCTTTCCAAGGCGTTCAATTTGGAAAATTTTCTACAATCAGATCGTTACAAAATGTAAGCCGGTAAAGTTTAACAAACTCTGTAGTAACAGAGGGACTGATGGAGACTGTATTTGAAAGGATTTAAGGAAGATACCGTGTAATAGATATTTAAATTGTCAGCATAATGGAGAATTGAGGAAATTAACTTTATTGATATTCTTAGCTTAACGAATGCTCTTTTGCTTGCTGTGATATTTTTGGTGGTAGATTTTTATTTATTAAATCTAAAATGAAATATTTTTGCTACAAATATTCTAATGAAATTTGTCGTAAATTAAAATTAGGTAGGTATTGTTATAAATAGTTATAAGGCATTAAGTACAAGAAACCGAGCGAAAAATATATTGTATAAGATATTGTAAATATATTATCATCTGAAGTGCTAATAGCGGCAAGGCATTAACATGATAGAAGAGCTCTTCATTTTTCTTCTTCCACTATCATTCAACGTCTCGTAGTGGCAGATATGAAGATTCAGGGCGCACTCATTTATTATAATTCGAACAATCTTAAAGTTATCACAACATATTACAAATATATTGTGGTTTCTATACATTATGTATTTTTTATTTGCAAATTGTTTAGTATATATAACATAAAATTTTACTAGATTATTAGCCGGTTATCAGAACCTAGTATAATTCTTTTAAGTTTATATTTAACTCGAAATTCTTTTTTTTAATATCACCTCATTTCGGATAGACAAAGTTACATTAGAATTTCTATTTAAGTACCTATAAGGAACGGTTATTTTTTTTCTCTCAATAGAATGTGGATAAAATATGTGCATAGTGACACGATTAGAAACCTATTTTATTGTTAGTTTATTTTTTTCATATATTCCTTATTTATATTAACATATTACGTTAATGTGATCAACTTTAGTTCTGTTAATGGATAATTAATATGAAAGAATTCCATTTCTTACAACCGAGGTAATGATGAGGAACGGCCAACATCGCCTATTGTGGTTCTTTCTTTTCGTTGTGAGAAAGGGTTATTTTGCCAAATATATAATCAATTATTCAACAAGGCTCCAAGAAATCAAGGCTAAGCGATATTTCGAGGCACGTCTATTACGAAACGTATCGGTAATGACCCGGAAAACCAAATTGCCCGAAAACAATACAGTTGGAAGTAATTGCCATTCAGTTATTTTTTAAGTGATTTGATATTTGGGAATTAAGTTTATGATAGTTGTGCTCTCTGTTTTATTGGACGTTATCCAAAAATATCTGGATGTTTAACTTAACTGCTTATTTCCTAATGCTTTTTAAAGCACTGTTCTCGTATTTAGCTTAAATGGATTGGATTTGTAATAAAATCTTTTCATTTTGTTGCAAAGTGCATATAATGGCAACTATATTTGATAAAGATAAACAATATGAGTTCATGGTTCCTATATTTTTTAAGTCTACACAGGTTTAATTTGAGAATGACGTAGCGGGTATAAGAAATTAAACATAAATAAAAATGCCATTGGATTCTATCAGGCGATTCATATAAATATCTGAGTCGGAGCAGTTTAGAGACACATTGAATAGTTAAACGAAAACTATGACAATTCTCGAAATTTAATTGCCTCTATATGAGACAGTATTTGAATCGATGAAATCCCTCAGGAAAACCTACAGGTAGGAAAGACAATATCACGAATTTCCTAACACATAGAAAGGCAGAAATATTGTATAGTGACAAAACTTATTTGTTTGCTATAAATTAAATCACTAGGCTGTAAAATGTAAAATTAAGTTAAAATATAAGTAATACAATTTAAATAAAAACAAATATAAAATTGTTCAGGTCATTTGGTGCCAAGTGTTGTTGTGTAAAGCGTTAGAATGGTCCATAAAGAAATCGAATAGAAAGTGGTCTTTTTCTTCAAGTTTGAAACGACTTTACAAATGTCGACTGTTTTATTCACTCCGAACAGTTTTTAGGTCACCCGTTGAGGTACTGTTGACCTACAAAGAGATGCCTCTCACCTAATGACACGATCATGTGGGATATTTAAACTTTTGGAATAAAAGGCATTACGCATTGAAAAGGTTGACGCATCTCTGTAGCGCATTTTAACATACACTCCACTTTAAATGCTTCGTACGGTTACCTAGTTCTCGTTTTTATGTTATATTAAAATTTATAGAATTTAATACATGATATTAGTATGTTATTATTTTACAACCTTGATGTTTTATATTAACAGATATTTGTATAATTTGGAATTAAATTTAATTAAAACCGAACATTGCTTGTAACCAATCGATTTATATAATGAATGAAACATTCTAAAAGCTAAATTAAATATGTTAAAATTACTTCAAACATTCATAAATAATATGTGTATGTATAAATATTTAGGCTAAAGCATTAAAGTACTGACCCAAAGGACTGAAGAGCGTGCGATTGTTAAATTTCTGTACTTCCAATAACTTGACTCAAGCATCGGAGATTAATGTTTTTAAGTTATCGATTCGTTACTTGCGGTATTTAAACAATTAATAATAGTTTTTCTCGTGTCATCCTCTGGCACAAACTTTGATTAGTTTCGAAACTATGGACTATACGAAACTGGTATAATGAAAAGAAAATATTACACATTTTTCAGAGATGGAAGGTAAAGATTTTCTCTACTACCATTATTCTTTTGTTTAGAGAGAATTATATTTTTTGTATTAAAATTGATATAGTTCAAGAGATTTCTTTTTTAACTCTTGAAGGAGATGAAATTTTGTATGATAAAATTTTAATAGAATGTTATTAAAACTGTATTCTGTTTCAATCGTATCGAGGACCTTAAGAGGCAGCTATCTCATGCATATAATAGATAACAAGCAGCGATTGTTTCATTTGGTTCAATAGAAATATTTTATTATAATTTTATAAAAATAAAACGCTTGGAAACACTTAGAACGCGTCGAGTGCACAGCGCATCGTGGTTATGCGACGATGAAGATAAAATTTTATATTTAAAATCCTATTGCTATTAAGTTACATGTATTAATATTTGCGCAATATTTGTTTAATGAAAAGTAGGTATTCTTAGACTCATAATATATCTGTTTATAATGATGTTTTTATTTATTAATGTATAACATACATAATATACATTTAAATTCTAAATGCGTGTAATTACAGTTTCAAATATTAGTTATAATCATTCAGTTTCAAACAAAACCTTATTTCTCATTGATTAAATTACTTATGATAGTGAATAAGAATTTTTGATCAGTTTATTATGATGTGTAAAGTACTTAAATACATACTTATAGTTTTAGTTTATAGGGTACAAAACAATAAAGATACCCGGAAAAAGATATAAAACAATAAAGTGAATTATTCTTACATGTTACATACATAACTGATTAAGATAATTACTGTCATGTTTTAAAAGCTTTATGAGTTTTATAAGATGCATTTTACATATAAAATTATTTCAAATAAATAGAGAAATACTACGGAATGATGTCAGAGGAATCGTAGAAGCAGTCACTGCTATAACATCCAATGCATCGTTAAAATGGAGCGATAAAGGAGTGCAGTTTACTTCTAACATTTATATCTTTCAACTTCTAAGGCGTTGTTTTAGTAGAAACGATTGCTGGTTTATTCAGGTCACCAATTTTATAGCAAGTCGTGGCTACTTACAGGGAATATAGGATGAAGTCTTAAAGAGCTTACGACAGTAAAACTGAGCAATTTGAAAAGGGGATGAGAAAGATAAAAGTTTCTTATAATAGAGGATACAAGTTATGTTACGTTTCGATTCCGACCAGAATATCTGTTAAGATTATTGCAAACGTATTTTACTTGTGTTAACAAATTTTATTGTAAATAATTATTATAGAATTTGTGTGTGAACGGAGCCTTACATTACATTTATATCTCAACACCGCAGCCTCAAGTACGTTACAAGTTGGGTGATATTGAATGGTTTTAGTGCTCGATCAAATTGAAAGCTATTTGTAACTTTAAACTTAATGGCTGAATGCATTCATGCTTATATAATAACATCTATTAAAAAAAATTATCTAATAATTTAAATTGTTTCTTAAAAAACTTTTAAACCAAAAGATACAATACGCAATTTTTTTAATTTACTTTTTCTGAGAAATCAATTTCATACAAAATTTTTAAAAGAAATTCACCAACAATATTTTCCAGAAATATATGATAGCAATACATTTGATTTGAAAATGTTTTACGTATGTCATTCATTATATTAATTAAATTGAACTATATAGGATCAAAAAGGCTGAGTTTTTATAACTACGCATCTTTAAAAAGGGTTGTTAGTATAACCTCAATTCGTTAAGTGATTGCCCTAAAAGGGCTGAAGATTTATATGCAAATGCTTATAACGATGACTTGGTAAAAAACATCGACGGGACACAATTTAGTGTTTATTTCATAATGGATTTTCGCCTCTATTTAAACTATATTAAGGTTGATAATAATTTACACATAGTATTCACTAATTATAGGCTTTGTTTGGATAAAACATTACCAACTTAATTCAGTTCAGGAATTGTAAGACTTGTTTAAAATGCTTTTTCAAAATTGTTTGTTGATCTTCTTTGAACTATTCTATTTAAATATATGTCCCTGGGTATGTTTTAACTATTGAATTTAACAACAAACTGTAAAAATGAGAAGACAAAGAGTTAATAATATTTTCATGTACTTTACATTAGCTCTTCTACCTATCTCACTTTTCCAAGAAAAAAATCCTTTCTTTACTTTTAGTTTTATTAAGACTAAAAATATTATCTTGTGAAATTTATATTTCTTAAACTAATATTAGTGAGTTATTTATTTACTCACTCACATTTTGACGTCAAAAGTCCGAACTGTAGTTAAGCTATTCTGGTACGGCTTAATTAGAGAGCTTTTACACAGGGCTTACAACTCTGAAAGAAATGAAATTGTACTTTGTCGAGCTTAAAATTGCATTATTTAATTTTCTCATTTGCGACGTTTCATTATTTCCTTGAAACATGAAATCAAGTATGGAAATATTTATAAATCTAATAATGTTCTGTAAATAAAACAAAAATACAAACAGACCAAACTTTATTTGAACAATCAAGTAAAGAAACAAAAGTCCGTAGAACTAATTTCACCCCTAAAAGAAATAAGTCAGTGTGAAATGCAAAGCGCGTTTCAACCCTTTGGACAATCAATCTTGAATTAATTAAAACGGTCAACATCTTGGAATGACGAATTGATTTGTATCATCGGATTTACTCGTAGTGACCATCATCATCGGTATACTTATAGAGAATTATCTAGTAGTCTATAAAACTATAAGTATAATTATATATTTATAATAATTAATAGTAAGGTAATCGATCGATGATTATAAATAGTATTCAACGAATAACTTTTCACATATATGTTATTAATATACACTAACCATTTAAACCATTTTCTTTCTATTTTTAACATTTCAACCACTAATAGTTTTTGTAATTTCATATATAGTTTATATAATATTTAAACGCTGTTGAAACTCAGTAGTACTACCGACAATTAGTCTGTTTTCCAACTCGATACAGCGTTTGTCAAAGTCGAAGCGCTGATTAAATTTGAAACCAAGTCGTTACGCAGTGTCTGTCAGACGTTTAAGTTATGTCGAACAGATTCATTTTAACGAGTCCGGCTTATTCATTTAAAACCTTACAGAAGTTTGACTCTGTTATTTGTAGGATGGCACATTATAGTATTGTTTTTCATTGACAATGACCTACATTTTTTATGGCTACAAGGATGCTAAGTATAGATTTTTAGGTGTCCAAGGTCGACGGGCAGTTTTGTCAGAAATATTCGTTTTCTTTTCAGTTTATTGGTAGCATTTGCAGATGTATGTTTTAGATTAAATTTTTCGTATGCATATATTGTTCAGAGAATAAATTATGTACAATAACACAAAAAAATAAAAAAAAAAAACAACATACGAGTAGATTGATTCATAACTTTAAAGAAAAATCAAGTAAATTGGGTTTACCGAGTGCTAAGCATTTCCGAGCAGGCTCACAATGGAGATAAAGACGGGAATTCAACGTTTTTCCTCCAGCATTATGCGAAGAACATAACTCAATGTCAACTGTTAATTGGCCTCATCATATATGGCTCTGTGCCTTGAATTTATAAAGCTTTGGGTTCTCTCACTTACTTTTGTAGGTTTGGGTTTAATAGTAATGGAAAGTCGTAAGAAGTATTTAAAGTAATTAATAGAGAAATTTTAGTCAATATTCTATATAAAATAAAGTTGCGATTTTACAATAATAAATTTAAAACAGAAATCGCGAAGTGATTCTACATGCATAAAGCATGTAATTTTATTCGAACAGACCATTAACGAGAAATTGTATTTATCATTTCCATTTATTGTAGCAGTCTTAAAGGAATTTAATAAATTTGTTTGTTTTTCACTGTCCTCGCCGCACTCACGAAAAAACCTTTGTGAATGTAATTATGATACGAAATATGAAAAAGATTGTTATAAAAATGCTTCCATTAAGCAAGAATTGCATCGCCCGCTGTACAAAGGAACGGCGAAAGATTAACTTGTATTACGCTGGAGGAATTAAAACACATTTTCACATAATTTATTCCCGAGGCACTTCCGACCGAAACTTTATAATAACATCAGAATACTGTACAATACGAATGTGTGCATTTAATTAGGGAATGTAAAGCAGTTTATGTAGGTTTTGAAAATATGAGTCACTTATAAAATTAGAATGGTATGGTTCTGAGGTGGTGAATTGTCTTTGACTATGCTTTGATATCATCTACCTAGTGTGTTTTATTTCTTACAGTTACTCAATTTTAATTTATTGCAGAATTCATGTGGCCTCGAGTGCAAACATTTATTTTCTTCTTTCCACTAATATTATATGATTGTATTGATTTTTTTTCTCTTATTATTTGAAAGTGATACTTCTTGTCTATACTATTATCATACATTAGAAGAGTTTGTTTGTTTGAATGATCTAATCTCAGGAACTGATAGTCCAATTTAAAAAATCTTCTCGTGTAGGAAAACATATTTATCGAAGAAGGCCATCAGGCTATATTATATTTAAAAAAATATGATCCTTACTACATATAATATAACCAAAGATGTAAAATTTCTCTACCTTGGTATTAATCCTTTTTTAAATTAGATAACTTAAAAAATTTCAATACTTTTCCAGAAGTTTTTGAATTATTCAATTGGGATGTATCATTCAAAGACATCACGATATTTAAAATACTTTCGTATGTATTAATGTTGTAGCCGAATAAGGCAAAGGGACGGCAGCCTGCGACACACCATGTTCCTTACGGTAGGCTTCTTACGGATCAGTTGTGCTCAGTGATATTTTTTTAATACTTCCTAGACTTTTTTTATGTTAGCATACTTTTGTCAAGTTCAGTTACTTATTAAATTTTGTAGTACATATATGTATTTTTAATGTATCTTTGAATCTTTCACAATCTTAATGAATCCAGTCTGTACAATATAGAAGTAATATTATTTGACTATTTATTATTGTGTATATATTTTTATATATTATATCATTCTATTAAACATGTGTATGTCACTGAACCCCTCCTTAGCGGACGGACTGAAGAATGATTTTTTATATGTATTTGTCGGTATTTAGGTTTTTAAAACTAAAAGTCTGAAACGTGGGTTAATTTATGTATTGTTTTGACACATTGTCTTTGAGAATAACTCTGATGATTACGCGGATCGAATCGCGGGTAAAAGGCTATAATGAATATAAGAAAGAAGTTATTCTCAAATATTAATAATATATTGTCTTTGGCAAGAGTAATGTCATTTTATTATATTCAAAAGCTTTTCATGAAATGTTCTTTTATATAAACGTGTATATTATTATATATATATATGTCATAGCTAGCAAGTAAGTACGAGAAAAACCTATCAAAGAAGACACTTATAAGCATTTAGTACTATTGAATGAGTACTTTAAAGCTTTTTGTTGAGAGGTTCTTTGAAAAACACTACTAATAAATTCCATGTAAAGACAATCGAATCTCCGCTTTCCGCGTTCACAACCTTTGCATATTCATTACTTCATTATTATTGTTGACCAGCATCTCGGCCATTTGTTTAAAAAGTTTTTACCAACCAAGTGTATATTACCACTTCAATATAGACAAGCAAGAAAGGAAGAGCTTAATGTAAAAACCGTTTATATTTAGGAAATGTTTGTTGCATAATTATTGGAAAGTAGGTTTATATCAGTACAAAGCATAAAAGATCACAAACACTCTGAAAGTTCCTCGGGAATTATGCAAATTGGGTTTTGTAATGAAAATATTCACATGATTAAAATAACAGGGAACATTTCCTGTTATTCTATTACCGAAGTTTGTTAACCATCGAATCAAGAGAAAACATCGAACAAATGTTTGATCAAATCAAACTAGCTGGTTTCCGAAGCACTCATGTCTCAAAGTTATGTTTAATTTATGCATATTGAATATGCTTTACCTCGGGCGTAATCCCCTTGTAGAAGCATGGCAGCACCTTGGATCTTAATATGTTTGCCACTAAGATATCCTCTCTATGTGCCAGGTATTTGCAAACCGTGGAATTCAATGGGATGATTATGCAGAAATTATAATAAGTCTTCTTAAGTTATTCAGATAAAGATGTGTATTTTACCGTTAGTTATATATAAATTAGATTAGGCAAAAAAATTTGCCTACTATTCACATCTATAAATGTAAATCTGTGAATCGTTCAATACTTTTTATTTGGTAAGATACTTTAGTGCGAAAATTATCCCAGAACAGTACAATGTTCTACAATCATTTTAGAGAACAAAAACCACTTCAAAGAGTGCCTCTCGAAATAGCTGGCTTTACAGCTTCAAAGCTAGGTAAAAATTACAAAAAAATTAAGAGTTTAAAACAATCAGAGTTTCAATATTCATCATTCAGCACAATCATTCCGTACGTTTTAAGTATAAATCAATTGAGACGTGTTTCTTTGATGTTTTATAGGAACTGATAAACTTTTTACTTTTAATAAAAACCCTACAAGTATTTAATATACTCGTCGATTTACTTTGCGCACGTTCAACTTTCGGAGACGACATGTAAGGAGGTAAGTTCTGAGCCTTATCTAAGTTTTAATGTATAAACTTTTAATGTACACGAACAAAATAAAATTAAGTATGTTGGAAAGGTTGCGGGTTTTTGTTACAAGTTACTTTATAAATGGAATTCAACTAAATTTACTTTAGACATTTCGATCGTTGCTTGCATTTTAACTTTCTCAACAACATGGCCCGACGGCATTTCTTTATTTTATGCCGCTAAAATCACTTACAGTAACTAGCATTAAATGTTTTTCTTTATAATAAAAATCAACAATTATTGTACCATATATGTCAATTGTTTCTACTATTGATTGCAACAAACTGATTATAAATTTTATGATTTTGAGGATTCGGTAGCTATTCTATAAAAAAGATATTCGACATTACAATAGTTTCAAAATCTTTAACTTTAAAATTATTTCGTTTTGCTAAATTTCGCAAGTAAGTTGTAGAATTGTATTCAATAAAATGATCAACAGCTTATATTACCCCGTATTCACTTAACTAAATGTTGGCTCCACAGGCTACATTTAGTTAGATGAGTGAGAGTGTCAAAAGCCTTAAGTGCCTCCTCTTTTATGCTTAATGCCTTCCCTCTCGTTCTTAGATTTGAAACACACCTACACATGACTTATTATTTTAAGGTTTTCATACAGACGTGCATGCACTTATATCATCATCATCAGCCCATCAGAGCCCACTGCTAATCAAAGGATTCTTCTCACATGGAGAAGGTTTGCACTCATATAAACCACTTAGAATCCTGTGTGTCTGTCTGTTCCTATGTAATTTTATAATAAACACGCAACAAAATTACAAACACCAAAATATAACCAGGGCAATTAACGTGCATAGTAGGTCATCACAACACTATCCAATAATGAATTGATGAATATTTTATGGCGAGTGAAAAATAATAATTTTGAAACAATTTTTATGAAATATTCCATTATCTAGATGTTTATCGTATCAAATTGAAGTTGTATTCTTTGTTATACTTCTAATTGGTTTGAAAGTATGAGACAAACCATCTGTGTTACGCGACATAATGTCTGTATTATACTTGTGTGTATATTAACTTGATAACATCAACACAATCAACAATAGTATTTCTAAAGTTTAATCATATCCTTATCTTTGCTAGTTATCTTAGACATACATATATAATAATAATAGTTATTTAGCACGAGAGCTGGGCTATTAAATTTTGTTGTGGCTATTGTCACGCGAGGCTTATATCATTAGTCAATGGTCTGGAAAATACACTCAGTTCACTAATTTGTATTGTACTGTAGTTATATAAATATGTATATTACTGTACCATGTTCAACTTATTATTAAATATAAATTTCCTGCTCCTATCTGGATAAAAACCTGGAAACTCTTAAATTAACCTGTCTCATTTTAAAAATTCACAATGGCGTTAAATCAAGCAATTTAATAAAAAGAAATGAAAGCGTTAAATTATAATAGCGAAGAATAAAATTACATTTTATATAAACATCGCGAAGGTAAGAAATCTTGCTCCATTCAATTTTATTCAAATAAAAACATTACAGATGTGCTCTGTTCTGAGCGAAAACGTAGGTATATAACCATTTTAAAAGTCTAATCGAACACAAATTAAGCGAACACATTTGTAATTCATGAGCGACTTTATTTCACATGGATACCGCCTTATACGAATTTAATATAGGCATGATAAAATAAAATACTAAAAAATGCTTCTTATAGCTCATCTTCGTGTTATCCTTATATTTTTTAATCTAGTCAAAGTTTATTATAATACCATACAATATTAAAAATTAAAACAAACGACATCCATTAAATATTCAACGCTATTTCTTTTAAGCTTCGCTATGAGTATTGACCGCGTTTCAAAACACTTAAAAATGTATAATTCATTGTATGTACAGTTTTGGATACGAAAAAAAACAAAATAATGGCTTTGACATTATTGATATTAATAGTATGTTGAACTTTAGACACTTTAAATGATAGACTCCGCCTATTCCCTGTACTTGGTTATAGGGAAATTGGACTTCGCGTACGGGCATCGCGTGACATAGCTCGCTACTTAGTCTCGCCTGTTTGAGTGGTTTCTGCCGTTCTCTTCTGGAATATAAGGATTTTTGTTTTAATCACTACTGTATTCTTAATGTTCCTTTAATAATATTGTATGATGTAAGTAATAAATTGTTATTTATCTTGGACATTTAGTAATTCTTGAGTACGTTAGTGTGAAATTTCAAAGATGTATATCTTTAGTTATCACAGAGTATTGTAACTATTTTAGCCCCTCCGTTTCTTCATATTTATTTCTTTCAAATTGCCAATATAATTATGTAGAATATTTAGTAGAAAAACTATATATAGCTAATTAAAAAGTATATTTGTAAAGTACATTATAACATTATGGCTTATTTGAAAATCTACTATTTTTATAAATTGTAGCCCAGCTATAGTCAGATACATATAGACAGCTACATACAGCCTCTTTGGCTCGTTTGTAATAACACAACACAAACAATAGGATATAGTTTTAAAGTTTAAAGTTGATGAAAATATAGAAATATGAAGTTGTAGGAAACATAAAGTATAAAGAAAATTGAATACAACGAATCATAGATATTACATTAAAATTGTTACTAAAATGAAACCAGATGAAAAACAAAAATATAAATAAATATCTGCTTCTATTATGAAATAAATTGATAACGTCTGTGGGAGGCAATTTTTCTCTATCTATTGTGCGAATGATAGGAAACAAAGGTTCTGAGAACAATGAACCTGTAAGCACAATGCACTGAATGAAATGCTTTGAATGTTATTTTAACTGCTCTTTGAGATAATCGCTTCAATGCACTTGTTTACGCATCTATTTTGTAATTAAAGTTGCCTGCAATATCTTTAGCGTTTTTAAACGTTCTCAAATACGTGAATTTATAGTGAACAGAACTGTTTTTATATAAATAATATCTTTATTTCTTTTATGATTACAATTAAATCTATAAATAAAATAATGAAATTGAAGGAAAATTGCTATAAAACGTGGATATAATATTTAATGGAAACAGTTTAATGTTTCAATTAAACGATAATGCACTTAATATACATCAAGTTGGCATTCCTTTAAATTTCTAAAAGCATTTATACTTAATCGTCTTAATGAGAAAATACTTAAGTTATTAACAAAAAGTGAAAGAGCACTACAAGCAATTACTTGAATGAAAGGCGGCTCTGACCTTTGCTATGCCATTAGTTATGGCCACAAAATTTTAAAAATAATCTTATGTTGAAGAGAATAAGGATGAAAATAAATAAATATACATGCAGGATTTCCCTTTTTAGAATTTTAAATAGATAGCAATTAATTTCATAATCAAGCATTGCCAACCTTACATTGGTGATCACATTAGAAAAAAATTTCGCAAAGGTTTGCTAGTTACTACTGATTTTAACAAGAGTTTGTTTTGTTATCTAATGTTCCTTGTAATAAAAAGTTTTTCTATTTTAGGAAATATTTTAATAACAAATATTTTTATTTTATAATAATAGCATTAAGATTATTTTCTTTTGCATACGACACTTTTTTTCATTAATATTCTCATGTTTTATACTACGAAAACTTTTAACTGTAATTTTGATTAAAACCTCTAGAGAGGATAACATCACGAATTTTGCAAACATTGCGCAATAAAAATAGATTTATTGCAAGGACGGGTAGATCCCTTTGGATTTAAAATATTAAACAAAGAAACCAGTATTTCTATAAGTACTTTTTCTTACTTTACAATCCTGCATTGCTTATTTATCTTACATAATATTAATATTTTAATGGAAACTTCACTTTGTAGCTAAATAAGGTTTTAATTTCTTGATATTTGATGTACATACATATACAGATATATACATTTTAATTAAATATTAATTTAACGAGAATTGTTAACTTTTATGTGCTTGTTGCTTAAAAGTTTTTAACGAGGCTTAATAAGTCACGGAATCTTTTAACTTTGTTAACAAAGTTATATACTTATAATTCGATTGAAACTTTAGTTAGTAATATGTCATTATTTTCGATTCCAATAATGAGTAAAGCTTGAGGATTATTTAAAAAACACTCATATTTATGTATGTATATGTGTATCTCAATTAAAAGAAATAGATTTCATAAATATAATTTTAATAAAGTTTTAATGATCTCTTGTCTAAAAATTTTATATGTTACATATGTATCAAAATACAGAAAATTTGTTTGTTAATGAATAGTGTATGGAGACTTCATTGATTTTTATGCCGGTGATTGAAAATTAAGGGAATAAAAATACATTGTATGCAATTTACCGCTTTTTAAATAATTTAAGTAAGTGTTTTCAAGAGATTTTTTAAGTTTTCTAAAAAATTCTTCACATAAAAATATAGCATTAGAACAAAGACAATGAATAAAACTAACATTTTCGGATGAAAATTTTCATCTTGACTGCTTTTGATCAAGGTTGCTGTAAAGTAACCGAAACGTCAGGAGTATATAACTTATAACGTTCTAGTACATCCGATTATATAAATTTTATTTAAATGAATATTCACGAAACCCTTGAAGCACGGAAGCCTAGATATCATGGTAACGAAATGTAATTGAACATATATGACAGTAAAAAACATTTCCTAGGTTTGAAGCATTCACCAATAGGAGAAAGTCCAAAAGAAAACTAATATACCCCATTGTTATAAACACCCAAGCCTTTGATATTATTATAAATTTAAATTGCAGTCAAAATACTTTTTGTAATTTTCATCGTATACATTTAGAGTATGTTATTTTAAAAATCTCAGCTTCTAAGATTAAAGTAAACCACGAGCGAAACAAGCCGGAAATTAAACAAGCACCTCCCATCTTGCACGAATTGAAATCGGCGTGATTGTTAAATTTAATATCTATTTATTTGAGTGTAAATATTATTCGTATACTTAATTCTAGTAAAATTCTGTGAAGCATACGAAACAAAGACTATTTAACAATTTAAATATGTAAATTGTTAATAACAATGACATTACGAAGGATTTTTTTCAAACTAAATATAAAGACAATTTATTGGATATTTTCTTTTGTACGAAATTGTATTTTTTTATTCCAATATGACAAATCAGCATTTGCTCCACCCGATTTTAAGTTATTACCATGGCTTATGGAAATAGGAATTTTGTTTTTATTTCTTAATATATACTGTATAAAATGAAAAAAAAAATGGGATTGGAGTTTAAAAAAAGTGAAAATAGCCCTATTTTCACTTTTTCCAAACTCTCAGACAAACAAAACTAGCTGATATATTTATTTTACAAAAATCTTTTGTTAGAATTTGTTCTAGTTGATAATTAAGCTGCAACCCACTTACTACAGCTGGGCTCTATCTGTATAGTAATAATAATTTTGGCTTATTTCCAAAGTTCTAAATAGAAATTGTGGTTATTAATATGTTAAATCACATTATTCAGATCAGTTCTTTACTATCCATACTCCGTGTCGTCCGCATTTTTCAATGTTTTTCTAAAACTAATGGCAAAGTTTTTTTTAGACTGTTGTAAAGTTCCATGTAACTATCTAAGATGTATCAAAGAGAATATTAATAAAATTGATAACGATAACTCTAGATGACAGATTTCACTGTATGCTTATTTTTTAAATATATAATATAATATCAAACAATAGACAAATATAATTGAATATATTATGTAGTTTATAATTTCAATGCATATTAAAATTTCAATCAATATAATTAATAATTTAATATAATTTCAATGAATAATTTAGTCAATTATTTAAAATTACACAGATATTATGCAGAACACATTAAATCAATTTGAAAAAATATTCTGCCGAGCTAACAACAAGTTGAATCAGAGAGCACAATAACTCATTTGGGGAAACATAACAAATTACCGTAGTTAATTCAAAACAAAACAGCCGAGTTATATAAGGTCGTTATAAAAAAAGGAGTTAACAGAAATGGAGGCTAAGTTAAAAATAATGACTTCCATTACCAACATCTAAAGGATCAAAATGTGTTGTTCGTTAATGTGGCCAATTTGAAGCCGGCAATTATATTTGATGAGAATTAAATACGTCAATCAACGTTTGCTCATGATAGAAACGCTTGTGTATTTCTGTGACTGTATAAAAAAAAACAATAATACAGTATCTAGGAAATAGTAAATAATCCATATTCTGTATATGTATATACATATGTACATAATGTACATTAATGATTCGTATATTAAATGTATAACAGAAAAAATTAAATAAATAAAACTTGAGCTAAACCTAGCATTGGTCTTAGAAAAATTTTGTCGCATAACCATTATCAAGTCCACACAAATGTAATGAAGAGTTGTCAAAGAAAGGGACAAATTAAACCCCGTAGCAATGTTGACCTTTTGCCTGCTCTTTGTTGGCAGTAAGCTCGTTTACAGCAAATACGCTTTCCATTGAACTCTTTTGAGCCTTTGTATAAATGCAATATTGTACTGGGATTATAAAAGTGCACTTGAACCGAAGTCAAGTTCGCTGTTGTATTTTTGTAATCCGAAATCGTTTTGTCCCCGTTTATCTATTTTAGTGATAGAATTCAATTTTTTTTCTTGTAAAATTATTTAAAAATTCTCCAATACATTTTTGGAAGCAAAATTTTCACGCCTTTATTGAGGCAAATGAGGTAAAAATATGCACGTCTAAAATAAAGGCGTCGTCGTAGAGAATTTTCAACGTTGAATAATTTTAAAGTTCTAACAAAGTCACTCAAAACTTTTTACCTTTCTCCATAAACTTTTAAGTAGTGTACTTTTTATGTTTTCTTTCAACTAATCTAATTTTCATATTGAAAAGGTTTAAGTCGCCAAACTGTTCATAGATTTCAAAGACAAAGTGTTCGTAAGTCAAAGAAGTTAAACAGCTTTAATATGCACTACTGATTACAATTTAACAATATTTAATGAATTATTTGCTTTACATTATATTCTGAATAAAATATAATGTAAATAAAATGAAAAAAAATAGAACATAAGCAAAAAAAAATGTAATATAATATAATTCATATTGCGTTTTTAAACTCGTCTGGTAATTAAGAAATAACTGATCAATTTTGTATTATTATAATGATACAGCGAAAGTGATATTTTTCTTTATTTATTACTTATACTTTTATTTTTTTTAGTAAGGCCTACAATTGTAAATAAAATACAATTTCTTTATTATATTTTGGTCATGAGAAAATTAATATGTGTCTATTTATATATTTTTTAAGCTACGTTTTCGTTTGCATTGCAATCGTGGAATATTTTTTTGGACTGGAATTGCAGAATTATAATCTCGAGAACAGTATGGAGGAAATACAAAGGAGTTTGTCGAATGGCATAAAGAAGTGTATTTTTTTATTATGTATAGTTTGATAAGCACCTAAAACAACAAAATATATATTAATAATAATCCATACATCTCAGTTAGTATATATGTTGTAAATTGTTCAGGGAAATACTAAAGGCTAAAGTTATTAGATTAAATAAATTTACGCACAAACCAGATAAAAGGGCTGTAGACCAAACTTAAAAATATACTCAGCTCTAATTAGGCAGGGAATACTTTTAGGAATAACATCATACGAGTATAAGGTTTAAGATGTTTTGGGACAAGATTTTAAGATATGAGTAATTGCACCCTTATCCAATCCATATTTACACAATGAGTGATCTCTTATTCTTATTATAGCAAAGTGAACTGGAGTATTGGCATCTTAAACTACATATTGTGGATATCAGACCGTAATTTTTTTTATAAAGAAAAAATAAGGTTTATGAGGAATATTTGATAGGATGAATACATAATGACGACCTTTAATGAAGACCATTCAGTATATCTAATACTTCGTGTACTCTACGCCAAAGTCAGTGTCATGACGAGCAATAAAAGAATATACCAATAAAATAATGAAACATTTCAAAATATTATTTTATAAAAAAGTTTAAAACAGGCTAATTAATTTCATGTTTTAATTAAGGGAGAACTTGCAAAAAAATTGTTGAACAGAGTGAAACGAAGAGCGAAACTTTCAGTGGTGACAGCTTGGCATCTGTGAGATAAATATGATTTAATCCTTCAAAAAAGGTCTCAGTGTGAGCCTTATATATAATTTTTATTAATAAAAATAAAGAAATATAATGTACCTTACATTAATATGGTAGCATTAATCCAGATACGTACCAATATCCTTTCGATACTTATATAATATTTTTTTTTACAAAAGAAGTCGACTTTCCAGGAAAGTAAAATGTAAAATATAAATTTACACAACCCTAAGTGATAGACATTTTCATTTAGTAAATCATTCAGAAAATTTTATTGAATTTTTTAACATAACAAGTCAGTGGCAAGTAAAACAATTACATAGTATATATACATATATAAGATTATAATAATCCTAAATTGATTAAAGCATAAAGAGTAATTGTTCATTATTCAAGGGAATTAATAAAAATATCCCTCATATTTATGCTTTGTTTCTAAGCAATTAAGAAAATCAATTTATGACCAATGCCACGGAAACACCCTGATACATGAGAAACTCCGATATCTATAGAAATCTCAAACTTCTTACGATATAGACTTCGTTCTAATCGACTTTGAATAGATTTTTCCGTACTTCGATTTTATATTCAAACGCTCTTAAGACGTCCTCGTAGATCTTGATAAACTTACGACTGATAAAACAGATATAAATGCCCCCTGTATATATCCAAACAACACACATTCACTGCCTGTCATATTCCTCAATTCCATCCACCTTTCAATGATGTCCTGAGTCAAAGTCTGACCTTTAAAAGGCATCCTTCGGATGGTTATACACCGACGGGTCTATCAGGCCCGTATTTCAAGAGCAAGTCTCATCGGATCACCCACCCTCCCCTGTGACACTGTCAAAGTCAATAGTACTAACAAGAACAGTCAAATCGAAAAAAAATTATAGTAAGTAGATATTTGCACGAACTAATTTTTATATATCTATTTATTTTATCTGATAATATTGCATTAATATTAAAAAAAGGATTTTTCTGAATAATTGTTTCTTCCTTTTATCGGACAGGCTGTCACCGACTTAAAATTATACAATTATTACTTAATAATTTCTGATTAATTTAATGAAAATAACTGTTGCTTTGTAATGAGTAAAATTATTTGTTACGTTCTTGTTTGAATTTTTTTTATTGAAAATTATTTGTTGTGATAGCAATAGATACAGAAATGAACAAAGATGGTAATCGAATTAAGTATGTTGAGACAGAAGACGGTTTACGGAAATGTTTAGAAAGAATAAATCTATAACTGTTGAAAATTTAAAACTACTGAACCTATTTCTATGATATTTGGACATGGATATAGTTTGAAATAAAGAAAAATAGAACTAAGAAGGTAAGGAAGCAGAGAGCAAATAGGATTAATATACGATCTACACAGGTTCCCCTCAACATCTTACAATAAGTAGGTGGTGAGGGATCTCAGATTTCGAGGTAACTTAACGTCTTCATGCTTGGGTAATAAATTGCTTTTCCCTGTTAACTAATCGACTGTATATCTTATTGTTTCCTTTCCGCCAATTATTTTATTGTATAGTCGGATCATGTTATCATGTGTATGAATAAGATGCGTGTTGTAATATTTTTTTACCCTCTCACAGAAGATCGGCTTGGTGTAGCCTTTAATGGCTGCGTTTCGTCCAATGAGTGCGAGAACCGGTTGCTCTCTCCCTTTCTCTTTCCCATCCTTTCCTACAATTTTCCCTCCCTTTCTCACTTTTTCCTCCTCCTCTCCCAATTAACGATGTAGGCACATCCGAAACATAAGAGATGTTGCGGATGTCCATGAGCGACGGTTCTATCTCCATCAAGTAGGCCGTCTGCTTGGCTGCAACCTTTACCATAAAAAAACCATACTATGTTTTTTACCCCATATTCTATAAAATGTGTTTGTTTAATGAGGTCAGTTATAAATGTTAGAAACATTTTTAAAATTTCTATATATGATGTTACTGACCATGTGACTGACCAACTGACTAAAAAGCCATGTGAAAGAAATCTCACATCGGAAGCCTTAATTTTAAATATTAAAAAGTTCTATTAATAAAAACAAATTCATACATTTTTTATTGATTACGGTAACTTCAGTTTTACTCAAAAGGAAAACATTATCGTTTATTTTAATATATACAAGTTTTAATGTTCAGTTATATGAATATTTAATAATAAAACAAATTAGGGTGTAAATTATAAATAAAATACAGATCTCACTAACAGATACTTAAAATGTTTTTTCGTACTAAATCTCCCACTCAGTAATTTTTAATTAAATTTACCATGCGACTAACCAGCTTTGATTTGAAGTTTTAATTAAAGCGAAATATTCCTCTTCAGTCACTGATTTATGACGTTTACATTTGCTGTGCTTCAATAGTGCTCCGGTTCGTTTGATTTAACTTTTTATAAGAGTTTTAAATTTATCTACAATTATAATTCTGTACAAACTACCGCCTTTACTATGTAGAAATGAAGCTACCTTCTTCTCTGTGAAATATTGGTAGTATTTGTTAGATATGATTGAAAATAGGTTATCAGAAATTACATATAGAGTCACCTTATTAAAAATGCGGTATTATATTTATCTATAACATAAAAAGGTATAACTTGGTGATTCCTACATATGTTAATGTTTAGGTTGTGTGAAAAAGTTTACACAAATGTAGCCTTTCATTGCTGAAGGCTGACTAATAGATCCCTTTGGAGATGTATATATATATATATATATAAGGTAGGCTGCTCCTGTAATACCTCATAAAAGATGAAGCTAAACAACATTATCGTAAAGGATCAGGTTACACAATTTTGACCATTCATTAAAAAGCTAATGACCTCTATAATGAATTAACGAAGTTGATACTATTACTTTGATGAATAACGAATTAATTTATTGATGGTGAAATATTAAATACTTTTTGAATAACAAATGAGTCATTGTAAGTAAAAATTATTACTATTATCAAATAAATAACTATTCAACGATATTAAATTAAACGTAAACTGCTATTTGATATCAAAACCAAAGTGTTTCGTCCAACCGTGACGGTGACCTGAGAATTTTTAATTAAAATTAAATACGAGTTTATTAAAACAGGTTTGGGTACCGGATTATCTTTTATATCCTTTGAACTTAATTAGACCGTCAGGCCTTGTGGATGAAGTTGTATAAGATCAGTCAGGAATGTTTTCACTTTCACGTGTTCTAAATCGAGTTACAACATATTCATATGTTATGGACAATTATATTTCAAATTCTTTGAAATGAAATTGTTTACTATGAAGTTAAATGGAAAATGTATAAATGTGTAGGATGTGTAAATAGAATGCGTCTTACTATCTCATCCTTTTATTAAACACACAATATTAGGTTTAATATAAAGAGTTGTAAGTTTCATTCAAGTGTTGGTAACAATAAATTTAATATGACCTAAAATAGTACTTGTACAATTTATTTCATATGTTATGAAAGAAAATTAGAGACAAAATAATTTTAATTGCTCCATAAAAACACCTTCCCGAAAAGAGCTGTGTTTATAACTCGCTGGGATATTTTTTCTGTAAACTGAATATTTTCGTTATTAATCCAGTTTATAATTAAAAGCGAAACCCGACTGTCGGTTAATACGAAGTTTTTGGATTTGGGCAAACATTTCGTGTGATTAAAAAACTTTATTTGTGTTTTTCGTAATAATTCACTCCGCGGATTTTTGTAATAAGGTTTAATGGATTGCCAAATTGCTGTTTCATTAATTGTGATATTTTATCGTTAACAAGATATTCAAAATTAAATTCTGTTTTCTCATAATTGAGAGGTAATACTATACTATTTCCGATAATTTTCGATTGGTACTTTTAACACAATTAATTTATAAATTTTCAGATTGTTAACTCATTTATGATGTTGTTTCAAGTAATTTGGAGTTTAAACGTACTTTCAGAGAGAAACCTTTGTGTTGCGAGGAGAGGATATTTTAATAACCTCCATTTACCTTAGGCATGGAATAAAAAATGAAAAGAAGCTAGAAACCTAACCTAGTATTTTTTTAGTATATCTTATAACATACTTCTGATTTTTTTGTATAAAAAAACACTTTTCTTTTTATAATAACAAGATATGATTTGATCTCTATGTCTTCGTTATAATGGTGTATAAAGTTAACTGGTATTGATACTGGCTACAGAAACATTAAGTTGATAATATAAATAGTCTGGCTCTCAATTAGTTACAAAGAAGATGAAAATATTGAATAAATTTACGTTATACTTGTTGCAGAACGATATTTACAGTCTATTTTGTGTTTATCTCATTAAGAGAGGCGTGTGGGTCTCAATATAAACTTTAAAAACAATATTTTAATCTCTAGTTTCTACCATACATCGTAATAATCTAAAGTGACCGTTGCAAGCTATAGGATGAACGTATTAAATCCGTTAACTTGATATATGACATACATTTTAAACTGGTGTCATTGATGTTTCAAACTACAAGCCTAACTCCACTAATTCCTGTATAATGGCCTATATCGATTATGATATGAATCGTAAGCGTTATCGTCAGCTGTCGAATATTACGGAAATGCGCAGTCACGTGGTAATTCTGATGGAAGTATTGCGTGACCACATCAACGCTGCGATTTGTATGAGATGTTAACCTATTCCAAGGACTGTATCCGTTTGAGATACAAACAGAATTGAAAAGGGTTTTCATTATAACTAAGATTATCCTTAATCCTTTATATAACGGAAAATATTTTCATCTAATGTAAAGAATATCTTTTGTTTTTATTAATACAAATGTTTATTTTAATAATGCTCGCTGAAGCGGAGATCATAAAAGTAAAAGTAAAAATGGAGCGTCCAATTTTCACAGTATGTGCAAATATAGAAAAAGCAATGTTGTAACAAAGCCAACTTTTTATGCAAATTTTCGGTGATCACTTTAAATTCGTCGCATTACACAGCAAGAGTAACAGTCGGGTGTGGGGATGCATAAAATAATAATAAAATTATACAACCGTTTTGCAGATCGGCCTAATGTCCACGGTTCATTTAGTTTTTTTTAACAAAAACGCATTAAGCTTTTAGCTTTTGGGTTAAGAATTGTAGATTGTCTTAATTAATTACAATACTCTTGATGATATTTGATTTAAAATTTTGAATTTACCTACAAAAGAAAATATTTTTTCTAAGCCTTTATTTTCAATAGTTCGGTCTCATTTTAATGAAGTCAGTAGCAGAACATCGAGGACATAGGTTAGTCTATTGTTAGAATAATTTAAATAAAGAGATAAGAATATGTTTTTTTTTCGTTTCAGTCCTTACTAAGTCCAATATTATTTTTATGATAAATGGTTTGAAGTATTTTTTTTAATACTGAGAAGTAAGTAAGTAAGAAAACATGGGATAATATTTATTACAAGGGCTGTTTTTATGGTTTTCCCAGTAATGAATCAATTTTTTTCAGCTTTTATACCTTCCCTGAACCTCCACGAATATTTCAAAACTAAGATAGGATACATCCGTTCAGCTGTTCTCGAGTTTTAGTGAGACTAAGGAACAGCAATCCATTTTTATATATATAGAAGATAATTATTTATAACTGAATATTCTATTTATAAAATTTCGTGATGGTATGTCTAAAACAATTTGTCACATTGTTCATAAATTCGGTTCTCATAGGCTTATTTGAATGAAATGAAGAATGTTAATAGTATTTATTAATCTAAATAATTTCCAGATCTATGTATCTTCTATATATATAAAAATGGATTGCTGTTCCTTAGTCTCGCTAAAACTCGAGAACAACTGAACGGATTTATCTTATCTTAGTCTTGAAATGTTCGTGGAGGTTCAGGGAAGGTATAAAAGATGAAATAAATTGATTCATTACTGGGAAAACTATAAAAACAGGCCTTTTCTATTTCCCATACAAACGTTTTTTTTTACATTAGATTTGACAACTAACTAATATGTCAATCATTCTGTCTTACTTCAAAACACGCAGATTTATGGCTTACAGGTAAACTCCAAAAATATAAATAAAAAAATATAATTGATATTTCTTTATTATAGGGCGATACGAAGTTCGCCAGGTCTTCTAGTATATATATAGAGAAGAAAGTCGTATTAGTTATACTATTTATAATGCAAGAACGGGTATACAGATTTGACTGAAATTTGGTTGGGTTAGTTTAGAACAAGGGAAAGGACATAGAATGGGATAGGATACTTATCACCCGATTGAAAAACAAAAAAAAGTTGATATAACCCAAAACCTTATTTACTATCTTTAAGTAGAAACGGAGTTCACCCGGTCAGCTATACCTTTCTAATTTTGAAACTAACGCAGACGAAATCGCGGGTAAATACTAGTGTATATATAAAAATAAGCATTTAAAAGTTTTATAAAAAAAAACATTCAGTTATTTTGTTCCTGTATATATACATATTAGAATGGTTAATTCACTGCTTCTACTCAGGGCAAGATAGCTTGATTTGTAGAGCTCTACTGACATGCTCACGACCGTTTCACTAGCTAATGAAACACAATATTCCGGAGGTTACAAATTCGAATCCTGGTTATGTCAATATATTGCTAAATATCTTTTCATTCAACATAAGAATTTTGATTAAAAATTTAATTTTCTCATTCATATATTTCAATCTATGTATGTTTTGTAATTCATGTTGTATGAAAAAATATTTCGCTTTGTTAGAAATCATAAGTGAATGTAATATACAGCTTTACAGTGCAGTAATAGTAATTTTTCATTTAAGAAATTTTTATTTTGGTGTCACTGATCTTTCATCATGACATACTTTAAATAAATATAAATTATTTTAAACATAGAAAACTATTTCGATTGGAGATTTTTGTCTGCAAAACTTTGATGACATACAAAGGTTATACATATTTATAATCACTCACAAATGTCTTTGAAGGTGCTACTTTTTTATTAATATTTTTTCTTTAAACATGATAATAAAAAAATATAGATTGTAATATGTTTTAAACAATAGCTTGTCTTTTCAATTGAGATGAATAGCAGTTTTCAACTTCTTTTTGTTTCAATAAATTTAATATTTAAATTTCAGTTTAACCATTCTAACACAAAAAAAGGAAGAATAAATTTCTATATCTATCAAGTTCAGTCAAATTCAGTGTATGACGGAGTGAGAACGAATGAAAAAAATAGTTCCACCATTGATTTTAGTTGGTTTTTCGCTTTCAAAAGACCTTACAATAAGCTAAGAATTGAATCACGTTTGTTTCTGTGCCGGGACAATCCAATCGGCGTAAAACTTGCGACTCTCCCCCGGGAGGTTGCTATGACAACCCCTACGTTCGGCTTCAATTTAAATTACGTTAAAGTTAAATGTTTGAAATAAATTCAGCTCACATAAATTTTACAGTGTTCTTCAAAAAAATATGTTATTCACGTTAAAATGTTCATTTGAACGGAATTAATAAAATGGGGATAACACAGAGTACGCTTTACCCAGATGTCAACCCTAACTCAACATTGTCAACATTTACTTAGTTACAAAGCAACTGATTTACGACGACGTGCTCACAACCATTAACGAGTTGGAACATTATTTTTATTTATGTACGTCTTCCTTTACGAGGCCCGAGACAGAATGAAAATCGTTTCAACATCCCTAGTAATTTTCCCTTGTTTAAAATATTTCGAGCACGCTGTTACATATTTAATAAATTTGAATTTAAATATAATCTTAACATTTTTTTTGTTGAATTTTTATAAGTCAGGTGATTTATTCAAGCCCTTGCGGATAATGAGCATTGTTATACTATTTGCGTATGTATAATTGTATTTTATATAGTATGGATATGTTTAACTTTGTTGCTGTGGTGAGGATTGGATCTCAAAAACTTTTACTTTCGATTTTGTAACTTTATCGAGAAGTTTACCAAAAATCTTGACTCTTTGAAGACTTTCTTTAGTTATCTGAAGTTCTTTTCTAAATGTGTGTATATATTGCTATTATATGTATGTATATCAAGTCATGTGTCCCTTCAGAATTTATATCCGAACATAATATTATAGGCTAGATATCAAATATTCGAGAATATAATCGGACTGTTGTTTAAACTTATTTTCCTAAGTCAGTTTTCAGACTAGTTGTCCTTACGTTGGTAAGCAGGCCCCTGTGTTAATGGCAGCTGAAGGTTTTATGGTCATGATAGTGTTTGTGCGGGCTGTAGTCTAGACTCTATAAAAGCTTTAACTTTATAATGCTTGCGCCTAGCTGTCAACTCAGTTAGCGTATTGATGAAAATTGTGACAAATATATTGTTACTAAGATAAATGTTATCGATGTTTTATTTCTTAGCTTCTAAAGATTTTTTCATTCTAAGATTTTAAGTAAATTTAATTTTAATAGTTCACATAAATTTCCTTATGTTCTGAATGTATTAATGAAGTTAATTTATGTATATGTTATTTAATAATTTAAATAGCTTGTTTACGTTTCACATATTATGTAATTTTAAACCTAAAAACGATGACTACTAGCAAAAACAGTCACTATTTATAATCCCACTTACATTTGTCTTATAATCAATTTTCTCAAGGAAAAAATCTTAACATGTTAATTTACATGTCCAGAATCAATTATCGTTTTATTACTTCATAACATGACTTTGAAACATTATAATTTGTTCCGTTCAGATAAAAATAGACTTGTATGCAAATATTGAAAACGGCTATCCATAAAGCTTTATTTAACTGGTATTGTCAATAAATCGAAGCAGTCTGTCTGTTCCCATCACATAGGGTTTGGTTATTTACTTTATATATGAATTTTTACATTTAAAAACTGTCCGGCATGAAACAAAACTGGCGGATCGATATCAGTTGACAACCCGGCACTGGCATCGGCACTGGCATGGAGGCTATCGCATACGTTTTTTATTTATCAAATCGTTTTGCGAGTGTCAAAGGCGGATTAAACAAGCTTTGTTTATTGGTCAAATGACGGAGACGTATTACCTTAAATGCCGTATCGTATTTCATATATAAATATCGACGGATAAAATTGTTACTCTTCGTATATTAATCACTTGCTAGCAACGGTTTTGCTTTACTGAAATGTCAGTTGAGTTTGAGATGCTTAATTTTTTATTGAGGTAGATTAAGGGTTAATTTTCAATGGGGTAGCTAGTTCGTGAAACATATAATTTATGTAAGAAAACAATATAACAATATAAAACATACCCTTGGACTAGAGTTAAATAAATCCTACTATATTTCCACTTTTCATATTTGAATGCTACACTGTTGAAAAATAAATGAAACGTTAAAATTGTCATTAAAAATCACTAAAGAAAACAAAGTTTTAAGATCTAAAGAGAAATGAGTAATATTTTACAATAAGGGAATTAATTTACATTCTAAAACAATTACTCGCCCAAAGCTAAAGGATACTGTAATTGTATGTGCTCACTAGTAATTTAACCGTGTGTCATATAATATTGATACATACATCCCTTTTCATCATCCCTGAAACTGAATACCATCATATAATCATTTCACTGATCAGTAAGTATTTCAGTTTCAGTTAGTGTCATAGGGAATCATTATATCGCAGTGAAGCAAAATACACACAGGAGTACTGATTTAGAGTTTCAGTCAGGATTCTCTTTGTAAAATTAGAGTCAATTAAGGTGGAATTTGCTTCGATAATATAGAGATACTCAGTCAAGGCTGTCGCTGGAGATTCCGAACTTTGTAAACGTTGCTACTTAAATTACAAAATTTGAATTCCAGCTTCAATTTTATTAAATAAATGCTGTATTATAATAATGTTAACCGATTTTTAAGGAAAATTCGTCATCAAGGTCGAATGCGTACAGACGACACGTGCAAATATGACATGTGTCACGCAAGACATACCCCTCGCTATTACTCAAGAGAAGTGTATCTATACACAAGACGTAATTCCAGTTTACACGGTCCTGAAACACTTTGTACTATTTAAATAAAGGATGAGTTACAAACAAAAGTATTACATAACATAAGAAGCATGAACAACAATAATATGGAATGATTTGTTCTGAACGGTCAGTGTAATTCATTTTGTATAAAACATTCTAATCAATCAAGTAAAATTGCTCGTATATTTTAAATTCATCCATGTACCTAACAGTGGAATTAAATTTTGGGGGGTGATGGGGGATTGTACACAGATGTTCCAGGTGGGATTACGGACGACGAGCGATGTGATACATGCGTTTATAATTAGATGTGAGGATCTTGAGCTCATTGAGAATATAATTTTATTAAGTTATTTTTAAATTATAATATTGTATACACGTATATTTCAACCACGGTTATATCCGTTTCGACATTATTAGGACATCGCTTAAAATAATTAATAAAGAAAAAAAAATGTGTAATGTAAAATTCATTAAATAACTTTTGTGAAACTTTCATAACTATTACATTTATTTTTAATGTATATATCGTTTCTGAATAAAAGCAATTTAAGCCTTTATTAAACTCAAATGTATTTTAGTATTATAATTTGTACAACCCATGCAATACACGAAACAATATACATATGTGTCTGTGAAGAAATATGTATAAGTAACGTTGCTTTAATGAGGGCCGGTTCGAGTAACTGTTAACTAGTAGCTAAGGTTTTCAACCTCTGCCTCAGTGTAGAATGTTTTTCGAATTACACTCGTTTACGTGTTTAATTGTTAAAAGCTCGTTTGAAGCCAAGCATTAAACGCTATACAGTTATATTCGTCTGAAATGAATGCTACCTAGAAATATTCTTCGTTTTATAGCTTTAATAAAAATATACGCTCAATATATAGAATGGTTTTGCAAATATGACCTATAAAATACCTGAATGAGTCATATTTCAGCTTCATAACCGCTGTACGAGTATACATATCCATGTCGGCTCGTTGTAATATCCTTTGTTCTTTAAAACAAAATCGGGGGCATTTCGTCAAAAGAATCTACCTTCTGCTTATTTTCCGTATGAGCAACTATCCTTTATCCCCCAGCGCTCTGAATTTGTTCTTTTGAGAATCTGTTTATTCTGTGACTAACTTTCTTAATGTTATTTATTTAAGGATCATAATAGTATGTAGGTTCTATTTATTTTCATTTGCCGTATGTCAATACGAGCTCAAAGAATATATGCATGATGTGAAAAAAGATATTGTTTGCTAAATTTTTAGTAACTTCAGAAATATATAAATTATTAATATTGTTCTCACTATGTTAATATGTTGTAGAGAAATATATTAGATAAAGCATTTTCTTTCAAGGAATTAACGAAAAATTCTGGTAAGTTAAAAAATATTTGAATAAATAATTTAAAATTTTAAAGTAATAAACACGTTGAGTTAAAAAGCAACTGTTCATTTTATAAAAAGTAAAATGAAAATAAACCCAATTAAGACATCTAATTTAAAATTAAAAAAGTTTGATGATGACAAAAATATGCAAAAATTCTTCACATTAAATTCTATCGCCTGAGATAAAAAATTGTACAAGAATTTAAAGAATAAAGCTTTTGTGTGAAATTTATGAAGCAAAAGATATTCCTCAGAAAGTTTTAGAAGATGATAAAAAGGTTTATTTCACATCAACAATACCTAATCGTTTGAAGGAACAAACAGCATGGAAAATTCAATCGGCTAAAGTTTTTTAAGAACTTAAATATATTGCTTTGTTACTTCTTAAAGTCATTAACGCTCCGAGTTCATTGCCTTCAGCAAATTACTCTTCTACATATAAATTTCAGACTGACGACTAAAATAACCCTTCATTGAATACGTAATGCACTTCATTAAGGTATATATTAAAGAAACTTTTTCCAAAATTCCGAAGAAATTATTCTTTATTATGCTTTTATGATTTTTGGCTATTTTATATTATCTGTTTTTTAAGTCGTTATTTTACAACGGATCCGTTTGTTAAAAGACAATAGACAAGAATTTGGTCGAAAGTTATACCAATATATTATATATGACAATGAAAATACCAAAAATTTATAAAGAAAAAAATATTTAAAAAATATTTTTTATTGTAGGTTTTTCAATTTCCGTTCTCCATACATATTGCACAAATAATCTTATACCTCCCGCTCTCACTTTTACCGTGTAAATTTGTTCGGCGACTACATGGGAATGCTGAAAAGTTTTTGTTGTATCTATGATTATTTTAATATAAACCAACAAACAAAATTGTAATATACATCAAGCAAAACTTTGTATAATTTTTTAAAGAAAATTTCAAAAGTCAATGAACTTGTTATTTCGCAGAGGCTAATGGATTGTGAAGAAGAAGTCTAAAAAGCGTTTGTTTTTTACGAAATCTAGTAAAAATACCTTAGATAGTTTTATATTATTATTACCTATACTAACATGATTTTGACAAACCACATACATTATATCAATCTGTGGAAACTCGTAATGTGTTTATTGTCACTAAATGTCAAATATCATGACATTTCTAATTTACCATTGAACTTGAAACAATCAATTATAATGACGGTCAAGTATTGACAGTAAAAGTACATCTAAATTAAATATATTTGGAAACTATTTGCGTTACTTATTTTATCATAAATATATTGACATATCATACATATATAGTGGAGTTTTTTATATTTATATTAACTAAATTAAATGTAAGTCAAACTTGGCTTGTTTCTAAGAATTTATTTAGGAAATTACCTAAAGTTATAAAACTTTTAGTTGTTAAAAAAAGAATGAAGAAGGGTGTCATAATTTTAAAAAACGATTGGATGATATAATGATAATGATTTATTTATATATCTGTTTATTAAATAAGTCTTTGATTGTAGATATTTTAAAAATTGTAAATACTTCAATCTTCAAGTATGAAAACTAAGGTTCAAAGACATAAAAGAAGCTGTATATGTATTGTGTTTTGAAATATAAATTACATTAAACACATTTCACATCATAGTTTGATCGTAAATACTTCAGTGCCTTCGAATTTATTCTAAAAGCACGTTTAAAATAAAATAGGTTAATAAATTCAGTCCTTCATCTTTTTTGAATTTGTTGCGTTATCTTGTATATTTAAATTTGAATACCGTTACCATAGCGTGTACTATACACGTACATCGACAACATCAAGAGTATTCAATATCGATCTCTTAATAAATATTTATGTGGATCATTAATATGTATGCAACCGTTAAACGCACACCTCCCGTATAATACAGTTTCGGGAAATTAATTTGAGTTTACGAAAGAAAAAAATGATTTAATGAATCATCATATCTCATAGAACTGAGAGAAATTAATTCAACTATTGGTTCTTGATAGATGAAGCTTAATTAAATTCTAAGACTTATAAAAATACCACAGAATTTACTTTGAATGGAAAAAATGTATGTATGTACATTCTACTATATATTTAGTTATTATATTTTAATTATTACTAAGGTATAATTCTATAAAATATTTGAAGGTTTCGAAATAGAATAGGAATTGTATCTAAATATAATACATACGTACAATTTTGGAGCTTAAAAGAACTGATAATGTGATATAAAAGTATAACTACATATAGGTATAACTTCGTAGTATACACATTTCAAACGATATTATCATTCAGCCAACAAATCTAGAGCTGAGCTGTATGTCTTATTTTTAAAATAAATATCTAAATGATATTTATGCGTATTTTATATTCCACATCGTATTCCTGACAAATATTGAGTTGAGCAAATAAGCGTCGTCGTCATCAGCCTATCAGAGCCCACTGCTGAGCAAAGGCCTCATTGTCACATGGAGAAGATTTAAGCATTAATCACCACGCTTGCTCAAGACGGTTTGGTGATTTCAAACTTATAATTGTGAAATTATAAGTCTAGGTTTCTTCGCGATGTTTTCCTTCATCGTGTGTCAGTAGTGTCTAAATAGTCACAGAAAGTCAATATGACTCGGTAAAATCACATTGGTACTTGTCAGGATCAAACCCCGCGCCCTCGAGCACGAGAGGCGGGCCTTTAACCACTAGGCCACCACTGATAGCAAAACATAATGAATATTTTATTAATTGTTACATTTATATACAGGGTGACTGGTGAATTACTATCAATATTTAAGGAGCATACTCGGTACATGACTCTCATTCGAATTATATAAAAAAAATAGGTACTTAATTTTTGACCAAATTTCCGTATAAATAAATAAAGTGTGTACACGTTCCAAGTGTTCCAAGTGTGGACGCGTGCGGCGGCGTGCTGATACAACAACACGCCGCCGCGCGCGAGTGTGTGTGTGTGTGTGTACACCTAATCTGTAGGGTGTTCATACGATGCGTAATTAATTACATAACTTTTGGTTAACTTTACTTAGAAGTTTATTAATATTTACGTTATGTTAATTTTTATTTTGTCATATATGACCGTCAATTATCACGTCCTCAAATATCGATAGTAATTCACCAGTCACCCTGTATAAAAATGTCAAACTAAATGTTATATTGCAATTAAGTAATAAAATATACAACATATCGCCGAATGGTCAATGCTTGGCTAAATATTTCATGTTTAATATAAGAATAGAAGTTGCATTATGTTTGAAATTCAGTTACAATACATACTCTTAAATTGAAAATCTTCACAAATGAATGTATTATACAGGTGGGAGTCAGTACCAGTCGGCAATTTTTATTACAATTAATTTATATTATTCCTATTGTGTTTTCTTTTAATAATATATCGTCATTCACTTATTCTGTATATAAACTTTGACTGTGCTAAATTCTACGTAATTCCGTTGGCGCAATTTCTTAAAAGGGGTGAGGAGTATTCGCTTCACGTATGAATATTATGATTTATTCTGTTTTTTCCGTCTTTTGCTAACAATTTTTATAAATTAAACTGAACCCTAGTTAGTTAAATAATGATATATTATATATCCAGTCAAACAAAACGTCTCTTTAGCCAATGTAATTCCCATTAAAATCCTTTTAGCCATTCCATATTCACCTCGGACAAAACGGAACATATGTAGGAAAAAAATGTATTTTAAACATATATATATTATTTTAATAGTATATAAAAGTCATACGATATATTTATAATCTATATCAATACATAATATATATTGTAACGAAATATTTGAACATATAACATAGACGTTTCGGTGACAGTATGATACTGTTATAAAGAGATACGAGCTTACAAGACATTCCACTTTCAGTAACTAACTGTGTTATAACTCCACAAGTCAGAGTGTTGGCCACACACAGAGATAAGCTAAAGTAATTGATATTGTTGGTCAAGTGGACTAAACTACTACCATTAGACTAACCAATAAAATGGGTAAAATATATAACTACAATTACTATAATAATTGATAATAAATAACAGTAATCAATTTCTTCCGTTGTGCTGAGGTGAGAGATTACTTAATAAGAGGTTCCTTCAAGACGTGGAAGGGAAAGAATAACTCTATTATTTCTATGTTTACCCTTGCGTAGCTTTTCAATTATTTTCCTACATTGTGTGCACAATGATCCCACTATGGCCCTTATGCCCGGATTTTTATTGTCCCCCAGATAAAGCCCAGGCAAGGGTAAAACGAAATTGACTATTATGGTATTTATATGGGTAGTTAGGATAGTTATAACGATAAATAAGTTCAATTTAAACAAATAGTGATCCGAGACAGATTTTAAACAATTTAGATTTTTCTTTAAACATATAGCTCCTTTGAAAAGTTTGTAAACTGTGAAGGACAGGTAATGTGTATTGAAAATGTTTGTGATTTGTTTAAGCTTTGCAAAAGAAGTTCAGCGCTGAAACTTAAAACTATTTATTATGCTTACTTGAGACTTATAAAAAGATTTGAATAAATTCTTAGACGAGATAAATGAAAAGTGAAAGTAAATATTTTATGAGTTCTAAGGCTGTTACTCAGAGAATTTTACGAGGTAATTTTTAACAAATCAGATGAAAATAGTGTGCTGTAGTCTTAAAACCGTTTGGTCGTGTGAAGATCGTGTTTTCACACATACAACACATAACTTATTATAAAATTTAAAATGGCAAACATTACAATATAAAACTCTGCTTGTGTCTGTGTTTCTGGCGTTTAGCTCAGATGTGGAACATCGTACAAGCATTCTTTTTCTCTATCTTATACAACTTATATATTTTTAAAAAACAGTAAAAATATACTTTGCTTTAAACGCTACGTCACCTTTGCTTATATTCTAAAAGCTTGCTTAATAGTGGAATATAGATTTTCAGCTACAAAGTTAAAGAAAATTTATATCACTATTGTAGCGAAACTTTCAACATTAGAAATTGTATAAAAAAGAATCCAGGCTCAAAATATTATTCAAATTCATTTGCACTAAAAACAATAAGGCATTTCATCTCAGAAAGAAATAAATTGAACTGAAATTAAACGTTGTGCAAATTCTAGTTTTTGTAAGCGAGACGAAATTCATGTTCAATACTTTGATACTTTATTGGAAACAATTACTTCAAAGAATTTCATTCAATTGCGTTGGAAGAAATATATTCAAAGAACACAATTTTAAATTAATCTCATGTAATTTCTTTAAGAAACTCTAGTTTTTTTATAAAAGTTATATCTACATAATATGTAATAAATTCTTCGGAGATCATACAGGTAGTCGTAAGTACAGCATCTTGATTAAATTTGTGAATTTCCCCATAATTCGAAGGGGTTGAATTTAAATTATCCTTTATTAAAATTCACATGTATTTTTTTAGTGCATCGTTAATAAATATACATTACATTGAAAATATACATACATATACCAATAATATAAAATATTTACAACATTTTCTGAGAAAAAAGCAAAAAGGTAGAACTGTCAAACTAAACGACATTATGTCTAGTTCCATTGAAATAAAGAGGACAAAACATGTTAAAAATAGCTTTAAAATAAGTAGTGCACAGTTCATATGCTACATTATTGTTTCTCAAATATAATAATAAATCTAGGCATATATAATTAAAATAGGAATTGTCATACAATTTTGTGAAACAGATTTTACCTGATGTGCTCGTGAGCCCGTCACATTGGTTCTGATGTTTAAATCCAATATAAATTTAAACGCATTTCAATATTTGATAAACCGCAAAAACAAAGGGAACCTAAAAGCCTCGCCTACCGAACCTTCCAAATAGTTCGACGCAATGCTCCAGGTATCTCGGGCCAATTTATTCACGATTCACGAATTCCTCTGCCGATAAATTGTTTTGTGGCGTAACGAAACTCGATTCTCGATTGAAATTGTTGTACACCTCTTGGTAGTCGCCGGGCCGAGTACAACTTTTACGTCCAGTCAAAAATAGTTGCCCGTACAAACTCAAATCGAAATGGATACAAAGTCTTGGTGACAAAACAAATCTTTTCATAGAATTTTTCAATGTAAGAAAGCTTGTATACATAGTGAAGATGGTACATAGATTTAGTCAACTGGACCTGCATTAATTAATTCTCACTGCATCATTAGTTTGCCTAATTGATGTTGAGATAGCTAATAAGACGGACTTAGAAACGCAGTAAATCAATGAAGCGTAACTCATAGCGTTATCTATTTTGTGTTAATTTCGTCTATTACAAACATATGAATAGCGGTTACTTTACAAATAAATTTTAAGCTACACTTCTTCTTTAAAATTATTGCTTTGCACATTCCATGGTTTGAGATTGAAATGGTGGTGATTTTTTAAATTTTGCAATTATTGTACCTATATGTTTTATAATCCTTATACTGTGGTATAGTAACTTCCCAATCCTGAATGTTTCAAGATTGTATCTAAATATACTCCCACGATACAATGAGCTGAGGTTTCTGAATGAAACTAAAATGGTTTCTGGTTAAAACGTAGACTATCCGGGTTGCGAATTTGCATTCAAAGTCTGAGTGGATCCTTTACCCGCATTTGATTCAGTATTGACATAGGAATTAGGATGTTTGCTTTAGAAACTTAGTCTATACATATAACAATATGTGGATGAGTTAGATGATTTTATGTATGACTAGAACATACGAGTCGAAGGAAATTTACACATGTGCACGTGTATAGTAATATTTCGACTCTTTGTTTTTTAATATATGAATAACAAAGAGGACATTATGTCATATGTATAGTAGTATTCTATTTTTAACCTATTTTTTATTTATATTTGAATTCATCGATATATCTCCAGTGTCTATGTTGCTTAAATGATACCAAGGATTCGGGCATTCATTCACAATGTAATAACCTTGATGACGTAGGCTGTATGATTTATAGCAGGAATATGAAACACGAGTAGGCCCTTTGTGGTTTTAACACATATCAAGATTTTAATAATGGATACCATAATTCACGGTGTCTCACCTGTATTATATGTTTATGTACTGGAAAGAGATAACTGTCTTCATATAAAAATATTATTAGAATTCAATGGTTTATTTATCATTATATTTAAAGGCAACATTTTCGATTATGTCTTTAAGAACGTCATGTACACATTGATGCAATATCTTGAAGCAAGACGGTTATGACAAATATAATCAGTGAAAGATTTAAATAAAATTAAATACATTTAAATATATTAAATTACGGGATTTTTTTTTATTAAATTTTAACAGAACATTTTGATCATTTCATTTAAAATTAATATTTATATGTAACGGTACTGAAAGATATATTTCTCAAGAATATTACAAGTAAAGGTAGCCGTAATATATTATTTTGAACAATCTGTACATGCTATATCAAGATAATATCTATTCAGAATAGGAACAAAAGCCCCGAATGACACTACAGCGGAGTACTTATATATTGTATGTATATTTTCACACGCCAAAAGCCCGTTGACCCAAAAAGCTAGGGAGAGAAACATCAGGTTTAGTTTCCAGTCACCATTAGCATGCATTTTTGTTGCTTCAATAATATTTAAATGAATCGAAACTGAATAATTTATTCTGTTTTAAATTACTTTACTGCATAATTACAACTATTTCTAATTTGTGTATTAAATTTATGTCAATAATACTGTTATTCCACAGTAGAACAAGTTTAAAATATTAACAACTTTTATTTGTATAATGTCTCGTTTATTATCTCAGATGCTGAGTGTATTAGCAAAATTATGAGCAAAATAATGACTAAAACGGTTGAGATGTGGAGTAATCGATATAATGATTTATTCTTAGACAGACTTATTACATAAAATAATGGAACTGTACGTCAATAAAAACAAAAGAAGATTCTTTTTCAAATCTCTTAATATAAATATGAAATAATTTATTAAACTGAAATTAATTATTAAAAATAGCGATTTTTAAAAAGCAATCCTTGTAACGAGTCTAATAATACCAGATCTCAAAAATAATTGGGATTTACTAACTAATTTTATATATACGAGTATATATAATTAGTTTGGCTCGTAATTAAATTAATTATTTTACTTTTTTTTAATATATGCGTATATGAAATATGTACAAGAAAAATATCAGTTAATAAAGTCTACTCAGTCTTCATTATTTTTATCTTCCGAATTGTTAAATTAATAAACAGCGCTATCAATGATCCCCATAATTTAAATGGATACATTTTTGACAAATTTTCTTTCATCTTGCTACTACGTTCGACATTAAACTATAGTTGTTAATACAGCGAAAAAACGCTACCTTACTTGCATCAAATTAACAAGAATTTTAATTAAAGAATATACGTACATTAAACATTTTCACCTTTTAATGGCTGCAAACCATTTTAAGTTTAAAATTTTGGTGCTTACATTATGAAATTTAAAAAAATATATACAGTATATATATAGTTAGGTTTATAATTGGTAAATAGTAAAGTTATGTTTATAATTATTAAATTATAATCATAAATTCTTGATAAATTAAGATATGTATTTATTTCTATTAAGTAATTCCAATCGTCAACGACATATTTGAATTGAAAAAGATTATCAAGACATTATGCCTCGGTGTAGTAAAATACTGTTTTAAGGTACGAGTATAATATTCAATTTCTTTTATCTCTCACAAATTCAATAATGAGATACAAAAGACCATAATATACTTGCGATACAAAATCTACATAATGCCATCGATCAATGCTGACCGCTTTCCGGATTTTGTACGCAGCAATAAATATGGGTTACGGTCACGGCGTACCGATGTTAGATGGATGTGTTTCGTGTGTGCGGAATAGATATATTTCAAGTTGATTGTGTGCGAATTATTTGGATGCGGTATCCGATAATCGCCGTTATGAGATATGGCAATGGCTGCCGCAGCTGAGTTGATTTTGGTTTGATTTGTAGCTTTAAAGGCGCCTCGAGCAATAAAACTGTCATTTCGTACTGGATAAGGGTATCGGTTAAAGTCTTGTTTAATTTCAAGACTTATTTACTATATTTCTACAGTAGCTGTGTTTGTGACTTCGTTTGTGACTAATAGTTTTTGTTTTTTTATTTATATTAACAAAAAATTATATTATAAACGTTGACTAATTAAAACCTGGTTACATCAACTATTCTCCAGTGAGCCTCGCCAAAATCAATACAACAACTTTTAAGATTAGTCTCAATAAATGTATGTATTAAAATTAAAAATTATTATACATATTCATTTATTACATCATGAAATAAACACAGTCATTTTAATCATTTGTATGGAGTCAATGAACCTTAGAACTTTTTATATTTACGCTGACTGTACATTGTGTAATAATAAATCACATAAGAAAATAGTCTAATTCTAATTATTCTTACAGAATAGGTTTAATTGAAACATTAAAATATGTATATAAAGTTTTTAAATAATCTCGAATAAAATGCGAACGAATAATTCAAAACCAAGGATAACAAAGGATAGCAATTTGGTCATAATTTTAACATAAAAAATCCGAATAAAAATATTAAAAAACATATAACTCGGTATAATGTATATTAATGTTGATATCTTACATATAAGCTGGTTTATCGAAGCAAACATACAGCTTAACTAACCCTCCATTCAGTTTATGGGAACATCACATTGGCAAGTACATATGCTCATGAAAATATGACAAGCGGGCGGAGTCCGATCTGAGATGACGAGAGTGGTTCAACCCGGAAAGAAATCGTTAAAGATTATTGACGCAGATTACTTGTGTGGGATTTAGATTCCGTCAAATGCTTTGACAAGTAGACTTACTTACACTTACCTACTCATATGTGAGAAAATATTTTATTTAAGGAAGGTGTTAATAACTTTATCTAACATTTTAAGGATTTCCTCATTGGAGGAGAAAGGTGATTATTATGGTAGTTACAAGTTGTTTTTGAGTTTTTTAGAATTGTATCACTTTTATCGTAATCTCAGTCACTCGTAAACTTCATGCCTAAAATGATATGTGAATTATTTTAGGTATACCAACTGCATTGCTATTTTTTCCAAGAGCACATTCCCATACACACATGCATATTTTATTTTTCTATAAGTACTCTTCATATCTGTTACTCTTATTAAGATATTTGTGATCGTCTTCTTTGTAACATGACATATTATTTAAATTTAAATAGTAATTAAAACGTTAAAATCATATATAAATGGGAATTTTCTTCAGTAAGTTAAAATAAAAGAAATAAATTTCAATACAGTCTTTCGGCTGTTTATTGACCGTATAATATAAACGTATTTTTTTATTTCAGTATTATATATCAAAATATATAAGATAACTTCTAACACTATGTATCGTTTTCCTGTTCATTTTGTATCAAAATACATTAAATATATATTTAATACTATAAGTATAGCGTAATATTTATTTCCAATAAGATTTATTTCATATCCGATTTCACTGTTTTGCAAATCTTACACCAAACGGATTTATGTTCCGTAAAAGCACCCTTTCAATCCTTTTGCAACTTAACCAAATCTATTTCTTCAAAAACAAGAGAAAACCAAAAATCTCTCAGATATGTCTTATCGAACAACCGGCTGTAGCAATCCTGAAGTCGATTTAACTTGGCCCTTTTTTCCAAATACTTACAGTTTTAGCTTTGGCCATAAATCTATTTCTTATATCTTTGAAAAGGAACCCTTTTCTTACAAATTGCGATGTCTGTATGAACATTTTGTAAACATTTCATTTAACTTTCTATGATTTCAAACCCCAAAAAAGCAACACTCTTTCTCCTTATCCAATTATTTTAGTTTCTAAAAATATATATCTTCCGCGTGATATACTTCACATCTATTAATAATACCAAAATTTGGATAGGTTCCTATATTTTTTGTGAGGGAGCTACATTAAATCGTAAGAAAATGATAAAGGCAGGGTATCGTCAAGATCAAACTGTCGTCATCTATCACTGGGAGCGCGTTTATTGAACATTTGAGATAGTGTTTTTGAGGTGATATTTTAAAAATATTGTAGCAACTTTTTACATCACAATTCACCGTACGACAAAGGTTTAGTGATCACATTTATTTTATAATCTATCTCGAAGCAGAAGTATTTATTTCACAAATATTCATATAATCCATAGTTTAAATGTAGTTTGATAAATATTTTTTTTATAAGTTTCATGGTAATGTTTGGAAGTTAGTTTTTGCTAACTACATGTTATCCAAGGAAGTTACGCCATGTACTAAAAAGATCGAAAAAAAGAAATAATAATCTCAAGCTGTATATTTGGTTCACGATTGTTGTGAATTATTTCGTGAAAAAATATTACAATGTTTTATGTATACTCAAAAATTATGCGTATTCAATCATAACTATTTAGCAAAAATATAATCTAATCTAACTGCATCTCTACTATTATCAAATCACAAGCTTCAGTGCCCAAAATTACAATATTAATAGATTTGCTGAATCGCAGAATTTCGATCGAGTGATATGTGATATTCCCTGTGATGTCTACACTTGTAGCAGTTTATCTTGCCGTGTAATTCAGAGAGATGGAGTTCAGTAATGGATCGATTCAAGTAAATTTTGGTTGAATTGAAAATGGTGTATTTGCTTAATTGCTTACAATAAAATAGTTGTAGATTTATGTAAGGAATATCTTAGAATATTAAACTTCACTGAAAGCAGTTATTGCAAGCTTGGCATTTAGTAAATTGCCTGAAGTTACTTGTACTTGTATCTTACAGTTTAACGAAAGTTCAAGATATGGTTGAAATTGAATTACTGGAACTTTACTGGCTTAAAGATCCATAATGGACAAAGAGTATGAGCTAAAAATTCACATACTTAATTTATAAACATTAAAGTTCTAACAACCATACGAGAGAACAAAGATATATCTTACTTCAGGGAAAATACTATTTTGGTTTTAATTTAATATATGAGTACTTTTATAATATTGAAACAATTTTGTCAGATAAATTAATATAACAAAAGTTTTTTCTCTTTGTTCTAGCTAAATTATTTTTTTAGGTTATATAAATTGTTTGGTAAATTATAACGTCTTTCTGAAATATTAAGATGTAACAAATGTAGAGATATGGATGCACATTTCTTCTTTTTTCTTAGAAAACAACAAAACTGGTTATATAAAAATAGTTTTTACACTGATACATAAACATAATATTGTATATACATACGCATATGCCAGATTTTATTTATAAATAAAAATAATTTGAATTTTTTTTAATAAATGAATCCTTTATGTTTGTTTTATTAAACGTTGCAATTAACAAGATTCTTACATTCCTCGTGGGTCGAATCACTAAATATTGTGATTCCGTCCCTCGTTTCTGGTAATCTATTCAACCTTTCTATGTTCTGTTCAATATTGTCACGTTCCTATTGAACCTTAATGTTGGGGTTTCATTAAATCACTAGTTCCAATTTATCCCTTTCCCTTTTCAATTATATTATACGAATCAAAGCAGTTCTTTGTTATAAATGTATTTTGAAAAAGTCGTATTATTTATATGTATATACAACTTATCATATATCTTCTTTTCTCAACCCGATGAGTTTTCCATAAGCACCTGAAAAGCCTCTTCACAAAATACGACGACGGATTAAAGTGGTATCTATTCATAGATATTTGAAATATATGATTTTTATTCTATATGTTAGAATTTCTTTTTGATATATCAGTAAGCCAATTCCGATTAATAATATCTTTCGTTATAATTCTATATTGCATTGTAACAAGGATATACAGGGTGACTGGTGAATTACTATCAATATTTAAGGAGCATACTCGGTACATGATTCTCATTCGAATTATGTAAAAAAAATAGGTACTTAATTTTTGACCAAATTTCCGTATAAATAAATAAAGTGTGTACACGTTCCAAGTGTTCCTAGTGTGGACGCGTGCGGCGGCGTGCTGATACAACAACACGCCGCCGCGCGCGTATGTGTGAGTGTGTAGTGTAGAGTAATCTGTAGGGTGTTCATACGATGCGTAATTAATTACACAACTTTTGGTTAACTTTACTTAGAAGTTTATTAATATTTATGTTATATTAATTTTTATTTCGTCATATATGATCGTCAAATATCACGTCCTCAAATATCGATAGTAATTCACCAGTCACCCTGTATAATGTTTTTTTAATTATTTGTTAAATTCGTTCGTGATTTTGGACTTCTCAACTATAATTACGTGTCCTTAGCCAGTTCTCAAACTAGTTGTCAACTCCGCAATCGTCAGCTATGTGTACTCATGTTGATTGATAGTATGCTAGGCTAGCGAGAACTTCAGTTAAGATTCTGTCAAATTGCTAAATTCATAACATTTCCTCACTGTCAAATCATTCGCATTAAATATAAATTCAGCGTATTCAATGCAATATATAATAATTAATATATATGTATTTAAATAATTACTTTAATATAAATAGTAGGAGATACATTTTACATTTTTTTCTTTTCGCTCAAAAAAAAAACTCGATGCAAGTTGTATGAAGCGGCTTCAGCGTTTTGGTGCCGAACCGTTTTATTGGACATGGGTTCCGTTTTCCGGTCTTAAAATTGAGATCGATGGTCCAACCTATTTTTTTTTATAAAAATCACCTCAGATAACTGGGCTATGAAAAAAAAAATTCTTGATCAGAAATTCGGTTGCCGAGATCATCTCCGTGGATGACCTGAGTCACCAGAAAAGCATTTCACTCGCTTCTCTCGCTTGACTCAATTATAACCCCCCTTCCTTTTTCCATCTGGTGTTAAAAATTAAAGTTATTTTACGATTTGAAATTATTAAAACTGTCGTGTAGTGTCTCTCATATTACGAAACCAACTATAAGTAGGTTAAACATATTTTTGCAATGACTTAGAATATCTTGTTCCTCAGAAAATACGAAACTCTATTTAACTAAAATTTCAAATATAAATTTATTACTTTTACTATATAGTTTAAGAAAAGATCTACAAAGTAATGAATGAGAATATTATTGATGGAAACGGAATGAAAAAATATACATTGTTGTGAGGAATAATATTTTGAGCATTTGTGTTTAAAGTTACTAATTAGAATTACTTGGTTTTAGTCGCCAAAGGACATGCTTTGAACATATTTCGTCATTAATGATAAAAGACGAAAAATTACAGACAAAGAAATGCAAGTAAATATTTAAATAACAAGGTTAAGTGTGTAGGATGCTTTCCTTAATGTCCTAATTTATATTTATTTTAGTTATTTACGCGAGGTCGCCTGTCAAGGGAACTTGAAAGAGGCAGTGAAATAATTCCTATGATTTAGCGATGTCACATTATCCCGTGTAAACAACGAGAATGATAAATACTTTCAGCTATTTATTCAGAACAAACATGTCCCATGCGTAATACAATTACGGCTGAGACACAACACTTGTATTATTCAACGTCTATCTGTTGGCTTTCTTATGTTATGAGTAGTTTAATAATTCTTAACATTTAATATGGAACAAGGCTCGATGGTAAGAAATGTTTATGACCTGGCAATTCTCTTAATATTATTAAATTTTGTGAGCACAGCAATATTTTTATGTATATATTCATTTTATACGGATGTGACACTTTCAATAATAATTATTAAATGTACAAGAAAAAAGCAGGACTACCCAGTATTAAACATAATTAATCAAAGGTAAAATTTTAATTTAAAATACGACAGATATCCTACAATAATATTTTAAAACATCCTTTGTGTCGGAACATTGTACAATTGAACGGAATAAAAAACTTATTTTATGCAATACAATATTAATTGTATAATTTCCATTCCAATATCGAATAACAAAGAGGCTTTGAAGCGGATAATTTCTCATTTCCAATCATTATCAAAACAACCGCCAATAAATTGTTTTCCTGTCTCGTTTACAGGCCATATTTCAGAAGCACTGCCAGTAACAGAGTTTCTATTAAATTTTTATTGTGAAAGCTTTATCTAAGTTCAAAGATCTTTTTGACCATTATCTTTTTGTAGTTCGACTGATATTTATTGCTGTGAGAATGACGTGTTTATTATTGTAGCTTACATGGTTTTTTATTTTGCTTTTAGTGTTTATTTTGAATGGGAAAAATATTATCATTATGTCATGATAATTAACTTTTAAAGGATTTTCTAATAATCAAAAAGTATTATTTTATTATTCTATTGAAAGATTTATTTCCGACAACATCAATTGCTTTTAGTACTATGTGAAATCACATATTGGAAAATGATCTTAATAGTTATAGATATTGACTACTAATTAAAGACTTAAATATTTTTTTATCGAAGAGACTAAGGATGATAATTACTTTATTTTGTTTAAGTGAAAAGCCGCACATTGAAACAAGTAAAAGATATTTAAAAATAGTTCTTCAAAACAACTAGAAAATATATCATATTACACGACCAGTCAACTGGTTATATATCTAATTAAGAAATTACTTTTTATTCTTAAGTGGGTATTATGTCCTAGGAATGCTTTAAAGACAAACACGCGAGTTTTAAATAACATAATTACCATAATATAAATGTGGCTAATTTGCACTTTTATGCTGTACTCTTGCGTATTGTTACTTAGCAAGCTAATTAGTACAGTATAGCAGTTTACATTTTAGAGCAACTAACGTGTGAGCTTAAAACAGAACATAATTTTCCTCGTATAAGTAAGTAAAATTAATGGTTAAAGTTAATTAAGGAGTACATAATTCTAATCACAGCTTTAATTTAAGCTGTCTTCGGGAGGATTCCGGTACAAAGGGCGATACTTAAACCCTATCAATTCAGTTTAAAAGAAATTCATGTTAATGAAGAAATATGGAGGGTGTTTCCAGAATACGAAATGACTCTCTGTTTAGAAGTAAACAACGGTGATTGTGGAATAACGTGGTCGGAATTATGATTCAATGGGGTAAGTAAATGGCCCGAGTCCGATTTGCTGTTATAAACGATCTAGTGAATGTGGGAATCGTATTGTGAAAATATTTCAGCTGTTTTATGTACAGTTCTCTTTATTGTATGTACCTTCTTCAGACAATTAATCTTTAAATATTTCTTTACTTACGTAATTTCCTTGATATGTATATTTAATATCAATAATACTTACATCAATAAACCAAGTCTGTACGCCATGAAATATATATGTACATAATAAAAGAAAAAAAAGTATACAAACTTTTACCCACATTTTTTACACAATAACTCGACAAATAAATCTATTGGTACGAGATTTCCATTATTACCATATTAACTTTGCTCGATAAAAACTTTTCCTTCTTGCCCATATATCGCGATTGTGTGTGCAACTTTACGACTATTTTGGCTCATATATTGAAAGAGATATTTAACGTTCAACGCTGTTTCACATTCGCTTTATTTTACCAAATTCATGACATAAATTTTCTTAAACTGACACAATTTAAACCAGAATTATAATGTCACCAACATACTGGATGATAAATTATATTTTACAATTTGAAATGAATAAGAACTATATAAATATAGATTTAGTATAAAAAGCTGTGTTATTTTTAATGTTTCTCTAGATTCTGCGAAATTCTATGCTCTAAAGCTAAATGTTTTACTTCGCCAAGCTAGGAAAAAAAAGTATGATTAAATAAAAATCGTTTGGTTGTTTTTTTCATTACTGAGATATAAATTCACTCAAACTTGTCCATTTATAATACAAGGTGGATAAAAGTTCGTTAAAAGTAACATATTAAACAATTTTGTCCGATCGTCAACCATACAATTTGCTGACCATATTAAGCCCATTGAAACGTTACCTTTTTTTAGGTCTTACCGTGCGGTTTTCAGAGGAGTAAATTTTTTTGACGTGTAAGGGCCGTATTTATAAGCTTTAAGTCGTGCTGGTGAGGTCAATAATTTTGTAGCTCTGCCAACATCTTTGAAAAGCGGTTCCTAAGATTTAGCGCTATATCTCTTGAGATACTAACTATAAAGACAAAATTTTAAGGAGTTATTTGTAAAAAAAACCTTTATTCACTCATTTGTAATTGTAAAATGCAAGCATTAAAAATATTCATTTAGTTAATAACAAAGAAAAAATCTATTTTAAATGTAACTTTGCTATGGATTAAGCTAAATTGTAATTATTTAATGTTTTATATCGTGATTCATAATTTTATTGAAAATACATTTTTAACATATTCAACTATATATTTTTAATGCTAATATCTTAAATAGAATAATAGAGAACTTTACAAGCTTATTATGTATATTAAAGCAAAAAAAACCTTTGACATATCCCACGACTGATGTTTTTGCTAGAAATCAATGTCAAGTTTCTTTCATGCTCATATCGAACAGTACTAACATAGAATGGTAAATAAGGAACAAAAAATCTATCAATAGAAATTATAATATAGGTATTTATTTTTAAAACAAACACAATAAAACGATTACAGAATTATTGAACTTATTTTTATTCAACAAAATTCACAAGCATTTGCTATTGCGTTAGAATATTGAATCCCAAAAAACCCGTAAAATAATGGCCCATTACTGTAATAGCCGCAACGCTGAAAATATGCCGATAACGGGAACGTACCCCACATCATCCACTCATCTATTATGTAAGCCAGTTACAGAGCTGAAGCACGTAAGTTTGATAGATATCACTCAAACAGAAACTTTACGGAAACGAAGCTTTGAACATGTTATACTTAGCTTCTCTTTAAGACTTAGCTTAGAAGGCTAATTAGGTATAATTGAGTCAAATGAAAATGTAGTTTGCATAATTATTTGGCAGTTTCACGCTTCTGTTTGGCAATTTTTGTGAATACAAACTCCAATTAGTGCTTGGTACAAAATTGAGACACTTTTTAAGTAGGTAAGTACTTTCAAGTAAATATTTTTTGTAACGTTATCAAACTGAGCACATTTTTACTTTTGCAACTGTGATATTAAATTTTATGTAAATTAAACGAACTTTTTGCGGAACTATCAAACATAGTTTTTAATTTACAGTAATTTCATATAGAAAAGTAATTTTTTTGTGTACTTTTATAGTGGCTAATTTAAATCAAAAATTCAGTTTAGTTCTAAAGAATCTGCGATACTCTAACAAAGCAAGTGAAGTAAGAACTAATTCGTCATTATTTATGTTCTGCTTATCAATTTTGGCTATACAATCATTTGTTTATAAAATAAATAATATATGCAGATACATTTCAAGCAAACCGAAAACATAAACTATTTTTTAAGTTTTTAAAATAAGAATATACTTCTTACGAAATTTCAAGAAAGATTATGAAAGCATCATATCAATATTCAAAAATATTAATAATTCAAAATATTAGCGTGGTGTATGGGTTGTTATTTTAAAATATTTATCTCAAAAATATATTCCATATATAACAAACAAAGAAATTTTACCTGCATACTATACAATATTAAAAATTTAAAAATTCATCTTTGAACGAAGCAATATTTTAACTTTGTTCTGGACAACATTACGACAAGATTAAATCTTGTATAATGTGATCTCGTTGAAGTTAATATTTCAGAGGAATAATAAAATAAATGAATAAAAGTATATATTTATTTATTTAAAGTACTTATATACATTTATTGTTACTTAGACTATGTTTTGGAAACAAAAATTAGTGTTTTTCACGTATGTACTATATTGTACACATTTTGAGTGGCGTGATTATTTTAAATGTTGAAGTGAATTTGATTCCACGAAATATGTTTAAAAAAGAAAGACAAACGAAACTTATATTTGTGCCTACTAAGAGTTAAGTAATTGATTTATATGTAAAATTAAGTTTATAATAATTATTTTTATAGTAAAATTTTCTTTCTATCTTTAATTGTAAGTTTATATTTATTCTTATGGATATTCATTCTCTACATAATAATATTTATTTTAATATATACGTAATGATATTAAATTCCATATGACAAGCTATAAATTCCTTAAAATATAGTGATAGTTATTTAAAAAAAAAATATAAAACTATTTTCATTGCCTAGGACTCAAACAGTATTGAATATAAACATATCTATATATATGAAAAATATTATATCATATCTACAATATAAACGAATGTTAGGGTACTCGTTGAACAGATTTCCATTCCTCATAGCCATTTTATAGGATTCTTAAGATTTTATGAGACCAATTTGAGAACTAACTCAATCGAAAACAATATTTGAAACAGGTAGTGCTTTAACCGGATTACAGTTTGACAATAATTATTTTCGAAGTGTGATATCTGTTATATGTGAATTGTATGAGTGTATAAATTATCTTTATAGGCTTTAAATCGTCATTTGGATTATTTAAACTTTATTTACATCTGTACCCGCGGTATAGTATATAATGAGTCGCCTAGGGATTCAGCAACACCACATGTCATATTCTTACAAATTCATATAATCTGTAGTGTTTAATCTTAACAGTACTCATACGAACGAGGTCTGCGTCATATTTCACGCTAGATCAAGACAAGAGGAGATTTCCCCGAGGATACGCAAGGTCGTGTCGTATTTCTATACGAGTACACTCTGATAATGTTACAAATTACACTATGAATAATATATAAGATAACAGTATTCTTTGTTGTAATACATAATCGACGTCCCGATTCTGTTATTAATATTCTTATACAGAAAGCGAGCGATGTTCGATAGTAAAATATTGAGCTTGACTTTGAAATATTCTTTGTTTCAGCTTCTCGTTATTAGTTTACTTTCAAAAGATTTTTTTTCTGAGGAATCCATTCTATAACATGTAACGGAGTGTAGAGTCATGTAATGTTATTATTATAATACTTCATAAGATTTTAAATATGTAGAATTGCAAAGATAGTCATTGCCATAAAACATTGAAAGCCAATTCAAACTTATATGTTCCTGTTTTGTAATATCCCAATTAGGAACTCCTAATAAAAACACCTTTGGATCCTCCAATAATAATGTCAATTAAAGTCACGTAAAAAAATATATAGTCAACAGTCCAATCGATACACAACCAAGGAAATTTATTATTCTTACTATTCACCCAACCTTCTAACTTTCTATTTCGATACTTTTCAATTAGGAACAAGCTAAATATTATCCATTCCAAATATCAGAAGCTAGATCCAAACTTTAATAACAAACAAGAATCACATACAAAACCAACACATTCAAAATTCATACGGCGGAAAGTCATTTCTTGAGTCTCATCAATCTTCCTTACTATTTGTTAAAGTGCTAGCGTGAGTATGTTACGTGGAGGCAACTGATATGGTAATTATGCAAGTTTGTTTCGTGATGTTTATCCATTTATTATATAGATTAGAAGGTGATGAGCCTTTACTACTCGGCATCGAAGTGAAAGTTTTAATTATCCTTATTATAACTTGTTCTTACTCGATTAACTTTTATATTGTTCAATATTTATATTGATATATCATAAGAATAACGCTAAGACCTTGAACACTTCATTATTACAAATGAAAAGTGTGTTTTCATAAATTCTATTTATCAAAATGTTTGTACAACGTGAACAAACTGAGATATTTCAGATATCTAATGTTTGTTCAACGTTAAGTGGTTATGACAATCGAATAGGACAACTTAAATGTTATTTCTTCAAGATAAAAGTTGAAGTTAAATTTGTTTAAGTAAAAAGGTCACCCGAACCGGCACTAAAAAGTTTTAACTTTAAATCAAGTTAAAGCAGAACAATTTTAAATTCGTCGACAACTGATAAAAGAACTTTCAATATATAGACGGGAACCCTTCAATGGTGGAACTAAAAATTCACCTCGGAGCCAAAAGCTGACAAGTGCTCTCAGACATTTCACTGTAGGATTGGCAAAACTGCAACTTTGAATGTTGCAGCAACGAATTGTCGTAGTTTGTTTATTATCTCTATTTCTAGCGCTATTGTTAAAAATATAATAATGAACTTAGATTTTGACAATAGTGCTGTATTGTTAGTTCATTGTTTTTTTTTCCTTTTAACAATCCAGTGTTCTAGCAATAAATACCAACATCGCAATTATTATGCGGATTGCAGTCTTTTTTAAATTTATGGATTTGTTTATGTATTGGAGCTTTATTAGATTTGGCCATTCGGAACAATTCGGTGACGACGAATGGCTTGCCTGATAATAGCTTTATTAACATAATATTTAAGCGGCTTTCATCGGAATTTCAGATGACTATAGCACGCTTTGTTGGGATTATGTTAATATAATGGAACTTGCTAGGTGCTTGCTTATTCCGTTCCCTGTAAACAAATATTCTGATCGTTTTTTTTTGTCTTACAATTTATACAGTATTATAATAGCATTGTCTAATATTGAAATGATGAGGGAAAAATAATATTTTTACTACATTTACCTTTAATTAAAAAATTCTTTAAAATAATATACTCTCTTTCTAAGGTATAAAATTAATTGTTTTTATTCATTTAACAATTTGGGTGGGTTTTTATATGTAAGTAGAAGAAAGTAATATGAATAATTTAATATTCATTATACAAATACAGTTCGCTTTTAAACTTTATGGTTTGTTTAAACTATTATTATTAGATCATCATAAGCCTAGGTGATCACCCAATAATGGAGATGTGCCTCTACTAACCTGTCTTTTTAACCAGGTCCTGCGTCCTAACGATATGATCTGGTGGTTAGTCAATCTGGTAGGCTGTCCACCTAACCTTATACATACGTTATCGTCTTTTGAGTACCTATAAGTCCCATAGGTCGTTGGTCTTTCGAGCTTTTTGTCCATACGGTAGTCGTTTTAGCGTCACGGCTTTATTACTTTTTTATTTATTTTTTATGAATTTCTTCGTTTTTGATTCGATAACGTAGTAAAACTTTCAGATTAATATATAGTTAGTGACCTTAGCTCTAATCCATATAGGATCGGTAGAAATACCCTTTGGTCAAGTACTGGTGCCTTGAGCTACCGCGTTAAATTTGACGAAACGATGTCCTACAATTTTATGAACACTTAACTCACTGGAGGATGGACTTTTGGACTAACTGTGTAGTATTGACGAAGTATATGTATTTTCAACGCTTACTCGAAAATACCTAACATAGCCCGGAATAGGGTCTTAGTATTATTCATATCCATTTAGGTCAAAAAAAAGAAATATTTATTTGTATACGACTTTCAATAAAAAAGCCCTTCCATTCAGCAAAATTCAGTTCAGTTTGTAAAACATGTCCTAAATCAATCAATACTATCTAAATTATTATCATGTAAGCAAATTTCTGAAATGTTATTAATGCATATTATAAAGCAATTAATATAGATTATGAAGCAAATACAGGTTACAAAATAGCAAACCAATTCATTTAATATAAAACTTATTTAAATAAATTAATAAGAAAAATAAATATGTGATTTTTTTTCACATTTATGTATGTAGTACAATTATATTTTAGCTCATAGTCATAAAATTAACACACTTACCTATTCAATAACTTAAACCAATACAATTTTGTTCTATCAATCCTTTGTCCAATCTTTTGTTCGATCCGTAAATAATTGTATGTAGGTACACAAAAACTGCAAGTATAAGATTTCTAACATCGATTTTTATATTTTTCAGGGGAAAAAATAACCGACTTTCATAAGTTCCCGTTCGGAGCGTTATCTTAACTAGAAAGTATTTGAAAAGATCTAGCGATACGACAATCGGAAATTAATAATGTTTCAAAGCTTGTCGAGTAAATATACTAATGTAGATACGATATATATGTATGTATATACAAGTTATTCCGTTACCAAATGAACAAATATTTGGAAAGATGTATAAACTAAATTCCACTCCATTGATGTATGAGGGAAATATATAATTAATTAATTCTCAAGCATATTAATTATTCATGATATCTGTTTGTACTCCAACTATTCCATTTATAGTTAACTGAGCTTATTATATCAAAATGTTCATTTCATAGTGTGTGCAGTTAAACTATCTTACTCTTGAGATCACTGAAGCATTGCATGCATAGTATATACATGTACACAAGCTTTGGTTTCACCAAATAGGCGATCGAGTCGACATTATAAATTACTCACCGTAGAAGCCAAATGTGGTTTGTATATTACTAGGTTGTAGTATTATGAATAGCTTACGTCATCTTTTCTTCTTATTAATATTATATACTTTTTTACATATATCGTATGCGCATAAATCAGTTAGCTATTTCTATGAATATACACATAGTTTAGATTTTCAAGTTTAAAACTAATTCTTATTAGATTTCTTCAAAAATTTCTCGAACCGGCACATGCTGGGGGAGTAGCCTCCGTGACTGAGCAAACTTTGAAACTAGTTTGCAGAGACTAATAAACATCTATCCTTGGGAGCGTGAGTAGCGACTGTGATGATGAGTGTAGTGTTTTAAGATGCTGGTCTCTTCAAACGGAATAGTGATTCTCAACAACAAGATCACCAAGAGAAAAGATTAAGAGGACCAATTTAACTTATAAGAGGCGAAACCTCACTTTGGAAACCTAGATGTCTTCCTGAGGATAAACACTACTACATCCGAAGAAGGATGAGAACACCCTGTTGTAGCTGATGAAGCGTTTTTGGGGTTGTATCAAAGGTTCACCTTCGATAGCCATTTACATACTGTAAAGCTTGAAACTGTGTCCTTATGGGGATTTTACATTCCTAAGAAAGCATGTCATGATGAATGGTGGTAGCGTTTTCACAGTTTCCTTAAACTACCAACCCTCCATTAGTTCTATAGAAATAATGTATCTACTTAAATAAATATTTATCGTCCTTTTAAGATAATAAATAGTAGTAGCAGGGAGTAAAATATGTTCATTCTCTTTTATTCTATTTATCTAACAAACTATTAACTGAAGACAACGGACTAATTGACTTAACAAACAATAAATTCTCCATCCAAGATAAAAAAGCAACGATTTTCCATTACGGATACTGCGATGCATAAATTAAAGTGCTGCTAGTAACAGATAGCCTCTCCACTGTATTTTCTCATTCTCTCTCAGCCAGTTGGCGGGACAACAGGGAACATGGAATGGAACGGGGCTAAAATGGGACAGTAACGGGACATGTAGTATATACAACTACGGGGGGGCTCTGGACGAGATGTTTTATCCTGGTCCGTTCATTCTTAAGTTGCATCGGATACTTAGATGTTCATATAATAATTAAGATTTTTTTTCATTACAAACTTTTTCAACTTGGTCAAATATAACGTAAGTGATGGCATAATAAGAGGAAATTCATTTGTAAAATATATAAAATAATAAATAAATTTAAGGTATTTAGAGCGAGCTTCAAAGGTCAATGATTGCAATATCATAAATAATCTTGCTGAAAGTTTAAATGATCTAACAATATATGTAAAGATATGTAATATCAAAAAATTCATGAAAAAAGGACTATTATAGAAAGAGTCTTCTTTTCAGTGCCGATGACACAAGTGGTGGCAGTGGCTGGTGAACCGGTGTATTTGCCGTGTGACATCGCTACACAGGATGAAGAAGATGCAGTGCTTCTGGTGCTGTGGTATCGAGAGGATCTGGGCACGCCTATATACAGGTAAGAAAGAAATGTTCAGAGCTTTATATACTCCTACACTACAGGATATATACTCCTTGAAGTTGAAGCTCCTCTCTCTACAACGCGATGGACCCGGCACCCGCACGGTGAATCCATTGAATGCTAAGAGGTTTCGTCTCCGTTTCCTAGTAACCTTCATTCCTTCTTAGACATCTATTTTGATAAAACATTTCTGATTCTCGATCCATTGAATATTTTTACAAAACTCATAATTTTTATGAAATATAAATGAATGTTATCTAATATTTGATGTAAGTTCACTTTATAAAGCCTATTCGCAGATTATAGAGTGTTATTAATCCCAGAGGAAGATAGTTAAATGTCTGATATGAAAAATAACTGCCAGTGCTAGGTATAGTAGGCTATTAGGATAGTTGTCCGATTTCTATGATCTCGTTTGCTGTACCACATCAGGAATAATAGTTACAAGGTTAAAATGTATGTATAACATAAAGACAGAAGAACCAAATTTAAATTTGTTTTTTATAACAAAAAATAACTTGTCCATTGCTATTATCTTCTATCATAAAGTTATTTTTTTATATTAGAACATTTCTATATTAAAAAAAAAAAAACATAAAATGAAGACGTATTGTAAACACAAACAATTTGCTTATAACTTATTAAAAAGTGGCGTTTACAACAAATTACTTTATTACTACAATTTCTAGATAAAGGGCTGATGAAGCGAGCAAATAAATTTAGTCAAAAAGATATTATTTTGAAAACTAAGATATTGGATATTGATAGTAACATTGGGTCTTTTTTATTGAATAATTTTTTTTAAAAGTTAATCTCCAAATTTTCATAATTATTAACACAGAGACAACATAACAATATAATATTTTGTTATCTTTTAATGAAATTGAAAGGACAATTTTTTGTATTACAATAAGACATTATTAAAGATATAAACACTGTATTAAATATGAGACCTTCTGCTTTCATTTAGCAAAAATATATTAATATAAAAAGAAACTTCGTATTCTTTTTAATTTACCCATAAAGAGAATTTCTTGCAAGACTTTGACTTGTTGTATCATTTTCCGACTTGTATATTTTGTTTAAAATGTTTATACTATATGTAAATTAAAAACATAAAACAAAGTAACGAAATAAAATTATTTTATCGGTTTCATGTAAGAATACTTATCCAAATATATACATATAATTGTTTATAGTAAAAAAAATCTCTTGACATGTGACAAAATTTATGTCTAGCTTACATATACAAATTCTCAAATAAGACAATTTTGTTTAGGCTTGAACTTATTTAGCATCTGGGCTCCGACATTTGACCTTGACCTTAAAAGGACTCTTTCAGTATGTTATTTCATACCGTTTCTGTCAAACGAGATATTTTCTCATTATTTCATTCCGTCGAGAGCCCTTAATTCTTTATGATTGATCTTCTAGTACCTGAAGTACCAAAAAATCGTTTTGATATCAAAAAGATGGGTCCAATTATATCTCACATAAATTATTTATGTTATAAAAATATTTTGATATAAAAATTTACTGTTTAGATATTATTATTTTACATTTGTTGTGATGGTTTACAAATTGTTAGTGTACAAACCAAAGATTAGATACTGAAACATTTACATCCTAATTACATTTGGTGGCAGCGAAGGATGCAAGAAAAATCCGTTTTAGTTATAAAATATATTCAATTTGACAATTAATACTTAAATTTATCTACTAGCTAGAGCTAATTAAATCTTATAACTAACTACATCCTAAATAGGTGTCTGTAAGTCAGCGGTTGACTCCAGACTGAATATATTTTAAATCCCATTTTACACTCCCACCGATGGTGCGGTGTCCACTTCACTTTCCCATTCCCACCGATGGGACAGAGTCAGCATTCCGTACTTTATACCATTTTTATACCGTAAACTTAATATCTGGTTATGCTTACATAACATCCTTACATGCTATTTACCAAATAAAAACAATTGATACTCTTCGTTTATTTAAGTACGACTACCTTGACAACTCAATCGTCCTTTTGCTCACATTTGAATTAGTAACTGTTAGTGTTCTGATTTTTGTTAACAATACTAAACATTTTGTTTTGCGATATTTATGACGGATTAATTACAACAAATCAATAACTGAAGCAATATAAGTAAAAATATAAAAATTCCTATATTAAAATTCTTTCGAACGATTCTCGTCTTCTCGATAATTCAATTTTCTTTAATGAGCCTTAAGATTTCTAAGAAAAAATGCTTGATACTATTTATTTTCAGACTTCCTCTAGGATGTTATGTTTTTATTAAAATACCTATTAATATTTATTGAAGTGAAAATAACTTTGAAATTTTAAAACATTATAATTTATCTAAAGGAAATGTTTTATCTTTTGAATCTAGGTTAAATGGTGTGTTTTGTTCTTTTTTTATAACGATATTAAATCAAAATAAGTAAACTATTATTTGCAGCGTGGATGCTAGAGAAAAAGATTTTGGTGTAGCGGAAAGATGGTCCGACGAAAGTGTTTTTGCGTCAAGAGCCTACTTCCTACCAGAAAGAAGACCGGCCGAGCTAGGTGTGGATAAAGTTCGAGCCTCCGATCAAGGAATATATAGATGTAGAGTTGATTTTAAACAGGCACAAACTAGAAATTCAAGAGTTAATTTAACTGTTATTGGTAAGTTTAGACCTTTTAATATATTCAAAAAAGTATATCATCCTTGTTATTGAGAAATATCATTGACAGATAAAAATCTATTTGAACAAATTGTGCCGTAATATATAACGAATATGCAAATTATAATAACGGTAAAATGCCAGGAATGTAAAAATTACAATTTCATAAAAGCCTCGATCCGGATCCAATTTATTTTAAAAATTGATGGATCCAAATTGAAGTAAAATACACAGGGCAAGGCGGAATGTATGGAAAAATCAATAGCTTAAATAACTTCGGATAGCATCAACATACTTCTGCGACGGTGATAAGGTCGAAAACAGTGTAATTTTATGTGGTTTTTGTTCAAGTATATTGAAAAATTAACATGAACCAAAACTGAGCTCTAAATCCGCTTTGTGAAACTGGTTGATCCTCGAGTTATTGACAGGTTTAAAATCTGGCGCTAATCTTGTTTTGTAGACTAATACGATAATAATTATAGGTTCGGGATGAACGTTTATCCGGCTTCTAAAATATTGTCAAAGAAATAAGAATAATGTTTTTGTAACCAACTTAAAAGAAAGATTGTTTTTGTTTCCTCTTTATTTTTATGCGCAGATTTTGTTTGTTTAATATAATTGATAGTACTTTAGTTGATAAAAGATAATAGAATAACAAAAGAGAACTTGTTTGCTTATTACTGCAATTTTTTTATTCGATATAAAACTTATATATCGATTAATATTCTTATGAGATATTTGAGTGATAAAGTAACTGAAACCTGAATTATATATAACACATGATTTGCAAAAAGGCACTCTGAAATATTCCCCCATGTATATCATGTAGAAGTGCACTCAGCTTCGGCGGATAAGATTATTTAGAGCTTTCTACACAAAGTCACACTCGAATCCAGTTCACTTCACAAAGGACATATGTAGGACCAAAATGATATATGCAACTTTATGTTACACGAATAACAATTTAATTCATACACAAAGGAAGTTTTAGAATGTTCGTGCTTTATTTGGAACGTCAACTTGGACTGCTACTAAATAATAAATTTAAATACAACTAAATGTTGCTCCAATTTGGAAACAAAAATGAATTATATGAAATAGATTTATAACATAAAACAGACGCGAATTATTTTTAAGTTGTCATGGAAAAGTGATTGTTAGAATATCATATTACATCTCGAAGTTTGTTCAAGTTTTTAAAATCCCAAGTACATGTCCAACCTAAACAGTGATGTTAGTAAAGCTCACGATGCACACAGACACCCTTCATTTCTAAGCTCCTTATATATTTTTTGTTGCTATGCACTTTGTAATTTTAATGGCTAGTTAAGCTGAAAAAGAACAGCATCCAAGCATAGATATAAAATACACGGCAAACACTGCCTGGGAGCGTTTTAAATGAACTAAAGAGAAAATGAATTTGTGGCAAATGTTTTTATCTCCCAGCAGTTTATCTTCAACCCTTCTTTGGTTGGATGCCAGATGGAGTTTCTTAGACTACAGCTAACAGGCGACATTTTTAGCTCGAATATTCTACGAAATTACCCTTGCCAAGCTGTTTAGACATACTAAATGTAATGAAAATATTTTTTTATCTCTGAAACCGTCAATCATGACATAAATAACTTGACAGAATCAAAATCAAGTTTTAAAGATTACCACTTTATTTTGAACAATTATTAGTAAGAAATCACAATTTTATTTATCAATAGAGCATTTTAATAAATAACAAATAATAATTCTATTATAATGGCCTCAGAACAGAATAGAAAAAAGCGTGCATATTATTATTCCTACATTAAATATTTAAACCATATCAGATTGAGGAGTTTAATGAAAGCCATAAAAAAATTATGTAAAAACTGAGCGAAACTTACTCTGCAGTTATTTAGATGTCATCTCAAGGGTATTTTGTAGAATGTTTTTCGGACTCATATTCACATCGTATTATATTAATTTAGTTTTAAAAATAATATATGATATTTACTATATTACATAATGCAGTATACCCTCTTTTAAACGGTCGATCAAATTTATCCGATTTCCCAAACTAATATGGCAATTTTCCAATTGAATACAACTTAGGCTACACAATGTAACATACTCGTGTATTAAACTAACATGATATTTCATAAATATTTAATATAATTATTTCTTAGTGCATTTCGGTTTTTAAGAGTAAAAAATAATAACTATTATGAGTAGAATAAAATGGTTATCTTGTGTATGATTTTTTTTTAAAGATTTTTGTGTTAAAAATATAAATATTATCTTTAAAACAGTACCACCAAACAAAATGATAATAACGGACGACAAAGGCGATGTGAAAGAGGCCATCGTTGGACCCTACGTCGAGGGAGACACTTTCACGCTTAAATGCGATGTCTCTGGAGGTAATGTTTAATTTTCATAAAATTATCATCTAACCTTTCTTTATTTTTCTCTCTACCATTATTAAATTACATGCACAAAACTATGACAACATATTATTTATTTACTAAATTTTGTAAGTGAAACTGACATTTTCGGATTTTACTTAGCGTGTTTATTTTTGATTATAAACTACATACTCCCGACGTTTCGGCTACTTTTCAGCAACCCTGATCACGGGCAGACGAAATCAAAAATAAATACGCGAAATAAAATCCGAAAATATTAGTTTCATTTAAATGTGTACTCGCGAAAATCTTAGTACTCATTAAATTTTGTTCAATTTCTATGGCTTTGGTTTAATTTTATACATGTAATAAGCGGTTGAATGTGAAATAAATTAATTGGAAATGTTCAAATAGGTCGTCCACGACCCTGGGTGAAATGGTTTAGAAATGAAGTGGAGACCGACACTCCAGCAACTACACTACAGGGTAACGGCGTTAGGGGTGTGCTAAGAGTGGGCCCTTTGACCCGAGCCGATGTCAGGGCGACGCTTACATGTCGTGCCTCGAATCATTTGAGAGCACATCCTATTGAAACTACACTCACATTAGACATGAACTGTAAGTCATTTAACTATGATTTTATAAAAATATTTCGTGTATATTTTATGCAAATTACGATGTTGCTACATATATTTTTTTCATTGAATAATTTAATTGTATTTACATAAAGAAATAGATATTAAAACAGAGATTAAAAAATCCAAGTAGTGTAACTCCGGTTGATTGTTAAACTTTAACACTTGGCTACGTAGTTAAGTAAGAAACTTCTCAGCCTATAAAATGACCTAAATATTCACCGCAGTGAGAATCTGTTTCACTTCTATACTCTGAAAGTGACACCTGTCAACTTTGCTTGTTAGAAAACTTGCAAATCAGGTGAAAGAGGATAAAATGACTTCATAAATTGCTCGGATTATACAAAGTATTATAAAGATATAAATAAGCTTCCCCTAAATAAAAACAGTTTACAAAATTAGGTTTTTATATAATTTACGATTATTATATTTCTCTTTACTAAATTCGTATTTTAATCAAATCTCTTATCACAGATAAATCTTAGTTTTTTTTGCTAAAGTATTAATGTATACCAAAATAAAATAATAGTATTAATTATGTTTGCCGTATCACTAGCCAGTATTTATAACGTAACAACGACAATTTCTTACATTCATGTAGAAGTCTTAGTCATATATGTATGTAGTTTATTATATCATGATATTCTTACAGTTCCCCCCTTGAACGTACACATTCTTGGCTCGAATCAACCTCTATCAGCGAGCAGGAGATATGATCTTCTTTGTCAGAGTTCCGGGTCACGTCCGCCCGCTTCAATCACCTGGTGGAAGAATGGACACAGGATAAACAACGCTAAAGAAACGGTATTAAAGTAGCATTTCCATTGAAACATCTCACCTCCTTTAACAAGATTGTTAGACTTATCATCTTGTTTAATCATGTGCATTAATTATGTTTCTCAAGATTCTTTACAAAGATAGTTTTTGCATGAAACTCATCTGTTGAAGTTATGTCAGTTAGTTAACTGTGTTTCAATACACTTAGTTGAAATTTTAATCTGAGATAAAAATAAGCAATTTCCAATAAGCTGTTTACGAAACAACAAACTAAGGTAAGAGATTTTCAGTGAACTTTTTTGTAGAACATTATGAATATACATGAAAATAAATAAAATGTTTTTATGTTGAATACAAAAGTGTCTACAATTAAGCATAAAGAGCAAGAGCAAAGAACTTACTGTTAGGTGATGTGAACTATATACATTTGTGCAATTAATATGATAATATTGTCATTCTATCTTAAAGTAATTTATTTTGTAAAATATTTACCTCATACAATTTTCCATACCAATCTCTTAAACCCGAAGTCTATAGTACCGTTAATAAATAGCCCATTATCATGCCTAATCAATTCCCAACTTTCAAAGACAAAGCTAATTTTGCGCCAACTGAATTTATAGAGACGCCCATAATCTTTATTACCACGAGAAACAACATCGCGAAGTCAACTTAAAATAAGGGCACGTAGAAGTAATAAATGTAGATTGAATGGGACAGTCAGTGCCTTGGGCGTACTCAAACCGGTCGTAAGAAAGGACCAAAATGAGTGCAGGATATAGAAAATTTGGATAGATTCATCTGATCAAGAGAAATAGTGACTTTTAAACGAGCTCCTAACGTTTATAAGCAAAGAAGTGTAGATAATAATATACGCCTTACTTGTTGATCAATTTTGAAAACATTTTTCAAATAAAAAGTATAATACATAATGAGATCTAAGATTCAGCAACCGTGATCACGGGCAGACGAGATGTGAAAAGTAGCCGAAACGTCGGGAGTATGTAGTTTTTTACAAAAATAAAGTCGCGTAGTGTGTATAATCGGAAAAATATTAATTTCATTTAAAATTATAATACACTCAAGTTACTTTGCTTAAAAATATATATCAAAGTGCCATATTAAAACTTGTCCTTGGCTTTTTTGAATCTTATGCTTATTTAATTATTTCTTAACATAAGTATGATACACTGTTTTCAAAAATGTATAATGTTTTATTTCGGGCGCTATCAAATGGAACACACTTGGAGACGCATAATTGCATATCTTATAAGTATTTGAGTGGATATTAAATCTTCCACACGTTAGCTCGGGCGTGAACGAGTGAAAATAATCGTCAAATGCTCTTAAGAAAGACGATTGGAAATGCGTTTTGTTAAAAAGTAATAAAGTTAATGCTACACGAACGATTTAATCTATTATACGTGGTAAACCAGTAAGTCTCAATTTATAATACTACATAACTAGTGTGCGAAATGTTTTACAAGATCTTATTTAACTTGTGTCGTACATATGTAATTTCTTCAGCTAAATATTCTTAATCCAAGACGAACTTATCATTTTTAATACACATCTATAATAAGGCTAAAAAATTAGGGGCTTCTTAAGAAAAAATCGAAAAACAAATGACATCTGTCAAAATGTATTTGGCTTCTAAAGATTAAATTTCGATTTTCAAGGAGACATACAGATATGAATATTATGAATTATTAACTTATCAACTAAATGAAGTGTTTTATTATATTTTAATTAAAATATGTAACGAAACAATATATGATAATATTAATAAGCAAAACGTATTTAACTTGTTGTGTTTATAAAATCGACTTTTATGTTGTTATTTATATAACTATGAAAGAGATCATATTTTATTACTCTGGACACAGAATTTAACAGTTTCTTTTTTAATTAGCTATCTACTGATGGTAACACCACCACGTCAACAGTGTCAATACAATTAACCAAGTCCGACGCGGGCGCCAAACTCGCGTGTCGAGCGTCAAATCCTCAAATGGCATCATTACCAGCTCTCGAAGATGACTGGGTTTTAGACATTCAATGTAAGCCTTAAAATATCCAATATATATTAAAACCGTGACATATTGTTCGACTATTGTGAATGTTACTGAGCACATATTTCACTAACGTAATAGTAACCTCTATAAAATTTAATTTCCAACAGATGTGCCCGAAACGGTTGTCCGGCTCGGCACTAATTTAGACCCGACCAATATTAGGGAAGGGACCGACGTCTACTTCGATTGCATCATCAAAGCACATCCCTACGTGTACAAAGTCGAGTGGAGACATAATGTGAGTGTCATTAATATTATCATATTGACTTTGAGGCTTCACAGAAGTATGGATAACGTAAGCGTTATTAAAATTTATTATACCCACGTGGCTATAATTATAGAAGGTTTCTGTAAGATGAGAGTTTATTTTAATTAAATGTTATTTGAATCTGTATGTCTTTGATCTTTAGGATTTTTATTATGTTTCTGAGAGATGTTATTAAAGTATAAGTCGATGGATTTCGAGACAAGTGGGAGGGATGATTATGATATAATTGGATCTCAATGGAATGATGACTTCTGTAATATTAATCAAAACGAGGTGTTTAAAAATCCGTCTCTCAGAAAGAGATAATTTTACATAAAATTATATGTTTTTTCAATATACACAGAAGCAGAAAGAATATTTATTTTATATATTTTAATTTACAGTTTTACATATGTTTCGTTTTCAATACGTAATAGGCAAAATGTAATTGGGTTCAAGAACTCATTTTAACACGTTTCTGTTAGAACAGCTTTTATGTAATACTAGCTTTCCGCCCGCAGCTTCACCCGCGTGGAGTTCGGTTATATCGCGTTTCCAAGAGAACTTTCAAAAGTCTGGGATAAAAACTATCCTATATCCTTTCTCAAGGTCAACTCTATCTCTGTACCAAATTTCATTAAAATCAGTTCAGTGGTTTAGGCGTGAAAGCGTAACAGACAGAGAGACAGAGTTACTTTCGCATTTATAATATTAGTAGGGATGAAGTTATTTGCCACGTATATCAAATAATTGTTATTTGTACAGAGTAAAACACTCCACCACAACGTGGGTCAAGGTATCATCATCAGCAATCAGTCGTTAGTTCTTCAAGGCGTTGGCAGACGAACAGCTGGCAACTATACTTGTGTTGGTTTCAACGCTGAAGGTGACGGCGAGAGTAAACCGTTTTCATTGGATGTTTTATGTAAGTAATTTATCTAATTAGTAGTGTTATTACTCTTATAATAATGTTATTTGCGCTTATTTAAATGAAACTAATATTTTCGGATTTCTACTCGCATTTTATTAATTTTAATAAACTACATACTCCCGACGTTTCATAAGTAACAAGTTTCGAAAGTAACATACTTTGCGGCAACCGAGATCACGAGCAGATGAAATGATCAGATTTTTTAAAATACGTGAAGTAATCCGAAAATAAATAATTTAAATGTCATTTAAATTTTATACTATGATTGACATAAATTCATTGATTGCTTATAGCAATTAGTTTGATTTTACAGAAATTCTATATATAGTGTGCAATAAAGTAAATTAATAAAAAAATATTAAATTTATTTAGTTATGTTATTGACCTCAATTTTTGCAACTTTACAACTGACGTTGACTTTAATTGCATTTCACTTTATGTGTATTATTTAAAAGTGGTTACATTTTTAATTTATTAAATCCGTTTACAACGTGACGTTGGCGGAAAATAATATATAATTTTAAATGAAGGCCAACGAAAGAACTGTACTACTTAAATGTTTATTTTATTTTTCAACTTAACTATGCATAACAATATTTAAGGCATTTGCGTGTACACATTTGAATGAAACTAAGTTTTTCAGATACGACACGTTTATTTATAACAAAATTTTTACATGTTCTATACATTTCGGTTCCTTTATAGCAATTAAGTTCAAGAGGAGAAGAGATGAAAAAAATCGTGCACATGACGAAATAGAATAGTAAAAATAGTGTAGATCAATAAACTTAGTTTCATTCAATTATTATTGTAATATTTAATTTTAAAATATAAACAACAACATCACTATATTGCTTTTGGTTGATATTTAAAAAGCTGCAGTAGAGTCTGGTAGAGCTTCTTATTACGACCACATCTGCTGTTCTTATAAAAACTTTAATATGAAATTCTGTTTAAAACAATATGTACAGTATATATTTATATTGAAATAAAACCTTTATACTATAGAGTTTCTTTTGTTAGTTTTCAAAAGATATAATCGTTTTTGTTTTCACTGCCCAAGGGACCCATTCCAAAATTAACTTCGTCCTTTTTTCCTTATATTTCTTTTAGTTATTTATTCGATATCATTTCTATTATAATTGCCAATCTTTTCGTTCTATATAGTAAGATAATCGTTTCATAATCTGGCTGTAACTAAATTGAATTGTTTAGGATATTTCTATTGAAATCGGAGAAGAATTTAAGTAATATATATGTTATTTTTTTCTTAATAATAAAAAACAGATGCACCTACATGTCGGAGTTCTCAGCAAAGGGTTCACGGTGTGGCGAAACAGGAACGCGCGCATATAACTTGCCACGTAGATGCTAACCCCCCTCAAGTCAGCGTAAGTATAAAAGTATTCACACATGACTGACTAAGTTTAATAATATACACATCACAGTAAGGATAAAATTGTGTAAACTTTTTGTTATATATTATATTTAAAACCCAATAATAATATTATTACGTATATAAATGGGATTAAACTTAAAAGTAATCCCTGAAATGTAAAAAATCCTTAGCAAGGTTTATGATGAGATATAACAATCGAAAGAATTATTGTAATTGTCAGAATTATAAGTAGGTATTAAATTTTTAATCACAATTAATTTCGATTATTAGCAAACAATAATTCTTGTTTTGCTCGTCACAGAAACTTTCCTCTGTGATCAGCGACTTGTACCTTCTCGCCTAACTTATTACCAAAGTTATAAATGAGTTATGAATTTATACGGAAAATACATCCCACATAAGGAACTATATTAAGTTTATGTAGAAAGAAATAAATTTTCTTAGAGGCTTTATTTTTAATTAGCAGAATAATATAAGAAATTGATTCCATGGAAACCTTACTGTGAATGACAATTTGTGAAAATTAATTAGTAAAAGTAATTTTATGTTATCAAGCAACGAAATTAATATCAATTAATGGTATCTTTAAAATTTACTCGAGACTCGATGAATTTTGACGTTATAATTAATTTTCGTATCGGTGTTACACTGATCAATTTTTTTGTTCCTTAATAATGGAATAGCCTAAAAAATAATTGTATTAAATTTTTATGTAATTTCTCCTTCACTTCTACAAATGATGGAGTACAAATAGTACTTTGAGTATATATAAACTTTAGAAATAGTATACCTCTGAATCAGAAAATTGATAGCCACGAAACAAAAGTAACAATACCTATTACCTATTATATGTTAACTGTCTCTCCGTTTAATATTAATAAACTGAACTGTATTTTATTAATAAAGCATACTTTATTATATTATAAGAGGAAAGATTTATTGTATAGACTCAACTTTAGTAGTCGATAAAAAAGACACGATGAAAGCAACTATACCATAATACTAACATTAAAGAACATTATTTAAACTAAAATGAAAAGTAAAATCAATTTTAATCTATTATACATATATTTATATAAATAAAAGAATACAAACTATATACTGTTTGATGTTCTGTTAACATCGCAATTTTTTTTTAAAGATTTATAATTTATATATCAATAAATTCGACTCGAAATTGTCGGAAAATCCCCAGACCTACTTATCCTACGCCGTAATGTAATGTATGTTTTTGGAAATGTTACGCAGAAAAGCGTAAAAAAGTATTTTTATTAAAGATTACATTTAAAAATAAGAACAAATAAATATATTGAAACATTTTGAGCACCAATACTTTACAATGTCGTTTATTTTTACTAGTTCCGTTGGACGTTCAACAATACGGCGAACAGTAACGAAGTTAGCGATACTTATGTGTCAAGATCAGGAACTAGTTCCACGGTCACTTACACTCCTCATACGGAGATGGACTACGGAACTCTTCTCTGCTGGGCTCACAACCGCATTGGGAAACAACGGGTTCCCTGCGTTTATCATATCATTGCTGCCGGTAAGACTCAATTTATAACACCATACTATTTAATACAAATCAATCTTTGAAGTGACGAGGGCGCTGGTTCGATCCTGGCGAGTACCAATGTGAATTTTTCGAGTCATATGTACTTTCTAAGAGTATTTAGACATCACTGATTAAGCATTCCTAATGAGGGTTGATGTCAGGCAGGCGGATCGTAAAAACAAATAGCCAAAATTATTCACAAAATGTAAAGCAGACCCTGGCTAAAGCTGGGAAATTGCAAGGTAGAAGAAGAATCTTTGAAGCGTCGATAATCAATAATTTATACATAGATGTGTTATATATGGAATAATCATTTTCATTAATATACGACTTTCATTATTATGCCGTATCTTCATATGATTTAATGTTAATAGCTCGATTCGGTGCCAAGTATTCTGCTTGAGATTTGTTATCCACCAATATATAACTGAGTATTGACACATATAATTTCTGGTATAGAATGATAAAGAAAAAACGTATAGTTAAATTAACTCATGCTATAGAGTATAGGTGATGAATAAAAATAAATCTAATTTAATATCGGATACATTTTATATTAAATATAAATCTTTGAAATGTGAAACTGGGTTATAACGGTAGCACATCTGACATACTGTTTCGGATAAAGGTTATCTTTTAAATATATAGCCCGTTTTATGTCCTCCTTTAATCCAGACGGGTCGCGTGCCAAGTTTCCCAAAGATTAATCACACATCTGATACAAATTGTTATAAAGAGACATCCTTTTACAGGCGATTTTATTAGAAAAGATAATAATATAAATAGAAAATATTATTTATATGGTTTTAATTTGAAATATAAATAACAGGTCGGCCAGATCAAGTGCATAACTGTACAGTAGTTAATGCTTCACTGACATCGTTCGGAGTTCGATGCTCGGAAGGTTTCAATGGTGGTATGCCTCAATCGTTTCTGCTAGAAGTGAGAGAAATTGTTACACAAGTAAGTGAATATATAAGATATTTTTCATTAGGATTTTATAAAACAAAAGATGTCTTGGCAACAATTATGAAAGGTATATTAGAGATTGGAATTTTCGTTTATTTCTTTAATATTAAGACAATTCTAGAATTGTAAAAAAAAGTTAAAATAAATTTTAATTAGTTTATTATCCCAATTGACTTATTTTAATAAGTTCTATATAATCAAGGCGACAATGTCATCGAAGTTATTATTATATTCTTAGTTTCAAACTATTCCTCAATACAAATTTGAGAGTTATTCCCAAATCAGTCGTTTTGGAACTTCTTAATTCATACACGTTAATCAATATGAGTATGTCAAAGTTTTACAAACTTAAAACTAAAGAACTGGTTATATTTTGTATGATGATGTAATTTTTTATTTAAATAAACTATTGGGAGAATTTAAAATATTGAATATTGGGGACAGGAACTACTAAAACAGGATGCTTAGTTACGACAGTAACGATTTTAAACGTTTGTAAGAGTCTGGAACTCTCAATTTTACATATCTCTCTAAATTATCCCTACTAATATTATAAATGCGAAAGTAACTCTGTCTGTCTGTTACACTTCCACGCCTAAACCACTGAACTGATTTTAATGAAATTTGATACAGAGATAGAGTAGACCTTGAGAAAGAACATAGGATAGTTTTTACCCCAGACTTTTGAAAGGTTCTCTTGGAAACGCGATATAACCGAACTCCACGCGGGTGAAGCTGCGGGTGGAAAGCTAGTTTTGAATAACTGAAGTCTACTTTTCCATCAGGAAATAGTTGCCAACGTTTCGAGCGCAGTGCCAAGATTCACAGCCGTAGGTCTTGTACCAGGCCGTACCTATGCAGCGGCTGTACTTGCATATAATGCGAAAGGCCGTGGGGACCCATACCCCTTGAGAGCAAGTACCCTTCGTCCACCAGAGAAACACCATGTACATGATAAGAGTTTGGGTGTGTAAAAATAACATTAATCCTACTAATATTATAATTGCGAAAGTTTGTGAGTGTTTGTTTATGTTTGTTGCTTTTTCACGCTCAAACGGCTGAACCGATTTTGATAAAATTTTGTATACAGGAAGCTGACGTCCAGGAATAACATATAGGCTACTTTACATCCCGGAAATCCGAAGACACCGTGGGGCGCAGCTAGTATATAGATATACCTGAAAATAAATTACGCAGTTTTATTCGCAAATTTTATATCATTCTGACTAAAGTACAAATGCAGTCTGTCAAATAACTCTTTTATTTGTCAATGTTTAATAAAATGTGAAAATTTTGTAGATTTACCACGAACGGCCTTTCAAATGTCCGGAGCTATGTCAGCGGCTGTGGGAGGTGGTGGCGTTCTTATGGTGGTTCTGGTATTATTTATGGTGGTGGTGCGTCAGAGATGTGCTAAAAGGAAACCACGTTCAGCCCCACCACCATCACAGCCAGCGTCACCAGATAAACTACGTGAAAAAGATGACAGCGAAAGTGACGATAGAAACCCGGATATTATACCTTCCGACACAGATCATAGTTTACAGGTAAGTTTCGGAAAAGAGATTAGTAAATATTTATTTGGTAAATCAGAGACAAACATACAAAATGAGTATTGACATGAACACATCTGAAAGATTAATTAATTTAGTCTGAAAAATACGAGTAAATGGAAAGACGGTATTAGTTATATCCCATACTAATGTTTTGTAAACGTTGTTTAAATATAGAGATTTATTTGTTTTGTAGAACGTGATAATCTCAGCATTTAATGTACTGATTTAATATAATTACATTTTTTTATAGATTTAGAACTAATAAGTGTTGATGTTCTATGTAAAAAAAAAGATGAACAACTGTGATTAATTATTTATTTTCAGAGGAAATGCTTACACTATAATATTTAAAGTATAATTCAGATAATAAATCTTTACGAAGTGGTTAATTTTAAATATTATTACGATACCAGGTAGAATATTTTCGTCAGCAGCAAGTATCCACTATCTCACCTCCGTCACGGGCGCGCGGTTCCATTGCCGGCGTTCGAGCATTGCCCGGGTACTGCGCCCTTAGAACCGTAAGGGATACGCCTGTGAGTGTCTAATAGATTTGATTATATAACTACAATTAAATAGAATTATATATTCATCATATATATGTATATACAATCATATATAGTTGCTGCTACAGTACTAGAAAGTCCGATTTAATCGTGGAGTGCCTCTTAAAGCCAGCTCATCTTGTATCATATTAAAAATTTACACGTTGGATTCATTTGTATAATATCATGAGTAACTTTGACATTAATAATAGTGGTTATTTAATTTATTTTTATTATTTTTTATACTCATTAAAGGTAGCAATGTTTTATTCGAGCGTCGTCAATTTATTTAGATTGTGTCTTCTCGGGAGTGTTGAATAAACATGGCATGTTTTAAAGCTATTAGAAAAATACATCTTAATATATTTTTTGCTAGTATTTTATGACCTTTGAGAGTAATGCATGTTTGGCGATGAGCATTCGTGACAATCCTATTAAGACTTGGTATTATTTTGTTCATTTTGTTGAAGTTTCATTCTTTTATGTACTAAATGTTACATATAGTACTATGTTCTCAGATATTTGAGAGTATAGCGTGTTATAGAATGGCACGTTCGTGAGTACCCGTTGTTGGTTAGTCTTGATTATTATTATATGTCGAAATTGTGGATCCTTTGAAGATCTCATAGTGTTTAGTATTGTGCTGGTAAGACGTGATTGAAATAGGCAGTATATTTATTTTTCTAACTATTAACATGATAGATGTTGGGCAAAAAGTAGATTAGATAGATTTTGTAGTTATTTATGTTTAACTTTGACCCGCACGTCGCCAAGATTTTTTTAAAAACTGATAAGGACTGACGATATATTTAAATGTAAATATAATTATATTATTTTTTTTCACATCTTACCAAGCTTGCATTTAACGCTTTTTGCATTAATCTGTAATTTATTAGCTTCAAATATGTGCTGTTTATTAGAATGAATTGATACTAAATATTATTTGAGAATCACAATATAAACGAAAGTTCCCAAAGTTCCATAATCCGGACAAAGCATGAACAGACTTAAGTCAAATTCTGGGAAAATATTTGGATTTCACAGACTGTCTTATGCAAATTAGGTTATGAAAATTACTACATGTTTGTTACTTGCTAGCTTTCATATGTATGTGTGAATTAAATATTCATTATATATCAAATACAAACATAGTTTTCATTTTAAGGTATTTATGTGTCTCCCATTTACATGACATTTTACGTTTCAGCTTTCACTGTGAATTAATATTTAAAATTGTTTCTTATATGTGTTATAACAGTGACATTATGTTGGTGTGTTTAATTGTACATAAATAAACAGAACCCAACGCCGGGTATACCGCCGCCCGCGGGTTTTGCGAGCGGGTCGTGCACGTTGCCGCGTAACGCGGGATCCGACCGTTGTATACCCATGCAGCACTTGCGCACCCTGCCGCGTGCGCACCCACACCCGCACCCACAAACGCACCCGCACCCGCACCCACAGTCGCACCCACCGCGCGACACACCGCTCTGACAGACAACGCAGCTATAAGACTTGTAAATATTGAGGTGAGCGGTTTCAGAACTGAGTGATCGTAAAATGTGTGTTTTTATTTGATTGTACTTAATTTTATCACTGAGTTGTCTTAACAGTGAGTAAATTGGTATCTTATTTATTTTTCAATAAACATACGAGTAAGAAACTTATTGGTTATATTCTTTTTTGTTGTAAAATATGAAACGGTACGTTATAAGAATGGTGTTGAGTGTTTACGTCATGTGAGAAAACACCGAGACTGTTCTTTTCTATTTGTAATAATCCGTATAGTTAGGACGAACGAAATATGGGACTTTGTTAATGTTTGTTTGTAAAATGATTGTAAATATCAACAATAATTAATATTTCATTAGTATTTAGAATATGAAAACAATTGTTTTAATGAAATGCTAATCATATAGATAAATTAATACATTTGGAAAATTAACATTTGAGTGATTTAAAATTATCACTGTTGATATTAAAATAATTTTATTTTCGTTTGCCCAAGCACTTATGTTTTAATATTATTATTCATGAAATGCCTTGATTAAGTCACAATTATTTTGTTTACGATTACACTGTTTAAACATACTTGTTAAATTTAAACAAGAAAAGCTATTAAACAAATATTTTAATTTTAATAATCAAACAAGTAAGCTTTATTTTAAAATTAATTTACAATGGTTGTGAATTGTAAAGTCGTTTTAAATAAAAATTGTTTTTAATGTTTTTTATTATTAAATTTAAATATATTGTAGTTTACATTGTCTGGACGTCAATTGAAATGGAATAAAATTGCGTTTCAATTCAAACATTTTGTACAGTTGAAGTGAAATATAATAATTATCACGGGATTGTGATATGTTAAAAATATTATGTGGACGCCTCTATTATTATCATTTGTTTTACAAAATAAATTGACAGTAAACCAATTAATTGTATACCAAATAAAATAATTTTAGCCCCAATTCTAATATTTACTCAACGAAGTAATAATTGAGGCGACCACAAAGTTACTTTATAAAATTTGGAATATATGGAAGACTTTGTATAAAGGAGGCTATAATGTAAACTTTTGTATTATTGATAGTTATCTTTGAATAATTCATAAAGGTTATTAAATAATGTATATAAATTTTATTCGTCGAGAAGAATTAAATTTTAATTTTTGATGTTCAGTTTTTCATTTATTTTGCAAAATGATTGTTACATTTAATATGATGTGTTAGCCAGAGTTCTGTTACGGATCATGTTATTAGAAAAAAATATATAGTAATAAATTTGTTATAAATATATTTGAAATGTAAATACAGCGAAGTCTTTCTAACTGTCGACATGTCGATTTTCAATTAAATATTGAGGAACGAAATAAATGAAAATGTTCTAAAAGTTATCGGATGTTTTATTTCACTACTATTTATACATAAATTTACTAATAAAATAAAGATATGAACCGATTTAGAACTTAAATGTGACTAATATTTTCGGATTTACTACGTGTTTTTATTTTTTATTATTAACTACATACTCATCACGGGCAGACGAGATGTGTGAGTCTGTCAGTCGGTCTTGTTATGTTATTATCTACCACCATCTATTTCTTAATATAAAATTATATATTCATATAATTTTCTATGTAAAAAGTAGTTATTTTAAAAAAAAAATATCGTTTAGATTGAGTATTTGAAATGTTAAGGGCTTCAAAGAAAATATTCGTGTGTCTCAGGTTAATGTCAAGATCTCAGAAGAAGGGAAAGGTAAGAATCTATGTAATTAAACATTTTCTGTTTCATTAATGTTTTTAAACACAGAAATAATATAATTTCATAAAATTTTTCTTCATATCCAGACACGTAAAAACGTTACTTGGTATAACTAAAAAACAATTTTGGACATCAAACACATTGTATTTGAAGGGATTGATAAAATATTTTCCACGTCATCGCATTATTGCATATATTATTAAAAACATGACATATTTTACTAAAGAAATAAAAAAAAATACTTGTCTTTTATTTGTAATACATGACATGATTAAAATGATTCTGAGAAAAAACTGGTTTAAACTTTCCACTTAACTTAGTGAGTACCTAGTAATGCGAAATATTTAATACCAAGAATATTCTGGAGATTGAAGACTTTAGGATTTGAAAATTGGATGACTATGTCTGAAATGAGAAATTCCATTTCATATAAGCATTATTTATATACAGGTAAATTTTGCGGAATCAATTTCGTTGTGCCCTACAAAATTTTTACATATACTACATATTATTGACCTGTTTTTGAAATCCAATTATGCTAATAATTAATAAAAAAATAATTTATATATATATAATTTTTAGTTCATATTTCAGCATTGATAACTATACTATGTAGTTTGTGACCGCTACTTCATTAGCGTGAATTACGGAATTACTTTTAGAGAGAAATTTACAAAGTATACAAACGGTATATATTATATTAACCGACAGTCAGCGACATCTATAGTCTTTGTCATATGACTTTATACACATGTCCATCTGTACAACTAGACACTCGTACAACCATATAAAATCATACATGTCTTCACTCGACCTTCTCAAACATTCGAATTTCTTATATCATATTCTAAAAAAGAAATAAAATACAACTGAACTTAGTCGATGTATCACAGACGAATAAGAAGTACTGAATTTTTTTTAACAAATTATGTAAGACCTGGCGAAAAGATTCCTGTTAACAAGCCTTAGTAAGATATCCTAGCAAAAAGTTGGACAGGATAAACGTTTTTGTTCCATTTCTCCACCTAAACCTTGGTAATCCGAGGTAACGTATTCGGTGAGATTTTTTCAATGTGCTTTTGCCGAGAATTGCATGCGATTTTGTGGTTTTTTGGCTTTAGTTGAGAAAACCTGGTAATAGATGGATTCGAGTATCTTGTTACGGTAGAGATTTTTATGTCCTTCCTACGTTCCTCCTTCTTTCTCTTCTAGGTCATGGGAATATAAAAAACACTCACGCTCTAGTAGTCGTGTACAGATAAATACATTACATATTTCTATTCAAATTCGTGTTTGCACAAACAGTATAAAGAGAATGAATAATATAAGTCATGAATAATAAAATTGAAAAACAAGAAATACATGTAGGAGAAATAAATCGTCTATCGCTGTATCCTTTACAAGATTTGTTCCTAACATTAGCGTAAAATATGAGATGCCTCGTTGTAAACAATATGAACTTTCCTTTTAGTTGTAGTTTCAAGTAAGTTCAGAAATTCATAAGTTCTTTAGAGGATTTGGCTTCAACAATCACTTTGGATAATTTAAGCCAAAAGTTGAGCTCCAAATGCCTCATCTCGTAAGTTTTAGTTATTTACTCAACAATTATATTTCCAGTTACGATGATTCAGTGAAAAGTAGGTAATTTTTTATTTTGATATTCGTATAAACAAAATAAAAATCTAAAATTCATTTCCCTAAGAATTATAAAATGTAACTATAAGAACAGTGTCATAAACATACATTTTACATTTTCTTCCATTCCATTACTATTACTGTATTACTCGTAATTATACACTACCAGTAAGTGCTTTATCGCTAAAAGTACTTATTAAAAGATGGATGGCTATTAATGTATTATACTGATATGAATGCTTTGTAACATATCCCCCTATTAACACAATGGCCTTGCTTCAGTGGTTCGGGTGCCAAAATTTACGAGCTTTCACCTACACCTTCAGATATTTGTATACTTATTACGGACACTGTATTCAACACTTTTGCTTTTTACCTTTAATGATAGAATTAAATTATCTATTAAATCAGTAATGCAATAATGAGGAAGTTAATTTTTACGCATAAATTTTTTATATTTAATGATTTTATATATACTCGTCATCACTATTCTTAGAACTAAAATTTTAAAATGAAATCAAAGAAATTAGTCCTAAAATATTGCATATAAGAATGTTTATAAAGAATTGATGTTAAATATAAATAGTTAAGGTGATTTCTAAGCTATCTTTTGGAGCTAGATGCATTGTGTAAATAAACTACCTAGTTCAGAGCATCAAACACAAGGCTTAACGGGAGTGTTGCCTTGGAAGGGAGACTGTAGTACTTCAAACAATTTACATTTATTTACTGCTCAGGTAGAGCATGTGCAAAACAAAGACTACGGACATCCCGACTGGGCGCAATAAACTTTACAGTGAACATTTATAATATTTGTACGTTTTATCAAAATTACACTGTGGCATTTTTGATGGATTATAAAAAATATATACATTTTTATTACTTTTTAAACAAACCGCTTAATAGAAGTAAATTTGGTTATTGCTTACTATCAGTCTTCTTTAAAAAAGTCGTCAGAGAATAAATTTTGTAATTTCAAGCTATTTCAAAATAATCAAATTCGAAATATTAAATAAGTCCAAAAAACCTTTATACAAATATTTAATAATTCTTTACTACTACTACTACTACTACTATTACTACTTCTTTACTTTGTATAAACGTATTTGTATTTTAACTCTTTGGGGTGTATGTACAACCGAAGTGGTTTTTATATTTAAGAAATCTCTTGATAGCTTTACATAGCAACTTAGTATGTACCTAAACAAAAGGTAACACCGTATCAAACAGACAAAATTTATAGTCATGTGTAATTAATTGGAAGCTTTTTAAGATCTTACATTACTTCAATATGTCGCTGAGGTTATTATTTTTTTTATAAGTGACCTGTTCGTTTGTCAATAACTTTTATTTCATTATTAGTTTAAGAAATACTTACTACAAAAAAGTCATAAAATGTAATAACAAATTTGTCAAAAATAGAAAAACAGATTTAATAATGTGTAGGTCTATCAATAATACAATTTATGAAGCAAAATAACAAAAATGCTAATATAATTAAAATAATTATTGCACAAATTGGCTTATGAATTAATAATTTCTTTTTAAAATACACATTTCACTAATACGCATAACAATAACACATAGCCATTATTTATAGACAATATTTAAATATTATGCAATATATTGCGAGATACGTCAAATATATCAATAAATTTTCGTATCGGTAAACCGACTGTAATACTATTTTTTTGTCGCCGTAATTTTATTTATTGGAGATTAAAAAATGTACAGATGGATTGGTAAATTTTTCACCCATTTGATTCAAAAGCAAAACTGTATATTAAAACTATAATCCTTACTATATATATACTTGCTGCGCCCCGCGGTGTTGCCTACATAGACCGGTAAAAGGTACATATCGATAATGTCGTTTTGGCTAGGAGTTGAGTTCTCGAGTAGGTAAATATGGTTTTTCGTTTATATGAGGAAAAGTCGAACATTTTCCGGGATGTAAAGTAGCCTATGTGTTATTTCTGGACGTCAGCTTCCTGTATACAAAATTTTATCATAATCGGTTGAGCCGTTTGAGCGTGAAGAAGTAACAAACATACACACACACTCACAAACTTTCGCAATTAGAATATTAAATATATGTAGTAGGATATATATAGGACGTTTGATTCAGCCATAACTACTTGATAGACGGGCGAAGCGCTGAAACAGCTGGTAAAGACATGTTACAGCCATAGACATAACAATAACGATATTACAACAGTGATTAAACTCAGGAGCCGTTGATAAGAACAAATGATCACCACCTTTGTGAGAGATTATATCTTTATATCGTCGCCTTTCGAATGCTATCTAGCGAACGACATTTAAACATAAGGTACACGATGCTATTAAGATTATCATTGTGTTATCCGAAATGAAAATTATGAAACAACAATGAAATAAATAACAATGTGATATATTATTTTTGTGACACATTTGTAACCATTATTTTAAATATGGACAATAGCAGTGAATTTATTACTAGCGGTCAATATGGATGCATTGAATAATTATTATAATACATTAAGTTTTAATATTTAAGCGGTTTACTCTACATTATTGTTATCGGATTGTGATTGAAAACTTTTATTAATTAATAATATTAGATGACTAAACGTATATCTAAGATAACATAAAAATATCTTCTTCTTCTACCTGGCAATTTCCCAGCTTTAGCCAGGGTCTGCCATACATGTTGTGAATAGTTTTGGCTAATTGTTTTTACGACCGGCCGCCTGCCTGACATCAACCCTCTTTGGGAATGCATTAATCAGTGATGTCTAAATACTCTTAGAAAGTACACATGACTCGGAAAAATCACATTGGAACTTGCCAGGATTGAACCCGCGCCCTCATGCACGAGAGGCGGCCCTTTAAACCACTAGGCCACCACTGACTGTGATAACATAAATATATATTATATATGTATATTGTGTTCATGTTAGTCTTTAATCCGAGTGTTATGGTAGAAATCGTCAAAAGAAAATGAGTAAATTTTCATTGAACACAACGCTGAGAAACTATAGTAAATTGTTCAACCAAGTTTTTTTACATGCTACGATCTGGAACAGGTTGTAAATATAATCGTATGTAGCTGTGCTTTTGGCAAACAGAAATTAATTATAGAACTGTTTCTTTTTTATGTAAACAAAGTAACATTATGTAAACAAAATAACATTATGTAAACCAACATACTTAATATTTAAAGTTTATTTAAACGTACGTTACACGATCTGTGAAACGTGGTCATATTTCTTTTTACTTCAGTCACATTTTTTATTTGTACAACATTCATTATTGATATGAAATATGCCTTTGGCGTTCTGTACGACAACGTCACGTGGATTTTTTTATGCAAACAATTTTTATTTGTACAATTTTAATTATAAATATGAAATGTACTGTGCTCTGGCGCTGCTGTTTGGGGTAAAATAAAAAGGATATTGAGGTTTTAATTACAAACGAGATTCTAACAGAAAGAAATAATTACAACAATTATATTTCTACCTTACTCTATGTCAATGTTGTCTTCGCTGTCGTAGTAGTATCGAACCTTGGCTGTTAGCAAAAGTTGTAAGTCGTAAGTACATATGTTTTGTAACAGACATGATCTTCTTCCTTGTTCATAACTGTAAAAATAGATGAATACAGACAACGTATCTAGAAGAAAATCGATATTTATTTTCACATTAAGCTTGATTTCTATTGGCACATTCTTCACGTTTGATATAAGCGCACGCGTACACTATTAACATAATAGATCGCACTGTCGTGCTATTTAAAGAATGGATGGTTCAAAGTCTGTTCTTTCAATAAAATTTTCTTCTTTATTTGAATCGATAAATATTATCTACCATCTAAGTTTATCCCCACCGACCCTTATTTTTTAATGGTATCGTCTAATCTCTATATGGCATATGGTTTACTATATTTTGTTACAATATTACAATCTTATTACATATTATTTTTAGTTTAACATTCAACTTTAAAAACTTTAACTGAAAATATAATATAGAGGAGATCACATATTGTATTTGACAAGATTGTATTCAGTATAGATATGCTTCCCTTCGAAATTTACTTTATACTGATTTTAATCGATTAAAGTAACTGTGGAATATTTTTGTAGTAGTCAAAACATTTTTAATCATACAAATGCAGGAATCTGCAGCAAAAGCGTAGCACAAATTTAGATATTACCCAGAGGTATTATACAGTAGTTATTCTCAATATATCTCCCAAACTACTGAAGTGAACAATAGAACTGATAAAATAAACCAAATACCTGGCAACGTGAAGTAAAAGGATGAGGAGTGTTTTCATTGTACCACGTTATTTACTTCGTTCTAAAACACTTCTACGGAAACACAATGGTTCATAATATTTATTAAAATACTTGGATATTATGCTTAAATAAATAGAATAAGCCGATATTTTATATAATTTTAATCGTATTAATATATTATTATTAGCTTTTCAGTAGGTCATTGTACATTTACGGATAAAATATTTTATTGTTTGTGTAAAATAAATAATTTATAGAATTAAAATTAATGATTACTAATGAGAGAAACTTTGCCCAAATTAATAACAAAATGCCATGCAGTTGTCTTTTAATTTACCCTCCTATATAAATCAATAATTTGTCATAACCGTTTGTTAGCAGCTAAGAAACGAACAACTGAAATTTGAATTTCGCTAATCGCTCATTTAGTAACGAGTAGTGACTTCTCGTGAAACAATTGTACTTTTATGTTTTTGAATATATTCTTAGTTTTCTCTACTTTTTTCTTAATGTTATGCTTGAAGTAACAAATATTATGCTAATTACATAAAAGTTTATTTCAACTACAATCTCATATTAAGAATATTACGTGTTAATATACTATATGTATAATGGAAACGCAGACGAACTCGACGCAGTATTGGGAGGCTCACCCAATTTGCATTTATTACCTCACGTGCTTTGTTCGTATGAAGGCCGGGCTATTTAGGAAAACCAAGCTCCGTCCGGTGTTCCAGATAATTGGGTATACGTGAAAAGAAACTTAGCGTTATTTGCAATATCTTTACTAGATTTTTTAGTACTCAACAATCTGTAATAACTTTTAACCATAATATAATAAATAGATATCGAGAGAAAAGAAATAAAAACTATCTTTAAACTCACGGCATCTATCAGTTGTTTTGATGATTCGTCAATTGTATACATTGATAATACTCTAAACCTTGGTATTATTAAAGAAAAGAGTATTATATTCTTAATCCAATAATATATTAAGTCTTAAACAGTATAACACTACTGTTGAAAGGCTCTTGTTATACCGATTTATCTTCTAACCTTTGAGAGAAATATTTGCGACGCGTTCACAAATAGCGTGTAACAAAGGGCTGGACGTCAACATTTCTCAGCGTTGCTTTTATTAAATTTCTGATGTAGTTTGTCACTGGCACAATAAAAGATCGCGGTTGTGCAGGTATGGGAAGCGTTGAGGTAAGTTGTAGTTTGTTTAAATTCTATTTTATATATTTATATATAAAAAAATAATGTTAGCGTTTTGTGATAAATAATTGTCTTATTTATAAATCCTACTTACATTTAAACAGAAAAGAATTTAGGGTTATCTAGGAAATTTATAATAGGTTAAGATTATTATAATTGAAATCAGAGTTGTTGCTGAAAAGTACAATATATGGACGATTGATGCGAGGTTATTCGATCGGGTTGTAATTTAACTCCCAATAACCACAAGCAGGTTATAGTTTTGCGGTTACAGATAACATTATTTACAGTCGATCAAACAAATTACGTTATTTCGGCCTACTAACAAACACTCGTTTGAGTTGTTGTTTTATGATTTAGTTGTTCAGTAGAGTTGAATTAAAAAAAACTAGTTCTACGCTTTGTTTGTTTGTCTATAATAAAATAAAATAAAGAGATCACGAAATGTATAAATGACTTCATTGTAACTAACAATATATTATGCCGGGAAGATGTAACATTCTAAATTTAACGAACTACTCTAAGCCCTGCAAATAGTTTTCTTTTTGAACCTAACAATGATCCTTTTTTGGCGCTATGGTAAGTTTAATAGAGTACTGTATCTGTGCAATCTTAATAACATTTCTGTTTTGTGTTCTTGCTATCAGGAAAGAACAACAAGACAAGGTCTGGGACTATCTACAAATAAGCCAGAGCGGGTACAAATCAAAAAACTATAATATAACAGTGACACAATCAGCAACAATATGAAATAGTACGGGCGATGGTCGGTGTTGCAAGCAGATAATTTCCATCATTTCCACATCTTCAGCGGCTCTAGGTTCAGATGGTGTAAGATTACTTCTCTCGGTTACAAAATAGTGGTAAAAAATTATTGTGATTCTGAGCATGAAAAGGTGAGGGGAAGCTTGTATGCTGTGCAGAGTGAAATTTATTTTGGAGTCATATTTTAACTTAAAAAAGGATTAATTAAGATAAGTTGAACTTTTGGAATACATATTAACTGCTAAACGCATTAGATCCAGATCTAATATTCAAGGAAGTTCTTCTTGAGATCGAATAGTATAAAGAGAAATTTGGAATAACATTAAGATAAAATTTAAATTTTGCATCACTTTGCAGAATTGTTCTCAGTTAGCCTAAAAAAATAATTTACTAATAAGGAAAGCGAAGTTCCGGACGGAAGTTCTTATAAGATGCACAGGTTTATCCACAAAATGAATTATATTTCCTGATGTTTTTAGTGTAATGCTTTGAAGTTATAACTATTATTTTTTTACATTAAAACCTTTAAAGAATACAATTGTATGCCATGGTACAAACCGTTCCCAGTGGTGTATAATATTTTTTATATCTCTTGACTGTATTTCTCAGTGAATTGTTCCAACTATACTTACTTTATACTCGTAGTTCAAGTACAATACATGAAATAATTTTCCTTTCATTTCATGTGAGATCATATAAATTTATTTGGTTCATGTTTCAGAGTGATGGTGGCTACTTACTATCAGGTGATTCACCTGGTCGTTTATCTGTTAAAGCATATGAAAAGTAAAATTTTATGACACTATCTACGAGTATAATACTCTAACAATAAAACATGTAATTCATAAAAACTTCTAGAAAATTCTTTACCATAAACACACAAACAAATTTACAAAATATTGACATCTTTATTTCAGACAGTTACATGTCATGTCACAACGGTCAGAGAGATAAAACGACTTTCAGCTGTTCCACGTCTTTGAACTTTATACCAAAGGGATGATATTAAATTATTATGTTAAGTTGCTTCGAAATATTTCCACAGGTTTATGTTTGGGACAGGGCGAAAGTTTTATGGGACCTGTTCATCCGAAGATGCAAAATGACGAATAGCCGTCATAATTCTTTAATAGATATGCACGTATATATTTACTTAAAAGATTGTATTTTTTTGTAACAAAATATATAAGTATTAAAATGTTTTATGGAGTAGCTGGAAGGAATTCAACTGAAATATATTTTGTCTTTTTTATCTAATGCGCTTACAATAGCATTTATAAATTTACTTCAACACTTAAAATATGAAAGTCTCAATAAAGTAACACATATATAAAATGTGTCTCATAAAGTGTACATTCAAGAGTTATAGAAAAAAAACGCGCACCAAATTGTTGTCTCAAATCCAGACGAATAACTCTTCATTATGTACAAGCGATGAACCGTTGTCTGTCGACGTTTGAAACTGTAACAAATGAGACATACAATTTGTCCCATAAAAAGAATATATGCAAAACCTTTTTAATGAAATCACCCTTTCAGTCTACGTACAGTTTTTTTCAAGAAAACACTTTGAAAATATTTAAATGTCACAAGTTTTGGGTAAGAATTTAACACTCATGTTGACACACACTATTTTTAACTTACATCTTTAATAAAGTCGTCCTACAAAATAACGGACGGTAACAAACATTCAAAACTACAAGTTGAAACAATAAATAATATGTAATTATTAGTATTATTTCCATTGGTATAAATATATTCGAAATAATTTAAATGCTTATGACCTTTCATTACAAATAAAAACACACAAAAAGTTAAGCGTAAATAGTATTTTCCTCTTAAATAGAAGCGGTTGCATAAATTTCCACCGTCGACGCACCGTGAACGACCGGCGTTAATGCTTGTAGGGCTGTAGTTTATGAGTGTACGGAACACCGTTAATATACGTTGGGGAACCCTACCTGTAATTAAAGTATAAATAGCCAGTTTTATCGTGTCTTTGTCTGCACAGTGACGAATAAATTAAAAGCTACTTAACTTTACATACAATTTTATTTTAAAGAGAATTTTCTATATGGTTTTAATATTTTAAGTAAACTGTTACAATTATGAAGTAAAAATGAACATCGAATGTTACTCCAGGTATACGAATTATCGTTCTCTCGATCTGTTTACATAATCGCCTCTGGAGTTCAGTTTATCGTCCGCAAACATTGTCCGTTTTCACGTTGAAATTGCAAACACTCCAACGAAATAAGTTGCTATTTTCATGTGAATATTTTTAAAGCATGCTGTTTTCGATGTAATGTAAGATAATACTGTTCACAAGTTATGCTGTTTCAAAGATTTGAAGAAAGTCTCGTTCAAGGTGATCACGTAATTTTTTTAGTAATTAAATAGTAAGTTGTTTTATGCTAGTGTTCAAAACATCGAATCTCTTTTGGAGATTTTCAGTATTGGTGGGATTTTTGTATCTTTTTTTCTTAATCTTCATTTTGAATTTGTACGTATCCAGAGACACTTTTCCTAATTTATTGCTACATTTGTTCAATTACAAAGATTTAATATAATTAAATTGATTTGAAAAGCTCCTTTTCATTACTCTTAATATCAGCAATTAATTAATTATTTTTAAATATTACATAAATATGAACTTTAAAACTTTGCATACGTTTTTTTCAAGTACCTTGTTAATATAAATCTCTGTTATCCGAAGAATTCTATTATACTTTACAGAATAGGTAATTTTTCGAGACTTTTCTTAGTATTCGCATTAAAAACAACTTATGCAAAAAATCATATTTTTCTAATTTTTTTATTGTTCAAAGAAATAAATGTAGCTAAGCTTAGAAAATAATATTAAGAAAAAAGCTTAGAGAATACCTGTTATGAATATGTACATATTAATCACACGTAAAATAAGTTTTTTGTTCTGATAATTTTAGTAATTGAGTATCTGTTGTGAGTGCTGCTTAAGGTAATAAAATAACATAGTTCATAGTGTATGGAACATGCAATATAGTGCATTCAAAAAATAAACTGAACAATAATTCTTTTGTAAGTAGAAAAAAACATTTTCGTCTTAAAAAATCTAATAAAGGACACAAACACATATGTATGTATACCCTTTATACATCAATAACAATTACAAATATAGCCCCCTTTCAATTATTAAGAATAGACCACAAATACAATAGCTACCAGCTCCCTGTCAAGGTTATTTCATTTGTAATAGCTCTGTGTAACACGCAATAAATATTAGAAACAATTTTAAACCTTAAATAATAAATAACAAAGTTGTGATTCACATTCCGTTCGGCCTGAAAACCTCAATTAATCATGTTTACAAGGCAAATAATTGTCTTCGCCCGCCACTTGTATTTTGAAGCTAGACAAAGACGATTGTAGATATCGTGCGATTAGACCTATCCGGTTATTCTATAGACTGTTATAAAGGTTTCACTATTATTATAATTCATTTTGAGATCACTGGCTCATCTTTTGGTGGACAAGTTTGTATCATAAAATTTATCTGAATTTTAAAACGTAAAGAATGATTATTATTATCTATGGCAAAAATGTTAAAATCTTACAATATCTTGGTGGAACAAAAATACTTTATTTTAAAGTATAAATGATTTTAATTAAACAGTCAGTTTGAGACAAGTAGGCGCACAAGTATATCTAAATGTAAATTTTTAAAAAGTCATTATTTGTAGTGACAGAAAAAATAAAACGATATCGAATACTAAATAAAGAGGTGAATAAATTTATATTACATGGCAATTATTATAATTTTTATGTATTGATAACTATTTTAGCATAAAAAAAGAAAACATATTGCTTAAAGAATTCAAAACATCTATAAAAGCGACTCTTAGAGATTTTTTTATGAGTTTGTGGTACCAACAAATCATATAGATAGATTTAATAAATGACCTCAAATTACTATAACCGGGCTCTATCAAAAAACAATTAAATTGTATTTTATAAAAGATCGACAGTACACAAAAAATAGTTTACCATTATTTTAACGAGGGGGCCATACAATTTAGTGTCGTCTGTAATGTTTTGCAATACAATACCTATTATAAAGTTATTTGAACCTACAAAAATATTTATTCACATTGTTATTTAACTGAGCTGTGAAGTTTTTTGCGAGCACCACAATATATAAAAATCAGACAATGAAAAGCCAATCAAACATAAAATGAATAGTAAATCAAGACCCGTACTTATATAATGAAATAATCAATTGAAAGTATAGGGGACAATGAAAATTGTGTGTGGTGAATATGTAGATTATCTGTAATATACAAATATAAAATAATTTTTAAATGAATTCTATTCAAAAACAGCTCGCAATAACATTAACGAGGTTACTGTTCGCGGTCCAATGGGAATTGAATTACAACCGCATCGCTCCAACACGATATGCTTTTTTATGGTTCATCTCACTTAATTACTGTTGCAATAATACAATTATATTCAAAACTTTATCTTTATACACATAGACGGAAGAAAATCACTTATTGTCTGTCATAAATATCCAGAATTTTTTTGATGGTTCGATTTGGCAATATATGTATATGAAATGTGTAAGTCTATGTATAATTTGTAGCACGAAATAATCAGAAGAATGCTATGTAATAAGTAAGTAAAAATTACCCTGACGTTCTCAATATCATGGAATTATATTCGTTATTTTTCCCTTTCAAACAGGAAGTTATTAAAAAAAACCATGAACAAAGGCTAAATACAGGGTGCTATATGTAGGAACGTTATCCCGAATTAACATTAAATTATATTTCACGATGAAGGTAGCGTAATTATGAACAGCAAACAACAATCTTATCTCTCATTAATGCGGCCACACATGCACGTCTGTGAAAAAATCATTAACCGGTACAAAGGCATGTTCAGACGTGCCCCGCCTTTGAAAGAAGCCTTTTCAGACAGGCTTTTTACTCAGTTTTTAAAGGAATTCCGTAATGCTTGCCTTTTCTTAATTTTAGTTGGGCTTGTATTTTCTTAATTACGTTCTTTACGAATTAACGTTTACAGTGCTATCCTACTTTTGCTCGTTTTATACTTGTGAATATGAAATAACTGAGGTAGACTCGCTACAAGCACATTGTTATGTAGTTTTATCTTTATAAGCAAAGAGAAAAGCATGAAAAGGGTTCAGTTTAATATGTAAATATGAGGTAGTGGTAAAGCTAGGCTGTGATTAATCAACTGCAGCTTTGATAGGCGTTGAATCGAAAAAGATAGGACCTCACTGTCTGTCACAAAAGAGTTTTTATATTATTTTTGCGCTCCGTTGAATGACAAGAAGAAATCAAAAATTTTGCCTTTTTATTAAGCCTATATGACGGTATGTGATGACTTATGATTAGACGACCAAACTGTTTTTAAACCATCATCATCCATAAACATTGGACACATATACATGTATGTGAGTAAAGCTGGAGGTGTATTGACTCCTTTGTGCAATGAAATTTACAATAATAACTCCTGTTTCCTTTAAATTCGAAAGATTTATTTGAATGCCGGTAAGGTATTTTCAAGGTAACAAAGCATGTTGATGACAAAAAATATTACTGTTTTAGTCTGACAAATATATATCGATTTAGACTATAACATTGAGAAAAAAAATGTTCAAACATTCATTTATTTATATATTGATTTTTACTGTTATTTATTTCAGAATATTACAGTAAAACTTTAGTGGTATATACGTTAGCTGAATGATTTTCAAAGAGCAGTTTAGTTCCTCTACCTCTATTTGTACAACCCAATGAACACGTCGACTATGCTATCGGATGCAATTCATCTCGGACTCGAGACGAGGATCTATATTTGGGAGTAAGGAAGCTATCGATTCTATAAAATTTATTATTTCCTTGAGTTACTTACTTCACTTGTTACTAATACTTTTGATAATATTAATTTATTAACGCAGAAGTTTATTAAGGTCAATAGGTTTATTGATTTATCACTCAGAAACTGGGTCTCTTTTTTTACTTCAATGTAAAGTGAGTGCTAAATGTTGTATATGCATGTTTATTAATAATATCTGTATTTCCATAAACAGCTAAGTATTCGCGAAAAAATAAGAAATATTGTTAATCAAACTCGCAAAAGAAGTCTCTTGAATTATAGCATCGAATAAAAAGAAATGAAAGCTAAAAAGAAATTGGTATTAAAAATAGAATAATGTTGTAAATCGGTCCTGAGTCTATTTGACTTTTTATCCATAGAAAGACAAACATTCGATAGTGCACCTTTAATGTATTTGTTTAATAGTTGTGAACTAAAAGGTTCAAGTGGCGTGTAAAGGCAACATTTCTCTTGTAGCAGGTGCACCAGATTAGTTTGCTCGATACCTCTTGAGTTTGTAGCTTTCTTGGCGTCACCATAAAGCTAGAAAAATAAGGACTTCCAGTGCAAAAGTAGTTTACGTAAAATAGGAAACGAATCAAATGAACTTTGTTTTTAAAAATAAACAACATATAGTCAACGTGTTTTCTGTTACATTCTCCTACACAAGTATATTTTTTTACATTTATAAGAGCAAATTTTTTATTATTGTAAAATAAGTAATATAAAATTGTCATATAACTACTTCTTTCTTTAAAAACGTTGGTCATCCTAAGCGTTCGTCAGCTATAAATTTTATTTCGTAGATTCTTGCTTCATTCTTCTTACTTTATTCGATTAAAACGTTAGAAGATCCCTTATTTATTGGTTCAGCAAACATAATATATGACAATCAAATAAATATATCAGTGTATTATAATGAAGAGTTCGAACTGACATTATCTTCTTTTATAAGGTCTGGCTGTGGTTTAGAATTTATTAAAAACAATTTTTGTTATACTATTTATTTATAGATTTAATACATTCAAAAGTCAAAATTAAAACTTATCTACTTTTATCCGTCTACACAATTTTTCCTCTACATAATGTGACTATAGTAAGGTACTGATTAATTATTTTTTAAAACGATATCTGTACAGTTTTAAACAATCGTGAATACTTTTAGACAATTGTATATGGCATCAATGTTTATCCCAAGCAAATTCCTTACACTTTCAATACACGAACACAAGTTTATTAAGCGTGAGTTTATAGTTATTAAGTGTAAGCACTTAATTAAGTTCTGCGGTCGCACTCTAGTAATAAGTAAAGCAATAATATTACTCGTATAGTACAGGAGCTGACACAGTATTTTTATAAATGGGTTTCGTTTGTAACAGGGAATTGTTATTTTTTTAATGCATGACATACGTATATTTTTCAAACAAAAATTATTTATTTTCTGTACAATATATTTATAGATTTTTTAAATTTATTAGACTTGTACCTAAATAAATTATATTAAAATTATTTAAATTTTTGCAGAGATATGACTAATCATAGCACGATAAGATTGCTTTCTAAAATTTTTATTTTAATAAGCTTGATCAATGTTATAATATGAATAAATCTATAAAAAAAAAACCATACATAACGCACATAATTTCAAATTGCAATTTTATTATAGTTATAGAAATTTGTAATAAAAATCTTAAATCTCCTAAACTAAAATCTTATTTCTCCCCAACTTTACCAAACGCTGTACCGTTTAGATGTGCGACAGAAATGTTCATTTAACTTGTACTTGAAGCACGTAAATCGATTGCGATGTATGTGGAAATTTAGTTTGTAATTTCATTTTTAATTTTCGTCATAAATTTCCAATCAACGATACAATGAAATGGGTTTAAAATGTTTGAAAATATTCAATCTTCCGTAAGATTAAAGTTTTTGTTCGGTTCGAAATTGTCGTTGATGTTTTAAGCTTTTTTTTAGTACATGATAAAATTTTGATAATGTCCAACACATTGACAACGGTGGTAGCTCAGTCAGTTTTGGGATAACGTATCTCATTGAAGACTCACTTGTGCTTTAATTTATATAAATGCCTCAGGTTAAGACGATAAATTATTGTTTTGTTTTAATTTATTTTATTATAAACAGCTTATTATTAATAGTATCTTTGAAAAGAACTTTCTTTATTAGATTTTGTGTTGCTGAGACTGGCAAATCCTCAGCAATAGATTTTCTAGTCGACAGGAATAGTGCCTGTTGTGAAATAGCTACTGGAAAGCAGTTAGGCTTAGAGTCAAGTTCATTCACCTTATCCAGTATATATTTAGATATAGCAAATGTATAAAAATAGTAGTAGTAATCCAATAGTTCTTTATCAGCCTGCAAATAGACTGTTTAATAAAATGATTATTTTTTTTTTATTGTTTACAGAACTATCGTTATATATTTCAATTGTTTTCTTATTTATTTTAAATTTTTATCGTATATTTTTAAATTCAAATATCATACAAATTCTTTTGATAACTACCCTTTCTACAATCACTATATTATGAATTTATATTTATATTTTTATATAAAATACTAAAAATAATAACAAAAGTGTAACTTTTTGGTAACATATACATATATATAACTCTCTATAGCTAGCCTAACAAACACTGGTTAATCAGATATGTCCCAAAATATCGCTCAAAGCCATGCGCAACCACATAATTTGCATAAGACTTGACTTCAGCATAACGATACAATAGTGGTTTATGCAGTTTTGTATTGAGGATGGGTTTGGAGTGGAATATATGTTTGTTTTTAGACTAAGTCGGATGGGAATCGTATCATTATGTAAGGAGAAATATTTTATAGTTATATAATTCATATAAATTTTATTTTATAAAGTATCTATCTCATATTATTCAAATTTTGAACATTCACTTATGAACAATATCATAGAATAAAGAAGACAGAGTTTACATAAACCTATTTATTTCGTTTCAATTAATTCAAATTTTCTATCATTCTTTATTCATATAATCTTCACTACGTATAAATATTGAATTATCATAAAAAATTGGACATAATGCAGTGAGTATGGTTAGCTTGAAATAACTGTATAGTTTACTTTTTTCAAGAGGACTAACTATAGTAATAATTGAACATAAAATAAAATTTTTAAGAAAAAGTATATGCACACATTTTTTCCGATTTCATAATAAAAATCTTGCTCGAGGGAAAAGTAATATTAACTTAGCAATAACTACATATATTCGATTGATTATTTGGTTTCTCAAAAGTAGAAAACATATATGTTTTATCTTAATATACAATATCAATATTGAATCTTTATACAAATCACAAGTGGGAACTATACTTTTAACCATTTTACAGGATACTTTGAGAGTGTCGAGCCAGATTTATGCATTTTTATTACTTTGTCAATTTATATCCACAAAGACTTTATCGAACTTTTCGTTTCGAAATTTTATTTAAATCTAAAATAAATATTTTCAATCAGTTTTGCGACATAATAGTTTGGAAAAAACATTTTAGAAGTTTTAATTTATTTGTATATGAGAAGCTGTAAATCAATTAGAACTTTTTTTTGTATCAAAAAATATAAATTACCAAAGGAGTATTAGAACTCCTCCAACCAAATAAATAACTTCATTAACACCAAACTTTTCTCTTTGTCTGGGGTCAGAACATTATACTAATTGCCAGTGCTTGAATTAATTCACTTTCTTTCACCACCCAGACTACCTTCTTGGCAAGTGCATTCATTAAACTTGGCAATAAATTTAAGCGATCCTTTTGACTCTAGCGCTATTATCCTTTTTATTTATAGCAATGTTACTTTTTTTATCAGTAAAATTATGTCCGGATAAGCAAATTAAACAGAATGTATATTAGTTTCAATGTGTCAAATACATATATAATAAATAAATGCTAGTTTGATTCATTTATAAAGTTGAAGAACTTACTATGTATATTTTACTTTTTTTTGTCTAGACGTTTTAACATCTTGAATCATCATTTTTTTTCATTTTTCAATTTTCATTTTCTATTCACATATCATGACCAATATATGTACGATAAAACATCGATATGTATGTATGAAAACTATATTAGAAGATTATAGCTACGTTCTACTAGGTGGATACTCCCTTATGTTAGAATGAACATTAAAATGCCTCATATTATTAAACCATTATAAAAGATTATCTCGTAAGATGCATAGCTTGATAACAAACTCATTCAAGAACATCTTAATTTGTATTTCATCTTAAACATTTAATGTGGACATTTTTATTCATTATCAACAAAAGTATGAATATTTTGTAATCGTTTCGAAATAAATAACCATTATAGTTGAACCTTACAATAAATTTTAAGCAATTCGTGAAAATTTATATCCTAGTGTAATGCACTTGCCAAGGAGGTAAATTCGTTCGTAAAAGAAACTGCATTAATTCAAGCACTAACAATTAGTATAATGTTCAGAGACCAGACAAACAGAAAAATCTTTATTATTATACCACCAGGTTATTTGTCGCTTTCAGATAGTTTTAAATCCTTTATAAGTGATTAAAACTCGTAATTATAGGTTTTTGGAAGGTTGATAATTGAAAAAAAAAAAACAAATAATGAAATACAACAACTGAAAACGTAAAAGTTGCCAGAACACATACACACTCTTAACTTCTTTTACTTATCAACACATTATGTGAGAATTAACAAATATTAAAACATGTAATAGATATATGATTTTTGATCAAATGATATGTATACGCGTATATCGACGGTTGCGCAATCCTATTTTTGTTTAAAATAGGACAGTTTCATTATAAATTGAACGAACAAAATATTTCATTTAAAAATTCTGAGTCCAAGAAGACTTTGACTAAGTCCTGAATTCCTAAGAGAGTTAAATTATCAATTATGAAATAGCCATTCAAAAAGTGGTCTTATTTCTTTTTCGAGATCATTTTTGTCGCTGATTTGTTTTTGCAACTAATTTAAAAAAAAACATTTGTCTCTCAAATAACACCTTGCAAGTCAGTAAACAAAACGCAGAATATTTAATCAGAAAACACCACAATATAGAAAGAACTAGCTATAAATATTAGCGTCACTTCAGGAGAGTCTTTCCTGTTAACACTTTGCCTAACAAGAATTTAAAAAAAGGCGTTTTGTTATATTTTGCTGATAAGATTCATACATTTCATAAGTACTGGTCATTTCGTAAGTATCTCGACCAAGTCGTTTTTACCTTAATTATTCCTACAGTTAATCTATTTACTTTAACTAAACTGAAATTCTGATTTAATCCTGGTCTTATTTACTGAGGGGGTCCTCTGCCAGAACCTTATAACCAATGTATTTCATCAAGGGATTAAGCTGTCAAGAGGTCCATTGTACTTATTTTATCCTAGGACGTAATGAAATTGCTCAGGTAAAACTCTACAATCATTTGAATAAAGTTTTCTGAACTGTCTTACTTTTAGTTAACAAAAATATTTATATTCTTAGTCTCAGTTTCAAAAATTTATTTTACGCATTTTTTTGTGAATAAAAAAAACATTAATACCTTATGGTAATTATTTTTTATACCTTAACGGCTTTCATTATGATCGTAAACTTGTTAAATTCATATAAAATAATGAGTTTTCCAGTTTTGTTGATATATAACGGTGCTGTCATTAATCACACAATGTAATATATATTAAAAGCAATTAAGAAGGTTACTAATTATTACGTTGAAAATTCTTAATTAATTATAATTTATTTTATGACAATATTTTATACTTACATGTATTTTTGATTTTATTCCTTTGATTTTCGACTGTAGTTGTTAAATTATAATTTTTTATTCAAATTTAAAACACATTTAAAAGCGATATGAAATAAATTAATATTCTTTGACTTCTTGGAACCTACAATATAATGAGCAACGGTAGAAGTTTCAACTTATTTAAATTTAAATAAAAAATAACTTCAAATACGATTGTGTCGTCACAATAATCATATAATTTCTTTTTCATACTTTTGCTTATATGACAGTCATACCGTCATAGACTTAAAATAAGCTTCCTTATAAGATTCAATTTGTAAAAATAATTAATCTTCAATCAATACCTGATTGAACTAATATAGATATTCCTTATCGAAACATAAATCCTGCTGCGTTTATATTTGTTTATGAGAATCTATTTTAAATTAATAATAGTAAAATGATAGTGGTGGCCTAGTTTTTGAAAGCCCCGCCTCTCAAGCACGAGGGCGCGGGTTCGATCCTGGCCCGGGCAAGTACCAATGTGATTTTTCCGAGTCATATGTACTTTTTAAAGAGTATTTAGACATCATTGATTAATGTTGATTCCCAAAAGAGGGTTGATGTCAGGCAGGCAGCCGGTCGTAAAAACAAATAGCCACAAATATTCACAACATGTAAGGCAGACCCTGGCTATAGCTGGGAAATTGCCAGAAAGAAGAAGTATATTGAAATAATACAATTAAAAAATATTATGTATTTGTATGAAACAGCACTCGTACTAATAGACTTAAAAAATCATCAATTTTCTTTCGGTTGTTCCAGGTTGTCAGGACTCGATATTTAATTAATTCTTTCTTAAATTTTATTTTTCTTTCTCCAAGTTTTTATTCATATAAAAATCATCATATTTAAGCTATTTTTGCACCAGCGGTAGTTTAAAAAATTGGTTAATACTATGTTGAAATAAATTACTTTTACAAATAAACATCATACAAATATATATGTTCATATTATATTATTGAAGAGGCTACTGGAAGTGCATAAAAAGTAATGTATTCCTTTAAAAGGCTTTTTCGTAATCTAGAAAAACTCTTCTCTATGCTATTTTATGTATCAAATGCAACTCTCAATGTATGATTTACGATGCTACTAGATTTTACAAAGTTCAGAAAATTCGAAACTCTGAATATGATGAATTTGGAGAGGTGTTATAATGAACTTCAAAACACATTACAATAACTTATAAAAAACAGACTAGTTTTAATTTTTTTTATAAGTAGGCGAATTTTATCGTATATTAACCTTGTAACGATATATGAATAATTAAAAAATTAAATAGTTTTAGAAGCAAACTAAAGCTATTTACATTAGTTTGCCAAAATTCAAATTGTTAAATTGTTAGTAAATATATTACTTTAAGATTTTTAAAAGTTTTTCCAGTTGTGCAGCATTACGAGTTTAAGTGTTCAGAACAACTGTTCATATAAGATTATAATATCTATTTTATAAATAAGAATTGATGATTTAAATCAGTTTTCTTTGGTTATCAGTTAAATTGATCGGTTTCAAACTATAAAAGATAATAAAATAACCTACGAAACTACTAAATTCAAACATCCTTAGAATATATTATTCAAAATAGGATACTATACTATCTTTTTGTTTTTACTACTAATGTAAATTCAATTTTATGATAGGTATGGAAACAAATCTTACAGAAAATACACATATGAAATGAAACGTGAGTAATTTTATGCATTACAATTTTTCAGTATTTCTTCTTACAAAGAGCTATTGAAAAACTTCTAAGTAGGTTTTCATCTACATGGGAACAGAATCCTTAGAAATGAATCAGACAAAACATATATTGTTTTTAAAATTGAAATTTAAAAAGCGTAAAAGATTTCGTAAATGTTTAAATTTAAGAAACGTCAGTCTTTTGTTAAGGTCGACGTATTTTCTGGTAATGTCAATACAACAGAAACAAATGTCTCCAAAACGAGGTACTTTCGGTAATAGTTCGTAAGATGTACAATGTGCAATTCAACGTGTTTAGAATTCTAAAGGCTATTCAAATATTCAGAAACTTGTTATTTGAATTTCAGACTGCAACTGTTATCCAGCTTCATGAGACTTGTCACTGCAATACAAACTTTATGATAGAAAACTTAATAAACGTCAATAAAATTAATGTTACTGTGGTATGACATAGTTAAAGTGTTTAAAAATAACAAAAACTATTTTATTAACAACAAAGTTATCTAAATAATACAATCTGCTAGCTTTCCGCCTGTAGCTTCGTTCGCGTGAAGTTCGGTTATATTGCGTTTCCAAGAGAACCTTTCAAAAGATTGGGATAAAAACTACCCTATGTTCTTTCTCAAGGTCAACTCTATCTCTGTACCAAATTTCATTAAAATCAGTTCAGTGATTTAGGCGTGAAAGCGTAACAGACAGACAGACAGAGCTACTTTCGCATTTATAATATTAGTAGGGATTTGTAACAATTTATGTTTTTAGTCCTCCTTCTGAAACAAGGGTGTGTCAAAAATACATCAGAAGACACAAATGAAACAAATTTTACTTTAAGAACGAAATCACATGGTTACAACATAATTGATTTTTTATGTTATATTGAAAAGAAAAATTTGTGTGCTTTCAGTACTGGGTTATATTTTCACATATTATATAAATTTTCAGAATCGCTGTAAAAATGTTCTAATGAGTGATAATAAAAGGCAATTTGAATAATATTATTTACAATCAAAAACAATCACGCAATGGCATAAGATTGACTGTGGGTTTCAGGAATTTCAATAAATGTTCAAGTTCACTCATTAAAACGAGGTAAAAAATAAAATAAATTAAAATATACATATTTTTATAATTTACACATGGTAAAATTAAACTTACATTCGAAGAAAAAGTTTTCGTCTAGAATTTCAAAGTTTATTACTTATTATCAATTGTTATAAAATTTATACTCGAATATTGCATTTACATGCTACATAAACTGTAGGGTTGTACAAACTCGATTTGCATAATGGATATTAATATCTTTTATCAATAAAAAAACAAGTAAGAAGTCAAAAAGAACACAAAGTTTAGTTAAGCCAAAGGAGTACTAAATTCAGAGCCTGCAACAAAACTCTTTCGTAGCTGGATTTTAGAAAATAAATGTATATAGAAGTACGTGACCTCAATCTGATATCCTATGAAAATTAAATTTAATATTTAAGTTTTATAAAATACGTAACACAATATCGGTGTTCTAATATAATGTAACTATTTTAATATAACCTAATACAAGTCGTATATTCCAAACTTGTCTATAAGATCTGCCCTGTATTGTAGTAGCTTCGGAGTAAGTTCAGAGGATAATATTGCCTATAACCTTATATATAAGAGCCATATTCAATAGCACAATAAAAGCTTTGTAATCCATGTGGTTGGTTGTAATAGAGAGAGATCAATAATATTTGCCCGTATCTCAAGTTTATTACACTAATATAGATGCGGTTGCGCAAACATCCCGTCTTTATATATACATATTTAGGATAAATAAAATTTTATTCATATAACCCTATATTAGATGAAGCCAACTAGAAATACTTTATTGGTTTTTGTTAGTTTGTTTTTATTATATCCCTTGTTATATTTGACTTATATTAAAATATTTATATAAAGAAAATATTAATCTATAACTAACAAATAAGTCATTCAGAAGCAGTATATAAGCAATATGTTTAAGAAAGGAGAAACTCACAAAGTAGGTTTAGTAGTTTGTGTTCTCTCATTACTTATACAAAATTTTGGTTATAACAGCTACTTAAATACTTATCTGCAGATGGTGGCAGACTCAAATCAAATCTTTGAACAGATCCAGACTACCAGAACCTAAACATTTTGTCCCATGTGCGAAATCGCGACTTACCAATTTTCTACATAATATTTATAGACCTTTGTTCTTTAAACTAATCTGTACAGAACATAAATTTGTAAAAAATACTCACTTCGATCCCGAAGTAATGAAATCATTAGTTTATATACATATACTACTATAAACTTGATATTATTTAGTTAAATGACAGTATTCAAAGTGTATTAATAATTGAAAATACTACCAAGAATTTTTCATTATAGGTACAATCTAAAAGTAATTCTAGAATAGCATTATATTTTTCTAAAAGTAATCTGTATTCTCCGTACAAAATTTTATTCAATCTGCAATGTCTTGGTGACAAATTATTTTTTTAATGTGTCTGAAAAACTACTGTCTACATGACAACGTGTTGTGAATTTAAAATGTTGTTCTTCGGACGCATGACTTTGATAAATGAAACCTTCAGTGTCAATTATATTAAGGCTTCAATGATTTTCTTTTTGAAGTTAAACCTCTGAAAAAATAGTTGAATGTTAATTAAAGTTGTATTTTATTTTATATTACGGAGTAAAATTGAATCATAAAATTTTTGTTATTAAATTTTAGCGTTGATATTCTCGAAAAAACATCGATTATTGGGAAAATAATACTTCAAAATGAAAGAACATATACTTTGTGTAATTTTCAAAAGGAAAGAAAAATTAAAAGAGTTAGTAATGTTGTTACTTAATTTAATCTCATTACTCAAAACAAAAAAAATACTTTTTGATTTTAATCAATATAATTTATGCGATCATTACTGATCTTCAATATGGATTAGTGATATCTTAAAAAAAAATCTACTCTAATAGAGTCAATTTCTTTTCATTAAACATAGAAACATGTTTTCATATTTAGTAATATATTTAAAATTAAAAGCCTGTTTCAGTGTTATTGTACAACTTTTTCAAATAAAACAACAAAATTGTCTGTCAAAAAAGAACATCAAAATAAAACACCCCACCTTTTAAAAAATGTATCAAGAAAAAAAACATAATTAGGCAGTAAGATAAGTAAAAAGAACAAAAGATTATTATAAATTCTAGACTAACAACGAAAACGAAACTCTGCAATATAAACGAAGTATTAAACTCTCTATATTATGCTGTAGAGAAACTGCCGGGTTCTTATAGTGCCGTGCCACCTAAATACCAGTTGATAGTATAGTGCTAAATTTGTTACAACGAAAATTATTTTCAACAGTTTAACTGAGATTTAATAAATGGAGTTCTAACATTATGTTCCCTTATATGTGTGATACAAGTATTTTGTTTAGTACTAGATTGTATAGTAGTAAAATCAATAAATATACGAAAGCAGCATCAAACTATTTGGTATTCAATTACCTTGTAAATAGTTTTAAAGTGAAATCTGTTTCTTTAAATGTGGAACGCAAGTAAATTCTTAGGTTAATTTTTGAAACTTATAGTAAACAATTAGTTCTTAGGTGAATTTTTCCAATCGTTACTAAATAATATAAGACAAATAAAGAAATGAGAAGATTACAGGACTCAGCCTATTCATCTTGACACAAAAACGTAAATTTCCTTTGTACTATTTGTTATTAAAACGTCAACTTAATATTTTGAATTCAAATACTTTGGTAGCTATTTTGAATAATATTTATAAGAAGCAAAAATTGTTTCAGAAATTATCACTATATCTAAAAGAAGGTATTGTATCTGTTCCTAAAGAAGTACTTTAAAAAATGGAACGTGAGAAAAATCGACCCAGTTATCTGAGAGCTGTATTGGAAAGATGATCCTAACAGGTTTTGTATGAAGATTTTTATGCCTACTTTACATTGTGACCTATCACTGAGCCAGTGACATACTATATACTTCTGAATTTCTTTTGGTTAGTATAATTCAAATAACTTTCATACCGTTGTTTTTCTAGACACTGTTTATTTTTTTCGAATAAGTGACACAATAAATAACTTAAGAGCCACTGACTCCTAGATCCACTAAGGTGAAGATATTTTTTCACATTGATAATAACTTCATTCGAATTTCAATGAAGTCAAGACAAAAATTGTAAAACACTTTCCAGATTTATGCTAAATTAATTGACAATATTTTCAGATCGGTATATGTAGGTTTATACAAATTAAAATACATTTTAAATGTGCAAGTAGGCAAATAAATCAATTATAAATTTTACATATTTATTTTTCTCATTACGATCCAGATATCGAGATAATTCCACCTCATGTAAGTACTGTCAGGGAGAGTTAAAAATGACTAGGGTTCCTTATACAAATGTTTATAATAAATAAATGTTATAGTTTTAAACTATAAAAACAGTTCTGCTTTCACAAAAGAAACACTAAAAAGTTCTTAATAAGCAAACTATAAGTTATACACAACGATAATATAAATAATAAAGTGGAATCTGAAAGGCACTTAAAAACTTCAAGTAGTAGGTAAGTTATAAAATAATACTTCGTAAACTTTTCTATTAATTTTATTCCAACTTAATATGCTATAAAAAAAACTTATTGTAATTTTGTTCTTTTTATTTCATAAACGACTGTCCCTACAAGTAAAAGTATCAGTATTGTCATGTTAAATTTAAATTAACTTATTTGTATGGAAATTAAAATCATCAATCATATTTACAATTAAAATATGCTTTTTATATGTTCAAAGTTTAACATAAAATCTGATAAATTTGGCGTAATATATTTTATTCGATACGAAACAAATGAGGCTTTCAGATTTTTTTTTTTATTACTTTCAACTCTAGTAATTGAACTTATATTAAATTATTGCAATACTTAAAAGAGTTTGAGTCAAATTTTACTTTAAGACAATATTTTTGTGTGTTCGAAAACTTAAATTTATAAGGAGCATTTTTTTATATTTATTATGAATATAATGACTTAAGAGTATTTTTTTCCATACCTAATTATCAAACATTTCGAATTTGACTTTGCTTACATGCAAGTCGATAAATCGTCTAGGCCATGCAGCTTAAATTGGGTTAATGTTTGTTAGCCATTACTCAGAACGGGCGTAAGTTATGTACCACGGAAGTAGGCAAGGTCTGGTTTATGCAACTTAACTTGAATGGACTGTTCTTTACATGAACGTAGCACGTTAATTTTGGTGAACCTCCACATACATAAATTTTATGTTATATTATCGGTAATGGCTCATTTGTTAACAAAAGAAAAGACGAAGCACTAATTGCGTAGGGTGGCAACCGGAGGATGCAGGAAAACTACGACACTTATTTAACTACTCATAACCTATACCATTCCATAGCTTGTGTGGTATCTGGAATCTTCGGCTTCTCACGGCTTGGTGTTCGTTATGTGGAGTCAGCAGTGTCACTCGTTATATGATAGTTTATGCATACAGCGATGTCGCCCTGGCGATGTTGATTTATTTTTTAATACGTAGCTCTTACGTAACACACAAATCGCGTCAGTTTATACATATTTAAACGAAGCAACGTATAAAAATAATTTATAAAAATAGATTATTATCAATGAATCGAATTAATTTATTTCATCAACACCAAAATATTTAAAAACCAATCAATTATCTAAGCCTTACTCCAATGTAATATGGTAATATAACAATTAAAATGTTAAATATAGTCTTCTTTAATATTTTAATACTTTAATTTTTATACAGCAACTTTACATCAACATCAAAACTAATATTGAAATGTAAAATGTGTTTTTTTATAAACAAATACTCGTACCAAAATTAGAGTTTCTGAAATAAGCACCAACTAAATCTACATATAAATTTACCCAACTAAACATACCATACCCAATTTACATTCTTATAATATTTATTAACCTTCACAAATTACCAAGCGTTAAATCAGTAGCACAATAATTAGGTTAATCATTGTACTTCTAGTGATGTAGTTATATGAGGTGTAATGGACATGAAAAAATGTTTTTGCAACTTCAATAAGTATAGAAACAGTTTAAAGTACTTAGTTTTGTTTTATCTGTCTGTACATTATTTGAATGATAATAATTAAGTTTTAGAGTTAGTGGTGGCCTTGTGGTTAAAAGGCCCGCCAATCATGCATGCAGCGCGGGTTCAATCCTGGCCCTGGCAAGTACCAATGTGACTATTCCGAGTCATATGTACTTTCTAAGAGTATTTAGACATCACTGACTAATACTTTCCCAAAGAGGGTTGATGTCAGGCAGGGGGCCGGTCGTAAAAACAATTAGCCAAAATTATAAACAACATTATTGGCAGACCCTGGCTAAAGCTGCAAAATTGCCAGGTAGAAGAAGAATAAAGTTTACAAAAGATTTGCTTGTCTTATATTTTTTTATGTTAGTACTGCTCATACAGTTGCTTATAGTTTTTGGAAATACAAAACATATTCATTTTGTTACTTGATAGATATGAATCGTTTTCTGAAACATGTTCTTTATTAAATTAAATTCAGTTCTCGAGATTTATTTGCGTTATGTGTTGATTTTATTTTATAATTGTTTAAAAAAAATTGTTCATACCAAGACCTTTATTTCATTAGGGTTAAGAAATTGCTATTTTAGATCATGAGGTTTTGAAGTTTTAGCAACTATCCTAACTGAATATTTTTAAATTAAAAAAGTAAAAAATAAATGACTATGCCATTGGTATTCAATACTTGCCATGGATTTTGATAGATAGAAAAAGCCATGGTTTTTTTTAACAAAAAATATTAGAGAAAACATTTTTAAATATTACACTAGTATATTAAAAAGTAATTTTATTAGTAAGCAATCACAAAAATGTAACACAAATACAGATTCCTAGAATTCTACGGTTCCTGTCCGTACTTATTGACAGTGAATTCATTGCTTTTTGAATTCTCAAATTGTACCGACCGTTTCCCGATTTCACATGACAGCTTAGGTTGTTTACTATTTTTCAGAATTCACCAACATGAATATTGTTTTGTAATAAAATTTTACGCTTTCATCGTAGAAATATTTTTTCTTTTTGATAACGTTAACTTTAGACATACATGTGAGATATATATAAACAGAATAAATATATACAAACATATATCTGAAATCTAGTTTGAGGTATCTTAAAGTCTGAAGTACCTGTTCCAGAATAAACAACCGTAACAAAAGTTGTACTAAAAAGTTGAAATAAGAATGTAAGATAATATCTACTGTTTTCTAGCCCTTAGCCCAAATCTCAATAATAAAAATAATTTTAAAATCCACGCTTTGGATGTTATTGGACACTGGTCTCCACAAACTAATTTACCATCGGAAAATCAGAATCATGGCTGGGCTCCATAGTTTCATTTTTGACTCTCCTCGCATCGTGATGAAGCGATACACATCTTTCTTTCTCCGAACAGAAAATAATTGAAACAGTCTGCATGATTGCATCAGTGATTCCTGACACGTGCAATTACGTTACCTTTAAGGTAAGAGTGAATTGGCTATTACTGGCTTTACAATCAATCAGATGTTGGAGGTATAAAATATGAATCTTATAAAGCACTTGAGAGATGTTACGTAGATGATGAGAAACAACAGTTCCGACATATTATTACTGTATAGCAGTTCCAGCATATTAACAAGATTAGATTGTAATCTGATAGATAAAACAACATTTATAAAATATCTAATAAGTTTGAGTTTAGAACCAAACAGAGTATTTACAATGTAAAGATTTGTAAATCTGTTTTTGTAAGTGACAAGAATTTAAATTTATAAAGAATATTTGAAACATGCACTGCACGTTACAAATATAACAAGACGTGAATTTTATACTCGGACTACTATATTTTTGTGCTTATAATAACTTGATTGTCAAATTTAGATCTAATGTTGCGACAATTAGAGACCATTATCCAATGCAAGTGTTTCTTAGCAAGGTTTTAGAGTGAAAATTTCAACGAGTTTTCTTAGAATTTTCTCATATTATACTTTTTTAATAATTTACCTTGTAATATTTAAGGAGATAATATTATTCTATTAAAAAAATACACGACATTTTTTAGGAATATAAAGACTATATACCAGTAAAATGCGTAATGCAAATGCGGTTTTTTTATATATAAAATGTACAAATAATGTTAAATATTTTTCCTGTATTTAAGGCCAGTCCAAATCTTTCTTATTTTCGCTTTAATTAAACATTAACATTTTGAAATACAATTGACACATTTATATGAGTTACATATGTCGTTAATTTTAATTGTCATTAAAAAACCTTACTATTTCCTTATTATTCAAATATTCAAGAGTGTTTAAAAGATCAGAATAAAATAAAAGCGTTTTTTAATTAAACATAATATTTTTAATCTATTTTGAACTGAATGAACTTATAAAAGGCCAATGTGAAAAATATTTTTGTTTTTTTAAGGTCTTCCAAAACTGTATTGGTTATAATAACTCTTCATATATTCGTCAATTACATTGTTAAAGCTGAAGTACTTTTAATTCATTTGTTAATTTTCATTAAAAATTTAAATGTAATTAAAGACCAGTTATCCTACAAAATGTATAATCTTAATTAAAGCAGCAGTTACCAAGTCGTTCATACATTTTCTTCGAGTAACTTTATACAATGAAGCACTAGCTATTGAGAACAGGGGTTTACTTTGGTCAAAGCTACAAATACTTTGATTTCATATTTCTTTACGTGTTTGTGAATAAGTTTGTAGAATAAACTGTTTATGTTTTAAGCAAAATGAAATTCTGTCTTATTTGGGGGATCTTTATTTTAAATATCAGAAATTATTTGAAAAGGTTTGATAAAATTTGGCATTATAAATTTTCGCACCTTAATTGTCATAAACGAATAACACATAGCATTCAATAGTTTGCTATGGTATAGTTTGAGGTAAGAGTTAAGAGAAAACTTTATTCATTTCTGAAACTGCAATCAAAGGATTCCTTACCTTCTAATGCCGCTGTATTCCCTATTTTTCTGTTATTTACTATAAACCAACAAACAAAACCACAACTTTGTATATAGTTACAGTAGTTTGATTATAATTAAATCAAATGTAATTAGTGATTTGGATGATATTTCATACAAAGGTTTCTTGCTCAAGTAGCAGAAGATCTTTCTCACTTGTAACTTCACGGTCAGCAAATATGTATTAATTTTTAATATGTAATCATTTAAACTTTTGAATATAATGTTATGACCATTTTGATATAACTTACAGAATTTATATGTAATAATATTAAATCTAGAATAATGGTCATTGTAGCTATAGCAGGAGAACCAAATTATAATTATGGTAGTTCAATCAATCACTGTAAATAATTCAAGTTAAATCAAAATTTGAAATTTCAATATGCATTATTTGGATAACTCATTTGGCGATCGTAATTGAAAGCAATCCGGGTCCTGCCATATATCATTAGTGATTGACAAAGTGAGATTGAAACTTGCTTAATGAGGATTTTACCAATAAATTATCATATCAAACAATGCTGTAAGATAAAAAAATATTATAGTAATATGTAACATAAATTTGACTCTGCCAAATACTAAACTGAAAACAAATTGATAGGTTAAAAAGCAGCTACGGAAAACTAGTATTACTCAAGATGTCTAATTAAAATCAAAATGAAAAGCAATATAAATACTAGTAAGTGATATGATAACTTTTGTAGAGTTGATTTATTACAGAATAATATTTTTTCAACTCGTCTTATATATTAAATTCACAAATTATTGCCATTTAATACTTAAAAACAACGTATGTATTACAAAAAAAAACAATTGTTATTTTATCAGAGACATTAAATACTTTGTTATCGCTTTACTTAAAAAATATTTTTCAGTGATAACAACTTTGATGGCAGTTTAATATTTTATTCCGTATACGTAATATATTATTACCGTACTGTTAGTGACATCGGTTCTTTTAAAGTATTATATAAGTAATACTCATAGCTTAAATGAAAATAAGTGTTACTCTAAATATCAAGAACGGGTTGTACTATGGCGTTATTGAAAACACTGGTGAGTGATCAATTCTTCATTCCTATTTTTTTATGTGAATGTCATCACTTATATACTAACTACATAGAGTTGAATATTCTAATATGAATATCTATTAACTTAAAAGGTTTGACTGAAGAACACGAACAAAAAGCATTAAACTTTAGTTAACCAAAATGTTCTTGTTATAATTATTCGTTTACTGTTCGGCAGTTTCTTAATAAATAAATAATATGTACATTTGTAATTAAATATTTTAAACTGGTACTAGATATTTATAAGTAAAATAACTGGTCTAAAAAACATGTTTTTTTGTACGCTTATAATGTCAAATTAAATTTCTATAAAAGTTACAAGACTTATAGACTCTTAATATAAACTGTTTTTGTACAATATATTAACATTTTAATCATTTAAGAATTGTTTTTCGTTTGTTTTTCCATGGAAATTTAAACTACTATGAAAACTTGTTGATGTTACAAATTGAGATTAATCTAATTCAATTAAGTAACAGAGTACTTTTCAAAATATTTACGAATTCTGACAAACAATCGACTTTATGATTCAGTAACCGTTATATTAGTATTAAAACAAATATTGTTCTTCGATATTTTAGGTTTAGTATGATAAAACGTTTAGTTAATAAATCTGAAATATAATAGGAAAATCTCCTCTCTGAACTTAATGGCTATAAAACCCCACAGTTTATTCTAGAATTTGACAGAAATCTTACAAAGTATATAAAGTAATATGTATAAAACTGCTATTTGAACTCTTCAACATTGTCGTCTTAAAAAAAACCGTAAAACTTTACCACATCTTAATTTGTTTCAGTATCATTATTACTAATAAAAAAATATAGAATTGAGAAATATTTCTAATGATCTTTCCAAAGAAGTGTATCTTTTGCTGTTAAAAATTTATAAGTATCGTGATATGTCAACTTTTTCGTATGTAATATGGAATAGATTTAACATTCTTAAAATATATTAATTCAATTTTTCATATACATGTGTTAAAGATTGTGAATATTTAAAAAGAGTTCTAAAATGAAATATACTGGTATACAAAATATGTGAACGTTGACGACTTGTGAATTGCAAGGAATATTCAAAACATGCAACACCTTGTTATGTGGATTTCGTACTCTGACTGCGACATCTTTAACATGATAGAAAATAGTTCACATTAGAATTTCAACCTCGCACATTTAGTTCTATTTAATAAAATTTGCTTGAAAATTGTTATATGTTTTTAGTAAAATCCTATAGTAAACGTTTTTTGTAATTTAATATTCTTTATATTTATAAGAAATTGATAAAGTTAGACTATTAATATTACAAACAAGAATGTAATTCTTCATGTATCTGTGTAGACTTATCCTTTTTAGGTAGGGATTTTAATTCGCACTGCATCCTGGATTATTGAAAATTCTTTGAGACATGAAACATCACGTGACTAAGATCTGCTTTATATTTGAGTACAAAAGATTATTAGAAAAGACTATTCTTGTATTTATAATATATAAAATTTTGATGCAACAAAAGACAAAAGTTTCAGAAAGAATAAAATAATTGTGAATTTAGTTAATGACTTGACATGTTGCACTAATCATGTAAGAGCTTTAGCAATACTACAAAACTTGTTTTCATTTTTCTTAATTATAAGTTATTTTCTAATGTGTTAAAATTTCATTGAATTTAATGATGATAATTTCTGCTAATGTAAGTTTTTGTTTTAGATTAAAATATAAAAACGAATGGTTGAAAAGCATGTTTTCTTTATTAAACTATTACGTTTCGCAACAAAAGATTTTTTCCTTATATATTTAACTGATTTTTTGTTTATAGTATATTTTCATATACTGAGTGCTGGTTACTAAATTTTAATACTACTTTTTTAACTGTCTGGCCACAACTTTCAGCGTGTTGTATAATTTATAAAACACATAAGGGAAACATCGTTCAGGAGTCACGAATACAATGAATCTATTAAGTAACGTAAGCAATTGATTAGAAATCAATTAGGTATCGAAAGAAAAAGTGAAACTTACTTATATCTTCTTCTTCTACCTGGCAATTTCTGGGTCTGACTTACATGTTGTGAATAGTTTTGGCTAATTGTTTTTACGACCGGCCGCCTGCCTGACATCAACCCTCTGTGGGAATGCATTAATCAGTGATGTCTAAATACCCTTAGAAGGTACATATGACTCTGAAAAATCACATTGGTACTTACCAGGATCGAACTCGCGCCCTCTTGCATAAGAGGCCACCTCTGACTTTAACTGAAATTTATATATGTATATGTATCATAACTCATTTAAAACTCAATCTCTTATGTAAGTTTTCATTATTATTCTTTTTATTTCTAGATACATATATTTTATTCTGTCAGTAGTCGAAAATAGAACAACAGTAATCTCGTTTAATAAAAATTATATCTTTATAATATCATAGGTAGTGAACCCGTGGCTAGATGGTGGGCCTTTTAAAAGCCACTAAAAGCCGATCGTAAATACCAAATAAAAGCAAATAGGGAGGACAATGGAGGCTAGGACAATTTTTCACACGTGTAAGGGCGTCCATACTCACAACATTATGTGACAGGTTTACTATCTCGAATATTCCATTGTGTAGTTCTATTAACTTTTTTATGGATGGCAACTTATGTTTGGTATTTTAATTTTTTTATCTTTTTATATCCCACAAAGCTTTACCGGCGGCTGTTCTATCAAGTTTTGTTCCATAGAAAAATTATTATTTGCAAAGTTACTTGCTGTATATGGAAGATTATAATAATTTGATAGATTTCTTTTTATACATTTATACATACAAGGACAAACATACACACATGTGCGCCTATATAATTACAGCAACTTTTTGTCGTTCTAAATTATGTAATAGATTCTTGTTCACAAAGTTTAAGTATTGATAAAAATAAATCCTTAATGCAGTGTTCAAGTGCATTCAGCCATTCAACTGATTTATAAATAAAATTAGAAAGCAGGAGCTATTAGCAGTTACATTAAATATTAACTTACAAGCTTTTTAAGCAATTTCGTTTGTAATACATATAAGTTTTGCTCAATGTTTATCAGTTAGAAGAATAAAATACACATGCAAGTATTTATACACAATTTTATATTAAAAATATATTAAATTATTATTTATGAATTTCATCTCTTAATCTTCATTATATCTTACTCTATTAAATGCAAACACTTAACAGTACCTCCACTCTACGAGAAAAAATAAGATTAAGACCTAAATTTTTAGTAACTTAGCACGGCTATTGTACTAAAATATTGTTGAAATACATAGGAAGGAAGCAATCGCTTGTTTTATAGGAAGATGAAATATTATACTGCTCTAACAATTCAAATGAATCATGTTTGATTCAAAATCGATATAAGCTATTAGTGGAAACTAACCGTTACCTGTTAAGAGACTTCCTGTACCAAGATGTCCTTCCGGATATAACCTATCTACAATCACTACATACCACTACCTATTTATATCATGAGCAGAACGAACCTGTTAACAAGTATAATAAATATATATACTACATTCTTTCAACAATTCTTTTAATAAAATCTTCTGAAAACGAACTTATAATGTATCAATAAAATCATAACATGTTATGAGAAGATTAAAATTAAATACATGATAAGGTTATCTTGTTTCCTTGTCGTTGCTATGACTACTTTGATGTAACTTCACCGTCATTTATTTGTTACGTTCTATCCTCTTAGTGTTGACTCCCTCGTCGATTATTGATTAAATATTCAATATCAAATGTACAGAAATATACTCGCAGATCTATTACAATACTAGACATTGAATATTTCTTTTCAAATTAAAAGTAAGTAATGCAGTACAATCGCTTTTAGTTTTGACATACTTTTAAAAAAAATTACGTCTCTTTTTTATGGTAATGTTAGCAGTAATAAAAATATTTGAAATAAATCTAAAATAAATATGTATAAGAATCCCTATAATTATTATGTATTATAGTTACAATATATTATAAGACGAACGATAAAATTGTTAAATTCAAAACAATATCTAGTACAAACTTCGTTGCGAATTTGAAAAAGAATTGACAAATAACATGAGTTAGTGGTAGTAAATATACTATTGTATATTTTTGTAAATCCAAGAGAGAAAAAGGTCCGAGACGTCTCGGAGGTCACCCTAATATATTTATCACTGGCACCATATTGATGTCGTTTGTTAACGTCAAGGTATTTGCCAGGAAATGTCTTAATCAGCCAGGTAGTCTATCTTGTGATCTCATGTAATAGGTGGAATTAAAGAAGCATTTAAATTTAAACTCTTAGTTTAAAAATATTCAATTATCAAATCACTTAATTCATCGTATTCAGTTAAATATAATTTATAGATTTATAATGAGAATCGTGATTTTTTTATGGTGTAATATAAAGAAGGACTCGTTTGATATTTGTTATTTTGATACTTTATTGTTGTAAATTATGTATATCTAAAAAATATTGTTTATCCTCAAATCTATTTAACAAATCACGTTCCAGTCTTCAAAGTTTTTATATTTTTTTATTAAATAATTTGATTTATATGCTCGTTTAGGATGTAATATGAACATACGTGTATTTTTTTTTCTAATTTAAGAGAACACAAAATATAAATAGTTTTCAATATTTGTAAATCAGTGACGAATATTATGATTATGTATATACTAGAATTAAATCATTCGATAAATAGAAAACAAATATTAGATTTTTTAGCATACATTTTTATTTCATTTTTTTGTTACAATAAATCTAGTCTTCCTGCACCGCACCTTCCCCGTCTTGAATAAATGAAAGGAGTCAAAGAATCAACTTATTTAATTTGGAGCAGAGCAAACGCTCCACTCGTATTGGAATAGCCGTTGTTCATTATTACGAACTTCGGGACGTCCTCCGCAAACGCTTGATTAATTAAAACAGTTACCATTAACGGAGGAAGTTTTTTTCTTTATTTTCTCAGTATAACGAACAATTTATTACCGATGTTACATGTTACTCGGTTCGACCATTTGTGGAGATATTTCGTTAATGTGATAATCTTTCAAATACTCACAATATTTTATGCAAATAGTTCCTCATGGATTTAGTTATTGGTGAATGGTTATTACAAATATATTTAATGATACGACAAACATAAAGTCACGGAGATATCGCTATCCTCCAGACAGCTATATATTAATACCCGATGGGGCGTAACATATAGTCGCTGTGTGCGAGCAAATCACGATCCCACTTCGTCACTGACAGCCAATGTCCAGACATGGCTCATTGAGCAAGTGATTCAGACGCAGCTGAGTTTTATAATACGAGTATTGAAGTAATAAATTAAAAATATTATGCTAATGTAGTATTTTAGATTTGCATGTATATTATGACTAAAGAAAATATTGTAGAACATATATAGCGTTACAAAATATATTGCAGCTTTGTTTGTGATGTTTCCATTCCAGGATACGAATCACATTCGATCATACAAAAAATATATCATTTCAAATGTACAATTTAAATCGTCAAACAAATGGAGTATTGTAACTGGTTTTCCAAATGTCTTTGGTGTGATACAAAAGTAAATTCAAAATGTTAATTCAAAGTGTCCTCAAATAGGAATTATTTAAGTAAATGGGTACAAACTTAAGCTTTTTGATCTTATAACAAGGAGAGATTAATTTTGGAAGCAGCTTCTGGTTCACTTGTTAAGATGCGATCGAGTTTCACAAAGTTCATTCTGTAGACTTGATGAGATTTTAAATAAGTATTAAATGGTATCTCTTATTATTTTAATGATTGTTACTGATTATTGTTATTGTAGAGTCATGATTAAGAAGTAAACACAAGAAGAGAAGTCCGTAAGATAATAAAATCACATAAAAAACACTTAGACATTTATTATTATCACATTATTATGATTTGAAATTTTATTCCTTAGAATAATAACATTTGTATTCCTGTCGTTTCCATCTTAAATTCAATAACAGTGCATCTTTCTGATTCAACGTCCAAGAACACTTGGCATGCCATACTTTCCTAATGCTAGACCGAGGCATCTTGACTCAGTTATAATGCCAAATATAATATCTTTATTTCATACTCTGTGATGGCTTCGGAAATGCTCTCCGAGGTTTATTGTTTGATTTTCATTCCCTAGAGATTGCTTTTGCAGATTTGGCACTAACAATGCACTTTAAGCGACTGTCTTGGTATTTATAAGCCTTTATTTAACTAGTATGTTAAGTCTTAAACGGAGCTATAAATGTACACTTTCATAGAAATTAACCTTAATTTTTCACCCTAAATAAATTCTTCTAAATACTAACAAAAAATATAAATACTAATACAAAAATTGCTCAAATTATAAAATTGCTTAATCAGTACTTTTAAAATATTAATATTTTATAACGTGTACACGTGTCATATCTATTTTTAATTTAAAAAGAACATTCCTCTTTCTTTATTTGCATGAATTCAAACAAATTTTCCAGGAAATAATTTTCCAAGAAATTATTGTTCCATTGAACATTACAAATAACGAGTCTATCAATAAGTTTTTATTTTTTGTTTAATTTTTGTAAACTAGGAACAAGCATGATTATGATAAAAAAGTCAAAATAGGTAGGTTTGTACATGACTCAGGTAAGATATATGAATACATAAGAAATAAAGAAAACATTCAAAGTACCATTTAAGTCATTTGATTGATTATTTAAAATTAATACAGTTTTGGGATCCATTAATAATTATCAATTACTATTTTTTCTATACTATTAGTGTGTTGTTCATAAATAAGATTAAACCATGTATTCAAAAGATTATTAGAAGTTTTATACAAATATGTTATTGCCACCCCGGTAAGATCTCGTAATACCAAGTAAGAAAAAAAAATGAAAAAATAAATAAAACAATATTTTTTAACAACCATTTAATAAATGTATCGTAATTATTTTAATATTGTATCTTTTAAGGGAAATCAGTGAAACATTTTTTATTCCGACATATAAATAAATGTGTCGTAGTCAATGGTTTTCAATATAAATTTTATTCAATACAAATACAAAACTTACTTTTAGTTAATAATCTTTGAATTTCAGTTTTGATTTTTATTACATGCCAATTATCATATAAATTCATTGTGAGCAATTATTTGTAATTGAAACAGTATTAAGAAATATTATCTGTTTAATTTTTAGCTCCTCTCTCTCTCTGTCTGTTATGAAGAGTATGTCAAAAGGCAAGGAGATGAATTGGAAGGAATTCCCAGTAAGGTTTATAAATGATTTATTTTGTAACAAGTAAATATGTTTACAATACCCAGTCGTCTTAATGCTTGGTCAAAACTATTTTGTACATTCATAATATATGTTAAAAACTTTTCTATACAAAAATATGATTTTTTTTTTTTGGAAAATATATAAGGAAAACACTTATTTTATAGAATGACGTCTTAAATTAATTATTTTGAAAAAATCTAAGTTACCACGGACTATATTTTAAAAGATTACTTCAGCGTACGATGTTCATTGTTGAAGAAGTGGATAAATATTGTACATTCTAATAAAATTTATAAGTATCTGGGTTTTCTTGCTCTAATATGAACAAAAGTGATTTTTTAAAAAGTAAAATATAATAACTAGAATGCCAACATTATTAAAAATAAACAATATTAAATATCAAATCCTCTTTGCTACATTTCTAATTGATACTTCCTGTATGTTGATAATAGTGTATTGCTGGATAGCTTAAAGAATTCTTCAGAAAGTGGGATAACAAAAGCTGAAAAATTTTCTTCAAAATCAGACCCTAGTTTCTTAGACCCTAGTAGTTTCTTAGATTAGATTTCACAATATTGTTTTTCTTTTGTTATAATTTAAAAATACGAACATATAAACTGTAACTACGAACTTGATATAAATAAAAGTGGTTCTTCCGAACATTATTCTGTATATTGATATAAATACATGTGGAGTCAGATAACTTTATATATAATACTATTAATTTGGTCGCGAAGTCTTCCGAACAGAAACTTCCTTTACTTCAATTTCGAGTTTTTATCTTAAAACTAAGCTCCAATAGTTTTTTATGCATCTCAAAGATAAATGCATGTATACAATCTTTCGCCATAGATTTACTAATGAAAAAAGTCAGAACGATGGATGCTCAGCTTAACGAAAAAAGCTATAAGGAAAAGTTCGCATCTGAATATACATACATATATACAGGGTGACTGGTGAATTACTATCAATATTTAAGGAGCATACTCAGTACATGATTCTCATTCGAATTATGTAAAAAAAATAGGTACTTAATTTTTGACCAAATTTCCGTATAAATAAATAAAGTGTGGACACGTTCCAAGTGTTCCTAGTGTGGACGCGTGCGGCGGCGTGCTGATACAACAACACGCCGCCGCGCGCGAGTGTGTGTGTGAGTGTATACCTAATCTGTAGGGTGTTTACACGATGCGTAATTAATTACATAACTTTTGGTTAACTTTACTTAGAAGTTTATTAATATTTATGTTATATTAATTTTTATTTTGTCATATATGATCGTCAAATATCACGTCCTCAAATATCGATAGTTATTCACCAGTCACCCTGTATATATATATATAGCCGTCTTGGCTCGTATACATATAAAAGTTTTTTTTACGCTTCCTTATTTTAAAATAATTTTTGTTTAAATAGTTTTAAAATTTCAAGGGTAGACATAGTTAAATATAATATGTAGATGTGTTTGTCCGAATGACATGACAATGACATGATAAATTAATAATTATTAAAAAAAAAACTACCAATTTTGATATTAACATTTAACAATTTAACCTGAAAAACCTAATAATTATAATTTGAACGATTCAGTTATAAAGTTCTCTCGAGTTTATTCCATACGACTTCATCAAATTTTAATAACTTATTTTAAACCGTAAATACTTGTCAATTAATTGTATGGATTCAAAAGAAATCACTACTTAATATTTTTGCTGGCAGTTTCGATTTTATATTGCTATTTAACATGGCGAGATCTGTACATTAGTAAGAAAGTATTAAATTAGAAATGAACAAACACAAGAAATAATGAAACAAAACTTGAAATCTTTGTTAATTTACTTAGCTCGTCCATTTCTTCATAAAACACGAGAAAACCCTGGCGCACGACGTCTTGGCAACACCATTCTGTGATTAAAATCTGTGAAGCGTGTTCAAGATAATCTGGCATCAAACCAACGACCCCTCGGAGCCTGATATTGTATCGCTAAGTCTGAATAAAAAGGAGAGATCAAAAATAATGATATTCTTTGTGTAGACTTCGAACTTTGTGCCTTTGCGTTTGTGCCAATGCTAACCGAAAATTTTGCTGTATTGTCACTTGAATTTTGAAAGTGTGAAATGAAAAGTTTTGCTTCTTGAAAAATTTTACTTCTAAAACTATTGAAATAGAAATGTGTGTGAAGGTACCTACCCTAATAGCTAATTTTAAAAACATATATTTTATTAGACTTATTTCTGAATTGTAATAAATGCATTGTTTACTATATTTTATTATTTAAATCTGTTATATATACAATAAGGGCTCCATGGGTAATGCTAAAAATCCAATCTCTATAAAAACAAAAGGTCAATACGAATTCAAAATCACGTAGGTTTAGTACTTGACGCAATTTCAAGGTATAATAAAGATTTTTTTTACAGAAGGATAAGAAACGAATCTTTAATTTCGCAACCTGATTTGAGATTTCCAGAGAAATGAACAGGCGAAGATTTATACCTTTAATTTTGACAAGCCCCGCACGGACTTTGAGAGTAAATAAGTTATGAGATTTATTGTCCGTGGAGCGATTGAAAGAAAAATTTTGCATCCTGACATAATTTTTTGAATGTACATTGGCTTTATTTAAAAATAGCTTTTGAATAAATATTATTATCACAACAAAATGGCGGTTTGATGTAGTTGAAGAAACTTTACTATTTTATTTAAAGGTTTTATTTCTTGGTCCCTTTTTCAAACCATTGCTTTTTAAATATGAACATTGAATCTGTATAATGAAATATTCCAAAAATATCTACCTATTATATATACAAAATTTTGCAATTAATTATCAGAGATAACTAAAATATGAAGTAAAATGTGTTTAAAAGCAGAACTAAAAAGTCCTCACATTTTATAAATGTAATAACAAATTTGATTATCCCACAAGAAATGAAACGACCACCATAATTTTAAATTTAACAAATCTGAATATTTCTAAAGCAACTCACAAAGTAATTTCATCAGTATAAATTAATAAAAAATAAAACTGTAGCCTGTAACAGTAGAGAACTAACTAGTATGAAACTTGAAACTAAGCGTTACGCAACTTTTAAACAATTCTCTCGGAAATGAGAAGCGAGTCAGAACTCAGAATTAATTTTTCTTACGAACAACTTTGAATAGCTATAAAACTAATCTAGATTAGACAATGGGCTGTTTTAAATGGCCTATTTAGATTTAATGTAGGAGTCTCCTAAGAACAATTACTAAGCTTTTAACACAAACAAAACAAATGCTTTTATTAAAAATGTAAGTAAACAGTTCTACATTTAAATTAAAACTAGAATGCTCTTACTTTTTGGTACATTTTTACATGTAGGCATTACGAGTATAAACTGTATTTTTATTTCATAAATAAGAATATATCGAGAGAAATAAATGTACGTTCTTGTATAGTAACAAGTTGAGTATACAAATGGTTTGTTTGTGATGCAATACGTTGCATTTTATCAACATGCCTGTGCTATCACGTCTGTGAGATACAGCAATCATATAGTGAATGAGTGTTGTTACAATAAACAGGGCACAGAACGTCCCTCGCCCCGCGCAATTTCCTGTGCCGCCCAACAGCTTACTGTCTTCCTGTAAAACTTGTGGCGTATAATATAAGCGAGAGCAGGTTTTATTTAAACATACACATCTAACATTTAAACCTCAGTATATCTAAATGAATAAAATATAGGATCTATTCAGATAAACCATATGAAAATAAAAAGAAAATAAGAGCTCTACAAGTATTAATGAAAATTGGGAATGATTAATTGATATTTCCAGTTAAGGTCGTTTGTGTTTTAAGGCATGTCTACGTTCAACCATTTGCAGAGTTGGTCGCACCGCAATTTGGCCTATTGAATTCGGCCTTACACCGTCACGTTTGTTTTGTACACTAATGCATTGTAAGCTCTTCCCATTTATTTAGTTATTCGTAACGTGTTGGTTAGCAATTATGTTTCATTATATTCGCATCATAGCTGAGATTATGACGCAACACGCATTATAAACAACGCAAAAGCCTCGATGAGCGTATATAAATTCATTCCATAATAAGGAATTCTTTAATTATTAAATTATAGGAAACATCCAGTGTTACATATGCTAACCTGATAGAAACATTCTATAAAAGAAATAGATTTTTTATTCTACTTTTTTAGTCTTAATATTTTTTAACTGTAACAATATCGAACGAAACAATTTTATACTATATGTAGATATTAAAAAAACAACGTTGTAATATATCTTTTTAATTAAAGAGTAAAATTATCTTACAAAAATATTTACCAAATAACCAAATTAACGTTAATAGAAAGAAGGAAAAAGATTCGTCGGGCTAATTAAATATTAAAGAATTTACTTTGACCTCATTAGTGAATAGTAAACCTGGCAATTGTTCAGTCTATATTTACAACAAAAAGTACGTTTCAACTATTTTGATACCATAGTTAGTGTTTTTATTATTTGATGAATCCCTACTAATATTATAAAAGCGAAAGTAACTTTGTCTGTCTGTCTGTTACGCTTTCACGCCTAAACCACTGAACTGATTTTAATGAAATTTGGTCCAGATATAGAGTTGACTTCGAGAAAGAAGTTAGGATAGTTTTTATTATTAGTTAGACTTTTGAAGGTTCTCTTGGAAACGCGAGATAACCGAACTCCACGCGGGCGAAGCTGCGGGCGGAAAGCTAGAATTTTATAAATGTTTTTACTTCATCCACAATTTACAAAAAAAAAATGTAAAGTAATTTTCTTTGTATAACAGTTATTTTAACTCTTCATTTGATTTTATTTTTGCTACTTGATTCTTATGATCTTTATCTTGTTTTAAAAAAGGGTTTGGGCCTCCATGACCCCCATTGAGGTTTGATTGTGGTTTTATATAATTATATTGGAAATGGACTGATTTGGATCGTTTGAATATTTTTGTTTGTTTTTTATTATCTATTAAAATTATAATAAATCTCTATACAGTAGTAGACACATATAAAATCACAAATTTCTTACTTGTAAAGGAAGCAATATATAATTACTACTGCATTTTATGACTCACCTTAGGTCCTTTGTAATTTATATAAATTATTATATTTTCTATATAGTTATAAAATATTTAATATCCGTACGCCATTAGTTATTGACGCTTCACCATATTTTGTAGTAACCTTTAGAATTAATAAATAAAATCATAAGCTTTAACCTTTCCTTTGGAGCGATGAAGTCCAGATGTGAAATTGTACTTAATAAGTCATCAACTTTGAGCTAGTGTCGCATACACCAAGTAACACAATTTGCGTGAGCTACCCTAGTGATCAAATATTCAGGCCGCTGGCATGTGTTAGTGGCGACATACGGCATAAAATTCGATAAACACAGACTGCGTTTAAATATTTAATTTTCCAATAGAAAGTAAACTATACATTTCAAGTTCAATATAAATAGCAGAAAATAAAAAAATTAAGAATTGACACGTGTTTCAAGTACTGCCTTTATTTAACTTAAATAGTTTAATGAAGTTAAATCTATAAATTTAAATGGCATAATTTTGCGATGTTATATAATAATTGTGCATTCTAAGTACAGTGTCGTTTTAACCTGCCATACATTCAACTCCTGGCATATTTCAGTAGTTATTTACTAGCCACACCGAGCTATGCAGATTACAAGTTGGTATAACATTTACCTAGGGACATTCTCAAGACGGAATTAACACCTAATTGAACGTGTATATAGGTTCTAACAAGGCCTTTAATAGTCAAGCACTTTGTGACATAAATACTTGCTTATTGTACAAACCTAACAATCTAAGAATCTTGAGAAAACCTTATCAACAAAAGCTCTTTATGATTATAAAATGCCTGTTTCTTTTACATAATTACTTGTGTTATAATAAAGTATTATATTCCAAGCCAGACGCTTATCACAATTCTTTTTAGAAATAAGATGGGTGGAGGAAAATAAAAAACGGGGTCATACATAAAGGCTTGAATATAACCAGATTTGGTGTAATTTATAAAATACAGGACACATAAATACATAATATCACAGTTTTGTAAAGTCCCAGATTTCAGTAAGCACTTGTAGTTTTGAGGGATTGGTTAAGTGTTATAAGAGAATATCTATGCTTTACATTTTACGCGAGCAATTGGGTTTAATCCTACTCCTTGTCGTGTAACTGTAATTTTGATTTAAATAGCAGTTTTTTATTTGAAAACATACCTATTAGTAACGATGTAGCCCTACCTATATATCGCTACTCTTTGTATTTAACAATTTATAGTTACATTTTGTCTTTACCCGCCAATACTTGTCGAGCTAAGATAAACATAAGTTTCCATCTTTTATATGTTTATCTTAGCTCGTCAAATATTTAAACATATACCCAGTCTAAATGGCCTCATGTTCAAGTAACGTGAAAAGTTTGGGAACCTCTAGTTCAATCATTCATTATAAAAAATATATGATTTGTATTATTTTAATGTATTTTGATATTATAAACATTTGTTATAATTTAAAACTATAGCCTACTGACCTTCACTGTAGTTTTATATTGGTTTCAATGACTTCAGAAAATACTTCGATTTTTTCTCCTGTTTTATTTTCGTTCGATCAAAACAATTGTAACTATTATAAAAATATGTCAGGGATTTATGGATGTAACATATAAAAATGCTTCAGATATAATGATAGCTCATGTTAATAAGTACTGTTCTACAAGACCTAGAACAAAACACTACTCATCTCATGAAAAAACCATTTCATCTTCCCCCACTCACCCCACAGCTAGTACTCGTATGTACATATATAAGAATTCTGTATACAAATTATTTTTAAACAATGCAGGATTTTTAAATTCATGAATTCATTAACCGTGAAATTAACAAGTCGATAACATTTTCAACAGATTAATATATTTTATTACTCAAATATATTTCATTTTGAACACAAACGTGATGTAAAATTTTCAAATCGATGGTTTGGAAATGAATTGGAAATGCAATTAAATTTATTGCTCATTAATATAAAATATTTAATGTATTTTTTTATTTATAATCTCTGAAAGAGAATATAAATAAAACTTATTTTTTATTAAATCGTTTATCTTACTTTTTTTGTTCGAAAACGAAGTATCGTCATTTTATTTTCTTATTCTTGTCTACTTGAATCTAATTAATTATTTAGTGATATTTTGATTTTCCTTTAATGTCAGAGTGATCTTTTCAGAGTTTTTGTTCTATACTTTGAACTTTACTGTCTAGTCTTGAATATATATTACTAAAATTTGAAGGCCTTACAATTTATAAATGCCTTTGAAACCTTTATCTTGAACCCTTTTTTACTTGATCTAATCTTTTAGATTTTTTTTATAATTCTATAGACAAAAAAGATAGTTTCAAAATTGAATACTAGTCAATATCGAGTGATAATTTTTTACAAAATAACTTAATCCAAAAGATAAAAAAAAATTAATTAAATATTTCCTTGTATTTAGAATTTATCATGTATTAAATATAAAAGTCAAAACAAAAACCACTCAAAATAACAAACAGACTTGAAACATCCCATACGTTATAAGCGAAATATAAATTTATAAAATACTTATTTTCATTTTCATTCTAGCAATTTAATTTCTGTTCAACCTCAATCCTTTCGAAGAGCACTAAATGAAGTGCCACTAAAGTTTTTCATATAAAACATATAATTTTTATTATTATATAGATACACAATCCAATTAGTTAAGTGTACGATCATACGAGAATTCATCAGTAAAATTTTAAATTGAATTTAATAAAATATTGAGACACAACTGTTATAGAGTATTTTTTTTAATCACTAAATATAAGTTTCATAATTGGTAGGTATATATGTTCGTATTTGAATATATAAGAGCCATCTCAAATAAAATAATTACCACATTATTGACGCTTAAGTGAATTGTTATTATAAAATTCCGTAACAATTTACTTTCTTGTTTTCTTTAAATTCTTTATTCTAGATAAAGCAGAAATTATTTAAATATTCTCGTCATAAATGTTCCTAATTCTTCGAACAAGACATTTAATTCCCAAGACATTCAAGAATATATAATTAACGTTCCATTAAGGCTAATTACGACATCAAATATTTACGAGTGGTGTAATAGTCTCAACTTTTTTCGTAATTACTACAATAATAGTTTCCTAGTACTAGTGTTAAGTTGGAAAAGTTTAAAATACACTCTCACGTCACTTGTAGATATAGATTGATACAGATGTATGAATTTTTAAGGAATGTCAACAAGAAAATTAACAATATGATAACTATCATTGAAAAATTAAATAAGTTCGTATTTTAATAAGTATAGCAATAAAATATTTATCGTAGTCTCAGAAATGATCGTAATCTTTCGACCACCTATATTACTTTTTAAAGTAGTTTCCTTATTTTTACTAAAACATTGTTATCTTATGTAAGCTGCGAATTTACCTTCAGATATTTGTTTATCAAAATTAATACAATTAGAAATAATTTACTTTGTTAATGTATAAAATTATTATTATTAGCTTTTATTTGTTTTGTATCCTTTTTTTTCGTTCCATTTATATGGACAACAGAAAATTTTTGTGTGAAATGAATTTATTTGTTATGAATTCTGACATATACAATAATTGCTCTATTATCTATTTAAAGTGATAAAAGTCAATAGAATATTCGTGAAAAATCACAATGCCTACTCATAATAGAAGTAAAATTTCTTAAGTTTTTTCTTTTAAAACTAAGTAAAAAATAAACATATATGTACTTACTTATAATTTATGATAGCTTCAATATAGGTTAAATTTTGTTTACATATTAATCTTCTTGAAATATGAATTTCGTGAAAGAACAGAAGTGACAATTTTGCGACTACAAATAATGGGGTATTTTTAAAAGCATAAAAAGTAATAAGTATCTCACAGCTTTACACATCCATTTTTGCTTTACCGATTTTTCCATCATAATGTACATATTTATTTCATTTAAATATTTACAGTTATTTCAACTGGAACGAATTCCCCTTATTTGTTCATTTTAAACATCGAAATGAGTCCTTTAGCGTATCACCTATTTTAAAAAGCATACATACATTGTTTTATATATGTTTTATTCATAAGTATCTACTTGTAGATTAATTAAAACTCTTCATATTAAATCCAACGAAAATTATTTATGGTTCAAACTATCGAGATATAGCTAAGATCATATATAACGCGATTTATATAATATAATTCAAAAAACACTGAAACATTTGCATTTATGTTATTTAGTTGAAGAGCATACCGAATTTTTAATGATAATGCGGTAATAATTATGAATAAGATTTTAAATCCAAAGTATTATTATCTATCCTTACTATCGAATGTCCCCACACCTGTCTACAGCTTATTAACTTAAGTTTTAAAATGTACAAATAACTGTCACGACTATTATTATTAATAATCAATAACAACAAAACTTTAATGTCTTCGAAAATTTAACGTGAAGTGGACCTTCGGCATGTCTTCAATTATTCATAAAGTTAGTTTTGTTTGTTTTATTACCGGCTAACGTACAATATAAAATTAACAAGATTGTGACTTCTTAACAAAGTTACATATTGATGTTGAAATTATATATTCATTGAGATTTTTTTAATTATATCCTATAGAAATTCTAATAATAAATTGTAAAGTAACAAGACGTTAGTACGTTTGATTGTAAAATTTAAATTTCAAACACAACACATGGTACAGGGTTGAATTAAATCATAAAATATCATTCATAACTTTTGCCACTAGACCCAATTGGGAAAGGTCTAAAGTTTAACAGTAATGACCATAGTTTAAAATTGTTATTTGTAAATGTATTTCAAATTCACAGTTAAATATAATATATTTCTTTATGAACGTTTAAAAGAAATTAATAAATTGAATAATCTATAGAAAAAACTAATATAGGTTTATCTGATATGTATGATTTAAAACAGCTTAAGATGTTATAAAATAAATATTTTTTTCGCACTTGCAAAAAGGAATAAAAGTCATTAAAGAAACATTTGACAAGTAAAAGATGATTATTTTATCTAATATATGAGAATTTTAATTCTACTTGAATAAGAATTTTATAGTCATAAATTTCTAATCATTTGAATATTTAAATTTGACTTTCACATAATATTTACAGCAAAGTATAGTCTTATAAAGTGTTTACATTGTGACCGGACAGTAACCTGGATCCAATAGTAATATGTAATTATTACCAATTGGGTTTTTGAATTATTTTTTTTTTGTGATAAATGGAAAGATCATATATAAGTTTAATAACAAAACTATTTTTATTTTATTTTTTTTTGCAATATTTAAAAAGTTATTTCAAAATAAAAATTAAATTTTAAATTCAGTACCGAAGACAAGCCGACAGCTCGTGAATAAACCCGAGCGCGTGTGACGTCACAATGTTAGTTTTTGCTCATTGTAGCATACAGAGATATAATAATTAGTACAGTGTTTTGAGTTTTTATCTAGTAAATTCTGTTGGCATTGTTAAATAATCAAAAGTTTTGTACCATTATGTACAAAGACTACAAAAACAACTCCTGAAAAAATGTTTTTAAATGTTCCACAAGACGAAAAACGTCGAAAGAAATGGTTTCAAGCAGTGCATCGAGATTATTCAAAAACAAAATCATTTTTTTTTGTTGTGAAGATCATTTCGTTGTAAGTTTTCATAATAGTATTGTTATTAATTATTATTTATCTAAGTGTATAAATCGAATAAGTATAGTTCAATAATTAATTTTTTTACCTGGGCTCCAAATCATAACCTTTAGAATCGTAGCATTAAAAAATTTTAATTGATAATTCAAAGCGATTAAATAGTAAATTTATATATATGTTTGTCTAATAATTGGACTTCAATTAATAGATATTTTCATAATTTTATAACATTCTAGGTTCTGTATCAGACTACATTTAAATTTTTAAAGTACATATATGTTATTTTGGTTTTTTTATAATGTTATAATAACATTTTATTAATAATGATTTAATGAAATAATTATTAATTATATTTAATAGAGAATAAATACTAATTTTCATTTAGAATAGTATTTTTTGACAGACTTACCTTGATGTCTTAGCACCTCGAACTTCAGCAAAATTAAACCGCACTTTTTAAAAAATTAGTTATCATAAAAATATATTAACATCAGGAATATTATCCGATTTTGCTTTTATAAATCCTTTATCACACATAGTCGAAATAAACTTTTCAAATCGTTTTTCACTAATAAATTTGAGATATTTTTATCAAGTTAAAGATAATAGCCATAAACACTGTACTATTATGAAATTGCTTTAACATTATGACGTCACAAGTATGCTGACCAATCATGGCGCGTTTACAGTCACGTGATATATTTTTGAATTTTATCAATTTTTAATTGTTTATAATTAATTTAAAAAATATATTTCAAGTTTTTTGCATTAAAAATCCAATATAATTAATAATAAAGTTTTAAAATACATAAAAAAAATCAATATTTTTTTTTTTTCAAAAACCCAATTATCTAAACAATGAAAATGTAAATACCTCACTATACATTTGAATCAATTTACTACACATTCATTGTTTGTTAAACTTCAATAGAATTGACATTTCAAACGAATTTTGCTACAAAGGTCGGAGTTATAAAATAATAATATACCGTTCTATATTTTTATATTTGTCAACTTGCTGAAAAAACGAAAGCTATTTGGAAATACCTCCAATGTCAATTTCTTAACTATAATTCTACAAAGTTCAGAAGTGTTTACTAGTTTGATCCCATTAAGTTTTCAAATTGTATTCATAGGACAGCGGTCAGACCTAAACACACAACCTCACTCTCCGGTTTCATTCGCATACTTGTTTTAATTGGGTCATTGGAGAGCTAAACTTATTTACCTTAAAACTTTTATTGTAGACTTTTTTCTTTTTTCTATATATTATTGAAAAAAATCATGAATACACTATGCAATCTTCTTCTTCTTCTACCTGGCAATTTCCCAGCTATAGCCAGGGTCTGCCTTACATGTTGTGAATAGCTTTTGGCTATTTGTTTTTACGACCGGCCGCCTGCCTGACATCAACCCTCTTTTGGGAATCAACATTAATCAGTGATGTCTAAATATTCTTAGAAAGTACATATGATTCGGAAAAATCACATTGGTACTTGCCCGGGCCAGGATCGAACCCGCGCCCTCGGCGACGAGAGGCGGGCCCTTTAACCACTGAGCCACCACTGACAATACACACTGATAATACACTATGCAATATATGTTAGTAAATCATATCAATCAACGGTACTTCTAACGCATACCTAAATTGATGGATAAAATAAAATATTTAAATCAAAACGTTTATTTATTTCCATTATTTTTCAACTAGAAGTGTGTTTGCTATTTTTAGGAAGTGAATTAAATTTTAATAATATGTAGCTTTGAACCTTCCTTGTGGTCAGTCATAACAGCATTCCATAAATACATTTCGTTTAAGTATTAACAACTTCTTTGTTTAATACGAAAGCATTACAAAAGACATCTTAATTCATCAATATAACTTCAGTTTAGTAAATTTATTTAACCGCGAATAAAAAAACGTGAACTGAAACGAAAATATAAAATCTCTACCGAAGTTTTTGTACATTATTATAACAGAATAGTTTATATTTTGGAATAAAAAAGTAAAATCTTTTTATTAATAAAATTATGCATGTAACTTAATTTAATACATTTATTTAGAGCAGTACAAGAAACAGATGAAAGCTAAATAACTTTTGAATGATAACACTGTCCTAAATTGATAATAATAAAATAATCTCTCATCCTCTCAAGAATATACCTTCTAGTAAATGCGAAAGAGATATTTTAAACTAAAGTAACAAATTGTGTATCTAATTTCTCTTTTACTTTACAGTTACATAAAACTTTATTTCAGGGTTATGGCAATTATGAAAAAGGCGTTACTGATAGAAGAGCAAAAAAAAACGGAATAAAATATCACAACAGGCTTAATATTTTTAAGCTTTTAGTTTTAAATGACTATTAGGTATGAATAGATCTTTTTCTACTTATAGGTATTTTAATAGATCTATTGTTAATTTAAGAAATATATTATGAAAATTCGCTTGAAGTACAGAACAAAAAATGACTTTAAATTGAGGTTATGATTGAAAAATGCATTGCTTCGCATTAAAACCAATCGTCATCTTAAAATGTACCCGAACAATTTTATCATTCAATAGACACATTATTGACCTAGGTCGTCTTTTTAAACAGTAACTATATAACACTAAAAATGAAACAAATTAAAATCTAACATAATTTGTTATAATTTCTATCATATTAGTAATATTATTTAATTTTTACTCAAAAAATACTTAAGCTCCTATACTTGAAATTATGTATATAAATTTATATTTAAGGTTACAACCCCACAATTTCAGGTTTTGTATTAGCTTCGGTTGAATAAAAGTTTTAATTAAATTCACTAGACATTTTCAAAATATTATTAATTATTAAAATCATATTCTAAGAAAAGTACATACATATGTATATATACAAAATTTTCAGATTTATGAGTAAAAGAATTCAATACAATGCCATTAACACGAAACACACTTTTCGTTATTCGTTACTTGATATAACAATTATATTAACATAGCTATACGATTGAACCTATCCAATTAGTCAAGTTATTATGTTACAACAATAATAAGAACAATGTACGAATGTTTTGTTTGAACCCAAGCTAATTTCGTTCCTTTCCTTTATGTATACGATAAAAAAATCCTTAATTAAAATCTTCCGCATCCGTAGTCATCTTCGTAATAAAATGATGTGATTCCGAAATCATTGTTACATAGAAAAATCATATGGAAACCGATAAACTACTCAATTCACAAATTTAAATTTTTATATCCCAAAGCCCTGCACCGTCCCAACCAATTCATCTGTTAAAGTCTAAGTAAAGTAAGTACATATCGTTCAAACTACGCATTTTACACTACTTCTATAAGGTTTTGACTTAGGAAGAAATAAAATTAAATATAATATTAATATTTCGCGACAGCTTATCCCTACATCTAGATGCAATAATCTAATTCTTAATCCATTTTCCAATACATTTTATAAAGTATAATTTTATGTTGGATATAAATTACTATAATAAAATATGTTCCTTGTGAAACATAATAATGTTATTTAATGTGATCATACTTTAGAGGATACACGTCAAAGCACTACCTGTGCGATGTCACAGGTTTCGAAAGACAACAATATGGCGCCGGTGGTGATAAATAAATTAGCGTGACCTCCCGGGGATAGGCCGTATCTTTCTTGGCAATGCTTGAGGTACATTCGGTCACATCACCTTTTAGTATCGATACCTATTAAAATAATGTTTCAGGATGAAGTTAGCCAAAATAACAATATAGGACCAATTTTACCGATAGTGGTAAATTGCTATCCTTTTGTGATAGATTATTTTTCGCTTTTACATATTCCAATACAAAAAAATCTCTATTTTAGTCTCATATGGTAATTTTAAAAATGCCTGAATGATCTGTCATCCTACCTTCTTGGGAATATTGAAGCTTCTGCAGGGAAATTAATTAGTTGTATGAATTGGAACAAAATATAGTAGTCTCTCTTAAACATGTAAAATGACTAGTAAAAAATTTAGAAGCGTAACCATATTCAAGCTATGATCTAAAAGGCAGATGTGACATAAATATTTAGTTTTTCGTATAAGCACAGGGAAAAGTTTGTTCTAAGATTTGTAGGCTTGTTAATACAGAAATTATTGATAGATATACATATATAGCCAGATTTAGAGGAAAGTAACAGGTCACACAAAGTTAGTTGAGGGCAGTCAGTGACCTCAGCCCTCGGATTCGGCTGTTCTAAATCTGCTTCTAATCGCTGCTGGAACTACTGAAATTGATAGATTGTAGTATTGTCCCTCAAAATATTAAATTACGATTTATCCGTTCATAAGCTGAAACGTAACAAATATAAACGATGTCAAGTTTTTTGTCAGTCTCGATTCTGGAATTTAAGCTTGTGGATTTATTTCGATGGATATCATTCGAATTACAAAAACTAATTAAAATAATAATCACTATAATCAGTCATCAAATTGTCCCAAAGTAGTAGACAATTATATATTATAGTCTAAGATGGTGACATCATTAAAGAAATAAAAAACTACGTTAAACTTAATCACACCGAAATAACTGCATTTATCTTTCGGGCGACCAGCGACTGTATAAATCAAGGGTGACTAAAAGAATGGCAATATAATGTTGAACAATTTTCCTTCTTGCTCGGAGTCAAAAGAACGGAGGGGGAGGAAAGGGGGGATAATAAATTAGAGCGATAACCGCACCCGCAAAGCAAGGCGGGCTATCAGATAATTGTTTCTAAAAAATCGATTTGTTGCTATAAAAATATTTTACAAGCACATTTATATAAATCGCTGGTTCATTTTCTTTACAAGGATCATTTGATTATATGTATCAACTCAAAAATAAGTATAAATATGATGATGATGCGCTAATTCATACGTCTGTATATACATAGGCACTACCAACTTAATATTTGACGACAAGACCCGTTTATCAAATCGAAGTCATGAGTGTAAATAGTTTAAATTTTAAACCCATATTTCTGCTGCATTTTAAAACGAGGTGATTTCTTTTTTCGCTATCAATATTTGTGACCGACTTCAATTGTTGGTTTTATCCGCAGTGTCAACCAATTAGTGTAGTCGAAAAGTTGAAAACATGAAAAATTGCGGTAAAGCGCCTAAAATATGAGCAATAATTCATTTAAATTGAGTGCTTGGAAATAAAACGAAGTCGAATAAATCTGAAAATCTGAAACTAATTTGTCAATTAACAAAGACTTGAACAAAACCGAAGAATTGTTCAACTGGTTCTTATTCATTCAAGTATTTTGAATTTAAAGGCTGAATTCACAATAACCATTTACTCAGTATTTTCATCCTTTTATCAAATAAAAAAAAATATTCCCGATATTAAAATACGACATTCTTTTTTATGACACAGTTTATTTAAAGAATGTATCTGATCTAAGCGCACGGTAGTGCGCCGGCCAAGTTCCACAGGCCGGCGCATGCCGTGCACTATATTTACACGAACCGTTTCGACCCATTTTTGACCCCCCTGTAGCTCAGTGCCTATTGCAAGTACAGAGATAAAATTTTACCTACGTAATTATATACTAGTACTAAAGCAGTATGCCAAATTTCATAGATAAAGCTTCAGTAGATCTTGAAATATGACCCTGTGAAAATAGCTAATTTTGGCACTGACTCACTGACAGGTAATCAAAACCTCTAGGCCACTTCCCATTGTTTTAGCATTATGAAATTTGGTACACAGGTTGTGTGTTATATGTAGATTAACAAAAAATTAAGAAATTTAAGAAATCGGTCAAGCGTGAGTTGCCTCAATTCTAAATATCGAATTTTTAATAAATTCGACCCACTTTTGACCCCCTGTAGCTCAGTGTCTATTGCAAGTACAGAGATAAAATTGTACTTACGTAATCATATACTAGTCCTAAAGCAGTATGCCAAATTTCATAGATAAAGCTTCAGTAGATCCTGAAATATGACCCTGTGAAAATAGCTAATTTTGGCACTGACTCACTGACAAGTAATCAAAACCTTTATATAGGCGCTCAGCTCAGCACAATAAAATACATAATAATGAAATATTAATAATTAATAATATGAGTACATCTATCAATCGGTGATAAATGAAACTAAAAAATAAAAAATAAATATAGTTTAAAAAAAACTAAAAAACACGCTCCAATGATGAAAGAAACCGCGTGGAAACTAATTTAACCTTTACAACCTTGGAAATCAATTTAATTTAAATTGTTTAAAATAAACAATAAATGGTATTATTGAAAAAAAAAGCGTGGGGCGCTTCTCAAGAAGTGATATATGAAGCTCATCACGCTTTTTTTCACAAAAATACCATTTATTGTTTGTTAATTTATTTTTAAATTAATATTATTGTGAAAAAAGTGTGGGGCGCTTCTTAAGAACTGATATATACAGGGTGACTGGTGAATTACTATCAATATTTAAGGAGAATACTCAGTACATGATTCTCATTCGAATTATGTAAAAAAAATAGGCACTTAATTTTTGACCAAATTTCCGTATAATTAAGTAAAGTGTTGACACGTTCCAAGTGTTCAAGTGTAGACGCGTGCGGCGGCGTGCTGATACAACACTACGTCACGACACGCGTATGTGTGAGTGTCAGTGTATACCTAATCTGTAGGGTGTTCACACGATGCGTAATTAATTACATAACTTTTGGTTAACTTTACTCAGAAGTTTATTAATATTTATGTTATATTAATTTTTATTTCGTCATATATGATCGTCAAATATCACGTCCTCAAATATCGATAGTAATTCACCAGTCACCCTGTATATAAGGGATATAAAATATTGTCATGTATACATAATGCACACTGTATAACTTAATTAAATATTGCTTACCTAAAAAATCAGGTTTCTATTGTTATAAATTACTTTCGATAGATGGCGCTAGCGGTATAATTGAATCGCGATATTATTTTGTCTGCAGTATATAATATGAATGAAAGTCGATAAGGAATCGATGCTCATTTCTTTCTATTTCTTTCTACACTTATGTCTTGATATCTTATATATGGTTACGATGACGATTAAATGGATCACTGATTTGACTTGCTAAAAGATTAATTTTGATATTGCTTATTGATTGATTACTTGTGTGTGTTAAAAGCACAAATTCACTCTATGTCTTTTCTACTATTCATTTACCAACGATGGAAATTGTACATCTTTCGGTGGTTGGCGGAGATATACCACATAGGGTAATTCCTATGCCATCAGATGGTAGCTGTATGTTTTATGCTGTAAGTTATGCATTGTACGGCTGTATAGTACGATTGTATGTACGATTTCTTGAAAAAAAAGTATTGAAATCTCACCAAAAACATGCCTGTTAAAAAGGGGGCCAAGTTCCAATCGGCTAATTTTTTGCCTAAAAAAGGGGTGAAATCCAATCTAATGCCAAGTTTAGATGCACTTTGTAATCGATCATAATCATCTTCATCAACAGCATGATCCACTGGTAAACATTTGCCATTCCCAAGACTCGCCACCACACCCAGTCCTCTGCCTTCCACATCCAGCCACTACCCGCCACCTTATTCACGTCAACGGTCCATCTGGCCGAAATTCACTTTACCATACACCCAACTTAAAATATGGTATAGTTGTGAAAATACGTAGGTGCTTGGTTAAAAATATCTAAAATTATAATACTTCTAAATTTGAACTTGGCAGGTTAATTTAATTATTTAAATTATATAATATTTAAATTATATAAATATAAATAATTATATAACTAAATAATAAATTAATGATACAATTAATTAAGTGTTACTTACAGCACAAAATCCTGTATATATGTATATTGTACGACAAATATTGATTTCATTTCAAGTAATTTATATACATATATATTACAATGTATATACAATAATTAAATTTCTGAAACATTGTGATTCGAGAAGGATAAATGAAATAATATTTTGTAGTATAAATAAAAAGACGTTATTAATTTTAATGGTGTATTAAATCAAGAGTTTTATGAAAGAGCATTGTAACAAGATTTATGGTCGCCGATTGTTCTTATTAAATCGTTAATAATGATATGACAAATAATTAAATAAGATTTTTTTGACTTCAATTTAATTATCTATATTTGAATTAAAGACATTTTCCAACTAAAAATGAAACCAAATATACTGAAACTAAAATAAAAAACATAAAAAATATCGTTTTATAATTCTCATATTATTGATTTGAAACTCTTTCAGTACGTAACTCTATATTTAAAAACGATGTCATTATTAGTGTACCTCTATTGTATAGTATATATTTTATATTCGACAAGGAATTTAAATATACATTAAATTAAATCTTCTAAATAGAATAGGATGCTCTTACAATATATTGCCCAAATTAACCTTTTTTCTTTATAAATACCTCTCAACAACAAGAGACAAAACCAGTATAAAAATGATATACATGTAAAGAATATAATAAATTATGGAAGAGATATTTTTAAAACTATTGAAATTCTATTTTTCACAATCCACTGTTTCTGAATCCCAAGGATGAACTGTGGTCGCATTACAGCGGCTCTACGCAGCTTCGGGGCTTTGGGAAGTTTTGGTTTTATACCATTTTCACCACATTTTAAAGATTTCTTTATATTTTAAGAAATTTAAGAATAAATTACAAGCATTTTTTTCAAGTTTTGATAGATTTATTGCTATAGCAATTAAACTATAGTAGTTTTATTTGAACTGTATTTATGTCACATAATGTGTCTTATGAACATACACTCACCATGATCCTACACATACTGAAGAGGAATTCTATCCATCCAGTAGACGGTATACTTAAACTAGGCTTAAACATACCTTTTCGCTGACCAAGTACTTTTGGGCCCTTAAGTCTTCCGGACTATGGGCCCATCTATGGACAGTCCACTTGAGTTTCAAATCCCATGTCTATTTCAGTTCAGTCACTTTGTTTTGTAAACGGATATCTTCATCTTTGATTAAACCCGGATGTAAAACTTTAAAAATGACCCTTGCTACAACATAACATGACATAATTTAGTTCATACATATAGTGGTCGGAAACTTTTTTCTTTGTATATTGAAATACATAAATATTATTTAAATTTATTAAAACACACATTTATCTATAAAAATATCCCTTTTCATGCACATAAGTAGTTCATAAATATTTATACAGACTGGGTGCCACTATGACTTGAAATAACAAATTTCAAACAATATAGTACTATATAAAGAAGATATCGGATAAAATAAACACATTATCTTTTATATCATACAATTTATCTCTTTAATCCTTTGACTGTTAATGGTTTTCTTCAGTTTACTGCTTATGCAGCCCAATATTTTCTCTGGTATCCGAAAATAAATTTAAGCCACATGATTGTCTAGTTTTTATTTGTGATTATAACCTTAATTATATTTTTTTATCGATCAAAAAAAGCAAATACTGATAACGTTTTCTCTATTAGGTTTCAAATAATATCAAAAAAAAACAACATATGTACCTTTTTTTAAATAAATACTAAGGGAAAAAAATTCTCATGTTATTATGAAATAGAATTCAACAAAAGGAGTATTGTAAAACAATTTTTTATTATATTATTTTAGCCTATATTCTTTAAGGTTATCTACATAAGTAAATGTAATCTTTTTCTTTTATACATATATTATGAAAAGGGACCCTCAATCATAAGAACAAAGAGTGTCGTTGAATTGAACTACTAAAATGAAAAAAAAAAGCAAATAGAAACCATTATAACCATGTAATAATAAGGTATGAAGATTATGGTAATTCCTTGTAAATAAAAATACATAAATTAACTTAGGTAAAAGAGCTATATCACATGTAATAAGAGTCATAAGTAGGACAATTGTTGAACAGTTGACGGCTGTAACAAACTAATATATTTAAACTAGTAGATATCAAGACATGTCAGAAAATAAGTTTAATGTCATTCATAAAGATAAGGATTCATTAAGAAACAATTTATACTTACTTAACTCAGCTTAGTTATTTTTCGATGATACTTGTTGTTGTTGATATTAATAAATTAATGATTTCTTATTTTATATTGTAACTTATTTTTTTTAGAAAGTAGAAAGACCAATGACACAACAACTAATTATCAAATAACTAACTTTTTAAACGCCAAGAACCACGTATACACATATGTATGTGCCTTTTATGAAATAGCTACAGTGTTTCAATAACAAAGTCCTATATTCTAAAAGCCCCTGAAAAAGCCTGATAAACAATTATTTAGTATATTTTAAGTAAAATATATAAGAATATTCTTACATAAGAATTATATATCCATCGTTTTTTATATGCTTGTAGACTCAGACTGGTTGGTATGTAGCTCTTGAGACTTATTGACACTAATGCATCGTATTTTCATAAAATAATCTACTGGAAGAGAGCCTTATCTGTGCTATATATGGATCCAGTCTAGTCTATAAATGTAAAATGTGCATATATAAAAATATTCTGAAGATCAGATAGAAATATTGAAGCAGAAATATGTAAAAGTGTCATTCTAATTCGTAAGTTGGTATTATAAGGAGGCTAATCAAATATTATACTCAATTATACTTCTATATTTACTTGTTTCTATTTAAATTTTATTGTTAGAACCGTTACCTTAAAACTAAGTAAGTATAAATTATTTTTTTTAACTTTTAACCTTATTTGTATATAAATATATGTAACACTAGCTTTCCGCCCGCAGCTTCGCCTGCGTTGAGTTCGGTTACATCGCGTTTCCAAGAGAACTTTTCAAAATTCTGGGATAAAAACTATTCTATGTTCTTTCTCAAGGTCAACTCTATATCTCTACCAAATTTCATTAAAATCTGTTCACTGATTAAGGCGTAAAAGCGTAACAGACAGACCGACAGACAGAGTTACTTTCGCATTTATAATATTAGTGGGGATGTAAGTGCATAAAAACTAAAGGTAATCTTTATTAAGTAAAATTTAAACAGATAAATAAAATAAACATAAAAAATACTAACGTTATTAAATTGTAAAAACAAATTATATTCTTATAGAGTGTTCAAGTGCTTCTGTATTAAAATGAACACCAATCGAAACGATCAAATTATATAGTAAATACAAACATTATATGAGTATTATTGAATTAGTAACATAATCTTTGTGTATATCCACTTACAAATTAATAAGGACTAAAATAATATAATCTAAATCCTTAATTATTGTCAATAGAGAGTACCAACATAAACCTTTTTTACACACACACACAAACAAACACATATATACACACACACATATATGTATAATTTTCATAGCGATATATAATGAACTAATGATCATAAATATTAAATATTTTGTTATTAAATTAACTGCAAAACTATGAAATGCTTGTAATATCATCAACGTTTCCCTCAACAAACCAAAAAGAAATGAAACCGCATATAAAACTAAATAAAACTTTGTAATAACTTAAATAACAGTAATAACTAAAATAATAGTTAATTTGAAAAGTTACATCAATAACATTTTATACGTAATCCCCAAACCAAATATCGACAAATTACATATCCATCGACAGTTCAAATGTTAGTAATTTTCAAATGCTTTAATATTATACTAATGTACTATTGAATATTATAATTTATTTGCAATAAATAGAGTATAACATACGACCGTATTTGGATAAGGAAAGAGTAACTAATTAAACATATCACAGGCAACAGTATTTAACTAGTCGTCGTCATCAGCCTATCAGAGCCCACTGCTGAGCAAAGGCCTCATTCTCACATGTAGAAGGTTTGAGCATTAATCACCACGCTTGCTCAAGACGGGTTGGTAATTTCAAACTTATAATTGTGAAATTATAAGTCCAGGTTTTCTCACGATGTTTTCCTTCACAGTCTATCAGTGCTGGCTAAATGCTCTGAGAAAGTAGGTATGACATACGACTCGGAAAAATCACATTGGTACTTGCCAGTATCGAACCCGTGCGGCGCCCTCGTGCACGAGAGGTGGGCCCTTTAACCGCTGGGCCACCACTGACTATTTTATTATTTAACTAGAATAGTTGTATACTTACTTATTTTCATATACTACTACATGTGTAATTAATTTTGTGCATATGTGTGCGTGTGAGTGTGTGTGTACGTGTGCGTATGTCTCTTTAGATTCAATAATTTATTATAATTCAGTTTTATATTACACCGTACTTTCCAAATGTTAATAATGAAGCTTCAATAATTAATTTCTTATACAATACCTATACGTGGATCATTATTATAAATACAATATACATCATAACAATTGCTGTTTCAATACACTGTTCATACGGATTGTGAGATTTGAATAGTAACATAACGCAACATTGTCCTCGAGCTCACATCCCACGGTCTAATAGAACAATAAATAGTTCTGTTTATAGAATTTTATTCGAATAAAAGTATACGTTAATAAAAGAGCTTCTCATATATAAAATAATAATTATTTTTTCTTCAGTCTTATTCCGACAAAAAAACCTAGGTCACGTTTAGTTTTGTGTTACTTTTCTATCTAGTCAAATTGTAACTTAAGATCTAAATATGTATTTTATTATTATTTTTACTACCAGATATTTTCATAAGAAAAATTATGAAATGGAAAATACCTAAAAATATATTCCTATATTATCACTAATTAAAATATGTAATTTAATAAAAAATAGTATAATGATCAATTTATATTCGGACACAGAATATTGAACTAGTAATCCTGGATAAGCGTAAGTTAGGCGTTAGTTTAGCATATTTTAATAGAATTTCTGTTTAAAATACTGCTGCATTACTAAAACTAAATATATAAATATTTTGATGCTCTTAATCTCTTAATGTAGAAAGTCATTTATGTATATGTATATAAAAAAAATAACAATGACATAAAAATATAATCAGATTTAGTAGCAGAGATATCTTTTAAGTAACAGAATATTGAAGTTTTTTCACAATTAAATGAAACTTACATTAACGGATTTACTACGCATTTTTTTTATTAAAGTTTGTTTTATATATTTTAATTGTATTGTTAACGTTTTCTAAAGAAATTACATCCCAGTCCTCTCAATAAGTACATTGATATCCAATTTGAATATGACAATTTTTTATTCATTCTGTTTAATTTTATACAAACTAACTTACTAGTAAATCGTTAAGATACGATAACAAATTAAGTAAAACTGAAGGAAACGGATTTTTTCATACACTTGCTCATATAATACCACAAAAATTCAAAAAGAAGCACTTACTTTCCTCTGCCGTCTATATTTTTGACACCGGTATTTCTGAACATAAAATATGTTTAAACACTAAGACCAAAGTATCAATAATAGTAAAGATTACCAATTTACCAAGACCCTTATTCGAAGTCAGTTACGGAAGTATTGAACAACTGATATTACAATAGGCCTGGTTTCCCCATGGTCTTTTTATTAAAATTACTTTCTTATAATCAGAGATTTTTTGAAGTTCCTACTAACGGTCTATGGTATTTAACATATAAAACAAAATTTTGCACCCACTTTGTTACTGCAAATACTTTCACACTTCGAATTTATCGTATTTTATTATCACCAGATTTTTTGTTTAAGAGCTAAAGCTAAAACAGATTCCAATGTGCCAGGAAGAAATTTTCAACTCTTAAGCATGCCACTTTAACTGAAGAGAGCACTCCTACGTTTTAAATACATATAAACTCCGCTTTTTAGATGATCGATGAATCTTCTATTTAAATGACATTGTTTGCTACGCTTATTTCAATTCTAAAGTCGATTGTTCAGCGTATAAAAGACTTCTATAGAAAACTTTGAAGTTCGAAGAAGATATAAAATAGTTTTTATCGTTTTCTTAATGAATTCTATAAATAATAAAAGTATGATTTTTATTCAGCTAAAGTGATCTCTAGCATCTTAAAGTATGATGATGCTTGTTATATAATATGTAATATTAGTTACTTAGAAACTAGTTTCAATGTAAGAACAATATATGTATGTATATAAAACGAATGATTTTGATGGGTACTCGTAAAAATTATTACCAATTTCTAATCAAATAATCGGTCATCAATATGAAATTTGTGCAAATCTGTGCCTTAAAGCATTTTAAGTAACTCCCTGGCGATAAAATTTGAATAACAAATTTAGGAATTGAAAAATTTGTTTCTTCCTTAGATGGCTTCAGGATCAAAATTTTATTTGAAACTTTTCAAGTAACCGTTATTTTAATCTCGGGGGACCCTTTCTAATTCGCATCCTCCTTTCGTTACAAAATGATAAGAATCAAATTTGTCCAAGAACTTAATGGGGGACATGAATTCTGACTTAACTCGTTACTTACAATATTTGATTTTATTGATATGTATTATTTCATATATATGTATAGCAACAAAGTAACTTTTAATAAGAACTCTACTATTCTAAAGGAGGATTGTCATCTACAATTCGTATATCGCTGCCATTTTTTAATATTACCTTATGTATTAAAAAAATCTTAACAATTATTTTTAATTTTTGTTGAAAGACCGACAACATTAAATCATATAAGTATTAATCTAATTATTATAAATACAACGATGTGGTTGACACATTTAATTCAAACAATAACTGGCACCAAAACCAGTGGAAGTAACTTAAATACTTATCACTGATTTCATTCTTTCTTACTAAGAAATATTAATTACAACAGCTTTAAATATATCATCAAATTTAATTTTAATTTCATTATTCGAATTCTTAATACAACAAGTGTTGTACGCAACAGGGTAAGTTCCTGAGAAATATGCACACACAAACACACACACACTTTTGGAAGATTTGAAGTTTCGAATTAAGTATGAAGCAATATTTGATATTAAATTAATAAAATATACCAAATATATATAAAGTAAATTCAGTGTTTCAGAAAATCACTGAGGCAAATACAGATATATACAAGCACTTTTACAATTTTCAAAAATGATTTGCGATCAGTATCTATGCCTAGTGACGATTGTATGACGCTAGCTATACACGTTAATGGAGAAAGTTTTGATTTTATATCATCTGCACCGCATCTCAATATCGGATTTGCATTTTTGTAAACATGATCTGAAAACAAAAGATCATTATTGCTGCGTCTCGGTTTTAATAAAAATAATTTGTTGTTAAAATTTATTTGTTATAAATGAAACTATTCTTTTAAATAGTAAGCAACGTTTGACTTATTTATTGTATTGTTGGAATATAACAGAATAAGAGAAATCTAACTACTTTTAAAACAGTCTAATTCCAATTTTTGAGTTGGTTGAGCCTAGCTGTGGTTAAGCTACGAGTACTGCAGCTCGAACATGGGCTGGCTCGACCGGGGAATTACCACTCTCTCAGAGAAGATTGACGTGAGCCTTAGCCTGAGAAGTAGCTTTTATGTCTCCATTTCGTCCGATGAGTAAGAGAACCGGTTGCCTTTTCTCAATTCCCACCTTTCCCCCCCCCCTTCCCTTTTCCCTCCTATTCCGTTTTCCGTCCCTCTCCCACATTTTTCCCTTATAACCCAATCAAGGGTGACAACACATTCGCAAACCTCTGTTCTAGATGTGTATGGGCGACGGTACTATCTCAATCAGGTAGGACGACTGCTCAGGTTTCATACCCACAGCACTCTATATATAAAAATATATAATATGTTCCTCTTAATTTAAAATAATACATATTTTAAATATAAATTTCAAACTAGGTTAAGGCAATTATCTTAAAAAATATGATATTTGAAAGCAGCTTTCATTAGATATGTACACTTTTTAAACAGATTATTTACGAAGTAATGGTTTTTAAGTCTTACCTTAGATGTTAGATAAATAGTCTTTAAATTAAAAAATGATAATTGTTTTCTTTTAAAAACAATAAAATAAAAAATATTTCATTATAAGAAATATAAGAATAGTTTTCAAATTGGTATTTATAATTAAAATAACAATTTTTTCGACATTCCTGGGATGTTATTTCGTAAGGCTATAAAAATGTTGACTAAAATATTATTTTTTGTGTCATATTTTGGATACATATTTTCTGTATTTTTGATAACTCCCTTTCAGAGATATTTTATATTTTACAACAATTTTGTCTTGGAGAAATAATTTAGAGATTAAATAGGTATTGATGTTATTCAAATGTTTCACAAATTATAAATGATAAACAGTTTTGTATACATATATTTTATTCCATCAGCCTATTAACGCCCACTGCTGAGCATAGCCTCTTTCTCACATGGAGAAGGTTTTGAGCATTAATCACCACGCTTGCTCAAGACGGGTTGGTGATTTCAAACTTATAATTGTGAAACTATAAGTCCAGGTTTCCTCACGATGTTTTCCTTCACCGTATGTCAGTGGTGTCTAAATACTCTCAGAAAGTACATATGACTCCGAAAAATCACATTGGTACTTGCCAGGTTTGAACCCGCGCCCCCGGCAACGAGAGGCGGACCCTTTAACCACTAGGCCACCACTGACTGATTTTATTCCATATTAGTTCTTATTATAATTATTCATTTAAAACGTGTAAGTAAGAAACGTGATGTAAAATAAGTAATAGCATGATAAATAAACTTCACTATATTTTCAATTTGCCAGATATTTCTAAGTTTTAGGGTAACAAACGGGAAAATTAAATTTTGATTATATTCTCGCAGCTGTGGCATGTTCCTCTCAGTTATTTATTATTGTTTATATGAGACTTCAAAGTTTCGCATACAGATCGCCTCATTTTAGGATCACGTTTGTTTCAAGATTTATTCCGTTCTATGATTTGTGAAATCTATAAAACTATAAAACTACGTATCATACCAAAACAAAAAAATGATGGAAAGAAGTTTAATTTAAATATCGTTTTCATTTCTGATTTTCTCTTTTATTACAAATTGAAAGAATTTTTCTGAAATACTTACACATAATTGATGCATTTAATAAACATAGATCGCTTCCTGAAAGGTAAACTTCATAACATTCTTTCAGAACTTGTTACATTTTTGCCTAATAAAGTTTTTCTTGTTGTATTACCTAGTAAATTTTTTCTTTTATTTTATCAACTTGACGTGTTACTTGTGAAATACGGCCACAGAAGTTTAGTCCTCAATTTACTTTGAATTTAATAAATTTCGTAATCAATAAGTCGTTGATCAGTTATATGTTACTCGTATTGTCTGTGAACATTCAAATTCTTAGTGACAATCAAGAAAATTTCGGCATTGATCATTATTTCGGTTTAACCAAAAACTTGTTTGTAAAATGATTTCAGAGTTTATTCCATCTTCTTAAAGAGTCCATTGTATAAAGCGCGATGCGCCAGTTTCATTATTTCGATAAAACTAGGGGAGAACTTTTAATTTTCCGTTTCTGTCCCTTCACTAATTAAAATTGTGGCCACCGCAAGTATCCTTGTTTGAATTTTTTCTTCTTGGTTACAATAAATTTTAATAAAATTAATTTTATTACAAAACAGCAGTTTTTTTAATTATCCGCCTCTTTATTTAATATCGTGATTCGCACCAGAAAAGGAATATATCATTTATAAAATAAAGATATAAAAAAACACATGTTGTAATGTCCCACAAGTAGTTTAGATGAATAACTTAAAAAAGGTGAAATCTACTTCAAACAGACCACGTGTCATATCAATTTAAATTATGTAAGTGGAGCAATATTTAAAAAGGAAGTGAAGTGTCCCTAGAAATAAGTAAATAAGTAGGTAAGTACTCTTTCAACAAAAACATAACTCTAGTTCCCTTTCACTTCCAAGAATTAAAAAAATAAGTTTATATCTTTTAATGAAGCCTAATGGCCCATCTTAATAGATAAATAAAAAATGTGCTTTATTAATTTAATTAATAAGATACTAATTTTATTGCCTCAAAGATGAAAAAGACATTAATTTTATTGCATTATAATATTCAATCAATAATCACGCATCGATCTACATAAATAATATTTAACAAGCGAACAAGTATTTAAAATATAGGTAATATTCAATAAATCTGGTATCTATTATGTGTCTCTGAAACACTTGGATAACGCAATATTAAATTCAAATCTAAAGCAGGTTATAACATTAATATATAATCAACTACGATCTCTATCAGCCTGGAATATTATATATGATAATACAATACAATTTACACTACAAAATACCTGTATTCGAATTTTCTGGAAGTCAAAATTTATTAAATATGTTTTCTAGGAAATTACTCGATGGTCATTACATATCGAGTCTATTATCCTACTGAAATTTCTCGCTTTAAAATATGTAAATAATTCATATTTTATTCGTATATAATAAAACTATAGAACATGACTATTTGTTTTTCATATACTAAAGCTTCAATGATTTTATATAAAATGGGATTTTATTTCATTGAAAATACCGATAGAAAAACGATCAAGATTGACCGAATGTATTTTTTAACAAACCTAAAACGGTTATCTGACTTTATTTACCTCCTTTCTTTCCCTTTTTTTTATTTCATTGAAATAAGTCGGAATCGTTATTTTTCTTAATAATTTTTTTGACTTGATGAAGACATTTTAAACATAAGAAAGACTTTATTAGAACAATAGATATTGATCTACATATGTTTTCCACTTCAGTTATTATTTTAAAATCAGCAACGTTTTAGTTATAATCCACCAATAGAAAAAAATAGACATTAAAGAGTTATAGCAAAGACATTTTTCTATATAATTCTATGTTTTAATAGATATATATGAGTGATTCTATTAAAATAATCCCTTGTCGGATGCAATCAATATTTTAATACACTGATAGCTAATCCATAATTGATTGGAACAACGTCTGAAGTATCTCAATAATTTATGGCTTTTAATTAAATGGATATTAGAAATAATAAAAAAATAATTTTTAGGTGGTAGAGCCTAGCTGTGGTTAAGTTACTACAGCTCGAACATGGGCTGGCTCGACCGGGGGAGTACCACCCTCTCACAGAAGATCGGCGTGAAGTAGTCAGTAATGACTGCGTTTCGTCCGATGAGTGAGAGAGCCGGTTGCCCTTTCCCTTTTCCCAACCTTTCCTTGTATTTCCTTATTCCCACCCTTCCCTATCCCTAAAAAGAAAAGGTTGGCAACGCATCCGCAACATATTTGTTGCGGATGTCCATGGGCGTCGGTAACCACCTTCCATCAAGTGGGCCGTCTGTTCGTTTGCCACCTATAACATAAAAAAAAAAAAAAAAATACATATTTTGATTTGGTTATACACATTTCTTTATGAGATAGAAAAGTAGGCTAATATAAATTAAAATTTATATCTAAAATGAAACGCCCGAGGTGAACGATATGTTGAAAGTAAAATATAAAATAAATTGAGTTAAAATAATTAAAATTAATATGAAACTAAAGTAGAAACACAACATACGCATTACTTCTAACATAACTTCAAATCCAAAACACCCATCAGCCATACAAGAAAAGGCACTAACAATATAACAAAAATATAAAGCCTGAAAACATGAAGCTATGTAATTTTAGGTCTTTTAACGTGCAACGGACGGCTTCGGAAAATGGACTGAAAGGTGCTCCGTCTCAAAAGAGTTTCTCGATAAAAGACCTAACAAATGCTCTATAAATTTTGTATCTTATCGTCTTGTTTTAGGGTTTATATTCGCGGATTTGGTTTCACAGCCAGCTGTGACTAAGTAGTTATAGCTAATAAATAATTTATTTTAGCTAACAGCGGAACGGCTAATAGATCTTTTAAAACTAGCATGCAGCTGGCGTTCCTAAGTGTGATATAATAGAGTACATCCCTTAACGGTTGTTTTTATGCGTTTTAAATCTTTTAAGATATATATACAATATTAAAAAAAAACAACAAATTTTTCGTTTAACTTTTTATTTTTATTTTTACAAAATATACTAGAAATAACTAGAGATACAGTACTTATTAACCTGACGAAATATGAACACATAAAATAAGAGGAAGAAATAATAAACAAGTCTTTTAACCAAGAAAAACTGCAACCTGACTCCACAATCACAATCAAAGCGTAAAAATTCACTTTTTAAACGTCAAACAAAGCTCCGCAAAAAGGATTTGAACAAGGGACTTCATTAGTGCCGGCTAAGGAAACAGATAAAGAACAAACCAAATCAATTTCAACTTTATTTATATGAGTTAGAGTATATTTTTCACTTTCAATTACTCTTTGTCTTCTATTTGTTTATATAATTTCAATGAATTTGTTTGTTCGTGTTATGTCTGAACATTGATCGATTGTTTCATCGTTGATGCTTTTAATTATGTATGAATGTTTTTGTTCTTAATTTATTAATTATCTTTTGTTTTAATAAACAAAACAAAGACTACAATCAGTTGTTGAAAACAACTTTCTTTGCAAGTGCAAGTAATGCCTAGAGAAAGACATGAAAAAGTTATTTAAAATTAACAATAGAGGAAAGGCGTTTAAAACTTATGACTTATCTAACGTCCTTGGTCGTCTATAAATTATGTCATATCAATATATTGTATCGCAAATTTTCTTGGTTCCTAAGCAAGCTGATCGTAACGCGAGTTCAGCAAAGTCATTTGTTATGTTATATTTTTCGAAACAACGTGTTATTTCAACGACCAAACTTGTTTTACTCGACTGAAAATTTTACCCTTAAACATTGAGGGCGCAAATATTTATAACATTGAGATAATGAAAAACCTTACTCATAAATCACAATCAATACTTCGTAATTCATAAGTAATGTTCCTAATATTTTCTTTCGTTCCTATCTTAGTCTATGTATACTAATTTTGTAAAAAAATATTATTATATATCATCATTCATTTAATCTCGTGTTATAAAAAAAAGGTTTTGTCAACCTTTCAACTATCTACTTTCTTTTTAATTGTTTTTCTATATTAAAATAAAGGGATACATATGTATGTATATTTTATTATTATAACACTGAATAAAACTAGCGTACCAGCTATATCATATATATTATAATAAATTTCAAGGAAACCAGAAAGCTAGGTTCCGTTATACAAAAAGGATTTTCCATATTTTTATTTCAATCTAGAAATTTATCTTCTTTGAGGTATTTCTTCAAAGTTTGCAATTTTTTTACATAAATTATGTAAATAATCAATTTTATCGAATTATAAACACATCTTTTAAAAGAATACTGTCGCTAACTCGACTGCAATATTAACTAGGATGCAAGTCTATTTGAATTTCTAATTAAAATATGTACAACTTTGCTCAAGGTAATGGAAATGGTTTCAACAGAAATAAAATAAAAAGTAAACGTAAAAGTATAGAAAATAGGTACAAAGACAACCAATCTGTTCTTTAAATAAAGGTGATTTTTTAATCTATATCATAATCAGTGACAAAATAATTAATAAGCAAGTTACAATAAATAAATTAAAAGACTTTGAGTAAAGTTCCCTTGTAAACTTCAAACATTTTGGCGTTGCAATAGGCAATACTGAAGTGAACTTGTTTGGTCAGTAAACAGGCCTTAAATAAAATTTAATTTCATAAAAACAAACGTTAACTGAAAATTAAATACAGAATAAAACAAAGGGGCATTATTTAATCAAATAAGTCATGAAAGTGAAAAAAATTAAAAGCAAGCAACGTAAGCTACATATTTTCATGAAAAACAAGAAGAATTACAAAACAACGAAGTTCAAAACAAACATATATAGCGAATCCGAAATGCATAGTTTATACGGTCCTTACGTAAAAAGACGAAACGCAACAACGACATTAATTTCGTACAATTCACGAGAACATTGGAACAAAAATGTGCCCTGTCCACGGAAATCTGAAATATTCACTCGGCATGTATTGCATGCAGGACCACGGAGTAGAGTACGTTGCCCTATATCTTTGTAACGCGGATGTCATATACTAAAAATGTTACGTCAAAAATATGCTTTTTGTATATATATAATTCTTTAATTATTTTTAATTTAATTATATATCATTCATACATAAATATCGTCGTGAAAGTCACACAAACCTATATTATGTTCGAATGTGAAATAAGAGGAAAAATTTCAGTACTTCCACGATTCCAAGTTTTATAAAATATATATGTATGTATAAATTTATATTAATATCTACTTCAGTTCCAGTATCTGTATATTTTTGGTTAGATGCCACAGGCTGGCAACACGCCAGCGGCTTAAAGCCTCCTATCTCACGTTGGTCGCTTGTCCCGCGATAACATAGGCACAAATTAACCAAATTACTGGAACTTACCGCTTCTATTTCTGATATCTGAATTCTAAACAATGACGACTTCGTGCATAAGTGACAGTTTAAAATTTAAGGGAATTCTAAAAGGCAAAGTAAAAAAAAAATACAATTTAAAACAAGGATGAATAATATTGTATTTGGTGGCATGCTAACTTGCTTAATTCATTAAATTTGACAAACAAAAAAATTTAAATTTATTTGGATAAAATAATTTGTAAGCAACAGAAAATATAACGTCGTGTTTTTAGTATATTCTTGGTACTTGTTTATGATTTCTGTTCTTTTAATAATGTTCTGTTCTTTAATAATATACAGGGTGACTGGTGAATTACTATCGATATTTGAGGAAGTGATATTTGACGATCATATATGACAAAATAAAAATTAATATAACATAAATATTAATAAACTTCTTAGTAAAGTTAACCAAAAGTTATGTAATTAATTACGCATCGTGTGAACACTCTACAGATTAGGTATACACTGACACTCACACATACGCATGTCGTGACGTGGTGTTGTATCAACACGTCGCCGCACGCGTCCACACTTGAACACTTGGAACGTGTCAACACTTTACTTATTTATACGGAAATTTTGTCAAAAATTAAGTGCCTATTTTTTTAACATAATTCGAATGAGAATCATGTACCGAGTATGCTCCTTAAATATTGATAGTAATTCACCAGTCACCCTGTATATGTTTACTTTTAATTCACTAGCAACTATAACAGAAAGTCAATCCTTCAGTTGATTGAAAACAAAATAATTTTTAGAATGAAACTTTTTGAAGTTTAAAATTTATATCTGCCTAGTTAACCTGCTTCGAAAACCATTTCTAGATGCTTCTAAAACAAATTCTTTAAAATTTTAATTGTAAAATAAAAATGAATCAAAAATAAAATTAATATATATTCATTTTCAAATATATTTTCTAAAGTTATAAAATTTTCCTAGATTACGAGTATTTTTTGCAATAGATCGTTAGCGTAAAACAATAAATTGGCAATGAATATTTTATCATGAACTTTTGTTTCGAAGCCCGACTAAAATGCGAGTGCACTGAATGAGCTTTGAGTTGCTGATGATTTTTTGTGCATGAAATATTCAGAACAAAATATTTAATACTAAAAATACTTATGATTCCCGAAATATGTCCAATAACATATTGATATGCAAATATAAATTTAGTATGTGTTGGTATGGTGAGCTAAATTTATGTAATACCGTAAAAATATTTTCTGTTGTATCTGACTCAAACTGTTCAAATATCCATATACATATAAGGATATATGTACATACATATATCCTTACTATATTAGAATACTTATAACAATTACGTTTTACAATGAAAAATAAGATCTTGACATCTTTTGTGTATGACAAAGGAAATCCATCGATGTTTCATCGCATTGTATTTGAAGACTACAGCATTTGACAATAGAACGTCCCATATCACAAAGACTATTGGTAATTTATTCAGAAGGATAATATAAGCTTATCTTTGGATGTCAGGATATTCACTTCAGTGAATGGAAAGTATTAAACGGTACCCTATATTTTATTTGAATAATAAATTCATTACATATTAAGAAAATAATATAGAAATTCGTGTGGGCAGCCAATTTTATATAATAAAATAAAGTATTATAGCAATACCTTAATAATATACAAATGTAACTTTATAAAATGTTTTTATAACAAGTCATACTAACAAGTGAACTAACATTATGAAAAAAATACTATATTATTATTATAAAAGGTAGAATAATTGATCCATTATCCATAATCTGATCATTATCAGCATAATGCCATAACCATCATATGTACACGATTATCTATAGTAAGCAATTACTTATTACGTCAAATACACCAATAAGGATTACTACGGCTATCCAATATAATGACCGTCATAATCCTCAAAGAAATAGGAATATTTTCATCAATGTTGTCCATTTACTTTGTCTAAAAGTGTGTGATGAAATATTTCTATGTGCGTGTGTGCGTATACATATGCGATTGACTGAGCATTCGTGTTACTTTTCATGACAAATAAGTAAAAAAATAGCAGAAGCTTATTTTATTAAGCATGATGTATTTATGATAAAAGCCATCCGTTATACTGAAACTTTGCCAGAATTTTTATAGTTCGGTGATATTTTTTAACACTTTGAAATGTTTAAAAATTCTGACTTTTTAAATAAATCACGAAATTTGTTTTTTACACCGTTTTTTTTCTGTCCTGTTTCCACTTTGACTATATCTTAGTAGTATATACTCCTAGAGCTTTACTTATGAGTTTCCTCATGTATGAGTTTCCTCAAGTATGTCTAACAAAAAAAAAGCTATAAAAACAAGGTTTGGCAATATGCTAATTTAATTTACCGTCATAAAATAGAGTCAAGACTTCAATTCCATAAACAATTTGTGATAGTTGCTCAAAGTAATATAATAGAGTTAGGATCAAGTAAGAAGACCAACGATACGAATATAGTAAAGTCTTTTATTCAAAAAACGAGAATGATAAATATATATTATAAGATCCATGTTACACTTGTTACACATAGGAGATTTTTGCTTCCAATTAGCACTAAAATCACGCACCATAATTCATAATTGGTCGCAGCATTTTTAAAATCCCATCACAATGCCATTCAGATGACTCTCCCGATCAGTATAATTTAGTAAGATGGGTTAAGGGTACCGAAAAACTTGTTATATCTGCCGGGAGAACGTTGGAACAGATAAGAATTCGCTATTGGTATCTAGGGTACTCATAATGAGATCTAAGAGTTTCGCAAGCATTCATTTACTTGAAACTAACATTTTTCGGATTACTATGCGTATTTTATTATTTTTAAAAATAACCTACGCCCGACGTAACGGTTACTTTGCAGAATTCATAATCACGTGAAGACGAGATATGAATGTAGATGAATGTACTCCTGGATAGCTGTCAAACCTCGCGTCTTCACGATAGGTTTTTAGAAATCATACGTGAAGCGGTTTGTCTTTAGATAGCCAGAGTGGAAAAAGAAATAACCACAAACTTAATCGAGTAATTGTAAGTGAGAAATTTTTTGATCGTTTTCGAAAATAGATCTTTTACAGTACTGGGCTGATATTAATCCAATATAACTGAGAACGACCACAAGGAAACTAGCTTTCAAATGAAATATACATCGATATTTGACTATCCCATCAAAAAAACGATATAGCATGATACAAAAACAGACAGACATAGGTGAAAAACTTATAACAGCCCTCTGTTTGCGTCGGTGGTTAAAAACTGATCTTCACATTTCAATATACATACTTTGTTTGTCAAAATAATAATTAAAGCAATAAAAAATCAATTTAAAAACTTAACTTCTTTCCTGACATCTTTTTAAAACTACTACGCTTACTTTTGGACGTAATTTATCGTGTCTACTATTGAGTTCTTTCAAAGTTGCACTTTTGATAACAAAAAGACATACATATGTATATATGTATATGAATTAAATAAGTTTTTTGTTTTCTATAACTCATTTTTTTTCAATCCTAATATTTATTTTGTAAATTTGTTTAACATAGAAGCACAATATAGCAAAATAATTTATGTTATAAAAATATCCTGGTTTGTATTTATTAACATAAATTTTAATATATTTCATGACAAATGTTGATTTTTTTGATCTATAGAACGTGACACAAAAGAGTTATTTTGAATATTATAAATAATAAATTTTATACATAAAAAGATAATTATAAGTAAGTTCATGTTTTTGTATCTAATAACAGTTACAAATATTATATTATAGAAAAAAATATCAGATATTTACACATCACACAAGATAAGTCTCTAAATTATGGTTCTTGATTTTTATATAACCTAATACAAAGCAATACAAAGAAAGATTATTATTTAATCTGCTCAACAAATATGAAAGGGTATTTTAATGAGAAGTGCTCTATATTTATACGTATATATATATAGAGATCACTGTAAATCTAATAGGTATTGATCCTGCACACTTTTCTTTGTCTCTTTGCAGAATAAAAATATCATTACCTAATATTTAAAGGCTTGTGATAAATATATTCTACACATATAGAAAGAAAACTAGTCATTTAGTATATATTCTGAACAGCATTTCTTATTCATTCATAGGCATCATTATGTAGTTGGTATATAAATACATAATCTAATTTGAAAAATTGAACATTATTCTGTTAAACTATTTATGTATAAGCATAAGGGCATAAGAATCTCAGTTGAGCTAAAGAAGACAGGATAACGTGTCTCATCAGTTTGTTCGGTGAACTATGAAAAAAAAAAAAATTAGGGAATTAGCGTATCCAGTCGTCAACCGCAACGTAGATGGTAGACCAAGTGGTCAAGTTACTGTTTCTTGAACATGGGCTAGCTCGACCGGGGAAGTAAAACCCTCTCACAGAAGATCGGCGTGAAGTAGCCTACCTACGTAATACCTCCATTAGGTATTCCACCTTTACCACAAAAAAAAACAAACGGTCGTAATATAGACCGAAACATAAAAAATAGGACAAATGATAATCATGAAATTCATTACTGGCCACAGGCACAACTTGCGACCCAAGTATATACCCTTAAGTATATATAAGTATACCCTTAAATTTATAGAGAAAATGTACAAAATGGTCTTGGACTTATCATGTTGATTTTGAGCGTCGGAAATCAAAAAAGATGGGTGACAAAAGTTTTGCCTAAGCAAAGATATCGATGTTGAAATGGATGTGTTGAATGAGAACAAGGACTAGCTTAGAAATATTTATTTCACACAAAATACACAAGTGAAGCAAAAACTCAAAAGAATAGAGAATTAATGCCAGGTAACAAATATAAAGCTAAATATGAATGTGGTGGGACATGTGAGTTTTGGTATGTTAGAGCAAAAATTACGAACAAATATTGTTTTAAACTATTTTCTCTAAAATTTCTAATAAAGGAATCAAAACATTATTATAGTAATTCGTAATTCTTTCTCGACTACTGAAAATATCTTTTCATAGTTTAAAAGAAATTCTAAAAGTTTTAATTGGTAGCCTGGCTGTTGTCAATAGACTTGCAGATTTTCTTTCGAGCAGCTTGACCACATTGATGTCATTCTCACTTACAGAAGATTGACGTTTAATATCGTATTACAACTAAGTTTCATTATTTTTCTTATATAGTTTGTTTTTATACAGAATTCTAATAATGAAATGTTAATATATAAAAAAGTAAGCCTTAAAGAAATGCCACAAATTCTATTAATCTATAAATAAAAACTAGGAAATTACTGATAAAGGTTTTTATTTTATTACCAAATAGGCTAGAAAAACTTATGCTACTTTTTCTTTGAATCATCACATGTTTTAGAAAATGAATACCCAAGCCTTAAAATTATATTTTTAGTCCATCCATATAATATGAGGCATTTTAAACTACATAACGGAAAAATTCCCAGGGTGCTGCATTATTTTACACACAATAATTACGGCATTGTAATGAATATGTGAAAAATGACATAAATATCTTTTCAACAAATTTAAATATACATATTTATACCTATTATTTCCCGACCTATTATTGGAAGTTGTTTTAATTTGTTTTTTGTCGTCAACTTACCAACAAATTCCTTGTTTTTACATTTTTATTTTCGGGACCACTCACCTACGGTATTGGTGGTATTGTACAAAAGAATAAGACGAAAACTCTGTAACTTTTAATATTTCTAAATGTCTTATAAACTTTCATCTGATACTGAAGCATTACATAAATAAAATAGAGGTTTTCAAATTAGTTAAATCTGTTAATTTGTTTATTTGGCTAATGTTCCGTATTTTATTGTTTTAAAACTCATCCCTCCATACTGGCAAGAGAAGGTTCTTGTAGATATTTCACGATAAACAATTTTTACAATGATTTCTTTTGACTTTCAATAGGTCGTTAGATATTTCTGAAAAACTGATTTTTGCGACCTTTCAACCTTTATAACTTTTATAGCGCGCACAAAATCAATGTCGATTTTGTCACATCTTCATGACAACGCCGAAATAAATGTACACGAACATTCAGCTTCCCAGGAATTTTCCCACAAATAAAAACGAAAATGAGTGTAATGAAAATATAATATTTACAACTCTTTCATTTTCATATGTGCTTAAAATAAAATAACGAGGCAATAATTACAACAATGAATGCAGTAAGTTATGTTTGGTTATGTTAAACTGAACATTTCATGAAATACGTGATATAGGTTACATTTTAAAACATTTATTTTGTTACGAGTATTGCGGATATGAATATAATGTCTATAAATACTTTTATGTGTTTTGTTTTGTGCATCATATCAATATAATTTTCATGATCATATATATTATGTATTTACTGTTTGTAAAAACTATCTGTAAAAATAATATATAAATGGAACTAAAATAAAAATGCATATAAATAGTAGACATAAATAATAAGTACTAGCTATTTTATTTTTAATTCTCTGTAAAGTCTAGAGTTTCATTCCGATTGCCGACTTAAATATTAACTTTGAAGGGGAAATAAATGAACTTCTTGAAAAACTACTAATCGTAGGAAATTACCGTCGGAAGCTGGAATTTAAGACCCTAAAATTAACTACTCGCTATTTAAGAATTTGTAACTTGAATATTATTTATTGTAAAAACTTATTTTTATATACAAAAATTACATTCCACAAATAGAAGAGACTTTTATTTTAATTATTAATAAAAATTATTTAAAAAGTCACGTATTTGACCCATAAACAGTTTTTAATAATAAAAATAAAAGAGTCGATCCTGTCAAACCGTTTAGCCTATTTTTAGCCCATATATTTCAAAAATATCATGAACATACAAAACAAACATTAAAAAAACTTCAAATATTCTATGCAGACTAAAATCTACACAAAAGAAATGAAATTATTTACAAATAAATTCCTAAAATAAATATATAATTTTCTGCCTCAAATGGAATAAATTATCTTTTGATTATATTAATAGACGATATCTTCTGCGTTGCAAAAAATGCTTCAAAACCTACTTCTCCCTATCAAAGGTATAATCTACGCAAAGAATCGCCTGTTTGATAAGACTGGCCACTACTATGGAAAAAATTCCATCATCTTGTTGGCAGGAGAATTAAGTGTGTTTTACAAAATAAAATTCTACACGAATAAGTTTCTAAATAATATATTAAATAAATTATTTGATTCTATATATATAATTTTTTTTTTTGTCACTTTTAACAATACTTTTAAAATCACATTTTTTAAAATTATCAAAGCGTATTTGGTCGAAAACATGTTAATTCAGTATTATTAACGTTCGAGTTCAATTAGTAAAGTTCTCAGGTAAAAAATGACACGAAAAGGTCGGAAGGCAATTTTCCCTCAGTTTTTAAATTAGGTTTTTAAGGAAACACTTATAAAATCTGATATTGAGGCAATATCTGTTATTGGTTTTCTCAAGCGAGGTTAGAATTTGTAATAACCTAAGTATATTACGTAAAGTCGGAGTTGATAGCAATTGGGTGTAATGTATATCTTTAAAGTAAAGAGATTTATCAGTGACAAAGGTTTTTATGAAGAAACCACTTACAATTATTACATAAATAGCCAAACCATTGGTACAGTTCTAAGTTTACAATTTTTTTTCCAATTCTGAAATATCGTTGGAGTACTCAGCAATTTACCAATATTTGCAATATACATATTTGAAATTATTTACTCTTCCCATTTTTGAGCATACCGCTTGCGAAATATACTGCGCTCTTCGGTCTCAGCTGACTTACGACTTTTTTATCTTGCGATATTCGCATGTGACTTTAACATATCACCAATAATAATAATGGTATCGATTTTATATAAACGAATGAATTTATAAATGGTATATAAATTAGTTATAATGATGAAACACTTAAATTTTCCATCTTGAAACTATTGTTTTTGACGAAATAACATTTATGACCTCTTCATTTTGTAAATATTTCTCCAGTTTTAGTAGAGACAAAGTCGCAATTCTGTGCAATAATAAAATATTCAGAAATTTCAAGTGAGAAATCGTTGTTATCGACGAACTGCAGTCGCTTGTTGGTAATTTTTTTGCGGTCGTTTGTTCCTAGCTGTAGCTTGCTAAGTTACATTTTTATGACTTTCAGGGAACGGTTTGAAGTATTTAGATTAACTTATTTTTTATGACCAGTATTATGAAATCCCGAATACTTACCGACGGTATATAATAATTCAGAATTCTTACTTAGCAGGATTACTAATTAATAATTGACATCAAGTTGTATGTCATTATAACTGTCAAATTAACCTATTGATTTGCACATAGATAATTATTCGAATATACGTGATTAAAATTAATTACATGAACTAAATTACGTAAGGTATGGTTTGTTATTAGGATAATATTAATTACAAGCTTCCGCTTACAAATGTAGAATTTGTATCTGATATTTCAAAAATCATGATTCTGTTACGATCAAAGATAAGTTTAAACAATTTCCTATACGAATAAAATTATTAACATCTGGAGTTGTATACTTACGAGATGTTGACTCCAGAAACATTGAAATATTTATTTTGTTCTTAGTGTCCTTATAGTACGTTAATATACATATTTTTGTGTATTTATTGATGTGTAAAAATTATAGTAAATATTTAAAAAGCGATAGTGACGTGAACTACTGTAGATAATTTAAATTAACCTTCATACTCCTGAATATTGTACGACTAACTGACATGACCCTATACAATGTAATAGTTAGTAATATTAAATTTATATAATTCATAAGTTGCAATTTAGCCTTTCTGATAAATGTATATTATTATTCTTTCCGATGTATCGATCATTTAACATATTCGATTAGGGTTAAATATATATATGAGAAGGAATGTAATTCCCGAATATTATTTTGCATTCTTAATATACATCGTTGTTTCTTTAGGTAGAGTTTTCGTGTATACATACGATAACATATTGTACTCGTATTGAAGTGAAAAAAAAAAAACCAGTAACTATTAAATAATATCTAACTAGTAGTAGTCTTGTGGTTGTAGTGTAATTTACCATCACTATGAGAAATGAATTTTAATATATGACAGTAGATTGGTGATAGGTGCATCTTCAACAGTAAAATATTTTTTGAATATAAATATACTTTTGCTGTAAACTTTGAGTATCATTCTACTTATAACTCTTTCACATTTTTTATAATACTTTTACTAATATTATTATAAATAACTGACAAATTGCACACACTACAGCATGACATATTCCCAAATTACATTACACTAGAATGAAATTCATCACCAAATGTCTGGCAACACTAGTTGAATTATCAACTGATAATGTTGCCAAGTTCTGGGAATTAAATTACATTGAATGTACCCTCAGAACCACGGCTGGACCACTAACAGTTCTCACAATTTCAGGTCTCGATCTACATAAAGACACCGCAAGTGTAAACATATACAACTCTTAGAACTTAGTGTAAAGTTCAAGATTCTCCGCACACTACATGAAATGTTCCTATGTTGTAGTGTTGAAACTGAAAGTTATTTGTATTAAATAATCATAATTTGGACAAATGTCATAGAAATAAATATGTACAAAAATGTTTTTAAGACTGTATATTTATATAAACCCAAGTTTTAGATGGACAAGTTGTCTCAAATGTATTCGATTCCTATCAGTTTTTCCTTTTTATAAACCAACTCCAATATTTAAGGTCACTGTGAGAGAGTTTTCCGGATATTATTAAACTCCAGGGTCCTTCCAATAAAACTAGTTAAGTAGATTCAACAAATACACACAATTTATCAGAAACTTGTTATTTGATCTTTCCAACAGTTTTGTTACATTTATTACGTAAGACAATAGCGTTTTTGAACGGGACTGCTTATAACATCTTTTTTCTTTCTACCTGCCAATTTCCCAGCTTTAGCCAGGATCGGTCTTACATGTTGTGAATAGTTTTGGCTATTTGTTTTTTTACGAACAGCCGCCTGCCTGAAATCAACCCTCTTTTGGGAATCAGCATTAATCAGTGATGTCTAAATATGTACTCTTAGAAAGTACATATGACTCGGAAAAATCACATTGGTACTTGCCCGGCCCAGGATCGAACCCGCACTCGTGCATAAGAGGCGGGCCTTTTAATCACTAAGCCACCACCAACTTAACTGCTTGTAACTAACAAAGAAATTTATTATAATTATTATTTAAAAATTATTATATGTATTATAATGCAGCTTCAACAATGAAGCGTTTATTTCAGTAACAGTATAATGTCAAGTATAATATATATGGGTATCAAATTCATCTCGTATCTCAGATTTAATACAATGGACTTGCAAAATCCGCCCGGATTGATCCCGACGACACAATCCTTGCCATCCCACAGGACCACACATCGATCAAGCTAACTCGATTCATGTCGTTTATCCACAGATAGGATATTAATTATAAATTACTATACAATAAACATTCGCTAGGTAAAATTCAATATTGTATTTAATTGAAACTAAACCGAAACATGTGATATAATACTTATGTCTTAATAGTATCTAAAAAAATTCATTTACGATAGTTAAGTATACTTATGAATAAAAACTTGTCTCGTCATACTTCTTCTTCTTTTACCTGGCAATTTCCCAGCTTGTCTTTGTCTCGTCATACTTGTCAAAGAATAATCATTGAAAACTTATATACTTTTATTCAAGTTTTCATTACAAATTTAAATCTATTTTGCAACAACAGATAATCAAAGTGACGTGCAAGTTCGGCTCAATGTTGCGTTAATGTACATTAAAATCTCAAATCTGCAAATCATATTATTAAAACGTGCAAAAACTTTTATCCACTCTCAAATAAAAACTGTTTGATCCTTTCATTAATTTAAATGTACAAATAAATGGAAATCAACTATAAATTCTTTCATACAAGAAGAGTAATCTTGAATGATTACCGCAACATTCATATGTATGGATACTTCGTGTTTGCAGTTTCTGTTAATAAGATAAATATGATAATACATTGTGATATATTGATGTGGTCAGGCTACCTGGCGTGACTCCAGCCAGACCTGGCAATTGGGTGCAATATGAGATGTTATCGCAAAGGTTGCGCTTTGCATAATACATTCGTGCTGCCCCCGATAACGTTGTAAAATATGTGAGGAATTAGGATTGTAACACATAAAATGAGCAGAGAGATTTTATGCTATATGTACCATGGACATATATGGTCAATAAATAAATTATGTGGAAGTATATTAAGTATAATATTCCCGTGGGATATACAAAGGACTTTTCCCTCAGGCAAAGCCAAGGAACTAACCTAAGAATAACTTGAAGTTATGTACTATCTAGATCAATTTGAAAACACCATTAATATTGAATCACTCATCGGACTTTAAGCTCTCAAAGACTCGGCCAGCTTAAAACTAGTTCGTGAATAGTTTAACGAAATACGATAACGTGAAAAGTTTTAAGTTTTAACAAAACTCGATGCAGATTGCATCGAATATTCAGTTGTTATAGAAGTTTACCAGATTTAATTAATAATAAAAAAAATAATAATTTACTTTAACTTTATAATATTAAAAAGAGTATTCTTATTTTTTATGTTAGTGATCACGAAGTTGGTATAAAGTTAATACAATTTTACCTTACCACGATAATTATAAGAAGAAATATTAAATAACTACATTAAAGAATTTTTATATTTTAGTTGTATGTTTTGTTAATATATTTTTTTACTTTGTTCATCTACGCTTATACTGGTCAACCATTCTAACATATAATTCAGTAGGCCATTTAAAATCAAGATTTGTAGTTAACGTTTAGCATAAGAATCAACGAGTGCGTAATAATATACAAAATTAATGAGGTGTTTTCCAATTACAATGAAAGTGTAAGAAGTTATTTAGTTTCTAATTGTAGGTTATATCGAAAATGTGAAAGAAATTTTAAAAGTAGAGAAAAATGTTTAGTTCTAGTTCTCCTAATAATGTTTTGAACGTCTTTGACTCAAATGTAACTACATCATAAAAGTAAAAAAAATTAAATAAAAAGGAGTTAGGTTCTTAATTGCATCATGCATATTAAAAAACATATTTGCTATATTTCGTTTCTTTTATTTGTAACACATAAAAACATACACAACCAAAAAATAGGAAGACTGGATAATATTTTTTTATTTTATAATAGAAAAGAAGGTTATTACATCCTGAAAAGGAAGATAGTTGAGAAGTTGTTATAAATTTAATATTGGCACGTTTGTTGGTTATAATTAACAAAGTATATTGTCCAAAACGAATTGAATACGATTCAATTTCTTCGCCGGTCGATTCCTTTAACGATTCGCGGTAATAGAAGATTTTGACAGATATAAATGAACGTTATACGAAACATTCATTTCATGAAACAGCTTTATTTGTTTGGTAGATGATTTTATTGTTTCTTAGAATTTATGAAATAATTTACTTTGAACAATCAAAGTAATGGAAACTTTTGATTATATTATATTTATCGATTCAATCAAAAACCTCTTCAATTTAGTAAAGAGCCTTTTTTATATTTTGTTTTATCTAATACTTTTTGTGATTAAATGTTTAAAGAGAAAATTATCTAGTGAAGTGGTTACAATAATATCTCTAGTACCCTTCTATAGTTTAAATCAATCAAATAATAGACTATGAATTAACCTATTTTTTGTTATTGAATTATCGAATTCAATTCCTCAACAACTCCTTATGAATTAAACAAATTTTATCGAATACAAATAACAATATCTTTGAAGTAATGCAACCAATACAACTGTATGTTTAACGCTCGCTCAACTTTTCTGAATACAGTAAAGCTACTAATTAATTAAAACCAAACATAAAGGTATTGTAACAAGGTATTTTGGAATCTATATAGGTATGATCACCTTAATTCATTATTTCTGTATTTTATTATTTCCGCATAAAAAATCATTAACCCAATAATTACCAAATCTTTTGCTTAAATATTTCTTTGAAATAATTTAATTGAAATGGCGACGTTCAGATATCTCATTTTATCACCTTGAGAAACTGACGGTTCTGTCAGACGTGATTAAACATACAATTATATCAGTCCTAATACTGTCTTTTTTACTTATACTAGCTAGACTTTTTTGTAATACTTAAACTTCTCATTACCACACTAGTCTCTTTTATAAGACTTACTTCAACCTTTTTATTTAATACTATCAATATTATTTCAAATGAAACCTTTCATAATGAACTAAACACCTCATGAACTTTTCTAAATAAAATAGTAAAATATGATTATTTTAAAACTTCATATTTATTTAATTCAAGCTGTATCTACAACACTGTGGTATTTACAATTGGGAATAAATTTATACAAATAGTTTAAACAATGGCTAGAATAGTTTTTCACTATGTGAAACTATTAAAATAATTCAATTCTCAATTTATTTTATTACACAGAGGTATTGAACTTCGAAATGAACAATTAAATTATGAAACAATTGTTTTGTAAAATGCCTTTAAAATTAATGTTTATTTATTGATATATTAAAAGAAATGTATGAAAATAATTGTGAATAAACTATAATAGGACTTGATAAGAACAAGTTTTATACATTAATACAATCTTGCTGTACATAAAAAAATAGAAATACCTATTAATATACTTAACTGATTTTTTTTAGGGAATCTAAAACAAAAAAATCATTCCTTTAAAAAGTTATACCAAAATAATCATAGACATGATAATTTATATATATACATAGATATGTAGTAAGCATGACTGCAACAAGAATAAATTTTGATTAGAGAAACTATGGAGACCCTTCGAAGCTTAATCTTATTACGTGAAGTTATGACTTGAACATTAATTAATAATGTAGAAGACAAAGCCCTCGAGATTACTATGTTAACAATAACAACGGTCCAACAATAGGACGCTTCCGGGATGTACGATTAGCTAGATTGACCTGTGTGCAAAATATATATTGAAATATAATAACACTCATATAAGAAAATAGGTTTCTTTGTCCGAGTGTCGATGAACTTGTTCCGAGTAGAAAAAATCTCCCATTATATACATTTGTTAGATAAAATTGATGTTATTATGTATTCGTATTTGAAGAAGACTGTCAAATATGAGACGCAATTGATTGAAGATTTTTTTATATTGTTGTTTATTTCCTTGATATACAAAAGTTTAATTTGGTATTTAATTTTATTATTTTGTCTTTAATTTAGAAAAACCAAAATAGAAAATTGATAGAATATTGTTACATTGATATTTTTTTACTAGATGTATAAGTGCTTCAAAGTCAGGTATACATATATACATATTATTCTGTAGAATAACATTCAAGATTCAATAAAGTTTATAAACCGGTTCCTTTTTTATAAGGTTGCTAAATGTATGCTCAAATTTATTTTTCATCCGATTTCTACTAATTGGCTCGTTTTCATTGTTTATTGAGTGGCCATTTCAATAGCATATTACGTGGAAACTTTATAAGATCTTTCTTGTCTTTCTAAAACAAATTAAAGTTTATTGAAAAGTTGAAAAAAATGTACGGCTAAAAGGAAACGCCGTCGGAAACTGCTGTTGCCTACTTTGCTTCGGATTCAAAGTAGAACCGAAACTACTAAGGTTTGATAATAAGTTATACCACGATATTGCTATAAACTTTTTTCATTACAATATTTAAAACTGCCACAAAAATATAGGTCTATATCAAACTATTATTTAAAAAATGTTTGGATTTATCTGTGTTCTTATATAATAAATTAATTTAAATAAAATTTATTGTCAACTGTTTTCTTCCAATTTCAAGGCTGTCGTCCCATTTCAAACAAAACCTCATTATAATCTACTTCTATTACAGGTTTTCGAATCAATTATTAATAATTTAAGACACTTCTTTTCATTGTTACATTATTTCAATGAAATATCTCGTCAAAATTCATGAATCATTTAACAGTTACATTGTAAACGCAGTCGTATTAGCATATTTTTTAACAAAACATAAAATGATATTTAAAGAAATGGGGAAAATTATTTTATTACATTCGTATATTTTTATTCATTTTTCTTTTTTAATTTTCTTATTTAATATAAAATTCAAGAAATAATTCAAAATATTATAAATTTGTATGTAGGACGTCTTCTTCTTCTTCTACCTGGCAATTTCCCAGCTATAGCCAGGGTCTGCCTTACATGTTTGAATAGTTTTTGGCTATTGGTTTTTTACGACCGGCCGCCTGCCTGACATCAACCCTCTTTTGGGAATCAACATTAATCAGTGATGTCTAAATACTCTTAGAAAGTACATATGATTCGGAAAAATCACATTGGTACTTGCCCGGGCCAGGATCGAACCCGCGCCCTCGGCGACGAGAGGCGGGCCCTTTAACCACTGAGCCACCACTGACTTTCACTGTATGTAGGACGTCTATCTTAACTTAAATTAAATATGTAGTTGAATCTAATTCTGACCCTTGGTGCATTTTTTTAAATGTGTATATCTAAAACACAGAGTGATATAACTTTCATCAATATTTCCTGTGTTTTTCCACATACAATAAATAAAATAAAGACTTGTTTTGTTTTTTATTTAAAAAGTTATTGCTTTATTTATAAAAAAGCTTAAAGTGGCTTTTTGCACGTTTGACATCCCAACATGTAAAAAATAAATCTCAGTCAGTTTTTTTAGAATCGACCTTATGACACTGTTATACATATAAATAAACAATCGGAATAAAATAATTAAATTTTCACAATAAAATATGAATGTGCACTTTTACGTAAAAATAAATTCTAAAAAATATTTTATCAGTGCAAATAGACAATATTTTATGCTTTAAAACAATCATCTCTATTCAAAATACGTATATTTTAGTTACATATGAAGAGAACGGTTTTATTTTATATAAAAAGAATACATACCTCAAAACTCATAATAATATTTAAACGTCAAAATTGTATATATTTTTAAATTTAAATGTATGTTTCAATTTAAAAAAATATATATGTTACATTATTCAATGAATAAGTAAAGTTAATGTATTACTGAAATGTTTCATGTTGAACTTAATATTATCTTATATATTTATTAATGCAGCAGTGTATTACATAGTCTATATATAACTTTTGTTGCAAAAGAAAACGCCTATTTTAATGAATTCATACATATAATATTATTAAAACATGTTTATTAAAGTCTTAACAAAAAAAAGTATTCGAAATGGGCACCTTATACTTTTATGCGAGTGTTAGCCTTTAATCTGTTAGAGCCACGAGTCAATGGATTTATGTACTGTTTCCAAAGGAAAATTTACCACTGCTTGCTCCAAAGTTTTTTCAAGAAACTCAAATTTACTGTCTTCTCTAAAACTAACTTTAATATAAAAGCTATGTCTGAGTATGAGGACTAGTCTTCAGCTCTCATCGAGTCCAGAACGTCAATTTCAAGCTAGGATAGAGTAGTTCGTGCCTTGTAACACGGTGCAGGTACCTGCTGGAAAATCCACTATTTAAAAAAAGATATCGCTGATAAGTTAATTACAAGGGATGCGAATCAGGGCTGCCAAAGATTGCATAAAAATTACTAAACTTACTTATTAATTACATATTAAAACTTATACCTTATACCAGAGACTACAGGATAAGTCAGATCTAGGATAGCAATGACATTGTATTGCTTGAGTCATATTATCAATATTCTTTTGGTCTTCGACAAACGAAGTGTTGTTATATCTGTTGTTAATAAGACAAACTAATATATGGCTGAAAACTAACTTTTGATATGTCTGGAATAAGACGATGTTCCATGCCTACTTTTGCGCAAGACGATGACTGCAATTCTATTACCTTAAGACAGTATTTATCGCCAGACTTGTTATTTATTTGAATATGATTATTCATTTGAATTAAAACGGACACTACAAAATAAGTAACACAAAAAATTTGATAAAAGAATTTTTTGAAAATCGGCTCCAGGGACTTTCCTCGCCACAAACAAACAATACAATTAAGACATCAAATGACACCATTTAATTTAGTTATGTACTATATTAATAAAAAGGGAAACCCTTGAGATTATAAGTGTTAATTACCATGAAATACATAATTCTCTTGAATCCAAGGTGAATTCTACGCTGTGTCATAAATTTATCTTAATAATAATTTTCAATAAAAAACAACAAATTCATAATGAAGAACAACCGATCTTAAAAAAAACTTACCTCACCCTAATATTTTGATATTTCTGAAAACTATTTATCTACTGTTACAAATTTTTATTTTTCCGAATTCTTAAATTATTCGTTAAATACCAGAGTTGAATTATAAGATTTTTTGTCAATAAATCTAAGTAAAATCAGCAAAGTCGTGAAGGTCACATTGGCTACTTTCTATATAATGTCACTACATTATGACGTTGTCGTTTTAACCTTTTCATGGTGACTAAACTTGAGTTGTACAATTAATCACGTGTTATTGACAGAGGACCATAACCCTTTTGAAGTTACAAGTATCTCACACATCAGCGTATAGTAAGATCATATTTGTTGATACCATGACAGAGAAAAATATATACCAGAGTAGATTACTTTTTAATATTGTTTATTTTAAATAATAAATATAAAAATAAAATTATGCAGAAAATTTAGGCAAAATTTGTTTTAACCTTTAAACTAGTTTTTTAAATGTTTTTTTATATCCCAAAAGATTGAGAGGCGCCAAACATTCAATGAATACTAAATAAAAATTACGTTTAAAAATACCCAAATGAAACCATTGAAAGAACAACAAATTCTCTATCTATGTATGTCTTCTTCTACCTGGCAATTTCCCAGCTTTAGCCATGGTCTGCCTTACATGTTGTTCATAGTTTTGGCTATTTGTTTTTACGACCGGCCGCCTGCCTGACATCAACCCTCTTTTGGGAATGCATTAATCAGTGATGTCTAAATACTCTAAGAAAGTACATATGATTCGGAAAAATCACATTGGTACTTGCCAGGGTCGAACCCGCGCCCTCGTGCATGAGAGGCGGGTCTTTTAACCACTAGGCCACCACTGACTCTCAATCTCTATCTATGTATGTATTCGTTGAAATTCCCGTCTCGCTACCATTAACTTCTTGGATTTAAAAGTGAATATTTATAACCATACATAAAAAATACAGTCCGATTCGATAATCTCTTTCAGTTTTTGTCGATTATATAATCAAAATTTCAATTAATTGGTTCAAAATTGCAAATCATTATCTAAAAAAGATATTCTAACATATGTTCTCTAATATTAAAAGTCCACAAATAAAGAAAGACCTAGGTTTATTTTTGTTTCTATTTTTGTATTAAGTACGCCAAAGGGCTCTATTGAGAAATATAATTGGTAAACATCTTAAAGCCTTTAAGTTTATTTGTATTACATTATTGATTAAACGTTCTAATTTGCAAAGCAGTATTTTAAAATATCAAAACCCCTTATCACAATTTAATATAACATCAATTATTCGTTTATGTATGTAGGGCAGGTCCCTCGAGTAATTTTGGTTAGCAACAAAAAGGACTAACTACACCTTGAATATATTAGGCTTAGTAGATTCAATCGCAAAACCTGAATCTTAATATAGAATTGTATATTTAGGAAAAAGACCGGCTTATGTTACTTTACTCCTATTTCCTACGGTTTTTATCTTTGAATATGTTTGCTTTGTACTTATACAATTTACCTGTACTTAACTAAAATTGCTTTTGTAAAGCTTACGCATCAATTACATATTATAGAAACTATATTGATATTCATTCATATACATATATTTATTTAACAGGTTTGACACTAAGAACAAAAACCTATTTCTAGTTTTATAAACGTAAAATATTATAAAAAAAATTTAGTCTTCATTCTTAAAATTTAAGAATTATTATTATTTAGTTTTCATATATTTGAAATAGCGAATTTGACGTGGCAAATAAAAACAGATATTTATTAAACACTAAGCTCTGAAAATTTCGAGATTGAAAATGCTGCTAAGAATTTTTAAGCAACGAGGTGGAGCTTATATGGTAGTAAAGTAGTATTCGGAAACAATTTCATCTCTGATGGAGCATACATTTTGTCTATTGTATTTCGTTCACATTTCGTTTTTAACATTGTTTTTATTTTTCATACAATGAAGACCATGTATCTTTACACAACATTTTTGAAAGGTAACATACTTTTAATTCGAATTTAAGAATAATATACTGTTAGGTAGGTCTAGGTGGTTTATATGAAACCATTCAACATAACTCTACCACAGGATGTACATATAAAAATTATTACATTGAAGAAACGAGAAAATCAGCGTGACGTAGCTATTATAACGTACAAAATAAAAATCTTAAATTCAAAAATATTTCATAAAGAAGCTGAAGTCGTTGTTTGTCAAGTTATTCAGTAACTGCTTCCTTATCATTTTATGGATGTCGTCTATTTAAACAAAGCCTCATTATCTCTCCTTCAAAAACAACTTTTTATGATGAAAAATTTAAGATATTTCATTGAAATTATGAGCCATTTCGTTTGAATGTAATTTCTTGAACTTTCTTCCTTATTTATATTTAATTCATAGAGAAGATGGTTAAGTTAAATAAAAAGTACATTATGTAAGGGTATTTAAGCAATACTATTAGTAGAGAAAGCAATATTATTAGTAGAGAAAGAATATAACTATTCTGAAAACTTTGTATGCTTTTGAGGTCTATATCTTAGTAATCATTGCTCAAGTAATATGCCTAGATTCCATTCAAAAATCAATGAAACCGTTATTGGTAAATGCACTTTCTCCACTACACCAATTTATAATTTTATATTTTAAATCTTCCTGATTATCTTATCGTTAGTAGCCGATAATAGTTAGTTGCACATGAAATTATGACCACAGTTATACACAACATTTCTCATTAAGTTCAACAACAATTATTTAAACACGACTCTTTTGTTTGGGATATAATAAGTAATAATGCACTAAATGACTTTTATAAGCATTGTAACTTTACATTCTACTTTGCTTTCGGCCAATGATCTTTAGCTTCCAGTCAGTTATCATTTCTGAAGCGATATTTATTCTTTCTTCATTGGTAAGCGTAAGGATCAGAATAATTTAATATATTGGGCATATATTAGAAAAAATAGTTAAAACTACCCAGAAGCTAGTGACCGGATTAAAGCCTTGAAATGCACAAGTGGGCATAAGTCCAAATTGAGAATATGTGTGTCAATTATCTCTTGATGGGGTTAAAACCATTAATTCCACTTTACTCAACAAGACACAAGATTTTTTCTTTACTGATAATAAAAGCTCCTTTATACTCGTATGTAGTACCTATTTTCAATATTTCAGTATCCTTGATAAACTTCTAATATCTACACAAACTACTTTTAGGAGTTGTGGGGTTTTATACAGAGCGGTTTCAAAGGAACTTCCGATCTCGAATGCTTAAATTATGGAACTCATTATCGTAGTTTTCCCAGCGCAATAAAATTTGTCGTTAATAGATTTCTAAAGTTCGGCAACGCTCGTGTAACACTCGTGATCTTGATGTCAGTATAAACGACTTTTTTCTTTTGCTTTCCGAAGATATAAAGCCTTTTGACGCTGCAAATTAAAACGGTTTTCTATCTGAGTTTAATTTTGCAAGTTATAACATTCGTGTTGTCGAGTAGGAGAAGATTTATCATAAAAATATATTGATCTCCAAAAGTTGTTAACAATTACGTTTCTTAACTTTATTAATGTCAATTTAAGGAATATGTTACTATCGTGAAAACATTCTTTATTTTATCAAAATACTTGAACATTTTTAGTCAAAGACAAAAGTTAAATTATAAAATTTGGCAATAAATTGGTCTTACGCTTGAAGAGTCCGATGTTGGTAGCGACAACAATACAGAATATGTGAGAAATAACCTTATCAGAATAGGCAAAAAAGAAGCAGTAATTTAATTAATTTTAATAAATTTTACACAAAATTCTGTAAGGCTTTTAAAAAACATTTCTAGTGAAATCAGAATTAAAACATTAAAATACATATGTATACCCTACAAGAAAAATAGGAAACATAAAAAAACTTTTATAAATCAAAACTATGTAACTGCGTATATTTTATAATGAAACAACGGCGACATTATATCAGCATAATTAACTTTTTTTCATAAAAGACCCATCTACAATTTATGCACTGGGCTCAAGAGAGTTTTAACGAGATAGATTTCAGTAAATGAATGTCCTCAATTAAAGTTTAATAATGTATATTATTAATAATAATGTATATACTTTATACATTGTTAATATAATTATTATATAGTTACTTACAAACTCAGTCTCACATCACCGAAGATAATTAATTTAATTATATAGATATTTTATTACAGAGATAATAATTGGCCGTTTTGATTAATAATGTTATAATTATATAATATTTCTATGTATTATATATTTTTTACATCAGCCAATTATATGTATATTAATCTGAAGGGGCCAATTAAATATATGGTTGAATTTAAAAATTAAAGTAAAACAAAATATTTACACTGTTATATCAAGTGCCAAATGCCGAATGTCTAATGTTGAATATTTAATAATACCACGATCATAATATTTAAAACTATTTGTTACATATTTATTTTAAATGTAAAAATAATAAAAATTAAAAAATAAATACATTTCATAGAAACTAATATCTTTGGGATTATACAACTCGTATTTTTATTTTATTAACTACATACGCCTGATGTTTCGTTTACTTTTCAGCAACCGTGATTACGGACAGTCGAGGTCTCATCTTAATATATTAGTTTTATTTAAACGTAAAAGATTATTAAATAAATACATTCATGGTTGTAAGATACAATTTTCGCAGATAGTAATAAAAATATTGTATGTTAAATTGAAAATCAATTAAAACTATTAAATATTAAGTTTCAAATAATAAATTGGTTGTTACATAAAGGAAACAAAACATTAAAGTAATTAAGGCATATATCAAAATATCACATGAATACACGTTTTGTAATCTGATAAAACAGCCAAATTGCAATAACTCATTTTAAAGACTTGATTAATGCCGGTGGGAGCGTTCTGAATTTCGTCGGCATATAGTTGAGTAAAACTGAAAATTACAAAGTCAGCTCCAAATTCTGGAAGTGCATTCCCTTAAATATTCAGCTCAAATGTTAATGGAAGTCGTAGACGTAAGACTGAATTGTTTTTTAGTATTAAATAATCTTTTATTTTTGTTTAACCTTATTCTGTCACACAATTTTACTCTAAGCAAATTTTGCGAGATAAAATTGGCCATAATTAGAAAACCGATTATACAATGTAATTACAATTCATCTTTATTTAATAATTAAACATTATTTAAATGAAGATGTCAAATAATATTAAATTTTAACTGAATATATTGAAAAAAATAAATTATATTAATGTCGCATGTCTGCATTACCTTTGGAAGATTTAAGTGCAATGATGAACTTTGATCTAATGGCGCGCATTGATTTCCGACTTCATCTCGAGATCATAATTACTATTGAAATAAAACTAAATGCTTACTTGTTTACATTTCCTTATATCATAGAATACAAACCAAACTAAATTAATTTATATTTAGTAATAAAGAGAATATTTAAATCTAGTAATAAAAATAAAAAGAGATATGATTATTTAAACACTCAATAGTATCTCTTTTATTCCACCGTTAAAATAACGACTTACTGTACAGAGTCTGTATTAAGTTTAGCTAGAGAGTAATATACATAATTTCTTCGGATAGTTTGTTTATATTAATATTCTCAGTAAGCTTTAGTCGTCATGTTAGTCAAGAAACGAATTAAACATCTTAAACCGCCCGCCGGAATAATCGAAGTTAAAGAAAATTTATTTCTTTCTATGTTTTAAGTATTCTTATCACTCTAGTCTTTCATTGTATACCCTTGCGATCTATTATCTATATATTCCATTTGCCATCTTATTGGATTAAAATATCCCTAAAACATAGCATGTAGTATGCTTCAGTATACTTGATTTTAAAAAGGTTCATTAATTCATAATTTGAAGTGCACTAATTCCAAAATTATAAGATTAATTTCATAGATAAAATAGTTAAAATGAAGGGATCAACATTGAACATAAAAGAATGAACATAAAGGATGAATATGAACATGAACATATTACATACATAAAGACACATAAGTCTCTGACACTTGAAAAGCCTAATTAAATTTATGTACTCACTAAATAGCATTACAGAAACTATTGATTAGTCTTCGGCCTTCGGACTCCGTATTTCATTTCGCACAAGTCTATTGTTGACAAAATGATAAAGGCTCTCTTAAGCTTTGCCCTTTAATATAATAGCTATCTACCTTTTACATAGAGTTAAAAATGTCAGAATGACCGTAAGAAATTCAAAATAATTAAAATTACACATTTATTGTAATAAAATTTTTGACTTTTTAAATTTTAATGGACAATTAGTCAAATAATATTCTTAATTTATATTGTTTTATCATTCTACTCATACGCTTTAATTTCAATTAACTTAAAACTCTGGTCATCAATAAACAATAACATTTTCAATAAGTCAACTCATTGTCCTACAAAAATAAAATAATATATTTTAAAAATTAAGGACAACAAAATGATATGGGGCAAATAAAAATGCAATAAACTTTAATAATTGCGTCATGCATGATTGAATTTATCGTGAGGCTTACAATGAGTTGGTTAATGAAATACGATAAGTAAAACAAATACTTCGATCCCGATCATTGAACAGGAAATTATTTGAATTTGATATCAACTAGCAAGTAATTTATTAAAGTTTAATTTTATTATGTAGCGACAAACTACAAAAGAAGTTAAAGTTCATAATATGATTAAATGTGTAAACAATGTTAGGATTATATAATTGTCCCCTTTAAGAAATAATGAAGTGACATTACCTGTGCCATTACTATATCCCAGCAGAGCATCTTTAACGTAATTTATAAAAAACATTAAAAAATATAAAAAGTATTGAATTTTTACTTGCAATGTTATGAAATTTAAAATATTTGTTCTATGTAAAGATAACGTTTACTCCGTCGACGATGTTTGCAATTTTTTTATCATAAAATATAAAATATGCAACCATTTTATCAATTAACTTCTACTCTGTATCTATTTTTATTATATATTTGGTCACTTGAATTTGTTTTTTTTACTTCTACATATATGTTCTTACACCCTACAATATTACGTAGATAACTTGAAATCAAAAGAAAACTGACTCCGTAACTCGTTGTTGGTTGAAAAATAATCTTTTAATCATGATATTTAGCTGTACAAGTACAATAAGTACATCAAGACTGCGTTAGAAGGTCGTACATATAATTTATATTTTTTTTCGTAACTCATAGTTTCCACATAAATAAATCATATATAATATTATAACTTCAATAGCTTAAAGCAATTTATCTATTTTTTATATAAAATTGTATTATTAAATCAATTTCTCTTTTATCCTTCATATGATATGGAAACGAAGCCTTCTCGGAAAGCTATTTTCGCAAATTACCAGACCATTGATACAAGATGAGAACGGATCATCAAACTTCGACCTTAATATGTTGTCTGTTTACCTGTTGCCATAGAGTTACGAGGAATTATTTTACTATTTCAAATTAGTAACCAAAAATTCTTATAATACATATAGAAGGTTACAAGACACAAAAAATTCCAATGATATTATATTTTTCGACTTTTGTCTTATTACGTAGACACTTTATTACTTCAAAAGTAATTTGAAATAAGCGAATGGACTTTAAAATATTCTTAGTTTTATAAAAATAGAATCTTAGAAATCACTGACGTATATATTCTCTTCTCACTTACATAATTATTACATGCCGATGATATATAGGTACCTAATATAACAGATCACTTAGCCCCCTCCTCAATAGCAAATCTGCAGTTTATAGAATGTAAACATAAGTCTATCACTAGTTAAATGGCTTCCTAATCCTTTTCACATATATAATAAATTCAGTTGAGAACCGAGTCGTCTATTGCGTAGTTTGAGTATACGTCTAATTTACAGTAAAAGTAAGATTTCCCTTAGAAATGAGTTCACACCTTACATCATACCATATACTCTGCCGTTTTATGCCACCCTTCCGCCAAAGCGGTCCAACCTCTTAGATTCATTCAACATTTCAGAAGGGCAAATCTCATTACTTTACGAATAGTCCATAATATAATAAACTGACACGTTTGTGAAGTTATACGTCTGTTAAGTGATGCATTTAACTAGTCACGTAATGTCTACTCGTTTAGTCTGCCTGCGATTTTAAATAATTTTTTGTATTAAATAAATAAAATCGTGTAATTAAAGGAATGATTAATTTATTTAAGTTTATATATTTAAGTTTTTTTTTCTATTTCTGTTTATTATTAGAAGAGCATAGATATTAGGTTATATCTCCTCGAATTATAAAATATTATTTTTGAGTTCTAAATCATAAAACATTGTATTAGTCTGTGGAATTAGAGTAATTAAATGCAATCTGTGAATCTCTCAGGATATTAAATTAAAATTCAAATAGATTGTATTGTTTAAACGTTTTCAATTACTCGTCATAATTCAGTTAAAACAAAAGCTCGCTGATGAATCTCATTAGTAGTGTTACAAAACAAAATATTAATACTAATCATATTACACCTAAATGTTGATTAAATAACTATTGAATAATTATTTTGTGGAGGTGAGCGTGAATGTAATTGTCACAGGTTTAAATAATACAGAACTTTACAGGGACATAGTGTTACATTTACAATTTTCTCATTTATTTGCTTTTTAAAAATATTATTATGATAATAAAAATAACTTCAATATAACATATTCCAAACCCAACAGGAAACTAATTATAGATTTCTAAATCTTCACTCTGTTTTCGTTATAAATTATTGGAAGTATTATATATTTATTTCTTAACAAAAAATTACACGAGGTGACTGACTCACTTCAAGCCACACATTACAAAAAGCACATTTTTACAATAACCAATATTTTTAAAAGCACCATTAGTTGTTGTATCATATAAAAGAAATAGTTTTATCTTTCTAGAACATAGTAACAGTTCACATGTTCTTAAAATTCACATAATTTTATAGATCCATCCAGTTGCTAACAAATACACTATCAATACATATCTGTTTAATAATCAAAACAACGACTTACTAAACCAATATATTATAAATACATGTTTTGTTTATTTGTATATATGTTAATAAGTTCTGTCGGTAATCGTATTATATAAATTGCATTACTTCATCCTCAAGTTTTTGGAAGTACAAGAAGTAATTTTCTTGGTGATTGTTAATTACATTTTGCAACATAAGCGGAGGTTCGCTTTTATAACCTAGAACGTGAACACGAGAACTTAATTTGACGAGAACTTGAGATAAAGAATACACATGATTAATAAATAATATTAACTGAAAAAAGATGATGAACTAATAGGATTTAAAGCATAGTTATAAAATTTAATGAAATGTAATAAGGACACTTAAAATTTTATTTTTTGAGGCAGATCAAGAAAGTAGAAAATATCTAACAGCATCTCATTTGCATGTACTCGTAAATATCTAAATTAGTATATAAACATACAGAGAAAAATTTTAATCACAGTAATGAATGGTCAATAATATCATTCTATTAAAGATAAATCTCAAATGCAAAACTATTCCGAAATAAACCATATCAATATCTAAACAATTAATGAAAAAGTTACAAAAAAAAACTAATATATTACTAATTAATTAATTATTATTACTAATTTAGATTAATTATATCAAACATCATGCTTTAGATGAAAATATTTTCACGTTAATTAAAAACATATGCAAATAGTTATAGCAAAATGAAAACGAGTTTAATTTATAATAATAACCGAAAAGCACATACATAGAAAAATACATTTAAACCTTAGTGCTTCAATTACCCGCAGTTTTACTTATATTCTCAATGCGAAAATGTTTCGCGGAAGATGTTTGACGCAAAAACTGCTGAACATTTTTTGGTAAAAGTTTACAAATTAGACGTCCTAATAAAACACAGGTTCTAATTTAGCTCTGAGTACCATATAATTCCTGCGAGATTACAGCGTAACATTTGTGTTTAGTATGTAGTCACATGACTGCACATTTTTCTTTGAGCCCAATTGTAAAGGCAGGCAAATAAAATAAAATAATGGGAGATACTCCGCTGCCGAGCCAGATTAGGGCGTGGCGAAATGAGCTCTAGCGTAATCTCATGGCTCAGTGGAATGAACGGTTGTATCAGCTGACAGCTGGGCTCACTACTATCGCAGTGGTAAGACCCCTCTTTGAGGAGTGGCTGGAGAGGCGCCACAGCGTCCTCACCTTCCGCCTGACGCAGGTACTCACAGGACTCGGATGTTTAGGGAGGTACCTGTTTCGGATTCAGAGGGAGGAAACGTCCGTGTGACGACATAGTGATGACTAACCAGAGGACACGGTGGAGCATACAGTGGTGGACTGCCCAGCCTGGGCTGACCACCGCCGTGTTCTCAGAGTAGCCATCGGCGGAGGCGACCCTACCTTGGTTCAGGCCATGGGGCGGAGCTAGAGAAACTGGGAAGCCGTCTCCTCCTCCTGCGAAGCAGTCATGCTAACTAAAGAAGATGCGGAGTGCGTTAGGGAATGATCCTCCTCACGCCCCAACCTCCGCAGGGGACGCTTGAGGCGTTGGGATCGCGAGATGATCTCCAGCCACCGTAAGTGCCGGTCTGTGGATGGCGATCAAGAGTAGCTTGCCGCCCGATCAGAACCATACCCGAGCTTACGGCGCGTAGCGTACCGCTCGCTCCTCAAAGAGCCATCAGACCACCACAGATGGGGCCCTAGAGCCGATGCCAGGCCGGGTCGCGGCTGACATTCCCTCTTGTCCCACCCAGGAAAAGAGGGGTCATTTGATGATTTTCCCTTTAAAAAAAAAGGCAAATAAAATAATTGGTGAATAATAACGTTTCAGTTTCAAATAACTCACTCTTTCTCAACAGCTTTGTTAAATATTGTAAGAAATATTATTCTTTATCGTCTTTTGTTAGCAAAATCGCAAACGTTATTAATGAATGGCTCATGTGTTACAGTAACGAACAGCACTCCCAATTAGTAGGATGTCGGATGTATGCTCCATCCAAAGGCTTTGTTTATCAAAACTGTTAGCACGTAAGCAAGATTATAGGAATTACTAATCTCAGTAAGGCCGTATATTCGTTTTTTACCAGTATAATGCATATAATAAGTATTTCAAATGTCCTATTGTTATAACAAAACAAACAAAATAACATTAGTTGCCTTAATTGTAGCAGATTATTGCGGTCTAGTGACATATTATTGTTGTCGCCATTCTGTGGTTGAAAATTTAACGTTACTCGGGTATTAAGTTGTACTTAGGGTATTTAAAACGTTAAAGTAATATTTATATACATTTTTATATATTAAACAAAGCTTAAGAATATTCTAACTCTTTATGTAAGCAGTACTGAGAAATAGATAACTAGATAAGAAACACTTGGAGACTAAATAAATATAGCCAAAAATACACAATCAAAGTAATCTAGTTCAGATTTGGTGTCAGATGTGCAAAAGAAGAGGCGATTTTAATTTAATATCATAGATTTCTCTAAATCTGTACATTAACGTAATATTATTATTATATATATTATTGCTGTAATATAAGAGGATTTATATTTATTTGTAAGTGCATGACTGTTACGCTTTAACTACCCGTTGTTATTATTTTGAAACCACATACTCCAGACGTTTCGGTTACTTTGCAGCAGCCGTGATCACGGGCAGACAAGATGAAAATAATTAACGGGAATTATATACCAATTGGACGGGAATTTTATATATAGGATTGTTTAAATCAGGAAAACGCATTAGAAACCTTAGTAATTTATATTCTATTAATCGTAATACCAGACGTGTTGAATTAAGACGTGTGTTGTAAAGCCTGTTATATGCCTGTAATACTATCACGGTATGTTCCTGGCTCCCCACAAGTGCATGTTCTCGCGACATCACTAACATTTACACAAATATCGTTAAAGCGTTAAGTAATTTAATTAGATTAGATAAGTTGGAAATAAAAAATACAAAGCAAGACCTAAAGTACTTGTAGTCATCTTGATATTAGCTTTTGAATGAAGACCTTGTGGTAAATGTAGTCCAAATCATTATTGGTGTCAATAATTGAGCTCACAGCTTTGCATTATCGAATTGTTTAATATAATTTTGTTAATAAAATGTTGTGACAGAGTTTTAAATTTTCCTGCTTATACTATGAAATATATATGACTTGTGAAAATGTAATTTTCCAATCAATATAAAAATTAAAGGTCTTTTTATTTACATAGGATTAAAGAATCTTGACTTTATGGTACGATTGTGTTATCAGAATGTCAGAGATATACTTTATTAAAACATAAGTCTTTAACTACTTTAGAGTGCTGTTGCCGCTATTTTGAGTTGTATTGCGGAATATTCAATATGTTAAAACTTATATGTCATAGGTCCTTCTTACAAATAACGAAACAGAAAAGTTTAAAACAATATTTTTGGATTTTGTTTTCATGTGAACGTATGATTGCATTTTTATTTGATATCATCATAATCATCGTCATCGTCATCAGCCTAATAAAGCCCACTGCTGAGCAAAGGCCTCTTCTCACATGGAGAAGATTATTTGATATCACGTTTAAATAATTACGGGATAGATATTTGTTAAAAAATATTTGTTTTATTTAAATATATTGTATCTAATACAACTTAGAAATTTGTGACTTATAAATAAATTGTTTTTATAATATTATGTTTCACTAATTTCGAAGTAAATGTTTACAGTGTCATTGAACTCGGTCTTGACAAACAATTATTCTGAGACGGGAATTGCTCATCCAACTTGTTTTTTCTTTTCATTTTGTCTGCTAATATAATTTATTTTACTGGGAAGGTAAAAATATTATTTTGAAATAGTTTTGTCTACACAACAATAGAATAAAAAATTAGAAGATTATTTAAAATTTATATGATACTGTTTACTTTTTGAACTAAAATTTACGATAAAACATTTCAAATTACTTAAAATATATTATTCACCTGATATATTTCAAGGAAGGCAATATCAAGTCAGTTTACACATTAAACGATATCAAGTCTTTATATGTACAATTAACGATAATCATAAAAGTCAAGGTCGTATTTTTTGGCAGCAGTTTAATATTTTATTCATTATTATATTTCAGATTTTGGTTGACTAGTGAATAAAACTTTACACATAAAATCGTCATAAAAACTTTACTAAATTCAGTCCTGAAAAAGCATGTTACTTTAACAATAGTTTTGAATATTTAACAAGTTTGAAGTTACAATTGCTGTTCAAGTTTAGATTCGTCGTACATATTATGAATAAGTAATGAAGAATTCGATGTTAAAATTTAAGATCATTATCTATTCACATTAGCGAGACGCAAATGTTATCTGATAATTTATTCATACAAAAGAACATACAAAAATGAAGAATACCATACAAAACTATGAAGTTATACAAGTAGATAACGGGACAGATTTTCAGAGTAAAAATCCAATATAGCATCCCCCATAACAAACAGTGACGCAATTTATAACCCAAAAATACAAATCGTACTATACGGGTTTTTCATACGAGTTTCAGGATACGTAGGGGAACAATTTTAAAGGAATATGTTTTTTAAATTCATATTGAGCTATAACAATTTGAAGAAACCATTTTTTTTCTTAAATAAATGTTATTGTGGTGAAAATGTTTGATATTTAATGTAATAACTAAATAAAGCGATAAGGTTGAGACGTTATGTAGAGAGTATTGTGTTGTCTATCACCTCCAATGTTACAGACTGTCTTCTATATTTAACTTTGAACTATTTAATGACATAAAAATCATTATTAATCCTTATGTTAAATATCGTAGCCAACAAGACTACAAAAAAAGCAAAAGTATCCAAATAAAAACAAACTTGAAAACCTGCAAGAACTGAGCTTGAAAGAGCTACATGTAAGTTTCTAGCATTCAAGCCAAACCGACCAAGTTTCGACACAGAACCGGATAAACAGACGTCTGTTAAACTCACCTCAATATCATTGAACATACTTGAAGCATATGAAATACAGATAACTTTTAAGTGAATATCTGCAATCTTTTGAAATAAAACTTGGCAATATAACACGTTGGCCAAATATTTAGTTTATTTTAACAATTTTGTGGAGAATTCGTAAAAGAAATTACTTGGGAACTATTACTTTATATAATCTTCCAGTCGACGGAAAAAGAACAATTAACTTTGTTGTAAATTTATATAACACTTCTTATTTTTGAAGTGTTCTTTGAATAAATTTAACCTAAACATTATTCTTAATCATAGAAATTTTGAATAGTCAATAAAATTATCAAGTTGTGAATATGATATCATCTTAATTTTAGTCTTCTATGTAACTACAACACATAGATTGAATAAATTTGAAAAGCAAACTACATTTAAATTGTTAAGTTGTTAGACTTCCCCACGATCTTTTCTGTCATCTTGATTCATCGCAACTGCACTGGAAATTACTAAGGAGGTAAAGGTACATATTGTTTTACATACATTCCAAAATTTTTTTGGTCATATGCCAAAAATTTTAAATCTAGATCGTGGAATTATATAAACACAAAATCAAATGCTTAAGGACGGATTTGCTAAGGTCCGCCCAGCGCTCGTTACTTCGAGTAAGCTAAAGCGCTGTACAAAATTGGATACAAGCACGTCCAATTTAATAATCGACTTGGTTTTCCACTTGAAATGCTTGTTTATAAGGAAAATTCAAACTCGGATAAAATGTAAAATAATATTTTGAATGCAAAATTTCAATTTGTTAAATCTGATTTGACTAGCCAGTATTTACTTTATATTATACATCTCATCAAAAACATGCCTGTTAAAAAGGGGGCCAAGTTTCAATCGGCTAATTGTTTGCCTAAAAAAGGGGTGAAATCCAATCTAATGCCAAGTTTAGATGCACTTTGAAATCGATCATAATCATCTTCATCAAGAGCATGATCCACTGGTAAACATTTGCCATTCCCAAGACTCGCCACCACACCCAGTCCTCTGCCCTCCACATCCAGCCACTACCCGCCACCTTATTCACGTCAACGGTCCATCTGGCCGAAATTCACTTTACCATACACCCAACTTAAAATATGGTATAGTTGTGAAAATACGTAGGTGCTTGGTTAAAAATATCTAAAATTATAATACTTCTAAATTTGAACTTGGCAGGTTTTTGTGCTGTACGTAACACTTAATTAATTGTATCATTCATTTATTATTTAGTTATATAATTTTTTATATTTATATAATTTAAATATTATATAATTTAAATAATCAAATTAACCTGCCAAGTTCAAATTTAGAAGTATTATAATTTTAGATATTTTTAACCAAGCACCTACGTATTTTCACAACTATACCATATTTTAAGTTGGGTGTATGGTAAAGTAAATTTCGGCCAGGTGGACCGTTGACGTGAATAAGGTGGTGGGTAGTGGCTGGATGTGGAAGGCAGAGGACTGGGTGTGGTGGCGAGTCTTGGGAATGGCAAATGTTTACCAGTGGATCATGCTGTTGATGAAGATGATTATGATCGATTTCAAAGTGCATCTAAACTTGGCATTAGATTGGATTTCACCCCTTTTTTAGGCAAACAATTAGCCGATTGGAACTTGGCCCCCTTTTTAACAGGCATGTTTTTGATGAGATTTCAATACTTTTTTTCAAGAAATCGTACATACAATCGTACTATACAGCCGTACAATGCATAACTTACAGCATGAAACATACAGCTACCATCTGATGGCATAGGAATTACCCTATGTGGTATATCTCCGCCAACCACCGAAAGATGTACAATTTCCATCGTTGGTAAATGAATAGTAGAAAAGAAATAGAGTGAATTTGTGCTTTTAACACACACAAGTAATCAATCAATAAGCAATATCAAAATTAATCCTTTAGCAAGTCAAATCAGTGATCCATTTAATCGTAATCGTAACCATATATAAGATATCAAGACGTAAGAAGTGTAGAAAGAAATAGAAAGAAATGACCATCGATTCCTTATCGACTTTCATTCATATATACTGCAGACAAAACAATATCGCGATTAAATTATACCGCTAGCGCCATCTATCGAAAGTAATTTATAACAATAGAAACCTGATTTTTTAGGTAAGCAATATTTAATTAAGTTATACAGTGTGCATTATGTATACATGATAATATTTTATATCCCTTATATAAGGGATATATATATATATATATATATATATATCAGTTCTTAAGAAGCGCCCCACACTTTTTTCACAATAATATTAATTTAAAAATAAATTAACAAACAATAAATGGTATTTTTGTGAAAAAAGCCTGATGAGCTTCATATATCACTTCTTGAGAAGCGCCCCACGCTTTTTTTTCAATAATACCATTTATTGTTTATTTTAAACAATTTAAATTAAATTGATTTCCAAGGTTGTAAAGGTTAAATTAGTTTCCACGCGGTTTCTTTCATCATTGGAGCGTGTTTTTTAGTTTTTTTTAAACTATATTTATTTTTTATTTTTTAGTTTTATTATCACCGATTGATAGATGTACTCATATTATTAATTATTAATATTTCATTATTATGTATTTTATTGCGCTGAGCTGAGCGCCTATATAAAGGTTTTGATTACCTCTCAGTGAGTCAGTGCCAAAATTAGCTATTTTCACAGGGTCATATTTCAGGATCTACTGAAGTTTTATCTATGAAATTTGGCATACTGCTTTAGGACTAGTATATGATTACGTAGGTACAATTTTATCTCTGTACTTGCAATAGACACTGAGCTACAGGGGGTCAAAAGTGGGTCGAATTTATTAAAAATTCGATATTTTGAATTGAGGCAACTCACGCTTGACCGATTTCTTAAATTTCTTAATTTTTTGTTAATCTACATATAACAAACAACCTGTGTACCAAATTTCATAAGGCTAAAACAATGGGAAGTGGCCTAGAGGTTTTGATTACCTGTCAGTGAGTCAGTGCCAAAATTAGCTATTTTCACAGGGTCATATTTCAGGATCTACTGAAGCTTTATCTATGAAATTTGGCATACTGCTTTAGTACTAATATATGATTACGTAAGTAAAATTTTATCTCTGTACTTGCAATAGGCACTGAGCTACAGGGGGGTCAAAAGTGGGTCGAAACGGTTCGTGTAAATATAGTGCACGGCATGCGCCGGCCTGTGGAACTTGGCCGGCGCACTACCGTGCGCTTAGATAATATACTCGTATCAGTGCAATTGCTATTATTTGAATAATCAATAATTAAGGGTAGTTGATTTTATGAGGTGTCACCCGCGTAACCAACCAAGTAGACACCTATGCAAGTACAGTCACAACAGTGAGTATTGGTTGGTATTTATAGAAGTACGAGTACAGATTAAAAATATTCTCACTAGAGGCGTTGCAGCGATAGAACCACTTTCAACTAAGGGATTCGTCAAACCGTCTGCAGGTTACTTCCAACATCCTGTAAGCTTGAAGACAATCAATAATAAAGACATTGGTGACGTCAGTTATGCTGACGTCACTCTTTGAAAACAATGAAGTGGTATCTACTCCAACATATATGTAAAACAAGTATTTTCGGAATGACTAAATGTTTGAAAATGTCTCTTACCTCTAAAGACTCTATCAGTGACTTTGAATTTCAAATTAACTTTGTTATTCATTCATTTCATATAGGTATATATAAGTATAGGATATACAGTACCTTTTATACATTACTGATAAAAATAACAGCAAAATAAAACACTTTGTTTAAGCCATAAAACATGTAAAATCATAAAACACATAAAATAATTTGTATTTTATACATTCCAACCGCTAAAATTACAACATTTATTCCTAAAATTTCAGCAGAATGTTGTGGTCCCGTGACATTTTGTGTGTAGCCATTTTGTGGTTGAAAACCGGACATTATTCAGGTGTATACTAACATTAGACATCTAAGGTCAACAAACTATAATTACAAGAAGTAATAGCTCTTTTAACTTATAATATTTTACTAACATAGAGCTAAAGAATGTATTAAAAAAGAATAGTAAAGCTAACATTGTTTTTATGTAACGAAAGGGAATGCAGACGACTTTTATTGTAATAAGATATAATTAATACCAAAATTACAATAGTTGGTAACCAAAGTAATCTAAAATTAATAATTTACAAAAAGAAATATATTCACTTCTATAATAGTATCAGTATTGAATACCAAAATTAAAATCCGTTATAATATTTAAGAAATATGACATAGTTTATTTAGAACAAAATATTATAGAAGCTATTTTGTAAATAGATATAAATAACATGCAAGAAAGCGAAGATTTTTTGGCTAACACATCACTTGACTTAACTACATACTTGTACGGAACTAAACTGTCCTCGCGTTTGAAGGGAAAACCATCAAACAAGAGTCTTGTAAATATTTACTAACTAGAGCTTACGACTTGGTATATGGAATAAAATTTGTCACTTTATACCTCATTACAATCGTTATATGCACCTATAAGTTCATAAATATATAGTGAAATACCTCAGAAAAATCAAAAGTGAAAATATACTTGTAAAAGGTGCTTTAGATAAGAAAGAAAAAAAGTCACCCTAACCGTGTGAACAGAGAGTTGCAATTTACATACTTTATTATTATTAAGAATCTCTTAATCCCATCATTTGATTAAAACTCAAAAAAAGCATAATAAAGCATACAAACAAAAATATAATTTCCCTCTAGTAATAAAGATCTCAAACCTTTTCGTTGCCTTCGGGTTACATGAAGTTGCGAAAATTCTTGGATATCAAACTTCAGTACGAAGTTCACACAACTTCTTACGAATGAAAATTACTTGACTGAAGTTATATTTGACGTGTCGATTGGATTTATCTTACGTTAACTGTTTCAATTTGATCCAAACACGGTCTATTTAACTTAGTTTACTTTCAAAGTGTGGAAAATACATTCATGAGATTTGCACTCACATATATAGCTTTTATATAGAACTGGTAAAAGTATTCTGAAATATTTATGATTACAAAGTAAGCGATTGAGATGATTTTAAGGTAATAATATGATAGCTATGAAATATCGTTGTAGGTAGTAAACATAGATCGCTGTTCCGAATCTATAAATTAAAAAAAGTCTTTTATATTTTCATGTAACTATAACTTTAATCTTAAAAATCTGATTACTTTTTATTTACTTCAAAACATCACTCGTGGTTTGAAGCTAGTCAAATGTATTAAAAATTTAAAAAAATCTTCTATTTTTAAAAATAACTATTGTAAGTAATGAATATTTAAAAATAACTATTGTAAGTAATGAATATTTTCACACAAAATATCAAAACTTAAGTTTAATATCTTGACATAATTAGATTATTGACTGCTGAAAAAAAACACTAGATTATTAAAAACACTATATTATTCACTTCACTAATAATAACATTTAATGGTTTTTTGATTTAATAACAATAATTTCTCTTAAATAAGTGATTCAGATATACAATTAGACCCATTCATTTTTATTGTGATCTACGTCTGAAGTTTCAAAGAGTTTAAACTTCACATCCAAACGGAACAATTTTCACGACCCAATTAAATCATAAGAATGGATTCAGTAATATCTTTATAGTTTGAATTTGCCTATATATTAGATATTAAACAGACAGAAATCTATGCGTTCATCTCCATCCATCTGAAACTCTATCCATTTGAAACAATATTTTAATACTCTATAATAAAACGTGTTAAATTTTACATACTACGGTTTACCTATTGGTTTTAAGATGAGTAACAGTTCAATTAAATTTATCATATTTTTGATACTTGAACTATTCTAGTGACCACAGCGTGTCAGCTTTAGTGCATATGATTTATAATAATAGTGACTAGCACTAGTGAATCTCGACCACGGACATCCACAACAAAAGACGTATTGGTGAGCAGACTTAGCTTCTAAGAGACCCATTATAGATCTCAGGCAACAACTCGGGAAGAAGATCATCCCATATATTGCATGTACGTGGTAAGAATAACCTCGTCTCATGTAGAGGTTGTGGTAAAATCCATTACGGCGATATATAGAGATGACATATATCCAGACTGCTATAAGATATTGTTGATAGAATATACCTCGTATACATAGTTTTATAATTAAAATTAAATTTCCTATAGACTTTTATATGAATTAATTGTTCGTATTTATTAAATATAAAATTATAAATGACTTCAAAAAACAACATAGGAAGACAGGAACATAAAAAAGAAATATTTTATAATAATAATATTTTTTCTTTGTACTGTTAAAATCTGTGTACATTTAATAGAAAACAAATATTGATTTATACTTAGAAAAAATATTAACACTGTCTTTTTATCCATGGTGACCTCTTGGCTGTGGTTATGTTTTTCAAAACATTCTCAAGGGTTTGATAATTTTTGATCCCATATATTTAAATACTCCCTTTCCAAATGTATTGCCACTATAGACAGCTGTTTACAACCAGAGCTTAAACAGTGGCAAAAATTTCTAATCGATCAAACTATGATACCTGTGTATATTTTATTTGTATTATGTTTGAAATATTAATTAAAGCATTGCTCTATGAATATGGCTACGTTTATTCATGTATAAACAACAATTTGGCAAAACAATTGTTTGGATATTTTGATTGTTAACTTTTTGTTTTAAATTATTCACGAAAAGAGACTGGAAGTTTATAGAAAGTGGAACTATAGACACAAAGAAAAAATCTTGAAGCTAATTTAAGGCTTATACTCTTAATGGAGTACATGTTACATTTTCATAACATAAAAGAGACAAAAACAGATAAAGAGGTGGGGAACAACTTATTACATACTTTCCAAGTACCATGTACTCCGGAAAGTTTGTTTCATAAAAACCTAAATAAACTCTACATGAGAAACGTAGAAAATTATGTCAATAAGTTACTGTCATCAACTCAAATTAAGAAAATATATCCTTTCATGTGTATGATATGCACGAAACATGTGTGTTAGCAGATTTCTTCAAAATATAAGCAATGATGATGACCATGGAGCGTTTAAGTGTAGAATTTGGTGCTGATTTATTTAAAAGAAATCTTTTGAGGTTAACATAAAATGTCATTATCGCTTCTTACGCAAATTTGAAATATACGAAGCTAGGTAATCCGTCCCGATCAAGGTACTCGATGCTCTTAATGTAAGATGAACTGGCAAGTTAGTAAAAACTATTTCTACAAGTCCAAGACTGCCGCAAGGAGAAATGGTGTCTTTCTAAAATATAATAGTAATTATGTATATCTATAATTATACATGTTATATATAACAATACTTCACTAACATTTCGTCAATGAGGACATTGTATAAATCAAGTACTATATATACATATTTAGGCACAGAACATGGGGTTAAAGCTTAATGAACGGTCTTCATCAACGAATAAGAGTTTCACAAGAGAAATAAGTGCGTATCTTGAGGAGGGTGTTAAAAATAAATGAAAATAAAGCCCTATTTCAAGTTAAGATACATTAGTTTAGTCGGTGACTGCGATATTTATGTGTTGCTTTTGACCTTATATTATGTTGCCAAGCTGTGAAATAATGCCCAGTTTCTTTTGTTTTAAATTAAATATCTAATAAGATAAATTTGTTTTTTTTTTTATATTTTCATCAATATAGTATGTATGATTCTTTTAAATTTCGGAAATGTTAATTATATATTAGAAGGAAGTGTGATTTATTTTCTTCATTTACTTGGTCGTTTTTAATATATTAGGGTTTTTTCTTATGAATTGTTCAGTAATAATAGTATTTCATATAGAATATTAAATTAAAGTTTGTCTAAATTGCTCTAAGTTTTCAACTAACTTGGTTTATTGATTATATGTTGTGGTTATCTATTGTTTGGTAATTGTTTATTAATAGTATTCGATCTTAGGAAATCATAGGTCCATATATTAATCAATAACATTTCGTTAATTAAACAGAGAAGTTTTCAAAGTGTTATAACAGTAAAGCTAACTCCCTTTTACTGATTGGTAGTTAGGCCTGATACTATAAATCTTTCACGAGAAAGTTCGATGTAGGAACTCAGATCACGATTTAGAAAATTGAAATGGGTTCTAATTACTTACAGAAAGCTATCAACTGAAAATCCCTGAGTTTTTGCTGACAAAAATCTCAGTGCGATATTTAATGGAAGTGTAAAAGAAAAATTTTTACAGATTCCGTATATAAAATATGATGGGAGAAAATATTTATTTTATATTTCTAGAAGTATTCACCGAAAACGAGAATTCGTATAATTTTGCGTGGATATCCTTTGGGAAAACGTGTAGAATGGACGGCTGATAGGTTGAAAAAGTTTATATATAACCTTATAAATGATAAAGTTACTCCAACTATATTAATAATTAATTTATTAATCATTGATTTGATATTTTTCAGAAACATAGTTCTGCAAACTAACTCTAAGACCTCGAGTCGAGTTTGTTTTGAAGTAGTTGTGAGAAAATTATGAGATGTCGAAGATTGCTTGGGACTTTATTACTTACATTGTTTTGAACAATGTTGAGACGTGACTCGGATTTTATATTAAAGGAGATTATAGATTAGGATAAAATTGGATTTTCAAAAGTCATTACCTGCAATTGTAGAATGTTGATTTCAAATGAAACTTACTTCGAATATCTTTCTTCTTTGAAGGAAAAGAATATAATATTTTGATGTATAGAAATTTTGTATTGATTTTTCGCTTCTGATATTTAATATTAATGTGACATATATTTTAGTTGGAACGAAAAGTTTCTGTGAATAAAATCCTAATATAAACCAACATGAAGTACGTTTATTATAAAACTATTAAATATTTTTTCTCTCTAACATCTTAGTAAAAATATTTTCACCTCAAAAATCTAATATCATGTACATACCTCTTAGGGTGGCCAAAATCTTTTTACATCTCTCTTCCTTCTTAAGCACTCTTTACATCTCATCCTATCTCTTTTTAATATTATTGAGTTTATAATCACTATAGCTGTTTTATAAATAAAGTAATACACCGGATACATTTAATATTATAGACTGCTTTCGTTCTGTTACAATATGTATTTACAAAATCTAACAATAGTTAAGATAACAACAGATTTATTTCTTATATGAAATATTAAAACGGCAGAGACGATTCTTTGTAGACCGTGGGGAAATCTTATTGATAAATTATTCCATAGCAAACGGGTGTCGTGTCAAATAGAATACTATAGTGACTGAAAATCTTTCAAAATAGTACAAATAAAATGGATTTTTATTTCATTTACATACTATGAATACTATGACTATGCTTGTATTAGATTTATATATAAAACGAAATATATATAAACTAAAAATGTATGTAAGCAAAGCACTATTTTATACAGAGGTAACGAAATGGAACATTATAGAAACAGTCTGGTTTATTTAGTTTCCTAGCGATGTCAGAGTATCTTATATTTCATACTTGAGAAAGATATTCCAAGTATCCGTTAATGTCTGCGCAGTTAACCTTTATTTTTATTTCAGTGATTTAAATTACAGATTTATTTTTTAATATTGACCTTTTTCAACGGTGATATCACTGTTTTGGGTAATTACACTTAGTGGGCTAAGAACTTATATATATAATCATAGCAAATTTCTAAATTACATTAATACTTTGGTTTTAAATCTTAAAACTGATTGAATTTCAAAAGAAAGATTATATTTATTTAATTTTTGAAAGTGTTTGAAATGGTGACAGTTAGGTTAATTAAGGCTGAACCCTACTGTATGCTTCAACAATAATGTAACAAAATCTAAGTTTTTGATTTATAATAACTTAATATTTTAAATTATTGAAAAAAATTAATTTTAATACACATCAACTTGTATTTATGTTTCATATATTATTTTATCAAGAAACGTTAAACAATATAAACAGGTAAGCCACCAATAATCACTTTATAAAAATATGTATTCCAATTTAAATCGTTGACTTTTAGACGTATGATTTAACTTTTACTTCACCATTCCTAAGCATGAGTATTTTTAAATAAAATATATATATAAATATATATCTTAGAAATGATATTCAAAGCGATGTGTTTCACGGGAGTAACATTCATAGGATTACTGTGAGAGCATCGGATACCACGACACTTGTGACAGTAACACGGAATCGAACTGGCGTCCCGGCCATGAGTACATCATTCATTTTAATATCCTCCAACAGTTTTAAACAGATTTACTTTGATATCTATTTACAGTTTACGTATCTTTGTGACTTTATACATTCTACTTTATTTATAAGATTTAAATCCAGTTTAAAAATATTATTTGCATACAATAAGAAATATTTATAAAATATGTGAGGTATTTATAATAGTAGTATATACAGAAAAGCTCGTCATTAGTCTTACAAATAAGAAGGTAATGATTTTGTTTCAAATTAAAAAAATATCAATAATCTCTATAAAATCAATTAATATAGACAAATATTGGCTATGCTTACTAACAGCACAAAATGCTATAAAGTTATCCAATAATAATCTTTGATTATAATGATTTTACTTTGTAACGTTAAATGTACCAAAAAAATCTACATAACATGTGATGTTTCATTTGTGATTTTATAGCATAATAATAAATAATAAATCTCGTATTATTTCACAAAACATAAATTCTTTACTAATCGTAGAACAGAGAAAACACAAAAGTTGTTATGTATTCACGGAATAAGTAAAGTCTAAACCAACTTATTCCAATAGTTGTATGTAAAACAAAAAAAGTTTTTAAAGTTCAACTCCCTTGGGAATCCCTTGAAACTCAAGTTAGGACTGAAAACAAATTTTGCACTTTCAAACAACGACAGAGCAAGTTTCCGAGCACACTGCAGTTTTAAACTTTACCCGTTTAGTTTAAACGATGTCTTTTTCTGTCGAACTTTGATGAGGTGTAATAAAGTCTTCTTACTCTTGCCAACATTATTTTAAAGACAGCCCTCTAGATGTTTAATTAAAAAATATTGAAATTAAACATAGCAGTTATGAAGATGAATGTATTTATAATGTTATAAAAATTATAAATTTTATAGTAATACCTCCAGACAATGAAATAATACTTACAAAGTTGCGGCAGCTTTTACCCACATATTTCCGTATCAATAAACAATGTTCTATTTATGGCTCAGGTTCTATGTCCCGTGCTCCGTCCCAGGCCACTTGACCGTAAATGATTCCCGGTCAATAGCACGGAAGTGTATCCTCAGATCCCTTTGCTGAGAAAATATTTTCGAATTGTCTCTTATTTGTAAGACTGTCTTCTATTCGATAGTATCTACAAACGGAACTACCTTAAAGAACTGTTAATATATATAGATATTATGTCTTTTGTTTTCCAGTTTTGCCTTTAATATATATATAATGCTGTTAAATATAATATTTGTATCATTTGCATTATATTTCGCTCCATATCTTAAAACTAAGCTTGATACAAAATTCGATAAAAAAAACCTCATCCCAACGTATAATAATCTCCAATGCGGTCTTTATTATCATAATTTGAAAACCAATATCCTAATACAGAGTAAACGCTATCTGCCAGAAATTTCAAATAACCATTACCCTAATTCGAAATCGCTATCGCCATACTAATTCGCTCTCAAAAGTTACCATCTAAAACCAGACGACTTCGCGATTTTTTAACTGGCAAGAAGTTCGTCCAACCAATTGAAAAGGTGGCTCAACTTGGTCTAATTATATTGAAAGTTGGTATAACTTTTTAAACCACCCTTGAATACAGAATTGACTTGAATAGTTTGAGCTAAAGATGAAATTTCTTTTATCGAACTATTAACGGATTTTTTTAGAAGCCCGATGAATATAGTTAACTATTTATAGAAAATGTAACTGCTAGAAACATTAATAAACTTGGTAGTAATTGTAGAAGATGACACGATCATTGACGGGACGTGTTACCCTCAAAATCCACATTTAAATGCAATGATGTACATTGCTCTAAACACTCCAAGCCGCACACAATCTCGTGGTCAGCTTAGTTAGAACAGTTTACGTAGAGAGTGATAAATAGCATTCGCAAATCCTACTGCTCGTCGCCTTATCACTTATAAGACGTGTTGTAACACAGACAACCTGTGTTGTTATAGGTTTACTTTCATTTTTATGGTTGTCAGAATCACATACAACACTTGCAGATTTGAAAAATATTGAGCGCCTTAAGTTTTTCTTTCAAATCTGTTGGATTTATAATTTAGTTTCCTTAAAAATATATATAATAAAATAATTCTCGTAACGATATTGAAGCATTATCTTAGTGATTTTGGACATGACGATTGATAAAAAAATACCATAAGCTATAAATTAAAAAAAAAAACATCAAAATTTCAGTTAAAAGAAATATCACGGTCGGTGTACCACAAAGCTCTAAAACAAAGAATACAGGCGATTAAACTGAACAAACGGGCAAAGTTGCCGCCTCGTCAGCTTTGCCTTCTAGTGATATACAACGTGGTCTCTGAAAGAACGGAGTTAGGCCAAAGAACATAGAATAATGCTTAATGTTTCTAGATAACAGAACAACAAAACTTTACATACATTCTTCTCCGCTTTCGCCGACGAATCCTCATAACTGACTATTGTAAGTTTAGTTTTAGATGAGCTATATTATAAAATAGTTATAAACTATGGTAAAAATGATTTATAGACACATACACTATTAATAGCGGATATACATATATAGATTATATTATTTATTTATTTTGATTCAGAGTTTTAATACAATATTTCCGCTCCCGCCTCTCAATGTATCCATGGTCATTTATTTTACGACACGGACGTCATGTTACATGCAATGTATGCTGAATCAGTACTGTACAGAATTAAGGTAAATAATTGCAAACGTTTGGGATAAATCACGTTCCGTCTTTAGCCGGGGTGAACTTCGCCAAGCTATATTTGCCTACACCTTAACACGTGAGAAACGTGTTTGTACTTCACGAAAGATTTTCGTAGTATGCATGTTTATATTCCAACTCATTAATTAAATATTAGATAAATTATTAAGAGAAATACTCAAAAAAACCTTCCCCAGATGAGACTTCCAAGTATATTTCTTTAATAACTATTAAACTTATGGTTCTTAAATCTTAACTCCAGTTTAAAGTTACATAGCAAGTTGTAAAGATATTTACGACCCGGCCATAATATTTGAGATATTATAACCTAAGGAAAATATTCAAGAGTTTGCGAGACGCAAAATGCGGTAACCCCAAAACTTCAAGTGACATCTTTGTACCGTGACGGAAGTCATAAAGTAAATATATGAAGAGTATGTTCATGATCTTGCTGGCAACATACGTATAAATGAAATATGTTCATAGATATAATATCGAGTGATGTAAAATAAAATATATTTATGAGGATTTCCCTTTTAAAGGATGAATTAAGAGCATTAAAAATACGTCAAACTTTTTTTTATTTTGTCTTTTTTTAAATTTAAACCCATTAGAACCATTTAAAGAGTTTTCAATTGTTAAAGCTGACAAATGATATTTTTATGTTAAAATCTATTTATATAATCAATAAGTAGTGTAGTTTAAAAGTCAGTGGTGGCTCAGTGGTTAAAGGGCCGGCCTCTCGTGGCCGAGGGCGCGGATTCGATCCTGGCCCGGGCAAGTACCAATGTGATTTTTCCGAATCATATGTACTTTCTAAGAGTATTTAGACATCTCTGATTAATGTTGATTCCCAAAAGAGGGTTGGTATCAGGCAGGCGGCCGGTCGTAAAAACAAATAGCCAAAAACTATTCACAACATGTAAGGCAGACCCTGGCTATAGCTGGGAAATTGCCAGGTAAAAGAATAAGTAATGTAGTTTTAGAAATTATAGTGTAATTAATAACTCAAACATTGTATCAGCACCTTTGATTGATAATAATGAAACTGAATGCAAAAGTTCAAACTTAAATCATCTTCGCATTTTAAAACATCGTTATTTTAAATGTAAAGTTATATTACATTTAAAATTACAATTTCATTACGTTTCAGAAACCGTGATCACTTAAAGACGATATGTAACTATCACTTAACCTCGTTTTTTGTTTTCCACCACGAACTCACCCAGAACAGTAAGGGAAAATACTTGGAAATTGTTTGCGATAGAAAAATTTAAATGCGGAAAAACCCTGCATTAAATAAACGTTTTACATTTTACGTTAAAAATAATGAGATATACGATGAACGTTAATTCCATGAATGAATATAATAAATTATGAAATACACTGTTAAAAGACAGAAAGTGCAAAGGGAATTTTAACAACTTTGATTTTTAAATCCTTTGTTCTGATTATTCATTCGAAATAATAAACATGAAATTATAAATAAGTATTATAAAACATTTAATTTTAAACAATTGAGTATCAGAACATCAGTGACTATTGACAAAAACGACCCAATGAAGTTCCATAACAAAAGATTCGACACTGTTTTTCTTAGCCTGTTTTATACGTGTATTAAACTTATAATTTTAAGTTATTTTCAGTGCAATATTATATACGTTGCTTAAGTTAACCTATAAAAAAATTACAGGAATCCTATGTGAACTGAATTGTCTGTTTATTTTCAAAATATCTATCTACTGTTAATATGTATAAGTAGATTGCCAATAGATATTCAATTTATAAATTCATTACAATATCAACATGTATAACTTTGATATGAATAATAAACAATGAAATTTGATTGAAACAAACTAAACCATTTAAATGCATACTATAAACATTATTTTAATTACAAAACACTATGTACATACATATGTTTTTAATTATTTGAATGGTAAAACTTTATATTAATCATATTAAAACGATTTGATTACAATTCTATCGTTAATACGAACAAACTAATCTAAATTCATTAGCGGTCAGGCTCGTCTAAATATTTGAATAATTTGATTTCACTTTGTTCTGAATAACCGTGAATTGTTGGGCGTGAGAAGAACAGGGTTGACAAGGGTCTTTAACAGAGATGTGAGAAGAATTAATAGAACAACGAGGCTATTAAATAGTATGACGTTTAGATTAAACTTTCAGTAGTCACAGATCAATTATAAAAGAGAGTATCAGTCGAAATAATAATCTATGTTTTGTAACTTGAGTTGAAATAGAAAAAAGGACGCTTAAAATTTTCGCACATTGAATATCTCCGACTCAAGTGAAAAAAATTACTCATCATGAAAAGTAAGGTAAATCAACTCTTTCAAATGTAATGTAACAACTTCTCACTTGCACCCATTATAATTTGGTGTTGCAAACCTAATAATGATTTGCCACGTTTCTTGAATGTTACATAAGATAAATAATATGTAAGGAATTGCTGAACAAAAATTATTTCATATTTTTCTGAAAAGTTTCGTTATATGATAATTTTGACAAATATCACTCTATTTGCAATGATTTTTGACAACTATTTGGATTTTAAAACTGTCGCCTTTTACAATCAGCGTCCGCTTTAGTATGATGTAATTTTTTTTTATACGTTTTATTCTTCTCAGTCACTTTATGGCTCGAATTTGGATAACGGAGTCTTAAAATGGAGTCTCAATATTTTTTTAGGACAAAGGTTTCAAAGAAGCAAACGGCTTCTTGATGGAAGGTAGTCACCGTCTCCCTTAGCCATCTGCAACATACAGAATGTTACAGATGCGTTGCCAATCTTGATTCTGGAAGAAGGAGAGGAAAGAATGAGAAAACCGGCTTTCTCATACATAGGACTAAACGCAATCATTAAAAGCTTCTTTACTCCGTGAGGAGGTGGTACCTTACAAGACAAAACATGTTCGAGCTGTAGTAACTTAACTATACCTAAGTTCTACCACTTGTAAAATTCCTTCATTTATTTCTAAGTTCCCCATACAAGGTATTTTGTGTTTAACCCTTTATTTAAACCATTTCTTTAAGAAAGTCTTTTATTTTATTTGCAACTGGTTTATGATGTCCACTTAAAGTATAACAAAAAAATATATATGATTTAAGTGTACATCATAACACCGCTTAATACGCCAAAGTTAATCTTTGATTCAGTTTACTTTCTTCAGAAATTATTTTTAGGGCAACAATTTTTTTTTTAGTATCAGTTACCTAATACCTAGAATATTCAATAACAAAAGCAATAAACCATAACTTTTATATTCTTATAGTGTAATTTTGTCATCGTCCCAGTAATATTATAAAGGAATATTGTTTTTTAAAGGATCTATTATTAACAAAATGGATAAAATGCTCAGGAGATCACAAGGTAATTACTGTATTTTAAATAAAGTCAAATAAACTACTATAAATGAACACAAACTATACATGTTTCTCTGAAGTGGTAATCATATTTAAGGTTTTATCAAACCATAAGTTTCTCTTCGACACCACTTGCAAAATGTACTTGGATGAAATCGAATAAAAAGTTATAGTTTATTTACGCTTGAAATATTCAAAAGCTTATCTAAATGACATTAGAACGTCTCTTTAACATCTATTCAGATTTTATCAATTTTATCTTAAATGATTTAATATTTTACAAAATGTTATCAACCATATTCAAAAAAGTTTATTTGATTTGTTTGAACGAAAAGAGCCATAATTCGTAAATTTCAGCTTTAAAATATGTAGATAAAATATTGAATATAAAAATCTAAAAACTATATATCTTTTTTATTAATTTTTAAACCATCGTTTTTTATTTCTATTGCAGTATGAAAAAGTTTTTATTAAATAATTTTAAATAATAAAAATTTATCCCTAAATTATTCAATAGTCTCCATAAAATTCCAAGTTTTAATTCATTTCGACTTCTTATAAGCATACATTCTGTTTTGGTTAAGAGGCTATTAAAATACAAAAGGTTTATATGCGAATGAATAATGTAAAGACCGACCCATTTCAATTTAATCAGAGCGAAAGGTGTGAACAACCTTTTCAAACAATACCTGTGGAATAAAACTAAATAAATCAAATACGATTTTATGGGGGAATTCGACCTCGAGATCAATGTTTAATGGCTGCTGGTCAATTTATTTTCTATTTTTGTTATCCTTCCCAAATAAGTATTATATCACGGATAAAATTTTAAACCCAGCTTTTTCATATCAAATACCGGGAATACTTTATTTATCAAGCATATACACATTGATACATGAACTCCTTTAGTTTTCGAACTGAATCTTCTGAAAATCTCCGAGCTTTGATGCTGCAATTAGATAGTTTCTCGCAGGACTGCTCATTGTGTCTTCGAGCATTTGTCAAACTAAGATCAAGTTCGTACCCTAACAACGCTGCCGCCCGGGAGAGCTCTTTTAGACTGGATGTAACGTTAGATCTGAACATTGAAAATTATTAAACGACATGAGTGATGCCCGCTTCAAAGCCATGCAAATATTCCTTATTTTCATTATAATAAAAAACTCAAGAAAAGTCAGTTAATAAATATAAAAAGATAAATTTAATCTTCCATTGGCTGTAACATTTACTGTATCGAGAAGATATTTCTAAGGAACTCTGTAGATTCTTTCTTTAAATTGAATTGACAGAGACGCCAAAGTTAATCATTGATTCAGTTTACTTTGTTCAGAAAGAGAAAGTAATATTATTGGCATTTCAGTTGAAACTAGAACAATGGTCTAACTATTATATATATAATAAAATTCTAGGTAGATAGCTATTGCTATTATTATAGTAAAAAGTCAAGTATTTTTATAATACAACATAAAAATGTTATCTTACCTTGAAATTGACTTATCGCTTAGCTTTTTACCCACTTCTTGTAACGCGAACTCCATGTGTCTACGTGTGATACTTATCATTTCTTCCGCGTACTTTCCCATTTTAGAAATAGATTCCTTAGCTTGCTCCGTGCACTTGTATATTAATGAGACGTGTTTGCTAGCAAGTGTGAGTGCTGCACGACGTTCTTCATTGCACATGGCTTTTAATAATTAAAAACACACGAATAAGGTTAAAAAGACAAACTAGGCTTATAACTGACTTTTTACTGGTTATAACATTCTTCTGCATTTTATATCAAGATATGTGATACGAGTTCCATATGTCCTTTTAATAGAATCCTAATAAATATAACTCAGACAGCTTTCAGCTGCCTTCTCAAAAGCTACAATGCAATTGACGTCTTCTATATATATTCTATTCACTCTAGATAAAATATATTAAATTTCAAACTGCTATATTATAGCAATTTATTTTATAAGGATGATTTAAGACCTTAGTCATATACAATTTCAATATATTATTATTAAAATACGTTACAAAAACTGAACCATACTACAATGTCTTCTTAATAATTGATTAAACTAGAAAGTATATTATTTTCTCTGGTTATCAAATTTGAAATATATCTTTAATAAGAAGAAAATTAATTACAAATGTTACAAAATTCGCAGATCGTTCGAATAAAAACAAGTTCAACTTGTATCTCATCAATCATCGTGGAAATTATTCAGAACGAAACGACTTTCTTTCGGAATAATTAAGTAGTTTGGTTATATTGCATGAACTAGACTCCGCCGGCGGCTTTGCTCGTGTAACTGTTTTGTAAATGTGAATTTAAATGCATTTAAGATATAACACGTATTTAAAAATATTTCTTACATAACAAAATTAGATTTAAATTTATAAATTATTTCATTAAACGGCCTGAAGCCTAATTAATAGATAGGCTAAAAAATTTAATCATGATTTTTGGGAAAAAAAATGGAAAAATGTATCGTTTTGTGAAAACTCTATTAAAAATTATATAAAGGCTCCTTATAATAACCTTAACAGTGATATAGCTAAAAAGTTATGAGTGTACATATATTTATTGGTGGCGTGCAAAAAATGTAATTAATTTTAAATCTACAAACAAACTCTTTAATACTATTTTAATGTATTAAAACTCCATCAAATATAAAAGCTTTTAAATTTATATTAATGAATCGTTTAGTATATCATCGTTTATTTATTATTTTCAATAGAAATTCTTTAAGAGAATTTCTAACGGATAATAATTTTAATCTATTTATAATATTATAATGGAAGCATTTATAGTAATTAATATACACTGATGCAACTGTATAGATGTGTTAAGTTCTCGTATATAACAAAACATTATATTTATTAAAAGATAATAAATAACAGAGGATAGTACTCACGTGGAACTTTTAATGAATCCGCTAAATTAGTAAGCTCGGTGTATATTTTTTGTTTTTTCCTTATTGCCGCATTAATCTCATCTTTTATTCTTTTTACTATTTTGTTTGTTAACTGTTGATATGAGTTCTGTATGTTTATGTGGTACGTATCTAAAAATGGTGCTATCACCGTGTCCACGTATCTTTTCACTTCCCTAAAATATATTATTTTAAAAATAACCTATATAAAATATCTTGGTTATTAAATAGCTTAAAATAGAAACAGTTGAAAATCTATTTAGATCTGCTAAATAAATATAGGAAAAATATTTGTAAGACAAATATACTAATATTATTTTATTACAGTATTATTTATTTTATTTCCAAGACGTGTGTAAATGTTACCGATTTGCTAAAGACACCTTATCCTGTCTGTTTAGTCGTCTTCCCGTAGAACTGTTGGCAAAAGTATTTCTTATATTGTCTAAATGATGTTCAACTTCCACTGTTTGAAGCTGCCAGGAGGGGATCTCAAAACAGAGTCCACCATCGTGACGCAGATGATTATTTCTATCCTGAAGTTCATAATAAATTAATTATCACATAAATAAGATACAATTTTTATCTTTACTAGATACTGAGCAATGAGCAGTTTCAAAATAATTGTCAAAAACAAAACAAAGGACGGATTTTTGAAGGTGTAATTAATTCCTTTAACTACTGGAAGTAGTCTTGTAAATACTTCGATTTTTGCTTTTATGTACAATTGTTTCTCGGATTTTATAGTTTATTTAGGTCTTATGAGTATGTGATTCAATGGAAAATGGTCACCGTGTTCAACGGCAACGTTGCCGGATGAAAGCTAATTATCATAACCTGATAGTTTCAGGCCATTCGGGTTATGTGTGTAAGTAATTTAGACTACAAAATGTAAACATATTTCAATAACTAATTAACCTCACCCTACAATTAATAAACGGCACAACAAATATTGGACCAAAACTACAAAATACCGCACACAATGAAATCAAATACATATTTGTTAAAATCAGTCATAAGTTACAACATACTTCAGCTAGTAATAGATTAATATTGACAATTTTGGGAATACAAATCATAAAATCATTGACATAGCTGCTAATTTGCTTTGACATGTTCAACAGTTATTTATAATCAGTAATATGAGTGACATTTTAGTGGAAAGCAATTACAAGCTTCAACGGAACGTGAAGGATTTATTAGAATTTCATTTTATGTAAGTTGAGACATACTAATTTTAACTTTATGCTATGTCACGTAAATATTTAAATTGATGGTCGCAAGTTGTCAGAAATTCATTTCTACTTTCATTGTACGAATAATGCAGAAATGGTGTCCTTGTTGCAAATATCACAATTATTATCTGAATATATTCTAGATTATTAAAATTTTCATCTATTAACGTTTAACTTCAAAATGTTCACAAATATCGCAGTTAAATTTTGTACTAGCTATGGTCAAAACTTGGTCAGAATAACGAGCGACTTTTCAGCATTTTGGTGAGAAATTTTGTTTTTTATGCATCGCCACTGTAAAATAGTTATTTTCTAAATATATTACAATAACGCAGAGAAATGATACCGCTGTCTCCCGTTTTGCTTCCCGATTAAATCTTTGCAAGTTTCCTTGTAAATTTATCACTTTTAAATAGGAACCGGTGCAAAGTTTTGGCAGGCTTTAATTTCTAAGAAGCGTTATGGGCCCGCCGGTGTTTTAATTTTCTTTTATAGACTGATAGTCCAGGGTTACTAAGAGATTCTAAAATCTAGATTATTTATCGTTTGATCGTTGCGTGGAGTCAACAGAGCTCTTTCACTAAGGCAACAAATTTCAAATTGAAAAGTTTGACCATTTTTGCCAAATACAAAGGTAAAATAACACGCCAAAGTGGAGAACACAATCTCGAACTTAGTTTAAGACATAACTTTGTGAAATTTCAGCGAGATTTACTGCAACCTATTTTATTAACATTGTGAAATATCTATTAATACATTCACAGCCTGCTAATGGCTTGGGTCTACTACACACTACATTACATATGATTCTTTCCAATAAATGTAACTATTTCTATTAATAGCAACCAAACAATTATCTAAATAATTTTCACGTGATATCTCTTTTTTTATCATAATTTAATTGGAAAAGTACTTTGCTGATTTCTGAAATCGTTTGAGACTGACGCAATAGACTGATTGACATGAGTTATACTATCACCACAAGACGTGATTCCCGTTCTTCCAGTTGCTCCTAAGATTATACATTTGCTGTCAAAATTTCTGATAACTCAGATAGGTTTCCTTACCTGTAAATTTCCAAGTAACATGATAGTGTACGAGCTTCGTGATCTGTGGACATACGTGCCTGTTCTCTATTCTACCGATTTGAAAGGCCATCATTTGAGAACTATGTGTACTCAATGGAGAATCCTGATTCATAAATATTAACTTAATCTTCTAGTACCGAAAAAGGGAGAAATGTTTCTTAGATATTTTTAATGCATATTGCAAAGGGTGTTAAAAATTGTTAAAAATAGAGAATGGCAAGATAATAATTTATTATGTATATTTATAATTTATCAAATTCGATATTTTAATATATGAATAACATAATAACATATTCTTCAATTTAACACTGACCAAAGCATGAATCAAGAAAATCACGAATTACTAAATTGTTTTTAAAACATAAATAAAAAAAATATCAATTAGAAGACACGATGGCTAGATAAGAACTTCAAAGTCCACACAGACAGTTTTTTTAACGATAAAATTAGTGTTAAATGATTTTTTCAGTAGGCGCACATTTTTAATTATAAAATATGAAAGAATCAGCAAAGGTTTACTGAAGGTCACCATTTTTTATCATAAGTCATTTCCGAGGTGAGCGTAAACAAATATATACGGTAATAAATAAAACGACGAAATATTTAACGACAATTTTTTTTAATTCTATTTCATTGATAAAGATCCCCATTGATATATATTTCTTAAAATATCTTCCATAACCAGAGTTTCTAAATAATTTTTATTACGATTCTATAGTAATTTTTATTTTATTAAAAATATTTTGAAAATACAAACGAAATTGCTGTCAATGTATTTATAATAATATGAAAGTCCGTCAAAATGAAATTTGATTATTTTATTAACACACAATGTATAACCATTGTAAAATTAATTAAATTTAGATTAAAACAAATGATATAAACGTGCACGTATAAGGATTTTAGAGGCAGGAAAAAAATATTAATTAAGCGTGTAATTAATTCAGGTAACGTTCCAGTAAGGCAAGACAGCTCAGGCACTTAGCGCGGAAAAAATACATTACCAGAGGAGCTCCGTTGCGGAATTTAAGATAATATTTTCGATGAAAACTCCGCGGGGAATTAAATTACATTTATTTCTCGTGCCTAGTTTGTTCCGAGTTCTATATTTAATAAAACATGTCTGTGCAGGAGGCAGTCTTATTATATTGTGGAATAATCTGAGTTTTAGTTTCTGTAAATTACGTAAAATATTTCTTTGCAACTTATGATTTTTTTTATGTATTATAAATAAGAAATATATATTTATTCATTGGTTATGTGAGTTATATGTATTTGTTTGTGTTTATTAAGGAACACTGGGTAACAAATTGCTGTGTAAGGAAGCAGACGCCATACATAGTTATGTGAAACTGTCGTTCCGAAGCGCTTATCACATGCATACATGCATCGAAATCCACATTTATTGGCACATAGCTGCCGCACAACTTGATACCTAGCAAAATCTTCAAACAAACATTCTAAAATTTAGCATCGTTACTAAGATACTCCGAAGAGAAGATGCATTTTTATATTTTAACAACTTTAATATCTAACACAATCAGAATGCACCGAGCATTTTTCAAAGTACAAATGTGGTTTTCTGACTTAAAATTTAAATCCCTCAGAAATATATTCTAACAAGTAAGTAAATAATTTTTCTGACAATTTAAATGTTACAACCGCTTGGGGCTTTAATATCCTTTCAAGATACCAACGGTTAAAAGACGTTGGACTTCAGGTATAAATACTATTAGTAAGAATACCTATATTAATATTTTTTTTGAAGATACGTTAAACATTTTTTAAAGTAATTATTATGCATTCTATTTTAATTAATATAATATAAAATTGTATAAAAAATCCTAGTGTGTAATTAAAAATAAAAATGTATTATTTTCCAGTCTTAGAAGAAACATCACATAATTATAAATTGCATAACGACTATACTGTCATAAAAATTTTACTCATTTAATTAGATAAAGGTGAATAGGGGCGGTTAAAAGAAAGTCAGTGGTGGCGTAGTGGTTAAAAAGGCCTACCTCTCATGCACGAGGACGCGGGTTCGATCCTGGCCCGGGCATGTACCAATGTGATTTTTCCGAGTCATATGTACTTTCTAGAAGTATTTAGACATCAGTGATTAATGCTGATTCCCTAAAAGAGGGTTGATGTCAGGCAGGTGGCCGGTCGTGAAAACAAATAGCCAAAACTGTTCACATGTAAGGCAGACCCTGGCTATAGCTGGGACATTGCCAGGTAGAAGAAGAAGAATAGGGGCGGTTAAATATGCAATGCAAAGCAAACACGGAAGCCTGTGTCTAAATACACAATTTTTTCAAGCAATTTTGAGTGGAATATATTATCTTAATACTAAAATGCAATACATAAAGTGCTGCATACACCGTGGAACAGCTGTCAAAATGCCGTAAGTCCGGTCTCGTCCGGTCTGTCAGACCGATGTGTGGCAGTGAAATGTGGCACGCTACGTTACCACTGTATAGCATTATGCTGTGACACGAATGCATCACTACGTGACGAGAAAACTATTGTTTATAAATTTACCTTATATTAGTATTGGGAGGATATAGGTCAATTGCTTTCTCATAAAACAAGACAATATTATATAGAGGAAACTCTTTCCGATTAACAATATTTAACAATACTTAAATATGTATTGTATACTTCACATAATAGTCAATTAAAATAATGATGAAGTACGAACTTTACTATAAAAAGCATGTTTGTGTTTAAGCATTTACATAAATATATTTTGTCATCTAGCCTTTTAGTGCTGATTGGTGATTAAAAATTTATTGTGACTTTAAAATATAAATCAAATAGCATGTTTCTTTATATGAAATCTTTATTAGGACTCCCTCTTATTTTTCACTTAAACGTTTTCATACACAACTCAATATATTAAAATATCTAAATATAAACCAAATGATATTTATATAACAAGTACTTCTATCGTATTCACAAAAAAATATTGAATAAAAATATCTATATCATATGAAAACAAACATCGAGACAAAGGTATGAAAAATCAAAGCGTTTACAATAAATACTTATAAAGGATATTCTCAAATTTGAATCAAGCAATAAATTGAATAGGCAAGAAAAAGGCCAGAAAGCAATTTCCCCGGAACGTTATCACATAAATTGCTTTCTTCGTATGGTAAAATCTTGTTGAAGTACTTTGCCAATAAAAGAGGAATTATATTTTTCTCCATCTCTGTTATTTCATTTACGTAGAAGCATAGCGTGATTGCAACTTATTCAGATATTTATAGATCACTATTATTAGAAACAACAGATTATTCTCTGGCTTTTATGAAGCAAATAAACAAGGGGGTTCTATTTGTAACTCCACTAATATTTCACATGTTTATGGTATTCCTCTACAGTTTTAGTTTAGGCAATATAAGTCTATTGTAAATAAAGTATAAGTATAATTTAAAATAAATCTATAGACAGAATATTATAGATATTTATTAAAGATAAAAATTACGTGGAATTTTATAATTCAAAAATATGAATCGCGAGATCGTTCTTAAATTCCCAAATGAAAACTAGTCAACTGTAACTCAACCTTGTAACACTTACTATGATATTGTTAACGAATGTTAGTGCCAGCCACTTTTAAAATATAATTTAACCGTAGTACTTACATACATTTCAATTTTCTAATGGAAATTTTATGGAAAAATAAAAAATATATATTTCAACACATGAATGGAACATAATCAATTACATAATTTAAATGCAATCAAAATAAAACAGTCACAAATATAATTTCTTTGATATTAGTATACACTGATACTAACAGACAGTGTATGATTAAGTGAGTGAGTGTATATGAATAATTATTATGTTAGTGTGTTTATGATTATTATTGAATTATTTATAGGAGTTGTTCAGTTTCCTCATAACTTATTTTTTGTATATAGTCATATAACCTTCTTTTGCAGTAAGGACCAATAATACCATGATATTTTCAACTGAATGTAGATTTGCATTGCATGTGGTTAAAGACCACAAGGTGTGTTCGATGTTTTCTAAGCACTCCAAAATCGTATAATACGTTACTGTGTTTTAATAAGATGACTTTTAAAATAAATAGTTGACTGCTCGTCCAAATTCCAAAGATTTGATAAAACAGCACGGTAAATAGGTTTGTAGATACTAACTTTGAAAACAACAGGATGAGCAACTTCTGTGGACTTTATTACAGTCTTAGAAGAGCCTCCCAAGGAAGTGACGTAATGGAATAGAAGTGCAAATATCACACGGTGTATTATATATATCATATGCTTCATAATAATAAGGTCTATTCTGTGAAGATAAACATTTTTATTCGTTGTTTCAGTTTCAAGATTAGGTCACAAATATTACATTGAAATTAATCGATAAGCGCAGTGATTATTACATTCACTCTGATCAAACGATTAGGAAAGATTTATGTAGTTTTAATGAGAACTAGAGTAACTCTGAGGCTAACGTAATCCGAGACTAAAACGCTACGATAACAAAACATTCTGTTCTTTTCTATGAGATGTCGCTTTCATCAATTTCATATCAATTTATTTCTGCAGCAGGTAAGGTATAGTTTACTCAATGTTTTACTAAAAAAATTTGATTTTTGAGGCAATTGTTTATGATTCATCTAAATCAAATGCAAGATAAATCTATAGAACCTGAAAGCATTCATTGTATTTTTTGTTTCATTATCTCCCGTTTGGGATTTTATGTTGCCAATTTCACACGAAGAAAATCATAAGCATTTTCATGACAAAGTTTTTGCAAACGAATGAACCAGTTATATTTAAGTGAGCAATGACATTTTATATGATATAAATTTATACTTAATCAATGTTGTTATTCACCGCTTTAGCTGATAAAAATAAATATTAATCTATACACAGATTTCACATTCAATTCGGCCATAAAATAAAATAAAAAATTTAATCCATAGTCCATACTTACTTTTCATTGGATTTCAGTAGTGCTTGTAAATGTGGATTTAAAAAAAAGTCTTAATTAACTGTTGGACATCATCCAAATTTTTTATCAAGTATTCTTTTAAGGTAACATAAAATTAATTGGCGTCTGAATGACTCGCATCGAATAGGTTTTACTAGATACTCATTGTTAATTAATGTTGTCTACAAGCTAGCTTTTATTTTCTAAATAATAATTGATTACTATTTCTAATTAAAATTATACATATCTCCATTCCGTCCTATATTCGATTACTGAGTATGTTATTAACTATTTATAATTTATATTGTAAACTTTTAAGATTAATTCCTATAATCTTAAGTCATGAGAAGTAAATATATTGATTATAATTTAATGCAATTATTTCTACAACAGTAGTTTGTTGTCCAAACTCAGTTAATATACTTAGTAAGTAAGTAGTACGAAAATCTGGAAATTTCGAACTAATCTTTGTGATTTATGTCTTGTTCAACTCGAGAATTTAACGTTCTGCGGCAACTTAATTTTCAGCTTTCATTATAAAACGTCCTGAAATGTTTAAAATTATACATATTATATTACAAAATATATGGCTGTTATTTATTACTTAAATATTATGAGAAAAAAGCATAAATTACATGCTTCATACTTAAATAAATTCTTTACATATCGGATTTATAATAAATTCGTTGTTTTAAAAGAGAGAGACGCCAGGCTCCCTGACGTAACTAATGTCACTTCTTCTAGAACGTTCCATGATATTTTAAAATGAAACTTCAATTGTTCTTAATGCTCCTGTATTTCTCGAAGGTTCTTCATAATCACAATCTTCAAAGGTCCGCACTAACTGAACTCTGAACTCTGCTGTAGTGCATCCAGACGTCATATTTATACCTAGATTCAAACATAGTTCTATTCTCCTTTTAAACAATCTTTGATTTCGATTTTCTTTTAACAATAATCATGAATACGAATGAGTTTTAATAATAATTGATGACAGCCTCAAATTATTTTCATATCGCCCCATTATTAAATCTGAAAGCGCCGCCTTAAATTTTTCCATGTTCATGAAATTTAAAATGTCCTTTTTAAGTTATAGTATGGCAGTTGTATATGATCTTCTGTCTTTTAATATATAGAAACACACTCATATATAAGTATGTGTGTCTTTTATCTTTGAACATAATAAGAGTGGCATATCAAATATTCATGGATATTTAAGAAAATCAGAATATAAAATTGTTATGAAATAATGAAATCTAAAATTTTCGCGAGTTGTGTAAACGAAACTAATATTTTGAGGATATACTACGTAACATTATTTTTGATAAAAACTACATACTCTCAACGTTTCGGTTACTTTACAGCAACCATGGTCACTGGCAGACGAGATGTTTTTATCAAAAATAAAGTCGCGTAGTATATCCTCAAAATATTAGTTTCATATGTACTGAAATATTTACTCTGTAGAAATTATAATGACGTGGCGTTACGTACATAATTCAAATAGAACATTTTAATATGTCCGTTTACGTTAAATTGCCAGTGTGATTCACGTGAAGCGCTACTAAATCTCTCAAATATGTTATTTATATGAGCGTCTGTAAAATATTATAGCTGTTTAATAATAAACTGGATGCATTCTGTTTATATGCTCTCGCTTTAATATTTTATAAACTTTTTTATTTTTCAAGTATATTTATATTATTTGTAATCGGTTACCCATAAGAACCAGACATGAATGCTTTTTGTCATATAATTGTCAGGGTTTTTTCAATTTAAAAAAAAATATATTTTTTGCTTAGATTAAATTATGCAATTATTCAAAACACTAAATTTAAATCAAGATTAAACACGTAAACTTCATTGGTACATAGAAACAAATGAAATGAGTAACATTGTATTTTATTCGATTACAGTCTTTGTAAATAGAAGAGAAATAAAAGGTGAAAAGTTATTAGGATATTTCAGTATTTTCGCAAGGTGAACCCGTTATACAAATATTTTATTCGTAGTAGTTTTAGTTCATAGATTAGGATTCAATCTATCACAAAGAGTATCAGATGCAATGTGACATATGTTCTTTTTTTTAAAATAAAAACCATAAATTTTGGCGACATGCTGGTCAACTTTAAGGAATTTCCGTCAAGAAATAAAACAGATGCAGGTATTGTGTATGACCGTAGTTCTATGTGCGGGAAAGTTATGGTAGAATGTTGCTTTAGTTATAAAAACAAATAATTTCTCAAAAAAATATAATATATACATTCAAGAATACAGACTGAGGCACATTTTACTAAAGGTCTTGTTTTAGATGACCTAATACAATTATATTTCTAAACCATCAAACTTTTATGAAAACATAATAATAACATCTAGATTATCTTTCACTGAACGTAAATAATTATTACTTCTAAGAAGTTAATAGAAAATATAGTTACAAATCATTTGTAAACATAAAGAAACTCAATATTGCTTTTACCTAATTCAATATCGAGTCCATTCTGATACAAGTACCTCTTATCTAAGGTCTTAAGTCAAGCATAAGTGCGTTTCTCTCTTAAGCTCACTATAATTTGATACGATTTAGTTAATAGAATCTGTTTTATCAGAATATTATTACTCAAACATAAAACTTTATTGCATCTATTAAAAGAGTGCCATATACATATATTTCTAAGTATGTTTATATATTATAGTTAAATTCAAATAAAGAGGTAAAAGAAAAAACTCAATTTAAAGAAAATAAAACGCACATTTGCTAAAGGAAATATGTAGTCGTCAAACGGAAAGTGGGCGAATCTATCACAGGGAATGTAGTTTAGAGTGTTGCCACATAATGTCACGTTGATAACTTACTACAATTTACTTTTTTTTATAAGACGACAGAGTAAGTTTTCTAGAGAAATTCTTTTAATTTCTTTGCCAGTCTGATATTTTTTTTAACTTGAAATATAAGACCTTTTTTGGAACAGAAGTAATTTCATGAAAGAAAAAAGACGTTGAAGCTTTGATCACCAGTCATCTTTATCGTCTTAAAAGATTTCTGTGATATAGTTCACTATCAGCAAGGAAATATAATTCCACTTTAAACTCGTACAAAATCTTAGCGAGGGAATCAATGGACTTGTATATAACATGAACTAAAATAATACATGTATTTTTCTATATAACCAAAAGGAGCATGTAAATGTGTAGTGCAAAGACATGTTTATTTTAAATATATTATTTTACGGAATTCTCTATAAATGAAACATTTTCTTAGTACATTAGTATTTTAATATAAAACAATATATGGAGCAGAAAAGAAAATGAAGAACCATATGCCTTATTTAGAGAGGAATCGATTTTATATTTCATAGAATAATAATGAACCTGAGATAAGTAAATGTTGATTTTATGAGTATGTTCTCTAATCTTAGCTGTATAAATATTGTTTTTGTGATCAAACTGATTATAACAAATAATTTCTTAAACAAAAGAATCATATTTTTTAATAAAATTTGGTATAAAACTTTAAAATGTAATTTATAATCAAAATAAAATAAAAATAAGCAAAGAAATAAAGTCAACAGCTTAAATATTTAAATTTTTATAACTTTAAAATGAATAACATAAATTTAGAGAGCCCATAAATAAGTCTGATGGTTTAACTAAAAACCGCGACTCGGTTTAATGAGGTTGGCGAGTGAATTTTGCTCCGACTTCTGTAGTTCTTCAAGGTCAATTTAAAATTTTAAATAAAATTATGACTAAAGAACCATATAAATTTCTTACAAAATAAAAACATAAGTTGCTATACACAAAATCATTTTGGAAAGTATACAATACTTATAACATATAAGCATACTTCAAGAACAATAGTCTTCTTCTTCTACCTGGCAATTTCCCAGCTACAGCCAGGGTCTGCCTTACATGTTATAAATAGTTTTTTTTGGCTATTTGTTTTTACGACCGGCCGCCTGCCTGACATCAACCCCTTTTTTGGGAATCAACTTTAATCAGTGATGTCTAAATACTCTTTTAGAAAGTACATATGATTCGGAAAAATCACATTAGTACTTGCCCGGGCCAGGATCGAACCCGCGCCCTCGGCGACGAGAGGCGGGCCCTTTAACCACTGAGCCACCATTGACTTCTAAACTAACTGACATCTAACAATAGTCTCCCAACATATTAAAACAGGATAAGAATACCTTGAAATTATTACATTACTTTTATGTCACTAGTAAGTAAATAAGTTTATAAGGATATCTAAAGAGGAAAGGAAAGAGGAAATGACATTTGTATCCACAAATCCCCTGTAATCAATTGCGGGTAAGATCATAGGGGCTATTTTTTAATCCAATAATTAAATTGTGTTTTCAGTATACAGTCTAGTTATCTGAGAATTTCAACTGTTAATACGTTACTTTATTGTCAGGGGTTTTTAAAATTGAAGGTGCTTTAAAACGAACGGTTTTTATTTATCTTACTCACCGTAAAATCTTACAATAACAAAATTGTATTATTAAATACAACTAATAGTCGGTGGTGGCCTAGTGGTTAAGAAGGCCGCCTCTCATGCACGAGGGCGCGGATTAGATCCTTTCAAGTACCAATGTGATTGTTCCTAGTCATATCTACTTTCTAAGGGTATTTAGACATCACTGATTAATGCATTCTTAAAGAGGGTTGATGTCAGGCAGGCGGCCGGTCGTAAAAACAATTAGTCATAACTATTACAACATGTAAGGCAGACCATCGCTAAAGCTGGGAAATGGCCAGGTAAAAGAATAAATTAATTATAACTAATATTTAATCAAATAGATTTTTCTCATCCTGTCTAGTCTGTCCGTGTTCACGTCTGCGATAAAGTATACGTTAAACAATAAATTAAAATCCAATGATAATACTTTTATTTCAAATTTTGAATAACGAAAATTTCATAGTTAACCAAAAAACACACATTTTGCTTTGCAATAAATCAATTATTGAAAACCAATTTTTAATACTTACATCAAATATAATTGCCAACGTAATTTGCGTTAATCGCCAGTAAATCTCTGCCATTTATTTATTTAGCGGTGCTGTAAATGCAAATATAGTAAAATTGTAAATACTATTTATTTAATGGTATAATAGAAATTACTGAAAATATTTCGTACTGATTGTCATATACATATTTTTAATTTTCAACAAAATTTGTATTATGTTACATATTGGATTAAACTTTTCTGTACATAAATAAAATTAAAGATTTCTGCACGTCTGTCTAAATTGAGCCAAAAGTACAAAGGAGTATTTTTTACTTTTAAGACTTTTAATACAAAACTAAATCAAAATTGTTGAAATATCGTCCTTTCATATATTCTTTTTGAAACAATTTTTTTTATAAACACAACTACGGATTCAGGGACGTATATTTTCTTGTTGCTATTAAAAACATACATGGGAACTGTTATTAAAACCAACAACTGTAACAATATAGACGAATTCGCAGAGCGGGCATTAGCTAGTTTTCATGAGAATAGTAAAAAGAATCATAAGCATATTATAGTAATTATTATGAGTTCTATATTACTATTAACGTCAACTCAGGTGAACTTTCTTTCTTTATTAACAAATTTTATTTTTTTAAAGTAACTAAATATTTTTTTATGGATACCGACCCATGGATACTGATCATGATACAAAAATGTTGTGGACAATTTAACCGTGGTAATTTTGAGATCGGGGTTCGGGATCGATTTAAAAGATATTCTATATGTTTTTACAGAATTCCATCTATCTCTACACCGAAATTATCAAAATCTGCTCAGCGGTTTAGGCTTGAAAACGTAACAAACAGACACACAGATTTACTTTCACATGTACATATTTGTAGTGATATATCTCTTTCTCATGAATAAACTAAGATTTATTTGTGAAACCTAGTACTTTGAATAATAATCAGTATAGTTATTAATATGAACAATAGCATAATCAGTATATTGTCGAAATAATATACAAAAAATTAACAATAAATATATTAATACAAAAAGAAAAAATAAAGCCACCTTAATGATCCTAAATGACCAAGAATTTAATTATGGCCGCCTCTAGAGGCATTAATTTTGCTTTTTGAAGGAAATATTAGACAGCACTTTTAATTAAGATAAGTTACATAAAAATCAACAACTTCCATACTTCTTCGTTCCAAAGTTCCAAGTACACTATAAAATGTAATAATCAAGTTTATAATTCAGGGTATGAGGGCAGAATGACTTGGTGGCTCACCTTACTTTGATTGTAGATCTTCTTCTGCTCCAGACGACACGACATACTACCTCTATCGTCATGTGAATAGCAAAGGATTGGAACAGTTTCCCTGCGTCATTGTTTCCCTCAATTGATTATTTTGAGTCTTTTAAAGGATAGAGTGAAAAGATTAATACTCTGATAGTGCGTTCACCTCCTTCGGATTCACTTCTACGGATGGAGAGACAAACAAGCACTATAGTGAATAACTACGAATTTCAAAGGTCTTTCTCGATTTTTCTAAAATTACATCATCTTTTTTCAAAAATTAAAAAATCGCTACATTAAGTCTACATATAAAATAGTTATAATAATAAAATAGTATACTTAATACTTGATCAATCCCCTTTTTTGTTAAATCTTATAAATCTCTTAAAATCATCATCAGCCTATCAGAGCCCACTGCTGAGCAAAGGCCTCTTCCTCACATGGAGAAGGTTTGAGCATTAATCACCACGCTTGCTCAAGACGGGTTGGTGATTTCAAACTTATAATTGTGAAATTATAAGTCCGGGTTACCTCACGATGCTTTACTTCAACGTCTGTCAGTTGTGTCTAAATACTCTTAGAAAGTACACATGACTCAGAAAAATCACATTGGTACTTGCCAGGATCGAACCCGCGCCCTCGTGCATGAGAGGCGCCCCCTTTAACTCCTTGACCACCACTGACTTAACCACCATCTTAAAATATACTTAAATAATTATACGTACTATAACAATAAATATTAGAACGCCAGCCATGACTACATTTAGATTACATATTATATACTCATTATTCGTGGAAAAAAAAAATGTCACTTTAAAAATAAATAGTTATACTTTGAAGAGAAAAGATAGCTAAAGGAACCGGTTTATTTAGAAAATAAGAAGAGAGAGAAAAGACATATAAAAATATAATTTCACAATCCGCGTAAAATGTAAGGTTTTACGTGACCAGTCATTTTATTATGAACAGTCCGTTATTTTTCTATGTACATGTCCATACACATATACAGATAACATGATATTACTATTTAAGATCATTTCGTTATTTCCCTTTTGCTTACCTTTTTCACTTCTATATTTTAAATATTTCTAACATATAATCCTGTCAATAAAACAAATACTAGAACAATTTAATTTGTTTATTATCAAATATCCGTCAGTTGATCAATAACTAAAATAGGGAATTATCACTAAGTGTAAAACTGCCTTTATGTCAACTGATTTTTAAAATACTATATTCTGCTTCTAAATTATATGATTTTTTAAAAGATATACCACCACATTACCATGTTTTATTACCTATAAACTTGCTGTTTACTTTGAATTCATGTTTTCTTACATATAATTCCATGCATCAAACCGTGCTTCATTTAACTGAAATTATTTTATGGCATTAAAGAGAAATATACATAAATTAATGAATTTCCACAGCAAGCGCCATATGTTAGTTTAAAGCTAAAATATTATATTCAAAAGCTGGGAAAATTCACAACAGTATTTCATTCACGGCATTGGAAATATTTTTTATCACAACTAATATTATTAATAATTCAACAGTCAAACCTAAACCTACAACTAAAATTAAGATTAAAATGAAACTAATATTTTTCGGATTACTACTCGTTTTTTATTATTTTAAAAACTGCATATACTTTCAATACTTTTTTAAATATATTTTTTAATAATAATATTCCCGGAGTAATCCTAAAATATTAGTTTCATTTAAATGAACACTCGCGAAAGTCTTAGATCGCATTAATATTAAGATTTTTTTACATCTCATTAAAATCATAAAGCCGAAAATGTTATTTTTTTTTAATATTCTACGTTTTCAAAATATTTAAAAACATAGGTATGTGAAAAAAATATATAAAAATTAATTTTGTACACTTCTATTTACATTTTGAGTTATGAAACGTATTTCATACGAGAAACTTACTTACGACATCTAAAGAATTAATTACGAAGTTTTACAAACTGAAATAAAGACTCATTAAATATGAAGAAGTCATTAAACTAGGAAATTATGGATAGTACTGTCCTAGCATTCGACGTAGTGTATGTGTACTCTGTGTTGCTCTCTAAATATATCTTATTAACTGTAAAACTGTAGTTTATTCTTACAGACTATAAAGTATAAAGTGTATAAACTGGCAACACTGAACTATAAGATGTATATACACTATAAGCCGTCAAATCTACGTTAGGCTAAAAGCCTTGCATTGGATGCAGAACAACAAAATATACTAAACTTTGTTGCTTTTAGTGCAACCAGCTATTCGTAAAATTTAGAGATGGGTTAGATGACGTTCATTGCAAAGTTTTTTATAAAATTAAAAAAAATATATACATTTCCTATAAAAATCGTTTTTCTTTTGATACAAGACTTAATATTCAGGACTTTTAAATTTGTCATTATTAAAAATGTGAAAGCCTCGATATTATAAAAAAAAATCTAACCGAATACTTATTTCTATATAACGACACTTTCTTTTTATAAATTCAAACATTTTTCATGTATCTTAAACTATAACTATTTATTTTAAAAAATCGTCATTTTATTTTACCAAGACAATATAATCAAGTATTAGAAACCATACAAATAACTTTATTATTGCCTTCTTGATAATTACATGATTATTGTTCCATTATTAGTTGAACCTATAATTATATGTACATACAGGCTTTGTTTAATCAAAGTTTCATATTCAATAATTGATTACCATAGATTTGAACACATTACCTGTGTTATTACTACAACATATAATAACAAATGAATAATAATGATTACGTATTCATTAAAGGTGTTATTTCATTTTGATTACTTGTATAAACTTATATGTTATGCTTACCTCTAATTAAGGAAGCCCTAGCTCTGTTTCCAACCTAGATCTCTATAGTGTAGTGTTTAACAATGTACAAGATATTACCAAATGATCGATACCAACCATAATTGATGGATAATTTCAATAGCATAATAACGATGTTCAACATTGAGGAATCTTGATCTGTCAAAGTCATGGTGGTTTTAATTAATTGAATGTTTTATTGAACGAATACATTTTAGATTGAAGAATAATTATGAGAAATTTGTTTTATAAAACTTTGACTAATGTATATTGAATGTTCAACAGTTTGAACAATTCTCCTAAAACGGGATAGATGATTCTCATTCGAATTATGTAAAAAAAGTAGGTACTTAATTTTTGACCAAATTTCCGTATTAATAAATAAAGTGTGGACACGTTCCAAGTGTTCCAAGTATGGACGCGTGCGGCGGCGTTATGATACAAAACCACGCCGCCGCAAGCGTGTGTGTGTGAGTGTGTGTATACCTAATCTGTAGGGTTTTCACACGATGCGTAATTAATTACATAACTTTTGGTTAACTTTACTTAGAAGTTTATTAATATTTATGTTATATTAATTTTTATTTTGTCATATATGATCGTCAAATATCACGTCCTCAAGTATCGATAGTAATTCACCAGTCACCCTGTATATGGAAGGACAAAGAATGTGTGTTTATCATCATCATCATCATCAGCCTATCAGACGCCCACTGCTGAGCAAAGGCCTCTTTCTCACATGGAGAAGGTTTGAGCATTAATCACCACGCTTGCTCAAGACGAGTTGGTGATTTCAAACTTATAATTTTTAAAACTATAAGTCCAGGTTTCCTCACGATGTTTTCCTTCGCCGTATGTGTGTTTAATTTAGTATAATTTATAGAAAATATTAGAGACATCATTTTTCTTTGTTAAAAAAAGATTTTCAAAAATACTTATCTAATATATCTAAATAAATATGTATAAATCACTATTAGTCGAAAAATAAGTATATATTTATATGTTTGTATTAAGACCCTATAATCGAATTTTAAACGGGTTTTTAAATTATACGATCAATAAGAATGTTTTTGTATGTAAACATAAAACTACGAGTAAACTAGCTTCCATTTAACTAAATGTTTGTCATATCTGACTATTATATTCGTATAGCTAAAAAATACATCATTTTGTTATAAGATATGACTGGAATTGTTTTATATTGTGGATTCAAACAGTGGTTTCAATAATAAGTATCCTTCTGTGTAGAATTAAATTGTTATCTAAAATAGAAATCTTCTAGATTTATCGCCTTACCACCACAGCCGGATGATTTGTTGCCGGAATGGTTTCACAAACTACACTATATTTTTAGCATATTCAAAGCAGAATTTGTGATATTTCTATGTCAAAATATTTTTTCTATTTTATGGTTTTAATTACAAATATTACGTAACACACTTCATTTTTACTTTGATATAATATCATTAGAAAAAGATTATATTTTTAAGATGTATGCCATTGTTTTTTTAATCTTATTTTAGATTAAAAACCTAGAATGACAATCCTATTTTTGAAGATAATATATTTTACCTTGCCCTAATATTACTATTATCTGAACTTCTCACTCTATGTTATGTTTTTAACCTAAACTTTACGAAAGCATAACAACATTTTATAACGAATCGTAAATGGTAGCAACATTTTATCTTGCGTTTTGAGTTAAAAATCGTCGTCACAAAACAAAAGTGCCTCGCTGAGCAATAGAGATCATTGCGGCAAAACATCACTGGTCATTGCCATTTTAATTAAAATCTCTCTTTTGTCTTTTAATCTTTATCTCTGACAGAGTGCAGTAATTTGTGCTGGAGTGCAGTAATTTGAAGATTTTGAACTATTTATATCCGATGACTGCATTTCTGAGTTGTGTTGATTTTGAGTTATTCCATTTAGGAAGTTTTTTAACATTAAAAAAAAACGAAGGATCATAATCGTTAGCAAATTATTAATATTGTAAAAATCTTGATGATTTTTTCAGTTGTATGCGAGATCTTATGATATAATTTTATAATTATAAGAATTATTTAAAAACATACTTAGAAAAACCGTAAACATTATAGACCTTATTTTAAGTTATGTTCAAGTATAATCTAACAAAACTTAGATATCGGTATACGACATTAATAAGAAGAATTAATAAACAGATCTAAATATTTTACTTTTTAATAAAAATCATAATTAATTGAATATATAATGTATTTTAAACTATTCCTTAGCTTAGTTCTGCTAGCTCCAAATTTCTTTCTCTTTGGAATCTCTAAAAGTCGAAAGAATCCTTTTTGATTAACAACAAATTAATGTAATGTATTTTGTACATTGTATATTTATATCATTATATACACTATTACTATCGTAATCGTGATCACAAGAACAATTTAATATAGACAAACTTTCGCTTTGATTAGGACCCCAGCAACACTGCTTGCTAGACTTTGAAAGTTATAGGTGTTCATACTTATTAGAAACACAGGTACCGTGTATGATATCATCAATGTAATATTACGAAATACTACTGTTATAATGAAACAGCAATTATGCAGCCACGTTTATATGTTAGAGCATTGTTAATGATTATAAAATAGTAGGTAAAAAATGGGTCAAATAATTTTTTTGTTAATAAAATGTTTGTCATTTATGTTTAAAAATCGTTAGCAGTAATATAAATATAACAAAAAAAAGATTCTATGCAGCAAAACTAATGTTTATGATATTATATTAATAGTTAATATTATAATTCTTATTTGATTTTTTAACTTAACCTAAGTTATTTGAAGCTAAAATCATCTTTCTCTATTTTATGTGTAAACCGTTACTTTCATTTAATGCTCAATTTTAAATATGATAAAATTTTATATTCATGTAACTTTATACATTTAAAATATAACAGAACTAGTTTTAAGTCCTTTTTAAATAAATATCTTATATGGTGGAATTTCAAATATGTGAATAAAAACACAATAAAAATTTAGTACAATACAATTAAAATTGGGTAAAATATTTTAGCAATATATATTTTTATCTACTTCTTTTCATGAACGCACCATTTATAATAATTACCTACGCCTTATTTAGTGATCAATTAGATATGAACGATGTTCTAAATTAGATTATTTTTTTCTTAGTCTGGAACTTAGTATGATTATAATAGGACAAAAATGAAGTGGGATTTACAGGTTATTAGGTTCAGAATATTATAGTTACGTCAAGTTAATAAGCTTAAAAATTATTGCCACAGTGCGAGTAAGCTTTTATTGTATACCGTATCTCTCACTTATTGGGCGAAACGCAGCCATTAAAGACTTCTTCACGTCGATCTTCTGTGAGAGGCTGGTACTTTCAAGATTAAGCCAGCCCATTTTCGAACTGTAGTAACTGACCACAGCTAGGCTCTACCACCTTGAAAATATTTTTTTATAATGTTTTATGTCAAATATCTATGAAATGATAATGTTACATAATCGGTTGCGTCAAGTTAAAAAAATAACGAATGAGAATATATTGATACTTATATAAAGAAAGGTGGTAAAGGTGGTAGAGCCTAGCTGTAGCCAAGTTACTACAGCTCGAACATGGGCTGGCTCGACCGGGGACGTACCACCCTCTCACAGAAGATCGGCGTGAAGTAGCCTTTAGTGGCTGTGTTTTGTCTGATGAGTGAGAGAGCCGGTTCCTTTTCCCTATTCCCTCCCTTTCCTGCTATTTCCCTATTCCCACCCCCCCCTTTTCCTCAACAATTAAGGTTGGCAACGCATCCGTAACATCTATGTTGATGTCCATGGGTGACGGTCACTCCTACCCAAGATAATATGAAAATGATATATCTGAAAATCGTATAGTTATTTTAATTACTTATTTTTTAATCCAGAAAAATTAAAATACAGTGTAAAACCAATATAAAATACAAATATTTTTTACATGACTGCTGTAAGGCAACAAGGCGTATATCTTTATATATATAATTATTCTGTGAGTGTGTGTGTCACTGAACTTCTCTCAAACGACTGGACCGATTTTGATGAAATTTTTTGTGTGTGTTCAATTGGATCTGGGAATGGTTTATATTCACAATTTTGTCCGCTGGACGATGTTTTGTTAATTAATTTTTAATTTATTTGTAGTTGTTGATACAAAGGTTTTTTTTGACATTAGATTTGACAACTAACTAATACGTCAATCATTCTGTCGCACTTCAAAACACGGAGATTTATAGCTTTAATAGGTAAACTCCAAAAATATGAATTTGGCGATGCGAAGTTCGCCGGGTCTTCTAGTATATACATATGATTTCAATAGGCACAATGACACAATTGGTACAGGGAATGTAAAGCAATACATCTGAGGTGGCAGGTTCAAATCCCGTTCGTCTCGATAATTTAATTCTCATTCGAAATTTTTTATTTTAATTTCAAGTATTAGCTCAACCTTTAATGTTAAAAACATTGTTGCACGAATTTAATATCAGTGGTTGCTTCATTACAATGTTTCTCAAAGTAATAAAAAATTGATAAAGTTTTCGATTAGAAAACCTTATTGCACTTCTATCCCTGTGATAGTTACATACTTAAAATGTTGTTCAATAATTAAAACCTCGACCTAATCTTTTTAACACAATAATACGTTTTATTTCTTAAGTTTTCTCAACTATTTAATTAAGTTCCTACTAGAAGAAGATCTCGGGTATTTTCTACAAAGCCGATTTTGTGACACTAGTCTTAGTAGAGTGAATTGGCTACGTTCACGTACAAAATCCTCGATTAGCTCTTAAAACACTGGACACTCTTTTTTATTTTAGCCTTAACTTAGATAACATACAAAATATTTAAGTATACTTTATTTATTTTATTCTCCTTTCAGTGTATTTTTATTACTCCATTATTTAATAGGATTATATAGTTAACTTAAAAGCAATTTGCTAGATATTATTATTTTTTTTATTTATGAATAATTCGATTATAAGATTCCATACCAATAACACCATACCATGTTCATAATTTGCAAATTGCTTATTTATTTTTACTGATATATTACGAAAATTGTAATTATTTAGTTCCAAAGTTTTTTCTTTTCTAAACTATTTTATTAATAACCTCATTACTTATAAGTCAAATAATTGTATTAAAAAAACGTATCAATTACACATTTTAACCAAAGAAGAAAAAATATTTGTATGTATATATATATCATGCGTATCATACTTTTTTACAGAATACCTAATCCGTTTTTTTATTAATTGTAATTTCAAAATTTATACCATAAAAAAGAAAATCCTATCAAGGAGTACAAAACAAAGGAGGATTTATTGTAAACTTATTAGTTGTAATTTGTGACATTGCAGAACTTTTTTAATTTAAATTTTTCCTTTTAAAGTCACAAGTTAATTTGATTGTAAGATTTTTTTTATTATGTATTTTTCACTTAGTGATATTTATCCACTGAATGTTTGGTACCGAATCAAAATTACTTTTATTTTGAGAACTTAGTTTTCCTAGATGTACAAAAAACATATATAGTTATTCCATTAAAAGTTTTTATTCGACCTATAAGGATAGCCTCAGTGTAATAAATAGTATTGTTACGTAAAAAACTATAGCAATGGCTAACTTCTTCTTTTTATAGTAGTCCATGTCGCCCTAGTAGCATTTGACATTTGATGAATTTTAATTATTTATGATTTTAACTGCTTTTTTTAAGACTTTTTCTTGATATACAAAGGCATTCATCATAAAATACAAAATTAAAAACTACGCAATCGTTTATTATCGTACCGTTAATGAGTTTATGGAACTCAAAAAATTGTTTGCATATTATTTTGCAAATTCTTTGCATTTTCCTTCAGGTACAATAGATTTTCTTTTGAGGATGTTGGTGGGTATTATATTTATAATAACAGAATCTATTAGACAGTTGACTAAAGTACAGATTTCATTAAATATATTACAGATTATTATTCCACAATCAGGCTGTTGTATTTATATAAACCACTGGATACGTTTTAAAAATATGACGCAATAGCAAACTTAACAAGACATGTATAAATACACACACACACACAAACACACACACACACACATATATATATATATATATATATATATATATATATATATATATATATGTATATATATATATATGTATATATATATATGTATATATATATATGTATATATATATATATACAGTCATTCATGTATTCAAAACACATATTTATATATGTAGTCCAGTCATTTAAGCTTAAATTAGGTAAGAATCTCGGAATTCGAGATACCCAGCTGTAAGTCTGTAAATAGTTGCATATATACACCCTAAAAGTTGTCTCAAAACCTACATATGGTAGGGTGTAAGCAACTATTAAATTTCAAGGTTCAAAGGTCACAAAAATCGGTTTTTTGCGCTTTTTTTGGAAATATCTCATTTCCTATGGGTTTTTTGCTATTTGTATTTATTATCAAAATTGTAGAATACTAAATTCTCTACAAATTTTGTTTCAAAAAATTTTTTATACGGTGTACCGTTTTCGAGATAGAAGGCGGAGAGCGCGCGGTCACCGCATCACTTCAGGTCAACCGGTGCCTCCGGTCGAAAACGCGCCATATATAGTTGATGAACTATCAATAAATCAATGATTATAAATATTGCATTAAATCTATATCTATTCAAACCTTATTGGCAGTCTATAATGCTCCGAAACCTGTGAAAAGTCTCGATCATCTTCGTTATACGCATTTCGTCAAGTCTACAAAACTTAATAAACCTGCTTTCAAATATTCCACCAACAAGTGCAGCTGCTCATCAACATTCCAACCGTGTATATTATCAAGTTCAAACTTGGTTAGGACATGATTTGGAACCCCAGGTATGGGGTTGGGCAATGCGAAATGATTTTCTGCAGCCTATCATGACAATTTTACCACCTGCTCCAGAAAATTTGCTAAATACAATTTTCTGCAACTGCAAAAGTGGTTGTGGTTCGCGATGCGGATACAGGAAAGCGGGCTTGCAATGCTCTTTAGCTTGTGGCCAATGTAATGGGCAAGCTTGTCTCAATGCTCAACCATATCAGAGCGACATTAACGAAGATGGAACCTTTGATCCCGAAATCATGGAAGAACTTGAGACAAATGTGGTTGAAGAAGATAATGAAGACCAGTTTGAAATTTACCAGCAGCCAGAAGACGACGATGAAGAGGAAGAAGATGTTTAAAATTATAAATTGTAGTTTTTGTACCCTTTATTCCATTTTTTTACTTTCAATAAAAAATAATTTATTCAATGATATTTTTTAATAAAAAGATTAATTCATAATTTATTTGGTTTTTTTTTCATCATGTACGAAATTATTAATATTAATTAGGTTAAAATTCAAATATAATTCTTATATTTTCATTAACAATTCTGCAATTACATGGACAAGTAAGTGTTGTTAAATAAATTAATACTGAATAAAAAGTGGATAACTTAGGAAAAAAATGATAAAATATAATATAATAGTTAATAAAAATTTACAAATATTTATAATCATTGATTTATTGATAGTTAATCAACTATATATGGCGCGTTTTCGACCGGAGGCACCGGTTGACCTGAAGTGATGCGGTGACCGCGCGCTCTCCGCCTTCTATCTCGAAAACGGTACACCGTATAAAAAATTTTTTGAAACAAAATTTGTAGAGAATTTAGTATTCTACAATTTTGATAATAAATACAAATAGCAAAAAACCCATAGGAAATGAGATATTTCCAAAAAAAGCGCAAAAAACCGATTTTTGTGACCTTTGAACCTTGAAATTTAATAGTTGCTTACACCCTACCATATGTAGGTTTTGAGACAACTTTTAGGGTGTATATATGCAACTATTTACAGACTTACAGCTGGGTATCTCGAATTCCGAGGTGAACTTACTATAATGACTGGACTAATGAGTTTGATTTATAATTTCTAAAGTGCTATTCATGAAGAGAGCCGTCAATGCGTCAATGATTACCTTATTTATAGATATTGAATGTTATCTATAGAACTATATGTGGATGGATAGTTTACTAGAAATAACCTCAGAGATAAATCATTTGATTATATTAATAGCTAAGCCATCAGACTTATTCCTGTTCTATACAAAAATAGCTGATTGAAAATTACAATGTTATTTTCATTTCTATGTATCATATTATATTATTATGGTGGGCTGACGATTTAGATAATTTTAGTCTTATTGTAAAAGTTTTTGCGAAAAGATCTTGACAGATAAATAAAAAAATTATTAGATTATTATATAGTATAAAAAAGCTTAGTCAATAAAGAAAATAATGAATTAAAAAAAGGAGTAATTGTATAATTAAAAATCCTAATTAAACAAACATAAATATCCCATAGAACCAATCTATAATTTATGTTACTATGTACTATGTCTTTTATCAATTAAAAATATATACGTTTTAACATTTATACTGAAATTTTAAGTCAGAACTTCTTAGTCTTTGACAATTTCTTTTTCATACAAAGAATAAAACAATGAACAAATAATAATTGTAAGAACAACACTTATTAGATCCTTAAACTTTTATTGAATAATATAATTTATCTTTTGTTAATAATTTACTCGTTCAATTATGTATATTAAACTGTAAACAAATTACTAAACTATTAGTCTTGGATAAATATAGTTAAGAAATTGGAACAGTTGTGTAGCGTATATCACAATAAAATTTTTCATACACACATGAAGATCAAAGATACCACAATATTATGATAAAGGCTTAAACTATAGTTTAATTAAAATTGACTTTACACTTAATTACTAAAATACGTTCATTATTAATAATTAATTACAGTCTAACACTACACAATATTTACACAACTGATATAAGTATATCCGCCTATTTTTTAATCTAGAATACTAATCGCTTATATTATAATATAAATATTAACGTAGAAATATTTAAATCAATTTAACTAAACAACATTTGCTTACAGACAAGCTTAACGATATGTAAATAAGGAGTCATTAATAACGAGCTGTCTGGAGCAGCTTCTTCGAGCAATTACTGCGACGCCGCGTACACGTTACATACGAGCTTTAAAGGGTTTGAGTGCTTTCAATTTGAACCGCTACAGTGATTGCATCAGGTATATACAGATCAATAGAGCATTAAACTTTCAATATTAAACAGGATAATATCTGATTCTGATACTACGGACGAAATATAAAATAATGAGAAGGAAATAGTCCAGCATACTCCAATCCTAACGCAGATTAAGAGTTGGACACATTTCCTCATAGACAATTATTAGCTATATACTGCTAAAAACTGAAACTAAAACTTTATCTTCAAGCAGACATATATTTAGATATATGTATATATATTTAGTTTGTGTATGTAGTGAAAACTTATCCCCAAGAAGCCAGATAGAAAGCGTAACATTATTTTTTCCAACTATTTTTATCTCCTAAAGCTACGAAGTAGGCCGAAGTATACGGTAAGTTTAATTCAATACGAAGTTTTTCGTGATGATAAAACAACTTGCTGGTAATGTGATTTTAATAACATTCTAATTTCCTTTGCTGCTAGTTCTTTGGATTGTTTTTTTGTTTGTACATACGATATTAAATAATAATATTTTACTTTACTGTTCATCATACATTTTGCAAACAATGGCTATACTGTCTCGGTACCAAAACTTATCCATAGTTCTCAACGAACACTCAAACTATTAGATTATAGAGGTGGAAAGATTAGATTAAAATGTAAATGTCATTAACACTTGACTCGATCCAGCCCCAACAAATATTGAACTAATCTGGAGTTGTTTTAATATTTATACACCCCATTAACAAAATTAAGATATTCACGAAAATGTTGTGTCATATCTTATTTAAATGCGGCTGTTATTAATTAAAATGTAATGTTTATTTATTTAATTATGACGCAAATTAGAGTTGCATAATTATAATTACGGAATAATTCATTTAATTTAGTATGGTACTTCATAATGAATGAATCTTATAACTTTTCTTTTGATGTAAGGTTTTCTAAGGCATTGTAAGTAATAGTGACACATACCTAATCTCTATTGATCTCGCTATAACTCCTCATACGATACCCGTCTTACCTTAGGGTAATGAAACCTCTAACCACTTCCGACTTTGTCCCTAGATATACAACATCGGCCGGTAATCCCTGCCAGTTAGGTTATGGTTAGTCGCTGAGTGCTGGAATGGACTCAATATTTCTCGGGGGTTTTGAGCCTTTAGAGGATGGCATTTATACTATTGAGTATTCAATGCCCAGGTATATGAAGGCAGTACATGAAATAGAAATGTTAGGCTTTTGGATATCTGTGAATGTGAAGAGAAAATCTTCCTAGATAATTTTTTCACTCCGTCCCTTTTTATAACTGTTCCCAACCTCGAAATTTTCTGATAACATTACATTCATTCATTAATTACTCCTTGAGGTGGCGAAAATTTTCGTGGTGGTTTATTTATCCTGAAAACAAAAAAATACATTTTGCCTTTACGCTTTATTATCGCCACTATCTAAACATTTCAAAAACATACATAGGTATATTTCTATAAAATAGTAAAAAATAAGTATAAAAATAATGTTAAACTTTAAATCGTTTCAAAATAAAACGTCTTTAAAACTATAAGACTAATATAATTATTATATAATTAACAATAATTAATTCATCAACAGCAGCAAGTAATATAAAGAAATACTTAATTTCTACATTAAAAGTTGTCGCCGCTCTAAAAACAATGGTCTATTGTTAGAAGTAATACTGCTTAGAACAGCTTAGAGTGGTCATTGCCATTTTAATTAAAACCTCTTTGTTCCAATCTCTATCTCCTAAGAGTGCATTAAAACAATCTATTGAAGACAGGTTTTAAAATTCCATTTAAATGTCTTCTTAACTTGAATGTATTGTTCGAATGTTTATGTCAAAAAATATTCTCATGAAATATTTGTTAAAAATCTATTGGGGATATAAATTTGAGGTTGAACATAAAAAAGCAAGTTTTGTGTGTAACAGTACACTGGTCGACTAATTAATTCTACAAAACTTGATACAGGTTGCTAAAATTAATTAGATTAACCATTTCACCTTTCTTCGCGACGGTCTAAAAAAAATATTTTTTAAATTATACTTTTTTAATATGATGCTGATTGAAAATTTTCCAAAAATCATATGTAATCATTATCAACATCGCCCTAATTTATCGCCTACCTCTGGACGTATATCTCACTCAAAATTAGCAGCAATACCTGGTCTTCCGGCTTCTAAATACAATACACTTAAAAGTTAAAAGTAAGCGTTCATTATTTGATCACCTTTTGGTCATCAGCCTCCGGTTTTTCAAACTAGGTACCCAGCCCAGTGCCATACAAGTTTAACAACTCAGCAATTTTTACGGATTTTTTTTTTTTATTGGAACCACAAACAAGTGTACAATTATCATTTCTTATAGCTTAATTAGTACGTATGAGTTATTGTAAACTCAACAACGATGATCACATTATACATAACAAAACAAAAATAAAAATGAACCTGTTGAAGAATTTAATATTAACAAATTCAAACAATTAAAAATTTAATTATTATTTATTATATGTCGAATACTGTGCTACGAAGCAAACTTTAGACGACTAAAAATCTCATTTCAAATTCGTTTCGATTTCGTAGTTTAAGTCCCAGCATAGTCCTTTCTATTGCTCTTTGAGTGACCTTTAGTTTATTGGTAGGGATAATGTACCTTATATTTTTATATAAATTTTAACAAATACCTAAATTCCTATCATTATCTCAGGAACTTAATATTATTTCATGATGTTAGTTCCTACTTAATATAATTTTCTCCGTATACTAAGCATTCTCCACATAAGGCCTAGCATTTGGCCACAAAAAATTTTGTAATCTTTACTTATAATAAATCTGTAGAGAAGTCAATTCTGTACATAAAATATATTTAAAAAATAACTATCAAGGAGTGGTTTGGGATCGCTACTGATGCCAAAAATGCAATCAGTAAAATTTTTGTCTGTCTGTCTATGTGTATATTCATTATGGAAACAAAAACTAACTTCATATACCTACAAATAATTCCGCCATTTCATCGTTCGAAGACCTTATGCTAGAAATACAAGATCATTGCAATCGGCAGAAAAATATCGTACTTGCGGGTATACCTGAATTAAACGATAAAAATTCCCAAAACAGAAATAAATATGATATGGAGGAAGTAGTTAAAATTATTACAAGCTTTTATGAAAACTGCCCAAAACCAAATAAAATTTTTCAACTAGGTAAATACACCCTGGATAAAAACCGCAACATAAAATTAACCCACAGCATTTTTGACAAACTGAAAGCGAACATTTATCTCCAAGGCAATAAACAAAAATAATAATAATTTAATTCATTTAATTTTTAAATGAATCAATGGTTTATTGAAACTAGAAGAAGCTGCGTCATTAATTCCACGTAATTCTAAGAATGACGATATTATCTTCCCTCAGGAGATGCAAGATAAGAGATAGACTTAAATAACATAAAAGAAAATTATTCCCCATTTATTCAATAAAGGTTTATTAGATGCTGTTCACAAAACAGAAAGAAAATTATATTTTTCATATCATCTATACATTGATTTTTAAGATTCGGTTTTGGGCCATTAACAATACTACGTTTGGAATGCTAAATATATTTATAAGCTTCGTTTACAAACGCTCACTAAACAGAAATTATACGTAATTTAAAATATAATTATGTTTTCTATGAAATATCTGATATCTATATAGTCATGATGGCCTAAAGGTTAAAGGTCCGCCTCTCATGCGTGAGGGTGCAAGTTCAAGCCTGACAAGTACCCAAGTAATTTTTCTGAGTAGTTATATGTAATTTCTAAGAGTGTCTAAATACCACTAACAGGCGGTGAAAGAAAACATCCGGAGGAAACCTGGACTTATAATTTCCAATTATAAGTTTGAAATCACCAACCTATCTTGAGCAAGCATGATGATTATTATTGATCTAAACTTTTCCATTCCGAAAGAGGCCTTTGCTCAGCAGTGGGCACCAATAGGCTGATGATAATGATGAAATATCTTCTCTTATACATTCAGACTTATTTTATTTTATTTTATTTATTTAGGAACACCAACAGCGTACATATACAACATTTACACAAAAAAATATAGCCAAAACTAAAGGTCTACATACGTACACCTATTACAGGTGTTCACAGCATTGCCTAAAAAATTGTTTAAAAACAACACCTTAATCTAATTATATTATATAACATTTACAAGAAAAACACTATTAAATAAAAAAAACACTAATTAATAAAAAAACACTAATTAATAAAAACAACACAAATTAAAAACGAAAAGTTACAATTTTAAATATATTTTTTCAAGGTATGTCTGAATTTAGTAGAAGATTCGCGAAACAGACTTAACAATATAAAATTAGAATAATCGAAAATATTTGAAAACTTGTTTTCGGGGATTCCGTTTCCGATCATACATGCCTCTCGGGACTTGTAGCCTTTGTGTTATTAGTATTCACAGTATGACACACGAAATTTCATGCAAATTAGTTTAGTAGTTGCACTGAGTAACAAATACTCGTTCAAATGATATTATAATAGCAGTATGATATTTAATTGTGCCGAAAATACTCGTAGTGACTTAAGGAGCGTATTCAATTAATAGCTTAGTATTTAATTAGTACAAAATAGATGTTTTTGTATGAAGAAACGCAGTAGAAGTTCTATCATGATTATATTTCTTTATTACATATTGCAACGCGTAATGTAGAAACAAAATGTTATCTGAAATAGAAATCTCTTAGATTTATCGTCTAAAGCAAAGCCGGATGATTTGATAGGAAATAGTTTTACAAGAATTTCATATAATCTTGGTTCTAAAACAATATATTTGTTTCAAAAGCAACTATTGCATTTTATTTGTAAATGAATAGAAATTTCGTTAGCATAACATATCTTTATATGACAAAATATTTGTGGATGATAAAAAAATATGATTTAAATTACAATGGATATCAGTGGCACAACGCTTCACTTTGAACCGTTCATAAGCATTTTAATTAAAATTTCTTTGTAGTTGAATTTATTATTATTTGTGATAGAGGGTGAATAAAAATTAACTAACTCTTTTAAAAAAATATACAAAAATAAATTAAACTGAACATGGAATACTTATATGATACGAGATTTACAGCTGTGTAAAATCCTAACATAAATATGTGTAGCATTTTCTTAAATTCCTTTATACAAGTTTGGGTAATCAAACAATGCACCGAGGTTTCTGAGTCTTGTCATACATTAATAGTATACCATCATGTCTTCATCGTTTTTAATAAAAATACAGTCTTTAATAAAATAAAAAAGGGTTGATTTGTAGTGCCACGTTACAAACATGTGCTAAAGTTACTCTTAAAGTTCATGTCTATTCACAGACAAGTAAGCGTAATAAATTTTAGCACATATATTGTTATACAAGTTCCAAACAGAACGGAATTATAGATGATTCACATAAATAAGAAACATTATATATTAATTCATGTAAAGTAAATTCTAAGTTATAAAGTTAAACAGTTTAAATACAAGGCCGGCAACGCATCTAGAACACGCCTTATGTTGCAGATGTCCATGGACGACGGTAACTACTTACCATTAGGTAGGCCGTCTATTCGCTTGCCCCTTTGGGACATAAAAAAAATATATATTAAAGAATTTTAAGAAAATTTCTTAGTATTTCAAAATATATATTTGTATAATATGTGTCACTGATAACATAAATAATAAAAATAATGTTTCATTTCATATCAAATACTTATACATTTTAAATTTCTCGTCTTGAAGTTACATAATATTCTCCAAGTATCTAACAGCGTGCCATCTTGTAATACAAATTGCAAATCAAATTAGTTAAGATCAATGTCGGGAGCAAAATGAGTTCGGCTTGCAACAACACTAGGCGCTTCCTCTTAGTTCCACAAACACCTTATGTAATAAAGGCTTTCTATTTAGGCTAGTTGAAGTGAACCAATTCCCAATTAATCTCGAGTATATAATTTCATTTTAGGATAATTGAATTGTTATTTATCTATAAAACAAATCATTTAACATCATCTTCAAAGTACCTACAGTCACTACGAATTTTATGTTTTAATAGTTTGAAATATTTTTACCTTACTTGAAATAAAAAATTTCGTCACCATGACATTTTTTATCGTCTATCGCAAGTCACATTACAGACTCAAAGTGTGGGAAAAGAACCTCATCAAAGTAACCAAGATTTCAGTCTGAAGTAAGTATATACCATCATTTAAAAAACCGGTTAAATAAATAGAACATCAGGTTATAATAAAAAATATTATCGTTGTAATACAAAGCAAAATAATAATTTTGGTAACAATGAAATTTATATCTGCTATGTAAGTATCAAATCTAGGCTAGGTTAAAAGCCTTGGCACTAGAAACTGAACAACAATGTGAACTAAACTTGGGAGCACTTAGTAAGGAAAATTGCTCACAATATTAATAAAGAGGTCGACATTACGTAGAAAGGTCGCGAATTATTAGAAACGTGAGTTCAATGACTTTCAGTGCTATTCACACAGGTTTAAAAAAACACGTTATGAAAATATAAAAGAAAAATTAATGATTAGGATAGGATAAGCTGATATATTAGGGACATTTCAATTATTCCCTATATTGTAAAACTTGGGTGTCACAATCTCACATAGATTTTTTTTAACCGTTTTACCAACTTTAAAAAAGTTGAGTTATTATCACCATTGCAGATATACATAGCATTGTAGCCCATCAGTGATTTTATACAAAAGTAAATGAAGAGCATTTTTAAATATATTTGGATAAATTACGAGCAACTAAATTTCAATTGAAGCAACACAGAAAAAAACAAAATATTTATGTTAATATTTTTACATCAAAAACCACTTCTTTATATTATTTACGTGTATTATAATATTTTTCAAGTATAAAATAGTATTGTGTAATTATATCGTAGTTTAGGGTTATTCTTCAGAAGTAATCTAATGTAGAGCTATAGAGCATAGCCGACGGCATAAAACGATTTATTAAACCTTATTAAACTGCAAATTATAAGAAAATCTTGTATACACACTTGACATCTGAAGGATATTTAATTCATCTTGATGAACTCAGATATGAATAGGTAAAAAAATACTTCAACCATTAGGTTTTCATTCAAAATATAATACATATAACTGTCGTAACAATTATTATATTTATATTCCCTTTAGATACACTAGCATATTTAGATCCGCAATCAAAGATGTTTTAAAATTATGAAAGATTGATTTGTTACATGTTATAGAGCGCTTAAAAAACTATTAAATCTCATAACTATGTGGCAAATAAAATTTCAAAACAATTCAATTGTTGAATTCAATGATAGTGACCAATAAAAGTCGAAAAATGTATTTGTACACTGACTGTACTGAACATTTAGCTGCATGTGAACAAAGGCAGCGCCAGTATTTGTCATACATCAATGTCACCGCTGCAGTTATAAATTCCAGGTCTGTCGACGGAGCACCTGCCTCCTAATATCACGTTGATTGAGAGACCTGCATTATATTACATATAATATATATTTGTATTTAAATCTGAATTTATATATAATAATGTACAAGTCATATGTACTTTCTAAGACTATTTAGACATCACTGATTAATGTTGATTCCCAAAAGAGGGTTGATGTCAGGCAGGTGGCCGGTCGTAAAAACAAATAGCCAAAACTATACACAACATGTAAGGCAGACCCTGGCTATAGCTGGGAAATTGCCAGGTAGAAGAAGAAGAAGAAGAATGTACAAGATCATGCTCGTAGTTTCAAATCTACTTTTTTTCTACTGTCATATATTGATAAATGTTTATATGTCTGGTTGTTTGTAAAAATCCGATAATGTAAGGAACACTATAAACTTATTATGCGTAATGAAGGGAGAGTAATAAATTGATATATTTAAAATTCATGAGAGAATTAAAAAGGTGTCCTGAATATCGTTAACGCTAACTTTTACTATGGAGTTCCTTCTCCATTAACATTTACTTAAACAAAGCATCGTCGACTTCGCAATTAATTTAGACAGGAACTTACTTAATAATATTTATAACTTGGAGACTAATATACAATATTAATTTACCGTTATTTTGTAAGAATCAATATAATAACTAATTAATAATTTATTGGTTTTTTAATTAGGAAAAAACTTCTACTAAAGTTGTTGTAATAATACTTAAAAAAGTGATTGAAATATCACAAAATTTTAATAATGATGCTGTTATCTTCTTTATCAAAATTAAAAAGATTTTTTCACATTTAAATTTAATCCCAACATCCACATACTTAAAAACAAAACCTAGAAGATTTTTTTACAATACAAAATTTAGTGTGTTAATCATAAGTCGAATTTAATAACAAGTATTAGCATATCAATAACGATGTTTTTAAAAAGAACAAAGAGTACTCTTTGGTGTCTTTAAAGCCAAAGGTAAACACAGTACTACAGACTTGTATAATTCGTCCAAAAAATAAAAACGTTGACATTGGCACCCATAGCATAGAAAAAACTGTAAAGTATTCTCTTCCTTACAGGGCTACCAACATTGAGTTTATTTTCTTTTCATTGATGGTGAATTACACAGAAGTTCACAATTCAAAGTATCTAAAACGTCAACCCTACGATATATAACACATTGTGAGAACTTTATCTTAAAAAGTAACAATTATTTTTTTATTGAACAATGTTATTGGTTGTAAAACTGTGTATTTTATTATTTTGAAGCATATAATTTTGTAATTATTAAACGATTTATTTTCATTCTCTTAATTTCGCCAAATTTCGTTATTATACTATGATTTTGGTAATGATGACGTAATAGATTTAACTAATAACTTTACTCTTATTTTTGAGGTCTTATTTGACCGGACTATTTACAATATTCGACAAATAATCTTATTTTATTATGACAAGCAGTCTTCTGACAAGTGTTTATAAAATTAATATTATGTAATAACGTTATAAAAATTTACTCAAATGTTTTTAAATACTTTTTTGTCATGATTGATGGAATAGAAACTTGCTTTTTAAAAAGATTTGTAACACCTTTTATTTATTAGTGCGTCGTTTGAGTTACTCTAATCAAGTGTTTTCATTTGACAGCCATCATATAGAAGTGTAGTAAAAGTCGATCATCTTGGAAGTGCCGCCATATTGAATTAATAAGTAGTCACAAATTTAGCCATTATCGTCTGACCAAACAAACTTGCATAATTCGAGCTCAATCATGAATTAGTTACAGATACATGCTTCAAAATTGACTTGAAAAATTTCTCCCCAACAAATTACATTCAAACATATATAATATATTACAAGATATAAGTATAAAAGATTGCAATTAATGCCTCAAGATGTTACCAGGAAAACTTTTTAGGTTTAACTATCGTTCACAAAAAAACTTACTTTTAATAAATTCTTATTTTCTTCATATAAATGTGTTAAATTATTTTGATATTCATTAATATTTAAAGTACATATGACTACTAAATTCCTTATTTCAAATTTTTCAACAAGACCAAAATTTAAGAATACAGAGAGAAGAGTAATAATCTAATTAGTAATTATAAATCCAATCACAAAGATATACATTTCGTGTTGTATATAATCAACAGTATTTCATAAGTTAATAAAAACTTTTAACCCACGTTCAGATAAATCAAATTTACAGTTGCTGACAACGTTTGCTTACAAACAAGCCTAATGACTTGTAAATAAGGAGTCATTAATAACGTCTGTCTCACACAGCTCCTTGGGGCAAATCACTTTGACGTATGCATGTTCACAATGAGCGGTACATGGGACTTAAAACATTTATATAAAGCAAATTTAAAATACATATATAATACATGTAATACTAGACATATTTAAGTTCTCTTACGATTTGTTCATGAACAAGATAATATTTAACGGCCATATTTAATCATTTCGATGATAAAAACAATGCATTATTTTTATATATGAGCATTTCGTTTCTTTAAAGTATAGATAACCTACTTATCGTCTACGCTACGTCTCGAACATTATAAACTGGCAACACAAAGCTATAAGCCGTCAAATTTATGTTAGGATAAAAGCCTTGCCACAAAACAGAAGACGAAAACTTTGTTGTTCTACCATCAGCCTGTTCGTGTGTATTTTTAATACGAAAAACAAAACATGTTACCTCATACGTCAGATAACATTCTACATATTTTTATAACAGATAGGTAACGGATCAATGAATATAAGGAAAATAATATGGAAATAAAGTTCGAAAATGTATTTGTACACTGACTGTACTGAACATTTAGCTGCAACTGAACAAAGGCAGCGCCAGTATTTGTCATACATCAATGTCACCGCTGCAGTTATAAATTCCAGGTCTGTCGACGGAGCACCTGCCTCCTAATATCACGTTGATTGAGAGACCTGCGTTATATTACGTATATTAACATAATATATTTACATTTCGATAATACAAGCTTTTGATTTCAAATTGTAGTTATGTTATTAAAATGTCGGTATCTTTTAAGTAGTATCCTGTTATAAAGAAAAAAAACAAGAAAAATTTATCCTTCACTTAGTGATTAAAAGAATAATATAATTTTAATTGTCTAGCTATACAAACGTTTTTGTATAAAGATATAACAGCGTAATGTGTTGCCCATCCAACCTCTCTTCTTCAAGCACAAATTAAACAACATTGCAAATTTGGGCATCATACTCGTAATTTGGAACTGTAAACCACTACATGTATTACTATACAAATTTATGACGTGAACCACAATTATAAGATTAATTATTTCAAGATTTTAATTCGAATAAAACTTCACATTCTCAGATTTGTCTCTAGTTTCTCTATTTACTTACAAAAAAGTTTATACTTGATTTGCTTGTCGATTACATATGCTTTCATTCGACTGCCTTTTCAATAGTTTTGAAGTTTTTAACTATATTTATTAAATAAATTAACAATATAAATAACACACAAATACAAAATTGATACTTCCCAATAGAATCATTTTTTATTTTGAAATTTCATGAAATCAGTCGAATCATTTGAAAGCTACAAAGACACAGACATACACATAACGATGTCAAACTTATTACATCCCTATTATTGAGTTGATATTTAAAAAAATATTTTGCCTACATAAACATGCTTGTCTATGAGTATACAGCTTTCATTAAAATTCTAAAGCTCCAAAAACTTCAGTGACAACAAAATATATAGACTCTTCACTCTATATGTTGAATGATTTCAACAAAAAACATACACAAATATAGGTAAATTAATTAAAATTCATTGCTGAGGACTATAATAATAAAACTATATAGAACAAAATACATAAAACATTGACGTTTGCCACAAAATCGTGCTGGCAAAGAAATTCAAATTGTTCCCAAAGTTAGTGGAATGGAGGCGAGGAAGTTGAACAATTAGTTGACTTAGATACATTTGCAATTCAATGTGCACTGGTTGAATTAATCCGACATCGACTCAAGTTTTCTGTGATGTTTTACTAAGTACTTCTATGGAAAACACTTAACGCTTACAAAATATTACTTTAATTCGAAAACTACTGATCTCCATAGATTATAACGTGAAATTTAACCTGATAGAAAATATGAGATTAATAAGCAAGAGTAAGACATTTAAAACTTCTATGGTTTTTGTTTTGAGATTCCTTTTTAACTTTAATACAACATAATCCCAATGTTTCGGTACTTTACAAGACAGTGATCAAGATTACACAAGATGAAAGTAATGTAACAGAATGACAGGTTTATGTACTTACAAAATTATAAAAATAGTTAATTTCATTTGCTGTTTTAACTACCCAATGTTGTCATTGAAATTCCTTGCTTCACCTTTGGGCTTTGACTAACATTTTCTTTGTATCCATACCGCATAAGGATTCTTGAGGTTAATAAATCAAAAAAATCCATAAAATATTTAGTAAAGAATGTAAAGAAAGCTTTAATTGTGGCTTATCTTGAGGTAGTACTGTTATTTATTGCATCCTCGAATTAAGAACTTAATTATACTCATCTGTACTTCGATTAGCTCAATAACAAACTATCCGTTTAAAACAATAGACTTCCAATCAGTTGGGCTTTTGATAATTTCATACTCGAACGTATTATTAGAATATATAAGGCACCTTTTTCAAGGTACCATAATATCTCTCCCCCCCCTCCCCCAACCATCGTAGGGCTATTATTTAATAATAAGTAAATCAACTATATAAGAAGATAGTAAACAAAGAATCCGTATGATATATTACAACATACATAATTCTTTGATCTAAATAAGTCCTTTGTTTTTATATTTCAGTACGTCACCTGGCTAGCTAGTAAGATTAATAGGAAAAGTTTTGATTAATGTCTCGTAATATTCTCGAGAACTAGATATTGTGAAAACATATTACTATTTCATTTTTAGAAAACTATGTTTTATACGTTTTGGGACGTTTTTCATACTTTCACGTAGAAGTTGGTGTTATTTGATATTAAGAAAACATTTGAACGTTTGTAAGGTAGTAAGTTTTTATAACTTATAGCATTAATATAAATACATTAATATAAAATATATATGGCATCTACTTGTACCATACATGTTAATCGTAGATTGAAAGTCAGGGACACTTTGTTTGTTTTTTCATTATCAAGGCCTGGAAATGAGCTGGCAATCAAACGGATGACGTACTCATGAACCTACTATAAAGTGGGAGATAATATAATTATATATTTGAAATGAAAGTATCAGAGATATTTATATAAAGAGAAAATTTAAGACAATCATTAAATTTACATTAAATATATAATAGATATAAATATTTAAGCAAACAACAAAATGCATTCAACTATAGATTCTTTAAAAAATAAGAAGTTAAAAATGACAGTAGATTATGTCTCAACGACAGAGTAACTCAAAGCACCATAAACTTTAGTGATTCCCTACTTTATACATTGTTTTATAAAAATAAAATACTATAAGAAATAGTTAATAATGTTATATAAATTAAAGATTTAAAAAAATCAATACTTTATAAAATGAAATTTGTGTGGCGGTAAAATTATTTAAATTCGTAACTACGCCATCTCTGGGAGCTCGCATAAACTAAACCGAACAGTTCAAAGAAATTATTTCCAGACACATTATTTTTACAAATACAGTGTTAAAACTTTAAACTCAAAGAACAACAACATTACAACTTGAAATATATTTTGAATCCTCTAACGGTTTGGAATGAAACAAGGACAAGAAACCAGGTAATTACACTTTTCAAACTGGAATTTACAAAGTAGTTGTAAAGACAACAATATTTTCACCTTTTTATTGCAAAAACAAAACTTATAAAAGAGTAAGTTTGTGTTAAATAAATTCTTCATCAATTTGAGTTTTTTAATATATTTTTTTATAGAAATGCAACATTGACCAATAATAAAATGGCAAGGAAAATATTTGCACATATATCAAAGTGTCAGTGTTGCTGTTATAAATTCGAGGTTTGTCGGCGAAAACACCTGCTTCCTAATATTACCTTGATTGCAAATGTACAGCGTGTTAAAATACCAATAGATCAAAACATTGTTGTATAATAACCACTTATTATAACTTATATTATACAACGTTATTGTATATATTATACAATCATTTTAATAAGCATTTTAATATACATGTAAAAGTATTTAAAAGTACAGGCCACTGAGATCTTACAGTGATTCAGCTATTGCTTTGTTAGTCAATAGATTGACTGTCCTTATTTAATGCTAGAGACAAAGAAGCAGAATTAATACCTCATCTTAGCCTTACTTTTTAAATTTATTCTTTATATGTCATACATATTATCTAAATATATGTAAATATACAATAGCGTCTTCCCATCCAGTACAGCGTTTCTTCTATTACTGGTCTAGAAAAATATAATAAGAGCCGCTTTCCAAAAACGACTCGTTTTAGTTGCATATCCAAATCAATTATGAAGTAATATAAAAATTGACTTCGGTTGATCTTGAAAATTATACATATCTGCTTCTATTACTATCGACTGTCAAAGTATTTAAGTTTTAAATGTACTACAAAACAATAAAAAAGACATACAATAACTTATAACAAAACAGCTTGTCATTGAGAGTTTAAACTGCTTAACAATTCAGTGATTTGAGCATTTATGTGGATCTTCTGTAATTTAAGAATAACAATAATTAAATTAAACTATCGTAATGTATGTGTATTAATTATTTAAATAATGTAAAGTATGTATAGTCTGTAACTTTAGGAGACGAAACTTCTCAGCATTCAATGGATTCACGGTGCAAGTGCGGGTCCATCGTAGTAGGGAGAGAAGCTTCAACAGTGACTGGGACTTGCGACCCAGGTGTAGGTTTAATGGGCCCTTATCTACTATGTATTTGAATAGCATAGAATGTAAATTGCAGCAACAGCATAAAAATAAATTTTATTTTAATATATTAAATCAGTTTTGGTATTTCAAACATATTTCAATATGAAATGACATCAAAGAAATCAAATTTAACAATATAGGATGTTATAAATAGTTTTTTACTTTAATTCCATAAAGAGGCCGATTTCAGTTAATCGAAATAGGCAAAGTAGTTATTAACTAGTAATTAGTTTTGAATGCTATAAATATTTTTTAATTTTTACATGAAAAGTTGTAATTCTACCAATGATGTCTCGGAATTTTATCAAGAATTCGTGAATTCACACCAAAGCGGATACGAACGAGGATTCCTAGACACATTGTATAAATTTATGTAATTATTAGAATAATTACATTATTTATAAGTATGTTAATCCTCTTTAAAATCGTTTATGTTTATATGTAGGTAACATCAAAGCCATCTATCTCTCTTCATCAACACTTACGACAAAATAGAGAAGAATATGAAATTTTAAGAAATAATGAATAGCTGTTATGATGAATTAAAAGCATGATAAAGGTATTTTAAATTTAGTAATACCTAATGGTATATTTTCTTTTATTTACAAAATAATCCCTGAAAAAAGCTAACTTAGTGCTGAAGCATTCATACGTATAGACTTACAAAAAAATAAATAATAAGTGTATAACAATAAGCACCTATACATATGAGGAAATGTACATATGGACGTATATCTTTCATATACATACATAAAGTCAATGTTAAATTACTTTTACGCTAGCAATATTACTAAAAGTAATTATAAAATTCTAAAAATGTTTTAGAAGATGAGTGCCAAATTGACATAACAACGGGAAATATATAAAACGTTAATATAAACTAACTAAATCTCTTAATATTAACACTACCACAACACGTTTTTCATTCCAGTAAGAAAACTATTTGATCGCTAATAAAAATTTGAAGTTTTTTCACCAAAATGTACTAAAATGTAAGAAATATTAAAGCCATTGAATAACTTTGTTATAACATCAGTGTATACACTTTATTTACTGGTCCAATAATGATAAGAAAGTTCATGAATATGCAGATCTTAATACTTTTATAATCTCATGATTCCGAGAAGTTTACAAAGTGAACAGCGCCATCTATTATGTTCCGTAAACATTATTCTTATAACAAAATTAATATTCGTTTATTTTGTAGTTGTTTCACCGTTTTGTTTATCATACACTGTTTTTTCATGTTTTCCGTTTATTTACAACGTAACAGAGAAATAGAAATTCGGAGATACGAAATACTTCATTAATATGGTAATTAAAATTTTCTTTAAATGACCATAAATCTTCCTGACAAGCAATTTTGTTAGAACAATGGCTGCTTGAGTATGAGAGCAATAACAAGACTCCCATGGAAAGTGGTTTAGTAATTTCGAAGATTATGGTAAACACAGAAACAGCCAATGCAATAGAAAATATATATTTTCGGCTTTTGCCATATTTTTCATCGCGTTTTTATATGAGTGTTAATACGATACAAATAGCGGATTCAATTACTTTGAATGTATAGGTTTAGCTAAAATATTACCTGTTGGTTTAAATTTAAAAAAATATATTAATTTTTATAGGAATTAAGAAAATTACATAAGTTCAATTTAAGTTTTCATAATAACCGAATTTTCCTTTTCCCAAAATTGTTTCCTAGTATATTATTTAAAAAAAAATAACAAAAGACAGAAAGAGAATAACATATCAGAATCTGTATTCAATGTGAGCATACATCAAGTAAATATATGAATTCAATCCGTCACCCCTCACACAGAATCGTTAAGGAGCAAGCGAATAACAATTTAAGATATTTAACGAGCCGGCACCAGGAGCAGACAAAGGGAAGGAATTCCTAACTCGTAAGCACTCTCCCTTAAATCCGAACTTTTTCTTTGTGCCGCGGTAATGGAGTCACGTTTCCGTTTAAATGTACCGATTTCTTCACAACTCTATCATGTTTGTATTGAATCATATTGATTGAAACGTCGATCGGTTCACGCATAAATTATAAATCGTTATGTCTTAGGAAGAACTTGAACTTTATATATATAATACTATAAGAAAGTTAATATTTAATACATTTACCTTAGCATCTACAAACCTTCCTTTACCAATAGAACTAGTTCTACGTCTTTTATCCTTTTTACTTCCGCCTTCCCGATATATGTTTTTACTGTATAATAACAATATAGTTTTGTTATGTACGCGATCTTTATTTTCGAAACCGAATTTAATTATATATTCAGACAGACGAAAATTATTATGAGTATACCATTCTTTAAGATAAATTAAATAATTGATTTTGCAGACATTTCTACAGTAATTAATATTAAGTAAAAGGTAGATTTTGTCAACTTTCAGCAAGTATTGTTATTAAATTTAAAACATGTCAATGAAGGTATTTACTTATAATATAAGAGAGTATACATTCACAAATCACGTCTTATTTACAGAATCATTAATTTGATGCAAATTTACTCATTGCTTTTTGTTGATACAGACCCCAGGTTTGCCTTCGTGCATAAACACCACTACTTGGGAACGTTATCCTAAGTCTTGTTAGGCTTTTAGTGCATTTACAGTTTAGCTTTTAGCGAAGTTACCTTTCCAATTTTATGTATTAGCATCTGTTAGCTCTGAGCCCATGCATGTATATATTTCTTTAGAGCCTCACCGAAATTGAAGTGGTGATCGAAAAACAAGATGAATATTTTATAAAGAGTCTGATAGTTTAGAATTTTGGTAGTAAGTTAAACTGAAATTCGGAAACTCTATAGCGTACGTCAATTTAATTTATTAAAAAAATAAACCAATTACAAAAGAAAATTGAACTCAATAAATTACGTACGTAACATTGTAGACAGTTTTACAATATTTAAAAATAGATAGAGGTTCTTATTTATTGATCTTAAAAAAGCTTACTTTGTTTAGGTTCCTTCTAAACATAAAAAGTTCCTGCATATGAATCGAAATAAGTCTATTTGAAAAATAAAAAAGATTAGTTATTTTAAACAGACTTCAAACTAGAAGGTGTAAAGTATTTTTTTTTTGTATTAGACTTTTGAGAAACAGTGATAATCATTTTTTTCGTTGGATAAGCTCTATTAGTGAATGGCTTTCGCTTTATTTTCAGATATTATTAAGTAGGTCAAGCTTGACATTTTCGACTATTTCAGGTTATTATTTTAAAATATTATAAATGATTCTTTATTAAAAAAATATTTTGTATTTATATTCATATTCTTATAATCAAAACTTACTAGTAGAGCTTATAATTAAATTATTCTCAATGCTACAAAAACATAAATTTATTAATACAAGAACTATTTCTTTTAATACTATAATGGCCTTCTTAAATATTCTTTCTAAGTGTATGGACAAGTCTTAAAAATTTCTACACAATCACTTACCTTAAGAAGAGTATTAAAAATGATATTTTTAACGTAAAATGTAAGTAGATATCGGGAAAAAAGAAATATAAATCTAAAACCTATTGATCCAATCAGTCCTGACCTTGTTATAAGAATTTGTCAAAATTTCTCATTTACCCTATCGGTCCCCTGTCATTTCATAGAAGGGTTAGCACGTTTTGACGCATATTTATATTAGGATTTTATTTTTTGTATGAACAACCAAGTTTAAGTCACTTAAAAATGTATACTAATATAAATTGATAAAATACAACAACGTATGACATACAGAATACCACGTGATTGGGACGTAGAAAGAAAACTAATAAAATATTTAAAAAATATATACTGTTTAAATTTCACTCGTAAAGGATCATATTTGGTTATGCTTATTTCATCTTTATACTCATTAGACAACACAATAATTCCTGTAGGCCTGGTTCAGAATGGGCTGACAAAAAGACGTGAAACTAACAAAAGAACCCACAGTTAAGACAAGTCAATAAATAAAATAGACAATTAAAATTATACAAACGTCCAACCAATAATGAAATAAAAATAATTTAAAAAACAAATATGTGGACCTTATAAAATAACTGTCATTACAATAAGAATTTATAACAAAATTCCATTTATCTTGTCAGTCCCATATCAATATTTATATCAAATGGAGAATAAAAATATATCATATGTATTTGTATTCAGTCTTTAGCGTATCTATGTTAAAATATGAATAATGATACATTGTGTTCAATATACTGTCACTAACGTTAAACGTTTACTTTCAGTGCTAGTTCAAGTTGACGCAGAGTCATTAATTTAGTTTGGTTTATTGACAATCCAGCGAGTGATAGATGTTCATATTTAATGGTTCATAACAAAGAGAGACTTATATGGAATCCTCACGACTTGTTAATGATAAAAATATACTAACATTAGTAATAAAATACACTACAGTATTAACAATACAATAGTTACATTATTTTATTTTAATTATCTCAAATTCAATGTATTGTACTATAAATTAATTAAATAAATAATTCACTTTATTTCAAAACATTCTATAAATTTGCCAGCATTTATATATGAACCGGAAAAATTTTATGCCACGCGAACGTCTAATATTTATAATTACGTCCCTGCTTCGTAATTTCCAATTTAAATTTCGGAACAACAATAATTACAGAATGTGTTCATTTAAAACTTAAATGAACACTTATAGAATTTGTTTCATTTAAATTTTAACACATTCAGGAACATATAGCGATTGAAACGTGAAATGGTAGCTGTACATTCATAATTGGACATAGTTGTAGTGTTTACTTGACTAGAAACAACTTGGCAATAGATAATAGTGATAGGCAGTAGCCGCATAACTAAAATTAATTGGCAAAATTTTCCTCCAATTAATTATAACGAGTACAGCATTGAATACTGTTGTTTAGCTGAAGAGTTAAGGATTCACACTGACCAAACATTTCAGTAACTCATGTAGAAAGCCAAATATTCTTTATTGGCATGAATAGTTTGGAACGTCTAAGATATCCCTTATCAGTTCATACTAAAACTTGACTAGTACATTCTCTTCTCTCTATTTTACAGTATAGGAAGTTTTATTATTTGGTTTAAGTAAATATGTAAGTTTAAAGGACTTAAAACAATAGACTTATGTTTAAAAGCCGCTTCTTAAAAACTCAAATGATTTTCTTTTCTCTATTATGTGACGTCGAATGTTATTTTTGTTTCATATTTATATTTTATATGTGTCATAAAATACCTGATGTAATGGTATCTAAAGTAACAGAACATTTCTCATATCCGGTAAACGAGTAAATAGAAAATTTAATTATATTTAAATGTATACAATTTCACTTACAATGTTCGATTTGCCACAGTAGGTACTTTTTTAATATTCTATTAATATGAAAACCATTACACTGTCACACAAAATAAGTATAAAATCATAAAGAAACACACGAGTTTATACGAGAAAGGAAGCAAAGATTATTTTTCCTTGAATTCCAATTACTATCAGTTTAATCTACTGTAAACCGCATTAAAGAACTTCAATGTAAAGATATATGAAGTAAGAATAATAAAAAGTATTTCATGATTAGGGAGGTATATCAGATTTATTAATATAAAGTAATGGAGCATTCGTTATAGTATATGAAATACGTAATTTTTATTTGTTTCCAAGATATATAAGTGTCTAAGTATATATTGTTGTTCCATTAGACTAATCAGAAATACATTCAAAACAAAAGTCAAAAGTTCTGAATCAAGAAGTACCGAGCTCACTAACACTTTTGATATTTTGTTTCGTTTTCTGACTTCAATGATCAAATTTCATTTAATCGTGTTAAAAAAGTAAACACAAAAAATTCTGAGACAAAGTACAAAAAACTGAAAGCATAATGTGACTGACAAATGAAAGTGAATCGAATTAAAATAACCTTGTTCAAGCTTACTTTCAAAAAATATCAATAGTTAGAAAAATACAGTGTTGTTAATGAATTTTCAACATAATATTATGTAAAATTCAGATAAATTATAATTCTTCGTTGATAATAACTTTTACATAAATATTAAAACTGTGTTTCATCCATAAATTGAATCGATTGAATTGAAAATTTCTCTAAATCCTCTAATTGTTCTCCCTCTTAAACTTCGCCTCAATAACTTTGATAATAATTTTAAATTTCTAACCTCCCGCTGTTATTACTAAATATTTCAAATTGTCATATTATTGAGTCTCGAACTTATTATTTCTGCCGCTCGGAATCGGAGTTAACTTTGTCATCAAATGAATATCAAGTTTTAATTTATTCCTTTTGAAAAGCAATAGCCGTTCGCCGTATTTAATACAAAGATCTTGATCGAATTATGTAAAAGGCAGAAATTATAGATAAATGTACAAAAATACACTCTCATATTGATAGTTATTTGAGGTTTTTCATATGTGAAACCTTTTATAACGAGTAAATGATCTTTGAATATACAGATCGACCAGCATCAGAAAGTTAGGACAAAGAGATCACTACAACCGAATTGACGCCTGGCATGGCGGCAAACCTCTCCTATTCATACCATATTTTACCTGTTCTATAGAAGACAGACATAAGTCCCTGCACTATTTTCCGAGAGCAAAAAATTCGGGGACTGACCGAAATTCAAGAATCAAAAAACAATACTTTCTGATCAAAAAAATGGTAAGCCTCTATATACTTATAACTTTTTTTTTATATATGTACATCAATAATTTAGCCGTATCAAGCATAGATTTAATATGAAACTATGTCTTCCGTACCTTATTCATCTACAAGTGTATTATATTTAAAAGATTAAGGAAATATTGGAAACCTTCAAAGCCTATGTATCAAATTTATATGGAGCCTACGTAAATTTCACCACATATTTTTCATCTGATTTTCGGTATAGACTTGGGTGATTTTCTTAAGTATTATCCTTATTTATATTCTTTTCAATCTTTATTCTTCCTATCTTTGACACCGTTACTCCTATCTTGGCTGCAACTGTAACTTTCTTAAGACTTAAAAAATCTTCTACATATTATTTATTTCACCAAAAGGTCGTTTCAACCTCCTACATGAAATTCGAAACTATAATTCTTAGGCTACTTGCTATTCATCCTGTAAGTAATATTACTTGTATATTCTTCTTCTACCTGGCAATTTCCCGGCTATAGCCAGGGTCTGCCTTAACATGTTATGAACAGTTTTGGCTAATTGTTTTACGACCGGCCGCCTGCCTAACATCAACCTTCTCTTGGGAATGCATTAATCAGTGATGTCTAAATATTCTTAGAAAGTACATATGACTCGGAAAATCACATTGGTACTTGCCCGGGTCAGGATCGAACCCGCGCCCTCATGCATGAGTGGCGGGCCTTTTAACCACTAGACCACCAGTGACTTGTATATTGTGCTCTATCATTGTAGTGTATCACCTCTTTTAATTTAGTTACTGGCCGGTAAGCCAGTGAGATTCTTAAGATTCTGTCAACATTATGGCATTAATAAAATAAGGGAGATATAGACAACAATGTATTTAATTTCTTTATGTATATTTAATAATCATATTTATGGAAACATGAAAATATATATTAAAATATTATGTTTTCATTACAGTTTTTATTTCTTTATTAATATATTGATGTATTAATATAAATATCTGTATTTTTCATTACCCTTTCTCAATTGAATGTTTCCCTCTCACATAAGATTATGTGTAAGAAATTGCTTATAGCAAGAAGAGTTCGTTTGGACGAAACAATAAAACAAAAACACGATGTAAATTCAATGAACAAGATTCTTTGTATAACATTTGGATTGTGATCAGGCAACGCTCGGTTTAATTCCTCAATTCCTTTTTGACCACATGACAACCAGTCAACATGTTCACGAATTCTCTTTCGAGATGATTGTATTGGACGTGTTCATGATAAATAAAGTTTGACTAAATAGGATCATCGGTCATTCGATAAGTTGACCATAAAACAGAATAAAAAAATTAAACTTAAATGAAAGTAAACGTTTGAAGTTTAAAAAACTAAGCTGAGTTTTTTAAACTTCAATGGTCATCTTTATATCAATATGTTAAGAATACAAATATACATGATATCTTTTACTGAAGCAAACACTGACATGGGGCTGACAAGATAAATGGCATTTTGTGAAAAAATGTTATAGTTACGAAAGTAATTTTTATTGGAGTTATATTGTAAGAATTTATAATATTTCTGATCCGCCTATAAACAAATAAGCTTCCTATATGAATAATGAATACGCCTGGAGACTTTATTTTATTCAAGCTTCTGCTATTAACAACACCTACCTGTTTTACTACAACCATATATATTACGACACAGCAATGTAATCAAATACATTTTAAACCAAAGTGTTTTTTCTGTAATTCCTTGATAGTCATTATGTCAAATAAATTATATTAATATACATCAAAAAAATGGAGCTTACAACTCTTGATACTTCCAAAAGAAGACAGACATTCGAAAAAAGTTCCAAAATTTATTTATAAGAAAAAATAATAGTTTACAATACAGGCATTCCTAAAACTCACTTTCAAAAACATTGTGAAGGTGCAAATAAATGGCTGCTACTAATTAGCTGAAAACAAAGCCATTGTTTCATTACTCTTTGTGCATAATTGTTCAAATATGTTTCCTGTGTGCTCCTACAAGCTACCGGATAAAGTATTTTTAGTTTAAAGCACGTACTTAATAAAGATAATAGCTACATAAATAATGGCCACATTTACACGTTGTTATATGGTTTAGATAAACTTGATACGTGATATGAGGGTGAAAATAAATTTAAAAGATTTATTAATCTTATAGTTTCTTATAAATAAACTTGATAATAGTACGAAATAATAAGGTATTCATAATAAATTATAAATATATAAAGGACGGAATATTAAATAAGTGTGTTTCTCTTTAAAGTTTTGCATAATAACGTTTAACAAAACTCTATTAACAAAAAAGCATCCCGGGTTTTAGTCAGAAGTAATAAAGCAGTTTTGATAAATTTATGTTTGTACTGCTTCTGCTTCATTTAAGTTACTGTCCAGTATTTATTGATGCAGCTGATAGTAAAGTCCATATTTTCCTCGTGTCTTAGTTCTCTTATTAATTTTATCAATATTACTATTATATTATTTATTTTCAAATTTGGTTAGGTAGAGAGAGGAGCTTGGACAGTGGAGGTGAGCGTATAACGCGCGTTAGATAGAGGCCCCTTAGGCCTCGGCCTCGAATTTTGCGGGCAGCGGAGCGGCAGCGGGAGCGGCAGCGGGAGCGGCAGCGGGAGCGGCAGCGGGAGCGGCAGCGGGAGCGGCTGCGGGAGCGGCAGCGGGAGCGGCTGCGGGAGCGGCAGCGGGAGCGGCAGCGGGAGCGGCAGCGGGAGCGGCTGCGGGAGCGGCAGCGGGAGCGGCTGCGGGAGCGGCAGCGGGAGCGGCAGCGGGAGCGGCTGCGGGAGCGGCAGCGGGAGCGGCAGCGGGAGCGGCAGCGGGAGCGGCAGCGGGAGCGGCAGCGGGAGCGGCAGCGGGAGCGGCAGCGGGAGCGGCAGCGGGAGCGGCAGCGGGAGCGGCAGAGGGAGCGGCAGCGGGAGCGGCAGCGGGAGCGGCAGCGGGAGCGGCAGCGGGAGCGGGAGCGGGAGCGGGAGCGGGAGCGGGAGCGGCAGCGGGAGCGGGAGCGGGAGCGGCAGCGGGAGCGGGAGCGGGAGCGGCAGCGGGAGCGGCAGCGGGAGCGGCAGCGGGCGGGAGCGGCAGCGGGAGCGGCAGCGGGAGCGGCAGCGGGAGCGGCAGCGGGAGCGGCAGCGGGAGCGGCAGCGGGAGCGGCAGCGGGAGCGGCAGCGGGAGCGGCAGGATCTTAGGCCTGGGCCTCGAATTTTGCGGGCAGCGGAGCGGCAGCGGGAGCGGCAGGATCTTACGCGTATAATCAAATGGACCGACCCTCGAATACAGCGGTGCCCGCTGCCCGCTATTTTGGAGAAATGTATGCGTTTCCGTGCCGTCGCCGCCGCCGCTCTGCTGCCCGCAAAATTCGAGGCCGAGGCCTTAAACCTACACCCGAGTCGCAAGTCCCCGGCACTGTTGACCCGGCACCCGTACGGTGAATCCCTTGAATGCTAAGAGGTTTCGTCTGTCTGTATAATTTAATAATCTTAATTTAAAAAAAAACTATGAGCGAATATACTAAAACACATATGCCACACTTTAGACAACATTTTTATCTTTTCTTTGGAGTTTTAGGCTACTATGTCTAAAAGTTCATCCACACATCAAAAAAATAGGACGAGGCTGTTTGCTAAATAATATCTTCTGAGAGTGATTTTCTTTTTCCACATTTGCTTTGCATTTCTCCAAATAAAGTTTCCCAATGAAACCTTAACGCTGTCCGTAACCACGTACGTAGACCTTTAGTTTATATATCGCCTACTAGACTATGTTTTCAAATGTTAAACTCATGAGTTTACCACTCAAAACACTAAAAGGATCACTAAATATTGTGTTTTGTAAAACTACCTATCTCTTTTGTCCATATTAAGATATCCAAAAGTTCCGAAATAATCAATTTTTTTTTTTAAATATTAATAATTAATATGTGGTTATCATCAATATTAATTTACAGAAATACTATGTCAAGATGACTTATATTTTATTTTAATGTTATGTATGTACCAAACAAATTATATTCAATGTTTATTCGTATATACCATGGCTATCAAAGTTAATATCTCCATTGAATGGCGCGTGGCGGCCTACATCAAGATTAAACAAGGCAATCAGTCGCACACTGTCACTGTTACGAATGGAATTTAATAATAGAGGAATTCGATTAAATATAATTCATAACATGCTGATTTTGATATTGTACATTTAAAATACTCATAACAAACAGTTTTAGTAACATTTACTGTATAATATTGGTAATGCTGATGCATTAAGCATGGTTGCTTAAGTGCTTAATATATGTATGTATATATGAATTCGTTAATCTTTAAATTAAGCTACATTTGTATTCAAATAATTATACACTAGCTATATAAAGTTTCAATATTTTTTTTATTTTTTCATAGTGTCATCTATATTCTTTATATTTATAAAAATGAATTCCTTTTTCCCTTGCTAACGGAATCAAGCGTGAATGGGTGCACCGATTACACTAATTCTTTTTTGTTTATTTTTTATTATTAGGAGAAGGTTCTTATCTAAGAAAAAAAAACTAGAATATATCACTTTTTTATTAAAATAATGTGACACTCGCAGCAATATTCACGTAGTTAGAATAAACCATTATAATAATATACACTAATAATATTCTAATTAGAATTCAGTCATCACTGTTAAGAAGATAGAACATTGTCTGTCGGGTCAGCTATAATTAATAAAGAAATTAACTTCATTTAGATAAAAAGGTAACAGATATTTCTTGATTATAGGGCGGTACGAAGTTCGCCAGGTCTGCTAGTATATAATAAAAATTAATATACTGAAACAACAATACATATAACGATAAAAACAAAAGTCACCTATATATTACTAAATAAATTTCCTATATAAAAAAATCTCGATCGTATGCAAATTTAATAAGATAGCTTAGTGACAACCTTGTTCTTTTTAATACAAGCATACTCCAAAACCGAGTTATGACAACAACACTATCATTTATTGAAGTGAAATTTCTTATGCGACTTCCAACGAGGTTGCGTTAAACGTTTAACGCTGAGGAAGAGAGAAAGAGACAAATGTAGAAAGTACGAAAGAGAAAGAAAGTGTGTCGGTAGATTCCAAGCACACACGCATGGGGTTCTTGCTATACAGCGAAGTAAACAGTGTTAGAGTCGTGAAATTAGATGAAATATGTATTTGTTGTTCTATATAAAATAAATAAATATTCAATGAAAATTTTGTTGATTTGATACATGTATAATTTAATAGGGCAGTATTTTATTTTTAAATTGGTTTGGTATGAATTGTTTACACTTACGAAGTAATACATTTGAATGAAATGTCAAATGAAAAAAACAAATAATAATTATATTTTTTCAAGAAAACATTTGACAAAAGGAAAAAATGCGGACCATTACTTCTTTTTCTAAAAATATTATGAAAGAGTTATAAATGTTTGATTTTCCACGGTACGTTTTTAATATTCTATTAATATGAAAACCATTACACTGTCGTCTGTCACACAAAATAACTATAAAATAATAAAGAAACACACACAAAGTTTATAGGAGAAAGGAAGCAAAGATTATTTTTCCTGGAATTCCAATTACTATCAGTTTAATCTACTGTAAACCGCATTAAAGAACTTCAATGTAAAGATTTATGAAGTAAGAATAATAAGAAGTATTGCATGATTAGGGAGGTATATCAGATTTATTAATATAAAGTAATGGAGCATTCGTTATAGTCTATCAAATACGTAATTTTTATTTGTTTCCAAGATATATAAGTGTCTAAGTATATATTGTTGTTCCATTAGACTAATCAGAAATATGTACATTCAAATCAAAAGTCAAAAGTTCTGAATCAAGAAGTACCGAGCTCAATAACACTTTTGATATTTTGTTTCAAAAAAAATTCTGAGACAAAGTACAAAAAACTGAAAGCATAATGTGACTGACAAATGAAAGTGAATTGAATTAAAATAACCTTATTCAAGCTTACCTTAAATAATTTTAATAATAAGAAAAAATACAGTGGTATTAATGTATTTTGTTATTTGATTTCAGATAGATATACTATTTTGTAAAATTCAGATGAATTATTTTCTACTTTGATAATAACTTTTACATAAATATTAAAACTGTGTTTCATCCATAAATTGAATCGATTGAATTGAAAATTTCTCTAAATCCTCTAATTGTTCTCAATCTTCAACTTCGCCTCAATAACTTTGATAATAATTTTAAATTTCTAACCTCCCGCTGTTATTACTAAATATTTCAAATTGTCATATTATTGAGTCTCGAACTTATTATTTCTGCCGCTCGGAATCGGAGTTAACTTTGTCATCAAAATGAATATCAAGTTTTAATTTATTCCTTTTGAAAAGCAATAGCCGTTCGCCGTATTTAATACAAAGATCTTGATCGAATTATGTAAAAGTCAGAAATTATAGATAAATGTACAAAAATACACTCTCATATTGATAGTTATTTGAAGCTTTTTATGGGTTAAAACCTTTTAGAACGAGTAAATGATCTTTGAAGATACAGATCGACCAGCATCAGAAAGTTAGGGGATAGAGATCATTATAAGCGAATTGACGCCTGGCATGGCGGCAAACCTCTCCTATATCATATTTTACCTGTTCTATAGAAGACAGACATAAGTCCCTGCACTATTTTCCGAGACCACAAAATTCGGGGCCTGACCGAAATTCAGAATCAAAAAACAATACTTTCTGATCAAAAAAATGGTAAGCCTCTACATACTTATAACTTTTTTTTTATATATGTACATCAATAATTTAGCCGTATCAAGCATAGATTTAATATGAAACTATGTCTTCCGTACCTTATTCATCTACAAGTGTATTATATTTAAAAGATTAAGGAAATATTGGAAACCTTCAAAGCCTATGTATCAAATTTATATGGAGCCTACGTAAATTTCACCACATATTTTTCATCTGATTTTCTGTATAGACTTGGGTGATTTTCTTAAGTATTATCCTTATTTATATTCTTTTCAATCTTTATTCTTCCTATCTTTGACACCGTTACTCCTATCTTGGCTGCAACTGTAACTTTCTTAAGACTTAAAAAATCTTCTACATATTATTTATTTCACCAAAAGGTCGTTTCAACCTCCTACATGAAATTCGAAACTATAATTCTTAGGCTACTTGCTATTCATCCTGTAAGTAATATTACTTGTATATTCTTCTTCTACCTGGCAATTTCCCGGCTATAGCCAGGGTCTGCCTTAACATGTTATGAATAGTTTTGGCTAATTGTTTTACGACCGGCCGCCTGCCTAACATCAACCTTCTCTTGGGAATGCATTAATCAGTGATGTCTAAATATTCTTAGAAAATACATATGACTCGGAAAATCACATTGGTACTTGCCCGGGTCAGGATCGAACCCGCGCCCTCATGCATGAGTGGCGGGCCTTTTAACCACTAGACCACCAGTGACTTGTATATTGTGCTCTATCATTGTAGTGTATCACCTCTTTTAATTTAGTTACTGGCCGGTAAGCCAGTGAGATTCTTAAGATTCTGTCAACATTATGGCATTAATAAAATAAGGGAGATATAGACAACAATGTATTTAATTTCTTTATGTATATTTAATAATCATATTTATGGAAACATGAAAATATATATTAAAATATTATGTTTTGATTACAGTTTTTATTTCTTTATTATCATATTGATGTATTAACATAAATATCTCTATTTTTCATTACCCTTTCTTATTTGAATGTTTCCCTCTCACATAAGATTATGTGTAAGAAATTGCTTATAGCAAGAAGAGTTCGTTTGGACGAAACAATAAAACAAAAACACGATGTAAATTCAATGAACAAGATTCTTTGTATGTATAACATTTGGATTGTGATCAGGCAACGCTCGGTTTAATTCCTCAATTCCTTTTTGACCACATGACAACCAGTCAACATGTTCACGAATTCTCTTTCGAGATGATTGTATTGGACGTGTTCATGATAAATAAAGTTTGACTAAATAGGATCATCGGTCATTCGATAAGTTGACCATAAAACAGAATAAAAAAATTAAACTTAAATGAAAGTAAACGTTTGAAGTTTAAAAAAACTAAGCTGACTTTTTTAAACTTCAATGTTCATCTTTATATCAATATGTTAAGAATACAAATATACATGATATCTTTTACTGAAGCAAACACTGACATGGGGCTGACAAGATAAATGGCATTTTGTGAAAAAATGTTATAGTTACGAAAGTAATTTTTATTGGAGTTATATTGTAAGAATTTATAATATTTCTGATCTGCCTATAAACAAATAACTTTCCTATATGAATAATGTATACGCCTGGAGACTTTATTTTATTCAAGCTTCTGCTATTAACAACACCTACCTGTTTTACTACAACCATATATATTACGACACAGCAATGTAATCAAATACATTTTAAACCAAAGTGTTTTTTCTGTAATTCCTTGATAGTCATTATGTCAAATAAATTATATTAATATACATCAAAAAAATGGAGCTTACAACTCTTGATACTTCCAAAAGAAGACAGACATTCGAAAAAAGTTCCAAAATTTATTTATAAGAAAAAATAATAGTTTACAATACAGGCATTCCTAAAACTCACTTTCAAAAACATTGTGAAGGTGCAAATAAATGGCTGCTACTAATTAGCTGAAAACAAAGCCATTGTTTCATTACTCTTTGTGCATAATTGTTCAAATATGTTTCCTGTGTGCTCCTACAAGCTACCGGATAAAGTATTTTTAGTTTAAAGCACGTACTTAATAAAGATAATAGCTACATAAATAATGGCCACATTTACACGTTGTTATATGGTTTAGATAAACTTGATACGTGATATGAGGGTGAAAATAAATTTAAAAGATTTATTAATCTTATAGTTTCTTATAAATAAACTTGATAATAGTACGAAATAATAAGGTATTCATAATAAATTATAAATATATAAAGGACGGAATATTAAATAAGTGTGTTTCTCTTTAAAGTTTTGCATAATAACGTTTAACAAAACTCTATTAACAAAAAAGCATCCCGGGTTTTAGTCAGAAGTAATAAAGCAGTTTTGATAAATTTATGTTTGTACTGCTTCTGCTTCATTTAAGTTACTGTCCAGTATTTATTGATGCAGCTGATAGTAAAGTCCATATTTTCCTCGTGTCTTAGTTCTCTTATTAATTTTATCAATATTACTATTATATTATTTATTTTCAAATTTGGTTAGGTAGAGAGAGGAGCTTGGACAGTGGAGGTGAGCGTATAACGCGCGTTAGATAGAGGCCCCTTAGGCCTCGGCCTCGAATTTTGCGGGCAGCGGAGCGGCAGCGGGAGCGGCAGCGGGAGCGGCAGCGGGAGCGGCAGCGGGAGCGGCAGCGGGAGATGCAGCGGGAGCGGCAGCGGGAGCGGCAGCGGGAGCGGCAGCGGGAGCGGCAGCGGGAGCGGCAGCGGGAGCGGCAGCGGGAGCGGCAGCGGGAGCGGCAGCGGGAGCGGCAGCGGGAGCGGCAGCGGGAGCGGCAGCGGGAGCGGCAGCGGGAGCGGCAGCGGGAGCGGGAGCGGGAGCGGCAGCGGGAGCGGGAACGGGAGCGGCAGCGGGAGCGGGAGCGGCAGCGGCAGCGGGAGCGGCAGCGGCAGCGGCAGCGGGAGCGGCAGCGGGAGCGGCGGGAGCGCGGGAGCGGCAGCGGGAGCGGCAGCGGGAGCGGCAGCGGGAGCGGCAGCGGGAGCGGCAGCGGGAGCGGCAGCGGGAGCGGCAGCGGGAGCGGGAGCAGCGGGAGCGGCAGCGGGAGCGGCAGCGGGAGCGGCAGCGGGAGCGGCAGCGGGAGCGGCAGGATCTTAGGCCTGGGCCTCGAATTTTGCGGGCAGCGGAGCGGCAGCGGGAGCGGCAGGATCTTACGCGTATAATCAAATGGACCGACCCTCGAATACAGCGGTGCCCGCTGCCCGCTAGTTTGGAGAATAGTATGCGTTTCCGTGCCGCCGCCGCTGCCGCTCCGCTGCCCGCAAAATTCGAGGCCGAGGCCTTACGCGTATAATCAAATGGACCGACCCTCGAATACAGCGGTGCCCGCTGCCCGCTATTTTGGAGAAATGTATGCGTTTCCGTGCCATCGCCGCCGCCGCTCTGCTGCCCGCAAAATTCGAGGCCGAGGCCTTAAACCTACACCCGAGTCGCAAGTCCCCGGCACTGTTGACCCGGCACCCGTACGGTGAATCCCTTGAATGCTAAGAGGTTTCGTCTGTCTGTATAATTTAATAATCTTAATTTAAAAAAAAAACTATGAGCGAATATACTAAAACACATATGCCACACTTTAGACAACATTTTTATCTTTTCTTTGGAGTTTTAGGCTACTATGTCTAAAAGTTCATCCACACATCAAAAAAATAGGACGAGGCTGTTTGCTAAATAATATCTTCTGAGAGTGATTTTCTTTTTCCACATTTGCTTTGCATTTCTCCAAATAAAGGTTCCCAATGAAACCTTAACGCTGTCCGTAACCACGTACGTAGATCTTTAGTTTATATATCGCCTACTAGACTATGTTTTCAAATGTTAAACTCATGAGTTTACCACTCAAAACACTAAAAGGATCACTAAATATTGTGTTTTGTAAAACTACCTATCTCTTTTGTCCATATTAAGATATCCAAAAGTTCCGAAATAATCAATTATTTTTTTTAATTATTAATAATTAATATGTGGTTATCATCAATATTAATTTACAGAAATACTATGTCAAGATGCCTTATATTTTATTTTAATGTGTATGTATAATATATGTACCAAACAAATTATATTCAATGTTTATTTGTATATACCATGGCTATCAAAGTTAATATCTCCATTGAATGGCGCGTGGCGGCCTACATCAAGATTAAACAAGGCAATCAGTCGCATACTGTCACTGTTACGAATGGAATTTAATAATAGAGGAATTCGATTAAATATAATTCATAACATACCGACGTTCTGATATTGTACATTTAAAATACTTATAACAAACTGTTTTAGTAACATTTACTGTATAATATTGGAAATGGTGGTGCATTAAGCATGGTTGCTTAAGTGCTTAATATATGTATGTATGTATGAATTCGTTAATCTAAATTAAGCTACATTTGTATTCAAATAATTATACATTAGCTATATAAAATTTAAATATTTTTTTTAATTTTGTCATAGTGTCATCTATATTCTTTATATTTATAAAAATGAATCCATTTTTCCCTTGCTAACGGCATCAAGCGTGAGTAGGTGCACCGATTACGCTAATTCTTTTTTGTTGTATTTTTTATTATTAGGAGAAGGTTCTTATGTAAGAAAAAAAAACAGAATATTTCACTTTTTTATTAAAATAATGTGACACTCGCAGCAATATTCATGTAGTTAGAATAAACCATTATAATAATAAACACTAATAATATTCTAATTTGAATTCAGTCATCACTATTAAGAAGATAGAACATTGTCTGCCGGGTCAGCTATAATTAATAAAGAAATTAACTTAATTCAGATAAAAACGTAACAGATATATCTTGATTAGAGGGCGGTACGAAGTTCGCCAGGTCTGCTAGTATATAATAAAAATTAATATACTGAAACAACAATACATATAACGATAAAAACAAAAGTCACCTATATATTACTAAATATATTTCCTATATAAAAAAGTCTCGATCGTATGCAAATTTAATAAGATAGCTTAGTGACAACCTTGTTCTTTTTAATACAAGCATACTCCAAAACCGAGTTATGACAACAACACTATCATTTATTGAAGTGAAATTTCTTATGCGACTTCCAACGAGGTTGCGTTAAACGTTTAACGCTGAGGAAGAGAGAAAGAGACAAATGTAGAAAGTACGAAAGAGAAAGAAAGTGTGTCGGTAGATTCCAAGCACACACGCATGGGGTTCTTGCTATACAGCGAAGTAAACAGTTTTGAAAGAAAATTTTGTTGATTTGATACATGTATAATTTAATAGAGCAGTATTTTATTTTTAAATTGGTTTGGTATGAATTGTTTACACTTACGAAGTAATACATTTGAATGAAATGTCAAATGAAAAAAACAAATAATAATTATATTTTTTCAAGAAAACATTTGACAAAAGGAAAAAATGCGGACCATTACTTCTTTTTCTAAAAATATTATGAAAGAGTTATAAATTTGGGTCCATAATCAATGAATCCAAGAATTTTATTCAAAATACTACATTTTAGAGACGACATGAGACGAAACCTCTTAGCATCAATGTATTCACCGCGCGGGTGCCGGGTCCATCGCGTTGTAGAGGGACGAGCTTCAACAATGCCTGAGACTTGCGACCCAGGTGTAGGTTTAAGGGACCCCTATCTAACGCGCGCTAAACGCTCACCTCCACAGGCCATGTGGACACCAAATTTGAAACGAACTCACTAGTGTTGACTTCGAAGTACGTTCCAAGAATGAATTTATGTTAGTTATGGACAGGTTCGAGTGTTTTAGTAACTTTTACCCTTTATCTATGTTTATCTATCTATCTATCTATCTATCTATCTATCTATCTATCTATCTCTATCAACACGAGCCGGATTCGAACCAGTATCCTCTGTAATACTTCGTTCCAATTTTCGATTATGTAGACACGATAGTTTAATTGCTGAAAGATTTCTTCATTATATATTTCCTGTTTTAAATACTAAGCATTGCTTTAATGCTAAAACCATAATTGCACGAAAACAATAAATAAAAGAAACGTATAAAAACGATAATGTTAATTGAAATTTCTTTTTTTACATTATACATGTTTTATTGTGTGCAATTTAATATAACGAGATGATTCAAATGTTACAGAAAAAACGACTCCACTTGGGAAGTTCAAAGCGAAGGAAATAGAATCATTATTTAAATGCAAATTCATAAAGAAAAATTCAATGTTGGCTCATATTATATTTATGTTATTCTTTATGGACCCTTATAATGTTCTGACAGGTGATTTAATTAAAATTAAATATATATATTCACAGTCGAATTATTTTAAATAATAATTCGACTGTGAGTGGATAAGCCTATAACATTAGCCGTATGGTTATATATATATATACAGGGTGACTGGTGAATTACTATCGATATTTGAGGACGTGATATTTGACGATCATATATGACAAAATAAAAATTAATATAACATAAATATTAATAAACTTCTAAGTAAAGTTAACCAAAAGTTATGTAATTAATTACGCATCGTATGAACACCCTACAGATTAGGTATACACTCACACACACACTCGCACGCGGCGGCGTGTTGTTGTATCAGCACGCCGCCGCACGCGTCCACACTTGGAACACTTGGAACGTGTACACACTTTATTTATTTATACGGAAATTTGGTCAAAAATTAAGTACCTATTTCTTTTACATAATTCGAATGAGAATCATGTACCGAGTATGCTCCTTAAATATTGATAGTAATTCACCAGTCACCCTGTATATATATATATATATATATATATATATATAATTATCTGAACCAACATTCTTGAAGATACCTGAAGATGAAGACTTTCATATAATGTTTGTTTGCTTCCGCGACGACACATTTATGTTTACAATGGTCCAAAAAAACAGATGCACAATCATCCACAATGTCCAACAAATACTGATTACGATTGTTAACAATACCTATATTATTTTAAAATTACGACGATGTTACCTTTAATACTTGAATTAATTGATTTGTATTTCAAATATCTACTGACCTTATTGATGGGATTTTCAAATAACAAGTGATTATTTATATATCTTTGTTGTTTTAGATGCTGGTAATAAAATAAGTAGTCTCCTATACTAAAATATATTAATAATTAAATAAACGCTTTTACTCTATTTCACAAACTCCTTCGTGTTTTTTCATGAAACAAATAAAAACAATGATATTGACAAAATATTCCACGATCCCAGTGTGAATGAAGCCATAGCATTGAAAAAATAATGAAAAGTATTAAATGTATGTCCTGAGGAACCTTGAAAGCATAGAAAGAGGCTGGGAATATAAACGAAGAAGATATTATGTCAGGACAATGTACTTTACAATATTTGCACGTTCATTTAAAAGAATCAGGATTTCACAACGACTTTATTACATAAGGCATTTTAGAATAATAGTATTATTTCTATAATAGTATAGGTTGGAAGTGTATTATATAATAGAGAAGGGAAAAACCCTTTCACAAGAACATTATGTTAGAAGTCCGCTATCAGTAATGAAATAAGAGAATCAAACCTTCAGTTACATTTAAATATAAGATAAAAGTCATGAAAACATACGAAACCGTATAAAATTGTAATAATATTAACAAGAAGGCAATAAAGAGGACGATGGTAGGTTCTATTTATTGATAAGGTGTACATAAATGTGAACAGCGGAAAACCAAGACATTTTCATTATCGCACCGAGAAAATTGGCCGAAGCGATACCATCAGTCCTTTCGTGAAGACTTTTATTTTCGACGTTCTCGCTATTTTTAAACAGTTGTTTTTTCCGTTTTGGGAACACCAACAAAACGTACTACGACCAAAAAATACAATTATAGCTTTAGAAATAATATTACAAGGGTTTATTTATGTTAAAAAAATATCTGTCTTTCACTAAATTACTGAAATGTTCGTAGTAAATTTGATTTATAATATTATCAATTAACAAATTTGATTTATAATATTATCAATTACCTTGCCCACCACTTAATTTTTAAGTGATATGAAGCAATTTAACAGACATAAATCTCTTCCAACAACTTAATTTGAAATCATTTCAACCTTTTCTTTTTACCAACAACATTATTTTTACATAATGTACATCTTACATCACATCTTGACATCTTACAACTTTTAAGGCTTAACTAATTATTTATTCACTAGTGTCCAACAACAGCCGTATAACCGTATTTTAGTTTGCAGTAGTTTAAACTTTTTTTTCTGTAAAATGCTATAAAATGTTGATACACGTATCACCCCTACAACATTAAATAATTAATTCCTCTTACTGTACTCTAATTTTCAACTTTAATATAAACACGTAAGAGTCTTAAATAAAACATCATTTCACGTAACATGTGCTTGCTGCTTTGAATATATCGTTACGAATTGGAATTTAAATAAGCGTTCCATTTCCCTCGCTTTCAACTTAGAGAGCGAAGTAATTTTTTTTCTGACGTTACATTTTTATCCTCTCGTTATATTTAATTGGCATATTTCGTAAAACGAAAATAATACATGAAATAAAAATATAATTTCTAAAGTTTTATTTACTGTGCTTCATTAAATTTTTCCTTTTTTTACCAAATATCTTATTATTATTATTACTATAACTTTACAAAAACGAGGCCCCGTGAAGTTTCAACATAGTTATTTTAAAAATTAATTTGTCATTACGTATATCAATCAATTGTTCGTATCCCCAGGAGTTGTTTATATTCACTAAAATTGGGATTACAAACTAGAATACCAAATAATTGAAATGTATCTATATTTGAATTTTGATTGTATGAATTACGGATAAGATCTTTGACAACAACCAGTACAAAACTTGAGAAGAGTCTATTAATTTGGCTTCAGATTTTATATGTAGCAAAAACTTTGCATTTGATGGAAAACAATGAAGAATACTCGCACAACAACACGATTTAGAATTTTTTAGTTCTTAACTATAGATAGAAACTGTAGAAATAAACTCTTAAACCTCGTCTTCAATTTTCTAATGCATAATTTTTCTAAGACAAATTTTACCTCTTAAATAAGGTAAAGGTAATATTTTTTTCAGACTATTAATCGATGATCACGAAATTTATCTACTTCTGATAACTCCTACTTAACGTAGAATAATGTAGTAATTCCTTACAATACAGGGTGACTGGTGAATTACTATCGATACTTGAGGACGTGATATTTGACGATCATATATGACAAAATAAAAATTAATATAACATAAATATTAATAAACTTCTAAGTAAAGTTAACCAAAAGTTATGTAATTAATTACGCATCGTGTGAAAACCCTACAGATTAGGTACACACACACTCACACACACGCGTGCGGCGGCGTGCTGATACAACACCACGCACGCCGCACGCGTCCACACTTGGAACACTTGGAACGTGTCTACACTTTATTTATTTGTACGGAAATTTGGTCAAAAATTAAGTACCTATTTTTTTTACATAATTCGAATGAGAATCATGTACCGAGTATTCTCCTTAAATATTGATAGTAATTCACCAGTCACCCTGTATAGCTCTTGGTCCTTTTTCATTTCTAGTTTTAGAAATAATTACTCAGAAGATATGGACCTAAAGCTTTGCAAATTAGTACTTGTATTTTTAAGCCTTTAGAAACTCTTTATATGAATGAATAGCGAAGATTGACAAGCTGTCATGTGTAGAATAATATTGAGGATAATTGATAAGAAGAATTAAGATTGCTGTACGGTAATTATTGTAATACTTTAGGCCCTAAGGAAACAAAAGTTCTCCTCAAACATGGTTTGTGTCAATTCTCCTTTAATCTTTCTCTAAACTGTGAACGTAGGCATTATTAATTAACCAAAATAATGTACAAATTAATATTTTGTATCTAAATTATAATAACGATTTTCACAGGCCCTGGAATTAAATTGGTGGGAGTATCTTTTAATAGCACTGAGTGCATTCATCGGCTGTTTATTTTTAAATTATTTTGTGAAAGTAATTAACGGTAATTGTGTGTATTTCTGTTTAATTTCATTTTAATTATTAAGTATGAATTAAAAATAATTATAATTATAATTTTAAGCCTAAAGCAGATCTAAAATAGAATAAAGCTTTTATTTTGGATAAATATAAAAAAATTGTTTTAAAAGTAGTTCGTACATGTAAATGAAGTTAAAGCTAATTTTGTTAGACTCCATACTTTAATAATTCTATTATCAATATCTGTTACAGAAACTCGAATCGAAGAAAGATTGATCAGACTACAGCAGAAACATTCAACAAATCGAGCAACACAAGTACAGGAACCGTTTCCATTGGAACAAATATTATTAGAAGACAAACCGTCTATTAACTTGACTGAATCAAGGTCTATTGAGTTCATTAAAGAAGAACAACATAAAACTAACTTGGATATTACTTCCAGACGACTAATGGAAACACCTATTCAAAAATCTAATTTAAAATATTTAGACACTACTAGTCGTAACAATATAAAGATTAATGGTTTCGATAAAATAAGCGATATTTCACAAGAAATAAATAATATTAACTCTTCCAGAAACGAACTTCTAGATAACCAGAACGACGACGATGTCAGGAAGATGATGACTGATCTTCTTGAAGATATTTTAAAAAATCTGAAGTAATAAGTCCATATAGATTTTATATTACACTTTATTCTAAACATGACTTATAAGCTTAAAGGCTATTATAAGAATGTAATTATACTATTAACTAATAAAAATACTTTAGAAAATGAAATTCGGCTCGTTTATTCAATTAGTATGTTAAAATCTAAATGTATTTTATCATCTAGTAACACCATCAGTTGTATAACTTGCATGGCGAAAATCTAAGCAGTTAAGGAGATATATGAGTTTTCGTTTTTATTAAAGATACCATAATACACACGCCAATGACTATTATTCGGCGGCTTAATACTAAGTTACTTATCAAATATCTATTTGATGTCTTTTCCAAAAATAAATTATATTTGATTCCTTTACGGCGTTTACAAGGTACATCAATGAACTCCTTCAGCAATATTGCTTTTAAATTATTCTCTCCACTCCTCTCCTATTTATAAAGCAGTGTTAGAAAAATATAGACATACTTGAGCCTAAATATAATACACAGAAAAAAAACATAATACTGTTACTTTGAGCCTTTCTCTTTTTAATAGGCTAGGCTAAATTTAATGTTTTAGTCCTTTTAGACGTTTAGACGTTTTAAATTAATAATCTACCAAACCACCGTCAACTGTCAAATGCCACTGTCAATGTCCAAATTACACTTTACAGTGCCTTCCGTGCGGCGGCTTTATTTTGTTTATAATTTGTACATGTACAGCACAAAAAGAAGAAACATAGTTATATTAATTATAATAACTACTATTATGAAATATTATTAGTTAAAAACGATAAAGAATGACGTCCATTATTAAATTCCACTGCCTCTCAGGGGCCGGAGACGAATCTCCTCCTTGCTACGTGTTGCAAGTGGATGAATTTAAATTTCTCTTGGACTGTGGATGGGATGAGAAATTTGATATGGATTTTATAAAAGAACTTAAAAGGTACATTTAAGATATAGCTATTAGCGTACTATATTGCCCACAAAAAGCACAATTTTTATGATTTAGTTTTGTGATTTAAATTTTATGTAAATAATAAGGTTTTAATATAGTTTTTTTTTTTATTTCAGACATGTCAACTCAATAGATGCAGTCTTACTATCACACTCCGATCCCCTTCATCTTGGAGCATTACCTTATGCTGTCGGACAACTCGGTTTAAACTGTCCCATATACGCCACCCTCCCAATATACAAGATGGGCCAAATGTTCATGTATGATCTCTACCAATCGCATAAGAATGTGTCCGAGTTTGATCTATTCACATTAGATGATGTGGATACAGCATTTGATAGAATCACGCAACTCAAATACAATCAGAGTGTTGATATGAAAGGTAAGTGTAGTATTTCATAAATATATTAACTTTGTCATGTATGTATTGTGCTAAGGAGCAAACTGAATGACAGTAACTAATATATTAAAGTAATCTACCTACATTACAATGACATCATATTATTTTAACTATACCAAGCAAGCATAACTAACACATAACAGTAAGAATAGAAGCTCAAGTATTAAATAGGAAATTAAACATATTATATATATAAGGATTGTAGAGACAGCCGTTTATTGAGAAGTGGAGACTAAAATCTGCATCACAAATATTGTCAATGGTATATGTAAGGCTGATTCTATTGTGTTAAAACTTAATTAATTTCAATTAATATTTATTACTTAACTAATTATTTTAATATCATATACAAAAAAAATCTAAAAAATACATTAAATATATTTCTATTAATATATTACTTTTTTTATTTAATGTATTTTTATATTACTATTTGCATTTATTATATTCTTTGTGTATATATATACTTTATTCATTACTTATACCAACTCCGCTACAACTTTATCTAAATACTTTGCTATCATCAATATTAAGACATTATTTGGTAACGCTAATGCTAAACCACCACCCTTTCACAAACGATTGACATGAAGTAGTCTTTAATGGCTGTATTTCTTCCGAAAAGTGAAAAAACCGGTTGCCCTTTCTCTTTTCCCCCAATTACCTCTCTCTCTCGCACAATCAAAGTCAGCAACGCAACCACAACATCGCTACCTTCCATCAAGTAGGCTGCCTGCTTATTTGCTGTCTTTGATATAAGAATATAATAATTCTCTATTCACAGGTAAAGGTTTAGGCCTTCGTATAACTCCACTGCCAGCCGGGCATCTCCTGGGCGGTACCGTATGGCGTATAGCAGCCCCAGGGGAAGAAGATATTGTATACGCACCCGACTTCAACCATAAAAAGGAGCGGCATCTGAATGGATGTGAGATTGAGAAGATTATGAGGCCTTCATTACTGCTGCTCGGGGCTATGAATGCTGATTACGTGCAGCAGAGACGGCGGCTGAGAGACGAAAAACTTATGAGTGAGTTACACCTAGAAATAGTATAATATTCTTAGGTACAGTTGATATAAGGTACAGTTAACATCAACATTTACAACACAATGTGTGGACATCGGATCGGATTAAAAGATATTCATTTAAAACTGACTTTTTGATTTCGTCTGCGTTACTTTCAAAATAAGAAATGTATAGCTGACCAGGCGAACACTGTTCCTCGTTAAAGTCAGTAAATTAGAAGTTTTTGGATTTTATAAATTCTTTTTTCGATTGCATGAAAAGTCCTATGTCTATGTCCTAAGTCCTATCTTTCCACCAATTTTCACCATAATCAGTAAAGCCGTTCTTAAGTTATAAATAGTGTAACTAACTACTTTCTTTTATGTATAAAGATAAAGAAAAAGAAATAGCAAATTATCAAGAAAACACTAAACGAATATATCTGTTCATACACTGTAGATATGAAAGGCTTTGTTCCAAATCATAAACTATAATATCATACACAAATAGCCTATAAATATAGTTTGTTTATCCCTACTAATATTATGAATGCGAAAATAACTCTGTCTGTCTGTCTGTTACGCTTTCACGTCTAAACCGCTGAACTGATTTTAATGAAATTTGGTACAGAGATAGAGTTGACCTTGAGAGAGAACATAGGATAGTTTTTATCTCAGACTTTTGAAAGGTTCTCTTGGAAACGCGATATAACCGAACTCCACGCGGGCGGAAAGCTAGTCTCTTATATATGATTTTATTTTCCAGCCACAATCCTTAGTACGCTTCGAGGTGGTGGTTCTGTATTAGTGTGTACGGATACAGCGGGCCGGGTCCTAGAGCTAGCTCATATGTTGGATCAACTATGGAGGAACAAGGATTCCGGTCTCGTTGCATACTCACTATTGTTGTTGTCAAACGTCAGCTATAATGTTGTTGAGTTTGCTAAGTCACAGGTATGGGGTACAACATACAAAATATATAACACAATAATGAAATTATTTATTAATTAAATGCTAGTCTTAAATGATTTTATTAGGAATTTTTTTTTGGTAATAAATTAATATAGTAAAATAAATGACCTTGAAATTATATTTCTAACCAAAACTTGTAACAATTTTTCATTGATTGTAAGGAAGGACTAAGAAAATATCTCATTAGAATTCTGTAATTATATTATTTACGAGTAATATTCTATTACTATGTATTATAGATCGAATGGATGAGCGACAAATTGACTCGCGCTTTCGAAGGTGCTAGAAGCAATCCTTTCGCGTTGAGGCACCTGCAGCTGTGTCACTCCGTGGTTGAAGTCACACGGACCCCAGGCCCTAAAGTGGTGTTAGCCTCCTTCCCCGATTTAGAGACTGGCTTCGCAAGAGATCTTTTCCTGCAATGGGCACCTAATTCACAGAATTCGATCGTACTAACTGCAAGGTAGGAATATTCAGTTAAAGTGGATCTCCCAAGAAGGAGTAATTTGCTCGCTAAATCTAGATGTTATCCTAAAAAAACCAGCCTTTTTAAACTTTTCTAATTTGAACCTAGAGTGGTGTTTTTTTGTCATATTAGTGATCTAGGATGTGTGATACAAAACGTTTTAATAATACACATTGACAAATACTTCAAACATTCCTGAGCCTTTTCTGTATTAAGTTACGGAAAAAAAACTCGTAACATCAGTTCAAATAACACAACTAAGAAAATAAAACTTTGGTAAGCCAAACAAATGGTAATCTTAAAATTATACACAATTATATGTGTTACCCATTTCATTAAATTCTATGGGGGATTGATTTACATATTTTCCGTTCTCAGAACTTCCCCGGGGACCCTTGCCAGGGACTTGATGGAGAAGGGCGGCGACCGGACCATAGAGATGATTGTGAGGAGACGTGTCCGGCTGGAGGGGGCGGAGCTTGAGGAGTTCATGCAGCAGAGGGTCAAGGTCAAGGACGCGGTCAAGTATGTACACAGACTATACACAGGAGGGGGGAAATAATACTAATAACTAATAAGGCTCTATACACACATGTGACAATACATATCAAGTTATGAGAATACTAAAAGATTAATAAATTTGGGTTTTTAGTACTGGACTGAGCTCTTTATCTGTCTGTGGACTTAACAGTTGTATAACAAAGTTTCGGATTTAAAATTCTATATATAATATACATGTATGTAATTAATGTATGAGCTGACAAAAAATATTTTAATGTATACTAATCAGCAAAATTTAGTGTATCCCAACAATTAAGGAGAAAAGCTTCTGAATTGTCTAAACGCTTATGCTAATGAATGTACTGGCTGACTCCAAATAAATTTATCTTAATATATGCTATATATTCATTGGCAAAACTTTTTGGAAGTCCACAGTTGTGGAGAAAAGTCTCTAAAATATGTGAATTATATTGAAATTTAATAATCTTTTATTCCAGAGAGGAGACCGGTGGCATATCATCAGATTCGGAATCCGAGGGTGAATTGGAGATGTGTGTGGTGACTGGGAGGCATGATATACCGGTGAGGGGGGACGCGAGGCCCGCGGGCTGCTTCAAGAGTAACAAGAGGCACCACGCCATGTACCCCTGTACTGAGGAACGGGCTAGAGCTGATGATTATGGGGAGATTATACGGGTAAATAGAGAATATAGAGGGTGAAATTATGTATGGAGAAATTATATTTATAGGGAGAGAAACTTCTGCATAAAATAATCTGATGACTACGGGGAGATTATACGGGTAAATAGAGAATATACAGCATGAAATTATGTATGGAGAGATTATATTTATAGGGAAAGAAACTTCTGCATAAATTGGTCCTCCAGGTGGTCATAAATTACTGAAAATAACTTACAAGACACTTGTAATAAACAAGAGCAATCATATGGGTAGAATCACATTACATAGTAGGAGTAGCCAATCACATGATCTTCTTCATAAAATGATCTTCCAGGTGATCATAGAAATAGAAATTAGCAGCTCATAGAACACCTGTAATAATTAAAAGTAACCAAGTAGCTGTTCTGTTTTTTATAAGACTGGTTGTTTGAGGTTGGAGACAACAATAGTCTTTACAACTCCGATGTCTGGCAAACGTTAATTGACACTACTTGCCTGCTTTAATATTAATGTATGAAAAAAATTTAAAGGCAAAGATATATTTAAAGTCTATGATCATAATACATATCTTCTATATATATAAAAATGGATTGCTGTTCCTTAGTCTCGCTAAAACTCGAGAACAGCTGAACGGATTTATCTTATCTTAGTCTTGAAATGTTCGTGGAGGTTCAGGTAAGGTATAAAAGCTGACAAAAAATTGATTCATTACTGGGAAAACCATAAAAACAGCCCTTTTCTATTTCCCATACAAACGTTTTTTTGACATTAGATTTGACAACTAACTAATATGTCAATCATTCTGTTCGATTGAACCAGGAGAAACCTGATTATTAATGGCCTCTAAAACGGAATAGAGTTCGCCCAGTCAGCTATACATATATTACTAATGACGAAACTAACGCGGACGAAGTCGCGGGCAAAAACTAGTCTTATATAAAATATTATAATGATCTCATATTTCACTCACATCTGTGAGATTTATATTTCCTATGTCCATCGTATTGTTAGTAACATATAACTAAAGGTCTAATTTTCTTTTCAGCCTGAAGACTACCGGCTGGCGGAGGTTGTGGACGCCGAAGGAGAGATTCGAGACGTGCCGCCTGCTCCCGTACACACGCAGGAACCAGAAGGTACTTTGATATATATTGTATTATTTTTCTTCCTGGCAATTTCCCAATTAAAGCCAGGGTCTGCCTTACATGTTGTTCATAGTTTTGGCTAATTGTTTTTACGACCGGTCGCCTGCCTGACATCAATCCTCTTTGGGAATGCATTAATCAGTGATGTCTAAATACTCTTAGAAAGTACATATGATTCGGAAAAATCACATTGGTACTTTCTCGGGCCAGGGTAGAACCCGCGACCTCGTGCAAGAGAGACGGGCCTTTTACCCACTAGGCCACCACTGACTTCTTAGGATATATATTACATTATTATATAGGAAATACGTGAGAAATCCTACACTTTTCTTATTCCTCCCTTTTCCTTAAGAAGTAAGGTTGGCAAAGCATCCGTAACATCTATGTAGTGGATGTCCATGAGCGACGGTCACTACTGATCATCAAGTGGGCCGTCTACTCGTTTGAACCTTTCACATAAAACAATATACTTATATATTTTTGTATCTATATTAAACTATTGTATGTAGGTACTGATAGACTGAAAAAACTTAATATAAATTTCTAATTAATTAATATAAATTATATCAAAGTTCTACTTTAGGAATCTTATAATTTGATTCACTTAAGAAATACCTGTACACCTATCACATTTGATAGATAAATGTATTTAAATGAAACTAATATTTTCGGATTACGTCGCGTAATTTTATTATTAAAAAAAATACATACTCCCGACGTTTCGGTTACTTTGAACCAACCATGATCACTTGTCAGACGAGACGCATCGTAGTTTTTTTTATAATAAAATAACACATAGTAATCTGAAACCATTAGTCTTGGATCTCATTAAATATACTATATATTCCACAGAGGAGATAACAGAAATCCCAAGTAAGTGTATAACGTCGACCAAGCAGCTTCATGTTAAAGCCAGCATCCAGTACATCGAGCTCGAGGGTCGGTGTGACGGAGAGTCTCTTCTGAGAGTGGTGGCGGCCGCCAAGCCTCGGGCCGTGGTGGCGTTGAGGGCCGGGTCTACTGCACTGGCTACACTCAAGTGAGTTGTATGGAACGACCATATAAGGTGACCTCTGGTTACTATACTGATAAAAGAGGTCTTATATATCTTTATATATATACAAATTTCGTGTCACGTGTTTGTCCGCGATGGACTCCTAAACTACTAAACCGAATTTAAATTTGATTTGCATTCCGTGTGCATTTTGATCCAACTTGAAAGATAGGATAGCTTACATCTCAATTTATAGTCACAATATTATTTTATTGTAAATTATTTGTCTATTAAAGAAAATTATTTGTCATTATTACAATTATCTGTTGACTGAGTTAAGAATTCAATAGATGGCGCTATGTTAAAAATACAAACGTCATATATGAGCGACTATTTAATAATAGCATAACCACCACGTATTAATAATTCTTAGGCTAAGGTATTACCTAAATTTATTTATTAAAAAAACGTAACAGATATTTCTTGATTATAGGGCGATACGAAGTTCGCCGGGTCTTCTAGTATCTGAAATAAAATTAATTCATATTATTTGCCTTTCACCAGATTTCTATATGAAGTTTTTATGATTAATGGCACATATTAACACTAATATTTATTTATGTATTTATAGAAAACACTGTGACAGTGAGGGTATTGAGAAGGTCTTCACACCGAGCCGCGGAGACACAGTTGACGCGACTACCGAGTCTCATATTTACCAGGTAACGTATTTATTACAACTCATACACCAATAGAAGACTAGAAAATTACAATTCGCGTCTACTAATTTGTAAAGAAATGTACTGAAATCGAATTAGATAGAATTCTTTTTTGTACAAAGATTTCCTGACTTTTTTTAAAGTGCACAGACGAGACGAGCACAAATATTAATTTTCAAATCAAAGAATCGGAATTAAAACATCAACTTATTATATCAACTATACTATTTTGTATATTGAAATCGAACATACAATTTACAAAGAATCGGTCGATCCTCATTTAGTTTACATATAAAAGCTGATATACATTGATAAATAATTATTAATAAAACTAATATTTCAGTACATAACTCCTCCTTAATATATATTCCAGGTGAAGTTAACGGACAGTGTAATGTGTGGTCTGTCGTGGCGCTCGGCGGGAGACGCGGAGCTGGCGTGGCTGTCGGCCGTGGTGGCGCAGCCGAGGACCCGCGACACGCCCAGCGGTACGAGAACACCTGCATACACTACACCTGCATATACACTACACCTGCATATACACTACACCTGCATATACACTACACCTGCATATACACTACACCTGCATATATACTACAACTGCATATATACTTTTTTTTTTATGTGAAAGCTGGCAAACGAGCAGACGGCCCACTTGATGGAAGGTGGTTACCGGCGCCCATGGACATCCACAACATAGATGTTGCGGATGCGTTGCCAACCTTGTTTTGTAGGGATAGGGAGGGATGGGAATAAGGAAATGGTAGGAAAGGGTGGGAATAGGGAAAGGGCAACCGGCTCTCTCACTCATCAGACGAAACGCAGCCATTAAGGCTACTTCACGCCGATCTTCTGTGAGAGGGTGGTACTTCCCCGGTCGAGCCAGCCCATGTTCGAGCTGTAGTAACTGACTACAGCTAGGCTCTACCACCTAAGAATACACTACAACTGCATATATACTACAACTGCATATACACTACACCTGCATATACACTACACCTGCATATACACTACACCTGCATATACACTACACCTGCATATATACTACAACTGCATATATACTACAACTGCATATATACTACAACTGCATATATACTACAACTGCATATACACTACACCTGCATATACACTACACCTACATATACACTACACCTGCATATATACTACAACTGCATATATACTACACCTGCATATATACTACACCTGCATATACACTACACCTGCATATACACTACACCTACATATACACTACACCTGCATATACACTACACTTGCATATATACTACAACTGCATATATACTACAACTGCATATACACGACACCTGCATATACACTACACCTGCATATACACTACACCTGCATATACACTACAACTGCATATATACTACAACTGCATATATACTACAACTGCATATACACTACACCTGTATATACAGACGTATTTACTGATGACTCTGTCACCTGTGACTTGATGGTTACAGAGGAAATATTAGTATTCTCAATATACAGTGGCGGCTGTACCTTAACTGCACTCGTGCGCTGAACCACCAATTCAAAAGATTTAAAAATTACAAAATATTACTTCATATTTATTTTTAAATTACCATTTTAATATTTATTTTTTAAACATATAAAAACGTATAAAAAATGATATTTCGTAATTATGGTCAAAAAGTTTGAGCGCTTTACTAAACTCATATCTCGTGCGTTTCGGCGAGTGAACGAGGACTGCTATTACATCTTGTATGAGATAGGAATTAATACGCCTGACGCGTGAAACAACATAGTTTATAGAAATGTACCGAGTAATGAGTCGGTTCTCGAGCGCCGCACGAGCGGCCGAAGATTACGGAGAGCACCCGATGTATGACGAATTGTGCCATGATTGACATCTCGTTATGTTTTGTTGCATTTTCTAATTTTAATATTTTAGTAAAGTGCACCACCGGTTCGATTACCCACCGGCCGCCACTGTCAATATACATATACGAATTAAGCTTGTCTGTAAGACTTACTCTCTGGTAGACACCAGCTATGACCAGGATTTTAATTCAGATAGAAGTTTCACGCAATTCATATACACTTGTTCTTGAGACACATTTTCTTAGCCTATCAGCTCGCATTCACTTATTCTTAAGAGAGATTTTCTCAGCCAAAGTATAGTCGCTAGTTAGAATGTTTTTATTATAAATCAGATACTATGTAGGGCTTTGCTCTTGTGATATTTAGTCCATGAAAAATTAATGTAGTTCCAGGTATTTCTATAGATATTGTATATAATATTGTGTGTTTGTGTACAGAGGAAGTGGCGGACGTGGAGATGATGTCTCTGGAGGCGGCGGAGGGCGTCCCTCACGGCGCGTGGTTCGTCAACAGTGTGCGTCTGTCGGAGCTGCGGGCGGCGCTGGCTCGCTGCGGGCTCGGCGCGGAGTTCAGTGCCGGCGCTCTGGAGTGTTGCAACGGAACCATCGCTATACGACGAGTTAGTGTTGATTGATATACCACTGTTACAAGTGGCGGCATCTGTACCGTACTAGTTATATCATACTGTAAACCTAAGACCCAGTTTCACCAATCATTGTTAAATAAGTAACATCGTGTTAAGGTGTTTGATGCTCTGTTAGATGGATCGGGCGTCCCACCACGCACAAATGTCCGTTTAAATAAATTAACCAGCCACTAATATTAATTCCTGCTCTGGAGCTCCTTCTAATGGCTAACATGACTGTTAATGCATTGTCGAAACTCTATTGTCCAATCACAGCCCTGATTTCTTGTAACCATAGTAACGTCACCTGTTTTGTCAGTTTCGACAATTTCCTTGTACTTATTAATAAAGTGAATTAAAAATTCATTTCCTATCATGATTTTGCCTCAGGCTTTTTTATAACATTGCAAATTAAATTTTCTTTTTATCTCTTATAATTTGAACACAATTTATGCCTATATTTATAAAATAATAATAAATAGCACAATTTATTGACAACCCGATTTTGACAGGTTACACCTAGTAAATTGAAAAGAAAGCTTTTTGTGTGCCACATGAATGCAACCAACGATATATAAAATTTGGGCGCATTACCTAACAAGTGACGTATCGAGAGATATATACGATCAAAGTATGAAGTGGTGCGTCGTGGCAAACGTGCCGTGTTAAACGCTTTAGTTTCCATTTGGTCGTCTAACAAGAACGAATAATTTGGTAGTCGGTCATTTGACATGACGTTTAATAATGCGTTGTTAATTTGTCATCGTGCGACGTAAATATTTTAACAGATATTTATAATTTTGAAGGCTGGTTATTAAATGCTATGATTCGATTAAACAAACAATGATTGGTGAAACTGGGTCTTAGAATTATTTTTATGACTGATTAATTATAATTATAATTATAATTACTGGAGGCCTAGTGGTTAGAGGGCTCGCCTCTCGTTGCCGAGGGCGCGGGTTTAAACCTGGCAAGTACCAATGTGATTTTTCAGAGTCATATGTACTTTCTGAGAGTATTTGTGTGGATACCACTGACATACGGTGAAGGAAAACATCGTGAGGAAACCAGGACTTATAGTTTCAAAATTATAAGTTTGAAATCACCAACCCGTCTTGAGCAAGCGTGGTGATCAATGCTCAAACCTTCTCCATGTGAGAAAGAGGCCTTTGCTCAGGAGTGGGCTCTGTTAGGCTGAGGACTATAATTATAATATTGAACCATTGTAATTTTGTAATGGCAACATTTAGTATCGACTTGTATTTGGAAACTTTAGCCATTTTGTAAGACGTTACTGTAAGTAACGCTGAACATTGAAAAAACAAATCTGAAACTGTACCTCGAACTCAATTGTATTAATGATAAAAGTGATGTTGTAAATTCAGTAATAACATTTCAGTTTGTAATGTTTCATTCAGTAATGTTTCCTAATTATAGGATAAATTTTTTAAAAATCTATACCTTACTAAACTTACAGGTTATATAATTTATCGGAAAATTTTTTTCAACAGCTTATTGATTTATTATCCAAGTCAAATAAAAATATTCTTTACTTATATCTTACACTATATGATAAGACAATCTTTTTGATCCACTAATTTATATGAGTACAAATCAATTTGTCAGATCAACAAAGTTTTGTAACGAGTCACTTTTATTACTACACCGTATTGTTATCTGTAACACTAGTTTAATCCCCTTACTTTTCTTATTCCAGTTGGAGAATGGTCGCGTCGCTCTCGAGGGAGTGCTCTCTGAAGAATATTTCAAAGTGCGGGAACTTTTGTACGATCAGTTCGCTATAGTGTAGATTTAAGACTATTGTAAAAACAATTAAATACTTTTAGCATACTAATTCGTTATTTTTTTTAAATGAGTGTCTATTATTTACTGATTGGAGAATTAATATTCCATCTTTGTCATATTTTTTATAAGTCATATTTTTTAATATGACGGAAGCACTGGTTAAAACAAGAATAAGGATTTAAACAAATAAATAATGTATTTTAGTGTCTTAATATAAAGATAAATAAATTAAAAATCTCATCAAAATTTTATAATTTATTTCACAATCGTCGAGACCGATTTATAGTAACATCTTGTAAACAAATAAACATACGATTCATTCAATACAGTATGAGACCGGAGACGGTACCTAATAAAAGAATTTGACATTACTATTGAGATTTATATCCAACAAAAAAAAAAACAAACTAACATAATCACTTTACTGATAGTAAATCAATAATTGCAGTTGAATTCATTCTTCTAAATCTCAATAGTAATATCAAAAGGAAGCATAATAAAAAATGAAAACTTAAAATCTAATCTGGCACATCTCACATTTGTACATGTATCACACCCAACGCTGCAACAGCGGTTATATTACAACTATAAATAACTCCATATTCTTAACATAAGAACAAATACAGGCGAACCACCGTCACTCACCGGTACGGATAATAAACGATAACATAGTTAAATGCACGACTTCACTTCACATAGACTGTGATAAAACAACCATTCTGACATACAGTTTGAAGTGTCAACGATCAGTAACTTAGTACAAGTTAACGATGAACTGAACACGGACAGTTAAACGTATTTTGCTTAGTAACTTAACAGTACGATGTGCGATGATTCATGAATGGTATACTATCAACTGTCCGTGCACAGTCTGGCGTTGTGAACGAGTGGTAAGGCTAAAATAGTATCTGAAATATCACATAATTGACGATCATATGTTATTTTATTGCATCACAAAGTACAATCATAAAGTAAACGGTAAAAAAAAACAATTCATAGTCTTATTCTACGATGGTTCGGGCTGGGGGACGAGCGGAAATTACGTCATAGCTTGTACGATGAGAACCGGAAACAGTTAGCGGACAAGTTTGGAACTTACAAAAATGATATTATATGGTAACAGTATTTGAGGTATTCATTATTAATACCGTTCCACTTTCATAATAAAATAACTCTCTGTAACAATCCAAAAAAATATGTCTATATGGATGAGATATATATCTGGGTATATAATAATAAGTGGAACAGCTCTAAAAATAGATAGCTCTATAGTACTATTTATGATTATGATTTAAAATAACTGTCTATAGTGATACTTAACATACGGACGAAAAACCATAGAGCTTCTATTTTTTTTTAAACTCTATGATTTTTCGTGGAATAGAAGCGGACTGCCAAACGTGCAACCTCGCACCGACTATAGTGTAAAACTTACCACGTGTTTAAAATAAAAGCCGAATACGGCCGACCAATAGAAAACATGTCGATTCAGAGGCGTGGAAGAAATAAACTACTGAGATATAAAAGAAAAACCGCGACTACAAAACGCCCGCTTCTGTAGATCAATTAAAATTTCATAAAAGCCGTCACAGAAGTCGACCGGTGCCAGCCGCGTCAAATCCCTAACGGTATACATCGAGCACATAATCTCAAAACATCACCATTAACCTACATATAATTTTAGTATTATACAAAAATAGTAACAAGTTTTGTACTAGATCCTTCCATTTTGTACATATGTCGCGTGTCACAAACATTCGCCAGCTCACAGCCAGACAGACGGACGACAGAACTATATACACATCGCGGACCGCTAAATGCAGACGGAAACGGAAACGAAACGTGCCCGGGCGTCATACAGGAGTCGAACTGAGAGTAAGGTACAGGCTTCAAGGGATCACAACCGAGGGTGAGGGTTTACCGCAGGCAGGCCTCCAGCATCTCCACGAACAGCTTGTTCATGGGCGCGCGGCGCTCGCGGTGCACGCCCGCCCAGAAGCGACGCACGGCCACGTCCGCCACACGCAGCGCCGGCAGCACCAGCAGCAGCTGCTGCAGGGACGCGTTGGCGTTGTACGGCCTGCACACACACACACATTATATATAACAAGCAGTTGGACTAACATAGGTGTACGGTCTGGAACACACACACACACAGACACACTTAATATATAAGGAGCAGTAAGACTACCATAGTGTTTGAGAGACTTGGATTCAAACAAGGAGCATCATCTCCCTGATAAATATTGAAGGATTCGACAACTTTGATAGACGCCAAGTTTGATTTGTGTTCAGAGAATATACTCATAGCATCAAATGTAATAGGACATATAAAGAACCTAAAACAGGAAAAAACATCTATAATAATAAGCTCAAAACCTAATAGTATCATATGCTAACCTCAAGGCGGACACGGCGTCGTTGAGTGCGGCTAATATAGCGTCCCTAAACCGTTTGAGGGCCGCGTGCTCATCTATACGAGCCTCGGAGTTAGCTAACGCGAGCGCCTTCAGCAGGTAGCACTCTTCACGCTGGGCGGACGCACGCTCCAGGCGACGGGTCACGCCTGCCACCTACAACATATTATACACAATAAGATAGAGCCACAACATATTTTAATCATCCAATTCCTAAATTAAGATACAAAAATTCCATAGTGACTTACAACTTGCAAAAATTATAAATCATAACGGTATGTTTCGCATGCGAGACAAAACATTCCGACAAATGAGAACAAATTCAAAACTTAAAGTCCATTTCTCGTGGGTGTGTCGCCTGCTCACGTGTATTTGTGTATGTGTGTGTGTTTCGTCTGCTCACGTGTATTTGTGTATGTGTGTGTGTTTCGTCTGCTCACGTGTATTTGCAAGTGTGCGTGTCGCCTGCCCGTGTGTGTGTCGCCTACTCACGTGTATGTGTATGTGTGTGTGTATCGCTTGCTCGTGTCTTTGTGTGTGTGTGTGTGTGTGCGTGTGTTCTCTTAACCTGTAGGTATAGGTCGTGAGCGCCGAGGTCCCTGGCCTGCTGTTCGTCGAGCGCCAGGTCCGCCGCGAACCTCAGCCTTAGCGCTCCGCCCGCGGACATGGACCTGTAGGCGACCATCAGACTCAACATCTCCGCCCACGTGCTCTGGAGGAGACGCATCTGAGGATAACATAAACACATTAGTAGAATTACTACTGAAACAATAATTTAAATTAAAAAAAACTATCATGTTATCATGTATAATATGTAAGTCATATTGTGAAAGATTATGTAAAAAAAAATGTATCTGTCTAAAACGCTCACAACTAAATTAGTACGTAATATTTTGTTTTGTTGTCTCATTAAGTGAAATATAATTACTTTTTAGGAATAAATGTCTTTAACCACCCATTTATATGAATCTTGACTTCTTTAAGTATCAACAAAAGTGGTTCCGAGCTAAAGTTAGAAAAAAAGATATGAAACTTTAGTTAAGTACCATATGCCGTAAATAAAATAGTATAACTTGTAGTATAACCACAGTAATATTGCCAAAGTTTATTTCGATAAAACTAAGTATCCGCAGTATCTAGCATAACCCGTAGTTAGTGTCACCCGTAAGGTGAATCCATCGTTGCTGAAAGGTTTCGTCCCATACATATTATATTCTAGTTATTCATATAGTATATGTTCTAACCTGATCATTGAGCGCGAGGTCAGTGAACCCCGGTATCTGTTTGGCCCAGCCGATCACCCCCACCAGTTCTCTGTCGTAGATGTCCGCGAGCAGCGCCAGCGTGCGAGCTTGGGGCTCCGTCACGCCCGCCGGTACTGATCCGCACGATAATAACTCGGGCTCGTATGACGTTAGGGCTTCAAGGACCTGGGGAGAAGATTATTATATATATAATTCTCGTATCACAATATTCGTTCCCGTGCTCCTCGGAAACGGCTTGACCGATTCTCATGAAATTTTATGAGCATATTGAGTAAGTCTGAGCATCGGCCAACATCAATTTTTTTATTTATTTGGACGAAAGGTTTTGTTTAAATTTTTTTGATGATATGGTATAAAAAATACATACAACCCAAAATTTTTATCTCCAACCAATACTTTTGATATGGCAAAACAACGTTTCCCGGGTAACCTAGTTATATGATATACATATAAGAATAATATAAAAGAAAACGAATATACTGCTACATAATAAATAGTATGTACATATCAATTGTGACTTGTTGGTGTTAACAAATAATACGAATATCAACATGGTATGTATAATTTTTTGACTTCATATATTTTTTTAAGATAAATAAACTCGAATATTAAAATGTGTGTATGTGTGTACAACATCGAATCTGAATATATTTAATCTATTTAAAACTAAAAGTTACTTCAAAATAATTAGAACTTATAACAGGTGTATAAAGTGACATTCAATTATAAATTAATCCAATAAATTTCCCAAATATCAAGTAATTTTCTTTCAAACTAATAACATTAATATTAAATATTAATAGTACTTATATTTACAATAGATTAAAAATAAAACAATTCCGTATACATTTAATTTAACCTTATAATATACTAGCTTTCCGCCCGCAGCTTCGCCGCGTGGAGTTCGGTTATATCGCGTTTCCAAGAGAACCTTTCAAAAGTCTGGGATAAAAACTATCCTATGTTCTTTCTCAAGGTCAACTCTATCTCTGTACCGAATTTCATTAAAATCAGTTCAGTGGTTTAGGCGTGAAAGCGTAGCAGACAGACAGACAGACAGACAGACAGACAGACAGACAGAGTTACTTTCGCATTTATAATATTAGTAGGGATGATTGTTGTGCATAAATCATTTGCCACGTCTCAAGGCCGGGCGGGTTTTTTGTTAAGTATTTGGAATGCGAAATGCATCTCGATTGTATTCAATCATGTTTTATACATATATATTTATTTATAACAGATATTATTATTTTTATATTAAGTTTTAATTAATAATTATATCAGTAATATATAAAACTACAATATTTGTAAAGTAGAATCATTTTTTATATGCATAATTTGTGTGTCAATCAATATAGTACTAAATCTATAGAAAGATCAATCGTCTTACAATAATACAATAGTTCAAGGCCTTTAGTTTGACCATATGAAAACATTATACAAAAAATACTGAGTGCTATATTAGAATTTATTCAACAATATTTGATCAATACTTTTAAAGCTATGGACATTAAATTGTATTTAAAGAGGCTGTATATATAATACTAGTTCTTGCCAGCGGCTTTTCTTTTTTCGCATTTCAAATATTTTCGTACTTAATTCTAATTATAGAACGTCCGATTGATGGTAACAAACAGGATGGCTATTCCAGAAAAATATTATTATGGATAAAATAAAAATGGAACTATCTTATTGGTTCAGGCTTCATGAGACATATACAGGGTGACTGGTGAATTACTATCAATACTTGAGGACGTGATATTTGACGACCATATATGACAAAATAAAAATTAATATAACATAAATATTAATAAACTTCTAAGTAAAGTTAACCAAAAGTTATGTAATTGATTACGCATCGTGGGAACACCCTACAGATTAGGTATACACACACACACACACGCGTGCGGCGGCGTGCTGATACAACACCACGCCGCCGCACGCGTCCACACTTGGAACACTTGGAACGTGTCCACACTTTATTTATTTATACGGATTTTGGTCAAAAATTAACTACCTATTTTTTTACATAATTCGATTGAAAATCATGTACCGAGTATTCTCCTTAAATATTGATAGTAATTCACCAGTCACCCTGTATACTTATTATGAGACAAATTTGGCCAAAAACACTTTATTTTCAATTTCCCTTCATCTAGTGAACTCGTTCATCTCAACTGTACAACACTGGGCAATGACTAATTCTATTAAATTATAAAAGCAAATATATGCTTCATAGTGTTCCGTACAGATGTACCTATGTTACTCATTCACGAAAAAAGTATTGAACGTATATTAATTAAACTTCCTCATAGTATAACTAACACAGCAGTTAAGAATGTATGCTACAAATATTGAGAAATTATATTTATAAAGTCACGTGACACAGATGTCGCCACCATTGTGTTACCATATCACACATTCGTTATATACAAAGCTAGTTTTCAAATCGTATATAGTGTCTGGTAGGAACAGTACATTTAAATGAAACTAATTATTTTCGCATATACTACGCGATTTTTATTAAAAATAAACATACTCCCGACGTTTTGGCTATTTAACAACAACCGTTATCACGGACAGACTAGATGTAATCTCCGAGTACATCCGAAAAATATTAGTTCAATTTAAATAAGACTCGCGAAAATCTTAGATCTCATTACAGTTAGTAGTTAGTACACTCCAAGTTCCTCATCAGTGTATCCTTACCTTTATATCATCCAGCGCGGGTCTGTGCTGCCCGGTGGCCGCGTGCTCCCCCCTCCTGTACTTCTGCCTCCCGCCCCTCACTCTGTCCAGCCTCACCCCCTCCCTCAACATGCCCGTCCTCAGGCACTTTCTGAACCTGCACGCCTGGCACGCCTTCCGTCTCCTCTTGTTTATCTCACACTCGTTAGCCGCTGGGCACGTGTACTCTATGTTGCCCTGGAAATTTAAATGGTTATGATATAGTAGATTTTGCCTGCGACTCTGTTTGATTGAGTCAGAATTAGATGTATAGTTGACCTGTAAAACTGTTTCGCTTCAGAGGCAGGAAATAAACAGATTGCTTTTTTGTCAAACTAGTTGATAAATTGCCTATGTCCGTCTCCTGGTTCTAAGCAAACTCCTCACAATTTTATAACCAGATCCGTACAGCCGTTCTTGAGTTATAAATAATGTGACTAACATGACTTTCTTTTATATATATAGATATAGTGATTTTTCTACCAAATGGTCTATGATATAGTCTCGATGTTGAACATTGGTCCAACCTGTATAGTCCGTTTGAAGAATGCCTTGCAAGCCTCGCAGCTGGCGACTCCATAATGGAAGCCCGAGGCGATGTCTCCACAGACGAGGCAGAGTCTCCGGGGCGCGTCGTCATCTCGGGCTCCGCTGGCGGCCGCGGCTGTGGTCGAGGAGCAATGCTGTTGTTCAGGGCTCGTGTTCCCGACCACACCAGCCTCGCCTGGCGACACGCAGAACCTGGCTTCCTCTTTAGGTTCCAATTCCAGCTGGAAGATTATTTCACATATAATTATATAAATAACTTTATTCTCTAGAGCTGTTTCCGTTTTCAGATGAACAACTTATTAAACGATACGATAAAAATATGTATAATATCAAATAAAATAAAAAGTGAACTTCTTTTATCAAAGGTAGGAACAGTAAATGTCCAGGTGTTCCAGGTGTTGACTCACATTGCATGTCTCCAACATCTGCATCGGCCTGTGGTGCTCCGTGGGCGAGTACTGTGCCGGCGGCTCCACCTCCTGCTTCACCCGCCTCAGTATAGACTCGCCGCTCACAGCTGACATCATTTGAACCTGGAACCAGAAACGATATCTCTTCTATATCTTTGATACAGCTATCTTCTTCTACCTGGCAATTTCCCAGCTTTAGCCAGGGTCTGCCTTACATGTTATGAATAATTTTGGCTAATTGTTATTACGACCGGCCGCCTGCCTGACATCAACCCTCTTTGGGAATGCATTAAACAGTGATATCTCAGAAAAATCACATTCAGGTACTTGCCAGGGCCAGGATCGAACCCGCGCCCTCGAGCATGAGAGGCGGGCCTTTTAACCACTAGGCCATCGCTGACTTTATACAGCTTATCTTTTAACATACTGATCTTTTATACAGCTATATATCAATGAAACTCCTTAAAGGTTGATACGAAACCTCCTTGGTATTAAGCTTTTCATTTTTTTTTTATTATTGGAGCAGTTCGCTTTGATTATAACTTTTTTTTGGAAATAATTTGAAAATAATAATGAATAGCCATTAATTTTCTTTTACTATAAAATTAAATCACATTTTGGACTATGCTTACAAGTTAGTGCTAAATAATATTTGATATTAAAATTTAAAACGTATGAAAACCAAAATGCTATTATTTCGAGTAAAATTTTAAATGAAAATGTACATATGATCTAAAAAAAAAACAATGTGTGATTAATTTAGTAAAAAGATTATGCAAAGAAATATTCATCAAATAGAAGAAAAATAAACGCTTTTATTTTGTAAACTTATAGCTAAAATGTATACCTACCTACCTACTTAAATATTATAAAGATTATAAAGAATTATAAAGAAACATTCGAAAAAAATAGAATTTTCCTAGTATTGAATATCCATATTATGCAAGTAATTCACATTACATAATATTAAACATACTTATATTAAAACAAAGACATATAGGTACATCATCATTGATACGAGAAAAAATATATTTAAAAATATTATATTAAAAAACCAACTTATGGTTCATTAACAAAAATTTTGTATGAAAAACGATATAAATAACTCGAGTACCTACATACTTAATTAACAAAACATAATTAAAATAAGCGGACTCGAAAACTTCGTACAACGATAACGTGATGCGAAACTAAAGAATAACACATTTTATAACAAGATAAACACATATAGGTCATCGAGAATTATTGTTAGATAAAAAAATATATATACTTCTCAGATAGCGAAAAAACATATACTTTTTATCTATAAACGACAAATATCTCAAGGATGCCGTCAGAGTTCAACGTACTCCTGACATTGCCGATTATATGATAAAAAATAATAATAAATATAGTGACGTCATCGACATGTATCAAACAAAGCAATCAGAGACCCAATTTAATATTTCGTAATTTTTATACATTTTATAAAAATTATAATACATTTTGAGATCGTTGTAAACGAGATTTCATTTCAAATTGATTGAATGTAAGACGAAAACTGACCTATGTAGACTTTTTTACTTGATATACTTATAAAAAAGATATATTATATATATAGGCTATGTATTTATATATAATATGTCTATTATGTATCGTATAGCGTGTTTTTGGTTCGGTATAGTGCGAGCCTATCCCAACGTCGGCTCGGTTGGTCGCCGAACGGATTTCCATTTATCTACGAAGGTGATTCCGCGGACGTACGGTCGATGAACCACACATATTATTATGAATATCTATTTTGCGCCACAACACACCGAAATTCTCGTTCTTACGCGATTTATAACGATCTCAAGGTCTCCGCTTGGAGTGCTCTTTTTTTTGATCATCGACCGGCCAACGAAATTATGTGAGCGTTTTAAATATGTATAATCAAAATACCGACGTCTTGACGGAAATGACGTATGTCATAATAATATTGAAATTTCTAACATATTTAGAATTCATATATGTTTTAATTGTAACATATAACATATAGTTTTAATCAATAATAATTTATCTGTGATTGAATCATGATTGAAAGGCTATATCCAACTCCAGTTCGAAGCAAAAAGCGCGACCTCCAAAACGACTACCTCAATTTAAAATGGTTTAAGAACAAATAATAACACTCCTTAGTAACATAGTTGGATAAAAAATTCAAAAATCCATTATAAATATCTGTGACGCGGTAAAAAAACACTTACATTTCATTCCTCGTCAAACAAAAGACATACGATAAATTCTCATACGAATTACATATAATATGCAAAGTTATTTAAATTAATACAAATCAACTCGTACTGCGATAGTGAAAAACAATGTACGTACGAATAATTTTCTATTTACAACGAATTTGGCTACAGGAATGAAAACATTATCTATCTCTTTCTTTCTCTTTCTGTCCCTTTCCTTCTTTCAGTTATTATTTCCTCATAGATTACGCCAAAGAAATTTTTTCGTGGACGTAACAAAAGCAGATAGTAGATACCTATTGAACATGACCTTGCACTATTGTAAGCCATTAGCGACAACTACAAGTAGCTTTACTTACATCCGTACGATAAAAATATATACGAAACGAAATATAACACTTTAAATCTATATAAATAAATAAAATAACTACTTCCTACTGAATTCATATATGTATGTAGATGCAAACGTTGTGCATATAAGAAAATAACGATTTTTTGTCAGTCTGTTTTTAGGTCCAATCTCTGAAATATCTGTGGATAGCCTATTAAATACGCTGTTACTAAGCTACAATGTTTTATAAATTTTATCACTATATTGATTAATAACCATTCCGCGCGCATGAAGTCGCGTGCAGCACTAGTTAATAGTAAAATGTTTTACGTACAAGCTAGCACTCCGCGCCTCCCGGACCTACCTCAAGACATATAGAAATGTTTGCGTATTTTTCCGTCCGTTATCGAAAAAACATTTTTTTTTATCTTGTAGCCGAGTTGACGATATCGCTAATATTTAGTACAAATTTATGCTTAAATTTTTAAAACATACTTTATCCTACATATAATATAGCTTAAAATAGAACATGACATTATTTTTAATATAAATTTTAGTTTTTATACAGCTATTGTTGTCAGAAACCAGTTTCCATAGGATACCGAACGTCTAGCTTTCTCTATTTCTGAACCAATTACGCATTTCAGTCATAAAACGTAATCGATTGACAGACCCACTTTCACTTATAAACATCGCGTGCGCCCGGGTTCCCGCCCACTGAGCATACGAAAATATTTTATGACAGTGACAGCTCAACTTTTTTTTAAATTCTTAAACTCAAACAAAATAAATAATACCTATATGTACTACATGAGATATTAATATTAATCGAACAATTTTATTAGCCTTAATAGTAGAACGGTATAATTTAATACGGAATGCATACAATCTAAAAGAAAACCCGATAGCATACAACTATTCTCGGAAGACTATTTAAAAAACATTATTCACGAAGCTACATCCGAAATCTAACATCGGAATATATAATTATATTGCACATTGAAACCTTCAACGTTTTTAGCATCACTCGTTTTTTTTCTATCAAAATATAATTTGAAATTATGACAGAATGATTTATATTACTGTACCGTAATTATAGGGAATCTAGATTCTAAGAGAGCCTTAAGTTATAATGGCTAGATTTTATTTAGAGTCTAGACTAAAACCGGTTCCGGCCAGGTATCCTAGACGTGTTATAATTCGAAGTCAATTTGCGTGTGGTCTGCTTCCAAGGCCAGCATTACATATTCGCCGACAGCCGCCTCGCAAGCGATGACTTCACTAACACAATTTTATCAGCTACACCACAGCTCAACAATAGACACTGTTCAATAAGCTTGTATACCTAAACGATATATACATTTTATATAGAGTATCTTTTTTCAACAGACGTGAAATTTATAATTTTTTCATTAGTACAAAATCATTGGTAATATAACGTCGATTAATACATTTAATATGACAAAATACTAAACATATTTTTTGTACATTATTGATAACTAAAATTAAATTGATCGATATTCTAAACCTAACAATATAGCTATAGAACGGACAGAAACAAGCATATGTCATATATTTATTAATATATTACAACATCCTTGAAAGCATCAAGTGTAGCTATACGTGACTTGGTAAAAAAATAATGATATTGGATCCATCATAGAGACGATGTAACGCTAGAAACGCCGTAACTATGTATGGGTAGGTCAGGTATGTACGCCTACAGAGTTTGGAGCGGACATATTCGGCAGGAGGTAAAAATAAATAGTGGGGGCGCGACTGGTTTAGGAGTAGGGGTCGCGGGCCGGGGCGAGGGGGGGGGTGTCGGGGGGAGGGGGCGCGCGTCTAGACTGCGGCCTTGACCGCGCCTGTTTCCGCGCGTTCGAGGTCGCCTCCACTCGCAGCCTATAGACCGACTGAGGGGAGACTCAACAGTGACTTACTGTTCCTATAAAGTATAATGGGTATAGGATACTATGACATTATCATAAAAACTTAACACCTATATGAAAACAGGATATCGATTATAAGAAATACTATACATCGATCTGAATATAAACATTTATCTGATAAATTATTGAAGCGAAACGATCGCGAAGAAAGACGATAAAAATTAGCTAGAACATGCGTCGAGGCGAGGCGCGTCACTGGGCTATGAACTCTGGCGGTTCGACATTGTGCCGACATTGGGCCGAGCTAAATAATGTTGATAGCGGAGGGTCAACGACCTGCACCACCCAATATCAGTGAACGGGCGAACGTTACATAGAAATGATGATCGCGTCACTAGGCTTATGTAAGACCTACCTCAAACGAAATGTACCCAGACCTGCTCAACAACCTATCATTAACAAGGAATTAACTTAATAATACCTATCTAACATTTAAATTACCACTCAAATAATAATACACATACCCATTATATAAAATAATTATTATTTATACACATCGATAATACCGAGCCCAGTGAAAGAGCCATTTCATTATTCATCCTCTCCTCGTATACTGAATGTGACACACTAACCGAAAGACGGTCGCATCCAGAATAATTAAACGAAAAAAAAACAACCAAAAACACACATTACATAACAGAATATTAACGTACATAAAGTATGTTAAATATCTAAAGGGATCTTCGAATTTTGTTATCGGAAATAATTACATTTTTTATTGGAGTATTTTGGTTTGAGGGGGCAGAAGTGGGAGGAGGGGAAAGTACTCCGGGTGACATTGCCAGGCCGTCGACACCACGACCTACGCCACGAGCGTCGAACGCCACGGAAAACTACGTCTACACTGTACATAGATTTTCCCTTTCAATATACAATCTGTACTCGACTTAAATTACACTCACTGACACAGTAGGTATATGTAACATCATTATTCATATATATTATGAAATTTAAATCATTTTATATATTATAAGACGGTTTTTTCTTGAGTATCGCGAGTCCGGTTACACCGGAGTATGTAATTTCATTGTCTATACAAATTAACCTTGATGTAATATAAATTTTTGGTGTAACATAAATCTAGACGGGTTTGTGAGACACGATACTGCGAAACCTTTTTAAGTCGACCTGGACGTATATCTATATTACTTAGGTTAAAAATGAAATGCTATTTTAGGTACTCTAAATTTAAATAAAGTTAATTATGACAAACGTTATATATATAAAATACATTTTTTATTATATACCTAATCACCTGTCCATATATGCTAATCACAAAAAAACGCACCCAGAACATTGCCACCAATTAACATCAATTTATAAAAAAACGAAAAGCAACATAGATGGAAATAAAAAGACATAAAATAATTACGAAGGCGGTGACCATTTTATTAGTATCATTAGTCAAAACATATGTGAACATTAGATTTAATATATTTAGTGACCGGTTTCTAAACATGCTGTATATAGTTAATTTAAAACCCTTAGAAAATAACCAACTCACTTATATCCGACATAATGAAATCCGAAGAACAAATCCATTTGATTATTGAACACATTATTTATATTAGAAATTATTAAACTGCACTTTCAAGTTACATCGGCCAACCAATGGCAGCGAGGCGAGTGTTCTGTTACGCACAATGCGCGTGCGCAGGTCACGCATTGCGTGCGCCCCACCAGCTGTGTCGAGCTACACAGATTGGTCCCTTCGGATGCGGCGCGACGAATGAGAGCCCTAACACACAACCTTCAGATTCATACAACGAATAATGTTACAATGTTCTAAAGTAATGTTCGCGGAGAGATGTACCCGATGTTACTGGCGCGGCCATTGGTCGGTACTTCGCCCTTTAATATAACGATGCATAATGTTATTTAACTTATATAATGTGAACGTGATATGCGATATTATACTTTATTTCTGATACTATAAGAACTTTTGCTGTATATAAAAATAATACTATATAAATGATAGATTTCAACAGTCCGTTTGCAACACTAAAATGACTTATTTGTGCTAAATTAATTTTTATTTTTACACGGGACATAATATGAAATATTTTTTCAGTCCTTCTATTTAGGTGCAACCTAATCTCTAAAAGTGCTCGTCCAATTTTGACGAGGTTTGCACTGGCTATAGCTAATATAATAGAGAGTAACTTAAGCTACTTAAGAGTCGCCGGACATGCAAATATTAAAATAATTAATAAACACGAAAATTATAAGGACATAATTATTAAATCAATGTTTTAAATCTCTATCTTTTCTGTACGTTTTTAGCCTAATCATTTTCAATCTTATGATTCACACCTGAGTCCTTTGTTCTGTCACATTTAATAATTTCATGCAATTCTTAATACCAACATCTCAGCAACTTTAAATATACATATTATGTTCATATAAAAAATCAATAAGAAGATCCTTCAAATCGTATTCTAATTAAACTTGAATCATCTGATTAATAAATTTCAATTAATCAAACTAAACTTAATTCCCAGTAAGCAGAGTTTATTTCGTTATTTTTTCGTTGTAACTCAGTTCCCAATAGTCCAAGTATTTCAGAGCACTGATATACTCCTTGTGTTAGGGCAGGAACGCGCCGGCCCGCCGCCAGCCGAACGCGATACCATATTTTTTTGGCTATAGGGCTGCCGCTTATTTATTACACAATTATTCAGACTGAATCGCCTTGAGAATAATTGGATATACCTTACTGTATAACAAGCATATGTTTATATATGGACTTAGATGAAAAAACGTAGGATTCAATATAGTTTGTTATGTATGTAATTAATATTCTTCAAAGACTTTTCTTTGGTATAAGTAATAATTATTTAGGTTTTGATTTCTAAGCTATATGTAAATATATTACACATTATATACAGTTAAAACAACCCTAATTTAATATAATTGATCGGACTTCGTGGAATAGCTATCACTTGTTAGTGTGTGTGTGTGTGTGTGTGTGTACGTGTTTGAGCCTGTGTGCGCCGCCGGTCCATTGTCAAGGCCAACTGCCAAATCTCCCGCTAGTCCCCCTCCCCCCACTTCCCCTGCCTCAATTATACGGATCCAGCCATTCACCGCCTATTTCTGATATTTAGAAAATCTCTTAAACCGCAGATGGGAGAAATTATATTTATTAGACGAAGCCGGGTCACTTAACATGTATGCATAATGTATATAACAAAGAAAACATTGCATTAATATAATACGTGACATGTTCGTGTAATATTTAATTTTTATAATTTAATTACTTCTTATCCTTACAGATTATTTATTATTACAGTTATTAAAGATACTTGACCGATAGATGATACGCTTATCTCGGAAACGGATTTTGGAATCATTAAATGCAGTTGCATTATACAATAATATTGCAATTAATGGAACGAAAAAAAGCATCAAATTTATTAAGCGATAAATCACATTAAATAGAGTTGGTAGAAAAAAAAACCTTTGTTAGACATAAAATTTACTGAACTTTTTTGTTTTTGTAATTAAGACAAAAAGACGAACATACATACACATACAAATATAATATTCACATTCGCAACATTTTCATAGATAATTTAATATTTCTCCATAACTCTTAAAGGATTGAACAAAATTTAAAAAATCCTGCCCTAATTCCCGAGATGCTAGCGTACAGACAGACATACACAAAGTACTATACATAACACGTAATTGGATCAAATTGAAACGCAATATAATAGCAACATAGTAAAAACAATAAACACATATCAAATACGTGATAATAGGTCAAGAGTACAAGCGAGAGACAGAGAGAATAAGTACTGATATAAGAGGGTGTATGTATGTTTGTGTCTCACTGAAATATACTAAACCAATTCTGATGAAACTTTCCTGTAAAAGCACTTCACTTGGCGTAGCGTATTCGTCGCATTTGTCCAAATATTTGTACGTAATCCAAATAGCGCAAACATGACATCCATACTTGGCATGCCAACAACACGTTTACGTGTTCTCGCTTATTTGTGTATGTGTCTTATTTGTGCAAATATGTCAAATTAAGACGAATACATCATCCACACATGGTCTTATTTGTCCGAACATAAAAAATAAATGCCAAGTGCCACCTTAATATAGCTTACACATAATTCTATATAGAGACGAAAACTCTTAACATTCAATGGATTCACGGTGCGTGTGTCGGGTCCATCGTTGTAGTGAGAGGAGCTTCAACAGTGACTGGGACTTGCGACCCAGGTGTAGGTTTAAGTTTTAGTATATATTGAAAAATACATGTATTTTATACTTTAGAGTTTAGTTACTAGGTTTTTTTTACCGTTATTTTCAAATTAAATTTCGAGGTCCATACAGACAAAGTCGGAGGCATACACATGTATGTAAAATAGCGGAAGATACATTTAATTAAGATATCTATAACGGCCCTGAGAATAATTGAATGACATTTATCATTAAATATTATAAACAAATAACATTGTGAATTATTTTATCATAGCTAGTATTCAGACCGCGGTTGTGCTCGAGATCTGTTCTGTATAAAAATTCTTTACGTATACATATATTATGTATAATTGTATAAAACAGTATAGTAGCTTTTATGTAAATGACAAACATACATGTATAATAGAATTTGCGATACTCATTTAGTTTGGAAAAAATATATCAATTCAAGTTCTACTTGATACTATACAAACAATATTATTTCTTAAAAATTTTCATATAACTTTGTTTTATATTTAATTCAATAAGGCGTGACGTCATACGTATAGTTATCACGTAGACGTAGACGACCGTAGAAGCTAGTCTACGAACATTCGCTACGAACATTAACTAGCAGTTGTTAAAAAGATACATTTAAATTAAACGATACGGTTAAATATAAGGCTGTCTACACATGGGAAATGAATATAAAGATTATATGTATTTCTTTAATGAAATTAAATTTCTATGTAATGGAATTATTCATGTTCCTTTCGTATGAAACCTTATGTGTGATAATTTTTTGTAAGGCGTTTAGACTAGACTTTATATATATATATATACCTATATATTAGTCAAAACATTTACTCTCTCAAAGATTCTAAAATTTCTCTAAATATTTTTATCATAGTTCATATATAACAAGTAGCGTTATGCAATAAAAAAAAATCGTGTGACACAGCTTAAATTAGCAGCATAGATAAAAATGCACTCAAGGTCACTCGTTTATTATCACACACACAAAAAAAAATGGAAACCCGATTAGGAAGATAAACTGAGCGAACAAAATTGTGACGACAGCTGGCGAAAAATTATTATATATATACAACATACAAAAAAAATACATATTAATTTCACGTCTATCAGAAAAGAGAGAGAAAAAATTTATAAATATACATGCAATGGGTTTTCATTAAACGGCCTTGAATACATGAACATTGGATGCATAAACATGTCCAACGTCCGTCTGAAGTCTGAATAGATAGAATGTTATAAAACCTTGGACGTACAGCCGCGACCATTGCGTGTATAGGCGCGACGTTGAAAAAAAAAAAACGCCGTTAGGAGGCTCAGCGCTAGACTACGAAATGGCTGACGATCGATCATGACCGGTTGAGGCAGGTCGGTTACGATTCGCACGTGTCGCACTAATAATTAACATTTATATAATAAAACATTGTTAAAACTATATAAAACTATAATAGAATCCTTTGTAAGGACTTCCGCGACCACGCACCGTACAGAATAGAGAACAGTCTGAAGACAATTTTCGGCAAGCGTTCCTAACCAATTGTTAACCACTTGAATATACTATAGCTATATAAGTTAATATAGGAACTAGTGCTGGAACGATATAAAACTTGTGACAAAAGAATGTTAGGAAACTTTTAAAAAACAATTATAGATTCAATAAACGAGAATTATTTCATGATTTTAATATCAATAAATTATGCTATAAAATATTTCTAATAAAATAATATTTATCAAGGAACAAGCGACAGCCTTGTTAAGTATATAAAACAGTTAATGATAACTTTTTTCGTTAGCAACATTAACCTATGTCATCTGATAATTTGTTAGGATAGGTCAAAACGAAAAACTCCGAATACGTATCAACCTTGACTGAATTAGCGTTCAGTATTGATAATACGTAATAAATAAAATATATAAAGCCGTACGCACCACATCGTCCATCTCCATCCAGTCCATGTCTGATTATATTATCTGTGTAATATTTTCGGGTGTATCAACACCGGCGTACTGCGCGTCGCGACGTCCGACACACGAGTGCAGCGTCGTGTCGTGTGTTGCACCGAAATTTCGTTACGGCCCGCCCTCCCCTCGCGGCCGACTGTACCAAATATTCGCAAAATTTTTCCGAATCGCACAACGCCATCTATGGGCGATAGGAAGCCCCCTTCCCCCCGGTGTGGCCTTGAACTTGACAACACATCGTTGCGACCCAGTTTCGCGCCGGGCCCGCTCCCCCCGCCGCCCCGCAGACCCCGCAGCCCCCGACCACTGTCACGGCCGCCTCGGCTGAATGGGAGCGAGTGCAATATAAAGAATATTTTCGCGCCACACGAATGCAACTCTCGTTTTTCATTGTATATTATTACATCACGCAATTGCGCAACTATTTACATACGCTTTATATTCTAAGTGATGCAGAGGATACCTTAAATCTTTTAGGACGGATTTATATTTTTTTTCTCACATTTTTCGACGTTTCCTGAAGTAGATTACAAATTATTTGAATACAGTTCTTTGTATTCTCTGTTCTTACAATTTTTATTACAGAAGTTTGTGTAATCATTGTCAAGAGCTTAATGCAAATATTAAGAAAGGAAACGTTTAACACAAAAAATAAATTTTAAAAATCTTTTTTTTTTTTTAGTAAAATTTATTGCTATTTGTATTCAAAGAAAATACTTTTTTACTAAATGAAAACCTTCATAGCAGTTTAAATATATAAAGCACACTGGATATAGATCACTTTTTTAAGCTTACTTCATGTCTTAGAGGAACTTTAGAAAAAACCTAAATTTCTATTGTTAATATAAAATTGGACAAATATTTCCGCTAGTATCTTATAATTTAGAAGCATAATATTTCACAATAATATGTATCGTATTTATCATCATTATTTGCCTTAAGATATATCAAAGTCAGAGTTCATATAATCTTGAAGCAAAGCTATACTTTATTAGTATCTACTAAACTTATGTTATACATTTTAAAGACATATTAATCTTAAACCTAATAAATTAAAAGTTTTTTTCCTAATAAGTAATAACTCATATTAAAATGTGTAAAGCAACTTAATTATTTTAATGCAATAAAAGAAACATTTAAAGAAATATGCACATAAAAAAAAAACCTTTTTTTAAATTAATTTGACAGTTGACAGCAATAACACCACAGAGTTTATATAGCATATAAACAGGTGTTTACATAGTATATAAATATAAGAACAAATTTTGTGTTTTATTATCTGTGGTAGAATGGCTACATTATTATTTTTTAATACAAAAACGAAACGATAGTATCATATATTACGCGAATTTCATTGTGATTTTGGCTGGGAAATGGATTGTGAAGGTTTTCATGTACATAATTAATTACTAGTTAAGTGGTTAGCAATAGACCATATTATTATATAATATTAGTAGGAGTAAAAACGTCAGTTCTGGTGGTTATCACAAGTGCAATGACTATAAATATAAAATGTAAGCTTAAAGGATAATATATGAATTTTTATATCTCATATGGACGTAATTATTAAACTTTTTAAGTGATAGTATTGACAAATTGGTCAATACTAATAAATTTCACATATACTATTTCATAGTTTCATTTAAATATGTACTGACCATAATTTTACATATTATATATTATTCAAATGAGAAAACACATTTAAACTATTGTATTAACTTGTAGTAATAACTGAGCAACTACAAACATAGCCCATAAAAAATATGCTAAAAATATCCACAGACTACCCAAAATATTAAACATTTTTTCTTAGATAATGTTCCATTGCTTCAGTCTTATTTGTATGCCAATAACATAGCATAGAAGTCTTCAAACGGTAACAAATGCAATATTGTCAGTTGTAAAACTGAATAAGTTACTGCCTACAAATCCTTTTCAAATAAATAAAGTACTTTATTAATTTTCATTAAAAATTTCCATACCTGCATCCAATATTAATCAAATTCATCAAAATTATATCATTATCAATGGTTATTCTACAATAAAATCAAAATAAAGACAATTTAATAAACAGCTAACAAAAAAATATATAGTGAAAAGAATTACCAATGGTTATATTGCAAACCAATTGCTGAGGAATTATTGATAAGAATTAAATATAATTTTAATACAAAAAAAATATAGCAATAACTTTTGTAAAGACATTTGCTATTTTTATCTGATTTTTTGTTAGAGTTAATGAATTTTAGAATAAAAACAAAAAAATAGCCCGAATGTTGTTAAAAGTGTAAAAAAAGATTATATGGGTATTGTAATACTGTGCATTAGTATTACAATATTATTTTATATTATTATTAGAACTATAATACCCACTGTGTACAGTTTGTAAAGTTGTGATGAGCTTTTGTCATCTTATTTTCATTCTTATAAATAAGACTTGATACAACTTACTTGTAAGTAACACAACTCTACTTAATAATTGAAATTATGAAACATTTATCTTTAACCAATTTCTAACTTATGTAAAATGTAGTAATAAATACATCTCTAAGAATTTTAATTAGTTTCTTGTGAACTAAATACGTTTTGCATATTTTAATTTGAGCAGTAAGTGTAAAGACAATTTAAATTGTATATCCTTACTAAAAAAATTCACTTCCTAAATTCCAATCAAATACACATAAGTATAAATTACTTGTTAAAATAAATCATGAATTCAAGAATTTTTTTATCAATTATTACATAACAGCAAATTTAACTTGTTTCATTTTCTTGCGAATAGCAATTTATAGTGTTTTATAAAACAGAATATATAATTTAAAGTAAGAGAAATGTTTTGTTTTTATCAAATTATATATAAAAGTGAAATCCAACCAACCTTATAATCGCTATGCAGGAATTAACACCATACTTGCAAGGCACTCTCATTTTGTAACAATTGTCCGAACAATGTTTCTGTGTCTGAAAACCAAAAAGTTTAACATTTTTGAGTTAGATTATATATATGAATGTTAAATATTCTACGAAAACAACCTTTCTATTTACAGTAATAGCTACTTCAAAAGTGCAATACCTAAATTCTCAGTTACTTTTCTATTGTCACCATTTTTTATACATTTTAGCTTCTTGAATTAATTATTTATTATCTGCTTGTAGTGTAAACTCTCTATTATTCTACTGCTAGCTAAAAGTACCAATTCACTTGTTCCACAAAAACCAAAGCTGATGTGACTATCAAAAGAAATGTTTAGAAAAACATATTTATTAAAGGAAAAACTTTAGAAATAACACGTAAGATAAATCTATAAAAGATATAATTCTGTGTTTTACTTGTATAAATAAAAAGATTCATAAATGTGCTAAAATAGAATTCGTAATTCTGCTAAATGTAAATCATGCAAAAGATTATCCAACTTATTATGTAAACACAAACACTTGTTGTAATAGAATAAAAACGTACCTTGTTTATGTACCTGTTTGAAACAATTATAAAAATACCGAAGATCGACACCGTGTTAAATTGAACTATTTTTATTTTATAAAATAATTCAATAAACGTCTCAACGACTATCAACTTGAAAGTTTTAAAAGTTATTTTACCTACAAAGGATTGAATAGCTCACAATTTTTTTACGTGACGCAAAAAAGAAAATCAAGGAAATTACGACAATTTTAAAAGAAAAATAATGTTTTTATTCTCATTACCAAACAAGGTTAGAAAATTGACAGTTCATTTATGTGCAACAGGAATGACAATTGCAAGTGCAAGTGCAAATTCCAGAAATAATTGCATTAAAGTCTGATAAGAACGTAATACTAATATATTTTTTGTATTATAGTTTTAAACTATCAATTGAAATGATATATGGGTGAAAACAAAGTATTTTATTTTTTTCAGAAACAAGTCATTTAGAAAAATCGTCATATAGAGAACCTCTTGAATAGAATTGTCTTAAGCAAAAAAAAACTGATACATTTTAAAATATAAAAATTTATGCCTTAAGAAGAATAAGGAAATATATTGATAAAATAAAAACAAAAGATCATTAAGACAATAATAAAAGATCTACCACAATAAGTTGTGTTAAATAGTGTTGTCTTACTGATAATTTATATAAAATGTAAGAAGTTTAAAATATTTTTATATAAATAACATATGTACATAATCCTTATGAATAAAATAGAAACTATACCAGACTAGGAATGACATCTCAGTAAAAGGATGCGTAAAAATCTGATGGACATGTTTACAAAATTTAAACTTTTAAAAAAGCAAATAATACAAATATCAAGTAAACTTTTTCACTTTTTAAAACACTCGACTAGTTTTGATTTGGTAATCAGAATTTTAAATAAGAATGATTATATTGAAAATTAATGTTTTAAGTAAATTTTATCTTCGTTGTTATATTTATTGCGTCGCTAGTACACAGTTTTCCATAAAGACACTTGATTTTTTATGGCAACACCACTGTAACTTTTTCAGAAGCACAGCGCCGACGTTTCTAATTTTTCGGGCCAACTCATCGGTTCTTTGACACAGAATAATATGTTTGTTTTTACATCGAGAAGTAATGATTTCTGACTAACTACTAATTAATTAATATATAAAGGAGAACAATTAAAAATGGAGGTCCAATATCTCTTTCTTTTACTATGTGTATTTTGGAACGGTTGCGATGCTATAATGTGGAGTTTAGCACCAAACACACAAAAGTGTTTAAAAGAGGAACTACACGCTAATGTGCTTGTAGCTGGTGAATATGAGGTTACCGAAGCTGCTGGACAACGAATTGATTACATTGTAAGTTTATTGTAATATGGACTTACAAATTATAACACATTAGTTTAATACCGCATCTAAACTGCAGTGATAAACAAATATAACCATATTTTCCGGCTTTCTAATTTTGAACGGTTTTTCTATTTGTTATTCTATTATAACTCATCAATGAATGTAACTGTGTGTAAGTGTAGGGTATCTCAAAATGTTCAGTATAAAGTATTGAAATTATTCTGAATTAAAGGCATTTTTAACATTATATATATTTGGGCATGTAATATATAAGGTTTTATTCAATATAAGAGTAAATTTTGTATACCCTCCCACTGATTTTTACATATGATTGACTTAAGGTGTATAAGTATATATGATTGTAATTTTTATAATTTCAAATCTGTTTTTTAACAGGTCCGTGACTCAAAAGGTCATATACTTGCACAAAAAGATGGCATCACCAAAGGAAAATTCACTTTTGTAACAGAAACATATGATACATTTGAAGTTTGTTTCATATCAAAAGTGCCTCAAGGTATGATAATATGATGAACAGCTAAAATATTCAAAACACCATTATTTCCAATAAGCACTGCTATAATTTTTATAAATATGTTTATGCATTCAGCAACTTGTGTGAGGATTTGTGTTACCCAAAAATGATATTAACACATACTTAATAATTGAATTATCAATTTAAAACAACTAATCCTTAGATTTTAATGAAGATAACTCATTAAATATATTTTCCCTCCATCTTGTTACAAAGATTAATATTGAAAATAATTTTAAATCTGTTTAAATCAACAGAACGTCGCGGTGTTGCCCAAGAAGTGTCATTGGACATCAAAGTTGGTATTGAAGCAAAGAACTATGAAGGCGTAAGTATATCAAAAAAATATATAAAATTATTAAAAAAATAACTTATATTCTTTACACCAATGTAATATATGTATGTAAAAATTCATATATTTATTTCTTTTTATCGGTCAATCTTCTATACTCTACACCTGCCAGAATCCTTGGGTAATATTGTGTGGGCTTGCAAACTGTAATCTTATTAAATCAAGTTCATTTGCCATTTCATTCATAATATTATTCCTGCTCCATATAATTGTCTTATATACAGTTTTTACTAACTTTAAATTAACTTCTACTTGAATATCCCTTTATTATAATTAATATAGAATATCTTGTGCAAGATAAAAAAGTTTTTGTTTTGATATATGCATCAATACTATGTGTACTAAATATAAATGGACCTCATAACATTCTACCGACGAAGTAACTTACCTTTCAGCATGTATCAGTTTGTTGAGTTCAATTTAATTGTTGTGAATTGCAATTAACATATAATTTGTAAACAGATTGGAGAAGCGGCGAAATTAAAACCGATGGAACTCGAGTTGAAGAGATTAGAAGATTTATCAGAAGCTATTGTACAGGACTTCACTCTTATGAGGAAGAGGGAGGAGGAAATGAGAGATACTAATGGTATGATTATATTTACTTATTAAGTCACTTACAAGCAATACTTAACATTTGATATATCATCGGGGATAATGCAAATCCGCGTAACTACCATTGGATAATTCCGCGTACATACATTGGTAGCAGATTATCAGAAGAAAGTTTGAGCTGAAATATTTTCTAAATTAACGACTGTTAAGGTGATTTTTTCACAATTAGTAATAAATTAAAAATTAAATAATTACTAATTGATAAAAAATTACCTTAAAAGTCGTTAATTTAGAAAATATTACACCTTAAACTTTCTTCTGACTGTTTGCTAACATTGTAGATACGCGGAATTATCCAATGGTAGTTACGCGGATTTGCATTATCCCCGATAATATGTACTTTCTTATTTTCCTCTATAAAGTCATATTTTGCATTTTTTAAACTTAATACTTTATAAATCGCTATTTATTCCAAACTGACCTATGATCTCATTCTGTTTCAGAGTCAACAAACAATCGTGTGCTATTTTTCAGTATATTTTCAATGGTCTGCCTCTTGGGTTTGGCCACATGGCAAGTATTGTATCTACGTAGGTACTTCAAAGCCAAAAAACTTATTGAATAACCTTTTTATATATTTATTAAAAGATATAATCACACTGGGTCTATCAAATTAATTCTAAGTTCAGGTTGCAGTTTATGTTATAGGCACAAGCTTTTTAATTGTCAAGATTACTTGAACACACCCAATTCTCAGAGAAAAATTGTATTTTACCATTTTATAAGATTTGTGGCTTCTTCTATTATTCACAGTATGAAGTTTTAATAATTTAAATATTAAATAGTTAAAGCTCAGTGTGATTATATTGTTGCTTGGATCTCGTGGCGCAAGTCACGGTTTTTTTAATAAAATAAAACAATTTCCTTTACTTAACAAATTTATTTAAATATGTTTGTTGTATGTATATGATTGATATCTTGTCGCTAAGGATGTAAAGAGATTTATTAAAGTCCTACTGTTTTATTTCTTAACACCCTATTTTTGTATATATACTTTTTAAAGAAACAAGTATTAAATATCAATGTTTTTCTGACCTTAAAATAAATGTGACTATTTATGTTGTGACGAGTTTCATAAAAATTATTTGAGACTGGAACAAATTTAAAGCAACACATATCTATGGTAATTGTCACATTGTATTAAAAAAAATGTCCAAATTTATAACTTTAAAAATAATATTCAGAGGTAACTTAAGTTTGTAAAATGGAATGCGTATTATACAGTATGTTCATATTTTTTAATTTACCGGATTCATAATTAAAATAATAAAAATAAGATTTATAAAACAAAGTAAAAATATATTTATACATAAAATAATTTCGAAATAAATTGTAGATATTAAATACCAAGTAATACTTATATTAATTAAATTGTTTTCTATTGAAATATAAATGTAATTGCACAGTTGTAAAAAATTTAAATAAAATGCTTATCGGCAAAACTGATTCCGCAAAATCAATTTTATATGACACAGCACACAATTTGCATCACATCTACTATGTACTGTTAGTTTTAAATAAATAGATCATTCACAACACACCCATTTTTGTGAAACTTCATCTAAGACATTAAAGAAACATCTCAGGCAGATTTATTATAGCACTTACAGGTTTGCACAGGATTACTTATATACAATATATTAATGTTCACTCCTTGGGAATATGTACATTTTGTTATATTCAAGTCCTTATCATAGCGGGGAGTAGTCCAGTTGAACTGTTAGATGTTTGACGCCAGCCTCTCTGAAGATTCTGGCTGCCTGGTCTGTGATGTACCGTGGGTCCACCTCCTTCGCCACTTCCAACTTCAAAACACCAACGTGAACATCACTACATAAGGTCCAGAAATGTGGATCCTGTACAGCATGAACTCCAGCAAGACCGACGACTCTCGTGTACAAATTGGGTAGGGCTCGTTCGAGCGACTCGGGAGTCCGTTGCATAAGAACAGCACCGGAGTCAAACACTAACGGGAACACACTCGCGGCTATGAGCAGCGCTATCGCCATTGAACATATGGGATCAGCACGCATCCAGCCGAACATCTGCATTAAAATAGCAGAAATTATTACACCCACGGAACCCAGGGTGTCTGCGAGGACGTGGAGGAATACTCCACGCATTATAGCGGAACCGGCTCCCGTCGGAGCTTCGATGTCGTCATGCGAATGTCCGTGGTTGTGGTTATGCGAATGCCCGTGGCCACCATGCGAATGACCATGGCCACCGTGGCCGTGTCCATGCCCGTGATGAAAGGCATATATACCGATTAGATTGACAAGGAAACCCAATACGGACACCACGAGCAGACGTTCATGTTTCACCTAAAAAAAAATTTACGTCATTATAATGCAATGGGAGAAAAAAGACAATAAGTACGTGCTCCGACGTATATTGAGAAACGTCTATTCAACATTTTGTAGAGTAGAAAGTTTTACAAACGTTGCGGCACGTTAAATAATTTTCTGCCTATTTAGTGTTTTTGAAATTTCTGCATATTATTAAGCGTACCTAACTGATGAATTCTCCATCTATCAATGATGATTAATATTTTTCAAAAAAATATATAGTACTATTGGTTTTTATCAAATCTGTCTGTTTTAGAAATTACATTTTTATATAATTTCAATTTTAAACGAAAATCGCCGCTAATTGCTACAAAATATATCCAAAAAATAATATTAGTTTTCAAAAAAGTTAAATCTATAACATGAAATTCACTTCATGTAATTTCAATTTATGACATAAATAATGATAGGGCATGCTCTGCTGTGTTGCAATATATCTTATCATATAGTAGAGGATCTGTACTGAAATCGTCTTTCACTGAATTACCAGACAAAAATTATGTTTTAGAAAACAAGATCATTTCTAAATATGTTTAGATTATGTGGACAACGATTTTAGTATGGATATTAGACTAAAAGATTTATAGTAAGCACGAGTTTCATAATAACAAAAAATTAAAAATGTATTGTTAGTTACCAATTTAAGGCATGGTTGGTATATCAAAGGTAAAAATTGTTGTTTATGAATCATTATTTAAAAAAAAAACCTACAAGAAATTAGTTTGTTCCAATATTATCAATGAAACATTGAATTTTAATTACTTAACTATGTATAAGTAGTAAACATTTTCTGTAATAAGGTTTTAAAAACATAGGTATTAAACAACTACCACTTGTTCAACCAAAATGTAGAATATTAAGATCTACATCAATTAAAAATTAACACAGGAAAAACCGTATGACTCAACAGTTAAGTAGATTAAAAAAATATTACCTCTGGGGGTTCAATGGCCCTTTCAACGGCTTCTTTTAATATGAAAAATGAAATAAACAAAAGAAACAGTCCATTGACAAAGCCGGCAAGCACTTCAGCTCTCGCATAGCCATATGAGTAGCGTTCATTGGCTCGCCATTTGGATACTAATGATGCAGCAAGTCCGGCCACCAGACCAGTGCAATCAAAGAACATATGGAATGCATCAGAAATCAAACCTGCAAATGAGAAAGATCATAAATAATACATATAAATATTTAATTATAAGAATATTATTAACATATGCAAGAGAACGTATCTGTAATAATTAAAAATGAAAAATATTATTCAAATTATTGAGTTGAATGGGTCAGTAGCATTTACTTTTATTTAGTGAAGACTAAAAGCTTTAAAATAAAATTAATAAAAGAAAATAAACTTACCCAAACTGTTCGACCATACACCATAAAACAACTCCACAAATGCAAAAGATAAGTTAAGTAATAGAAACAGAAACAAATTCTTTGAATTTTTATCTGCGAATATTAGTCGAAGCCAATTTTGAAATTTTTCACGAAGTCCACCCACAGAACCTCGCGAGACCCTAGTGTCTTTTTGAGTAAGGGGAAGCATTTTATTAATATAATAAGTAATTGTATGCTTCACGTCATTTCAGACTTAAAATCAAAAGAAAAACGATTTACTGCATACGTGTTCACTCACTAGCGGTCTATAACCTTATATGTAAATGGTTTTATCGAAACTGGGAGATATTATATGTAAGATAATGGTTTAAGAAATACATGCTTTATTTAAAGAGAAAAAACATGTTCTATTTACAGTAATCGAGAGAAAAATTAATATCTAAGTCTCAAGACGACCTGTCATATTTTGCTGTCGTCAATCGAGGTCTGTCATTTTATGATAGTGTCGAGTGTAGACCTTAGACGAACTATCAAGACTTTAAAACATAATTTCGATTATTAAATATAGGTTAAGATACTTAAAATCAAGTAGAAATAATTTAAGATGTGAATATTTTCAATTTCATTAAATATTTTGTTGTTAGTAGATTTTTAGAATTACATCACACATTATATTTATTAAAATACATTTATCAACAGTGTACAAAAAATTATAATTCTTATTCTTATTTTAAAAAAACTTGTTTATGGATGTGCCGCAAAAATTAATAACAATTTGGACTGTATTAATTGGTGAAAATTACATACAAAGGTCAACTGACCAATCAAACTGTTTCACAATTCTCCTAAGTTGTAAACGAAAAAACATTTTCGATGATTCATAGCGTTTAAACTGACACTCGTTTCCGGAAAGATAAACATATTGTCTATGTTATTTAACAAACATTGGTTATGGTGTATAGAATCTTGTGGATTTATAAATTATCTTAGGGTTTGATAGAATAAGTTTATGTGATTTAAAAAGCTATAGTTGTAATAATTAGTGATATAGAATAGTTCTTGTAACTTTAATCTTTTATTTACCGTGGTTCTTATTTTTCCCTCCAAATATTTAAAAAAATTCTACCGGAAATTCATCTATAGATGCGTTTGTTTCCGAAAAGTGAACGTTTCACGAGTCAACAGCAACGTCTTTCGAGAAGTTCTAGGCGCTGTTTTGCGACATTTTTCTTTCTTTTACCCGTCATCCAATGTTTAATGTGATGAAATAACACGTTAAATAGCGAGTATTTTTGATATTAGTGTTCATAGTCGTAATAAAATAACTACTAGATTACGATATAAGCTAATATGGGCGACGAAAGCCACCCGAAAACTCTCTACGTCGGTAATTTAGACGCGAGTGTGACAGAAGAATTTCTATGCGCGTTATTCGGCCAAATAGGTGAAGTTAAAGGCTGTAAAATAATACGTGAACCAGGTAATGATCCGTATGCTTTCCTTGAGTTTACAAATCACGCGTCGGCGGCTACGGCCCTGGCCGCCATGAACAGGCGAGTATTTCTCGACAAGGAAATGAAGGTTAACTGGGCTACGAGTCCTGGTAATCAGCCTAAAACGGATACAAGCAATCACCATCACATATTCGTTGGTGATCTATCACCAGAAATAGAAACTCATATTCTACGTGAAGCTTTTGCTCCGTTTGGGGAGATTTCGAACTGTCGAATAGTACGTGACCCACAAACGCTCAAATCTAAGGGTTATGCCTTCGTTTCGTTTGTTAAAAAAGCAGATGCTGAAGCGGCAATACAGGCTATGAATGGACAATGGTTAGGGTCGCGATCCATACGTACTAATTGGTCAACGCGTAAGCCACCAACCAAAGGTCCAAACGAAGGAGCACCCAGTAGCAAACGTGTAAAACAACCGACATTTGATGAAGTCTACAACCAGAGCTCACCGACGAACACCACAGTATACTGCGGCGGTTTCACTAGTAATGTAATTACAGAAGAATTAATGCAAAGCACATTTTCACAATTCGGCCAGATCCAGGACGTAAGAGTGTTCAGGGATAAGGGATATGCTTTTATTAGGTTCACAACTAAAGAGGCCGCTGCTCATGCTATAGAGGCGACACATAATACGGAAATTAGTGGACACACAGTGAAGTGTTTCTGGGGTAAAGAGAACGGAGGGACAGAGAACCAGGTGAATTTATATCTTGATATAGATGATGATAACATAACAATCTGTTACTTAATGTAAATATTTTCAGAGCACCACAAATCCACCGGCCGCACCTGCATCGATGGGTGCACAAACACAATATCCCTATGCATACCAACAAGGAATGGGTTACTGGTACACTCAGGTAAATATCAAAAGGGAAAGTTTTACATCACCGCCACAGGTAAAACATATATGTTTACCCATCGCTTTAAACAGATGTTTTTAAACGGATTTCCTGTGATTGTCAAACAGGATTAAACTTTAGAGGTTTCTTATTATCTATAATAGAGACATATTGAAAAGTTTTAAATATAATATATATGCTAATTATTACAGTAGCTGACAAAAGTTTTGTGTATCAAACAATACTGGCACTTGTGTAAACAGATTTAATGTTATGCACAAAATACTAATTACCCATTGAAATATATATGAAATAATACCGGCATACCAATATATGTAGAATTCAAATTATAATATTTACTAAATACATTATTTTATATGAGATTAATTAAATATTATTTAACAATTAAATATGTGTAATTTAAATAAGTTTTGAAGTATTTATCATGTTTTTAAGATGAATCAGTGTCTAAATAGATACAATAATAAAAGCATAATATTTGATATCATTATTGTAACAGAAGGAAGATTGGTAGGTCATTATTTCAAGGTCATAATACAGAAATTCCATAAGTTTTTCTTGTTTATACACAAATATTTGACAAATTATAAATCTATATCTTATTGCATTGTGTATATTGTTTAAAAAATAATAATAACATGAATCTACTAAAGTATTATATACAGTTATACTATGAAGACAAATAAAATATTTTATTATACATGCAAATAAAACTTCTACATATGAATTTTGTGCTTTCACAAAATGTTTGACATATGTAAATCTCAACTCAAATATAGTTTATATTTAAAAGAAAGTCATTAAAGTTGATTTATTAAAAGAAATAATTATATAGACTTAAATTTTTTTTTTGTATTATTGTTACTAGTAATGTATTAAAGTAAGTTTAGTATAGTAGAATATCATATGTATATAATATAGTAATGGTAGCTATACATTTCCAGGGTTATCCTGCCATCCAGGGTTACATGGCGCCGGGATATTATCAGCAGTACGCTGCAGCATACAGCAACCCTCAAGCCGCTGCCGCGGGTTAGACAAATAATATATTATTAAACATACATATAGATTAAGTACTCTTTACTATGTGTTTCTATTATCAAACTAAACAAAATCTCCAGTTGTACTAATAATAGTAAAGTACTTAGTCATATAAAAATCTTTGCACGTAATAGTGCTATTATGTTCAAAAATTTTTGGTTGACTGACTTTTTGCTGTTTATTTTGTTGATGAAACATATAGTAGGGGCTTTGATCACTTAAATATATGGTGAAATTCAGAGTGGGGTGACTTACAGTTATGTTTTTATATTGAATGTAGGCCAAAGAATTAATAAGCAAAAGAAAGTTTAAATCACCTTATTGTAATTTAAAAATAGTTTGCTTGTACAGACATAAATATTTATTAAAAATAACCCTTAAATTTTTACAAGAGTTATTTTTGAACATCTTATTTTGACACACTTATAAAATTGTGTCTAAAATAATGTAAGATGAATGCTTTATTGTAGTATAGATAAGATAATAAATAGCAAACACTGAGAGACATCCAGGCCACTGATTGAACGACGCCATTTTACGTTCCTAAACTTAAACATTAAGGGTTAATATTTTTAATGTTAAACAAATGTTAAATGTTATAAATGAACATATGTAGATATTAATTTGAACAATTGTGTATCTTCTAAAATTCGTTTTCTATAATTTTCCCTCATAGTCGTTATCAGTTCACAACTACAACATTTATCAATATTTTATTTTGTTACAGGAAGTATAATTTAGTTTCACATTTGTTATTTGTTTGACTTTAGATTTAACAATTTACATTTTTTACCTCAAATGACGTGATCTTTAATTATTTGTTTTATATAATCCACTAAAACAGTATATGTATGAAGCAAGGATGGGGGGTTTAGTTTTAAATATTCTACATATAGTGCAATGAGTGTCTTTTATTCAGTATGTAATGTGTGTGTGTATGTTTCAGCGGGATACCGTATGAGCATGCCGGGCGGCGCGGTGGGTGCGGTGGGCGCGGGCGGCTCGTGGGGTGGCGCGCCTCAGCCTCTCGTGTACTCGGTGCCTTCGCAGTACCCCTCTCAGTAGCGCCGCCTCGTGCTGATGAAATATCCCTGCTACCGGCTCGTCATGGACACCCTCGTTGATAGTTTATATGGGCCCGGGCTCGTGTCAGTGATATTTCAGTACCGACCGGCGCCGCGCGTCCCCCGCACGTTTTTATATGTTTGTATTACCTCGGGCGAGGGACGCGCGACCCCGCCACCGCTAGATATTATCGCGCAGCACAAAGAATGTTAATTCGGTTGATTTGTGAGAGTCTTACATCTTTGTATATGTAATTTAACAGCCTTATTGACTGCCTTTAGACAATTATGGTACAAGAAATAACTTATACAGCGAAATACGTTTGTTACTATAAAGGAAGTACTGAATGTATAGGTGATACATACATTTGTACCCGAGTATATTTCGTCCAGTACAGTATATCCGGTATATTTGACTTGGTATTGATTGCCAAAAACCTCAGATGTCGGAGGCGGCGAGCTCGCCGGCCGCCGTCCGGCAGTCGATCTACACACATAGATAGGACATAACGAAATAAATTATAATTTTTTAAAAAAAGTTATGATTATATATGAGGGGGAGTAGCGTCGCTACTGTGGCTCGAGGCTCGTGGCTCGTGTACATAGGTCGTTATATTTATTTCGGACTGAGCCTGTGTTTGTTGCTCCACAGTCCACCGGCGGCGCGCCAGACCGTTGACGTGTTATATTAAGTTCGGCACATGTTGTTTTGTTTGACCTGAATTGTTATGATTTATTGTATGGAAACACTGGTGAGTCAATAAAGCAGTGGGTCTGGGACACCGGGTGTTTGATTTTGATTATATACTGTATCGTGTTTATTTCTGGGTCCAAAATTGAACGGCAGTTCTGTTCTGTGATTGATGGTTGAATACAGACGGTCGATGAGAAATTATTGTAAATTCTTAAATGAGAAAAATAAATAGTTTAAGTTTAATAACACTTTTGATTTTTGTTGTTTGTTTATTGATGTCGCTACCTGTGTCGCTCCCGGACCATTTGACTTGGATGATTAATAAACACGAACTGTAAAGCAAATATATTTTGTACATAGACAATAGCCTTTTGCTATACCTTCCTACCTCTACAGTCTACAACAATATAGATATATCACATTTTAAATATTATAAGCAAATTATTTTCTTATTTGTAGTGAATATTTAATATACTCAGACACTTTAAGAAATTTGTATCTGTCATTTTTAAAATCTATCTTTTGAAAAATCTTATTTGGTACTTAGTTTAAAATAATTTCAGTATCGTTAAAATGTATAAAAGGAAAACCTTAACTGCAGTAGATTCTTAAAAGTATTTTTATTATAAATATTCATTAATATAGTATATTTTCTGTCTAACCATATGATTGTTAAAAAGTATCTTATAGATGTTAAAGAGGAATTTGTGGAGATTGCCACCCTATCTCACGGTTGTCTGTTTTAAGAAAAGATTAAGAATAAAACTAAAAATCCAGTTAAAAAAAATTCTTGATGAAAATATTAAAACATGGTTTTATGTACCTAAATAGAATTTTCACTTTAATTTTTGTAGCTTGTTGCCTTAGAATAAAAAAGTTAAAATTTCAGTACAAATTCAATGCTAATAGCAGATACCTTTGTCATTTGTGACAAGAAATATTTACAATACCATATCATGTACTACATATTTACTTATCAATGTCATTACAACTTTTCAAGACCATAAACAAAAGATTTAGTTCAAAATCCGTATTAAGTTATTGGTAGACTCCAGATCCGCAGTTAAAGTTTCTGACAAAATATGTTATTTCATAACAACTAGTGAAGTAAAATAAATAATATTTATTAACTATTAAGTGCCTTGCTTAATCATCAGGAATATAATTCCGTTATTTTTAAAATTATATGTGTATTGTAATTTCACATTACTATCGAATTTATAATGTTATTAGTGCTATATGAAGTAAATAAAATACATATATTATTTGAAATTTTGCCTAAAATTGTATGCCAGATCAAAGTTAGGTACATCACATATTTGATGTAGTATGCACTATGTATACAGTGGAAAATGCAAACTCCCTACAGCTAAACTATAATTATGAATATTGTACGATTCACAAATCGATTAACAAACCTGTGGTAAGTACCCATATTTATTTTTTTGTTTTAGTGATATTTTTTTACAATATTCGACATTAGTAAATAAAATTCAATAGAAACTAAATTTTGACATTAAAAATTGAAATCATAATTCAAATGTCAAAATAACACTTAAATTTTAATAATACTTAAAAATTTAAAGAAATTATCCTTTGTCCAAAATATATATCGCAATTTACCGTTATAATGAAATGTTTGTTTTTTAAATTTGTAAGCTAGTTAATAATCTGTTAAGTATATATGTATGTATATTGATAACTTAATGGCTAATTGTGATTACTGTCATTTTAATGAATTCGAAGAACCATTTTTAGTTTATACTTGGCTCGATAAAGTATTATATTGTATTAAAATATTGAAAAGGTCACGTTTAATTGAATTTTCCTTAAAAGAAGAAATCATGCCACTGAAGAAAGATTTCTTTCCGCTTCGGCCTCTTGATTTTTTCCTGACCATCTAGGCGTTACGTCTGAATTAAACAATCTGACTGTAAATCTTTGGTCATTTTCATGCTAATCGTTTAAATTATATGACCATAAAGCTTTTTTCAATACCTTGTGAAGAACTTGTTTGTCCTCAATTCACTTTCATAAATTCTTTCATTTTTTTATGAGAGAACTGACAAACGAGCAGATGGTCTACTTGATGGGCAGTAGTCACTGTCTCCCATAGACATTCCTTATATTTCTGATGCGTTGCCAACTTTGGTTGTTGAAGAAAAGGGAAGAGTGGGAATAAGGTAATGACAGAAAGGGTAGGAATAGGGAAAGGGCAACCGGCTTTCACTCATTGGAAAAAACGCAGCCGTTACAGTCTACTTCATTTCGATATTCTGTGAGAGGGTGGTACTTCCCCGGTCAAAAAGCTTATGTTGGACCTGTAGTTACATATTTTATCCTAGCTAGGCTCTACGATCTCCAAATTGGTATCCATCTAACTCCTAGTTGTAAATTTACTTCCCGACTACCGTATTAAGAAAGATGGTTATGAATATTTAATCACCGTTGCAAAATTATAACAGTTATAATTTTATTTATAAATATTACTATTATTTTAAAGAGGCATTCAATTAACTCTTACTGTGAGGACGTGCTGGAATTAATAGATAATTATATTTTTTAATGCTTTAAACATAATATGTCTTGAGATTTAATTGGTATTGTCTGAATAATAGGTATATTTTGAAGATATAGGATTATACTGATTGACCGTTATGCAGATTATGCTAATGCATACATATACTTACCCCGGCCGAGACATCAGCAAGGGAACATGTGGAATAGAAGAGATTTAAGCTTGTATTTTAAATTATGACGTCTTTAGAACAAGTCTGTGTATAGGGTAAAACGAACTTGAGTTGAATTTAATCTTAAGAAGACTGTGAATTTAGTGATAAAATTATTGTAACAACAATATCCTACACGTTACATACCCTAAATATCCATGTATAGATTTGGAATGTGAAGAGTGGAAAGTCAAGCTTTATTTACTAGTCTCAAAAAACTGGGCGTAGTGAGAAGAGTGAAATATAATAATATTTTTAAAATATTATTATTTTTTTTAGAACGTCGTAAAAATCTCTATTTCTACAAATCATTTCAACAAATATACCCTGCCTCCGCTCTGACTTGGAAATATATTTAAAACACTCGTATCTCGAAGTTTTTCATATTGATTCACGACGTATAAATAGACTTATTTTCATTAATTCATGGTCTAACATTGCATTCTCATGTAATTATGATTATCCTTAACCCATTTGTGACATCACTATTTTCTTATAATAGTAGCGTATAGTTTGGGCGAAATGACGTGAAAATTGCAATGACAGTGATCTATAAATAAGGTCGGCGTCGCGCGACCGCCAGCGTCCCAAGCACCTTAGTCGAGGACCGACCGTCGCGAGTTTCACACGAACGAACACAAGCAGCAACCATGGTTTACGAAAGTGACTTTTACACAACCCGCCGGCCCTACAGGCCCGTCTCCAGTTACAGCGTGTCGGTGAGTTTGCCGCCTTTTAACACCCACTGAGCGTGAACCTCGCTCCAATCTATAACTCCCGGGAGCCGGACGCCCTCGCACCAAGTCGACCGTCGTATTCCCCTTCGTCATCTGGTATCGAGTTTCCGATGTAGTGGTGGCATATAAGTCGCTTTCCCCCCAATGTTGATACATCGATACGACTAGCGCTTTAAAAATATTGCTTTTTAAGTAAGTCCAGCCGCAGCGAGCCTCGTTTATTAGTGTAGGGTTCGTTAGTACGTCCCGCTAGCGTTCCGCAAATGGGTCATCGGATCGAGAGCCGGGTATCAGAGAGTGGAGCTCACCGAGCGCGCCAAATATAGCCGCGGCTGGAGTCGGCGTCCGCCCGACTAACGGCGACTTCTCCGCTTGCAGCGGCCGGGCGACTGGGAGCTGGTGCCGTTCGTGCCGCGCCCGAGCCTGGTGCCCGACCCCATCACGGCGTTCGGCCGCCGCGCCAACCCCGGAGCGAGGCCTTCCATACTCGACCCCGTAGTCCGACAGAACATACCGCCCAAGCCCGAGTCGAAGCTGGCCCCGCTCGCGCCCTACGTGTCTCCTCGGGACCAGACGAGAGCGCGCGTGCTGTCAGCTGTGGGCCAACGGGAGCGCGCCTACGAGGCGGACCCGCTCGGGACCCCGCGCGACCATATGGACGTGGTGCTGGCTCAGGCGCACGGGCGGCCGCTACACACGCCTCATCGACACGTCTTCTACAGCAACTACGCCTCATATTGATATCTGTTCCGTTTGTTTTGTTTGTGTCGCTTTCGCTAGTCGGGTAGGTCGGGTGTGTGCGAGGGTGGTCGGCGGGAGGCGTGCTAAGGGCGCGGTTGTTGCAGACGCCGCGGCACTACGTGGTGGTGGACCGCGACCTGGCCCCTCGGCGCGCGGAGGAGCAGTACTCGTACTCGTACTCGAGCACGTCGGAGCGGTCGACGGGCAGCGGCCTGCCTCAGCGCAGCTCCTACAGCAACACGGTGGAGCGTCGCTCGGGCTCCGGCCCCGGCGGGTACTCGTACTCCAGCGAGCGCTCCAGCAACCTCGGCGGGCCCGGCGGGTACTCCTACTCGTCGACCACGAGCGGTCGCTTGCCCTACGGCACCACCTACCGCCACTACTCATACCGCGTGTAGCGCCCCGGCTCCCGACGTCCCGACCTCGCCCCTCCTCTGTCCCTTCGCCCCTAACCCACTCCTTCTCATCCGACTTAATCAGTATTCGCTAACGCAATGTGATCGCACTACTTAATTTATTGTTATAAGTGGAAGTGTATCTTTAGCTTTTGGTGTTTTATTGTTTTTTAGGACAAATTTAAAACCATGTTCAAAAAATATTTATTTAGACTGACTTTTTCTTTAAATAAAGCTTGCATTTTTAATAAATCTACTTTCCTTTCTATCCTACAAATATCGATGATGAGCTCGGTATTTTTATTAACTAACATTTGGTTTGTTTACTTTATAAATCATATTGATACTTTATCAATAGGTTGATATTTATTCCGAGGAATTTTGTTACTTCATTAAGAATGAAATCAACATAATAATCGGTTTACAAAATCGGTGAACAATAGGAATTATTGAGGTATAATTTTTTTCTTTATCACCGTCTAAGATAATAAAAAAACTTCTAAGATAATAAAAAATACTTTTCAAAATTACTATTTCAAAACACTCATAAACTTATTTAAAATCCCTAATGTATTTAACTGTACTTTAATGAATGGGAAACAAATATATTATTTGTATCAAACCATAGGCAAACTATACACAATTTTATGTTTAAAATATTGTCAAGTTACCACATAGAGTAATAATATTAAATTATCAGGTTTTAAAAATAAGTTTTATTGACAAAATAAACATTACAAATATGAACATAATTCTTTTTTATTACAATACACTTTCCGTAACGGTCAAAAGGAAAAGTCAATCAACATATCATATCAGAAGATCTAATCTTCCAAGGTTATTTAAGTTTCCGTTCCCTGTTTTCATTGACGCCGCCTACAACAGCCGCTGACGTCTGTGTACTACCTCACGTCATTTGAACCGTTATACAATTCCCCGTACGTCACTTACATACCCAAGCTGTCACAGGTAAGTCAGGTAAAGATGTACAGCACCGCTTACCACAAGTATCCATCGCTACAGAACGCACAGCACAATCAAAGGCTTTGAACGCTAATTGTATCATAGAATTTCTGACATACATACATTTTTAATGAATGATTTGTAAATATGCAACGGTTTTTCCATTTTTCTTGTCCATAGACTAAGGTTTCATTGCAGTCTGGCTAAAAGTATCACTCATCGCTAAATAGTGCTATTTTTGGTATTGGAAAAGATTGAACGTATGTTATAAAATTTTTACTAATTTATTTATAATGAAACTTGTATAAAGATGTTACCTACAAAATATTATGCAATCTTCTATATATATAAAAATGGATTGCTGTTCCTTAGTCTCGCTAAAACTCGAGAACGGCTGAACCGATTTGGCTAATTTTAGTCTTGAATTTTAGTCTTTAGTCTCCAGGGAAGGTTTAAAAGGTGAGAAAAATTTGAAAAATTGCCCGGAACACTCTAAAAACAGCCCTTTTATATTTCCCATACAAACGATTTTTTGACATTAGACTTGACAACTAACTAATATGTCAATCATTCTGTTCGATTGAAACAGTAGAAATTTAATAAACACCAATACCGGGTTATTGAAGACGACATAGAGTTTGCCCGGTCTGCTACACCTATATTACTAATGACGAAATTAACGCGGACGAAGTCGCGGGTAAAAACTAGTACTCAATATACAAAAACAATATGAATTAAGTATGATGCATAGTCAAATTCATACTATTTAATAAGACTGTAACTTAAAAAGTTTTTTGCGCCTAGTAATTACCGATTTAGCACTGATCAAATGCTGTTAAAGTTAAAAGGGAAATAGACATTTTTGATTAATTAAATTTCTTCAACTTCCTTCAACTTTCTACTTCCTAAATATAAATAACAGGGCGATGTACAGTTTTGATGGCACCCGCGGACAAATAGCAAATCAATCAACGCGTCTTCCGAATTGTTTGGCTCGATACCGAGTGATAGTTTACTGTATACATTTTATCTGAACTGAATATTGAGAATGAAGTCAATTTAATATTGTATGTACAAACAAGCGTATTTTTGAAAACCAAACAATACTTTGGTATATTGTTTAAAAGCTAGATTGTTTATTAAATCTTGTACCTTGTAATTCTTTTAAGACCAAGCTATTCTTATAAGTCATACTAAGCGTCAGGTTTAGTTGAGTTAAAGCAGATTAAACTATTTAAAGGTAATATATATATATATATATATATATATATATATATATATATATATATATATATATATATATATATGGAGGGAGGTTATTTTTTCGTACGCGAGGTTGCGCGTGCGAGTGTCGGCGTATTGATGACTGACAAGTTTTCCACAGCAAAAGTATCAGGTTAAGGGGTTAATTGAAATCTGACTTCCGAGAGTATTCATTGAAATAAGAATAATATTGTCAGATTTACTACTCGTTTTTAATTATTTTTACTACATACTCCCGTCAATTCGATAAGTGAAAAGTAATATTAGTTTTATTCCTTTGAACATAAAATTTCTATGAGGTTGGTCGCCAAGAACACAATGAACTATTGTTCCAATTTTAAGACGACACAAAATATTACAATGTCTATTCACTATGTTTAGTAAAGAATAAAATAATAAAATATAGTGATCATTAAGTAGTTTTTACATATTTTTGAGTAAGACATGCTGAATCAAATACTTAACTATTACAAAGATGCTCAGTTATTTAGGGTGGACTTGAAGAAGGCTTTTATTATTTTAAGAATGTTTAACAGTAATTAGAGGCCATTTATTTACTTTCATATTTTATTTTGTTATAGTCCTGATATATCTTACACGTTCATTAGGAAGAATCTGAACACAATAAATCAATGAAATGTGGGTTTATTGTCTTTAGTTATAATCGTATCTAAGCTATGCCCCAGAGATAAATAAAAAAATATAAATATACTTTTTGCTTGCAACGGCAAAAAACATTCATACCAAGGTTTCCCGAAAAAAAAATATCGCTTTTTATGTTAAGAAGACTAGTCAATTTATTAAAGAGGATACTAACTAGAAGTTGAGACAGAGTTGTTTGCCAAAAGTCTCGTAACTATCTGTGATTTTGACGAGCGTCTTATTAGTTTATGTTAGAAGTTTTTCTGTGTATTTTATAGCAATCTGAAATAACACTGATATAACGAGATTATTTTATGGGATATTAGACACAAGATAAACAAGAAAACATTTTGATTCCTGTACAAGTAAAAAGCAACGAAAACGGGAAGTTAGTTGAGAGAAATTAAAAGTAATTATAATTTTCTATGATTTTCATATTTAATGTTGCAATCTATTGAGATAATCTATGATAAAAGAAAGTTATTCAGTTTTATATACTCTAGAGACACGACCTTGAAGTTTTAAGGGTAACAATATTTTTATTTTAATGAAAAATATAATATGTAACAAGCTATTTCTCACAGCATTAATATAATTAAAACAGTGTATATATTTATATTATATGAAGGAACACTTCATTACGTTCATGATGAACATTAACACTCTGTGCCTTTGTTATTTACGCGCGTAAGGTCGCCATGGCGTCCTGCCAGATTCGAAGTTTCCAAATATATTTTCTGTAAGCATTAATTACTGTGTAATTTGAAATATTTATTAGGTTATGCAAATCCTGTGGATTAGTAAAATTGCTTTTTCTCCTAAAAGCGATCACAAAGATGAAAAAATATTGTATTATTTAGGACTAGCTTTCCGCCCTCAGCTTCGCCCGCGTGTAGTTCGGTTATATCGCGTTTCCAAGAGAACCTTTCAGAAGTCTGGAATAAAAACTATACCATGTTCTTTCTCAAGGTCAACTCCATCTCTGTGCCAAATTTCATTAAAATCAGTTCAGTGGTTTAGGCGTGAAAACGTAACAGACAGACAGACAGAGTTACTTTAATCCGTTGATAATCCGTCGCTGTTCTTTTACGCAACTAAACCATTATCGTTAATAAAATAATAATTATAATATAAAACTAGTAATTAAAGAAGTTCAAGGTTTTATTTAAATTATAACTGATCTTTAACGAATTGTGGCAGATCATAGACAATAGAAGAAAGAGTGACCGTATGTCTCGTATTTCTGATTCTCGTGTAAAAACAAAAGCTGTATAATATTAATCTTGGGAACGGGATTTTGGCAGTTCACCAAAGGCCAAGTGAAAACATCTGCGTATTACGAAATTCTAAGAGTAAACATTTTTAATGCTTATTCCTCAAAAAATGTACATTAAATACATACGTAAAACAATAATTGTTCTAATTTGTTATAATGGAAATTGGAATAAATACCGAATCTAAAATTCAATATTCATATATACTATAATTCGGGCAGTTTAGTTTTTCTTTAAAATATAATATAAGATTCAACCTTGATATTCAATGACACTGTCATAAAGACGTAAACATTTATTTATTTTAAAATTTACATTCTTCATGAAGATAGTTACGAATGGGGGTTTGTAACTAGTATGTATGGGAATACTCCAGTATTGGTAATGCTTCTTGACATTATAGGTACATATTATATTAAAACCATAAATACATTGTGACTGTTACTCACACCTTCAATATAATATGTAATATGCTTTGTGTTAAAGTGAAACATTAATTTTGAAACATAGATTTAGACATTGTTTTCAAGGAAAAAACAATATAGACTTAATATATTTTCATTTTCACCTACCTATATAGAATAATTATTATTGTTCTTTGAAGATCTATAAATATTAACAAGGTAATTTTGCATAGCGCAGAGAAAACACGATATCGTATCGTGTTCCCTTTTCATCTATTTGCGTCGTGATTCATTTCGTATAAGTTCTGACTCACCTCTCTATTAATATGCTTATGTTGAAAACCGTAAATAAATTAAGCATTATACTGATTTAATTACTTTTATTCTGGTTTTTATTCAATATTTTTAATGGCTACATTATATATACATTCTATAAATCTACGTCATCTTTTATAATGTCAGAATTTTTCGATGGTGAAACACCAAAACTTCAGTATTGAACAACTATTTATGCACCTAATTTTTCTTATCGTAGTTTTTCTTATATAAATAATGGATATCTTAGAGTAAGTTGATCACATTGTTATATCTCAATATTAATTTTAACTAAGCGTTGTTTACAAAACACTTTCTGAGTTCTATTTTAGTGAAGATAACATACTTTCTTGCGCAGCAAACGAAAGACGCATAACAGTTGTTTCCATTTGGAAATACTCATTTAAAATTTTATCGTTAGAGACATGACTATTATAAGAAAGGAAGTTTATAAAATATAATGCTATTGTCATAATAATATGTGTATATAGTTTTCTACGATATTCTTTTTACTTAAATTCATGAATTTTTTCATAATAGCTAACAAGACTGTGAAGTGTCTAAAAAAAATTCTCCGCATGCTTATCGCAAAACCATTATTAGTCCAGTCATTTAAGCTTAAATTAGGTAAGAATCTCGGAATGCGAGATACCCAGCTGTAAGTCTGTAAATAGTTGTATATTGACACCCTAAAAGTTGTCTCAAAACCTACATATGGTAGGGTGTAAGCAACTATTAAATTTCAAGTTCAAAGGTCACAAAAATCGGTTTCTTGCGCTTTTTTTGGAAATATCTCATTTCCTATGGGTTTTTTGCTATTTGTATTTATTATCAATATTGTAGAATACTAAATTCTCTACAAATTTCGTTTCAAAATTTTTTTTATACGGTGTACCGTTTTCGAGATAGAGGGCGGAGAGCGCGCGGTCACCGCATCACTTCAGGTCAACCGGTGCCTCCGGTCGAAAACGCGCCATATATAGTTGATGAACTATCAATAAATCAATGATTATAAATATTTGTCAATTTTTATTAACTATTATATTATATTTTATCATTTTTTTCCTAACTTATTCACTTTTTATTCAGTATTAATTTATTTAACAACACTTACCTGTCCATGTAATTGCAGAATTCTCTAATAATAAATAATAATTGCTGCTGCAGCTTCTACAATTCTTAGCCTTTCTGCTTCAGGATCTATTTTTTTACTTTCGTACCAAGCTTTTAATAGAATATTAGCTAGTGCATCACGGAAAGAAATGGTCGTGAAAGCTCCAACTTTCTTCGTAATTACGATATCGGTTAAGTACTTCTGTTGTAGTCTTGTAATGATAGTTTTATCATCTGGCACATACCCTGTCAAGACATCTTTAAGCTCTTTTAGTGTGAATTGAGACTCATTATTATTTTCGATGTAATTGAAAATCTCTAACATAGCTTCTGTAACTTGATTATCTTGACGAGGTTTCTCAAGAGGCGATGATGATGGTGATTTATTTGAAAAGTTTGTAAAACAAGCAGCATGGTACTTCGCTTCAGCAGCGATCAAATCAAACTGTAAAATTATACGACTTTTCACCAATTCTCCAAAATCATCCCCACGTTCTTCTGCTTTTTTGAAAATTGACAAATATTTATAATCATTGATTTATTGATAGTTCATCAACTATATATGGCGCGTTTTCGACCGGAGGCACCGGTTGACCTGAAGTGATGCGGTGACCGCGCGCTCTCCGCCCTCTATCTCGAAAACGGTACACCGTATAAAAAAAATTTTGAAACGAAATTTGTAGAGAATTTAGTATTCTACAATATTGATAATAAATACAAATAGCAAAAAACCCATAGGAAATGAGATATTTCCAAAAAAAGCGCAAGAAACCGATTTTTGTGACCTTTGAACTTGAAATTTAATAGTTGCTTACACCCTACCATATGTAGGTTTTGAGACAACTTTTAGGGTGTCAATATACAACTATTTACAGACTTACAGCTGGGTATCTCGCATTCCGAGGTGAACTTACTATAATGACTGGACTATATACTTTCCATCAAAATGCGATGCCTTATTCTGCTTTATAAACTTATATTAATAATAAATTCACACTGCAAATTGTGAAATCAACATTATTTACTGCTAAGTTATAGTATTTTGCTTTGTATTAATAAAAAAAAAGAGAATTTGTTTTCCACTGCAATCATAAAATCTAATCTAAATCAAGCTTATGATTATTTATTTTCGACGTTTGCTTCAGGTGAATCACATGAGAGAGCTGTATATACTTTGCTTCGTTTTCGTATTATTAATTTACAAAAAAATGTTCTAACCTAAGAATTTTACATTTATTATTAATCGTGCCTTACCGATTTGAAATTCACTAAATACTTTTGTTAAATCGAAGTATTTTGTGTCAAATCTAAGGTGCATGTCCGTATTTTCCTTCTGTATATCATAATATAATGTATTTATTGTTAGGCGGAGTTGATCTACCGTCCCACTACTCGCACAATCACCCGACTCGCCACGTACCCTGAACCACCTCACCACGTGTTGCGTGTCCGTGTAAGACCCTCCGTGGTATTAAGAGAATTGGACCGCATCGCTTACCGCCGTCGTCCAGCCACCGCTGTGTCCGCATTTGATGACTACTTCAAATCCGAGTCTACAAGGGTAAGGAACGAAACACATATAAATTACTTGAGAAAATCCTTTAAAACTCTTAAACTCTAGTAACCTGATGGCTACTAGCGTTTTTAATGTAAACGGTTGAGATAAAAAGGCTAAAGATAATACAATGAAGTACTTAATCGTCTATTGCAATTCACTGCTGAAAGTAGACCTTACATAAAATGAACTAATTGTGCCTGTTTTCGATTGTAATATATTTTCCATGTTGATAATGAGCCAACTATGCCTTTTGGAGACTGTAATATATTTCGCATGTTGATGTAATAATCTTAATGCATATTTTGAACACATTTTCAGGCTTTCGAGGATGAAACTCGCAGGATCCGCGCCGACACCGCGTCTCTGTTGCAGCGCGCCCGCTCGGTGGTACCACGAGCAAAAACTGTAGCACCCCTCGACACCATCTTCTCGTGAGTTAAAACAAATTTGCCAGATACAGTCAGCATCAAACTGTTACTCATATTTATTTTTAAACTTAAAATATTATGAAAAATAATATTCAGCCTTATTAATATCATGAATAAGAGTTAAATTTCAGTAGGTACATGTAAATAATTTGTGTATATTTTGTAAAGCAAAGTGTTGTTCGGTTGATGATTGGTTTCACGTAGGAAATAACTTTTCAGCGATAACATTGTCAGTATTGAACATTCTTTTATTATTTCTTTTGCGATAAACGCCTTATAAAGTATTTTATTATTAACAACATTCACTATATTGAATAATAGTATCGTGTTATGGTGATATTAGTTGAAATATTTTAGCGTCTGTTACACAAGAATCTTCCCATTGATGAGTCTAGCAGATGCGTACCAACCAATTTGGCAATATATTTATGTAATTGTAAACAATGCAAATCATTCGTCAGAGAAGGATTCCAATGTTCCAGAGTGGGTGTAGTTCGTACCGGCCAACTGTTTCCACGCGTATGACGTTTCGTTTAATTATAGCCGGTGGAAATGTTTAATTATTATAGCCGGTGAAAATAACATTTGACGATTGCACACCGCCTTATGTTTTATTGATTGATTTGCTTATACGTTTATTCCTATCTATTCATAAGCCAAACGTATGTCTGATTCATCGAAATGTATTTGAGACGTAATTGGCTGTGTAAGTTAAGATGTTTGGAGTATAATGAGCATGTAATGTTGGCTCTGAAAGATTTATTTAGCTTTATTTTTAGGATGACGGTAACTACATGTTAAAATCAAGATTTAGATTTAGAATTTAACATTGCAAAACTAACGAAGAATATAATAGCTTTTATCTGAGAAGTAAAAAATAAATTGAGTTTAGTTTGAAGATAGTGATTCTTGAGTTAAGTTATTAATATTATCAGATATTCGTACGGAGAGCCCATCCCATATCGGTTCAGCAACGATGCGTATGTCGCTAAGCTGCTGCTGCCGTTACGCAGCGTGATGGACAACGTCCACAACATATCCTTCTACCACGAACCAGCTAAGAAGTTCACAGGTACCAAGAACCCTTATAAAAACTAAACTTTACTTCAATCAATACTATTAATTAATCGAATTTTATTGAATGTTGACGAGTACGTAATTTATACCTATTGAAACCAAAGGAACCTGTCTTAATGATACTTGTGGTGCTGATTTGTACTGTGTCTAACATGGACCCGGACCCTAGACCCTAGTCCTACCTAAACGAGGTGTTCCCCCAGGACGCGGAAACCTCGCCTGCGTCCATTATTCCGGCAATAAGGCCTTCTCCAACCGCCGACCTCTTTACAAGGAACTTAGCATCAGGGACGATGTGAACCTTCTATCGTTTTACGCGAAGAACAGACTAGCGGCAGCCGGTCTGGCCGTCGAAAAGGCCGCAGGTATTATAAGTTAGATGCATCGCCAGCGCTCGCTTACATTCTTAAACGATTATAAATAATACACACTGGGCAACCTCGTAGCCCATCATACATTATATACCTCGTGTAGAATGTACAGTGTAATATTATACATGACGTATCGACCATACACATTTTCGATATACGTTGTCATTTACCTAAATGATAGAGCTCATTAAATAGGTGTAGGTCACACTTTTCACTCATTAAGTTTGTCCATTTATATCTTGTCTGTACATATTAATTCTTCTGCATTCTAATAGCAACATAATGAACATCGAATTTATTCCCACCACTATCTACTTTATCCACTCAGGTAACTTTAAAATGTAAATCTACAATAGATCAATTATTTTGGGTTACGAGGCCTCACATCTAAATTACTATCTAAATTTCGCTTAACAGCTTCGATTTGGTGTTGGAATAAAGGAGTACAATTAAAAGAAAAACGAATAAAAAAAGTGTCTAACTCTGGGTGTGGTGTCTCTTGCAGCGAAAGAAGCGTCGGAAGAGGCGACGGCGGCGCAGTGCGCGTAGCTCCCTGGCCCCCCCGTCCCGCCCCCCGCGTCCCGCACCCGACCCCGCACTCGCCCCCGCTCTCGCCCACTACAGCGCGGCGCGGACGCACGCTGCCTCACAGACTGCGCCCGCGCCGCGCTCGCGCTTCGATCTCGGTACACAACGAACCCGAGCGACGAATATATATAATTTTTGAAACATATTTTTATAAAGAAATATTATTTTTCTAACAATTTACCTATAGAAGACGATAACTTTTTGATGGTAGTCGTGATACCGCGGCGATATGGTGATTGAGACGACTCGTTTCCACTAAACAGAACTGATTTTTTTTTTGCTTAACAATAAATATTGTTGTCAGTATTCTAGTAGTTTTGTTCAGCCTGCATGATGAAAACCTTAACGTTCATGTGTAGAATACGCTAGCTTGTAATTAACGCTTAGCATTTTGTATCCACTAATACGAAACTTATCTAAAAAAATCTCTTTTATTAAATTTTATACAATGATTGCACTGAAATTATTTAATTATTCTGGTTAAAGCTGCAAGGTAATAAAATTATAGCATAACAAGGTTAAAAAAACAAACTTTAGTAATTTTGAAAAGTAGTTTTTTGAATCAAGCGACCATTTCATGCAATACATGGTGATGCCCACTCTTTCGATCCGAACACGCTTCCATGTCATAGCATGAGCATTTCAAAATCTTGTACAAAAACATTTAAGCTATTTCCACGCTCGGCTTATCCATCGGGCTTTGAAGTCGAGAACATTCATAAAAGCGCTATCTTTGCCATTCTCATCGAGGACCCTTGATCGAATAAGCTTCTGCACTTGCTTAAGCTCATTTCATCAATGGTACCACGCCTTCATTTACTGCGATGCAGTGAAACTCCTTCCCTGGAGAGCGAGCCGCAAGTTCCAGGCGCCACAGTTAATGGAAGACCCTGAGGTGGAACTGAAAGCAGCGAAGGCCGACCGTGAAGCGAGATTCCGTGCCAATACTGCGGAACCTGTTCTAACACCGTCCGTGGATCTTGCTGAAATTAAACGAAAAAGACAAGAAGAAGCTAGAGCCGCTGAGGAAAAGTAAATCCATATAATCATTCATATTTTTCTTAACCTTTAGAATATAATGCAATTAAGTTATCTATGCAATTTACCTATTATATGTCCAATGTGGCCAATTAATAAACATATTTATTATTTATAGGGCTTTGAAAGAAGAAGCAAAACGTGAAGCTGAACGAAAAGCTCAGGTACCCTTTTATGGTTCCTTAATATTAATGAGAGGAGTACCTTAGACTGTTCTCACGATAATAAGGGTTTATATTTACTGTTAACTCTAGGCTGAACGTGATTCAGCAGAACGAAAAAGAGCAGAAGAAGAAGCACGTAAAGCTGAGGAAGCTAAACGCAAGGCAGAAGAGGAGGCGCGGCTAGCGGAAGAAGCAAGACAAGCTCAACTAGAAGCAGAAAGAAAGGCTGCAGAAGAAGCTAAAAAAGCTGAAGAAGAAGCCGCTAGACAGGCAGAAGAAGCTAGACTGGCAGAAGAAGCTCGCAAAGCTGAAGAAGCTAGGCTTGCAGAAGAGGCAAGATTAGCAGAGGAGGCAAGACTTGCTGAAGAAGCTCGATTAGCGGAGGAAGCAAGACTTGCTGAGGAGGCTCGTCTGGCTGAAGAAGCACGTTTGGCCGAAGAAGCAAGGCTTGCTGAAGAGGCAAGATTAGCAGAAGAAGCAAAACTGGCCGAGGAAGAGAGGTTGGCGGAACAGAGAAGGCAAGAAGAACTTGCTAAGCTAGAAGAGCTTGAACGTCAAGCCCAAGAAGAACGCGAAGAAGAACTTGCCAGACAGGTAACATTTATAAAAAATATTATTAATACCAATATTATTTTAATCACAGAATTCTATTAATATATTTGTCCACAGGCTGCTGAATTAGCGGAAATCGCTAGACAAGAGTCCGAGTTGGCCGCAGCACGTCTGGAGGAACTGACACACAGTGCGTCTGCTGGAGAAAGTGTTGCTGAAGTTGAGTCAAGGTACGTATAAGATATGAATCGAATACCTGTTATATAAATTAAATATAAATTTAAAATTGTAATAATACCTTGTAATAAAATTTCAGTGAAGCGCCAGTGGTAGAAAGTGAACCTATTGTAGAAGAACCAGCAAGTCCAGAAGTCGTTCCAGAAGAAATACAATCCCAAGATGTTGTCGAAGTCAGTGAAGATGAAAAGGCGGAGCCAGATGTTACGGATGAAGAGTGAATAAAAACTCATTCTGCCATTTTTTTAGAAAATAACACTTTTTTAATAGCAGCCACGATTTCTACTATAATTAAGGAACTGGAAAGTATTCTAGAGATGCATTTTGTAATATTTAAAGATACTCTATTTGTTCTTCATGTTGCAGTTGTCAGACACATGAATGATATCATAGAAGTAAATTTTCATACAAACCTTACACCCTCTTGTCTGTAACAACGTTACAATATAAAGAGAGTTATATGTTAGGTACATTTATTCTCCTGAATAAGTTGTCACTATTTTGTTAATAATGTTAACACTGTTGATTTTGTTATTTAATTTGTTTCTTAATGATATTTTTTTGTTACAATTTAACAATAAAAGACATTAACTAAATTGTTCTATATTTATTTATCTATTTAATTAATCGATCCTATAAGTTGAGTACACAAGGGTCATGTTCGAAGAAACTTAAAATGAATTATGAACACTCCATAAATGTGACGATTTTTATAATGCAAATTGTAGATTTAAAATGACAATGGATACCCTGTTCCTATTTTGTTTCACAATAACTTACTCTAATTATAAAATGGCCAAAATTGTTATAAACATAATTTTAAATATTTCTATACACTCTTTCACACTTTCTTCCTCCTTTTTCTTAATATCTTCTGTATTTAGATTGTTACCAAGTTTTTTTTAATCCTAAACAATCTATTCTTACATTGACAAAGTTTCTCTATTGTATTGAGGAAAATAGGTATTTTTTTTAAACACGCCAAGGTTGCGACTGGTGACCTTTTCATATTTATGGCAGAGGTCTTTGATTACACTAATAGTTAAAAGTAGGAAAATAAAACATTGTTCTCTATCTACTAAGTATTTGCGAGATGTCTAAGAAAGTTCTGAGGAACCTATTCTGAACAAACTGAAAGTTCTGTCACCAAAATATATATATTTTTTAACATCTCTATGGATTTGTATACAAGTCCGTTTTATTTGATACAATCTTATTGGAGTCTTTTCTGGAATCTGGACTCCTAGTAGGTTTCCTGAACCACGCCTTCAACGGGCTTTTTGAAACAACGAGTACAAATAACTATATTTTTGACTACAAACAACAATGTTTGCAACTACGTATTACGTCTGACGAAAAGCAAAAATTATTTAAAATTGCAAGTTCTAACTTATTAAACACCATTTATTTAGGCTTGTAGGTGATTTATTTATTTAATTAGTTTCCTAAATTATGATTTCTCCTCAGCCATATCAAGACAGTCAGGTCAGAAACATGGTTCGTTATTCTGAATATAAAAACTGCTACATCATTTCAATTTCTAAGCTTAGAAGAATAAGTAATGGTCTTTATTTGTTCATAAATAGATATGTTTTATTTATTCTACCTATAACTTTAAGCTGTCCTCATAATAAAATAAATGTAATGTTGCTAGAAACTAGTTTGGGGCGAAAACAATTTTTTATTAATCCACTTCCGCGTCGGTATCAAAAAAAAAATGAAAATAATAGACTCATATGCTGTTAAGCGATTACCGTATCTCATTAACACCTTCTGTCCTTTCTTGAAGAAACTTTTACTGCAGTTATTACAGAAAAACCTCGGCAAGGAGTTTATTTCATAATATAGGTCCTTCTGTCCTGGTCCTTCTGAACTGCACGGTCCTTCACCATTGGCGAGATATGTGATGATATAACGCACCATGTATTTCACATCTTATCATACCTATAGTTTACCGAAATATATACCATTACAATTTATACATTAATACCACTTGAAAACTCATGATGACAACAATCCTCACACCTCGTTTTAAAATGAATCAATAAGTTCAAGGGGGTTTTCTAAGGAGTTATCGAATTACAAAAGAAAAACCGAACATAAAAGGAACAAAGAATCTATAAAATTCTCTTTACTTTTGATAACAGTCAAAGAGTGCACAAACGCACGCTAAGTTTCTTCATCCAGTAAAGACAAAGTATTAAAATAGTATATTTTAGAAGTTTCATCTATATTTTATGGTGTAAGTACATTAGATGTATATCGGGTTGCTTAGTAATTTACAGCGAAATATGAACGGAAAATATCCGACATGCTACAGTGAGCATAAAAATAAAATGATAACCACTATTCATAAGAGCAATAGTGAATTGCCTACCAGTAAACCAGAACCGGCTTATGAAGGGTAAAAGCATTTTATAAAACAAAATACCTCTTTGTAATGACAAGCAGACTAATTATCACAGCAACCAGAATATAGACTAGGATGGCGTCTAAAATGTTTTGAAAATATAGAAAACTAGCTTTCCGCCCGCAGCTTTACCCGCGTGGAGTTCGGTTACATCGCGTTTCCAAGAGAACCTTTCAAAAGTCTGGGATAAAAACTATCCTGTTCTTTCTCAAGGTCAACTCCATCTCTGTACCAAATTTCATTAAAATCAGTTCAGTGGTTTAGGCGTTAAAGCGTAACAGACAGACAGACAGACAGAGTTACTTTCGCATTTATAATATTAGTAGGGATACAAAACTTTTTTTAGCAACTAAAAACCTTGTTAATTCTATAACGTCGGAAGAACGCTCCACTAATGTAAATATAATAGCAACCTTATCAGCAAATGGAATTTTATTTTCTTTAATGTTTAATGTTTATATTTTTCAAAAGTTTAAGAATTCTTTTATTGCAAAAGATATTTCTGAGTGTGTAAGAAGTGTTATTGGAAGTGGGTTAACTGATAAACTGATTTTATGGTTCATTTTTTAAACTATATGAAACTAAACCAATAGTATAATTGTTGAGACCACAGGAAGTGATCCTGTTCTTATCTTTATCATTCAAGAATCAAGACAGATATTTGAGATATAAATGCACTTACATTAGATGAAATTTAAAGCATAATATTGTCAATAAATTGAAGTAAAAAGCAAATGAATTAAGCAATTTTAAAAACTACCTCAGAGTTAAATAGGCAGACACCAAAGTTGTATAATTACTTATCCCCGCTCCCAAAAGGATTACTTTGAACCAAATGCTGAGGTTTTTGTTATTTGTCAATATAGTTGATAAATAAAATTCTGTTATAAGCCGGATGTAATGCCCATGTGTGTCTGGCTGGGGCATCTTACCTCTCAAAACGGATCAATCAATGTCAATGAATGTTTCATGTGAAAGCTTTCTTGGAGGTCCTTGATAATTACATTGGTCTGCCAGCGTAAGAATATCAGCCTACTATCTACTACAGTATAAATGACTCACATATACCAGTGTAATTTTTAAATGTTATTTAATTCATAGGGGTATTTTAAAATCTGTATTTTGGCTTTAGTAACCCCATTGGGTGGTTAAAAAGCCTTTAAAGAGTGTATTAAAATATTTCTGTCTTCGTAACAATGTACAATACTAAGTTATTGTAATTGATAGATTTGAGCTTTTTGAACTCACTATAAACTATGTTTGTGTTATTATTTAAAAGGACCTCACATTGGTTAAATGCACATAATATTCTGACCTATCTCTGCCCTAAAGCAATTGAATAACTACTAACAAGGAACATTTTATAAAACCATTTATATACAACTTAATTTATTTCTTATTTCTATTTACAAATACAAAACCTATGCTATAAATCCATTTTTGAAATATTATCACCAGTGGCAGATATTTCTTTCTGTGTTACTTCCCTTTGGTCTTTCTTCTGTGGGAGTACAACTTCAGATTTCTTTGGATTTGGTAAGGGTTTCTGTTTTATTTCTAGAAACTGTTTATCTATATCAGCAACCTTTTGTTTCATCTGTTTATGAGAAAATAGAAAATTAATAATTGTTATATGATATAAATGATTATTGCAAAAGCATTTACATTTTAGACACTTACATTTTTTAAACCTAGATTAACTGCCTTAGCTTTGGTTTTCTTTAAACTTTTAGCTCCTGCTACTTTAAAGACATTTGCTTTAGGTCCTTTCTTCTTATCTTTTCCCATCTTTTATGTAAAGAATAGATGTTTAAACTTGAAACAAATAGTTAACCTCGAAATGCTACGATGTCAATTGTGACTTGTGATAGATTAGTAACATGAAATATTTTGCAAGTTGCGTGTTGGCATTTTTAAGCTCTGGGTGCTCTCACTTAAGTTATTTTAGTATCAGAGTTTATTTATGTCTATTAATTATAATATTTGTTCTAAGCATTATATTAAGAAAGAGTTTAATTTGTTGATCAAATTTACATCGTTAATTGACTGATAGCAGAAGCATTTATGAATATCAAGCATTCAACCATGTTTTTCTTTAAAAACTCATTATAGTTGTCTATAAAGGAATTAATTTTTTGTTTTTAATTACTTCTATTTGTAATAAATTTTGATAGAAAATAAAATTATTTTTACACATAATGTCTAATACATTTTGATACAAGTTTTTGAACGGAATATAAGCTGAGTGTTTTAAAATTTTGGTGCCATTGCCAAAATTTAGTTTACGGGATTGGCCAATTTAGAATTTAGCTGCATTGGATTTCCGTTTTGAATATTTACAATATCAATAACAACATCTTCAATTCTTTGGACATTTTATATCATTGGAATAATTAAAGTACCAATAACTCCTTAAGTAATACAATTACAAAATAATCTGTGATATATTTACAAAAATTATATTTAGGAGGTATACAGAGGCCGCCAAAATTAATTACTACTCCAAATACAACGGAAATATCTCCACAATGGCAAAGGTAAGAAGAATAATACTTATAAACAGGATAATAATTAATTCATACATAATTAACATACCGGCTTTACGACATTTAAAACCAGTTAACTTACAATACGGGCCTCTTGTACCAGTCCTTATTACTAGCTTGTAGAATTTGCCTTATTCGAATTGTTTTGTCAAAAAGTATATTAAGAAATTAAGAAATGGGTGATATTGTTAATGATAAGGTAAGCTAACTAAACCTGTAAATAGTATTGTCAGATTAACTTATTAACTATATAAAACTTTTTAATTTGCACCTCCTTTGAACAAAATTCTTTAGTTCTATTTTCGAAAATTAAAAAAAAACTATATTTTCAGCCAGTGCTGTATTCTTACTGGAGGAGTTCTTGTTCCTGGCGAGTGAGGATTGCATTAAATCTTAAAGAGATCCCATATGATATAAAAGCTGTTAGTCTGATTAAGGGAGGCGGAGAACAGCATTGTAATGAATATAGAGAGGTGAACCCGATGGAACAAGTACCCTCACTTGTTATCGGTAGGTGTGAGACTTGTTTTTAAGTAACTATGTAGTAAACATAACATATTAGAAAGAAAGTTTTATATAAATATTATTGATTCAATTCTAGATGGGCATACATTAATTGAATCTCTAAGCATAATGCATTATTTAGAAGAAACAAGACCACAGCGACCACTTATGCCTCAAGATTGTTTTAAAAGAGCTAAAGTTCGAGAAATTTGTGAGGTAAGTAGTAGTTTGAATTTACTTTACTAAGTCAAATTAGATGTATTATAGATTTTTCCTTCTCTATTTCTTACTAGTTTTTGCCCGCGACTTCGTCCGCGTTAGTTTGGTCAAAAGTAATATATGTAAGTATAGCTGACCAGGCGAATTCTGTTCCGTCTTAGAGGCCATAAATAATCAGGTTTTTCCTGTTTCAATCAAACAGAATGATTGACATATTAGTTTGTTGTTAAATCTAATGTCAAAAAAAAACGTTTGTATGGGAAATAGAAAAGGGCTGTTTTAGGGTTTTCCCGGCAACTATTCCAATTTTTCTCACCTTTTAAACCTTCCCTGGACTTCCAAGAGTATTTCAAGACTAAAATTAGCGAAATCGGTTTAGCCGTTCTCGAGTTTTAGCGAGACTAAGGAACAGCAATCCATTTTTATATACAGGGTGACTGGTGAATTACTATCGATATTTGAGGACGTGATATTTGACGATCATATATGACAAAATAAAAATTAATATAACATAAATATTAATAAACTTCTAAGTAAAGTTAACCAAAAGTTATGTAATTAATTACGCATCGTGTGAACACCCTACAGATTAGGTATACACTGACACTCACACATACGCGTGTCGTGACGTGGTGTTGTATCAGCACGCGGCCGCACGCGTCCACACTTGAACACTTGGAACGTGTCAACACTTTACTTATTTATACGGAAATTTTGTCAAAAATTAAGTGCCTATTTTTTTTACATAATTCGAATGAGAATCATGTACCGAGTATTCTCCTTAAATATTGATAGTAATTCACCAGTCACCCTGTATATAGAAGATAATAAATGTGTATTACATTATAAGAATATATGTTTGTTTATTTTTATTAAGATTTTTGTCCTTTTTTTCAGATTATAGCATCATCAATACAACCTCTGCAGAATTTAATAGTCCTCATATATGTGGGTGAAGATAAAAAGAAGGAATGGGCCCAGCATTGGATCATGCGAGGGTTTAGAGCCATTGAGAAGTTACTCTCGACTTGTGCGGGGAAATACTGTGTTGGTGATGAGATCACACTCGCCGACTGCTGTCTTGTGCCTCAAGTGTTTAATGCACGAAGGTATATATATGAAAATTATATATATTACAGTTTTGTTCCTATATAAGTTATTTAGAAACAAGCTGATAGAAGAATTAAAAGTGCATGGTACAAATAGTAGATTATATGGTTACCAAATGACAGTGCTATTTACGGTGTATCACAAAATTTTTCTGAATATAACTTTATGTCCACACCCATTTAATTCCAAATAAATCAAAGTTAATACTTACTTACTTTAATGTCTTAAAAACATTATTGGAAATTTTTATGAAGATCTTTTTAACAATTTTGTGTCAAAGATCTACAGACATACCTACAACTATTAGTTCTCAAAAACTTTTGCATTTGTAACATTTGTAGGGATCTCTAGAATAATTTGTTCAATAAAAAGATTTTATTCAAGTATTTGTTATTTCATAAATATGAAAATATGAATTCAAACATCATAAATTCAATATATATTAAATAATCAAAGAGTTTATTAGATTTAATAACTATATTTTTCATACCTAACACTTTCTTCAGTGTTTTTATTAATGAACAGGTTTTGAGGAGTATGGTAATGTCATAACATAATGGATAGTACATAAATATATAATGTGTATCAATTATAATAATGCAAGTATATTTCTACTCATTTTTCTAGATTTCATGTGGATCTCCGTCCGTTCCCAATAATACTTCGTATAGATCGTGAGTTGGAGAATCACCCGGCATTCCGAGCAGCTCATCCATCATCACAACCTGACTGCCCGCCAGAAGTCGCCAAGTGAATGACCAGAACTAGCTACGGCTAAACATTCCAACAGATTATATACTACATTTTTTTTTTAATTTTTTTTTTAGCAAAAACTATGCTATTCAGCTTTTATTATTATAACTCTATATCCATATTCACTAAGATTGATTTATGTATTATGTTATAATTATGTCTTTATTGTTTGTTTAATATTGTGTGCAGTACATATCTAGTCATTATATACACATAATGGGGTTTTTACAAGGTTTTGGTATTGTGTCTGTAGTTATTTAAGCATAACTTAAGTGTGAACATTATAACTGTTTTAATATAATGCAAATAATGTTGTATTGAGTAATATATAACTTATCAAATGCTTTTTATATCAAGAAACATTCCGCATTTATAGTTTTTGACGTAAGTATTTTTAAAATGGTATATGATACTCTATGATATTGCAGACGTGCCATAGACAAAGCCTTAGTAATTAGTATACCATTGTTTACAATTTTTTTTTGTTAATTTTGTTTCTAAATACAAATAGATTTTGAAATTTGACATTGTTGTATTTTTTATCCCCATACACTTCATGAATGTCTTTAATATTCATAAGAATTTTATAACTTCTAACGTAAGTGTACAAAAAAACGAATATTCAACATAACTATTTTTATTCGATTAGTTATCCGATCATACTTTATTATAGAATAAATTAAAAATCACTATATTTATAAAATTTAAGTTAAATTTATAAAAAATTAAAATAATTTATAATAAAAGTTGATATTGAAAAATATTCTGAAAGGAACAATTTTTGCGTATGGCAACATTAACATGGCATCTGGGATCTGTCAAATGTATCGAACGCGGCTTTCGTCGGTCGTCCGTAGCCGACTAGCCGATAGTAGCACAGTATGAAAGTGCTTTAAATATTGTTGTATTTATGCTTGGCCGCTGCCTTTTTCTCGCTGTACTCTAATAACAATGATTACTGTGTTATGTTTATTGATTAAATAACGATGTAAATTGATACCATCGCTTAGTGCTGTTTTGTGAAAGTTATTCCCTATTGTGTTGGTGCTGATTTAAAATGACCGAGAAAAATAAATCCGAAAAGATGACTAATACATCGAAACCAGTTCCCATGAAGCTTTTTGCTGCCTGGGAAGTGGACAGGACTCCTTCCAACTGTATCCCAAGGTAGGTTTTATCTATAATAATGTTTATTGAGTTGATATACGGTACGTTTAAGTGATAGTTCATTTAAGATTATGCTGTGGGTGGCTTGTGTATGCTGATTGATGCTAACTGAATATTTAATATTGAAGATTTTTGAGCGTACTACGGAATTAATGGCAGTTTTATTTAGTGTTTTTATCAACTTATTACTATCGCGGCTGTAGCCGGTTTCTTTTCGTTAAATCGTCTCATTAATTAGTGACTTAACTTATTTCTTATATCAACTTATGTATTAGATGAGTTCTAGGAATTAAATACAATTTGAATTCCTCTTATTAAATAATAATTATAACTTTATTCAAATCGGAATTTTTATCTATATGGGAACAATAAGAAATGTTGCAAAGATTACTATTTTGTATTTTTAAGTCAATTAAAAAAAGTATTTTATATATAAGAACCAAACATTTTTCCATTATCAAAAATGAATGATGTGCCTGTCATTAAAACAAAAATTTATAATATGTCTGTTTGTTTGTAATAAGATTATTCTTATGTATATTACAAAATAAAATCTTTCTATTGACATGCTGTATTTTTAAAATAACAATAAAAAAGCAACAAAATGCAATTATTAATCCAATATCATAAAATTAATCTGCTTAACATAAAATCTGTAATGGAAAAAACAGTGTCATATAAATTAAACAGATAAAAATAAGATTCTAACTAAAAAATTCTTTTATACATTTAATTCATGATTATTCATGGTGGTTCATAGAGATGTATTAAATTTCATGAATATATATCAATTAATTAGTACAAGTATATATACATATATATTTATGTATATATATACAGTATATAAGTATGTTATCATACAAGGAGTTCCATGTTTCCTTTACATATATAGTGATCCTTTGTTTGACATTGTTTTTGTTGTCTCCCCATAATGGGGATGCCCTAATTCATACATGTCTAATTAATTAACAAACACTATTAGCTCCTTTGTTATTCCTTTGTTGCTTTGTTTGTGATGTTTATAACAGTGATTTACATATCACATTGTTTATTGACACAACTCAATAACATGTTAATATAATGCTTTGTTATTATGTTTCATATATTATATTATTATTTTTTTGTGTATTATCTATATATCTATGTTACCTATTAAAAAAGTTCTGATTAGAACTAATCCTGATCTATTTATATTTAGAAACCAATAATAAGAATGTTCTATATATCTATGTTTCTTATTTTTACTAAAATGGTGATAATTTTTATAAATTACCATAAATTCCATATCATGTTTCTTATAGAAAATGCATTGTTTGAAAATTGGAAAATTCAAAACTTGTTTATAGATATATAATATTTTTATTATATTTTTATATATGTGAGAAATTTTGTTAAACATAATGAATAAATAAGTAATAAAATTGATGAAGTAAATAATGGTTATCAAAATCGAATTATTTAATATTTATTATATTTTTATCAGAATGAATATATGTACATTGTACATACATGTGTTGTGGTAGAAGCAAAACATTCCCAAAGCGGTTTGTTGGTAATGAACTGTGACAGAGCCATTAAAATAACCACCGCTGAAAGGAGAACATTGCTCATGACTCACAAACACCGCTTATGGTGAATAGATGAAATATGTTAACATCTGTATAAAAATTGTATGTATGTAATAATAACGGTACTGTATGTAATATTGTATGTATGTAATATATAACGGTGTATCACTCTGGACTTGAATTTTTATATATTAGATTATCTAACAACTAAATACTGTTTCTTGTATTTGGCACAGTATAGTTAATGGGGAATCGTGCCAAAATATCTGATTTACTTGGTAACAGCATTAAATTTGTTGATCGATGTGTATTTTTACATCCAAGCTTTATCATTAACACTAAGTGGATTGAAGAATGTGGTTCTGTTCAGATAACTGATCGTAATACGATTCTTTTAATAAGTAAAAAAAAATCAAGGCAGCCCTAGTAGATTTTTTTCAAATGTGGTTAGGTACAGAGAGGAGCTTGGACCATGGAGGTGAGCGTTTAACGCGAGTTATACAGGGCCCCTTAAACCTACACCTGGGTTGCAAGTCCCAGGCACTGTTGAGGCTCCTCTCCCTACAACGATGGACCCGGCACCCGCACGGTGAATTCATTGAATGCTAGAAGTTTTCGTGTCTATTATGTTTGGCAATTCATTTTATTCTGTACCATAGGCGATCTAGACCAATGCGTAATATTTTGTAGGTATCTTAGGGCCAGATCCTTTGTCCGTTGTCATGAAGGTCGTCTTTATGATGACACACTCCTGACTCAGCGGTGCATCGATCCACATAACATTATATACAAACTTTTAATTATATACACTTTGATTAACTACTATACTACGTCCTATATTTGCACTGTATATTGGGTGCTGTTTATGAAGCATGGAGGATTTATTTTTAATTCCTTATTTTTTAATATAAAGATATATAAAGGACGCTTTGAAGTCGATAGCATTATTGCAGTGGATTTTAAGTAATCCAATATTTCTAATATGATCTGTTACACATATATATAAGTATGAATATTAAAATTTTAAAATTATTTTTATCAATCTTCTTTAATGCGTGATTGAAGTTTTAAGTGTACGCACAACCACTATTGTTCTTGACGCGCAGTTTATTATTATATTCTGCTTGCTTACTTTGAATTTGTCTACATGTGATGAAGACTACGTGGTTTGGTCTTCAGAATACATATGTATATTTATATAACACATTATATGATCGTATCATTGTATGTATAATTAGTCGAAATACAAGGTACTCTAGTGTAAAAAAATCCGGGCTATACGTCCCATAATGCGATAGTCCAATACTGTTCTGCAAAATGTTTTTCGGATTACCACGGGACCACTGTATTTACATTTTTATTAATATATGCATAGTAAAATATAAATGGAATTAAACATTTTAGTAAGAAATGAAATCCAAAAAACAACTGATCGTTTACAAATGTATTTTAATACAGTATAAAACTTTAGGTGAGTTTATAAAACGAGTATTTTTATCACAAAAACATAAAATATCCATAAAATTTAAAACTTATCTATTGCGTAATAATGTATTTCAAGTGTTTACAGTTAATTAAACAAAAAAGAAACGTGCAAATTTGTAAATTTTTGTTTTTTTTGTCCAGTCTAATTTTTTTAAAAGAATCTCATGAGAATTACATTCTATTTGATTTCGTAAGAGCTATAAAACAAATAGTACACATGTTTGATTTTACCCCACCTAAAATATAATATCAAAATTCCATAGAAATTATATATGATATTATATTTTCATGATGATGAAAATATAATATCAAAATTCCATAGAAATATATAAAAATCGAAATTCCTTACCTCATAAGAAATGACTACAGTGTGATGAAACGTTATGTTGCTATCATTCAGAAATATTCAGATTATCATTAAATACGGCTATATTAATAAAATCAATGTATGTACAAGAAAATACGAAGAATATCCCAAATATATTGTTATGAATAATAATAATAATATATATAATTAATTACCTTGAAATATATTAATAATTTTATACGTAGAATAACACAGGATGCGTCTTAGGATTTACAGACCACATCGAAGTCAAGGTTGTACATAACGTTAAAGCAAATAACGCTACACAAAACAAATGTTTTGTATCCTTACTATAAATTTTTCCTTCTCCAACTAAACGATAAACGCGACGTTTCCAGTTTTTCACGAAGAACTCGTCGTTCATGATCGTATTATCGTAGGAATTTCTTAAGTTATTTTGTTTACTGTTTTAAACCTCTCGTAATGATGAAGTACTATGAGTACATACCTCATGGCATCATTAATGAAATGGATTTGCTATGATCATAGAGAAAAAGTAACATGTATGTATGTATGTTTTAGTGTGAACTTTTATAAGTTACTTCATTATATACTAATTTCTTACACTAATTTTACGCGTTTATACTTACGTAAGATGCAAGTACTTCCAATTTCATGACCTATATTGCCTTCTGCTAAATTTGAAACAGTTGTGTCCAGAAATTAGGAATTGATTTGTTTCATACATAATTACTAATTAATTTGTTTCATATAACCATAACTACAAATTTTTTGTGTTTATAAACTCGCTCTTCAAATTGTAGTCCTCTTTCTATAGACCATTAGCAGAAAGAATATTAACCATTTTATATTATATACATACATATGTTAATCATAAAGATTAATATTTTTAATAAAAAACTAATATTACTTCAGTTGCAAATATGACCTTTTCTAAAAAAACTATCTGTACTTAATTGTTTCAATACATATATTTTTATCCTACATAGATATAGTAATCTGAAAGCCTTAGTACGTGTTGTATTTTCGCACGTTCGAATCAACGTGGCCTTATTAAATCACGTACTAGAAGTGTTAACGTATCTCCTCAGTTACAACAGTGATTTTGAGTTCAGAAATAATTTATAAATACGCCATGAGATGAAAGTACGTTTAAAATTACAGTTTAACGATTACAAAGACTAATGATTTAAAGATGTTATTGAGACTCGAATGAAGAATAATATAGTCGTTTTGTTTATAAGAAATTAGATTTCGATGAGTTCCTATTAAAATAAGTTAAGAAATGTTTTTAAATTCAATAACCAGATATTACAATTTATTATTTTTTTTCTTTTTCGAACGAACGGAATTAATTATATGCATTCTAATTCTATTCATCTCTCTACTATGTTTCAACCATATCCCTACAGGCTACAGCTGTTCTTGAGTTATAGTGTAACTAACACTACTTTCCTTTATATATATATATATAGATGCATATAAATTGAAGACATACTTATATTATTTCACTTTTGTTTGTATTATACATAGTAATAATGATCCATAACATTCCTTAACCCACAGTATCGGCCGTGAATATTTCCCTGCGGCCGGATGTTTTGCACACACCGTCTGTACGTCTATTGTACTTGTATAATACATGCTTTATCAGATGCAGTTTTATTAGTTATACTTATTATATACGAAAACATCTTATATTTATAACATGGATAAATATTTTTTGATAGATATAATGAAGCTTAATTTTTTATACGGCTATTAATTTATTTATAATTGTACTAGTTTTTGCTCGCGACTTCGTCCGCGTTAATTTCGTCATTAGTAATATATGTATAACTGACCGGCCGAACTCTATTCCGTCTTAGAGGCCATAAATAATCAGGTTTTTCCTGTTTCAATCGAACAGAATGATTGACATATTAGTTAGTTGTCAAATCTGATGTCAAAGAAAACGTTTGTATGGGAAATACAAAAGGGTCTTTTTAGGGTTTTCCCGAAAATGAATCAATTTTTGCAGCTTTTAAACCTTTCCTGAACCTCCACGAACATTAAAAGACTAAAATAAGATAAATCCGTTCAGCCGTTCTCGAGTTTTAGTGAGACTAACGAACACCAATTCATCTTTATATATACATATTTTTAATTATATTATTTGTATAGTATTTTATTAATTTTGTATACAATTGTCTTGAATTATGTCCTATTATGTCAGTTGAAAAATTTACTTTAAACGAAATCTATGTGGTATCTTAAACGAAGTGGATCTATCTATTTTAAAGTTATTTCAATTTTATATAAATAATTACGTTTAACATAGAATAAATATGGCATACTTTATTTATATGAATAAAATTATACTCAAATAACTTTATAAAACTAATAATGTATAACAATGAAGTATTGAATATAATTTTATATGTAAAATGAAATTATTATGTATTATACCTCTCTATGTATTCAACATTCAAAGTTCCGTCAAAGGTCATCGACCTGTGTATGTACTCAGTTATAAGTAGTCACTACATTTATTGTCGACGGCACTGATAAGGAACTCGAATCGGTTACAATTTCACTGATGTACTTTTTATTGTCCAATACTATGTCCTATCTGATACAACCGAAATCATAGTGAGTGGCTTTTAATGTTATTGGATTATACTAGTGTCAGCATGTGACTCTGTCTGTAGTCTTTACCTTTAATATATAAATCAATCTTTCGTATCATCGTAACAAACTGACAAAGTTTACTTAAATGATTTTGGAAATTTAATATGAGTAGTAGTTAATGATTTTAATTTACTTAATAATTAATATATATTTGTTTTCATATTAAAAAATAATTAAATTTAAATATAATATACGCTTATATTAAATGTATAGATTCTTAAATATAATAATTATTATACTACATGAGAATTGTATCACTTCTATAATGATTTTATGATTGATTTATGTTGTTTGAATAATAGATGATATAAAATTATAATAATCCCTGCATATCATATATAATTTACTTGTCAATGTCATATGTCAATATATATGTCAAAACATATGGTAATGTGTTTAATAAATCATCAATACTTCTCATGTAAAAAAGTTATCGTCGTGGATAGTGCAAATCCGCGTAACTAGCATTGGATAATTCCGCGTATCTGCATTGGAAGCAGATTATCAGAAGAAAGTTTGAGCTGAAATTTCTATATTAACGATTTTTAAGGTAACTTTTTAACAATTAATAATTATTTAGTGTTTAATTTATAACTAATTATTGCTTACGCGGAATTATTCAAATGTTGTTACGCGGATTTGCACTATCCCCGACGTTATGCAATTATTATTCTCTTTACAAAAATTAACTGTCTTATATTTAACGTTTATAATTCAACCATATTCTTTTCAAGGGTGTCAACAGTTTATTCCTCAAGTATTAACTATTAATATAACTATAAGGAACAGAACCGCATCATCGACAGCCCTGAGTCGAACTGTCCTCACTTTCTAATAACTCGCTTTAAATTTACTTTCTAGAAAACGATTATAGCTTTGTGGAACACGTCTCGACAGACGTGGACGTGGTCTTACTGTTGTACAGTTTTACGAAATGTATCGATTGGTCGATTGAAATATTTATATACAACAAATATATGAATAATCCTTACTATTTTTAAATAAAATCGTGGATAAATATATGTAAAAGAAAGTCGTGGTAGTTACACTATTTATGACTCGGGTACGGGAAATTGGCGGAGATATAGCTTAGAACCAGGATGCACATAGGATATTTAATTCTGTTCGATCGAAAAAAAAACTTAATAAATTCCGATATTTGATTATTATTTACCGCCTCTATAATAGAGTTCGCCCGATCATGTATACTATTAATTCCGAAATTAACGCGTACGAAGTCGCGGGCAAAAACTATTTACATATGTTTATATGACTTGACTAATAAATAATTTAAAGCAATAATAATTATAAAAATCTACGAAGTATCGAATACCCCATTTTCCGTTTTCGTATACAAGCTATATAATTATCACGTTTTATTGAACACGTATCGACGTGGAGGAAGCGGTATTGTGAATCAGTTCCGCGGACGATTAAGGAAATTAACAGAATTGACAGGCGTTGAGAAAATTAACAATGGACTGTGTAGGAAGACGGTGACTCACGACTTAAAGGGACGAACGTGTTTGGTATCACGAATCACTTGTACGTTTAAATATATGTTGGTACTTTATGGATTATAGGAATTAGAAAAACACACGAGAAAAACTACGAGAGGATCATCATCATCATCATCATCATTTAGCGTATTGCAGTCCACTGCTGGACATAGGCCTCTCCCAACACGCGCCATAACACTCGGTCCTCTGCCTTCCGCATCCAGTGAGACCCAGCGACCTTTTTAAGGTCATCGGTCCACCTAGCTGGGGGGCGTCCTACTCTACGTTTGCCGAGACGCGGTCTCCACTCAAGGACACGCTTACGAGAGGATAGTGTCGTTATTTCTTAGATGTAGAGCTTAGGCTCGTGTGTTTTTTTATGTCTTTTATAAAATTTTAATAATTTAAAACTAATTTTTTTTTGTATCTAATTGAATAAAAAATGTAGATATGTGTATCTGTGAGATGAACATTGTAAATATATCTAATGGTATGATTTTGATTAAATTAGTAACTTGAGCTACTCAACAAAAAATTATGCTATCTTCATACAGCGACAGTCGTTAAATATAGCTGCGATGATTATTATCGTTTCAATAAATCTATATATTTTCTATAGCTGGTACTAGTGTTCAGTGACAGATATTTTCTTGTCCATACGAAAATTTTGTTAATTTACCATCGCGGGTATGGCTCGTTAATTATAACAAAATTATAACTAATTATAAAGGATACAAGAACATTTGGATGTTACCTTAGTTTTTAATAACCCTTATAAATTTAATACACATACATACATGTTTTTTCCACTTAATTTACGTGAAAGATGTTCACGAATTCATTTCGACCTCCAAAAATAAAAGAGAGTATGATTTAACCTAAACTCGAATTCGGTTATATATTTACGATTTATTAAATATAAACTTAATATTCCTATTTATCGTTTTAATAATCATCTGGATCTCGAGAGCACATCGCGTGTGGATTCCAATCATTTTAATTGTGGTGTTGATTTCTAAGCTCTTTGTTTATCTAATTCATTACAAATAGTCTCAATAGTTTTTATGTTGATGTACCTACTACAAGAAATGTCGTACATCACAGCTATTTAATATCACGATCGCTCGCGTGTATATAAGTATATGAAAAAAATACATAAAATCGCTTTTCGTGTGATACTATACATTTTAAATTGAAGTTCATTGTTTTATTAATGTTCCTGTATTAACAACAATAAGGTGTTTTTATTAGAGGAATTTATATCTGGAGTAATACGAGGGGAGGTCAAAAAGTTCGCGGAATGGAGGGGATGGAGGGGGTTGATTTACTCGTCCAGGTAGTAACTTGTTCAACACCTCATTAATAGTATATGCACCAAGTTTGAACCAAATCGGGTCATTAACTTTTGAGTTGTTGACCTGCAAACAAGTGAATCGGGAAGAAGTCAGTGAGTATGGAGAAAATTGAACACCGCGCCGTTATTAAGTTCCTCACCAAGCAAGGAAAATCCGCTCAGATAATTTTTGAAGAGCTGTTATCAGTTTACGCGGACTCTGCCCCTGGTAAAACCATGGTTTACAAGTGGCATGGACTTTTTAAACAAGGAAGAGAGTCCATTGAAGATGACCCCCGCTCCGGACGACCGATTGAGGCCACCACACCGAAAATCGTCGCAAAAGTAGAAAAACTTATATTGGAAGATGCCCGGTTGAAGAAGAAACGGCTTGGAGCAATGGTTAGAGTATCTGAAAAAAGCATTTTAAATATCCTACATCATCATCTTGGGATGACTAAGGTCAGTGCAAGATGGGTTCCAAGAATGCTCACGCCACTTCAAAAGAGCGAGCGTGTCGAGTGTTCTCGCCAGTTTTTGAAGCTCTGTGGAGAGAATAAGGACGAAGTTATGGACCGGATTTTTACTGGTGACGAAACCTAGGTTCACCACTATGAACCTGAATCGAAGCAAGAATCGATATAGTGGCATAAAAAAGGCACAGCTCCTCCAAAAAAGTTTAAAGTGTCACAATCGGCCGGAAAGTTCATGGCGACTGTCTTTTGGAATACAGAAGGTATTTTGCTGATCAATTATAAAGATCGTGGTGTGACTATAACGGGACAGTACTACGCTTCTTTATTAGATAGATTGAAAGAAGCTATCAAGGAAAAAAGAAGAGGAAAGCTGTCAAAAAGTGTGCTCCTTTTGCACGACAACGCAACAGTCCACACGTGCCATGTTGCGACGGCTGCCATTCACCGATGCGGACTCGAAAAACTACACCACCCACCTTACAGTCTAGACTTAGTCCCCAGCGACTATTATTTGTTTTCAAAAATGAAAAAAAAGCTGCGGTGAAAAATATTTGAGAAGTCAAGTCCGCAATTTCGGCCTATTTTCATAGCCAAGATAAATAATTTTTTTCGAATGTATTAATAAATTATTTGTGAGATCCGAAAAATGTATTAAGGTTAAGGGAGACTATATTGAAAAGGAAAAATAGTTTCGTGTTAAATTTCAACCCCCTTCCCGCTCATTCCGCGAACTTATTGACCTCCCCTCGTATACATTTGAAGTAAAATTATGAACAATTGATAGTTATGTAAAGAATACAATTGTGTTATATTTTTAATAGAAGTTAATTCTTTTCATCAAGATTTTAATGAAATAGACGTATTTTGAAATAGTGTTTTGCATTTCAACTGATAAATAATAAAGATATAAAACATTTTTCTATAACAAAACTGTTTTTTTTTTTATTATTTAAATGTATTATATAATTAATTATGTATATCAATTTTATTGAGTGTGTTTACTTTGTATCATTATGCAACATCGACGTTAACTATGGCCCGTGTGACATTATAAAGAACAGCTTTCACTCTTTGCTTTAAAAACATTTTCACTTTTGTTATAAAATATATATTGTTTGTATAGTGTATAAAGTTATATATATATATATATATATATATATATATATATATATATATATATATATATATATAGTTTTGTTAAATGAGATTCTCGAGGTCAGAGATATTGTTTCATTAATGTTGAATAATAATAATAATTAATAAGTTGTATTCGTATTTTAATTTACAAATATCCACATATTTTTAATAACCGAACTATACGCGTATCTGCATTGGAAGGAAATTATCAGAAATAAATTAAACACTAATTTATTACTAATTGTGAAAAAATTACTTTAAGTTGTTTATTTAGCAAATATTTCAGCGTAAACTTTCTTATAATTTTCTTAAAATGCAGATGTAGTTACGCGGCTTTACACTATCCCCGACGATATGTACTACGTGTTATACTATTTTATTTTAGTAGCTATTTGATATCAAATAGATTATTTAGAGATAAAATGTTAAAATATAATTCGAGGCAAGACTACTAGTTTGTTAGTAATATGTTTCAATGACATCAATAAGTTATCACTAAATATTAACGGGAATTAATATTAATTTAATCTTTTTATTTACTTTTAAAGAAGAAAAAAGTGATAGTAATATAATAGTTCTTATCTACGTTACTTATTTTATATGCTTGTATTGCTTTGTATATAATACTATATGAGAGTGAAACATTGATTAACGTGCTCGTTAAAATATTTGTCATTTATAATCTAAATTTATAGACATCAGTATAATAATATTATTGTTATTATCATAAGTCATCTAGTTTGTTTAATGAACAAGTAATTAGGGTACTCTTGGAATATTGTCGTGTATGAAAATTAATCTTTTATGAAACTTAATAAAACAGAAAGTAATATTTATTGATAATTTTAAAAGTATGTTTTTTATTTAATATGTGAATTTGTATGATTTAAATGAAAATCATGAATAGTTACAATTTTAAGGTAGACTTGCAACGACACATGAAGGTCTGTCTGTCTTAGTAATATGCATCTGTAAAATATATATAAAATATATTTAATAGAAATGAAACGTCATACATATCTAACTGGTTTTTATTTTAATTAACACATGAATTCTGTTAAATACAAGTTCAATACGTCTTAATCATTTATATTTATCTTATTTCTAATGAAAAATAAACGAAACCTAATGACTGAATGTAAATTTCTTTATTCTTTATAAATGTTAATGAAGAAAAAAAATATATAAATCAAAACAAAGCAAAATAGCTTAGTTGGTGAAGTAAATGAATCACGATGTTTCGGAAGTTTCGGTTCAATTCCTGCTTATTATATATTTTTCATTCTATATTATACATATATTCTAGTAGCTTTCCGCCCGCAGTTTCGCCCGCGTGGAGTTCGGTTATATCGTGTTTCCAAGAGAACCTTTCAAAAGTCTGGGATAAAAACTATCCTATGTTCTTTTTCAAGGTCAACTCTATCTCTGTACCAAATTTTATTAGAATCAGTTCAGTGGTTTAGGCGTGAAAGCGTAACAGACAGACAGACAGACAGAGTTACTTTCGCATTTATAATAGTAGTAGGGATTAGTAGGGATTTGATAGGCTATGCTTATGAACTATCAGCATTGAAACATATTATATATGTGTCATATAATTAGTATTATATTTTGTTGTTTTTGTTTGGCCTTATTTTTATTATATCTGTCCCTATCTTACGGTCTTGTTTGAGTAAAGATAACCAGTTTATCGGTATTATCTTCGTATACTACCAAATATATATTGATATTAAAGTAACACATATTTTTTCAGGTCAATAGAACTAATGAAACCAATTCTTAAAAAATGATTCACTACATATTTTTGTATACATAAATCTAATTTTAACAAGCATATATTATCATTGATCGTTTTATAATTGACCTGTTGTGTTCGTTGCTGAATTGTATACTCTTTATTGCACACACACACAAACTTATGTGAGTATATTGTGTATTTAATTACAATGCACATTTTAATTCACGTCTACAACACCCTTGCTCGTACATGAGGGATATTTCGTTACTGTACAGAGTACCTCGTGCTATATATTGCTATATATTTTACTTATTCCTAACACAAGTTTCCATCGTCTTACTACACACGGAGTCTTAACAGTTTTTTATCCATAAATCTTGTGGTTATATTGTTAATGTAATTAGTTTTATAAGAAAATAGGAAACGAAATGTTTCGATGTCAAATTTTCATTCAGTACTAGTTTCTGCCCGCGACTTCGTTCGCGTTAATTTCATCATTAGTAATATATGTATAGCTGACCGGGCGAAACTCTATTCCGTCCTAGAGGCCATAAATAATCAGGTTTCTCCTGTTTCAATCGAACAGAATGATTGACATATTAGTTAGTTGTCAAATCTAATGTCCAAGAAAACATTTGTATGGGAAATAGAAAAGGGTTGTTTTTAGGGTTTTCCCGGAAATGAATCAATTTTTCTCACCTTTTAAACCTTCCCTGAACCTCCACGAACATTTCAAGACCAAGATAAGATAAATCCGTTCAGCCGTTCTCGAGTTTTAGCGAGACTAAGGAACAGCAATCCATTTTTATATATATAGAAGATACACTACTAAGAGTTATCATCGTCACACTAAACTCAGACAGGATCGAGTTTAACATTTATAAATACTTACACATTATAATATAGACGTATATATAACTAAACTAGCTTTCCGCCCGCAGATTCGCCCGCGTGGATTTCGGTTATATAGCGTTTCCAAGAAAACTTTTCAAAAGACTGGGATAAAAACTATCCTATGTTCTTTCTCAAGGTCAACTCTATCTCTACCAAAAATCAGTTCAGTGGTTTAGGCGTGAAAGCGTAACAGACAAACAGACAGGCAGAGTGAGTTACTTTCGCTTTTATAATGAAAACTCGTAGTAGGGCTACAGATTCGTTTGTTTATTTGATTGTGTGAAATGCAGACTTAATTCAATAGCATGTGTTTGTTTTAAACAATGTCAATATCAGGTTACAATGAGATCGGATTACTTGGAGCTCGTGACGTCATACAAAGATAATGGAAAGAGAACGGTTTTAAATAATAATAAATAATGTATAACAGATCAATAATAATAAACTTTATATATTTATTTATTTTTATTTATTCTCATATGCATATAAACCAATTTGCCAAATTGTCTACTGTTATTTTGACGTGAAGTAGTAATAACAAATACCTTATTTGAGGAGGTAAATATACCTATGTACTTAAAATTACATTAGTGCAAATATCATAAATGCGAGGTTTTGTAAGGATATATGAATTTTTGTTACTCTTTAACCCGAAAATTACTTAGCGTATTTTAATGTGACCTTCCATGGCAAGCTACATAATTGTATGTAGCTTAGAAATCAGATTAAGGCAGGTCATGATTTATACACAATTTCTGGAAGTTATTGCGGAATTAGGACATACAAAATGTTTTGTTTATGAAATCCAATGTTTAATGCCTTTTAACAGACATTATAATAATATTTAATAATCCTCTTTGAGCATTATTCTGAAGAAGAGGTGGAGGAAGTCGCAGGCAAAACATACTATTGTAACATTGAAGAAAATCTGTTTAGATTTAAATAACTTTTAACGTCGTGTTACTTAATAATTATTAAGTTTTTTTTAAATTATGGTATAAGAATATTGATATCAGCTCATATGTCAGCATCTAGGTACATTAGTTATTAATTTTTATGACTAATAATTATAACTATTTGTATCAAAAGCTTCACATACATTTCAATTACATACAATTGTTTTACACAACGCTTGTTCATACCACAGAAGTTTTACAGAACGTAAGTTTTGAATCTGCACAGTTATACATATTTCATTAGTGCGAAACGAAATTCCTATTTCAATGGTGTCGGTGCTGAGTTCAAAGTGCTGAATTCGTAATACATCCGGTGGTTTGTGAGAAGGTGAAAGCACAGAGCATTACACGTGACGACTGTGACGAATCTGGAATAAGCAGTACAAGAATGATTCAGAGGATTTTAATACACTAGTTACTAAGGCAGAGTTTTCAGTTACCTTTAGATGTAGTTCAGTATAAAACTATGTTCTATTCTAAAACTGTTTTATTATTTATTTATTTATATTTATATACTCTTTATTGTACACAATGTAAAAATGTACAATAGGCGGCCTTATCGCTAAAACAGCGATCTCTTCCAGGCAACCTTTGGTAGAGGAGAGAGATAGGATGGTAGGGGTGTACAAATTAAATTATTATTTTATTAATATAAAAAACAAGACTTAGTTACACTATTTTTTTTATATGACAAGAGGGCAAACGAGCAGACGGCCTATTTGAAAAGGGAGTACTATCGCCCATAGGCATCTGTAAAGGTATTTTGCGGATACGTTGCCACCTTTGATTGGGTAAGAAGGAGGAAAGGATGGGAAAAGGGAAAGGGCTATATACTATAATCTCGTTTGCTCGTGATCACGGTTGCTGTAAGCAAATCATCGGGAAAATGTACAAATAAGATCCTTTAGTTATCCGAAAAACATAATTAGGTAATGTGTATATGCAAAAACTTAGATATCATTACGTATTCAATTAAACATAACAAAAATGAGTCAATTATAGCATTACTCATAATGCTAGTAAAAATAATAATTAACAAGCAAGGATATTAAATTTATTATTAAGTTTTTTAAATATGTTTATATGGTTCGCTTTCAATTGTACGTTTTATCGTTGTTAACAAATTATTTATAACTAGTAAATACTTGCGGTTTAGTCCGCGTTTGATTGATATATAAAAAGACGTGGAATGATCAAGAAATAATACATCATTGAACACTAAGCGTCAAGCGATTGATTCACCGTTTCTTTGTATCCATAACGTCATATTAAATGTCGCGATTATTTTTTTAGATATGAGAAGTTTCTAAGAAATAACAGTTATAGTATTTCTGTCGTGATGTATTTGTATGCATAGTATAAATTTTGGTATACATTAATATGTAATTTTCTCTTTAATCCCACAATTCCTCACTGTCATCCTAAAATACCATCGGTATATAAAAGCTATAAGAATGATGACGTCATTTACATAATCATAATCCCCTTGGATCACCATCCAAGTGATGGATGTCTTCTGTCATCATCTAATGACATAATTTACATTTTGAAACACTCTGTATATATTACTGTGACAGTGCTCCATAGATTCGTTCAATCATTACTGTTTCTTGAACTTCGTTGTGTAATTTAAAGATATATTTCATGAGTGTCCAGAGTTCTGCGGTGTTTGTGGTCTCCTACCGCGACGTACATAGTCTAGAGATTACAGCTTGCTAATGACTCAAGTTGGAATAGAGGCTCGTGGTAAAATAAGCTAGATATGTATAGTTGAAATTAAATTTATGAGAGATTCTGTGTAAATTATTTTATTGCCTTCATTTAAATCTTTAGTTTCTCTCGTTTGAATTGATTTAAATAGATTTATCTTATTTTATTTATTGCAGTTGTTTTTATATTGTTAATGTCAAATGTCTATAATGATATTTTCGTCCATTTTAATTTTTCTTTAACATCAATCAAATAACATTTTATATGTATCGACTAAAACTTAATCGACTAGCTACTCTTTCTAGTCTATCTTATTCATATACTCTTGACAGAATTCAGCATCAAAATTCCAAATCAAAACAAGTCCCGAGCGTATTACGTCTGTAGTCCACAGAATGTTGATTTAAAATCTTCACTTAACTATATCTTTAAAAACACTACCATAATCTAACATTACAAATAAAAAATATATTATATCTTTGTATGTGTCACATGTATTATGTCCATTTATAAAGTGGGGATGTATGTATTATAAGAACATGATCATTACCGTGGGAAACAGTATATTAGCATTGAACTGGTTTCTGTCACGAGAATGGATCTCTCGTTACTCGTTCCAGGAAGAACATTTACTGTTATTTGATGTGGACGGGATATAAGGATATTGTATATATAAATAAAATTTTATTTAATAGTACTGAATTTTTTATATATTAAGTTTGAAAGTAATAAATAAATGATTTTTTTGTAATGTCATTTTGTAATGCATATTAATAAACTGACCATAATATTTTTTTCTGATATAACTAATATTTCGAAAATTTTTATATTTCAATTTATAATTTCGTTGTAAAATCAAAACACATTTGTTACACGAGTCTGAATGAGATCAAGCACAAATCAAGATGCAAAAAACTTGAAGAGCGTTTTTAATGACTTAAAAATAGACTAGATTTAATGTTTCTTAATTTGTTTATTTTTGTATCTCACAAAAAATGTTAAACATTATTTATATAGCAATAACTTATAATTAATGTATTAACGTTTTTTTTATTATTCTTAAGACATTGAATAAAAATTTGCTTTTATCTATTTAATTATTAGTAATGAGAAGTTTCAGTAACAAGGTTGCGATTTATATGTTTATTCGTTCTTTTTATTTCATTTCCTTGTTAATAGAATTTTAATCGTGATGATTGAAATAATTTTCCTTTAGGAAAACCAAAGTGAAATACGAACTCTCTTATGATTTGATTGAAATATGATCAGACTTCGTACGCCGTTGTTTTCTATGAACCTAGTCATTGGGAAGATTTTCCTTATACATGATTTGCTAAGTAATTTTAGTAAGTGAATCAATCAAAATTAAAATCAAAGGAATATATATTTATATATATCGTGGACTATAGACATTTGTATGATCGTCATAGAAAATCAAAACATATGTTTTTGTTAGTTTCAGTTATTGACTCAAAAATATAAATATATCATTGATTACGATTGTGTGTTTGTCTGTGTATGCTTATCGCTGTAGTAATTTAAAACAGTATAAAAAATACAAACACATTATTTTCCTATTACACGCGTAAACTATGTAGTCACAGTATTAAAATATTGTTGTAAAAAAATCTACATACTTTGTGACGAATCAATTAAGTTTATAAATTCATTCATGCGACAATAATTACAATGAGAAATCTGAACGTCAGCGAGAATTCTAATGATTAAAATGTCTTAGAGCACATCAAACAGTCAGAGCAAGTAATGAGTGTACGGAAATTATTTTATATGTCATCTACAGAGCCTATAGTTTTTGGAAGTATTGGACTTATTGAAACCTTACGTAAATAACAAGATAAGACGTCTCGAAAGCCTTTCTTTTATATATGACCTAGTTGCGCCCCGCAGATTTTCGGGATTTTCGGGATGTAAAGTAGCCTATATATTATTCCTGGACGTCAGCTTTCCGTATACAAAATTTTATCAAAAAGGTTCAGCCGTTTGAGCGTGAAAAAGTAACAAACATACACACACAAAAACTTTCGCAATTATAATATTAGTAGCATAGTAATAATGAAGAGCAAGTCTCAAAGTCAGGAACAGTCCAATGTTCATGTGTGTTGTAGTATGGTACAATAATCTTCATTGTTCTATTTATATCACAAAATATTGACGTTGTCCAGATTGGTCCTTATGTTTATTAGTTTCAGAACTAAACCAATATTGTTGATGGTCATCATATTGAAATGTATTCTTATTACATTATATTATGGTTGCTATTTGTTTATCATAATAATTTCCTAACTTGATGATCACGATATAACAGGAAAATTTGTTTTTAATAAAAAATATTTTAATATGCTTTCACATAGAGCCAATGTTATATACCTGAGTATAGAAAATGTATAAATATGAATAAAAGAAGAATATATAACAAATATTGTACCTACATTAAGGTTAGCATTTTACTTGTATGTTTGTCAGTGTGCAACAATATTCTAATTTCTCAATAGTTGACTTATATCCATACTTTAAATTATGCCTTATTTAATTTTGGAGGATTTTTTGTAAAGGACGATGCGTTTGATAACATTCGCAGCTGTTCAAGGTCATCGGTTATATAACTTAAAAAAAGATTATCATATATTAATCTATTTAAATTACAATACAAACTTGAATTACGTATGAACTGGTTCATCTAAATATAGAACACTCTTTATTAGTACATATTTGCATGTGTGAGTAATAAAGATGTAATGAGATGTGTGTTTGTGTGTGTAGCTCTGTGTGCGTGTGTGTGTGTGTGTGTGTATATGTTATGATCCTTTACAAGCGGTCATTGATCCATGTGTTTCATTAATTCCGATCATACAAACTATTGTGGATAAATTTGTATTGTTTAGAATTGAAAATATATATTAATATTATATTAAAATTAAGAACAATGTATTTGTTGGCCGAGACTTTCGTTGTTTTGAAATAAATTGTTACGATATACTAAAACTATGTATGATATACTCTTTAAAATTAAATTTATATTTTGATAATTTATTGAAGTATTTTATAATTAAAATTTTTGAAGTGTTATGAAGTAAGTCAATTCTTGTTTACATAAAAATGATTCCGAAATTTATATTTATATATTTACAAGTAACAAAGTGCATTAATATAATATATTATTAAGGCTATAAAATCAAACGTCAAGCCTCACTCTATCCTTAAAGCGGTTCTGGATTCGACTATAATGATTGATACGTATCAGAAACGATACAAAATCCCCGAAGATATTTGTGCGTCAGCCTCCAGACCAGACATATTTATGTATTAAAGCGCTTGTGTTAATAGAGCTTACGGTTCCTCGGAAAACTAACATCCCCAAAACCCGTGCCATCTAGGGCAATAAGTATTACGAGCTCACTAACGCACTCACTAGAAATACATTTGTACGCAGTAGAAGAGTGACTCTGAGAGGTATGAGAGCTAAACCTCTATTCAACGTACTAAAAGACTTGGGTCTGTCCAGAACTTACATCAGTTCATTGTTGGGACGTACTTCGAGCAGCCCTAGTAGGTTCTTTTCAAATTTGGCTAGGTAGAGAGAGGAGCTTGGACAGTGGAGGTGAGCGTATAACGCGCGTTAGATAGGGGCCCCTTAAACCTACACCTGGGTCGCAAGTCCCAGGCACTGTTGAAGCTCCTCTCTCTACAACGATGGACCCGACACCCGCTCGGTGAATACATTGAATGCTAAGAACTTTCATCTCTTAATAGACTCCTGGTAGTTATTTGAATTCTTCTTGTATATTACTATTTTATGTATTAATTAATATATTTTTTGATACTAATAATTTGTTTATTGTTCCAGGTGAGTGGTTCCTCGTAGTGTCCTGTACATAATGAGTGGTATGTTATAAATCTTGTATAATTATAGACGTATATTATTATATCTTAATGCATAATATCTTCGGTTTTTTAATTATTAATACAAGAAATAAATAATGTTATAATAAATTAACATAAAACTTGTGTCTATGACGAGTCTGAATATTGACGAATTTTTTTTTTTTATATAAGTTCACAAAACTGACTTACAACTAGTACATACAAAACAAGGACTAAGCTAAAACAGAGTGACATTTAGTTGCAGTCTTCTAGATGCAAACCTAGCATGCTTTAAATACACATACCTTTCTTAGTATTAATAACAGTACTTGTGTTAACTAGTTAATTCTTTAATTATTACATAAAATAATGTGAGTTTATTTTAAGTTTATTTTTGAGAGAACCAACAGATTCACTGAAGATATCTATGTGTTGACGACCACAATTCGCAAGTGAGCAAATACGGAAAATTTATTTATGACTATTATCATATCATAATTATACTCTATAATAAGATTACAATCATAGTTTATTTCTCCGATTATTCAAATATATATGTCACTAATGTATTGATTCATAAGAAATTAAGAATCAATTCAGAAGTCTCGTTCTGTTATTACAAGTCCTTTAAAATACTATAACGCACATAATAAAAGCTAATTGACGGTATATTGAAATATAGGCTTTAAATACTTTATTTTGAGAGTTTAATTTCATATCACATCTTTTTAGTCATTATACAATCCTTGTTACGTGACTTTACCTTCCCCTATACCATGTTTTATTATCATGATACATAGAGAGCGTTCATATATCTATTTACATATAGCTTCAACGTGGGTTTGTAAACTGGTACCGATTCGTTGTATTGTGGTTAGTGAAATTTGAGGTAATAATACCGATCTGAACTTTAGATAACAAACGATTTCTAAACTATCGCGGTTTAACTTTCTATTACTGCGGTTCAATAGTTATTTTTACGAGATAATCGTTGTAAATGTTGGTGAAATTGATACTTAATTTGTTCTATGTTAAATGTTAAAGAATTTGTCATATTTTTTGGTATATTCTTTGAAGTTAATTATTTCGATTAATTTTGAAAGAATAAATAAAAAGTCAATTAGATTTTGTTGTAATGTGTTTTTATAACACTATCCTTCCCCTAAGATTTTCGCCTTACTTCATACATTACCTACTTTAATACGGTAAAGTATTGAAGTTGTTAGAAGGTTATTGAATGAGAAACGAGAAGTTTTCGTATAAATGGGAAGTTAGAAACTTGTATTAAGTTTTCAGAATTATTTTAGCGTCGTCTCTATGAAATGATAACATCAAGTTTCGTGAGATATTACTTTAAAAATATATTTTTAATATATATATAAATGTTATAAATATTTTACATTAAGTATATAAATAATTATATAGCAATTTTGTTCTAAGGTCATAAGAAAAGATTTGTGACGAAACTTAATACTATCATTAAGATGAAAATTAATGAGTCAAATGTTACTGAAATTAGATTAATATAACAAGTGGATTTGAAAATAATGATGAATCACAATTTGATACATAGGAAGCTGTGTATTATTGGAATAAATCAATCGAGTTGCTCTTAACAGTAAATAATGACGTCCACAGTTCAATGCACCTTAGTTTATCTTTTCCTACCGGTTTTGCATAAACGAGACCGTATCTCAAGGTCGTAGAGTTCAAATTTGGCGTTAATTTAGTGGGTCGCATGACCGTTGTAACTGGAACGCTGAATCAGTATAATGGTACAATGATATGGGGTTCGTTGGAGGCAAGCTGGTGCAGGGCTAGAAATGTATTATATATTTTATATTATATGTTGTATGTCATATGTTATATATTACCTTATAAAGGTATAAAGTTGATGTTTTTCTCCGTAACCAATATAGGAGAGCTATGGATTTAAATAATATTAGCGTTTTTAATTCAAAATATGTTCTGAGAGTGGACAATGTAGTTTCTATGTCTTTGGAATGTTAAGATTTTTATTGAATATTTTTTACTCGATCACATTATAAACATTTTTTATATGTTTATTAAACTTTTTGTGTAAAAAATGAAGTATTCATTGAGAACGAAGAGGTCCTTAAAACGAGTGTAGTGTTTGTGAAACAAGGCCCCTGGGATCGCTCCCTAATCTCTTCCGAAACACTTTATTATTTTCTCAATTCTTATTATTCTGTAAGCAAGACGTTTCATTGTTTTCGCCCCTGTTGGATTTCTGTCCCCTCCGTGTCGTGACCAGTCGCTCCCCTCCGTATGTGAAATCAATAAAGCTTCTATTGCTAACTCCGGTAACAGTCCAGCTGTTTTTCGACAACTTATTTGTACGTCAAGAATTTTATGTAATAACACATTAAGTGAATATTGTATAAGTTTTTTTATGAAGAATTATGACAGAAAAAATACAAATATTTTCCGTAATATGAGAATATTAAATCTAAGTGTCTATAACATTTGATATGTTTCTTGTGGTTAGCAAACAGTTTACCTCATATACTTATATAGTAAGGTGATCATTCTAATACAAAGTGTTTAACTACCTAACAATAACTAAATATAAAAATATTTTTTCTTATCAATGTCCTTTATATATAATTCTAGTTACATGATATTAAAGGTGAGAGGTCAAACAGTGGCCGTGCGTTAATTCGAACGTCTTAGTCGCTTGTGTTAAAGCTATTATGTTAATTGAATTTATTCTTATCGTCAAAACTAAGGTTGTTTAGTTTTAATCTAGGTTTAATTTCGGTTGTAATTGGATTCCTTTTTGGCTCTTTTTGTGTGGTAATGTTTCTATAACAAAGAATTCCAAACAAAACGTTAATGTACCCAGCAATTACAACGATAACTGATCTTTGTATGACTAATGTGTAGTGTTAAACTCGGTCGTTGTCTTACATACAATAAACCTTGAACCGCGCTCATACTAATTATGTATATACGGAGGTTTGTTGATCTATAGTAAAAAAATTACTGAATGGTTCTTGATGAAATTTCCAGTGACGTATCTAAGACATCGGACTAAAATATAGGTTTAATTTATTCTGAATTTATGACACATAATATAGATAGCACGTCTATTTTACTTTTAAGACCTCAACAATACTTATTACCTATTTATCTTTGAACCAATTCCGAAGTCCATTCTGACGTAGTCGCGGTATATAACTAGTCTATTTATAGTTTTTTTTTTATATTCGAAGCGGAATGTTAAAAGGTTAATGGCACGCAATGAGGAAGGATGTTGAAAAAAACTTGTTACAGTAAACTATTATGATAATTTTACCGTCTTTATTATTATGTTGATGAATAAATTGTTCCCGCAACACATGTCTATTAACTTGGAATATTTATGGCATATATACTTGACGCAATTTAAGTAGTAAAAAAATGTATACCTTAATTATTTTTAGGTTCGTTTCATTGAAATGTATATTAAATATATGTATTTACAATTATCTTTATATACTGTATAGTTTGTGACCTATATATTCTTTTCTTTTATTTATATGTAGAGTAAGCATCTATTTTGGTTGTCCTATTTAGAGTGTTGGGTCCTGTCACAGCACAACCTTTGTCAATTGTCCATTTCCATTACGGAATTTAATTTTTTTATTGCCTATATGAGCCATATATAACCTATGTGAATTATGTTGTTATATAAGTTTAACAAATATATCCTTTTATAAAACCATACTATGTTATAAATATTAATAAATAACTTTAAATTATCGTGTTTCTATTTTGTTCTACTACGTTTTAATGCAGTAATGGAATAAATATTATTTTATTGATATTTTTCACTCATAATCCTGTTAAAAAGATATTATAAGTTCTTAAAACTGTACTTTCGTTTTAAGTTTAAGTAACCCTTAGAACTAGTCTAACTATGTAGAAGACAAAATGAAATTATTTCAAAATCACAATTATATATACCTATATTTCTTATAGATTATTTTGGCTAGATATTGTTAGTATAGAAAGTGTTGTAAGGCTTTTTGTTTTGAAGGCTTGTCAAATGTTACTTTGAATGCTGCATGGCTATGATTGATGGTTGGCATCTCTTCGTCACCAGCACCCAAGTCTTGACTAATTTATAACTCAATGTTTTGAGTTGTGACAGCCGTCTCTTGATTTACTTTATGAGGACAGATTGTTTATTGTGTCTCGGAATGTACTTTCATTTTATAATTTAAATATTTTTATTTACTTGTTCAAATAAATCTATGTTAGAGATTTTGTTGCTGAGTTAAAAAAGAGGATCATTATGATATTCTTTTATTGCATAATGCATAGATATATGTGTGTTTATTTTTCATCTATTTACTCGAAAACAATACGTTTAAAAGATATTATGTTAATGCAGTAAAAGTACAAATATGTATAATCCGTGTTGCATAGCATTTGTATGAAAAGATTACGTGTTTTTAACACATTTTGAACGTAACAAAAAAAAATCCTCTTTCAGCTCAGATGCTTTAATTTTGGTCACTGTATTAGAAAAAACACCTTCCAATGTATGTATGTTTCTACTTTATATATGAGTTATAATAATATCAATCTATTCTCAAGTATCGGTTTCCCCTACCATGTGTTCGGAGATGTATCTCATCTTGTCCCGTTTGTTAAGTATGATGGACATCGTATCCCGCCCTACCCGAGGTCGCAGCTATACGTGCGTCATATTAAAATAACTGAATCACGAGAGCGGTACTGTGAATCATGTTAGTGGTATTTTATGCGTGTACAGTTCATCTAACAAGTTTTGACGTCACAGTGAAATCGGAACGAACAATTAATATGAATCAAAATTATTGTTACTAGCTAGCTTTGTTGACCTATGTATTATTTTGAATTATTCGATTGTTAATATTTCATATACTACTATATAAATTACGCTTCCGAATAGTTAACGTACTAATTGATTCAAATCATAAATCGTAATACAATTTCATACAATCTTTTATGTACAAAGGATTACAGAAATTAAAATGCAAATCAAATACCATTATTTCTTTATCTCTACCATAAAGCGATTTCAGTTAGTTCTGTTTACAGTAACAACGCAAATGTAAAGCGCTGTGAAGCGAAAATTATTGTTTCAAACATGATAAGTAAGGCATGTATTGTATTGTAATCTGAATTTTATGTCCCATTGTGGTGGTCGTGGTGACTAAATAACATGAATTTTCTTCATGTTCTAGAAAGTTCTCATAATAAATATCAGTTATTACGTGTAATTGATATAATCCTACATAATTTTTTACCTATTTTCCTAATATTTTTATACAAATGTTTAATGTTCATTTTCTCATTGTTTCAAAATGTTTTCCAGCGTCTTTGTGTGGTTTATTTCTCAGCTTTATTATTAAACCCAACCCAACTACGTCGCATCACTGAAATAACGTTTTAATTCCTACATAGTGTTTAAGCAGATTTTACAAGGAAAAACAAACAATGAGATTATTATTAACAAAGTTATATTTTCTCTTAAAAATTTTATATCTTCTTCTTCTGATATATATAAAAATGGATTGCTGTTCCTTAGTCTCGCTAAAACTCAAGAACAGCTGAACGGATTTATCTTATCTTAGTCTTGAAATGTTCGTGGAGGTTCAGGGAAGGTATAAAAGCTGAAAAAAATTGATTCATTACTGGGAAAACCATAAAAACAGCCCTTTTCTATTTCCCATACAAACGTTTTTTGTGACATTAGATTTGACAACTAACTAACATGACAATCATTCTGTCGCACTTCAAAACACGGTGATTTATGGCTTACAGGTAAACTCCAAAAATATAAATAAAACAACGTAATAGATATTTCTTCATTATGGGGCGATATGAAGTTCGCCAGGTCTTCTAGTGCTTAATAATTACGGAGCACTTAAAAGAAAGAACTCATATCCTTGAATATATATGTGTATAAAAACTTAGTGCTTCATTATAGAACTCAAAATATGTTAATATATTATCCTCTGATGGAAACAACATATTTTAACATCATTACCATACAGTTGCATGTGCACATAAAGTCCTTCAGCTGAAACCTTGCGCATATTTGCATTTTGATGTCGCGTTTTATAATAGTACCGCGGTCGGTAATAAAACAGCTATGAAACGTATTTGAAAACACCGCGTCATACAAACTGTGGCAAATTGATATTAATTTTAATGTGTAGGGGATTCGATCCTGCGACCTTCTGATTTAATGCCGTCACGATAATAATTGCGATATCGTGTACTCGCTTTCACAGCAGATTATCTTCGTGTTTTAAAATTGTATATACGAAAATCATGTTTACGTGTTTTTCTTATAAAAAAAGCTATGTTTTTTTGTGCTCTGAAACTCGTTGCTCTAGTTAATTTCAATAATTTACTGTTACCAAATAATGCACTTAAATAATATGAAATTCAGTATGCAAATGATTTCAATTATATTAATTATTTAATAATATACATAAATAATTGGATATACTCATGCTAAAGTATTTTCTTTTCACAATATCTTCGAAAAAAACGTCAAACCAGTAGTTTCAACTTGAAGATTTCTGTACATAAACGTATATACTTTGCAGGTCTTAGTTTTCGCCTTACATTTTATAACATAATTTGTTATTGTATAGCAAATAAATATTGAATAGGCCTCCTATTGACTTTCTCAAGTAGTTTTCTCCCGGTCTGAATGTTATTAATGATGTTTCATGAAAATTGTTTGACTATTGTATGAAATTAATAGTTCTTAGACACCCATCGATTCTTCATCCATCAATATTGACAGAACTGTTGTTTGGAAGTACGTGGTGGGGTTTTATGAATCAAAAATCAAATTTTATTGTAGCCAGAAACATTAATTTATATTTGCAATATGACCTAGAATATATGCTTTATATTATATGATTACCCTACATTTAAATTATTTTGAAGGTTTACTTACAGTCTTCTAAAAATAAACTTACATCTTATTTAATCTATTTAATAAGGTTATTTATATGTAATACTATATATTGATATTGATCCAAATATTTCGTTATATTGACGTCATTTATATCCTCGACAAAGGCGCTATTATATGTACTTCAGAGATTAAATAACATTACTTATATTTGTATATTCTGGATAGTTATATAAAGACAGTGGTGGCCTAGTGGGTAAGAGGCCCGCCTCTCATGCACGAGGGCGCGGGTTCGATCCAAGTACCGATGTGATTTTTCGAAGTCATAGGTACTTTCTAAGAGTGTTTAGATATCACTGATTAATGCATTCCCAAAAAGGGTTGATGTCAGGCAGGCGGCCGGTGGTAAAAACAATTAGCCAAAACTATTCACAACATGTAAGGCAGACCCTGGCTATAGCTGGGAAATTGACAGGTAGAAGAAGAAGATTCTTGATAGTTATATAATATATATTTAGATAGATATAAACTATATAAATCATTATTACATGTGTGGGTTGGAGTTGAATTTCACGGTTCACCAGATCTATCGGTTTCGGAGGGATCACCTTCAATTGTAACCTATTTAATGGGTCAGAGCATTTATTTGATATACTAGAGTTAAATAGTTTTATTGTACAATTAATTATTTTCTATAATAAAATTCTATATAAGAAAATGATATTATTGTAGATTTAGAGTAAATAGAGTTAGTTTTTATGGAGTATCGCAAAGTTAAGTATAGGAATTTTAAATGTTAAAACATTTCGTGATATATTGAGAAGTGCTGTTCATACAAGTGAAAAGTATAGCTAAGTATAGTTCATTTAAATAGAATTTAGTAATCTTGTAAACAAAAAATCAGCTGATATTGACAAAGACTTTTCTATGCCCCTAGAGGTGTGAATACTTTTTAAGATATTTTAATCTTAATTATTTTATATAGAAAATTACTATATATAGAAAATTTATTCATATTTTGATAGTATTTACGGAGTAATCGTGGTCAATTTCTTTGTTAACAAGATTGCTGACTTCCATTGAAATGTATATGTACTTATATTAATATTCTTATCCGTCGTGAAGCCTATCTCATGTAAGACATCAACAGGTTTATAATGCGAGCCAAGTGACCGGAAGAGAGCTTTATTTACATGAAACATACTAACATTTATATTTTGTTATGATAACAAATACTCCTGTTTATATAACATAATTAACAAACATTAGCAGAGGAAGTAAGGTAATTAGTTAGACATTATTTAGCCAGAGATTTAAAAAGAGGTTTTATATTTAGACTAGAAGACCTGGCGAACTTCGTATCGCCCTATAATCAAGAAATATCTATTACGTTTTTTTATTTATATTTTTGGAGTTTACCTGTAAGCCATAAATCTCTGTGTTTTGAAGTGCGACAGAATGATTGACATATTAGTTAGTTGTTAAATCTAATGTCAAAAAAAACGTTTGTATGGGAAATAGCAAAGGGCTGTTTTTATGGTTTTCCCAGTAATGAATCAATTTTTTTCAGCTTTTATACCTTCCCTGAACCTCCACGAACATTTCAAGACTAAGATAAGATAAATCCGTTCAGCTGTTCGCGAGTTTTAGCGAGACTAAGGAACAGCAATCCATTTTTATATATATAGAAGATTGTTTTTTATCGTGCATTAAGGAAAGAGTCTTCTTCCGAGCTCCGGATGTTCATAGCAATTCCTTCCACGGGATTTCCTTAATTTGATTATATTTGTTTTACCTATAGAATGTTAATTTAATTTACCTTCAAATACGTATCGTAATCTTAGACTAGTTCTGACTGGTGGTTTCTCTCGTATATAAAAAAAATTCAGCGACTTCTACTACATAATTTTTTTTTCTAATGTAAGGTATCATACATTCCATGTACAAAATAACAGTGGAAAATGTTCTAACAATTTGTTTTTACTCTATCGAAATAATTTATTGTAATATAAGCTGTATGAATAAAAGTGAAAGTGTATACAGAATACTCGTATGCGTTAAGTTCAAAAAACTGTACAGTTGATAGCATTCTGCTCCTAGTTATAACAACGTCATACAAAAAGATAAATTTCTTGGCGATTTTTCTTTACTTAATTTATATTAAAGAATTTTAGTCCCATTTATTGCTTCCTTTGGGTGCAATTGCTGCCCTTTAATTTAACAAAAGAAAACTCGGTTTTTTTTTAATTCTTTGTAACACAGACAAAATTTTAGGTTCAAGATATTTACAACCACACAATAATAATATTCTTTTGATTTTCCGTTATATGGAAAAGATTGAATAGGCAAGTGTTGAATGTACTCGAGCGTAAAGATAGGATTAAAAATAAATCCTTCATTATGATTTATCATGTATTCTTCATTTTCATAAGACTTTCTAAGGATGAGTCAGCTGGTATCGTCGGTAATGACAAAGGTCAAGTTCGTTTCCCACGACCATTACCACGGGAACTCGCCGGAACCTTCCGACTCACTTGGACCGAGACGCTTGTTAATTAAACGATTTGTACCACCTACAATATTAATGAGAACGATAAAACCGACCATTATTATCAATTGGTAACAAATATATTAGACTAGCTTTCCGTCCGCAGCTTAGCCCGCGTGGAGTTTGGTTATATCGCGTTTCCAAGAGAACCTTTCAAAAGTCCGGGATAAAAACTATCCTATGTTCTTTCTCAAGGTCAACTCTACCTCTGTACCAAATTTCATTAAAATCAGTTCAGTGGCTTAGGCGTGAAAGCGTAACAGACAGACAGACAGTGTTACTTTCGCGTTTATAATATTAATAAGTAGGGATAATGAAACTAATATTATTCGGATTTCTACGCGTAGTTAATTATTTTAAAAACGGTTCGGTTCCCTTTCAGCAACAGTAATCACGGGCAGTAGAGATGTGACCGAAACGTCCGAAGTGTGTAGTTTTTAAAATAATAATATACACGTAATATAATCCGAAAAATATTAGTTTCCTTTAAATGAATATTTGCGAAAGTCTTCATTTATATTAAATAATTTTAATTTAATTAAATTAATTCAATGCTATCTTTTTAAATTAAAATGGTAATTTGTATTCATAATTTAACAATTTATTGGTATAAATGTAACGTTTACAATTTATTATATGAGTCAGAATTCAATATAAATGATCATTCGGCACCTTAAATTTATTAAATGAAAATTTTCAATATATAATTGTAATAAAATTATGTTTTATAATTCAATAACACTTCAGCCACTTAAGACGTAGTGTTTTCTTTCATACCTTTGATCTATTAACAGAGTTGTTCAATTTGATATAATTTAATACGTTAGAAGATTGTGTTGATTGAAATTATATTGAAGGCAATTTGAAGAAAACTGCTGTGCTTGTGGAGATATTACTCCGCCTCTTCTTCTACCTGGCAATTCTCCCAGCTTTAGCCAGGATCTGCCTCACATGTTGTGAATAGTTTTGGCAAATTTTTTACGACCAGCCGCCTGCCTGACATCAACCCTCTTTTGGGAATGCATTAATCAGTGATGTCTAAATACTCTTAGAAAGTACATATGACTCGGAAAAATCACATTGATACTTGCCAGAGCCAGGATCTAACCCGCGCCCTCATGCTGAGAGGCAGGCCTTTTAACCACTAGGCCACCACTGACTTTACTCCGCCTATACAATGATAAATATGAGAAAATGTGATATATTGATATATTTAGTAATAAAATATCTTTCTAATATACTTTTTACTGAAGTCAGTGAATTTTGAAGCTTGCGTGTTCATTGAAATATTTTATAGAAGTTATCCAAAACTGGAAGTTAAATTTTGTTGTCATTTTAAATCTGTTTTATTTGATCACTAATTGTGGGCCATGATTATAAACAAAAATTGTAGACAATACTATGAAGAGACAGAGTAACTTCTTTAGCTATTTTTCTGTCTGTTTGTACGTATATGTGTTTAGTGCAAGGACGCGAATAGACAATTTAATGTCTGTAATAAATTTTGTTTCATATTTAATTTTTATAGCCTATAGAAATGCTCGTTAAATTATAAGTTTATTTATAATTTTATTATCTGCACTTCTGTCCTTTTGTTTCGTTGGTTAAATTTTTGTTCCGTACATAGACTCTTATATCTATACTAGTTTTTCCCGCTGCTCTGTCTGCGTGAATATTAAAGTTTCGCTCAGATAGAAATGTATAGTGAGTTGAAACAATACATATAGTCCTACGTTGCAGCCTTTTCATTTTGAATGACCTAGATACCGACTGTAGCGCCATCTGCCGGCCTGATTTATGAATCTAAACCATAAGTATCTAAATCTAAATGTATTCTAAAAATGCCATTCAAATTATCCAGCTGGTTAAAAGTTTAATGCCATACATACATACATACAATGAAATTATACATATATATGAAGATTTATTTTGTAACATAATGGGTTTTGTATGAAGAAATAAATTTTGTTTGTACAACACAGAAGCGTTACCGGCTTTGTGACTATTATAAATATAGGTAAATGAGTTTTTAAGTGTCAAATTGTTTGCGTTAAATTGGCGGTGTTGTGTTGTTGAAAACAGCGTTGAATAGTTTGTAAATTTTCGGTACATTATTCACGTTCCACATGGTGGAGACTAAGGTTGTTATGATGGATGCTCATTGCTCACCCTCATCAGGAAGGATTGTTGGATTTATGATTATGATGGATGTTCCACCCTCTTCACGACACACGACAGGGGTCTTAACCCTTAATCTTACGACCAGTACATTATTTTGAACATCCTGTATATAGTTATGCCACAGTATCACAGGATCTTTTATAGTTGTTTTTTGTATTTAATATTTATCGTAATTGATTTTATGACAACGCTTTTTAATATTAAAACTAAGAGATTCGGAATAAGATTTTTTATTTAATTATGTTTGTTATATATTCTTATATTTTTTATTTTTCTCATTGTTATTTTATTATAAAATTAAGTTACATTATTATAAAAGGTAAGAAATTTGACTGTAAAAGTGGATATTATTATTGTTGTATATATATTTTTCTCCTATACTATGTCAAAATATTGATAGATTATGATTAAAAATAAATTCGCTACAGCGTTGGATTCCTGATTAATTCTGGTATTTAATATTTATCCTTTCTTCAGTTAAGAAAAAGTGTGTTTCTAATAATTCCTAACTCGACAAAAGATTACTACGGATGGAATCGCTGGTGAAGTTTGTTTTAGATACAAAAACCTTTTCTTATCTATTGAATAAAAAAATCATCTCAATGTTGACAGACGTAACTTAAATCAATAAATTTAGTCTAGCGAGGTTCTTATTACACTTTATACATATTTGCTTGTATTGGAAAAATAAATAATATTAATCTTATTTCTATTATTATATGAATATTATATAAAAATAAATAAATTCTATCATAGTAGGTATATATAAAAAATAACATCGTAATACGATTATTTTGTTTGTAAATGCTCTAATGTGATTGTTTGTCCATCATAACCAAAGTAAACTATTGTGTGGAATAATATTTGCGTGTCGTATTCGTTGCTAATTTTATTAAAGCTTTTTCTACTAGCCGTATGAGTATATACATATACGGCTATATATCTGTGTGTTCTGATAGATACGTGAAATAGAATGATTGATTGTGAAATAATAGGTCAGAATAATCATGATATTGTCAGTCTGAGACTGTTATAGCGTACGTCGTAAACATTTACCATGTGTTTTTACGATGATACTAAATAAAATTTGTTAAATCTTTTTGATTTATTTGTATATGGTACTATCCTAGGAGATAATATATGAGTATAAAATGTTTACTATACGATTAGTTTGACAAATTTAGGTTTACGCCTAACAATTTGATTATTAAACTTAAAAACGGTATTTAAAATCAGGTATTATGATATTTCCTAACGAATAAAAAGAAATTTTCGTATTATATTTGATCGCAGAACTTTGGCGCAGTCTCACCAGTAATAATAATTATTATTCAGCTATGAACATGGTGAAAGATTCCATCGGGAGATTTCTATCATAGAATAATGATATTGCCCTAATAGTAGTAGAGTCCTAATATGGTAGTTGATTACTGTTGGACGTTTAAACGAGACTTTCCTGAAGCAAAACTACTTACGAAAATGTAAAAGTAAATTCTTCATGTTCTTCAATAAATCGAAAAACTTCTTTTTGATGACAAAAAATCAAAATTAATTCGGATATGTTATAAAATGGTATTACAAAATAACTGTTCGTATTAAAAGCATTTTAATTTTATTTCTAGAATATTTATCATTAGTCCTAAACATAACTAGATAAAAATTTCCATGTTACACCCAAAAGTTGTTTTTTTTTGTTTTCCATTGTAATTTGTATGTCTGATGAGTAAAATTTTAGACGAAATCCTCTTAAATAAAATCATAATAATGTCTAAATTTATATTTATTTAAGTAAATGAATAAACATTTTCACAGAGAGATTTAAGGAAATTTACATTGAATTTTGAAAATATTAATTTAAATATATTTTATTAGATTAATATTCAAGATAAACGCTAACAATTTCGATGTCCATATTAGTAGAACCAACAGAGTGGGCGGAATCATAAAGGCATGAATATTAGCTCATGAATAATTCTAATGTATAGTTAAATATTATCTTTGAATCCTTTGTTTACTTGCACTTAATTATTAAAAAACAAATAAGACTATTGTTATATAATAAAAATGAAAACGTTATCTCATTGAGTAGTATGCCTTTAAAATCTGGTAACATAGACTTTTTTTAATTTGCATTTCTTTGTATCTGAATTTTAAATTGTTTATGGATATTCCATAATTGGTGAAGCGACTGGTCTGATTTCGATGTTCTGTAAAATCTATATGCAATTGTAATGCTAGTTTATATTCAGAAAGATATACTAATAGGATTCTTGTATATCCTTAAAGTATAAAGGACCTTAATTTACTCAAACGGCAAACCTTTTATTTTTTGGTATCGGTACAAGACAGCATTACTTTCATTGTCAGTTGATAAGTATGGAAACTTAAGTATTGAATAATGAACAATACTTTATTATTTTATATTTGATTATACGAATGCATTGGCTTACTCATCTTTCTATAAACCTCCTGTTTCTCTTCATTCCACAGCATCAAGATAAGTATTTTTATTTTAAAACTGTTTAAAGTATGTTGTTGTTGGTTTTGTTTCATCAACATTTGTAATAATTTACATTAAGCTCTGAGTTCAGTCAAACAGTCTTTACGTGATGTGAAATAGCAGAGGGTGTTATAGATATTGAACAAGCAAACATTACAGCATCCACTGACCGATGGACAGATAAACAGAACAAAAGACATTTGAACATTTAACGAATGCTCTTAAAATATTGCTATTATGCTTTTAATAATTTTTTTATTTACATTTTTTATGGTGATTGTTTTAAAGTCTCCCTATTAACCTTATTGAGGTAGGTTTAAGTACCAACTTATAACTGTCTAGTCTAAATATCGCTAATAAATTGAACCTAATTTATTATACAAATACGCATCTATTCATAACTATTAAGTGCAATATAGAGAAAATTTTTTAGAGAAGTAACTCATTCACTTTTTACAATTCTTTCTTTCGTGTAAGTACACATACAATTATCTCAATTAATAATATTATTACAGTCATTTTATAGAAAATTAATGAAATTATAAAGACCTACTTAAATCAAATTTTTAATTACAGTACCTCATTAAGTTCATGGCTGTATATAACTGGACAAAATACTATGACCTCCAAAGATAACCTTTTTGGTATTGTTATTACATACTAAATATAGCCTGTATTCATTAATATAATAATAAATTAATTGAAACAATAGTTTAATGTCGCTCAGAGCTGCGCTGACATTTGGTAGTGTGCCAACTCGCACTTGACCGCTGTCACTGATTACGGAAATGTTATATCTATATTTAATACTTCGATACAAATACTAATTATATATATATGATGCGGAAAAATGGTGGGGTTATATAACAAAATAGTTTTACATGTAAGTTAGTCAATGGTGGCCTAGTGGTTAACAGGCCTGCCTCTCGTGCACGAGGGCGCAGGTTCGATGCTGGCCCGGGCAAGTACCAATGTGATTTTTCCGAGTCACATGTACTTTCTGAGAGTATTTAGACACCACTGATTAATGCATTTCCAAAGAGGGTTGATGTCAGGCAGGCGGCCGGTCGTAAAAACTATTCACAACATGTAAGGCAGACCCTGGCTAAAGCTGGGAAATTGCCAGGTAGAAGAAAATAGTTTTACATGTAACATACTTACAAACTGAGTCGTTTATAATGAAAAATATAAGTATAGGATATTTTAAAGCGACACTTCAATAACTAATTAATATTTTAATTACTCGAGTGTTTGAACTGAGAAGTTTCTGTACAAGAGAAACCGCAATGCAGTCGCGCTGACAGAAGTGATTACACAAATCTCCGTACGATGCCAGCCCTCATATTGAGAGTTAAATCTTGCTTACACTCTGCTTACCACAAGTTTGCATTACCATACTACATACGTATACGTATAGTCAGTGGTGGCCTAGTGGTTAAAGGGCCCGACTCTAGTGCATGAGGGCGCGGGTTCGATCCTGGCACGTACCAATATGATTTTTCCGAGTCATATGTACTTTCTAAGAGTATCTAGACACCAATAACAGACGGTGAAGGAAAACATCGTGAGGAAACCTGGACTTATAATTTCACAATTATAAGTTTGAAATCGCCAACCCGTCTTGAGCAAGCGTGGCGATTAATGCTCAAACCTTCTCCATGTGAGAAAGAGGCCTTTGCTCAGCAGTGGGCTCTGATAGGCTGATGATGATACGTATTGTGAACTTTTTCTTTCATGAATCTCCGTACATTATCCGTATGTAGTGTGAAAATAAAAACAAATGGTAAACATATACTGCTAGAGTTTAGTTTTATTAATACCTATTGAAGATATTGTTGATGTTAACCGCTTTCATCTGTGGATCGTAACAGCTGTTTGGTTTTTGATTTAAACAAATATACGAACATTTTTATACTCGCACTAAAATGGTCTATTTATAATATGTTAGACTGATTTGAAACAGAACTTCAATTTGGTTGAAATCTAACCATACTTATCCCAAGTAATATTATAAATGCGAAAGTCTGTCTGTTACGCTTTCAAGCCTAAACCACTGAACTGATTTTAATGAAATTTGGTACAGAGATAGAGTTGATCTCGAGAAAGAACATAGGGTAGTTTTTATCCCAGACTTGGAAAAGTTGTCTTGGAAACCCGATGTAACCGAACTTGAAGCGAGCGAAGCCGCAGGTGGAAAGCTAGTATGAAATATATCTTAAGTATTCTTTGATCAAACTATGGACAAACGTTATTTTAATAAAACTTACTAATGTATAGAGTAATGACGTTGGTAATGTATTTATTTGTATACGAATTAGACGTAATCGCGTTACTATAAATCTTGGAGTTAATTTCGTTCAACACAAACTGGTTTATTTTTAACCAAGGTTAGTAACTATTTTATAGTGTTTTTTTATTATTATTTCTAACAATTTTATTTATTAACTTTATAATGATAACGTACATAATAGTTCGTATGAAGATAAGAAAGAAAAAATCCCCACAGAATGTCGATATTGCAAACACGGTTTGAGTAGTTGGTTTATTTCAATTAAATTATGGTAATAAATATTTTAATCTGCATTAATATATATTAGTGATCTTTTTAATAAACTTATGAATTGCATGATAAAAAGAAGAATACATAGAATCAGATCAAGAGGACGACAAGAAATATAATAATTCTGTTAATATACTGTACTTTCTAAGAGTATTTAGACACGCCAAACAGACGATGAAGGAAACCTGGACGTTTAATTTCAAATTATAAGTTTAAAATCACCAACCCGTGTTTAGCAAGTGTTGTGATTAACGCTCAAACCTTCTCCATGTGAGTTAAGGCGTTTGCTTAGTAGTAGACTCTGATAGGCTGATGAAGATGATGATCATATAACTGTCATTGAATTTAAAAGAATATTAAAATATATTCTCCACAGAAGCTTTCAATGTATTTGTTTTAAGTAATATTATAATATTCTATGCAAATTGTTTCTAATTCAATATTAATTTCTTATTATTGTAATGATGATATAGAGCGTGACTCACAAGTTGGTGATCATTTCGATGGAGATCAACAGGTCAAGGATACAGGCGCATACAGCCTCATATGTTTCACACGTGACATAACATTATATGACATATGATATGATATGATGTGATGTTATATGATATGATACCTTTACTGAACTTGACATAGATATCAAATTGTGCAGTTCTGTAATCAATATTAAAATTAAGAGAGATAGAATTTCTTGCACTACCTTTTAGGAACATTCGAATAGAAGTAAAGAGAAATCATTATGGATATATATTTTTTCTATTATTAAGTAATATAAGAATATTTATTTTAATACAATTATTTTATTATAAAATTATGTAGGTAACTTTTCAGTATTTTCAATGATTAGTTACTGTTGGTGTATTCAAAGTATATGACTATATTATTTTATAATAATCAACAGAATTGTTAGTAGTTGAATAATTTGCCTCAAACAATATTTTGATGTATACGAGCCATCAAGTACTAAATAACACAACTCAACAATAAATTGGTACAAATCATTCTTACAGAAAAATTTTGTTCAATGCTAAAACTTTGCTACTTATTTCTTGTTACAAATTTTTTCCGGCTGTTGTCGGAAATTATAATTTTATTCAAAAAACATTTTGTTAATCTTTTCTACATATACAGGGTGACTGGTGAATTACTATCAATATTTAAGGAGAATACTCGGTACATGATTCTCATTCGAATTATGTAAAAAAAATAGGTACCTAATTTTTGACCAAATTTCTGTATAAATAAATAAAGTGTGGACACGTTCCAAGTGTTCCAAGTGTGGACGCGTGCGGCGGCGTGCTGATACAACACCACGCCGCCGACGTGTGTTTGTGTGTGTGTGTATACCTAATCTGTAGGGTTTTCACACGATGCGTAATTAATTACATAACTTTTGGTTAACTTTACTTAGAAGTTTATTAATATTTATGTTATATTAATTTTTATTTTGTCATATATGATTGTCAAATATCACGTCCTCAAATATCGATAGTAATTCTCCAGTCACCCTGTATATGTAATTCTAATTATATAATTATTTCTTCCATAATTCACCCTGAACCTCATATTATCTCTCTATCACTTTAATTCGTATCTGATCTAAAACAAAACTAATAATTTATTTCTTTACTTACAGGTAACTGTTTTAAACTATACGAGCATATTCTCCGTGGAGCATCTGTAAGTGACTCGTAACAATGTAAGCAGATTGTAACAATAACTATGACGTCATCACACTTTCATTATGTTAATTGGTATACATTAATAACACGTATACAGCAGTTGTGTTGTGTGACGGGCGTGATATTATTTACGTATAGATATAGATTGATAGATTTAAATATAGATTTATAGATGGTTTTAAATGTTGAATTTGTGGTGTACGGAAATCTTTTTTTTTAATATGTATCAGCTGGATAATGCTTGGGTATAGCTACCGATGGTAAACGCACTATCTCTGTAAAAGACTATTCATTCCTTGTTTGAAGATGTCCAAATTCTAAGTTGATGGAAATGTAGAGGCAGGCTAACTGTTCCAAAACTTTGTTGTGTTCATGAGGAAGGAAGAAGGGTATCTCTTTCTTCTTAGGGGATGAAAATCTAAGGCAAAAGGACAAAGGCTGTAGATCTGATTGCTCTTTTCTTGTTCTTATCTAAAAGAACAAATTTCATTATATACATATAACTAATGTACTTCATATAACACTAACACCATCTGTGTTTAAAATATGACAACTAAATAACAAATAGATTCATTAATACCTTAAATTACAACATTATGACGATTTATATTAAAACATTAAAAACCATATATACTGATAATGAGACGAAAAATAGGCCGGTTGTTTAAAATGTACGTAATATTTATATTCTAATTAACGAAATGTCTCCTTAATGCGTGTAATGATTTTCTGGCAATGACACTTAGTGAACATTGTTCGCTTTAAAAAAAATAAAGACAGCTGTAGTTCCGTAAATATTACGATCGTATAAATAGTTATTAATAATAAAATGAACCTTATTGCTATATACTAAGGTTCATTATGTTTATTTCGCCTGCACTGTATGTAAATGTTGCCAAAATATAGGAACGCGCTCGGAGATTATTTTCTGGCCGGAGACCAAACCGTTCGATCGTGTGATGCTGTGTCTGGACCGGATTCCTCTACTTATCTCATGTTATGAATTATGAATATTAATTTACTGATGAATATTTTACTGTACGATTTATATGTTCTTAATTATTATGTGCACTATCTAAAGATGGACTTAATCTGAGTGCCATATGTACATATATGTATATATGTACGGATATTTAAAACAAATTTTATCGTTAACACAGTATTAATATTATATATATTAGTTTGCTGTATATAATATTAAATTCGTGTTAAATTAGATTGATATGTATTTTGTTAGTAAACACATTTAAGTATATTATATTTTCAATATCAAGTAATGAAAATATTTCAATAGTTTTCAAAGTTATAAAATTATCAACTTATTATTGTTTTTTTTTTAATTATTTTATCTTATTTTATTTAATTAATGATAATATTTATATTGATATATCATAAATTAATATATATGTGTACATATATCTGTTTCTTTTCACTCAAAGTAAATAACAGCTGATAAGTAAAATATCTAAATGACAAACACCTCAAGTATTTCCTTGAACATTTCCACTCCAGTTTAAAATATAAAAGTCAGTTCACAAAATAAATACGTATGTTAATGAATACTTTAAAAATATTATTAGTCAGCGTCTTCATACATAGTTTAAAAGATTTGAAGACAGAAAAATTTACTAGTTTGTAATATTCGTTTAAAAAAATAATTAACTTGTTATTAGGTACGTATGTACGTAATACATTTTTTGTAGTTTATAATTTAACGAACATATTTAACGCAAGATTAATTTCTAATAAAACTTTCCGTTCGTTAATCAATTTATATTGATTGCTGTAATTATTTAAAAAACACTTACTTCCTTTACATACTAACACTTAGAACGAAATTAATTATGTATTTCATACAATATTAGTAAGAAAATATAACTTGTCTTTTAGAAAGTCTCCTATAAGTGATTTAAATATTTTTTATATACATATATAATTTTAAAATGATTTAAATAATACTCAAGATAGAACATGTATAAACTGGTGACTTTCCTCTTAAATCTCTGACCATATCTATCATCTAATCTACTGAAACCTTTAAAAACATGTTTTTTTTTTGACTAAAAATATACTTTACGCTATTTAGTTTCTCTATAATTATTTTCGGGGTACTTCTAATTGCGATATGCAAATGCGGTGCAATACAAGTACACTACAATTAGAGTTATACCTCGGAAACAAGGGAGAGTCAGATCAACATATTAGTATATTATTTCTACAAGGTAGTACAACCTTGGCCCACGCCAGATCAACTCAGTGTCATAAAAATTTATGAACCCATAAAAAAAAATCTTATACTATTTGAATGATACTAAATTCTACTATGTCAGTATTGTTGTTAAACATTTCCCTTGGAGTTTTAATTTATTCAAGGTATTTTATTTATAGTGATAATGTTTTGTAGATTTGTTGATGGTTCCGTTAATGATTAAACTTTGTATATGTCAGTGAGTTAGAACCGACAATTTCTGTAATAGGTTCCTTTGTTTCTGTATAGATGATAAACAAATTCGATGATTACTCTAGTATTGAATTTTAAACACACACAACACATATATATGTATATATAAATAATTATACTGGAAGACCCGGCAAACTTCGTATCGCCCTATAATTAAGAAATATCTGTTACGTTTTTTTATTTATATTTTTGGAGTTAACCTATTAAAGCCATAAATCTCCGTGTTTTGAGGTGCGACGGAATGATTGACATATTGACATATTAGTTAGTTGTCAAATCTAATGTCAAAAAAAACTTTTGTATCAACAACTACTATTATATAATAAATTAAAAATTAATTAAAAAAACATTATCCAGAGGACAAAATTATGAATCTAAACCATTACCAGACCCCCTTGAACACACAAAAAATTTCATCAAAATCGCTCGCAGCAAAAGAGAAGTTCAGTGACATACACACTCACAGAAGAATTATATATATAAAGATAAAGATATATATATATACACACATACATATATATAAGTAATTGTTAAAATCTAGTTCACAGTCACGCCTTATGAATGTAAAAATTGTATTCTCATTAAAGTTAATTTCATCAAGGCTGTACACATCCTTATCTGGTACAGAAACTTTATCGAATATTGCTTGTTCGTTTTCAGATCGACTGGAATTAATTTTCGTTTCATTGATTATCAGTTTCATTGTTTTGTGGAATGACGAACGTACATATAACCTCCGTTGAAATTCCGCTCCAGATTCGTTTTCATCTGGACTTCCATATAGATTTTAATTTGATTTTCGTAGTACTGTTTCATATCTGCAGAGGTTCGATATCAATAACCAACATTTAATTGGAACCCACGTTAACTGGAAATGCTGTTTTGTTATTTCTTTAATCTTTTGTTCGGATAGGTTTTAAAAAATACTCCACCTGCTTTACTTTCGTACGATATGGCTGTTATTTTAAATCTAATTTTATCGTTACTTTCATATAAATTGTATTATTATTCCATATATAATCAGCCTAATAAGAACCAAAGCTATTTAGATTTGTTTTCTAGCTGTGAATGAAATTATTCGTATTCCGTCAGAATGTGTGGGTAGGTACAGCCTGTGGTGATAGTTAAGCAAAATTGAACTCTACATACAAGTAACAAAGTTCATTGTTATTATGGATTTCCCGAACATACCTTCAGTAATAACCGACGCTATTAAGGCGAGGTTCAAATTAAATTAATTGCTAATAACAGTGACGAATGCCATGAATGAATTATATGTAACATTCCGACGCGGGAATTGATGTTGACGTATAAATACATATAATGGTTAACTTAAATGTATTATTGAAAGTAATTAATAATAATAGCGCTGGAAAGACAGCTTAGGGGAACAGCCTAGCAAGCTCAGTCCGGTAATTATCCCGCTAAAAGTCCAAAAAAAAACTTTAAATTAAGTAGTCCCCTGAAATGTAAAAAAATATACTCGTTTCATCAATATTGGGTTTTAGAACTCATACGTAAATCGGTAAGTCTTTCGGTAGCCAGAGCGCAAAAAGAAATAACCACAAACGAACGATCAATAGATTTTGTAAGAGAAAGGACTAGAGCTGTAAAATCAAACGTCAATTATTCTATAGTCTATCCTTAAAGAAACGTATGAGTGTTTGATAATAAAGTTTTTATCTTTAACCAGCATTTTCTATTGTTACTTGAGGCCATTGATTGTATTGTTAAAATGACGATGCGAACGCTTCATATAAAATAAATAAGCAGTTAATTATTAATAGTTAAAAAAAATATATATAATTATACATATATATAGGTAGTAACGTCATGGTTTTGGAAGTATCTATGTATTTTTTCCTTTAAATTCAATACGACTTTGATTTCAATAAAATACGCTTTACCAGTGACCATAGTATGTGTTTTCGTCCTGAAACTAAACTTACAGTACACAGTTTTTAATTCATACATGTGCGTTCATACTGTGAAATTAGAAGATTAATGATAGAGATTTTAAACTACCATTGTTTTGCTTTATGCAAACTACTAAGTATACATCCCATGTGAAATAAAACTTACAATTTGAAGTAAACATAAAGATTATATATAAGTAATATTTATTTTCGCTATAATAACATTGTCAGTTATTTCCACAATCTGAAAGACCGGGCATTGAAAGAATAATATCCGCTTGAAGTCGAGTTGCGTAATCAAATATTATGGAGAGGAAACCATTCTTCAGTGTATTGTAAAACAACGTTAGTACATATAAGTTCATCTTTGAGTAAAAAAATGTAATATATATGTATATTATTTTGAGTTTAAAAATAAGATTGAAATTCAATATATATGTTAAATCTATAATATATATATCGATATTTTCTATATTAATTTATTTCTAAAAAAACACTTTACGATGTAAATTAACAGTAAACTTTGACGTCCACACTGGAATAGGCCTGTATCGATTCATTTTTAGCAGACACGATTCAGTAAATTATTACCACTCTTATAATAATACGATTTGGTACTGTATTTGAAGTTGTTAACAATTTTTAAAATAACAAAATATATAAGTTTGTACATCGTTTGAAATAAACTGAATGAAAACATTCTCCTCGAACTAAATCTCGTATAGTACTGGAATTTCGAATCCGACCTAACTTGGATTCAATGGATTTCCTAACTAGTTTTAAATCTTATAAAACGCTATAACTTGTATGTCTTCCGTTACTATTTATCCAAGATTTGTGTTTTATAACGCACATTATTTATTAAGAATAATAGTAAATTTTCTAATGAGAACAATTCTTTATAGTAAAATGTAATTTTTTCTCTGGAAATAATTCAATATTAGGATTCATATAATTTTAGACATCATAGCTATATTTATGAGATTTTCATCTTTGTACATAGTAGTTATGGCAAAATTCTATAGTTTAACTTTAAGTGAACCTTATGGTATACTACAGAGTCTCTTTAATTGACTATTTTAAACCAACAAATTTAACCCATAATTCATTATTTGAATCAGTAGTTGTTGAGATCATCTCATTCAATCAAACGAACAAACTCATAAATTTAATGTTCGTCGCATACATATATATGATATTTTAATAACTTCTATTATACTTATATATAAGAAAGTCTAGTTAGGTACACTATTTATACCAGAAAGGCTGTTGCGATTTCCTGAAAATGTTGAGGTGGGTTAGAACAAGCAGGCGGACGTAGGATATTTCTCATGAAGTTTCAAAGACAGTATAATTCATTTAATAACTTAGTATAACAAAAATGCATCTAATTCTGTTCCACAAATTCACACGGACGAAGTTGAAGATAATAACTAGTATATATTACATAAAATAAAACATCGAAGCAGCTTTAGTCAAACCCAAGATGAATTGAAGTACACTAGGGACAAAGATCGTAATAGGTTACCCTAATAAAGTTACGCCAGCCAGGACCACTTAATTAATACGCCCCTAAATTAAGCAAATGTCCTTGTAATTATCTTCCCTTTCGGAATAATACTTCACGGAAATGAGAAAAAAGTTGTTATATAAATAATGTATGCATGTATTGCTGGCTTAATGCTATTGTTCATTTTAAACTAAAAAAAAAATAGATGAAATGTCGAACAATGATTATAATAAAATAATTATTCTATTAGTCAGAATCTAGAATTCGCGATCACATTTTTTTAAATGAAAACGTTAAAAAAATTAATTACGTATATGATTTATATCTTATGAAAAAATAAACATATTTAAACACGTCACTAGTGTGGTATTTAAGTACTATATAATCTATATTGTGATGATTCATCTCCTGACACCGCATTGTTTTGTCTGACAGACGTCTGGCTCTCACCGTCTTGACCTTTGCGTTGTAAACATCCGTTACATTAAAAAAAAAAAAATAGGTAGAATATGAAAAAAGGTTTTATATGACATATTTATTAACTTGTATATTTTTTTATTGGATTTAGAGGCATAATATTTGTTTGGTAATATGAGAATAGCTCTTTCAATATATTCGAACGTTACCGGAATAAAACATGTATGTATGTATATTTGTTTATTGGTTTTCAAGATATCTTTTCATAATAAGTGTATCAAGTAGATCTGTGAGTGATACAAGCGAATGTCGTCATAATTACAACGTTATGTAAGACTAAAGTCGAGTTTCTCATTAGTGCTGTATACTGTGATTACGGTCTCATTGTTACCGTGGTTTTTGTACTGGTGGCAATTTACTGCGAACTTTATGTGAGAATACTTCCGATGCAACGAGAATAATACACCTAGATTGAATAATGCTTTATCATATTCAAGAATATCCCTACTAATATTATAAATGCGAAAGTAACTCTGTCTGTCTGTCTGCTACGCTTTCACGCCTAAACCACTGAACTGATTTTAATGAAATTTGGTACAGAGATAGAGTAGACATTGAGAAAGAACATAGGATAGTTTTTATCCCAGACTTTTGAAAGGTTCTCTTGGAAACGCGATATAACCGAACTCCACGCGGCGAAGCTGCGGGCGGAAAGCTAGTTTTAAATATTTTTTCTTTATTTTCATGCAAAACTGCATAGTATATTCTGCCAATGTCACGTAGAATGAACAACCAAGGAGGTCATTCAAGCAAATAACATTCTATTATAAAAGTTCTAAACGTTATCGTCTAAAATAACTTGCATTGAATATAAAAGTAATATCAAATTAAAATATTATCCGTCACTTATCTCGCTAGCTGCATATAATAAATCACATATAATATTTAATAAGCCATGGTTATATATCGGTAAACATCTTAAATCCGAATACTAAATGTAGGCAGCTGCGTTTTATCACCTCTCTCGCGTCAAACTCAAAGTTCATAAAATGTTACGAGTCCATTGTCCGTAGAGCTAAGACCTGTCTCTTTGTTGTTTTGAGTTTACACAGAAATTCATTTTACAAGCGTTCCAGATATTTATCGGCTTTAAAATTGCATTAAGAGGAAAACTCAACCGAGATGATTGATATACGACTATCATATATAGAAAATAGATTTATTGAAAATGTTTATGTACTTTGTTTTAAATCATAATATTATATATATTGTATACCTTTATATATATAATTCTTCTGTGAGTGTGTATGTCACTGAACTTCTCTCAAACGACTTGAACGATTTTGATGAAATTTTTTGTGTGTGTTCAAGGGGATCTGGGAATGGTTTAGATTCACAATTTTGTCCGCTGGAAAATGTTTTTTTAATTAATTTTTAATTTATTAGTAGTCGTTGATACAAACTTTTTTTTTTACATTAGATTTGACAACTAACTAATATGTCAATCATTCTGTCGTACTTCAAAACACGGAGATTTATGGCTTTAATAGGTAAACTCCAAAAATATAAATGAAAAAACGTAACAGATATTTCTTGATTATAGGGCGATACGAAGTTCGCCGGGTCTTCTAGTACAATATACCTAAATGTCAAAAGATTTTTTATATCATAAAATACAACTCGTCCCGCTAATATTCATATTGTCCAACGAATGGATTACTATATTTTTATTTCCATTCATTCGTTCATTCATTCATTCACAAATGAACAAAACCTCTCTGTTAAAGTATACAATAAAAGCGGTTCATAAGTAATACAGCGTGCTTCGGATCCACGTTGAGAGTAATAACCATTATTTTTGCTCTACTTCCACTTCCCAAACTGGGACGAATCTCTGCATGAGCCGGTCTTTATAACAAACAGTCTTTGAATGCTTACTATGTCTATTATTTGAATGAATGAATCCAAACAAGATCTTTTCAAGCTATGTACATTCGCGTAACGAAATTGTTTCATAAAACGCTCCTCGAATTCACTTAAACTTTATAAAGACATTTTCTGAACTGGAAAAGGCTCTAAAAGCTTTTTTATTTTCTTCACGTGTAAGTAATTATGTGTGAAACAACTCACTTTGTATGAAACGTTTTAATGGAAACGTGCGATAATACTTGGAGCCATCGCTAAATTCCATTCCGTATGTCACACGTTGACCTAATTACGATTTGACACTAAAATGTTTTTCAGTGTTCAGAAAACTTTTAAAGGAGAGCTCGCTTCAGGAAAACCACTTAGTGGCAACTTTATGTTTGCCTTTAAGTTTCCTTAATATTTTTAATTTTATATTAAAAAAGTAATTACTTCATTTTTACTTCATCAAACATAAAACTTCTTGAAATCATTTCTGTTATAAAAATATTAGGTAATTTCGTTTAATAAAAAAAAGAAAATTGTATATCTAATTTGAATTTGTCCTTTATGAAAATATATGCACATAATAAAGTTTAGATATTATCTTAATATAAAATTCGTTTACTTTGAACTCGAACATTTTTCACAAGGCTCGGTACGTGCCTTCGCATAATGAATCATATCCTGTACACCTCACTAATACCTCCAACAGTATTAGCTATAATAAGGCAGATGTGTTATGAGCACGTTTAAAATGGCCTACATCTGCTCATTACTTAATTTTTTAAATTGCTTCTTTAATTATAACATAATTTTTCCTTTTTGTTTACCCGTCACGGTAGTTTAATCTCGATTGAATTTCACACACGATTTAACTGATTGATATGATAGAAAATTTATGTAGAATATGCTATTAAATTACGCTGGAGGTAATCTGCTCTGTGATAAGGCACTATGGAAGGGTTCCGCGCTAATGCTATTTAATCTCAGACGATAATAATGATTAACAACGTCACGAACAAAGAAAAATATATTGAAAATATTATATGATGGACCATTTGAACAAAATAAAAGGGTTATTAATGAAGTATTCTTTTAAATAAGTTTATTTAATGTCTGTACCAGGTCTGTACCATACGCATGCGTTTCACTTTCCTCTGAAGCTGCAGCATTGCATACAACAGAGCCTCGGCCGTCGGTGGACAGCCTGGGACGTAGATATCGACCTGGCATGTTAAAACATATGATAAGTGTTCATTACTTATACGAAAAAGAAATTTTTAAAATAATTACTTCACAAAACACGGACAGAAACAAAACATCTTCAATATAGTTCAAAATATTTTGCGTTACATTTTTTTTAACTGATCGACTGTTCTTTTCCGAATGCCCTCTACTCCATTTAGAGAACATAGGACTAAGAAGAACTCTTCTTAAATTGTAAAAAGGTAACTAGATTACATACTGGTATGATTCTATCAGCTCCTCGCACGGTGGAGTAAGTATAGTGATAGTAGCCGCCGCCGTTGGCACAGCTGCCCATCGACACCACGAATTTGGGATCCGGCATGAGGTCGTAGGTCTTGCGCAGGATTGGAGCCATCTTGTTGGTGACTGTACCCGCCACGATGATCACGTCCGTCTGACGCGGAGTCCCACGGAACACCATGCCGAAGCGATCCATGTCGTATCTGAATCAAAACTGACTGATTAATTTATGTGTACTTTCTGCTTTTACGACTAGTATAGTGTCTTGATTCAAAATAAAAGAACAGAAAAATCACATAAGTTTGACTATTTGTGAAGAGTCGTAAATGTTGTGCAGAAAAACATCACGTTCTTCTAGAGGATGGAGTGCATTCCTAAATCGTGACATAAAGCGTTAATCCCCAGCTGGCTGAGGGCGCTAATTAAGCAGAAATACTTGACCTCAGACCTCGCCTACGAGATGGAACACTTCACTCAAACGACAACACTCGGCCTTTTGGCTTTTATATGAAAATTGTTTTAGTTTTCTAAGACATATTGGAACGAAAGTAGATTATTGAAAATAAAAGGGGGATTGGTTAGTGTTGCATACTCGATTACAAAAATATATTATGACCTGGGACCAGCATAGTGCATCATTTCTAGCGCGCAGCAGGCGAGGCCGAAGGTCAAAGGCCACAAGGAGCCCCTCCTCCCCCAGTTGAGAAGGTCATCAGCTCGAGCGACCACCCACTCCACTGTGGACTAAATAACATATAATTTTTAATTATTGAAATAACTAAACATTTCATTCAAATTCGCTAAATAACCTTATAATGTAGCACCTCGAATATTACACCCAACACCCGAGAAAGAGAGAAAACTCAAACTCATTAACGTAAACTGTATTAAAAGAGAGATAAAACGTGAAAGGAAATGTACTCGGGAGTCTGAAGGAAGTACCTCTGACGCTTACACGAGATAATATCTGGGTCATTTCATGAGTATTATTTACTGCATAGAATAAAATAGATTTTAAATATTCCTATATATACTGTTTCACAATACTAGCTAAATTGAATGAACATTTAAAGGATAAAACCGATCCTAACAAGATGAGTATTCTGATGTGGACAAAATCTTCACGAAGAGATTCCATTAAGAGATGTGTTCGAATGTTATTTAACAAAGCCGGCTGGATCAAGTGAGATTGAACATGAAACCGTTTTGTGGCTAACATATATAAGGTCTTAAATACATCTATTAGTATTACTACATATTGTTATCTAAATTCATATATTTGTTATTATAAAAACATGCATATGGAAGTTATATACAAAATTATTTAAAGTTTTGATATTTACTCTCGTAGCTATTGTCTTTCTTATGTGGATTTTATTTTTTGGTACAAATAAAGGGATTTTAATTACGTAAGAGTTATCTGATACAAAACTTCTATTTAATTCGACCTAAGTTACTGCTAATGTTATACGAAAGTCACTTGTAATGGGATTTATACTTAATCTCCAATTTCAGTACTTTTATTACAATTTAAGTCACGTTTGTCTAAATATAGGTGTCTTTGGCTGATCTTATTAGAGTAACATAAATATATATTGACTAGCTTTCCGCCCGCAGCTTCGCCCGCGTGCAGTTCGGTTATATCGCGTTTTCAAGAGAACTTTTCAAAAGCCTGGGATAAAAACTATTCTATGTTCTCAAGGTCAACTCTATCTCTATACCAAATTTCATTTAAATCGTAACATACCGACAGACAGACAGAGTTACTTTCGCATTTATAATATTAGTAGGGATATGTCCGGGACTGTAAACAATTCTGAATCCCCCCCTCTGAAAATTTTACCTAAGTTTCCTTCACACTACATAAGGAGCGGTGATAATTTTTAGTTTATAAGTATTCCCACATATTAATTTACAATATTATTAACGTATATAATTAAAGGAAGGCTAGAAAACTCTTCTTTATCCCGACGATACAAACTAGTTCTAGGCATACAGATTACAGTTTTAATTACTAGGGAGCCGCTCTTGTCGTACTTTCTTCATTTAAACTTCGATCGTTTTTCTTTAGGTTTAAAGTTTAAATTTGTTTATGAATAAAATGTTTATGGTTTGAATCCACGATAGATTTAAATAATGAAATGCTTTTGCTATTAAACTAAGCCCCGGTCTTCGATAATGTTGAAATTGATAAACTTATAAGGAACAATCGAATTATTAAATGGCTTTACAATATAAGCACAAAATCAAAGTGTTCAAACGATTTATCCAAAGATAAGTATTCATCTTTAAAATAATATGATACGAGATTATTTTATAACATATTTTATCAATATAGTTCGTGCTTCCATTAAATGTTTTTGTATCTGGTTGAATAAAATCCCACAATCTGCTGCCCAGATTATTTAAATATCTGAATATTTTGTTTAGTTCTTTGTTACGTCACCAGCCGGATTATGGAAATGCATTAAATTCCCTATTCATATATACATTCTGAAAAAGTGTTCGGCTGTATAGTTGTTTGTTTTGAAATATCTAAAGATTAATGCAAAATATGTTTTGTGTATATAGAACATTATATGTATGTTCGTGATATAAGCAATGTCTGTATGCCCAATCATCATCATCAGCCTATCAGAGCCCACTGCTGAGCAAAGGCCACTTCTCATATGGAGAAGGTTTGAGTATTAATCACCACGCTTTCTCAACACCAGTTGGCGATTTCAAACTTATAATTGAAAATTATAAGTCCAGGTTTCCTCACCATGTTTTCCTACATCAGTCAATGGTGTCTAAATAATTTAGTATAAATGACTCGGAAAAATCATATTGACACTTACCAGCTTTCGAACCCGTACCCTCATACACAAGAGACAGGGCGTGATTACACTATAATAACATATATAAGATCTATATTCCTCTTTAATATCTAAAGCCCTAATGATTATCACCTGTCCTTTGAAATGGAACGGTGAGTAAGGTCTCTTCTCACTGGGCGTGAACCTCTGTGGTCCGTGCAGGTTGACGGGCGGGTACTTCTTGGCTTTCGGTTTGTTTACTTGAGCACAAGGATCTGCTTCTTTTTTCTTCTGTTGCTCTGTCTTCTGCAGATCCTTACATTCATTGGATTTTGAACCAAAACTCCTATATCACAAAAACATTGACGTATATATTTTAAATGCTGTCATTAATTAATAATATTTATTTGATCTTTGGCAACCTGAATAGTAAACATCTCGTATTGAATCCTTTCCTAATCATTTTATTATTTATTATTTAATTCAACACTTTTAACAGACGCGACGTTTCAGTCAATTCATTCGCAATTATTTCAAATAACAATGACGTTATATTTCAAACTATCATTGATAAAAAAGGTTTGATCACGTAAACTGAGATATAATATCTTTTTCATAAGAATATTGCAATTGTGTTCATTTCTTATTTAAAGAGTATTTTCGTCTTAGAACGTGCTTGATCGCATATTTCATTTGATCGCACGTTTGTAACTTGGAATACATTTAATATGCAAAGTATCGAGTTCCGAGCGTTTTGGAAGCGTGTGAAAAAAATATGACCCATTTTTTTACATAATATGTCTGTAGGAGTTCTATAAATTCATTTTATTGGTTAACTAGAATAAGATCTTTATTAACTGGTGTACAAAATTAGTATTATTAATGACTGTTATATTTAGAACCCGACCGTATAAAAGGAACGGGTATTATACGTACAAGATATATTATTACGGAACAAGATTAATTAAAATTAGTAGTGGGATTCGTCATGTTTTACACTAAGTATGACCGGTATTAAAATATAAATACATGTTAGTTAAATACATAGTCTTTTCATTGGTTTTCTGGCAGTGAGGTAAAATTTGGATTATTTTAATTTATTAAACGTCCAAGAATCGAAAAGATCTAGTTCTTACAATAATTTTACATCGATATTGAGTTTCCAAATGAAATATATTACATACTATAATTTTATTATTTAAATCACTGATTTTGCATTTTTTATTCTAAATTTTTGCAATCGTTTGTGGTAATTTTAGACAATTGAAAATTTTTAATAATTCGTCATATTTATTGTTCAAGTCTTAGACAATTTTGGTATCTTTTTATATATAATCTGTGTTGATCTGTTATGTGTCAAGTCATGTTTCCCTCAGTTCCAGACAGCTAGTCGATAATAAATTATAATTCAGCGAGCGCGTCCTCATTATGCAGCGAAGAAAAGTTCAATATGAATTTCTTTTTCGCTTAAAGTTGTTCTTATTGAAAGAAGCCTTCCAAAGTTCCCAACGGCCTTGTTTTTTATGTAATGATAAATCGTTTGCCCGATAATATTGAATGTATAAGAAACAATTTTTATATTGTGTTAGAAATATATTCTATACAGATGTAATTTATTATTTTCTGCTTGCTTTAAGATTAGTAAGAGCTATCAGATGTTTCCGTGATCGTGTTTGTGTTGCGTAATTATTGTGATAAAGTAAAAGTTACTTAGTTTATTTAGCGTTTACTATCAGCGTTTACTATACTTATTAGTTTATATATTCGGCAATAAATAATAGTAATTATGAAAGTAAATAATATTGTTATAATCTTGACTGAAACATTATTTTTATATTCTTACATATTCAGATGTAATAATAAACAATGGTAATTTTTTCGTAACTGAATAATGGAAATTCTAAAATCTGTATAACATTGTCTTTTTATTACGTTTGAATAAGGAGACATCTTGAACATGATTCTATTAAATCGGAGGAAGAAGTCGACATGACAGAATTATGTAAGCTTGGAAATAGGTGATGTAAAGTGACATCTTGTACGACATTAAACTCGGTACAACAAATAAATCTGGCGTAGATTAATGTTGAAGACAGAACCACTTTATGTTCAATTCAAATATAATTTAAATGTTTCGTGATATATATGTATTGTAAACAAGTTTTTGCCCGCGACTTCGTCCGCGTTAGTTTCGTCAATAGTAATATACGAGGGGAGGTCAATAAGTTCGCGGAATGAACGGGAAGGGGGTTGAAATTTAACACGAAACTATTTTTCCTTTTCAATATAACCTCCCTTAACCTTAATACATTTTTCGGATCTCACAAATAATTTATTAATACCATCGAAAAAAATTATTTATCTTGGCTATCAAAATAGGCCGAAATTGCGGACTTGACTTCTCTAATTTTTTTCCACGCAGATTTTTTTTCATTTTTGAAAACAAATAATAGTCGCTGGGGACTAAGTCTAGACTGTATGGTGGGTGGTGTAATTTTTCGAATCCGCATCGGTGAATGGCAGCCGTCACAACATGGCACGTGTGGACTGTTGCGTTGTCGTGCAAAAGGAGCACACCTTTTGACAGCTTTCCTCTTCTTTTTTCCTTCATAGCTTCTTTCAATCTATCTAATAAAGAAGCGTAGTACTGTCCCGTTATAGTCACAACACGATCTTTATAATTGATCAGCAAAATACCTTCTGTATCCCAAAGGACAGTCGCCATGATCTTTCCGGCCGATTGTGACACTTTAAACTACTTGGGAGGAGCTGTGCCTTTTTTATGCCAATGTATCGATTCTAACTTCGATTCAGGTTCATAGTGGTGAACCCAGGTTTCATCACCAGTAACAATCCGGTCCATAACTTCATCCTTATTCTCCCCACAGAGCTTCAAAAACTGGCGAGAACACTCGACACGCTCGCTCTTTTGAAGTGGCGTGAGCATTCGTGGAACCCATCTTGCACTGACCTTAGTCATCCCAAGATGATGATGTAGGATATTTAAAATGCTGGTTTCGGATACTCCAACCATTGCTGCAAGTTGTTTCTTCTTCAACCGGGCATCTTCCAATATAAGTTTTTCTACTTTTGCGACGATTTCCGGTGTGGTGGCCTCAATCGGTCGTCCGGAGCGGGGGTCATCTTCAATGGACTCTCTCCCTTGTTTAAAAAGTCCATGCCACTTGTAAACCATGGTTTTACCAGGGGCAGAGACCGCGTAAACTGATAACAGCTCTTCAAAAATCGTCTGAGTGGATTTTCCTTGCTTGGTGAGGAACTTAATAACGGCGCGGTGTTCAATTTTCGACATACTCACTGACTTCTTCCCGATTCACTTGTTTGCAGGTCAATAACTCAAAAGTTAATGACCCGATTTGGTTCAAACTTGGTATATATACTATTAATGAGGTGTTGAACAAGTTACTTCCTGGACGAGTAAATCAACCCCCTCCATCCCCTCCATTCCGCGAACATTTTGACCTCCCCTCGTAAGTATAGCTGACCGGGCGAACTCTATTCCGTTTTAGAGGCCATTAATAATCAGGTTTCTCCTGTTTCAATCGAACAGAATGATTGACATATCAGTTAGTTGTCAAATCTAATGTCAAAGAAAACGTTTGTATAGGAAATAGAAAAAGGCTGTTTTTAGGGTTTTCCCGGAAATGAATCAAATTTTTTCAGCTTTCAAACCTACCCTGAACCTCCACGAACATTTCAAGACTAAGATAACATAAATCCGTTCAGCCGTTCTCGAGTTTTAGCGAGACTAAGGAACAGCAATCCATTTTTATATATATAGACTAGTTTTTGCCCGCGACTTCGTCCGCGTTAGTTTGGTCAAGAGTAATATATGTAGGTATAGCTGACCGGGCGAACTTTATTCCGTCTTAGAGGCCATAAATAATCAGGTTTTTCCTGTTTCAATCAAACAGAATGATTGTCATATTAGTTAGTTGTCAAATATAATGTCAAAAAAAACGTTTGTATGAGAAATAGAAAAGGGCTGTTTTAAGGGTTTTCCCGACAATTATTCCAATTTTTCTCACCTTTTAAACCTTCCCTGGACTTCCAGGAGTATTTCAAGAATAAAATTAGCCAAATGGGTTCAGCCGTTCTCGAGTTTTAGCGAGACTAAGGAACAGCAATCCATTTTTATATATATAGAAGATGAATGCATAAGTCTGTACATCCTCATATATTCATAGCATGTCATAGTGTTGTTTGGTTTTTAAATCAATATATTATCTTGGATCTAATAATTGCCAGTGGTTGTTAATCTGTATGTGGAGTGCGTTGTACGGACATGCCAACTACGGATATTTATACGAAGCAATTAAAAACACGATCGACCCGCTGCGGGCAATTAAAACTACGAAATTATAACAGGCTTACTAAAGATTGATTCGAATTGCATTAAAATTTATTATAAATCATTATTATTATCTTCTATATATATATAAAAATGGATTGCTGTTCCTTAGTCTCGCTAAAACTCGAGAACAGCTGAACGGATCTAAGCGCACGGTAGTGCGCCGGCCAAGTTCCACAGGCCGGCGCATGCCGTGCACTATATTTACACGAACCGTTTCGACCCACTTTTGACCCCCCTGTAGCTCAGTGCCTATTGCAAGTACAGAGATAAAATTTTACCTACGTAATCATATACTAGAACTAAAGCAGTATGCCAAATTTCATAGATAAAGCTTCAGTAGATCCTGAAATATGACCCTGTGAAAATAGCTAATTTTGGCACTGACTCACTGACAGGTAATCAAAACCTCTAGGCCACTTCCCATTGTTTTAGCATTATGAAATTTGGTACACAGGTTGTGTATTATATGTAGATTAACAAAAAATTAAGAAATTTAAGAAATCGGTCAAGCGTGAGTTGCCTCAATTCTAAATATCGAATTTTTAATAAATTCGACCCTCTTTTGACCCCCTGTAGCTCAGTGTCTATTGCAAGTACAGAGATAAAATTGTACCTACGTAATCATATACTAGTCCTAAAGCAGTATGCCAAATTTCATAGATAAAGCTTCAGTAGATCCTGAAATATGACCCTGTGAAAATAGCAAATTTTGGCACTGACTCACTGACAGGTAATCAAAACCTTTATATAGGCGCTCAGCTCAGCACAATAAAATACATAATAATGAAATATTAATGATTAATAATATGAGTACATCTTTCAATCGGTGATAAATGAAACTAAAAAATAAAAAATAAATATAGTTTAAAAAAAACTAAAAAACACGCTCCAATGATGAAAGAAACCGCGTGGAAACTAATTTAACCTTTACAACCTTGGAAATCAATTTAATTTAAATTGTTTAAAATAAACAATAAATGGTATTATTGAAAAAAAAGCGTGGGGCGCTTCTCAAGAAGTGATATATGAAGCTCATCACGCTTTTTTTTCACAAAAATACCATTTATTGTTTGTTAATTTATTTTTAAATTAATATTATTGTGAAAAAAGTGTGGGGCGCTTCTTAAGAACTGATATATATATATATATAAGGGATAAAAAATATTGTCATGTATACATTATGCACACTGTATAACTTAATTAAATATTGCTTACCTAAAATATCAGGTTTCTATTGTTATAAATTACTTTCGATAGATGGTGCTAGCGGTATAATTGAATCACGATATTGTTTTGTCTGCAGTATATATGAATGAAAGTCGATAAGGAATCGATGGTCATTTCTTTCTATTTCTTTCTACACTTATATCTTGATATCTTATATATGGTTACGATTACGATTAAATGGATCACTGATTTGACTTGCTAAAGGATTAATTTTGATATTGCTTATTGATTGATTACTTGTGTGTGTTAAAAGCACAAATTCACTCTATTTCTTTTCTACTATTCATTTACCAACGATGGAAATTGTACATCTTTCGGTGGTTGGCGGAGATATACCACATAGGGTAATTCCTATGCCATCAGATGGTAGCTGTATGTTTCATGCTGTAAGTTATGCATTGTACGGCTGTATAGTACGATTGTATGTACGATTTCTTGAAAAAAAGTATTGAAATCTCACCAAAAACATGCCTGTTAAAAAGGGGGCCAAGTTCCAATCGGCTAATTGTTTGCCTAAAAAAGGGGTGAAATCCAATCTAATGCCAAGTTTAGATGCACTTTGAAATCGATCATAATCATCTTCATCAACAGCATGATCCACTGGTAAACATTTGCCATTCCCATGACCCGCCACCACACCCAGTCCTCTGCCTTCCACATCCAGCCACTACCCGCCACCTTATTCACGTCAACGGTCCATCTGACCGAAATTCACTTTACCATACACCCAACTTAAAATATGGTATAGTTGTGAAAATACGTAGGTGCTTGGTTAAAAATATCTAAAATTATAATACTTCTAAATTTGAACTTGGCAGGTTAATTTAATTATTTAAATTTAGTATATTTAAATTATATAAATATAAATAATTATATAACTAAATAATAACAGCACAAAAACCTGCCAAGTTCAAATTGAGAAGTGTTATAATTTTAGATATTTTTAACCAAGCACCTACGTATTTTCACAACTATACCATATTTTAAGTTGGGTGTATGGTAAAGTGAATTTCGGTCAGATGGACCGTTGACGTGAATAAGGTGGCGGGTAGTGGCTGGATGTGGAAGGCAGAGGACTGGGTGTGGTGGCGAGTCTTGGGAATGGCAAATGTTTACCAGTGGATCATGCTGTTGATGAAGATGATTATGATCGATTTCAAAGTGCATCTAAACTTGGCATTAGATTGGATTTCACCCCTTTTTTAGGCAAACAATTAGCCGATTGGAACTTGGCCCCCTTTTTAACAGGCATGTTTTTGGTGAGATTTATCTTATCTTAGTCTTGAAATGTTCGTGGAGGTTCAGGGAAGGTATAAAAGCTGAAAAAAATTGATTCATTACTGGGAAAACCATAAAAACAGCCCTTTTCTATTTCCCATACAAACGTTTTCTTTGACATTAGATTTGACAACTAACTATTATGTCAATCATTTTGTTCGATTGAAACAGGAGAAACCTGATTATTAATGGCCTCTAAAACGGAATAGAGTTCGCCCGGTCAGCTATACATATATTACTAATGACGAAAATAACGCGGACGAAGTCGCGGGCAAAAACTAGTCTCAAATAAAATCCAAGATATAAACCTTATATAAACTTTTATTTACTTCTGAAGATATTCTGCTTTAATATAAATTAAATTATATAACATTTCTTCGTTCTACAGCTGGATTTGTGTTGCCTCTGTGTGTGACATTATCTGTGCACCTGGAAATCTGGTATTCCGAGACGTTCGAGAATTGGAACGACTTGCATTGTGCCTGTCACCTGTATTTGAAATGTTTATGAACAATTTATATAAGGTAGGATTCCGGAGAGCCAGAGGGCAGAGAAAACTAGAAGACTTATTTATATATACATATATTATAATAAAAAATACATGGCTAAAGATCATTATTTATTTAAATGAAAGCAACATACTCAGGACGTTTCGGTTACTTTTCAGCAACCGTCATCACGGGCAGACGAAATTCATTTAAATTTAAATGAATTTAAGTCTCATTTAAATGAATACTCTCGAAAGTCTTAGATCTCATTATTAATTGTTTATATGTAGCTAAGACTTCGTGATTTTTCCGTTTTTAGGATACCAATCTTAACACATTTGTTTTCAATATGTTTTGTAACATACATAATATGTTTGTTTTTATAATATGCTTTATAATGTACTTGAACAGTATTTTATTACGAAAAACTGAAAAGCTTTTTATGCGCTTTATATTTACGTCGATAATTTTATATTATAATGATTATATTGCGTTGTTGTTAAATAATTTCCACTAAAGTCCACACAACGCTCGCAAAAGTTTACAACATCGAAGGGCGAAAATAAAAATAGAAGAAATATCGATCTAGTAACGTTACTCGATAATTCTAAATGACTTTGAGTCAGGAGGGGCTCGAGTAATGGCAGTCGCGTGACATCTACTAGCGGTACAGAGACTTTACTATCATTTAAATATAAACAACATTTGTCGTATGTACATTGGTATCGCTTCCAGGCCATAAAATTACATATACTATGTACTAGTCTTTGCCTGTTACTTGGTAATACATATATGTATGTATGTATAGCTGATCGGATGAACTCTATTCTGCACTAAAGGCCATAAATATTATAAATTAATCGAGCAGAATTAAGTGTCCTATGTCTGCCTCCTGGTTCTAAGCTGCCCCCCCCCCCCTAATTTTCAACCACATCGTAAGCCGTTCTTGAGTTATAAATAGTATAACTAACCCAACATTCTTTTATATATATAAGATATAGGAATATTTACACATGTACATGGCTTCTAGTAAATTTGATTTGGGATATATTTTATTCCTTCAATTACGTATTACGACGATTGTTTAGCCATCATCAGCTACAAAACAAACATACGAACAATCATTCATATAATATTTATAAGGTTGGTGTATACTTGTTCCAGGCTGTGCACTCTTCGTGTGACTCGTCTCCGCGTGTGTGGTTCCCTGGGCGACTCCGGGGGGAGCGGCGCGGGGAGTGCGGGCGCCGGGGCTGTCACCCTCGCAGCCAGGATGCACAGCAGCAAGCGCACCCTCCGCTCCAACGACATCACAGTACCACCCATGGACGTAGAGCTGGATCTCTGCTTCACGCTACAGTATCCGCATTTCGTTAAACGAGATGGGAACAGGTCAGTGAGAGTTTGTATTGAATGTTTTATGAGTAAGTGGCAAACGTGCAGACTGGATACTTGATGGTCATTAGTTACCATCGCTCATGGATATCTGCAACATAAAAGATGTGACGTATGCGTTGTCACCCTTGATTGGGGAGAAGACAGGAAAGGGAGGGAAGGAAAAGGGCAACCGACTCTTTTACTTTTCGGACGAAAGCCGTAAAATACTACTTCCAATCTTCCGTGCGAGGGTGGTACTTCCTTAGTCGAGCCAGCCCATGTTCAAGCTCTATCAATTGACTACAGCTAGTCTCTACCACCTTCTCTGTGCGAAAAGACTATTTCATTGATTATTATATTTCGTAGATATTTCTATTTATGCTTTGACCTAAGACTTGAAACCAGAATAGTCCTTTTATGATTATACTAGTTACTCTCAGTCATGCCTTCCTCATTGTCTTCGGAGTTTTGGTCAAAGAGAAATAATTAATTAAGAAACTATGGAATAGGAATGACGGGATTATAGTCTATGTATTATATCTTAGCTTACATTATTGGAAAGTGTAATCAAAATTCGTTCATTATATTTAACGTCAAAAAGCGGCTAACATAAATACACCCTTAAAAACATTCCCTTTTATAAATTAGTATTGAGAAAACATGAGCATTATTTTCGTCCTATTAAAAATTTCCAAGAACCTTTCTTTAGTATCCAATTACTGTACCGTACTTTGTCTGGTAAATCCGTTATCCTAAAAGGTTTTTAAAATGTGATGACAACAAATTTATTACGAAAAACAAAAAGCAATATTTTTCTATAAAAAGCGGCGTTTAGATAAGAAAGCTCTTAGGATTTTATTATTATCGAAGATGGATGGGGCACGAATGTGACCATCTAATGATGGTAGGTCAAGGTTGACCTTAATGCTGCTATTGGATTTGATAGCAACCGTCTATAACTGAACTGATGTACTTAAGAGTTTGATTGACGTACGTCATAAATATTCGGTGTATTGATCCCTACTAATATTATAAATGCGAAAGTAACTCTGTCTGTTTGTTACGCTTTCACGCCTAAACCATTGAATTGATTTTAATGAAATTTGGTACAGAGATAGAGTATACCTTGAGAAAGAACATAGGATAGTTTTTATCCCAGACTTTTGAATAATTCTCTTGGAAACGCGATAACCGAACTCCACGCGGGCGAAGCTGCGGGCGGATAGCTAGTATCTAATAAAAATGGACTGAAATGTATTGATAAATATGTAGTAACAAAGATCTTATTGAAGCCACAGTGAATAATCTAAAGTAGTATAAAAGATTTAGAGGTTTAGATTTAAAGCCAATAATTGATTTTCCCGAGAACTGTATCTAAATGGACTCTAGCTGTTTTAGACCAGTTTCCAGTCCGATATTTTTTTATTACTTAAAAGTATGTGATTCAATTTCTTATATAAATGAAATATATTCTTCTTCGTTTTAATTATTTACTTTGTTCTATATATATTTATTGGTATATGTATATTATAATATCAAAGACAATACTTTGGATTCCATGTTCCGTTAACACAATATATATTTATATATGCTAAAGTATTCCATTGTCATATCTTCTCATTCTATGTTGGAATTTTTCCACGATCGACTTGTTCGCGTTCCTTTCATTCCAGATTCCAGTATATTCCAGTATGGATTCCATTATAATATTCTCACTGTTGATAATATTTTGGAATTCCTTATTTATTTACAAACACATTTTTTTCTCACATATCCTAAACGATTTTATAAGGCTTGCTTAACTATTACAAGCATATAAGTCAGCTAAATTTATGAATTTAAAAGAAATAAGGTTACAGATAGTTTTATAGATAGCAAAATAATAAGTTAATGATACAATAACAATTATAATTTTATAATGAATTCTAATTAAAAAAACCAAAAGTAATATTGCTGAAAAAAGTAGTGTCCCATTTTAAAGTCCATAATTTCGTTTTAAAACAGGCTTATGTTATGAAATATTCCACATACGAACAATATAAGTAATAAATACAAGTAAATATAAATAATAAGTATAATGAAATGAAATAAAATATCATTATATTTATAAAACAGTCGTATTGTCTTCAAGCCTAAGTAGGTTTACAATTTCAAAGAGATATATATTTTTATTAAGTAATATTTTCTATATAACGAATGGTTTCAGATTGCAAATAATGCTTCAGAGGCGCAAGAAATATAAGAATCGCACGATACTCGGCTACAAGACTCTAGCTGAAGGTGTCATTAGGATGGATCAGGTGAGAACAAGTTAATTTTTATATCTTTTATATTAGATAGCGCGTTAGACAGGGGCCCATTAAACCTACACCTGGGTCGCAAGTCCCAGTCACTGTTAAAGCTCCTCACCCTACAACGATGGACCCGACACCCGCACGGTGAATCCATTGAATGCTGAGAGCTTTCGTCTCGTCCTCTTAATATTATATGGGAAAAGTCAAACGCACTATTATTTACATATGGTAACGTTGTGGTTTATTTCCAATTAGAATAGGCTCAAAAGGACTCGTATCGAGAGCTGTAAAAATATTAAAAAAATCAATTAAAATATCATCTTTTTTTACTGGCAATAATTGTTTATGTCAATTGTATTGACATATCGGTGAAGAACGAATAACATATTCAGTTTTTAGACAACCGTCAGAAAATAAGTAAATGATTTTATTCCTGTTACTTAGAGAGGAGGCTAGTTAGGAGTACTTGTCTTATTTTTCTGTGTCTATGACAGATTTATTGTTATTTGGCTTTTTAAAAAACTTTCAATAAAATTAATAAGCATATTCTCATTTCTCGTACCACAAAGAATTTAAAGGTGCAAATTTATTTTATTTAATTTTCAACCTTTTTTAAATATTTTTAAGTGCTATGGTTTCATTCGCTGTGGATTTATAAATATTAATAATAAAAGGTAAAGAGCGAATGTAGTTATACCGTCAATTAGTAACGTCACTCGCGTGGTATTATATGCGACGTAATTGGAATGACATCATATTAATATTTTTAATTAAAATATATATCTTAATTAATTCAATTAAGTCGTAATAAAAATTTATTGAAATTATTATGATATGAGTCGACGTTGCTGTGATTAAATCCTTCGTTATTTGTTAAATTAATATTTTAATGACTTTTTTTAAATTTAAAATGTAGTTTTTTATATAACTATTATTTGTTAACAACTTCGGTGATCAATATAACATATTTATATAAACGTATATACAAACCAGTTAAAAAAACAAATATTTGTGGTTCACGCCATCAAAATATATTTTTTCTATGCTTCACTCCCACTGGATGTATGAAGTATTTTGCCAATGTAACATTTTTAAATATTCGCAGTGGACAGAGCTAGATTTTTTATTTAGTTTTTTTTTACGAATGTCCGTTGACAGTTAATTAAAATATAAAACGCGTCTGCGACAGTTTCTACTTCATCTTCATAAAGATAGGAATCCGTTTTTCATGGCTTACAACTGGTTTAAAAAAATGTTCTTAAGATTTTCACTAAAATTATTGTTAGGTCAACGACCTGGTCGGCTTTCTTTCCTTGTTGATAACCAAGTAAACGATTAAATGAATTGAATCGGTAAACAACGTTAAATGTATAACACAAAAAGAGAAAATTACAAAACGATCTTGTTAAAAAGTTGGAAATTAAATTTGAAATGATCAGTCATTTCTGTTTAAAATAAAATTATTGATTAGACATATCTCTATAAATTTATCGTTATATATTTAAATGAAACTAATATTTTTCGGATTTACTACGCCACTTTATTTTTGATGTGAAAATCTTAGATCTCTTCATGCTTATATATATTTCAAAATGGGTAATGGAAAGAGTCTTAACCATATATCCAATCCTCAGGTGCTGCAACGTTCGATGGATATGGAACTAGAGTTGACCAGCGTGGGCGGGAAGGTGGGCGCTGGTGGGCAGCCCGTGGCCAGGCTCACCATCACCGGCCTCGCCTCCACACCGGTTGATCACGACACCAAGAACAACAACACGCTGCTCATCACTGGTCAGTATACCTTATTAGAAATCTGCTTTATTTAAGGAGTCTGTTCTCCTATTGTGTCGGGCGAAAATGGACTCTATTTGGTTATTGGTAGGGCTTAGAATAATTCGTGAACTGTATCAAGTTTTGGGATAAGTTCCTTATGATGAGTGAAAAGGATGAAAGCATTAGCTAGGTCTCAAGTTTTTAGCTGTCTGTCTTTAGGCCTTATTACTTCCATTACATTTGTTTTTGTTGTACAACTCTACATTTAATAGTATCTATTACTACCGGCTCTATAGAGACAACTCAGCTAGAGGGTGTTTATGTGTATTGCTTGTCATTTACCTTTTGCTCAACTGTCACCACTTTTACAAACCCCAAAACTTATATATTTGCCTCGTTACTAACACGGCCCTATAAAAATTAGTATATTATTTCTGAATCATTTTTATTTAATTCTTTTCGATAATTGGTCAGAAAGAAATTTCCATCAGCCTAATTCAAGTAAATGCTTTCCAATATTAATACCAACGCATTACCTGACCAACATTATATAGTATACTAGAAGACCCGGCGAACTTAGTATCGCCCTATAATCAAGAAATATCTGTTACGTTTTTTATTTATATTTTTGGAGTTTACCTATTAAAGCCATAAATCTCCGTGTTTTGAAGTGCAACAGAATGATTGACATATTAGTTAGTTGTCAAATCTAATGTCAAAAAAAAACGTTTGTATCAACAACTACTAATAAATTAAAAATTAATCAAAAAAAACATTGTCCAGCGGACAAAATTGTGAATCTAAACCATTCCCAGATCCCCTTGAACACACACAAAAACTTTCATCAAAATCGATCAAGTCGTTTGAGAGAAGTTCAGTGACAAACACACTCACAGAAGAATTATATATATGAAGATAGTGTTGAATATTTATGTATATACATATATGGTGTTTATGTTCCAGAGCGTGGTTACTCCGACGAAGAGGAGGAAGGGGAATTCAGTTCGGTGGATGAAGCTGATGACATGACGTACGGAGGAGCAGCGGGCAGAAGGACGCACAGGCAGCTGGCCTTCAAACAAGGAGACCTCTCATATACTAAGGTATATATACTGACTATACGGAACACGTCTCATAGTTTATATGGGTGATAGCTCGCTTCACACACATATATTATATATTTATTTATCTTTTATATAATATAAAACGATTAGATAGAGCTTGGACAGTATTTTTCTATATATGTATGTATATTCTTATTTAATCGTTGATAGTTATTTTCACTTAACAAAATATAATCTATATTGATAATTATGTTTGCTTTGATTATTATTATCTATTTAATGGTATATATAGTGTGCTTCACGCTTAGCTCAAATATGCTTATAGCTATCACGCTCGAGAGAGCTAAGCTTCAGGGAGCGAGAGAGAAAGATACAGAGCTATATAAGGTCCAAGGAGCAAGAGAGAGACAGCGATAGTGAGGTGGAGACCACCAGCAAGAGAAAGGCCAGTAGCGGCAAGCTCGCGGTGAGCGGGCATCTTATGTGTATACGGATAGAGACGAGAATTGAATAACATAATATGTAGAGGGCTGCCACTATAAAAAATATATGAAGTTAACAGTTATATAAAAAAAATATATAAATTAGAATATTTTTTATACCTGGCAACCCTGAGTTATGAAATTCGTCTTGATTCACATGTAGTTTTATGTTTTGTGGTAGTTTTGTATATAGCTAGATATATTTTTAATCTGTGCATGTGATAATATTTCTTAAAAATCTTTATCGTCTTTGGTTTTTCTTTAAAGGTCTCTAATGTATTATATACTTTTCACACAATGACTAATTCGGAGACAAACAAATTTTCCTATCTGAAGGTAACTTCGTCGTGATTTGGCCGAGTTAATGTAAAACCGACTTTATGTTTTTGCAATAAGATAGATTATTGCATAGCATTACAATGTTTTCATTGTATCAGTACGCTTAAGATTAGATTACTTGTGATATAATATTCGCATCATTATGGAGCTGTCGTTGTCTTCTTAATAATCTTCTGTCCGTTTCTTCGACTGTCCTGCTATGTGCTCAGTTATTATATATAATGGTGGACTGTGTGTTGGTATGTTTAATGAGTGGATTGCTATATAATTACATCCAATTTGTATGAAAATTATATGTTATTATGTAACTTATTCTTATAATCGATTTATCTTCAGCAAAGGAATCTGAAGCAGAAGTTCGCAGCGTTGTTGAGGAGGTTCCGTGTGCCGGAGGAATTGGCGGACCGAGGAGCGACCCGGGACACGCATCACGCGCAGAGAGATATAGATGAACTGTTCCAGGTTAGACATGGGAATATGTGACTTATATACTTTATTATTAGGTTGAAAATAAAATAATACACGTATGTTATAAACTTAATCAAAGGTTTTTGCATTTTGTTTGGGAATGAAAAAAGGCGGCACAGGTTTAATAAAGGGTAATTGAAGTTGTAGTACATTCATATTTAGGATTAGTTTGACGCAGGAGTGAATAGGCTTAAATTGTATTTATACTGTATAAGATTTCATTGCACTGGAAATTTTGAGCAATGGTCTAGTGCTACATTTTGGGTAAAAAACTAGTACTACACTTTGGGTAAAAAAATGATTTTGCATATAAATTTATTAGTAGAAGTTATTATATCTGACATTAGGGTATTATTTATGCTTTACAATAATTTATGAGTAATTTTTGGTTGCTTGTTTAAAATATGTCCTAAAGACGTGCACACTAGTATGTATATTCTGCCAGTGTCATGTCAGTACTTTTTAAGGGTTTTGTGTATAAAAACAGAGTATTAGTTGTAGTGTATTCATATGGCTTTGTAAGGGCTTGTTTTGTGTATAAAAATAGAGAGTATTAGTTGTAGTGTATATGGTGTATGTTTGTTATAGGAGCTGGAATCCCTATCGTGCGGCGAGGGCGAGGACTCCGGGCCGGATCAAATGGACACCATCAGTATCGGCTCCACGCCCAAACCCTCGCTGCGGCCTTTCTTCAGCAGTTCCAGGAGCCTCGCCAACCAGGAACATCACAGACATTCCAACGGTATACAGACCGCGATCTTACACTAAAATGTGCTCTATATACAGTGATATAAAATTCAAAGTTCAATACCGACCCCACTTGTATGTTACTCGATAGTATTACGATGATAAAGATCTCTATCACGGACTGTCGAAGCATCGTGTGGCTTGTTTTGTTTTGCATTAGTGACGTCACGGAAGAAAGACAAGTATAGTAACGTAACTCGTCCCCGCCCGTGACTTGTCCTTTTTCTAAAGTATTCATAAATGTAACGCATAACATGATTTATATTTTGTGTTCTGTTTTGTGATGCTGTGTGCATAGTGTAGTGCATGTGACGGACAGACGGAGTAGATACACACATACACGTTGTTTGATATTATATAAACTAATTAAAATTAAAATAAATATTTCTGCGATGATCACATCTTTTATTTAAAAATATATAGTAAATAATTTTAACTCGTACATTATCCTGATGAGAAAGTAACTGGCAGATTAAATTAAAAACAACAAACAAAAAATCTATTAGAATTAAATTAAGATAGAGAAAATAACATTGGCTGTATGATCTCGATTGTTGTTTGAAATTCCATATAATAATATCAAAGCCACACACATACACACTCGCACCCGTACCCGTCTATCCAGTATAAACCCCGCATGTTCAGTGACGCGCCACGCGAGCCTGGCCGCCGGGGAGCTGCGGCCGCGCGACAGACTCGCCTCCGCGCCGCTCACAGGTACGAATGTACACCTTCACCTCATACACATAAGACACAGAATACTCTGAGCTATAGAGACCAAACACTTGTCTGGTGATAACACAGGGTGTTCCAATCCTAACAGATATATATTCAACTTATATTGAACCAGTATATTATAATATATTTAATGTTTGTTCTAGTCTAGAGCTTTCTGTCTGTCTATCGTTTTGTTTCACTTCTATTTCCATAGCCTTATTTGTTTGTGTTGATAGTTTAACGCTTCGCAATCGTAACGGACACGTTTTGTTTGATTTCCTCTGTATATATCTACTCTGTACTTTATAATGTAAGGAGTGTTTGTAAGTGTTGGTGTGTTGTTAGAGTCAGAGGCTGTACGTAGTTCAGCGGGTGACGAGCGAGCCAGTGAAGGGAACAGTGATGGAGACGTGACGTTGGACGCGCCTGTGTCTGGAGCATCTGTGTCCAGCTCGCCGCCTAATGAGACTAAGGTACTTTGTTGACATTGGTCCATAGTGGCCCATAGTTTAATCTTGTGAAAAATACTTATTAGTAATTAACCATAACCACATTACGGTAAAATTTTACTTTGTCCTAAATAGTTTTATTTTATGTAACATCAAAATTAGTCCACTTCCCTGTTAAAACAGTAGTGGAAACTTAACTGGCATTAGTGTTAAAATATGATTATTATATTAAGTTGTAATATACGATATGCTGTATGTTTCCCTAATAATAAATAAATAAATATTGGCCCATAGTAGGTGTTGAGTCTTTCTTTAATGCATATATAAACAAATTATTACTTTGACCATAATGTAATCGATCTGTTTGAATCTTAAAGTAGTCGCAAATAAACAACGTATCAGTGAACACGTACCGTGGTTTTCATTAAAAAACATAATCGTCCTGCAATACAATAACAACTTTAATACCATAACATATGGTCGAATTCGAGCCGGATCGGGAACTAACTACCTGAGCTACGATCGCCCGTCGAGAACAAAAGGAACCGAGACCCGAGCGATAACGATGAGTACTACTGCGGAATTATTAAATATATTAGAAGATATTGCAACAAAATTAAAGAAAACTCAAATTAACTTGAAAAAATGTCCGAAATCACGTTTAACAAAAGGTTACGTCGAAGCAAGAATTAAAATTATTGAAGAGTATTGGTCATCTTTTAAGCAAACTCATGAAGATTTAACCCGAGTAACACCCAAGGAGCAGAGGTCAATATTACAATACTTCGTAAATGAAGATTATTTTATATACGAAGACTTATATTTGATATTGGTGGCGGATTTGCGTGATATATTGGCCTCATCATCGGAATCGTCCATATCGCACAATTCAAGTTCAGCAAACAATTCAGAACAACTAATCAGGTTGCCGAGAATTAAATTACCCACCTTTAGCGGAAATTATGAAGAATGGCCTACGTTCCAGGACTTATTTGTTTCATTAGTGCATGAAAATACTTCATTAAGTGATGTTCAAAAATTACATTATTTAAAGACTAGCATTACTGGAGAAGCCGAAACATTGTTAAAACACGTAAAAATAACACATAAAAATTATGAACAAGCATGGAGTATTTTAAAGTCGAGGTATGGTAATAAAAGATTAATAATAAACTCAGTCTTGAAAAAATTATTTAATCAGAAGAAAATTAATTCTCAATCATCAGTACAAATAAAAAATTTATTAGACGTCACGACAGATTGTTTAAATAATTTACAAAATTTAAATATTTCCACGGATTCTTGGGATCCTTTAATTATTTTTCTGGTGGTACAGAAGTTGGACCCAGAGTCACATAAAGACTGGGAACAAAATGCATACAAGGAAGACACAGAAGAATTATCTACCTGGAATGATTTAAAGAAGTTTTTGCAATCGAAATACCGCACTTTGGAACTTGTAACGTCATCGGGTCCACGTGAAAAACCTGTAAAGGAACGATCTTTTCACGTTGCTACGTCATGTAAAAAATCTTGTTATCTATGTAAAGAAGACCACGCACTTTGCCACTGCAAAGAATTTTGTAAACTGCAACCTACTGAGAGATGTCAATATGTAAAGAAAACCAACCTATGTTTTAACTGTCTGGTACCGGGACACTCAGCACATCAATGTAGACTGTCCCAGTCATGCAGGATATGTAAACGACGCCATCACACTCTTCTACACAATAAGAAGCAATTTGATACTCCAGTATCGTCGAGCTCAATTCAACCGGAGGTATCACACCACGTCGTAGAAGAACAAGAAGAAGAATTCCAAGTCAATACAATGGTAGCGTCTCATCACAGTATTGGACAAAACACGGGTATAGCACTACTAGCGACAGCAACGGTAATAACTAGAAGCGAGCAAAATCATACTGTTGTTTTACGTGCGCTAATAGACCAAGGTTCGCAGGCATCGTTTATAACGGAGAAGGCGGCTCAAATGCTCAATCTTAACAAACAATCAGCGAGAGGAAGTATCATTGGAGTAGGATCTACAAAAACAAACGTTAAGCATGTAGTAATGCTACAGATAGGTTCCATTTGGGATTCTAATTTTGAACTTAATCTACAAGCTTATGTTATGAGCAAGCAACTTACAACTAAGATCCCGTCCAAAGCTGTATCTGTTCACCAATGGCCACACCTAGAAGGACTCAACCTGGCAGATCCTAGCTTCCATACACCAGGTCCTATAGATTTGCTTCTAGGCGTAAAAGAATATGCACAAATTATACAACAACCCCTGATCAAGGGTCCAGCAGGTTCTCCTTGTGCACAAAAGACACACTTGGGTTGGATCTTGTTTGGAGAGATAGACACGAAGCAACAAGAAGAATCATTTCTGGTTCTCCATCATCAAGTAGATGTGGACAACATGCTGAAATCACTATGGGAGATAGACTCTGATAATAAAAGAAAGCTTACAAAAGAAGAAGTAATGTGTGAAAAAATATATGAAGAGACATATACAAGAACAAAAGAAGGAAGATATATTGTAAAATTACCTTTTAAAACAAATAATCCAATATCAGTTGACGGGAACACTAAGGAAGTCGCTACAAAAAGGCTACTGCAATTAGAAAAAAGATTTAGAAGATCACCACAGCTGAAAGAAGAATACATTAAAGTTATGAAAGAATATTTAACACTGGAACATATGGAAGAAATACCTGAAAATGAAACAAATAAAGAAAGGGTTGTATACTTACCTCACCACGCCGTAGTCCGCGAAGATAAAGATACGTCGAAAACACGAGTTGTGTTTGATGCTTCTGCAAAGGGCTCGAACTCCGTCTCACTTAATGATGAACTTCTTTTGGGGCCACAACTCCAAGAAGATATGAGGAATTTAATCATGCGATGGAGAATGAAACGTGTATGTTACGCAAGTGACATTCAACAGATGTACAGACAAATTATGGTATATAAAGAGGATGGTGATACTTTTCAAAGAATTCTGTGGAGAGAAGATCCATCAAAAAATATTAAAGAATATCGTTTACTTCGCGTCACGTTTGGTACTGCTTCTGCACCTTACCTTGCGGTTAAAACTTTGCATCAAATCGCCGAAGATGAAGGCAAAAATCATCCTGAAGCTGCGCGAATTATAAAAGAAGATTTCTATATGGACGATTTGATGTCAGGAGATGACACTACACACAATGCAATCATTACAGCAAAAGAAATATCTTCTATACTACGAAAGGGTTGCTTCAAACTTTCAAAGTGGTCATCGAATTGTCCTGAATTTATGAGATCCATTGAACCCAGTCATCGAACAACTCATGCACATTTGGATATAAAACTGGATGGTACAGTCAAAGCACTAGGATTGATTTGGAACTTAGGTTCAGATGACTTTACATATCGATGTAACTTACCACCTCATCCATCATATATTACGAAAAGAATAATCTTATCCGATATTCAAAAATTATTCGACCCATTAGGATGGATTTCCCCAATTTTAATTAAAGCTAAAACACTCATACAAAGGCTATGGGTAGAAAAGGTGGATTGGGATGATAAATTAAGTCATAAATTAGAAGAAGAATGGATGATTATTCGTGAAGATTTTAAAAATGTTGAACAAATTCATATTGACCGATGGCTCGGAACAATTAGTACTGACACTGAAATACAAATCCATGGTTTTAGTGATGCCTCGATGCAAGCATATGCCGCAGTCGCATACATCCGAATAAAAACTGCAGATGGTTTCATCAAGACTAAGCTTATTGCTTCGAGGACTAGAGTCGCACCACTACGTACAATATCTTTACCACGATTAGAGTTGTCAGGAGCATTGTTGTTATCAAGATTACTGAAACAAATCGGACAAGCTATGAGGATAGAGATGATACAAATGTATGCCTGGACAGATTCGTCAATTGTAATTGCATGGCTATCAGGGGAACCGAATAGATGGAAGCCATTTGTAGCAAATCGAGTAGTAGAAATTATTGAGAACCTCAATAATAACCGTTGGTACCATGTTTCGTCTGAAGAAAACCCGGCAGACATAGCGTCCAGAGGAATGTTACTCGCTGACTTGAAGAATGCTGATCTATGGTGGAAGGGTCCAGTTTGGCTTTCTGAAAAAGAAATAAAATTAAAACAAACAGAAGTATATACAGACCTGGAAATAAAAAAAGAAAAAATACAAACTAATTTAAAATTACAACAGGAAGAGGAAGGGAAGGGATTAATGTCACAAATAGAGGAATTTAGATGTCTAAAGGAATTATTAAAAACTATTACCTACTGTCGAAGATTTTTAAATTTTAAAAGAAGCTTAGAGCAAGTGGATGAAAATTTTACAACAGAAGAATTAGAGAAATCACTTTCGTCCTGTATTAAGTTAGTACAAAATGAAGAGTTTACAAATGAAATAGATAGATTAAAAAGGAACAAAGCTGTAAGAGGAGACAGTACTATTAAGACACTCAATCCTTACCTGGATACAAATGATATCCTCAGGGTGGGCGGTCGCCTTCGGCATGCAAATTTAGATGAACTAGCTAAACACCCTATAATTTTAGGAAACAAAAGTAAATTAGTTACCCTGATTGTTGCCGATGCACATGCTCGAACGCTGCATGGAGGCGTTCAACTGATGCTTTGTTACTTACGTAACAAATATTGGATTATACGAGCCAAGGGTTTAGTGAAGACATGCATTCACAAGTGTTTGATATGCGCAAGACAGAGATCAGTTTTCCGGACTCAGATCATGGGAGACCTACCCAAACAAAGGGTAACTCCTACCCGGGCTTTCCTACATAGTGGGGTGGATTTTGCCGGGCCTTTACAAATATTAATGTCAAAGGGAAGAGGTATGAAACTTCAGAAGGCATACATCTCAGTCTTTGTTTGTATGTCAACTAAAGCCATACACTTAGAGTTAGTAGGAGATCTGAGTGCCGAAGCATTTATTGCTGCATTCAAACGCTTCATATCTAGAAGAGGGAAATGCACACACATATGGAGTGACCAGGGAAGAAATTTTGTAGGAGCTAATAAGGAATTAGCGACAGCCTGGAAGGACGCTAAGCTTATATTCGACGGTGACATAGCCAACGAATTGGCATTAGATGGAACTCAATGGCATTTTATACCACCTTACACACCAAACTTCGGTGGCTTATGGGAGGCTGGAGTGAAATCAGTGAAATACCACCTAAAAAGAGTACTGACCAACAACCTTACCTTTGAGGAAATGTCCACGGTGTTGTGCCAAATTGAGGCTTGCCTAAACTCCCGTCCGCTATGTCCTATAGACAGTACAGATGCAGATTCAATAGAACCTCTTACTCCTGGCCATTTCTTAATCGGAGAACCACCAATTGTCGTACCTTCACCAGACTTTAAGGATTCAAAGGTACATAATCTATCAAGATGGCAATATACACAGAAGTTGCTCGGTGATTTCTGGCGAAAGTGGCAACAAGAGTATCTCTCGAGATTACAGCAACGTCCTATATGGCTAAAAAGGACTGAGGAATTAAAAATAGGCGATATAGTCTTGATAAAGACCGATGGTTTGCCTCCCGGCAAATGGTCATTGGGACGTATTGTGGATAAGCATCCTGGTGAAGATGGATGTACGAGAGTATACAGCGTAAAATCTGGTAATAATGTGGTAAAAAGATCAATCATGAAACTTTGTCATTTTCCAGTTAGCAGCACTGAGTAATTTAATAACTTTATTATTATTATTTTTTTTTTTAAATTCTTAGTATTGTTTTTTTTTACGATTAGGTACTTGTTTGTATTATTTAATTTAATTTGATTTCATTTGTAATTTGGTTGCTTAATTTTTTGTAAAAGGACCTGATAGTCCTTTGTTGGGCGGAATGTTGAGTCTTTCTTTAATGCATATATAAACAAATTATTACTTTGACCATAATGTAATCGATCTGTTTGAATCTTAAAGTAGTCGCAAATAAACAACGTATCAGTGAACACGTACCGTGGTTTTCATTAAAAAACATAATCGTCCTGCAATACAATAACAACTTTAATACCATAACAGTAGGTCCATAGTGGGTTGACCTCATAGGTTGATAGTCCATGGATATTGGCCATACCTAAATCGTGATAAAGTCTGCTTGGATTCACATGTAAATATTTAGATGGGTACCTTCTGCTGTTGTTTGATTGTATTAATGGTATCTGTTCGTCCCCAGTCGTCGGAGGACAAGCGTTCCCGTCTGTTCCGTAGCGCGACTAGTGGCGGTAACCTGACGCCGGCCGTGTCGTCGCGCAAGAAGAACTCCCTCGTGATACACACGGACCGGCCGCTCAGCGCGCACGACCTGCCCTCACACAGCCCCACCACCCTAGAGGTATATCATACATACTTCTTCTTCTACTTGGCAATTTCCCGGCTATAGCCAGGATCTGCCTTACATGTTGTGAATAGGTTTTGGCTAATTGTTTTTTACGACCGGCCGCCTGCCTGACATCAACATTCTTTTAGCGAATCAAATACAATACATACTATTACAATCTAAATTAAAATCAATGAAATTTCGTTATACGTCACCATCAGCCTATCAGAGCCCACTGCTGAGCAAAAACCTCTGCTCACATGGAGAAGGTTTGAGCATTAATAACCACGCTCGCTCAAGACGGGTTAGCGATTTCAAACTTATAATTTGAACTTATAAGTCCAGGTTTCACGATGTTTTCCTTCACCATCTGTCAGTGGTGTCTAAATGCTCTTAGAAAGTACATATGACTCGGAAAAATCGCATTGGTACAAGGCCGAAACGACCTGTGGTATATTAACAATAGTAAATATGTTCCAGCCACGTCGCACTCTACTAGAGCAAGTGTCACGCATATTGGGTGAGGAGGGTCCAGGCCCGGAATGTGTAGCGGTGGCGCCCCCGGGCCTGGTGCGAGCCCTACATGCGCTCGGCGTGCCCACGGTGCCTTCGCCCCCGGCCGCCGTGCCCGACGCTAGGCCTCTCCTCCAGGCGTTGCTCGCGCGGGCCGCTAAACAGTGAGACATATAATGAGATCATTGTTAACGCCAAGCTTAAATTTTTGCCTTGAAACAAGTATCAGTTTTCTTTAATTGAATGATGATTACTAATTAAATATTTCATTTTAAAAGTCTTAATACCTTGACTTACGATCAATTTTCGTTTCAATGAAGTGTTTAGATAACTGTGTGTAGCATGACTGTAATTTACTTAGTTCTATCTAAATTTGAGAAAAAAAAATGACCTACATAAAAAACTATAAAAAGCGATCCAGATACCGATACGGAACAAACTACTTTCAGTGTGTGCGTTAATTATATTACATGTTGTATAAGTTGGTTATTAGTTGGAAGTTTTAGTTAGTAGAATCAAATTGTTGTATATAATGCGTTCATAGATGGCGCTAGTGTCGTGTATTATTAATATGTGTGTTTATCCAGAGGAGTCCGGCGTGTGATTCGCGTGGTGGTGTGTGGAGGAGAGGCGGCGGCGGCAGCAGCGCTTAGGGCGCACGCCGAGCTCGCCGCACGGAGACACGATGCGCCGCTCCTCAGATACTACATTATACCTACAGGTCAGTGACCTCACACACACACGCAGTATCCTCACAACAAGTTCGTAATTTAAAACTGCATACAGAACGTTACCAGATTATCATTATAAAATCTTTGCACATGACAGTACTAGGCTTATAATAAAAACTGAAAGCATATAGTGTGATGATGGAAAATTCATCCTAATGGTAGAGTGTAGGAAAATATGTACTAATAAATACCAGTAATATTCACCACACATTAATAAATGTTAATTCCATTGGATCTAAACTACGTAGTGTTATATACATGTAGTATAGTAGTGTGTGTGTATGTGTTACAGGTGTGAACACAGTGTCTCGCTGGGTGGGCGCCATGGACAGCACGTACGCCGGTTTATTCTGTAACGAGTCGTGGAGCGCGCTCTGTGAACGAGCACAGGACGCGTGTATGGCTGACGTGGCTGAGATGAGCTCTAGAATGGCCAGGTGATACCACATACATATACTAGCTGACCCGGCAAGCATTGTTTTACCATATAAAAAAATAGGGGTTGGTGAAAAAAAGAAAACATTTAGGGTTGTTTTTTTAATGTCACATTATAAAGAAAGAAATAAAAACAAAAAGTTTGGTCCAAAAATTTAAAAAAGAAATTTAGGAGTGAACAACGCTTATGACTTAGGAGTATGAAAAATTCATGTTGGCCGATTCTCAGATCTACTCAATATGCTCACAATATTTCATGAGAATCGGTCAAGCCGTTATGGAGGAGTACGGGAACGAACATTGTGACACGAGAATTTATATATATACAGGGTGACTGGTGAATTACTATCAATATTTAAGGAGCATACTCGGTACATGATTCTCATTCGAATTATGTAAAAAAAATAGGTACTTAATTTTTGACCAAATTTCCGTATAAATAAATAAAGCGCGGACACGTTCCAAGTGTTCCTAGTGTGGACGCGTGCGGCGGCGTGCTGATACAACAACACGCCGCCGCGCGCCTATGTGTGTGTGTGTGTGTGTGTACCTAATCTGTAGGGTGTTCATACGATGCGTAATTAATTACACAACTTTTGGTTAACTTTACTTAGAAGTTTATTAATATTTATGTTATATTAATTTTTATTTTGTCATATATGATCGTCAAATATCACGTCCTCAAATATCGATAGTAATTCACCAGTCACCCTGTATATATATATACACAGATGAAAAATAATATAAGTCACATTTTTTTAAAATTTCTAAAATATAACTAAGTGATATCTCGTTAGAGTGACCGATGTGGTGACATTATCTGTATACGACGATTAGTATTTTAGAATTATTATTATGGGCTTTGACTTGTTCATTATGAACCACGGATGTAGGAAACCAGATATTACGAATTGTTCTGGAATAGGGATTAGTCGCCTGAAAGAGAAAAGACTTTGCTTGCAAGAAACATTACTATGAACTAATATATATGTTCTTCTTCTACCTGGCAATTTCCCAGCTATAGCCAGGGTCTGCCTTACATGTGAATAGTTTTGGCTATTTGTTTTTACGACCGGCCGCCTGCCTGACATCAACCCTCGTTTGGGAATGCATCAATCTGGGATGTCTAAATACTCTTAGAAAGTACACATGACTCAGAAAAAAATCACATTGGTACTTGCCCGGGCCAGGATCAAACCTGCATCCTCGGTAACGAGTTGCGGGCCCTTTAACCACTAGGCCACCACTGACACAATATATATATGTTACAGGTATATAAATAGCATCGGGCCTGTGAACAACATACCGATAGGAGAGGCGATGGTCGCCTACAGGGAGAGGTCTGGCGATGAGGACTCCAGTCAGACCTTCGTGCCCTTTATAGCGGTAACAATATGATACTGGCATTATTAGATTAACAATAATAATAATTGTTTATTTGCTCGAATATGGGTTAACAAAGGTATTTCATACATTTACAGTGGTCCAACATATTCTGCCGATTTGGCGTGCAAAAATATTTTTGAATAAACTAATAATACTACTAATAAATTTACTACAATTACAAATATAAAGTTTATAGTTTACAATTTTTATTTATTAACGATATATGACATGACATGATAGCTCAATTAGTAAAGCAACATATAATAATTCGTATCGATGAAATTTCTTTGTATAATATAAATTATATATCTGTAGGAGGTGCGTGTCGGTTGCGGCGAGGGCGGTCCATCATCTCTAGAGCTAGACGAAGGAGGCTCACCTCCCGCTAGGCCTTCGCCCCCCGCCACGCCGGCCCCGGCCCCCGCCCCGGACCTCGCGCCGCCGCTCGCCTTCGCACGGACCGAGCCCTTGGAACTACAACTGGATTACTGGCTGGTACGAATATTATATAGTCCGTTAGACTTAAGCTGAGCTTTGCATTTGTGTGAGTGAAAGTAAAAGTAGAGTTTGACAAAAACTTTTAGAATTCAATTTTATTTTATTTTAAATAGATACATAACATAAGTGCTATAAAATAACCAAAACTTGTAAAAGACCAAATGGAAATATTATGGATTTTTTTAATTAAGTTATAAAAATTTTGAAAAAACAATATAATAAATTATTCTTTACTTGACATTGCGTTTTCAACATTTGACGCTGCTACCATTACAAAGGGTGAAGTGAGGAAGGTGCGGGGAGAAGTAAAAGCAGTACAAACCAGTTCAAATCGAGAAAAGAATGTTTCATTCAAAAATTTTACATGTCACCTACACTATCCATGTGCACTATATAAATCAAACGTACTATACCATCATGAGATTGCTGTATACTGATATAGGTTTTTATTACTATCACACTACTGCCTACAAGAACTAAACTTATAGAGTACTTCAATACTTATACATATGTATGTATATTATAACAACATATTATTCATCTAAGGTCTTCAGAGTGGAAATAAAATAGACTGAGGTTGTTTTTACACTTTTTAAATAATTAAAAGGAATACAATGCCGAAACGTGTCGACTATTTGGAAACTTTCCATAGTCAAATTGCTGATTTTATGTTGATAAAATCTGTTACACATAGATGTTATATAGAAGAAAAGTATAGAAAATATGAAAATTAACGTGTATTATTTATGTTACAGGTTGGCGCTAGATGTTCAGAGGGCAGCGCGGCGGGCGCGGGGCAGGAGGGGGGGAAGGTGACGCTCAAGGCGACCTTTAGAGCTCTGCTGGTCACCAGGCACAACCACCACCTGTGTATCACGTACCTCACCAAGGAGAAGAAACAAAAAAGTATGACCTAGAACTATAGACCTCATAATTATTGTTGTTTGAACTTTTTGAACATTTTATATAGTATATTATACTAATATCAGTTAGGATAGTTGACGAAAATTTTCTTCTTCATCTGACATTTCGATAAAAAGAGAAATAAAATAATTTAAAAATCCGTCGATAATAACAAAGCTTAATTTAATTCAACTGGTAGACAATAAGTTTGTTTTTTCTTTGTGTGAATGTTGTATACATCTGTAATTGTCACTCATATCAGGTCCAGTGGCGGCTGTACCTTAAGTGCACTCGTGCGCTGAACCACCAATTCAAAGATTTAAAAATTACAAAATATTACTTCATCTTTTTTTTTAAATTACCATTTTAATATTTATTTTCTAAACATACAAATACGTATAAAAAGTTAAATTTCTAATTATAGTCAAAAAGTTTGAGCGCTTTACTAAACTAATATCTCGTGCGCTGTGGCGAGTGCACGAGGACTGCTAATACATCTTGTATGAGATACGCACTAATACGCCTGGCGCGTGAAACAAAACATAATTCATAGAAATGTACCGAGTAACGAGTCGGTTCACGAGCGACCCGAAGGTTACCGAGAGCACCCGATGTATGACGAATTGAGCCATGATTGACATCTCGTTATATTGTTTTGTTGCATTTTCTAATTTTAATATTTTAGTAAAGTGCACCACCAGTTCGATAACCCACCAGCCGCCACTGATCAGGTCCTAGATTTTTTTTCTATTTTATCTGTTGTTTATGTGTGCTGAATATTTGTGATGTTGATGTACCGTTCTTGAAAAAAAAGCTTAGATTAATATTGACCAAAATGTATATGATGTAACCAGTCATGCGCCTGGGAAAGAAAAAGGAGAAATCCGGTGAGGCTGAAGGAGGACGCGCTCACACCGTGGAGGGAGTCGCTAGGCTGATCTGCTCCGCCAAGGGGTCACACAACGCGCCCCTTAAAGGTAGGGGGAGATGGGATAAAGATATTAGTATAATTACACCGAACTACTCCTGATAGGGTCAAAAATCTCTTTTAAACTGACCAAATGTAACCTAGAATTTAATATACGTCATGGGCTATAACTTATAATTAAATGTACGTAGCTCAAAAGTTCTACTTTAAATGTTCGAACACTAATAATAAATGTGTTTGACCTCAATTCGAAGTTGATGTCAAGTTTGGAATAAAGACTATCTACATATTTCATATAATATTCTATATATGTGTTAAGCGTAACTTCGTTCCTCAGTGTACATAGACGGCACGGAGTGGAACGGCGTGAAGTTCTTCCAGCTGTCGACCCAGTGGCAGACGCACGTCAAGACCTTCCCCGTGGCCACGTGCGGGGCTCCGCTGGCGCCCTCGGACTCCTAAACAAACAAGTCATTCCCCTTGAAAAATCTCGGCGTGTTCAAAATACGCCGCAGATTCATAGGAACGTATCATCATATATCCGTTCGGTAATAATGAGGCTTATCACGCGGCCGCAAGGTCGATGTTTGAATGTAACACATGTAGCTTCCGATGAGGCGTCGCGACTTTGAACTCTATTGTATGCGGCGTAGGGTCGGTATCGGTGTGACGTCACTCGTCATGGTTCGTGAGTAGTCCACTCGTCGCGGAGTAGTGTGTAGTGTACGAGTCACATATCAGACGGCTGGCGGTTTTATTTAATCTGTGATTTAAGAAAGCGTTTTCATCGATGTTTTGAGCGTGAGTTAGCTGTGTTTATTTTGTATTTTTTATATGCAGATTAGTTCGTAGTTAGCTTTCGGTACATGAGAGGGTCGACGTAGATCCTGTATCCTCACTCTCTATTAATATGTATTCCGAGCCAGCTTCGAAACTTATTTCTGACGCGCGGCTACTATGATGTGTATTTGTTATGTGTCGACTGTTGTACGTAGTTGTATTGTAGGGAGTTTGAGGGAGGATTATTCGGAAAATTGATTGGAAACCAAAATTAGGATGTACGTATTAGAATGCGTCGCCAAACGGAGGAACGCAAATCATTACGCTTACCACGAAGCATAGCGGAACTGAACCTGACAAATTCCCAGTTTTCCTTCACAACCTTTTCAGATGTACGGGAATATTAAATAAAAACTGTAGACTGTTGGTTTATTTAGGTGAAGGTAACCCGTGGTAGGTGTAAAGTATTGTTACATATATGTTTAGAGTATATAAAACGCAACGAACATTTAGTATACAGTATAGTGATCCAGTGGAAATTATTATATAAAATCTCTTTGGTCCAACACTCGGTCGTATTCAAGGCTTGGACACTTGGAGGTCTTCCATATGTTTTTATTTAAGTGAGTGCCAAATTTAATTGATTCAATTTGTATGTAAACGCTTCCATTTGGTTTTATTATTGACTGTTTGTTAATGGAAGACCCGTCTGTATAACAATGCGATGTGAATGAAACACAAATTATTGACAATAGTTAATGTATCTGGATGTTCGCTTAATAAAACTCGATGTTAGTGTAAGGCGTTCAATAGTTAACACGTACACACGGACGGCTCGTTTATATATATATATATATATATATATATATATGGAATTTATTTTCAATTATTTCCTATATCCCGTCTGAAAATAAATTAATATTACTTTTTCAGTTTCTTTTATGTGAAATAATTTATGAATTATTATTATTATTTTTAAGCAAATTTCAAGGAAATTATATATGTTCTGTCTACGGATGAAGTATTACATGATCGTATTTGATTATTATTTTTATCGTATTAAAAATTCCATAGAATACTATATGTATTGTAAAGATTCTCTAGTCCTGTATGATGTGTGCAACAATATATATATATAATATTATTATGGGAATTTCTTTTTGTGTTAAATGCTTGTATTTAACCGTTTTAATTTATTCATACAAGTGTAACCTCTCTGTAATCTTATATTATATATAAATAGCAATTAAAACAAAAAGAAGCTCAATTCCTTAGTGTAGAGGCCTAGCTGACGCGTAATATTAAACGATATGATCTCAAAGCTGACTGACGGCAAAATCTAATATCTTATTTGGCTGTATGTGTATGATGCTATAGAATATGTTAATGATGTTTCTACTCTCGTGTAATACATTTATAACGGCTCATAATTCAATCTTTTTATGTTTAATAAATTAGTACAAAGTTAAATGATTGTTCCATTTAATTTATATGTTTGTAGGAGCTAAGGTGCAATAATAGGCCGCCTCTATATCCATGGTTTTACATTTTTCTTTGCTCTTGAACTCGATGTATGTTTAAGTGAAGTCATGAGATTTATTGTTTTAACAGTTTGCAACTATGATTTGTATTTATTGTACAAATAAAATTTTGCATTAATAATTCTGTTTTATTTCATATTCCTACTACTCTGTAACAATGATATGATATATATCATGTTATCACACTAACATTGATGTCAATAAAACACGTATAGAACAAATAAATAATATATTACAATAAATAACACTCACAAACCATAAAATATTAGAAATTGATCTCTTATACCATTCTCTCCCCCGATGCCACCTTCAGGCAGTGTGTATATGAGGCCGTCCTGTTGTTTCTTTGGAGAGAACTCCCAAAGGTTTTTGTTACTCTTATCCAATACACTGAGAGACCATGCAGTGAGGTATCTCGACTTGCCGTGTTTGCACAACACATAAACATTATTAGGATCTGAAATATAACTGTCTGATGGCTCGGAGACTATTATTATACCACAGACTAATGCCCAGTGGGCTGTGTGACCATTTCTTAAGCAAGGAGCGTGGTTAAAGTCAGCATCATAACTGTTATCTGTTCAGGAAAACATTAAATACAGTGTCTAAAAATTCTATATATTAACAAAATGTGTCATGTGTATATTAAAAAGGATACGCAACTAATAATACAGCACCATTTAAAAGCTCGAGAATAACTTCTTCACTAAAGAGACCACCCATTTTTACGCAAAAATTTATATTTTCTTTATTTATCAAAGTAATAGCATACTGTGCGAGTTTGGCCATATTGTTACAGCTGAACATCTCTCCATTGTTACTGAAGCTGTTCTGTTTTGCTATATTCATCAGCTCTTCAGGAGTGATCTGTTCATCCAGCAGCATTGAGAGGGCGACTAAGCCACAAGTCGGTCCTTGTTGCATAATTGATTTAAAATGTTTGTATTTGTATTGATATGGAGCTTTATTGAGGCATATTTGATTTCTGGCACATACTTCCCAAAGCGAGAGATCAGGTAGAGCCCATTCGCATACACTATCGTGACTTGGAGGGGTAGTATTATCTAAAGTTATTTTTGGCGAAGTGAAATTGGGCGGCAATGGGGGTGGTGGCGGTGGAGGTGCAGGCGGTAGGGAGCACATTTTAATTAAAAATTATCCCTTATTTTTATATTTATCCTTAAATATTTTTTACACATAGTTTATTAATTTCGATTTAATACAAAAATAAATCATCATGCATTTTACATAAAATGCTTCTACTAGTATCTCAGCTGATAAGTCCAAACTTCAAACTTGACAAATAGACATTAATCAACAAGTTAACAGTAAAAAGATAATAACGGAATATATGTACCTAATTCAAATAAGACTAAATTACATATTCCATGAAAAAAAAGCAACAGCTGAAATTAAAAAAAACTGATTTAATACTACAATAACACAAAAATTAAAAGAAAAATTACCAGTTGATTTTTAAAAACATAGTTTTAAAATTATTTAAATTAAATGATATATTATTATTATTTTTTCAATACAATTAACTATAATTGTGTTATCATTTTTCTATGTTGCTTAAAATCTTTTCAATTATGAATGAATGTCAATTTATTGATTTTTATATTTGGGTGTGGTACATACATGTATTAATTATCATGTTTCATTCATTCATACATTCATTCATTCGCGCTCGACCCGTTCCCGAACTCCACTGGGGCGAGCGAGTATCATTAAAACCGCGTTGTAGTGAAAGATAATTAACGTTTTTCATGTGGGCTGCTATATAATTACTGAAAATTGGAGAGATTTAATTTCTTGCTGAACCTGTTTATCAAAGAGTAATTCATCATGTCGGAGACGCGTAAAAACCATCTTACTATAGATGGTGCACAATCCAAAGAAGAGGAACACGTCGCCTCTTATAAGCCTATCCCGGAATCCGATACAGGTAATTATTTTTAATATACAAAAAATGTAAGCTAACTCTAGCTATCAGTTGTTCCAAAAAAAAAATTATTCTCTACTTGACCGTAGTTCTCTCTTACTATCGTAGAATACGGGATTTTTTTCTTCTAATATCCCAGAAGCGATTTTATCTTATAGACTTTTATTTAATATAAAATGAAGGTTGTCTCATTTTTCCTCATTAATATATTGGCCTTATCAGGTGATCCTTGACATAGTAGAAAGGTGCTTGAAATGTCAGACTTCGTTATTATACTACCGAGTTAAAAAGTCTCCATAACTCATAATATTATGTTTTATTATTTGATCAGTTAACATTGTTAACGAGATATTATTACAATGGCTTTGTATATGACAATATTTCTTGGAATGACTTGGCGTAATCGATAAATTTGGACTTCAAACAAAGAAATACTAATTCAATCCTTTAATCGGTTATAGGTACATTAAAAGCGCTTACATCAAGCTGTTTATTAATTCACTGTTCTATTCGCATATTTCTTTTATAATATCTCATGAATTAATCGTCAGTATCAATAGTCTTATATTCTTCTATTTTTATTATAGAAATAACTTGTTATTATAAAAAATATCTTATAAGCCGTACCTAAGATAGTCATGTCTAACACTGTCGTTAACTTAAACCGGCCGCATTATAAAGCGCTTTCATTGGACGATTTGTTAGTTGTGCAGCGCCATTTTGTGCTAACTCCGCTGACTGATGCAATCCGTGTTTTATTTGCATATATTTTGTTTTTAATTCTTTAATGAATTCATCAAGTGTTGAAAAATTTCTAAGCTCTTTGTATTGAAAAAACAGTATCAATTGTTATAAGAGGTAAACTCGAAGATCAAGCATAACGCGTGGAAATGATAATAAATTAATTGAGGAAGTTCATATATATGCCAATTGAGAGCATCAGATTACAATTGAACTTATATTGGATTCAAGCGATACACGATGCGATTGTGGGGATAATTGTGACTGGAGATTTTGTTTTCAGTACATGAAATACAATATATTGAGGCTGACACTGAATACATGCAGTTGAATCAGGCCGATATTATGGAGACTTCAGATGACCCTGACGATCACTGGGATCACGAGAGTACGGCCGGCATGCTGGCTCTGTACTTGCAAAATATAGAAAAGTTTAGAAATCCAAAAATAAGGAAAAAGAATGTATGGGTGGATATAGCTAATGCAATCGGTAAAGGTCCGGATAGCTGCGACAAAAAGTTCAGAAATCTCAAACAGACATACATAAGGTTACTCAGAAAGAAGAATCGTAGTGGTGTTACAGCATTCAAATGGCCATATTTTGATATATTTGAGGAGATTTATAGCATTGATGGTGAATATCAACCGGAAATCAAACAGAAGATAACGGATTGCAGCAGTGATAGAATTACTAAAGTTTTAATGGGAATGGATTCTTCTTCAAAACAAGAAGACACTTTCGAAAATGGTGAATCTTCGAATGGACAGAATGATGAAGTTAAAAGAAGATTGTTGAGAAAGAGGAATGCAGAGTTTAGAAAAGTTACATTAGAAATGAGAGATAGGCAGAGAGTTGTCGAGGAGAAATTAGATAGATTAATAAATATAGTCGAAGAGTCCAATAATATTCAGAGAGAAAGGAATAGGTTGTTCCAACAATTTCTTGATAATTTACATCAGAACCATTAGTTAATATATTTTATTATTGGTAATAAGGTATAATTGTATAGTAATTTGTAATGCAAATTATTTTATAAATAATTTTGCTATAAGTTAATTAGATTTTTAACTAATTTTTAATGTTCTGTCAAACCAGGGTCAAATAGATGTAGGTAAAGTTTTCATTACATTTTTCAATACTAAGTGAACTGAGAGTCGAATTTCTGACATACAATTATTGTCAATATATTATAGTGTAAAGAATAAGTTAAAAAGTTTCATAGGTGGCTATTTATATTTATTTCATAAGAAACAGGTCAATGTGAAGAAATGTACAGAAAATACTATTAAATTATTGTTTATGGCGTTATTAAATCTTGAAGAAGAAGAAACATGATAACGTTTGACTTACATTCTCTGACCTAGACAAATCATGTTGAGGCTTAAATTGTGAAACAGTGCCATCTGTTATACATTTAATTAAACTCGGAAACTTCTCGTGTTGTTCAACAGATGGCGCTGGATGATTGTATTTGAAGCGGGAAACGTTTTGTATGCGATGCAAACTTAAATAAGATGACAGAAGCTATTCATTAATTCTTTGATGAAACGAAATATTTATAACAAAAATCGAGGTAGAAGGCTAATTTATAAAATTAAGCTGTAATAAATAAAAATAAATTGATAGAAAAGCTTTACTTATAAAAAGAAAAAAAATATTGTTCGTTTTCAGATAGTTGCATCATGTTTTCTCTACTTGTCATCTTTGATAAGGAATATGTTATTGAAATCAGTAAATTTTTTATTTAATCTTTTCTTGTTTATATCAATCAAAGGTAATATATATTGAATGCACTCAAATATTGTTCATAAATAACTGGACTGATAATATTTATTCTTCTATATGTAGATCCGGCCATACTTGCTTAAGAAATTGTGATTTTATTTTTGTACTGTAATTTGTAAGATGAGAGTATTAATAAATTTAATGAAATGGTTAATTTTGCTTTATTTTATTTATAAATTTTAGGTAAAAATCAAATTACTTATGGTCATATCATTTCAACTATAGATGCTTGTTTAAATTCTCATATTTAATGCATCGGCATATGTTTAGACATAAGCCTATAAGATTAATTATTCTTATATCACAAATCTTAACCAATCAGTAATTAGTCAATTTCCAGAATGCTCTTTTTGTATATACAGGGTGACTGGTGAATTACTATCGATATTTGAGGACGTGATATTTGACGATCATATATGACAAAATAAAAATTAATATAACATAAATATTAATAAACTTCTTAGTAAAGTTAACCAAAAGTTATGTAATTAATTACGCATCGTGTGAACACCCTACAGATTAGGTATACACTGACACTCACACATACGCGTGTCGTGACGTAGTGTTGTATCAGCACGCCGCCGCACGCGTCCACACTTGAACACTTGGAACGTGTCAACACTTTACTTATTTATACGGAAATTTTGTCAAAAATTAAGTGCCTATTTTTTTTACATAATTCGAATGAGAATAATGTACCGAGTATTCTCCTTAAATATTGATAGTAATTCACCAGTCACCCTGTATATTTATTTTTCATTTATGGAACATTTAGAGTTTAATTTGTAATATTGTAAATAATTTATTTTGCTTTTTATTGATCAATATGTTTAACATCTATTAGCAAATAGCAAATTGAAATGTCAATTATTCTTTCTAATAGAATTTTAATATTTTGTTTATTAGTCGGTCCCAATTAAAGAGTCCAATTAACTAACTCTGAGTATGAAATTCTGTAATCATATTGATAACAAAAGATTAATTTTTAAATGTTATACAGCTAATACTCAAGTGACTTGTTCGGTCAACTTTAATAAGAAATCACTCATTTTAAATCAAATGGAATACCTCATAAAATTCCAAACATTTCCATCCATATATACTTATTAATAATACATGAATAGAGTTATATGATTTCTGTATAAGTTTTCTTAGATTCAAGCAATTATTTTTATATATTTATATTAATAACAAATATATTTATATACACACACAAACATATTATGTTTATATATATACCAAAGAAAGTAGACAATATTCTAATATATTTGTATAAATAGGAAGAAGACTTACATTTCTAATAATGATGTAACAACGACCAGCTGTTTGTGTTTGATCACTACAACAGACTGTCTTGAACAACGGAATTATTGAAAGATATTACCAATAGGGTTGGCACTTGGTGCTGGTGTTAATTGTAATATATAATAAGTTATGAAAGAATCCTAGCAATTCTTATATATTATATTTATATATGTATTGAGATCAATAATTTTTATCATGATTTTTTAAATTCTTTAAGATTTTTAATTTTTATGTTATTATAATAATAATAAGTTTTGATGTATTATGTAGTATATTTCTTTGGATGCTAAATATATATTTCGATATAAATGTGTTGTGTAAGTGTCAGCCCTGTGTGTTAGTAATCCCATCAGTGGTAATGGGTTTGATTATAGCTATTCTTTTCTCAGTGGAGCGCCGCGCCGTTATCGGGACAGTAGTTTCTCATTTATATAACATTACTATACAATTTAGATTATCTTGAAGTTTAATTTACCTAAATTGAAAGGTAAAACACAGGTAATATATATTTTTTCATTTTATAAAAAATTTAGTTTACTTAATTTTTTTCGATCGTATTTTTATTTCTTTGCTAAAGAATTTTTGAGACAATGGCAGTCGTTTTAATGCTATATTTTATTAGTATTTTTATATATATTTATATCCAATTGTGTAAAGATAAAACATACATAGAAACTTTCACTAATAACACTATTAGGGCGATTCTATGTGATCATATAAATTATACAATAATACTTTTTAATGTATTACATATAATTAAAAGATGTCGTTAAATGAGAGAAGACCTCTTAGCATCCACTGAATTCACCGTGCGGGTGCCGGGTCCATCGTTGTAGGGAGAGGAACTTCAACAGTGCCTGGGACTTGCGACCCAGGTGTAGGTTTAAGGGGCCCCTTATCTAACGCGCGTTATACGTTCACCTCCACTGTCCAAGCTCCTCTCTCTACCTAACCAATTTTATAAGAACCTACTATAATAATAATGTTTGATACGTAAACATAGTTTTTGTTGATATGTAATTAGTTATTTGAAGAATATTAATTAATATAAATGACAATTCAGTTGTTTGTATGTTACGAGGTTAATTTTCTGTTTAAACTTACAAAACCATTAACGGAGTGATTAGTAAAAGTCGTTAAAATGTTTATCGGTAGTCTTAACTCATTACTTTCGGTTATACATTAATAAGAATTATTATATAAAAACAAATGAAGTTTTTGAGATTTATAAATGAAAAATATGGGATGAAAAAATATCATAGATACAAAAAGTTGTTTATATCTGTATTCCCATTGTGACGTTTTTTCCTATATTTTCCATTTAAAAATTAAATCCCTTATTGCTTTAAGAGATTATAAGAATTTTTTTCTCAATCACATTGAACATTATCACTAATCTTAACATGCATCATATTTTTATCAGAATAGCATACAAAAAGCGGCACATCGGTAGATTAAATTCGCGAACAAAGTCATAGTAACGTGCTAGTATACGAAAATACACCTTTGTTGAACGAAGGACGTATCTATCTAATAAATTGGATTTAGTATTACTCTATTCCTATATAAAATGGTATCAATTTTCACTTATCTGCTTAATTTTATAGACTTTTCTCATTTTTAATGAGCGTAGACAGATGTAGGTACCTAATACAAATAGAAAATATATCTATGTTAGTGGGTGAAGTTGTCATAAAATGTGACTTGCTGACTGTACACTTCAATACACTATCAAGTATCATCTGAATACGTGATGAAAAATGTTATACGAACGTGATATATATGAGAAATAAAATATTATATAATAAGTATATATTAAGTTAAGCAGTTAAATTGCATTCTCAATATTGGACAAAAAACTGGTAAAGGGAATGCTGCATCTCAGGCTGGTCTTTCTTGGAAAACAGAGGCGAGTCAAGATTCGGGAATATTCGGAGACCAACTGAACAGTACTTCAAAATTATAATACACGAATTCTTATATGAATTATAGTTATTATTTTACAATTACAGAGCTATTTATATTTATATGGAGCAAAATAAATAAAAAGTTGCCTCAGTACTAAATAAATTAATTAATATTTTCTGTACATACAAACAGAATTTGTATACGGAACCGTTTCTCGTTTAAAATTCCAAGCCGAGTTCGTACAGTTATTGTAATTTTTTTTTCTCATAAATCAAGTCCGTTGTAAAGACGGCGGGTGAGTTTTCAGTAATTTTGGGGATCGCGTCGCGAGCAGACGTGTTACTGTGAGTTAAATCGAATAAACTATTAAATAATATACAAAAATATTTATTTATTAAAAATATTATGTATTTGAAATTATTTACAATATACAATTTTCATATATTTTTTTAATCAATATTCAATAGATTTTATAATTACCAAGTAATATTGAAGGTAATTATAATTCCTTATATACTATACATATCTTGTGTGTGTTTCAATTTTGTCCTCGATGTCACCGTGACAAATGTTTTGTTCGTCACAGTTCCTACGAATTGAACCTTTTGTTACAGTGTAAACCAGTTTACCGACGTGTATACCTCCCTTTATTTAACGGACGAATGTTCGTGGTTAAACTTTGAATGGTTTTAAGTTTAAAAAATAATGTTCAAATAATTTCGGTTACCAGCTGCTTAATAGAGTTCCATGATAATAAAAAAAATCCGTGCATTATTACTCTGTATGGATTGAAATATTATATAATTTATAAATTTTATTAATATTTAAATATTCACGATCAATTCGTTTTAATAACTCAACGGTCATCCCTCTTTCAGAGTTCCGTACATCAAAGTCTAGTCTGCACAAGTCCAGGGACAAGGTTTCCGCAGACGAGGCTGAAGAGAGGCTGCTTCAGAAGGAGGAGGAAGCCAAGATCACGACCAGGGTGGATATGGCAGACGCCAAGTATGTGGTCGAAGATCATAGGAATGGGGACGCTAAGATTGAACTGGATGCGAATAAGAGGGTAATTATGTTTACATTCACGGAAAATACATACAAATATAATGAGTCGATCATAAGTTCAATACGAATAATACACTATTATCCCTACTAATATTATAAATGCGAAAGTAACTCTGTCTGTCAAACTCTCTGTTATGCTTTCACGCCTAAACCACTGAACTGATTTTAATGAAATTTGGTACAGAGATAGAGTTGACAGTGAGAAAGAATATAGGATAGTTTTTATCACAGACTTTTGAAAGGTTCTCTTGGTAACGCGATATTACCGAACAACACGCGTGGGAAGCTGCGGGCGGAAAGCTAGTAATGAAATATATGTCAGTAAAATTCCTTACTTAATTGTATGTTCAATATTAAAAATATTATTGCAATACACTATATTCGTAAGTAAAATTCCTGGAACATCGTTCTCTAAAACAGGGCTGTGCAAACCGTGGCCCTTGGTTTTGATTATTGCGGCTAGTAGAATTTATTTTATCTTCTTAGTTTAAATACATCAGATATTATAATTACTAGTATTTTATTTTTATAAATATTTTGCGGCCCAACAATGTATTTAGTTATCTTTACTAGCCCTCGGTCCCATCAAGTCTGGACACCCCTGCTCTAGAACCTAGACATTGTTGGTTTACAAGCGTGTTTTGTTGGTTATAATTCTCTTAGTGCCGAAATCCTTTATTATATATATGCTATCTGCGCCCCGCGGTGTTACCCGCGGATTTTCGGTATTTCCGGGATGTAAAGTAGCCTATGTGTTATTCCTGGACGTCAGCTTCCTGTATACAAAATTTTATCAAATTCAGTTCAGCCGTTTGATCGTGAAGAAGTAACAAACATACACTCACAAACTTTCGCAATTAAAATATTAGTAGGATTTCAGTCACAGATACTACTAGTTTCTTGTACATAGTATCGAAAGGTGTTTAATATTATAAATGTATTAATTCCAGTTTACTGGCCTGACCAAGGAGGAGCTCATGAAGTATGCAGAGGATCCGTTCTGGGTCCGTCTCCGCTGGTTCATGTTCGTGTTGTTCTGGTCCCTGTGGCTGTGTATGTTGGCCGGGGCCATAGCCATCATAGTGAGAGCTCCACGGTGTGTCGCGCCGGAACCTAAGACTAGGTGTGTATGAACTATATATGAGATGTTTTGCTATGGTAATGTATAACATTGTGTTTGAGATGTAAGATTTTTGTGAGTGTATATTTAAATAAACTGAAACTGATGTTGCCGGATTACTACGCGTTATTTTACTATGTTAAAAACTACATACGAAACCGTGATAACCGGCAGACGAAATGAAAATATTAATTTTATTTTAATTAAACAATGTCTTTGGTCATATCTGTACAAATAAATCTTTCGTTTGTTCATGGAAAAATTTAAAAAAATAGAAAAGTTCAAGTGTAAAATATAGTTACACTCTTAGCCTTGAATGTGCAAAATTGGGCAGATCTTTTTTTTTAAATATGAAAATTGTAATTTTTGGATATTGTTATATTTTGAGTGTATAAGTATTGTAGGATTTAATTTGCTTAGTGTTTGTGAAATGCATCAAGTATTTTCATATATGAAAAAATGTTATGTTATGTATACTAACTAACATTGTATATAATATGATCTCAAGACAAACTTTTTAATGATAGCTTTATATTCAACAAATTTTATTTACATTCTTATGTTACCTATCCCCAGGTATGAGACAGGTCCTCTATTAGACCTGGACCTTGCAGACTACACTACAGCTGAGTCTCACCTGGAAACACTCCAGCAGTTCCAGGTATCCGGGGTGTTTGCCTCCGCCTGTCAGACGACATACGAGGTGCTCGAAGACAGCTCCTGTCTGGATAAGTTCAAACAGTTTGCTGAAAAAGCCAAGAATTATGGAATCAAGTAAGAATTTAGAGACAATTAATCAAAGATTACTAACATTATATGAAAGGATGGAATATAATTTAATTTAGTTTTTCTGAAAACATTGAAATATTTCAGTAATATAATATTGATAATAAAAGTAATTTTCTTATACTATTCATATTTTAAATATATAATATAATGAAATCTTAACTACAACACTGTTTAGTTTCACATTTTTATTTATATACTGTTTTTGTTCAATAAATAATGTTGTAATAATGGCTAAGTAACCTTCTATTGGCTTTTTCTTTCTGTTATATTTAATGCATGTCTATATTTCCAGGATCATAGTAGACCTGACAGCCAACTTCGTCCCCACCAGCCATCCTTGGTTCCAGCAGAGTGAGAACAGTTCAGAACAGTACTCGGAATACTTTATTTGGGTGAAGAGTGATGAACATGACCCTGAACTAAACACCTCGATACCCAAACCACCTAATGATTGGGTGAGACATATATATAACTATACGAGACTAGTTTATGGTCGCAATTTCGTCTGAGTGAACTTTGATATTGGTTTAAAAAGAAATGTATAAATGTTTTAAAACAATAGATATGGTGATCAACCACATGTCTTTATACTAAATACTACTGTAATAATGTAACTCTGTGGGAACTACATCCCATTCTGAGATAAAGTGCCCATGAAGTGTTCTGATATCTGGGCTACAAGATTTTAAAGTTTTATTAAAATCTTTTAAAATAGATTTTGGATTGATTCCCAACACATCCATTTTCATACACTTATACATGGCATCCTATATCTAAATAATATTGCAGAATATTCACGAAATGATATATATTTGTTAGTATAAACATAGTTCTATTTCCATTAAATTCTACTTCACAATCAATTCCAAAAAAGTATAATCTGAGGAAAAACAGGCACATTTATACAAAATATAAAATGGGATAGATTATTTAATAACATTAACTAATCTTTATATGTAATAAGTTCTACAATGTATTGTTTGTGTTTGTTGTAGGTGTCCACTGTGAATACTGGTGCTTGGTCTTGGAGTGACAAGAGGAAGGAGTTCTATCTCCATCAATATGGTGAGGGCCTTGCCGACCTCAACTTCCACAACCCTAACGTAGTCAAACAGTTTGATGAGGTCATTAGACTGTGGATGAAGGCCGGAGCAGGGGGCATCAGGTATTATATATATATTAGGGAATATTTGTTCATTATAAATATATTTTTATATATGTAGATTTGGTCTTAGTATTTTGGAGTCCACAGTTTCATAAAAGTGTGATAAAGTTGAGATGATAGTAAGTTTAATTTAGATACATTTATCAAAGAGCATCTTAATTTGATTTTGGTAATGCTGTGTACCAGCAATAAGTATAAAACGCCCCTTAAATAACATTGAGGCATTCACAAGAAGTACTTTATGTAAAGATGGGAATTAAGTCATGTTTCAAATTACACCAACTTTTATCTTTGGAGTGTTCATGATATAAGAATTGAGACATCAACATACACACAGTGTTACCGCTATAACTTGGAATGTATGATGAGTCGCCGATACTTGTGTGGTAGTAAAGTTAAAGTATATGCCTTAACACATCACAGTATATAAAATCATTTATATTCAATTGAAAACAACCATCAGTTTTTCTGGAGAGTTCTATGACTATATTTTTAATAAATGGATATTATAATATCATACCTTATGGAGACCGCTGAAAATCAGTTTAGAAACATCATTGATGCTTCTTCTTCAACTGAGCGAATCTCCATTTGGTGTTGTTGCACTGCAGCACATTTTCTTTTTTTTTCTTTCTTCTTATTATAATAAAAAAAAAATGATTGATTTTATTAATTGTATTTTTTTTTATGTTTTTTATTTGTGAATAAGATCGTTATTGTATTGTAGTGCGACTTTGACCAATAAATATTTTATTATTATTATCATTTCAGGTTACACAACGTCCGTCAGCTGTTAGTGAGCACTCCTCCCCTGTCTGAGTTGCCTCACACGGGCGCCGGGAGCACTCCGGGGGCTGACCACTCGCAGTACCCGTTCTGGAAACACTCACGGACCTCCGACCAGCCACAGCTGGACCCGCTGCTGGCTCACTGGTCATACATCGTGGAGCAGGCGTCCTCTGGTGAGGGCTCTTATCTTAGAATAACTGGATAGGTCATGAGTATCTGGTCGTGGTAAAATGATAAATGGTGAAATAATACACCAGTAATAGCGTCTTATTGTCTAAACAGACGACACACAACTGTTAGGACTATAATGAGATTTATAAAGTATAGTTTTTCACTAATCATAAAGCTGAGAGCAAAACTTAAATTATACACAAGTGTCATTGTCTCACAATCTTCATACAGATATAATATATTTCCTAATGTATAACATGTTGCGTTACGTATGTGTGTCAGAGCCGACGGTGTTCACGTTAGCGGAGCCCTCCCGCCCGGAGCTGTTCATGCTGCAGAGGAACACGAGCTGTCTGCGGCCGCCCAGCGGAGCACCCCTCGACCTGGCGCGCACCGGGGCCGCCAAGCTGCTCGCTGAGAGACTGCCACGGTGGCCCGCCATAAAGGTACACACGCACACACACACATATATACAGGGTGACTGGTGAGTTACTATCAATATTTAAGGAGCATACTCGGTACATGATTCTCATTCGAATTATGTAAAAAAAATAGGTACTTAATTTTTGACCAAATTTCCGTATAAATAAATAAAGTTTGGACACGTGCCTTGCCGGCGCCAGTGTGTCGCTACTCCCCAACCCCCGCCCCGTTGCTAGCGGGCCATTAGTGGGCTATTAGTCGCGCCAGCGCCGCCGTAAGGTCCGTACGTTCGTCTTCCCGCGCGCGCGCCTAGCGATCGATCTTACGCGTATACCTAATAATAATCTGTCGTGTGTGCGTGTGACCCGTTATTACTTATTAGTAATTAAATATGGCTTTTCAATACACAAATGCAGAATACTTGGACATGGTTCATGCGTATGCGCGTGCAAATGAAAGCTTGCGGGGCGCAATCAATTTGTACCGGGAGATGTTCCCCAATCGTCGAGTACCTACGGCCAGCGTCATCTTAAACGCTAATCAAAGATTACGAGACTTCGGACAGTTCCGTGTTCCAACACATGCCCAAGGAAACGTCTTGTGTATGCTACAATGTATGTCAACAGAGAGGAGTTGAAATTAAAAATCAATAGTGCTTTCGAAACTATTAAAAGTGACCCATTCGTATTAAATCGTGTGAAAGACAATATGTGTAAACGTGCCGAACTGTGTATCACACGAGAAGGAGCTCACTTTGAACATTTGTTAAGGTTAGTGTAGTTATGTAGGTAAATAGGTAGTTTAATGATTGACAATTGTTGTAAATAAGTATGATTCCATTTTTAAATACGCCGGAAATACCAAGATAGGTAAACAGTTCATATTTTTTTTGTGTCAAGGTCACACCATTTACCTAGTCAATAAATTGGTTGCTTAAACGAAAGAAATATCTTGGTATTTTTGCCTGTCCTAAGCCAGGATTAAAGTATGAAGGGAAATGGATCATTTTTGTTTATCTAAGGTCTAACACGCGGCGGCGCGCGGCGTTTGGATGTAGGTAAACTACCGCGCGATAACTACATATACCTACGTACATAACTGTTTTGTGTCGATAACGCAGCTAGGGTATCCACGCGATCCGTAATTAATTACATAACTTTTGGTTAACTTTACTTAGAAGTTTATTAATATTTATGATATATTAATTTTTATTTTGTCATATATGATCGTCAACTACCACGTCCTTAAATATTGATAGTAACTCACCAGTCACCCTGTATACTGTTAGTAATAATTATTTATAACTAGCTTTCCGCCCGCAGCTTAGCCTGCGTGGAGTTCGGTTATATCGCGTTTCCAAGAGAACCTTTCAAAAGTCTGGGATAAAAACTATCCTATGTTCTTTCTCGAGGTCAACTCTATCTCTGTACCAAATTTCATTAAAATCAGTTCATTGGTTTAGGCGTGAAAGCGTAACAGACAGACAGAGTTACTTTCGCATTTATAATATTACTAGGGATGATTTAAATTGTTGTAAATTTCACAATTCTATGCTTCACATTATTTATATTCTAATATTTATTGGGAATTCTTATAACAGCCAACTAGCGCCATCGGTATATTCGTTATAATAATATTTCTGTACAGTAATTTAAATGTCCAAATATTTAACAATTGGTTTTACAATTTATAATTAGAGCTTTAGCATGTCTTACATAATGTTAAGTGTTTTATTATTTAACGGAAAGTCTTATGAGGGGAACTAGCGTCCAATATAATAACCAATAACCTACCCTCATCACAATTTTATCTTTGAATATTATAAGTGGATACAAGTGTTAGACTGGGGACTGGGTTACAAGTTGTGAAGCATTAATCATCTAAGTGGAAGTATTAACCTGAATTATTTCTAACGTTACATATACAAGCTGTAATGAAAATATATGATAGGTATCTTATACATAACAGAAAAATCATAAGAAAAGTTTTGAATATTTTTACAAATTTTGAATAGTTCTAACAAATGTTTTTCTCAATCACCTTTATTGAGGATACTGTATACATACAAAAAGATTTGTTTAAATTATCTGCTAAATTATTTCTTAATCGAGTTATGTCCAATCGTGTTACTACTAATCATATCATGACTATATACCTCAAAGAAATTACCCTGTTTTTATAATCTTCTCTTAAAATTTATTGTCGTAATTCAAAGTTGTATATAAACCCTCATGAAATATATCAATTAGATTACAATTTGTAAAAATGTTCACTTGATCGAACTCCTATGACTTAAGATGCCTATTTTGTATAATGAAATGTAATTTTCCAGTTGACTGATGACAAGCCGGACGAAGAGACAGCCGTGTTCTCAATGTTGTTACCGGCCGCTCCTGTTATGGTCCTGGAACAACTGGCAGGAGATGATAATGATACTACACCCGTGAGTAGAGAAACATTCATTACTAGCTGCGCCCCGCGGTGTTATCCGCGGATTTCCGGGATGCAAAGTAGCCTATGTGTTATTCCTGGACGTCAGCTTCCTGTATACAAAATTTTATCAAAATCGGTTCAGCCGTTTGAGCGTGAAGAAGTAACAAATATACACACACTCACAAACTTTCGCAATTATAGTATTATTAATAATTAATAATTATAATTATAAACGGTATGATTACATTTACTACTACTTTGCAAAGTCAAACTAAATACGTAGCATTCACCATTTTAATTTATAAACCATCAACAGTAACATGTGCAGTGATTTATGAACGATAAACTGGGAAAACTTCGTCGTTTTCGTTGTAAGGACACAGATGTGGTTATAAAAACATTGTTTAAACAGAGCGAGAGTTTGAAGCACGCGATATCTCTACGTACTGACGCCAGCATCCAACACGGAGCGTGGGTTGTGACCGACGCGCCCGTACATAACTCCAGCGACACGATGCTGGCTGTGGCCAGGTCAGATATATAGTATTGATATGTTTTTAAATATATAACATATGTCCTGACTTGCTCTTAGTCTTAGTTTCACTCAACCATTTTTTTATCGACCTGTTAACATAAGTCCAGTACTAATGATCACTTGTGATGATCAACTTGTAAAACAATACAATCATGTCATGGAGACAAGTAATCATAATAACTTGATTTTGACACAGACGGACTTTTATCTATATGTTTATAAGAGAAGAGCTTTTTAACAGTATTTTGACTGAAGTTTTAAGTCAGGTTTTGAAATTGAGATCAGAAAATTATCGCATCTGCTGACACTATGTATGTATGGTTAATTCTAATGATTATTATATGTATTCTCAGATGGAAGGCGGATCACTCCGGGTACGTGTCGGTGTATAACCCCGGCGCTCCTGGCGTCGTGTCTCTGTCCTCAGTCCGCTCCTTACCGTCATCACTGGCGGTACATCACGTGTCAAAGAACACTAAGCTCGCTTCAAAGTGAGTACATTACTATAAGGGTCTAAATCAAATAATTCTATACTTAGTGCATCTAATATCTGTTGTCGAGTTTGGCTCAAAATTATAGTTTGAAATAATTACATACTCACGATTTGTTACATTTATTTAATCTTCAATAATTTTTGAATAATTTTAACATTTTATATCTTCGAATTACAGTTGCTAATAATTATTTCAACTCAATTTAATATCATAACTCAGCAGCTTGGTTTTAAAATTAATATATTTAAAGTTGTATTAATTGATAATTAAGATTAATTTTCATATAACTAATTCTTTCGTATAAATAGTTATTTGTATTTATTTCAGTTACACCAGTAACCAGTCCGTGGACACAGAGAGCGTGTTTGTTCCGGGCAAGTCGGCGGTCATCTTCTCGTACGTGCCCAAAGACGGCGCTGAAAACTAAGAACCACATGTCTTGTGTGCTTTAGCCGCTTGTAATCAACGGCGTTTTATTTGCATTTTCTTTTGTATTTTTCGGTAACATGAATATATACTTGGCAATTTATTTCGGAGTCTTATTTTTCTCTGTCTAATCTTCTATATATATAAAAATGAATTGCTGTTCCTTGGTCTCACTAAAAATCGAGAACGATTGAACGGATTTAGCTTATCTTAGTCTTGAAATGTTCGTGGAGGTTCAGGGAAGGTTTAAAAGCTGAAAAAAATTGATTCACATCCGGGAAAACCCTAAAAACAGCCATTTTCTATTTCCCATACAAATGTTTTTTTGACATAAGATTTGACAACTAACTAATATGTCAATCATTCTGTTCGATTGAAACAGGAAAAATTTAATAAATACCAATACCTGGTTTGTTTAAGACGGATTAGAGTTCGTCCGGTCAGCTATACATATATTACTAATGACGAAATTAACGCGGACGAAGTCGCGGGCAAAAACTAGTTATATAATATTTATCTTCTATATATACAGGGTGACTGGTGAATTACTATCAATATTTAAGGAGAATACTCGGTACATGATTCTCATTCGAATTATGTAAAAAAAATAGGCACTTAATTTTTGACAAAATTTCCGTAATAATAAGTAAAGTGTTGACACGTTCCAAATGTTCAAGTGTGGACGCGTGCGGCGTCGTGCTGATACAACACTACGTCACGACACGCGTATGTGTGAGTGTCAGTGTATACCTAATCTGTAGGGTGTTCATACGATGCGTAATTAATTACACAACTTTTGGTTAACTTTACTTAGAAGTTTATTAATATTTATGTTATATTAATTTTTATTTTGTCATATATGATCGTCAAATATCACGTCCTCAAATATCGATAGTAATTCACCAGTCACCCTGTATAAAAATGGATTGCTGTTCCTTAGTCTCGCTAAAACTCGAGAACAGCTGAACGGATTTATCTTATCTTACTCTTGAAATGTTCGTGGAGGTTCAGGGAAGGGATAAAAGCTGAAAAAAATTGATTCATTACTGGGAAAACCATAAAAACAGCCCTTTTCTATTTCCCATACAAACGTTTTTTTGACATTAGATTTGACAACTAACTAATATGTTAATCATTCTGTCGCACTTCAAAACACGGAGATTTATTTCTTACAGGTAAACTCCAAAAATATAAATAAAAATACGTAATTGATACTTCTTTATTATAGGGCGATACGAAGTTCGCCTGGTCTTCTAGTTGGTAATAAATTTGTAATTTAACTATTACAGTACTTTATAGCATAGTCAACTAATAACCAAGTATAATGTTACAAAATTGCGAGGTGTATCAAATAAAACACATTTTAAAAATGATAAGTATATTTAAAAAAATCCAATAACATTTAGCACTGTTAACATTTAAAAGCGTATTTTTTTACAAATGTAAAATTAATCATAATAAATTTTTAATAATAATAATTTCGTAGTTTTGTCAACAGTCAATTTGATCGCCTACAAGATTAAAATAAGTACGAGAGTACGGCTTTAGGAATGTAACTAATGTTATATAGCGCTTCGTATTATATAATATTAAAAATATGATCTGTTATTGAAGATTATGGTTTTATAAGTCAGAGTGAGTAAGTCAGTCAAGTTCGACTTCATGTAGTAGGTTAAGAAAGTTAGGTATGGAGTCGAAGTCAGTGTCGGGTATTAGTACGGGGTGTGACGGACGGACGCACGTGTGATCGTGAACGAACCTCACGACCGACCAGATCGTGTAGCACACGAGCGCCGTCAGACACACGCGGAGAAACAACACCTCCGAGCAAGAGGCGCCCTTACAATACGCTGACATGGCTACCTCACGCTCACACCGTGTCATAGAAACGCTTCACACAGTAGAACAATGTTAATGTGAATAATATCTGAGCGAACGTGTCCAGGGACGAAAATAATATACTAGTATTAGAATTAGAAATGTCCATATTATTATTTGTTATCGAGTCAGGGAAACATAAATGAATTGCCGTTAATGTTTTTAATGAGAGTTTTGTTCGTTGTAACACGTGAGCTGTTTAAGAGAAAGGTCAATAAAATTTAAGGCTAATGAAGAATAAACGTATAATTTCGTCTTAATTATGAATCAGAGTTTCTTCGTAGTACGTCTAGTCGTCTGTGTGTGTGTGTGTGTTTATCGTTTCTTGGGCGCTTGTTTGGTCTTGTTGAACTGGAAGTTGGCGCACTTGGGTATGTGCCTGTCAGCGGCGGCCTGGTTGAAGCGTCTCTTACAGTGAGGACACTGCACGTAGTCCGGGTTCTCGGACGGAGGAGGCGGGGGCAGGTCGCTCAGCTTACCTGGAGCAGAGATTATATCAGTCAGTGGAGGCCTAGTGGTTAAAAGGCCCGCCCCTCATGTATGAGGGCGCGGGTTCGATCCTGACAAGTACAAATGTGATTTTTGCGAGTCATAATATGTACTTTCTAAGAGTATTTAGACATCACTGATTAATGATTAACCAAAGAGAGTTGATGTCAGGCAGGCCGCCGGTCTTAAAAATAATAATTAGCCTAAACTATTCACAACATGTAAGGCAGACCCTGGCTAAAGCTGGGGAATTGCCAGGTAGAAGAAGATTATATAAGATAGACATTGTTTGATTTGGATTCCTTAATGATATTAGTTATAACTTATAAATAAAGAAAAATAGTTTGAAGCTAAAAAATGCCTATAAATACAATTAAAATGCAGTGAGGATATAGATCGCCTTGTTTTGAAGTTTTCATCGTCACCACCAACAGTTATATACACTCATGAACTCATTGTACTATATATTAAAAGTTCTGTAACTAATCGATTCTATTCATAGTTTCTCGATGTTAATTCCTACTATATATAGTGTAGTACCTCCCGCGTTCAGATGCGCCTGTACTTGTTTGGCGGCTCGTATCGCTTGTATGAACTCCTCGTGTTTCTGTCTCCACGTACTGTTCAGAGGCTTCTGTAGCTTAGTGGCGGAGCTGTTAGCGGGCGTCTTACGGAGACGACTGATGAACGGCTCGGCCTCCGTGCCCTGGAGATATTTTGAACATCATAAAAACTTTGTATTGAATTAATATATGATAAAGGTGCAAGAAATTCATCGACACGGTGTCAATTTGAACCTGCTATGTCTGAATAATATGAAAGAAGATGTATTGAATAAGTTATAACGATTATATATTTAGAATAGTTAATGGTACGTATTCGTGTCGGTGATTTTTCCATTGTATATTTTATATGATAAATTTTAATTCAAATATTTTTAGTCAATATTTCTTATTAATTAATGGGCTTATTATATCAAACAGTTTTTGAGTTATTATTAGGTGTATGTAAGTATATCTTTATAAATGTATCATGAGTGTTATAAACAATATTCCTTGCCTTATTATGTTCCGCGTCAGTTCCCTAATCCATTCATGAGGCGGAATGTAACACGTTATGATTAGTTCACACATACATAAAAGGTTGAAAGAAAAATTTTGCTTGCATGAAAAAAAATCAGGGAAGGAATTTTATCTATTGTTATAAGAAGATATCATTAACAGAGTTTTTTTATATAGATATTGAATTGGTTTAAATCAGGGGTGTTCAAACTTGATGGGAACCAGGGCCAATAAAATTTACTAAATACATTCGTTTGTCGCAAAATATTTATAAAAATAAAATACCGGTAATAATAATATCTTTATTATTACTACATAGTATTTGCTCATTAATGAATTTAAAAGTTAAAAAAGATTCTACGGAAAAGAAAGAAGAATAAAGAAGCCGCTACAAAGCAAACCGCTAGCTTTGAACAAAATGGAACAGCCTGGTCTAAATCATTCAGCCACGGACCAAAGAGTTTATAAATGTCCTATATCTATATGTACTGACCGCCAGCCTGTGTTTGAGCACGTCGAAGGGCTTCCTCTTCTTGGCGTGCGTCTTGCGGCAGATGTCCTGGTGTCGCGCCAGTCTGTCGGGGGCGAAGCGCCGGCCGCAGACCACGCACGCCCCTTCAGACCTCTCGGCGGTCGGGCGCGCCTTGGAGGCAGAGGTCTGTGGACTCTATGACATGACAATCTATTTACTGTTAGGGAATTGTAAGGAATGTATGAGATATGTTTGCCGGTTATATATATAGGCGCTCAGCTCAGCACAATAAAATACATAATAATGAAATATTAATAATATGAGTACATCTATCAAGCGGTGACAAATGATACAGTTTGCAGTTTACACGATACACGACACAGGTTAATTTAATTATATAAATAATAAATTAATGATACAATTAATTAAATGTTACGTACAGCACGAAAACCTGCCAAGTTCAAAATTAGAAGTATTATAATTTTAGATATTTTTAACCAAGCACCTACGTATTTTCACAACTATACCATATTTTAAGTTGGGTGTATGGTAAAGTGAATTTCGGCCAGATGGACCGTTGACGTGAATAAGGTGACGGGTAGTGGCTGGATGTGGAAGGCAGAGGACTGGGTGTGGTGGCGAGTCTTGGGAATGGCAAATGTTTACCAGTGGATCATGCTGTTGATGAAGATGATTATGATCGATTTCAAAGTGCATCTAAACTTGGCATTAGATTGGATTTCAACCCTTTTTCAGGCAAACAATTAGCCGATTGGAACTTGGCCCCCTTTTTCCGAACTGGTGGTAGTGTCTCAAGTGCCCATCAATAAGAAAGTGTAATGCTTCTACATATATTGAATAAAATTATTTGAGTTTGTAGCTTGTATGGATTTATTTAACTTTAGTTTTAGTCATTATGGGTCAAATGTGTGAAATTCTATGAAGTGAGAGAATTTAGGCCTTATAATATTTGCTAAAAAGCAGTGCGGGTCGAGGGTGCTTTTATCCAAGCGTTAATAGGATCTACATATTTCTAGTCTCAAAATGGTAATTGTTATATGAACAATAGATAATCATAAATATTTTTTTTGAGTCTTAGATCTCATTATAAGAATTATTTCATTAATTAATTTTTTTTTTTATTAATAATATCAATTATTTAGAATATTCAGTTTTTTTATTTTTATGCCTCTTGTTGAAATATTCTACAATATTTAACCTATGTTAGTGGATATTGAATGCAATTTAACTTTTAAATCTCTATTTAAAGATACCCAAATGATTCTTCAATCGGTTCATTATTGTGTTATTAATGAACTAATGATTGATATAAAATGATTATAATAAATAAAATTACCGCAGTTAGAGGTTTTTTAAGTACCTGCAATACAAAAGTTGAAAACATTTAACAAAAAAAAGGCAAACTAATCACGCCCTTATTTATAATGTACTTGGAACTATTATTGAATGATTTAGTTAAAAATCGTGTTGTATGGCCTTATTGTATTGGACAGAGAAATGTTTATAGAGAATTTAGAAGGGAAATTAATTAAATTCTCAAGTAAATTATTGTTTATTTCGTTGTGATGTTGTGACAGACAGTGACAGAATTGCAAAAAAGCATTTGTCATATTTATAGCAGAAAATGCACATTAGTAATCGCAGTTTATATTAAAAACACAAATATCGTTTTATTTTAATCCCATTCTAACGAAATTAATTATATTTTTATCACTTTAATACATACTTCATAAATATTATCTCGAAGTTGTAACTCGGGTAAGCTTTTAGCGCCAAGTCTAAGTGTTACGTCACTATAGTGGTAGTTCTTATAAAGCCAGTCCTACCACCTACCACCTATCATGTACCATCTACTCACCGAGTTGACCGTCCGCTGCATCGCCCCCCGGGGCTTAATATTCTCCCTGGAAACCTGACACACACAATCACATTATATTATATATTTATTATTAAACTTTAAATTTACCATCGACCCGGATTAGACATAGTGACGTTGACGGCTCGCGTCGAATTTGAATTTGGAACAAATGGGAATCACAAAGGAGGTTTATTAAATGTTTTAAAAAGTATATTCATTAGGTACTCGACTGCGCATGGAGTATTTGTGTTCATAGTGACGTCGGCATCTCACATCGAATTTGAATTTGGAACAAACGAGATTTACCAAAGAGGTTTAATAATTCAGTTTAAAAAGTGTATTTGTTGCTTGACTGTATGGATTAAGTATTTGTGTATGTGAATCTTACCTTATTGTCACTGGTCACTTTCCGTGGTGTAGTGACAGCTGTTGGTTTACTCTTCACTGGACTCTTGGGCCTCGTTACTGCTGGACTGCTTCTATATAATAGAAATAAATGACTTAAATAAATAGATATATAAGTTTCTGGAAGGGTGTGGATTTCGTTCATTATGTTTTTTCATCATTATAAAACTACTCGCTACTTTTGTTCAATTTTTTTAAATTTTTAATTTCTTGCGTTTACCCGCCAAACTGTGTCCATTAAAGTATATGTATACTCTGTAGTAACTTTTTTCATACAAATCTATTACCAGCCAGTCTTAAACAATAAATACTTTTTGCATCGTATAAATATTTATTCATAATTACTTTTTATTATTATTATTATTAATATTCCCGTTCGTATCGGGCGTGTTCCTCGGCGTCATCTGTTCCAGCGCTAGTTCAGGGAACGTTTCATTTTCTATGAGGTCCGTGTTGTCATTGGCGTCTCTCTCGTCTTTTTGTACTTCAACATTGCTGAGGGGCTGCTGGGCATATTACAACCAATTATAGTAAAATTACTTCAATAAAAAAAAAATTGTTATACATATGGTCCAAGTCTTACCACAGTTTTATTAGTATTGAGATCTAGCTCGTGATTGTGGTTGACGTCTCCTGAGCCGTTGACCGCCGCAACTTTATGGACCTGCAAAAATATTACTAGCATATGACATCACGTAATAAAGGCGAGGGATTTTTTCCAGTATTAAAGAACGTTCATTATGATAAAACAAATGAACATCGCCGGGGCGACATCGTTGTATGGATAAAATATATAATGAGTGACGCAAACTCCGCGGAACGAACACCAAGCCGTGTGAACCAGAAGATTCCTGATACCACACAAGCTATGGAATGGTATTGCTATCCTAACATAGTCAATCATGTATATATATACTCTTTATTGCACTGTAAAAATTTACATGGTTATTTTACATACAGAATTATTGTTCACAAAGGCGGGCTCATTTGTATAAAATGTAGTCTTAGGTGTAGGTTATGAGTTTGTAATGTAATTATTATAATATAACATGTTTTACCTTAGTAGTGTTCTGTTTTTTAACAGTATGTGTGTTAGTAGTGATTGTTTTCAACGTTTTCTTCTCAGTAGTCTTGGTTGTCTGTTTATTTAAGCCGTTGGTTATCTTGCGAGGTTGTGTCCGCTCCGTGTTTTGAATCGGTTGTAGAGGATAGCTCTTGTCTATGCCGGCTTTGGTTCGCCTCTCTTCAAACATCTGACGGACCTGGGATTGAGAAATGTAGTAAAATATTCATAATAAAATATGTATTGAATTTCATGGAAGTTAATTAAAATCTATTTGAACTGTTCATACAAAAGTTGAATTCGAATTTAATCTTATGTTGTTTCGTAGATTTGGTCTTCGTCAAGTAAAAGAAATAATTGTAGGTCCTAATTTTTCCATTACGAGAAGTTTCTTTACGTTACATATTAAAAGCCATTGTATTTGAATCTTTAGTGAAAGGTATAAGTGAACTAACAACTTTTATCAGTACATTATCGATTCAGTGAAGTGTTTACGTTTCATGAGTAATCCTTAGATGAAATGAAACTACATACAGTTTACAAAACATTATAATAAAAACATTAGAGTATTATAAAATTTCATACTAAGTGAAGGGCCATTTTATAGCTTAGTATATAATTTCTCGTATTGCAAGAAAAAATACCAACTATTGTCCAATTATGTTTAATCTCGAAAAGCTGTAACAATTTTCATGAAATTATTCATCAATATAGTTTTCATTATATGAAAACGTCCTCAATCTATAGACGTATTAAACAATGTTAAGTCAATTTCCCTCAACCTAATGTTTCATCTTCATATATTTTCCCTATTAATGGATCAATGTTTGTTCTTTACTGTGGGTAATAATTCAATTATTAGATTAAACTACGGTTTATTATCGGTAGAAGAATTCACATAATGACTTGACTAGTATAGACAATGCATAGATGTGGTAGAGCCTAGCTGTGGTCAGTTACTACAGCTCGAACATGGGCTGGCTCGACCGTAAGTACCACCCTCTCACTGAAGATCGGCGTGAAGTAGCCTTTAATGGCTGCGTTTCGTTCGATGAGTGAGAGAGACGGTTGCCTTTTCCCTATTTCCACCCTTTCCTGATATCCTATTCCCATCCCTCCCATTTCCTCGACAATCAAGGTCGCTACTGCCCATAAAGTAGGCCAGCTACTCACTTACCACCTTTGGCCAAAATTAATACTTCATTTATTTTTAAGCTATATGAAGGACGATGTATTATTCTCCCAATATTTACCTTCCCCGGTTGATGCTGTATGGTCTGTGGTGAGGGTATTGTAGGGGTGCTGGTCACTCCGTTGCTAGGTGAGTGTCTCACTCGCTCCAAAGCCTTCGCCTGCTGTGACTCATATAGAGATGCGATCTTCTGTTCGCGCTCCTGTAGTTGCTTTTGCTGGAAGCGTGCCTATGGAAGATTGAACTATTAGTAGTACCAAAAATACGGATTACATAGCAGTTATAATACGACAATCAGTGGTAGACTAGTGGTTAAAGGCCCGCCTATACAGGGTGACTGGTGAATTACTATCAATATTTGAGGAGAGTACTCGGTACATGATTCTCATTCGAATTATGTAAAAAAAATAGGTACTTAATTTTTGACCAAATTTCCGTATAAATAAATAAAGTGTGGACACGTTCCAAGTGTTCCAAGTGTGGACGCGCGTGTGTGTGTGTGCATACCTAATCTGTAGGGTGTTCACACGATGCGTAATTAATTACACAACTTTTGGTCAACTTTACTTAGAAGTTTATTAATATTTATGTTATATTAATTTTTATTTCGTCATATATGATCGTCAAATAGTCCTCAAGTATCGATAGTAATTCACCAGTCACCCTGTATAATTTCACAATTATAAGTTTGAAATCACCAACGCGTCTTGAGCGAGCGTGGTGATTAATGCTCAAATCTCCATGTGAGAAGAGGCATTTCCTCAGCAGTGGGCTCTAATAGGCTGATGATGACGATGACGACAATTTTTTAATTATTTTAGATAATCTAATTAAAAACTTAAGTTTTTAAACTGTTTCTATGAAGCAGACAACTTTTCTCTACATTATTTGTGCTCGTATATTTTCATAATCTTGTTATACTCAAGTTTAATTTACAATCCAGATTCCTATATATATACATATTATTAGTCTATACTAGTCAATACCCGCGACCTCGTCTTCGTCTATTGATCTACCTTCATTAACACATCTGTCGTATGTGCAAAAAAATACATCACCGACTATAGATAGTGCATATAAATCTTTGTTTTATTTTAAAACCTTTAACTGTAATGTCTTAATGATGATGATTGAATATATTTTCATAAATATAAGCTGAACACCTTAGAAATTATAATTTAATTACAATTGATGTAGTACCATATCTGTATTACTTTTTATAAATTAGGATAATTGTTAATAATAATAAAGAAATATCTGTTACGTTTTTTTATTTATATTTTTGGAGTTTAGCTATTAAAGCCATAAATCTTCGTGTTTTGAAGTGCGACAGAATAATTGACATATTAGTTAGTTGTCAAATCTAAGGTAAAAAAAAAACGTTTGCATCAACAACTACTAGTAAATTAAAAATTAATTAAAAAAACATTGTCCAGCGGACCAAGTTGTGAATCTAAACCATTCCCAGATCCCCTTGAACACACACAAAAATTTCATCCAAGTCGGTCCAGTCGTTTGAGAGAAGTTCAGTGACATACACACTCACAGAAGAATTATATATACATATAAAGATTTGACATACAAATTTATTTCTAGTTTTAATACTTTAACCTTTAAATTATACTATATATCTATAATAGTATTAGTAGCGAGGGTGGTGCCACCTACTGTTCGTAATCTGCCAACACAGCCACAACCTGCCAAGGATGGCATTGTGTTTTGGACAATCGCCATTTCCGCTTGATTGAATTACCGAATCTAAGGTCACAGTTACAGTCTGGCAGAATGAAATAAATCTTTGCTATTCAAATTTTAAATAAGATTTCTTATTTATTTTTCTATGTAAAATATATATAAGATAAAATTAAATGGAATTTAAAATGGATGGATTCATTAGCTTTAATAGATCTTAGTTAGTTATTAGTTTGATGGAAGAATTTAAAGAGATAAGCTAAGTATACGAATGTTTTAAAATCATAATACAATTTTTAACAATACATTTTTATTATATGTTAAATTTTGAGATAATATAGATTAAATTTTCGTCTAGAACTAGGTGTAAAGGCACTGTTTGTATGGAAGGGCTGCTTAAATAAAGTCCATAAACACGACTCAATAATATTAATCAAATAATAACTTATAAATTATAATGTTTTGCTAGTCTAAATAAAAATTTGTATAAATTATAAGCCTTTCATCGTTTTACCTACAAACACTTGAACTAATTTAAATCCACTTATTAAGTAATTGTTACAACAATAGACTCATTCCTATTAACTGTTGTGTTAAGAAGAAATTTCATACGTTTCAATCAATTGCGTTTAATTTGTATGTTAAGTCGAGTTTGTTACCCGGCGCCGGCGCACTCATGACATGCTTAACTTTAATTTATAATCACTTTAACGGGATACATTTACACAGAATAATGAATGTACAGAGGAATCATCTTATGTACAACTCATAGATATATTATGTAACTTCAATAGATAGTTGTTGCCTCTGAGAAATGTATTAATCTATGTGCGGTTAACGTCTTGTACTAGCTTGTATTGTGAATATAATGTAGATATTGAAGGTCAGATCTATTGATTACAATATGGACGCTACACCCACGATAATAATATAATATTCATTGTTATATGTATGACTTTCATTTATGATATACGGAAATATTACTACATAATATGTATTAGATTATAAGTCAACAAATACTCGTTTTAATTTCAAATATTAATGAATAAAAAAAGTACTACATTGTTTGACATTTTATTATTATTTATAGTAATTTTATTAATTTATTTATAGTAATTTAAATATCCCATCTTCGTCCAAGGAGGTCTTGTAATCAGCGTTCTCAATGCCCATACTAGCCGGCTGAGTCATAGACAGTCATCGACCTTACTCCGTTAATATTAGGTATATAAAGATTAATTTATTTGTTTTGGTTATAAACATGAGGATTGAGGCTGGCTGTACTTGGATGCATGCATACGCATCATGCATGGAGTGCATGCATTATCATGCTGACATACTATACTAGTTGTTTCCATTAGTTTCGCTCGCAAATCAGGTTAATTTCGGTTTATTGAAGTACACTCAAGTTACATTTCGTAGTTACATGAAAACCGGTTCAGTAATATTGAATTATTTCTATGAGAATCAACATAAATCTAAGCTGATTCCTTTCATAGAAAAAGCATTGTGTTTTCTATCGATAAATTCATTCTATTATTGACCAAGGACAATCGACTAAAAGAAATACATAGGTAATTTAATATTAAATAATTCTTACTTAGTTATTATTTTGCCACCTTCGATAATATTATTATGTTTATCATTACGTAATTATATTTTTAATGTATTCCGTTAACCGGACGGCTGTGTCAGTAAAAGCTCGTTGAACTTACAAGATAACGCTATTTTAGAGTAATGAGATAAAACAACTTAATTACTTTTGTATTTTCGTCAAACTTAGATCTATTTTAGTTTTCTTATATTACTGAATAAATATATAATAGCTGTCTTTTTTTACTAAATGTTTGTAATATCGAGGTATAATTGTTTTTATTATTAATTTTGTTCAAAACTTGAATGATTGATTACAGTTAAAAGTAATCTGAGCACAGATCTAACTAATATTCAACAATCTCGATAACATATTTTTTTGTTTCAATTATTTAAACCCCTTGCACGACATCTTTGGAATTACTTTTAAATATAAAAATCGATTTTAAACAATATTATAAATCCGAAGTAACTCTGTCTGTCTGTCTGTTACGCTTTCACGCTTAGACCACTGAACTGATTTTAATGAAATTTGGTACAGAGATAGTTGACCTTGAGAAATAACATAGGATATTTTTTATCCTAGACTTTTGAAAGGTTCTCTTGGAAACGGACTATAACCGAACTCCACGCGGGCGAAGCTACGGGAGGAAAGCTAGAAATATATAAAATTATTTTAAATGAAACCTTACATAATATTTTCGGATATATTACGTACATTTGGTATATTATTTCACATTTAAACCGACGACGTTTCGGTTACAATTGTGTAACAGAAGCTCAGACTAAATGAATATTCATATAAACTATTTTAATATGTTCTCAAGAAAGTCTTATATAATAATAGTTATTTAATAATATTATCATTATATATTGAATGTTTATTCTTTAAGCATCGTTTTCGTCTAACAGTGTGTTTCGTTTTCTCCATATAAGGTCGTGAGTCACGATCACTTGTGATGTAACGCCTCACGCGATGACTAACTAACACATAATATGTAACCTATCTTAGTTCACTTGGGCTATTATTTTGATATTTTATTATGTAATTTATATATTATATATTACGAGTTTTAGGTTATTTTTATATGTATATATTTATTGATAATTATTATTAATTAACACAGATTTATTTACTTTTAAATCTCACCTTATTTGTATAGATGTGAGCAATTGTTTAAAATCACTATATAAGTCTCTTCAGAACAGTTATTTCATAATTCTTTGAAAGATGTCTAAGATATCTAAATGTCGTAAAATATTTCTAAGCAATTATCATTTAAACCTCAACAAAATTTAATTTAAACTAATTTATATTAAATTCAAAGACAGTTATAAGGAATACCTGTAAAAAATAAATTAATAATGTATAGGTTTTTCGCTATAGCTAGTATGTAAATCAAGTTTATTATTGATGTACCTTATGTTTTTTCTCTATGCAAACAATATATAAGTTGAGTTTATTTTTGTACCTTATTGTCAGATAACGTGAGCCATCCATTCCTTATTTCAGCTGGGTCAGCCCCTTCCAGAGAAGTGGAGATGAGTCCAGAACGCATCTTCCAATGATCTGGTTCCCACCAATTACTATGGTCTAGAGAACGCGAGACTTTGCTTTCCATGATCAATTCCGAATAACACCGATCAAGTCTGAACAAAATCGTTCAATTTTGAACACTGATCAAGTCTGAACAAAACTCATCACAGCTTTAAAAGTTCATAATATAATAGTCATAAATATTACACCATAATTTAGGTATATTAAATGAGTTGTTTTAAATTACAATATGAAAGCGAACTGTATTGTGTTGGCCATACAAAAGGTAATATTGAAATACCACGTCCGTAACAGTTAGCAAACAGTTTTGAATGGTGTTGTAGTACATTGTTTGTTTGTCCCTCTGTTCCCTAGCAGCCGGCCACGTGAACCAGAGTCAATGTCACGGTATTTGTATGAACAACTGATGCCCTTGAAGAATCCGACTAACTTGACCCAGTCATAGACCTATGTTAAGCTTCGGTTTGCTATACAATTTTTGAATGATTTTGGATGAAGAAAGGGTCATATTAAACCAGTTAGTAGAATCTATGAAGATTCTTTAGTATAATTTTAACAATGATAGCTCTGTGTAAAAGTTTTTACTTCAAATGTAAAAAATAATATAATATACATCTAATATATAAAATTTCCATGCTACAATGTTAGTTACCGTACTCTTCCGAAATGGCTTTACCGATTTTTACCTCATTTTATATACGTATTCAGTAGGTCTGAGAATCGCTTATCTATTTTTCATACATCTAAGTGATAAAGGTTGTTCACCCTTAATTTTTAGACGAATTTTTTTAATGTGGCATTAAAAATACATAAAACCCAAAATTTTTAATTTTTTATCTCCAAACTCTTTCTATGGCTAAACAACAATTGCCGGGTCAGCTAGTATACTATATAATGAGTGTTTTATGTTTTTACAACACCTCTACTAACAGCGTATATTCAATAATACTGATTCTATATGAGAATTTCATATCCCTACTAATATTATAAATGCGAAAGTAACTCTGTCTGTCTGTCTGTTACGCTTTCACACATAAACCACTCAACTGATTTTAATGACATTTGGTACAGATATGGAGTTGACCTTGAGAAAGAATATAGGATAGTTTTTATCCCAGACTCTTGAAAGGTTCTCTTAGAAACGCGATATAACCGAACTCCACGCGGGTGAAGCTGCGGGCGGAAAGCTAGTAACTATATAGTTTGTTCAATATACATATTAAAGAAAATCCTTTCATTTTATCTAATAATATTTTATTATTCTACATAGTCGTTTCATCCGAGGCTTTTAATTCTTTTAAGGTCATTCATTCGTCCTACGCCCTCCCTACCCACACGACACGTATTCGCACAGAATGTTAAGACAGTGTTTATATATATATACATATTATTATATACAGAATTAACTTCGAGACAGGTTTCGAGCTGGTTTTATATTAGCGGCAACTTGGTATAATATCTGGGTCTAGAATATTATTTAGATTTACGTAAAAATTATAGCTTTATATATAGCTTTTAGTGACAGACCCAAGATGGGTGTTATTTAAATGGAAATAATATTTTTCGGATCTTTTATGTTTTGTTTAGTAAAAATCTACATACTCCCGAAGTGTCGGCTACTTTTGAGCAACCGTGATCACGGGCAGATGAGATGTGAATGTCTGTCTGTTGGTCTTTTTATTTGTCATATGATCATATTACAAAGAGACGAAGCCTGTTAGCATTCAATGGATTCACCGTGCGGGCGAGTCCATCGTTGTAGTGAGAGGAGCTTCAACAGTGCCTGGGACTTGCGACCCAAGTGTAGGTTTATGATGCCCCTGTCTAAAGCGCGTTATACGCTCAAAGCTAAAGAACGCGTAGTATATCCGAAAAACATTAGTTTCAATTAAATGAAGAAAAACTTGCGAAGTATTAGATCTCATTATATAGGCGTTAGTTTTAATGTTTTTATTTTTCGAGAGGTAAATGCTTAAAAGTTTAGCCCATATGACACTATCTGGTTTAGAAGCTACCAATTCTGTTGTAAATTATTCAGAAGGCAGTAATGTTAAGCTGTTTCGACCAATTCTTCTGTAATTTTCCTGTCCAGGGCCAAATCTAGATGTGGCAGTCAGTCAGTTATTGGAATCTTGTACTTCTTTAAATTAGTTCAACTATAATAAGATTCCTCTTGAGGATTTTAATATTTGTATCCGATAAAATTCTACTTGAAATAAAAGTAAAATAATAATAACTACTACTAAAACTATTTTGTTGTAACTATACTACAAAATTTAAATACTTGGACGGTTCACTTTAAAAAGGTGTATGATGTAAACTATACAAGAAATATTAATAAGTGATATATTTCTTATGCGGTACGAAGTTTATTACTTCCTCATTTAATAACTCATCATCCACCTTCTGCAACATGACCGTCTTCTATAATAATCAATAAGTTATTAATGAACAAACTAACATTAAATGTACTACATATATACATATATAATTCAAAATAGCGCTGAATTCTACTTTGTATGAAATTAATCACTTCAGTATTTTTCTCACCATACGATTTATTCTTTCTCTCTGTGAAAAATGGAAAATAAATATCAAATATGTCTTTATAACTTAAAAAAGGCTTATCCGAGGTAATAATGGCGCTGAATATAAATTACTTGGTTCTCGCATGAAATTAACTTAGACGATCATTAGCGTAAAATGAGTTATGTAGTAATATCGGATGAACGAAACTATGGACATGGTACATTATAAAAACAGCCGCATCCATTTAAAATAAATTGCATCCAGTATTATATAGGAAGCTGATGAAATATCGCGTCACGACGTTGTTTGAACTCATTATTTAACGAAGGTTTCCATGTATATGTATACAATAATTTCACATAATAGGTATATATTTTTATTGCATCGGGATAATGCTTGTTTATAATCCCTCTTGATAGTAGAGATAGCCTTAGTTGGTAATCGCACTATCTCTGTAAAATTCTATTCATTCTTTGTTTGAAGATCTTCAAATTGTAAGTTGGAGTGAATATAGAGACAGGCTAACTGTTCTAAACCTTTGCTGTGTTCATGATGAAGGAAGAAGTTTATTTCGTCCGTATACAAAGAAGATCTACAGCGAATGTATTACGTAGTAGTAAGTAGCGTCTTACGTAATATACTACCGTTAATATCAATAGAATGTTGTGTTAGGATCTCGGGAAGATTGCTCACAAGCCAGCTCTTTTTAACAAAACTCATAGATTAAATTTTTTTACAAATAATAACATTCCACAGGATTTTAGTTATTTGATGAATTTTAACATGAAGCAGAAGTCAGTGGTGGCCTAGTATTTAAAAGGCCCGCCTCTCATGCATGAGGGCGCGTGTTCTATCCTGGCAAGTACCAATATGATTTTACCAAGTCATGTGTACTGTCTAAGAGTATTTAGACATCACTGATTAATGTATTCTCAAAGAGGGTTGATGTCAGGCAGGCGGCCGGTTGTAAAAATAATTTGCCAAAACTATTCACAACATGTAAGGCAGAACCTGGCTATAGCTGGGAAATTGCCAGGTAGAAGAAGATAATACATGAAGTAACGGACGATAATTTTACTATTAAGATTTCATCTCAGAAATAAGAATTTTTACTGAATAAGAGCTAGTTATAAAAAATATTTGATCATGAACGTTGCAATTTACAAATCTGTTAAACCAAATTCATTAATGTTGTGAGTGATGGTCTCTATACGTATGTTCGTCTTTTTGTTATTCCATATAGTGTACCTACTATCACAGTACTTGTGACTATTAAAATTTCATATCAGATAATTTATCAACATATTAGCTTTGCAACAATAGTCTTTTGTATGTGATGCGCGTCGTGCATTACATTTCAATGACCAGTACACTGGCACAATTGGACGGTCTTACAAATTATTATTATGTACCTACCATAACTTATTATTAAGGCTGTTCATACAGAATGAAATTACGTATAGCTCTATTGATAAATATAAATGAATGGGCATACTAGAACTTTTATCACCTGTTTTTTGTTAAAAATACGTTGTATGTAAATTTTTTTCTATACAATTTTGCGTTTTTAGTATTGAATCTCCGCGAATTATAGTTTTAACGTAGGTTAATGAATGAGAAGTCAGCGGTGGCCTAGTGGTTAAGGGGCCCGCCTCTCGTTGCCGAGGGCGCGGGTTCAAACCTGGCAAGTACAAATGTGATTTTTCGAAGTCATATGCATTTCTGAGAGTATTTAGACATCACTGACATACGGTGAAGGAAAACCTCGTGAGGAAACCTGGACTTATAGTTTCACAATTATAAGTTTGAAATCACCAACCCGTCTTGAGCAAGCGTAGTGATTAATGCTCAAACCTTCTCCATGTGAGATAGAGGCCTTGCTCAGCAGTGGGCTCTGATAGGCCGATGACAATGAATGAGAAATGGGAAAAGACTTTTGTAAAGTATATAGTATATACCTTTGATATAAACATTAATACTATAAACATATTCAAAGTGTTTCGCGTGTCGTTCTTAATTCAATAGAGATATCACAGAAGGATTTGAATGGAGTAGAGTTTAACTGTGGTCAAGTTACTACATTTTGCTCATGGACTGGCTCGACCGGGGACGTACCACTCTCTCACAGAAGATTGGCGTGAAGTAGTCATTAATGACTGCGATTCGTCCTATAAGTGAGAGATTCGATTGCCCTATCATTTTTTTTTATCCTTTTCCTCTTACACTAACAAGTTGGCAACGCATCCGCTACATCCTTTATGTTGCAGATGTCCATGGGCGACTGTGACTACTTTCCGTTTGGTAAACCGTCTGCTTATTTGCGATCTTTCATTTAAGATAGAAATATATAAAGATTGAAAATAATAAAGTAGACATAGTTGGAGCTCTACCAACATTAACCCATTTGGCGCCTCTGTACCCGATTGTGTACATCTAATTAATTGATGGTAGATAGCAAATTTACTAACCTATTTTTGTTTTTCTTGACCCATAATTAAAAATGATAGATTGAACATCAAAAAAAAAAAAATACAATTTATGTGGGTATATTCATAAAGTCTGTCACAGTGAGGAAATGAACTTCGCGATATAATCGTTTATCGAGGTTAGTTCGCTGATACATTATTTTATTGAACTTACATAACCTAAATTTCAGATATATTTATGTTTCTTGTAGTCAACATCCTTATAAGTAAAATCAATTAAAAAAGAGTATTTTACAACAGGTATTTACAAAGAAATTGTACTTGAAACACAACTGTACTCGATTATGTACAGCGGCCGAATCTATATAACGATTGCGCTTATTGTTCTAGTATTTCGTTACCATGAGTTCGAGACATTTTAACGTTTTTAACTGTTACAAAGGATCAGAGTAAATGCTGTTTTGGATGAGAGTGACAGAGAAGGGGATTACGACTGTTATATAGCCAGATCCCCGCATTCTTACAGATGAAGAGGAAGGTGTCGACGAAGACATGGTTACCGCATCTTTGCCGCGGGATGTGCCTGGCAATATTGAGGTTCTTAGAGCTAACAAAGACAACATTCCAAGTGACGATAGTAACGACGAGGAACCATTGGCTGAAAAAGCAAAGAGAAGGCGAAAGCAGCTTCAGCCTGTATGGCGTAAATGTTCCCTTACATAACCTTCTACGACCGAAGAAAGAACTGATGTGCAAAAAGCAGGAGGCAATTAAAGCACAATTCGGAGAACTTAGTCCCGTACAGATGTTTGAATATTTTTGATGAAGTAGGTATAACCCTGATAATTACTTACATAATTGAATATGGTAATCAAAATAGCAGACATAGTTTTCAACTACACTCCATTGATTTGAATAAGTAAATAGAGGTATATTGATACTGACTGGATAGCATAAAGTACCCAGGGAAGGTATGTTGCTGTATGTCAATGTACATGTAATGAAAATATGGGAGGAGGCGAAGAATTATACCAATCGATTGCACTGTATAGGATTGCTGTTCACGAAAAAAGTGGCGGTGGGTTTTGTTTCCCTACATGGTTGATATGGCGATGATATAGTTTATATGGCGATTTCGAACTGATGGCGTTTGCATGTAATGAGTCATAGTGATAAAATGGACCAGCTACGATTTCGATGTTCTGTTGTAAGATATGATTTACGTCAAAAAACAAACCAAAAATCTCGACCATCATCATCAACACTACAAGGTTTAGGCTCAAGATAATGTAGAGCACTATCCGAAAAAGCTTACAAAATCATTGCGATGTGATGTTTGTCACGTAAGAGTTCCTCGGTAATGCATAAAGTGTGTAAAAACATTATGTGTTGAAAACCAACTTTTTGAAAATTTTCACCTATAATAAGCCGTTGTACTCAATTGTGTACACACTTCTCCTGAAAAGCCTAATTTTCTTTTTCACAATATTATTTTTTTTAATGTTTATTTAACCCATGGGCCACATGAAAATTGATGTTTTGTAAAAATACTACTGCTGTTTTAATTTTGGCGGTTAATGGGTTAATAACATAGGTGTGTTTCAGTTTCGACGGAATAATTAAGTGTGTGATATAAGTATGGGTAAATCTTGATGATGTCAGAAGAACGACATTTGGGTGTCTATTTTTATTTTAATGTAAATAAAAAGAGACACCCAAGTATCAAGTTAAACAAATTCTGTAAACACGAAACAATATATTCAGATTTGTTATGGCTTTTTTCAAGAACGCATTTTAAAGATTATAAAAATGAAAAATTATACAATGTTAAAATGAAATTGCAAGTTTTCATTGAATACAAGTTACATAGTATTCCATGAACAAGAGTAAGAGAGCAATTGGAACATATTATAAGCTTATAATAAACGTTGTCAATAGACGACAATTGAATCTGCAACTAAAATATCATTTCGTAATAATCTATGAAAAATAATTTAAAAGTACACTATAATAATATTTTGTTACGAGTGACTTCTTGGTCTGGAATTAATATATATGTGAATTCTATACAAATAACAGACACATAGTTTAATTAACGTTAGTGTGGTTGTTGACTCAAGTGTGCATTACTGGATACGTGAAGAGGGACTCGGAATAGTAACGCACTGCGAGAGCACTTCATGTGGACGAAATTGTTTGATTAACGATATTTAATAACTAATTTATATGATAAACGCTAATATTTTTGTTATTATTCGGTTTAAAAGACTGGTTAACTTCGGTGTATGTAAGAAGATTCACTAAAATATAGGTAGTCTTACGAGATCTAAGACTTTCGCGTCTATTCATTTAAATGAAACTAATATTATTCGGATTACTACGCGTTATTTTAATAATTAAAACTACATACTCCCGACCTCTCGGTTACTTTTCAGCAACCCTGATCACGGGAATTAAAAATCAATATTTTAACTCAAAAGTATCTCCCTTCGTGTGTAGTATGGCGATAATCGATGTATTTTTACTCGTAGTAAGGGTTTTAGAACAAAGTTGATAAATAACCGTATAAAAAATAAATAAATAAGAGCTTTCTTCTAATTTTATTAAGCTACTATTTTATCGTATATAAAACCTCATTACAATAACCTTTAAATTATAGTAGGTATATAATATATTTATAGCTGTAAAAAGTTACGAATAATACTATAATATATGAATTGGGTGACCAATCACGAGTAGGCATTACTGTTGTATACCTTTTAAACACGCAATATTAGGGAAGTTACAAACAACGTTGACATTAGCTGAATACTAAATCCATTACTATTATAGCAACAAAAAAAACATTGCTGCTATTTTTTCATGTATGATTCTTCATACATACTGAATCTATGGAAGCTTGTACCAATGTCAACTTAATTTTATTTAAGACTGATGTCATTTTCTTTACATCAAAAGACTGATTATGTTGAGAGCATGTGACATAAGTGTGGCTACTTATTACGTAGGTCGACCACAGAGGTTGAGGTTTGACCAGACCACAGAAGTGTCTGTTACCTTGTATTTTCAATGTTAATAATAGTGTAGATATTTATAAACAAACGACATTTGTTTAATAATTATATATGTACCTTATATAATTGTTATTTCTATATAAAGCTTAATAAGAAAACAGTGCAAAGATCAGTTTTTTAAATAGCAGTGATTGAAAGGATTATCAATTTGAATTATTGACGTATGTGTAAACGTAGACTATACTTTAGTCATATGTATCTTTCTATGTTTTTTTTATTGAAATTAGATAAAACATATATGTATATAGATTCTTCTTCTACCTGGCAATTTCCCAGCTTTTAGCCAGGGTCTGCCTTACATGTTGTGTATAGTTTCGGCTAATTGTTTTTACGAACGGCCGCCTGCCTAACATCAACCCTCTTTGGAAATGCATTAATTAGTGATGTCTAAATACTCTTAGAAAGTACATATGACTCGGAAGAATCACATTGGTACTTGCCAGGGCCAGGATAGAACCCGCACCCTCGAGCTTGAGAGGCGTGCCTTTTAACCACTAGGCCACCGCTGACTATTCAAGTTAATTATAGGTATATTATAACTGTTACTACTAGTCTGAATGTATCTATTCCCAGTAGATAATCACACGTAGATACTTTAAGTATTAAGTCTGAACTAAATAAATAAATTCTATAGTTATTTTACGTGTTAAATCAGCTAGGACATTTTTCAAGGGTTTTCATTGAGATAAGTTTATCCATTTAAATGTATTATTATGAGATTTGAGAGATATAAAGAATCACTTTAAGGTAACCTAACGTGGGATTGGATGCTGGTTCCGAAGGTTATCTTATACCTCAATCAGTTCCACCCACGGAGACGGCTTTTTCTTCATCAGGGTCGTTTTTGGCATAGAAACGACCTTGAGACCACAAAAGCCATTTATCTATAATTAATTTCTGTCTTGACTGTACATTGGTAAATCGTACGATCAAAATTCGATTAGTATATTAAAAAGAAAAAATCTTATTTAATTTTTATATTAGCTATCTGTCAGCTAAATTTGGCATAAACGGACAAACAATTTTACTTTGATATTTGCATACCGTAGAAATCAAGATGCATTAACTTATTACATTCTCTTCATATCATAAAACAGATACAGTTATTAATATATTTGTATATATTGAGAAAAAATTTCAAATAAATTAATATAATATCTTTAATTATCTTTGAGTGCCTAATCAGAGAGAGACGTAATGTAAAGACGATGGTATTTATGTATTCCTACTATAGAGTTTTCAGAGATTATACAGTTTTACAGATTACATACCCATGTAGGTACTTATGTTTATTTCAAATATATTAATACGTATAGATGTTTGTTACATGAAACTCCTAAACTATTTTAACCCATAATCGAATAAGATTTTAAAACATACTTTTCTTCTTCTACCTGGCAATTCCTCAGCTTTAGCCGGGATCTACCTTACATGTTGTGAATAGTTTTGGCTATGTGTTTTTACGACGGGCCGCCTGCCTGACATCAACCCTCTTTGGGAATACATTAATCAGTGATGTCTAAATATTCTTAGAAAGTACATATGACTCGGAAAAATCACATTGATACTTGCCAGGACCAGGATCGAACCTGCGCCCTCGTGCATGAGAGGCAGGCCTTTTAACCACTAGGCCAACACTGATTTAATTAAAGAAAACTTTTCAAAACATGCATTTATTACGTAATATCTTTTTGACCTAACTTATAAGAGTTATTTTGTAATATTTATATTTGAACTTATATTTTGATGAAATAAACCAGTTTAAACAAGTTATCTACCCTGTCTTTGCTTGGTTTTAAGTGATTTTTTTTAGGTTAATGTTCCTTCGTGCGCTTATCGTATTGTGAAAGGTCCATTGAGGTTATAACGTAAACATAACTTAATATCAACAGGTTGCAACTGGTACTATGGACCCAAAGGCCAAGTTATGTCATAGTAATTCTGTTTGGTCGTATAATATTTTTGTCATTTTTTAGTAATTATATCGTATTTTTTTAGTAATTATATCGTTACATACTATAGTAGCCATTCAATGAATTTATTTATTGTATTGGAATATTAATTCTGGTACGAAAAATATTCTTCATTGTAGTGTAGCTTTACTATTTAAAAGGATTTATCTGTGTTTTTGCCTGTAATTTTTATGAAATTCTCAGAAATTTAAACTTTCATTTAATATCAACGGTATTTTGAGAGAGAAAAATTGCAATTACTTTTTATTAACGATTTTATTTATCCTAAAATTTGAAAGTAAATATAAAAATTTTTGTGTCTTTTTTGATATAGTTATTTCGTGATTCTCCTGTACTATATTTAGTAGGTGTTGAATGTAACCTGAATTGAAACTATTTGTCATATTATCGATCGGCTGAAACTAGGGCGCGGATGGCATTTCACTATTGTACCGATATTGGGGTGTCCTCGCCACGCTATTTAATTGACCTATTTCAGATACACAAGATAATAGCATATTATTCATACCAATCTATAAAATTATAATAATTTCGCTATTTGGAAAACAATTCCAACGTTTTATTCTTTTATATCAACTCTTTTTTGGGTATAATTCCAGTGAATAAAAATATTATAGATTAAAAATAATATTTGGTCATAAACCATACAGCCGATATCAGAAAAGAGGTTTAAAAAAAGAGTTTAGTTTTAACGGAAACGGTGCCGTTGAAATCAACGACCGAAACGGCAAATGACCGAGGTCAAGGTTCAGTCCTGTGTAAGACACACGAGACGATACTGTCCCTCTCACACAGATATAGAAATATGTGGGAAAGAAGAAGATGGAGTGTACAGATTGCGAAAATACGACGGTTGGCCAGTTCAAAAAAACATACTGTGAATCATTGAAAATGAATTTACTTCAATAATTCAAACGCAATTAAAATTATAAATAATTGTAACTAAACTTTCAAGTTACTTAAATAAATTTAAATAATGTGGTCAGTATATATTAACCGATTTTTAAATAAAAATAAAATTGGATTTTAGCTATTTACAAAGGTATAATAAAGTTGGTGAATATTATGTCATTATACAAATAAACATAACAAATAGTCATGTTTGTTATGTTTATTAATTTGTTAATAATAGTGTAAGATTGTGTTGTATTCTTTATATTACTTAAGGAAGGAAATTTAATACATTTATTATAATTTCAAATGAGTCATAGAGGCTATATTTGTGACCCTTGGAAGACTATGCAATAAATTTTGTTTTTAAGTTTTGATAATAGTTAATAATAATTATTAATATAAATAAAATAATTATTGATACTCAATTATTATCATTCCTATTTAAGTGGTAATTATTTTTCTTCATTCATTACCTCTTTATTTATAATTATTTAATATATTATAGGAATGGCATTAAAGATTTATTTATTTAGTTTAAACGGTTCCGGACGCCAAAACATCTATTTAAATTACTTTTCTTCACTTTGTTATGTATATAATATACTTTTAACAATAAATTTAAGCAAATAATGTTTTATAAATACTATTTATTTACCTGCATCTGCAGAAGTCTAGATCCACCGTTCCTCTCCATTTTATTATCAGATCACTCAATGGAAGACACGTTAATAATGATATAGTTTCAGTTTAACAATATTACACGCGATTTATCAAACATTAAGCACATAATTCATAAAATTTGACACGACATTTTGACATATAAATATATTTTTTAAATTGTAAGCGCACAGCCGTTACGAGCGCGATGTTGTAATGATTTAACAAGCCACTAAGCACTAGCAGCGCCACCATGACGCGCTGTCGTCTTGGATAACAAGATGGCGACACCGGCAACGGTGCATCGTAATCCGCTCTATAAACATGCATAATACATATTTAATAACTTGAATAACTTAAACGTCAAGGTTATTCAGAAATATAATAGTATTTCAATTTTATCTAGAATATATTGTTTACTTTAAAATAAGCCTCGAAAATATACTAAACAAAAATAAATATAGGTTTCGTCATGAAAAAAAATATAAGCAATAAAACTAAGAAAGCTTACCATATAAAAGGAGAAATTCAAATATACCTATATTAAAATGAATATGAGTCGTTAAATGCATTGTTTACAATGCGCATTTCTACTGCAGAGATGCTGCGTCATTTCAATCTGCATCCCGTCTGCATCTATGCCATACATACAGTCAGTGAATTACATTTTTAATTCAATTGAAACTAGCATAGCTTTTTTTATTCGTCAGAGGTACTTACTCGTTAAAAAGTTTGCCATGAAAGGAATTGTTTGAGTCCATATTTGAACTTTGTATCTTCTGCAAAATATTTTAACGTGTTCATTTAAGTAGATTTTAAATATGATTGGCAATTTTAATTAATTTATTATTCTAGTATTTCAATATTAATGGCTTTATTTAAATTGACAACGAAAAGAATTATGAATAATACCAAATCTTTTTCTGTTCACTTTTGCAAAAATATATGTATAAATATATATGTAAAAAAAATACCGGATGTAATTATTATTATTGATTGCTACAAAGCTGAAGCCATCATATTTGGTTAGTTTACATTTTTAAAACAAATAAAATTTTCTTTCATGTTGCTCTAAGATTAATAAAAAGGTATATGTATCTCTATAAATCTTTGCTTGTAATTTCCATTTATTTTTATTTCAAAAGTGGAAAAAGAGCAGACGGTCTATCTGGTGGAAAGTAGTCACCGTCACCCTATGTACATCTGCAACATAAGGGATGTTGCGGATGCGTTGCCTACATTTATTGTGGGAGAGAGAGAGGAGAATGCAAGAAGGCAACCGTCTCTCTCACTCATCGGATGAAACGCAGCCATTAAAGGCTATTTCACGCCGATCTTCTGTGAGAGGGTGGTACTTCCATGGTCGATCCAGCGCATGTTGGAGCTATAATTACTAGCCAGGCTCTACCAAATACAATGCAATGTAAAAGGTATATACACATAAACATACGTTGCTATTGACATTTTTAAAATTTTTGTCTCTGTTTGTTCTGGCTAGCTTCTGCAACACCTGACTCGTGAGACGTAACTTAGGCTACGTTTTAGCTGATTTTAAAAAGGGGAAGTTCTTAATTCGAGTAAGTGTTTGTAGAGCTGTTACTCATACATTTCAAGTCTATTTTTTTATCGGAAAAGCATCTGTTACAAGTGACGCCATCCCTGCCGTACTAATATACTATAGAATTATTTTTATGACTGATGATAATATAATTAAGAATAAAATAATGTATCTGCGAATTGCCGGGATAAAATTGTTGGAATCTGGTACTAAACTTAAGGTATATAATAAAAATATAAAAAGCCATTAATTATATTGAAACCAATATTTGTTATTGTTTATAATTAATTACAATACTGAACCTACATATGTTAATTTTGTGATGGCAACATTTGGGTATCAACTTATATTTGAAGGCTAAAAAGGATTCGTATCCAGAGCCGTAAAAACATTTACAAAAATATAATAAAAAACTTATATTTGACAGCTATAGATACTGGCTTAAGCCATTTGTAGGAAATTATTAAAATAAACGAAGAATATTAAGAATTAGGACTGACACTGTACCTCGAACACATTATCCTAAAGTTATATCCATTTGAACCACGTCAGCTAGAGGGAACTTTGAGAAATCTAATGAAACCCCATATTTATGATAATACCTATCTAAAATAGGTGTAAATATGTGAACAAAGCCGCAGGCAAAGCGAGTTTTGAATAATATTAGTCCTAGTACAATTGTATGTATGTGTGTTATCAGTGGTGGCCTTCTGGTTAACAGGCCCGCCTCTCATGCATGAGGGCGCGGGTTCGATCCGAGCAAGATCCTACCAATGTGATTTTTCTGAGTCATATGTACTTTCTAAGAGTATTTAGACATCACTGACTAATGCTGATTCCCAAAGAGGGTTGATGTCAGGTAGGCGGCCGGTCGTAAAAACAAATAGCCAAAACTATTCACAACATGTAAGGCAGACCTTGGCTAAAGTTGGGAAAAATTGCCAGGTACCAGAAAACAATTGTATGTTTTATTGAATAAAGTAAAAATTACGTAACTGAAATAGATGAAATTTTGTACCTACGTGTATTTTAGTCACTGTTGGCACATAAATTGCTATCCCATGGGTCCTGAGGGATCGGAAAGAATGTCCTTGCGAGTTATTCATGAGCTAAAGGGTTTGAACAAAAAAACAACATTACCATACAGGTTTATTATATAAAAGTTACATACAAACATCCAGAACTACTAACGAGGAATCTACGTTCCCGTTACAATGCGTCCACTGCGAATTAATATATATTTATTAAAATGAACACCAAACATATACAATACAGCCAATAATATATAAAAAACACAAACTATCTATTAATATTATTTATATTGCAATAAAAATGGTATTAAAACAATAAAGTAGAGAATATATATACTTGATTCACGTAAAAATATATTATTAATATATTAACTGGACTATGTTAGATCGTAAAATAAGAAAACATTGATTGGGAACACTAGCTGTAACAAACAAATACATATTATACTTAATTAACAATTAAATAAATATAAAGAAAAAGAAACAATAAAATAGATTCAAACGTGCGCAATACAAAAATATTTTAAGTGACGAAACCAGCGTCAACCGTTAGTGTTACTATATTACAAATATTTAGTAAAAAATTTATAAAAACTCATACAACATTTGTACACAAAGAAAAACATAAAATGTATATTACATATATTATAGACAACACATTTATGAGAAACATCGAAATAGCGTTAAGATATATGTATAATATTCTATTTAATTTATAATTTGCTTCTACAACTACATTGCATCGCAGGATTTTAGACACCGAATTTCTATTGAACTTATTTAGATCGGAGATTCCAATGGCAGTAAAAAAACAAGTTATTATTAATAAATGCTATGTAACTTTTGTATTTTAATTATTAACAAACGTCGCTTCTCAGACGAAGATTATTATATCAGTTGAAGGAATAATCATCGTAATTTCTTGATATTTAACACAAAACATTAAATAACATGTAGCCATGAAGGTGCTGATGAAATTTTGCTTTTTAAGAAGCCTCTTCTCTATTATCTATGTCTCTTAGGTCTCCTTTGAATTTGGCAACGAAAATACGAGCAAGAAGTCAATCAAAATGAACTTACTCATCACTCTATCTTTCTTATAAGTTTTAACGAAGTTTTTCGGATATAAAGTCCTGCGATGCAAATTCCGCAGGGCCAGGATAACGAGGTACCACGCCTAGGGTTCACACAACACAAGTATAGGTACATAACGTTAGGCAGTCTTTGGGTAGGTCGGAAGATTTCACAGCGACTAGGTACAATTATATATTCGACAATACCCCAACTAACTATTCCGATTGAGACATCTCATACAGAAACCACGTCTCCATAACATTTATAAGGGACAGTATAGTTTCAAGCTTAAATATTAGCTTTTATATATGTAACGGGTGTCCCATCTAGCGTTTCGAATTTGAACTAACGATAATTTGACATTGGAGACGTCAACTGTCATCGGAGAAGTGTCACATATTTAGTAATAAGTCTGACATTTACGAAATGGGTCGCTATTCGCTTGAGGAAAGCTGGGAAATATTAAAAAATTATTTCCAAAGTGGTGAATCGCCAACGCAAACTGTGCGAAATTTGAAAAAAATATTTGCCAAAAAAGATTTGCCATCGGAGGCATATGTGCGGCAATTTGTGAATCGTGTGCGCGAAACTGGATCACTGTTGGATAAAACAACACGTAAACGTCCATTTCCAGCAAGGTCAACCGAAAACATCGCTGCGGTGGAACAAAGTGTTCGTGAACGGCCATCCACATCGATTCGTCATCGAGCGCAAGAGTTGCACCTTTCTCGGTCAACTACGCACCGAATTTTGCGCAAAGATCTTGCCCTGAAGCCATATAAAGTTCAGTTGGCCCAACAGCTGAAGCCAATTGATCATCCGAAACGTCTACGGTTCGCAAATTGGGCGGAAGATCGTTTCGCCGAAGATGGTGAGTTTTATCGAAAAATCATCTTTTCCGACGAGGCTCATTTTCACCTCGGCGGTTATGTAAATAAACAAAACTGCCGTATATGGGGCACAGAAAACCCGCACGTCGTTGAGGAGAAACCGATACATCCACAACGAGTGACTGTTTGGTGCGGATTTTGGTCCGGCGGCATCATCGGCCCATTTTTTTTTTGAAAATGATGAAGGAGCCGCCGTAACCGTCAACGGCGAGCGCTACCGCGCTATGTTAACTGATTGGTTTTTCGGTCAAATGGAAGAGTATGATTTGGACGATATTTGGTTTCAACAGGACGGGGCTACGTGCCATACAGCCCATGCTACGGTCGATGTTTTGCGCCCAATCTTCGAAAATCGCATAATCAGCAAAAATGGTGATGTGAATTGGCCTCCAAGAAGCTGCGATTTAACACCATTGGATTATTACCTTTGGGGAGCGGTCAAAGACGTTTGTTACGCCAACAAGCCAAGCACGATTGATGACTTGAAACATGAAATTGAAGTTGCCATTGCTGCCATAAGGCCGGAAACAATTGAAAATGTACTGAAAAATTGGACTGATCGAATAGGGTACTGCCAAGTAAGCTGTGGTGGACATTTGACCGAGATAATTTTTCACAAATAATGTCATGAATTATGCTTTCAAATAAATGTTTGATCATTGAAATCTATCGAGTCGTTCTTTTTTTATAGCCTTTTTAAATTCGAAATTTTCCGTGAGACACCCTATATAATGTTCTATTCAGTTTCTTCTCTTCCTCATATTTTTCAATACTGCCCGTTGTAAACGCTTTACTTACTCCATTACACTTTTCTGCTGCCTCGCTGCCATTAGTGGGTATTTAGAAAATAATTTTCTACCGACCACATACTACATACTAACACCGAGTTTAACTTACCTATCCACAATACTGTGGGTCATAATAATTTCATTGTTATTGGTGTCATGGGACAAAGCGAATTTGACTTACAGCTAAAACTGAACGCAATATTATTTTTTTTTATTGATTAGAACAATTGTTTTGTGCGACGTCAGATCCACGCGTAGAATACAAATATATGCAATATTGGCATAATATTACCCTGTATTCGTACACTAAAATTATTCAAAAATTTTTAAAATTTCATTGGAAAAATTATAGGGTTAAATTGATAAGGTTATAAAAAACCGGTAAATGCTATTTGTAAAAATGAAGCAAGGACAAACTTAATTAATATAATAAATTGGGAGATGTTACATCCGACAGTCCTACATCAGTGCTTTAAAGTCTATTTCTAAATTTATTGAACTTCGTCTACGTGTTATAGGCCGTAGATAGAATAAGAGAGTCTAAACTTTAATTCTACACACATCTTTCTATATGACAAACACAGTTACGTCTAGAGAACATGCAACTAGTGAAGAGTTTTAAACTCCTAGAAATGTCAATTCAAGATTCAGAACACTTCGAATTATTGTTTCATAATAGACACAACAGTTATATAATAATTTTACTGTTGGGCATCATTTGGCACAAACATCGTGACCAGCACAAGATCAACACCAGGCTTGAGCAATAACATCGTGGAAATTAAATGTAAACAACAATATACATTGAATCAAATATGCAATTTGGAACAAAATATAATTGCGTTATCGCCCGTAAAACAAGTCATGTTGGAATGACAATTACATCATGAAGTCACCGCAGTCGACTCCGAAGTCCCAGTCGTCGGAGGTTGTGGCAGTGTCATCGTATTCGGCCAGGGCCTGTTCGTAGGCTGAGGCTTCATAGGCTGTGACTCCATCCAGCATGGAGCAGGCCTGGGAGACATTCGTGTGATGCATGATGGGCATCGCGTGAAGAGCGAAGTCGTCACCCTCTTGAGACCATGTTAATCCTGGAAAAATATATTTGGTTATTACTTTCTAAGATTGTACTCATATGATTGTGATGAATTGAGTACTTACTGCCACTCCAAGCTCCATTGGGCAGCGTGACCCATCCCCATCCCTGACCCCAAGCTAGCTCGTGATCCAGTTGCCCAGCCAGTGGTACTTGTCGCTTAATGACTGCCACCAGGCCGCGCCCGTCCAACGCCCCTACAGCGTTGCGAGATGAACGGGAGTACATATCCGCTGATGTTGTAGCTGGAAATATAAATGTTATTGTAGATTAAAAACAATAGAATGTACAAATAAAGAAAAATAACTTGTTTGGTATGTAGGATTATCTTCGCTATGTTGGTCATAGAACTTTATTTCTAAGAACTCATCAATGTGCGGATGGAAATTATTGGTTCAAATATTATTGTGGTTTATATCAAATCGGCAGAAACAAGTTGAGTTTTCTAATATTCTTTTAATAATTAACTTATTATTTTATTCAATTTAGTAGACACATTTTTTTCGTTGATAGTATAAAATGTATCAACGACGTTATTGTTTTAGTTATAAGAATAATGAAATCTTTTATCTGACTGATTCGAATAAAACATTTTCAATATAGGCAAAATCTCCGAAATAAATAATACATATCTAGGAATTACTTTTGTGAGTGAAAGGGGAAAATCCTCAGCTAGACTATAAGATAATAAATGGAGCCATCTGGTAGTTTGTTGTCTGATGCCGGCGTGTGGAGAATCAGAAGATTAACATGTGACAGATGAGATTTTCGTCTTTACGACGTTACTGGACCTTATTAGAAATAAATTCTAAAACAACGAACTCTTATACTTCAGTATTATTTCAATAGAAATAGAGTTTCAATAATGATAGTTACATAGTTTGTATTGGATTGTGTTCTGTCAAAACCTACGTGTACTAAGTACGTATTTTTTAGATATCTTATGTGAATATCGACTAAAACTTCAAGGGTTCCACAATTATCAATTGTGCAGAAGTCCAATCGTAGATAAAATAGTAGTAATCGCTTTCAAACTATTACGAGTTGACAATATAAAGAGACAATTGAATGTAGCTGTTTTATATAGGGCCGAAACAATTCAGCGGAGTTAAACATTAATTACTGCTGTGCTACTTTAAAAGTAGCGTTGTAACTGAACTGTTTTAAAATGTAATACTTCTGAAATAAGCTTTTATATTATAGTAGAATTCTTTTAAATTTTATAATATATTCTGACATTTTCAACAACTAATTATTGATTTCTAGGCATTTTGAAAAGTGTTTCGATAACATAATAAAGTGTTTTGAATTTTAAATACACAAAATAAAGATACGTTTAAGTCGTTACAAATTATTCTATATACTCCTTTATATTTCCAAAACGGGTGACATTTCCTCAGCCACGTGTACGAGCAAATGAGATTATTTCCTTCGCCTATTAATGTTGTAAATGCTGGTTGATGTCCGACAGAATACAATTTGCAATTTACAATTCCATTGTCTTGAAGACGTTTGAAATGACAGAGAAAGAGATAGAAAACAAATGCGAATTAACTTTATAATGTTACTCAATATATGTACTCTAAAATAAATGAATAAAGGTACTTTAGTTTATGAAAAATATTACGTAAAACTTTTCAAATTACACGAACTTTCAACTAAATTAAATTAAATTCCTTAACATTGTAGAAGATGTAAGAGAAACTTCCCCATTACGAGTTACAAACTGTATTGACTAGACTTTGTACAACGGACACGACACTCGTTATTCACGAGACTTAGCGAACTTTGAAAGGTTGTCTAAAAGCGTTTGTTACAAGCATTTCGTACAATTTATATTAATTTATTTAATCAATCCTATGAATTAGTTCAGAAAATATGGCTTAAATCATTTTGAAAACAGATATAAATAATAGTTATGTTTAAATTTTTATTTGTCTGTTTTTCTGTTCGTTGCGTTTAATCTCTGAATTAGCATAGGCAATAAATGCCACTTTTATATTAGAAATTTTACTTTTTTTTATTAAGGTAGACAAAAAGAATACATTTAAATGAAACTAATATTATTCGGATATACTACGCGGTTTATTTTTTATGAAAAAATTACTTACTCCCGACGTTTCTGCTACATTTCAATTGTGATCACAGGCAGACGAGATGTGAATGTTTGTCAGTTGGTCTTGTTAATTATCATATGATCATATTACAAAAATAAAGCAGGATTGGTATAATCCGAAAAATATTAGTTTATACATATATGTATTTTAAAAATGAAACAAAATCAAGTTATATTTATTTACAAACAGTAGTACCTTCAACTTAACGACACAAGTGTAATGTAAGGCGAGTTCACAAAAGTATATAGCTTTAATTAATGTACATAACTATCTCGTTACATGATCCAGTAGGAGCTCGTTATCCCGGACAGTAATTGACGAGACCACAGAGCAGTGTCGTTAAAGACATTACATTAAAACGAATATATATTTTTTATTTAATATATTTTGATTACCATACAAATTGAATGTAATGATTTAGATTCTCGCGGGTTTTATTCATTTAAATGAAACTAATATTTTTCGGATTATACCTACTACGAGAGTATATTTTCGTAAACATCACGGTTGCTGAAAAGTAGCCGAAACGTCGGGAGTATATAGTTTTTTACGAAAAGTCGCCTAATATAATCCCAAAAATATAAGTTTCATTTAAATGAAATTGAATGTATTGAAGCATCATATATTTTAAAATTACAATGCTAAACTGTTTATAAATTAAATTTTTCAAATAGTAAAAGAAGGAAACCTAACAACTAGACAAAAATCACTAAAACAATGGAATAGGATGACAAAGCTACGGAATTTCAAATATCCTCTGGGAGCGCGCATATCATTTCCTTTCTAGCTTGTAAAACTGGCTTTTGTTCAAGAAAACGAAGTGTTTATTTTGTGGTAACTCTTCAAATCGTTATATTAATACTTTTATTATATCCTCTAAAATCTGAATAGACGAATTTACAGATATTTTTTTAAAGCAAGTTTCAATTTTAATCGTTTAAGGAAAGCAATTCCAAGCTTAAATTTTTCATCAATATGGTATTAATAATCAAATTAAGTATTGTTTCTGTATATAAAGCGAAAAAAAATTAATATATTTATTCTGTATTATATGCATTAGTAGTCACAGTAAGGGATAGTTTATGTTTCAGATTATGTACCATTCTTCATATTATTTATTAATTAAGTACCTGATTGAAATAAGTGTCATTTAATTTTTATATATAAAACATTACTTACTTACTATAGGAGAAATTTTCTCAGTAGTGTAGTTATTAATACATACTTTTAAATGGATTTATCATGTAGGTTATATGTATAAATATATACTTATATATGTTTCCAACAGTATTTGTGAGTATTTATGTTGGTACATAATGTATTTTCAATAATTCAATATGTCCTAGGCTTATTAATTTATTAAAGCCAAAATAGTTTTGTAAGCCATAACATTTTATACTATTCTTATTATAAGATAGGAATTAAGAAGTGAATCAAACAAGTCAAGGATGAATCATTATAGAGTATGAACACTAATGTCATGTAGATTTATTTAATATCCAGTCATTATTCGCAAGGCGGTGGTCATCTGGGCAAGTTTAATCTTTCTAGCAACCTCAAACGGCTTTATCTAATAAGATCATTAAGGGGAAGTTTCTGTGATGATCCCCGTTATAATTAAGGTTCAGGAGTTATCTGCCTTACATGCATTAATTCTGATTATCAAGTTATGAATAATTTCGGGCTTGTGAATAAATTTTGTCGTTTAATTAAGGTTATACGTACCTGACTGTTAGTATACTTGGAGTTTCTACTCCGTGAGATTGATGTATATGTGTATGTATGTGTTAATTATGTTAATGTAACAACTGAAGCTATCTTGAGTTGATTTGTTTGTTTGAAAATAAATGAATATTATTTTAATTGTTTTATGTAAGAAAAGGAAGTTATCTGGGATTTGTTTCGTTAAGAAGAGTCGGTAAGCAATTGAGTGTACATTTGGTTATCTAATAATAATTATTGATTTTATTTAAGACTATTCTAGCCAGTTAGTTTCAATGTTATTAATAAATATAGTTTTATATAGATACGGATTCAAATATGTATTTAAATAGTCCACAAACACTAAAGATTAGTTAAGTTTATAGTGTTAATAATAAATACTATGACGTTTTCTTATTATTTAATGAGATACGTAAATCGCTCGGTATGGAGTGTGGTGAGAAATTGTGTTAAGCCTACTGAAGTAATTAAAGGGCCCATAGAATATATGTAATAACAAAGACTGGTTTTAAAGTATATCCTTTTTGATAATATACAATCTTCTTCCTGGCAATTTGCCAGCTTTAGCCAGGGTCTGCGTTACAGGTTGTGAATAGTTTTGGCTAACTGTTTTTACGACCGGCCGCCTGCCTGACATCAACCCTCTTTTGGGAATGCATTAATCGGTGAGGTCTAAATGCTCCTAGAAAGTACATATGACTCGGAAAAATCACATTGATACGTGCCAGGATCGAACCCGCGCCCTCATGCATGAGATGCGGGCCTTTTAACAATTAGGTCACCACTACACCACTGACTTTGATAATATACAATGTTTTTATAAAAGATTATACCCTTGCTACGATCTCCATCGACATGTTGAATACAAAATTGACATTTTAAAATGTATAGTTCCAATTTTAGCATATTATATTAAAGAAAATGTATAGTTTTAGCCTTGAGGGTATTATATTTTCTTCTAATATTTTGTCATTGTTGATCTTACTTATGGTGAAGCCTTTAGTGTGTTGGAGTACTTACGCCTGACCCTGACAGTGGGTCGTTTGAAGGCTGTGCGGAGGTACGGCATCGACATCACCAGTTCGATGTGAGGAGGTGGTGGTAGCTGAAAGATATTTACACAGGTTAAGTATACCACAGAGGCTACAACAGCTTAACAGATTAATGTTTAATTTCGACTCATTATTGGGTTAAATTTAATTTTATTTAATGTGATTCACTTACTGTTTTTGATATAGCGCTCATCCATTCCCTTTGTAAGCGATGTATAAAATTTAAGTAAAATATTAGTATGTATTAATGAATTTTGTACTTTTATGTTTACCTAAGAACTATGCTATACAGTATTTTTATTAGGTGTTTAGAAAACCTGTATATAAAATTTTAGAATATCATAAATTCCGAAGTAAATAAAATTATAGCCTTGTGTACCTACTATTATTACAAGTTATAATTGTTATTAATAATTTGAGTTAAAATTGCGTGTTTATAAATAATGAGCTATATTTTACACCAAATATTCATAAAAAAATACTTTAACAATGTTTATTATGATTTTTAATATAATAAATATAAAAAAACAAGTCTATCTACAAACTTATACGTAACTGATAACGCATTTTATTAAAATTGTGGTAAATCAAACAATGTGTTACTTCCAGGTAAATATTTTCCATTGATAACGATAATATATATGATTTTGATTAAACCGATAGAATATTGAATAAATTATAAATAGTTGAATCTTTTAAAACCTCTGTGTTTAAATTCTACGGAGGGTAGTCTACTTGTCTGCTTGATTTCCGTAATGGTCGTCCGAAGACGTCTCTAGATTCAATAAATTCGGAATGCTCTTTCATTTCCGCCCCATTTTCGAGATTCGAGACTTTTAAAATTAATATATTATGTAATATATACGATGGAGCTAATAATTACTGTGTTTTTATTTAATTCTCGACCCCATGTATCCGTGGTATTCTAGCATCAAAAATATTTTTAATAATTATCGTAACTTTAATATTAATACAATTGTAACATAATTCATATAAAAACATTATCAACAAGTGAGAAAAATTGAATTAAATTGGGACGTTGGTCAAAACATTTTTTTTTGAGTTGACCATTCTTTAAATCAATAATTTGTGTACGTAAACCTTTATAGCGCAGCTAATTGAAAAGTTTCTTGCCAAATTTATATCTGAATAGCCTTACAGTAAATTTTTCTTGTACATTATAATCTGGTTGTTTTAAAATACAAATGAAAATTAATGAAAATATGGCCAAGAAAGAAAATAAAAAAGCTGTATATTCCATATAATATTACTTTATATACTTTTTTGAGCTCTTAAACATTGTATATGAATTTTATTCGTGTTATATTTTATTGTTGGAACCCATTTCAAACAGACGTATCTCTAATAAATGCGACCCATAAAGTTATAACTTGTAACAGCTTTTATCACGAGAGTGTTTTATGAGTGGACCTTATAAGTACACTGACGCAACGATACATAGTCTATAAATAAAGTATATAAATCATTTTACAGTATATTTTTCATATATTGAAAGTATAAATAATATGGTATTTGACTTTTATGCGAAATCACTTTAATAATAAAAGTGATTAAGATTTTTTTTTTAATTAACTTCATAACTTTCTACAACATTATTAGTAGACTAGATTATCTTTTCCTGTGGAATTTTTTCAGACTAGATTTTTTAAAACGTATTTTTACATATTAAAATGAATTTCTTGTAGAGTAGCATTAGCTCCAATTTGAATAAGAACAATGAATCTATGAATTCAATATATTTTTTCACTTATTTGTTTTTGAAAATTTTTGGGACCGATAATAATTTTAGGTTCTATTTCGATTGTGGCTAATGTAGTCATATTCATATTATGTATAATTTAAACGCTATAACAAAATATTTCACGATTCCAATGCGTATGAATCAATAGCATAAAAATATATACTTTATTTACCAATACTTTTTCTAAATATCTTTTTCGAAAATAAAGTACCGAATAGAGTTCTCAGCAATTAAATTAATAGTAGCAGTATTATCATAACGATACAAAAATTCTAGAGGCTTACGTTTGGTATTAATACAATAAGACTTAGTATTGCGATACTGCAGATATGTAATCAATGGAATTATAGGTATATTACGTCTTTTTCCTGTTCAAATGCTTTCTACTTAATTAATCTTTACCCGCCCGATAGACCCTGAATTTGACAAAATTGTCGTGAGAAGTAGCGAGTTCTTGGCATTCATGTAGAAGAAATGAATTCATGAGTGGAACGAAAAACGTTCAGGCAAGTGGAACAGCGAGTGAATCCATGGATTTTGTGAGCGAGAAGGTAAAGTCTAACATGTATAGTGATGATGATAATTTGGTAAGTAAATCCTGTAAATAAAAGTTAACTCTTTTTCTTTGATCGATTAGTAGACATATTCGGAAGTAGATTTTATTCAGATAACCATATTCTTCTTCAGTTTAAAAAGAAATGTACCTTTGTAACAATAAAACTGAAAATTCTTTGCATACCATTGAGCCGGTGAACCGTGAAACAATATCAAATAAAATATGGCACAAATTTAATTACAAAATGCAGGTTCCATTGAGAAAATTCCAGCTACGAGTACATAAAATGTTCATTATTTCTTAAAATTATTTACAGTACGTCACAATCTCGGGTATTTCGCATTCTAACAATGTTAAAGTTTCATGTTATTTATCGTTCCCGTCGAGCGTTGAAACCGCCCAATTTGTCAGCGCCCTTAATTTTATACCGTCCGAACGCCCCGTCACTAGAAAGCCTGACAGTGGTAACACCGACTGATATAGTGTTTGAAAAAATAATAGATTAATATAAAGGAGGAAAAATCTTTAAAAGACATATAAAAAGAATTTATCATGAGTAAAAATAAAAATCATTGGTAAATTTAATTTTTAAAAGGGTTATGTAAAATTTATATCAAATTAGTCTTTAAGTATTTTTTCTTAATACCATAATGAAATAAATATCAATATTATAGTATAGATTTTTTTAAAGTAAATAGTCAGTTTAGATTTCATATAACTTAGTTGTATGGATAGAATTTTAATTATATTATGTCTTTATTTTAATTTATTACTAATAAGAGGACTAAAAAAGGTATGTCCATTCATAACGTATTCAATATTGAGTAAAAATATATGCGTGGAGAACACACCAATAGACATTTTTCCTTACATTTCAGTTCGCTTGTTGTGGGCAACATTTATTTATTACCTAATTTGTCTTAATCTTGAATACAACGGAAGATAGTACATTATGTAAGTAAAGTAACACACCCACGTTAAATAATATTAATGCAATAACATGAAACGAAACTGATATTTGTAATATATTACATAATAAGGGTACCAGGTCCCGAACCCGTTCAATGATGGATTGCTTTTCCTTAAATAAAGCGTTCCGATGGATCCAAGTTATTGTACGGTAATCTACTGTATGTTGCATCTAATAATAATAATATATATGTATATATGAGACGAAACCTCTTAGCATGCAATAGATTCACCGTGCGGGTGCCGGGTCCATCGTGTTGCAGAGAACGGAGCTTCAATAGTGACTGGGACTTGCGACCTACGAGTAGATGTAGGTTTAAAGGACTATATAACGCGCGTTAAATGCTCACCTCCACTGTCCAAGCTCCTCTCTCCATCCAAGAATATGTATGTATGAGAATAAATCTAGAAATATAAAAACGACTAATCTAACATCAGAAATTGAAGTGGTTTCAATATAAGATACAATTAATAAAGACACCCGTGAGCAAAGTCGGTTTGAAACGCTTGTTATAAATAATGAGACAGGATCGCGTTACCGACAAAGATACGAAGAATAATGCCGGCAATTTGAAACGGGGAGACGGTGTAAAAGACTTTTTTGAGATGATAAATAAGTATAATGTTCTTGTGGACCGTGAAGTTGCGTTACGATGACGGCGAAAGGATTATTAGGTTCATTGTATTATGATAGACAACAACTTTAATATGATCAAATCCGGCTTTTTGAAAAGATTCTATGTATATCTTATTATATTATGTATACAAAGAAAATAGAAATAATATAAATATAAGATATATTCCCTGCTTGTTTAATTGTTCATTAAAGTATAAAGTAATTTAAAGAAAGTTTTATAGTAATGAGATTGATAATTTAAAAATTTGTCACAGTTTTTGCACAGCGTTAATTAAAATTCATATTCCGTGAGAGGAAAGATAAAAGATTCTAATCAAACCGAATCAAATCAAATTGGAGCAGTATTTTATGTTAGCTCAATTAATAAAATAATAAGTTTTCTTTAACACAATAATCATTACAATATTAGGCGTAAGATTCTTATGATATGTAACTACAGTATTTTCATACTGTCGATTTGAAGATAAACAAGTAAAGCTATAAATATGTGAACGTTGATTTGTCCTTCGAGAAAAATATACGTTATTTACCGATAACATGTTCAGGAAGGGGTAAGGTAGTATGTATCTTGTATTTTGTATGAGAAATAATTGTGTATTGGTAAATTAAAAAGCTTATAGTCTCAATGGTGTAATAACTTCATCTGGATAGACAATAAAGATCATTCTCATGGGACCGTAACCTTTAACTGTTACTATCCCAATCTGTTCTGACTCCTCGGGGCAAACTATTTCGATTATATTTTACATCATGTTCCCCGTGTGATCAATACATATATCGTTTGTGGTTTTCATTTACATATACTATACAAGTACAAACATTCAGACTTTTTTTAAATATTTTAACTAGCTATACCAAGACTTTGTAAGCGTGGAATAGGAAGATAACTTTAGGCAGTTTTTTTTTATAAATCGTTTGTTTTTTTACATAAAGAATATTTACAATAATGCTTATTTTAAATATGGCTCGTCGCCACTAAAGAAAATAGCTAAGTTTGCTAACAACGGATAGAGCCACAAGCTACATATGGGCATATCTTTTTTCTATTATATCTTCTATGTACAGACAGCGATCTGTAATATTTTTATTACATGTGTAGTTGTAGTAGAATGTACGGATATTTTTCATAAAAAATATTGAATTGAATCCAATTAAGTTTATAGGAACGAGGACTTACGAGTTTTTTTTGCTAACAAAGGTGATGGTTGTTGTTCGTTTAATAACATTGTAACGTTTTTTTACATACGCTCGTTGAATACTATGAAATATTTACACATATAAAATATGTATAACAAAGTCTCTAGTTACACCGCAAACAATAAAAAAATATATAAACAAAAATTGTTAATGTAAGTTTTCGAAAACAAAACACATAGCAATAGTTTTTATAAAAAGAAAATCAGCTTTGGAAATGTGAAACTGGGAAAAACATCCTCGCCGAACACTGTATTATGAACGTTATTCCCTAGATATAAGGATGATAATACAGTAATATATATAAACATTAGTGAGGTTGGCTGAAAGAAGCATGAATAGCGATAAAAAAGGCGAGAAACAAACAAGTTAAAATTTATGACAATATAGATAAAATATTAAAGCATACACAACAGAATTATCTCAATAATGTCTATTGAATTACCCTTATTTGAATGTGAAATCCTTTTTCGATTCCAATAGAATCCATTGTCAGCTCATACTGAATGCATCGCATGCATTAATTCAAATATTCAAGAAACTTCGCGAGAAACTTACACTTACATTTCAAAATTTCCGTTCTGATATCGTAAAAAATTCTATCTACTATTAAATAATGTAGTGGAACAGCAAATTAGGTTTCGTTATATCTTTTTAAATAACCATTATAATAGTTTATTAAATATATGAAAGCATTACAGTAAATGAGATTACATTCAAGGATTTCTTATTCCTTATAAGAATAAGTAATTTCTGTACTAAAGGTAAAAATCCTTACATCTTATTACAAAATGCTGACACGTGCTGCTGGAAAGCGCAGAAAAATGTTCTAAGATATTTGAAAATATCAAAAATGCAACGTACGTGGAATAAACTATGTTGAAATATATTTTCATATTATTATTATGTAGTAATTGCTTTTATGTCTTTGTAGTAATTGTCACCTCATTTCCGAGTCGGATTTTGCCAGCATCCAGACTACGTGGCCAGGGTTTCTTCGGGAGCCGAGAGCCATGAGCTGTGATAGCTTGGTTCCAGGTGGAAGAGGCGGTCGCTTGGGAACTTGACCTGTCCAGCTGGAAATGGCCAGCATTTCTGGACTTTCCTTCACCAGGTGTTTCTGGGTCACCATGCATTTGCCTGAAGCATCCTGAGAAAAGAACAAAAATCAATTCAAATACATGTATATTATGAGTGCAGTATAATTTTTTGTCTTTGGGCTTTAGTTGTGACCGGAACAAATATTAATTTTATCAGGAAACATAACACCTCATATTCAATATTTATAACCTTTATATGGATATAGGTCTCATCCTTACTATCTGTAAAGCACTTCTGTTTTTGCTAATGATAGTCACTTTAATTTAAATAGTACCAATAAGATCACAAGTTTCCACCCACACTACCTACGAAGTATTTCCAATTCTTCATCTAATAATTAAGGTTACTACATTCGAATATATGTGAATGGAAAACTGGGAGCGCTCAGTATAATGCAAAGATCCAAACTTGCGCTAAGTCCGCGGGTGAACCAAGTATATACTCGTATAATCATAACACAGTTGTTTGATAGTTCAATGAGTTAAGATCTCCGTTCCTCTGGAGGTGGGCGTTATTGTAGAACTTCAAAAACTGTTTAATTACTAAACTTTATTTCCTTGCTGCAATGTCTTTACGTATTTTAATGACGTCATTGCAAGAGCTCGTTAACTTGCATGCTATTTGAAAGTGGATTTTAGAAATACATGAGTAATTTGAATTAATGATTTCTTTGGATTTCAATTATATACTTTTATTTTTTTTCTACAATAATAACTTTAGAACGTTTATTTCGATTTATTTTCATAATAAAGACTTTTTGTATCTTTCTATTATTTAGATTCGTGCTTATTGGATTTTGTGTTGTTTTTAATATAAACATTAAATAATATAATGCTAAATTTTCTGGCATGGAATCTGCTACTAGGATAGATAAAAAAATGAAAGAATAGTATTATTTAAATAGGGATTACAGTTCTTAAAAATAAGAAATGTTGCAAGACGCTATTTTAGAAAAGCCATTACTGAAAAATCTCTATTTGGATGAAGAGATTCTGTAAACTGATTGGCGAGGCAGAACCCAGAGAGAAACAGAAATGTATCTTAATAACGTCTTAAATATCTTGAATTATTTTCTTTTTCAGAGAAAGAAAAAATCTAACTATTGTTATATATGCATAGATAATATTATGTTTTATTTCAAATTCAATGATTGAAAGTATACATAAATACGATTTATATATTATATATTTTGACTCAATCAAACTTAGGCGTTGTGATGACGATTTTATAAATAATTATATATATCTAATAACTAAACATTACATAATTATAATATACACGCTGGCATTTCTTTTCCAGAAGAATTCAGTTATTAAAAAATACACTTTTTTTTGACATCTATTAGCTTACTCTGCGTATTGCATTTTATTTGTTCCCATTTTAATTGTTAAGGTTTTGTTAATTCCACATTGGAATTTTTAATGAAAACATTATAGGTACTTTTTAACAAATTAGTTTATAATTATAACAGTTTTTCAATTAAACAAAAATCTTAAATTTTCAGTAGACCTATGATTAATAGCCTATTATATGTATAACTTAAAATATGTACTTTCGTACACTTTATAATTATTTTAATATTGAAATTGAATGTTTTTATCACTTCATATAGATACATATTTTTCACGCATTTTTATCATGTGAATTAAGGATACTTATGACTTACGGATACCTTACTTTACTTTACGGATACTTTACTTAAGGATACTTATACCAAAAGCAATCACTTATAGTGACAATACGTCTCAAAAATCATTTTATTTCACTCCCACTTATATATTGTATATTTATACTTTTGAACTATAATTGTAATAACGTTAAAAAGTCTTTTATTTTTATAATAAAATCCGATATTAAAACTATCAATACGAATAAAGAAACAAATAAAAGTTCTTAGAAAGTATGAATAATTAACTATAAATGGTATAATGAACATTTTTTATGTCGAAACAGCGAAAAGAATAGTTTTATAAGTTGTAAGTTAGTAATTCTTATATAATAATCATACAGCTTAGAATTTTTTGCATCATTATCGAATATAAAGATTCTTATTGTTTTCCTGACTTCAATATTTCCAATAAATTTTATTAGTCAATTAAGAAAGTAAAGAGAAAGATAAACAAATTGTTCATAATATGAACAAAAGCGATGTATTTGGTTCAGCAATCGATAATTTTATCCACTTCACCAGTTCAGATAGACATAAAGGTTATTCTTTTATGTTTCTTCATAAAATTTATAATCCTAATTGTACAATTACATGCGGTTATAACTTTTAAGTTTGACTGTAACTTGTTCTGAAGTTATAACAACTTTCGCGTCCATCATTTCCAAGCTCGCTTAGTCTTCATTCTGTGACTTCTGATATTGGAATCAGAGATTTATGGGCGAGGGATAATAATATGTGGATATCCTATGAACGTTTGTTATTTATGTGTGATATAAGATAATAGTTCCATAAAAGTATCGTAAAATTATTTCATTCAATAGAGTTATTGATCGAGTGAGATCAGCCTTTTTAGTTTATTATATATGTCACGAAGTTTCTGAAGATAAATATCACACATATATATTATATATAAAAGTTATTTTTAAATATGTAGTACAAAAAGTTGTAAATATCAAAAGTAATAAAAAACGACGCATTTTTTTTATAATTAGATCGTAGGCAATTTTAGACTATTTTTCAATGACAAAATCCTTACTTGTTTTTATTTTTTACTTTTATATCATTTACGTTCTAATATACTATAAAATTATCGCTATTGGTTAAGTTTTTAACTTGTATTCGAACATGAACAGTGATGATATTTAAAATGGGGTTAAATTTTGTTAATCAGCTAGAATTTTTAAAAAATTTAAAGATAGATAAAGCTACCATACAAGTTTCTAGTCACCATATCTAATATTATCTTATCTATATATCTAAGGATCAAGTTATTCGTAAAGTTATAGATAGAATTCCGGTAGCATGGCTACCGTCACTGCGTTTCCAATTTACAGACTTTTCAACTTTTGACATTTTCAAACTCAAAATAAGAAACAATTTCCTCTAAGAACTTAGTTCTGACGCAAGACCTGAAAGATATTTACTGAAATATATGTAGAAAAATATTTTAGTATGAAGACTTTTGTTTATTTAGGTTTAGCAATGAATCTATAATCTTTCTGTTATTTTTATTCGTATTATAAAGGGTTGTGTTTCTGTATTCTATTTTCTGAATTTATCGTTCGCATCATTTTTGTATCATTATTATGTTGAGTATATGATAATGGGGTCTGGTTGGGACTTGCTCGTCTCTCATCCGCTTTAAGTTTTTTCCCACATCTACTTGACAATTCAGATCACTACGATATATCTACTAGATTTTATTTTAATTTTTATCTTAAATACTTTCACGATTATTTTAAAGTTACCAGACTCAAAACCAAAAAAATATCGATGTTTTGTAAACTGAAATAATTGAAAAACAATTATTTGTTAAATTCATAATTACTAGACATTACTCATATAAAGACCATTAAAATTCCTAATCTTTAAATCATAATCTTATAGTTAACACTGAATTATTTTGGTCTAAATTGATTGTAAAGTCTACATTGCATTTTATCATAAAAAATCGTTTATAAACTTGTCAACAGTATATCTGTTTCTAAGAATAAAGTGTATAAGCATATCTATACAAACACTTGGTATATTAAAGTAGAAACTAATACCCTTCGTCTACAGACTTCCAATTCCACTTCATTGAGTATCATACAAATCGAAAAAAGCCTTCAATTCAAGCGACAGCGATGTCTCACAGACGCTTACAGAATATGTGATAGATTATTTTAACCGTAAACAAATTCTGAATGAATTCAAATAAAATTTACGTATTTATTATGCAAGGCTCGTTAATAAAGTTTTTAAGATATTCTAAGTTTTATTATTATAAATAAAATGTATAATTCAATTAGAATTTATTCAACTTTGAATAGTTGTTTGAAAAGAACTTCACTTTAACATCGTTAAAGAAATGAAATTAAGAGTTTATTTCTTTTGCTGTTGTTGTTTATACACGGGTAGGAATAATTGTATTTCAATTTAACATTAAGTACAAATACATTTTAAATATATCATATAATTCTGTATAAAGAAAATCAGTTTTATGATATTTTTCAAGGGAATTATAGCTTGTAATTTGTAATATATTATTCGGAATTAACGAGGACGTTAAAATAAATGAATTATTTCGTAATATTTACTAATTAAATCTTCTTTCTTTGCGGTTTTGACTAGTTTTATGTATGTAATATATATATAAGACTTGCTTACAGTTAAATACAAACAATATCTAATTAAACAAATAAACAAGTAACCTAGTAACATATTCCGTTAAGCGTCACATACCCATGGGTAAGAGTGTCGAAGTTTCTCAATCAAGAAATCGAAAACCATCGTAAGTTAGGAGTACGTCTGATTTTATCGAGTGTGTGATTTTGTTTTCCTCTCAATACTTACAGTCGTGAAGAAATTGTAGGAGGAAAATATAGCGTTCATATGTACTTCATAAAGTAATATATTTTTGTTATATGTGACGTTTATAGTTATTATATAAAGTCTTAACAGTTCGTTTGTTCTAGTCTGTATAGTTTCGTGTTCCCTAGCAATGTCATGCATTATTAAAGGCAAGGATAAATCATGCACGGAAAAGTGGTATATTAAGAGTAGATTTAAAATTATTACAACTGCCTCATACAACTGTTACCGATCGCATCAAATGAAAGCCACTCAAATAAATCATCAGTTAAAGTCTATTGGATTGAATGAAAGCGTCGAGACTCTTCACCGGTGATAAATAGTCTTTGAATTCAATTATTGAAAAGATTAGCCTTTTTCTGTTCCATAGACACCTGTCTCGGTGATTGACGAGCCGTCTTTAATGGGTTCTGTATAGCCTCATTATAATGATAATTAGAAATTATTCCAAGTGTTTTATGAGTCGTATAATGTATCAAATTTAAATTATGGTTTTGTTTTGTTGTACGGACGTTGGTTTTTTCCATAAATTCTTTGTGTTGGTAGTAGTTATGGGTATGCATATATAAATATGGTATATTTTGATTTCTTACTCTTAAATGCTTTAGGTATTTTTTAGAAATTTCACATAATAAATAAACTTTTTGCTATAAAAAAATTAAACGAGGATATTTCAAATTTCCCTGTTTATTTTTTGTACACAATAAAAAGATAATTTTAATTAGTTCGTTTTTATAAAGGGTTATTACAACCTGAAAAATTTCTTTTATAAACATATGTAAAAAAAATTACTGGTAATAAATGATATAAACAAAACATAATGTAACTTGGTGTTTAAGGTTGATTTTGAAACTAGAAAAAGCCCTATTACTTTTTTCAGTTTGTAATAACACGTCCTAGCTGATAACAAAAACATATTTTTAATATCAATACTAAACAATACATTCTTTTTATTTAGTGAATGTCAAAATAATTAACCAATAATTAATATGTCACACGAAAAAAGTTTAACTTAAACTTTACTTTCCAACAAGTGTAATGATAGCCACGCCCTATCCAGTCAAATTAAAAAAAATGTTTTTGGAAATTCAAATGGAAATTAGGTCAGTGTGTTAAACAGATAAAGTGCTAACCTTAAACCAGGCCATGGTGGAGTCATCGTAAAGCACCACCCACTCCTCAGACCATGTGTTCCACAAGTATTTACCTGAAACAAAATGTTTAATACAAACTAAAACATCTAACTATTTATACATATATGATAAGTAACTTGAAATGATTCAAGGTTGAAACAAAATATCGACCATTTCTTACGAGGATTACAAAATGGTATTAAATAAATTGGTTTAAATATCACAAATAATACCGAAACATATTTTTTGGGTCTAAAATTAAGTTTTTTCGTTTTAGAATGAAATAATACTAATTCAACTGTCATGAGATTAATGGAGATGTTCATTTTAGAATAACAATGTGTTATTATTAATTTAAATTCTTATTATATCACATTTATTGCAACTAAGATTTCTTCGTAAATCTTCTTAATCAAAACAGACAGAGAGTTTTTGTTAGAATAAAATACAATATATATTATGATTTTATTTAGATTATTTGAAATAAAGCCTAAGAACAAAAAAGTACGGAAAATATATAAACAGTAAAAACAACAAAGTTATTTATTATAAGTTAAACTGACAAATAAATTAGACTTCTCAGTGTCCGGGAACGAACTAGCACTTTGGAAAATCCCCGCATTCTGAGATTATTTTTATTTATTTTTTATTAAATCTTATCTCTTGGTTTTATTTTCGATTCTTCTATAAATTTTGTATTATCTAATCTTATTAATTACTTAACCATTTTTACAATAAAACAATAATGTTGTTTTGTTTTACACTAAAAATGACTTTAAAGGTCAAAATACAGAGTAAACCACCTGTGATGAAAAGACGTAGAACATTAGGGACCATTTTTGCAAAAATAGTAACTTTTAGAGATTTCGCTATTACTATTGCAGGCTTAAATTTACTTTTGAATATTACTTTAATTAATACTTTAATAAATGAAATCGTAAATTATTTATACTTTTATAATTTTATTATGGTTTGATTTAAGTTTTCTTCTTCTTGTTTTATATATTATTATGTATAGAAAATCAAAACTAGATTTTTTTTGGAATCAGAAAACTTTTATAATTTATGAAAAACTTTACAAAAAATGTGTAGTAATCGGAATACATTAGTTTCTTTTAACAGAATGCATTCTAATAAATACTATTCATTTGAAACGTTTATTCTACTATGAGTATGAGCTACTTGGAAGTTACTCCTGCAATCTCATTACGTGTGGCCCTACAGCCGAAGTCTCCTACCGCTCAGTTAGTCCTACAGCAGTTTAAGAATATTGAAGATTTTATCTACATAAATTTTTATACTCTAAACTAATTATTATTAAATGCCATTACTAAGAACAAGGCTTAGACAAAAGCAAAAAAACAACAAACAAATCTACTTTATGAAAACGGCACTACATCTATCTCTATGAATAAACCAATCACGTAATTGCAAAGATGGGATCTCGTTTATAACCACCAATCAGATGCTGTATCATGTTTACAGATATTAATATTTGTTGGTGACGGCAAATATTAATTACTAACTGCTTCCCGCAGCTTCATCCAGGTACCCAGATGTTATGGATGAATAATTAACATAGAAGCATTAGTTTAGTATTTGAAATATATTGAAACGTTTGAAACTTTCATAAAGAATGTACTGGTGTGTAAAAAATATTTTTTTTATTCCTCAAATTATATAAAACTATTTGAATTACAAACTATTTATGTTTGTATTAGAATTTCTTTAAATACTTTCGCAAAAGCTATACTTGTTAGACATCTTTCGATGGAATCAAATATCAGTTGGATTCGAATCTAAGTAACAGGACAAAAAATAGCCCAATAGTCTTCTCAAAAGACTGTATTCTTACTGTTTTACTCATATGTATAATTTAAAAAGTATAAACGTGGTTAAAAGGAATGATAAACATAAATTATTTTAAAAATATTACTATATTAATAAGAGATATATTACAAAATGATTTCAAAGCAAATAATTCAATTATCGTTTTCGGGAAAGATTTAAATCCAGCTCCGATGTACTAACGATCCACAGAAATATAATAATATAAATCTCACAAAGGCAAATGGATTATCGGTTACATATAAAATATATGAAGTTGATGAATATCTGCCGACGGAGGGTAATACGAGGATGTACCAATATCGCCTGGGTCTATACTCTATACCGACGACTCCCAGTTTACTGAGGCATTATTGAATATGACGAATATAAAATAATATATACATAAGGTTATGATCGTTTCTTTAAGCAATAAACAAAAAATGTGATACGTCTAAAACAAAAAGAGAATCAACAATTAAATGTCCATGATTTCTTTGGCTGTACTTTGCACTGAATTAACGATACGAAGCTACTTATATTGATTGTCAAATTAGTTGTCATTGTCAGAACTTGTCAAACGATGCTTTCACACACATATATATATTTATATATTACAAACTCTTAAAATATATTAGTGTATAGCCTATTAAGATTTCCTCTTAAATATTTTGTGTATATTTTATCTATAATGATATTATTTTGTCTATAGCAGGAGCGCGTAATACGACACTACTTATGGAAATATTCCATTGACAGGAGATAACAATGAAACATATGAAATGGATGCGAAGAATTGAAGTTTTATAATAAAAATATTCTTATATATAAAACTATTCACAACATGGTTTGAAAAGAGCCAATTAAAAAGAGTATAGTAGAGTAGCATTCCCTGATACATCACCTCAATTATATTTTTTTTTGTTTAGAGAAAAAATGTCCTTCTCTTACTATCTAGGTACCTTGTACACTCGTAGGACGATTTTCTAATCCCACTACAATCAAAAACTAATAATAATTGTATATTTTATTCTAACAGATAATAAACTTTAAGAATGTTTTTAATACTTATATATTTCCTAGAAATAAAGATGTAAGAATTTATTTTTTATATTTTACATCTATGATATTAACATTGTTTTTTACCTTACGTATCAATTTTGTATACGGCTACTGTAAATAACATTGTAAAAAAAATCCCATTCACAAACTTTAAAGGCGAAAATAAATATTTAAACATACATTCTTATAAGTTCTGTCATTGATTTGTGAATATTGAATATATGTATGAGATTGTCAACTCATTGTAGAACAGCGTGAATGATTCGCGGCCCCATTGAAAATCTTAGATATCTGTTTAAAATGCTGTGCGATTGTCGGTAGATGTAGGTCACTGTGGGAGCTCTTGTTATGTAAGAACTAGGCCACTCCTACACCTGTACGCGTTCACTCAAAGATCTATGGACATGATGCTATGCAAGTCAAATGTGACATCCATACCTCGCGTTGATTGTAGACTAGGAATGACAGATTGTAGACTAGGAATGACAATATTATTGGGAACGTAATGAAATCTGTTGCTTGTTGGTTTACACATACAAAACACCATACTTATGCCTTATCAGTATATTGTGCTTTGGTAGTATCGGTTATATTTCTAAAGCCTTTATATTGAAAATATTACATATTAATAAATATTACTTATAAATATTACGACTTTCTTTTTATTCAACTTGATCAATTAGTTATTTTGTCTAGTATAGATCTGACGTAACATAAGCTCTTTATTAAATATATATAACAATAATAAAATATAAGAATATGTAAAAGATTTTAAAGGCAACAAAAATCAAATTAATTAACAAAGACCTGAGAAATATTTTGTCCCTTTAATTTCTTTTTAGTTTTTTTTAAATGGATATTTCGTCATATTTCATAGAAAATAAAATTAATAACTTATTTTTTTTTTGTTATTTTCTGATTGATTGCTTGCGAGAAGTTTATAAAGCATATTTCATTGTTGAAATATATAACAATTATAGGTTTTCAGATGAAATGAAATTGAATTATTAATATAATCAATATCACAACGTTTCTATAGCGAGAGACCTTTATTCTTGGAAGATTCAGGTTAGGAGATCAACCGGTCTTTTGTCTATAATTAGCTGGTTTTGTGACAGTCTGTTTGAGGTTTTGGGAATTTGAACTGGGTTGAAACCTGACATAATCTTTGTCATTTAAATTACGTTGTCTGTTTGTTCAGCTGGACCCAGAATATACTTCAAATGATTTTTGTTTGCTATCCTTATAAATTTCTAAAGTTATGGGTTCAAAAATGTACATGAATTAAAAAATACAAATATTGTTATCAGTTTTGGAAAGTTATTTTGAATTTTATTAAAATTTCAAAATGATTATATCTTTTCATATTTTTTTTCATTTTGTTGTAGTTAAACAAAATTTAATTTCATAGATATAATTTTGGTATTATAATTGATTATTATTTTATGTAAAACAATACATGACAATTGAAGAATAAACCGAGTTTCACTGTTTTTATTGAACAATTCTATAAATCTATAAAAGTTAACAAAATACTCCACATAGCATATAACAACATAATACTTATATACAAATGTACACATATATATATATGTGTGTGTGTGCGTGCGTGCGTGCGTGCATGCGTGCATATGTGTGTGTGTACATTAAACATATTATAATATACATGATAAAAGTCTCTTAATGATAATAATAATTAATTCAACTTACGTTTGTATCGAAGCATGTAACCTCCTTTAATCTGTGTAGCGCCATGTTCTGTAATAAAATAAGTTTGTATTAAAAACCATGTAGGTTACTTATGAACACATTTTTTTTCCTAAAGTTTAAACTTATAGTTAACATTTAACGTGTAATATAAACAATATATTTTGTAAAAGAACTAAATCTTCATAGTCTCTCAAATAACAATGATCCAAAAACTATAGATAAACGACAAATTACCGCTCATTCTATTTAAAGTTTTCCCATTTGTACGACTGCGTTCTATTACACTTGGACTCTTAAATAAATAGCGACAGAGGAAAGTTCCTCCGACGATATTTTTAAACGAAACTCAGTCAGCATTTTAAAATTTTAAATTTCTCTTTTCAGAGATGTACAGTTCAATGAACCGTGACTCATAATAAAAGCACAAATATAATTCCTGGATAGAATGTTTGGTAAATTCATAAAATTCTAACGTCTTTTCCAAAGCTAAAACTTTATTCTATCACTAACTTATTGACAATATTTGAGATATATCGTATTTTTAAAGTATGCTCTTTATTTTAATGCGTATAACACCTTGAAATTAGTTTTAATTTTTTTAATAGCACAATTCGGACCTATTGGAACGTTCTTAGCACTAATCTAAGTCGTTACACTATGTACTTGGCTTATCCCGTTTTTCGTTTGAATAATCTAGGTTTATAGTATAATTTAGAGAGATTTATAAAATGAAAACTTTTAGTAAGCATACAGTAGACGCGTGATCATATAAAGGAAACTCCAGCTACATATTATTATTTAGTGCAAAAAGTATTTCTGAAACATAATTATGTACGAAACTGGACAAAGATTCATCAACTGAAAATATAAGAGTTAACTTAATTGAACAGGGACAGGTCAACTTAAAAGGAAAATTTTAACAAAGATATAATTTTCCAAATAGAAGACAGCTGTGTTATGATAATAATATTTCAGTTACAAGTAAAATTACTACAAAACAATATACATTAAAGATGTATGCATAAATTATTCACAAATCGCGATTGTTCATTTTTATAAAGAATTTCAAATGAGAAAATAAATAGTTATGTGTCTGAATCGAACTGAAAAAACACAAATTACCCCGGGGTAATCGTTAACAATGAAACAGACTTTACCCACTTTTTATATGGGTGTGAATGTAGATTACCCTGAAACAGAATGAACAATCACACAAAATGTACTCTTTTGTTCTCGCCTCACATTATATGGGTTAGCTTTTGTACTATCGCCTAGAAATTTTGATGTATATTAATGCTTTTTATTTCATTTTCATTCGTTTATCAGTTTTTCTCTTATAAGAAGATAATTTGGTTTGGCAATATTAAAACTGACGTTATTTCTAGGAAGGAAGATATTGGGAGATTATCATTTTTAAATGAATGAATAAACAGATAAGTACCTAGTATTTATATTCAACTTCATCATGATATTACTAATGAGGTTTTAAATTGAATTATGAGTGAAATTGAGGTACGAAAGAGAGTCGTATCAATCAAAATTATCGTATCGTGTACAGTTTACGATTACTATTTTCTGATTCAACAATAACGTTCCCAACATAATAATACCTATACTAGTACAGCTCAATTGACGAATAAATAAATAGTCCTCTATCTACGAAACCCCCTTTTAAACTAATTTTTCTCTCAACACTTTGAGTAATAAAAAAGGGTTTAAAGGGGATCCCTTAAAAAGTAGGTAAAAATATATGTACTTATGATGTTTTCATAACTAAATATACCTTTTAGCTTCCAGTATCTAATTATCTATACTATAATAATAGTTAAATGAGAAAATATATAAAAATTAACTGGCTTATTAGTTATTAACAAGAAACTGTTAATTTAACTTTTTATCAACCATATATTACCATATATTACTATCAACCATATAATACTTCATATACATTAGAAACAATGTTTTTATTTAGTACATCTAAAAAAAATGGATGGATTATTACGAAACATTAGTGGCGTTCGCTTAAAAAACACAATTTATTTTATACTCAAATGTAGTAAGAACAAAAGAACTATCTAAGATCAGGAAGAGTTACGTAATAATAACAGGAATAAACGAATAAAATAAGATAGATTGAATGTATAAACATGTATATTATTTAATTTATCCAATGCATATATGTTTGTATAAGTTTTTATTCAAACACTTGAAACTAGTGTATGTATCTGTGTGGTAGCTTGTTGAATATCACGCAAGTCTCTGCAAGCTGTCATAAAATGAATTCGGAATATCCAAGCTGTTCTGTAGAGAGGTTCTGAAGGTGCCTGTGGACCGGCTGTGCAGGATATTGGTTTTATGCTAATATAATGTAATAAACATGCGCTAGACGCTCCAATACGAAGGAGTTGTCGACTCTCATATTACCGTTCGGCTGATAGTGATTCAGCTTTCTGTATTGTTTGGATGACCTTTGAAATACATACATACATATATATATATCTATATATGTATAAATATAATATGTATAAGCATATTATATTGATAACAGTTTGTTGACTAGTTTCGTTTGATCAATTAAAAGGTTTTTTCTTATTGGCATTTTCTATTATGTAACTATATATTTTAATCCAATAGACTAAAATGATATGTTCAGTTTTAAATGGGAATTTGATATAATCAATACTTTATACCTTTGTGAGCAAAAATACTAAATGTTTAAATAAATAAATAAATCTTTCGAATATTTATTAAGTGAAAATTTAATATATAACACTTGGATTCACACTAATGCCGTATTAATAAATCGTAATTTATTAATGATTATTAACATAATTAATTACAACAATTTTTTTAAATATAACTTTCCATATTTATATTTCCAGCAAATTCTTGTATGTATTTAATTTTTCTTATCATTTATTTTATGTAGAAGGATAAATTGTAAATACTGACTTCTGATAAGCTCTTTACTCTATCCCCAATCTTAATATCAGTGAAGATGCTTGAGGCTTCTCATTTTCATAGATGAAATCGGAGAGAAACCTTTTATTCCGGCAAAGCCTGATTTATAAATGATTAAGGGATTCCTGGCTTCGGAAGAAAATATCTTTTATAATCATTTGTTTACATACAAAATTACTTTATAATTTTAATATAAAACTACTTATACACACACACACACACACACACACACACACATATATATGCATATATACATTTACTTTAAAACATGTCTATTATGCACAAGTTAATGTCCAATCATCATTTACAATAAAGACTGCGACGTTATTTTTCAAAGTGAATCAACAAAAGTCAAAGCGTAATAATTGAATAAAAATATTCATTTCATTAAGGCGATTTTATATAAAGACGATGTTAAGATAAATGAACAATTCCCTATCTCTTTCTATCACTTGTATTTAGAAGATGACAGATACAACAGCTTTATATCTTAGATTGGCACTCGTCTAAGAGTATTCGATAAAAGTGCTTCACTTATATGACCATTCAGTCTGAATTAATTTACTTCAAAAGGCTTTATTGTAAACGTTTTTTATATTAAGTAATACTTAATTAGCTTAATTTATATTCTAATGTAAAATTACTATCAAAATTTACGTTGATTTTATTTATATTAAAGTTGAACTTGTAGTTTTATCTGTATCAGTAATTTATTTTTTCAGTGTCAGTATTTCATTAAACTATAATTTAAATATATAAAGTGGAGTACATATAACAAACACATTTACAATATATTTTCTTTCGTCTTGGCTTGCAAGTGAGGGCATTGCTAGTAGCAGATAAATTAAAGTTAATTATACTAAAAGGTTTTATAAGGATAATTATGTAGTGTGTTTTTGTTTTACACCCTTATCCCTTGTCAATTAGCCGCAGGTTATGAAATGTAAATATCACAAAGCTCAAAAGCCTTAGCCACAAAACATTTAGGAATCAAGTAAAAGTAAGACCTCATATTTTTTACGAATGCTAAATCATTATCCTCTATTAAATCAAGTGGTTTATAATATTGTGGTTTATTTGATACTAGTTTTTGGATGTGACTTCGTCCGCATTAACTAACTAACTCTGTTCTTTCTCAGAGGCAGAAAATAAGCAGATTTTGAGTTTAATCAAATTATTTTTTTATCTTTTTCAATAGAACAGGCTAAAAGCCATCCTATGTAAGTAGGTACGTCTTCTGTTTCTATGTTATCTCCACAATATTTTTTAGCCAAATCGGTTCACCCGTTTTTAAGGTAATTTATACCTCTAACCAACTTGATTTTCTTTATATGTAGCGACATTTTAAACATATAGTATATGTATATACCTAGTATATAATATATCCTTTTAATATATCTTCTCTTTCATCCCCTATATTGGTTCCTAGTAAGCGACACAAAAAGTGAACGCAGAAAGAAATGTACAAGAAATTTCAAGTAAGTTTGCAATTAAAAATAAAAAGCGAGAGACTCTTTGTCTTTAATCCCTTTGAACTCACATTCCACAAAGTGAGCGAAATGAGAAAAAATATATATCCATGGATTGTTTGACTTAATCTCTGTTAATTAAGGAGAACTTAAAGTTTTTTTCTTTATACCATGATCTCATTTCTTGTCAACGTTTTGTGTACATCATATAAAAACGATATTTGTACTTCCCTTTCGTATTTTTGTTAAAATATAAATATAATACATTTATTTAATACTTCTACATACTATACTAACACTTCTAATACTTTAATAATTTCTAGTCGAAGCATTCAAGTAGTTATTGTTGCTTGTGAGTTTATTTCCATATTTATTACTTTTTAAACTACAAAGATAAAACTTATGAATATTTAAAATGAAATCACTTACATACTTTTTGGAAACTAACACATACAGAGAGGTAGATATGTATGTCATGGGACATCACACCACCCTACTTAGCAACTGTTGTCAAACTCTTGAGATGCTAAAAATCTAGAACCTTTCTGCATCAAGTAACACATGTCCTTAGTATCATCAACCTACTCGTGCGTAGCCAGTATCACAAGAACCATTTAGCTACCCATATTTCATTCTAAAACCATACGTGAAGTGAGTGAAGTAAATAATACTGAATGAAAAGGCAACAAATTAATAATAATATATGTATAAACAACATAAAAAACTAAACCCATAGTTGAGATTAATTAAGAATAATATTCCTTCACAATTATTATCACATCAGATACTAACTTTATTGTGATTTCAGACTATGGCTTTTTATGCATTGGGCAAACGATTGGAGTATTGATACATACACAAAATACCTCTTCCAAAATAATTGGTAATAGTTGTCAAACATTTAACATCATGAAGTTGAGACAGATATCATTTTAAGCATTTGAATAACTTAAAATAAATTTCCTGTAATTAAATTTAGGAATAATATATTTGAACACCTGTTATAATTAACTTAAACTGACGTATCCACATAAATATGAATAATTTCGCAGCTTCAGTAATACTAGTCTAATTTCTACAATAGTTTATAAAATATATTAAATCAACTGTTATTTTAATGTTTATTTTTGAAAGAATATAGGGAAAAAACACAAAAAGTGTTATTAGATTAATAAAAAAATGTATTTTGACATTGAAATTGACGTCTTTTAAAAATGTCTGACCTTAAACTGACTCACTAAATTGATTAACAGAGTTTTCATTAGAGGTAAACATTTTCTTTATATTTTATTTCTTTTAATACAAAAAGGTATTGTTAAAACGAATCCTGTCAATGACTAAACTCTTACGTACCAATTGTTTTGCAACAAAACAAATAAATGGGAATAAAAATTTGAACTGAAACTCGTTGAGTTGTAAATTTCTTTAGTAGATGAAATAAAATAAAAAATTACATGTATTTTTTTTTTAAATTGGGTTTTTGGACTGAAAATAATATTTAATACTACGAAACGATTGAACAAATTAGATGTACCTTCAACTTCAGTGTCGAAATCAGTATAAAATAGTGCAGTCATTTGCGTGCTATTGAAATAAAAAACCGTACATTCAACCAAATTTTTATTGGATTTGTAACCAGACTGATTGATTGATTTTAAAATATATTTTAAAGACGAAAACTTTTCATCTATCTATAACACGTTTTACCCAATAAAGGTCCCTTTATACCAAAATGAATACCCTTATATATTATTCAAATCAATTCGGTTTCAAGATAATGATGTTGCTTTTAAAGTTAACGTCCGTAATACAGGAAAATAAAATGCTTGTGAGTTTTTATAAGGTAATCATCTAAAGTAGGTGAACTGAGATCGGGGCACCTCCTTAGTGCCGCCCAAATATTTACAGGCGCGGGGCTGAGAGGGCCGGGGGGAGGGAGCAGCGCGGCCATTCATAAAACTAAGCCCGATCGATATTGCGTCTCATGAAATTCCCATTCGACTTCAATTACATTTCTTCCAGACAACGTCCATTGCCTCTCTCCTATTACCCATAATATATGAACGTTTCCTTGTCAGCAATGGATTGTGAGCATGGCTGATCCTGTGCAAATATTTCCCTAAGAACGGTTTGTCTTGACGTCAGCTTTACTGAAAGCTGCAAATGTCAGCGAAATCCAAATATGAGATTCAGGGACATGTTGGCTAATGTTCGATATATTATTAAATAATAACACAATTCATGAATTAAATTTACTTGAGAGAAATGTTTTAATACTCTACGACTTCTAATGGATTGACATTAATTTATTAAATTTATATATGTTCACTTTTAAGTGACGGGATTCTTTATTTTTATTACATACATAGTATAAATGTTATCGAAGACTTTTTTTCATAGTTTTATCTGATTTTGAAAATGTTTGTAATGTGAGTTTCTTCCGGAAGATTAATAAATTAACTGTGTTTAACAACCAGGAATAGGAGATAGATAAAAGCCACTAACGCGATCATTGGTTCCGACAAAGTTGTGAATAAAACATTTGTATTTTAATAAGTTACAATTCTTACGAATTCTATTGTTATATAATTTATCTATATCTCTTTTAAAAGGCGACCTATCTTTATAATCCGGAGTCCAAACAGTACTTGTTTGAAGGATTCGTATTTCGCAACTTCTGTTTCGGATAGATAACTCGACCAAGGAGAATGGTTAAAATAAACAAGTGTAAGGTTTAAGTGGCGATAAAATCAACAATGTAGACAGTGACACTATGTTAATCTGTTGTGTAAATTTCTTAATAAAATATTACCACTTACCAGTGTTACGATACTTTTTAATCATTAGTACCTACTTTTATGATTTTAACAACATATATTCATTAAACTGAATATACATATCTCAAAATGAAGGGAAATTAAAATGTATTTTAATTTTGTAGCCACTTGGTATTATAGCGATATTGTAAAAGATTTTTTTGGTTTTGATTTTTTTTCTATTAAGTTTCGTGGAGCCGTTGTTATAATATTATAATACTTCCCAACACATGACCGACCTCGAATCTGTGTCCCACCATGTGTAATACGATGCAAATTTCTCTTTGTCCATTTGTTTGCATAAATCTCAAAAAGGCCGGCTTTTTTTCTTATATTCAGTCCCATGGAAGGGTCTCTTAATTTGCATGTCAATGAAATTTTATCATTTGATGTAATGAGTTCAAATAAAGCAGTCTTCACGCTGTGTCCGATAGATTGTAAAACAGTAAATATATTATTTTCTGTTATTCGTGCTATATTAAACAAACCGAGAGGTGTGGATTTAAAATTCACTCAACCTAAATTCCTAACCGGAATTTAGTCACGTTTACTTTCTCGACCTTGGATAAAGAACTTTCTGGCCCAAGAGATATAGTATGAAGTGCTCTCAACGAGAGTGTACCTGAACGGTTCCATCTGACGGAACAGCCTGAATAGAAGCTGGTTGACGAGCGAGGTGTTCGTCATCTCAGAACACTTCATAACCCTCCCACCTCTTGGTAAAGTGACAGCGTGACTTTTACGAATCATTTTATTATACAAAATAAATCCCAACATAAGTTTTAAAACAGAATAAATACTGTCATTTCTGTTCAAATTTTATAAATACATTTGAAAGTACATATGAAGGAAAAGCAATTTATTTAATTTATACGTATGTTTCAACATGAGCCAGACATAAATACAAGTCATTGTAATTATGATTTTGGGTTAGATCGATACGCGGAAGGTTTTACAACTTGTGGTCCGGTGATTTATAGAAAATTATATTATGGTGTTTAAAATTATGTATTGCATTATAAGAATCTGGGTAATGCAAAGTTAGTAGTAGTCACATGAACTTTCTTCTATTTTATAAAAAGATCTTAATTTAGAATTACGTAAATTAATAGAAAAATGTTTAAATACTGATTAAACTGTAGCTCCTTTAATAATAATCTTAAATCCAATATCTATAGGATATTGTAATGTATTACATTGTTTATTTAAATGTACGTTGTTCCCAGCACGAATGCCGTTTCATTAAGCCAAACCGCATAATACCGTTACGAATGTACCCAAATAAATGTAAATCCTCAAGCGGCTTTAAAATAGCTGGAATGACGTCACCCAGGCCATCCCACCTTTTATAGGCTTAGGATTTCATTTGAAGACACCCACGCTCACCTTCAATAGAAAATTTTTAAATATTAAGTAATATTGCGAATGGAATTGATATTAATATAAAATTAAATGCACCTTCATAAATTTTATAACTATGTACATGAAGTTCACAGTCCAAAGTAAAATATAAGCAGTCTTAGAAATTTTGAATTGAACAGTTCGAGCACTAATCATCTGAATATTTAAATAATTAATAATTGTGGATCGTTAAAATATAAGGTCTCACCTACATTGCCACCTTCCTAGTCACCTATGCAAGTGCAGTCAGAGCAATGAGTGGTGGTTGGTATAAATAAAGCCAGGGGTACATATAGATTTTAACATTCTCGCTTGAGCCGTTGTGGGGAAGAGTTCCCTTCGAAATTATTCGGATTCATCAAACCATCTACAAGGTTATATTAAAAGGCTCGACAACCTAATAATCATAAGGCATTGATGACGTCATAATGTTTAAAAATCCACTAGGGTTATACTAAATCCGACATATATAAATGACACTGCCACACTGGTTACTAAGGTCGCTGTTATCAATCAGATATCCGGAGTAAATCCTATGGCAGGCCATATCCTCGACTAACAAGGCAACGAAGACTAGAGATATACTTATTGTTTTATATTTCAACGACAGTCAAATTTAAACTTGTAATTTAACAAGTAAATTATGCGAAAAATAAGAAAATGTATGAAAGACTGCACAAAATAATAAAATTCAGAAAGAAAAGCTTACATTTCCACCTAAATTGTTTTTTGTCAATTTGTTAGTTGAATTTCGGGACACCTTTTTAATTTTTTAACGAGTAAGTACACTGTTTATTATATATTAACCACAAAATGTTTTAAAAACATTTGATATTCAATAGAAATCAGAATAATTGAAATGTATAAACACAATATTTATAGATGAGTGATTCCTACCACTCCATTGTATTAACTGACGATTTCTAAGAAATGTTTTCACCTTACGCAATAAAGTAAAGTCGAGTTCATAATTTATCGTTGGAGGTAATATATAATAAAAATACTGAATAATATTAAATAATACGAATAATATAAGGCAAAACAAATAAACAGAATAGAATTTTCTCAAGATTTTTTTGAAAGGCATTCAATGAAGAGGCGCTACATAGCTAAAATTAGCCTCGGTTGTAATAAAAACATTGTCTATTCAAACGGCTGATTTTCTACTCTCAAGTTTCCTAGAATTTCAAACCATACATAAAAATAACGAATTACTTTAAAGGACGCCGCCTTCACAGAATTGGAGATCTACGGTTTGCAATAAGACAAAGAGTTAAGCTGCGAAGGCAGACAGCAAAAAAAAGTTAATAGAAAGAAAACATAGCACGACATGAAATAAATACAAAAGGGTAAGTATACGAGTATGTATTGATGTAGCCACACAAAAATTAAGTCCTGACTTTTATTACCTGAAATGTTCGTGAGCCATCATCTTTTTTGGCTCTGAGATATGAAAATTTTATCTACCAAAAGAATTCTGACCTTCTTGATTTGATCTCATTCATTTGAGAGTCTCAAGGCGCTTGATTAGCCCAGTATGCTGACAAAAGTGTAATGAATTAATAAATGACAATGCTCTATTAAAAATTACATAAATTTCCCTGGAGCAGACATCAGATAAATTAAATTACAACGCTAAACCGAGAGCTGCCGCGGAATTGATGAAGTTAAAATTCAAATGTACTTGATAATAGAGGAAAATTAAGGAGAACCTTTAAATCTCTCTATAGATTTGGAGTCAATGAATATGCTCTGTAACTAATATTTCTTATATTTTACTTTAAAACATAAAATTTTATTAAACATATTTTAAAAATCCTCTAGGCGATTATTGTCATTTAACGATTATACTGCCACGTGTGAGGTGCTTAATCGGATAATCATACGCTTGAAATACTACATCATTATTTAAAATGCTGATTATCTTTCTTTGGTAGATTGAGCACCAAAACATAGTCAAAAATCGACGTAATAAACTCTACTTTTGCAATAAAAACACCGCCTCGAAATCGGTCAATTAGTCACAATTGCACTCAAGCACATACGGATCCAAGAATGTAAGCCCACACTTACCTAGTTAAAAGACAGGGCTACAATAATATTTAGTTATTGCTATAATATATGTAGGGTATATTTCTTATCTTCTGTTATATTTTAGTATGTTTGGCGATATATAATATTTTCCCTTTTAATCCTTAAAAGTCCTATCAAAATCAATGCAGTTTATTCCTAAATCTAACGAAACGAACGAAGCGAACGAGGCAGCCAGACAAAAATGCGAGTATAGAAACAAATCTCTATTGGTTTGTATATCTCATTCAATGGGTATCAATCATCTGTACATAAAGTTTACAAAAAGTATGATTAGGTTTTAACAAGGGTGATAGAAAATTTTATTGAAATATTTCAAATTGAGTGACCTACGTAAGTGCAAATTTTTCCTTCATTCCATAATTTAGAAAGCTCTCCTCATTAATATATATTTTGAATTATGTTGAAATAAAGAAGAATATAATCAAGATTATATAAAACATATATATTTAATAGAATCACATATTAAGAGATGTCAAGCTAAGAATTCCCGTTTGAGAGTTCAAACAGCTATTTCTATTACACTTATTGAAAAACATGGCTACCTTCCGGACGTTGTTTCCAGACATTAAAATACGGTAAGTTTGGTGAGTTGAATATATTAACTAGCCACAAGAAGACGTCTTTATACTATGACAAGTTCTCTAAGCAATGCTTGAGAGATATAGATAGAAAAAATATATCTATTTTTTCTTTTTTAGAAATGGAATGTCGTTTTTGAATAATTTTGTTATTGGCCTTTTTTTAATTTTTTAACCAGTATTAAATTCACACAAGACAGTAATTCCAAAACGCATTAAAGAAGGTTTTAATTAAATATGATTAAGAGTTTGAATTTGATATTGAATATGACATATATTTTAATTATTTTCCATTATCTGGTGGGTTTTTTTCATTCAAGTTCCAACCTAATTAAGTTGCTCTTGACGGGTAATGAAGAGATTTTAATTGGTATAAAGAAATATCTTAAGTGAAGTTAAATATTCTTCATTCATTTTTCCATTTCCTTTTATATAGAAAAAGGGAAGCGTTTTTGCTAATGCCTTAGTCGGTTTTCACTAAGCAGTATCTGTCATGGTAAAAAAAATATCTTTTCTAAAGTGACAACAAAAATTATAATAATTATATTTACTTTATTTATTTTCACATAGATACTATAATTATTAAAACTTCGTTATGATGATGCCGATAATGAAGTGTAAAAAATTACTGATGACAAATTTATGCGAAAGGCAAATTATAATTTTATAAAGTATATGTAATATTAATAAAAATTTAATTTTTATAAATTTTATACTTAAAATATTTAGTTTATGTATTTTTTTAATGAATATGTTTGTTTTATAAACTTAATTTTATTTATGTATTTATATTTTATGAACGTGTACCAGGTTGAAGTAGTTTTTGTTGAAAGGATTTTTTAAAACTAACGAAGACGCTGAGATCTCTTTTATAATATAATCTTCAAGAGCTTTGCATTTCTGATATCCATACTTTTATATTTTAATGCTGTACGTAAAGAGATGATGCCTTTGAGCAATATTATAATACAAACGTTTTAATTATTTTCTATAATGTATGTATGGCTCATATTGTCATAATTGGTAGTTTCTTTAAAATTTTGGTTATTTAAGTATGAAATACTAGCTTTCCGCCCACAGCTTCGCCCGCGTGGAGTTCGGTTATATCGCGTTTCCAAGAGAAATTTTCAAAAGTTCGAGATAAGAACTATCCTATAGTCTTTCTCAAGGTCAACGCTATCTCTGTACCAAATTTCATTAAAATCAGTTCAGTGGTTTAGGCGTGAAAGCGTAACAGACAGACAGAGTTACTTTCGCATTTATAATATTAGTAGGGATTATTTTTTTATACAAATCATATCCGCGTAAGAAGACAGCCTTGAATAAAAAAAAGTAAGAAACTGTATCTTAAACATACAAAGTTCCTATAAAATGATTAAATAACTTTGTTTTACAAAGTAACATATATATGTACATATTTTTTTATTAAAAGAGAACGTTAGAATTATACTAATTACGGATAAGATCTCCTGCTGGCATTATCTTAATATTTTTAATCTTTAATATTCAAGAACTACATTAAAAAAATATATCTGTTTTCATTCAACTGTCTAATTTTCTGATCTATAAAAGATATTTAGATTATATTTCAGTTATAGATGTTTCTGTTTTTGTTCAACTCGAAGTAATTTTTTATAACAGTATAATTTCTCTTCCGTAATCCTCGCAGCATTTCCTGGGATTGATCGAAAAAAAACCACTGTACAAAATATCAGATCTTCTCACAGAAAATAATTTTACAATATAATCACGTCAACTTTTGTTTCTACCAAAATTAATTCATTTAAATACATTTACATATCTGTTTCCTTATATTAAATGAAAGTATGTAAGAATATATAAAATTAATATAATATGTATAAATGAATATTGCTCTTTGTAATGCATATATTTCTTAGAATTTCAAAAGAGTATATTTTGTTTGGTTTTTTTATTCGAAGCGCACTTAGATAAATACATATATGTATAAAACGTATGTACATATTATACTATTTCTCAAAGATAAATTGTAATTATGAATAAAAGGCCATCACGAGCAAGATTCAAACCTACGAAAAACTAAGTTATAGCGTAAATTTATTATACAACTCCATTGTGTATAAAAATTTTATACAATTATAAAATTAATATGGATTTAATGCCTAAAACATAATAACAGGAATTTCTGTTACTCTTCCGTTTTACGAGTCATATAACGTCACTCGCAGATTTTTCAATTCTCAGTTTGAACACGTTTCCTAGAAGGTACCCTGATATCTTTATTAGCCAGTGAAATAAATAAACGAGCCTATGTTTCGGCGTTTAAATAACAAAAATATATTTTATTTTATATTCTGCGATATAGGATTTCAATAAATAAAGTGTTGAAAGCGTTATATGCACTTCCGCAGATTTGTTTTTTGAGATTCAAAGTGCTTTTTACACACTGTTAAGCACAGAATGGGCTAGCGGCCGTCAAATTTACGACCCCTGACGGCTTCTATTTGTACGAGGGCGGTTTACAAAGCACTTTCTCATTCAATTTGGTCAAATTTGACCGCACGGCGTCAGTGCATTTCAGTGTTTCAGCTCTCAATAATATCACTTGTGGTTTGAAACCAATTTTATGTTTTTTGTTGGAGCAGAAGTATAAAAAAATATATTTTAGCTTCAAAATAGGAGTTATTCTTTGATGTCGTAACGAAATTTTTTATTTTATTTAATTGAAAACGAAAATATTGAAAACTAAATGTTTAAATACTTCAGGGCATCTCAATAAGCTTTTGTCCAATATAAAAAGGTATCCCAATAGATAAAACATTTTTTGACATTGACACACTTTTGAAAACTTATACTTACTTCATTAAAGATACGAAATGTTAAAATTAGTTAATTAATTAGTCATTCATTGGCCCAATTGGACGGAACTTCAAATCATTTATTTTGTAATAATTGATCATTACCGTTATTGAATGGCTACCTTATGATACGTTGTCAAACGGCTGCATTATTCGCAAACAAAGTTCTATTTAAATTAATCAAATATTGTTTGGATTATGTACACACTACGCATGTTTTATTGTTTTAAAAACTACACACTCCAAACGTTTCGGTTACTTATCAGCAACCCTGATCACGGGCAGACGAGATGTGACTTCCTAAATGAATACTCGATAAAGTCTTGGACCTCAAAATTCTTTTTATTACATCAGTTGCATCATAATTCATACAAAAAATGCCATAGACTTTAATTTTTATAAACTAAAGTTACTCTTAACTAGTGCTGAATTCGTTTTTCGTATGTAATCTTCTATGACTTTTTTGTGTCAAACCGAAAAGTAGGTTTAATAGTAGGAATAAGTAGTTTTAATTATATTATTAAGTCAGAATTTCAAAGACGGAATTATTTAGATGTAAAGAAAACCCTAAAGGTGTTTAGGACATTGGGATAACAATAATACGTTGCATTTTTGTGTATATTGATTTAATAAACTTAATAAATAGATATGGAAGTTTATTTCTATTTAAAGTTTCATAGCAGTATTAATTATAAGTTCCTATTCCATATTCTTTTAAAAGAAATATAGAAAATAAATTCGTTCCCAATTATATTCCGAAGTAAGTTCCTCATAGCGATTTCATTATACAGCCGAGATTTCTAAGTAGTTTTCGAAACATCTAGAACATTCTTTGATCTTCAAATATCAAGTTATAAACCAATACTAGTTTAATTGGTTTAATTATAACAGAAAGTTTACAATCTAATGAGAAACACATTTGATTACTAGATATCTAGACATAGATTCCAACCATAATTACTATTAAATTAATTGTCAACGTTCCCGCTAGGCGTACCCTGTGGGAGCCATCTTGCATCTCTTAGGAAACCTTAATGCTCTCTTCGATTTTCACAATGATTCAATTAAAAATATCTTTTATTTACGTTTAAAATGTGTTTCTCGGATGAATAAAATAAAAAACGCTCGATTTCAAGTGTTGTATCAAAATAAATGTGAAGACATATTTTAATATTACCCACCTCTATCTGAGTGCTAAAAGTATTACGTCTTTTTTATATTATCGCATAAAACTAATATTAGTTGTCAAAGGTGGTTTAATGTATGTTCTTTAATCAGAAAATTAATAGAAACATAATATAATTTATCTCTAAATAAAGTTAAAAAATCATGTAGGGTATAAGTAAGGTCATTGACAGAGTTAAATAAAAAAATTAAAATAATTTGAAAATAATTACGAGTATTTCAGGAGAATAGTTTTTTAAGGCATTTATTTAGCGGGAAAAATGGTCTTTTATATACTTCGACACGAGTAAAAACTCCAAGTAAAGAAAAAAGACTGTTAGAGAAGTCAACAAAGTTTACTTACCTTTTAGAGTAATGCTTCGGAACTCTATAGATACTTTTTGGTACTTTATTAATTATATATCTACGTAATTGTTTTAGCCGCCAATTTAATAGCATTAGCCTTATAAAAATATATAGTATATATAACTTGTTTTCGTACAAATTAGAGAGATTTATATGAGTTTCCCTCAATCGAATATTTGTAGATAAAAATAATATTATTGGGTTGTTTTCGTTCAGCACATATTATTATCAAAACATGTTCTAACTCACCATGTTCGTCTTTGTAACGTCGGCATAAAGAAAACATTGTGTATTAAGCTTGACACAGGAATTCCTGAAACAAACAAGTTATTTGGTAACAGTGATAAATTAATATATAATAATATGTTTGATTTTAATATATTAAATTATCTCGTGGTTGTAAAACATATATTTTTAATCATTTTTTATCTAGAATATTTTTACAATTTTATTCTCAAAGTAGTATATATGTATAATGTGTTAAATAATAAAGCAGATTAATTATGTTTTTTTTATTAGATGATGGTTATTTAAACCGAAAATATTTTGTTATGTATTTTGCTATAGTTATCTGGTAATCGCATACTATCTTCTTTATTTTTTATCGTATAGAAATAGAAACTTAAATTATTGATTGCTAAAAAGTGAAAATCATACAAATGAAAAAAAATGTAAGTGGCAGATTGCAAAAAAATATTAATATAAATAAAAAATCAAAGATAACATGTATTTTATAATATCAATTGTTGTTTTAATTTATAGCTTCATTAATTTTAATTACATTTAACACTCAAAGTAAAACAACAAATAATATTTCTAGGAATACCTATATTTCATTACACGTAAATAAAAGTAATTAATGTCAAAATCAAATTAAACAATTGTAAAATCATTGTTTCTCTACGTTTCTTTAATGTTTAAACATATATCAGTAATTATTATAACAATATTTATATGAACAGAAATTAATTATACGGTTAAAAGTACAAGTATAGGGTACAACGAACCTGCGAGTCTACTGCCTCCGTAGATATACTGGACCCATCATCAACACTAATATAATAAGAATATATATAATATAATAAATTGGCCACAGCACTAGAAAACCGTTTATCACATGCGGGCCAACGGTGAGAGAATACGAGCGTCCTACGCTGAGGTCGAACAGCGACTGGCTTTCGTTGGATTTCTCTTTGCCAGAGGTTACAATCGAAGTCCCATGAAGCTTTCAGGAATTTTAATATATTTGTTATAGGAACATTTATAGTATTTATCATTAAGTGCATCCTATATCGATATGATTGTAAACGATATGAACAGGCTTTCAAGTGAAAATGGGGACGCTAAAGGGATTTATCAGAATAATTGGATTTCGTTTTTCGATGGAGTACTTTATTTATTTATATAGATTTTAACAGACAATAACACAGGTTTTAAATGTGATGATTGGAGTTCTTATTTGTGAATTAGATGTGTTTTAGGTTTAAAAAATCTTTTTTGATATAGTCATATAAAAAAATACTACTTAAAGCACTTTTTCTATCATAGATTTATTATTCGTTTCAAATAATATAGAAAACAAGTTTAAAACACGACAGCGAAAAATTTAACTTCCGCCGATATTACGAAAGTCCATGAGCGTAGTGCCTTTTACCACAAGAAGCTGTACCAATTACCCTAACACTTACCCCTTAAGACATGAATCGATATGTTTTCAGTAGCAAACATTACTGATGAGCTCAAATAGTAGTTACATTTACCTTAATTTTTATAAGATTTCGATAAAAATAATTAAAAAGAAAACTATATTATCTATTATAAATATTTTGACTTCCATAGAATATCGTACATTCGTACAAATTTTAAATTGAACCTGAAAATTTATTTATTCGCTTCTCTATTTTGTTTTCAACAAAAATCGTCGATATCAATATGTTGAAGTATCAATTACATCTGACAGGGGATTTGCAAAAAAAACTTCGTAAAAATTTGATGTAAATACGTTCTCTTCATACTTTTTTTACATTCCCAATGCATTTCATCATGATTAGCGTAGTGTTTCTGAGACATAGGAACTGACATAATGGATTTTCTGTCTACGTAAAGTAGACTTGAGTGCTTTTATTTTCACATGAATATGGTTATAAAAGATATTATTAAATAATTATGGATTGACAGCAGGTGTGGAAATTTGATTTGTTGACAAAAATGTGATAAGACGTACACTCTCATTTCAATATATTCTCAGTTATATTTTTATGGAATGTCTTTCTTTAAAAGATCTTTTATCTTTGACTTTCAGAGTAACATCTGTGGATTCTTCATAAGTCATGGAATTTAAAAAGGATACGGAAAAACTATGTCACTTAATGCTCAATGCTGTCTTTTTCTTTGTAAGTAATTTTCTTACTCTTATCTTCTTAAAGGCCTGGACAAGTCTACAAGTTAAAATGAGTCCTTGTAGATATAGTCCACTGTCAAGGCAGTATAATTTTATATACTACTACAAAATAGTAAAAGTAATTCGAAGAGAATTGCATTAAAAAAATGTTGACAAATATTTACAAATATAGTATCATCATACTCACACTCATAATGAAATTATTGGTATAAAACCTTTTTTAATTTATATTCAATAAAGACTGTCATAGTCATAACATGTCAGATAAATTTCATTGTAGGCTTCACGAACGTACTGATATACCTAAAAGTCCTCTATACAATTTCAATAAGTAAATATATGTATGTATATTTTTCATAACGACACCAAGCTACCATTAATAAGGTAATATTAAGAAGTACATATATGTATTTTTTCTCAATCCGTTTGTAAGTAAATATGTAAGTTTTCATTGTAATGTTTTCGTTACGTCTCTTTAATTATATGTATATTCCTTGTTATAATATTCTCTTATTGTTATATAGGTTAGGGGCGTGTCCCAGTTGACCGGGCTGCGCTTTGACCGCATGACCCGGTCATGGCCCGGTTTTCGTGCACTGCACACTGCATGCTGTCTTCACAATTGATTCGACGTTTGGTACATCCAGCGATGGCATTGTTAGGGTTAATGACATACAGATGTTATATAATGAATGGAAATTAGCTTGTAAGTGATATCATATGGTTTTCATTGTATACAATTTAATTTAAGTAATTAGTAAGGAGATTTTGGTACCAATTATTCTGTTCAAATAAAAGTTGAAATAAAAATGTTATTTGTAGTTTGCTTTTTATCTCAAATCGTTTCGAATACATCGTGTTAAATTTTAAAATATGAGTGTTTTTTATACTTTTTTCTATATATAAGCCTCAATTCAGAATCTATATTATTGGGACGAATAATTTGCCATTATTATTTAAGTTTTCATAAAATTTTATTATGGTTATCTTAAATATTTAAACAAATACATAATTTAAGAAAGCAATATAATTAACTAGATGCTGTAGTATTATTGTATGTGATTGGGTCGTCTGTTGTATTCACAGCACATTTCGTACGTTTCAATAAATCATTCTCGAATTCCTCGTATTCTGAACGTGAATGGATATCGTCTGATGCAGAAGCCATACATCCGATGCTTTTACCCAACAGCTTGACTACCCGTTTCATATACAACATTTCTTTGGACATTTTACAAACAAGATTTGTTTTAGATTCCAATAGCGTCTTCATCTTTTCCTTCTCTAGCTGTAGAACTATATTCTTTGTTTGTCTTTTCAACTCCCGCTGATTCGCAGTTTCTAATTGTTTTCCCAGTTCAAACATAATGGACGAGAAACATTTTTTCGTGACCTCCAAGGATCTTTTAGCTGAACTCAATTCCGTTTTCAATTTTTCTATTTCCTCGTGGAGGCAATCGATGTTTTTTTCCTCGGGCGTGTATTCTTTAGCGTTTTTATTTTTAATCTGTTTCACAATAACTTCTACTGCAGTTATATTATTTCTGAACACTTCGTGTGCTTGATTAGTATCCAGTTTCTTTACTTCAGTTGGAGGTGTTATTGATTCCATCGTAGACCTTTGGTTTAAACGAGGTGATGTTTTAAAAGCTTCAGACATCTTTGGATGCCCTATTTCCTTATGATAACAAATCTAAATATGAAACACTTGTATTTTTATGAATATGTAACTAAACTAATCTTAAAATGCATTTTTGTTTTGACGTCTATCATTCATTGGACTGCCAAAGTTTTTTCTTTTATTAACGTCAATATTTCTAAGTAATTCCTTTTTAAAGTAAGATAATATTATCGAATAAAATCTAAAAGGAATATAAATGAAAACGTTTAATATCAATCGGTTTTCTTAATTACAGTAATAGTTTTAATTAATTTAATCCTCATATAAAATGTGTTTTTCTTTATTACTTCTCTATATCTTTCAAGTGATATTTCAAACTTAGGAAATTTTAACTGATTACAAATCCCATCCTAGATTTTATATTTTAAGTTCTTATTTTTCTATCTTTTCTAATTCCATAACGTTAACCTAATTTCTTTCTTTATTTCATATATTGAATATAGGTACACATACAAATGATTAGTGAAATTTTATAACAAACCGATACATTTAATTGGACCATACAACTCATTTTCAATAAAAGTAATTAATAACATACAATAGTATTAAGCGAACAAAAGAGTAAATAATTAATAGAAACTACTTTACACATAATAATAATAAAAAAAATCTATCATTCAAGAGAAAATTAAAAGTCCGCTCTGGCCGCGTTTCAATTATATCTCTTGGTGAATTAAAATGAATCTTTTAAAGAATAAAAAGCTAGTGTTCATCGGTCAAGTCAACCGAATGATTACTCCTGAATCTCCACTGCAGTCTTCATCTAGATTCTAGATAGAGTTTTTACGGAGAGAGGCTTTCATCTGAATTTAGATTGTTTTGTGTTAAACTTATATCTCATTTAAACTATTCTTATGCGTTTAATAATGTTTTTTCTTCATGATTCTTAACTCGAACAAAGTAAAAGCAATAGAAAATGTCTTTGGAATACTTGTTAATGCACTAATAGAGTTATGACGCTATGGATTATTCAATAAACTCACTGGAAGGCGATGTTTCAGAAATCGAAGATTGGAATAATCGTATCGAATAATTATATTATTCGTTTTTACTCACATATATTTGGTAAATTATTCCATTAAAACCGTTAGCTAGTATGAATCCTAACATATCAATTTTACATGACACATTATCACAACGTGCTTAAATGTTAGATTTTAAGAAGTATAATACTGATATGTCTGATATTTCTAATTCCCAAAGAGGGTTGATGTCAGGCAGGAGGCCGGTCGTAAAAACAATTAGCCAAAACTATTTACAAAAATGTAAGGCAGACCCTGGCTATAGCTGGGAAATTGCCAGAAAGAAGAAGAAGAATACTGATATGTTTGATATTTATGTGTAGTAGAAGAAGATATAGAATTTCAGAAATGTATGTTATTAAAAAATTTAAGTGACAGATACGGAAATTTATTTCTTTATACATTAAAAAGACACCTAGGTAAGGTGCATGTACTAAGACGTTGTTTAAGCTGACAACCTAATAATTGGAAAGCGGAAAAATTCTTACGTCTAAAATACAATATTCACAGAGTAAAATTCAGGTATTACAGATTTTCGTACTCATCAGATAAAATAACGGTAGTAACACATGTGAGAAGATTATTATTTTCATTTGTATACATCAAAACATAAAGATGTCAAAAAAAAGCTTAGACAGAATCGATAGGGTTTTACAAATCTGGATGATCCTTAACACGTACCTATATGTCACAAAACATGAGAATATCTCGAGAAAATAATATTATAACATAGAACTGAGTATGTGTTAACAAATTATGCCCAATAATATTAAAAATTTAAAAGCGACTCTATCAATATGCTACGTTCGAACGTCTAAGCCACAGAATCGATTTTGATGAATTATGGTATAATGTAGATGGAAATTTGGAGAAGGACATAAGCTACCGTTTATTAGGATCCCGGTCACAAAACTACACGGCTTGAACCACAAAAGGGCATTTCATGTTCATTTCATGTTTTTTTTTACTCTTATCCCTATCTCGACCACGCCACCGAACTCAAAACCACACGGTTGGAACAATAAAGTGCACTTTGGATTCAGTAGTCGTATTGTTTTTTAACTTTTACCTCGATCCTGATTTTAAACCCGAATTCGAGACCGATCCCGACTCAAATCCCGAAACTACATGGGTGTAACTATAATGAGCAATTCGGGTTCAGTGGCTGTAGAGTCAGAACAACTGTGATGTTCACGAAAAACTAGTATGGCATAAAATATAATCATTAAATATGGATATCCATTGATTAACCTGCCAATTATTAATTATAATTCCCTACTATCATCATTAATGTTAATTTATATATAGATATCTGGCATTTAACATCATTAAAAGTATCCAACGTAATGTTATGTTTATAATATTAATTTCTACTTAAATAGAATTTTATTTCACTTTGTACTTTGTTACTTATGGCTATCAATTATATTTTAACAGGTTTTCGTATTACAATAAATTTTCAAGGCTTTTATCTGTTAGTTTTGAACTTAGTCAATACGAGATCTCTTTTATTTGATATATGTTTATTCGTCTAGCTGGTTAATGACCAGCTTCTAAACTAATATATAATGATTTAAGGTTAGTATATTCTTTATTAATGTCATTACAAAAATGTAACTAAACTTACCAATAGTTACTGTACATCAACTATTGATAAGGAAATGCTAATATTATTAATCACGAGTATTTGAAAAATCTTAAGTAAATAAATTTAATTACACTTTAATTGGAACTAACAGTATTTGTGAATAATAATTAAGTTTATTGTATTTAAGAAGTTCTTTTTAATAAATGATTGCACATGGTTTACTTAGAAAACTTAAAGTATGAAATAATATCTATAAACAAGTTATACATTTTTATTTAAATTTCAAGCAATATTTTTGAGTCTTAGTCTGAGTAGTTTTTTAAAACACTTAGCGATTATAAGCTAAGTCGTTAAGTTGGGAAATAATGAAAAAAAAAACAAATCTCTTAAACTATTTTATGAATTAACCTGGACTAATTAAAAAATAAGAGGCGAGAAACGCATAACTACTATTTGATCAATATGGTATATTAAATTTGCAGCAGGCTCATCTACTTCATGGAAGTTAATCTACAAGGGAGTACGTTTGCTAGTATCTTCGCATGGATAGCATCTTATTTAAGGATATGCAAACCTAACGATAACTAGATAGATTTTATAGCTAAACGATTTTAAGTTTCACTTCGTTAGCCAGTGGATTTAGATGAAATAGATTCTGTATAATATTTCGCCAATTCATAATATCAAAGTAAAACGTCAGAGATCATAAAGAAAAAATTAATTAAGACACATATCTCCAAACTATTTTGTGGAATTTGTACACTGTTTAATCCGGAACGCCATCCTTAGTTCAAGCAGAATATTATGGATTTCATGACTACATTAAGCGAAATAAATTACGAACAGTTTTGCATTTGTTTTTTTGTTCAGAAAAAGTCCAATAAAGTTTCGTAATAGTTTAATAGCTTTAAAGCGAATAACTCTCATTCATCCTCGTATAACTTTTTCATTTATATTGATTGTATTTCTGCAGTCCTAACCTGATTCTAGGAATACATTCGGGCGTTCTAGTTTCGCGACCTCGGTGTATTACCTACATAGGTACTCAGACCGTCTAGGCATTCTATTGAATTACCGACTGCGCCTCAATCGAGTTACGACACACACTTATATTATGAGCCATCGATTTGTTGAGTTGTTTTCTTGTTATGAATGGCTTTATCTTAAGATATATTGCTAGATTAAGGTTAATTTAGTTTATGTTTTTGTTATTCAATCATTTATGTGTGTTACATTATATTATTAGAGCATATAATACAATAGAATTAGGGTAAACTATTTACTTTCCTTTTTCCTCGTGGGTTCTAAGCACTATATACGAGATTTTTCTAATAAAAATATTAATCTTTATTATACATATATCAACTTATAACACTTTTCCGAAGTCAAGTCATATATGACTGCATCTTTTCGGTATACCATATAATAAAATACATTTGAATTTAAACAGGATTCAGGTAACGAAGAGAACCATAAAAATGTGATAACGCTCTTGTTATTGAATGATATTTTTTATTGTATAATTTTTTGGTACATATTTATGTGTTAAGTACTTACATAAAGAATGGATTCCAAAACTTGAATTATTCTCTAAAATTAATATGTGCTATTTGAAATTAAAAAATATATTTGTGGAACTAACTATATAATTAAATAGAGAAGTAATTTATTAACGCAATCACTTTCTTATAGGAAACTTATGTATGTGACTCTTAGTGAATTTTACTTTATGAATACTGACGGAAATTTCAGACTCAAATAAAATTTTGACTTTTATAATACTTAAGACTAGATAGATGTTATTTCAAAACCCTCATTTTATATATTCAGCGCCATCTAGTATATTTTACAGAAACTAAATAATTACATATAGTGAGGTAGTTTTCTAGTATTGGCTACTAGAATAATGTTGACGGTCGCAGGTTTAATAATAAATACATATAACATGATCAAAAGTTTATTAAAAAGTTCAGAGATTGCACTTACAGCTACATTTTAATATAGATATTTGAGTGAAAGTTTAAAGCCATACAATCACAAAGTCAAAACTAACACGCTATTGATTGATTGCATTTTACTTCAGATATTCTTAAGACTTATGGCACAGAAAGAAAAATATACGTAAAAAAGGGTTAATTAATGAGATTGAAAAAAAATATAGGAATGAGTATTTAGTATATAAGAAAGAGGTAAAAGCGGTAAGAATACCTAAAAAAACTACTAATATGCTTATCTAAAATATAAAAAAAAAATCAATATTCGCTTATTTACTAACAAAAAACTATTTTTAACAAAGATATATCTTTAATGTAACAGTTATTGAGTGATTATACAGAAATTTCAAATTTATAATATACTTTTGACTTTAAGGAGTCGACTAAAAAAATGTTACGTATATATAAAAATATTGTCATGTCAAATCTTTTTAGTGCCATATATAATAATATTATTATTCTGAAAACGGAAGACAAATTTGTCACTCTTCATGTGCTACTACACTAAAGTACTAAAAATTCACTTATATTGTGAGAGTAATTACAACAAATACAAATTGAGTATGTATATACAATAATTCATAAGATTCAGAGGTCAAATTTTACAAAGGACGTTACAAGGACCCAAAAGTATAAAATCATAAGAAATTTATCATAACAATTGCCTGCAATATAATATTTTTATGTATTTTCTTTTATAATGTCGTTTTTTTGCTATAACTGTATATATCATCTGTTTAAGCTATATTTCCATACTAATTCTATATAACAGCGGAACTAGCCATCTGATTGACGCCACAAGTACCGTCGCCTCTGTACACTCGGTAGTAACCTTGCTCGCCCCACGACTTTCCCCATGAATTCTTCACTATCCAGTATGGAAGACGTTTGTGGAAGAGAGGGTAGTCTGAAAATGTTAAATTTCGGTTATATACAACTGGTATTTGTATGGATATAACAAGCGTATAAAGTTAATGAGATATGGGTATAAAAATATATGTTTAGATATGGAGTTTTTATTAAGAACAATTTTTAATCAGTCCTAAGATTTTCGTGAGTATTATAGATTTAAATGAAACTAATAATTTTATTTAATACTACGCGTACTGTATTTTAACAAACTTCATACTCCCGACGTTTCGGTTACTTTTCAGCAACCATGATTATAGGCAGACGAGAAAATATTAGTATCATTTAAACATTTAACAAATTCAATGTCAGTATTGATAGTACTTACTCTTAACTCCGTAGCCAACTATGAGAACACCGTGATCCAAGTTCGTGGGGTTACAGAGTACCTTCCACGGGTGTGAGATACCACCCATGTAGAACTGCATAGCGTTAGCATTTATACCTATAATAATACAAGGAAACACTATATATATGAAAAACTACATATATTTGTTTGAATGACGTCATAACATATGTATTCTTTATAATGAGATCTAAATTTTTGGCGAGTACTCATTTAAATGAAATTAATATTTTGAATTTACTACGCGATTTTTTATTTTTGACTATAAACTACTAACTCCCGATGTTTCGGCTACTTCTTACTGAAACTTCGGGGTACTTACTCCCGACGTTTCAGTAAGTAAGAAGTAGTCGAAACCTCGGAAGTATGTTGTTTATAGTCAAAAATAAAAAATCTCGTAGTAAATCCGAAAATACTAGTCTCATTTAAATGTGTGTTTTTTATCTTTGTATTGTAAACTTTGAAATTGGAGCAAGAATATGTACTTTATATAGATATTGTTTAAGTGACATACATAGATAATGAAATTTTACTTATTAAAATCATATCAAGTCACATGGTAATACTCTTGTTTAAATAAGGAAAATACACGATTTTTCTAACATAAATGTGTTAACAAAACATAATTTATATGCGATAATATATAAAATCAATATAAAATATTGGTGAAGTACAAACTGATGATTATTTAGCAAACATTAGCACGGACTGAACAAACAGGAAAATAGTTTTTAAAAAGACGAGACATGTTTTATTAAGACTAATTTCTTTTGGCGGGACATCCCGTACAAATATGACATATAAAAAAATACTTGAGTATTTTTCGATGTAACAATTGTAAACTTGTCGTAGACTAGATAAAGATTTCATTTACATTCATATATTTGTTAAAATGCTTTATGTTTGTATTTAAACATTAAAAATAATGTTCTTACCAATAGAGATGGGACCATTCTGTATAAGCCATTTAGCCATATCTGTTTCGTTGGACGATATATTGACAGCGCCACTGATTTGAACCTTGGACATCGTTTTGTTGAACACGCATTTGTCGTTCTCACCCTCGTAAGGGTAATCAGATTCCAGCTCCAAACCGCCCAGCTGTTCTATAGCCCTGGAAATATAGAATTTATTAATCACCATCAATTTAGCTTATAGAGAAAGACTCATTCTGAATCCAGGTTTCGCCTGTGTGAAGACGAGGAAAATGAACATTTTTATCGTACGATAATGGTCGCCGAGTGGCAATTTTCATCACAATTATTAGACAGTTCACGTGAATTAACCAAACAAAGGAATTATTGTTAAACACATAATATTGTTGAAGATTTTCCTTAACTGAGTTAAAAATAACTTACAACCGTACATCAAAAACCTCGATACTTGTAATATATTGTTTACCAAAACAAATATTTACAAATGTTTTAAATAAAAATGTACGTAAACTAATTTATATTCCAACTTTTAGAGATAAATCATTGTTTTTGATAACAATAATGGAATGATTTGTAAATAGTATAGTTGGCTCTTGAATGTCTTATTTCGCCTTATTTTATGAAATATTAAAAACAGTCTGAGTTTCAATAAGCAGACCACAATTGAAATTTTAAATATAAAATAAAGTGATGTGGTTATTTTATGTGTTAATTAGGAATCTCCTGTTCTCTTTGGCTTCGTTTTAGCGTAAGTGTTCTCGTTTTAGGTAAAATTACGTAGCCAATATAGAATGACCATATGGGCTTTTAGCATTGGCAATTGGCATCGTCACTTTACATATGAAGATTTTCTCGTTTTTCATTCTATATCCTATGTTAATACTGTCATATTACAAGAATGTATTAATGAAAACTATTAACTCGTCGTATGTCACTATGAAAAGTTGAGACAAGCTTCAGTTCGTGAAAACGTCCATATTTAAAACATGTACGTTCGAAGCTAAATAAAGTAGATTTTAACCTTCAGGTCATCTTCTTCTTCCACCTGGCATTTTCCCAGCTAGTAGCCAGGGTCTGCCTTACATGTTGTGAATAGTTTTGCTTAATTATTTTTACGACCGGCCGCCTGTCTAAATACTCTTAGAAAGTACATATGACTCGGAAAAATCACATTGGTACTTGCCAGGATCGAATCCGCACCCTCGGTAACGAGAGGTCGGCTCTTTAACCACTAGGCCACCACTGACTTTTTTTTAAGTCATCCTATTGTCATTATAACAAGATTATAAAAACAGAATTTCTCTTCTCATCGTTAGCAGTACTATTTTAAATAGATACTCGTATTATCTTTTTGCTTCGCGTGCTAGAATAAGTAATATCCCTAGTCACTAACACGATTACTCATCATGATCTCTTGAGATAAACAAATGGTTTCCGCGAATGTCTATCACACAATATATTAAACCGACACAGATTTTCATGTAGTAGAACAATCGGGAATTTTATCTCAACACACACACACACACATATGTATGAATGTGTGTGTATACATATAGGTCAATCTTGTAGACATCCAAAAAAGTTTTTTTATTGTTAAGTAGTTTTTATGTCTTATACATACACCTGTTTATACAAGTCAGATGCCGCGAGAAATACCTAGCATTAAAAATTACATACAATTTATCGAGTACATTTTGTATTTAGTTTGTATTAATAGACATTACATTTATATAATACAATAAACAACACAAGTTTGTATTTATAATGTGGTTATGTTATAGGAACAAAGACTTCTTTACTTTTAAGGTAGGGTGTTACGTCATGACACGAACATGTCAAGATATCCTTAAACACACGTCTAAATAGGACATGTACATGTTCTATAAAAGAAACAGAAGACGTATAACAGAAGACATATTATAAAATGCAACGTAAAGAAAAAAATACTCTTCGATGTTTCGAATTAGTTTAATCTTCTTCTTCCTGGCAATTTTCCCAGCTTTAGCCAGGGTCTGGCTAAAATTTTTCGTATCGAATTATTTTAATACTTATATGCAATGTTTCGAATGGAATACGTGTAGTTGTCGTGTTTCGTTCGTCGGTCTAATGTTCAGTAGCTTTGCCACAAGTTTTTTATAAAAGCTGTACAGTTTGTTCGTAAACATATTAATTGTAAATTCTTTTAAATAAAGTTCTTAAACCCGACATATTATTTGTATAATTTGCGAATTTATATTTAATAATCGCCTTATGTAGTGTTATTGCATCTTCAAAATATAACATTGAATGTAAACACTCTTAAGTAATCGAAATTTAGTTTAAAACGTAAAAAATAAATTGAATTAACTCTGAGTATATACTAAAAGAATAGTTTCATACATTTATACTCACCTGTATCAACTTATTATTCTACATATTATATTCAATTTTAATATTATTCCTATAACCAATACTACTTTTAATACTTTTTTAAAATGTTCTTACAAATATAAATTATAACAAAAAATCTATGATTTTTTTATTGATTTAATCAGTTTATTTGGTACAGGCATAACATATCAAGTACTATTTATATGAGGAAAAATAATAAAATATTTTCTTTATATTATGCTTCAAACCAAGAGATAAGTTTCGTTTATTAAAACATGCTTTTATATTCAGATTTATTTACATATTAACATCTAGTTATTTATTAAATTAAAGGTTATTTTATTATTTCTTTGCTCGTACATTAGATATATGTATATATTAATAAAGTTTTATATCACAAAAGTTCAAGTTGACACGTTTGATAATATATAATAATAGTTTTATCAAAACATATTATCTTTGTATACACACTAATTAACGATTAAACCAATTAGGATTTTACTCTTATAAGCATCAACATAAAATAAGTTTAAATAGATCTAAGGCTTTCGCGAGTATTCATTTAAATGAAATTAATATTATTCGGATTACTACGCGTATTTTAATATTTTAAAACGCTATATACTCCCGACGGTTCGGTTACAGGTACGGTTTCGGTTCGGTTTAATTAAAATCCAAATATATTAAAATACTATCAACAGGATTTGTAAAAACGATACCGCGTTATAGTCGTTAAAGCAACGAAAAAATGTTTTTGACTTATATTATATGTATATTTAAATTTTATTTCAATAATTATTTTAACACAATTGTAATGTGTAAAAAAATGTCTTGTACATTTAGTTTTGTAGTCTATATTTCATATTTATAATCAGGCTCGTTAAAGTATAATATTTTGACTTGTACATCCTTACTCTCCCATAATGGTAAGAACGAGTGTGTAATAACATATAAAAATATATTTATATAGTAGAAACTTTTAATAACATTTGATTCTATAGCATACGACACTAGTATAATTATAGAATATTTACGAAAGAAACAGTTAACGCCACGTAAGTAGTGGGACGTTAGAAACTCGTAGTAAGCATCCCCCTATCGTAAAAGGGAAATATTTGAAATTGTAATCACCGGCAGTTATGAAAATAATTACTTTATATCCTCTGTTTGGTAATATTCGGTAATACAAATAATTTGTTTATCTTTCACGACGAAAACGACGTAAACATTGTTCACACAATAACAAAACAAAGGTCCACTAATAATATTTTATTTGTGATCGTTTGTTTACAGGATGTTATGTGTAATTGCTATTTATGGATCACACAATAACAATATGATTTTAGTTATGGTAACGGGATTTAACTTTTATATAAGTATGATATATGATATTATTATAAGAGGAAACTAAGTGGGAAAATTGTATACTTGTACAATAATTATTAATTTAATTATTTCATATTACTTTGTAGTTTAAATAATTCTATAAAATTAAAACTGAAACATTTGAAAATTATATCATTCAAATATGTATATTTTTAACTAGCTGACCCGGCAAACGTTGTTTTGGTAAATAAAAAAGGGTAAAAATTTAGGGTTGCATGTTTTTTTTAATGCGACATAAAAAAAATTAAGGAAATTAAAAAAAAATTCCAAAAATTAAAGAACAATGTTAAGGGTGGACAACCCTTACCTCTAAGGGGTAAAATATATGTTGGCCGTTTCTCAGACCTACTCAATATGCTCACAAATATTTTATGAGAATCGGTCAAGCCGTTTCGGAAGAGTTCGGGAACGAATATTGTGACACGAGAATTTTGTATATAAGATATATTGTACGCGTGTGAAGAAGTAGATACATATATATATAAAGTATATAAAGACATGACAGACTCGCGAATTAAATTTTAGACATTTAAGAAATCTGTGATATATGGAGTCAATAAAGCAAAGAATCTAAGCCAACAAAATTTTCATTTTATATACACATGTAGTACGTTCTTATATTCATATTTAGATTTGAGATTATCCTTGTATATGTTTATATTTTAAGTTTCAACATTGACATCAACAATAAAGAGGTTATTTACTCCGATATTGATTTATAAAGAGTTATATACAAAAATATATAATAAACTAAGAGAATTACAATCACGTTGAGTATTACTTAGATTCAAAAAGTAGCTGAATGAAAGAAAATTGGCAGATTAAGATTGTTTGGTAGACAAAAATGAGTATGAGTTTATCAAAAACGACTATAATTTTATTAAAAATGAGCATAACTTTATCAAAAATGAGCATAACTTTATCAAAAAAGAGTGTAACTTTATCAAAAATGAGTATAACTTTATCAAAAATGAGTATAACTTTATCAAAAAATGAGTATGACGTTATCTAGAAAAGCTTAAAATAGTACCTGTAAGCATTATCCGGTAGTCCACCGTTGCAGCCGTCGTCAAGTTTGTCACAATCCACCAATTCTTGCTCCGATAGAGAGACCAATTCCCCGGTCTGGACCTTATACTGACCTTCGATATTACCTGTACATACAACAAATACCTCTTGAAAACAACTTTATCGTCACATGAATTTCTGTGTTTACACAACAGAATAAATATTTAAATTCGTATATATTTTATACAAATGCAGTACATACTATTATTTAAAGATGTATATGTGTACATAAGTTGTATTTAAAAATATATTTAATCTTAATATTATACATATATGTTTTATAATAAAGCACATGCTATGTAAAACATGATTAGAAACCCAAGAGATTTTATTAGTAATAATATTTCAGCAGCTTTAATGAACTGATTATATTTAAGATTTAAATTTAAATATCTATACGGTATACATTTAACTCACCGGTAACACTGAACGCCCAGCAGCTCCCGCAAGAGCCTTGATCCTTCACTTCAGTAACAGCTTCATATTCACGCCAATCGAAATTTTCTGGTAGAGCCACCTCTGGAATGTCCGCTTTTCTCATTGGAATCAGATTTTCGTTTCTCATATTCGGCTTAAGGCCCATATATTTTGATACAAATTCGTCATAAGTCAGATCCGAATATCTGGTAACTCCGTAAGTCGCCGTTCCACGCTCGTGTATATTTAATTCGTGTATTCTTTTAACGTTGTCCTTAAATATGTTGTATCTTTTGACCATTTCTGATTTATTTTCGATGTAGTCCGGCATGTACGTAGTTAGGAAATCGGAAAACAGACGTTCAGCCTGAATTTCGAAGAAAAATTCATGGGACGATTCATCCTGATAGTCACATATCACCCTATAAAGAGGCGGATGTTCGGACCATGGACGCAACCAAATATTTACTCGACAGAATTTATTTGTTGACATATTTTTTGTTAGCTTACAGTCCTTCTTGGCACTCAAGGCTAGACAGTCTGTGATGCCTACTTCTAATTTCAATCTAAAATGCAGCCCAGCTACCTGCTGTTTCTCCAATGAGAATACTCTTACTATTTTTTGTTTATTTGGATGAGGATATTTAGCTTCGATGTGCTTCAAGGCCTCGTTAGCCAAAGCCATTCCGTTATCAGCGGTCTCATACTCTATGTGAGATTCCAGCGGTGTTTCATCATCGTCGCAGTTAACTGTTATTTCTCTACCATTTTGTATCCACAGCCGTTCCCTCACCTGTGATATGCAATGTCTCCTGGGCAGGTGCTCCATTACCTCACAAGCAGTCATATTATCAATCCATTCATATTTTAAGCAACTTGTATAAGCTACATCAAAATCTATTGTTGTTAGTCTTCCTCTGGTAATATTAGTCATAAAACTGTTGATCTGTAGCAACTTTTGTTTATAGTTTAATGGCGACGTCATTTCTAACTTTTCCAACGATTCTCTTACCATACCTTGAATAAGTTTTTCGTCGGAAGTTGTGTTTGTCGTATCAAATGAAAGCGATCTTCTGCTACGACTCGGTGTTTCTCTATTGCATCGTGTAATGACTTTTCTTATTTTTTTTGTGTTGGCTGCCATCCAGATATTTGATGTGCAAGGTTTTGGAAGTTTAGAATTATCAATGTAACATTGGAAACGGTTTTTCTCAAGGTCTATGTACTTGGAACAATTTGTAGCTCGCACTATAAACCTTAACTTCGTGGGCTTACGGGAATCAAGGCTAGGTACAACGTGTGGTTCTCCGAGGTGAACCAACTTGTTTTTAATTTTAGGCGACGATTCTAATTCCCTAACAGCTTCTTTAATAAGATTCGTTATTGACAGGCCCGTGACGCTTTTGAAGTCCCTTTCGTCGTCGCAAACCACAGCCAAGCTTTGAACCACTAGTTCATCATCGGGGGAGGGCCACAACCGAACATAACAAAGTCTGTGAAAGATACCAGACAATTCTTCACAGTTCTGTAGATCCGCTTCATCTTCATGTCTTAAACAATAAGTTAAACCTATTTCTATGTACATTTTTATCATGTTGACACCCATATTTGTACTGCTCTCAAACGCGTGGATAGTTATGAGTTTATTCAAGTTGTTTGTGGTTTCTTTTTCATTTATGTAATGTACAGCTCGATCAGCATAATAATACTTAGTATCTTCATCGATGTCATCTTCTTCGTGTATAATTTGCCTCTTTTTTCGATCAGATGAATACATATTATTTTCTAAGTCTCGTTTACTTTCCTCACTACTTTTTTTACAATTTATTTCAATTTTTTTAGATGATTGAATCCATGGTTGAACCCACACTTGCGCATAACAACGTAATATTTTATCAGATGATTGCATTTGACAATCATCGATATGCATAGCATTATCTGCCAACAAACAGTTTGTTGGCGAAATTGAAAAATCCAATTTAGTAATAATACCAGATACAATTTGCTCACTCACATTGTGGATTTCTACAATCTTATGCACGTACTTGGTGTTTGATAATTCTTGGTATTTTGTCACAGCTTCATCAACCAACGATTTAACATTTTCGTCATCAACATAGTTTGTAGGAGCTCCTATAATATTGCGCTTTTTTCTGCTATATTTTTCATCTTCTTCACTAATATCACTATTACAATCGACATCGATTTTTTCCTGACTCCTCCAAGGTTGTTTCCAAATTTTAGCATTACAATAAAGTTTACTGATGTCATTTATATCACACTTTTTTTTGTTTTGGTTTACTTTAGAGCAAATAGACGAAGCAATGAAGTCAATATCATAGATAATTCCTGATACGATCTGGGACGTCACTCGCTCAACAGATATCACTTTGTGTTCATTTGTTATTTTTTGCACTTGTAAATATGTTCTTAGTGATTTATCAGCTAAAATTTTATATTCGGCTTTATTGGGTTCTTGTTTAATGGCGCGTCCTTTAAAGGCACGTTTTTGCTTTGAAATGCTTATCGACCTCTTTTTCCGCGATTGTCTATTTTTAAGTGATTCTTCACAACTCACAGTTATTTCTTCGAAATTCATCCAAGGCTTTTCCCAAACTTTCGAATGACAGTTTATGTTATCACCGTTACTCTGAGAAGTTATTGTAAATTTGATTTCGGTTAAGGTGCCAGCGACTACTTGTTCAGTTACTTTATTTACTTTTAAGACCTCAAATTTCTCACTAACTCCATTACTTTGCAAGAATTGATTTAACGACTTTCTAGCCAGGTTTAAGTATCTACCGTCGTTCGCGTCGACTTTCTGTGGAGCACCGACAAGTGGGGCATCATCTACTCCTCGTTTCTTTCGGGATTGTCTATTTTGGAGTGATTCTTCACAACTCACAGTTATTTCTTCGAAATTCATCCAAGGCTTTTCCCAAACTTTCGAATGACAGTTTATGTTATCACCGTTACTCTGAGAAGTTATTGTAAATTTGATTTCGGTTAAGGTGCCAGCGACTACTTGTTCAGTTACTTTATTTACTTTTAAGACCTCAAATTTCTCAGTAACTCCATTACTTTGCAAGAATTGATTTAACGACTTTCTAGCCAAGTTTAAGTATCTACCGTCGTTCACGTCGACTTTCTGTGGAGCACCGACAAGTGGGGCATCACCTACTCCTCGTTTCTGGCGGGATTGTCTATTTTGGAGTGATTCTTCACAAGTCACAGTTATTTCTTCGAAATTCATCCAAGGCTTTTCCCAAACTTTCGAATGACAGTTTATGTTATCACCGTTACTCTGAGAAGTTATTGTAAATTTGATTTCGGTTAAGGTGCCAGCGACTACTTGTTCAGTTACTTTATTTACTTTTAAGACCTCAAATTTCTCACTAACTCCATTACTTTGCAAGAATTGATTTAACGACTTTCTAGCCAGGTTTAAGTATCTACCGTCGTTCGCGTCGACTTTCTGTGGAGCACCGACAAGTGGGGCATCATCTACTCCTCGTTTCTGGCGGGATTGTCTATTTTGGAGTGATTCTTCACAAGTCACAGTTATTTCTTCGAAATTCATCCAAGGCTTTTCCCAAACTTTCGAATGACAGTTTATGTTATCACCGTTACTCTGAGAAGTTATTGTAAATTTGATTTCGGTTAAGGTGCCAGCGACTACTTGTTCAGTTACTTTATTTACTTTTAAGACCTCAAATTTCTCACTAACTCCATTACTTTGCAAGAATTGATTTAACGACTTTCTAGCCAGGTTTAAGTATCTACCGTCGTTCGCGTCGACTTTCTGTGGAGCACCGACAAGTGGGGCATCATCTACTCCTCGTTTCTGGCGGGATTGTCTATTTTGGAGTGATTCTTCACAAGTCACAGTTATTTCTTCGAAATTCATCCAAGGCTTTTCCCAAACTTTCGAATGACAGTTTATGTTATCACCGTTACTCTGAGAAGTTATTGTAAATTTGATTTCGGTTAAGGTGCCAGCGACTACTTGTTCAGTTACTTTATTTACTTTTAAGACTTCAAATTTCTCACTAACTCCATTACTTTGCAAGAATTGATGTAACGACTTTCTAGCCAGGTTTAAGTATCTACCGTCGTTCGCGTCGACTTTCTGTGGAGCACCGACAAGTGGGGCATCATCTACTCCTCGTTTCTGGCGGGATTGTCTATTTTGGAGTGATTCTTCACAAGTCACAGTTATTTCTTCGAAATTCATCCAAGGCTTTTCCCAAACTTTCGAATGACAGTTTATGTTATCACCGTTACTCTGAGAAGTTATTGTAAATTTGATTTCGGTTAAGGTGCCAGCGACTACTTGTTCAGTTACTTTATTTACTTTTAAGACCTCAAATTTCTCACTAACTCCATTACTTTGCAAGAATTGATTTAACGACTTTCTAGCCAGGTTTAAGTATCTACCGTCGTTCGCGTCGACTTTCTGTGGAGCACCGACAAGTGGGGCATCATCTACTCCTCGTTTCTTTCGGGATTGTCTATTTTGGAGTGATTCTTCACAACTCACAGTTATTTCTTCGAAATTCATCCAAGGCTTTTCCCAAACTTTCGAATGACAGTTTATGTTATCACCGTTACTCTGAGAAGTTATTGTAAATTTGATTTCGGTTAAGGTGCCAGCGACTACTTGTTCAGTTACTTTATTTACTTTTAAGACCTCAAATTTCTCAGTAACTCCATTACTTTGCAAGAATTGATTTAACGACTTTCTAGCCAAGTTTAAGTATCTACCGTCGTTCACGTCGACTTTCTGTGGAGCACCGACAAGTGGGGCATCATCTACTCCTCGTTTCTGGCGGGATTGTCTATTTTGGAGTGATTCTTCACAAGTCACAGTTATTTCTTCGAAATTCATCCAAGGCTTTTCCCAAACTTTCGAATGACAGTTTATGTTATCACCGTTACTCTGAGAAGTTATTGTAAATTTGATTTCGGTTAAGGTGCCAGCGACTACTTGTTCAGTTACTTTATTTACTTTTAAGACCTCAAATTTCTCACTAACTCCATTACTTTGCAAGAATTGATTTAACGACTTTCTAGCCAGGTTTAAGTATCTACCGTCGTTCGCGTCGACTTTCTGTGGAGCACCGACAAGTGGGGCATCATCTACTCCTCGTTTCTTTCGGGATTGTCTATTTTGGAGTGATTCTTCACAAGTCACAGTTATTTCTTCGAAATTCATCCAAGGCTTTTCCCAAACTTTCGAATGACAGTTTATGTTATCACCGTTACTCTGAGAAGTTATTGTAAATTTGATTTCGGTTAAGGTGCCAGCGACTACTTGTTCAGTTACTTTATTTACTTTTAAGACCTCAAATTTCTCAGTAACTCCATTACTTTGCAAGAATTGATTTAACGACTTTCTAGCCAGGTTTAAGTATCTACCGTCGTTCGCGTCGACTTTCTGTGGAGCACCGACAAGTGGGGCATCACCTACTCCTCGTTTCTGGCGGGATTGTCTATTTTGGAGTGATTCTTCACAAGTCACAGTTATTTCTTCGAAATTCATCCAAGGCTTTTCCCAAACTTTCGAATGACAGTTTATGTTATCACCGTTACTCTGAGAAGTTATTGTAAATTTGATTTCGGTTAAGGTGCCAGCGACTACTTGTTCAGTTACTTTATTTACTTTTAAGACCTCAAATTTCTCAGTAACTCCATTACTTTGCAAGAATTGATTTAACGACTTTCTAGCCAGGTTTAAGTATCTACCGTCGTTCGCGTCGACTTTCTGTGGAGCACCGACAAGTGGGGCATCATCTACTCCTCGTTTCTGGCGGGATTGTCTATTTTGGAGTGATTCTTCACAAGTCACAGTTATTTCTTCGAAATTCATCCAAGGCTTTTCCCAAACTTTCGAATGACAGTTTATGTTATCACCGTTACTCTGAGAAGTTATTGTAAATTTGATTTCGGTTAAGGTGCCAGCGACTACTTGTTCAGTTACTTTATTTACTTTTAAGACCTCAAATTTCTCACTAACTCCATTACTTTGCAAGAATTGATTTAACGACTTTCTAGCCAGGTTTAAGTATCTACCGTCGTTCGCGTCGACTTTCTGTGGAGCACCGACAAGTGGGGCATCATCTACTCCTCGTTTCTGGCGGGATTGTCTATTTTGGAGTGATTCTTCACAAGTCACAGTTATTTCTTCGAAATTCATCCAAGGCTTTTCCCAAACTTTCGAATGACAGTTTATGTTATCACCGTTACTCTGAGAAGTTATTGTAAATTTGATTTCGGTTAAGGTGCCAGCAACTACTTGTTCAGTTACTTTATTTACTTTTAAGACTTCAAATTTCTCACTAACTCCATTACTTTGCAAGAATTGATGTAACGATTTTTGTGCCAGATACAAGTATTTTGTGTCTTTTTCATTTGATACCTTTGGACCGCCCTTTAGCTCATAAGTTTCTCTAAGATGTTGGCTATCAGAAACATCCCGTTTTTTCCTATGGAAGTTAGATTGTCCATGAAAAGAATCATCACAATTAACTTTTATTTGCCTACCGTCACTCAACCAAGGTCGATCCCAAACTTCTGCTTTACATTTTCGTAATGCTTCATTTTCAAGCAAATTACATTTTTTTAAATCTACATTAAATTCACTGGGGCAATCAGTGTAACCAGCAACGAATTCCACTTGAGTTATCAATCCACCAATAAGCTGAGTAGATACTGATTTAATTTCAATGACTTTTTGCTTATTATTTCTATTGGAATTCGAATCTAGATATTGCAAGGCCTGTTGAACCATTTCTAAAATCTTAGGATCCTGAGTCACGACGGGTTTCGTTTCCACCTGTTTCTTAGCAGAAAATCTTTCATCAAACGGTCTAGACATACAAGAATACGTAAGTTTTTTCTCCTTTAACCAATGTCTTTCAAGTATCGTCACTTCGCAAATACTAGAATCATTGCCTTGCATAACAGTGCAATTTTCCCTATTTACATACGGAACTGTTTTATTACAATTTGTTAACGACAGGCTAAGAGAAAATTTTGTAAGGGTACCGGAAGAAGATTTTTTTGTGGTTGGTTGTACAATTTTTTCTATTTTCAAAGCGTTGTAATGAAGGGATTCTTTTTCAATTTTTTTAAGAGCTTCTTTTGTTAATTTCATTAGAACAGGATCATCCAGGTCTATTGGCTCAGCCTTTGTGAAATCATGTTTTTTTTCATTATCAGCATAGCAAAAAGCGTTAAGAATTTGAGGTCTTTCATTTTCTATTGCTTCAATAACACCATTACAGATTTTCATTTCTCCTTCTTTGCCATCGCAATCTGCTTTATCACATGGTATGATAACTCTTGCCTGAATATAGAAAAAGTGTTGATGGTTTTCGAATTCCTCTTCAGCATTTACAACTTCCACAAGTGTTCGTGTTTTTATTTCAAAGTCAATTTCATTGAGGTAGTCAACCATTTCTTGTGCCAGAGCGTAAAGGTATTTAGCGTTCTTAATGTTGTTTTTTATTTTATGAATTTTCTCAGTTAGTGCCATAATTTTCAAATCATGTCTATAACTTCTCCTCGTTCTCGGAACTTTTGCTTGGTTAAAGTCGAAACCGGCGGCGTCGAAAAAATTTATTAAATCGTCAATAGCCTTCTTTCTATCCTCACCTAAAAAACTATCCTTTTCCTGATATAAAGGTTCTTTGAATGGAATTGAATTATCTACTTGGTGTCTAATTATTTCAGCATTGTCAACGTTATGAACTTTCTCTTGCAAAGGTTGATCAGATTTTTCTAAAATGTTCACATTTGTTGTAGTTTCGTAAATATGACCATATGGTATGATTTGTTCTTCTATTTTTTTTATCTGTTCATCATTGAGTCCCTGGTTAGGCTGAGATTGAACATCCAAATTTTTTTCGGATTTAATAATTTCTTCAACAGAACCAGTACTAGCGCCCTTATCATTGTCAGATGTAGGATTTGGGTTATTATCAATGGGATTGTTAGTGTGTGGATTATTTTCATCGTTCGTTATTATTTCGCCTTCATCACCAAATTGCCATTCCTCTGTGCAATTATTAGATAATACGGCTCTATATTTAGAACCATCTGGTAATTTGATCCAACTCTTTTCTAATATAGATATTTTACAGATTTTTCTATCAACACATCCCTCACTCGTAGTTACACATGGTTCATATCCTATTTGTAGTATTAAAATGTATCTAACGCCATTAACGACCTACAAGAACAATAAATATATTCTGAATATAACAAACATATGTCCTGAGCCATGGAGAAAACGATACGACAAAAAATTTATCAATAAAGTATATTCCTAAGATATGTTATGAGAAGTGACTAAATATATGATTTATAATCTTTAAATGAAACTAATATTTTTCGGATATACTACGCGACTTTATTTTTGATAAAAACTAGATATTCCCGAGGTTTGAAATACTTTTCAGCACCCATGATCACGGGAAGACGAGACGTGAATGCCCGTGATCACGGTTGCTGAAAAGTACTTGAAACGTCGGGAGTATGTAGTTTTTATCAAAAATAAAGTCGCGTAGTATATCCGAAACATATTAGTTTCGTTCAAATGAATAAAATTCGCGAAAATCTTAGATCTCATTATTTAAAATAATTTATTGTCTCTACAATTTGCATACTAATTGCATTAAAATATCGTACATAACGAAAAACGTAGCCAGTGGTGGTAGACCAAAGAGGGAACACAAACATAGGATTTCAATAACATACTTATCTGTGAATTTCTTGAGTTTCGTTAATAGACAAAAATGTTGTTTTCTCCCTTTCACACATACAAAAATTTTAATTGTCATTATTGAGTAATGGTTTTGGAGTAATTAGAGGGAGCTTTTAGTGTAATGCAGTGGTAATTGTCAGACTAATGAGGTCTTTGACATTATAATGATAGTATAATAGCATATAGACTTTGTAGAAAATTGTAAATATGTATGGTAATGAGTGGTGAGTGAACTATTGGACATTCTTTGATAATACTTGGAAGCAAAGCTCACAAACTCATTAAGTATAATGAAATATAAGATTATTAAATTTTTTATTGTATAGCTGTCTCCACTTAGTAAACAAAAAAATCATATACTCACTTGAACCTGTCTCTCAACATCTAAAACCGTTTCAAGGGAATGTTTCACATTTTGTTCGTGAATATTTAAATGTTTGACACCGAGTGTTGCTAATTCTGTAACACCTGGAGCTTGAGGATTAACATGACTCGAACAGCCCACACAAGCTCCACCTGGTTGTCTTCTAGGCACAGCAATGAATTGCTCACCAGAAGTTACCTAGAACAATGATTTTAATGTAGCTAGCAACTTTAGCCTGTAGTGCATGCCTATAGCCGACAGTACATGTTATTAAACTCACCCCAGTGTTAATTTGTACTTCATTATCAAGCTGCACCGGTTTATGACTGATTATAGCCTCAGTTGTAGTACTAGTCTCATCTACAACTACTTCTTCAAGGTTAGTATCATCCACAGAATTTGCTTGAGACACCAGATCTGAATCCTCACAATGATGCTGATTATTCTGTATGCTTATCCCATTTTCATCAAGGTCCACTATTGTGGCAAAGCATTTCTGATATTTTGCATTATCCAAATCATTAATAGGTCTTGAGAGTAGCAAGGTCTCAACATTGTAACAATTTGCATCATCCTACAATAAAAAGTATAATATAGCTTCTATATTCCACAATATTATATCTTACAGCAGAAAGAAAAAATAAAGGAATAATTACATCTAAACCTATTAATGGCCTATTTTTTAAGTTATTAATGTCATTATATATACTTATGAAAAGAAATAAAACCTAATTTATGCAGGTATCATATTTTAATCATCACACTACCAAGTCCAAAACACGTTATAAATTCAGATAACTTCTCAAACTTTTAATTACAAAATAAGATATAAACAGCCAGGTCTTTGTGATAACCCTTGGTCATATTAAAATAAAAATAAGTGGTTACTCACAGTATTCTGCGCATTTAATATATAACCTTCTTCGTAGGAATAAATCTGGTTAGGTAGGTTATTTAAAAACTCGACAAAGCCATTTAGAAACTTTTCTTTTCTTTCAATACTTAATTCTGACGAACAGTAACTTATTAATAAACAAAATAACACACATTCAAGTTTCTTCATGTTGCGTTACTAAGACGAGTACATCGTCATACATACACACGAAGACTGATTGAAACTATGATGTTTACGTCATTTATAATTTTAATAAAATCAAAGGAAGAAAAATGAATCAACAATCATGATTACAAACATTGCAAAAACAAATATTTTAACATAACAAGATTATTCAATGACATTGATGTTTGACAGGCATTTATGTCGTCCAGAATTATTTATTTAACTATATTTCTTTGGATAAATATGTATTTTTTAAAAATATTGTGCTCAAATGAAAACTTTGATTTTTATTACTAAAGATATATTTATAATAATGAAGGAAAAATAGTTTTTTTTTGCAAAATGCGCTGACGTACGCAGACTTTCACAAAATTGTTTTGACGTACCTAAAAGTCTCAAAAGTTTAAAATACCGTTACTAGAGTAATGGGAATATGTTGAATAGTTATAACTATAAGATACCTCTAATATTTAAATTACGGAAATATAATAGAAGAAATGACTGAAAAAATCAGGAAAAATGCTTCTGCTAAGGACACAAATCATAGACTGTAATTAATTCAAGTATTTCAATAAAAATATGTAAAATTTCAAGGGCTATCTAATTATTAGTAATTTTTAAAAGTTTTATGTTAACTAAAGTGTTTTATTACATTTTGATAAAGCTGTGGTTTAGTATACCTACTAAAGCTAAATATCCAATCTTGTTTTTTCTACTATTGGAATTAATATTTTAAACTTTCGTAGATGGTGGATCACATTTGGATTAATTTGTGGGGCAACATTTTTTACCCGTTTCTACAAAGTTTTGGAGCCAGATCATGTATGGTAAGTGATATCAATGTATTTGATTTAACTTTAGAACATATACACTTTTGTTATTAAGGATAAACGCAAAATTATTTGGGTCCAAGTATGATATACCACAAAGAATACTATAAAATAAAAATTCTTTCTTTAAGATATGAATTTATTTTTATTATGAATCCACAAAAGAACCAAACACAAATTCTAATAGCAAATTAATTATAGTCCGAAAGTTACTCAATGTTAAAATACCTTTGCTTAAAATATATAATAACTTGTTACAATGATTTTAGTTGGGATGAAACTCATTTTGGTAAAATGGCCAGCTGGTACATCAACAGAACATTCTTTTTTGATGTCCATCCTCCACTCGGAAAGGTAATAAAAAATATAAATAAATGTTAAATAAATAGATAAATTTTATTAACAACTATCTCTTACTTTACAGATGCTTATTGCTCTTTCTGGGAAGTTGACTGGTTATGACGGTACATTTCCATTTGAGAAACCCGGTGATAAGTATGAAGGAGCAAAATATGAAGGAATGAGAATTGTGGGTCTTTAAAAATTTAAAATCTTTATCATACATATAATATTGGTTACATAAAATGCATTTCCTTATATTTTATAAAGAGTTTTTGATTTGGCTTTTGATGATTTGATTTATGTTTTTTTTATGCTTGAAAAAGATTTTAATGTGTTAATTTTATTTCAGTTCTGCACAACACTAGGTGCTCTCATCATACCTCTCACATTTTTATCGATGTGGGAAATGACAAAATCTTTGGATGCCTCTTTTCTAGGAACATTGCTACTGTTGTGTGGTATGAAACAAATTTATAGAATATAATGAAAGTATACACTTATGATTTTTGCTAAAATAGTAAGATTAATAAGGAAATAATACATTTTGGATGTTTAATTATTTATTGTAGCTCTCATTGTTATACATTTATACAAATAATAAGTTAAATTTTAATGAAGTCAGTTCTAGCTATTAGATAAAGAGTGTTGAATACAAATTAATACAAGCTATTTAGAATATTCATGTTTATGAATCTTTATTGATATTTATGAATCTTTAATGAAAAATATTCATATTTATGAATCTTTAATGAAAAATATTCATATTTATGAATCTTTAATGAATATTTATTGATCAGAAAAAATACAAATATGTATTAATTTTTTTCAGATGTTGGCTTTCTGACTTTGAACAGATATATATTATTGGATCCGATTCTTCTTTTCTTTATGAGCTGCTCTATTTATGGAGCCTGTAAGGTATGCAAGTACTGTAATAATATCATTAGATAGAAGAAAACTTTATTTTCATATATTGTATGTATATGTTTTTATGCAAATTTACAGGTACATTCTCATACAACGGCAGGTTCGCTACCATTTTCTCCTCGGATGCTTCTGTGGCAGATTTTTCTTGGTTCCTCATTAGCTTGCACTATGTCTGTCAAGTTTGTTGGACTATTTATGGTTCTGTTTGTTGGATTGAGGACTATAGCTGATCTTTGGCATGTGCTCGGTGACTTGTCTAAACCAGTGGTGAGTTTTCACATATTATACAGGTCTTTAAACATTATATATGTGTTCATTACATTTGTATCATTTTATATATGTTTTTTTAGAGTTTAACAGTGAAACATCTTATTGGAAGAAGTATAACATTGATCCTGTGGCCCATTCTTCTTTATGTATTCTTTTTCTGGATACATCTCACAGTTCTGAATACAAGGTATGGTTGTGTTCATCAAGTTCCGTTAAATACTTCTTTATTATTGTATGTTTGTTTATATTGTCATGTCCATGTTTTTGTGGCATATTAGATGAGAGAAATTCTTACTACTCATTTGATAGTAAAAAACAAATGTTTCTTAAGTTTTGAATATTCATACCGATATTGATAACAACAAAAAAGTATTGGTCAAATATTATTTAAATGTTGGTACCAAAAATATATTTTTAATAATAAATATCCAAAAAAAAAACCATTAAAAATTATGTCCAAATAAATTTAATAATTGTACTTTAATTAATTATTCACAGCGGCAACGGCGATGGGTTCTACTCTTCAGGGTTCCAGGCGGTGCTACGCGGGAACAGTCTGCACGCGGCGGCTGCCCCGCGGCAACTGGCTTATGGAGCGATCCTTACCCTGAAGAATCATCGCACGGGGGGTGGGTACCTTCACTCCCATCACCACCTCTACCCCGCGGGGGTGGGGGCCAGGCAGCAACAGGTTAGAACTATAAAGGTTTTGAGGGTCGAAAGACTTATAAAGGATAGAGTTTACAACATGGCTGCTATTTCTTTATTCTATAATGTAATGTAATGTAATCAAGTCTACTTGATTACATTACATTTCAATCATAAACAAGTAGTATATTTGATAACCGAAACAATTGTAAATACGGTAATAATCTGGAAGTACTTCTCAGATTTGGCGAAAGCTTCATCCCCATTTTGTGTGAGAGGGATGTACTTCCCCGGTCGAGCCAGCCCATGTTAGAGCTGTAGTGACCACAGCTAGGCTCTATCACTTTCTTTTTCTATAATCGTTAACCTTTTTCGTCTAGAAATATATCTTCAATTTACTCTCACATTTCTACATATTTCTAGATCACGACATACACACACAAGGACGACAACAATAGATGGCTGGTGAAGCCGTATGATAAAGAGGCGGTAGAGGGCGTGGTGGTCGTGAGGAGCGGCGACCTCGTGAGACTCACACACGTGGCGACCGGTAGGAACCTGCACTCACACCGCGAGAGGGCGCCACTAACGACCAAGTACATGCAAGTCACTGGATACGGAGAGGTATCGCAACTAAATGTTTAATTATTTATCTAAATTCTTGTAGATACTTCAAAAAGGAGAATATCTTTTTTCATTTATTTTGAGCATAGAGTGAATACGTATGAAAAAGTTTACCATGGCAATGATGTAAATGTTGCTATCATGATTATGTCTCTCAGTCCTCATAGAGTCATAGTAACTCATTCCCTATCTATAAAAGAATTAGGCTATGTTGTTGGGTAATGTTTGCCTTGATCAAGCATTCTCCATATATTCTGTTCACCTTCTTAATCCCTTCTTCCCCCTATCTATCAGATATCTGATAACCAGAACAGATACACTTCATCCTTCATTCACACACCAAATTATTGGAATAATATACCTGTGTCTCCTTCGAAATATAATTTGGGTATCATCAAGGAAAGCGTAAATAGACTGTTACTGAGACAATGCGTTCACTATATTCGATTACATGTCCATCTTCCAAATGGTGGAGTGAAAGTCAAACACGTAAGTACAATAGAAGTTAAAATAATAATAAAAATGAAACTAATATTTTCGGATTACTACGTGTTATTTTATTATATTTAAAAGAACATACTCTCGACGTTTCGGTTGCTGCAAAGCAAAACATTAAAATAACGCGTAGCAATCCGACAATATTAAATTTATTTAAATGAATATTCGCGAAGGATTTATATCTCATTAATAATTATTATTATTGACTATTGAACGAGCTGAAATCGTACAAATTTAATTCCTTTAATTTAAGGTACACCATAGTGCTTAGTTTAAGACAATATATATGATTATCACTTTAACCAATATTTTATATATAAGACTAGCTTTCGCCGCGACTCCGTCCGCGTGGAATAGTGACTTCCGGCAGATTTTTGGTTCTTCCCACATAGTTCCCGTTCTTGCGGGGTTTTCGGAATGGTTGAGTTCCCGTAGAATTTTCAGGATAAAACCTGTTTTTTTTATTCACAATGAAGTACTCTTAACCAACAACATATTTATTTGTTTATTTGAATAACGATTAATATCATTATGTTGATACAACTTAAACAAATTATTTCGACCAAATTAGGTACCATAAAAACGGTTTTTGTGAGTTAAACTTAAAAGATAGACATATACTGTTGCGGACTGTTTTTTAGATCATTAAAAGAGCTATTATTCTTTCATACATATTTTTTGTGTATCTTGAACCGTTTTCACGGTGCACGCAACGGAAGGCTTCAAAGATGAAATAATTTTTCCCGTTTTTTACACATTTACTACTATATCTTTGCTCCTATTGGTCGTAGTGTGATGTTATATAGCCCACAGCCTTTCTCGATAACTGGACTATCCAACACAAAAAGAATTATTTAATTCGAACCAGTAGTTTCGGAGATTAACGCTTTCAAACAAATAAACAAACAAACAAACAAACAAACAAACTCTTCAGCTTAATAATATTAGTATAGATATATATTCTGTTGTAGGAAGGTATTGGTGACGCCAACGACGTGTGGAAGGTGGTGGTGTCGGGAGGAGCGGACGGAGACGAAATACTCACCGTGAGAAGTAAACTCATGTTCGTACATTACTTGCAGGTGATTACTATGATGATTTTAACATACAGAATAACAAGATTTTTTGTCATATAACAAGAAATGTTAGGTATGAATGTGGAGGGATTAGGATTGAGGTAGATCTAAGAAAAGGTGAATGGATTGCATGAAGGATGAAAATAAACAAACAAATAAATAAATAAATCAAATAAATTAATTAATTAATAAGAAAAGGGTAACGGATAAAATGATGGCTGATAGGTGAGACTTTAAGAGAAGAACATGTTATGCAGACCATACATCAACTGGGACCAGGGCAGGAAGAAGAATAAATAACATTTAAATTTTGTTTAGATGCTTGATATGTATTAAATAATAGAATGCCAGAGGTTACTGTTAAGTTATATATATGTCACAATCAACTTAAGTCTGCGTTCAGTATAACTGACTTACTGATAATACTTTGACTGATGTACGTAAATAATGCAGTGAATTAAGTTGTAACTGGGATCATTTGTGGTCCTACTTTAGTATTGATCAACTATTTATAGAATTAATAGTTTGTCTTGTATTGTATTTTCTATGATCAAAAATTCATATCTGAAATTGAATGGGTGATATTAATTCATTTATTACAGTCGTGTGCATTGACGACAACCGGCAAGCAACTACCGAAGTGGGGCTTCGAACAACAGGAGGTAGCCTGCAACCACAACCTGAGGGATAAGAACGCGCTTTGGAACGTTGAGGATAATATATTCGATCAGTGTGAGCAACAGTTATGATGTGTGTGCTGAAAATATAGATATAATAGAATATCTTCTTCTTCCACTTGGCAATTTCCCAGCTTTAGCCAAGGTCTGCCTTACATTATGTAAATAGTTTTGGCTAATTGTTTTTATGACCGGCCGCCTGCCTGACATCCACCCTCTTTGGGAATACATTGATCAGTGAAGTCTAAGTACGGAAAAATTACATTGGTACTTGCCCGGGCCAGGATCGAATCCGCGCCCTCATGTATGCGAGGCGGGCCTTTTAACCACTAGGCCACCAATGATTATACACATAATAGAATATCATGAAGTTTAAAGTACTTTTTTATAAAATAAAGCAGAAGACACGTTCAATTTACGAATGATATTTGTTAAAACTAAACTTAACTTTAAATTAATTTTTCATTCTCACAGCTCGATATTATAAAATCTATTAGAAATCTAAACTATGATAATAGTTGTACCCTCAATAAAGTATTGTATATATTCATTCAGTATGTATTCACATCCACAGTACCGAAGATGAATTTCTCGGTATACGCGTCCGGTTTTTTGGAACGTCTGATAGAATCCCACGCTGTGATGCTGCAGGGTAACGCTGGCCTCAAGCCTAAGGAGGGGGAAGTGACGTCACAGCCTTGGCAATGGCCGATCAACTATAGGGTAGGACTTGAACTATATATACATTAGCATTAAATAATATTCACTTCCATAAGAGTATAGTCCTATGAAAATATTAAAAGTATGACAGTTATATTTATGTAGTTCTTCTGATATGGTCGGTTAAGTTTTATAGCTAATCATAAAAAACTTATTTATTAAAAAACCCACTCATTAATTGTCTTTTAAAGTTAATACCGTGCACGAATGATGCCTTTAATCGAGTAATCATAATAAAAAGTGCCTTACATAATTATGCAAAAGATCTGAAACTTATACCACTGGATTGATATTACCTAAATAGAGTTAAAAAAAATGTACGGAAAGTCATAAATGGAAATCTCATCAATATCAGTCGATCTCTTTGTGAGCTAGGATGACATTGACACATACACACACACACACACACACATTTTTTTTTACTTCATTGGATAAATGTATTATGTGTTATAAAGTATTGTTTAAAAGCTCATAAGCTCTATAACATAACTCCATATTAATTTTATCCTCCTTGTATGTTTTAGGGACAATTTTTCTCCGGCAGTGCCCATAGAATTTACCTCCTAGGCAATCCGGTAGTATGGTGGGCCAATCTGGCGTTTCTGGGCATATTCTGTGTGGTGTTTGTCACTAATTCCATTAGAGAAAAGCGCGCCTCAGCTTTTGGTGTTCCCGCACCAAACAACCAATGTAAGTTGAACATACTATACTTATTCTACACTCTCAGAGCTTTTTAAATCTCATTTTCAATTCAAAGAACAAAATAAGTAATTTTATTATGGCAATGCCTTTTTTTATTGGGAAGTCAAATGTGCATAGTTTACAAGATTTATGCTGACATCTTTTTGTAACAGAAAATAATTTAACTTTTTGATATTCATAGTTCAAATAATGGGCTCATGTTTATTTCTTCAATAGTTTGTAGTCGATATAATTACTCGATGTTTCGTTTTCATTATTATCAAATTCTTTTGTTACTGCATATCTTTGAATTTCATGACCTTTCACGCTAAAACTACTTAAAATAATTTGATGAAACTTTACAGTGATGTTGCTTAGACATCAGTTTGAAGTATGGGCTACGATACTAATCTTGGGATCTCGTGTAGTTCACGGTATAACATCGATAGGTCAAACATAGAAATGTATAAGGGCCAATGTAGCAATAATACTGAATTCTACAACATTCATTTAAAAAAAAGTTTATTTGTTGGAGAAGACTTAGTTTTTATAGCAGTAAAGAAGCATAAGTAACACACTTTTAAACGTATAAGGGCTTATATAATGTATAGTATAAGTAGGTTTACAAAAAAATTTATTAAGCGTAAATGCCCTGAATGTATATCACATTTGTTATGCAAAGTTTCAAAAGTATCAGTTGTCGCATGTAAAAGTACATTGAAATCAAATTCAAAACGCCTCTAACGAAAAACACATTGCACATTGGCCCTATCATAGGAGCTATCGATATTTGCATTTGGTATAAAACCATGTGATACAGACTATTCTATAGTCTGCTATAGAAGTGACTACTGGCTGGTTTCCATATCTCTTATTTCAACACATGTAATGCTTTATTCCAGGTAAGCTGTTAGTATCAGCTCGTTGGCAGTGTTGCTGTTGGTTGCTGCACTACGTCCCCTTCTGGGCGATGGGTCGAGTGCTGTACTTCCATCATTACTTCCCCGCACTCGTTTTCAGCTCGATGCTCACCGGTCAGTTCATAATTGTAATTCATAAGATATAAGACGTGTATAGTCCCTTAGAATTAAGCTGAGCTTTACATTTGTCTGAGTGCAAGTAAAAGTAGAGTTAGACAAAAACTTTTAGAATTAAATTTTAGTATATTTTAATAAGTGCGAGAGCTATTCTAGATTAAAATTAAAATAAGCAAAACTTGTAAAAGGCCAAATGGAAATATTATGAATATAATGGAAAAAAATAAGTTAATTAATAAAACTTTTGAAAAAACTATACAAATTCTTCTAAACCTGACATTGCGTTTTCAACATTTGACTCAGCTACCAGTACAAAGGTTGTTGTGCGGAAGGTGCGGGGCAGAGTAAAATACCACTGTATATAAGTTATGTACAAACTAGGTTGGTAGTGTTAAATTATTGGAGAATCCTAAAGATGCCTTTCAAAAGAACTCCTTGCATGCTTTAGTCTTTCTTTAATAGGATTTATTTTTAAGACAACTCGAACGATTATTTTTTATTCCTCCAATCCGATATAATATCTTGCATGTTAAAGTAAAAAAAAATTACATCGAATGTTTGTCAACGGATTTACTTCGAATATAATACATTATGCTATTCTCATAGAAATTACAAAACAAACAAAATAAATTAAAATAATTGTACACACCTGTTTAAATAATATAAACCAATTACGTTGGTATTATGTAAATACAGTTTTTTCTATAAATAATTTTGAGTTACTCCTTATGGTATATACGAGAAAAAATTAAGTGTTATATTTTTAACCGACCTCAAAAAAAAGAGGTTTTTCATTAGTCCCTATTATTTTTTTGTCGGAAAAGGGACATTGAAAAGGTTTTTTCATAATAAACCAAACTAGGTCTGATAATTTTATCTGAGCAATACGCATGGTCAATCGTTTGAGAGCTACGATGATACAGACGAACATACAGGCACAGATTTCAACGTCAAATTTTAAACGCCTTTTCTTAAGTCGGGGGCTAAAATTGCGTTATAAATTTTCCCTTTATTCCTTCCTCCAAGAACGACACAGAATTTAGAGATATATATTACACTAGAAGACCCGGCGAACTGCGTATCGCCCTATAATCAAGAAATATCTGTTACGTTTTTTTAATAAATAAAAGTTTATACCTTAGCCTCAGAAACACGTGGTGGTTATGCAATTATTAAATAGTCGCTCATATATGACGTTTGTATTTTTAACTTAGCGCCATCTATTGAATGCTTAACTCAGTCAAAACATAATTGTAGTAATGATAAATAATTATTTAATTATAATTGGCAATAAAATATTATGACTATAAATTGAGATGTAAGCTATCCTATCTTTCAAGGTGGATCAAAATGCACACGGAATGGAAATCAAATTTAAAATCGGTTTAGTAGTTTAGGAGTCCAACGCGGACAAACACGTGACATGAAATTTTTATAAATATAAAGATATGTCTTTGTCTCAATCTAAATATGTTTCCAAAAATCTTTCAGGTACCCTGACAATATATTTGCTGGAGAGCATCCGAAGCTACTTGAGTCCAGAGCTGGGAAGAACCCTTTATCATTGTATTATGGGCTTAATAATATCTAGTACTGTATACAGTTTCTATTTATTCTCGCCTCTCGCCTACGGCATGAGTGGTCCGATGTCACACGAACCTAACTCTACTATGACCGGCCTGAAATGGCTCGAATCTTGGGAATTTTGACCGTAATGTATATTATTAAACCGTCCTTAAAATCTCTTAGAATTTACGTAATCAATTGGTGCTAGAATAGATTTATTATTTATAAAAAAGAATCAATGTATTAATTATTATTTAATATTATAAGTATAGACATACATATATGTGAAAAGAATTTTTGTAATAAATATATACATTTTTTTATATTGATTGTTTTATTTTCATCATCGCCTTAAGAATCCATATAGAAGTTATTCAAGATCGCAGCTGACTTCAGTAACTTCGGTGTAATCGCTCCAAGGTTGCGAGAATACTTTGGACTGGCAAGGATAGCTGTCGCTTTTATCCACTACAGAGCACTCAGAGTTTGAAGGCTCGCTGTTCTCGTCCAAATCGCAGTCCGTAGCGGACACCAAGAAATTCAATACGTAGTTAGTTCCAGCCACAACTTGTTCTGAAGCCCGCGTCACCTTTATCACCTGGTAGTCTTGATCTGCACAACTGTCCTTTAGGTATTGTCTCAGAGACAGCTGCGCTAGTTTATAATGTTCGTCATTGGGCTTCACTTTACTTAACCCCCCAGTTTTCGCCAGTTCGACGACGCAAACGTTGACAGCAACAGTCAGAAGTACCAATCGAAGCCACATGGTGAGTTGAAAGTGAAATTACCGCGAGAACAGAGCAATTTAAAGGTCCATTTGACGTCACGTCACCTCGGAAGACAAAAGCCGACGTAATTTCAAGGATAATTTTTGCATGTTTGTTCAGATGTTTCTTTTTTTATTGAAAAGCCAATTAAAGTGTGAATCTTGTTTTCTATAAAGAATAGTAAATACCTACATACAGAAATAATATATGTTTTGATTTAGAATGACATTTGTTAAAACTAAACTTAAATTTAAATTATTTTTCTTTCTCACAGCTAGAAATTATAAGAGCTATAAGAAATCCCATCAATGATAATATTTTTTTTAGTTCTACCCTCAATAAAGTATTGTATGTATTAACATCCACAGTACCAAAGATGAATTTCTCGGTATACGCGTCCGGTTTTCTGGAACGTCTGATAGAATCCCACGCTGTGATGCTGCAGGGCAACGCTGGCCTCAAGCCCAAGGAGGGGGAAGTGACGTCACAGCCTTAGCAATGGCCGATCAACTATAGGGTAGGACTTGAATTATCATATTAGCATCAAATAATGTTCGCTTTCATAAGAGTATAGTCCTATGAAAATATTAAAAGTATGACAATTATATTTCTATAGTTCTCCTGATATGGTCGGTTAAGTTTTATAGCTAATCATTAAAAACTTCTTTTATTTATTAAAAAACCCACTCACCAATTGCCTTTTAAAATTAATACCGTGCACGTATGATGTCTTTAATCGAGTAATCATACTAAAAAAGTGTCTTACTTAATTATGCCACTGAAACTGGATTGATATTACCTAAAAATAGTTAAAAAAACTGTACGGAAACTGTATACAAATGGAAATCTCATCAAAATCAGTCGATCTCTTTATGAGCTAGGATGACACTGACAGATACACACACAAACAGACATCTAGATATTTTTTTGCTTCGTTGGATAAATGTATTATGCGTTATAAAATATTGTTTAAAAGTGAATAAGCTCTATAACATAACTCCATATTAATTTTATTCTCCTTGTATGTTTTAGGGACAATTCTTCTCCGGCAGTGCCCACAGGATTTACCTGCTAGGCAATCCGGTAGTATGGTGGGCTAACCTGGCGTTTCTGGGCATATTCTGTGTGGTGTTTGTCACTAATTCCATAAGAGAGAAGCGCGCCTCAGCTTTTGGTGTTCCCGCACCAAACAACCAATGTAAGTTGAACATATTATACTTATTTTTTAACTCTAAGAATTGTTTTGATCTCATCTTGCATTCAAAGTACAAAACAGGTAATTTTATTATGAATGTCTTTTTCATAAGGAAGTTAAATATTCATTATTTATAACATTTATGTTGACATCTTTTTGTAAGAAAATAATTTAATCTTTTGATATTCATAGTTCAAATAAATCGCTCATGTTTATTTCATCAATAGTTGGTTATCGAAAAAATTTCCGATGTTTCGTTTTCATTACATATTATTTAATTCTTTTGTTTCTACCTATTTTTAAATTTGGTGGTCTGTCACGTAAAAACTATTTAACGTGATTTGATGAAATTTTACAGTCATGTAGCTTAAACCTCAGTTTAAAGTATGGGCTATAATATTAAACCTGAGATCTCGTGTAATTGACGGTATAATATATGCATTTGGTATAAACCATGTGAAACAGGCTATAGACGTCACTACCAGCTAGCCAAATCGTCGGGGATAGTGCAAATCCGCGTAACCACCATTGGATAATTAAATAAATTAAACACTGAATAATTACTAATCGTTAAAAAAATCCTTAAAAGTCGTTAATTTAGAAAATATTTCAACTTAAACTTTCTTTTAATAATCTGCTTCCAATATATGTAGATAGGTGATAGATCCAATGCTAATCGCTAACTATATCTCTTGTTTCAACACATGTAATGCCTTATTCCAGGTAAGCTGTTAGTATCAGCTCGTTGGCAGTGTTGCTGTTGGTTGCTGCACTACGTGCCGTTCTGGGCGATGGGTCGAGTGCTGTACTTCCATCATTACTTCCCCGCACTAGTTTTCAGCTCGATGCTCACTGGTCAGTTCATAATTGTAATTCATAAGATATAAGACGTGTATAGTCCGTTAGAATTAACCTGAGCTTTGCATTTGTGTGAGTGCAAGTAAAAGTAGAGTTAAACAAAAAACTTTTAGAATTAAATTTTAGTATATTTTAAATAGATATATAACATAAATGCGAGAGCTATACTAGATTAAAAATAAAATAAGCAAAACTTGTAGAAGGCCAAATGGAAATATTATGAATATAATGGAAAAAAATGAATTAATTAATAAAACTTTTGAAAAAACTATACAAATTCTTCTACACCTGACATTGCGTTTTCAACATTTGACTCAGCTACCAGTACAAAGGGTGTAGTGCGGAAGGTGCGGGGCGGAGTAAAAGCAGTATAAACCGGTTCAAACATAGAAAACCACATGGCGCGCAAAAATTTGACATCATACCTAAACTATCAGTGTGCACTCATACAAAGGCAAAACTCAGCTTATACCTCGCGCACTATACCACTGTATATAAGTTATGTACAAACTAGGTTAGTAGTGTTAAATTATTATATCCTTTAGTTTGAATTAATCAATGCTGTTTATAGGACAGTTGTTATTTTTTATATTGTTATTCCATTCCCCTGGTTCTATGAAAATCTATCTCAAACATAGATAAGAGTATGTGAGTATATAATATTATGACACAGAACAGATGAACTTACGATCTTCCTCTTTGAATGTTTTATAAATTGAGAATTTCCTTTATACAGTTTTGTAATGACTACTCAGAATTTAATATTATATTATTTAATTCTGATATCACTCAGAAGTTGTAAGAAGGAGTTGTTATTGGAGTATCCTAAAGATGCATTGCAAAGGAACTCCCTGCATGCTGTAGTCTTTGTTTAATAGGATTTATTTCTGAGACAACTCGATCGATAATTTAATCTTAATATCTTGCACGTTATTAAAGTAAAAAAATACATCGAATATTTGTCAACGGATTTACTTCGAATATATTAACATTATGCTATTCTCTTAGAAATTACAACACAAACAAAATAAAATAATTTGCCACATCTGTTTAAATAATATAAACCAATTACGTTGGTATTATGTAAATACAGTTTTTTCTTTAAATAATTTTGAGTTACTTCTAATAGTATTTGCGAGAAAAATTAAGTGTTATATTTTTAACTGACCGCAAAAAAGAAGAGGTTTTTCATTTGACCCTATTATTTTTTTGTCGGAAAAGCAACATTGAATAGGTTTCTTCATAATACCAATCTAGGTCTGATAATTTTAACTGAGCAACACCCATGGTCAATTGTTTAAGAGCTACGATGATACAGACGAACATACAGGCACAGATTTCAACGTCAAATTTTAAACGTCTCGTTTTTAATCGGGGGCTAAAATTGCGTTATAAATTTTCCCTTTATTCCTTCCTCCAAGAACTACACAGAATTTAGAGATATATATTATACTAGAAGACCCGGCGAACTGCGTATCGCCCTATAATCAAGAAATATCTGTTATGTTTTTTTAATAAATAAAAGGTTATACCTTAGCCTCAGAAACACGTGGTGGTTATGCAATTATTAAATAGTCGCTCATATATGACGTTTGTATTTTTAACATAGCGCCATCTAATGAATGCTTAACTCAGTCAACAGATAATTGTAGTAATGATAAATAATTTGCAATAAAATAATATTATGACTATAAATTGAGATGTAAGCTATCCTATCTTTCAAGGTGGATCAAAATGCACACGGAATGGAAATCAAATTTAAAATCGGTTTAGTAGTTTAGGAGTCCAACGCGGACAAACACGTGACATGAAATTTTTATAAATATAAAGATATGTCTTTGTCTCAATCTAAATATGTTTCCAAAAATCTTTCAGGTACCCTGACAATATATTTGCTGGAGAGCATCCGAAGCTACTTGAGTCCAGAGCTGGGAAGAACCCTTTATCATTGTATTATGGGCTTAATAATATCTAGTACTGTATACAGTTTCTATTTATTCTCGCCTCTCGCCTACGGCATGAGTGGTCCGATGTCACACGAACCTAACTCTACTATGACCGGCCTGAAATGGCTCGAATCTTGGGAATTTTGACCGTAATGTATATTATTAAACCGTCCTTAAAATCTCTTAGAATTTACGTAATCAATTGGTGCTAGAATAGATTTATTATTTATAAAAAAGAATCAATGTATTAATTATTATTTAATATTATAAGTATAGACATACATATATGTGAAAAGAATTTTTGTAATAAATATATACATTTTTTTATATTGATTGTTTTATTTTCATCATCGCCTTAAGAATCCATATAGAAGTTATTCAAGATCGCAGCTGACTTCAGTAACTTCGGTGTAATCGCTCCAAGGTTGCGAGAATACTTTGGACTGGCAAGGATAGCTGTCGCTTTTATCCACTACAGAGCACTCAGAGTTTGAAGGCTCGCTGTTCTCGTCCAAATCGCAGTCCGTAGCGGACACCAAGAAATTCAATACGTAGTTAGTTCCAGCCACAACTTGTTCTGAAGCCCGCGTCACCTTTATCACCTGGTAGTCTTGATCTGCACAACTGTCCTTTAGGTATTGTCTCAGAGACAGCTGCGCTAGTTTATAATGTTCGTCATTGGGCTTCACTTTACTTAACCCCCCAGTTTTCGCCAGTTCGACGACGCAAACATTGACAGCAACAGTCAGAAGTACCAATCGAAGCCACATGGTGAGTTGAAAGTGAAATTACCGCGAGAACAGAGCAATTTAAAGGTCCATTTGACGTCACGTCACCTCGGAAGACAAAAGCCGACGTAATTTCAAGGATAATTTTTGCATGTTTGTTCAGATGTTTCTTTTTTATTGAAAAGCCAATTAAAGTGTGAATCTTGTTTTCTATAAAGAATAGTAAATACCTACATACAGAAATAATATATGTTTTTGCTCCATTTACAAATAACCATTTCTTGTGTTAGTATATTTTATTCATTAATTTACTTAGGTATTTTTTTTTGGTGTCGACTTGACTGTGGCTGCTAGAACTATTGGCTTCGTCAGCGTCACGGTGTAGGGTCGGTTGTCCCAGGCCGTAAAATACGTAAAGGGGTACGCCATTCCTAAGAGTGCTTCTAAGAGGCTGAACCGCGGCTTTGAATCTCCTCGAAGGAGGTAGCATCAAGGGCCATACCCTGCGTGACGTCCACCCTAGCAAAGAGGCCGGAGTGATGAATATAAAAACGAGAGCTCGTCCTTGCCGGCGTATGTGTTTTATCAGTGTGTCGTTGTGGCATTTGTGCCCGTATTTTCGGAAGTAATTTTGTTATTAGGGTCTACTAATTTGACTTTGGGACACCTCATATACGAGTACATCGATGGTTTGAGGGTCGCGTATCAAACCTCCGCTTTCTTCTACTCTATGTGGGAAAGAAAAGATAGTCTTTTCTCAAAACAATACAGAAGAGAGAGAACATATTTAATACATGGGTTACCTGCAACTTGCAAGTGTAATGTAGGTGACTTCGTATGAAATTTTGTTGAAATGGAGCTCAAAGTTAGAGATTTTAATATCCATATTTCAAATTGATACTTGATTTGTTACGATGTAGGCACCTACATACGGGATGTCATTTTATATAAGTATGTAGACGAGTATTACTTTTAAGTTTTGTTATTTTCATTTTATTTAAGTTTCATCATATATTGCACTGTATATTTACGAGTATGACCAGTGTTCATCACACTAGGTACACAACGTTTCCAGCTTATTACTTACAAATACTTTAGTATTAACATAGGTCATTCAATCATCGTGGAGCACCGCCGTGTTCTCAGGAAAACGAACGACGACGTCTCCTTATTGCGCAAAGAAGTGACGCTAGCAAGGGTGGATGAAGAGCGCGTTAAGGAACGATCTTCCTCACGCCCCAGCCGTCACAGGAGTCGCACCGTGGTTGTGAAGTTAGGAATCATGAGCCACTATGAGCGCGGGTCTGATGACAGTGAGCAAGAATAGCTCACCTCCCGACCAGATCCAGATCCGAGCGTACGGTGCATAGCGTACTGTTCTCCTGTATGGGCTATCAGAAGCCCTATACATGGAAGTCTAGAGCCGATGTCAGGTGCGGGTGCATGCCCAATGGTTTACCATGGCCTGGCTCGGACTAGGAAAAGGTACGGAGGTTTTTAGTCAGTAGGAGTTTGACACTCCCTTTTGCTCCACCCAGGGTTAAGAGTCATATTATGATTTTTCTCCTAAAAAAAAGGTCAGTAGGTAAGTAAGCCACGGAGAACGCTTCGTATGTAGAGACACGTTACAAACAAACTAACTAATCATATCGATCGTTACGCTTTATGGAAATAAAATTTTATCCTAATTTTTACTAAAGTATATCATCCTTATAACATTAAGAGGGGATTTATAACGCAGGATTTAATAATAAATCAATAATTTAATATAGTTTTATTTCCCAATTACCACATAAATGACGAATCAGTTAAAGGCTCTCGCAGTCCACGGTTATTTCCTTCGGACTCAAATCGACGGGCTCGTATATTTCTGAATTACAACTCAACATGTTCAAAACTCCAAGCGGTTGTGCGTTGAATTGTAATCTGGTAATTAATCCAGCTACAAGTTGTTCCGTTGCTTTTGTTACTTTAATGACCAATAGGTTTCTTTGGCCAGTCTGTTCTTGGTACTTATCCAATGATTCTTGAGCCAATGCATAATATTTTGGGTCGTTAGGATCCTTGACGACAATGCCCCCATCAATGTGTGCCATCTAAATTAGATTATTTTTTTACAATTTATTGAAAAGAAATTTATAATTACTAAATAAACATTGTGACTGTCTGTTACTTCCTTCACGTAAAGTAAAGAGGGAAAAGGTATAAACACAATCTTATTAATGAATGAGAGGATAAAAAAAGATTTATACTTTACATATTCAATACATTTCTTATTTGGAAAGTATAATTCATAAAAATATCAATCTTTTCATTCCCTATTGATGTTTGGTAGTTCACATATTGGTGGAGTACAGTTCTTAACTTTTTGAAACTTAAATCCGGAACCTACTTCTCAGGAAAATTGAACATTGGTACAAAATTGCTTAAGTTGTATAAGTAAAGATACACTAGTTTAATTTTTCCCTAACACAATATTATTAGGAATATAATATATGTCATTTATTTACTCAACTGTAATTCTTTACAATTTTTGTTGTATGTGGAATGTACCTATATATACACAAACATTTGTTCTTAATTTAGAGATAAGTAAATACTTAAGTCTTTTATATATCCTTAGTATGCTTATGAAGTACTTTATTTTAATTATTTATACTAAAATGCTCTAATAAACCTAGAATATACGCAGTGCTAGAAGGTTGTATAATCAGTGTTAAATATCTTTAAAAAAGAATCTGCGTAGGTAATTAGGATAAAATTTTTAATACTTATAATATACATATGAATATCTTGAAGTAATAAACAGAATGGGTGTGTATTTTGTAAAAGTATATATTACATTTAATATTAGAGACTCTGTGATGCTTCAGAAGTTTCTTCAAGAAAAGAAAAGATATTATCTATACTAATATTATAAAGCTGAAGAGTTTGTTTGTTTGTTTGAAAGCGCTAATCACCGAAACTACTGGTTCGAATTGAATAATTATTTTTGTGTTGGATAGTCCAGTTATCGAGGAAGGCTGTGAGCTATATAACATCACGCTACGACCAATAGGATCAAAGATATAGTGGTAAATGTGTAAGAAACGGGACAAATTATTTCATCTTTGAAGCCTTCCGTTGCGTGCGCCGTGAAAACGGTTCAAGATACACAAAAAATATGTACATATTAAAGAATAATAGCTCTTTTAATGATCTAAAAAACAGTCCGCGACAGTATATGTCTATCTTTTAAGATTAACTCACAAAAACCGTTTTTATGGTACCTAATTTGGTCGAAATAATTTGTTTAAGTTGTATCAACATAATAATATTAATCTTTATTCAAATAAACAAATAAATAATTTGTTGGTAAAGAGTAATTCATTGTGAATTTAAAAAACATAGGTTTTATCCTGAAAATTCTACGGGAACTCGACCATTCCGAAAACCCTGCAAGAACGGGAACTATGTGGGAAGAAACAAAAATCTGCCGGAAGTCACTATTCCACTCGGACGAAGTCGCGGCAAAAGCTAGTTACAGATAAAAGAAAAGAAAAGAAATTATTTATATTCAGCTATTAAGTATTTATTATAAAAAAAAGCAAGATAATAAAAAAATCTTTTAAACGAAAGCCCATGCAGTTTTGGTACTAAAAAGTGATAAAACGTATTAATTAAATACAATAATAGTATATTTAAAAAAATGAAATATACTTGTGTTAAAGGATATATATTTTCTACCGGCTGTCATAATATAAATCATATTTTAATCAAACCAACATACTACGGAGACCCGCTTATAGTAAGTCGATCTAGTATATCGAATAATATAACTTTTCTCTTTTTTTTTAGCCTTTCGAAGCCCACTGCTGAGCAAGGCCTCTTTCTCTCATGAAGAAGGTTTGAGTGTTAATCACCACGCTTGCTCAAGACGGGTTGGTGATTTCAAACTTATAATTTTTTGAAATTAAAGGTCCAGGTTTTATCACGATGTTTTTCTTCACCGTCTGTCAGTGGTGTCTAAATACTCTTAAAAAGTACATATGACTCGGAAAAAATCACATTGGTACTTGCCAGAGCCAGGATCGAACCCATGCCCTCGGCAACGAGAGCTGGGCCCTTTAACCACAAGGCCACCACTGACTATATAACTATTATTTAGTGCATATTATTTATTGTTAGTATATTCTTATTTCAATAACATTAATATTCTTACCACTGGCGAGTAAAACAATGCGTTGAAGATGAATATACCGTAGACAAAATAAGCTAACTCCATGTTGAACAATAAAGATGGTGTGACGTGTCACTGAGGTTGTATGTGATGACATTGGAACAATAACTTTTATATATAAAGCAACGTTTGTGAGTGATTAGCGGAGAGACGCGGTTCATATACAGAAGGTAGAAATTATATTTAAGATTAAAATTTAAATTGTATTTTTAATATTTAATTGAATTAGTGCTAGAACAGATATAAGACTCTTGCAATTGCACTAAAAAATTATTTGTCTTATTACATTGAATTCTATTTGATATTTTTTAATAATAGTAAATGAAGGTGAGGTGAAGAGCAGAAGATAGAGCTCTGTGGCGTGTTATAAAAGGTGCTTATGTTCAGGAGTTGACTGACAATACAACATAAAACAGAATCATGATTTACTAGCGATGTACTCATTAAACATACTTATTTATTATTTGAAATATAAATTAAAAAATATAGTTATGAACACCATATAAGACTCAACATATTAAGAAATTAGGTATATATCGTAGAAAACTAATCAATTTTTACGGTAATATGCAATTTTTATTATATATATTGTTACTATATTTAAAGGTATTTAAAGTATTGATCGTCCTGAAATAAGGAAATATTATAACAGAACTTGTATTCGTACTTAATCTCATCGTGACGATGTCTCTGTAAGACACCCACAGTCTGTGATACATTTAATAAATTAATATAAATATATCATCGTTTATTCCGGTCGATGATTGTCACGTGAAGGTGAGAATCAATAAGTATTTAAAAATGTGTATCTTAAATAATACACGATTATGATGAAATTAGTCGTAAATACTTACATACGTTACTCAAACATTAAGTTGTTAGTGCAATTATTTACCGTGACCGATATGAATTTACTTGGCGTTAAATTTAAACCATGAATTGACAAACGTCATCAGGTAAGTGTCTGTACTCGAGAGCGTATTTATTATGGAACATAAGGTATATCGATGGTTTAAGGGTCGAAGAGAAAACAGTCGTTTTACTAACGGTACGGTAGAGAAATAATAATAAAAAAATCAGTGTCTAAGCCCTAAGGTTTACAAAAGGCGGTCTGAATTATTTGCATTCTCTTCCGGACAATTTGAGTTCAGATAGTATTGACTCAGACTATAGTGATGGTGGTATTATAATATGCATACGTATATACATACTTATTTAAAAATTGGTACTACCACATAAAAGCTAGTAATTTTTTAGGTGGTAGAGCCTAGCTGCAGTCAAATTACTGCTGCTCGAACTTGGGCTGGCTCGACCAGGGAAGCACCACCATGAATTGTGTTTAAATGTCTACACAAGTTAGTGAATGACGAGAGAGTATATATATATATATATATATATATAGTGGACACAACACAGCCAAGTATGTGTGTTTGTATGTAAGAGGTATAATACAAAAATATATCTACTCTGTCATTTGTTCTCACAAGAAAGTTTTGCCTTTTTAAAAGAAATATTAAGAGGTTGTGTGTCCTCTTGGGAATGAGTCGAAAACCCTAGTCCTTTAGAAGGCTTTCGAGTCATGGTGTTAATGACATTTAACGAAGAACGGCTTTCTAATTTTAAGAAATGACTAGTAAACCCGGCGAACTCCGTTTCGCCACCAGAAGGGTTTCATATAACATTTCTTTTGGTCATTAAAAGATGAAGATTTTTTTTTTGTTTTATATTTGGAAAGGAAAATTTTTATTTCATTTCACAACAGTAATGAATTCATTTCGATTACAAAAATGAAGTGTTATTTAGTTGAACTTCTCTAAGTAAATAAAAGTGAATCCAAAGTAGATACCGAATCGAAGCGTTATACGTGTCCGCAAATTATCCGTTTCATTAAAGTGCTCGTTTGTAAACCATATTTTTTGTTTTTTGGTCTAACTTTAACACAAATAAAGCGGATGGTCTCCAAACTCGTGAACACGCAAAATATAACGCCCATGAGAAAAACAATGATTTTCTACATTTATCCCGCAAATACTAAATCGTTTTAAGAGTTTAAACTACAAACACAATACCGGTTTGTCACATGAAATTAACTGAGCAGAGAACAATGAGTAGCTGTCAAACAATGTATCTTGCACCGGCACCAATTACTTAGAATATTGATTTGTAGTAGGTACATGTTATTTATGATTGTGCTGTATGTGAAATAAGATTTTCCCGCTTTTCTGTTGAAATATTTTGTTATAAACCTCACGGAGCCCGAAACCTTTCCAACGAAAACCGGACTTATTTTTATATAGTAGATCTCTTACAAATATCTCGATACCTCCCACGTAAGTTGTTGTAAGCCACAAAAATGCTATTTTGCTTTTTTTATGAAAAATATCCTATTTTTGATCATTACATCCATTCAAATTAAAAAAACAACAAAAACACTATTTTTAAAGGAGTTGTCAGACGTATAATGTTGTAATTTTCAAAGGCGAACGGATTAAACTGATGTATATGCCTTTGCAATTGTTTACGCGGGGCGCGAGGTGGGTAAAAGCACGCGCTCGCGCCTCGTATGAGTTACATACAACAGAGTAAGACTTATGTTTTTAAATTTATACAGTTGTAACTGTCATATACCACAGGTAATGCTACCTGGGCATCGCGGTATAATGTTGTAAGTATCAGATACAACACCTTTTTTAGCTTCTACTATAATGTCGTATGAACAATATGACAGCAATATCTCCGCAAATAGGCATATTAATTAAAATATCTTTTAACGTAGTTAAGAAGACTATTATATTAAATTTAAATAAGAAATTTTAAAAAGATGCATCAATAAATGCAGATTTTGGTTTAATTTTAATCTTTGAAACGATCTACTGTAAAATTACATTTTTTGAGATACAACAACTCACGTGCGAGGTATCGATCTAATTGTCATCATTACGTCATTACATGTCTGTCATTATACGTCAATTGCATAGCTGTCAATTGTATTTCGTTATTCCACGTTTTATAGTGACTGAAGTTTCATGTCAAGTCCCACGGGAATGCTGTCGAACGGGATGAAAAGTATCCTATTGCATTTTCCTGGCTCTAAACTACCTCCCTGCCAATTTTCAGCTAAATCGGTTCAACCCTTCTTGAGTTATAAGTGGAGTAACTAACACGACTTTTTTTATACATATAGATAGTCTTTTCTCAAAACAGTACAGAAGAGAGAGAAAATATTTGATACATGAGTAACCTTCAAGTGTAATGCAGGTCAATTTTCTTGAAATAGAACTCAAATTTAGAGCATTAATTTGTAGGAATGTTGCCATTATTATAAAGTTAGTACACATATTTCAGATTGATACTTGATTTTATACAATGTACCTAATTAGGGATCTTATTTTTAAAAAGTATGTAGATAAGTATTACTTTTACGTTTTGTTATTTTCATCATAAAATTTTATCATATATCGCATTGTGTACAGCTACACACTACGAACCCGACGTTTCTAACTTATCACTCACAGATACTTTAGTATTAACGTAGGTCATTCAATGCTTTGTATGTACCTACATAAAAAACTTTGTATGTAGCGACGATGCAAACTTTTCATCATCATATTGATGGTCTGTTTTTATGGAAATGGAAACGTATATTCTACTTTTTACTACGGTATATCCTTCCTTATAACATAGGGAGGGGAAAAATAATACAGAATGTAATAATAAATCAATAATCGAATTTATTATATTTTTATTTCCCAATTTCCTAATAAATTTAGTTTCCCACTATGTACATAAATGGCTTACGAGTTAAAGGTACCTCACAGTCCACAGTAATTTGCTTCTGACTCGAATCTAGGGGCACCAATATTTTTGAATTACACATCAGAAAGTAAATTTGGTCAAGCGGTTGTGCGGTGAAGTGTAATCTGGTAATTACTCCAGCTACAACTTGTTCAGTTACTCGTGTGACTACAGTGACCACCAGGTTTATTTGGCCAGTCAATACTTGGTACTTCTCCAATGATTCTTGAGCCAATGCATAATATTTTGGATCGCTAGGATTCTTATTGGTCTCACCCTCAAGAACGTCTGCCATCTAAATCAGAGTTTTTTTTACAATTTATAGAATAGAAATTGATATAAACCTTATATGTAATTACAAAATAAACATTGCGACAATCGATTACTTCATTCTAGCAAAATAAAGGGGAATAAAGTTTTAACACAACGCCAGAAATCTTATTAATGAAAGGTAGAAAAAAAAAACATAAAAATAATATATTGCAAGAGATAATGTTGTTTTGTTTCGGAGTTTATTAGACTTTTTTTTTATGTTAAAGGGGGCAACCGAGCAGACGGCCTACCTGATGGAGGTAGTACCGTCGCCCATGTGTCACCACCCTTGACTTGGGGAGAGGGGAAGGAAAAATGGTAAGGGGAGGAAAATGGGAAGGGGTAGGAAAGGATGTAAAAAAGGGAAAGGGCAACCGGCTCTCTCACTCATCGAACGAAACGCAGCAACTAAGGCTACTTCACGCCTATCTTCTGTGAGAGGGTGGTACTTCCCCGGTCGAGCCAGCCCATGTTCCCATGTTCAGCCCATGTTATATAATGCAAAACTCTAGCAAATGAAACTGTGTTTGAGTATATTGGACCATGGTATTAACTCCATCAGGGAGGCCATCAGGTCATTTTCGTATTTTGACAACAAAAGAATAAATATAAAACTTAAATGTCTAGAACTTTTATAGATTTTAAAAAATATTTTCTGCTTTAGACATTTATATTTTAGTGAAAGAATTCCACAATTTAATAGCATGAATAGTGTTCAAATGTCTATACAAGTTAGTGTGTTAAGAGATAGGCCATGTCCCGTAGTTAACAGGTCACGGCTAAAGATGTGCATTTATAAGTAAGAGGAACAAAAATATATCTATTATTTAATATATGTATGTATACATAATATAATATTTTATTTGCTCTTACAAGAAAATTTCGTCTTTTACTTTAAAAAATTGGTTGGAAAGCATATATATGAGAGGGAGATTGTCCTTGTTGCAATGATTGGAAACTTATTCTTTGAGAGGCATTCGTGTCTTGATGTTAATGCTTGTAAAAGAATAAAGATAATATTTAATATATACGACCTGCCAGTGTAATGTTAGTGATTTCGTACGAAACTTGGTTGAAATGGAGCTCTTAGTTAGAATAATAAATAATTGTATAAATTTTGTAATAATTTAAAATTAATATCGATATTTCAGATTGATGCTTGATTTGATACGATATACCTAAATATGGGATCACATTTTATATAAGTATGTAGACGAGTATTACTGTTAAGTTGTGTTATTTTAATTTTAATTAAGTTTCATCGTATATTGCACTGTATACTTATCACCAGTTTTCATCGTCACACTAGGTACGCAACGTTTCCAGCTTAACACTCACAAATAATTTAGTGTTAATGTAGGTCATTAAATAAGCAACTTCAAAGGCTTGTATGTAGTGACGATACAAACTTGTAATTATATTGATCGTCAGGCTTTATAGAAATAAAATTATAATCTAATTTTTACTTCATCATATCGTCCTTATAACATTAAAAGGGGAAGTATAACACAGGATTTAATAATAAATCAACAATCAAATTTTATTATATTTTTATTTCTCAATTTCCCAATAAATTTTGTTTCCCACTATGTAGTTACATAAATCCCTAACGAAGTAGAGGCCGTTCACAGTCCACATTAATTTCATCGACTATACTCGGCTCGCCCATCATATAGTCGAGGGGCTCTAATATTTTTGATTTACAGAGCAATAAGTAATTTTGGTCAAGCGATTTTGCTTCGAATACTAATCTGATAATCAATCCAACGTCAAGTTGTTCGGTTGCAGTTTTTACTACAGTTACCACCAAGTTTCTATGTCCAGTCTCTTCTTCGTACTGCTCCAATGATTCTTGAGCCAATGCATAATATTTCGGATTGTTAGGATCCTCGACGACCTCACCCCCAAGAAGTTGTGCCATCTAAATTAGTTATTTTTATTGAATATAGATTATTACTAAATAAACATTGCAACTGTCTGTTACTTTAGTATTAACAAAACGCCAAAAATCTTATTAATGAAAGAGAGAATTAAAAAAATATATGAAAATAAAAAAAAAATATACATAGCAAGAGATATTATTTTTCTCTTTCCGAATTTATTAGGCGTATAATATGTTTTTTATTTATACAACTTTAATTCTTTATAATTATTGTTGTATGTGGATTGTATATACACAAGTATTTGTTCTTTAGAGATAAGTAAATACTAAAGTCTTTGTTATATCTACAGTTGCTTATGAAGAACTTTATTTTAATAATTTATAATCAAGAGCTCTAATACACCTAGAATATATGTTAAGGTTAGGTTATATAAATATGTATATTAAACTTTTAAATAAATATATTTTAAAATATAAGAGATTAGGTGTTTATTTTGTGTAATTGTATATTACGAGTATATTTAATACCAGTTATTTTTTAGTTCTTCAGAAATTTCCTTACAAATAACAGAAAAGAAATTACTTATATTCGTTATTCAGCTATGAATAATTTATCATTAAAAAAAAGAAAGATAATAAAAACTATTTATCTTTTAAATGAAATCAGTTTTGGTACTAGAAAGTGATAAAAGTAGTCAAGAAATAAGATGTTATGATCAGGACATATAAAAAAGTTAAAACCAGTGTGTTTTAGATCACACGACTGAAGCAAAACTACTTTTGCTCTCTCTATAAGTATATGCATATGTTTATAATAGATATTTCTTTTTATTTATTATTTTCATTATATTCATCATCGCATACATCAGTTATTACTGTGGTTGATTTTAAGACCGAAACAATATTTAAATGATATGAGATATCGAATGAAGATTAGTAAAATATCTAGAGAAAACTAAAAACGAATTACTGACTGAGATATCTATATATACGTATATCAATATTTCGCGCCACTGCTCTCTCCCTTGCCCTCACAGTAATATACAAACCGTAACACTATCTCTATCTATCTTCACTAACTTATATCTCCCTCTCTCTTTCGTTCGCCTCAATCTATCACATTTTCGTAACCCATTCACCAGCTTACTCCCAAGTTAAGCGTTTTTTGTACTAGAGGTTTTCATAGCATAAATCATACTTTAATCAAACCAACATACTACGGACACACGCTTATATTTAGTCGATCTAATATATCGAATAATATAATTATTATTTAGTGCATATTATTGTTAGTATATTCTTACTCAAGTAACATAAAAGTTCTTACCACTGGCGAGTAAAACAATGCGTTGAAGATGAGTATACTACAGACAAAATAAGCTAACTCCATGTTGAAAAATAAAGATGGTGTGACGTCTCAAAGAGTTTGTATGTGATGACATTGTAACAATAACTTTTATATATAAAGCAACGTTTGTGAGTGATTAGCGGAGAGAAGGTTCATATACAGAAGGTAGAAATTATATTTAATATTAAAATTGAAATTGTATTTTTAATATTTAATTGCCATTGAATTAGTGCTAGAAAAGATATAAGACTCTTGAGGATATAAGACTCTAAGGAATGATTTGACTTTTTTATTAAATTTCTTTTAATGTTTATTAACTTCGAATCATAAATAATGCCAGCTAAGAAACTCGAAAAATCTGAAATTGAATCAAGTACTTAGTAATTTAAAACATTCTTTCTGGAATTGTATATATGTAGTATGTACCTAATTAAAATATATTATAATAAAGAACCATGATTTACTAGCGATAAACTTTTCAAATAATAAATATTTCTATTTATTATTTGAAATATAAATAAAAAAATATCGTTATGAACACCATATAAGACTATACGAATTAAGAAATTAGCTATATATCGTAAAAAACTAATCAAGTTTTCACGGTAATATATATTTTTTAATTTATATATTGTTATTAAATTTCAAAGTAATTTGTCCTTAAAGATATAAAAAATTATAACAGAATTTATATTCGTACTTAATCTCATCGTGACGTGATGATCTCTGTATGACCGCCTGTGATACATTTAATAAATGAATATAAATGTATAGTGCGTTTTATTTAAGCTGAGCTTTGCATTTGTGTGAGTGTACACGGATAGTGTAGGTGTGTTGTCAAATTTTTGAATACCACGTTCTTTTCTAGTTTTTAACCGGTTTATTCTGAAACTCCGCCCCGCACCTTCCGCACTTCACCCTTTGTACCGATAGCAACTTCAAATGTTGAAAATGCAATGTCAAGTGAAGAAAAATTTGTATTGTTGATTTTAAATTTTTATTACTTAATTTTTTTTCCCTAATATTTCTATTTAGCCTTTTACATGTTTCGCTTATTTCATTTTTAATCTAGAATAACTCTCGCACTTATGTTATGTATCTATATAAATATAATAAAATTTTATTCTAAAACTTTTTGTCTAACTCTACTTTTACTTTCACTCACACAAATGCGAAGCTCAGCTTAAGTCTAACGGACTATATTATCATTTATTCCGGTCAACGATAGTCACGTGAAGGTGAAAATCAATATTTAAAAATGTCTATCTTAAGATCATTCAACATTATGATGAAATTAGTCGTAAATACTTACGTAGTGGTAGGTAGGTGGTAGAGCCTAGTTGTGGTCAATTACTACAGCTCAAATATGGGCTGGCTCGACCGGGGAAGTACCACCCTCTCACAGAAGATCAGCGTGAAGTTGACTTTAATGGCTGCGTTACTTCCAATGAGTACGGGAGCATGTTGCTCTTTCCCTTTTTCAACCCTTTTCTGCCCTTTCCCCAAATAAGGGTGGCAATACATCTGCAAAATACTTTTGCGGATGTCCTTGGATGCTGGTACTACCTCTTCATCAGGGAGACCATCAGGTCATTTGTACTCTTTGACATTAAAAGAATAATTTTAAAGTTAATATCCATATTAATATTCAGATTGATGCTTGATTTAATGTGGATCTCATTTTATATATTATGTATGTAGACGAGTATTTCTTTTAAGATTTGTTATTTTAATTTTAATTACGTTTCATCGTATATTGCACTGTATACTTATAACCAGTTTTCATCGTCACACTAGGTACGCAACGTTTCCAGCTTATCACTCACAAATACTTTAGTATTAATGTAGGTCATTAAATAAGCAACTTGAAAGGCTTGTATGGAGTGACGATACAAACTTGTAATCATATTGGTCGTCAGGCTTTATAGAAATAAAATTATATTCTAATTTTTACTTCATCATATCGTCCTTATAACATTAAAAGGGGAAGTATAACACAGGATTTAATAATAAATCAACAATCAAATTTTATTATATTTTTATTTCTCAATTACCCAATAAATTTTGTTTCCCACTATGTAGGTACATAAATCCCTAACGAAGTAGAGGCCGTTCACAGTTCACAGTAATTTCCTTCGGACTTGAGTCGAGGGGCTCGAATATTTTTGAATTACAGAGCAATAAGTAATTTTGGTCAAGCGATTGTGCGTCGAATATTAATCTGGTAATCAATCCAGCCACAAGTTGTTCGGTTGCTCTTCTTACTTCAAGTACAGCCAAGTTTCTATGGCCAGTCTGTTCTTGGTACTGCTCCAATGATTCTGCAGCCAATGCATAATATTTCGGATCGTGAGGATCCTTGACGACCTCTTGCCCAACAAGCTGTGCCATCTAAATAAGATTTTTTTTTACAATTTATTGAATAGAAATTGATAATTATTAAATAAATATTGTGTCTGTCTGTTATTTCCTTAACGTTAAATAAAGGTGAAAAAAATATTAACACAACGCCAAAAATCTTATTAATGAAAGAGAGAATTAAAAAACTATGAAAAATTTATACATAGCAAGAGATATAATTTTTTTGTTTCGGAATTTATTAGGCGTATAATATATGTCATTTATTGAACCAACTGTAATTCTTTACAGTTTTTGCTGTATGTGGAATGTATATACACAAGTATTTGTTCTTTAAAGATAAGTAAATACTAAAGTCTTTTTTATATCTATAGTTGCTTATGAAGTACTTTATTTTAATTATTTATAATGAAGAGCTTTAATATACCTAGAATGTAAGAGGTAGTGATATGGATCTATAATCAGTTTCTAATATAAAAAAATAATAATTTGCTCAGGTAATTAGGATGAATTTTTAATGTAATAGATGAATGTATCAAAACCCTTAACTAACAAAGGGACGAGATGTTTATTGCTTTTATTTTGTTTTTAATATTACATTTATTAGGTGCCGAGGTGGTCTAGATGTTAAAAGCCCGTCTCTGGTACACGCGGGCGCGGGTTTGAAACCTGGCAAGTACCGATATGATTTTTCCGAATCATATGTACTTTCTAAAGTTTTTAGACACCACTTATAGATGGGGAAGGAAATCATCGTGAGGAAACCTAGACTTATAATTTACAAGTTACAAGTTTGAAATCGCCAACCCGCAGTAAGCAGGCGTGGTGATTAACGCTCAAATCTTTTCCAAGTGAGAAGATGCCTTTTTTCAGCAGAGGACTATGATAGGCTGATGAGGACATATTATATTTAATATTAGTTTCTCTTTGGCCCTTTAGAACTCTGCCTACAGATAACAGAAAGTAAATTACTTATATTAATTTATTCAGCTATTAAGAATTTATATCATTTAAAAAAGGTAATAAAAACGTTCTAACTTTTAAACGAAAGCTCATGCCGCCTTGCCACCAGAAAGTGTCAAAAATAGTTGAGGGAAAAGAGGTAATAACCAGTGCATTTAAAATTAACTAATTTTTGATATATGTATATATGTCTAAAGAGATATAAATCTAAATATTTTTTATGACCGTTTGTCATAACATAAATCATATTTTAATCAAACCAACATACATGCTTATATTTAGTCGATCTTATATATAGAATAATATAACTATTATCTAGTGAATATTATTGTTAGTATATTATTATTCAAATAAAATAAAAGTTCTTACCACTGGCGAGTAAAACAATGCGTTGAAGATGAATATACTACAGACAAAATAAGCTAACTCCATGTTGAACAATAAAGATGGTGTGACGTGTCAAAGATGTTGTATGTGATGACATTGGAACAATAACTTTTATATATAAAGCAACGTTTGTGAGTGATTAGCGGAGAGACACGTTTCATATACAGAAGGTAACAATTATATTTAAGATTAAAATGGTATTTTTAATACATATTTAATTGACATTGAATTAATGCTAGAACAGATATAAGACTCTTGCAATTGCACTAAAAAATAATTTGTCTTTTTTTAATAAAATGAATGTATTAAAAAAGACAAATCATTCCTTAATTTCGAATCGTAAATAATGCCAACTAATAAACTCGAAAAATCTGAAATTAAATCAAGTACTTAGTAATTTAAAACACTCTTTCTAAAATTGTATATAGTATGTACATAATTAAAAATATACTATAATACGGAATCATTATTTACTAGAGATGATCTCATTAAACTTTTCTATTTATTATTTGAAATATAAATAAAAAATATCTTTATGAACACCATGTAATACTTAACGTATTAAGAAATTAGCTATATATCGTAAATAACTAATCAAGTTTTTACGGTAATACATATTTTTTATTATATATATTGTTATTAAATTTCAAAATTATTTGTCCTTAAAGATATGAAAAATTATAAGAAAACTTATATTCGTGCTTAATCTCATCGTGACGATGTTTCTGTATGACCCCCAGTGATACATTTAATAAATGAATATAAATGTATCATCATTTATTCTGGTCAATGATAGTCACGTGAAAGTGAAAATCAATATTTAAAAATGTCTATCTTAAATAATACACGATTATGATGAAATTAGTCGTAAACACTTACGTTACTCAAACATTAAATGGTTAGTGCAATTATTTACCGTGACCAATATGAATTTAATTGGCGTTAAGCTTAAACCATGAATTGACGAACGTTATAAAGTAAGGCTCTGTACTCGGGAGCATTTCTATTCGTAAAAAAACATTCAACAAAACTTCATAGTATTACAAACAAATAATGTAAAATTGTAACTAATAAACTCTTTATAATTTAATAAAAGTAGTAATAATGACATGGTTAATATAAATAAGTATTACAGTTTGTCTGATTGATATATTTTGCTATTTATGTTTCAATAACCTCCACGATGCTGCCTTTTATAAGATGTATGGTACGTTTGATTGAAGCTGAGCTTTGCATTTGTGTGAGTGAACACGGATATTGTAGGTATCATGTCAATTTTGTGCGTGCCACGAGTTTTAAGAAATATTATCAACTAGCTGTCCGCCCGCAGCTTCCCCTTCGTGGAGTTCGATCATATCGCGTTTCCAAGAGAACTTTCTTTCAAAACTCTGGGATAAAAACTTTCCTATGTTCTTTCTCAAGATCAACTCCATCTCTGTACCAAATTTCATTAAAATCAGTTCAGTGGTTCAGGCGTGAAAGCGTAATAGACAGACAGACAGAGTTACTTTCGCATTTATAATATTAGTAGGTATTAAATAAAATATATAAATTTTCGTTGGATTAGTCTTGTTTTAAATTAAATAATACTATGCAATTATTTCTTAACACGCATTAGAACGAGTTATGAAGTTATTCATTTCTAAATTGCAATGTAATTATAGTATTGCTTATGAAAAGATATAGCTGTTATTTAATTTATCATAGTAATTTTTATACAATTTTATTTCTTTATATCAAATGTAGTGTAACTGTTATTCTATAAAAAAAATTAAAAGGTTAAAAAAATATATACAAAGAGTAATAAAAGTGAACTTTTGTACCTAATCTTGAGTAAAAAAAAAATTACAAAAATAATATTTCATTAAAAGTGACCGACGTTATCATTCATTGACCTACGAAAATTTGTGAATCATTAACACTTCAAGAAAAAATACTTCCGCATCTAATATTTAATGTATATTTCAATCTCAAGAGATTGTTCGCCATTATCAGAATAATGTCACATTTTCCGCGTATTAAGACACGACAAACTCTTATCAGTGATTGATTGATCTGTCTGTCTAAGATAATTTAGAAGTTAACTCTGGAAGATTCATTCATAAAAACGTTAATAATATTGTATACACTAAAAAAAATATTGTATATGTATATAGGTTATTTCTGAAATTATAGTACATAGTATATGTACATTAATAGAAGATGTCATACTTATTATTTTTATAATTCTCATTCTGATTTTAGCGGAAACTTCTTAAATATGATTCTATCGTATCTCCTCTATTCTACAAGACTCAGGTAGAATATGCTGTGCACGACTTTGCACAGATGAAGGCCTTAAAACAACCAACCAAATATGATTCTACGTATCAAAAGATTTCATAAATAAATAAGAAGGCTTTTTTGCTAATATCATATATTTAATTCCAAAAATAATGTTACAGTTAAGCACACTGGATTTCAATGATTTTGGAGTTCATCCAGGGTCTGTCCCATACTTCGGAATTGCATTGTATGCTGTTATTATTGTCTAAAACGTCACATTTATCCGAATTTGGCACCACTCCGTCCTCAAAACAAGGTCCTGCGACAAATTCAATATTTGTCAAAGTACCCTCAACAACTTGCTCCGTAACTTTATTGACTTTTAAAACGCGATAGTTTTTCGCTAAGCCAGCGTCCTGCATGTACTTGGATAATGATTCCTCTGCTAGATTCATATATTGGCTGTCATTTGGATCACATTCTGTTACTCCTCCTAGGATTTCTTGTTTTGTTCTCGAACTCTCCAAAGTGATCTAGAAATAGAGTGTATCTATTAATGTCCGTATTAATAGTTAATAGTATTAAAATATTCTACATGAACATTTATTCAAAGGTTTGTTTGATGAGATACATATAATAAGATGTTCAGCAATAATCTTAGGACCACCAGAAAATATTTCAGAAGGGTCAGTTACAAAAAAGTTTTTAATATAACCTCCTAAATTTTATGTTTTTGGTCAACTTATACTTGTAATTAATCTTATTTTTACATCTTTATATACACACACTATTAACAATCTTCTTCTACCTGGCAATTTCCCAGCTATAGCCAGGGTCTCCCTTAAATGTTGTGAATAGTTTTGACTAATTTTTTTTTACGACCTGCCGCCTGCCTGACATCAACCCTCTTTGGAAATCAGCATTAATCAGTGATGTCTAAATATTCTTAGAAAGTACATATGACTCGGAAAAATCACATTGGTACTTGCTCGGGCCAGGATCGGAGCCGCGTCCTCGTGGATGAGAGGCGGGCCTTTTAACCACTAGGTCACCACTGACTGTACACATTATTAACAATACCAAACAAAATTCTACCGTGTTTATGTATCACTTACGGTTCTTTTTACACTCCCACTGTAAATAATAAACAATTGCTTACCTCATTTGACGTGAGTGATTCCGAATGAACGTTTTCTTTCACAAATTTCAGTTCACAAACGTTCACAACAAGGAAGATTGAAAAAATAACCCCGAACGTATTCATGGCGACTAGATTTAATACTGTCAAATTTACTTTATACAACGCTCTTATAGTAAAGATAAACTAGCATAAAAAACACTTGAAAGATATCGAAATGAAAATGTAATCTAATGATGTCATAGATATTTATCAAACTATAGATATTTATTTAATAACTAGTTTTTGCCCGCGACTTCGTCCGCGTTAGTTTCGTCATTAGTAACATATGTATAGAACCGGGCGAACTCTATACCGTCTTAGAGGCCACAAATAGTTAGGTTTTTCCTGTTTCAATCGAACAGAATGATTGACATATTAGTTAGTTTTCAAATCTAATGTCAAAGAAAAGGTTTGTATGGGAAATAGAAAAGGGCTATTTTTAAGGTTTTCCCGGAAATGAATCAATTTTTTTCAGCTTTTAAACCTTCCCTGAATCTCCACGAACATTTCAAGATAAAATAAGATAAATCCGTTCAGCCGTTCTCGAGTTTTAGTGAGACTAAAAAAACAGCAATTCATTTTTATATATATAGATATAAAATTTTCGACAATGCAATTTACACAGCACTGCACTTTGCAATAAAAATACTGGCCTAACTAAAGAATTAGAAGAAAAAGACCTGCAAAAAGATACATATTGATTTGTTACCTTTAGCTTATAACAGGTATTTGATAAAATTGGATATTGGGTATATTTAACTTGAAAATTATATGAATTTTATTTGCCACTAGCAGACAGAGACACACTCTGTCTTTAAAGGCGTTATAGATTTTTTTGTTATGTTTTTTATTATTCATAAAAATACATATTGACTAGTAATCTCAAATTTTAACGGACTTAAATGAATGACTAGTTTCTCATTTATGTCTTACATGGCAGCGAATTCAATATTATAAAATAATTATCTACTAATTAGATCAAAATACTCAGCCCTTTTTTGTTAATAAATAAGAGTAAATGTATAATTTTTTTGTGATGTAATGATAAGACAAGATGAGGAAAATGATAAAAAAAACTACAAATACAATAATATTTTTTCATCTTCTCTATCTACTTCCAATGAATCAGACACAAAAACTGGCATTACTCATTTTATATTTGAAGATGTTATTTAATATGATTCAAAAAATGCTTCATGTCTACAATTTTTATGTAATTTTAGGCAATATTAAGTTTTTCAAAGTTAACTGTCTAGTACTCAGTACACAAAATGTGAATGAAACTAATGTTTTCGGATTTACTACGCGATTTTTTATTTTTGACTATAAATTACGTACTCGCGACCTTTCGGCTACTTTTCAGCAACCGTGATCACGGGCAGATGAGATGTGTGTCTGTCAATCAGTCTTGTTATTTTGTACTGACAGACTTGTACTTGTTTTAGGCAGTCCCTGGCTAATGCTGGGAAAAGTGACAGGTAGAAGAAGAAAATAAGAAAATATAAGGAAAGTTCCATCCTTCAAATCATTACTTATCATTTACGTTATGAATGATTCAGATTTAAGAAGATGGTGATGTCGTTGAGATAAAATGAGATCATGTACATACTCTGCAATAAAAAAAAATCTTTTAGGATGAATACTGTAATAAGATTTTTCGATTTTTACTACGAACTAGAATTTTTGGATAGAAGAGAGCATTAATTTTAAGCTTTCTTTCCAACTGGCTACCCATAAACCTTGTGCTGGATACAAAAAAAAGCGTTACCACTTAGGTTTGAATGAATTTACACTATGAAAACCTTTATTAAAGTCTCAACTGCAGATTTTTAATTAATATTGAAATTATAGAGAGAGTTGAAGGGAAAGTAACAAATGATGCAAAATTAAATCTAAAAATTTCTATTTATCATTTTATTTTTATTAATTTAAGTATATAAATAACTATTCTTTATTAAGTGCCGCGTTTACTGTCGGTTAGTAAATAAAAAAGAGTTCCATTATTGAGTTTCATTTACGTAAGTAAAAAAATAATTTAATCACCTGTGTAATAAACCAATTTAAGTTTGCTTGTTAAATCATTAGATTTAATTGATACAAAAATTAATTTGTTTCACAGTAGTATAAATATGTGAATAATTGAAAATGTTTTCTTATCTTGAGATCGTCACAAGAGTCATTGATTGGTCACTATGGTTGGGTCTAACTGTTATTTTGGACTTCTTATATTTTTGGCTATCGCCTGTTCGACAGGGGTAAGTAAATATATTAATAAAAAATTAGAACAAAAATATTAACTATGTAACACTATGAAAATACTTTCATAAAAAGCTTATAAAATATTAATAGAGGAAATATATTGTATCTTATAGTAAAGTAAAACAGTTCAATTATGTACCATAGTAGGTATTATTATATATTTCCATGTAAAGAATTTCATTACTTCCATTCCCCATTCCATATATAAATAGTATGGTTTCATTCTTTATACATGTGTATGTTCGCTGATTTAGATGGCGTACAGACATATGAGACTTTCAAGAACAGATGACGACGGCCACACACCTACCGGAGGGCTTGTAGAAAAGGATCCAACGGACAGCACTTATTTCATGATGGCGGAAGATGCACTAAAACAATACGAAGATGAAACACACAAGAAAAGACATCATGTTGTACTGAAAGTGAATAAAGTTACTGAGCAAGTGGTGGAGGGTAGGATAACCAGGATAGACTTCCTCGCGTCATCTACACAATGTCCTAATGATTCAAGTGAACAAACTCCATTGGTCTGTCAGCTCAACAACATAAAAAATGTATTGAAATGTCATTCAGAAACATGGAGTCGGCCGTGGCTGAACCTAAATGAGATTAAAATTGACTGTACCTTGCTTCGACAATCAGAAAACTAAATGTAACTATACTATGAAATAATAATTTCAAATAGACACATATAAATTTCATTAAATATATATACCTATTTAAATTCAAATATTTTTTTTAAATTGTTAACCTCCTTGCAAGAACCTTTAGACAGATTTGAAAAGAAATCATTTTCTGTAATATTCAATTAAAATTGCATTGTCTTCGGAAAAATTACAAAGATTCCATAGACTTTTTATAAATTTCAATGGGCGAATGAAACAAAGAATATAAAAAAGGTTTGAGACAAAACAAACAGTTAATTGTGTTTAAAAACTATTTTCCCAACTTTTGATTTATATGTAGTTTACATTTAATTAAATCTCATTACAATAGATTCTTACTACATGTGAAATATCGTGACAATTATTTTATGTCTTATAATAAGTTATATTAAAAATAAATATCTTAAATTTATTTTAAATTGTATCTAATATCTAGTGGTTTAAATGTGCTTAGCAAATAGTATAACAAGTATAGTACTAAGCATTACATATATGTACAAATAAAAAGCCCTCAGGTTTTTAATGTTTCAAGTAACAATACCCCAACTGGTAATAATAATAAAATGATCCAAATTACGTACCACTCAGGCCTAAAGGTGTTTTATACAAATTATAAGAAAAATTTAGACAGAATTAAAATTACAAATAAACAATTTCAGAGGTAAATTATTTCCAAAAAAAGTATTTAAATTAAGTTCTGCAACTTGATTACCTGATTATAATCGTAAGTCTCTTAAAAAATAAGTAAACAGAGTTCTAAATTTAATTTTAATCAAGATATTTGTACTAAATTATATTTTGAAACCAACAAGTTAAGATGAAAAGGTATATGTAAGAAAATATAAATCACTGAGACTTTAGTATAATCATGGCATTGAAATGTTTATATGTGAAAGAATACTTTTTCATAGTTCTCCTTTAAATCAGACGTACTGCTTTCGACTAACTAAAGTTTAAACCAATACGAGGGGTAAAAACTTACTATATTAATATAAATAGTAGATTATATAATTGCTTTTATATGTAAGTATTACTATATTTTTGAAGTAAGTTCAAAATTTTATCACCATTTCAATACTGTTTCAAGAAAGCTTTATTCTTCGGGGATGTTATTAGAGCTCTCCAATTACTAATAATTGCTAGACAAATGATAAAAATATATTACAATATTCCTCAATCTATAAAAAAAAACTGAAGTCTCGATACAATTCCTAGAGCACAAATTAGTACAGTTGTCCATTTGACTTTGATCTTATTTCAAACTAGTTTTTTCAATTATCATTAAGTTTGTTAATGAGTTCTTAAACTTAAATCATTCTACATTCATCTAGAACTAGATGACTCTAGAATGAAACTTGAGAACAGCTTTCTAATATTAGAGCGTTTAACATAAAAAACAAATAATGATTTAGTTTTATGTATAAGTAATAGATTTTTATAAATTTTACACTCACATTTTTTAGAAAATTCTCAATTTAAGATAAAGAAAGTACCGCTATAGTTATTTATTTTTAATTTTAGATTGAATTAAAATATTTAATTTAACTTCACTACCTACTTATCCCTTACATAAAAATCAATCCATATTATGAGTAAATAAAAATTTTAAACAAATGTAACCTAATGATGATATACATTTTGATAACATCAATAAGAAAAAGTAATATTTAAAAGGGTCCTAAAAAATATTTAAGAGTATCAAATGACTAGAACTTGTTCTCAAAGGATCATATGTATTTCAACAATAATCAATCAATCAAATTTAATCTTTGGAAAACTTGAAAATAATAAATTAAATCAATCTTTCTCTTACAAGTTTTTTATTTATTTTATATCTCGCGTTGGCCATTCATGACCTAAAGTGTAATTTCTTTTTGGAACAGTTACTTTTGATCTCCGTCAAGCCCTCCCAAGACTTAGAATATACTTCTGAATGACAGTGCAATATATTTGATATGCTCTTGAATTGACAGAAATGATCGGGTTCTGAGTCAGCATCACAATTTAAAGGTGCAGCATCGAAGTCAATTTTGGTAAGTGTTCCTGAAACCACCTGTTCAGTCACTTTATTTACTTTCAATACGTTGTAACGGGTACCATCTTGTGAGTCTTCTTCGTATTTTCTTAGAGATTGTTCCGCCATCATGTAGTATGTGGTTTTTGTTGGATCCTTTTCCTCAGGCTCTCCAACTCCGTAAGGTCTGTCATCGTCATCATCATCTGTTCTTGGAACTCTTATGATATTTCTGAACGCTATCTAAATCAAAAAACACAATTATAACGCCAAAAATTTACAGTAGCTAAATGAACCTATTACATTTAATTGAAATTGTTATCAGAGTTTAGTAAATATATATGTAGTATATAATGATATGGAAAATACTAAATTATTTCGTTAAGAAAATAAGCACTTTTGTTGTTTGTTCTCTTTTTATACATATGTATCTTAAATGAATTAGTAGTATATAAAGGATAGTCTCTCCTCCTCAGTATTAAGAGCCATAAACAATAAACAACAATAAGTGATAAAAAGAGAAACATGTCACAGATCAATGTATCTCATATAGCGAATAATATCCTTTTTTCTTATATCTTTCTTTTTATAATAAATATTTTTATAATATTTATATGTTCTATTTTTTATAAATGTATTATTTACTTACCACTGATGTAGAGGCAATAACCATGAATATAAGAAGTCCAAAGCAGTTAGACCCAATCATGGCGATCAAAACGAAGTCAAACTGTGTCGATAATAAATCATAGACATTTTATACGTAGTACGGTAGTACTCACAGTAGTGTGAAATAAATTAATTTCTGTACTAATTAAATGTAATGAGTTAACAAGCAAAATGAAATTAACCTATTTCACAGGTGATTAAATTTAAATGTGTTTTATGTTTTCGTTAATCTAAATAGAAAAAAAATTAACTCCTTTGTTTTTTTACATACCTACTTTTCGATATGTTTGTCTGTCAAAACTACTTAATTGAAAGAAAATAATTTATTTATCAATTTAAACGAATTAGACTGTTGCAGTTAATTTGTAAAACTTTAGTAAAACATATATCGGTGTATAGGCCACAACAATGTTTAGCATGTTTTTTTTTATAATAAGCAACTTGTCTCTCTAGAGCGAATGTCGATAATTTTCAAGACCATAATCTCAAACTTACCAGATCATTGGGATCTAACTAAAATATGACGCACGCCACCTTCATACCTTTGACATGCTTCAAATATTGAGTAAATATTGGGCAGAACCATGAGTTGACAGCGTTTATCGAGCCACTAAAAACAAAGCACATGACAAGGATGATTTCTAACAAAGGCGTGGGGTGTCATCTTAATGTAAATTCTTTCCAAACTTTGGAATTAAGCTACTATGTCCTGACTCGAGTAGGTGAATGTATGTATTTCTCAGCCATGTCATGTCATATTCACCGATTTGAGTCAGGACATTATAGCTTAATTGGTAAAGCAACTGGAAACCGAAATTCCGGAAGGAACAAGTTCGAATCTTGCTTGTTAGCTTATTTTTTTTTTGTTCAAGAACTTGGCTTTTTGTTCAAGAAGAGATACTGGCTAGACTGACCTACAATTTGCAGATGATGATGATATTAGAGTAGACGCCCGATAATGTGTAAAAATAATATGCGGGTAAAAATTATCTTTCTAAAATATTTAAATTGCAAGTAACGACTGAAAACTATTCGAGTATAGCCTCACAATGGAATCTATTTTGGTCTACGTCATCGCCAAAGAAGCGTATGGCCTGTATGGTATCCCGTGTATTACGTACTTTTAGGAACTCTTCAAATACCGGTGTACCGATCTTTTGACGAATCCTTGTAAAAACCTCAGCAATTAATTTACTTAATAGCTGTATCATTCGCGTAATGAATTCCTGAAATATTGTCATTATAGACAGTTGAATATCTGACAGTTCGCCAAGATGTAAGCATGGTCTCACTGCCAATGGTGACCTAAGACCAATTTAAGACTTTAAAAGAAATGAACTATTACTTATATTTACTAGTAAGCATTTAAATAACACCGTGTGTTTCGGATTCCTTTTTATTTGAAGTAGTAAGAGTTTAATATTATTGTATAGGGAAACATGTCGCTGTGGCATTCCGCACATTTTAAGTGTCGTTGTAAGTGTATCATTTCACCCTCTTCTTTATTGAATGTAAGGCTTCAAAGGTCTCATTGACCACTGAAAAAAGCCAAAGTTAGGTTCTACTAGCTGTGTCCTACATTCTGGCAGTTGAATCCTATACAATGTATTTACTTATTATTAAAATAATTGATTAATTTTCAAGATATTGATATAATATTAGGTAACCAAATTTTTTTATTAATTCATATTTAATTACAATTATTGATATTATTTTAATAGAGTATCTGATAATTTTGAACTTTTAACTGTTATATTTCTTGCTTCTAACTAGACCTGATCCAATATTTCTGAATGACAGGTAAATACATTCGTAGTGTTGTTTAATCGGCAGATAGATTTTTTTTTATTAGATCCAAGGTGACATAATTGTGGTGAAGCAAGGAAATCTAGTCTATCATTCGACTGACGATTTGTTCACTCGCTTTTTCCACTCGTAGTTGCGACTCCGGTTCTTCCGCATAGTTTTAAAAAATTGTTCTTCCATTTTGAAAAAATTATGCCTTATTGGATTCCTCACAACAATTCAACATAACAAAATCTTTGAACCAATGTCTTAATAGACATTCCTATGTAGAAAAATTGTCTGCTATAAATTCATGAATGTTTAAAAAACAATGAAGAAATAAGAATTATGATAAATAAAGTTTTCTTAACTCTTGTTGTTAATTAAATTATTAAAATTACTAAACATCTTATTCCTTAATTATGTATATGAGATGACAAAGAAAATTACAAGAAACTAGCTTAGAGCGAATCATCGCCATGAAGAATGGACCTTTAAATGTAAACAGAAATATGTACGTCATAAAAGACGTCATAATATTACGAAATTTAGTCGAGTATGGATTAATTATTTATGGTTATTTTATGTACGTATGTTAAGAAATGAATATGTCTGTAACGTAAGTGGCTTTATTTTCGTTTTTCAATACATACGAGTATATAAATCTTTGTGTTTGAAATACTTATTTATGTTTATGCTACAATCTATGCTACATTTGAAGGAGGACGTGCGAGGAACGTTATCGGTGCATTAAAATATATTTTTGTCAATTATAAATTTCAGTGTATTTAACATATATCCTGTGTGAAGATATACTAGACCTAACATATTCTGAAGTATTCTGTGAGAATCAAAAGAAGGTTATAATTTGAAATAAAGGAACACTATACTATCTGCCATTGAACACCAATAAACAGAAAAAATAGGATAAACAAGAACCGTGGTATACAAATACATAAATAACAAAGAATTTTATTTGATTTTTATAAAACCAAACGTACTAATTATCGTGAAAGATTACACTGACACCCATGAGCTATGTAAAAATGGATGGATTGAATGGATTTTGAAAAGAGCTACTGGATTGACATTAATCAAAAATAGCTAAGAATAAATGCAAGGAAAGGAAAGGAAAGGATTTTAAATTTAAAAAAAAAATTTTTCGGGGTTTAACTAGACTAGTATTTTTTCTATTCAATATCTTCAAATACCCCGAATGCCACTCTCCCCTCTACGACATCCTAAGCTTATGGTCTACCACCAAGAGCTTTTACGCACTTTTGGGGCTTGCTACTTCCCATTACCACCACCCACCTATCCCCTTGACGTTTATCATATCTAATACTTAACAAATTCTTATACAGGGTGACTGGTGAATTACTATCGATATTTGAGGACGTGATATTTGACGATCATATATGACGAAATAAAAATTAATATAACATAAATATTAATAAACTTCTAAGTAAAGTTAACCAAAAGTTATGAAATTAATTATGCATCGTGTGAACACCCTACAGATTAGGTATACAGACACACACACGCGCGCGTCGGCGGCGTGGTGTTGTTTCAGCACACCGCCGCACGCGTCCACACTTGGAACACTTGGAACGTTTCCACACTTTATTTATTTATACGGAAATTTGGTCAAAAATTAAGTACCTATTTTTTTTACATAATTCGAATGAGAATCATGTACCGAGTACCTATGCTCCTTAAATATTGATAGTAATTCACCAGTCACCCTGTATGAAGTTATATAACAAAATTGAAACCATTTATATGTAATATGTATGTTCCTATATGTATAATACAGACTTGTATATACATATATACATAAATGTATACATATTAATTTTGTACAAATATTTGAATTCACTATGGGTTATCATTGATAAATCAATATTTTTAAATAGATGTTTCTTTCTATTTATTATTTTCATCATCGGATACATCAGTAATCACTGGGTTTGATTGTAAGACCGAAACAATAGGCATATGTTATGAAAGATATTATACATATGTTTTCGAATGAAGATTAAAAAGATATCTATAGAAAACTTAATACGAACTGATATATCTTATACATTTAAATGACCAATTCTTGTATATATAATTAGAATCTAGAAAATTTAGTATAAGGGGGTTTCAGGAGCGAAAAATCGATCTAGCTAGGAATCATTTTTAGAAAACGTCATTTTGTAAAAAAAATAACAAAAAGAAGGCGTTTATAATATGTCTCTTCCTGACATCTATTGGTTAATAGTAATACTATTTTGCTTTTAATAATTGTTTAAAAGACACAACAGCAGATGGCGTTACTAAGTAACAGGAAGTCATTGAGTGTTTGTTTTCAGGTTAGATTAAGAAATTAATTGTCGATTTATATTGTTTTGTATCTTCTTAACGTGTTCACTTAAAAATGCCTGAACAAAATAAAAAAAAAAACAAAATAGTAGTAATTGTTCGTTTGTGAGCTCGTAATATTTATTAACATTGATGGAATGACTTTTGAGGATGTTGGTTTCCCAAGGAACCGTAAGCTCTATCATCACAACGCGCTTTAAAATTCGCGAATATATAAAAAGGATAATTTAAAAAGCAAATATTACGACATTATTAAGATTTTATTGAACTTCAAAATAAGATCTTCTTTGTTTATGTCTATTACATAGAGACGTTATAGACAATTAATCAATTCAGTTGTAACCAATACTTAGCTAGCACCAGTAAGTAGATTGTCACATGTAACAGTGATTTGTCTTCTATGCAGCCAGGGTTGATCCCATAATTCTGAATGACATAATAACACGTTTTGGATGTAGTCGACTTGACAGTTGGCAGTTCTTTGATGAGACTCTTGTTTACAGACTGCCGGTACGGCAAGGAATTCTAATCTGGTCGAAAGACCAGAGACAACTTGTTCTGTTGCTTTCGTCACCCTTAGAACAACGTTGTCTAATTCGAGGTTATTTTGAGCTTCATATTGTCTTAATGAATCTTCTGCCATCAAATAATACTTATGCTCTGTTGGGTCCATGACTACTACACCACCGGGAAGTGGAACATCCGACTGTGAGGTTTTAACTGAAGAATCTCTTAGCGTTTTCTGAAATAAATAAATTTCATGTATAAACATAATGGAACATTTTGCTGACGTAACTTGACAAGGAAAATCCAAGGCGATGTGAAATTATTGTGTTATGTGATATGATACTTATATCATATCACATATCTAAATAAACAATGAGTTTATCTTAATAAACAATGAGTTTTCTATTATCTTAATACTGAGAATAATAGTTTTGTATTCATATATATGTATAGTATAAGCCTCGGGATTAAGAGATACTGCTTCTAAAGGTAAGCCGGTACGGTCATATTTACGTAGATCTAACTTGAAAGAAAGAAAGAAAGAAAATTAAGATTTGAAAAGAAGAGAAAAATGAGATTTAAAAATAATGGTTTGCAGTATCGTTACTAATTACACGAAATATATTAATTTTTCCTGTCTTCAAGATATGTACTAGGTATGACGGAATAATGATTGTTTCTTTGGTTTAAAAAGACGTTAATAGTAAAGCATTCAAATTAAATAATGGAAAGTTTATTTCGAAATTTAGGGAGTGAACAGCCAAACTTCCCCATTGAATGTACCTATTTTATACCTAATTCTCAATTATGGTTAGGGTAACATATGGGTTAAAATGTTTGATAATTAAAAATTTGAAAAAAAAAACTAGTTTATATAAAATTATGAAGAGAAAATTAAATTAAATAAAACAATTCTTACCGCTGATGTAAAAGTAAAAACCATGAGCATAAGTAACGAACATATTGTTTTAGGCCCAATCATTTTACTAGCAGTCTGCTGTTGTTGAAAGAAAGTAATGTTTATTTATTTCATGAATACTATATATATAGAATCACGGTTTAATTTAATTATTGTTTTAATCAAATTATGTATGTTGACATGCATTTAATTAGTGTACTAATTATACAATTTGTGTATTATGAAACGATTTAATTAGATACACAAGGTATATCTGAGCTAAGAAAAATCTAGGTGTATGGACATAAAACTAATTTAGGCTTTTAAATTATTCTTATATGGCATTAGAGAAGGAAAACTCTTTATGAGAGTGCAATAACATTAATATATATGTGCGTCTTGCGACATAAGTAATACAATTTTGTACGTGTTTAAATATTATAGAATATAAGGGTTTAGCTATGGTACAATTTTCGAATGTTTTGTGCGTAATAAACGCATGATTACTGACAAAGGCGTGGGGTGTCACCTTTATTTTAATTCCTTAATGAACTTTGGAATTAAGCTACTATGTCCTGACTCGAGTATGTGAATTAACCATTCTATGTATTTCACAGCCATATCATGTCATATTCACCGATTTGAGTCAGAACTTAATACCTTAATTGGTAACGCAACTGCTAAATCGCTTGATAATTTGTCGATAAGTGGATCTCTTCAATAATCATGTATCGTTCTTTTAAAGAAACCTTGGAAAAGCCTCAGCAACTATCTACCTACAGTCCTCCGGGACAGAATTGATAGCTTACTAATTAATAATTATATCACCTTTTCTAGAAGTAGGTCGTAAAAAGTTTTAACTCATTAAATATATTATTACAATTTTTCTCCGGCAATACAGAAGAATGTGTATTACTTTAGATTGTCTTGTGTTTATGTATTGTTTCAAGATGTTGGTATAATATTAGGTTATCTACCAAAATATAGAAAAAATATTAAGACTTTTAATAGAGTATCTGATAATTTTGAACATTTAACTGTTATGTTCCTTATATCTAACCAGCCCTGTGCCAATATTTCCGAATGACAGGTCTATACATTCTTTAATTTATTTAACCAGCAGATAGAAAGATTTTCATTAAGTTCAAGATGACATAATGGAGGTGAAGCAAGGAATAATTCGTAGAGCTGCACGTCGACACGACTTTGATTCTTCCTCATATTTTTTCAACGATTTAGGCCTCGCAACAATTCAAGCCAATAAATTCTTTGAAGCTATTTGTCTATACATATGTTGAGAAACCATCTGCGATATATTTATGAATGTACTAAAAAAAAACAAAAAAGAAATATAGTAAATAGGGAAATAGGGAAATAAGAAATAAAAAAGAAATAAAGTGTAGGGTAAAATCTTACCCTTCATATATATACAGGGTGACTGGTGAATTACTATCGATATTTGAGGACGTGATATTTGACGATCATATATGACAAAATAAAAATTAATATAACATAAATATTAATAAACTTCTAAGTAAAGTTAACCAAAAGTTGTGTAATTAATTACGCATCGTGTGAACACCCTACAGATTAGGTATACACACACTCACACATACGCGTGTCGCGACGTAGTGTTGTATCCGCACGCCGCCGCACGCGTCCACACTTGAACACTTGGAACGTATCCACACTTTATTTATTTATACGGAAATTTTGTCAAAAATTAAGTACCTATTTTTTTTACATAATTTGAATGACAATCATGTACCGAGTATTCTCCTTAAATATTGATAGTAATTCACCAGTCACCCTGTATAAGGAAACAAAGAGAATGACAAATAAAGAAATTAGTTTAGAGCGAATCATCGCCGTTAAGAAAGAACATGTCATTGCATTAAAATATATCTATGTCAATTGTTAATTTCACTGTAGCTCGGCATATCCTGTGTGAAGATGTACCTACTAGAACTTACATATTCTCTAATTATTCTGAGAGAATCAATAGGTACACGTATATACAAAAAAAAATAGGAGAAACAACAACCGTGGTATACAAATAGGTAAATAACAAATAATTTTATTTGATTTTTATAAAACCAAACGTACTAATTATCGTGAAAGATTACACTGACACCCGCGAGCTATTTAAAAAATCATCACAGACATTACTTTGGTAGAAGTTCTTAAGACTTAAGTATCCCATGAATTGCACATGATTAAAAATATTTAGTATATCTTTAACAAACTAATAATTCCTTTCTAATTATAACTATACTATGTAAATGTAAGTGACCCATAATTTTTCCAAAAAGGGAGTTAGCCTTATGATTTGATAAATATTTAAAAAAAATAATGTAGTCAGCACAGATGATCAGAAACTTGCTATAAATGGTCACAATCGCCTAAAAAGTTATCATGTACATCGGAAAGCACTTGAAATGTTTAAGGAAAGCTTGAATGTGAAAAGTAATTTGGATATTTAAAAACAAACATTACAAAATTATTAAGATTTCCAAATTTAGCTTTTATTGAACTTCAAAATAAGATCTTCTTTATTTATGTTTAATACATGGAAACATTATAAACAAATAATGAATTCAGTTGTAACAAAGTCTACTTAGCTAGCACCAGTATGTAGATGGTCACATGTAACAGTGATTTGTCTTGTGTGCAGCCAGGGTTGATCCCATAATTCTGAATGACATAATAACACGTTTTGGATGTAGTCAACTTGACAGTTGGCAGTTCTTTGATGAGACTCTTGTTTACAGACTGCAGGTATGGCGAGGAAGTGTAATCTGGTCAGAAGACCAGCGACAACTTGTTCTGATGCTTCAGTCACCCTTAGAACAACGTTGTCTAATTCGAGGTTATTTTGAGCTTCATATTGTCTTAATGAATCTTCTGCCATCAAATAATACTTATGCTCTGTTGGGTCCTTCTTTGTAATACCACCAACCACTCCAACATTCGACTTTGAGTCTTTAACTGATGAATCTCTTAGCGTTTTCTGAAATAAATAATCTTCATGTATAAAAATAATGGAAAACTTTGCTAACGTAATTCGAAAAGAAAAATCTAAGGCGATGTGAAATTATTATGTTATGTTATATGATATAAGATAAACAATGAGTTTTATACTACCTTAATACTAAGAATAATAGTTTTGTATTTATGTATATGTATAAGCCTCGGGATTGGGAAATGCTTCTTCTAAATGTAAGTGGGTACGATCATATCTATGTAGATGTAGTTTGGGCATATTAAGTTTTGAAGAGAGGAGAAGAATGGGATTTGAAAATAAGTATTAACTTTTCCTGTCGTCAATATGTGTACTAGATATGACAGAATAATGATTGTTTCTATGCTTGTTAAATACACTAAAAGTAAGGCATTCCAATTAAATAATAGAAAGTTTATTTCATAATTTAGTTAGTAAATGGCTGAACTTCCGTATTTAACGTTCCTATTATGTCCAGAAACTCCTCTCCAATTCTCAATTATGGTTAGGTTAACATGCGGATTAAAATGTTTTGTAATCCAAAGTTGGCTTAAAATATTATAAAAAACTTCTTTACCTAATTCTTAGTTAGGAAAAAATTAATTTATAAAAAATTATGAAAAGAAATTTAAATAAAACAATTCTTACCGCTGATGTAAAAGTAAAAACCATGAGCATAAGTAACGAACATATTGTTTTAGACCCAACCATTTCGCTAGCAGTCTGCTGATGTTGTAAGAAACTAATGTTTATGTATTTTTAATACTATATGCAGAATAACGATTTAGTTTAATTATTGTCTTAATCGAATTATGTATGTTGACATGCATTTAATTAGTGTACTAATTATACACGTTTTAATTAGATACACAAGGTATATTTGAGCTAAGAAAATTCTAGGTGTATGGACATAAAATAATATAGACTACTAACATATGCTTATATGACATAGAGAAGGAAATCATCTCTTTGTGAGACTTAAATAACTTTAATATGTGTACATATATTAAAATTATTACTCAATAATACTACATACGTAATACAATTTTGTATGTATTTTAATTTGATAGGTTTAGTTGTGTTAGTTTTATTTTTTGACTAGTGTCGTCGTCTGGTGTTGTCTTTCGTTTTGTGTAAACAAAAACATAGTAAAAGATAAAGATACAGAAAGCCGAGAGTATTTGTAGGAGGGCGTTATAAGAACAGGAGGGCCTTCATGGGAACTCATACTTTGAAAGGGATAAAGTACAGTCTATTCAATACGACACCAACTCAATCGAAACACTAGATATCACTATCACTTCGATACACAGCGATTCGTCACGAGCGCGGTGCGCGGGCGTCATCTCGCACGATACTCCATAATAAAGATGGCCGCCCTCGCTACCATCACAATGACGCTTCACTAGGCTAACCTCAGACAGCTAAAAGTCAACCTGACGTATGATTTTTGACGGATGCGCCGTCACGGCCGGACTGACATTCGACCGTCCTCGGGCGGTTCTCGGATCAATGAACTACAGTTGTGTCTATTCCGTTCGGCATCCTGACAAACGACTAGTTACAATCATCAAAATGTGCTATGGTACTTAAGACTTAAGGCGAGCATCTCGTAGCAATTAAGCCAGACGACAACATTCATCTCACCACAATGTTCAAAGCATCCAGAACAAGTCAACCAACTTAAAGGGCTCTGACCCGGACGACTACATTCGTCTTGCCACAATGTTCAAAGCATCCAGAACAAGTCAACCAACTTAAAGGGCTCTGACCCGGACGACTACATTCGTCTTGCCACAATGTTCAAAGCATCCAGAACAAGTCAGCCAACTTAAAGGGCTCTGACTCGGACGACTACGTTCGTCTTACCAGAACAAGTCAGCCAACTTAAATGGCTCTAACTCGGACGACTACATTCGTCTTACCAGAACAAGTCAGCCAACTTAAATGGCTCCTGACTCGGACGACTACATTCGTCTTACCAGAACAAGTCAGCCAACTTAAATGGCTCCTGACTCGGACGACTACGTTCGTCTTACCAGAACAAGTCAGCCAACTTAAATGGCTCCTGACTCGGACGACTACGTTCGTCTTACCAGAACAAGTCAGCCAACTTAAATGGCTCCTGACTCGGACGACTACGTTCGTCTTACCAGAACAAGTCAGCCAACTTAAATGGCTCCTGACTCGGACGACTACGTTCGTCTTACCAGAACAAGTCAGCCAACTTAAATGGCTCCTGACTCGGACGACAATATTCGTCTTACCAGAACAAGTCAGCCAACTTAAATGGCTCTGACTCGGACGACTTCATTCGTCTTACCAGAACAAGTCAGCCAACTTAAATGGCTCTGACTCGGACGACAATATTCGTCTTACCAGAACAAGTCAGCCAACTTAAATGGCTCTGACTCGGACGACAATATTCGTCTCACCAGAACAAGTCAGCCAACTTAAATGGCTCTGACCTGGACGACAATATTCGTCTGACCACAATCTGCAGAGCATCCAGAACAACTCAGCCAAACGAATGAACGATGATCGAGACTCCAATGAGCTAGCCCCATCATCTCCACTACTTATACTCATGTGAGTGAACGATGACCCGGACATAGACTCCACAGAGCTAGCCCGTCCATCTTCACAACCTGATCAAGCGTCGACCGGACGTGGACTCCATCGAGCCAGCCCCTGCACGCTTTGATCCATCACTACTAGAAACATCGGCCGCATCAGCCAGTTCCATCGCCACCTCAAACACACCAACTCAAACTTACACAACTCATTTATGGTTTATCAATGTTGGAGGCCATCAGAGCTACTCAGCTACTCACTTTCATCATCTGACATAGCTTCGTTTCCATTCTCTCCACTCCATGACCCGCCGTCTCGGCCTCCTCATTACTTAGTTCAGTGGATATGTCAACTAACCCTTCAAAGCCTCTGGGTACTGCGCCCAAGTTTTCATGAGAGTATTTTAAAGTGCAATTAGATTCATCGGTATGTTTCAGTTCGTACCTATCGTTGTCTAGAATTTTAGTTATGATAAAAGGTCCCCTAAACTTTCTTTGCAGTTTAGTTTGGTAACATTCGCTACACTTAACAAAAACGTAATCTCCCCGAGAAAGAAAAAAAAAGGTTTTACTTGGGCTTTGCCTTTACTAAATTTAACTATTTCCTTTTGATCTGCGTTTTCAGTGTTGAGGGAAGTTTTATTCCGGATATTGTCTAAATCTAATCTCGGCTCGTTTGAATTTTGGGCTATTAATGATATCCCTAAAGATTGCGCGCGAATGCCAAACATTAGTTCTGTTGGAGTATATCCTGTAACACTACGGCTTGTGTTATTAAGTGCTAGATGACTCTCCCAGATCAGAGTAATTTAGTAAGATGGGGTAAAGGTACCGAAAACACTTGCTATATCTGCGGAAAGGCAGTTGGAACTGCTAAGCATTTGCTAGTGAGATGTAAGGTTCTCCTGGACAGCGGTCAATTCTCGCGTCGTCACTATAGGGTTTTAGAGATCATACTTGAAGCGGTTAGTCTTTCGGTAGCCAGAGCGCAAAGGGAAATAACCACAAACGAGCGATCAATAGGTTTTGTGAGAGAGAGCACCAGGGCTATAAAATCAAACGTCAAGCCTTACTCTATCCTTAAAGCGGCTTCGGATTGGACTATCATGATGGATACGTATGAGAAACAACACAAAATCCCCGAGGATATTTGCGCGTCAGCCTCCAGACCAGACATATTTCTATATTCGCGTATTTTAAAGCGCGTTGTGATGATAGAGCCTACGGTGCCTTGGGAAACCAACATCCCCAAAGACCATGCCATCAAGGTCATTAAGTATTACGAGCTCACCAACGAACTAACTCGAAATAGGTTCGTCCGCGGTAGAGGTGGGAGCGAGAGGCATAACAGCCAAATCTCTCTACAACCTACTAAAAGACTTGGGCCCGTCCAGAACCAACATTAATTCATTCTCGGAACGTACGTCGAAAGCAGCCCTAGCAGGTTCCTTCCAAATTTGGCCAGGTAGGGAGAGGAACTTGGACAGTGGAGGTGAGCGTACAACGCGCGTTAGTTAAGGGGCCCCTTAAACCCACACCTGGGTCGCAAGTCCCAGGCACTGCTGAAGCTCCCCTCCCTGCAACGCGATGGACCCGGCACCCGCACGGTGAATCCATTGAATGCTAAGCGGTTTCGTCCCTTGTACCTCAGGAAGTTTGTCACGCCACGTTTTATGGGTATCGTTTTCTATAATAGTTAGCAGACATTTTAAAATCTGCATGACCCTTTCTACTTGACCGTTGGCTTTATTTGCCCCTGTTGTTATAAAGTAAAGTTTTATACGAGGTGTTTTACTCAATTCTCTAAAGTCCGCGCTTACAAAGCCCCTTCCCCGATATAACAATTCGCTTGAGAACACCGAAAAGAGAAACAGCTTTTCTCAACGCTTTAATAGTACAACTGGCATCGAGGGATATAGTATGCTCTTAAAGGACATACTTGATAACATAATCAATCATTACTGACGCGTATTTCTTTTCTGTCGCTTTTGCCACTTAATGTCCCAGTCATATCTATGTGAATAGTATGCCAATAAAATGTATGCAAATCCGTAGGAGAATTTACATGGCCAAAATAGCAATAACCCCACTGAATAAAATTTGGAGAGATAGGAAAATTATTAATGGAACAAAAATGCATCTGATACGAACGCTTGCCTTCTCTATATTTCTATCTATCTAGCTATCCGATTCTGTATAGTGCAAAGACGTGGACTATGAAAGTCGTTGACAGGCAAAGAATTGATGCCTTAGGAATGTGGTGATGACGAAGTATGTTACGCATACCTCAAAATATGGTCAGCGCTTATCTAATATCTATTTGCAGCACATACTGGCGTTGATTGGTCAGTTCCCTGACAGAACTACGGACAGCTTTAAACGTCCGCTAGTGATTGAAAAAGTGGACGGTAACCGAACTAGAGGACTAAATCCCAAAAGGTGACTGGACCAAATCCCAGAACACCTAAAAATACCTGCCTGCGTTGCACTCCATCAAGAAACTAAACGTGTCTATCTCAGTATGGATATGGTTGATTTAAGTCCATACAAGGGACTGATGGACGATAGGTTACCAACGACTAACTTTGTTTCGCTCAATTTTTTTTCGATATAGCATATTGTTTCTAACATCGTAGATGTGACTAATTGAATCGGGAAACTTATTATTTAAGAGCTGAGCAACAATATCTTGAACATATGCATCACGTTTTTGTTCTACCGCTAACCACCCTTGATTTACCTCTACAAACTGCACAGACTTATTAACTACTTGAGCCTTGCTTTTGTCGCTCTTGGAAGTGCCCTGCTCAGGGTCATCTATGTACTCTCGGTGTTAATTTTTTTTTTTTTTTTTTTTTTTTTTAACTAAGAAGCTTTGAAAGGATTGCCACCCGTGAAAACGATAAAATGATGACCATATAGCTTTTGCTTCAAATATTCTTCCGCTCGAACGACTGCCGAGGTCTCAAGTTCATAAGAATGATACTTTTATTCCGTGTCAGTTTTCCGGCGACTGAAATATGAAATAACGTGAGGAACTCCGTTCTTTCATTTAATTAAAATGGTACCGTATCCGTTGACGCTGGCATTCGTGTGTAATTTTATAGGAGGCTCGCGATCAAATATAGTTAGAATAGACTCCGTGGTAAGTATTTGAACTATCCATTTACGAATATTACCGTGGACTTCTGACCGTTTAATTAACCCCTTTAACTTAGTGAGTAGACATAAGGATCGTACTAGGCGGAAATAGTTCGGTATAAAATTTCTAAAACAAAAGGCTTACTATAAGAATTGGTGTTAATCTCCCTAGAGTCAACATACATTATGTCAGAGTTGTCATTCGGTTTTTTTTTTTACAATTAGAATGGGGCTTGATAAAGTGTAAAATGATTGTTTCAAAGAGGGCATCCATTTTTTTTTTCGAACAACCTCTTATAATTTGTAAGGTCTCTCTTAGACTATTTTAGGGTCTAAAGAGTTAAGAGGTGCCCTTAATAATAAAATGAGTTATACTTCTTAAAAACATCGATAAGGGCTTTGTTATCGTCGCCTTCCAAATAAGTTTTGATACAAGAAAAGTTAAGACTGTCTGAGGTTGGGCACTTATCTGTTTTTGTCGTTTCAGGTTTTGAGAAAATAATGTAGTCACTGTTTATCTCTCCTTTAACCCCCCACTCTACAAGGTACCGTCCAACAACCACGGATTCAAGAATAATATTCTCTTTAATAATATGAAACAAAAGAGACACTGAAACACTTTGAATTATGACCGGGCTTAAAATTTGTGTATTACAATAAGTCTATAGACGTAGAAACACTAATAATAATTGACTGTTAATGTACACGAAGTATGACTAGAGTATTCAGTACCGAAGCGCAAGGTTGAATGACCTTTATTCGCTAATACGATCTAATATTAAAATCTTACGAAGTGGTGGGTAAGCGTGAAACTCATATCGTCGCCCGTTCGCTTCGACCGTATACTACGCGTTCAGATGCCTTTCAGGGGAACTACTTCATTGCTCAAAGTACACAGAAATTTATTTGAAAAATTTTCAGATACAGACACACATTAGTACTACATGAACAAGTACACCCACTACTAAAAAGAAAAGGAACAGTCTCACCAGATGACGTCGTCAACTCCCCTCGGCTCGGCCCATGGTCACACAGATATCTCCTTCACCGGCGAGCCTCAATTACCGGTACCTTTTACGATCAAGACACGACGAGACGTCCTAACCCTTATATCTGCTTCCGTACGATCCAGATTGAACCGGATCAACTACGTCGTCGAAGTTAGTTGAGAAGTTGACATTATTTTCATCGACAAGTTTCTCATTATTTTTTTACAAAGTTTAACATAGATGGATGATCACTACTCTCCTCATTTTAAAGCCCTTTCGATCCCACTTCTGATGTAGGAGGGCGTTATAAGAACAGGAGGGCCTTCATGGGAACTCATACTTTGAAAGGGATAAAGTACAGTCTATTCAATACGACACCAACTCAATCGAAACACTAGATATCACTATCACTTCGATACACAGCGATTCGTCACGAGCGCGGTGCGCGGGCGTCATCTCGCACGATACTCCATAATAAAGATGGCCGCCCTCGCTACCATCACAATGACGCTTCACTAGGCTAACCTCAGACAGCTAAAAGTCAACCTGACGTATGATTTTTGACGGATGCGCCGTCATATTAATTAAACGGTTTTTTAAAGTTTAAATAAAAAATGAATGATTACATTAGCGTTTGCTATTTTTCTGTATAAAAGGAGAGGTGTAATTCTTTTAAGATTAGTTAAAAACTATTAAGAGCAAAACTTTTTAATTTAACCACCTTAACGTTAAGAAATTTTAAGGTATATTTTTATATAAACAAGATAAAATCCTTATTATTCTGTAATTTATCTAACTAGATAATATGTAGTTCATGCATGAGTCGCACAAAAACTATAAAAGAAAGGTTTGTTGTTAGTATAAAAAGAAGAGAAAGACAAGACATTATTTAAATATGTTATTCAAAATGTTTCATAAAATAAATAAAACCGTTTAATTATGAGACACATTTGTCATAAAATTATGACAATAAATTTAAAATGAAAGACTGGTTATCATGAATGATCAAATAGTAATGGACCTGACTACTCCAGCTAAGATATGTCATGATTCCTATGTGTTTTTAAATGATTTGAATATAAATACAATTATACATAACAAATAGAATCTTGTCTTAAATAAATTAGTTGTAATCAAATTATGCATGCCAATGCGTGAAATTATTGTACTAATTATAAATGGTGCTGTGTACGTCTATTTGATTCGAAACAGAACTATTACAGTTATTATAATAAATTTTTGGTGTAAAGAACCAACATTAAAAAAATATTTTATTTAAGAAATTTTCTTATTTTTATCATGCATAAAGTAAGAATTGCTTTCAAAACCACTTGAAGATATTTCAATGATTGAATTCTTCGAAATAATCCTTAAATAGCGATAGTAATAGAGTGTTTACTGTTTTTTATTTTAGTTTCAAACTTAATAGTGTAGGTTTATAACCGGGCACGGGTGCTTTGGTTACTACCTGTGTCGGACGGCCAGGAGAGAGCCGGGAGAAGGCTGCCATGAGTGCGGCGCTGCGGTGGACTCGGCCCAGCACACCCTCGAGGTGTGCCCGAGATGGGCTGCGCAGCGCCAAGACCTTGTGGCGGCTCTCCGCGGAGTGGACCTGTCGCTTTCGAGTGTCGTGGAGAAGATGCTCGAGAGTGATGGGTCCTGGTTGGCGGTGTCCTCCTTCTGTGAGACGGTCATGTCCACGAAGGAGGCATCTCAGCGGGAAAGGGAGAGGGCGGCTGATGCTCCCTCCCCCCGCAGGCGACGTACGGGGGTGCGACGGAGGCAATTCTTACGCCTCCAATAGCACCCCTGTGTTCCGGGCTGGGGTCGGCGTGGTAACCCGGCCCTTTTGAAAGCCCGGCGTCGTCGGGGTGGTCCTAATTGCCGGGATCGCCCCCATTCTCCGAGGGAGTAAGTCCGGTCTTTGCCAGGACCGGCCAGTCGCTGGTGTGCCCTGTCGCTGACAGATCCGGGGTACACCGACATAGCGGCAGATGGCTTTCGCAGTGGTTTTAGTGAGTAGGGGCCTGCCCAGGCCGAGCCTCACACATCCCTTCCGGCCCCACCAAGGCCGGTTGGACGGCTCGTAAAAAGAGTTTCCACTACGTCATCAAAAAAAAAAAGTGTAGGTTTATATGTCAACATTCAATCTGAGTTTTTATTGACATGTACTTGATTTTTTAATTTCATAATATTGATAAAGCCTTCCCAAAAAGGGTGACAAAGCCCCCTTGTTGGCGCTCCAGGCTTAAAGGGGAGCGGTAAGAGACCCAAAAGGAACGCAGGAAAAAATAGGGGCGCTGTCTGTAGGCTAGTATAGCTATAATTAATTCATAGTGATTTTCCGGTATGTAGGTGTTAAATGTGGGAACCAAAATATTTTTTTCTCAATGTTTGCAGTAAATTAATAAGGTTTTGAATCCCTGCTATAAATAAAAAGTTTTTATATTTCTTTTAATACTATTCCACCATATTTCAAGAGAAGCAGTTTAACCGAGCTTATATTCCATCTTCAGAAACCCCATTAAGCTATAATAATTTTTATATTATACATATAATAATATCTTCATATAAAAGAAAATCGTGTCAGTTACACTATTTATAACTCAAGAAAGGCTGTAAGGATTTAGCTGGAAATTGCTGGGGAAGTAGATTAGAATCAGGAGACGGACATAGGGTACTTTTGAATAAGTTCGTCCAAAAAAAAAGGCTAGTAAAATCCAAAATCTGTTTATTTACTACCTGTATCTCGAAACAGCTTATCTTATCAGCTATACATTTTTAATTATGAAACTAACGCGAACAGAGTACCGGGCAAAAGCTAGTCTCCATTAAAGCCAGAGCCGCGTTATAGGTTTAAAATAGTGAGATCTGAGATTTTCGCTAGTCATTTAAATGAAACTAATATTTTGCAGATATACTACGTGACTTTTTTAAAAAATAAATACTACATACTCACGACGTTTCGGTTACTTTACACTCACATCTCGTCTGTTTGTGATCGTGATCGGTTGCTGTAAAGTAACCGAAACGCCGGGAATATGTATTTTTTAACAAAAATATGTATATCCGTAAAATATTAGTTTGGTTTCAAATAGTTACAAAGTTATTTTCCAAGAAACCGATCCCATTACACTGCAATAATACTATATTACATTTATTATTTAAATCTGTTTGGTCTTGAAATTTAATTATCCTTTCCTTGCCCACAGTCAACTGTAATTTGTCTTCTATTAATCCAGGATTGATCCCATAATTCTGAATGACATTCTATTATATATGCTGGATTGTTGAAGCATTTTGGAAGTTTCGAGATCTTCTGACAGAAAGCTGGAAGGATAGTAAAATCAATATGTGTGATTGTCCCATTTAGTAGTTCTTCTCTAACTTTGTTGATTTTATAAACCATATAATGAATCGTCATGTCGTTATTGGATTCGTATTGATTTAGAGAATCTTGTGCCATCCAGAAATATTTACGATTCTTCGGATCCTTATCCTGATTTAAATTACGCGGTAAATCAAATCTTCTGGTAATTTCATAGTCATCCTGAAATATGTAGGAAGTAATAAGTAAGGCTACTTAACACTAACTATTAGAAATAATTGGATGTTTCTCTGTTTATACTTTTTCCAAGTAATGTTTACCCTTTAAATGAAACTAATATTTATGGATGCACTACGCGTTTTTTATTATTTCATACCATTACTTGTCTAAGACCTCCTGACCGAAAATAAGACCAACTTACAGACATTTTCATCTCGTCTACTCGTGATCACAGTTACTGCAAAATAACCGAAACTTTGGCCAAATGTAGTTTAAATAATAAAAAAAACACGTAGTACATACATCCAAAAATATTAATTTAATTTAAATACATAAAAATCTTAGATATCAATGCTTACCCTTTGAGAATAAATTGTGGTTATGAACATGAAAAGGACGAAACAGGTACAGCGAATCATTCTTCTATGTAAGGCTAGTACAATAATAAAAGAAAATTATAGTATTACAAAATATATAGTCGGATTAGTGTATACGAATTATTGCACTTAATAAATGAACTTGTTAAGCGATAAATGATTAATGTTAAATAGATAATTAATATACAGCGTGTTTAATGTAAGATATAATAATACCTTAAATTCATACCTTATTCTTTAGGTAAGAACTTTTTGATTGCGTAAGAAATATAAACTATAAGTATTTTAAAATAAGCATAAATTTGTATATAATGACATTAAACTTTGTACGTAATAAAACTTATATTATCTTTAATACCTTATGTAAATGGAAATAAGTGTTTACGATAGTTTTTTTTTTAATTTTATCTTATTTCATGGTTCACCTCATCTGCGATCACAGGTTCTGAAAAGTAATCAAAATATTCAGAAAATTTAAATAAAATAAACAACAAATTACAATAATAAGTACACGCCAAAAATTTGTATATCATTACTGTAACATATACGCTATACTTGTTATATAGTATATATTTATTAGTTCACGATGAATCATGATATAAAGTTGTCATGAGATTTTCTCTATTAAGTAGCTCAGGTAAGTTTCTGAAAGATTAAATTTGTTTAAAATAGAATAATAAATTAGGGTTATAAAATGTTGGTGTTTAAATTTAGATGTTGAAGTAAATAAAATATAACTACATTAGTTATTGATTATATGTATAAACAAAAAAAAATATGAATAACTTTATTGGAGACAAGTCACTAAACAAAAAAGTTTCTTTTTGAGATATAATTTAGAGTAAGATATTTATTGTCCTCTTGCTAAAATAATTGTAATATATGTATTTTTTCTTCTATTATCGGGGTATTGTACCTTTTATTATCAGGAAACAAACTATATTTTTCGGATTTAATAGTTTATTAAGTGAAGATCTTTTAGTACTTAACACTTTCTTCTCTGCCTATGATCACATTACTGCAAAGTAATCGAAACGTGTGGAAAAAAATATAAAAATAAGTATGATTTGGAAAATAAGTATCTACAAGTGTAACTCTGAGATACTTTTATCTATATTTTAAGATATTGAATACCATAATGTTTAAAAGTCAAATGATCTTTTATTTGTTGTTTGTGTTTTGTAGAGCACAGAATAAAATATTTTTTACTTAGGGAAAAGGAATAGAATGTAATGAAAAATGATTTTTTGTGAGATTTTCTTAATTTAAATATACTATTACATATTGTTATTTTTCAAATTTACTTGATATATAAAATTACTAACACTATTATGGCTTCACACGTGACATTTTGTGATTGTATGATTTTTTTATTGATAAAATTATTTTCTATTTCTGTTGTGATAAGTAAAATAATTACATATTATCGTGACCATAGGATAAGAATAGTAATAGTTTGAAAAAAAAAAACAATAAGGTTTCTTCAAACATCCCATGTGGAATTTTTAGGATACAATTTAAATATCGTTGTTATATTTAATACATGTATATAAATAACGTAGATGTGTAAAGTAAAGGTTTTAGAGGTGAAATAATAATGCTTACGACAAATGATAATTTTACAAAAGCAATGGCACATGGTTGAAGGACAATCTTTTAACAGTACACTTTTAAAAGTGTTTCATACACGTTTTGATGCAATAATTAAAGTACCCACCACTATCTAAGACTTTGACTATTAGTAGACATATTATTAAACAAACCTATAATGAGATATATTTAAGACTCATGCTGGATTCTAAGTTGAACAGGCAGTTATATAAATGTACTTCTTATAAAGGAGGTGGCAGAGAGGGAGAAGGAGCAGAACCATAACTATCTCCCTATCCATTGTACGCAAGTGGATCGACGAGGGATGCCTACATGGCAGCGTCAGTGGCCTTGTCAGAATCCTACGTTGTCGGGGAGGACTAATGCTTGGCGAATGGCGGTTTCTGCCACCATCACTTTAATTTAAGGTCCTCGACTGTTGAGCACCTCTATTTTGTTCCGCAGTCATCAATATATAAAGTTAAGTATCTTGTTTTACAGAAGTGGGTCCAGACACGAACAGCCGCTAATGGGGCTACCCCAACTTCGATCCCGAAGCTCCGTCCGTTTCGCGGAGCGCAGGAACTCACCGGGATTTAGTGGGTCGGGCTACTTCTGACGTAGTTTTTCTTAACCATCCCCACATAATCAACCCCTGCTCCCACATGTGTTGAGCACATTCCTCGGTATACAAAAAAGGCAGTTATATATATCAAGTACACTCTAAAATTATTCAGTTATATAGTAGGTATACTACTTAAGGTACATACGTACTTATCATCCATAACACCCTATTAAAATCACAAAGTATCTGATGCAAATTTAGGGTTAAGCCAAAGTTTAAATACAAGGAACTAAAAGAATTTTTTAAACCACAAATACTCTAGATTATTCAAAGCCAACCAAAATGGCTTACAATACAAGAAAGGTATTTTCTATAAGTTTATTATACAAATCTAGAATCTGCATACAAATTAGGAAAATGACCATGAAAAATATTTGTACACAAGTCACGCGTATACAATAATATGTATATACAGGGATAAGGAATCGATAAACTTCCCTGTAACAAGAAATAAATATAAAATTAAAATAATAATTGAATTTGAGTCAGCAGAACGACTTGTATCGTAGTTTTAATATTAAAAATAACCAAAAAAATATTTTATATACTGATTTTTTTACCTTAGGTTTTTTTAACAAGAGAGATAATTCACATATACAATATATAAACGATCTTTTTATATTAGAATTCTAGAAGGTATATTTACAGACGAAAATGTAAAGAAAGATTGCAATTCCAATTTGTAAAAATATATGTAACATCACTTCGACGTAAAGATTTCTATATCATTATACTTTTATTATTTTATTTACAGTGTCACATATTATAAAATAAAAAAAAGGAAATATTTTTTATTTTTATTTTATTACGAGTACATTATAATGTAACATTTGAATTCCAATTTGTTTTTTTAAATGCATTATAATAAGCAATTTTTATTTACGTTTTTTTTTTTTATCTTAATGTATAATAAAATCAATTATTATTGCTATTCATTAGTCTTGGTAAACTCAAACCCAGCCTGACTAATTTAAATATTTCTTTAATTTTTTTTAGTGCTTGTTTAAGTGAGTAAAAATATAAGAAGTTTAATTATAATTACAAGTCTTCTAAAATAAATATGGAACTGTAACACATTTTATAACTGTTTAGAAATTTAATCCACTGACCAACCTAGGGTAACATTTTCATATATTCAAAATGACATTAATGTATTTGGTTTGAAATTATTCTCATTTTATATTCACTTCTTTAAGGTAAAACATTAAAAACCTAATAAAGAAGATTTGGAATAAATTAAAATGTAAGATTTACATTTTATAAAATCCTCTCATGAAGTTATGCATGAAGAATAGAAACAATATTAAATTAATTGGAATAACTCTTTAAATAATTTCATATTAAAAAAAAATATTACATATATTTGAAATTTAAAATAAAATGATGGTATAAATATTATTAACGTATATATTCAGCAGTATTGTATAAACTTAAGTACTAGCATTACTACACTTGATAGTGATCTCTCTCTTGTTGAGCCATCGTCTGGACCATAACTGTGATTGACAGAGCAACGTGGGAGATACAGTGTCTAGAGGACAATCCGGTGGTACCAAATCATACAAGACAGATTTACATAGTGTTCTTGCTGCGTAGAAGTCTATAGTGGTTAAATATCCAGCTACGACTTGTTTAGTCACTTTTATTACTTCTAAGACGACATGGTGATTGCTCAATTCGTTTTGTTCTTCATATTGGTTCAAAGAATCCACTGCCATCGCATGGTACATGGGAAGGCTTGGATCCTCTTCTTCAGGTCCATGTATAGAGTTGGCCTACAATAAAAACGATAGAGTGTTTACGAAATAGGGTACCTATTCAATAGATAGGGTACTACAGGACTTAAAAAAATATTTACTAATAAATCTTAGTCTCACCTCTGTTAATACGATGGTGGCCAGAAGGATAAGTAGAGCAAAAATACAGTTAGTCCAAATCATACTGGTCTATTGTGCTGATAATTTAATGTGAACACATATGAAAAATATAGTACAATTTATAGTATTGTATACAGTAGGTAGAAGCGATAAGAAAATAGTAATAATTAGAATATACAGTGAGTTTTTTTAAATTTTTGTTATGGATATTTAGTTATTTTAAATGCTTCACGTTATATTCTAAAACTAGTCATTTGTTATTACTTCATCCATGAATTACTTTCTAAAAAAAGAGAATAGCCTAAAGTAAAATTAATCGCAGACAAAATATCAGGTATCGGCTGAAGTATGAAGGATTTATCTGATAAAATTCCTTGAAATTTAAGCTGAAGACGATTCGTCACGATTTTGGTTGTGTTGGTTGCTTGGTTATGGACTATGGAGGGTAACGGGATCCGAACACATGTGCTCCGTTGGCTTTCTTAATCCGTAGGGGGAGCCAGCTGTAGATGGCATCGCGAGTATGGTTGTATTCTTACGATGCAATAACATCCTTAATTTTAATACATGTATTCTATTCACTCATGCAAAGTATTATACATTTCCTCCATTCTAATATTACCAACGGATAAACAAAGGTACGGCAAATGACCGTAATTTAGTTGCAAATTTTCCATCTTTCTTACAAAAAACAGCCAAAGGTTTGAAACAGTTAGGTTTCATCTGATTTCCCTCCTTCATAGAATCAGATTTCATTATAAGGACACATTAACCATTTCTATTAATAAACATTGTATTGGAGTTGTCCTGATGGTATTTTTTAAGTTATTTATTTGTTCTTTTTAATGTCTTTTAGTTATTTACAATTTCCTTCCTCATTTCCTTCTAAAGCTAGAGCTTACCTACTCTACTTGTTTCTTTGCTTTATTTGGGAAAAGTAATTTTATTAAGGTTCGTAGCAAAACAAAATCATACATTTATTGAGACACGTTAATTATATCTAAAAATATCTTTAGTGAAACATTTGTTTTTATGCTAGAGAATTGATCTTAATATTCCAAAGATTGGACCACTTTATTTATTGGACTAAAAGGTTTCCAATTGTGTTTTTTCATAACCCACCAAAAAAGATAATCTTTACGAAATTATTGCTTAAAACGGAATAAATTGAGAAAATGAATATATAATATTTTTTACACTTAGCATACTTAAATGAAATGTAATAGCAATAAGTAATTTAACTTGTTCCTTTTATAAATACATATTTACAACTATATTTAATTAAAATAAGAATAGGAATTAAGTGTGACAATTATAAAACTTTCTATCCGCATTTATTTAATATCTACTTTCTTTTTTATTTACTGTAAATCTTTTTTTCTATTATAAATACTTAATTGGTTCAAACTTTCATTGTGGCAACACCCTGTATTATTTACGTTTACGTACAAAGTGTCATTCATAAGTAATTGATTTCAAACGGATTACAGATACTCATATCTTTATACATATGTATATATTTCTTCTGTGAGTGTGTATGTCACTGAACTTCTCTCAAACGACTGGACCGATTTTGATGAATTTTTTTGTGTGTGTTCAAGGGGATCTGGGAATGGTTTAGATTCATAATTTTGTCCGCTGGACATGTTTTTTTTAATTAATTTTTAATTTATTAGTAGTTGTTCATACAGGGTTTTTTTTGACATTAGATTTGAAAACTAACAAATATGTCAATCATTCTGTCGCACTTCAAAACACGGAGATTTATGGCTTTAATAGGTAAACTCCAAAAATATAATTAAAAAAAATAACAGATGTTTCTTGATTATAGGGCGATACAAAGTTCTCCGGGTCTTCTAGTTTAATTATAAAAAAATAGTGTCTGAACCTGAAAGTCGAGTTCATTGTTACAAATAAATATTGCTACAAAATTCCAAGTAAAACAGAAGATTTCGTATAGTTTATTAAAAAATTACAGTCTATTAATTGTTTTGAGAGCCATCATCAAAATGAGATAATGATATCTTTTAGTTTTATAATTTTTTAACAATAGTCTTTGGTCAAACAAACCTCGATAAAAAAATAATGATCAAAACTATGTGTTTTTTAAATTAGATTCGTTTTCAATTATTAAGTCAATAGATTTTGTGAGAGGAGGGACTAGGGGCTATAAAATCAAACAAAGGGTGGGAACAGGGAAAGGGCAACCAGCTCTCACATTCATCGGTCGAAACACAACCATTATAGACTAATCATCGATCGATGATTCTTCGGTCTTCTGTGAGAGGGTGGTACTTCCCCGGTCGATCTAGCCCATGTTCAAGCTACAGTAATTTACCCACAGCTAGGCTCTACCACCTGTATATAATCCCATAGGCTATTTATGCGTCGGTATCCACTCCAGACTTATTTTTGTCTTTTCGAATTTTAAAGCGCTTTGTGTTAATATTGCTCACGGTTCTTTGGGAAACCAACATCCCAAAGGCCATGCCATCAAGGTCAATAAGTATTTCGAGTTTACTGATGAACTCACTTGGAATAGGTTGCATAGTAGCGGTAGCAGTGAGAGGTAGAACAGCTAAATCTCTCAATAACCTACTAAAAGACTGGGGTCTTTTAAGAAGTAATATCAATTTGATTAGTTAGAGAAAGGAGCTTGGAAGATGAAGGTGAACGTATAACGCGCGTCAGACAGGGGCCCCTTAAACTTCCACCGGGATTCGCAAGTCTCAGGCACTGTTAAAGCTACAATCCCCCCCATCACCACGCCAGCGATGGGCCTTTCCTTATGGTAAATCTATGAAATTCTGCGAAGTTTCCAGCGTCGTCGTCTTTGGTACAGAAACTCTATCACTGTAATATAGAAATCCGAAATAAATTAAATTAAAATTTTACCTTTACTAATTAGTACTCATGAACCGCCTGATGATTTTTTCTTATATACATCCCAAACATACAATTGCTATAATAGTAAAATTTGTGCTTAACGACCTATTCATATTTAACATCAATACATTCAATTATTCTTTCAATACTGTTTATAATATTGTATACCAGAGTAAGTAAATCTATTTTGGTATAGAATATAATTAAAAGTAACCATAACCATTTTAACATTTTATATTGTAAGAGCTAATGTTTTTAATAAAGTTTTTATTTAATAAATATTTTTGTGTTACATATAAAGCATCTAAAACTGTACTCGCCAGGCTAGCTAGAAAATAAAACTTTCAGCACTAAAGTTCACAGCTTTTTAATTTGGTAAGCATTTGGTTTATAAAGTAGATTGAAAGTGGGTGTTGTAGTATTCTTAGTCTAAAATAATTAAATAACAGCTATAAAATTCAATAAATAATGCAATTGTCAACCAAGGGACTTAAAGGATTTGATTTTCTTGGATATTAATGTCGTAGGGTTTTAGAATGAACTAGCTTTCCGCCCGCAGCTTCGCCGCGTGGAGTTCGGTTATATCGCGTTTCCAAGAGAACCTTTCAAAAGTCTGGGATAAAAACTATCCTATGTTCTTTCTCAAGGTCAACTCTATCTCTGTACCGAATTTCATTAAAATCAGTTCAGTGGTTTAGGCGTGAAAGCGTAGCAGACAGACAGACAGACAGACAGACAGACAGACAGAGTTACTTTCGCATTTATAATATTAGTAGGGATAAAACGACTTTATCTGAATCTGAGTATCGAATATATACAATATAAAAAAATAAGTGAATATTGTAAGAAATTTAATGCAAATATATTTTTGTTGATTATTATCTTTAAAAGAAAACAATAATTACGGATATATATGTAAATTAATTTAAAAAAATATATAAAGATAATAACAGTAGGTATAGGTATATGTATGTATCAAATAACAAATTGGAAACAATTCTCAGTTATATTAAAATATAATATAGCCGAAATATCTCAGTGAATAATAATATTGTGCAATAATTTTTGGTTATGTGTTGAGTGTGTATATTTTATATAGTCTGTGAAAACCAAAATCAAAACTTATGTTTTTTATGTCTGGCCACTTAGTGTGAAACTATTGTATTGTATTGTGTACCTAACCTTTGTTGTTATTTAGAGCAAGTAAACATAGTGTTCGCTGCTTGACGTTGAAATATAAAATGACTTAATGACTGAAAAATATTTGTACACAAGTCACGCATATACAAAAGTATATATAGGGACAAGGAACTAACAAGTTAAACTTCCCTGTAAAAAGAAACAAATATAAAATTAAAATAATTGAATTTGAGTCAGCAGAACCACTTGTATCGTAGTTTTAAAATATTCGAAATAACCTTAAAAATATTTTTATATGCTGATTTTTTTTTATATGTTTTTATGTAAAAATATTGTTATATGTTTTTTTATCGTGCAGATAATTCATATACTTTCCACAGTATACTCGTATTTATGATCTTTATATATTAGAATTACAGAAATGAAATATAAAGAAAGATTTCAATTGCAATTTGTAAAAATACATTTATCATCACTTCGACGTAATGATTTCTATATTTTACGACTCCCGGTCATAAAATTAAACTTTTATTTTTGCTTTCATTTACATGGTCTCATATTATAAAATGAAAACAAGGAACCGAAGAAAAAAATAACTTATAGGCTTTTAAAAGGAAATATTTCTTTATTTTTATTTTATTACATCATAATGTAACATTTGAATTCCAATTTGTTTTTTTTTTAACGCATTATAATAAGCAATTTCTATTTACGTTTTTTTTTTATCTTAATGTACCTATAATAAAATCAATTATTATTGCTATTCATTAGTCTTGGTAAACTCAAAGCCAGTCTGACTAAATTAAATATTTCTTTAATTTTTTGTTAGTTCATGTTTAAATCGAGTAGGTATAAGTAAGATAAAATATAAGGAGTGTAATTATAATTACTAGTCTTCTAAAATAAATATGGAAGTGATATACAATTTATAACTGTTTAGAAATTTAGTTCACAGACCAATCTGGGGTAACATTTTCATATACTCAAAATGACTAATGTATTTGGTTTGAAATTATTCTCATCTTATATTCACTTTTTAAGGCAAAACATAACAAAGAAGATTTGGAACAAAATAATATATAAGATTAACGTTTTAAAAAATCCTTTCATGAAGTTATGCATGTCTATCGGATTAAAGATTTTGCTAAGAAGAATAGAAACGTTATTAAATTAATTTGAATAACTCTTTAAATAATATCATATTTTAAATATTTAAACAAAAAATATTGCATATATTTGAAATTTAAAATACAATGAAGGTATTAATATTATTAACGTATATATTCAGCAGTATTGTAAAAACTTAAGTACTAGCATTATTACACTTGATGGTGATCTCTCTCTTGTTGAGCCATGGTCTGGACCACAACTGTGATTGACAGAGCAACATGGGGGATAGAGTGTCTAGTGGACAATTCTCATGGACCAATTCATACAAGACAGATCTACACACTGTTTTTCCTGCGTAGAAGTCTATAGTGGTTAAAGTTCCAGCTACGACTTGTTTCGTCACTTTTATTACTTTTAAGACGACATGGTGATTGCTCAATTCGTTTTGTTCTTCATATTGGTTCAAAGAATCCACTGCCATCGCATGGTACATGGGAAGGCTTGGATCTTTTTCTTTAGGTCCAAAATTTATAGAGTCGGCCTACAATAAAAACGAAAATGTGTTCACAAAATAGGGTACTCAATAGGTAGGGTATACTACTGGACTTAAAAAAATATTTACTAATAAATCTTAGTCTCACCTCTGTTAATACTATGGTGGCCAGAAGAATAAGTAGAGCAAAAATACAGTTAGTCCAAATCATACTGGTCTATTGTGCTGATAATTTAATGTGAACACATATGAAAAATATAGTACAATTTATAGTTTTGTATACAGTAGGTTGAAGCGATAAGAAAATAGTAATCATTAGAATATACAGTGAGTTTTTTATATTTTGTAATGGATATTTAGTTATTTTAAATGCTTCACGTTATATTCTAAAACTAGTCATTTGTTATTACTTCGTCCATGAATTACTTTCTAAAAAAAGAGAATAGTCTAAAGTAAAATTAATTGCAGACAAAATATCAGGTATCGGCTGAAGTATGAAGGACGTATCTGATCAAATTCCTTGAAATTTAAGCTGAAGACGATTCGTCACGATTTTGGTTGTGTTGATTGCTTGGTTATGGAGGGTAACGGTCCGAACACGTGTGCTCCGTTGGCTTTATTCAGTCAGTATCAGTAGGGTTGACAACCTAGGAAGGTTGCCTCGCCAACGGATGAGTGGACCCGATAGTGATCTACAACGATTCTATCGTTTCCGCAATTTCCAGCTCTAGATGGCATCGCGAGTATGGTTGTATTCTTACGATGCAATAACATCCTTAATTTTAATACATGTATTCTATTCACTCATGCAAAGTATTATATATTTTCTCCATTCTAATATTATCAACGGTTAAACAAAGGTACGGCAAATGACCGTAATTTAGTTGCAAATTTTCCATCTTTCTTACAAAAAACAGCCAAAGGTTTGAAACAGTTAGGTTTCATCTGATTTCCCTCCTTCACACATACAAATAAAAGGTCTTTAAAAATATATGAAATCGTATTTTACAGAGATGGTGCATTTATCTGGAGCTTTAATATCTTCATACAATCAGATTTCATTAATTTAATTTAATTAACCATTTCTATTAATAAACATTGTATTGGAGTTGTCCTGATGGTATTTTTTAAGTTATTTATTTGTTCTTTTTAATGTGTTTTAGCTATTTACAATTTCCTTCCTCATTTCCTTCTAAAGCTAGAGCTTACCTACTCTACTTGTTTCTTTGCTTTATTTGGGAAAATTAATTTAATTAAGGTTCGTAGCAAAACAAAATCATACGTTTATTGAGACATGTTAATTATATCTAAAAGTATCTTTAGTGAAACATTTGTTTTTATGCTAGAGAATTGATCTTAATGTTCCAAAGATTGGACCACCTTATTTATTGGACTAAAAGATTTCCAATGGAGTTTTTTCATAACCTACAAAAGAGATAATCATTACGAAATTATTGCTTAAAACGGAATAAATTGAGAAAATGAATGTATAATATTTGTTACACTTAGCATATTTAAATGAAATGTAATAGCAATAAGTAATTTAACTTGCTCCTTTTATAAATATTTACAACTATATTTAATTAAAATAAGAATAGGAATTAAGTGTGACAATTATAAAACTTTCTATCCGCATTCATTTAATATCTACTTTCTTTTTTATTTAGTGTAAATCTTTTTGTTCTATTGTAACTTCTCAATTGGTCCAAAACTTTCATTGTGGCAACACCCTGTATTATTTACGTTTACGTACAAAGTGTCATTCATAAGTAATCGATTTCAAAGGGATTACAGATACTCATATCTTTATACACATGTATATATAATTCCTCTGTGAGTGTGTATGTCACTGAACTTCTCTCAAACGACTGGACCGATTTTGATGAAATTGTTTGTGTGTGTTCAAGGGGGTCTAGGAATGGTTTAGATTCACAATTTCGTCCGCTGGACAATGTTTTTTTAATTAATTTTTAATTTATTAGTAGGTAGTTGTTGATACAATCGTTTTTTTTTGACATCAGATTTGACAACTAACTAATATGTCAATCATTCTGTCGCACTTCAAAACACAGAGATTTATGACTTTAATAGGTAAACTCCGATAATATAAATAAAAAAAATAACAGATATTTCTTGATTATAGGGCGTTACGAAGTTCGCCGGGTCTTCTAGATTAATTATAAAAAAATACTGTCTGAACCTGAAAGTCGAGTCCATTGTTACAAATAAATATTGCTACAAAATTCCAAGTAAAACAGAAGATTTCGTATAGGTTATTAAAAAATTACAGTCTATTAATTGTTTTGAGAGCCATCATCAAAATGAGATAATAATATCTTTTAGTTTTACAATTTTTTAACAATAGTCTTTGGTCAAACAAAGCTCGATGAAAAAAATTATAATGATCAAAACTATGTATTTTATAAATTAGATTCGTTTTCAATTATTAAGTCAATAGATTTTGTGAGAGGAGGGACTAGGGGCTATAAAATCAAACAAAGGGTGGGAACAGGGAAAGGGCAACCAGCTCTCACACTCATCGGTCGAAACACAACCATTATAGACTACTTCATCGATCGATCTTCGATCGTCTGTGAGAGGGTGGTTCTTCCTCGGTCCATCTAGCCCATTTTCGAGCTACAGTAATTTAACCACAGCTAAGCTCTACCACCTGTATATAATCCCAGAGGCTATTTATGCGACGGCATCCACTCCAGACTTATTTTTGTCTTTTCGAATTTTAAAGCGCTTTGTGTTAATATTGCTCACGGTTCCTCGGGAAACCAACATCCCCAAGGTCATGCCATCAAGGTCAATAAGTATTTCAAGTTTACTGATGAACTCACTTGGAATAGGTTGTAGTAGCGGTAGCAGTGAGAGTGAGAGGTAGAACAGCTAAATCTCTCAATAACTTAATAAAAGACTTGGTTCTTTTAAGAAGTAATATCAATTTGATTAGTTAGAGAAAGGAGCTTCAAAGATGAAGGTGAACGTATAACGCGCGTCAGACAGGGGCCCCTTAAATTTCCACCGGGATTCGCAAGTCTCAGGCAGTGTTAAAGCTACAACCCCCCCCCCCCCACCACCACGCCAGCGATGGGCCTGGCCTTATGGTAAATCTATGAATTGATGCGAAATTTCCAGCGTCGTCGTATTTTGTACAGAAACTCTATTACTGTAATATAGAATTACGAGATAAATTAAATTAAAATTACACCTTTACTAATTAGTACTCATGAACCGCCTGATGATTTTTTCTTATATATATCCCAAACATACAATTGCTATTATAGTAAAATTTGTGCTTAACGACGTATTCATATTGAACGTCAATACATTCAATTATACTTTCAATACTGTTTATAATATTGTATACCAGAGTAAATCTATTTTGGTATAGAATATAATTAAAAGTAACCATAACCATTTTAACATTTTATATTGTTAGAGCTAATGTTTTTAATAAAGTTTTTATTTAATAAATATTTTTTGTGTTACATATAATTATAAAGCATCTAAAATGTATTCGCCAGGCTAGCTAGAAAATAAAACTTTCAGCACTAAAGTTCACAGCTTTTAAATTTGGTAAGCATTTGGTTTATAAAGTAACTTGAAAGTGGGTGTTGTAGTATTCTTAGTCTGAAATAATTAAATAACAGCTATAAAATTAAATAAATAATGCAATTGTCAACCAAGGGACTTAAAGGGTTTAAGAATTTGATTTCCTTGGATATTAATGTCGTAGGGTTTTAGAATGAATAAAACGACTTTATCTGTATCTAAGTATCGAATATGTACAATATAAAAAAATAAGTGAATATTGTAAGAAATTTAATGCAAATATATTTTTGTTGATTATTTCTTTAAAAGAAAACAATAATTTCGGATATATATGTAAATTAATTTAAAAAAAAATATATAAAAATAATAACAGAAGGTATATATGTATCTATCAAATAACAAACTGGAAACAATTCTCAGTTATATTAAAATATAATATAGCTGAAATATCTCAGTGATTAATAATATTGTGCAATAATTTTTGGTTATGTGTTGAGTGTGTGTATGTTTTATATAGTCTGTGAAAACCAAAATCAAAACTTATGTTTTTTATGTCTGGCCACTTAGTGTGAAACTATTGTATTGTATTGTGTACCTAACTTTTGTTGTTATTTAGAGCAAGTAAACATAGTGTTCGCTGCTTGACGTTGATATATAAAATGATTTAATGACTGAAAAATATTTTGTACACAAGTCACGCATATACAAAAATATATATAGGGACAAGGAACTAACAAGTTAAACTTCCCTGTAAAAAGAAATAAATATAAAATTAAAATAATTGAATTTGAGTCAGAAGAACCACTTGTATCGTAGTTTTAAAATATTAGAAATAACCTTAAAAATATTTTTGTATACTGATTTTTTCCATAAGGTTTTTTTATCGTGCAGATAATTCATATACTTTTCACAGTATGCTCGTATTTATATTTCATAAAATTATACTTTTATTTTTGCTTTCATTTACATGGTCTCATATTATAAAATGAAAACAAGGAACCGAAGAAAAAAATAACTCATAGGCTTTTAAAAGGAAATATTTCTTTACTTTTATTTTATTACATCATAATGTAACATTTGAATTCCAATTTGTTTTTTTTAAATGCATTATAATAAGTAATTTCTATTTACGTTTTTTTTATCTTAATGTACCTATAATAAAATCAATTATTATTGCTATTCATTAGTCTTGGTAAACTCAAAGCCAGCCTGACTAAATTAAATATTTCTTTAATTTTTTGTTAGCGCATGTTTAAATTCAGTAGGTATAAGTAAGATAAAAATATAAGGAGTGTAATTATAATTACTAGTCTTCTAAAATAAATATGGAACGGATATACAATTTATAACTGTTTAGAAATTTAGTCCACAGACCAATCTGGGGTAACATTTTCATATAATCAAAATGACTTTAATGTATTTGGTTTGATATTATTCTCATTTTATATTCGCTTTTTAAGGCAAAACATAACAAAGAAGATTTGGAACAAAATAATATATAAGATTTACGTTTTAAAAAATCCTTTCATGAAGTTATGCATGTCTATCGGATTAAAGATTTTGCTAAGAATAATAGAAACGTAATTAAATTAATTTGAATAACTCTTTAAATAATATCATATTATAAATAATATCATATTTTAAATATTTGAACAAAAAATATTGCATATATTTGAAATTTAAAATAAAATGAAGGTATTAATATTATTAACGTATATATTCAGCAGTATTGTAAAAACTTAAGTACTAGCATTATTACACTTGATGGTGATCTCTCTCTTGTTGAGCCATGGTCTGGACCACAACTGTGATTGACAGAGCAACATGGGGGATAGAGTGTCTAGTGGACAATTCTCTGAGACCAATTCATACAAGACAGATCTACACACTGTTTTTCCTGCGTAGAAGTCTATAGTGGTTAAAGTTCCAGCTACGACTTGTTTAGTCACTTTTATTACTTTTAAGACGACATGGTGATTGCTCAATTCGTTTTGTTCTTCATATTGGTTCAAAGAATCCACTGCCATCGCATGGTACATGGGAAGGCTTGGATCTTTTTCTTTAGGTCCAAAATTTATAGAGTCGGCCTACAATAAAAACGAAAATGTGTACACAAAATAGGGTACTCAATAGGTAGGGTGTACTACTGGACTTAAAAAATATTTACGAGTAAATCTTAAAGTCTCACCTCTGTTAATACTATGGTGGCCAGAAGAATAAGTAGAGCAAAAATACAGTTAGTCCAAATCATACTGGTCTATTGTGCTGATAATTTAATGTGAACACATATGAAAAATATAGTACAATTTATAGTAATGTATACAGTAGGTTGAAGCGATAAGAAAATAGTAATCATTAGAATATACAGTGAGTTTTTTTATATTTTGTAATGGATATTTAGTTATTTTAAATGCTTCACGTTATATTATAGAACTAGTCATTTATGACTACTTCGTCCATGAATTACTTTTGTGGTTTAGGAAGTATTAATGTTTTTCTACATCAATATATATTTTATTAACCACATAGAAAATATCATTCAAAAAGAGAGTAGCCTAAAGCAAAATAAATCGCAGACAAAATATCAGGTATCGGCTGAAGTATGAAGGATTATTCTGATAAAATTCCTTGAAATTTAAGCTGAAGACGATTCGTCACGATTTTGGTTGTGTTGGTTGCTTGGTTATGGAGGGTAATGGTCCGAACACGTGTGCTCCGTTGGCTTTCTTAGTCCGTTAGAAGATCCAGTATCAGTAGGGTTAACAACCTAGAAAGGCTCTCTTGCCAACTGTACATTATCCCAGTTTTGGCTACATCGAGTCGATAAGCGACCAGATGAGTGGACCCGATAGTGATTCTACAACGATTCGGTCGTTTCCACAATTTCCAGCTCAAGATGGCATCACGAGTGTGGTTGTATTGGTAAGATGCAATAACATCCTTAATTTTAATAAATGTATTCTATTCACTCATGCAAAGTATGAGGTATTTTGTCCATTGTATTTTTACCAACGAATAAAAAGAGGTAACGCAAACTACCGTAATTTAGTTGCAAAATTTCCATCTTTCTTACAGAAAACAGACTAAGGTTTGAAACAGTTAGCTTTTGTGTGATTTTCCTCCTTCACACATACAAATGGAGGTCTTTAAAAAAATATTGAATAGTATTTTACTGAGATGGTGCATTTATCTGGAGCTTTAATATCTCTTCTCACTACCAGATAGCATTATAGGCACATATTAACTACTTCTATTAATAACCATTGTATTGGAGTTGTTCTGATGGTATTTTTTAGGTTATTTTGCTGTTCTTTTAATGTCTTTCAGCTATTTACAAAAATTATATTAGCTTTAACAATACAGATTCTGTGTATCAAACGTCGTTATCGTGCACAACAGGTACCTATATAGTATCTTGTGTAACCTAAGTCCAAAAGCCATCTAACATATGTACAATCAAAACATTGGATACTCAAAGCTGTTCGTGAAACATATTGTACTTATATTATATACCTTAAATACATAGGAAAAAGGTAAAATCAAAACTCTGTTTTAATATCGGTTATTTCCTTCTAAAGCTAGAGCTTACCTACTCTACTTGATTCCTGGCTTTATTTGGGAAAATTAATTTAATTAGGGTTCGTAGCAAAACAAAGTCAGACAAAGTTTATACTTTATTGAGACACGTTAATTATATCTAAAAATATCTTTAGTGAAACTTTGTTTTTATACTGGAGAATTGATCGTAATGTTCAAAGGATTGGACCACCTTATTGATTGGACTAAAAGGTTTCCAATGGAGTTTTTTCATAACCTACAAAAAAGATAATATTTACGAAAGATTTATTGCCTAAAACGGAATAAATTGAGAATATAACTTTATAATATTTGTTACACTTAGCACATTTAAATGAAATGTAATAGAAATAAGTAATTTACCGTGTTTCTTTTATAAATGCAACTATGTTTTTCATATAACTCACCTATATATATAGTTAGAGTTTCATAGAAGTACATTTTACATAATCTAAGGATTATTTTGGAAATTGTTGATTATATTTGTACTTCTATTCTAATATTTTTTATCGAATATGAATCAGGAGAACTATCTATTTTTAAAATATTAGTAGGTACCTATTTCTATTATCATTTAGCTTATACTCTATAAAAAAAATCCACTTCAAGAAACAGCCTACACATTTTCTGGAGCTTGTATCTACCATATATATAATATTCGTAAAGCTAATTAAAATAAATGAAAATAAGAATAGGAATTAGGTGAACAATTATAAAACTTTCTACCCGCATTTATTTTATATCAACTTTCTTTTTTATTTACTGTAAATCTTTTTTTCTATTATAAATACTTAATTGGTTCAAACTTTCATTGTGGCAACACCCTGTATTATTTACGTTTACGTACAGAGTGTCATTCATAAGTAATCGATTTCAAACGGATTACAGATACTCATATTTAATTATAAAAAAAATACTGTGTGAACCTGAAAGTCGAGTTCATTGTTACAAATAAACATTGTTACACAATTCCAAGTAAAACAGATGATTTTGTATAATTTATTAAAAAATTACAGTCTATTAATTGCTTTGAGAGCCATCAACAAAGTAATAATAATATCTTTTGGTTTTACAAATTTTTAATAATAGTCTTTGGTTAAATACACCTGGTTAAAAAAAATATGATCAAAACTATGTGTTTTTGAAATTAGATTCCTTTTCAATTATTAAGTCAATAGATTTTGTGGGAGGACTGATTAGGGGCTATAAAATCGAACGTCAAGTCTTACTCTATACTTAAAGCAACTTCGGGTTGGAATATAATGATCGATACCTATGAGAAACAACATAAAATCTCAGAGGTTATTTATGCGTCGGTTGCCACACCAGACTTAATTTTGTCTTCGTGAAGTTTAAAGCGCGTTGTGTTAATAGAGTTCACGGTTCCTTGGGAAACCAACATCCCAAGGCCATGCCATCAAGGTCAATAAGTATTACGAGCTCACTAACGAACTCAATAAGAATGGGTTGTAGTAGCGGTAGCAGTGAGAGTGAGAGGTATAACAGCTAACCTCTTTATAACCTACCAAAAGACTTGGGTCTGTTAAGAACTAACATCAATTGATCCTTAGTACGAATTTCGAATGCAGCCCTAGTAGGTTCGTTTCAAATTTGATTAGACAGAGGCCCCTTAAACTCCTACCGGGATCGTTAGTCTCAGGCACTGTTAGAGCTACCCCCACTGCCAGCAATGGGCCTTTACTTTAAGGTAAATCTATGGGTTTCCAGCGTCGTCGTCTTTTTTGCAGTAACTCTATCACTGTAATATAGAAATCCGAAATATATTAAACATATCTCATTGGTTTTCTAAGCCACAATTAAAATTACACTTGTGCTTAGTTCTAACTCGTAGTCATGAGACGCCTGATGAGTTTTTGTTATAAACATCCCAAACATACAATTGCTATTATAGTAAAATTTGTGCTTAACGACCTGTTGATATTAACATCGATACATTAAAATATTATACATACTTTCAATACTGTTTACAATATTCTATACCAGAGTAATTCTATTTTGGTATAGAATATAATTAAAAATAACCATAGGTAACCATTTTAACATTTTATATTGTTAGAGCTAATGTTTTTAATAAAGTTTTTATAAGGATCTAAAACTGTATTCGGCAGGCTAGCTAGAAAATAAAAATTTCAGCTCTAAAGTTCACAGCTTTTTAATTTGGTAGGCATTTAACCCCCTTTGGTTAATAAAGTACTTAACTCGAAAGTGGGTGTTGCAGTATTCTTAGCCTAATTAATTAAATAACAGCTATAAAATTCAGTAAATAATGCACCCAAGTGTCACCCAAGGGACTTAAAGGATTTAAGAATTTGATTTTCTTGAATATTAATGTCGTAGGGTTTTAGAAACAACTAGTAGAATGAATAAAACTACTTTAATATCTGAATCTGAGTGTCGAATATGTACAATATCAAAAAATAAGTGTAGATGTTAAGCAATTTAAATCAAATATATTTTTTGTTCATTTTTTCTTAAAAAGAAAACAATAATTACGGATATGTATGTAAATCACTTTAAAAAAATATATAAAAATAATAACAGTATATATGTATAAATTAACAGACTAGAAACAATTCTCAGTTATATTACAATATAATATAGCTTAAATATCTCAATGATTAAAAATATTGTGCAATAATTTTTGGTTATGTGTTGAGTGTGTGTATATTTTATATAGTCTGTGAAAACCATAATCAAAACTTATGTTTTTTATGTCTGGCCACTTAGTGTAAAACTATTTGACATAAAAAAATACAAATGGCGTTTACGTAGAATAGACAGATGTGTTCACGGCCACGATGGGCGATGATTCTTTGATATTACGAGAAGATGGTTATATACGTATGAACTTTCCTGTTACTTCACTATCGTATCACAGTAATTTAAATATAATTTTAGTGAAGACTGACGTAGGTAGTGTGCACGTTTTGGATGTTAATTCTGGTGTGATTCTTCAATCCTCTTGTCTATCAGCGGGTAAGTTTGGGTCTGATCTGGTGTTATTGCTCCTCCTGGCGCACTTACAATTACTTAAACATAACAAAATCCTGTTATACATACAAAAATATATAGCTGATACATCAATATATGCCCTACATAGATTCAGTTTGACAGTTCTTAGTAAACAATTTCGATTAAACTGAATCGTTCTGATAGTATAGGACCGGTGGAGAGATTGATCGGTGTAATTCGTTTTGCTTGTAGATGATGGGGGTACGTTGGGCGTGGAGTATGCGTCAGGAGCTGACCGTGTATTCGTATGGGACAGCAGTGGAGTAGGCGCTCGGACCGATTATAACGGGGTCCTATTACTTCACACAGCCCTGCAGCGGCCCGTTTGTCCATCAAAGTCAGACAGTAATGTCAGGCTTGAGCTGGTTTTGTCAGAGGTAATCCAAGATGATCAGTTTTATGTATGAAATAAACCGAATCTTTTGTTTATTATCATTGTTTGTTTATAAAAAGTGTGTAAATATTTGTTTATTTCTATGCCATAAAGAGCTGAATATAATTGAAAACAAATAATGTATGGGTAAACCTTTTTTATATAATTTCTATGGCAACGCAGTATGTTTCTGTTGTATACGGTACTCTTAATGGTCATAGATTCTGGTTTCACTGTGTTTATATTAAGTTTTATAATATAAATTACTATGCAACAAGACCAAAGTGTAAATCTAGTAAAAAGTGTGGAAATTAATTATTTTGTTGGACCTTTAGAACAGTTCCTTTGTTAGCAATAAAAGTGATGTCATATAATGACTAGGATCTATTAGATTGTTTTGCCATATCATTGTCATATTTAATAATACTATTGAAGTTTTATATATAGTAGAAATCAGAAAAAAGCAATATATATATTGTAATAAAATTTGGGCTGTTTCAATATAACATTTAAAGTATATAAATAATTTAAATTAAGAAAAAGAAAATAATATTTTGATTCTTCTTAGTAATTGTTGTGTTAATGTAATTTATTATCCATTGATTAAATTTTGCTGTACTTATTAATAAGACTTTAATTGATATCTTATTTCTATATTACTTTTTTTATTGCTCAGGTTTTGATATTATATATATTTGATTTTCACCTTTTTTTCACATTATATATAAATAAATAATAATTTAAGATTGTATTATGTGTAATTACTAAAGTATTGAATTTGTTTAACTATTGTTTGTAGGCTGTTCTACTCTATCAGTGTGTTCAAAGCCTTGACCCTCACTCTATAGAAGGATTGGGGGATTTCATTAATGAATTGAAGAATTCTATCGATGCTGAACCAGTAAGGAAGGGTGTTAAAGCACAAAAAGTAAGAAAAACTGTACTATGTCTTGAATAAAAACTTTTTATCTTTATTTTGATGTATATATGCAAAATCTTGTTTGTTTTATTACAGTGGAGTACTGTGACAATACTGCTTCAACAGTCAACACTAAGGCTTGTTATGTCGGGTGTAGTACAAGAACTAAAGGGTCAGAACAGACGAATACCAGCTTTAGCCATTGCTTCGGCAGTGGGACAGCGTGCTAACGAGTTGATGCCATGCACAAGGGATGAGGAGTCTAGGGCACTCATGTACTCAGAGGCTGAAAGGAAAGAAACTTTCAAGCGGTGGCCACATATGGATTATAAGTAAGTATTCAGTTAAATTTTTATGAATTATTAATTGTTGTATATGATGAATATTCAATATATTAGTTTGAATTTCATTAGATGATTATATGTTTTGATTTCATTTTGCAACACCTAATGTGTTAACTTATTTATCGTAAGTACATGCATTCACACAGTACACATGAAACCCAAATATTCATACAAATTGATGTCCCAATTGTTAGTCATCACTGAGTCATTCAACATACATTTGATACAATATAAATCTTATTTTAAATATGAACTCAAAATTTGGACTGTTTCCAATATGGGCATATATTTTAAGTGAAAAGGAACAGGAATTATCTAATAGTGGATTTATCCTAGATGGGCGTTACCTGCTCGAATGGCACAAGCTGGGTTCTACCACCAGCCCTCTCCGAGTGGTGATGATCGTGCAATGTGTTTCACTTGCATGGTGTGTCTCGTCTGCTGGGAGAAGTCTGATGAACCTTGGGTGGAGCACGAACGACATTCACCCAACTGTCCCTTTGTAAGGGGCGAGTACACACACAATGTGCCTATATCAGTAAGTTATGATAAAAATAATGTTTTAATTTGTTTTACATGTAACATTTCTAAATAAAAATGTTCTGTTAGGTTACCAATGCGACAGCCTGCGCCATGCCATATCCAAACGTACGTATTGTATCAAAAGGCAACACAGGGGATCTTATAGCGTCTGGTACTATAGAGGGCAAAATTAACATCTGGAAATTTGATTGTGGCCTTAAACTTGTAAAGTTCATTCATCTTTCGCCATATGACTCAATTTTTAGTGGAATTTTGACAACAGACTGCAATAAGGTCTGGTCAGCTAGTTTAGAAAAGGATACCTGTGAGTATAATTATAAAATATAGTAAATATGTATATTGACACATGATTATAAAGATGATGTTTTATATTTCAGCTACTTACAATATTGAACTGTCAGCCATGGCTTTTGTGGGCATGACATCACAACAGGAACCATCATATCCACATGCACAAAATGCTGAAAACATAGAGAAAGAAACAATAAGTAATAAAGCGAAGCCTTCGCTCATCTGTGCTGTTATCGTTACGAGAACTAACACAACACCTAGAAATCAACCAATCAAGGAGGACTCCAGTAAGGCGCTCTTTGATTCTGGCGCACCGGATAGGTCGAAAGAGAGCATACAGGCGATGAATGACGAAAACGAAGCGAAGAGTAATCTCTCCCCTAAAAACAAAATGTTATTCCTACTAACTTATGACATTCACAGTTCTTCAGCCGGTTCAATCACGACCGTCGTTCACACATCAAACAGCAACGGGAACTCTAAACCGGGGGGCAGTAAGAAAGTGTGTGCAGTGCAAAGAACGGACGATGGTAATATATACGATACTATGTATTTACATTATTCAGACGACGACACGGAACTTCCACAGTGCACCAACAGTTTATTGGACGAACAAATAAGCAACGTAATAAATTTGAACGCATCTTCCAGTAAAGAGGAGTGTAAAATATGGGAGCCGAAAAAGATTACATTCAGCAAACCTCCGCCGCCTCCCGCGGCTTTGTTGTCTGAACTACCTGAGTCGGGTCAAGGTATGTTGGACTTTGTGGGGAAGATATCACAGTTGAAGAGTTGGAAGAGCGGGAACCTCGAGTCAGTGGGAACGAAGCTGGTGGACCAAACGGACGCGGTGCACGGTGACCCCATCACGCAATACCTCAACATGACCGGCAATGGGCCGCTGGAAATATCAGACTTGAAGTGGTACGAAGGTGGCGAAGGCGCGGAGAAGATTAAAGTGGCGGCGTACATCAGCGGCGGCAAAGGAGGCACACACACGATAATCACCAACAGTAATACAGACGGGTTCGAAAGTGAACCGCCCCAAGACGAGGCGGTGACGCAGGGGATAGCCGTTCAGTGCTTAAGTCTTCCACCGAAATTAAACGCGAAAGGCGACGCCACCGTCACACACTTATTCCCAACGGAAGACAAGGAACATTTGCTTGTAGTTGTGTCCAGTATTGACCCCGAGAAGTTTAAGAAGGAAGAGGAAACGGACGGCGAGAACGATGTTAAGATGGAAATCGACGAACTTACTGACCAACATGATAAGACTGAAAAATCAGACTTAAAAGCTTACTTTTTACTTTATAAAATAAACAGTAAATCTTCTATTTTCACATTAGACGATAATCCGGTTTCTGTTAAAGAACTGCCATATAACGAGAGCCCGGTAGACTTATGTCTGCTGCCAGCTGACAAACACGACCAGTATTCAATAGCGGTGGTGGGGGCGGACGGTGATTTACGACTTTATGCTTTGCCGGATTTTAAACTGCTTTCAGAGAAACGTGTGCCTAAAGGTCAATTCACATCAGTGGTGTACTGCGCTTCTGTCGAGCGCCTCAGTGTTTCCACCAAACATGGCATGATCTACTTTTATGCTCTAAATAACGGAGAGAAAGACTCGAGTAGTGACGGCAATGAAGATGAATTTGCAAATTTGGACTTCGACATGTTGCAAAAAGCTCCCAAGGACGAGGTTGGTGGCCCAACGACTCCGCCGGTCATACTAGCCAACAAACCTGAGTTAGAATTGAACGACTTGGAAGTTCTTATGTCGCTTACAGGATTTTATGGTATGAATACCACGGTACCATACAGTGCGGTGGTTCCAGGATTTTGGTGCGAACTTTTGCCCGCCCAAAGATCGAGATCTGATCACCAAAATAATAGATCTTGGCGGTTACAGAACACCTCGTCGACGTGGGACGAGCACGTTTTAGAATTGACGTTACCATACAGTGTTTCTTTAGCTCATATCGAATTCGGTTTCACCTTACACACTGCCAGCTCCGTCGGAAAACTTCCTATCATACAGGTGACTCTACTGAAACAGAACTTACACGGTATAGGATATAAAAAAGACGCTTCCTTTGGCCACAGAGCTGAATCCCCAGTTCATTTCACAGCCGCCGATTCGGAGACATCTAACTATGTGAATCCCGTGCACAGTGAAGAGTACTTACAGGCACATAACGCTGAGATTTTAGCGGGACCATTGTTTCTATCATCCGGTTTAGACTCCACTCAACAATCCGGCACATTAATACTTACGAGTCCCCGACTCTATAGAGCTAGAGGGAGAACTTTCCTGATTCATATTAAGACGTTATTCGATCCGGCTAAAGATATTGCTAAAGGCTCGATAAAAACTGAGAGTACCTCAAAGAAATCTAATTTCATCGGTTGCGACTGGTTGCATCAAATTTCGTTAACCGTTAGATCCTGTCCCCACACGGAGGTTCCTATGGAAAGACAGCAGCGAATAGCCATGCTAGAGTCGAATAACTTCTTGAACACGCTCTGCGAAATAGCTGTGAGCAAAGGGGACTTGGAGAAACGAAAACTGGCGCTGGACCTCATCAACTGGGTGGTGTCCATACGCCTACAACGAATGAGATTAGCGAAGTCGGATAAAGGAAAGGAAAAAGATTCCCAGAACCCTGTGGAGACACAGCAACTGGAATGCATCGCTGTCATCGAGAAACATACGGACGCTTTGATCAAAACTTGCATACTCTGCGCTAACAGAAGTGTCGCTAAGAAATGTGTCAAAATTATGCTGATCACAAGAGAGTGAGTAACTGGCTGTTTATTTTATATTTTCATTAAACTTAACCGTGATTATAACAAATATGTTCCACAGAGGTGTGATGGAACTACCGAAGCCGTTTAAGTCGTCGTTCGAGCAGACGTTGACGAGCAGTGTGATCGCTTGCATCCCGCTGGTGGGCGCGTGTGAGAGTGCCGGGGCTCTGAAGTGGCTCACGGCACTGGCTCAACACTGCAGCAAAAGATCTGCGGCACCGGCACTGGTCGCTAAGGGCCTGGCGCTGCTGGAGCAAGCCGCCACCTGCTTACGAGAGAGGGCGGACCTATATCAACAGCTGCTCAGGGCCAGGTTCATCTCATTAACAGATTATTATAGCCAACATTTAATCTTCCATTTCTCTACTTCTAAATAGTTATTAGTTTCTTATCTTTTGACGACATAAACGTATTATAAATAAATAAATAAACGTAAAATAAATAAACTTATAAAACATAATAAATAGTATTTTGTTAATAAAAAATTTAAAAAGAAAATTATTTTTGACTCTTTCTAGTGATTGTGAAATATTAGTTTTAGTTAAAAGAATAGGTTTAAAACAATCATAATTATTATTATATGTAATTAAAATTATGTGTTCAGATTCGGACTGTACGGCCTGCCATTAGAGCGAACCCGTTTCGGCGCTGAAATACCTGAGCTGTGTCGTGGTAGTTCTTCCGTGGCGACGTACGCGAGTGTGTTGGCCGGAGACACGCCGGCCGCGCCCGCGCCGCCCCAGCACTGCCAGCTGAAAGATCTACTCAACATGCCGATAGACGCGGGTGAGGCACGAAAATTATACACGACTAAAATGTTTATACTTGTAAAAGGAAATTGGATTTATTTAAAGGATTAGTATGAAGTATAGTGCGTTTGATTTAAGCTGAGCTTTGCATTTGTGTGAGTGAAAGAAAAAGTAGAGTTAGACAAAAAAGTTTCAGAATTAAATTTTATTCAAATGCAAAGCTCAGCTTAAATCAAACGCACTATACATAACGTCGTCGGTGATTGGATAGTTCAAATAGGAAATTCATTGTAATATCGACTGTAATGTTTTGGAGTTCGAATAAAAATATAATAAGATTATTAAGATGAAGCTCGACCTTTAAAGTAACTTTAAAAAGGTCTACTCAATCAATAAAAGCTTGTGCACTTTCAGACAAAAAGTACATAGATATAGTCCCTAAAGTGACGTCATAATTAGAGAATCCATAGTCCTCCCCAAACATCTAAAACTATAACGACCGATCTGTTACATATATTATCTCTAAGTTAATTAAAATATATCCCAGAGGGTAAGACAGCAACTAACACAGCGTGGTGGGGCACCGGCGGCATGGAGGCTGTGGGGGCGGGGCTTGGGGAGGCGTGTCCTCTGCACGTGACGTGTCACCTCGCCTCGGACGGCACCAAGCTGGAGACAGCCACATCCACGCACCCGCCCGCAGTAGTCAGCGCGCACTCCGCCGACCCACACCAAGTATGAGAAACATACACTTAGTAGTGATACCCATATTAGGACTTGGATCAGTAATGATTACACCAAACAATTATTGATTTCGAATTTGCAATACGTATCTGAAAAAATTTAAGATTGTTTGTTTGCAAATGTTATTAAAAATTTTAGAATGGGTTTAAATCTTCGCAAGATAGAGGAACTTTCCCAAAAAGTTTTACTGTTTTTAATGTAGAACCAATATTTTCAATTTTACGCAATAGTATGAAAGTTCTCGTTAATTTGGATTATTAACGTTCTTTTAACTATAGAAATAAAGAATTACAAAAAACAACGTTATGTTGGACAATCATTTGGATATCTTATAATTTATTATCCATGGTTGTTATAGTTTCATTACGTAGAAACAATAAGTTATTCCGTATTAAAATCACCTACTTAAATTTATATTGAACTAAATAACAATATTCATAATTATTATTTCAGTTGTGGACAATGGTCAAGGATGGCCATATAAAGCAAACGTCCCAGGACCCCGACTCGTTGGAAGACGTGGACAGTCCCTTCATGGAATGTGACTTCCAGGACCAATCAGAATTGACGGATGACAAGTTCTTTAAAGTAAGTTTCTGATAAATATGTGTATATTATATACAACAGATCTAGATAAATAACAGGAAATTAGGAGCACAATAAAAATACGTCCACTCAATCTAACGTTTAACTATTATTTATTATAAATCTACCCCACATATATATCAAAGTTTCTTGTTTAATTTTACCAGGTCAGTTCATATTTAATGTTGACAAGTTCATCAAATTATTTGCGCTGTTCAAATATGTCATGCTCGAATGTGCTCCAGTCAGATTGTAGTATTTTTGGTCGGCACCTGTTTGTGTCACCTAGCTCGGAACGAGGAATGAAACTCATAGTCCTGATGTGCCAAATGACGTGCGATTACATACAATCGTCTTATTTTATCTAAAGAAGTAGATCAAATGCGAATAATAATATTTGATGGAATTGTAAGAAAATCTTGAAACCGAATATGGAAGAAAATTGATGAAAATGTTTTTATTTTTTTTATTTTTGCTTGGTACATATCGTTCGCGAAGATAAAAGCAATAATTACTAATTATTGAAATCCGTAATTAGATGTGAAAAGAAAAAACAATATATAGATATGAAAGGATTTATAGTAAAATATCTTCGACTTTGGCTGTTTCTGTATTGGCAATAAAAAATGACTTATACAGCGTGTTTTAAACGTTTCATATACAGTGTGTTTTAAACGTTTCATATACAGCGTGTTTTAAACGTTTCATATACAGCGTGTGTGTGTGTTTTTCCAGGAGGAGGAGCAGTGGTCCATGTGCGGCGTGGCGTGGGCGTCGCTGGTGGCGCGGCCGCCGCAGCACACGCTCGTGGTTGAGAGGATGCACTCGGGCGCGAGGCGGTACATCGTGCTGGACTTCGGACACCTCGTCAGACTAACAGACGTGGTATGGAAACATCTTCAAAGATAGAGAAAAACATCTACTGAACTTGGCTCTATCTTAATAAAAATACGGATTTTATGTTGTACTAGCTTTCCTCAAGCAGCTTCGCCCGCGTGGAGTTCGGTTATATCGCGATTCCAAGAGAATCTTTCAATAGTCTGGGATAAAAACTATCCTATGTTTTTTCTCAAGGTCAACTCTATCTCCGTACCAAATTTCATTAAAATCAGTTCAGTGGTTTAGGCGTGAAAGCGTAACAGACAGACAGACAGAGTTACTTTCGCATTTGAAATATTAGTAGGGATGCGTACTAAATGACATTGAGTTCTGCTGATATTACTATGCCTTTTTTATTATTTCACAATTCCAACTTTTGCGGTTTGCTTTGCATCAATCGTAATCACTGTTACCGATATAGGGAAACCTTAGTTTCATTTAAATGAATACACTTCATTACATGTATATTTAATTGAATTTTGTTAACTGACAGCTAGTCATTATATATTATGATCTATAGATAATACCGTCATGTTCGGACCTGGTGACGCTTTGCATAGACATCTGGACGGCCGGTGAGGAAACGGACTGTGTGAAGCTGGCCTTCGCCTCCGACATAGCTACCAAGTACCTCGTGCTCACAGATATACAGCCGCCGCCGCTGTGTCGGTACATGAAGGTATCATATAAACTACCATCTGTTATGGTCAAATATTAAATATGTGCTGCAAAAAGTTGTTACTTAGAAAGCAGTTTTGCTTTTCTTTAGGTTTAAAAGTGCCTAAAAATGTTTTTTTGAGCTTTTATAGTCTTTGCCATCTGTTATTATATCTCCACTGAAATATTATGGAGTGATCTCAAATATATTGTTTCTTATAGATAACAACAATCGGCCGCTACGGTATGTCCGCGATGAAGTGCAAGATACCTCTCGGGTGGTTCTATGGAGAGATTGTAGATATAACTAACGTGCAAGCCTCCGTTAACGCTCTCAAGGCCTTATACGAAGACCTGTCTTGCAGATTCCGGTAAGAGGAATACATCTTAAGTTTGCGTTATTTTACTGGATTTCTTTTTGTGGATTAGGCCTTGTTAGGCATTATCGTCCCAGTACATCCTCAATTATCATGATTTTTTCATACATATTTCTGTTTAAAAGAGTTACAAATCTATCAATAACTAATTATTTATTGATACATTTGCCTATTGTTTTGCCAGTTTTTTAGGCATGTATATATGACAATATTAACTATATTTTAAAGGTTAGCGACGGGCAAACTGATCGACCTTCTGAACCCATACCTGGATCTCTACAATGGAAACGCAGCTCATATGATGGCGTATCTGAACCAAACCGACGAATCCGACCCGAAAGTGCTCGTCGCATACCAGGAGTGTATAGAACTACAACAACAGTTACACAACTGCACCAACTTACTGAAGAGGTTGCAGAACATACCCGACTGTAACGATAAAGTACTGGAGGCTATTGACAAAGGACTGGTGACGTCGGAGTCACTCCTGGAGCGAGCCTCCACAGACAAACTACGAGTTATAACAGAGAACATTATAGATCTACTGCTGTATTTCTACTTCCAGAAGGGTGATGTGGTGAGTTGGGATGTTTTAGTTTACCTTATGACACCAAGGAATTGGAATAGTTTCCTTTGAGTTATGATAAGGGTGTCTTCATAAAAGGGGTGAATAGCCTGATACAGAGATAGTTTGTTTACTTCATTTCCACCTTCCAACGGGTGGAATGATAGTCAAGCATTATCCAGTCGAATTAAAACAAATCAGTCGCCTAGCTCTGTGTACTTCTGTACCTAAAAGTGTACAGCGTAAGCCCTAGGTTCGCATCGTAACATGACATACGAAATGTCTTCAGTTTAACATTAATGAACCTTCGCATATCATAACGATTTGCATATCAACGTACGTGGATAGTATGGCGATGCAGACTCACAGCATGTCTGTTAGTGGAATGTTCGTTAATAGTGAACCGTTTGCAGCAGTATGGATGCGTCAGCGCCAAGTGGTGCCGCAACGTGTTGCCGCTCACGTGGGAGTGGGGGGGACGCGCGGGCGCCGGCGCGGGCGCCCTACTGGCGCGGGCGTGCGGCTCGCAGCCCTGGTGGGGCGCCGCGCTGCCTGACGCGCTCACGCAGGCCTTCGAACACAGAGACGCGCCGCCACACCCGCTGGACAGGTTCGACCTCCACTTATCATATCAATCAATTATCATTATCACCATCAGTTGTATCTATTCCCGGATTTTACTCGCGTTTTTTATTTTTGATCTCGTCTGCCCGTGATCACGGTTGCTGAAAAGTAGCTGAAACGTCGAGAGTATGTAGTTCGTAATCAAAAATAAACGCTAAGTAAAATCCGAAAATATTAGTTTCATTTAAATGAGTACTCGCGAAAATCTTAGATCTCATTATGTATCTATTCCGCTACTGGTCAAAGGCTCTCATTCGTCAGCAGGTCTCTTCATATCCTCGTTTACCGATTCGCGGTCACAGCTCGAAAACCAGTCCGCCTTTTTTCGCAGTCATTTCATATATAATTATTATATTCAAAAGAAATTCCAGAATTAGATTTCGCCATTTAATCTCCGGTTACATTGTAATATAGCAGCTGTAACTCTTATTTATATGTATAAATGAAATTATGAAAGTCTGTAGTTTTGTGCCGCTGTGAAATCACTGCAGACGTTTCAATTAAATTTTCTATATTTGTTCTTTCAAAACGCTTTTCTTTAACTAGTTACATCTTAAACTTATAAATGCGATATCTTCATTTATTCTACGGTTATTTAAGTTTAAACACAGATACTTTTTTTCATAATAACTATGTCTTTGGACATACAAAAACTTTGTAATAATTATTATATACTTTTATCGCACTGTAAAAATTTACATGGTAATTATATTAAACAACGCGGACAAAGTCGAATATATCAGAGTAAGTAAACACAACAAAATCTACGTATTTATGCATTAACAAAGCATTTTTCCAGCAGTCTAATAGTTTTTTAAAAATTTCAATTCTGAACTGTTGAACGGTACATGAACAGAACGAATTTTATTTTTATTTTATTTAATAGGAAGCCAACGTGATACACAAAAACTTACAACTACATTATAACATAATGAAACTTAATTGTCTACAGTTGCGTATCATCTTTTACAGGCTAACTCAACATGGGTTACATAATGTTTAGATCTTACTCTAAAACTTACTAGATACAATAAAAAAATGGTGAAGAAAAAATATGTATATAACAACAAAAAGGAATAAAAAATAGTAATAATCTAAAAACAGCTATATAAAAAGAAACAAAAAGTTGTGACATGACATATTATTGAAAAGGAAATGTTTTTTAATTTTACTTTTATACAAATTCAAACTATCATTAAAAATGTCTAGGTTTGCTTTACGCTCAATATCATTATAACATTTAATGATTCTACTTATTGGCGCAGCTGGGCCTAAATTGGTAAACGTATTTGTATGTTTCGTTTTTGTATGAGATTAAGTACGAACCGTTGTGTAACGAGTATCAAATATGTACGTAAGATTGAAACTATACTGATATATAAATGATGGTTACTTGAATAGAGTTTTTCATATAACAGATGTTTAGTGGGAGTTATATACATGGCTAGAAAAAGCATGTATGCTCACGGTTCCGGCTCGGGCGGTGTGACGCAGGCGTTGTGTGCCCGCACTCTGGAACTACTACAGGGCCGGCCCCAGCCAGCGCTGCTGGCTGCCATGCTGACTACCTTAGCGGCTGTGTTAGACGCCGCACTGACCGCCACAGCGCCCACGCCTGCCCACCAAGCCCGCTGGGACTGGGTGACGGGCGGGCGGGCGGCCAGGCTGCCCGAAGGCGGAGCACCATCCCCTCGCGCCCCCGACAAGCTTCATAGACGGAAACTACATAAAAAACTAGTGCATCAGATGCAAGAGCTGTACGCGGCGAGACAGGGCATACAGGTGGCGCTCGAGGAGCAACAGGTGATGATCATTAACACCTTTCATGTTATACTTACTGTAACATATTCTAAATAAGTTTATACGATTCGTTCCACAGCGTGCACGTCTGAGCCTCAAAGCTCGTATGGCTATGATGTGTAAGTTGACTGGCTCCAGCGGCACGTCAGGCGCCGCCCCCGGCTCCGTCATCGAAGGAGCGAGGCTGGTGTCTCCGTCCCTGGGAGCGTCGCTGGCACACGCACTCGTCACACACATGTTAGCCATGGACTCCACCCTACTGGCCGATCATCTGCTGCTCTGTGCCAAGGTATATTTTTATTTTATTTTAATAGGTTTACCAACAATTGTTTACACCAATACAATGTAAAATAGGTATCTATAATCTAAGGTACAGTGTAACAACTACTTAAAGGTAAACTCAGCAAGCACACAAATTTAAATAAATGTACCTTAAAAAACTATAGAACAATTTTATAAAAAGTACTAAGTTTACAAATAAAATGCATAGGAAATGCATAGGAAAAAGTTTACAAATAAAATGCATAGGAACTATGAAAATCACAATTAAAGAAATTAATACATGTTAATAAAAAAAGCCATAACATAATTATTCTTTTAAACAATTTTGTATAGTTTTATAAAAATTTTATTCGGAATCAAAGTGTAAGTCTATGTAATTGCTGCAACTATTAACTATGTTACATAATCTTGAATAAAGTGAATTGGACCCTAAAACAGTTCTACTTCGTGGCGGACAAAGTGGGGTAATATATTATCCAAGAACTTTGTATTTTTGCTGATTTTTATAACATAGAGATTAAACATAGCATTTCTGATACAGTAATATATATGCAGAACCTTTTACGAGTTTACATTGTTCCAGGTGGTAGGTCGCCTGTGCGCTCTGTGTGGGGGCGCGGCGTTGTTGGAGCCCGCCAGTGTGTTGGGCCTGGCGAGGCTCGCGGTGGCCCTGCCTCCGTGGCCGAGACACGCGGTCACTACCTTGCTGCAGGTGAGTTTTACATCGAAGCTATATCAATTCATCATCAATTGTTTTACTATACTCCAGCCAAATTCGATGTAGAATGTTTAATAACAAAGCGTTGCTTAGCAACCAACGTCAGGCAGATGCTCAAAACATTTTTAGAAATATGTACAACAATTATTTTTGATGTTAATGAAAGTTAAAATTGATAATTAATAAAAAATATTTAAGACAAAGAACTAACTCTTGGTTATAATTATAATACTTATGATCATCTGGAATAATGTAGATCTCAAAAATAATACCTCCAATTTTAAAATCATATCAGAAATTACCTCATAGTTATATAATTCGCTTTATTAATTTTATCCATCGCCTCTCAAAACGACAGGACTCATTTAAATTAAATTTTGTGTACATTTAAATTTCGCTACAGATACATACAATCCCACTCGGACCAGGTTATTCAGTATTACTCATCGTAATCTAATATAAACAATATTTGATAATAGCAAACTTATAACAATAACGAATTAAAACAAAATAATGACAACAAAATCTAACAATTAATAACAGAACGGAAGAGCACCAGAATCAAACACTCGCGAATTGTAAGCAAAGTTAACAACAAAACAAACATTATGGCGGGCGTATAATGCAACAAAATTACGTAGTTACGTTTCGTTTAACTTTATTTGCGTTAAAAAAATATTTTTTTAAATTAATTAAAATGTAACCGCAATAAAATTTATTACATTTTATCTGATATATTTATATGTATATTGGAAGAAATTGTAAATATATGTGGTTGAAACAGTGATTATAGTGCTATATTTATGCTAGCCAAAACAAGATGTCTTTTTTTAAACTGTGTGTAATGAAACGTTGTGTGTATACTACCATTATAATATGACTAAAAATATACACCACCAATTACGAAGAGCCTGTATCGCTATTATATACCTTCCTTAATCTGCCAATTGCTTGAAAAACAATCCAAATGTTACGAACCTGCGATTTCTTTACGTCAGTTTTAAAATATAGGGTTGTTAGTCTTGTAGTAATATTATAGTGGTAATTAAGGATTTTTAAACTATTATAAGCTAATTTTCATATAAATTATGTATTGACCGATAAATATTTTTTTTGGATTCTATATAAATTAAAATTTTTGTGTTTAAACAGGAATTTATGTTATAATGAATATAGTTGTAATTATAATAATTATTATTTTTTATTAAGAGTGTATCAACCCTAATTATGATGACTCATGGTTCGTTTACTAAAATTTCAGATCGAATGTGGCTGGAGTATAGTAGAGCGCTTTTTTATATATACTTTTGATTTTGTAACGGAAAACTTATGTATATAAGAATTATGTAAATCATATTGATGCGATCGCCAATATAAATGAATATTTCTTGTTGAGGTACGCTGAGATAGTCTCAGAATTATACTAATTAAATTGTATGAAAAGATCCGCTTTCTATTTTATTTCTAGAGACGATATAAACTAAATTGTAAAATAAGTTCAAGAGCACTTGAATACGTGCAATGTCTTTATAAACATGTATTTATTCTTGCTTTATAGTATTGATTACTGATGTATGTAAATGTTTAAGATTCTTGTATCTTAATCTGTTTAAATTTATTTATTGTGTTACAGGATCTTGTGGAACACGAGTGTGGGGAGTTACCAGCGACGCCCAGTGATGAATGGGGAGGTTCGGGCAAATTGCATTTTATCCGCGTCAATCAGAACTTCAGTTCTTCATGTAAAGTTCCCCCTAAGCGACCAAATATATCAGGTAATTAAATTTATATGAATACTTTCCCCTAATGTGATTCTCCATATCTCTTACGGTGTGTTATTAAACTGACGTAGGAGCATCTTCAGGTTTATTAGACTTCATGGATTGTCAACTGGTGCAAATATCGTCACAAAACTCAGAATCCGACGACTCGGAATCCGAAGAGAAATTAGAACAATACTTCTTTGAGGCCGTGAAGAAGGAGTCCAGGACCAAACCCGTTACAGACGGGAGCAACTGGTGAGTAGGGTTCAGGATTATTAGGATGTTGGTAAATTTAATAAACCCTCGAAATATAAAAATAGTCATGGGGATCGTGTGTAGACTGTATATATATCTCATAATATAAGTAGGCCAGTGCAGATGCTTTTAAAATTTATGAAAAGTGAAAATAAATTATAGTAGAATGTAACTCATTAGAAAAGGATAATATCATAAAAATTAAAGGAAAAATAATTTACCGGCGATCTGAGGTCGGGAAGGGTATGGGGATGGGTATTTAAGGGTAAAAAATGGGTTTTCTCGATTTCTGGCAAAACTAAAAGTCCTACGGAAAAATGTTATATGGCAAAGTTGTAGGTAATTAAAAGATCTAAAACTTTTGTACTAACACATAACCTCAAATTTTATGTGACAAATTCGAAAAACCAAGGTTTTGGTTTTTTATTTTTATCTCTTACAAAAAACAATATTTTGTCATAAAATTTGGTGAAAACTTACCTTTTAATGTCCCAAATACACTGTAATTTATTTGATTAGAAATATTTATTTTTTCAGCTTATTTTGAATAAATATCAAAAAATCAGCATCATTTTCAATCGAAAAATCACCCGTCAAAATACCAACTTTTTTCAAAAATTTGGTGTGTTTTCTGTTCGTTAAAATCTCTATTTTCCGATGGTGAAGAAAAAAAATATAAGTTTCTTACTTGCAGTACCATTTTTGTGTTTTAAAAGCTATAGTCACTGGTCTAAAGTGTATGTGTGTAGTTTTAAAACATATGTAACTGTATGAATCTTCCAGCCTGTCAACTTGTGTGGACGCGCGATTGGAGAGCGGGGCGGCAGGCGGCGGGGAAAGTTTCGCACGGCGGGTGCTCGCCGCAACAGCTGCAGCGTTACCGCTGGCTCTCAGGGCGCCGTCCGCCAGGCCGCCGCCCGAGCCTCCCTCCGCGCCTGCCTCTCCGGCAGAAAACGAAGACAACGACCCCACGTCACCAGCCTCGCCGCCCATACAACCCACCCCGCCTCAGACAGACGACGCCAGGCAACCACCACTAGCGCTCACCTTGTACGACGTGTTCAGACATCTGGCTCTGGAATTTGATCAACAAGTAAGTTAAAATGTTTTAGTTCGAGGGTAGGTGTACGCGTTATATACCTTTTATTTGATTATATGCTGCATGATATACAGTCAATCTGGGTAACTTTGACAGCGGGACCATGAACTAGTTTCGATTAGTTTTTCGCATGAAACCAACACTATTCATATATGTTTTTTTAGATTTGCGATTTTAAACAAGTTTCGTAAACGCACCTTAAAAATAAGTAAGTTTTCAAAGTAATAAAACGTCAAAACTTTTCTTCTGAATATAGCGCGCGAATTTAAGATTGCTTTAGGATGAATAACTTTTTGAATATTTTGTGATTTTGGTTGCTGATAAGGTAATCACTAACCTTGTTATACAGAGCCATTTGTGATTGTACTACCGCATTTTCATAAAATATTTGCATACAATTACGTCTTATTTTCAAATTTCATGCATAAATATGAAGATACATATTTTGAACAGTAACTGGATAACTTTGACACTGTCAAAGTTACTGAAATGGTGGAGGAAGAGGTAATAGAAGTTTTGCAACATGTACAAGAAGAAAAAAGAATGCTCTTATCTTAACCTTGCACTTCAAAATATGTTGCGTTCTCACCTGGAACAACAGTTATATTCAAAACAGAAGGAACACTGTTTCCAAGAAAAGTGACAAGTTTCACATTCCCGTATAGACTTGATGTCATGAGAAGAGCAACACAAGGTGGTTGGTAATGGCCAGATAAAAGAGAAATTATTAAAATTAAATATGATGATGTTGTATCTACAGTAGATAACAGTAATATCAGTAATATCAGTATAAAACAGCCTGGGCTCTACACAATTAATGACGATTTGCTCTATATGGAGTGGGGAGAATAAACAATTTAAGCTCAAGATTTTGCAAAATGTTTGTATTTTAATTGTTTTTGCTTGTTTTCTTTTTAATTTGAATAAAAATGTTTAATTAAAGGAGTTTTTAAAGCGTTTTTGATGGTGTTCAAAAATATGTGAAACATTGCCAAATATTGTAGACTGATTCTTCATATATTTATTTTTATATAAGACAAAACTGCAAAATGATCGTTTTATTGCGTCACATGCATCCATTAGTTAATAAATATATATACCAATGTTACCCAGATTGACAAAAATATTACTTATTACTACTTTTTTTTGCATGGCTCTGTGTGTGTCAAAGTTACCCATTTTATGAGGGTAACTTTGGCACACAGAATTGAGGTTTTATACTATACTAGCTTTCCGCCCGCAGCTTCGCCCGAGTGGATTTCAGTTATATCGTCTTTCCAAGAGAACCTTTCAAAAGTCTGGGATAAAAACTATTCTATGTTCTTTCTCAAGGTCAACTCTATCTCTGTACCAAATTTCATTAAAATCAGTTCAACGGTTTAGGCGTGAAAGCGTAACAGACAGACAGAGTTACTTTCGTATTTATAATATTAGTAGGGATTGGTATGTTTTATAAACTTTCTGTGAATGTCTAGAGACGGAAAGTAATACGAGAGCACTGATAAAATAAAAAACACTCGAGTGATAGGTTTATTTTTTTAAATCTCGTATAAAATATCACCTTTGTCTGTCAAAGTTACCCAGATTGACTGTACTATGAAGTTCTAATAATAAATTCATACACCAGGTGGACTGTTCATTCATGGAGAACGTGGTGTCTCTGTGGTTGACTCTGAACGGGTCCGGCCCGGCAGCCCTAGGAGCCTTAGCTGCTCCCGACGTGCCGCGGATCAGGTTGTCCGTGGACACCATCACGGCGCTCTTACGCGCTCTGGTGAAGTATGTACACATAAAGTTATCGATATAAACACTGATAGATTTTGGACTCTGTTCTATTGTAATACTGGTACTTTCTTTCAGATTGGACAATATATCATTAAGATGTTGGGTGTTATCGATGCAGGCGTTGGCTTGGGTGTCCAGTTTACCGCTGCAGGTAAAAAATTAATATTAACGTGAAACTTGCTCAAATAACATACTTTTTGATATAAGTGTCTGCTACTGTTATTTATACGTTTGTTATATCCATACCTTACTCGTTTTCAGACGGAAGGCAGTTCTTACACCATGGGTCGTGTGATTCTGGAGTGCGAGTACTTCGTGCCGGCGCTAGTCAAATTCATTTCCATGGACGTAACGGCAGATGGGGCTGTAGTGTCATCGGAACCTTACCTCGTAAGACATGAAAACACAGAATAGTTCAAATAGTCTAATTCATCCCTTGATATGTGAATATGAAATGTTAGTTAACATCAAAAATAAAATGAAATACAGTGCAACCTTAATATAACGTACCTCAATATAACGAATTCCTCGATTGAACGAATTTTTCGTAATCCCCTTGAATTTTCCAAACGATTCAATCTAAACTAATATTATAAAGCTGAAGAGTTTGTTTGTTTGTTTGTTTGAAAGCGCTAATCTCCGAAACTACTGGTTCGAATTGAATAATTCTTTTTGTGTTGGATAGTCCAGTTATCGAGGAAGGCTGTGGGCTATATAACATCACGATACGACCAATAGGAGCAAAGATATAGTGGTAAATGTTTAAAAAACGGGAGAAATTATTTCATCTTAAAAGCCTTCCGTTACGTGCGCCGTGAAAACGGTTCAAGATACACAAAAAATATGTATGAAAGAATAATAGCTCTTTTAATGATCTAAAAAACAGTCCGCGACAGTATATGTCTAGCTTTTAAGATTAACTCACAAAAACCGTTTTTATGGTACCTAATTTGGTCGAAATAATTTTATAAAATCTTTATTCAAATAAACAAATAAATATGTTGTTGGTTAAGAGTACTTCATTGTGAATTTAAAAAAAAACATAGGTTTTATGGTGAAAACTCTACGGGAACTCGACACTCCGGAAAACCCCTCAAGAACGGGAACTATGTGGGAAGAACCAAAAATCTGCCGGAAGTCACTACTCCACGCGGACGGAGTTGCGGCAAAAGCCTAGCTGCCAAAAAAATAAAATATATCTCTACATTGCGAACATTCTTTTCGAACAACCCCTTTATAACGAATTTTCAACTATCAAAAAAAAGTATTCATACCTCTAATTAACGAATTTTGTCAACCCAAAACCTTGACATAAAGTTCCCACCAATAATATAACTCTTAATCTTATATTGTAATTCATATCTGGATATGTTTCGACACTCTTTTGTTCATAAAGTAATCATTGTTGTTTGATGAAAAGTAATATAAACACTTCTGCTCGTCACAATTGTTAAAGTTTTAAGTTAAAATGGCTCAGAAGTGTAAAAGGAGTTACTTATCGGTAGCAGAAAAGCGAAACATCATTAATTATGTTGACCAAAATCCTATGACGAAAAAATTAGACATAGCTAATAAGTTCGGAATACCCGCAAGTACATTGACTACAATTTTAAAATTTAATGATAAGTTTTCCGATGAAAGTGGTTTGAATGTAAACAGTAGTAATTTGATAAAAATGTGTTATCATTTATTAGTAGAAATTGTTCGCTATAACAAGATATTTACGTAATGTTGAGGTAAGTAAAACTATGTATTATTTTACCTATTTATAACGAATTTTAGACCATAACCTCAACATAGCCAACCTCAGTTCAACGAATTACTTGATATAACAAATATTTTCTTGTTCCCCTCTGATTCGTTATATCGAGTTTGCACTGTATATACAACGGCGACTCTGTTATATAATGTCGCTTGAATAATTGTTTTCATGTATACCCACGTGTTACAGGGCGGTGCCAGTATAGGCGCTGGTGTAGGAGCTGCGACCGCCCTGCAATCAGTATTGTCTCGCGTGGTGAAGGCGCGTGGCAGCGCGGGTGCTCTAGTAGCGTTGAAAGTGGTCGCGATGCTGTGGCACAGCCCGAACGCCACTAGTGGCCCCTCGCCGCCCGTCGCACATTCAGCGCTCGATTTACACACGACGTTGCTTCGTGCGGCGCACTCGCTCCTGCCCGCGCTCGCTCCACACCACGTACATCACGCTCTGCCGCTCATAGAAGCCGTCGGTGAGTCACCGGTGACGGTTCAATTGTATTTCATATATTAAAAGCAATGATTTGAACATGTTGAGCTTCCTCAGCTGATCAATGCGGATGGTGGGTCCGTGAGAGTAGCGGCTGGCGGGCGGAGAGCGGCGGTGGTGGTGGAGGTGGTGGGGAGGCGCGGCTGTCGGGACTACTGGCCGACGTGCTGGCGGGCTCCACGCGACGCGCTCCTCTACGGCGGGCTCTGCTGCTGAATCTACTACATTATGCGCGCAAACTACTAGCGCTACCTCTACCCGGCGCGAATACCGCTAGCGAAGCCGCTTCACCCGGAACCAGTGACCTCGCGCACTCGGTAAGTAGATATAAATTTATTTTTTTATTGTGTATACAAAAATAGTAAAAGCAATGATTTCTATGAACAGTCGCCGAGTCCAGGAGGATCAGCTGAAGAATGTCAAACGGACGAGAGGAAAGCACAGAACAACGCACAAGCGGAAGGAACGAACGTGGAGGATGAGAGGAAGCAGCAGGTTCCGAAGACACCCTGCCTCGCTGACACTGGTACATCCCTACTAATAATATAAATGCGAAAGTAACTCTGTCTGTCTGTTACGCTTTCACGCCTAAACCATTGAACTGATTTTAATAAAATTTGGTACAGAGATGGAGTTGACCTAGAGAAAGAACATAGGATAGTTTTTATCCTAGACTTTTGAAAGGTTCTCTTGGAAACGCAATATAACCGAACTCCACGCGGGCGAAGCTGCGGGTGGAAAGCTAGTACATTATAACTGGCCCCCGATTTTGTAGGCTTTAAGACTTACTAATAAGAGTTAAAAAATTCGTTTTCAGTTTTGCAACATCCAGAAATAATGCACAAGTTTTACAAAACATTGTCACTGTGCGACGGAATGAATACGCAAGTTTTGAACTCAGGTAAGTACTCTAATGTGGTTAATTACTGGGTTTGAAAAGAAACGTCTTTGTAGCTTTAAGTCACATTTAATAATATTAGAAGATTTTAACATAACACAACGAAAGCTTAGGCCTATGGGTGGTCCACTATATTTGGATGGACACATGAGATGTTTTATAAAGGTGACTTTACACTACACTTAATTCTATAATATAGCATACACACTATATTTATTACATTTCAGTACAGATCTTATTGCTACATACTATGTTTAAGCCAAATTATTTAATATATGTATCTAATATATATAACAGGAGGGAGTGAGGGCGGAACGGAGTCGTGGTCTCTCCGTGAGGAAGTGTTCTGGCTGGTCGCTCAGATACCCGCATTAGCAGCTGACCCCGCCCTCCTCTTACCGTCTCTCATGGAGTACTTACGTGAGTCATTTTCTTACATGACCTTTGTTTATCTATAAGGACGATATATATTCTGAATGTGGCAATATTTGAAGACAAACATTAGCTTGAATTCACAATTCTCTCTGTGACAAAAATTTGTTGTGCTAATTTACAAAGTACAGAACATTTTCTTAGATAGAGGATAAAACAGAAATTTGATGTTAATCAAATGTAACTTACATTGTCCAGGTGATTTTTTCGAAAAATTTGATCATAGTTTATTTTTTACAATTCTTTATTTTTTCAATGTTTCCTAAGATGTTCGACTCTTAGTTGTTAATTGGTGAATTTCAGAAAAAGAAGAAGTAGTGAAGCTGTCCCAGGGGATGCAGCAGGTGATGGTGCGAGCCCTGGAGCGGCCCGAGCTGTGCGCGGCCTTTGTACGGGCCGGCGGGCTCGAGCTAGCTCTGGATAAACTACAAGCCTGTCATAAGGTATTATATACACTTACTAGAAGACCCCGCGAACTTCGTATCGCCCTATAATCAAGAAATATCTGTTACGTTTTTTTATTGATATTTTTGGAGTTTACCTATTAAAGTCATAAATCTCCATGTTTTCAAGTGTGACAAAATGATTGAAATATTAGTTAGTTGTCAAATCTAATGTCAATAAAAAAACGTTTGTATCAACAACTACTAATAAATTAAAAAACATTGTCCAGCGGACAAAATTGTGAATCTAAACCATTCCCAGATCCCCTTGAACACACTCAAAAAATTACATCAAAATCGGTCCAATCGTTTGAGAGAAGTTCAGTCACATACACACTCACAGAAAAATTGTATATAGAAAGATATACATGCTATGAATTTAATTCGAAAATAAACATTCTCCTCATTGAAATTTTTCTACACATTCCACATTTATATCCCTAATCCTGCAGTTTTCTTGTTATTGAAGACACAATTTGAAAGTATCTTATCATTTAAGTCTAAATTAAAAGAAAATTTAAGTATATGATTAAAATATTTAAACATTAATATTATTAGTTTGAGCCGAATCTAAAGACATAATCCTATAACAATATGTTTCCAGGCGGGCCCCAGTAGTAATCAGGGTCTGGTGTCGTCGCTGATGAACCATTTGAAGCTCCCGCCTCAACTCATCAACCTGTCCACGGCCGCCTCGTCCAACAACAAGAAAACACAACCGCCGGTCATAGAAACGGCGAACGGACTCATTAATATCGCACCGCTGTGTTAGTATTCAGAACTTGTTATAACAAGCAATCAAAATAAAAGAGATTTAATACACCACGAGCAGTTTAAATTTGGATTGATGTTAGATATTTCGTTTCTAATAACAACAAAAATTAGGTATTTGGTTAGAACTGTATTTGTATACAACGGTAAGACCTATAAACTTTTTAATTGTGCACTGTTTATAGTTAGTAAATGTTATGTACACTTGTCATTGACGTATATATCTGATGTTTTAATATAGTCACTTTAACTGTAAATATTCAATATGTATGTTGTAAGTGTGCTTATTGTAAATTAATAAATAAATAAAAAAACTGACTAGACTAAGCGTTAATTCGTAGAAAATAACCTAAAGCGGAGTTTACCAAGAGATTTGTATGAATTCTCGCGAGCTAATATAATGATTTTCCAGGCACCGTTTCCTGCGGTAACCCGACTGCGCAGGCGGCGGACGTGTTACTCGGTGGTGGGGGGAGCTCGGGCTCGGGGGCATGTGCCGCCCGCCGCGTGCGAGCAGCCGCCTGGTCCTACCACTTCTTCAGCGTGGACGACGCGTCCCTCGCACTCACACTTAACCTGCCCTACGCCGCCACGCTGCACGAAGTACACCTACAGCCGCACCTCACCAGCCTCGCGAGTCAGTACAAACATTACTACGCATATTTATATTCAGTAACCCGAATAATATTAGTTTCATTTAAATACTCGTGAAAGTCTTAGATCTCGTAATGTGTTTTATATATGACACAATGAAGAAATTACAACACAAAATACTATTACATGAGCTCGCATCCTTACAAAATAATTGATACGACTCATGTGATATGAATTTGTAAAAATCTATTAAAATGTTCCACATATAAATTATATTTAAAACATATTCCATACCAAATATATAAAACATATTATTATTTTTTAGAAAATAGTTAATACGATAATTTTATTATTACAGCCTGCCCCGGCGCGGTCGCAGTAGAGGCCGGTTGCAACGGCACCGTGGAGCCGCTAGGCCCGCCTCAGAACACGGCCGGGATGACGTTCATCCGCCTGGCGCTGGCGAGACCTCTGGTGGTGAACACGGTCACTCTGAGACTGTACAAGCCGCGGGACAGCACCAACATGGGCCTGCTACAGCTGAGGCTACTGGCCGCGCCCGCCTTCACAACACAGAGCGACGCGCACACGCTTAACAATCACGAGTAATATACAATATGACGGTTTTATCTATACTAGACATTATAGAACGGACGATACTCAACCTTTAGTGACAGTAAATATTGAAAAACCTTCACGGAATGAGGTATTATATATTTGGGTCAGTGTTGTGTAAAAAGTTTATATAACAATGTATTTTTAATACATTAAAAAAAATGCTTTGAATACCTTTTCTCCATATAAAAATGTAAACACCTTGATTTGTTTTAGATTTAAATACGTCTAAAGCTAGGGATACAGTATTGATAACGAAAATATAATTAATATCGTATTAGTACAAAACATTGTTATTATTGTTTTTTAAGTAATGGTTTAATTTTCAGATATGTCCTACATGTCTAGTATACATTATGTACATACAAAGACATGGCCGATTTAATAGTAACATTGTATTTATTTTATCAGGAATCGCTGGACGCGCGTGGTGTACGCTTGTACTAGAGGTCGCTTGGAGCGTTGGCGCTGGAGTCTGTTCGGGTCGGCGGGAGCGCTGAGTGCGCTGTGTGCGTGTGTGGCGGCGGGCGGTGCGCAGGCGCAACACGCACACGGCGCGCTGCTCGCCGCGGCTAGAGCCGAGCCCGCCCTGCGAGCGCCCATGCTGACCGCGCTGTTAGATATGGACGCAACAGCCCACGCTCATTGTTAGCAAATATACTTTAATATACATTGTAAACGTAGCTTAGTTTGGTGAAGGCAGAGATTAAGTTACAGTACCGTTATAATCTCACGGACTTCAACTCTAAACAGTATTTTGCTTTGTCGTATTCCAATCTCAAAATTTATTGGCGTTCCCTTTATACAGGGTGACTGGTGAATTACTATCAATATTTAAGGAGCATACTCGGTACATGATTCTCATTCGAATTATGTAAAAAAAATAGGTACTTAATTTTTGACCAAATTTCCGTAAAAATAAATAAAGTGTGTACACGTTCGAAGTGTTCCAAGTGTGGACGCGTGCGGCGGCGTGCTGATACAACACTACGCCGCCGCTGCGGCTGTGTGTGTGTGTGTGTGTGTGTGTGTGTATACCTAATCTGTAGGGTGTTCATACGATGCGTAATTAATTACATAACTTTTGGTTAACTTTACTTAGAAGTTTATTAATATTTATGTTATATTAATTTTTATTTTGTCATATAAGATCGTCAAATATCACGTCCTCAAATATCGATAGTAATTCACCAGTCACCCTGTATATATATGTATATATTAATAATTGTATTTTAATTCCATATTTTCACCATACTGTACTTGGATGAAATTCTTAATAAAGTACCCTTGTCTCTTTTATGTTCGCTCATAAGAGCACCATCATGAAGCTTTCTCTTTCATTGAGGACGACAGCAAAACTGCAAAAATTTACCTGATTTGTAGATTTGCACAACTAACATATGCATACGTGTATTTTTAAAAGTTGTTACATTAGATCTAAATATAGTTTATAATGTATTTCCAGCCTTCCAGCCGTCGTCAGTGGGGGGAGCGGGTAGTGTGTGTGCGCTGGCGCAGGCCTTGTGTCGTTGGTGCGGCGCGGGCTGTGCCGGGGCGTATGTGAAGTGGTTCGCGACGTCCGCCGAGAGAGCCCTACGACAACGACATCCACCCTCCGCAGCCCTAGTACACACCTTGGCTACGGTAACATACTATCTTGTTGTGTTTATTTTAATATTATACATTATTTTATCTGTATTGTTATGTTTAAATTTAACAATGTTAACTTAATGTAATTGTTACCGCTGTCAGTGCTGCAACATTAGGAGATTACTGAAAATCAGTGTAGAAGCAACATTGCTTCTATTTTTCACTGAGTGGTCCTCCTTTTGGTTAAATTACACTGCTGCACACTTATTATTGTTGTTATTGATTTTTTAACTTAATATTTGTCCTGTTGTAGTTGTAATGTTATTTTATTTTCCATTTTTGTATACATGTGATAAGTGTTACTCTATTTTTATTTTTTGTTTGTTTTGTAGTGGTGTAATCTTTTAACCAATTAAAATTTATTATTATTATCTTACATTTAAATAATAAAAATTATCAATTATCATACAACCATTCTACAATATCATTACTATATGTTTTTCATTTAACTTATTCATTAATTATTTTTATTTCCAGGTGTTATGGACTCTGAAAGAAGAAAGACTATTAGATAATCTAGAAGAACTTATAACTGACGAGCTATTTGAACTCATATACGCGTGGATTATTGTAGCCGAGACTAATCTTCTGAAGAAGTCGTTGGATTCTGGTAATAAGTCTATCTTATATCGTTAACTGATCATAATACAAAGCATAAACTAACACGGTAACTATTTTATTTACAGTCCTGTGCTCCATGTGTTACATACGACCCGAACTGTTCCGGATGCTGTTAAAACAGATGGGAATACAAATGGATTCATCAGAGAGGTACATTATATACCAATGTATCGAACAACGCTACATATGAATCCTACTAATATTATAATTGCGAAAGTTTGTGAGTGTGTGTGTATGTTTGTTACTTCTTCACGCTCAAACGGCTGAACCGATTTTGATAAAATTTTGTATACAGTAAGCTGACGTCCAGGAATAACACATAGGCTACTTTACATCCCGGAAAATGTTCGACTTTTCCTCACATAAGCCAAAAACCATATTTACTTACGTAACACCGCGGGGCGCAGCTAGTAGTTTAATGAATGTGAACGTTTTTTCAGTATGGAAGGTCTGACCGATGACACTAAGGTCGGTCGCCCTTCTGCGTCAGCGGGTAGCGCAGACTCCCGACCTGTGTCAGTGCCGCGTCTCCTCGGCTGGCAGCTGCGGACCCTGGCCGCGGCCGCCATGTCGCCAGCAGCAACACTCGCCTTGCTGCACTGTCCACTGCCCGCGGCACTCGTACGATCGATAGCTGGTGAGGAATTTAATTAATACAATTACAGTAGAAACTCGATTAACCGGACTAATTGTTGTCGATATACATTCGGATATGTAGTATTTAGTCTAATTAAAAAAAGTAACAAATACATAACAACGAAAATCAATGTTTATTAATAAAAAATTCAAGGATACATTTTCTTAGATTACATATACATACATACACGTGTATTTACTAAAAACTGCATCTTTTAAGTATGAAATAAAATAATAAGTTTAATTTGGTTTAGAATATTTGGTAATTGTCATTTGACGTACGCCACTCTCAACAACACCGCTCTCTTATAGTCCGGTGAAATTAGAACAAATAATAACAGTAAGGTTACATAAACTCCCACCAAGCTGAAAATCGCGAAAAACTCATTTTGTTTACCTTTGACCTTGAATAAAATTTTTTCCTTACAGGGGAAAGATGGGGAACTTTCAAATTTTGTTTTAATGATATTTTAAACAAACTTACCGATTTTCAGCTTGGTGGGAATTTATGTAACCTCGAATGTCTAATTTGTCCGGACTATACGCTTTACCATTCTTTCTTGTCCGGACTTGTCAGTAGTCCGGATAATCGCGAATCCGTACAAGTGAGGGCCGGATAATAGAGTTTCTACTGTACTAAAACTTATCGATACGAGCAGGATTCAGACTAAACAAATATCATGCTGCATTAGCTCTACCGATTGAATGAAGATTTCATAATTTGTCTTTAATACTATGTACGTTAAAAAAATATATATGTTATTATAAAAAATGTATAATTCCAGATATTAATCCCATCCAATAGGAAGTTATCTGTCCATTATTATTAATGATCTTTATTAATTTGTTTTACAGAATACAGTGAAGTGAAACTAGCTGCTTTAATGACTCAGACTGGATCCCAGAAGGATGAGTGTATGACGGACACTAACAGCGAGAAATACGAGAGATTGATGGGTGAGCACATGAACATACAGTAGTATTGATAATATTAAAATAAAAAGACAGCTTCGTCTGTGGAAAACAGGTATCCCTACTAATATTATAAATGCGAAAGTAACTGTCTGTCTTCTGTTACGCTTTCACGCCTAAACCACTGAACTGATTTTAATGAAGTTTGGTACAGAGATGGAGTTGACCTTGAGCAAGAATATAGGATAGTTTTTATCCCAGACTTTTGAAAGGTTCTCTTGGAAACGCGATATAACCGAACTCCGCGCGGGCGAAGCTGCGGGAGGAAAGCTAGTCTTATATATACAAAAGAAAGTTGTGTTCGTTACACAATTTATAACCCTAGAATGGCTGTACGGATTTCGCTTCAAATTTGTGAGGAAGTTAGTTGGAATCAAGAGACGGACATAAAATATTTTTGAAATGTATTTTGCTAAAAAATCCAAAATTTGTTTATTTACTGCCTGTAAATCTAAACAGTTTGTCTGGTCAGCTATACTTTACTAATTATGAAACTAACTAAGCTAGTATATTATACTCTTATTGTATATAGAAAACTGCGACCAGTTATCTACTATTTTTTATTAGATTAATATCGACATATTTTTTATTTTATATGTATTCTGATAGTGTGTGTGTTAAACAGATGTGTCTACAATGCGGTCGGTGTGTGACGCGGTGGAGTGGGCGCGGTTGGTGTGTTCGGAGAGACGCCTCAAGGACTGGCTCGGCTCCACAGGAAACGGGTTCTGGAAACCGCTACTGAAGCTTCTATGCTACCCCCGACCTAATGACGTGTAAAATGAACCGATCAATATATACATTTATTAAGATTCTACTGATTAAAATATAGAATAGAATATTTGCTGACATATTTTCACGGTGTAGTTTGATGTCAAGCAATGAAACATTATTTACATATACTGCTATTTTTTTTCGTTTGATTATATATATAAAATTGTTATAACTAACAATGAGCGTTTATTAACGGAATGGGTTATCTGTAAATTGAGAAAATTCCTTTAATATAAGACCTGAAATAATAAAAAAGATGTTGAATGTACGTGATTACACTTGTATTATTATCGTCCTCGTGTCGTCTGTATTGAATATTCACTTTTTCTTCGTTTCCTCAGTACATGGCAGGAGAGTGCTGCGTTTGCTGCCTTGGAAGAGCACACCATCCGCCTGTTCGCAGAGCTGACCGTCTGTCACACGGCTAACCAGAAACTATTCGCCTCTACCTTACTCTCGATACTAGAGGAGATGCCTTACACCGGTGAGAAAATAATTTATGTAAAATGAACACAGAAACTAACTGATTAAGATGTTCTTCCTATATGAAAAACGATTAAACATTAGAAACGTATACGAATAAGTTACGTGCGTATCTTGTGTATGGAAATGTTGTAATGATTATTCTACATTTTTGCAGGTCCAGAAGGTCTGTCTGGGTTCACTCGTTCCCTCATCCTGAGGCTGGTGTTGTCTGGAGAGCGTGTAAGCGTCTGTTTACGTTGGGCGGGCGCGGGCGCGGGGGCGGGCGGGACGGGGTGGTGCGCCCCCAGCCACCCCGCCGCAGCGGTACACGCCACGCTACACGTACCACTCACCACCACCGTACGAACTCTACTGGCTGAACACATACCACCAGGTGAACTGGCTTTAGTTTTTATGGTCCAGGATACATGGCTGTTTTTTGCACTTGATTACTAACAAGCAAATTTTCCGTGAGTAGCTTCGTTTCATTGAGACGCCCAACTTTTTCCTCATATTTTTTGATAGTGGTAGCTAACTTAGCTAGCAGAGATAAAATATGTTGATTTGATAATTTTTCCAAAATTTATTACTAACTGAATTTATTTATGTTAAACCCTATGATAATTATCTAAATTATTCGAAAAAAAATTTGTCCTACAAAATGTATGGTTTGATCAAAGAGTCCCCCTCCTTTCGACATGTATCGATAACGAGGTCATCGCAAGTGATTACTAACTATTATAGCTGATATTTTTTTTAATTAACTTAGTTAATATTTATATAATTTAACAGTAACTTTGTCCTACAAGTTGCTTGGTACGTTATTCCGGTCCTACGCTTAAAAGTGGTTGATGCCACAAGACCATTTTTCTCATTACTAACTGTAGGACAAAATGCCATATGATAGATTAATGTGATCTCTGCCCAAATGTAGCTATGTCCTACAAAAAAACAGGTATGTGTCAGTTATCCGACAGGAATTGTGATTTTTCGTTTTTTTTACATATGATATAATAAAAATATATCTTTTTTAATAAAAAAACTTGATTTTTAATGAGATGAGTACAAAAATTTGTGTATTTACATAAACAAAAAAAAAACTTCAACAGATTCATCTGATGAATCTTCGCTGCTTACATCGCTGTTACCTTTATTTATTTCATTGTCCTCATTTGTGACATCTGACTCTGTAATAACATGACAAAAGTTAGAAAATTATATAATAGTAATAAAAATCATAATTGCCATCAATAATAATTGTTCATCCAAAATTTTCTGTAAATTTTCTATAGGGTACCGCATGTGTGCGTTACACCATAATATATTGCAGATGAATGCAGTTCTTTTAATTTTTTGCAACAATTCTTGTTTTGGTGGTTGCAAACTAGAAGAATCATATCCTACGATTTTTACTGAAAATTTCTTCATTTTATTTTTTTGATTTATACCCTTTTTCAAATAACTCATACCGCCCTTTGTAGATATCTTTTTTTTTTTTAAAGAATACATTCTACATACATACTCTTCAATAATTTGAACTAACTTATTCGATGTTGTTAGTGCCGTATTTTCCACTGGTAAGAGTTGAATAAAGGCCTCTTAAAAATTAATATTTTTTTTTTAGAATACTAAAAGGTCTCTTTTTTCCCTTACGAAAGAATTCAGGATTCTAATCATTCCCTGTAAAAATATGGCATATGGCGAGTGAACAAGACAATTGATCTCCAAGCTTGGCATAAATGTCGTTGATGTTTAAGTACATTTTTTTTACTCCTGCTAAATTGATAATGACTTGAATTTCATCTTTTAAATACTTAAAATTTGGTAATTTATTAATTTATCTAGCTAGTAAGTAATCATTCGTGATGACCTCGTTATCGATACATGTCGAAAGGAGGGGGACTCTTTGATCAAACCATACATTTTGTAGGACAATTTTTTTTTCGAATAATTTAGATAATTATCATAAGATTTAACATAAATAAATCCAGTTAGTATTAAATTCTGGAAAATTATCAAATCAACATATTTTATCTCTGCTAGCTAAGTTAGCTACCACTATCAAGAAATATCGCAAAGGAAAAAGTTGGGTGTCTCAATGAAAGGAAGCTACTCACGGAAAATTTGCTTGTTAGTAATCAAGTGGAAAAAACAGCCATGTATCCTGGACTATTAGTTTAATGTTTTAGCAAAATGAAGAAGTAGCATTGTACAATAGATCTTATTACCGGTGATCTTTCTACATATAACTAATAAAACTGTATTGAACTGTGTTTCCCAGTCCCCCTGCTCGAAGAAGCGTCCCGTCTAAGTACAAGCACCAGTTCAGCGGCGACCAGCAACCCCGGCTCAGTACTGCGGAGCGCCTCCGACACCGCCATCATGACCGCCGCGGAGCCCTGGGAGCTGTCCCTGGCCGCAGCCAGCGCCTCCAAGGACAAGCGGGTCAAGGACGTGAAGAACACCACGCTCAAACAACAAGGGAACAAGAAGAGGCACGCCAAGAACAACGAGGCCGCTGTACTATCAGACACTGACGGTCAGTTTAATATTTACTAAGTACATACATATGTATATGAAAAATATAACTATATATATATAAAGTTTTTAAACGAGTTCTATTTCATGGCTGAACTTTACCACGCATGTATATAACAGATATAATCGAGTCGGCGCTCCGTGTCCAAGTGGACGGCCTGGAGGGCTGCATCCCGCCCGGCACCAGCCTCGGCCAGCTGGTGGCCGCCGCACCCCGCGCCGCGCACGACCACCTCACGCTCAACTTACACCTCGTCACCTCGGACGGTATGTACTGACAGACAATACAGATGTTAATCTACAGATACATATCAATGTGTGATGGTTTCGAACATTATACATAGTCGTTTTACTAAACCGATACGGCAATTAGTCATAAAATAGTAATCTTTATATATATAATTCTTCTGAGAGTGTGTATATCACTGAAATTTTTCGTGTGTGTTCAAGGGGATCTGGGAATGGTTTAGATTCAGAATTTTGTCCGCTGGTCAATTTTTTTTAAATTTATTAGTAGTTGTTGATACAAACTTTTTTTTTACATTAGATTTGACAACTACCTAATATGTCAATCATTCTGTCGCACTTCAAAACATGGAGATATATGGCTTTAATAGATAAACTCCAAAAATATAAATAAAAAAACGTAACAGATATTTCTTGATTATAGGGCGATACGAAGTTCACCGGGTCTGACTTGACACTTTACAATTCTTACGTTATCACATGTAGTATTTGTTTCTTTTAAGTTTGCTTGTGTTGCTAGCGTTAGTGTATAAAGTGTATGGTACGTTGTTCAGACACGTGGTCGGGCCCGATGTGGGAGGGCGGCGGTCACCAGGTGTCTTCGGGCAGCGTAGTCCTGCGCTCGTTCGGTGCGTGCGGTGGACTGGCGCTCGTGGCCGCTCGTCTGCCTCGACCTCACGCCGCGCCCGCACCGCCCCCCGCGCCCACACACCATACAGATATGGATTGGGTCAAGCTAGAGGACTTCTATGAAGTGAGTTTTTATGTTACAGTTGAACAACACAACTGACGCGACCGACTTACACGACCGATAATGAGGCTGTTCCCTTTTAATTCTTGTAGTAATTTCTTTAAAAAATTCGGAAGTGGAAGTGAGCTTTGTTTTTACTTCTTAGATGTATAGCAATATAACATTCATCAGCAGCTAACAAAAACTTAAAAATGAGAATAAATAGCGCGGAAGTGGCGTTTCTATTGGTTTGCTAATTATTATATTGTATACACGAGACGTTAAAATAAAACTGTGCTTAACTTACTCGAACAGGTTGAACATATTGAGTGCTGTATCAAGAAATAAAATAAAAATTAAATACATTTATAAAATAATGAAATGCATGTATGATATTATTAAACATTTTTAAGTTATTAAGAAGTTTTTGATGAAAAAACGTTTGCGTTTATTAAAAGGAAATTAGTGGGTTATTGTAGGAAGCACTTGGATTAACCGCTCTTGAATTGTATGGGTCGTTGCTACTTTACTGAATTGTTGGTTGAATTGAATTATGTAATACATCTCATTCAAGTGAACATTGTATGTTCTTTATGAGAAATAAAGTTCTTTAACCACAAACATTTCAAGGTGGTGGAAGCCGGTGTGACGTCAGCCGGCAACGTGATAGGAATCGGCGGCAACATGGGCAGCAACAGCAGCGCCGCGACCGAGGAGTCGAGCGGGTGTGCGGGCGTGCCGGCACACGCGCTCGTGGCCCTGGCGCTGCTGCTCAAGCTGCCGGGGTACGCCGCCGCGCTGCTGGACGAGGGCGCGCGGGCCGTGCACCTGCTGCGGCTGCTGCTGGGCGTGGCGCACGACGAGGAAGGACGTCAGTACTGACACACGCACACGCACACACACACGTACATACATACATACATACATACATACATACCACACACACATACATACATACATACATACATGCTAGGAATACTGTTTGACGTATAAGCTATTCAGTGGTGGCCTAGTGGTTGAGGAAGCGCCTCTCGTGCACGAGGGCGCGGAGACGATCCTAGCAAGTACCAATGTGATTTTTTCCGAGTCATATATACTTTCTAAGAGTATTTAGACACCACTGAAAGACGGTGAAGGAAAACATCGTGAAACCTAGACTTATAATGTCACAATTATAAATTTGAAATCACCAACCCGTCTTGAGTGAGCGTGGTGATTAATGCTTAAACCTTCTCCATGTGAGAAGAGGCCTTTGCTCAGCGGTGGGCTCTGATAGTATGATGACGGCGTATACGTTACTTGTATTATATTCTGTTTTGTATATGCCAGTTCATTATTTTATTTTGCTTTATTAAGGCACAAACAGTTCACAATACACTTAAATCTATACATATAATAAAATTTTAGAAAAGTGCTGTCTGTACATTGAAAATAAAAATAAAAAATATAGCAGGGGTTATTCTTATTATAAATAAAATTACAAAAACATACACCAATGAAGCTGCCACAAATAAAAAACAAACAAATACAATAGTTACAAAAATCAACGAAACGTCGCATTGTTATCTTACTTACGGAAAAGGAAAACATATTAAGTAATAAACTAGGAAAAAATATTTTTGGATTTCAAACAACATTTTTTTAAATAACTGTAAGGATACATTAAACATATCAATATGACTAAAACCTTCATTATATTTTACGCAAAACTCTATTGATGAGTTTTGAGCGTAATATGTTTTAACTGTAGGGATATAAAATTATTGAGCAATTCTTCGGGTGGCTATTTTTCGAGTGCAGTTGATATTAATTTTGCTGGTAAGGTAAATTGTGTCAATATTTGGTCACGAAAATCACATCAACTTTGGAGAGTATTTTTTAAGTTAATATTATATTGAGGAAACCGGCTTTTTATGTAATTGTATAACTTGGTAACTTTTCTAAAGTTTCTATATTAATGGAGTATATCGTGTAGGTAACATAGTGGTGAGCGGCGCCGGTGGTAGCGGGTCGCTGGGCACCCTGCCGTTCCGTGTGGTGGCCCAGCTCTTAGAAAACGCTCCCCGCGCGTCCCCGGCGGGCCGAGCGCTCCGCCTGGCTCTACTCAAGCTCGGCGCCGTCCGCCTCGTGCTGGCCTGCCTCGCCGTATTCACACACCACAGACCGCAGGCGGCGCAGGTATGACACTTAACAAAAATAATGTTCATTTCAGCATTTTATGCACAACTTAAAAATAATACGTTTTTTATAGCAAAACAGCCAAGGTTCGAACGGTTCCGGCGGTGGTACCGGCAAGGAAGAGAAGTCTCAGCTGTACTGGGCAAAGGGCACGGGCTTCGGCACGGGCTCCACGCAGCAGTCATGGAACGTGGAGCAGGCGCTGGTGAGGCAGAGGGTCGAGGAGGAACACGTCACACAACTGCTGCAGGTACATAATAATATTACTTTAGAAGACCTACTCTCCTATATAATATTAAGTCAACCATGGAATAGTAAAAATATTGAGTTGTTATGTTCACAAAGTAACTAAAATACTTGTATATTCCTAACATCCACCAGCTAATTGTAAAGTACCTTTACATCTTCGTATCCATCAACCTTGCTATCTCTATACATATTACTTCAGTCTTCCAACATTCATGAAGCGGAATTCTATTTACTAACATTGAAAGGTTTTATTTTAACCTTTTAAAGTTTTTGTTGCCTATTTTAAATAATCGTGGAAGTATTGACAATGTCCATACTAACAAAAATAATTATGTTCAGGTATTAGTGTCATATATGAACCCGGGAGAGAAGTGGCCGCCGGAAGAAGGTTCTCCCGAGGAGGGGGAGGGGGAGGAAGAGGAGGGAGCGGCCAAGGAACTACCGCCGGAGTTCATAGACCTAGTGGCGGGAAGTTCACTAGTACCCGCCATATGTTCATATCTTAGAAACGATTCTGGTAAGACTGATGATATGTGACGCGGTAGCTCAAAGTGCTTGTGCTCTAGAAACAGAATCAATTTATACAATGTAAAGTCTAAAATTTAATAAATATATATATATTAATACAATACATTACAATAATATCTTACTAAAACATGTATTTATTTTTTAAACATAACTAAAAATATATATATTAAAAACTAGAAGAAAATGATTGTTGTATAATTGTTATATTTTCATATTTCCCCTCGCCAGTTCTGGACATGTCCCGCCACATCCCGCTGTACGTGTGCGTGCTGCGTGCTGTCCGCGCGCTGCGTGCTCTACGCTGCCGCCGCCTGTCGCCCGCGCTGCGCACGCTGCCACGCCTACTGGCCAGCATGAGCCGCACAACCAACTCATACGCCACCAAGCTCAGGTCACCCATATTAAACTATCTACTATATTAATATTTGTATGTCTTCTGTCTATAATTGACTTCCAAATATTTTTAGTAAATTTTGGAGTTCTTTTATATTTTAAGAGTTTAGTAAATGTGAAAGACATAGTGGATTTTAATATATTTTTTTCTTTTGGAAAATTAGATAAAACATATTACAACAGTAACTTAAATATTGTCCATTCATCGAAGAAAGCTTGTTAAATTATTCTATTATCCCTTTAGAATGAGCAAGAAGAACATATTCGGTAAAATGACGTACAGCCAAAGATTTAACACGACGACCAATTCTGAGCTGTCCGAGGAAGACGAGGGTCTGGCGCTGCTCATCGCTGATATACAGGTGATGATTAACATGTACACATGGGGTAGTATGTACACCCATAAGAATAGCGACTGAGAGATCGTTGTAGAAATGTTTAAACTTTAAATGAAGCCCGTGTCACAGAAAGACAAGAAATCAAAATGCACAACATACTAGCTAAATATGATGCTTCTATACAGGGTGACTGGTGAATTACTATCGATACTTGAGGACGTGATATTTGACGATCGTATATGACAAAATAAAAATTAATATAACATAAATATTAATAAACTTCTAAGTAAAGTTAACCAAAAGTTATGTAATTAATTACGCATCGTGTGAACACCCTTCAGATTAAGTATACACACACACACACACACACACGTGCGGCGGCGTGGTGTTGCATCAGCACGCCGCCGCACACTTGGAACACTTGGAACGTGTCCACACTTTATTTATTTATACGGAAATTTGGTAAAAAATTAAGTATCTATTTTTTTTACATAATTCGAATGAGAATCATGTACCGAGTATTCTCCTTAAATATTGATAGTAAATCACCAGTCACCCTGTATATGTTACATGTAAGATTGTTAGTAAATCATTTATAGCATTTGTGTTTGTAAATCAATTTTTAAGTTCAGTATTTCTGAGCTATCAAACGAGAGGTCTAAGTCTTAATCACTAAGTTTTAAAACGTGTTACATAGGCGACGTCGGCATTGATGTATCGATCTGAAGCGGAGTCAGAGGGCGCTGGAGTAGCGAGACCTCTGAGGGGCGTGTCCCGGGAACAGAGGTACATACACCTCATGAGGACCATGCAGTTCGGTGAGCATCTATATATACATTCATCTTAATATCACTTGGTCAACAGATCGTATTTTTTTATTATATGAAAATTTATATCAAATGTTGAATATACTATGGCCACCAAACAATTAATTAAAAAAATGGACTCATCACGTTTTCTGGTCACATCAAAACCTACATATTTGTAAAAATACAAAAATCTGTTATTCTATTCTATTATATTTAATATTGAAGCTTAGTTAAATTAACCCTCCAGAGATATAATAAACCGTTAAACTTTCAGTTATATAATTATTAAACCATATGATTCCAGAGCCGTTCGAGATGATGTGCGAGTGTCCGGAGGGCGGGTTCCGGTTCACGGTGCCGTATCACTTCGAGAGCACGGTGCGGGCGGCGGGCGAGCGAGCGCACCCCGCGAGGATGAAGAGGCTGGCTCAAGAGGCAGCTACCCTCGCCACCAGCCTACCGCTTTCATACTCCTCCAGTGTGTTCGTGAGGACAGACGCCGACCGTCTCGACGTTATGAAGGTAACACTCACATAGTGCAAAAAGTCAGTGGTGGCCTAGTGGTTAAAAGGCCCGCCTCTCATGCATGCGGGTGCGGGTTCGATCCTGTATACCAATGTGATTTTTCCAAGTAATATGTATTTTCTAAGAGTATTTAGACATCGCTGATTAATGCATTCCCAAAGACGGTTGATGTCAGACAGGCAGGCAGTAAAAAAATAGCCAAAACTATTCACAACATGTAAGGCAGACACTTGCTAAAAGCTGGGAAATTGCCAGGTTGAAGAAGTGCAAATCCGCGTAACTACCATTGGATAATTCTGCGTATCTACATTGGAAGCAGATTATCAGAAGAAAGTTTGAGCTGAAATATTTTATATATTAAAGACTTTTAGGTTAATTTTTTCACAATTAGTAATAAATTAAACAGTAAATAATTACATAATAATCGTGAATTTTTTTTCTTAAAACTCGTTTTTATAAAAAAAATATATCAGCTAAAACTTTCTTCTGATAATCTGCTTCCAATGTAGATAAGCGGAATTATCCAATGCTAGTTGCGCGGTCTTTTGCACTAACCCTGACAAATTGTTTTAAAAACTCGTGATGGCCTAGTGGTTAAAGGCCCGCCTCTCATGCATAAGGTCGCGGGTTCGAAACCTTGAAAGTATAGTCCGTTAGAATGAAGCTGAGCTTTGCATTTGTGTGAGTGAAAGTAAAAGTAGAGTTAAACAAAAACTTTTAGAATTAAATTTTATTACATTTTAAATATATACATAACATAATAGGCCAGTGCAGAAGCCTTTAAAATTAATGAAAAGTGAAAATGAATTATAGTAGAATGAAACTCATTACAAAAGGAAGGGAATATTATAAAAATTAAAGGAAAAATAATTTACGGGCGATCTGAGGTCGTGAAGTGTATGGGGATGGGTATTTAAGGGTAAAAAATGGGTTTTCTCGATTTCCGGCAAAACTAAAGGTACTAAAAAAAATTATATGGCCAAGTTGTAGGTTATAAAAAGATCTAAAACTTGTGTATTTACATTTTTTTCCCATAACCTCAAAATTTATGTGAAAAATTCAAAAAAACAAGTTTTTGGTTTTTTATTGTTTTCTCTTCCAAAAATCAATTTTTCTTCACGAAATTTGGTGAAAACTTTCCTTTTGATGTTCCAAATGCACTATAATTTATTTGATTACAAATATTTATTTTTTCGACTTATTTTGAATAAATAACGAAAAATCAGCCTCATTTTCAATCGAAAAATTACCCGTCAAAATATCAGCTCTTTTCTAAAATTTGGTATGTTTTCTGTTTATTGAAATCTCTATTTTCCAATGGTGACGAAAAAAATATAAGTTTCTTATTTGCAGTACCATTTTTGGATAAAATAATCATGTCTCTTTTAATGAAATGTCACTCGACATCGTTTTGAAAATGCTCCTTCTAATTTATTTTTAATAGTTGTGTACTCTGGAAGTTCTCCAGATGGTACCTCTTTAAGCTAATTTACAGAAAATTGACATTAAGCTGCTAAAACTATTAAAAATAAATTGTAAGAGAAATCTAAAAAACCCATTTATACCCTTAATTACTCATCCCCATACCCTTCCCGACCCCAGATCGCACGTAAATTATTTTTCCTTTAATTTTTATAATGAATTTCCTTTTGTAATGAGATTCATTGTACTATAATTTAATCATGTTTTAAAAGCTATCGGCACTGGTCTATAAGTGCTATTCTATTAATATAAGCAAAACTTGTAAAAGGCCAAATGGAAATATTATGGAAAAAACTATACAAATTCTTCTTCACTTGACTTTGCATTTTCAACATTTGACATTGCTACCATTACAAAGGGTGAAGTGAGGAAGGTGCGGGGCGGAGTAAAAGCAGTATGTACCGGTTCAAAACTGGAAAAGCACGTGCCATTAAAAAATTTGACATCACACACTATCCGTGTGCACTCACACAAATACAAAGCTCAGCCTAAATCAAAAGCACTATATCAATGTGATTTTTCCGAGTCATATATACTTTCTAAGAATATTTAGACACCACTGACAAACCTGGACTTATAATTTTGAATTATAAGTTTGAAATCACCAACCCTTCTTGAGCGAGCGTAGTGATTAATGCTCAAATCTCCATGTGCTTTTGCTCAACAGTGGGCTCTGATAGGTTGATAATGATGATATTTCCGTGGCAGGTGCTCATAACGGGTCCGTCGGACACGCCGTACGCCAACGGCTGCTTCATCCTGGACGTGTACTTCCCGGCGGAGTACCCCGCCGTGCCCATGCTCATCAACCTGGAGACCACGGGCCGCCACTCGGTGCGGTTCAACCCCAACTTGTACAACGACGGGAAGGTCTGCCTCTCCGTCCTCAACACGTGGCACGGCCGCCCCGAGGAGAAGTGGAACGCGCACACTTCCAGCTTCCTACAGGTCGTTATAATATTAGGTTTAAAGAAGTTTATTTTCAAAAAGAACAAAGTTCGCTCACAAAGGAAATTTTAAAAACTATAACTGCTATTAAAATTACAAATAATAAACAGTAGTGATATTAAACAAGATCAGTGAAATCTTCTAATATATGGGTTCTTTATCGGTTTTTAAATATATTTAGAGATTTTCAATTGACAACACTTATTACTGATACAACACAATATTACTGATTACCATGGCTATATGTAAATATAAAAATACTTGAACATAGCTATCGATTAACATGCCACCTTGAACTAACTTCATGATAGTTAATAGTGTAGCTATGTAGTTGTATGTTAATACGTAATGTGTGTCGCAGGTGCTGGTGTCCATCCAGTCGCTGATCCTGGTGCCGGAGCCGTACTTCAATGAGCCGGGCTACGAGCGGAGTCGCGGCACACGAGTAGGCAACAGCGCCAGCCTCGAGTACAATTCAAACATATACCAGGCGTGCGTGCGCTGGGCCATGCTGGACCAGCTGCGGGCGCCCGAGCCCTGCTTCAAGGAGGTAACGATAACTACTGTTATATAGGCCAGTGCAGATGCCTCTAAAATTGAAGAAAAGTGAAAATGAATTATAGTCGAATGAAACCCATTAGAAAAGGAGGATAATATAATAAAAATTAAAGGAAAAATAATTTACGGGTGATCTGAGGTCGGGAAGGGCATTTAAGGGTACAAAATGGGTGTTCTCGATTTCCGGCAAAATTAAAAGTCCTACGGAAAAATGTTATGTGGCAAAGTTGTAGTGTAGGTAATAAAAAGATCTAAAACTTTTGTACTAACATTTTTTTCTCATAACCTCAAAATTTATGTGAAAAATTCAAAAAAACCTATTTTTTGTTTTTTATTTTTATCTCTTCCAAAAAACAATTTTTTGTCATCATCATTTTCAATCGAAAAGTCACCCGTCAAAATATCAGCGTTTTTCGAAAATTTATTGTATTTTTTGTTAGGTGAAATCTTTATTTTCACATGCTGAACAAAAAAATGTAACTTTCTTACTTACATTGACATTTTTGTATAAAATAATCATGTCCCTTTCAATGAAATGACACTCGATATCGTTTGGAAAATGCCTTTTCCATTTTATTTTTAATAGTTTTAGCAGCTTAATGTCAATTTTCTGTAAATAACCTAAAAGAGGGACCATCTGGAGGACTTCCAGAGTTCACAACTGTTAAAAATAAATTAGAAAGAGCATTTTCAAAACGATGTCGAGTGACATTTCATTAAAAGAGACATGATTATTTTATCCAAAAATGGGACTCTAAGTAAGAAACTTATAGTTTTTTCTTTACCATCAAAAAAAGAGGTTTCAACAAATGGAAAACATACCAAATTTTTGAAAATAGCTGATATTTTGACGGTTGATTTTTCGATTGAAAATGAGGCTGATATTTCGATATTTATTCAAAATAAGCTGAAAAAAAAAATATTTCTAATAAAATAAATTACAGTGTATGTGGGACATCAAAAGAAAAGTTTTAATCAAATTTCGTGACAAAATTTTATTTTTGGTAAGAAATAAAAATAAAAAACCAAAAACTTGGCTTTTTGAATTTTTCACATAAAATTTGAGGTTATTTGAAAAAAATGTTAATAAAAAAGTTTTAGATCTTTTTATAACCTATAACTTTGCCATATAACATTTTTCCGTAGGACTTTTAGTTTTGCCGGAAATCTAAGAAACCCATTTATACCCTTAATTACCCATGCCCATACCCTTAATTACCCATGCCCATACCCTTAATTACCCATCCCCATACCCTTCCCGACCTCAGATCGCCCGTAAATTATTTTTCCTTTAATTTTTATTTTATTATCCTCCTTTTCTAATGGATTTCATTCTAGTGTAATTTAATTATGTTTTAAAAGCTATCGGCACTGGTCTATTAATAATAATAACATTACATTTTAAATGGTGGTAAAGCCTAGCTGTTGTCAAGTTACTACAGTTCGGAAATGGGCTGGCTCGACCGGGGAAGTACCACCCTCTCACAGAAGGTCGGCGTGAAGTAGTCATTAATGGCTACGTTACGTCCGATGCCTAAGAGAACCGGTTGCTTTTTCCCTATTTCCATCCTTTCCTGCCATTTCCTTATTCCCACCCCTCCCTTTTCCTGAACAAGTAAGATTGGCATCTCTGTTGCTGATTTACATGAGCGACGGCGACTATATACTTCCCATAAAGTAGGCCGTCTTGTTGTTTGCTACCCTTCCATAAAAAAATAATTAATAACAGTACTCGTTGTATGAATCGTTTCTTATACATCGTGATATATCTTGTTGCAGGTGATACAGACACACTTCTGGATGAAGCGGAACGAGATCATGCAGACGGTGGCAAACTGGATCACGGAGCTGGAGGGACAGACGGGGGACGAGCGGACGCAGAGGAGCATACAGCTCAACCTGATGGCGCTTAAGGTGGGGAGAGTACTGATAACATACTGGCCACTTGGGCATGCGAACAGATGTACTTCTTTACAAATATGTTTTTGATAGGTTGTGTGTCTATAAACAGGAAAGAAAGAAATGTTTTAAACTTATATATTATATACTATTGTAGCGGCACTACGTCAAGTTACAAGAGGAGCTGGCCAAGCTGCCCGTACCGGCGGGGCTAGAGGAGTTCGATGAGCCGTTCCAGCTGCCCGCGGCGCCCTCCCCGCCCCCCGCCGGGACCCCGCCCGCGGCACCTCCCCCTCCGCCCGCCCCCGACACACCCTCGTATGACATAGACCACGACATGGAGAAGATCGTGTCTCAAGTACTGGACTGAGTCTGTACGGATAGTGTGTAGTGACGTAACGTTAACGCCGCACGATGTACGGGCGTCACGTCGGGATGCATTTACAACGCGACCGGGACCCGAGGCGACCCGACTGTACATTACTTACGACATAGTAACAGTTGTCAGTTTCTTATTAATGTTTTTATTAGACTTATACACGTGCCGCCCCGCGGCTCCTTTATTTTGACATATTGTGATAACGTCCCGCGCCCGCGGCGAGTGACCTCTATGTATATTAAATTATAATTTGATGTATATAAACTTTTATTTTGTTTTAATTTCTGTAATTAAGAACATATTTACGCTTCGCACTCCGCGCGGCTCCTTGGCCCGCGTGAGTTATGGAGCGACTATAAATTATACAAATTAGTATGCAGCAGATGTAGGATCGAGCCGGATCGATCCGGATCAAGACGGATCATATGAGAAATCATCAAAGTACCTCATGGTCTCTGTATTTTCATTGTCAGGTAATAGAACATTTAGTTGTTATCTATTTGATTGTGAAATTCGGGATGTAAATAAAAATTTATGTTATTGCTATTATTTTGTTTTATTTTTTTCTTTTATTATATTGGCTATTCATTTCATCATGCGGAGGGTGTAGGATAAGCAACGATACGAATTTTATACTTAAAAGGGATTTATTTTTATTTACACTGTTGATAAAAAAATCACATACACAAATTATTATGTCTCACAATTACAATTATTATAATATTTATTAAGAAATAAATAACTGTGTATTCCAGACTCGATCATTTCATCGTTCAGTTACTTTGATTGCACACAAGCCACTTGATGACGGGGAGTGAAATAACATTTCATATTTATTAACTATCTATACTAAGTTTAAAACAGTAAAAAAATATGTGAATCCGTTAACAACAGATCTCTAAGTACAGGCTAAGAACACAAATTATAAAGTTACAAATTATACCTTACGTAGTCGACTTAAGCCTCTATACTTGTTTCTTATCCGATTTAGTTCCGACTTCCATCACAGATGGAGCTTTTGTGACAAACATTATTTACATTGACGTCTTTATCTACAATAATTAGTTATCTATGGTAATTATGTTATGTTGCGGGAGTGCTTTGTGTTTGGTCGATTCTAATATGGCACCACCAAATGAGTATCAACGATTGCGATGTCCACGCAGCGAGACTATTCAAATTTAATTTAATATTTTATTATTTAATTAAAATTAAAACAATTAGTGTGTGTTACACTAGAGCTACTACTAAGCCAATAAGTGAATAGTCTCTAAATTAGTCCCGACTACTTTCGGTACAGAGGGCTGTCCGCTTGCAGCTCCATCTCTCGAGGGTCCAACTGACCAGCCTCCACGCAAGACTTGCAGCAGAATCTGCACAATAAAAATGTTTAAAGCCGTGATATAAAACACCAACATATTTATGGAATTAATTCTGTAAAATTCTAGTAAATCTTATGATCGTAATGTATCGCATTTTCCTCACCCGGAGTAATATTTGTGGTGACAGAACTTGCTGCGTACTATGAGGTGACAGTTGGCGAAGTACGGATTATCCTTGCACGTGGGTGGAATGTACAGACCTTAAAACAGATATTATTCAATATAATGGAAGTCATTTTAAAGGATTAGTATTTAATATATAGGACAAACCTTCAACGCTGATCTCCACACTGGAGTAATGAGAGTTATAGGCGTTGAATGCGTGGCAGCTGTACACGCCGGAGTCGTTAGTGTTCGTTCTCATCACCGTCAATCGCGCCTCTATAAATACGATTTCATGTAAGAAATGGTGACATTGCAATTGATAAAACTACATCAAGTTTTTGTTACAAATGATTGTGAAAATTCTAAACATCGACATAGTTATGACAGCTGACTCTGACCGTAATTATTCTCACATTACAATTTTTCAGATTCTAAATAATAAGAACTATTTTTTTGAATAATCATATATCGCTACACATGTAGTTTTTACTCCAAGTATGTGGAATTAATTAACATATTTCTAAGAACGAACCTGTGGCTCTGATTCTCTCATCGGAAGTTATTCTGACTGTATCCTTGGTCCAGTAGACCTCAGGCACAGGGTAACCATCGACTTCACACAACAGATTCAGCTCCGATCCGGCCGCCAGCCGCGTGCGTTCAGACACAATACGAGTTGTAACGGGAACTGTTTTATAAACTCAGTTATAATTTTGAACACTTATATTACATACAATAACTCATACCTACCTTGAATGAGATATATAATACTAAAGTAACAAATAACAAGTAAACAAAATATATATTTTACATAATCTTATCTTAACATTGAACACCAAAGCATACAATTAACATAATATGTAATGAATTTCTCTGAACTTGTTATTGGATATACGTAATGAATCGCCGATAACCCGTGTTCTCAGAAGCCGGTAATTATAAAGATAGGAGATAATTATAATGTTATCGTTAGAATTTGAAAAGAAATTATCATGCAAGCAACATGCGTTAAACTAGTATTACCTCAAAAAACATGCACGACATTAATATTATTCTAACAAAAATGATCCTTATTAATTTTTTGTTCATAATAAAAAATATACATATATTTTTATATGTGAACTATGAAGGAATATTTTTGTTGGAATCATAATTAGGTCCGCTCTTACCGGTGTAGACAGGAATCTCAATTTCCGGAGCGATCGTTGTTGTGGCTTCGGTCTGAGGTTCCCTAGGCGTTATCAATACTTCATGTTGTCGTGACACCAAGTACGGCGAGTTCTCGGTATCATCGGATCTATACGCCTGTACTATTAAAGCCCAGTCCACAGGTTTCCCGATTCCGTTGTAAGCTTGGCAGATGTATTCTCCGAGTGTATCAATGGACAGTTTCCTTATTTGTAGGATGTTATCTCTGGCTTCATACTGCGGGCTGCTGAAGGGCACCATGGGTCCGTTTCTTCCGTGGTACCAGTATATCGAGGGCGTCGGGTATCCGTAAGCCATGCACCTGACGCTGAGCGGCTGGCCCAGCTCCCCGACCACCACGGTGTCAGTGAGGCCAGCTATGCCCGCCGGGCCGTCCACTCCATCTAACATCCCCCTTGTTAGTGACTACATACTACTGTTTGTGGAATGATCATTCACAACACGTTTTATGAATCACGAGCACAAAGTCTTATATTCAATGCCGTCGTGAATGAAGTACCCCAACCAATGATTTTAAAATGTATAGTGCATACTTTAAAAACAAATATTTTTAGTCGAAAGATGGATATCATGATTCTATAAAGGAAACATTCCACAAACCGTTATTAGTAATCTAATAAGCCAAATTAACAAAAAACCTGTGTTCTGGATTCTCTCGTATTACTTAATCATGATTCACATAAAATTTTAAGAGAATCCAAAACAAAACATAACCGTCCAAAACCTGTGTTAATAAAAAATATAACCTTGATTTGCGCCTGCGCACGCGAGCACACAACACACGAGCACTGATAGCAACATGTCTGTCTGACCGTGGATGGATCTCATGTGTCCGCCCGCGAGGTTCCCAGTGCCCAGTGACCAGTGACCACTAACACTAATGTATGTTTAGATAAAAGATTGTTGACTGCGAAATATAACGGACGTCCGATGACAAAATGTAACAAGTCGCGTTTGTTAACATTTGAACTTCATTGTACTTTGTTAATTGAGATAACGAATTTGTTTTATTTTGTTTCAACAATGTCACCGACGAAAGAAACTAATGATTCAGGAAAATTTATTTAATTTAAATAGAAAATCAATAGACATCAAATTACATTTGTTGCGAATGTTTCAAATTTCTAATTTCAGTCTTACACTTTCTTTATTCGGATCGTAAATACAAGAAGAATAATGAACATTAGATTAATTTCTTAAAATTCACGATAGTGGCTAACCAAAAGTATCAGTTGTTTATTAAGTTACATAAAAAGTTTTTTTTTATAAAACACAACAATTCTACATAATAATATTGTGCATTTCCGTCGCAGATTATATTATCATTCTATAATTATGTCAGCTGGAATTATATCAAAATATTAAATATTCGTACATCGACTGCGGACCAAATTATCTTTACTAGTTAATCAATAGAATATCACATTACATTGACAGCACGTTAAACTTTCAGTGATCGTGTGTTTTTATGTTAAATAATTATAAAAGTAAAAAAGAGTGCAGAAAGATAGTTGTGGTAGGAAAGCTATAACTACTAGAAAAAAAATGCTAATAAAACTAGTACTACTTCAAACTATTGCGATCTATTTATAAGAGAGAGAAAATCAAAATGCAATTTCTATAACATGCCATTTCAAATGTTTAGATGTTTAAATCCCGAGTTCAATGAAAAGTTATCTTAAAATAAATAGCTGATTGTGAAGGTCGAGGTGAGCGGGAATATTGTTTAATGACATTTGTCATACTCAACTTGACCATAACTTACTCTTACCGAATTCAAACTTACCTTCAACCTGAAGATTGATTTCTTGTCGTGCTATGCCGAGTCCATTGTCAGCTACGCAGATGTAGACCCCGGAGTCGTTACGATAAAGAGAAACGATCTCCAACGAGCCATCAGACATTAGTCGGTACCGACCAACGTCTCCTTCGATCTATGATATGAAAGAAATTTAATACACATTACTAGAAACTTACAATTCCATAAAACATTCGTTAACTTAGCAGTAAAATAACTTTAGTGTGGAATATAAAATTGAAATGACTCTTATTGAAGAAGAAAGAATTTCATTTCGATTGGTTAAAAATATTATTTAGTGTACCGTGATCTGTCCTCGCTGCCAGGTGATCTTCGGCGGAGGGTTGCCGTGGAACAAACATCGTAGAGTGACCCTACTACCTAGAGTCGCATGGACCTCCGGTTCGGTCGCCTCATTCGCGTATGGCACTTGGGGCAGTTCTGATAATTTACAATAATAATGAGACACAAATAGAGTTTTATACAAAAATAAGATACATTTCCATCTACGAATTGATCTAACAAGATGAATCAAATATTAGCTAACCAGGTACATAGATAGGCACAGGTCGTGCCGTGGGGCTGCTAGGTGTTACTGGTTCCATACACAGATGACTACAGCCACGCTCGCAGCACTTCCCTACACCAGGGCAGTCTGCGTCGTCGTTACACTGACGCCTACACTGACTCTCTGTCGCTGTCAATGACACAGCCTCCGATGGACACGATCCAGATTTGTTTGCTGGACGAATATCAAAATATATAATTTCTCATATTTAATCAAAATATTTCATAGGAAAACTATAATGTATACCAATTCTACAGTCAGAGGAGTATAGAATTTCTTGCGAGATTGCGTCTCTGTAAGGTGTTGCAACACAACGCTCTCCAATTTCGCACTCCTTGTTGGCACAAGGATGATCGATGCAATTGCACCTACCGATTGAAAATTAACATGTTATTTATAAGTTTATATATAGTTAGTACAAGTCACGTCGGTTTCGCATCACCTCTCGCAGCCATCTTCGTCAGTAGTCTTCTGGAGTCCATAAGTACACTTGAGGTTCTTGCATTCCTTGGCTAACAGTTCACAGTCGACCTCCGGCGCGATACATGAACATCGCTCGCATCCTCCTCCCACGCGTATCCTCTGCACTCCATACTTGCACTCCAGAGCCGCGCACTCCGCATTGAAATCATCACAGTCGGGTAAAACTTCGTTGCCTGTTTCTTGATCTGTGGATATATCGGAATAAGTTTTTTTTTGTATTATTTTTCATGCGAATCACTCAGAAAAGTAACACAGGAACGGAATACATTCTACGTCCAACTCAGTCCTTTCAACTTTTCATAAAGATCTATATTATTTTTAAATTATCATATGAAGATGTGCTAATAGTGTGAGAAACAAAAAGACAAGCAAGCGAGCAAGCAGTGCAGATAGTTGCAATAGCAGTTCACGACGATGTCCTTAAGAATCTTGATGCACAATGATAAATGTTTTATTTCGTTACTTTATTCTAATCAAATTAAAAATACCATAAAGGCATAAGACAATTATTTTCAATTTTGACGAAATAAAACATTTCATCCTAAAAGTGCGGCGGAGCTATCGCAAAGCGGAGGTGCCGTACAGTTATCGCAATATACCGGGGATCAAGTAATCACTCTTGCAGGCAGCGCACTCTTCGTAAGTGTAGAAGTTATTTTCGTTGCCGCCACATCCAGAGTAGACGAAAGCCAGGCAGTCCCCGAAGCTGACGCTGTAGTACCAGCGCCGCGAGGGGACCCCACAGCCCGGAGCGCCCGTCGACACCGGCAGCAGACAACGCGCTTCTGCCCCACCACCTCACCGTGTTAGTCCCCACACCCCATCACCAAGCCCCACGAGTTAGGAACGAGCAACGTTATAGCTTCCAAGCCAGGTTAAATGTTATAAAACTAACTACTGGAAGGCTCGAATCAAATCTACTGAATTTTAAAGAATTATGCATAAGCGAAACCTATTGATTATATCCCCAATAGATTATAAACAAACCGCAATAGAGTTTTGTGTGGAAATCAAAATATGGAATTTTTGGCTTGAAAAATTGTACCTGGTCCGGTCGCTCCGCAGATTTCTTCACATTCTTCTACAGTGGAGAAGCGATTCGGTCCACCGTGACAGCCTCCGTAAGCAAAGCTCAGACATCGGCCAGAGAGTGGATCCCAGTAGAATTTAGGAATGGTGTTCAAACAAGGACCAGGGTCGAGACGAGAGCCGCAAACGTCTGATTACAATATAAGAATAAAGAAATAGAAACACAAAAGGAAATACTTTAGAGCAGTATTTAAATTCTTTACTAACCAAGTCCTCTGAAGGCACCACACCGTCTCTGACACTCTTCTTCAGTGCGATAGCTGTTCGCGTACCTACAGCCACCAAAATCTCCGGCCAAGCAAGCCTGAGTCCTAGTATCGAAGTAATACACCGTAATATTTTCGCCGCACACCGCCAATGATTCTGGTGTTGAGCATTCCGCTTCTACTATCTAAAAAATATAAATAAAATAAAATATGAATCTTTTTGATATTTATCTATTAATGTTTTGGATGTAAATTTATTTTTAATTCCTCAATATATATGTTATCTTGTACAAACTTACAAACTGTGGTGTAGGTGATGGCGCTTGTGTGGTGGTCGTAGTCGTCGTAGTAGTTGTCGAGGTCGAAGTCGATGTCGTTGTTGACGGAACCAAGGCTAACGTGAAGGCTGTAGTAGTAACAGTTCCCTTCTTGCACCGTCCTTCACATTCTGCTTGAGTTTCAAATCTATTATCATTGCCGTTGCATCCTCCATACACAAATTGACCGCATTCATCCCGAGCGCTATCGTAGTACCACATGACAAAGTAAGCCAAGCAGTTGCCAGATTCAGGAGATTGGATGCAAGGGTCTAAACAATTGGAACATAAATTAGTAACATTTTAACAATTACTGTCACCGATTTATTAGAAATCCCTACTGATATTATAAATGCGAAAGTTACTCTGTCTGTCTGTTACGCTTCCATGCCTAAACCACAAAACTGATTTTAATGAAATTTGGTACGGAGATAGAAGTGACCTTGAGGAAGAACATAGGGTAGTTTTTATCCCAGACTTTTGAAAAGTTTTCTTGGAAACGCGATATATCCGAACTCCACGCGGGCGAAGCTGCGGGCGGAAAGCTAGTTATGTTATATTGTTAATATTACAAATTTCAAGTCTCACCAATGTTAGGTCTGCATATTTGTTCACATTCTTCAAGAGTAGAGAAGCGGTTGGGTCCACCGTGACAACCTCCGTATGTAAATGATTCACAGCGGCCCGTGGCTTCATTGTAATAGTACTTGGGAACTATCTCGCGACAAGGACCCGGATCCAGGGAGTAGCGGCAAACATCTGTAGGTTATATAAATATATGGACAGGTTGTCTGACACACGTATTTTCATTATTATGCTTGTTTTTTTATCATCATAATAAAACGTACAAAAATAACTCATAATAATATGTGTTATAGAATATATACCGAGTCCTCGGAATGCTCCGCAAGCTCGCTCACACGCTTCTTGAGAGTTGAAGGCCCCCGTGTGTCTACAACGTGAGCCCTCGGCCTCATTAATGAATGATACACAAGCACGTAGCTCCTGGTCTAAATACCACACCTCGCCGCTCTCCCGACACTCCTCTAACGCCGGAGACACTTGACATTTGGCCGGAACATACTCCTGTACAATATGTTGAGTTATAAAAGTAATTAGTTTTAAGTAGTATTTAATATATATAATTCTTCTGTGAGTGTGTATGTCACTGAACTTCTCTCAAACGACTGGACAGATTTTGATGAAATTTTTTGTATGTGTTCAAGGGGGTCTAGGAATGGTTTAGATTCACTATTTTGTCCGCTGGACACTACACTATTTTTTAATTAATTTTTTAATTTATTAGTAGTTGTTGATACAAACAACACAACAAATATGTCAATCAATAGCGTCGCACTTCAAAACGCGGAGATTTATGGCTTTAATATTTAAACTCCAAAAATATAAATAAAAAAACGTAACAGATATTTCTTGATTATAGGGCGATACGAAGTTCGCCAGGGCTTCTAGTATATATATAAAAATCCTCACCGGTGTCACAGTAGTAGAAGACGATGTTGTCGTCGTAGCTGGAAGTCTTTGACGACATCGGTTTTCGCATTCCTCGAGTGAATTAAACCTTATAACAAAAAATCACAATTTGAATATACTACTTCAATTGGTATATTTTTACTATTATCTAATATTACCTGTTCCCGTTGCCCTCACAACCTCCGTATGTGAATTGACTGCAAGAGTCGGAAGTAGCATCATAGAACCACTGCATGATCGACTGGTCGCAAGGACCCTCCGCGAACGGCAGCTGGCATACATCTAAAAATGTAATCAATTATAATAATCCTCTTTTAAAGAAAAATTTAATACATAGAGTACATACCTTGACCAACTCCGCAATAGTATTGACAGTATTCGAGGCTTGGGAAGTGATTCCTGTTGCCACCACAGCCGCCATATTGGAACTGAACACACGTACCGCGGGAAGCGTCGAACGCATAACGAGTCTGTGGCTGCGTGCATGGACCGCTGTCGATTTCCAGGTAACAGAATTCTGGAAAAATATTACTTAAAATAATATGGAATCCTATTAATATTACAATTGCGAAAGTTTGTGAGCGTGTGTGTGTTTGTTACTTCTTCACGCTCAAACGGCTGAAACGATTTTGTTAAAATTTTGTATACAGGAAGCTGATGTCTAGGAATAACACATAGGCTACTTTACATCCCGGTAATCCGCGGATAACACCGCGGGGCGCAGGTAGTTACTTATAAAGTTTTTCTTCGTACGTACCAGATCTCTCCGTCGTAAGGACGCTCGGTTGTGTTTGTGTGGTTGGCATCGTGAGCGGCTGAACAGTTGTTGTGACCGGTTGATCCGAACACCGAGTCTCACATTCCATTTCAGAGTAGAAGTTATTTTCGTTACCACCACACCCGCCGTAGTAGAATGGGCGACATCTTTTAAATATAATATAATTATTAGTATCGTTTTTACTTCATTTATTATTTTGTATGTACATAATGCATTACCTCTGCTTCGTAGTGTCGAAGAACCATCTTTGTGTATAGTCCGCGCACTCACCGGTCACAGCAGGTAGAGTACATATTTCTTTCTCTGTAATTTTATGAAAATTTTATACTAAAATCATTTATTACCTGAAAAACTAACGCATTAAAATATCATAAATTATTTAGAAATTTTAAATTATAACTAACATGAAAATTAATTTAAATTTGCTTAATAAATATAAAGGATAATATGTCACGTAATATACAGATGTTATTAAATACACAAACCAAAATAAATAAACATATTTTAGGTGGTATATAAAAATGTTGTAATCGGTGCATAAGTACAGTTAATATTTGAAAATAAAAGTTAGTTCATATTACATAGTTTGACATACAAGAGCCACACCGTATTCATTATTATTGATAATTTCTACATAAACAAATGTCTTGTTCGTAAATCTTCAGCGTAAGTGAACTGTTATTGTATCAATTTATTGTTCCTTCAGAGATTTATGAACATACACCATAGTACCTCAATGCTTCACTTGGTAAAACTAATTCTTAATAATCATTCTGCTGGATAGCTGAAAAGTTCTGTCTAAGTTACTGTTACTAACCATAAACACCAGGACAGTTCTTGGCGCATGAACCTTCACTGTCAAAGCGGTTATCATTGCCGCCACAGCCAGTGTAATAGAAGGGCACGCAGCGGTTCTCTGTTTGACTAAACGACCACACCGCATGCTTCTCAGTGCAGTTTCCTACATCTTGTAACTGCGAGCATGCTTCTGTACCGTGCAACCATGTTAGTAAAAAACTAGCATAATATTAGAAGTTTTATTAATCTCATATATGTTATGCTAGTAAAAAGTAAACTGTAATCGTCAGTGCTAACTACATAAGAAGGATTAATAGAAAACCATTACCAGAAATTAAGTATCAAAGAGGAAGGAATAGAATTAAAAATCATTGCAATGACAGAAACTAGCAACGCAAACCTAATAAATATGTAATTCAAATTGTACAGACGTTTTGGAGTTCCGGGCGGATCACACTGTAACAGGCAGGCAGCTTCTGAATTAAATCGATTGGCGTTCCCTTCGCAGCCTCCCCAGACGAACTGCTCGCAACGTCTTCTCTCCGGACTGAAGCCCCAACGGGCAAAGTTACCGGCGCAGGGACCACGCTCGATAGGTAAGTTACATTTATCTAAGAAAACACTATTATTGAAGACAAAACAAAGAATATTAATATGGTTTACACAAATGTAAAACTACCTTCAGTTTTCTCGGGTTCACAGCGTTCCTGACAGAGCTCTTTGGTGTCGAAATTGTTGGCATTACCGAGACATCCACCGAATACAAACTGGGAGCACTGCTCACGTTCTGAATCGTAATACCAACGGACGTGGTAACCCTGACACGCTCCTTTGACTTTTGGAAGATTACAAGCGTCTGAAGAGAAAATAACATTAGTCAATAATAAATATTCTTATTATCTATTTCTTATTGTCTTTTGATTTTTCCAATAACCAACCTTTGGGTGATGGCTGAACGCACACATCTTTACATTCCTCCTCACTAAGAAACCGGTTACCGTTGCCTTCACAGCCACCGTACCAGAATCGTGAACATCCGCCATAGGCCGTATCGTAGAACCAATAAACTGAGTAATTGCGACATGGTCCTCCTTCATTAAGAAGTCCACAGGCCGCTGAAATAAGGAACGTTAAGGGTTGAAAAATATATATAATGTGTGATTACTCTGTCTGTATTAAAATTAGGATGTACCTTGTCTATTTATCGGTGCGTCGGTACAGTTAAGGAACTTTTCACCCTGAGCTTCAGTGACGCCATCAGGACAACAGCCATATTTGCTGTTTGAACAATCACATCCCTCGTTATTGGGTCCCTTGGCGTGAGTTTTTTCATCTCCACAGCATCCATACTTGGAGTCCACACAACGACATCCCTGCATCTCAGGACCTGAAGCGATACTGACACCGTCCAGACAACAACCAAATTGATACGTGTGACAACCACATCCTTCAAATTCGGGACCAGAAGCTGGTGTATGCCTGAAAAAAACGATAAATAAAGTAAATTTCAATAGGTTTTTCTATCGCTCTTTACTATCGTAATTTTATATCTTCAGATGTCAGATGGTTAGAAAACCATACTGCAATAAATATCAATAATAATACCTATCTGGACAGCATCCATATTGAGAGTGCGCGCAGCCACATCCATCCATATTGGGTCCTCGGGCGACTGTGACGTTATCAGGGCAGCAACCATAACGAGCGTATTGACAACCACAACCTGAAGTAAAGTTATAAAAGAGTTCTTAACTTCATAAAATATAGTTATAAATTTAGGCCTTAAAAATAAAATATATAACAGTATCTGTAAAATATTTGTTGTTTAGCTGGAAGAACATTTTACGTCAGATGACATACATCACCATCAGCCTATCAGAGCCCACTACTGAGCAATGGCACCTTCTCACACGAAGAAGATGCTTTTACTCATTTTGACATACATACAAGAATATAATTATCACCTTCAAGATTGGGTCCCTCAGCAGGTCTGTAGTTGTCAGGACAGCAACCAAACGCCGTCTGTACACAGCAGCCTTCAGAGTCCGGTCCGTGTGCTGGAGTTTCTCCGTCAGGGCAACAGCCGTAAGCCGACGTGTTACATGACATCACACAGCCTTCCATGTTGGCGCCACCAGCTGGAAACAAAAGAATATTTACCATGAGTTATTATTAATCCCTTATAGACAGCTATCCACAAAAAACTTTAGAACAACCAAGACGACAAGTTAAGTATTACAATTTGTTGCGTGTAGAACTATGTGAAATATTGACCTGTAGTAAGACCATCAGGGCAGCAGCCGAATTCACTAATACTGCATGGACATCCTTCACCGTTTGGACCAGAGGCATCGGTCTCGTTGTCGTAGCAACAACCGAACTCTGACGCAGCACATCCCACTGCAACCACTGGTGTTGGCTTTTGAGTTTCTGAAATATTATAAATATATATTTTAGAAGATATCAATATTATATTGAGAAAAAAAAGATACATTAAAGACTGAAATTCTTAAGAATTTTCTTTAATTAAGGAAAATTTTATTGTAATAATAAATATATATCAATGGAATGAAAGGCAAAAATAAACTTTTAAGAAAAAGCTTAAGTATGACGTAAAAAATGTTAAAATGATATACATAAATGAAACTAATATTTTTCTAATTACATATTTCCGACGCTTCAGTTACTTTGCAGCAACCATGATTATAACTAGACGAAATATACACTATGTAAAAAAGATAACTAACATTTCCAATTTAACCATACCTGTTTCTGAGCATCCTTCTTTATTGGGACCTTTAGCAATTGTTTCATTATCTTCACAGCAACCGAACCTTAAACAGATATTGTAAAATAAGGCAAGAAGATCTGATGTTTATAATATTATAAAATAATATATATCTTACTCAGATGTCTTGCAAGCGGGAGGTGGTAGTGGGCAACCCTCCTGGTTGTTACCTTCAGCAGCGGTGATGTTGTCAGACTTACAGCATCCGTAAAGCGTTTCATTACAAGGAGTGACTGGACAACCTTTGCCTTTCGGTTCCGGTGCGGGTGAAACACCATCGGGACAGCAACCGAATTTCGACTCTTTGCATGTTTTGGGATTTGGACAACCTAAAAGAAACAAGTTTTAAGTATTTGCATTTAAATTTATGTGAATATCCGGTATTCTTTGGAATTACCTTCGTCAAATGGCCCAGCAGCGGGTGTTCTTTTGTCCGGACAGCAACCAAATTTACTTTTGACACATTTCGCGGTTCTCTTTCTGGGCCTACAAGGTTTCTTTGTGAACACTTCAATCGTTGATGCCCAATCCCAAGGTGCTAAAATTATTTATGTTTTATAAAATAATATAAAAATTATATATTTGATAACAATATTGATAATTATACAGTACATACTCGATTTTGGTGCAACAGATTCTTCGGTAACTGTCTCTTCAGTAACTGAACTAGACTCAGTGCTACCTGCTTTAAGAAATATAAATTACGTTACGACGAACATAAATGTATATTATTTTATTTATTTCTTTTAAGAGAGCGCCTTATAATTACCCATTGTCGTGGAGCCTTCACTGGAGGTAAAATCGGAAGATTCTGTTGTACTTGATTCTGTAAATTCTGTACTGCTAACGCCCGTTGTACTATCACTAAAACCTGTTTAGTAAATTGAACAAATATTTTATTATGTCTTATGACTTTATGATCAATTATTATAACATTAATATTCATTAATCATCAAATACAAAATTAAAATTACCTTCCGTAGTTGAAAATTCACTAGTCTCAGTAGTTTCAAATTCCTCTGATGTACTAGATAGCGAGGATTCTGTTGTACTAGATTCGGAAGCAGTTACTGTACTTGTTTCATCAATTCCTGTTGAACTAGACACTTCACCTTCCGTAGTACTAGATTCGCTAACGTCGGTCACACTAGATAATATATTTTCTGATGTACTTGAAACATAAATTTCCGTTGTGGACTGGCTACTTTCTGTAGTGCTCAATTCAACATTTTCCGTTGTACTTGACTCGCTACTGTCTGTTGTGCTTGGTTCAACACTTTCTGTTGAGATAGATTCTGATTTTTCTGTTGAACTTGATTCTAACAGTTCAGTCGTGCTCGTTAAAACATTTTCAGTGGTGCTTGATTCATCACTTTCCGTTGTACTAGATAAATCAGTTGCTGGTGTGCTAGATGTATCATATTCTAATGTACTACCATCTGTATTTTCAGATTCAGAACTTGATATTGTGGTAGATTCCGTACCCTCAGTTGTAGACTCACTTTCTGTCACACTGGACCCAGTTTCTGTTGTACTCGAATAGTTTTCTGTTGTGCTAGGTTCACTTTCAAGTGTACTCAACTCATCCTCGGTCGTGCTAGACATAATTGTACTTGTTTCATAATCATTTGTTACTGATGAAGATTCTATTGTACTCGATGAATCACTTTCTGTTGTGCTGGAGTCACTAGATTCAGAACTTCCACTTGTACTAACGAAATCAGTTTCTGTTGTGCTAGAATCTTTTTCAGTTGAACTCTCTGTTGTACTACCGCTTTCGGTTGTGCTGGATTCACTTTCATCTGTTATTAATTCATCTTCTGTTGTGCTAAGCCCATTTTCTGTACTACTGAAACCACTTTCTGTTGTACTAGATAGAGAATATTCGGATGTAGATTCTGTTTCTTCTGTTGAAATTGAATCTGTACTCTCTGTTTCACTGGAATCACTACTTCCTGACGAGGTAACAGAACTTTCGGTTGTACTCGATACTGTGTCATCAGTTATTGTTGAATCTGTGCCTTCAGTAGTAATTTCTGTTACTAAAGTTATATCTGTTGTTTCTGTCGAACCACTTGCTGACCCTAATAAATAACAATATTTTTAGTAATAAATTAAATAACAAAAAAAATCAAAGACAAAATGCAAAACAATAAATATATAATATCGTCTTAAATGTTTTAAATAAAAGATAAATTTAGTATCAAAATATTAAAGAGTTTTAAAGGAATAAAAATAATGTAGAAAAATCTAAATTAACTATATATTTTTTTATTTTTATAAGATTTATATTGGTATTATATTTTTAAAATAACGTAAATGATTTACCTTCTATTAAATCAGTCTCAGTTGATTCAGTATAACCAGTTATATCTGTTGTTTCATAAGTCCCAGTTGTATCTACGAATAAGAAAAAGTTTTATCAAATTATAATTTAATGAAATGTGAAACTGTATACTTGGTACTACATTAATCTTGATTATCCAGACTCTTTATTATATTATTTATTTTTAATGTACTATTTAAAGCAGCATTTCAAATTAATATAAAATAGAGTCTACTAGGTATGAAATGTAGTAATCGTACCGAATCCAGATCCGGTGTCATCCGATGATATTGTAGTGTCGAAATCTGTAAAATATTATTATACACAATTATACATATATATAAATAAGTTAAATATACAAATATTACTTCTAATGATAATATCGATAATTCTTACCAAAGATGAATTCAGGGAACTGTAACAAAAGTTTTTAATTATTTTATGTTTTGTAACTGTACATACATAAATTAGTTTTAATTAAAAGTATTTAATTTAAAAATGATTGTTTTATTTATTTGATACTTTGCTTTTGTTCTTAAACATGTTTTATAACTACATTAATTCAGACGATTTCACTAAGTTAAATGTTCTGTTTCAAGCAGTTATGAGGTGTAGATTTAACTTTAAGTAAAAGTTTTCAATGCTAATGTTTCTGAATATAACTAACCAGGGTCGCGCTCCCAGATGCTTCAGACACGTAAGCCTCAGCGCCCTCTTCCGGGTACTCGTAATCTTCGACGACACATTCCTCATCTTCATAATCATCCATTATCGGAGTAGACTTAGCGTCCACCGGTAGCAAGTCGTCTTGGAATAAAATTATATTATCAGTTGGCGCTCTTAATATACATATTTAAAGCATTTATCACAATGAATTATTTAAATCACATTATTCTTTGTAATTTTATTTTTTTATTAGTTGAATATTATTATATTCTAATATGAAAACAGGCTGTAAACTTTATATTTATCGCTTAATGTCTGATTATCTAAATAATTTATAACTATTTCGTTGGTTTGAAGACAATGTCTACAAGAAAGCTAATAAGATTTACATATTAAAGATACTATTACTAAAATACACTTTCTATATTATTTCGATTTAGATAAATTTTACAACAACAAAAAAATCAAATAGATTAAGATGAATTTATTTAAGCAATCTATTTTACAACATGTAAAGTATATATGTAAATAATTACAATTAGGAAATTATCGAAGTATGTAAATTAATGTTCTAATATATAAAATCTATGAATTTGTTATGTTTTAATATATTAATATTATAATACCTTTATCGCAGGGTCCGATGTTACATGACTGTGTCGAGTCTGGTACGGCTTCTTTATCACACATGAGGATCTCTTTGCCACCACTCAAACACATCACACGACGGTATTGTTCACCGCCGCCGCATTTTTTAGTACACTATTATATTAAGTAATATAATCAATATAAATAAAGTTTCATTAATTTTAGTAATATTAAAATACTTCTTAATTAAATAAAGTTTTAAGTGCGTAAGATTTATGTATAGGAATATATCAATGTAGAAGTATTGTACTGATGTTGACTTATATAAAGTTATCGAATACTTAACTATTATTTGTTACCATTTAAGGAGCGAGTAAATTCATTTAAAGATTTATTATTCCATGTATCTGAACTAATCCGGGGTTATTTAGTATTGGAATTAAAATATGCTTTCTATAAAATATTTAGTTACGAAAGATTTCAAAAATGTTTCACACCTCTGACCAGGGGCCCGCGAACCATTTGGCGGGACATTTTTCCTGTGGCACCTCACATTCTTTAGTACTGTTATATTTGTATTCTTGATCGCATCTCTCGTCGTCGACTTTTACAACAGAAGCACCGTCAAATAGACCACAGAATACTCTACGAGTTTGCACGCCCTTTCCGCATTCCACTGAGCACTGTTTGTTAAATAAAAATGTTACATATTTTGTTCAGTTAAACAAATAATGATAGAAGTAAAAACTCACATTGCTCCATTGAGTTGCGTACCACTGAACTTGACAAGGTGGGAGCTTGGTGCGATCACATTCCTCCACTAATAACGGATTTGGGTGATACGAACATAGTTCTGAATCAACTACTTTACGATCCTTGGTAGCGCAGAGAGCCACCCGAGTTCGGACCGTGGACAAACATGTGTCACACTGAAATATTATATAATAATATTAAATAAATAATCATTTCACATGAAAAGCATATAGGAATCCTGTATTCAATAATATTTTTAACTCACTCCAGACCAATCAGATAGAACCCAATCCACTCCATCGCAGGGATGTAGAATACATTTCTTCTCAGCAATCGGTTTCTCATCCTCACATTCGCTGTCTTCGAATATTCTTACGAAACCATCGATCCTTTGATGGCATACAACTTGTCGTGTTTGTTTACCCTCTCCACATAATTTATCACACTAGAAAGAGAAAATCATATTTAAAGGACTAGAACATATACTTTTTAAAAGTCAATATAATGTTGATAAAAATTCCCACCGGCTTCCAAGGTCCTGTAAACCAAGTAGGGCAGGTAGCGTTCTCATTGCACGTCTGATACAACTCAGGCTTGGGTCCAAGAAGATCGAAACACTCCTTATCCGCGACTATTGATGGAAACCTGAAAGAATTTTATTGTTAAAGTAACGCTAAAGAATTTTATTGATCACTAGAAGACCCGGCGAACTTCGTATCGCCCTATAACCAAGAAATATCTGTTACGTTTTTTCATTTATATTTTTGGAGTTTACCTATTAAAGCCATATCCGTGTTTTGAAGTGCGACAGAATGATTGACATATTAGTTAGTTGTCAAATCTAATGTCAAAAAAAAAAGTTTGTATCAACAACTACCTACTAATAAATTAAAAATTAATTAAAAAAACATTGTCCAGCTGACGAAATTGTGAATGTAAACCATTCCCAGATCCTCTTTAACATACACAAAAAATTTCACCAGAATCGGTCCGGTCGTTTGAGAGAAGTTCAGTGACATACACACTCGCAGAAGAATTATTTATATAAAGATTTTGTAAGTCTGACACGAAACCAGTAAATTTTTTTGGCCTAAAATGCACTTTTACCTGTTGGTAATAATTTTCTCGCAGTATATCTGTCGTGATCTCGTCCCACCGTCGCCGCAAGGCTTCGAGCAAGGGCTCCAAGGTCCTTCTACCCAGCGAGGCGGACAGGCCTCTGTGTTACACGTCTGGTTTGTAGCCGGTCTGAGACCCGCGTCACACAAACTTTCATCCACTATGTTTAATTCTTCTCTTGACCGGCATGTCACTTGACGTGTTTGAAATCCTTGAACAAAAATATTATTTAGACTTCTTTTAAAGGATAATTTTTGCATTTTTTTTTTAAATATTTAAATTAGAAAATGTAGGGTGATTTAATTTAAGTATTAGTTCATTATTGCTCTAAGGTTAGAATCAAGATTGGAGGAAGAAAATTTTGTTGTCACGTAATTTTGATGACTTATGTATTAAAGGAAAGTATTAATATTACAATATGCTTACCTCCACCACATGTAGCACTGCATTCAGAGAAGGATTCATGAACCCAGTTATATTGCTGGTTGGAAGGAGGAGCTAACGCAGTAGGGACACTATATTCATAGCTGATACCAACGTTGTAGTCTTGTAAAAGGAGCTAAAAGAAGAATTCTTATATGTATTAGAATAGGTTATAATAAAGATCCTGGAATATAGTATACCCAATTGTATTAAATAAATGTTTAATAAGAAAACTTATTTACTGAGAGATATAGCGGTTCGTCCGTGGGACCGAGACATCTCAATTTATCCGGTGCAGCGTAACCTTGTTGACTTCGTTCGTAATGCCATAACGATCCAGCAATAACTAGACTTCTAGGAAAATCTATATGATAATCTCCATTCAGATAGTACACATTGTCTTGTTTCGCTCTCAACGCTGTGAATTAATTATCAAACATTACAATACATTCGTTATATGATAATACTTTATAGTAGTTCTATATTACCTAAATAATTATTAGATTCTCTGACTTCCTCGATGAAAATATTCGTAGCACCTTGAGGTATAAGTAGCATGTCGTTATAGCCTGAAAAAATACGCAAAATAGAAAAGATTGTATCGATAAATGACAGTGCAGAATGTATTAGAATATGGTCAAATAGGTATAGCTCAAGTAAGTATACCTTTTCTAAGGTCATCCGTATCTAGAAGACCGCTGACTGTGTGGCAGTTGGTTCCATTGCCACGACACTGTCGGCATTTGTCTTCCCGCGCGTTCGAACCCAACATCATATCACATCCAACAGGCTGTGTCACATCGAAAGAAAGTTATCATGATTACCTTATTCATTAGTCCACCATTTATATTAATTTAAGCTACGAGTACTTAGGGATAGGCTTGTGAAATGTTTGATGGTAATTAATATTTCAAAATTTTTATCGAGAGTTTTAACATCAAAGTTATCAAATTATAGGGCAATACAGCGTGGAAAGTCCACAGATATAAATATTTTTCTTACCTGGCATACTCCATCAACACAAACGTCGAAGGATTCATCGTTGCAGCGAGTACCGTCAATGACTTGAGCTTTCTGTCGGTAATAGAACCGTTCGCCACGAGGCATGCAGTTCAACTCGCATGGATTTGGGGCCTTAGTGTAGGGCACCCAACTTTGAGAAACAATCGCATTATATACCATAACATTATATAGGACATTATATGAAGAAAAATCACAAGTTTGCTTACTTATACTTTATGCCGCTGCCTCTGAACGCCTGGTTGTCATATTCAGCGCATTGCTCAGCCCTGAAGTCTCCTGCACTCTCTGGACAGTCTTGAGTTTGACACGAGAAGTATTTCGTATCTCCACCAGTACAGAGAGGCTGATTATCTAGACTGAAAGTAATTTATAAATAAAGTATCAATGTATAGGTCATATGTTGGTCTTGTGTTTGCTGTAATATACTAGCTTGTACTTACCCAACTTCAAGACAAATCCTCTTTTGGCTGGCAACTCCTCCACCACATGTTCTTGAACAGGGAGACACTTTACCCCATTCACCCCAAACACCGGTTCCCTCGCCTCCGGGTATTACGTAAGATGCCGGGTGAAACAAGCCTGCATCTTGCCGCCTATGTCTGCTTCTGTGACCATGAATCTGAAAGCCATAATAATTTTGCAATTTACTTAGAATATATATTTCTAAAAACTGCGATTCACCGTTCGGGAGCGATGGACCCGGCACCCGCGCGGTGAATTCATTGAATACTAGGAGATTTTGTGTCGTCGTGTAATAATTTTTAATTACATTGAAAATTATATATTAAAATATATTGCTGACCGATAATCTTTCTTTAATATTTAATTTTCGTATTAAAGATCCACAGTTCTGGTCTGTAAATAGTTTTTATGTTATCACATCTAGGTTGGTAAGCATGAGCGTGCTTATTGTTGGGAAGATAAACATACAGGCGCTGTACCCACGTAGGATGGTGGAACTCTTGATGACAAGTGTTTGCGTCAGTAATAATAATATTTATTTGCCTTACCGCTCATCAAGTACAGTTTGGATCTGTCCTAAATAAATGAGATACTCACCACCACTATGTTAATATGAAAATATGTTCTATAAAATGTAAGTAAAGAAATGTATGGATGTAATTTTTTCCTAATTATAGTTGATAGCCTACAAAATTTACTTGTCAATATCAAAGTCTCTTCTGTCCTGTAATCCGTAATCGTTTTGGGTTCGCACGCAACTAACTCAAGTGTTGCGAAATCGTGAGTTCTCGAGGGACAAATTCGCTGTTAAAGAAATCGTGAACGTTGAGATGGGAACAAAGGATTTGTAATTTTGTCCCAATGTTTCTATTCATGATATATATTAAATATATTATTATTGATTTTTTTGTTTCGAAAATAGTACGACTGTGAAATATACAATGTGTCTAAAATTTAGGCTTAGTACAATCTTTTGTTTAAAACATAAAATAATTCTTAAAATTCATAAGTCTAGATCAATACTAATAGAAAAGATCGCTATTACTGAGAACTAAATTGTATTGAGGCCTATAAATTAATGGTCTCAAGAATAGATATATATGCAATTTACATTAGTATATATTAGTTCTGATGCGTCTTCGTATAGATTGTTGGATTGTAATTTAATGAGTGTTTATTATTAGTTATTGCGTGTCAAAGTCAAGGTTGGCGCGGCCGGTCAGTGATAGATGGATCTAACGGTACCTGGCTTTTGAAAGTAAAATGACTTGCGTTACATATGACATATTTTTTTATCTTTCAAAACTTTTATGGGTAATTAATGTATTACAAATATGTGGGGTATCTCTGTATCTATACTTTGAATGTAACCAATACGTGGTCTTAAGGAATTGTTAATGTTTTTGTTTACTTCCAATTGAACAAAAATAATGAACTATTTTTAGGTTCGTTGCCGTAATATTGAAAGAAACTTCTCGTATTATTAAATAATAAACGTTAAACGCAGTAATATCTTATATGTGACTCACGTTGTGCCTAAAGTGGTGTCTGGAAGTTGACCAGGAGACGTTACTTAGCAAGAAGGCTGCTAATAACAGCGATCTGGAAAAAAAGACAAACAAAATATATAGAAAACAAAAACAATACATATATAAAGATAATAATAATTTTAAACATTACTATCTAATATTCAAATGTCGTATATAAACTGCATCAAATATATTTAATAGTATAAAACGACCTTCACCGAGATACTTATTTGATGAAACATAATTTATATTCAATTTAGTATTTCAATAATCATATTACATATGGGTTGCCTAGTAGATTTTAGTCCAATAAATAAATATATACATATATGTATAATACCCAAAGAGGGTTGATGTCAGGCAGGCGGCCGGTCGTAAAAACTAGCCAAAACTATTCATAACATGTAAGGCAGATCCTGGCTAAAGCTGGAAAATTGCCAGGAAGAAGAAGAAGAAATATAAAATAAATATTTTTACGTCGACGTCAGTTATAGGTACATGTCGGTAGAGTTGAACGCTTTTTATTCCTAACTAGATGAGACGTGATTTGATCAAACGTCAATATTATCGTATCCGGTCATCTGAAAACGTTTAACTTAGATATATAAGTATTGATATCAAATTATGAGACGTAACTTAATTCTTAGCATTTTTTATACAAGCTTGTGACCAGGATTTGTGTGATTTAAAGTTTAGTTCTCTAAACGAAATTGAGTATTGCTTTATAATTAGATATGATTATTACTTATTTTCTTTAAAATCTTTAATTACTTAAACGATAGTAGGATTTTTTTTCCGTCACTGTATTAATTCAACAACCACGCCTGAAACGTTACTTTAGTAAAAAAAAACATGGCGCCAATAAACCATTTATTACTAAAAAAATTGTTTACCAAAAAGAAATCTAAATGTTACAATATTCATTAAAATCTCAATATTTGATATTTTTAAGATGACGATAAAAAAAAATAATGATATTTATGGAAAAGTTTACCTACAATTTATATTATCTCAATTTAAATGTCTTGTAGAAACTTTGTACAGCAATTATTTCGACTTGTATACCTGACACTGTTACCTAATAAGTAATAAGTGACAGCGTCACCGTATGAATGATTAACTATATTTTACACAGGAGTAATTAAAAAATACATCAACATTAACGTGTAATCATAATTATATTAAATAAATGTCAACAAATTTTATATGAGTTTTTTTTTTTGTAAATGTTTTTAAAGCTTTGGATACGAGTCCTTTTGAGCCTGACAATTTTTAAATTATAACAAATGTTGCCATATAATAATATTATTACAGATGATTTAAGCGCATGCCTAAAATAATTACAGAGTCAATTCTTGTAGCTACATATTGTTTAAACAATACAAATCTAATCCAATATTAATGAGTATGATTTATGTCATATGTGAATTGAAATTTAATTATCAAATTATTTTTAAACAATCGATGACGAGATCAAATTGTTCTGGTGACCTAATTATGTATTTCGTTGGTTACAAATTATATATTTAATAATATATAAATCATTCATAATTTGTTTATTATTTTTGTTAAATAATATTTGTATATTTCAATATTCATCTTGAATCTTAAAATCGTATGTATAGATATAGCAAGACACTATAAAAATTAAATTGTAATTAAATGGTTTTGTTTATAGGAACTAATATTTCTAAAAGAAAACCCGTAATACAAACTGGTGATAGTATACCAGAAGCCACAAGTTTTTGTTCACAAATAACAAAACATGAGCAATAAACTGTGTAACTTGGATGGAAGCTGTAAATTCTCGGCATGTGCGAAGAGTTTCCATCAAACATGTAACAATGAGGTGTTCATAAATTTATCAAAGGGACTCCGAATAGCTGTAAATCATATAATAAACAAAGGTCGGAATAGGAAACGCTAATAAAAGTTCATATAGACTCTGCTGGGTTTGTGTTTAACGGTCGTCTTCACAAATATGTATTACATACGAGAAACATGTTTCGCGAACGGATATGCTCGTATGGTTATGACTACATATAAAGTTGTGATTCTTTCACTGTACACAATACTACAAATGTTTGTGACTTACAATTTTTTTTGATAATATAAATTAACTTTAATACTTTTGCATAACATTTGCATTTTATAAAATGTTGTATTTAAGTTAGATAAATAAATTGTACGTGCCAGAAGATAAGGAGCATAACCAAACGAAAGGGACATCTATGGCCATCATCACGTTATTCCATACAAAATACACCTACATTTTTACCCTAATTTTACATCGTCACACTACAAATGTATTGTTGGCAGTTTTCCACTAAAAAGAATTTAAGTAATATCGTATCGACGCTGCTCATTGAATTTGAAATTTGAAACGCGATGTGTGTAGTGTGACGACGGAAACTTGTACTAAACATATTTTTATGGCGTGTTCCCTAAAGAACAACACAGAATTTCTGAATAAATTATAGCCCTCTATCATTTTATTGGTTATTTAAAAAGTATTTCATAGTTTATGTTTGAAAGAGCATAAAACTTTTATTCAAAGAATCTCTTCTAAAATATTATTACAAGTTTTAACTAATATAAAGTTTATTAAAAAAAAACAGAGTACATTAAAAACATATTGAATAGCGTTCATGTAATCAACTTGGTATTGGACGTTACAAATGGCAGTTCCGCAGGATGGTAACACTAAACCGAATGTCACGGGTCCGATTCAACGCGACTGTCAATTAGGCGACTGTTACGGAAAGCGTTGATATATGTACAAAGATATTTTGTTATAAATAAGACAATTATGCCGTGAATTGTGATGTATGTATCCTACATTGAAAGAAAGTTTGAACCTCGTTTGAATGTTAATATTATAATTATTTAGACTTTTTGGTTTCAAATTATATTTCAATATTGACTTTGTAAATACGTTCTTAGATTATATAACGTAATTGAGGTATTTTGATAAAATTAATCTAAATATAAAAAGGCATTTTTTAATTAAAATCAGATTAATACTTTGATTAAAGAAAATATTAATTTGAAATTTCATAACTGACCGTAAATTTTCTAATCGTATGATACTTTCTAAATAAAAGTGTTATAAAGATAATTACTGTGTCTTTATTATTTATTTTCTCATAATCGATAAATAGTTATTTAATACATCGTAAACAAATATATATAAAAAGTTCCCGTGAGGAAGAAATCTGTTCTCTAGACGAGACCAATTTAACGTTGCGCTTCGAACAGCCAATTACAATAATTAGAGGGTGTGAGTTTGCACGGATGAAGTGGATAAACAGAGCTGGGTAAAAGCTTGAGGCTAACAGCTTGAAAAATTAATGAGCACCTTATATAAGCTATAGCATAAATGGTATATGTTGCTAAATACGTAATTATTTACGTGAACATTATTAAAATCCTCTTTATTATTGTTCCTTATACCTTCCTTATATTTCATTGCTTTATTTCATTACCTACATAAAACAAACGATTCAAGGAAATGTTAAATAAAACGTCGAATACATCGCGTAAAAATGGTTTCAGATCCAAAAGAAATACTATAAAATCTATCTTGTTTAAAATATCCAGTGTAGTGTACTAGTTTACTTCATAATATAGAAATAGACGTGAATAAGCCGTGATGAACTGTTCGAAGTACATACATGTGAAAAACGCTTCAACGGCGACGAACTCTGTACGGAATAATGAAAAGTTTAATTCAATAAAACTTATAATTAATTAAAATGCTTTTTAAAAAAATTAAGATTTATTAGCCTGTAAACTATGTGAACGATTTAAATTTTTTGTCACTACAAAATATATATCTTTTTTAATATGTTTTTGTTTTAATTTCTTGATTATCGTCATTATTATACCAATTTATATTTATTATGTGCTATATGTATATAGTAAATAACAAATGCCGGTTTCAGTGGTGATAAGTCAACGAATTTAAAAATATATTTAACGAAATTTGACAATTAATTTTTATTTCTAGATGCTTCCATTAGACTATTCTAAAATAGACTCTGACGGTCTTGTTTGTCTAATTTATGTGTTCAACTGTTTTTAACAGCCGAAGTACATATAAACATAAAATTTATATAGTCAGTCAGTTAGTATGAATCATCTTTTAGGTTTTAAAAGCATTTTTTTATATTTTATATATTTTACTATGAATATATTTATAGAATTAAAACAATATTGAGCTGAAAGATAAAATAAATTAAGATATATAAGAACACTAGCTTTCCGCCCGCAGCTTCGCCGCGTGGAGTTCGGTTATATCGCGTTTCCAAGAGAACCTTTCAAAAGTCTGGGATAAAAACTATCCTATGTTCTTTCTCAAGGTCAACTCTATCTCTGTACCGAATTTCATTAAAATCAGTTCAGTGGTTTAGGCGTGAAAGCGTAGCAGACAGACAGACAGACAGACAGACAGAGTTACTTTCGCATTTATAATATTAGTAGGGATTCATCACTACAAGCAGGAATACAACTGCTTGTAAGCAGTTCTGCTTGGAAGTAGTTCTTCTGCAGCATAGCTTCCTTCTTGCTTTATCAATTAAGTTTTCGTGCTTAGACTCGAATGTGTGAATTAAACATTCTACATTTAATCATAAAATCGTCTCGAAAACTCCTAACGAATGTATTAACTTTGAACTATACAAAAAAGCATAACTAAATAGGTACCACAAACTTCTTTATTTGTTTCTTTGTTTTAAAATAAATGATTCGCATTGAAATAATTAAAAGTATTTGCTGTGGAAGAGCGGAACCTCTAACAGATCTATCAACACAGTATGTGGTTGATTGCAATATAGGATTAAATTAATTAAGCATTTCATATTGCATCTATGAGTATTGAATATTAACTAGAATATCTTGGAAGTTATACAGTCTTAAAAACTATTTGAGTTTTGTAGATAACGCCATTATAACATATTTAATGTATGACAAATAAAAATAATATTTTCTCTTACATTTCGGTTACTTTTCAGCAACCGTGATTTTGACAGACGATATTTTTTTCACAATATTAAGTACGCGTAGTATAATTTAGCGCGCGAAAGTCAGAGCTCATTAAGCAATATTTATTTATTCATAATAATCTATGTATCTTCCTGTTTGGATTTCTATTAAGAAGCTGTTGACGGATTCCATTCCTGTGGATACGAAGTGCTGGAAGTGCTTTAATCGTTGGAGATTGATGATTAATCTAGACGTAGAGCATCACGACCGCCCACGAACCGAGGTTAACGGCTTCCAACACGATCTCCAGGTGTTTAACCCCCAAATTTAAATAAATGCACTATTTAATAAGCTTCGTATAATATATTATAGTTGTTCAGAATATAATTAATTATTAATTTATAGTCATAAGTAAGTTTATAACCAGTTGTTAAATTCTTTCATGTTTTAGAAGTGATGAATGTTCTCTTTTATGTTTTAATATATTAAGTTCGGTAACTGATTTTGGCTTACGAATATACATAATTTTATAAATATATATATAGCTTCGCCCGCGTGGATTTCGGTTATATCGCGTTTCCAAGAAAACCTTTCAAAAGTCTGGGATAAAAACTACCCTATATTCTTTCTCAAGATCAACTCTATCTCTGTACCAAATTTCATTAAAATCAGTTCAGTGGTTTAGGCATGAAAGCGTAACAAACAGAAAGACAGAGTTACTTTCGCATTTATAATATTAGTAGGCATTATAGTCGAAATATTATAAGATGGCAATACGTCAAATTTTTCACCATCTTTAAAGGAATAGTTCAAAGAGGATATGCGGGATCTTTACACTCATAAACAGTTTTAGCAATAATAAAATGTGTGCGTCGAAGCGAAGCCGACTGTACAGAGACGCGCCTTACGTTCATACGTCACGTAGAACGTTGAACTTATGTGTCACATAGAAACTTTTATCATAAAGCTCAATAAGAATAACAATAAAGTTTATTTAAATGGAATTAAAACATTGATTTTCTACCCAGCGTCATATATTATTTTAATTATCTAATTTAAATTGCTTTGAAATTTGGTTATCAATTAAATCCGAGCTACATAGTTCATAACTAACCAAATATTTGATGTATGTATACAAATTAAAATTATTATAAGAAAGCTACCAAATAATAACAAAATAATTTTAATGTATAACAAAGACATTATTAGATTAAATTTATCTGATTGAATGTGGGTGAGGACATGAAAAGAGAAAATATATTTATTTTGAGACAATACAAACAAAAGAGAGAGTGAATAAACGATCAAACGATTTGTCAAAGTCTTAGACAATGCGAGGAATATAGTAAAGATTTGATCATAGAATAGTTCACTCTAAATTAAATTACCCGCGTCTTTTTTGGAAACCTTTTTATATATTTTTTAATCTATTAATACGAAATAAGTGAACTGTACACACGCAGACAGCTGAAATTTTCGTGAATCAATCGAATGGCCTACTTGTGTAGTGTTAAACAATCCAAGAATATATTTATTATCTATCGCACAGATCACGATCTTAATGTTAACAGAATAAAATAAAAATAACTGGCTGGAAATAAAATTAGTTTTTGCACAAAAAAAAAAGAAAAATGTTGAGGTTGTTAAAGGAGGTTGCATATATATTTAATAAAGATGTTTTAATACACTTAAGATGTAGTTTTATTTCTTGTAATATCAATTATATAATTTGATCTGTTTAGTTCCAGAGTTACTATCATTTAGTAGTCCAATTCTAAACTATAAACCCAACGCCTGGAACGCGATCTACATTCAGCCCAACCAATTTGGGTTAAGTAAACTATTGTTAAGTGATGTTTATTTTAGTGCTAGATCTTAATATGTCCTAATTTTTTTTCGTGGGAAGCCATTTGATGGCTAAATGTAATAAACTTTCTGGTATTCCTTATTTAAAACCAGAATAAGCCACTTTTCAAAATATCGTAATATATATATTTTTAAGTTTTACTTCAAATTCTACTGTAATGAGATTAAAAACTCTTATAATAACATCGTATGAACCAATAATAATATAATCTGAACTTTTTCTATAGAATATTTGACGCAAAAAAATTCTTCATAATACCTATATATGTACTGTAAATTTAAAATGAATACTCAAATATAATAACTATACTTTTAAATTTTATTATAAAGAAAATTTGTTTATCTTATAGAAAGTTACATAAACCAATTACTTGTCTTGGTAATTGGCATTTCTTAATGACTTAATAGAAGCAGTATCACTCATTTGTATTCGGTTTCTAAAAAGGAAGCAGTAAAAAAACAAAGTGATTGATACACCAGCTCCTCTCCACTAACTAACCTTTGTTAATCCAACAATACCTTTGTTTACACGCTAATTGATGTCCACGTTTAATTTCCTTTGTCTTTTAATTGTTTCCAGGAGCACCTTAACTGTGATTTAGCTCTAAATGTTTGTACTTTTCTTTATAAATCTTATAGTTACATATATAAATGGTTTTGTTAGCCTAAATAGTGTGTATATATTAATTAATTCCCACGCGTCGTATATGAGAATGCGATCGTTTATAGCAATTGGTTTAAATTACATTTTTGATTTAGTGTCATTTAAAAAAACTATGTCTAATTTTAGCGGCCTAGATAGGTCACGGGTTGAGTCTAAACTCTAGACAATGTAATATAATCAATTAGTATCGCGACGTTTTACTTGACCGATTCGGACAACGAACCCTGGAGTTATAACGATTTTTACGACATTTATAGTTTGTTGAACTTCAGGGGAAGTTTCAGTTTGTGAGACGATGTGATTAAAAACATTTTTATATTAGATTGTACTCAAAATAAAATTAGAAATGAATAATATGCTGATTAGAACGTAATTATGATCTGCCTTTTTTTTATTTTTATGTTAGTTTCGTTTAGACATATTTTTTATGATAATTTATCTTTGATTTCAGTTAAAAATTTTTAGGAAAAAGTCAGAATTGGTCTATAAATAAAAAAAAAACTACTTCTTATTATGGATGACATCCTTTTTATCATACCTAATATATAGCTAGCTATTATTTCAAGTGACAGAATTTTTATATTGCAAAATTTATAAAACGCGTCAAATTCCCGCCAAGGGATAGGATTACCAATTAAAATGCCTTGACGGAGAAACCGGATTCTGACATTTTTTAATAAAAGCAGCAGCTTTATACAGTAGGATACTTAGCATATTTATTCAAAAAAAAAAAATGCATGGATTTCTTTTTATACGCTTTTAGAATACTTTTATGCTAATTGAATTATTTCATTCTAATCTATATAAAAATATATGTTGTGTATTAGTCTAACTTTAACATAAAACGGTTCGAGAAACTCAATGAAAAACAATTAAAAAATCTACAATCTTAAGACTGGTTAAGTGTACCAGGTATTTGAAATAAAATGCAAGATATGAGAACTCATTACTAAACTTGACATCCGAGGCTGAATGGGTTTATGCCGTCAACATAATGCTCCATGCAAGTGGAATTAGCAATTAATTAATACTGGCATTTCTTTATAACCGCCCGTCTAGCTTAAGTGACAGCCGCGACGAAGTATCACCTGATAATATTGATAAGGATAAGCACTTGACGCATAATAACTGTGTTGATATTTATTCTTGGGTCCAAGTTATATTAAATTAAATTCCATTCGATCCCATGATCGAGAAATGAGACTCTCCGACCCACAGTTAAGGAATAAAATGGCTTATCATCCCCTAAACCTCGAACAGGCCGAGCCCGAGTGAAATTCTCAACTGCCAGTTAACGTGTCAAGGTTAGGGTCAGCGAGGCCAACGTGAGAGCCCTAGCACCTGTTTTTTGGGAGCGTACCTGTGGCACGATGCCAGCCTAGTACCAGGCTAGCAGGCATTGCGAGGAGGTTTAAAACGCCCACCTGGCGCATGCGTTCTACCTGTCCTACCTGTCAGCCGTAGCCAGCCTAGCTAGACCCTCGGAGGGTGCATCGTGCCGAACATACCGGGTCCGGGTCAACAAAACAAACGACGGATAGAAGGTCAACGTTTATTGGACAGATTTCCGAGCATGCGCTTCAACTACACCTGTGTAGTGTTTACAGTAACTGTTACATGTTTATGATTGGCACGCGTCTCATTCTACAACTGATAGGTTTCCTTGTTAAAAATTCCGATTGTGAAATGAAATACGAGGAAAAGAAAACATTATTTGCATTTTGTTATTCTAAATAAAAATTTCTCTGTATGTTCTGTTAGTATTTCCTTGAACTTGAAGTTTACGTTCGTATATTTTAGCAATTATCCGGCGATCGTACTAGAAACAGCGCAAAGCAATTAGTCTCGACGCACGAGTTAATATTTACCAACGGCGCGTTTGATCTCGAAATCTTTTGAAGAATGTTTGCTCTACCAATTTTCCCCGAAGTGTATCGGACTTATACGTGCTAACTAAATAAAATTAATACGATGTTCGTATACTCGATGTAAAAAAAATAATTCCCCAATAAGAACATTAATATCAATCTCTTCCATCGTCGTCGGTGGTAAATGACACTTCCTTTACAGAAGCCTTTTAAGTTCGGAAACAAGATTATAGTTTTTTTGAAACATTAGAAATTCTTAAGAAGGGTCTTATGTCCCTTTAATATAAGCAGTCAGCTTGTTGATTTTATATGTAAATCACTTTGTCGCTAGCCTTAAAGGCATACATATTTTACAATATTTTCCTCATATATTTTTTGTATACAATAGTTTTGGCCATATTGAATGTGTGTCAATTGATAATTGTAACAGTGAGACGCGGCCATGAGTGCGGACACCGTGGGCGGCGGAAGGCTCGCGTCCGCTACAACAGCCGTATCGCGATGTATCATTGTTCGATACTCCTTCACTGTTATGATGTTCTGGTACTTTGGAGACCATCGGAAGGGTTGACTTTCACTAACTAATCCTTCTTAATTCGTTATTCTTCTTATTTAAATCATATTCTTCTAATATAAAATTTGATCAGCCTATCTTTATTGGACCTTAAGTTGCCGATTCGATTTAACTCATAAGCTTTTTTGCCCCTGAATTAAGGTCAATAAATCTTGTTATATGATGTTCATAAAAACTTAGTTAGCTAGACATGAGACCTCCCAGGACGACGGATTATATGAGATTTACAATATAATCCAGGGTCCAGATACGTTCAGGCGAAACTTGAACCGTTACTCGGGAACACTAAGCATTATTAATACTCACGCTTATTGCAAGAAATTAGGTCATAACTTATTAATTTAACTTAATCACATTCTTATTTGTGTAAAATTAAAAGCAAAATCAACCGGGAACAAATATGTTAATTGAAAATGTTATAGGTAATTAGTATCACCCTATTGTTATTGTTTGTTTAAATCTAGCTTAGTTAAAAATTATGACAAAATACTTTTTGATTTATTTTTTATTATTTAGCAAAAAGTTTGTTTTGTTTGTTTCAAATGTATGTTTTGTTTATTTACTCAACATAATGGCAAATGAAGTTTAACTTATGAGGTAACAGGGTACATACATGTGTGTGTATAATCGGGAATAGGAATGTGGGAAGGAGACAGACGCAACAACCCCTCTCGCTTTATCTAAGCTCTATTGAGCCAACTTCTAACCCCGATGTGGCTACAACATGTTTGATAATATAACCAATATGAGCATCGCACACGTGAAGTACAAAACAAATATTAGAAAATATCCCTTATTAGCTCCGTATGGGGGATGTGTTAGAAAAAATGAGCGTTTGGCTTAGCAAATTCTAATCTCTACACATACTCGGGAACCAGGATAACAGAAGGGAATAGGAAGTCGACTCATGTATGCCTTCGTATGGAGCCAACACACGGAATGGGCACACACGCATCGTCTCGTACATTCAAGGGGTGGCACATGCACCCTGAACGACACGACACTCACACCAGTGGCGATCCAACCCTGTCTAAGCAGGCGGGAAAGAGATCAAACGACAACTGGACGAACGTTAGAGCGAGTTAGATATGTCGCCCGCTTAACGTCAAGACAGCTCCGAGTGTTCGTATCTTGATGCTGTTCTAAGGGTGGCCTCCGTTTACTGTTCACGAGCTCTGGGTGCCTGGTACTTGTTTTCCATTTTAGGACAAAAGTTGATAAAAAAGGGCGCTCCGGCGGAGGTCGCGGTGTCCGGTCATGGCTTATTTTCTAATAAAACCTCCACATAGAAACATTGAAGGGTGCGTGGACAGTTTGAATGTGTGAGTCTAAGGTTCGTGTATGTAGGCTTAAGTAGCCTTGTGTGAGTTCCTACAGTTTCTTCATTCACAAACAAGGAACATTTTTTTATCCAAAACAAAGCTAATATTAGAAACTGCAATAAAACACATTTCTAAATTTCGTTCCTCTCATGATGTGTAAATAAATAATTGATGGTTATTCTTAATTATATATTGTCGAAAACGTTTGCTTCTATTAATTTTCCCGTTACTCCGTCTCATAAATGTCTGAACATTGTGGACCTTAATCGGGCACACGAGTCATCGGCTCCATTGTGTGTTCAATGGGGACATCTGACAGTCAACCGACCGCGAAATAGCCATTATTTGAACATTACATGTTAAATGAGTCTATTTGAATGCCGATTGTTGCTGGGTGTACATCGATATATCATAATAAGATTTTTGATTATGCTTCCCCTTTATATTTTTCTGATTGCAATATCTTGAATTTTGCTATTAATTTAGAATTCCCCACTCAATTTTTATTAAACTTCGAGAGCATGAACAGGTCACACAAAATTCGGTACCTACTGTCAAAGTCAAAGAGCTGCAGTGTAGAAAAATTTTTCTAATGAAATAATAAATCAAATGATTGATTATTATCAATTCTAACATAAAGTATGTATGTATGTAAAGTGAAATAAAAAGAAAAGTACTTATATGATAAATTATTACAACCGTTTTATATCTCTCATCAAAAATATAATTTATTATTAACATCATACAATCAAAACATTAAAAAATTTCTAAAAATTACTTTACTGAAAAAAACATCTAAATACAGGTGAAACTTATAATTAACTTGTAGTTTTTGCTACTCAGAAGCATCACAGCAAATTACAAGTGAACGTAATAAATGCATTCAAAGCTCTGTTTAAGAAAAACTTTGTTGTTCGAAACTGGCAATGTTTGCAGATAAATGTTCAGGTGCCCTCGCTGTAGACTCGTGAAGTACAATTTAAGTGGAATGCAAATTTAATGTGGCAACAAGTTTATTTAACTGTCAACTTCAAAACTCAAACGCAAATGTTGAACTACATTCAGCCAGCTCAGAAATATAAACACATGTTGGCATTCGAGGATCTCTATAATAATTATTTACATTCTATAAAATCCTATAACACAAAAAAAAATAAACAAACAAAAAATCCTCACACCTCCTTGTACGTTTATGAGATCCATATATCACGTTCAAAAATCCTTATTATAATAATTAATACTATTCACGAAAGTTAATAAGAGGTTAAAAAACATTTCCCTTTCTATGGAATGCCCGGAGAGCGAGTCCCGAAGGAATTTATCGTCCTTTTCATTTGCATCTGTCTCTCTCTAACACGAAGGATCCTGTCTAAACTGGTTATCTCTGATTAATAGATTATTTTCTAAACAAAACTTTCTTAAAGGTTTGTGTTTATTTTAATTAAAAAAGGGTACGAAGCATTCGGTGGATATAATAATTATAGATTTGAAATTAGAACACTTGTGACACAGGATCACTCCTGTGGATTTAAACTGCACTTCCTCATAGTTTATGTTCGCCTGGTACTAGAGGAGTAACAAGTGTTACGTCATCCGACTTATTTTGGAATTATATTTCTAAAGTTAGTTTAGTTAGTTAGTTTACTGATTTTATGGTTGCGATATAATTTATATATGTATGTCAGTTATCCATTTCTTTTATTTTGTTTTACTAGTTCTATCTATTGGACTTTCTTTTAGGAGATCAATTAAAATGTGTCCTAAATCCCATAGAAATTATATACAGTAAGTAACGCAAAACTACTATATAAATAAATCGCTGTTATACAAAACAGATCTCAGTAACCGATAAGTTAACTTCTGATCTAGATAAAATCAGTTAACCAATACAAAATTAGTTCTGATACCAGGTCCGTGTAAGCAGCTGTCATGATGAGGAGATTCATTGGTACGTGGGCGAGGATAGTTGCTAAACAGAACATGTTAAAAATATAAGTAGTTTTACAGTAGTTTTCGCAACTAGGTCAATAAACCGAACTCTGGATAGTGCTGATATAATAAACAATTTGTACGAACATCCAAACAGGTTATGGTTTAAATTTCTAAATATAATTCATAGATGAACTGTAAGAACTTTTTGGCACATGTGTACGTATTGAAATTATATACGTTCAGGTTTAAAATACAAACTCTTTCTTCCGTCAAATAAAAATTGAATTTAATATCATTCATATATAATAAAGGTATTTTTAATAGCTGAATGCGTCTGACCCCGTGCAGGAACGTAATAGGGTCGACCTTATTTTATCGATTATAGTCCATTAACGGTCCACATGACCAAATAGTTCCTATATAAAAGTTAAAAATAATTTCTCCGATACAGTATGTAATATCGTTTTAATATGACAATTTATCGCGACTTATAATTGAAAAACTCTTAAGAGTTTGTTTAATTGGCAGTTTTATTTATTATACGTCTAATGACGGCGCGTCTAGTCAAATATCTTGATTTGTATATATATTAAAAACACATTAGTGTCCAATTTCTCTGAAGCTTAAGTGTTTTTTAATAAAAATAAATGTTATAAGAAAGTCGACCTTATAGAGATAGTGTTTTAGGATTAATTTCGATGAATCGTTTCATAACAGAACCATTCTTTTGATCGACCGATGCAAAAAACGGTTTGAGCCGATTAAAGGGCATAACATTGTTATAGACCTGAGATACGATAGCAAATAAATAATGAGCTATCGATTTTTGTACTTTTTTTAAAAAACCAATAGAGATTATTAATATTATAAAGAGAAAACGTAAAAGAAACGTATAAAAAATATGCTAAAAGAAGAAATATTTATAATTTTTATTTACATTATTATAAAAGAAATATGATGCACACATAATAACTTATCTCCTAAAAGAAATCTCTACCAGAAACCGTTCTCATAGAGGAAACTAGAAAAGAAATGGGTGTAGGTATAACAAGAAAGAAATAAAATAAAAAAAAATAATATAAAGATAACTCTATTAATAGATGAAATTAAATTAATTAAAACTATAGCTTGAAATTATTCACAATTACTACTGTTAAGTTTTTTTTTCATCTATTATTTATCTATAAAAAGTGGACTTTTTAATAATGGTGGACCATTATCTGACAACATTATCGTGTGGATATTTAACTAACTAATTTAATTAGGAAACTTCTAGGAATACCTTTGGTAGATTATTTTAAGGACCCGCCTATTTATTTATTTTTTTCTACGATACGACCATCCACGATGAGTAACCTATTATTATTTAAATACAAAAGAGTTTTTATTAAAATTTTAATCAAAGTATTGCGATGTATACGAAAAGTATTTACATATTTGAAAAAAAAAAACATCTCTGTTATAGAACGGTGATAATATTTGTTCTTTAAGTTGTACATATATCCACATATGTAATTTTTTAAACTTTTACCGTTTTAAAATTTGTAAAAAGTAAATAAATTTAATAAAAATCAATTATAATGATACAAATTATGTGTACCTTAAAGTTTAATACATAGATTATACGCGAAATATCCAGATATAAAACAAAAGACAATAGAAATTAAAAAAAAGGCACCAAAACTCTTCGTAGAATCTTTTAAGTAAGGGATCGTTAAATTGTAATAAAAATGTTGGTAACACCTGGACAGCTGTTAAACACTGACTTACCACGCTTGAATCAAGATCTGTGGAGATTTCGACGACTATTAAAGTATCTTAATACGAATTTAATGTTTGGATCGAATTAGTTCAGAGAAGTCATTCACTTATATAGGACAATACAATGGTATCCTTAATATAAGTTTTCATCGACGCACGACGAACGACGCGTGCGGCGTTTCCTGTTTAAACTTTTTTGATATGTACTACATAAAATTTGATAAGATTTATTAATGAAAAACGGTTGAGATCAGTTTTTTGTAATATGAAATCTTGGTTAAGTTTAAAAATTGCTTTATAGTGGAAATTATTTTTTCTTTAAGATTATCCTCCACTTATTTGTATATAGGTATCCTATTAGTACTTAGTAGATTCATGTTTTAAGTATGATAAATACAATCAAAACATATGTATTTCATTAATATATTCCATACCGATGAAAAATAGTGTTAGAATTAGTTACACCTAAAGTTAATAACTAAGATTTTATTTATTTTATATATTAACTAAAGATAAATTAATAAAAAAAAGTCTACAAAAAAGTCCATATATTATCACGGAAGAAATATCTCCTTTATAATGGTATGTATAATAAAAAACACATTAAATAATAATCGAACCACCCAACGAGGCTAACTTAATATCATATATAACGAAATCACCATAGAATTACATGCAAATCCGTGCAAATCGCCTTATATTAGTTGTAGAGTGTATTACGTAACTTAGCCATGGTGTTCATGGAAGAATGATCGAGTTATGGTAACTTCATAGCCATTCCCATCATTAATAACAGATAGTAACGGTAAAACCCCTAAAGACTTCAAAATTAATATCATACATACATTTCAAACTTCAATAAAATAAAAACGATATTTCATCGTGAGAAATTTGTTTAATATTCATTGATTATCGCTCGTATATATAATAATTATAATTCCCTTACAAAGCAGCAATGAATACGTTATATGAGTTTAAGATTTAAAATCAACACGTTAAAATCACAGACACTTAAGATAGTAAGGGTGAATAGTTTGGAATTGCTTGTGCATTAGTTTCGGTACGCTTTGACGTTTCAGATATTAATCTATTAAAAACCAAAATTACAATAGATTATATTCATATTATATACTGATAACATTGAAGAGACTTTATTTCATTAAATTTGGTACAAATATAACAAAGTCTAGACAGTTTTTTTTACTAAAACACGTGTTTCCCATTAATTTCAAATATGGCTAAATAAAACAATGATGAACAATTACATCATGCGCTGACTCCCGGGTCGGTGATGAAAAAACCGAAGACCTAATTATTATAACACTTGTAATTTAAAAATCTAGGAATAATGGTTAAAACATGTGCTTCACATAAACATCTTAGTCTTAAATTAAACGAAATAAAAACAGGGACTAATCAACAGATTTGTCGGGAACACAATTATTAATTGTTACTACGATTTATTTTAAATAAAGATTGATTAAAAAACCTCGAAATTATTTAATTTTAATATACCTAAAATAATAAATACAAAAGTGTACGAATAATATTAATATTTACGTAATATTTGGATCTCAGAACATAGCGGTCCGAAATCCACTCCTCCAAGGTCGTGTGACAAAAAATTTACATACGTAGAGAAAGGTTATTACATAGAATGAGGTAGACTGAAACTTAAAGCAAGTTGCGTGGTTAAAACGACTCCCAATAATCTTTACTCCGAAAACCACTAACAAAAACTAAGAAGAAGTAATTCTTGAAACAATATATATATACTCTCATTATAATAATTACGTCGTAACTCATCGCAACTGATAGATAGAAATTGTGAAAGTCTTGCAGTTAACAAGAAGAAACTAAATTGAATATTGTTATTTTAAGAAGCAATGGAAATCACACTTAAAGCGTCTTCGTAAAATGTTTTAACTAAATTGTAAGACATAAATTACACAATATGGCGCCGAACGCATCGCATTAGTGGTGAGAAAGAAAATGGCCCGTGATCCGATGCATTACTTCTACGCAACTTATTTACGATGTAATAGGAGATGCATTAGTTTTAGGTTGCTATAAATAATATATGGACACGGAAACGGAAATTATCAAATATATTACCGATTATTAAATATTTTTGTTTTTGATTTCATTCAATGGAACAGTCTCAATATTTAACATGTATATATGTCAATTGTCAGTACCTACATTTAATTTGATTGTAAATAGAATTTACTAGTTTAATACGAATAAATTTTTAGTTTCATGCTTCAAAAACACCCATGTACAGGAATTGCTACGTTAAAAAATTCGCTTTTTTCTCACTATTAATACACATTTTATATGAAGATAATGTAAGTTATTTACGTACAATACATTTGATTCCATGTTTTTCGTCCTAAATAACACATTACAATTTTTGTTTTCTTCTTAATATAACCTTTTTGATTTATTTATTTTTTATCTGTGGTTTATCGGTTTTTTGCAGTCCTTACGTCACTACCTAATGAATTAGTGGTATTAATTCCTTAATATATCAAATTACTAATGGAAGATCAAGATAAGATTTTCCGCTTCGTATAACATCGGGGTGATGTAGGTCGGTAGTCTTAGTACGTGTTTTCATCAATATAACACCTACAGTTGCGTCGTATACCATCCGTAAGTTGGTTTTGAAGCTATTTTGAAGTTATTTTCTTCTACCTGGCAATTTCCCAGCTCTAGCCAGGGTCTGCCTTACTTGTTGTGAATAGTTTTGGCTAATTGTTTTTACGATCAGCCGCCTGCCTGACATCAACCCTCTTTTGGGAATGCATTAATCAGTGAAGTCTAAATAGTCTTAGAAAATAGGTACATATGACTCGGAAAAATCACATTGGTACTTGACAGGATCGAACCCGCGCCCTCGTGCATATGAAGCAGTCCTTTTAACCACTAGGCCACCACTGACTAAAATTTTGATACTATTTTATGTGGAATTATTCCAAAACACACCAATCCAATTCCAATCCGAAACAAAGTAGACGGTATAATGAAATATGTTTAAATCGTAAAATGTGAAATCAATAATATATATGGATATAAAAGTAACATAAATCAATAAATAAAAATCGTAATATTTTAATAGTACCAATCCGTCGTCGTAAAAAGCGCCTACGACTGTCGTTATGACATTGAAGAGAGTTTGAGTGAAATGAAATAAACAATAACATAACTCCTTCTCTTTGAAGATGGGTAAATTAGTCAAACGTGTCTTAATTTTTTTTAATTTTCAGCTCATACTGTTTAAAATCAATATAATCATTAAAAGAACAATTCAAGTAGCAATATAAAAAGTTTATATTGTCAAATGAAAATACGATATTTTTAATTTGTTATTAATTATTTTCATGTTAATTAATTACTTTCATAAAATACACTAATGTAACATAATTATGTTAAGATTTTGAATTCAATAATATTAATTTTTATAGTCATATGTGTATATAACTTTTGAAAACTTTTCACCCCTTTTAGAAAGAATTTCACAAAGGTGGCATTTAAATTTTTTTAACTTTATAAGGAGATGAAGAATATCAAGTTATTTTATACAATATGTATTAAAATTGATTAATTTATTTAAAACATCAAGACTTGAAGATTTTTCAATATATATTGTCATTAACTGTAAAATATAATGACATTTCTTTTGTTCAATTCAGCTTGAAATAATCAATTAATTCTGGTTCAAATTCGGTAATAATTAGATACACTTATATTATATATGTACTTATATAATAATAAATCATTTTCAATATATAAAAATATCAATATGATCATCGCTAAATGAAACAGACTACTTGGAAATTAATTGTGCTCAAACAACTAATGGATTTCGTCTTACAAACACATCTGCTAAATATTTATTTGTCTTGTTTTTTGAGATTTCTAAGTATCATATGTTATTAAACTATAAAAATATATAAACATTTGTACTCTTATAATAAAATTAATAACTAGAACTGATTAAAATGTTTTAAATAAAAATGGTTTTTTAACTAGAGCAACAACTACTCGTAGTTAAAAGGACATAAAATGAATATTATTTTATTCGTACAAATGATTTTTGATTGAATTAAGGTTACGACATAATAACAATGTTCATTTATGTACCTATTTAACATTTTATTGTATGTTTTCTGACTTGTAATTTTTTCCAAATAAAGTTTGTTTTCACTGCAACCTAATTAATATAAAAATGTGTGGTATTCAAATGATATTTTAAGGAATGTATTCATAGAATGGATCATAGGAAGCGGTGAAAGTGTGTTATGAGATAACAGGCTCGTTAATCTTATCCAGAAGATGCTCTATACATTGACAGATACAATTAAGATGTTAGGACGGCGCTCTATGGAAGCGAGGCGATAGCTATGTTTTTTTTTATTTATTATCTGCTATTTGCTAGTTATAGTATCGTTTGAAATATTTTCTATAACAACAGTGTGCTACTAACCTGTATTTTTGCTGTCGTATTTTATTTTATTAAATTTTGATATGATTTCACATATGTACTAGCCGTATTCCTAATACGTAAATATAATTTATTATTTATATAAATAAAATATCTAAAATAAAAGTGGACTAAGTTAATTATTGTTTCAAAATATATTGCCAGTGAGAGTCCCAATTAAATCAACCACTCGGTTCAGAGATTAGCTGGAATAGACAGACGGACGGATAAAAATGGTAAAAAAAAACAGAAACATATGCATTTAGTAGAACAATAGACAATCCATTTTTTTATTTGTATGAAAACGAATTTTGCCATTATGTAACCATCATAGACATTTTTTATTTTACTTCGTATATAAAATATAAAGTTTTGTTTTAAGTATCAGCTTTATACCAGTATAATATTAGGTTACTATAAATGTACGTCGTTGAACACGTTCCCAACATGTGTATCCCATTTACGTGGAACACTGATTCAATGTAAATCACTTCACGATTCTTAATTAACTTTAAGTTTGTCCAGCAGACTATTTTGTATTAAATATTACTTTACTTCTATTTTCTACCAAGGAGGATTTATTATTCAACCTTCTTTGAATGTTCGAGCCTCCAACGACTGCTGCTCTCCCGGTAATGAAATGCGAAAACGTAAACAACAATCCGCGAAGGTTTTCGCTCCCAGTCCCAAAGCTACAGACATTTTATGATAGCCTGGTACAAGTGTTTATATTATTGGGGAGTATTATAAAAAATATTTGTTGCTTCTTCCTTAATCAGGGTGATTCAGTAAAAATTCAGACAAGCAGTTAGTTAACTGCTAAAGTAAGCAATAATTTGTGTTTTAAAGGTAAATCAATTACTGTTATGCTTAGTAGAAGTTTGCATCGTCACACTACATACGGAGAGTTTACCGTTTGTCATTCCCGATTATATCATGAAAAACTGTTAACGCTGAAGATACAAAATTTACAGATAGTCTACTAAGTAACAAGTTACATATTTTTACTATATCGGTTCCCGCGAGCTTATTTATGAGCGCACGGAAAGTTAAAATGTTGCTTAGAATTAATTGCAGCCGAAAATAACTTCCGTATAACACTTCCGCGTTCACTAACTCAGGAAACACAAAGGAATTAAGAATAATATTTGAAATATCTATCTACACTTATAATGTAAACCAAAATGAATGATTTAATTTACAAAATCACTTCTTGTTAGTGTTACATAAATAGTATACACATTTTATTCTCGCCGAATAATAAAGCTTGAAAGCGAAAATAATATGTACGAAATAATAAAAGTGTTTTGATTTCAAATTTTGGATAGACCATAGCTATAAATACTTTGACAATAGAACATCACTCGGTCAACGACTCTGATGACATCCACAATGATATCATAGCACATTAAAACCTCGCTGTTTCAGCTCTAAACCTAGATCAAATTCATTTTATATTCCGTTATGTCTTCCACGCAATGAAAAAGGCAAATCTTTCTATTAATTATAGTATAATATACCCGACATAAGATATAAATTCTTTAAGCACACCAAAGTAATGAAAAAGAGTTATAAATTGTATAAAATATATGTATAAAACAGGCGTTTATTTGTCAATAATGTTTAAAACATACACTCTGTTTTAAGACACTCAACTTATAGAATGTTACTCGAATCATTCTGGAGCACCTGTAGTTCATTTCAAACTGACCACCATACTCATACTATCCCACGATGTGTATTGACCTCTAACAATCGACCACGCCACGTGCTTATCAAGTTTACTGAAGTAATATTCCCTACAATTATAACCCGAATAGACACTAAGTTCGCTAATATAATGTACCGCATACCGGCGGCTTCTGTTTCCTGAAACAATTACACCTTTTAGATCAGTTATTGAACGGTATTTAGGTGAACTTGCCTCCTAGGGCTTTATTTACTGGTTTACGCAACATGTCCGTCTGGCTTTTACTGTTTTGACAGATGCAACATAAATTTTGAAATATTCACATTTGAGTTATAGCTAACTATAAAGATGGAGTAAACACAGAAAAAAATTTACGATTTTCCTCTTCAGACGGTCGTTGCACAATGAGAGCAAAACTGGTGTTGGGTTACGAAAGAATTTGAACACATCTGTACGCTCGTCCGCTAAAAATATAGGGTATTCTTTATTCGTTATTTATTTATTTGGTCCTAAAATATATTTGACATGTGAATGATATACCTGTGCTGGAAGCGAACCGTTTGAAAGCGATCGGTATAGCTACAATATTATTTTAAAGTCAACATCCAATCTAACTTTGTAATTTTTGGTGACGACGGAAATCCATACATGGGCAGAACAATGGGTGCCTTGTTTTGGTTGATCATTCGTCAGTCTGCACAAAGTTTATTATAATATTCAGCCGTTGTCTGTTTTGTTGTCAGTCCGGTTCTGAGGATGTGACTCAAGCGACATCGTCCAATTCACAATAAATTAATTATTATTTGCATTTATACATATGTGTACATACATATATAAATATTATATGATTAAATAATTGACAAAATTTAAAAATCGATTAACTTAATCGATGTTCGTTTACAATGGTAATAATAATTAACAATTAATTAATTAATTTACTTTTTATTCGATACGAAATTCGAACTATTTTTTTTTTTGACAAAAAAAAGTACCATACTAGGAAAACATAAGTAACACGTAGTTCATTTAATCTGCCAGTTTCGAAAAAAGTGATCCTTAATTACAAATAAAACCGCAAATTAACGAGAGTATTATAATGGTTTATAGGCACGTTGTTAATCCTGTAACGAGATCCCGTCGGATCTGTGGTTTTATACTGTTACATAACATAATTAGCTATTTTAAAGTGGTCGGTTCTGGTATGTATAAAGCAAACCACAAAAACGGGACTGATATAACGGACCCTCATACTTTTTATAACTTTGATTGACAACTAATTAATTATGCAAACAAATTGCACAAATTACGATTTTGTCAATGGTGTTTTTTTTTCCTAAATTAAAAGCTACAATATTATTTATAACTAGATAATTCAAGAGTGTGTGTTTGTATATATGGTGGTGTATGTATGCGATGTGTGCATGCATTTATTTGCGCATGTGAGTCCGTGAGGGCGTGCGGTGCTCCAACGCCCGGCAAGTACCAGGCGAACAGAACTCGAACGGAGCTGAAAGATATTTCATTGTGCGATAGAGACAGATATATATTAATCGATTCTGAGCAAGGTTATGTCGGCGAATGGGAAAAGTTGGTGAAAACTTTGTTGTCCAGGCTCTAGTTCCAACTCCCATTGTTTAAAATATTCCGATTATAGGAGGCGGTTTAACTACGTAAAATTTTTATAGCACAAATGTATTTATTAGACTCAATAACCTTCAAATACTATTTTTAATGTAATTTATGGATTATACAGATAATATCTTCTGAATATATATCGGTTCAACAGCCGACATTTCCCAAGGATAAAGCACTTATCAGTTTCAAAGTATTTATTTATGGCCTACGAATAAGAAAACCAAAACATTGTACAGTGTTCAGTGGTCAGTGTTAACATTATTTTAAATTATGTATGTACATGTTGAAGATAAAACCGAGATCTTTTATTATGTCTTTAATTTACAACTAGTTTTAAATCAATCCTGTTCCTCTTTAGAATCGTAACAAAAATAAAGGTTAGCAGCTACAAAATACATAAAAACTGTTCAATCGAAATTATTTATTGCTCTTTATTTTTAATCTTAACAAATCGAGAAACGACTGTCCAAATTCCATAATACAATGTAATTCAAAACTTTAATAAACATGAGGAGAGCAAACGAAAGAATTTTTTTTTTGTAATTATTCTTCCAAATTCAAAATGTCCTTGTAACAGATCTTGTAAATTCTACCAGGACATCATAATACCTGAGGAGTAAATAGGGTCGGCCTCCAAAACGTCTACGGAGCGGGACGCCGTCGTATTCATGTAAATTCGCTATCCGGTTAATATCCCGCACAAAGGTTGTTGGCCTGTTATACTTTTTTTTGCTGAATAAATGACAATGAAAGGAACAAGGCATTAAATAACTGCCTCTGATAATAATAGTAAGTACTATATCGCGTGACTTCACTGCATTTTTAAATTAAATAAAAGTTTATTTATTTAAAACCAACAACTTTAAATACTCGTCCAAGGCACAAGGTCACCATTGCTATGCACTTTTTATTTCTCGCTATATTTGGATATGTTTACTTCTATCTAGTGAGATTTTATTCCACCAGTTGTTAAAGCATCCTATATTTTGATAACAAGATTAATATCAAAATTTGGATAGTGCAGATTAATACGATATGAAGCTATGAAATTATTACTTGAGCACTCAACAACTGCAATAGAGATTTGAAAACGGCCAATTTTCTTTAGGATTTACGTCATAAATGTTATTTGCAGTTACAATAATAGTAGACTTTCTTGGTTTAAGCGCTACATTACTAACAAGTCATGAACGCTGAAGCCGAAGTACTCGCTCTTTCTTAAGGGAGACTATAAACCAGCACCACTGTCGGTTGAACCATCAATTTACAACGAACGAATGAAACAAAAAGAAAACGACGGTTTCCCCAAATTACTGAGAAAAGTCTCAGTTTTAGTTAAGAAAGTACCAGGAGCTCAGACACGGGACGGAGGTTCGACTTCAGTGTCGGACGATGTCGAAGCAGTATGGGAACGCGGAATGGCGAACTCAGGAAGACGCCAACGGCTTGTCATAAAACTTATAGCGGCTCGTCAAAGAACACGCCTGCGACGACGCGCTCTGCGGGTGATTTAGCGAGCTTTGTTAACACTAAACTAGGGTTAACGGAACTCACGTAATAACTTATTTAATATGCATTGTGACATAACATGACATTAAACGAAAAGCAATAAGCAATAAGTTATGATTCACATGTTCATAAAATATAAGTAATATTAGAATATATTTTTGTGTTGTATATATTTAAAACTTTCTCCCGCCGTCAACCCTGGCGCGGTGCATCTATCACCCCCGCAGACTCACACGTGGCGGCCGGCTGTCCTTGGTTCCCATGTCGATGTCGCATGTCCCAGACAATTCGAACGTTATTAAAAACTAATTAAGCTATTAAGTTACGTGTTGCTAGTTCATACTTAGAAAGTTTACACAGCATAATGAAGGAGGTTTTAATATACTGGCAGTAAACATGTTCGATCGTTCGAATTATGAAATTTAAAAAAAACATGACATTGACATTACTCAAATATATAGTACGATTTTTCTTAATACAGATTAAATATTTATTTTAGCTCTCTGCAAAACTTTACTTTTAAAAATATAAAGTCTCACAGTGTTAATGAAACACCAAAGAGAAATGCTAATGAACGAACCAACTTTCGCGGTAATAAATCAAAGAATAATTTGCGTTTATAATAAAAACGTCTTAAAATATGTTTAGGCTATATTATAGGTATTGTACAAATATGTAGAATAACAACATTTAAATATATAATGAAAAAAATTACATAAACTTTTTAGTAGTTTCTTTTCGAGCAGCAATTAAATCTACCTTTTTTCTGTCACTAATTTTTTATTCCATAAAACCTACTTTTTATGCATGTCACAAATTTTTTATTCGAATTATAGAAACCGCTTCACTATTTTGACATATTAAATTTATTAAAACCCACACCAAAGCGAGGAATCCTTCGAGTATACTTTTATGGAACTCTATGAAGTAATTTTTAAATCGGTCTATTCAATACTAAAAATCGTAAAATGTCATTGACCTCCCAAATATCGTGTTTAAGGAACGAATTGATATATTAACAGACATGTCTGTGTGTAAATCCCACTCAAATCAACACCCCGCTCGCCCACTGACTTTCCCTAAGGAACTTCATTGACCAAAACTTAACCGTACTGTACACGCCTCAATATTTGACCAGTCGAAATATATACACAGGAATTCAATACCAATAACTAATAATAATAAAGGCGAGAATACTTTGAAATTATTTTTATTTTATGGATGTTTCAAACGTTATTTAATATCAATGGGTATCATTTTCATCTTTTCAAGTTATATTTCTTTGAATGCAGTACCATTATGATTTTAATTAATATAAAATTTGTACTTTTTTGTCACTTCTTCTAGAACCTATCCTCTTGGTTGTCGTCAAATTAATATCTTTATAAAATACTTTTATATATATTTCATTCACAAACTTTAAGATCTGCTTTATACCAATCAACTAATCTCGTTTTTGATTTTTTTGACTTTATCAAGAAATATACTTCAATATACAAAAAATATATATAATTTTCTCATAGTTATAAACTAAAAAATATATCGATAATATTCATTTCATCAACCTGTATAATATAAGCAAGAAAGCAATCACATCGCGTACATTATAATTATGGTCAGCGATCAACGTCATAACAGCATTATAATGACATAATCTAGAACGACAAACAGACTAGTATGAATATCGCGACTTTTAATGCATTTTAATAGCGTCATTTGCATAACATACTATTAAAGATTATATTCAAAAATATATATAAAAGAAATCATTTCAGTTTCTTTTTTAATTAGTTTTTTTAGTGATACCGAGAATTGTAAAGGAAGCTACTTGATACTTAACAAATTCTCCAACATCGTTTACAAGTGATGAAGAACATCCTAAAACATTTATAAACAGAATTCAAAGAACTTTCACTAATATACAGCTATTTTAAATGTATGTTTGTATCTATATTATTTGGTTCATATATTATATTTAAAATATACTAAACCAATTAGTTTTATATTAAAATTCTGATAAGCAAAGCCGAGTTGCGAAACTAGTATGTAAGATCTTCAGCCATAATAAAACAAGGTCTATATTTAGACTGGTTATACCTAGACGGAACGACTTGGCTAGTTTGTCTAAAGTCTAGACCTAGGTCTTATTATGTACTTGCAAGTACTAGGATAGCATAGACGCTAAGAGCTTCTTGAGCACTAAGTCCGTTTTCAGGCAATCGATTATTCTCAGTCTAGGTCTCATTTGTTAAACGTATTCCTTTAAGCGCTAGTTAAGAAACGATTACTGTTTGATCTGGCTAAATTTTCTGTACTAACCAATTACTGTACTTTAATATTGTGTTCGTTAGACATGTTTTATTTTAGTCTAGATTACACAAGAACCGTAAAATACAGTTCAAAACCCATTGTTTGATGCTTTGACCTATATAGGTTTAATGGGGGCTCTCAAAATGTTTGAAATACTAAGAATAGAGCCATAAACGTTACTCCTTTGAAAAATTAAGAATAATTTAACTAACTAATTTGTAAACTTTCACATACTAAATAGCCTTTTGTATGAGATTACGCAATGTACAAGTTAAAACGTTTCAATGTATTACTTAATGTCAATAATACTTAAGAAAGTAAAGTAAAAGAATGTCCAAGGAACTACTTTAAGCATATGACCGATATTACTTAAATGAAAAACAAAAAAGTATCGGCGAATCCGAAAACGCTATTTCAAAGAAATCGCGTGCGCAAAATCCTAACGCTACCTACTGTTTCCAAAAATACAACTTGAATAATACATTCAAACGATTAGATCCCCTATCACAATGGAATAGCGGTTAGATTTATCTGAAATATTTCTTCATCCCTTATCTAAATCTGCGATTTAATTATACGCAGCAGTGGCCACAAAACCGGCGATAAATATATGTATGAGCGGTTGAGAATTTCACTCTGTGTGTCGGGACGGCGGGCTAAAAGGAACAATAGGCTTAGTTTTAATCTGGGCTCGTTTTTTTTCTTCCAAGATCCAGTTCGTGTGCGGCTTCCCGCCTGTCTTTCACTCCAGACTCCGCTGACTGACGTGAAATCCAATTTGCGTAGTTTTTATCGTCACCGAATGCAAATTATTTGGATATATACGTAAATTTATATACATACATATATATAAAAGCTGATGGTTTGTCTGTAAAATATGTTTAATAAAGCTTTAGACTGAGAATCAAATTATATATACGTAAAAAATATATGCATCTTTAACTTTATTAAAGAAAGAAGTCGCGTTTAATAGCTAGTCAATAGAATATTTCTTCATTATAAAACAAATTACGATGTAGCACACTCGCTGACCTTATAAGAGATTCAGTTTATAGATAACCAGACCCTTTTATATTAAAGGTGCATTATGAACTGATTACGAGTAATCCCAGCGTCAGGTAATAAAGATGGTAATACAGAAAATTACCCACGGAACGTAATTAAAGGCGATAAAGGTTGTTGACACTTTGTGATGATAATAATTTTCATACATAGTACAGGATATATTTAGATGATTTATCTTAAAATAATTACATAAAGAAACTAAAACGTAAATATATTGAAATTAAACTAATATTTTCGGATGTACTATTCATTTTTTAACTATTTTAAACTTTAAAAAGCGGTTAGTAGATAAACAAATATTCGTTTTATTTAAATGAATACTCGAGGGGCTTAGGTATTATTATGTAAATTTATTTATTGTAGATTAATAGATCTAATAAATAGAACATCTTTTTTTAAGTTTAGAGCTTTGTGAGCTTTTGTATATGTATTCAAATATATAATTGCAATATTAAAAAAGTAGGCATCGGCGAAAATATATATTTTAGAATCAAATTGGTGATTTTTTTTCCGAAATGACAATAAGTACTAAGTGTAAGATTGTAAATGTATAATTTATATCACCAATTATTGGTCCAATAGTACAGAAACAATGTCTAAGAAGATTTGTGTCTATACATATAGAAAAGAATATTATTTACTCATGTAATAGAAAAATAATTAAAGTTAAAAGTTGTCAATAAAAAAAAAATCATATAATCTTTTAATGATATATAATAATAAAAAAATGTTTGATAAGTTATATATATATTTATAAAAAATTATTTTCATTGCTATTAAATTGACAAATACTATAGTTTCTGGAGATTATTCTGAATTATTATAACGCCTGATGCTATTTTATAGCTATTACAGATTTCATAATCTTAAACAATTAAAAAATAAGCTTTGAAATAAATATCTCTTCTTTTTGTAGTCTAAATTGTTAAAAAGATATAGTATGAAACTATTTTTGTTGAAAAATTTTGTGATCTATATATATTTTGTTGAAAAATTTTTCAAAAACTTTATACTTATAAATAATTTTAGGAAAAAACTTTTCTTAAAAAACGATAAAAAAAACTATCCAAACTTTATTAGTTTATGTAAAAAATAATTTTTAATATTAATTCAAATATTTATACAATTTATACTTATTTGATTTTTTTAAATAAGTAAAATATCTAATAAGAATAATTATTTTAAAAACCGATATTAAAAAAATACATATAAAAAATATAATGAAAACCTAATCTACGAATAATCACAAAAACAAAATTATAATTTACAAAAAAAAACTCACCTTAAAGTTGACATCCCCATCATTAGCGCATGCCCGAAAAAAAATACAAAGAAATCTCCAAACACACAAAAACACACTAGTATACCACACAGCTTTATTTATTAAAGTCTAAATTTTATCTTTTTGAATCTCCCGCACTATTTCCCAAGCGGCGTACCCGCGCGACCGCGGCGGCTTCTAGAGGACTGTCAAGTAGCTGCGCCCGCGCAGGTCCACGTGAAGCACCCCCCACCACTGACTCATTCATGAAAACCCATTCAGCAGAGAAGCTTTATGAAACCAATGAATTAACTTAAAGTTAAAACACTTAATTTTATTATAAATGTATGTAGAGATTGATTTAAGATCTATCCAAACTTTATGTTAAATATCTCTTGAAATACAAATTAAATAGATTAAAATTTAATTATAACATACTAATGTTAATTAAACATTTTCCATATACTTCTAGTATAAAAAAAAATATGAATTTCATTCAATAATTATAATAATTTTGGGCAAAATTTCGCAATTCGCCTATGTTATCTAGGATCGTGAGTATGGAAGCAGCGTTTTGCGCAACGGGAAGCTATGCGAGTGGGTGTATCTACATCCGTCAGTTAACGTCCATTGCTTACGATGTTTGAGTTTTATATAAAAAAACTATATATTTATCTAATTATGGGACATATTTTAACAGTATTCCAAATACATATATATTCAAACGGTAAAATTTCTAAAGAAATTCTTACGTTTCTTTTAGTCCATTTTTTAACAGCTTCATTTTGATTCCATTCTTATATATCTCGTTTTGAATTGTAATTATTCCATTCAGTTTTAGATTTATCTGTCTTTTTGTTCATCCTATAGCTGGTTGGAGTCTGATCTAAAATCTCATATTAGCGAGAATTCACTTGTGACCAGCGACTTACAATTTCACTTTAATGAACTCAGTTTACGATGTAGTTTTAATGTTAAAGCATAACTTAGAACTGAGAAACTGCTCAACAAATGTAAATTTTTAAACGAAATAATATAAGTAAGTTGTCAGTTATAAGCTCGTGGAGTAAAATTTTCATGCATAATTACCAAATTTTTAAAAAAAGTTAGAGAATGTTAAAAGATTCTGATTTAATGAACAATGTTATAAAAAAGTTTCATATTTATGTATGTAAAAAAAAATTACTGTAAAATATAGTGCACAATTTTTGTTCTTTGCACCTTATTGTTATTATTTATTTGATATACAATGGTGAAGGAATTTGTTAATTGGAGCGTAAAAAAATCTTAGAGGATGTTGTTGGACATAACCGAAGAATAAAACATGTAATGCTCAATAAAAACTCTTTAGATGTCACTTGTCAACAAAACAGTAACTCTATCATCAGTTTATAAAAACTAAACATCTTCTGTCAGTCATCCATTTTTACTTCGTCTTTACTAAATTTTGAGTGTATAGTCAACAAAATGTGTGAAAATTTAAGCCAGGATCGCATAAGATGTGAGGCGTGTCGGACAATTAACCTTGCTAAAAATGTCAACCAACCGAAGCCAGATATGCAAATATATGAGAAGTGCAGTCCGACGCAAAAAATATGTTCTCGCGTCCCTGGTAACTCTTAGCTTTTACTACACTCCTAGTACCGGTGAGCTGTTCGTAGTGATGAAAATAACAGAAACGAAACAATGTTGAAACTTTGTTGTTTACAATTTTTTTATTACCTCTCTTTTTGTAGAGCCTTACTTATGTAGAGACGTGATCATCGCCCAACTTTAATTTTCAACCGTACGGAAAAAATATTAATCTACTCTTAATATTTAATCATTTATGAACAATAAATTAATTATTTTTCAAAAATCAAGATGTAGGTATCTAAGAATCTGGTTGAATTTTTGTTGAGTCATTAAAGTTTTGTTGAGACTTTAAAGTAAACCAAAACTTAAGGAAGGTACAAACTACAAAGTTAGTTCGATATAGCCATCTCTTTCGTCAAGAACATCTGATTGAGTAACATTGTAACTTACATCCGAATTAAGGACAGCTCCTTGAGCTTCTGCTTTCCTAGTGTTTATTACAAGTTATGTAATCTGGCTGCCTTCTAAGATTCGTTCAGCGATCGCTTTGTCATGCATGTTGTTTGAGAAAAATAGACAGACATTCTGTATTTTTACTGATTTATTTATTCTTTAATCTTCCATCAGATAAACTAATATTAAAATAAATATGTACACTAGTAAAAAAATTATTGCAGAACTTCCCATACACCCAACTTGCATCAAAGTTTGCAGCAAAGAGGAGTATAAATTAAGGAAAAGTGGTAAAAAACTAGCTTTACCAGTAAAAACAGTACCTTGTCCTCACGGTAAATTGATGTACGCAGTTAAAGTAAGTATATGCCTGATTCAAATACTACAAATGTGTAAACTAAATAGAACAAGTAAACTATATATTACACGCGACATCTTTTCATAGCAACATGAAATAATGTAACGTAAACCTCCTAAGCACTTCGTAGCTATTAGTAGCAGTGGAAGTAAAGCAAGCCGTGATAATAAACTTCCCCCGTAGGCTGGTATCCTGGTAGGTGCCGTTTACTTCACGTATTCGCAAGGAGTGTGGGGCGACCAACGAGACGTCACGGAGTGCATTCGGCGTTGGCAGGAATATATTCGCAGTATCAACACTAGACGCCCACCTGTGTTCGACCAGTGCGGAAACGTTATCGTGAGTTAAAAACAAAACGAAACTTTCACCAGTATGCATTAGAGGTCAATTTACATCGCTTTCACGGGTCACCTTTACTCTTCTGGCGCTGTTTGTTGCGATAACAATATACTCGCTACAAACTCATGAAGTCCTAGTCCTCCTAGTTACGTCATCAGTTGTTACCGCGAATAGGTGCCACGGTAACCGTAACTATGGAAACGTTAATGTTTCAAACGTTCTGCTGTTTCAACTCCCATAAACTGAACGGCCGAAAAAAAAAACAAATTTCTTAATTAACTTTAAATTATTGTTTTAGTAGATATTTTATTTGTTTCTTTTTTAGTCATTTGAATTTCTTACTTTTATTTATAAACTCTATCCGTCTAAAAATACTCTTATTTACATCCCCCTAACCATTCAATTCAATATATGTAATATGAAATTGGTATAAATAATAATTTACAAAAATGCCTCGCCATCTTAACATTCTTTCGATACAACAGACGCAACAAGAATTCTACATAACTCATGATGTCCTAATACTCGTAGACCGTTTCAGTCCAATATTGAGATACGCTAGAGCAAGTCAACGTCAAACGATAAACGTCCATTCCCAACCATAGGCCAGCGGCCGAATGACTTTTAATCTATGTTCCTGATTTGTAAACACCTGAGCGTTCATGTGTTCCTAGTACTCGATACCTTCTGACAAGCAATGTTAAAAACTCGTCGCCCGTAGCAACGTTTCGGGCGAGGTCCCATCGCTGTCGGTAGCTTTCCGCAGACTGGTAACTGATGCATATAAAACCACAGTTCTCAGTCACTTTACTGTTTAAACCACGTCGTTTCTGGGCGCCGGGTTGTAGCGTGCCGAATAGAACAGATGATATTCCGTTTTCTCTTTATAGTTTTCACAACATCTTGGAGCTATGCGGTCCTGGTAACTTCACGTTAGCTGCATACGAGGGACGTCATTCCGCACATTGTATTCATTCATTCCATACCATAGCACAGAAGCTATTTGGAAACATTAAAAAAAATTGTGTGCGGAGTGTAAACTCTACATTACAGATAATATAATTAATTATTTAATAAAGCAAAATAATGTTATAATTATCTGAAATCCTATATATACTTTGCCTTGACTGAATATAACGTTGTGTATTACAAAAAGGGACACGGTCACGTCGCCATCACTGGTTTGGACAAAATCATACCCTTGCGCAGGAAGTGGCCTCCTTGACGTTGATAACTCCCTAGTATAATTGGGTCATATCATTGACAATGTTCATAATTTAAAAAAAATGATAACAAATTTTTTAAATAAATTATTTCATAGTACCTAGTATTTTTTATAGTATGTAGTTTTTAATTGAAAAACATTATTTTCAGAAAAAAGAATCATCTGAGAGTATTATAGCTCCAATGTACTTAATATACAAGAGAATAGTTACCACCTGCTTTGAAGGTAACAAACAATAATTATTTATTTATTATTTAAGTAAGTATGTATGTACAAACTTAGTTTATTTTATAAATTAGCATAAAAAAATATAATTATTTACAGGTATCGTTAAATTCCCTACGATATTGAAATGCGCTTACATTGATTACATCAAGGCCCTCGAAAGAAGGCAGGCAGAGTTAGAACAGGAAAGAAAAATAAGAAAGAGATCAATTTAAAATTATGATTGGGTTGTTCCAATCAGATAGTAAGGAAATTTAGAACTCTATTTATTGCAAAATAGTTGACAAGTATACATTAACAGATTTATTTTTTTATAACAAAAATGATATATTATAAAATTATTAAAATCTTTGTGGTCTCCTTCTTTCCGCGTCGTGGACGTCGAAGAACGTGTTGTCCTCGGCAGCGCCGCCCGCCAACATGTACTCCAAGTGGCGAATGTAACAAATTGCTATTCTAAAATGATATTATAATTGATAGAACTTACATATTAACAAAAATTCTTTCTATTTAAAAAGAAAAATGAGATAAGCGAAATATTTTAATGTCATTAAATGATCAATATGACGAATAAATGGATCTCATTTTGAAAAAGTAATGCTAATAATGTAACGAGAGAATTTGATGAAGTTAACTGTTATTCAAATTAAAATAATATATAGCATTCAAAATGTTATTTTGTTTCCAAATTGAGTATATATGTAAGAATTTAATAATGAGTTAGTTACCGGAGACATTCAATCTTGGAATACTTTTTCTTGGAGGGCTTCGTTATTGGTAATTTGGATCTCAGCAAGTCGAAAGCTCTATTCATATCCTTCATACGAGTTCTTTCTCTGTCACACGCCGATTTTTTGTATTCTACAAAATACTTCTATATTATATAATTATATACAAAGTATTTTTATCACAGTTTTTTTTTCTTATCTTTTTTAATTGTATCATTTCCGTCTCAAATTAAACATTTTGGTACTGAAATAGCTGTTCATTCATAATAAAAATTATTCTACTCCCACACATGGGTAATACAAGAAACCGGAACTAAAAATATCACTTAATTTAGTAACGAGTAAATTTTTTTCTTGTTTTTTGCCGAGTTCCGTCAACTATTTATTACATACAAAACTGTTTCTAATAGGTAATTTCGTCTTCATTTGTGTAGAATATCACATATTAACCATAATATAAAAGTAATCTTTACAATGTACCTTTCTCCAACTGTATCGCTCTCTCCTTCCAATTCAACAAGTGGTCCTGATCATCTGAAAACTTGCCAGTATCTTGAGATTCTTGCGAGTACTCCAAAGGTGACTTTGAGCTGGTGGCATCATGTGATAACAGGTCCCTGTAGTCTTCGTGATCATAGTACCTTGAACCTTGAATATTTATACAAATTTTTCAAACACTCCAACGAATTTAATAAGGATGTTTTATAAATAGAACAATAAAATTTATTTGAAAATTAATGGACGGAAAACAATAGACAAATTCGCCGATAATAGTTTTATCTTTGACCTCGCTAGTGACGAAAAATTTTCAATTTTGGTAAACCACTGCGATAAGTACTTAAGTATCTGAATTGCTAAATTATTACTGTTGATAGATCAAATAAAATATTAGTTTTTGCATTATGTTTCAAAAAAAATGTATTTACAAAACATAATATCTTCGACATTTTGGCTAATTACATGTCAAGTACGTACCTACTTGTGAGAAAATTTACAAAACATGAAAAATTTATTAGATTCTAAATAAATAATTTGCGTCCCTACCTTCATGGGGTTGCTCGATCTCTTGAGGTCTGTAGTACGTTATTCTTCTAGGTTCATAATCTTCTAACACGTAAGACCGATGGTGTGATGTAGTTTTATCGTATTTCTTATGGGAAAACAGAGATTCCTCCTTCTGCCTGTCATCCTGTCGTCCTATTTCTAATATAACACGATCTTCTATTTCCCTTTTATCTTCAACATCTGTTTCTTTTATCACCGTGTAAGTACTTATCAGAGGTAGAGGAGATTCTTCTTGGAAACTTTCAGCGTACATTTCAATTGAGAACTTATATCTTTTTTGCGTGGAAAGGATTGTTTTAAGGTTATTAATTGTTATGAAACACTATTTCGTCCAAAAAGTATATAAAATAAATGTTAAATATCGTGCTGAGGCTACCTGTGTTAGTTAGTAACTGTGTCAGCTACCCGCGTAGTCTATTGTGATGCATATTCGATCAAAGTTTGTATTGTGTACACAAGTGCTTAGTCGTTTGTCTTGTTTCGTATTGTTGGATTTGTTTTATGTTTAATAAGAATATATTATGTATACTTTTTTATCAGAATGTGAGCCTTAGAACTGTATCGGAAGAAATATCTTGGGTGTAGTAGTTACAATTAGATTTCACGTAGTTATTCTCAACCACTCTATCGTCTTTGCATCTTTCTTACCAGAAGTTTCCATCGTTACATTGCTAAGGGATCGTTTCTCGTTAAGGAGTTAATAACCTACATTAATAATATACTTAGGTACTTACTATTTAAATATCCGAGTGCCAAACTGATGTATATAACGATGCAAACTCAGGGTAAGCGTAAAGCTTCGTGAAACTTTTTTTTCCGTTTTCATAGATTTGCCGTTATAGAATAAAATATGTTCATTATAACATTTATCATATAATATGATTATCTATAGAACAATATAATATTTTGAACATTGTTAAAAAATTATGATTCTAGTTGTCTATTTCTTATTTTATAAATGAGAAATATGAATCTTTACTGTAGAAAAGTAATTAACAAACTTTTGGAACTATACTCTCTTCAAAACTTCTAATATAATTCACATTGAAATATTATACTGTGTGAATGAATATATGTATTATTAATTACTATAAATTATTAATTCCATGATTTTCCATATCAATACGCCACTTTATTACCACATTATATACAGTATAATATATTCTTTTAAATAATTAACAGAAGTGATAAACAAGACTACTAAACCAAAATATTGATATATTCATTCATTATACACTTAAATGTTAAACTATTAATAAATGAAACAGAATTAAATTAAAAAAATGCGATTTATTAGCGAAAATAAATAAATTTTGCTTTAAGCACAGCCGTTACAAGGCCGGGTGAATGTTAAAGAGAGAACAGGAACATTACAATATATCCATTATGTTAGAGGTTACATATTAAACTATTTATTTAATAGATAAATAGACTATTGAAAATTAAATTGGGTAAAACATATAAAATACATGTAGGTATTTTAGAATATTAAAATTGTTACAATGATAGGACAATCTGAACATTAATGTAAAAAAATTAAAATGAAGAGAGCAAAATATTTTAAAAACATCCTTTTTTTGAGATGATCATGTGAATTTCTGGAGTTGTTAAAGCAATTACATCTACAGAAGAGTAATCTTATAATTTAAATATACAAATATTTGTATGTTAAATGATAAATATAATAAATTATGAAAAACGAAAAAACTTTCAGGTTGTCATAAAAACTGGCAATACACTAAATTCAATCAACACCATATTTGACATAAATATTTTAACTCAAAACATTTTTACCTTTAACATAGATCAACGTACCGGATATATACATAATATGAAAATAATTAATCCTGCATTTATTCTTATACTAGCTTTCCGCCAGGAGCTTCGCCGCGTGGAGTTCGGTTATATCGCGTTTCCAAGAGAACCTTTCAAAAGTCTGGGTTAAAAACTATCCTATGTTCTTTCTCAAGGTCAACTCTATCTCTGTACCGAATTTCATTAAAATCAGTTCAGTGGTTTAGGCGTGAAAGCGTAGCAGACAGACAGACAGACAGACAGACAGACAGAGTTACTTTCGCATTTATAATATTAGTAGGGATAACACATACATTCATATTTATATATATATTGTGATAAGTCAAAGTGCTAGAAGTTGAGTTTCCTGATAGCGAAGAACTCCTTCATGACGTCATCCGTGACCTTGACCCTCCTCTGCTGGTAGTCCGTGATGATGGGCGTTATGGTATCGATGGCTATCTTCTTTAATTCACCGGTCAACATCTCACCGGATTCATACTGCTTCTTTATCTGAAACATCAGAAGAAATAATGTATGTAACCGCCAAAAAAAAGTTAAATTTATGACATTATTGTTAAAGGAGGTTTTATTCCGGAAAATCCATTAATAATGCCGCGTCTTCTATCTCATATTAATTTATGATTATACATACAGATTGCAATAATTTTTTAAAATCTTAAGTTTATTAGAGTAACAAGACAACAAAGAATTGTAAGAAAATAACTTTACATCCCTTCTAATATTATAAATGCGAAAGTAACTCTGTCTGTCTGTCTGTTGCGCTTTCACGCCTAAAACACTTAACTGATTTTAATAAAATTTGTTACAGAGATAGAGTTGACCTTGAGAAAGAACATAGTATAGTTTTTATCCCAAACTTTTGACAGGTTCTCTTGGAAACGCGATGTAACCGAACTCCACGCGGGTGAAGCTGCGGGCGGAAAGCTAGTTTAATATATGTATATATAGTTACCTCAGCGAGTCTGTCATCATCTTCTAGGAAGAACGTGAGGTATTTGTATGAGATGTCAACGTCAGTGTTCCCGCCCTTTTCTCTGTGCTCCTCTACTGTCGCGCGCCCGCCGGAGAACGCATACTTGTTGATCTGTAAAGGTTTTATTTTAATTTAAAGCAAGCGAATACATACATATTATACATTTTTAAATATACTAGATTTTTTTGCCACGTTTTTAGCGAAATTCAATTAACAAAATCCAGATTTTATCAATTACAATACCATAGACATAATTTTTATTTTTATTAATTATATTTTTCACAATATGAACATTTTATCAAAAATTATTTGTCCATAACTCAACAATAGTCTAGATTCTAGAACTTTCTATTTCTCTTAGTATAGCCGGCTGTTTTCTCTGCTCATTAGGATAATTTACCTTATTCTTAATCTGCTTCGGAGTATCATTAAGGAAGATAGATGCGTTTGGATCACTCGCGGACATCTTGTGTTGAGCTCCCTGTAAGGCTGGTAGGAACGTGGCATGTAGGAGCGCTGGTTTTGGTAGACGAAGACGCGGAGCTACGTCACGGGTCAGACGGAAGTATGGGTCTTGATCGATGGCGCAAGGAACTAGACAAGGTACCTGGGAATTATAAAGGTCAGATACACTAGAGAACAAATACATTTGTTAAACATATTATTTTAGGGACCCTCCATAAAGTATGTCACATGCTTTTTAGAATTTTCAATCCCCTCCCCCTCATCCTTGTAACAGGTTGTCCAATTTTATACCCCCCCTTCCTCAATGTGACGTCACACATTTTTTATAATTAGGTATGTATTTAATCGAGAGAAGACAGCTATTTCATTTTTTATTTAATAAAAATCTAATAAAATAAACATGAAGTCCAACTTTTCATAAAACTCAAACATTTCCAAATTCATATCATCATATATACATATATGCAGATATCAGGTTGCCTTAGTTTCAATGGATTTTATATATTGCTTAAACGGAGCAACAGAGCAATAAAACACTTAAACTGGCTATCGAAATTTCAAATGAAGCATTCAAGTTTTTTATATGTAATAAAACATAATTGTTTATTAATTAGACATATAAAACTCACCACTTTATTATCAAAAATGAATGGGAATGTAGTGGAGAAGGCAGGTGCCGCCTCTATAGATGGGAAGGTAATTTTCCCAATAACATCTGAATCACCAAACCCAAAGATTCCCTTCACTTGATTGAACGTCACACACCTTTGTATCCGCAGCATATTTTGGTAGAATGCTGGACATTGACTGAAAGCATACATTCAATTACATATAAATTCAAAATTATAAGAAATTACAACTAGTATATTTATGTAAAACCTCCTTTCAATCAGCCTACTTAAACAATATTAGAATAAATAAATTATACATAATTGTTTAGTTGCCAAACAATATTTTATACATTAAAAGCTAATTTATTAATAATAATATTTACACACCCAATAAAATCTAGATCATTGAATATAAATGTATTTGATGGATCAAATCCCACTGCAATGATATCCTTGGCGTTGCTGTAAGCCATCTGTCTTGCATCTTCTACCTTTATATCCCTCCACATAACCTTCTCGTCATCAGTAAGTTGTATTATCAGCGGAACATCAAACACTTCTTGCAACCACCTACATAAAAATAATATATATTCATATTATCATAAAAAAAAATATACTTTGATGAATTCAAAAGAATAATTTGTAGCTAAACATATTATTCTAATAATGAAATCTAACATTTTTGCAAATATTTATTGGAATTAGACAAATATTTTTTGGTTTACTACTACAAAGATTCCCGACTTTACATCTCATCTAACCATGTGTTCAAACTTGCTGCAAAGGAACCGAAACATCTTGAGTATGTTCTTAAAAATAATTATAGAAATAGTAAATCTATAATATATTACTTTTATTTCATAATATTCAAATATGAACAAATGCTTCTTTTATCAATGAAATAAATTATTTACCAAAGAGAACTAAACAGTACCAATAGTCACTATAAACTGTCTTTTTTGTATTGAACATTAGCAATTTGATGACCCCAGAAACAAATGATAATCGTCAGTTTCTAACTTACTTTGTAAACATAAATGGTATCATATGTCCTATATGCATACTATCCGAAGATGGACCTCTCCCAGTGTACAAATAAAACTTCTTTCCGGATTCCACCAGGTTCAAAATACTGTGGATATCCCTGTGAGAGAAGAATATGCCTCGTCTTAGGAAGTGATGAGCTGAGAAAAATAGTATAGTTACTTTTATCATTTCAGCTGGACAAAGCAATTTCTAAACATTGTCGGGGATAGTGCAAATCCGAGTAACTAGCATTGGATAATTCTTTAATATAGAAAATATTTCAACTTAAGTTTTGGTACTACCCCGACAATATGTATTAAAAATTTCAAATTATTGTTTACCTTTCTTGCCAGTAACCTTCTCGAATCTTGCTATAACCTCCTCGTCTATTTTCTGACTGCCAAATCTTTCTATGGAATAATTTATGGTTTCATTAACAAACTTATTTAATGTGTATTATGAATCTTTCTTTATGTTTATTCTTATTTAGCTTTATATTAGAAAATTATGAAATTACAATACAGATTTTATTATTATAAGTAATTTATACATGTGTTATATATTTACATAAAATATAATGAATGCATACATTTTTTTATTTTATTTTAAATTAAATAATAGTAGAATTATTAAATAACACTAAGAAATAATTACTGATAAGCTTGTCATAATCTATCCCCGTTTCAGACTTTCCAGCTACATTCCAGGGATCCACGACATCATCATCTTCATGTATTGATAGATCATTTATTTGCTCCTCAGTCATGGCTTTATTTAAAACTGTAATAATCATAAAAACTATTCAGAAAATTAAAACGCATTGAATATGATATGATTTATTTTCTTTTTAGATGTAGATGAAATAACAAAATAACTGAAACCAGTCTTACAAAATTAATAAGAAAAAAATCTTTTAAAGTATTTTATTTCTCAAAATATGCAGAAATATGACATAACCTTAAACTTTAGTAAAACATACCTTATATTGATTTAAATCTAAATCGCTCTATCTATAATAGTAATTAAATTATGTATTTTTTTAACTATCTTGATAAAATAGTTTATTTTCTTTTATTACATACTTAAATAATAAGCTTCCAGCCGCAACTAATCTGCCAAATTTATGACCAGCTAATCCTATATTGAAAATGTCAACGTCACATTTTGGATTCGTGCAAAAACCTACGAATCTATGTAAGTAATACAGCACTAAATATCTCTTACTTTACTATTTACTGTAATTTTACAAAGGTAATGAAAAGAAATAAATGCCATTTCTATAAATTGATAATATTTGATTATATTTATATTTTTTTGTCTAAAAATTAAGACAGACCACACCGTTTTTTTCATTGTGCCAACTCTATAATGAAGACGTCAAAAATTGTCAATACCTCTTCAGTCATCACCATGTACTCTAGCTGTTTTTAGATTATTTTATTAGAATAATAAACGTGCGTGTCTGCGTTATAAGTCTATGGCTATTTGGTGTTAAACCAGTGGGAACTTCGTTGTACTTGATGGTTTCGGGTGACGATTTCAATGGTGGTCGTTTATCGCGAAAAACTACTAGGTCCCCAAACCGAAAATCTAAGAAGACAGATGCAGACATAGCAAAAGGATCAGCGTTGCGAAATGATTCGCAACCTTCAGTCCACAAGAGGAACCTCTATGTAGTCTCCTTCCCAATCATTATTCTCTTTAATTTGTTGAGGTCCGTTTTGTACCAGTTATTTATTATTTTCAAATATTTGTATTCGGCGTCCCATCGTTTCATTCATAGGCCTCGTAAGAACGGCGAGTGTAACTTAGAAGTGGTGGTTAAAGACGGTGTTGTGTCAACTGAGATCGCGCACAGTGAGGAGATGTCGTATGTAAACAATGTGGGCCCCGGGGATCCTCTTCTTGCCAAACAAAAACATCATCATCGGAAAGCTTTTGAGTACATATCGAAAGCGCTGAAGATTGACGAAGAAAATGAGGGTGAGTTACAGCTTTTAATGAGCTTTATATGAGTTGTGTTACTTATGATTTTATATTTAAATAAAATTATATTTTTAGCTGAATTATATACATTTTATTAGCAATTATTTTTCGTAGCCACCATTGCATAAAGTTGTTTATGTGCTCAACTTGTAACTATAGTAGGCTTAGGCATTTAGTTTGACTTGTTTCTAACGCAGGACAAAAAGAATTAGCAATAGAACTGTACAAGAAGGGTATCTATGAATTGGAGCGAGGGATTGCAGTAGACTGCTGGGGGGGTCGAGGGGACGCCTGGCAGAGGGCCCAGAGGCTCCACGATAAGATGAAAACCAATCTAGGCATGGCCAAGGACCGTTTACATTTCCTCGGTAATCTATATTTTAGTCATACTATCAGTAAGTGTCGAACATAAGTCGTATTACACTGCCATATTTATTTTAAGCTATCCTATGACTAAGCTTTTTATTTAATTTTAGATCCTGGCTGTATATTGCATGTAACGCTTGTTAATTTCAGTTTATTAAAGTGATATACTCATATGACACAGTCCTTTTGAAATCGTTTAATTCAAATGTTGTCCCCCAATGTAGCCAACCTAGTCGCCCTCAGTAAGTTGGGGGTAGAGAGTGAGCCTGAGAGAAGTGAAAAAAAACCTACGGAGTCTCCTCTTAAAGTGAGAAGGCCATTAGAGAAGTCCAAGACAACGCTACTAGCACACACAGAAAGTAACAGTGGTCAAACGAAGCCACCAAATGAAGGTAGAATACTAAACATAGCTTTGCTTCGTTTGACGTAACCTACTGCAACATTTTTGAGAATCTCACTTTCACATAACCCCTGACATTAACTCAACAGTTTTTCGACTATAGAGAATTTTGTTTTTTTTTTTTCCGTACAGCCGTGTTTGCATGTAGGTTCCACTGTGCTTGCAAAATTTTATTTTTATTTTGCTTTCCGTGTAACATATATATTTATTGTTTAAGTATTATTATTATCAGTAGATATTTAACATGATACGCGTGTGTAGCTTTTTGAGATGTATGAAAATTTTTTAATTTTAACCATAAACAAATGTTTGTATTAATATGGCAGTTGCATTGTTCATAGACAAAAGATAAACGGTTGAATGTGCCTTTGTTGGGAATGCGAGTCCAACATGCAATGCCACTTGTTTACAGCCTCATGCCACGAATGCCAACATACCTTATGGTCTTATTAAATGGCGATGTACGTTTAACTGCATAACATTTGTTACTAAAAAAATATCATTCATTCATATGAACTATACGTCGGCAATAATTCAGCCAGACTTATTTGAAGGACGATTAATTATTAATTGTCTCAAACATATGAATGTTTAATTTAAAGTATATAAAATATTTTTTTCTGATATCCAGTTAAAATAAAAAGTTATTAAGGATAACTTGTACGTGAGCATATTCACGATTGGTGCAATATACCTGACCTTACACGATAAAAGCAATATTCAACGGTCATGACCTCTCAACCCCTCGCATCCAAGGGCGCTGTGACTAAGTTTATTGCCTCGCTAGTAAAAGTCTGGGACATAGATATACATCTGATAGTAAGAAACAGCATGTCATCAATACACAGCTTAAAATAGATCTCTTTGTAACTGTCCAGCTTACTCAAGTTACAGACTTTCGTATCAACTTACTACTCATATTCTAAGTATAGAAATCTTATCCCTCATTTAGACTTAGCGTGAAGTGATTATAGGGCGTGATTCAACACTGTTATAGAAGGGTTATGTTGTATGCGTTTATTTTGCATGAGAATTATAATGATTTTGATGTTTAAAATCCTTTGAATGTTTGGGTGTAATTAAAGTTTTTTATCGGCCAGTTTGCATAATAAGTATTCGATGATTGGATCAAAATTAAGTCTTTGTTGTATAAGTCCTTCATGTATAGTATTTTTTATGTTAGTTATCAATGCATAGGGTCCTTTAAACGCGATGAGTCGGACACATTAGTTTCCGACCGAGTTGTCACCACAATGGGTTCAGGTTACGATAGGGCAAGTTCCATCCGCTGATATAACGTTATATAAAAAGAAATTTTATTATTCTATATAAATGATGGTAAGCGTTTAATGCGCGTTATATAGGGGCCCTTTAAACCTACACCTGGCTCGCAAGTACCAGGCACTGTTGAAGCTCCTCTCCCTACAACGATGGACCCGGCACCCGTACCGTGAATACATTGAATGTTAAGATGTTTCGTTTCACGCAATATTTATATTTTAATTTTATTTCACACAAAACGATTATTAGCTAGTACAACTTGAACAAAACGTATTGTTACTACGACCTTGAAGAAGTTTCCTTTCAACAGATAACTACTTGGATATGGAAATGTGATTTTATCATAACAAACTCGTTCCGTCCCGACGACACCCGATATTTTAGTGGCAATAAATCCAAAATAAAATAAAAAAAACTTTCACTTTTTTTACGATAAATATGAAATTATGAGTCGATTTTTTCAATTATATAAAGATTTTCGTCTAAAGTTGTATTTAATGGGGATACACTAACGAATCTTTCATAAAGTAATATTATTATAATAGATACAAACAAAATCAATCAAACCGTTAAATTGGGAGCTTGTCAATTATTGAATTTGGTGCTTGAACGCTCGATTGGCGTCGAGACAATGACTTCTATGCACCATTAAAAAAATATTACGAATTCATTGTTCCGTTGACATCGGTCAGTAACAATACAAATAAAACGGTAATACACTGCGTCTGTACATTTAATTAATCCCGACTTTATAAGGTAAGGGTAATGTGTTTGTCGTGCGGCTATGTAATTACTTAGTTTTTAATTAATTCCCGCGAACATGTCGGCTGCAGCTAGACTTATATATATTCTCAATTAAAAGTATGGTTGTTTATTAATATATTTTTGTTATTACTTATAAACTTAAAGCTTTATACAGTTCACAATAATCAATTCGTTTTGAAATACATAAATATACACATATCTACTCACTAAGACTTAAAAAACTGAATTTTTATTCAATATATCTGAAAAACAAAAATTTGTCGATTGTGAAATAAAATTTGTAATTTTAGATAGGTACTTTCTAAAAAAAACATCTGTAAAACTCATATGAATAATTAATAAGTACTAGCTACGATAAGTACGAAGTTGTGACATAAAATTACAAAACTTCTCTGAGTCAACACCCACCAATAAAACTATAGACTTGGGTACAATGGAGATTATTTGATCAGTTCTTTTTTTGCCTTTATTCACAGTTACTCACCCATTTGTACCGTTACTCCGCCGTGACTTAACGGACGTACACCAAAATTTACAAATAGAAAAAAATATATATCAATATATTTGATCTCACGATTTTATTTGAGAGTTTCACCTTTATTATGTTACGTATAAGTACTTAAAGACGCGATGTTTTGTTAAATTTTATATAACAAATATTGTTCATGTTCATGTATTAAATTTTAACAGATGTTTTGCAACACCAGACGAATTATAATAATATTATATTCGTAAAACGATTAGCCAAAACTATTCACAACATGTAAGGCAGACCCTGGTTAAAGCTGGAAAATTGCCAGGTAGAAGAAGATTATATTCGCTAATGAGTATTATTCATTAAAACCTTACGTTGTTTTGGAAATAATAATAACTTGAGAAATATTTTATATATTTTCAATTCCTATAGGACGTAAAGAGTTTAAAACAAAATTGCTTATAAAAATAAATACAACATCGAATAATTAATCTTATAAAATAGAGAAGTATCCATTAAATCTAAGTCACGAAATTATAAAACTTCGTTTCTGTTACTTTCAGTAATATAATTAAGTCTTTTTATAAAAATCCCATTACATTTTACCGTTAGTTTCATCAAGTGCCAATATATTAATAGACTTTCTAGAGTTGTACGGATCGTAAAACGATAGAAAACCTACCAAATATTATTACTTTTATACTGAAATATAACCTACTAACTAAAACTAGATTATTCAATTAATATTAACATTTAATATACCCAAATCTGCGTAAAACGATTGTTGCTAATTTCACACCGTCATTACAAAATAGTTTAAGTGAGGCCAGAAGTCGTGAAAAACCTTCAAGATGACCTTTGAAGTGTTAAAAGATACAATCAATTAACAATCTCTATCAAATATTCATAACAATTTTGAAAACAACATGTTATATAGTGTATGGGAACGACTTTCAAAACGCTGACACACATACAGGGTAAAAACACGACTCACTTTTTTTTTACACAGTCGGGTAGAAACAGGTTTTCATACAATTTTTGCTCTAACAAGTTACCGTACAATGTGTCTCGATCTCTTTGTCACATTGTCAGGATAAATTTCTGTTTTATTGTCTCATGGTATGTCTCATGCATATTTATACCGCTCCTAGTATATTCAAAGAATACTGAATCTATCAAGTGGTACAGATGTCGTAAATAACTAATAGTGATACATTACATTTCTTCTACCTGGCAATTTCCCAGTTATAGCCAGAGTCTGCCTTACATGTTGTGAATAGTTTTTGGCTATTTGTTTTTACGACCGGCCGCCTGCCTGACATCAACCCTCTTTGGGAATAATAGTGATACATTACATATAATAATAATTCTAATTTAACTTAATATCTATACATAAATTTAATTTATATCTTTATTAGTCAAATATGCGCGAAGACGTCTATCGTATAATACATTAATTGTCAGATAAAATGGAATCTATCGTAAAGAAAGTAGTGTGGATTAGTTTAAAATAACGTGACTCACTTAAAGAGAGCCATGATACGAATGCTAGTGAAATATTTCAAAGGAAACATTAATACGAATAATACCGTAAGAAATCATTAATTTTTTACTTTTTGGTGCAGTCTGCGGCACGGTATTTTATATCGGGAATAATTTACTGTACGCTCGATGTGTTAGAATTAATTTTAAAACCAATTATTTCTTTTAAGATTCTTTTATAAAATATAGAAATATTACATTAAAGTGAAACTGATATTTTTGGATTACTAGACGTAATTTATTATGTTTAAAAACTACGTACATAGTAGCGGCGTTTCGGTTACTTTGCAGAAACCGTGATCACGGGCAGACGAAATATCATCGCGAAGTAATCCGAAAATATTAGTTTCATTTAAATGAATACTCACGAAAGTCCTAGATCTCATCATAATAAGTATATTATTCTATCAAATTGACTTTTAACTTTAAAGTTTTAAACTGATTGTATGCGTATGTATTTTTTTTTGATAGTTATGTATGTATGTATTCATAAAATTGTTTTTGAGGCGTGTCCTTTATCCTTAAAGTATTGCATAAAGCTGTTGTTCGCGTCCCAATTTCGACACCCGCGTGTGTGGTTTTTAATTTCGATCAATGATAATGTCAGCCGGAACGACGTTGTAATAATCTTACCACTAGTTCGCTACTTCACACTACATACGGCGCGTTAACAGTTTAAGATTCATAAATCTTTACACTATTTTCTATTAATATAGGTAATTGAATGAGAAACGGTAAACTTTGCGTATGTTTTAAGCATTGTTAGGTAATATCTCATGTTGTCTCATAGTCTTGACTAATAAAAAAATGTATACACTCTACAAGAATATTATAGCGATTTAATGAAGTTTAAAAAAATTCTATTATTGAACCAGGTATACATTTTATATTCCAAACTATTTATATCCACTCACTTGATTAAATATTATAAAGCTTGCCCTAGATTCGTCTGGTATAAATATCGTTGGCGGTCTTTTCGTTAATTTCTCACAAAAAAATAGAATATGGATTATAAATAAAGTTTGATACAAAGTACCGTCGTGTGTATTAGTGCCGCAGTTTGTGGAGTATGTATTGAATGGCTACCGGAAAATCAAACAATGGAGTCTGCAGTATGAGCGGTATAGCCTACTTTAGACTGTGATTGAAATCAAATCGCTTAGGGCGTAGGCGAGCTTCGAGGTCTTCATGTGAACATAAAACTCCAACGTTGTATCCATAATAAAAATTACTCAATATTCATATTTCATATTAGTATAAAAAATACTTTATATTTTCTACCATAAATAAAAAAATTAAGTGTTTTTCAATGAACCTAAGTTTAAAATCATGTCAGTACAAATATGATTTTATAAAAAGATAATGTTCTATTGATATTAGAGCTGTATCTTATCTTTAAAAAGTTCGTTGATCTGAGTGTGCACTATATAGATAGTATTTGATTGTCTAGAACTAACTTTTGCATGACCCGCTTCAGCTGTGCTAGTACTAATTTTAGCGTAGACCAAGACGATATATTACTGTGCTAATTCGTCCGCCTATTATTTTATTGAGCAAATATTCTGAACCTCTTAGCCTAAAGGTCTCTGAACATTGTGAAAGCGTCAGCAATGTAAAATGTAATATAATTCTTTGACTCTTATATTATTAATATCGTGATTTATGTATATTTATTTGGGTTAATAAACGAAAATTCTTATGGTCAGCGAGGTCGCCCTGTCACGATAATAAATTATTAAAACAGAATGCCACATTTAATAATTGGCATATATGTCATAGCCATTATTAATTGTACTGCTGTAATATTTTTTACATTACGTTTTTCATATTAAATTTTCGATGGCAGTTGGTAAATTCTTCTCGCTATGTTTGAACAGAACTGTATCGTGTCTAAGATCATGTGTGTTATAATACTTTTTTTATTCAATTATTCCGCAAATGTCATGAGTACAGTTATGTCAATAAAATTAATTTTATACCATAATATATGGAAGGACTATTCTGCATTTTATGATAATGTATAGTACTCGCAAACATGGACTTATTATAGTACTGACTTTTAGTAGTTTATAAATAAATAGCATTTTGAACTGATTGGGTTATATTATATATAACTCAGATATATATAAAAATTTATACCCTTTATCTTTTCTATAAATCAGTAGCAGTAAAATATATTATGGAATTTAGGTTAGTTTCGTAAACTACGGAATTAACTATTTACATTTTTAACATAATCGTCATTAATAAGACCTGAATGTTTGAAATCCGTAACGTTACTTGGCGTTATCATTAGAGGATTTATCTTGAGATTTATTCTTAGTCCCTTATCTCGTTAGTCGCAGGTCGTAAGCTGACGACCGCGGGTCGGAGGGTACCCGGCGGGGGTCCTCTGATGAAGTCTCAGACCCTGCCGCGGTCCATGGGCAGGTCTTCATCACAGCCGAACAGCTCCAACGGTTACAGCAGATACCCTGTCAAACCAGCGTCAACACCGCCCGCTGTGAAACGACAGCTATCGGTAAGATTTATCCAGGGAAGACCAAAATTAATAAAAAAAGGATCATGCTTCAACCTAACTTGCTTTATAACGGCATGACATTGGCATCTCATTTCTTTCATTTTAACAACAAAGTCCCTTAATAATCACCAGAACTAAAACTAAAAATTTCATTTCCAATCTTACTCACTTCTAATTCACTAACCATATATCATCATCATTCTGCTCTACTATTCACACGTAGAGTGCATACCAGGTGCCAGTGAACGGGTCTCCTGTTCGTCGGGCCGCTGGAGGTGGCTCCCAGCGAGGGACGCCCACCAGAAGTAGAACCCCTCAACCCACACTCGCAGTACGAGGCGTGGACCCGAAGCTGGTCCAATTAATATTGGACGAGATCGTCGAGGGTGGCCCTAAGGTTCATTGGGATGATATCGCTGGACAGGAGGTAGGATATACAATCAAACTTCTCAATCATATATCTGTTCGAAGGTATTTATAAAAAATACATCTTAACAGGCAGCCAAACAAGCGCTACAAGAAATGGTAGTGCTGCCGTCACTTCGACCAGAACTGTTCACTGGTTTACGATCACCAGCAAGAGGTCTGCTGTTATTTGGTCCTCCCGGTAACGGTAAGTTATATAATTAGTTTGATCCACAATACCAAAATAGTCTGATACTTTACATAAAACATGTTTAATATGTTATTGTCAGGTAAGACGTTGCTGGCTCGATGCGTGGCGGCGGAGTGTTCCGCCACGTTTTTCTCGATATCGGCCGCGTCACTCACTAGCAAGTACGTGGGTGACGGGGAGAAGATGGTGAGGGCGCTGTTCCAAGTGGCCAGGGAACTACAGGTAGGGAAATAATGTTACTCTCATTGAATACGATACCTATACAGTAATACCCCGCTCTACGCGAGGGATACGTTCCGAAGAAAATTGCGTTAACTGAAATTCGCATATATCGAGGTTTATGATTAAACACAGTCAAAATTTAATACACAAATATAAAAATCAATTTAATCAATCTCTTTAATTCTAAGAACACTATACAATACATAGGTACTCCTATTTTTTTACGAAAAAATACATGTATTGTCTTTTGGGTAGCGTTTTGTTTACGTTGTTGTAAAATACGTTCATAACACCAAACACTGTTTTTAATCGTTTGACACACGTTCAAGACACGGTCATCATTATTTCCTAAGTATACTCTGCAATGTCCCAACCTGAATAAATTTTTAAAAATCGCGTTATAGTGAAACCGCGCACAACGGGGTCGCGTTAAGCGGGGTATTACTGTACCTATAGTAATAGGTTTTGGGCATAGCATGGGTAGCATTATCACGATTTGGAATGGAACAGTGAATATAAATGTATTATGGTAGGTATACCAAATGGTAGGAGTGATCTAAAAGTAATGATAATTAGATATTTGTAGCACATTATTATATTAAAGAGATTTTTTTTATTTTATTAAAATATCTTAATTTAATAGTGCTAATTGGAAATAAGAACTTATTTGCTCTCATGAAATTTGCTCGTGGAAATTGATGATGGTATTAAGCGTTATGAATATTATGTTTACATGAGACTATGATTTTCGGTTTTGATTTCGCTACAATATTATGAAAAAATTCATCGCCGTTACATAGTGCAAGTAATCGTTATGTCTGTTAAAAATATAAAATAATAATGTCGCGATTTTAAATACGAAACTAAATATCTAATGTTGCTATCACTGCATGCTTCTTGCTTATATGGTTTTTACTGAGGATACATTTGACATTTGAAAAACAATATTACAAATGAATATTAACAAAACTGCATATAAAAATTCATGATAACAAAATATAACCTTTGATAGCCATCTATAATCTTCGTTGATGAAGTGGACTCGTTGCTTTGCGAACGATCGACGGGCGAGCATGAAGCGTCCAGGAGGTTGAAGACTGAGTTCTTGGTGGAATTCGACGGACTGCCAGCCGCCGGCGCTGACAGGGTCATTGTGATGGCAGCCACCAACCGACCGCAGGAGTTAGACGAAGCTGCTCTAAGGTACACATGATATATACAAGACTCTAGAATATTCATTAAAATGAAATTAATATTTTTCGGATATACTATTCGTGGTCTATTTTTGTAAAAAACGACATTACCAGACGTTTCGGTTACTTTTCAGCAACCGTGATTATGGACAGACGAGATGAGAATGTCTGAATGCGTCCAATGTCACGCATTAATAAAGCATGCATAAATATAAGTTTCATTTATATAAATTACTCATAACATATTTACTGTAATAACCTCTGATTCTGGCATCAAAAAGACTTACCTCCCGATCCAAATATGTATAAATATTAATAGGAAATTCCGTAAAAATCGCGTCAAAATGTCTTTAGTCCGTGTGAAATAAAATGTGCAGTCACTTTTAATTAACACGAAGCGGTGGTTCATTAATATATAATGAATGTAATAGGGTCAAGAATATGTTAATAGAAAAGGGTCAAGAGGTTTGTGCTTAGTCTTTTGCATTCCCAAACAGTTCTCCATGCTGCAAATTATTTGTCAGAATAGAAGCTAAGTTATTATTAGACTTCTTGAATTCCTAACAAAAAGATTAGATTATTACAAAATATGTATAAATTTATAAATAAGTTATGAGATCCAAGACAGGTGATGTCTACTCACCATAAATATTTGCTGTTTACCGAATACCTAGATCATGACACCACTAACAAGATTGTAACAAATGCTGCAAATCCTTTTTCACCCAACTTTGAAAGCTCACAGTGATTTTATTGCCCTTTCCCTTCTCCCATTCTTTCCACTCCCTCTTCCAAAAACTAGGGTGGTGACTTTACCCCCTTCGTCATATAGAAAAGAAATAAAAAAATATGATCTCTATTTCACTCGCAGACGATTCCCCAAGCGTGTGTACGTATCATTACCTGATGGTCGCACACGCGGAGCCCTACTGCGGAGGGTGCTGACGAGAGGAGCTGCGGCGGCCTCCATCACTGACGACGAGCTGGCGCGACTCGCAGCCCTCACTGACGGGTACTCCGGCAGCGACCTCACCGCCCTCTGCCGAGACGCCGCACTAGGACCCATACGGGGTGAGACTTGTATAGTATACTAGCTGCGCCCCGCGGTGTTACCCGCGGATTATCAGGTCGAACATTTTCCGGGATATAAAGTAGCCTATGTGTTATTCCTGGACGTCAGCATCCTGTATACAAAATTTTATCAAAATCGGTTCAGCCGTTTGAGCGTAAAGAAATAACAAAGATACACACACACTCACAAACTTTCGCAATTATAATATTAGTAGAATGTATGACCTAATATTAAAAAAGAAATTGTCATAACTCATGTAGACATGAATTAAAAGGAAATGGCTAGCTCCTTTAGAGACACATACTCCAAAGTCTAAACAAACGGATAAATCGTATTTGCTGAAATATTTGGTAAAAAGTTTTTGGTTTAGTTAAAAAATTTCTTGTAAAGTGACTATCTTATAATATGAACTCTATCAAATGCTCTGTAATAAAAAAATATTCCAATATTTTTTGTTGCTCGGTTTAAGTAACTCCAACGTCATCAATTGGAAATATTAAAAAATCTAGTGATATTAATTTTTTTCTCTTCAATCATAACTCCATTTATTTACTTGGTTTATATCATTATATATTTTTGATACATACTTTATGTAGTATAAATAACGTGATAATGTTTCACAGAGTTAGACCCCGAGGAGGTAAAGTGCTTGGACCTGTCGCTGGTTCGTAGCATCACGTTCCAGGACTTCATGGACGCTCTCAAGCGGATCAGACCTTCGGTGTCACCTCTCAGCCTCGTGGGATACGAGAAGTGGTCCGTGCAGTACGGGGAGCTTGGAGTTTGAACCTTAGATGTTTACAATAAGGTATAAATCAGCTTACAAAGTCAAATGATCCATCATATATACATTGCAGGTCATATGATCTGAGATGTTCAAGAGTCAAGTGTATGGAAGTAATGTTTTATGAATGTTACATACAAATAGCGACCTTAAGTTATAGAATTACGGTTGGAAATCCAGAAGCTGTGTCAGTGCTGTAGTAGAACTGAAATGAATATAATATACTATGTTAGTAATTTAATACAAGATGTCATTGCAACACTACACACTAAATGAAAACCCTTTATGTACAGGAACTAATAGTTATTCTAAATTGTATACTTAATTCAATAATAAAATAATAAATATTTGGAAATACAAAAATTAACACTTGTGTAAATGCTAAATAACCTTAAAAAAATTGCGTTCAAAATAAATGGCATAAAATGTGTACTTAAATTATAATTAGGAAAGATTTAATGAACTCCATGAGCCTAACAAACACTTAATTATATATTAAATAGAAAATTGTAAAATATTTTTATTATTTTACAATCGTTTAACTCTCTTCTCTTTCTTTAATTCAATTCTACAGAATTATAGACATACATGTCTCAAGAATAAGTGGCGACAATGATTAAATAGAATATACTAATTTTTTTTAATTTTCATTTCATCTAATGTCTCCCCCCTCCCCCACACCCTTTGAAAACCAACGTATATTTTTTATTTGTCATTCTTTTATTCACATAATAATTTTAATATTTTTTCCAGGTATTGGATAAAAACAACACCGCGGTGAGTGAAACTAGGAAACATCTAGGACGTAAAAAATATGTCGGGTCTACTTTTAAATGTATCCAAATATTCCTAGATTTTTATAAATAGCTCAAATTGTTTGTAATATCAAACTTTTCCCTTTAATACCGGTATTTGTCACACTTCGTTGTTACATAGATGTGAAACGTTTAAATCTAGTCAAACGATCAGGTTTTGACTTTAGTTGCCAACAAAGCTCATGGCCATAGTCTTAAAAGACGAAAAAATTATGACCTCTAAGTCCAGCCCTGTTGCGGTAATGTATAATCCGGATGAATGGAGAAGTCGCTTTCAACGTTTTTAGATATAAGGAACAAGGCTTACACATTCGACACTACTTCATTCAGTCGGGTTATATCAAACTACAATCCCGTCCAGTCGAAAGGTTTCCATTAAAAAATAAACCCTATGTCGTAGCATTTAGGTACATCTTCAAATTAAACCTTTATCGGCTTGTTCGGACTGATTTTTATGTCGTCTCTGCATCGCACGCGATCGTGAACCTTATTATAATAGTATTAGACGTAGTATTGGTTTAAATAGTAAATGTATTCCTACGCATTTAAAAACACGGCAATATCGAATTTTGTTGCTATAATAGAAGAAAATGCGTTTTAGCCATTTTTAAAGAACTCGGGAAGAGCAGGAATGATTGTACATATATGCGTGTTAACATTTACATGTGTGTGCGTGTGTTCGTGAATGTGTTGCTAGTTGTAATAATTTAATTTTATCGTTTGTTTTATTGTCAGTTGAGTATGATTTTTTTTACTTTCATTATATCAAAATGGATGAAATTTTTCCTCATAATGAACTTTTTTATCAATAAAATGCAATAATACGATACGATAGATTAAAAAAAGAATTTCTCAAGTCCCATTGTTAATTTTTTTATTTATTTTTATTTCATTATTAGTCCACAGTTGTGTTGATAAATTAAATACGTTTTAAATATTGGATCTTTTAAGTCGTAAAGTTATTACAGTTTCGTTATAAAATTAATGATTTTGTTGTTGTTATAATTTAATTATGTTGATTATGTATTTTTTATTTGCCTGTTAGTCGTACTTGCCTGTAAGTTTGAGGTATTAAGTATATTTATAAAAGCCATGATTTGCTCAAAATATCGACGTGAGCGTGAATTATTCTGATAGTTCGTTGTGAATCTTTCCCGTATGGTATATTTGTATCCATACAGTTAATGATGTATGTATTATAAGCGTTTCTTATAAACAAAATGCAAGCAGACGAGTTGAGATCGCATTTGTTTCTGTAAATACTATGTAATATCTATTGGGGCCATGAGAATAGCGTTTGATCGTCGTTCTTCATTTCTTATAATTTCACGTCATTTTCATGGCCATATCTTAAGACTAAATAGCAACTACCCGCAAATTGTGGCCTTTCAGATGTGTTGTCGGAAATAAATAAAAAATATAACTGTATTTTTTACTACTATGAAATGTATCTTTTTTTAATTTGGTAGTTTTGTTATATGTAACGCGTTATCTGGTGACGTCAGTAGTTTTAGACAGTAGTACTATTCAGTCTTAGGTATCTCAATGGATAAAATGTAGTTGAATGATGTGTTTATTAAGACGACAGGGACATAGCTAGTAGAATGTTCTGTAGTTAGTAGAATGCTGATATAATTTTACTATAGCTACCTAGGAACCAATCATTGCTTGTCGACAGTCAAGTTGTAGATATTCAAGAAATTCTTCAAAATTTGTTTTGCAATGTACTATAGTTTAGCATTGACGGTACTTTTGACCTTTCTGCTAAGTTCTCGGTTATAATTTAACCTTTACGAATAATTATAGCACTTGTTGTAAATGACTTAATCAAAAACTTAACAACATTGAACCGAAATTACTACATACGACGATTATATATGAAGTTTAATATTTTTTTTTTTACCCAAAAACGGTTTTTTCATTAAATTTATTAAAATTGTCAATGCTATTCCAGTACATTTGTCGCGTCTCATTTGTGCAATAATATATATGACTGTTTTATTTAGTCTTTATAAAACGCTTATATAGAAAATATCTTCCATACTATATCTCGTATCGTAGATGTATGTATATTTTGGTAAAGTTACAACTCTTTATATCATTAATTATTAAACTCATAAATTTTTTCCTTAGCATTAACGATCTTTGTGTATATTTTAATTAAAAAAGATCGTATATTTGAGTACATTCTACGTAGTTATATTAATTAATTTCAATATTATTGATATTATGGGAAATTAAAAAATATCAATTAATTTATCCCAAGTGAAAATTCTCACACTACATACGACGCGTTTTCCGTTTTACATTCAATAACCTTAATACTATAATGAGCAAAGATTTTAATGCAAAATTTTTTTAACGTGCCGTATATTGTGTGACGATGGAAACTGGGACTAAGCTTACGACTTATTTGAACAGTTAAGCCGGATCTACACGATACTGTCGAGACATCCAATGATTTTAATTTCAATATAAATGTATTACCTTTATCTAATAATATTACAAAGACCGATACTATAATGTAGATCAGGCTTTATTTATCATTCAATTTGCTCGTTGAGAAGTTGATAGTTTTTTATTTCCTACATCACATATAAAATGATTTGATTCTTTTTTAATAATAATAATAATAAGTTTAATTAATACTATGCTAATATATTTTTAATAGCATTACAACGTTGTGAACATCGTCTTACATTCGGTTGTGCTTACTGTCTCACATACGCTAAATACAATATTTAAATTAATATATTTTGGTTATATTAAAATGTATTGAAATTAATTCAATGTTTGTAATCTTTTCTATTATCAATATTTTGTATGAAACAATAATTTAAGCTACGCTAACTATCCTGTAATGATAGAGGTCGAAATTCAATGTATCTTTGAATGCAAGAAGCTTTAATGATAAAAAATCATAAACATTTTAATGTGTCTGCGATTCGCTGTGATATATTCTTTTGATATTTTCATGCCTTTGTATTAAAAACAAAAAATGCCGCTAAAATTCTCACTTGAAAATGATTCGGTGCCCGTAGTACGAGTTACTATAAAACCTACAGTTTCTAAGTTTGTTTGGAAAAACTTCGATTTTAACCCGTGCTAAGGGTACCGGGTCGAGCGGCGTATATCGTTTAGTCTGAGCTTAAAAAAAAACACGACTGATTTTATGAATGTCCTTGTTTTCATTTATCATCATTTAATATTTGAAAAAACTTGGCCGTTTTGTTCACGTTACGGCAAAGTTGCAACGTCAAACGGAGTACGGACAGTTTAATTTTTTCATTTAACAACATATATTTTCATTTATTACATTTACTTTCATTTAACAACAGTGAGAGTGAGAGGATTTTTAATGAACACCTGAAAACTGTCTGTATTCCGTCTGAGGAAAGAAAAAACTAAATATATTGGCAGTGATACTTTGTAACATTAACAATAAGAGGAACAATATTATGTTAATTTTTGTCATATAAAACTATCGCTCTTATTTCTATATCATTACTGTACTGTGTATGTTCAATAATTTTATCGTAAATGTCTACATATTTTTGCTACAATAAGTCGTGTGACTTGAACAAATATCAGGCTGTGATTCATCGATGTAAAGCTTTTTCTTAAATATCAAATAATATTAAAACGTAAAGTAATAAAGGATTCACATGAAGAATCCTTTGAATAAACAAACAGCTTTGCAGACCAAATATAATAATGATTGTGTCTCGACGAAAGATTGACTATTTCGAAGAATTTCATCAAAACTAGTAGATGTAACGTCGAGTTTGTTATGATCAACGGTTGTACAAGTTTTTTAATTTAAGCGCACGAATTTATTCTTTACTATAATGTTTTGTATGGTTGAATCGTTGTTGTGGTTTTAATGAAAAGTACCATAGACAGCACGTGATGCCTGAGACGTCAATGTACACAACGCATAACAGATACACGGTTTATCTTTGAATAAAACTATTAATTTGTGATGCAATTAGTTTTATTTGTGATCCCCAAAAAAAATTCTCACTTGTTCTTAGCTTGATTCAGAACAGCGAAATAGGAGTACGATAATCTTAGCACCTGGAAAAATATGACAAAATCGTTGTATACAGGGTGACTGGTGAATTACTATCGATATTTGAGGACGTGATATTTGACGATCATATATGACAAAATAAAAAATAATATAACATAAATATTAATAAACTTCTAAGTAAAGTTAACCAAAAGTTATGTAATTAATTACGCATCGTGTGCACACCCTACAGATTAGGTATTCACTCACACTCACACATACGCGCGCGGGGCGTGGTGTTGTATCAGCACGCCGCCGCACGCGTCCACACTTGGAACACTTGGAACGTGTCAACACTTTATTTATTTATACGGAAATTTGGTCAAAAATTAAGTACCTATTTTTTTTACATAATTCGAATGAGAATCATGTACCGAGTATGCTCCTTAAATATTGATAGTAATTCACCAGTCACCCTGTATATTTGCATAAATCCCATTTTCACCTAGGAATGTAAGAGATTTAGTTATACATTTCTCTATTAAAATTCAAGTAGCGTCTGAAGACGTATGTACACATATACATAATATATCGATGGGTCCTATGTATAAAGGCCAACACTTCATAATACTGAATTTTACAACATCCATTAAAACAGGATGTTTGTTGGTGGAAAGACTGCAAGTTTATATTGCAGTAAAAAACATAAGTAGCACACTTTTTAACGCATAAGGGCTTGTATACATTATTTAAATAACTAGTACAAAAAAGTTTATCAAACTTAAATGAAGTAGGTACATGTATCTCATGATCAAAAGCATCAGTTGTCACATGTACAAGATACATTGAAATCAAACTTAAAACGCCTACACTGAAAAATTTACATTTTGCATATTGGCCCTTAGGAGCCGTCGATATACTCGTATACCATCTTAATTTTTTTTATGCCTGCAACTGCTCACCGAAACAAACGTGGGTCTAGAGAGCGGTATGTAATGACCAGCCTTGAATATGATGGGTCTCCTCATCCGTTCCATGGCGATGATGACTGACTTCCTGAACTTGCCATCTTGGTTGTACCACGGACATTGATATAACCATTCTCGCAATTCTTCACTCTACAAATGAAGTTAGAAATATTTCATACAACAAATATATATAGGGATTCAATATGATCGTATTACTTCGAGGTAGTATTTTTATAATAGAAGAAAAACTTTGAGGATTAAGAGGAACAACCCAGAGCTTAATTTTGTTTCACTGTCTGTTTACTTACAGAAGTATTTCCGTAGCTATTACTACTTTTTTCAATAAAACAGAATATTATTTCTACTTTTGCTTTGTCAGTTATAATTTTCTTCATTTCGACGCTAAAAATAGTTTTTCATTCTCTATACCAACAATATTTGAACCGACGCGACGACGAATGAAAGGATTATTTTAATATATCTTTAATATTACAAGCTTTTAAAATATGCTACATATTGTAAATATTATGTTATAAAACATGAAAAACTGAATTTCCTTTACATTTTATAGGTATAATTTTTTTTAGATTCGTAACTTAAAAAAGATTATTTACGTGATAATCAAATAAAGGTTTTTCAATTATTATAATTGAATGATATAAACATATCTATGTAAAAACCAATAACAATTTTATAAAGCCTTTCAATAGTAAAGAAATGAGATAAATCTACCATTTTTATATCAGAGAAACCTTTTAAGTGATGAGGTTATCAAAGCAAGCTTATGACTAAAAATAACGGAGTTGTCAGAAAAATAAAGCAACAATGCCTCCGACAAACACAAAGGCTCTGTCTGGTCGGCGGAGATTGCTTTTTATTTTGTATTTCCAGACGAGACCATTATAATAATGCAAAAGGATTTCTTTTATGGAAATGAAAGGTACATCAGAACTTGGATTAATATCAGGTCGTTTTTACAGCTTGTTGTATTAACTTTAATTAAAATAATAGATTCTTGAGTAATAGAACTTTCATACCTTGGTGGTGAGTTGACTTCCACACCAGCAGTACAGGAATAGCTGAGACAGCATAGTCACCATGTAATTCAACATTGAATAAAATTGCACGCTTCTTGGTTCTACCTGATAGTCATATAAATGAATAAAGTATGGGTGTATGTGATCGAAAAAATATCAATTAAAAGGAGATCATTATTTTTGGGCCTTTTTTAAATTAGACCGTGACATTTTTATATTAGACCGTGGTTTTAGAGATGCTATAGAAAATCTGGAGTCATGCGGTTATGTACATGCTCTGCGCCGCTTGCTCTCGCGTCATATGATCAAATCCGACCCGAAATGGTACAAAATCAGTTAAAAGTGCTTCTAGGCCCATTTTTTTAATATATAAAAATGGCACCCCGATATACATATTAGGTTAGACAAATAATAAAATCATCAAGAAATGTGTTGCATGCGTTCAGATACTTGGCGGAACAACGTGTGTCGGGTTCGCTAGTATTACATAAAAACGACAGGTTTCTAACAGATAATGGCTATAATGATTTGCTTGAGAAGCTTAATTCTAGCAATATCAATCATTATTTTATGTTTCCTGGCACTTTCAGAAAAAAATAAAGTACCAAAATGATGAATCTTGAAACTTGAATAACTTCTATATCTTGGATCCTACAACTTTTGGGCCATATTAACTATTGTTCCAAATGGTCAGTTCTACAAATATGTACCATTTTTTTTTGTTGACCGGCACTTTCAAAAAAGGGGCCAAAAATGTATGAAGCCTGAATGATCTCCTTTATATTAATTTAAATAATTATATCGTTGGATCTAAATCTTGATTTTCACGAATATTCATTGAAATAAAACTCATATTTTTCGGATTAAGTACGCGTTTATAATTATTTTTAACATCATACTCTCGACGTCTGTTACATTGCATCAAACTTGATCAATGGCAGACGAGACGTTCACATCGTAGTAAAACGGAAAAATATTAGTTTTACTTGAATTATATTGCATTAGTGATCATTGAAACTTTCATATGGACTGATTTTTTTATGGATTTATTATTTCAATAGAAGTAATTAGTTCAATAGTTATCATGTAGTGCCAATCATAAGGATGATTCGCACATGTACGACCGTTGATATTCGTACCTCACTTATAATATATAAAATAGTTTGCCTCAAAAACAGAGGATGATTTTATGAAGAAAAACACATAGACTAAAAATATATATAAAAGATGAAACCATTGAAAATGTTCTTACAATAGATATACGCAGTCCTATAATACAAATAATACCAACGGTTGCGCTCAACTGGAAAAATATATTGGCGTGAGAAGTGTTCTCCAATATTTCTATAAATCTGTAACAAATGTTCAGTCAATACGTACTTAATTATATCGAAAAAAAAAGATATTTATAGACCTTATAACAGATTGATGTTGTTTGATGCATTCGTCCAACAATTTATTATTTTCGTGTATTAACTTTGTATTCTGTTTATTATGTTTAGACGAAACATTCTTTAACTAAAACAATGAGGTTTTAATAAAATTAATATAGTAAAAATAGAAAAATGACAAAAATTTTATGATAAATATACACCTGTTTAATTTTATCGATAACAATCTCTAACTGAGCACATCCGAACATGATCATCCCTAGAGTAGTGTTGTCCACGGCGACAAATAGTAGAGCGCTAATATAGATACTTATCACTTGATAAATATACCCTAATTCGTATTGAGGTGAATCTCGAGGGTCTACCGGCATCCTGAATTGTAATAAAAGTACCACTAGTAAGTAAGTTTGTTATGTTTCTTTCATAAAACAATTAAATAGTAAACGACTAAACAATTGTATGTCAGTAACAGTCTAATTCATTCATATATTGATATAATATATGTGAAGTTTCCGTACCATATTTTGAATGGAAAGAATCTCGTCTCGGCAGCATCGAATAACGGCATAATGGTCCACAAAGAGCAAGTTGTAATAGCGCTCATCAAAAATACTGCACATAAGTTTTTAACTACCCGAGCGTTCCTGTATAGTATACTGAAATTGCGCTATTGTATTATCTCATTTAGTTTAATAATAGAATAAGTTTTTCATTAAACTTACTTGTATACCTAATATATTTTTCCATTAACTCACCCGTAATGAATAGAAGATTGTGGTTCGAATATCTTTGCCTTCATGAAAACGAGCAATACAATAAGATTATTCTTGTTAATAATAAAAACGGATGCTTTATAACAAACAGAGGTTTGCGTGAAAAGTAAATAGGAAGCTTCAGACATTTCGTCAATATCTCCCCACACGACGAAAATATAAACTATTTCGAACAATAGAAATGAATATTGTGTGGCCATGATCAAAAATTTATAAATATTACGTAGAATTATATAATTATTCGATGACAACCATATTCCCATGAAAGTGAGAACTTTCCTTGGCCGGCTGAGAAATATTTTGACACTACTATCTGCCATGTCGGATTAGTGAAAATAAAAATAAAACAACTTAGATATTCCTTTTATATTAAACATCAACGTGTTATTCGTTTGAGATGTACAGGCTGTTATCATTACAAAATTCCTTTATAAATATATCAGAATATAATAACAAATTTATGTCTCACACGAGATGTAGGTAAACATGATTCGATTTTATTAAAAGTACTTAAAAATTTTGTCATATTTACCTATAGTCTTTTAAGGTTTAATAACTTTTTGAAGTGAAACTTCTTAGGCGCATGAGGGTAAAACTTTTACAGATATAAATAATATAACGTCATATCGGTATGCAACGGAAATGTTAAAAGAGAGAGAGAGCGATCGAGACCGATTGAGAGAGAGTAAGACAGGGCGAAAGTGACATGAAGCAACTAGCTGTGGAGTGAGAGTAGGGAGTAAGCAAGTGAGAAAGATTGAGAGAAAAAGTGAGACAGAGAGAACGTCGTATCACGCATAGTGCAAAGAAGTTTCACTTCTAACGTGTGCACTTTGTACGCACGCATTATTTTTATATTTTTATTATTATCTAATTTATAAGATCTATTTTTAACTTAAAATAAAACATATTTAGAACATGCACAATAAATAAAAACTTTTCAACACGCTGTATCCAATATTAAACTTATAAGTTTTAATCGCGAAGCAGAAGCGAAATCTAATGACTTTTGTTTACAAACTTAACTAAAGGTAAGAATTAAAACAGACAAGTGTATAATTACATTAAACGCTGTGAATATTAAAATAGCATTACATACATATTTATTTTCAAAAAACTCTCTTGTTTAAATTATTAATGTGTTAAATATTTATTAGCTGTGTTTTATCTGGGCAAAACGACATCGAATAGAGACTATGTTTTACTAAGCACAGCCAAGTTAGACTTCTCAATAGATCGACCGAAAAGCTAGTCAATGTCATGAGATTTCGGTGGATTCGGAACCTTCCCAGTTCCTTCCTAGTAGACTAAAATCTATGTCTAGAAGTGAGCAGCAGCTGACCTGATGATTATTTAAATAAGAACGCATTCCTTTACCTTCTTAGTCTTTATTATTTTGTTTGATTTAAAACTGCGAAATAAGAGTAGGACATTCGCAGGATCTGAAAACAAATAATTTTATTAGAGATAAAGGTTTGTCTGGCTGGATAAGTACGTAGTATGAAGTGACGTCATAATAATTCTTCTTACAGAGACGAAGGTCTGTCTTGACAGAGGTATGTAATGGCCGGCTCGTAGAACTAGAGGTCGACCTAATCGCATTATGGCAAAGTACAAGCATCGTTGGAATTTAGGGTCCTGTTCATACCACATGCTCCTATAGAACACCTTATGGAGGTCCTCGCTCTGGGAATATAAATGTATATATGTATTGGATTATTTTGAGTACCAAACATTTTTTAATCCTATGAACTAAAAAGCATTATATAACTTACTGTAGCAGTAAGTTCGTGACCGCACCAGCAACACACGAACAGCTGACTTATCATGACCAACAAGTAAGTCACGATGGAAAAAAATTGCATGCTCCTCCAGTCAATCTAAAACAGTGTAAAGAGATATGTAATTTTGTCTAATTTTTTGTGCACATGGAATTATAGTAAATTAGACATACCACTAAGATGCGAAATGCCGACATACAGATCAACCCAACACTACCCACGAGTTGAAATAATAGATACGTATGATATGTGTTCTCCAACAGTTCCTTGAACCTAAAACGAATACAAGAGAATATAAACAAGGGTTACTATTAACACTTAAAACGGACTCCTTTGGAACAACGTACAGAACCACGGCTTGGTGTTGTCTGATACATTCTATCAGCTTTTTATTGTTATCAGAAGCAACGATTCTTCGACTCATCTTTTTTCTTATTGATCTTATCTAAAAAAATATGAGCTATCAATGATTATTATATAATAGTACATTATCAATTTGATTTTAAATCAATTTCGTCAAAATGAGAATAGCGAGTCTGTTTTTTTAATCTTTCGGTACTCAGAAACAAACTTAACTGTTATTGGGAAAACTATCGTTTCAATTTCTATATTGGAATAGCTTGTGGTCATTTCATCTGGTAAAAATAAGTCTGTTATTGTAAAACTTAAATTATGTAGTGATAAATATGTACAATTACAAATTTACAATGTCTGGATTTGAATTTTTACTTGCTAGTTTCAACATATTATTTTAATTTCTGCTGTATACCATCATGTGCTAAAAAGATTTTTGAAGAAAAAAAAATAATCCTATAAGAATGTTATTTTAGTGATTGAGGAAAGGGAACATTAAAATGAGGTAAATGGTTTACGTACTTTTAAAATTTTCTCCTTTATAATGTCAATCTGGCCACATGCAAATATGACCATGGAAAGAGCAACACTGTCAACTCCAAAGTACATATACGCGCTCATACATATTGTCACGAGTTGGAAAGCATAACCGAATTCATATTGTGGTGAAGATTGAGGTGACACTGGCATCCTACGTCAAAAATAAAGAAAATATTAGGAACACTTCAATTAATTTCTATGGAATAACATTATACAGAATTCTTACCACATGTCTAAAGGAAACTTTCGGCTTCCATGGTCATCGAACAAAGGCTTTAAGGCCCATAAACCGCATGTAGTCTGAGAGCTTATCATGAACGCTAGAAGCAACTTCTTGATTCTTCTTGCTTGTAGACTTAATATTCTAAAGATAAACAAAGATTCTAATTACTTAAAAACACTAGGTACTTAATTCAATTCAATTATAATTTTCATTCCGACTGTCGACTCGACTAGATTATCTAGAAAGATTTTTCTCGGCGCGCCAATAAATGCTTTTATATAACTTTTAAAATATATTTTTTTAAACTAAGTACGTTCTGCAAAAAATATTTACGTAGGCGTCTCGCAGATTTTAAAAATAGGTCGCCATTATGATTATTAGGTTTATTGAACTTTTTTTCTCATCTTAAACAGGCCGAATAGGGGTAAAGTTGAGGAAGAATAAGTAAACTATTACGTACAATCTAAGTTTTTTGTATAACGGATTTTAAAACCTCGCCCCTAACAGATGAACTAGATGACTAATTACAACAAATTGAATGTTACTGGATTTAATTCTAATAATCAGAGAGGTCCCGGAAATCAAAGATTATGTACATTATTTCATGGGTATTAATAAATTATTATTATTATTATAGTTACTACAGCTCGAACATGGGAAGGCTTTATCGGGGAAGTACCACCCTCTCATAGAAGATCGTATGGAAGTAGTCATTAATGACTGAATTTCGTCCGATGAGTGAGAAAACCGGTTTTCCTTTCCCTATTCCCATCCATTCCTACCGTTTCCTTATCCAACCCAACAACCTACTTCCTCAAAAATCAAGATCGGCATTGCATCCGTAATATCTCTTATGTTGCGGATGGCTATTAGCGACGATGCCTACTGCCCATTACGTAGGTCGTCTGCTCGTTTGCCATCTTTCTCATAAAAAATAATCAAAAATCAGAGGACGTTGAGGTGTACCTGTTTTATTGATTAATTTAGTTAATTAAGGATCGTCAAGGCAAGAATATTTTAGAAATATTAAAATAATAAGGCAAAGTTGAATTAAAGGTACTTATTAAATTACTAAATAGTAATTTAATTTGACTGAGTATAAGTTTATTCTTTTTCTTTAATATTTTTTCCAAATATGTACTAAAGCTATTAAGGATATTTGTTTTATAAACATATTTAATCAAACTGATGTATACTCTGATATGTTTTCATCTTTTGCTTGTCAAATAATTATTTCTAAAATTTATTTTTAGTGTGTTAGTTTAGAGGGATCTTATTTTTTTGTCAGTTTTATTCGTTTTTTAGTATGAACCTGTAATAAATTTCTACAAACCTGTTTTGTTTAAATGACTGTGGCACGAATATCTTGTCGTTCATGAGGTTTAACAGCTCCCTCAGTGAGCTCCTATTAACTTGAAATACAGTCACTTTAAAACAGAGAGAGGCTTGCGTGAATAACAGGTACGAGGCCTGCGAAAAAGCCTCCAAGTCACCCCAAACTTGTACTATATAAATAATCTGGAAAAACAGAAATAAGTACTGTAGAGCCATCATGAAAAATCGATACAACTTATGAATGTTTGTTTCATCATAAGATGGCAGCCAAATGCCTAACAATTTCATGACGAATTTGGCCCTATTCAAAAATAGATCTTCAGGTTTTATATCAGCCATTTTAAAAGCGATCGTACAGCGACGCTCAGTTAGAAATGAAATAATAGTTTATGACGAACCGATGTTTTATACCTGCTTATCTTATTAAGTTAATTTAGTAAATAGTACCCTAATTGATATCGTTTAGGGGTTGTTAAAATAATTTTCCCCTTTGAATTTCGTAACGACTTTATTCGTATATAAACAGATGGAGTATACTTAAAGCAAGTTTATTAAGTAATGAAGACCTATATGTCATTTACTTCTGTACCGTCAAACAAAAGTCTTGAAAAATATTTGTTTAAATAATATTATGCTGTTCAATATTTATACATACTTATAGTGTTAGAGGCGGATAATTATAATAAAATTGATTTTTTTTTACCATCATAAAACTGTTATTAAAAAATAAACAATACCATTGGATAAATATTGCGTTCACCATACCAGTCATGATAACACATCGTTTTGATTATGTAATATATCATTACTATCCTAAGAACGAACAAAGCACTTACTTACTAGATAGATTTTTTGTAATCTTTTCTGATGTAATAGTTCATAGACAAAACTGAAGTGTCCGATTTTAACTTGTATTTAACAACTTCTATTTGTATCTCTGATTGTTCCGTCTAGTCTGGCACGGCTGGACCGATTTTGACGGGAATTCCACAAGCACGTACCTACTGGTAGCTAATGTCATAATAAGTAACTTAAGCTACTTTTCAACCGACTACAAAAAGTAAGTTCACAATTTGACCAAATATTCATTATATTATAATTCTTTTTATTTTTTTTAGAAAAAGCGCATTCGTGACGTAGTTCAAGTGTAAGCAAGTCATGTTCTGATTAAGGATCTCCGAGAAATCGAGTTAAATCTCATAATGATGATGGTTTAATGTGTCAGCGAAGCCGTCCGCAACAGAGTACGTATATTATGTAACAGCAATTGTATGCGTTTAGCAAATCTTAGTCCATTTTCCTGAAACATGTGGCTCTAACACAGCCCTCACCTGAATAACTATTTCATATGCAAAAACCTTTTAATTCAACAACGCTTAAGATACTATTATTACACAAGACTTATGTAATATCGATTTTAATTAATTATACAATTAAATATAAATATATATTAACTATTTTAATGTGTTTGTAGTAAGAGCTATACAGTGAGCGTCTTTCCAATTATACAGAATATAACTTTTTCTTTTTAAGTCTCATTACTTTAACTTGGAATGACACATGTTTTTAATTTCGGAAATTCAAAAGATACATTAACTCCACTTAGAACATCGTTTAAAATAAACTAATATTTTCGCGATTATTTGTTACGCGATTTTTATTTTTGATTATAACTTCGCGACGTTTCGGTTCCTTTAAAGCAACCGTGATCACTCACAACTCGTCTAGTCGTCTATCCCGTAGTCAATCTGAAAATATTAGTTTCATTTAAATGAATACTCGCGGAAATCTTAGATCTCAGAACAATGTTTGTTTTTTAATGTATAGTGACCGCGTCATCGGGAGAATAGAACATCGTTTTAGCGTTATGAGTGATGATTACATTATTTTTGTATCTGAAGACAGGCAGCAGAATGACATAAGTACACAAGATTGGAAGCTATTTTCAACAATGATAGAATTTATTTTGAAATATTCAGTGCATTATGCAAGTTGTTTTTCAGACTGGGTAGCGCTAAATTTTTTTTTTTTTAGAATCAGCAATATATCGACTGTGATTTTTATTTTGCTGTGCCGTCTCAGTTAGTATGAGGTGGTTTTATATTTGCAAGTTGTGTTTGTCTGTGATTAAATAATTCAAATATTTTCATATTTTAGCAACACTTTATGTACCTAATTTGAATCTGACTTCAAATTTAATTATTTTTTTGTCATTAATAAAAATGTTAATTGGGATTAATTTGACTGCTGATATTTACAAAGACTAAAATGTTTAAAGTTAGTGGAGTGTGTCAAGTTAGTATCTAAAAAACGTTTAGAACTTGTTTTCCAGAAAGCATAGTCATGGCTTGCCTTCTACAGCAACTGTTTCTAATTTCTCATAGTGGCCTTTCTTCGTAACATAATCGAACTCTTAGGCTTATGAAGGGTTAAATAATTCTTAGGAAACGAAGGCTTGTTTAAAGCATTATTACTTAGAGTAATCACGTCTGGGAACTGATCAATATAACGGTTGCTCTCTCCTAAAGCAGGCATCTTGCCAAATTGAATACCGGTTCTTGCGTAGCTGATCTCTCCGTGTGTAAAGGTGGCAAGCAGAGCTCTATGATACAGAACTCCCTAATTCCCTGACAAAAACCAAACAGATAATAATTGGTAATTTTTAATAACGTCATTTGAAATAGGGTAAACTTTTTGCATCTTTGATACTTTTCATAAATACTTTTAGTCACAGAGGTCAATATTATTGTTTATTTTCGGAAATTCTGCTTTCACGACTGGAGGCGTTTACTTTTTAGCCACTCGTTATACTTACTCTAACAGGGAAAAAATAAATGATTCTACAATTATCCGGTAATTTTAAAAATATAGTTAACTAGAGTTCTAGACCCATAGCCAAAGGGTTCCCGTATCGTCCCCTATCCCGGCGGTAGGTAGATTGACTTATATTTTTATTTTTAAACGAGCTGGCAGCTCAAAGAAATAATAATTAATAATAAACTGATAATAAAAAAGTTGTTTGCAAATCTATAATTCAATTCAAGAAGAAAAATTCTGAATTTATAAACGGTTTTCCTTATAATGATCACGCACTCATACATCGGTGACATTATATAGATTAAAGCTAAAAATATTTTGTAATGTAGAGAAAGATAGCAAATTATATCACAATCGAAATGTTACTCTACTGAATAATAAATATTATACTGAAATAAAATTACACCATAAAAATGTTTATTATAATATAAACGTATATTATAAAAATTGTAATAGTACTTAGTAGGTGACGACCAAAGTTGTTTTGTTTCATGATTAATGACAAACTATTCCTTTTTTTAAAACTCCGACAGTTTCTAACTTTGTTAGTATTGTATATCTGTTGTCTTGGTCTCCTTGAATGTTTGTGACTGTAAATAATTTGTAAATATCAGATGTTCCAGTAGACTCTTTGACAAATGAAAATTGAGAATAGAAATAAGACATATTAGCTTAAAATTTTTAAACTTATCGAGAAATGTTAAGTAAAGATTCTTGAAACTTGCATTTAATAACAATTTAATTAAATATTCCTTAACCTAAGCAGTTTCATTATATTTGATAATGCTATATCTGAGTATTCGATTTATGTCTGACGTGTAATATGTCAGAAGTCAAGCTGACGTCAGATCTTAATATATGTCAAAATGAATTCCGGAAAGAAGAGCGATTTTAATAGATAAATGTTTATAAACTGTTAATTTTAATAATGGTGCCTTAACAGAAAAAACATCTAATATGGATAACGATACAAAGGAGTTTACTCTACCACCGGCTCCTCGGGGCTTATGTTTTGATCGTAATGATTTTGTCAAGGTATACATCGTTTTTTATTTAATATTTATACATATTATTTCTTTATAGACATTTCCTTTGATTATTTTTATTTCAGACATCTTTTTCAGTGGATAATTTCCTCACAGATCATAAAGATGTAGCGTCTTTGGAAACTATGCGTGATGATCTAGGTGTCTACCTAAAAGTCCTAAGACTGGCTATGATAGAGCTTATTAACAAAGATTATGCAAATTTTGTCAATCTGTGTGCTACACTTATTGGTTTTGACAAGGCAATTATAAAAGTTCAAGTGCCATTAAGCCAGTTAAATGAAGAAGTATTGGTAAGTAATATTTTGATTTATGAACAAGAAACCAAACCATAATTATATCTAACCCTTTGTCTATTTTAGAGTGTCAAGCAATGCCTTGAAGATGCTATGAAAGAATTGTCACTATGGCTCAATCAAAGACATGTTTTATTAAAAAAGAAAATGCTATTAAAGTATTATAGCCAGACAATTAACTGTTTGCTTACATTAGAGAGCATCTTAGTCGACATGAAAGACAAAAAATATCATGAGCAGATAGTTATTGCAGATAGAGCTGCAATGCAATACAATCAACTGACATATTCTATATCAAAGTGTGACAGTCTACTTAAATCAGAACAGAAAAAGCAGTATACAGAGGTTAGAGGAAAATTAGTTCAAAATTTAAATGATTTATTGTTTCAATTCTGGAATGACAATAGCGAAGAGTATCTCCTCAGGACGTTGGTGACATTATCCACATTAAATAGAGTCAGTGAAACTGAAATGCTGTTAAGAAAGGAAGCTGTGGCTCCATTATTGCAAGATATTATAAACGAACCCGCTTTACAAAGAAGCAAGGATGGATTACAAGGAGTGTATCAAAGGATATTATCTTTATTAGATACTAAACTTAAATTGCTTCTAGTTGTTACACAACATTCCAAGTTAATGGTACATGCTAGGAAGTACAGGTTTTTAGTTAATTGTTTTTGGTGTGAAGTTGAAAGTCGCCTTGAAGTCAACCTAGCTTCCATTTTTGCACCTGGAAATCCTCAATTATTCTACAGAAGATATTCTGAGAGCATGTGTTTTATAAAAAAAATAGAAGAATACTGTTCCACTAAAGAAATGATAAAGTTGTTGCATGAAACTCCAGAATATAAGAGTTTTCTTCGGAGGTGGAATTTGCCGGTTTATTTTCAAATTAGATTTCAGGAAGTTGCAGGTACAGAAAAATATTTAAGTTACTATAATATTTATTTGTTGTGTATGTAATGGATACTTTGATTGAAAATTCATAAATTTTAGGTGGTTTTGAAGGGTCTCTAAAATCAAGTCCTGTCCTTCAAGAAAATGACGGTTTTATTTTACTAGAAACATACAATTGTTGGAAGGCCCTACAGGATTGCTGGTCGGATGGAATATATATAGAGGCATTGTCTCATAAGTTTTGGAAACTATCACTTCAATTAATATCAAGATATGCAACATGGATCACAAGTATTTGTACACAGGTAATATAAAACTATAAAAGTGTAAATATATTACATCACCTCATATACTTTTTCAGTTTTTTGTTGTGAAATAATTATTCATATATAATATTTATGTTAACAAATAAATGTAACAATTATATAGAAGTGAAATTTGATAGTAATTTTTAATTTAATTTCATACATCTAGGAAAATTTTAGACTTCACATATTTGTATAATTTTACAGACCTCCAAACCTAAGATAGAACCTACAGGACTGGACAAGACTCTCATAGAATACAGCATTAGTTTCTTGATTGACAGCGAAAGACTGTATCAAAGATTACCACAATTCTTACAGATGGTTGAAACCAAAATGTTTAGTCAGAAAAGCAAAGATTTGCTGAAACCGAGCCTCAAACCATCACAGAATCTGTTAATAGGTTTGAAAACTAAAATCCATCAATGTATTGTAAATGAGTTGTATGAGTTTTTCAATGTACAACTGAAACAAGTCAGTGATATACCAAGACTGTACAGGAAAACTAATCGCAGTATACCAACAAAACCATGCACTTATATTGAAACAATCGCCAAAAGTATTAAAGAATTTGATGATGAAGTGTCTACGAGATTGGAGAAGGAATTCTTAGTTAATGTCTATAATGATCTGTTTAAAATCATGACAGATTCGTAAGTATTCTATTCTTATATATTATGTTTAATGGTCGGCTAATAACAAAGTATACAATTATATGATAAATACTAAATATATTTTTTCAGATATTATAAATATGTAGAAGATGTTTTAGTATCGGTTCATAAAACTGAAGAGTCATTGAGAAGGTTGAAGCAAATTCGGGATATATCATTTCAACAGACACAAGAAAATACGGGAGTCACCGACGGTGACAAAATTAGATTACAACTAAATGTAGATGTTGTTTCGTATAGCAATCTGGCGCAGAGCCTTCATGTAAATAATGTGCACAAACTAAGCCAATTAACTTCAATGGTATCCAATACTGTAAAAAATATAGCTATTAAATGATATGTCCAATAATATTCTCCCGCTTTTCACTTACCCTCTGAGTGTGTGATAAAGAAAACGAATTATTTATATAACATAAACATGTATTTGATCAGCTGAATAAAATTGTATGATTTGAAAAAATAGAAACCATTCACTTATCACTTAAATAATTAACAAGTTTAACTAATGCTATTTGTTTGGAACAAAATATTTTAAGAGAGTGTTCGGTTTAGCTTTGTTCAATGTTCTGGGGCTACTTCTGACCCCTGAACTGGAGGGATTCTTCCACATAGCTTTCAGTTCTTGTTGCATTTCTTCAGGGAGAGCATTGAAGACTTCCTTATCTACATAACTAGGACAAATGTCACATTTACTGTCAGCTGAGTCCTTTGCAGTATCTGAAGTATCCGAGAGATTGTCCTTTGCGGGACTCGCTCTAGGGGTGAGTGACCTGTCTCTGGAATTTAGTCTTAATTCAGAAACCTTTTCTAGTTCTTTAGAATTGAGCCTCAACTCGCCTACTTTAAGTTTACTAGGAGATGCAACTTCTTCCTTTGATAAGCAACGTCTTTTAGCTATCCAAGTTCCCTTTTTAGGTTTCTTAGGTGATGGTTCTACTTCACCATCAGAAAGATCAGTGGTGGTACTACTACTAGGTGATGCAGCTGAATAATCCATAGAAGAAGCTGAAGTATCACAGTCGTTTGTAATATTGAGTACAGATTGGACCGATATATCATTCATTAAATAATTGACAATAGACCCTCTACCTGTCATGCGCTCCTGGAACTTTGTGAATGCCAAACCCACTAAAGTTAAATGGAATGGTTTTGATAGATCAATTAATTTGTTAAATAATCTCATTATTATGCTCATCAACTTCTGCCTACCAGAATCAGTAACTGTGAGTGTTCCGTTGGTGATTGTGAAGATGGATGGAGATACTTGACACTGTCTCGACTCTCTGTGACTGCTTAATCTTTTCACATCTTTTTTCCTTAAAGTCACTCTTAGTGATACTGGAATGCGTCCGTCTTCTCTCACTAGAATCAACAGCCTTTGAAGCAATGCTTGAAATTTTTCTTCGACTTCACTCTTAACACTTACAGTCTTAAAGCTATCTTCTAAACCTATACTCTGAGGCCTGCCTGTTTGTTTAATTGGAGTATTATCTTCACCCACACTTAAGTTTTTAAGTCTCACTGCCATATCAGAACTAAAATGCTTTTTCAATACTTCTATAGAAACTTCTTGTAAATCCCTCACAGTGATAATTTTTTGAGAGATGAGGGCTTCTGTAGTTTTGGAACCTATACTTGGTATTGAGCGGACACTTTGCAAGGTAGACATAAAACTGACGCCATGCTCGGGGTAAATAGTTGTTTGATCGTTAGGCTTATTTAAAGGACATATAAGTTTAGCCAACAGTTTATTGTGTGCTATCCCAGCGCAAGTAGTAAAACCTAATTCGTCGTAAATTTTATGCCTCATTTCAGAGGCTATTTGTGATGCTACTTTCAGTCTTGCATGGCAACCACACACACACTCTGTGTTGGACTCGGTGTATAAATGACCTGAGACTGTGATGCTTTTTAAATTAACATTTTTTATTCTTTCTTGTACTATATTTGTGACATCAATAAAATTTTCATCCATTCCTAACTTCTCCACTGGACACTTAAACGTTTGTAAAACTGTAAATATTTTATTGGACGCCGCTCTGTAATCGTGTAAGTCTTCGCCGTTAACAAGTTTCAAATTCGGACACACTTTTAAAGCATCAGACACGAGCATGCACTTTCGTATACCGTACTTCCTGGCTTCGTAATTACTGGTTACAACGATGTTTTTCTGTTGGATTCCTAGCGGAAAACATCGCAGTTCTGGTTTCTGCACCATCTCTACTTGAGCGTAAAAACAATCCACGTCTATGTGTATTATACTCTTAGAGTGGTCACTCGACACATCGGTAAATGTAGAACAGCTTGAATCCATATTCCTGTGGATTATTTATACAGTTTCATTACGAATTACTTTGTTCTGACTAAGTTTTACCTGTTGCAATACATTGTTAAATTATAAATCAAAACCTTACCTGTCGTCCATGTTTTAGTCATAAAGTAATAAAATATGTTTTGTGATAAATAAGTACGAAATATATTTAACAAATTATTGTTTTTCTTTCATAAATTCCAAAATATTGATATTTTAGATTGGACTATCTAGACACATCAACAGAGAAAATATTGCCAGGAGTGAAATTTTATGACAGATAATAAAAACTTTACACACTATTGTAATATTCTTCGACGTCAAAAACGAAAAAAAATACATAGTTTGACTCAAAATTATTTAAATTATTATGTATATTCTTTGTGTTAAACTAACTTTCTATTTTGCATAACCTTTCCTAGTGGTAGCAGTAAATCATGTGTTAAATTTTATAAACGTCAGGCTAATGTCAAATTGTTGTCATTTTTAACAGGAAAGTGGGTGTTGAATATTATATTAGATACTGTTACAACAAACAAACAGTTTTTATTATATTAGCAATGGTAAAATTTTCTTGAAATCTAGTCATGGAGGGATTGCCTTCCGGCGATGTGCAGGCCAAGTATCAGAAGTTAGCATCTGAGTATTCGAAGGTGAGGTGTTCACTGTATTCGTATTGGTTTGTCGGATCGGCAATTGCTATAAACTCATTGTTTCCGTTTCAGTTAAGGGTCCATGTTAAAGTGCTCAAAAAAGGTGTCCTAGATGAGCAGGCTAAGTCGAATGAGCTCAGAGAATTATTAAAAGAAAAAGAGAAAAACCTTAGAAAAGGCGAATTGGAAATAGATTCCCTAACATTTAGAAATCAGCAATTGACGCGACGCGTTTCCGTCCTTCAAGATGAACTTGATAATCTCCAGGCAAGTTTCACTTTAGAAATCAATACATATTGTTATTATTCATTTAAGTACAAATTTAATGACTTCTAAATGTTAATAGTTGTTATATCAGAACTGCAAACTCAATAGTAATAGACATAATAATGTCATATATTTAATATACTTTTTATTGTGTGAGATCTATTGATAATATTTAAAACTGATTCCACACCAAAGAACTTTCTGACACTAGAGTACAATTTGCATGCCTTTTGTGTGGTTATTTTTTCATAGAATAAGGATTTGGGTGGTGAATTTTAAATTTAATGATCTTGGATTTTTTGGGATAGATTGACATGCCTCAAAAATTACAACATAATAAATTCATCAAAGTGTGGCTTTTTCAGATTTCAATTGTGGGTTATTATTTGATACCATGGGTTATAAAGAGATTTGAATTAAAACTCTGGTAATTTTTGATGTTAGAGAAAACAACTGGTTACATTGTAAAGAAAGGGTGCTGGGGCAACACCTGTTTTCCCCACTAAATTTCTACTACAATACATTTTTAGATTTTTGACAAGCCAGTTTTCATTATTTGTTAACCTAAAACCATAACTTACAAGTAACAGTTTTGCTCGCTAATCTTAGACATAATATGAAATTAGTATATATAGGAAGTATAATTTGTTTCTGTTTAAAAATACCATTATTGTAAAATTCCATTCCAATACCATATAGATCTATCTGGCCTGAGTTTTCAGATGTTTGCAATTTCTACACATATAACATGATTTCAACATTACATAATATGGAAATGGCACTACATAATTATAGTATTTTAACTTAATTCTATTTCTAAAATATTCCAGTCAAAATCAACAAAGAAATCAAAGAGTAAAGATGATAAGCAAGCAGCCAGTAACGTCGCCCCACTTGACTCGGGGGTTCTGCAAGAGGAGCTCCAGAAAAAGATTATTGAAAATGCCCAATATGCTTCTCAGGTTGGACATTTATTTATTACTTTTCAATTAAGTTATTATACCTAACATTGAGTATATTATGTAGCATCATTATTGCAAAAAATTCACATTTATTGCTTTTAACAAAAAAAGGAAATTTTTTTGTAAACTCTGTGTAAAAATAATATATTGAATTTGTCGTTTTCAGTATAATAATGTTTTAAAGTGCTGTTGTGATAAATTCCCTAAAATTTTATTACTTTATATTTATATTTAACTAGCTTTTGCCGCGACTACGTCCGCGTGGAATAGTGACTTCCGCCAGATTTTTGGTTCTTCCCACATAGTTCCCGTTCTTGCGGGGTTTTCGGAACGGTCGAGTTCCCGTAGAATTTTCAGGATAAAACCTATGTTTTTTTTATTCACAATGAAGTACTCTTAACCAACAACATATTTATTTGTTTATTTGAATAAAGATTAATATTATTATGTTGATACAACTTAAACAAATTATTTCGACCAAATTAGGCACCATAAAAACGGTTTTTATGAGTTAATCTTAAAAGATAGACATATACTGTCGCGGACTGTTTTTTAGATCATTAAAAGAGCTATTATTCATTAATACATAATTTTTGTGTATCTTGAACTGTTTTCACGGCGCACGCAACGGAAGGCTTCAAAGATGAAATAATTTCTCCCGTTTTTTACACATTTACCACTATATCTTTGCTCCTATTGGTCGTAGCGTGATGTTATATAGCTCACAGCCTTCCTCGATAACTGGACTATCCAATACAAAAAGAATTATTCAATTCGAACCAGTAGTTTCGGAGATTAGCGCTTTCAAACAAACAAACAAACAAACTCTTCAGCTTTATAATATTAGTATAGATGAAAATGAATTCATATAATACTAAAATTTTATAAAATATGTATGACAAATTTCTTTCTAGGAACATTGGAAGCCATAATTTTAAATAAATCATTATATATTTTTTAATAAATTCGTTTTTTCCAGCTTTCAGATAAGTCGTTTGAGGTGTCACAACTGCAGGCCTCTTTAGAAGACTTACAGAGGCATACAAGTGAAAGTGATAGTAGGTATAAGTGTGAAATCGCTAAACTAAAGAATAAGAATCAGGAATTGCAATATGCACTGGAAGAAATTCAGAGAGAGAGGGCGGGGAACATTCATAAAACACTGAATAATCAAACGCTCAGTTGTAACGGAGACTTCCTGTCTGAAGGAGGTAGTTTGGTAAGTGTTATAAATGTTTTTTTATTAGTTGCAATTAGGACTGATTCTAGTATTCTGTGTAATAAACGAATATTTCTCCATACTGGAACCAAATGTCGTATTTTGAAAGTGAATATTTGTTTTTTCCAGGTTGGAAGTGAAGATGCGTTGAGTTCTGTCGACGATTCAAACATAAATGAACAATTGAGTACAAAAGCGCATACATTAGAACAGGTGCCTATACTTGATTATACATAAAATTATTATTACACACATTTTAATATTCATATGAGTATTTTTACTTTATTTTGTTTTTGCTTTTTTTGTAAGGAAAATGAAAAACTCCGTATGGAATACGAGATTCTGAAAATGGAAAATGAGAGCCTTAAATTAGATTTAAGTAAATACGTGGCGGCGTCCCAGAAGAGACGAGGAGATACTTTAGACTCCGGGGACTTTAATACATTCAGTGAGACTTCTGTTGGTGAGTTGATGAACATTAATTTATTTAACAAGGAAATAATACCCTTACTAAGTCATTAATTGATAAGTATGATATCATCGCTTAACCGAACATGAGCTGTAGGTTCAGCAAAAGTTTTAATAGTACATACAATTAGTTTACTGTTCTCATACATAACCTACATTAAGACTATCATTTATGGAAATTTATGAATTCAAAACTTGTAATTCTTCGTGTTTAGTGTGACGATGTAAATTTAACACAATAGCTACTATATATTCATGTGTTGGCTCAGTGGTTAAAGGGCCCGCCTCTCGTTGCTGAGGGCGCGGGTTCGATCCTGGCCCGGGCAAGTACCAATGTGATTTTTCCGAATCATACATATGTACTTTCTAAGAATATTTAGACATCACTGATTAATGTTGATTCCCAAAAGAGGGTTTATGTCAGGCAGACGGCCGGTCGTAAAAATAGCCAAAACTATTCACAACATGTAAGGCAGACCCTTGCTATAGCTGGGAAATTGCCAGGTAGAAGAGAAGAGACTACATATTTGTATGCTCAAAGAATATTTCATCAAATAAATATAAAAGCAACATTAACATATGTTAGTGTTAGTTAAGGAAAGTGTTTGTTTTCCAGATGCTGAGGGCAGAGTGACAGGTCTTCTGGGAAGCCTTCAGGTGCCGTTCCTGGCCAGCGAGGAAATGCAGCAAAGAGAGAGTAGGATCACTCGCTACTATCAAGATAAACTGAGCAAACTGAGCATCCAAAGGGACGAGCTCAGCAGCAAAACTGAGCATTATACTAAAGAGGTATTTATTAATATTATTAAGCAAAACTATTTGACCCTCAATTAATTAGTTAATATATTTTTTGCTTTAGTATTAAAACTACACATAATATTTTATATAATTTTTTTTCTCAGTGTGAAATGCTTCGTCTGCGGTTCGATGAGCTCGAAAGAGAAAAGGAAACAGACGCGAGGGTCCTGGAAGAGAAACATAACACCATCAGCAGACTGGTTAGTAGGGGGACACACACACACACATACACGCACACACACATACATACATGTATATAGTTTTCCTACACACAAAGCGTTCCCAGTTTCCATTCATAACTTATATCAATACTATCACATGTAAAGTAGAGTGCATGCATGCATACATGCATGCTAGTTACTCAACCTAACTTGTGGTAAGATGAACATCATCTAGAAACAATTTGAAACATTCCTGTATGATCCAGCTTATAAAGAAATAAAAACACTTAGCAAGACTAGTTTATATTGGTTAAGTAAGATAATTAGTTATTTTAACGAGTATTGTGACCCAGGAGGAAGAACTTCAGTCCACGTCTCGCAACTACGAGCATCAACTGCGGGTGGTGAGCGAGCACGTGGCGGCGCTCAACGACAAGCTGGCTGAGAAACAGAGGCGCAAGTAACGACACGACACGGGGACGACACGACCGGCACACGACTGGCTCACGACCGAGGAACAGTCATGATCTCATACCGTCTAACACACCCGGGAGAACCGAACGAAGCGAAGAAATAAATGTCCACCAATAGAATGACTCCACGTTGATTCAGAAGCGCCTTAAGTTATTGTTATTATTTAAATTCCACATCTTTTTCTGTATATTTCTTAAATAATTAAGAAGATCGACCTGTACTTTACTAAGTTACTATTTGACTTGTGATTGTAATCTCAACAGTCCTGGTTTTGTTCTTGCAGCTTTGTTTTATACTTTTCCATTCTCGGCCATGTTAACGTAATAAGCTATATGAAGCAGCTTGTTTTGTCCGCGGTATCCCCGGAACTATATATCGGATGAAAAACAGCGTTATTGTGATACTTTATATAAGAGTAGCGACAAAATTAAATAAAATAATTTAAATATATACGAGGTTCGTTTGAAGCTGTCAGATGTTGTAGCGGAATGTGGACTTTAATTTTTCATTCCCTTGTTTCGAGGCCTAATATGTTACCCGATGTGATGACTAGGAATTGAAACATGCAATATTAATTTAAATGATTTTCCTTGTATTAAGTATTTCTAGGCAAAAAAATTTAATGAAGTTAATTTGAGTATTTGATCGTTTTTACACGAGGCAACAAAATGTGTATGAGTTTGACAAGTATATCAGTTAGGTTTTTTATTATTTTAATCTGTGTCCAAACTTTCATCTCATTAAAAGATCTTTGAGTATTAATAATCCTTTAATATCCCCGGGAGGAAAATCTTCTTGAATGGCAATAAGTGAACGATGACTTTAAGCACGCAATAGATTTTTTTAAATGTTTACACAGTTCATGTTGTGTATATTATTATTAAGCTTATATGAAGTTCTACTTAAGACTCCTCGCGATAAAGGATTAAACTAAAAAATATATTAAACGACACTCGAAATCACATCCGAATATTCACGTATTGTTTTAAAATAAAAATAAGAGCAATTTTTTTATTATTATTATTAAAATCGTGTAATTATTTATGTATAAAACGAGTCTGGTATACAATGTATTTATAAATAATAAATAGTTTTAAATAATATTCTCCTGTTATTTTATTTTATAGTCATCATCGGCCTATCAGAGCCCACTTCTGAGCAAAGGACTCTTTCTCACATGGAGAAGGTTTGAACATTAATCACCATGTTTGCTCTATGCGGGTTGGTGATTTTAAACTTATAAGTCCAGGTTTCCTCACGATGTTTTCCTTCACCGCCTGTTAGTGGTGTCTAAATAGTCTTGGAAAGTATAGTCCAAGAGCCAGGGCCAGCCAGGCCTTCGTTAATTTATAAAAGCTGAAAGTTTTTCTATAGATGTACCCAATACAGGTAGTCACGATCAGTGGCGGCCGGTAGGTAATCGAACCGGGGGTGCACTTTACTAAAATATTAAAAATAGAAAATGCAACAAAACATAACGAGATGTCAATCATGGTTCAATTCGTCATACATCGGGTGCTCTCGGTAATCTTCGGTCGCTCGTGCGGCGCTCGAGAACCGACTCATTACTCGGTACATTTCTATGAACTATCTTTTGTTTCACGCGTCAGGCGTATTAATGCGTATCTCATACAAGATGTACTAGCAGTCCTCGTGCACTCGCCGAAGCGCACGATATAAGTTTAGTAAAGCGCTCAAACTTTTTGACCATAATTAGGAAATTAAATTTTTTATACGTTTTTATATGTTTTAAAAATAAATATTAAAATGGTAATTTAAAAATAAAGATGAAGTATTATTTTGTAATTTTTAAATCTTTTGAATTGGTGGTTCAGCGCACGAGTGCACTTAAGGTACAGCCGCCACTGGTCACGATCCCCACCTATGAAACTTCTGTTGCGGTTGCTTTGGCAGGTAACACGTTCTAAAGGTGTATAAAATTGTCTATTGCGAGCTTCTACTTCGTATCAGCTGTCATTTAGCAATGTATTCTGTGTGAACTTTTTTTAAATTTAACAAAAAAAAATCGTTACATAAAATTATTGCAGAAAGAAATATTAATTTTAGACAAATTATGCAGAAAAATATTCTTTTCAATAATACACTTTCCTCATAGTATAAAATTTAGTTTTAGATAAAAGTGAAAGACAATTTTATACACCCTTAGAACCTGTTACCTGCCGGCTGCCAAAGCCACCGCGACAGAAGTTTCATAAGTAGGTATCGTGACTACCTGTATTGGGTACATCTATAGAAAAACTTTCAGCTTCTATAAATTAACGAAGGCCTGGCTGGCCCTGGCTCTTGCTCTAGTACGTATGATTCTCAGAAATCACATTGGTGCTTGCCAGGTGTCGAACCCGCGCCCTCATGCACGAAAGGCGGGCCTTAACCTCTAGGCCACCACGACCTTTAAATGATAAGGTACATTAACTGGCTGTGAATGAAACAACAAGTGTATGCACAACTTTGTATTATAACGTAACATAAGCACCTTACAGTATGTCATCTTTTACAATATTTGTTTTCAACAGTTACATTATCGTTATAAATATTTATACAAAATTTATCATTTTTTTATTTTTATTAAACAGCGTCGCAAATTATCGCTAAAATGGTCAGTCCAATAACACGGAGATCTACGTTACGTCGGCGGCAGACCGCGGTGAAACACTCAATGATTTACAATAAACAAATAGATTGCACAAAAAAATCGCCTTCCAGAAGCAAAATATAACTATTAAATATATATATCATGACCGCGGCCGCTCCATACCAGTGGCGCGAGGCTCGGCTGACCGAGGGGAATATTATAAGAATATTTTTGGGAATTTAATTTTAAACGTATTTCATTTACAGCAGAGTCAGTCAATATGAACATAAATCCATTTCGTGAACGTGTCCACACGCACGCACACAAACGATTTTTTAAAATAAATACTACGAACATTAAATTTATATCAGACCACGCGGTATCATTCACACTTACGATTTTTTTATCTAATGCTGTGAAAAATATATGTAAATGATGTTAAAATACATCCGCATCCCGTTTGGCACACTGTTCACAGATACAAGTATGAAACAGTGCCGGTTCACATTCCGATGTATATCATAATTTTTATACAAATTTTACACACAGACGTACTAAAAATATTATTGTGTTTATATTTACCCCATACATTATAAATTAAAGGTCGCATTATCGATACAATTTTAAATAAAATAAACCTAACATAAACTATAATATATAAACTAGAAAGCACACTTGTAATATTTCCACCGTCCGAGTGTGTCGAGTAACACTGGATACGGTCTCAGGATAAATCCGATGATATATTTTGTATATGTAGTCCAGTCATTATAGTAAGTTCACCTCGGAATGCGAGATACCCAGCTGTAAGTCTGTAAATAGTTGTATATTGACACCCTAAAAGTTGTCTCAAAACCTACATATGGTAGGGTGTAAGCAACTATTAAATTTCAAGTTCAAAGGTCACAAAAATCGTTTTTTTGCGCTTTTTTTGGAAATATCTCATTTCCTATGGGTTTTTTGCTATTTGTATTTATTATCAATATTGTAGAATATTAAATTCTCTACAAATTTTGTTTCAAAAATTTTTTTATACGGTGTACCGTTTTCGAGATAGAGGGCGGAGAGCGCGCGGTCACCGCATCACTTCAGGTCAAACGGTGCCTCCGGTCGAAAACGCGCCATATATAGTTGATGAACTATCAATAAATCAATGATTATAAATATTTGTCAATTTTCAAAAAAGCAGAAGAACGTGGGGATGATTTTGTAGAATTGGTGAAAAGTCGTATAATTTTACAGTTTGATTTGATCGCTGCTGAAGCGAAGTACCATGCTGCTTGTTTTACAAACTTTTCAAATAAATCATCATCATCATCGCCTCTTGAGAAACCTCGTCAAGATAATCGAGTTACAGAAGCTATGTTAGAGATTTTCAATTACATCGAAAATAATAATGATTCTCAATTCACACTAAAAGAGCTTAAAGATGTCTTGACAGGGTATGTGCCAGATGATAAAACTATCATTACAAGACTACAACAGAAGTACTTAACCGATATCGTAATTACGAAGAAAGTTGGAGCTTTCACGATCATTTCTTTCCGTGATGCACAAGCTAATATTCTATCAAAAGCTTGGTACGAAAGTAAAAAAATAGATCCTGAAGCAGAAAGGCTAAGAATTGTAGAAGCTGCAGCAGCAATTATTATTTATTATTAGAGAATTCTGCAATTACATGGACAGGTAAGTGTTGTTAAATAAATTAATACTGAATAAAAAGTGGATAAGTTAGGAAAAAAATGATAAAATATAATATAATAGTTAATAAAAATTGACAAATATTTATAATCATTGATTTATCGATAGTTCATCAACTTTATATGGCGCGTTTTCGACCGGAGGCACCGGTTGACCTGAAGTGATGCGGTGACCGCGCGCTCTCCGCCCTCTATCTCGAAAACGGTACACCGTATAAAAAAATTTTTGAAACGAAATTTTTAGACAATTTAGTATTCTACAATATTGATAATATATACAAATAGCAAAAAACCCATAGGAAATGAGATATTTCCAAAAAAAAGCGCAAAAAACCGATTTTTGTGACCTTTGAACTTGAAATTTAATAGTTGCTTACACCCTACCATATGTAGGTTTTGAGACAACTTTTAGGGTGTTAATATACAACTATTTACAGACTTACAGCTGGGTATCTCGCATTCCGAGATTCTTACCTAATTTAAGCTTAAATGACTGGACTAATGATCGTTTATTGTAAAATGTGATACAACAATATGATTAAAATACAAATCCTCCAGCAACATTGGACAGTCATCATAATACATTAATCAACTTGTATATTTTATTAACTATTCTCCTCTCGCTTACACCGTATATATAACAACACTAACTACGTAAGGCTGTTCGTTCCGTGAGGTGATGACGTCATACAATATAAAGATGGTGTATATTAGTCTGATAGTAAACGAGAGGAATGCACGTAACAGTATAACAATATTATTAAAATCAATTTATCTCGTATTGTACTTTATTTAAAGGCTTTTCGGATTAAACATTCTAAATTTAAAAATGAAACGAGTCAAATGTTCTACAACTTAACAAGTTCACTGCGGCAATAAAAGAATAGATTCGAAATTTAAAAAAGTTTATATTTAAGATTCGTTCTAAAATCATGTCAAATTTTATTTTTTTAAATGATAAGTTGTTAATTTTCAGTTTCGATGAGATAAAAGGCGAATACTGGTCTCATATGTATACACGGGCACAGCCAACAGTTCCTGTGTCGATTAATATAGAAAACAAGATCACGAAACTGAGTGTTGTTTGGTTCAAGTACTATCTATTGGATATAATATATCAATGTTATAGTTATTTAGGAAAATGCATATCAATAAGAATCCTGTGTAGATTCCCGCACCGTAAACGACGTATTGAACGAGGTGATCTAAAACTATATACAAATAAATGGTGGGCGATAACATCATGGAGTTAGTAGCTTCAAGTTTGTGTCCAGACGAGTCTAAAGCGGTGCGCTGACTACTTAACATTAAGACATACTAATGGCGACAGATTGTAGATCATGTTCTTTAAAACCGAAATATAAACATGCTGTATAATCCGTTAGTAATGTTCCGCTTTAAAGAACACCATCCCGTAGGCCTTATGGCGATAATTTGTTATACTATATTTATAAATACATCCCGTCACACCGCGCGGGCGATCCCATACAACGCTAAGTAGATTTAAATGCATATCAAAATCTCTCAGAGGAACGGGTGAGTTCACAGTCGCGGAGGTCGCGCGAGGGATAATAGCACTCCAGCGCACGATATAAGGTCGAGAGTCGCACTGATCCCGTCGGTGGAGGGTCACACACGGGCCCGCAGCTAGCAACCTCTATTAACGTTCCGTGGTAGAGGTCGCCGGTCGCTAGCAGCCGCCACTGTAACGTTCCGTGGTAGAGGTCGCCGGTCGCTAGCAGCCGCCACTGTAACGTTCCGTGGTAGAGGTCGCCGGTCGCTAGCAGCCGCCACTGTAACGTTCCGTGGTAGAGGTCGCCGGTCGCTAGCAGCCGCCACTGTAACGTTCCGTGGTAGAGGTCGCTGGTCGCTAGCAGCCGTCAGCGTCAGGCGGCGTGGTGAGGAAGGCGGCGGGTCTCGTGTGGTCGGCGAGCGCTCGGGCTGTCGTCACGTCCGCCGGTAACTCGGACTTCTTCCTTAGTAGGGGCTTGCTGGCGTTGTAATTCTGCTTTCGAGGCTGGAACATACAATTAGTGTTCAATATATGATCGTGTCACTAAAGTAATTTGTTGTCAGGAATATATTTATTTAGTAATGAATATTTTAGGCCCTCATGCAACTGACCTTGAAATAATGAAGTAAAGGACCATAATCAACATTAATTTTATTAATTTCCATATAGTCAGTATAATATATTAGAGGTATTTATACTTCTGTGTCATTCAGTTGTGCCGCTCTCGTCGCAGCGCGCGCCTCCAGCTTCTGCCACAGCTCCTCACGCTGCTGGAGACGTTCTCGCTCCCTGAAACAAGCATATATTATATAACATTAGCTTTTCACCCAAAAATTGATGTTTATAATAATTATCTCCAAATGAGAGATTTATAATTTTCAAATATGTCATAGAATCAGTGGCGTGAGAATAAACAACTGCACATTTTGTACATAAAACAAAGAAATCAACTGTTAAATGCATAGTTATATACTTTAAATCAAATATAATTTAATGTGAGTTTTGACAGACACTTATGATTATTCTATTCGGTTTATGATTCAGCACAGGTGCCATCTATCATAATTACATAGAATCAGTTTTAACCGGCCGCCACTATCGCAGCCTTCCAGTTATTGTGATCTTTAACAGTACTACACACAGTTTTTAATAAATTAAGACACAGAGGCTATGAAAAGAAGCTGTGTTCTTGAAAAAGAAGTATTTAAAAGTAGAACAACAGAAAAAAAATGTTTAAAATTTAATTGAGAAAACTATATTCAAAATGCTTCAAATGATATAAAAACTGAAGTTTATGTTATAGAAATTTCTTTAAAGTACATAGTATAGACTCAACTGCAAATGCATTCATAGAGAACAACTGAATCATTTTTCCGTGTTGCTTTAAATGACATTGAAAGTACTTAAACTTACTATTATTATTAAAGAACTAGCTTTCCGCCCGCAGCTTCGCCGCGTGGAGTTCGGTTATATCGCGTTTCCAAGAGAACCTTTCAAAAGTCTGGGATAAAAACTATCCTATGTTCTTTCTCAAGGTCAACTCTATCTCTGTACCGAATTTCATTAAAATCAGTTCAGTGGTTTAGGCGTGAAAGCGTAGCAGACAGACAGACAGACAGACAGACAGACAGACAGACAGACAGACAGACAGACAGACAGACAGAGTTACTTTCGCATTTATAATATTAGTAGGGATAATGCTACATATTAATTTCTTGCATGACTGTAATACAAAGATAATATTTATGTTTTATTTGATCTGGGAGCTCAGTGACGTCACAAAGTAAGAGCTCGTAAGTTACAGCATTTAAAGCTTAAAGTGCGTTAAAATAAATCTCACTTTTGTTTTTCCTGTTTATACTGCTGCGTGCACTCGTCGAACAGCTTTTGGTTCATCTCCATGAACAGTTTGAGCGCGTTATACACCAGCCCGTGGATTGTCTTGTTCCAGTGGCTCTTTGTGTTGCGGTACAGAGACGGGAACATTATCGGCAGGATGTGACTCGTGTTGTCAGATATCAGGGACATTATGTACTCGTTGTTCCAGTAGTAAAGAGCTCGTTCCGCCACCTTGTATGGGAATTATATTATTAGTATTAGTAAATGGTATGAATTAAGATAATTTGTCTTTGTCATGATTAATAATTTCTTGGATATTTTATTATGTTACTTAAACACAAAGAAAAACTTTATCATATCAGTGTTATTATTGTATAACACCCCCTCCCCATTTCCCTATCCAAACATTCAAAACCAAGCCAACACCTGTATAGTATAATATATATATAGTATAATATCAAGGTTTAACCTGGAAGTGTGGGCTGGAGACACACTTGGCCAGTTGTCTGAACAGTGGGTCCATGACCTTCTGGAACTCAGCTGGTTCTATCACATCCAATATCTCCTCCATTTCATTGAGGAACATCACTTCTTTGGGGGAGTGAGTCTTTGGCCAGTACTTCAACAACGCCCTGTTGATGTTGGTATACAGGGTGTTACTTAGTTGTCTATCTTACTTTTAATAGTATATGAAAATGTCATTTATAAAACATGTTAATATATAAGAATTTTTATTGCGCCAATATTTACAAAAAGGGCACATCAAACTAGATCCTGTTTATATTAAAAATCACAAACAAGTATGTTTAGCTGTTTGTGCTACATAAATATATATATACTGGTACCTTGAAGAATTGAAGCGAACAGTAAAATATGTTCATTGTAGTGATTACACAGTCAATTAAATTTCACAGTAGCCTTTGATTTAATAACTTATTGAGATATATATTACAATGTATGGAGACAGACGAGCTGACACTCCTATATAGCCATTAAACCTTAGGGCTGGTTGCCGTTGGTTGTTTTGGTTGTCAAATATGTAACCAACATTACAATATATATACAACAAACCTGACGACGGGTTGTGTGAGCGAGGGATCCTTCTCTAGGAACTGAACCACACAGTAAGCCAGCTGTGGGTGATACACTGACAGAGACTTCACCTTGTGTAGAGGAAGTAGCACCTGGATACATATATAAGTGTTAATAGATTGTCACTTTCTATCCTACTAAAATTATGTATAGGAAATTTTGTGAGGATGTACATATGTATGTTTATCTTATTTCATGCAAAAATTAACAATAATGTAGTTAAGACATAGGATACACGTGACACAATCAATAGATTTGTTTAACTACTATCTATCGTTTTAACAGACTATAAATATGCCTCTTTAACAAATAATTTATACTCCTAAGATGACAAAAATCGCTAGTTATGCACAAAAATCCATATTAATGATACATACAGGGCGAATACAAATGAATTTAAAAACTTTCGTCTTTTCTTATTCATTCAGAAATGAAACTTCTAGAACAATTTCTTCTTCTACGTGGCAATTTCCGAGCATAAGCCAGGGTCTGCCTTACATGTTGTAAATTGTTTTTACGACTGGCAGCCTGTCTGACATCAACCCCTTTTAGGGAATGCATTAATCAGTAATGTCTAAATACTCTTAGAAAATAGAAAGTACATATGATTCGGAAAAATCATATTGGTACTTGCCAGGATCAAACCCGCGCCCTCATGCATGAATGGCGGGCCTTTTAATCACTAGGCTACCACTGACTAACTACTGACTACTGACTTCTAGAACAATTAATTCTATGTATATGAAATCATTCCGTCTCTTTCTAACTTATGAATATAAAAAGACATGTTCCATCTCTTTCTAAGTTATGTGTTGTGAGCGGGATGTACTAACTCTAAGTAGGAACAGCTTGTGCTCTTCCTTCAGCGGCAGAGCGAACCCATTGATGATGCTGCCGAGGATTTCTAACAGCTCAGCTATACCGTTGTGGTGCTCCGTTTCGTATATAAACCTGGAACAAATAAATTTACATACATATTATATGATATGGAGATTATAGAACATGAGTGAATGAACGAATACATACTAACGCGTCTAAGGAAAAAAATAGTTTAAAGCATATTTTTTACGGGATTAAGAAACTAAATATTATTTATTTATTACAGTGAATATTAATTTATAAACATGTTAGCTGAATTATTAATTTCATAATCTGTATTCTATCCACAGTATAATAATTATTCATACTATTATATTGAATTGGGTATATTTTTGTTTGAAGAGATTTTTATGTGATTTAATGATCATTCAAAACACCAAGCTATACAGGGTGACTGGTGAATTACTATCGATACTTGAGGACGTGATATTTGACGATCATATATGACAAAATAAAAATTAATATAACATAAATATTAATAAACTTCTAAGTAAAGTTAACCAAAAGTTATGTAATTAATTACGCATCGTGTGAACACCCTACAGATTAGGTATACACACACACTCACACATACGCGCGCGGCGGCGTGTTGTTGTATCAGCACGCCGCCGCACGCGTCCACACTTGGAACACTTGGAACGTGTCAACACTTTATTTATTTATACGGAAATTTTGTAAAAAATTAAGTGTCTATTTTTTTTACATAATTCGAATGAGAATCATGTACCGAGTATTCTCCTTAAATATTGATAGTAATTCACCAGTCACCCTGTATATAAAGAGTGTTTCAATCTATACTATACTATACTATTTTATGAGATCTTTGTCTTATTGTTTGTTAAACAATTTTAAATCTTTAGAACTAGTTCTACTAGTTAAATTCATTCACTGTTAGAGAAATAATTTTTGCATGGATTCATCACGTTTCGTTAGCTGGGGACAAAATATTAAGGATGAATATTGAACGCTTTTACTTCGGAATAATTTCAAATATCATCTACTAAACTTCTACTCTTACCAATTAATTCTTTAATAGAACACTTTAAAAATAAGTCAAACATTTACGTGAACAAATCCGCTGTAAATAGCTTGTGTTTATTATAAAACGAAATTAATAAAGAAATTTATGTTTAATATAAATCTAAGATCACATATATTAACACTATAACCGTTATGTTACGAATTCAGTGTTAATGTATGGAAAAATACAAGATCGCCAGATGAATTTCACAGAGTGGACGGAATGGAATCTTTTGGAATGCTATAAAAATACCAATTCATTCATTAGTCGCGGGGCATTTCAAGCCGAATTATTCTATAGAAATATTTTTCATATATGAAATATGTGTATGTATTTCATACCAATCACGAAACTGATGTATTGTATTATTGTGAAAGCAGAGACTGAATAACGGATCAAATAACGCTTCAATTAAAAAGTTTCGCATTCGTTCGTAACTTTTCGATTGATTAAATCGATATCGCTGTAGCACAAACAACCTTAATACAAGTAAGCAGTTTTAACTTTATACGAATAGTTTCGAGGTTTTATAACTGTATTGATACTACTATGTGCCTATATATGAATGAAATAATTGGATACTGTAAAAAATGTAGCCACGCGTGATGGAGACTAGTACTAAGGGTACAGATTTATAAATATTAGTACACTCACCTGTAAAACACATTGTTAATTTGTTTTCTAATATACGCTCGTAGTACTAAAAATTTTCCGTATATTCTATGTAGTGTTGTTTTGAGGAAATCCCGCTCCCTCGGATCTTCTGTGTCAAATAGTTCTAGTAACTGAAAATGAAATTAAAAAAAATCATTATATATTATTGAAAACATATCAGCAATATGGCAGCACTAAAATAAAAAAGCAATTAAATAAATTAATAAACGTGACACCACCGACATGTGTCGCCATCTATGAATAAATAATTGCAATAAATGTATGAGCAGTACTAACATTATTTATAATTCTTTTAAAAATATAATATTATATGAACATCTATGAAGGTCACGCCAATGTCATCGGTTGCTCGCACCGTAGTAATAAATCTATTTGAGCCTGACGTCCGTCAACAAGGACATCCGATAGAAAAGACCAACTATCTATATAACATCGGAGTAATAACTCCATAGAGCAAATAATTTGATACAGAATAAGGTTTAAAGTAGACCAATTTAAATAGACACTTCATACAGAAATCAAAACACAGTAATCCTATCAATATTATGAAAGATCAAGTTTGTGGGGACGTATGGATGTTTGTTACTTTTTCACGCAGAAACTGCTATACAAATTTTAATGGAACTTTACGGACATGTTATTTAGACATCAGAATAAGATATGGGCCATAATTCATCCCAAAACTCCGAGTACTTTTCGCGGGAAGACAGCAGAAGTGTTGTATTTGCATGAAGTCACGTGACACGTCGTTGTCACTCCCTATTGGTTACCGTAACTATTGTTTCAATAATTTTTATATATATTTTTTCTAGCACTATTCCGAAGGTCACGCGGACAAAGTCAGGGACAAAAACTAGTTATAAATAAAACAATTTACCAGCAAACGGTAGACATTGAAAGGCAATAAGTTTTGTAAACAAACATACTTGTGAAGTTGACAATGGCTGTACATAAATATGTCGTTTAAGTTACACGGAAGTTATGTTATGTTATATACAATAGAAAATGTAGCAATAGTATATAACGACCTTTAACAATAGAAAATTATTATGAATATATAATATGACTTACTCGTGCGAGCTCTAGATGACTTTTTATTAGACAATAAACTTGTTAATGACTAAGATTATGCAACTGTTTGTTTACATTTTTTATCTTGTTTCGTTGTCCTTGTTACATTTAATAAAATATGAGAATTATGTACATATGTACTTGTATTTTAAATTAGTGAAGTTAAAACTAAAAGTATTTTATTATTCATAATAATAAGAGAACTTACTTTTTCAGCTGAGTAGCAATTTCTTTGTAAGTATATATTACAAACAAATATTATATATTCATAAATTTTGTTGTGGAAAGTTGTCCATGGTTTTAAAATAAATATAAAAATGATAAAATTAACTACAACAAATTAGTTTTTCATGTCAGAACTAAAATAGTGATATAATAAATTTTCAGCATCTAATACTTGGAAACAATTCAGCATCAGAATTCAGAACCACTATTAGGACACTATGTATTAAATAGTGGACTGAACAAAAAACCCATAAACCGGTTAGCTTGACGGTCAAGGACGGCCTTCCTGACATATTGATTTTATGACTTAACCAAATATTCATAGGAACGTCGACGACTTAACGTGTGGGCGTAGAGTTAAATGTTTGTAAATATGTATATACAGTGTAAACTCTATATAACGACACTGAAGGGACCGTGCATTTTAGTGCGTTATAGAGAGTTGCCGTTAAATAGAAAGAAGAAAAATCAGGATTAGAAAAAGACATAGTTTATTTCAGACTAGTGTTAGTACTTATGTACATAAAAAAGAATGTTATAGTTTGAGATTTTGTGAGCAACTTTTTATGTTAACGTATAGGTAATACAAGACTCCTACTTATGGTCAAAAACCGTCGACACGTTTAAGCAATTTGTAATTGTAAACAAAACAACGAATTTCTTAGAAAGTTCGGTATGCATGATAGGGACAGTCGAGTTTATTGCGGGCTAGGATAACAAAGCGACAAAGAAACGTACGCAGCTGCACAGTTTTTACTAATTTTAGCAACTTAAAAGGTACTTTTTATTACTTAATTGTTGTCGTTATTGAGTGCCTGTGCCGCTGCCGCTATGTAGAGTGTACCATTGTATGGTAGACAAGCTAAACCAACCAAAGTCAAATGATTTCGACGCTTTAGAGAGTTTGTCGTTAAATCGAGTGTCGTTATATAGAGTTTACACTGTATTTACAGAAAAAAGACATCGATCTAATTACAAAGGAAACATTCTATAAAGTATCCAGACTTTTTGGTACCTATTTAAAGACAGGTTCCTACGTGTCTTATGTATATTTTTTACTAGCTTTCCCCCGCTGCTTCGCCCGCGTGTAATTCTGTTATATCGCGTTTCCATAGGAACCTTTCAAAAGTCTGGTATAAAAACTATCCTGTTCTTTCTCAAGGTCAACTCTATGTCTGTACCAAATTTCATTTAAATCAGTTCAGTGGTTTAGACGTGAAAGCATAACAAATAGACAGACAGAGTTACTTTCGCATTTATAATATTAGTAAGGATATATCTATCTAACAGCTGTAACCATCATAAGCTGACCTGTAAAACGAACTTCTGGTCCATGTATTTCTTGGCGATGTTCGGCTGGAAGTCCGGTGACTCCAACAGCCTGAGGAACAGCTCGTAGACCAGCTGTAAGTGTGGCCAGGCCGCCTCCAGCGTGGGCTCGTCCTCTTCAGGGTCGAACTCCGCTCCATTCGGATTCGAAGAAGGCGGCAGGGTACGGAACAGATTGATCGCGAACTGTTCCAATTGATATATAATTTAACACTAATTTTATTAAATACTAGAAGACCTGGCGAACTTCGTATCGCCCTATAATCAAGAAATATCTATTACGTTTCTTTATTTATATTTTTGGAGTTTACCTGTAAGCCATAAATCTCCGTGTTTTGAAGTGCGACAGAATGATTGACATATTAGTTAGATGTCAAATCTTATGTTAAAAAGAACGTTTGTATGGGAAATAGAAAAGGGCTGTTTTTATGGTTTTCTCAGTAACGAATATTTTTTTTTCAGCTTTTATACCTTCCCTGAACCTCCACGAACATTTCAAGACTAAGATAAGACAAATCCGTTCAGCTGTTCTCGAGTTTTAGCGAGACTAAGGAACAGCAATCCATTTTTATATATATAGAAGATAGAAGATAAATTAAATCCGCGGTATCGGATTTGAATACGGATATTTGCTGTCGAGATCCGCGTATACGGACCAAGATATACGGGAGATTTTACTTGGATGTATTTGAAAATCTATTTATCATAGAAAAAATACTGAATAATCGACTATTTACTTCTTCGTTAATGCAACTATGTATATTTTAAAATAAAAAATGTTTCTTTGAAATCCTTGGACTCAAATTAATACTAAAAAAGACACAAATGTTTTATATGAAGAAATATAATATTGAAATGACATATATGTATATATATGTTACTTACAAAATATGTACGTTGTATATAACATATAAAGCATACTATATGTTATGTTGTTATTAAAAAGAAAAATAAAGTAAAAACTCTCAATAAAATTAAACATATTTCAAAAATATATATACACAAACATTAAGTATAAATATATTTTTAAATCCCATACGAATCATTGACCTTAATATATCAGAATTAGTTTGAATATAAATCCAGTATTACGGCCGGTATCACAGATTTTGGTAATAAACTTTATATATAGGTCAAAGCCGACGTCGCTTGAATGGAGAACGTCAATGATGTGACCCAAAACAATTAGCCGAAGACAGTTTTTAATACATTTTATACTTATATTAAACTTGTTTTGACAACTGTGGACATATACAGAGTTATGGATATACATATATGTAATATAGGTACATCATAGAAAATCGTATGCCATTAATCATTGGAATCATTAATTAAATATATTACGAAAATTAATACAGTATTAATAATAATATCAACTAGTAATTCATTACGAGATTATAACTATGTGGCGACATAAAAATATTAAAAAACATAGTTTAATAAACGTACTTCCTAATGGTAATATGTTGACGTGCAGTCAATATTAACTATTTCTCTGCTATAGGTCAGAATTTATACGCAACCAAAAAAGATAATTTCATATGTACACACACATACATACATTATGTATTAACGACAGTCACTCTAACACGCACGCACACATTAAGTTTAGTTGTCAATACATACCATATTAACAGCTTCAGGGTATATAGCCTCTGTGATGACGCCGCGCTGCGAGGTGACGTACTCCACCATCTCGAGCAGCGCGGCCCTCTTCACCTCCTTCCACTTGAGGTCCGACAGAGGCTCGTCAGCGAAGTCGAACAACAGGCAGCATTGACGCAGCTTCTGAACGAACAACTGTTCTCTCTCACCCGCCGGTGCATCTGAGTACAAATTCGAAGGTGATTTGATATGTTTTCATTTAATTTGAAAGTACGATACGTGATGATCAAAGATAATTATCAATTACGTCATGAACGTATGAATGAATGCGGGTTTATTAACTGTCATATTATAAATCAGCTGATTTACAAACAGCTGATCAATAGTATGAATACAATTGCGTGATGCTATAACAAAAACAAATGTATAGTAATTTTCTCAAAACTCTGTTAAAAAAAGGATCCGATGGTGTCTTCGTTCGAATTCCAGAGCTGCTTTCGTGGTTCAAAAAATATACTAAAATAATTGTTTCGTCAATATATATTGGATTGTAATGAATCTTACTGATTTCTTGCAAAATTAAAGCGAAAACTGATGTCCTACCTACCTAGTACCTGGATATGCGAAAGTCGATCGTACTATAAGTTTAACCTTTCCCGTATGGACTACCGTATACAAAAAAAAATATATATTAATTCTTACTATAAATGTATCCTATAGACAGAAATAACATTGTCACAACAATACTCTTATTGACCCGAAGCCCTTATTAATTCTAATTGAACAGTTTTTATGGCGCCAATGATACATCAGTTTGTTTTGCTTATGGAGAAGTAACTAATTGTTAAGATGAATAGCTATTAAGATTATATAGATATTAATTGTTAAGTTTTCATAGGTTTTGCCTTTATATTAATATTTTTAACAAATTACGTGTGAACGTAGATCTTTAAAGTATGTTTTTTAATTAATACCAAACTTTTAATCCATTTTTTTTTGGTTATAATAAGTAATGCTATGTATAAACATAACATTACTTATTGTAACATAAGTTTTAATGTGTAACCTATTGGAATAAGATGAGGTAAGGTCAGCACTACGGCCCCGGTATTAACTACAGAATAGTTCTCCTGAAAAGTAAGGATGATTTTAATCGGCTCTTAAAGCACCCTGGTTATTATGATGCAACAGTTTTCACTCACTAACAAAAAATGTCCAAAAGGAAAAACGTTTTTATTTGATGTAGGACGAAATGACGCTGGCAAATATTTATGTCAATTCGGTTAAGGAACATTAACCTTAACAGGTGTTTCCAAGACTTTCATCACGACCTTCCGTTTCAATTCTATTTTGTATGCAAATATTTTCAGATTCTCTCGAGATTACAAAAATCATCTTCTCCTAAATCTTTCTAGCAAAAGATTATACGCCTGAACTGTTCTTATGACACCAAATGGAAATATATTGAATTAGAAAAATTCTAATCTCTGGTTAGTCTTCTCTAAGCTTGAATTGATCCATACTTAAGATATATTTGAAATATGAAATTTTACGAAACAGAAATATTAAGAAAAATGGATAGCACATGCAATATTAAGAAAGTGTCTAAAGCTATGTTTGTAATATATTCAGAAGGCCTTTAAAAGAACTTTGTTTTGGCCAACGCCCAAATAAAGCTCAGAGACAGACGAAAGAATTCTCTCATATGTTTTATTTTATAAAAGCACTATCACATAAAGAGAGGAGCTGGGGAAAGGGAAAAGAATTTGGAAAATGGGAGAAGCTTAATAAAAACAAAAACGATATGAGAAATAAAGTGAATAAGAAAAAATCTACAACACGTTTTAGTTGATGTAGCGAAGAAAACATATTTAAGACTTTATGTACTATGACATATGATACTTTTGATATGACATCAAATGATAGTGAAGAGGAGGAAAATAAGTGTCGAAAGAAAGACTGTCAATATATGTATAAGCACTATAAATACTGAATATATGTGTACTAAATTTCCTAGACCATCGATGCTATAGATACTTGTATTTGAAAAGTCGAGAAGATCAAAGAAGGAAATAGTCCAACTATGATGATGAAGCTTATTACGAAGAAAATAGGAGTTCTTGTTGTAGACTCCACAAAGGACCTGGTGGAATCATTCAGTGATCTATGTGTGTCTATATATCTATATATCTAGTGTGATCTATTAATTTTAATAATGTATAACCTTCCAACGGGGAAATGTAATTTTCTAAGATTCTCTAAATTTTATATATTTGTTCCTATATAACTAAGACATAATGTATAAATAGAATTGAATTGAGTATATAGAATTATTTTGAATATATTTTTGGTAAGATTAAAAACAATGTATCGTCGTATTACATTTTACAGTAAGGCGTTTTATTTTTATGAATGGTGACAGAGTTCGCCTTAGGCTGCGAGCATTTGTTGCGATACCTTATACGGTTTCCATTTAAACCACTCTATAAATATTTGTTCATGTTATACACTGTAAAATTAATTCCAAACAACTCGTACTAAAATAGACAGCCACGTGATATCGACCAAGATGTTAAACACATCTATAGAGGCGATAACGAATAGTAATAAGATTATTCCTATGTGTTTTATAGTGGACAGAGCTAATTCACAAGTGATTCACATGGCAAGGACGTTTTATTCTATATCCCTTGAACATACCATAGGTACATGTAGCCGCTAACTGCCGGCCAGCTATCGGTCGATATATTTCCGCGGCGTTCTCGCCATTTGCCAAGTTCAATACAGGTTATTTCTTTAAGATTTAACATCGGCTGGAGAACGATTAAGACTATTAATATTATTAATGCGTTATTTAACCGTGAAACATTATACTGAATGTGATTTTCTGCCCTTTTTGATAATTGTAATACTAGAAAAGTTTTTCCAATCGGCTTGAACTTAACGATACGAAGATATATTTCAGGCGAACCTTTGAGCAGCGGCAGTTGTACCATTAAACTCTCTTTGTCAGCATTAAGTATCGGAGGGCGCTCCGGTGACACTGCGACAGTAACGGCTGCGACGACGGGGGGCGGCGGTGACCGCGCGTCGGGCGGCGAGGGCGCCTTCTGCGGCTGGCCCTCCATACCGAACAGAGCGAAGCGGAACGCACGTGCGACGTCAGACACGCTCTCGGAACGCTTGGCACCCTGGTTGGCGACCAGGTCCAGGCCCGAGTGAAACGAAGGCGACTTCGGTATACCGAGCGGCGAGACGGCGCGACGCGGCTTCGTCTCAGCGGCGGCGAACATAGCGCGGGAGGGCGCGCGAGCGGCCGGCCCTGCGTGGACCATGGCAGGCGGCGGCCGGCAGCGGCATCCGAGCGGAGGCCGGCGGCGCCGGGACCGGACTGACGCCGCTCACCGCTCACCACCGCCCCGGTGCGCGCGCACACCCCCTCACCCCCCACGGAGAAGGCACCCTCGACATCGGTGCTGTATGCAACCCGCGATTCAAGGAATTCCTTAACTTTTACGAAAGTAAAACCTAAAACCTTAAAAAGCTTAGGCTGACTAGGGAACTCTAAACTTAATATTGTAGATCTGATAATGAATATCACACAAAGATTGATAAATTAAATAAAATAAGTGTGATGTAATATCATGTTATATTAACAAGGGAGCGTTACTTTTGGGTTTAATTAAATTAATTACTAATATTGAATCTAGAAACACAAATAGCATATAACTGCCTGAACAAAAAAACCTTGCATTAATGCTAAGCACTATATAAATAATAAAGTTTTGCAATAAATTTTACAAGTTTCCTGTTTTATTCTTCTTTTACCAGAGAGTTGTCTTTATTAAAATCAGAACTTCCATAAAAGGATTCGTAGGAAAACTTATTAGAGAGGAAATCTTTTTATGGAAAAATGTAGAAAATATTTGGTGATGCTTTTTTAAATGTGGAATGTAAGTTGAAATTTTCAGTCTGAGATAATTTAATTTAACATCACTTTTCATAGCTTAAAAAAAATCGACTAAAAAATGTCAGACTATGAACTGTTATAGAATAGATATATTTCATACATGTCATCGTCATTGGGTATCGGTGCCACCTAATGGGCAAAGGCCTCTCACATGGAAAACGTTAGAGCATTAATCACGAATTCGAGCTTATAATTTGAAATTATAAATCCAAGTTTCCTCGCAATGTTTTCCTTTGCCGTGTCAGTGGTGGCTAAATATTCTTTAAAAGTACATACATATAACTCAGGATAATTACATTGGTACTTGTTAAGATTCGAACCCGCACCCTCACGTATCAAAGGCGGGCCTTAGTCTCCAGGTCAAAGCAACATTCATACATATGAGCTAGATATAATTATTTGTTTACACATCGACACGTCGACTAAAATTAACATCTGGCTAATGTAAATTTTCATGCCATTCACAATAATTAATATCCTACGAGAAACTGTAACTCACGGAATAAATGACCAATGAAAACTCGTTTCCATATCATCAAATATCGTCAAAAAGATAATAACTGATAAAGGAAATCTTATTTTATCTTATCTTTAATTAGTCTGGAATTAGTTTTTATTCAAAACAATGTCGAGATAAAAACTTAATTTGTTAATATTGATTTAGGTAAATTTTTATTGCAGAGTGCTTCAATTTATTTCCATGGGAGGTACCTTATATGGAAATATAAAATAGAATTTCAAAGGATGTGTAAAATAGTAAGAAAAGATGTATATAGTGAACATAGATCATATCCGTCGGATGAGAGCAGAAGCATCCATCATAGGAATTCCATTCAAAGAACATTTGATCATTTGCTGGAACAGCGATTATACAGATGAAAGATTCTACGTGATAAATATAGACCATGCAATGGAAATAGAAGAAATTTTACAATATGTACAGATTTAACTCAATAATATTGTTTGGAAAAAATTGGCAAAGAAAACCAGTAAACCACGGGAACGCAATACGCGAGTTGAATTTAAGCAAGTTAGGAGGAAAATTTATGGAAAACGTCTTGCTCCAAAGTTTGTTTGGGTGTATCTATGGGGGAAGTCTGAGGGGCAAATTCCTGTGGCAGAGGCAGACGTACACTTCCCCTTTGATTAAACTATCGATCGCTATGGGCTTGTCATATCCTGACTCATGCAAAAAGGATTCTATACAAATTAGTTACATCAGCGTATAGGGTAGAAAAGCATTCTATACAAATTGGGTACAGAGTACTAAAGTGAGTTACTGAGGTAGTCTTATATAATGTATTTATAGTTTATATAAAAAAAAATACTATACATGTAATGCTGAATTAATCAAGTATGGTAGTGTTATATGCATGTTTTTAACACGTTTGTTACAACGGAAAAAATATCCAGCCATACACATAGATATAATGCTTTCGCTAACTTTTGTTTTACATGTTCAGAGTTTTTCGGATTAAAGAATATATCTTCTTGATATTTGAGTACATCTAGCTGAATCTATTTCATTCATATATTAAGTCTCTTTAGAAGTCCTTAAAAAGAAATACCGAAACCTTGAGCAGCGAAGATTATAAACAGAACGATATACAGAAATGAAAGTTAATTTCAGTATATATTTACAGATATTAAATCAAATATAAAGATATCGATAAATGTTGAATCCAACTTGGTCATTAGTTGTTGTGACTCGGGTCGTCTGATATAAATTTTCTTTGAAAGCCTCATAATAAACTATAATTAGTTTCCCTCAACAGAAGAAATGTCAACATAATATTTCACAGTTCAGGAATCTTGATAACTTAACTTGATTGTATGATATTTTAAATTGTTTTTTACATTGGACAGACAAAGCAATGTTTTTCATTTCAAGAAGACATTTTTGTTACTATTAACAAATTCTATTATCTATTTAACTTCTATGAGTAAATAGTGTGAAACGTTCTAACTCGACAAGTTAATTCTTATTCTCGAAGGAATTTCACTGTTGTCTTATCAATTTTATCTCGCAGTGCGTCTTCTGAGATATTTTACTTTACAAAGATTTATATACAAGCGGCTTTCCTACGACTTTACGCGAATATTTATCTTCGATAATTTTCCATAAAAACAAAACTAAACGGTATTATTTTGAAATCAAAGACATAAATTTAGATTTTCTTAATTGATGTTGAATATTCTAATATTAAATTTAATTAATATTAAGATGAATCGTCTGCACAAGTTGTCCGACTTCATCCGGCTTCTAGTATTGATTTACATAAGATGTCGCCAAAACTAGGCCATTTTATACAGTCAGAGATGTTTACGGTTCACGTTGCGACACTAACAATATAAATACAGACATTTTAAATGGTTCTTTATAACTATATATGACAACTAAAGTAAACAAAAAAAATCGCCAAATTGAAAATGTATTTGCACTCTAAAAGTATATTAGCGTTTAAATATGTAATTCGTGGTTAAATCAAAATAATATCATTCTTGCAAACGCTCTCATGATGTGAAGAATATTCCCAGGTGGAAAATGTTGCCACCAAAGAAACTCAATTAAGATCTGGACCAGAAATCGAGACGATGCTGTAACTTACTCTCCATGTTCTCGGTAAATGTGTTATAATAACAAACTTTCACAAACCATCAAGGTCACGGGTGTTATCTTTGAACAAATATTATAATCTAGCTGACAGTACCGGCTTAAACATCTTTGTTTGATGCATAAAAAATCGTATACGCAAGAAAATACTTCACATAAAACATTAGTACTTGAAAAAACATCTATTTTTTAAGACTTTTAACATTTGTCTGATATACAAAACTAGTAATACGTCCATAAAATGAAAATCAAAGGACGATACATATTTATTCTTATATTCCATTCACGGGCTATGCAAATGAAACTCAACGTACATTATAAAACAGTTATTTAATTTCTTTATATATATAATCAAATGTAAAATATTTTTTCTCAACACGGGGCCGGTAACGTTACTCCGTGTATCGGCTTATCGGGCGTCTAATCTTAATTAAGACATGACCTTATCCTATGTCGAACAGCCTTAACGCGCTCGGGGCTGTGTTTTTTAGTTTTACAATGTATGGGTATTTTATATTTAATCTTTCTCACCTAATAATAATAATAATATTTATTTGCTCCGAATGTAGGTACAGAATATAGGTGTATATGTACATATAACAGAATCTAGTATAAGTTCCAGACTCCAGTACATTCTACCTTAAGGCATGCAAATGTTATGCTTAAATTATAAATTAAAATTAACCATTAAATTAAAATTAGAAATTAAATAACAATGCAAATATTAGGCTTAAATTATAAATTAAAATATTGAATGTATGTAGTTTTCAAAGTTATTCTGATACTGAAAGAACTAGAATTAGATTGATGATTATTATTATGTTATAGAAAATTATGTTCGATTTATAAGGATGAAGACTTATTTAAATACAAACTATTGAAGTCATAGCATCAGACAATGACTTGTATATATGTATATTATTGTAATCATTTATTAAAATAATCGCAGCACATTACCCACGGAATCATTGAAGAGATTCTTTAAGTCAAACAGACGTGAATCAAGGTAGGAAATGTATGGAGTAGCGTGAGGGTCTTAGTTCGTTAGCCTTTGGCTTTAGATTGAATGGAGCTACTTCTAGTTTCAGAGCACCTGGCCTGTTTTACTGACATGATTCTTGTCACGCCATTTAAATGATTCCTCTGTTAACTTATAATACTTTTTGACTATATATAAAATGAGAATTATAAAATTCCATTTTTATGCCATATAGGATAGTAGTATTGAAATAAAATGATAATATGGAGAGGAAATCTTCATTGCCATTGTGATAAGTGTAAATTTTATCACCATTAGCTACGTAACCTTGAATTAACGTAAAACAATATTTATTTTCTTTTATCTTGGCTTAACTTAAAGATGAATTTTCATTGATACAAGCCATTTAAAATGAAACAACTGATACAATGAACATAGCAAATGTTGTGTCTAATTTATATCTCATTAATATAAATGTGAACTAACGAATAATATTATATGGTAGTATTATATCTTCATTCCCATTAACCCAGAGTACCCTTGCTCATATTTGTTAAGTGTAGTTCGTAACCCCCCCCCCCCCCATCCCCCTCCTCATTGTACCCTGTTCCGCTTCCTCTGCCTTTCAAACAGCTTTTGCTCTTTCACGCGCTGTATGCACGTATTGTATAGCACCGGTACCAGGAAATATTGTGTCGTTTTAAAAACACACTTCAGTCTAAACGAATCTATCGTGTGACGTCGTATAGGAATGAAAACTGTTAGTGTTTAAATAAAAATTGAATATAGTAAAAGTAATCTGCTTCGTGGAATAAGATAACTATTTCTTTGTAAACATCTCGCAATTTTATATATATTATCCGGAGATGAAAGAAATAAAATTTGCAGTGTTATAACAAAATTGACATACGTATAAAAATTAATCAAAAATTAATGTTGCTAAGCGCATAATGTGAAAATGGCTCCTATTGCGATATTATTTTTGTATGTTCTTTTAGGCCTGCGAAAGGCTTTTATGACACAAAAAATAAACGTGAAATCGTCATAAATGTATTACTTGTGACAGAACGTAGTTTGTATGAGCAGCTAGTTTATTACAAAATATAGTATTATATTTAAAAAAGACTATGCAAATCATCGTTCTTATACGTAAAATTTTATATTCAGAGAAATGTTCTTTCAGTTTATACCAACGTTATGTAGTCTTACCTTTAATAGGGGGTAGTTTGACGAGTTCCTGGTTGTGGTTGTGTACGTTGAACCGGCTGGAGCCGTGTCTCCTGGGCTGACCGTTCCACCCTGGAGGTCGTGGACCATCAACTGACTTTGGGACTATCGCCGCTGGTGGCGGAGGACGGTTGGTCAGAGATAACTTCTCTGGACGGTTCTGGAACCAAAAAAAACATAGATATAATGAAATCCATTGAAAAGAGTATATATTTATTATATACAGAGTCTTGTTTATAAAATAAATACTGAGTTTGTGACGTCACGTATTGGTTTGGTTGTATGTATCACCTTGTCTAATATTATATGAATATCATTGCTGTAATAAACGCCTTATACCGATCCAAGATGATATCAGGAATATTGTATAACGGCTAAACTAATAAACACTTCATCAAAACAAACCTTATATAATGACAGTTAGGGTTATATTTCCTTATAAATAATTATACCATTGGTCTGTGCTGTTTGTACGAGTGTACAGAATTTTTATGATAAACCAGCTAACAAAGTTTCATCGCCAACTTTTATTTTTGTTTGTAAATGTTTTTTGCTTTCTCATTAATTATCGGAGTGTATATCGGATATCCAAGATTTTTTAGATAAAAGAATTCTTTTACAGATGTATTTACAACATTTATAGAGACAAATAAAATAGACCAACAAAAAAATTATTTTAGACCTACCATATAATACAAAAAATTAAACATTCTGGTTCCGTGCATACTTTGTCAGGTTTTTTATTTCTACAAATAAGTCCCTAAGCCTCCAAAAAGCGTTTAAAGCTACTCAAAGAGCTTTGTAAACATAAATAAATAGGTAATTATGCAGAAACCGCATAGAAAAAAACAAAAGTGGGTCAGCTGACGTCATTAATTGTAGTGTATTTCAAACGATGTCAATACACAACGGGTTACATACGGAATGACATTAACGATCGGTTATTCTTGGACACGTATACAGCTCCGACAATATACAGAAGCTGATGGACAATTAAGTATCAAGTATCAAGTTCGCCATACAGTACCCATGGCCCATAGCCGTAAATTTCTATAAATACATTTGATATCAATATGTTAGAAGACTTCAACTTAGTTCTGAATAGTATTCAGTACATTAATATTCCTATAATGCGTACACAAAACAACGCTTGTAAATCAATTGGTTACGAGTAAACGCAATCAAAGTTTTCACAGGCCGATAATGTTAATTCCTATTCACAATAAATTGTAACAAAAATGATTTTGCAATGTGGATATTGCATTGTAAATGATATACGTAGGTTGATCGAAAAAAGTATTATAAAACGTTAAAAAAATGCATTGTGAATGTAATTATAAATGAGTAAATGAAACATATGTGGGAGGTATGGATAACAAAGTATGCTTGAAAATAAAAAAAACTTAGTTTTATTTGGCAAACGCAACAGTCATCTTCATATCGTATTTTATTCTCTATTGACATTAAACTCTGGGTTAACTTATAAAAATACCAAGTGGTAGTAACTAAAAAACAAAAACTTTAAAATAAGACCTTCCCACACGACCATCCTGGTCAATTGTGTGTCTCAGATGAATCGTTACCTTCTTCATCAGCCTAATATCTATTATCATATTTTATACATTTAACTTTTCCGTTACTTAGAAATTATGTATTAATATAATTTTATTTACTTGATTTATATAATATAGGTCAGTCAGCATCGTCATAGTACAGATTAAAAGAAGTTTTTCTGGAAATTATTATCAAAATAGTGGTCAAACGAAACATTGATTAAAATATGTGTTGGATACTAAGAATATGTATGGAGAAACTTAGATTCAATATCATTTATATACACATTATTATATTTATATACACATATATAACATAGGTCAGTCAGCATCGTCATAGTACAGATTAAAAGAAATTTTTCTGTAAATTATTATTATCAAAAAAGTGGTCAAACGGAACATTGATTAAAATATGTGTGTTGTATACTAAGAATATGTTTAGAGAAACTTAGATTCAATATCATTTATATATACATAAGAGAATAAGAGTTACTGACCTGGTAACGGGAGCGATGGACGGACGGACAAGGCTTGTATAGGATATTAATATATATACAGTGTATCATTTTTCACATATATCGTAATATAGAGAATAAAATCAATATAATCCTATCAGAGAAAAAAGTTTGATTTGATGCGAACGATAAGAATTTTATCAAGATAAACAATTTCATAACATTCATTCAAACTAAATTTTCCCAGTCCCATGGTATGCATTTTTCGACAGAGACTTCGAAAATCTTACGTATTAAAAAAAAATCAGTGTTTTAAGACTTTGGATTTGCCATTATCGAGGATTACGAAAAAAGATAATAATCACACAGGACATTGAATTTTGCCAAGCCTGACGATGCATGAAAAATTTTTACCATCATCGCCTGCTATTTGCTCTAAGACCTAAATCCGGGACTTTTTACATATGTAGTAATTTCTTATATATATTTGGAACAACTAAACATTTTCAGACTTTAAGATAATTAGCGCCGATACATTTCAAACGTGACTATGGATATTTTCAGACCAATTTAAACATATCTAAAAATATTCATACATTGAACTTAATGTACAAGAATAGACAAATGTGATAATTATTTGTCACGACGATTAGATATTCTCCACAGAAATCCACGCAATCTTGTTCATTATGAACAGTGGAGTAAAAACCAGAATCCTTTAACGCTATACAAACCCACAATCAATTAGCATCTTAAGGCAGGTCCATTATAATTAAGACAAGGTTACAAAACACAAAAGGACGTTTTAGAAGACTTTTAACATGACGATGTCAAGATGAAGAGCGTTACATGACTTCACAAAAACTATTTGGACACAAAAAGGTACAAATGTAAAAACAAAACCGAAATCAGACTTAAGTCGGATTATGCGGTTCGTTTTTGTTAAACAAAAATAATATACTATATGAAAAAATTTTTTTGTTTATCAAACAAACTTTATTATGTCAGACGACAAACATATATTTTATATTACATACCATACTTATCCCAACTAATATTATAAATGCGAAAGTAACTCTGTCTGTCTGTTACGCCGTCACGCCTAAACCACTAAACTGATAATAATGAAATTTGATACAGAGGTAGAGTTGACCTTGAGAAAGAACATAGGATAGTTTTTATCCCAGACTTTTGAAAAGTTCTCTTGGAAACGCGATATAACCGAACTCCAAGCGGGCGAAGCTGCGGGCGGAAAGCTAGTGTTGTTATAAAATACAAGGATGTACCCGTAGTGTACAGTGTGCACATAAAAAACGTATATAAATTATAAGTCTATTTAAAGATGTCAAGAGATGACGAGTAACGTGTGAAGGACGTTCTGCGGTGTACTGACGAATACGTAATCATATGTATGAGGCAAATTATTATATTTCCTTATATAAATCATTAGTTTTATTTGAACAATCAGTTCCTTATAGGCTTTAGTGAAGAGAATATGAGATATCCGTAGATGTTGCTTCCTGAAGCAAGAACAATTACGTAGATATGAGAAAAATTAATTGGATTAAAATAAGAATATAAGGATTGCGTGTACAGACTTTCGTCGTTGAAGGGATGACAATTGCCACAGGCATCAGGAAGGGGACGCACTGCTCTATGGAAACCAAATTAAATGGCCTCCGACTTCCGAGCACAGATTCTCTGGCTTAAAGGAGTGTTTACGTAACTAAGATCAACATAATATAGCAAATAACTGTACGAATCACCTCTCCCTCCACCTAATACACATCTACCCTAAGGGCTAAAGAAATAGGGTTGATTTTGATCGACTTCGTCAAATATTTTGAATCATTTAAACAATACATAACAGAATATACATATCAAGCAATAACTCCTTCATTTTGAGATTATTTAAAATTCATAATAATAATAAAACGCTCAAGTCATTACATAAATTGCAAAGGTGACTTTTACAAAGCATAACCGATTCAACCACGCGATGATAATGCATCTTAAAACTTAATCGCAATAATTGTACGTTGAGAAAAAAAAACTGTTTACTAGCACGTGTAACAGTTTACATTTATTTTGATTCTTTTTAATATTATGATATGATATGAATTTAAATCCGTTTATTTATTATTGATTTCATTGAATTGTTATTAAGTGAATTAATTAATTTATTTAATTTACTATTGCAGTTATAAGATCAAATAAAAAAATGGGTAGTGGCCATCCATGTTTCAAAGATGCTGAGAAATTCTCTGTAAATAATTGTCGTTTTAGACAATAAAATAACTCAAACGCGAATATGACATATTTCATAATTTGTGTTTAGACCAAGTGTACAGGGTGACTGGTGAATTACTATCAATCTTTAAGGAGAATACTCGGTACATGATTCTCATTCGAATTATGCAAAAAAAATTGGTACTTAATTTTTGACCAAATTTCCGTATAAATAAATAAAGTGTGGACACGTTCCAAGTGTTCCAAGTGTGGACGCGTGCGGCGGCGTGCTGATACAACACCACGCCGCCGCACGCGTGTGTGTGTGTGTATATACCTAATCTGTAGGGTGTTCACACGATGCGTAATTAATTACTTAACTTTTGTTTAACTTTTCTTAGAAGTTTATTAATATTTATGTTATATTAATTTTTATTTTGTCATATATGATCGTCAAATATCACGTCCTCAAGTATCGATAGTAATTCACCAGTCACCCTGTATAATATCAACTATTGCTTTAACTTTAGAATGTGCAAAGTTAACTTCGAATCTTTCTTTTTATTTAACCTTACACTATTTTGAACTATATACGATTTCTTCACATGATTGTATAAAAAGGGACAAGATTGTATAGAGATTATCAAATCATCAGATATAACATAGATAGGTGATAAACGATCTACTGTCACGGGACAAATCTTAAGATATCTCTTAAAAAAACGCCGAATACACCAATCGGTTCAACAGGATGTTTATTTTTATCAAGAGAAAGCTACATTTCTTCATTGGTAGATATTTTTTTCGTTGAGACGTCAATGTGTTGTGCTCTTATCGTTTAAGTAAATACTTGCGTACATATTTCAGATAAAGTGTCCGACAAAAATATCACGCCTATTACTACTTACGACTCACAATCGACCCAAAAAAATACTGTTAGAATTAAAACGAAATAAATCAAAGGTGTTGTGAAAGAATTAGCACTAACTTAATTAGTCTCGCAATACATTTACATTTATTAAAGTAGCGTTTAGAGAAAAGTATTTGTTATGGAGCAACGATTATATGAATTTATTTTCATTTAATATATATTATATAGTTTCTAGTCTAATATTTTTGTTGGTAACAAAATACTCTAATACATGCAGTACTCCAATACAAAATACTCTTATGACATGCCCTGATCGTGTCTTCAAGTAATAATATTTGGTTTATCAATCCCCGGATCCAGTGAACGCGTGGTGTAAAAACCAAGCCAAATCTAAGAACTTAGGCCCTAAGAGAGATCTCTAAAATCGGTATCACTCACCATAATAAGAGGTCTGTCAATAGATCGCCGTTTCTGGAACATGGCTGATAGTGCATGCCTGCTCATATTCGATGTAACAGCGGACGCTAACATATCGCTTCGACCAGCGAACCCACAGTTACACAGTCCACAAACTACTGTTCACACCCAACACGTCTTAGCACACATGAAAAACCTTAAAAACCTCACACTCACGTCTGGGAGACATCTCTTAGAGTTTTCGTTGCACTTTCACTGAGAACTCGAAGCGACAACTGACTTGTTAAACGTGTTATTAAGACATCAAAATAATAATGATCTAACAGAATTAGATTTTATACATTCTAACGTCACAGTTACCCGGTCGTTAGCGGTTTACGTAGGTTACGATATCTATAAAGATTAATGTAAAGAAAAAAAGGTAAAGATAGACATATAAATATTACTAGAATTATATATGATGTTGATTTTGGATAATTGATGTAAGTATCACGACTATGCAAAGAGTATTTCACTTAGAAGAGAATAGTAATGCTCAATTAAGTATTAACATAATATAATTGAGAGCGGATAATATTTTTTGTTGGAGACAAGAGTATTTATGGTTCCCATTATGATAAGCAAACTTACGAAGCGTGTCCGTGGCATGGGACGCTTTATTTTTAACGAAAATCTTTATGACAAGCTGACGTCACCATTGTAAATTCACTGACGAATATTTCAGAGACTCCGAACTGGGAAATGATACAGCTTCACTTCACAAATTCAAATAACATAATTTTTCACAGATACACTAATAATGAGCAACAATGAGCAGCAATAACTCATTTAAATATAATTTATGTGTATTTACAGAGTTTTGTTCGTACAATGTAACGGTCGACGGGTCGTGTTCGCCTGTCAATAATTTAATTGGCGTGGAAAATTCAAGAAAAACAACCACAGTTTATTAAAACCATATCTTAAAACTATATGAAAGTGCCATTTTCGTTCTATTAAACAGGCCATATGATGCTTTATAGAACATTTAAATAATCGGATGCCACCAAAAATGTTTAAACACACTATAGCAGGCATATGCAGGTATGTTTGTAGTCTTAAATAAACAGAACATATATTTATATGCGATTGGCATATAATAATCTCGAAATAAATCCAATTACCTGCGCATTCGCATACACCCACGTACGAGAGAAAGCATACAATGTTTCACATATAATAAATAACTTTTTTTGAAGACAATTCCATCGCTATATATGACATATACATAAATAATTCAATTATATGTCAACGACCTTCACGTGAAAGTTATTCGACGGTATAGAATGAAAATCACAGATTTATGATTTTCTAGAATTGGCACTGTACTGATAACATAGAACTATACAAACTAAACGCGGATAGAATTAAAGAGGAAATCGATTAAGTTGTTATAGTCGTTTCTAGTTGTTAAAGATCATTGGACGTCCGATTTTTTTGTGTTTCTATATAAATTATTCAATTTTAATAATGTTTGTCGGTAAAAATTTGATCGTTTAAAGAAACATTGGCCTTCGAGAGGTTTTTGTCAAAATTTATACGAAGAGAAATTAAGGAAGCACGCTTATTGCACGTCATCAGAAATATCGTGAAAATATTTTAAAATACCTAAACACAGTATTGTCTATCTTATAAAAAGAGCAATAAATATATGTTATAGACATTTATTTTGTATGAAGCAAACTATTTTGAATTTCTTTTATACATTTTTAAAGCTGGTTATATTACGATAATCCCAATACATAATATTTACGAGGAACCTCGATAGCAGTTACGACCTAAATTATGAAGTTACGGAGAAATGGATTTAGAAATATTAACAGCCACTTTTCTCTCCAATAGAGAAGCTTTGAAATGCCGGAAGGGAACTATTGTGGCATTCTTTCTGTGGGGTTGAGTCATACATTGTAACCACCTCCCTTCCCCTATACCACCCCTTTCCCGAACAAGGCTCCCCTTCCGATTCAATACATGAGGTAGCCTCACGTGAACAGAATGCTGAAAGTCTAATAAAGGATTCTCGTTGTTCGATTCACGAATGAAGACATAATTAATTTTAAATTAAACAACAACCAAAAAATAAATGTAATTACTATGCCCTACAAATAATACGGGCCATTTGACGTCATAACCGATATAGATGATTTTCTAAAGGGGAGTTAGGTTATATATATGATCAAATCAAAACATATATATATATATATATATATATATATATATATAGTATATATATAATATATAGGCTTATTCCTAAATTAGAAGGGTTGTTTGAGGACAGCGTGATATCGCTTAACCCAAATTGCCAATTTATAAACACTCGTCCATTTAATTAAGCACGAACCAGTTGGTTTCTGTCACTATTTACAAAATATAACTTAGGGTGGTCATTTTGGAAATATTTTTTGGTTATAAAGAAATTTAAGCTAAAGAAAAGATGGAGAAAATTAATTTACTTATTTTATTATGCACTGATATTAATGAAAGAGTTCCCATTATGTTCAAAACTATCAATATTTTATTTAAGGCTTGCAAGTTATGTAAATGTCTATAAAATTGCCCTCTGTTGAGCACGTTGTCTAACTTCCCTCCACATGTTTAAATTAAATCACAACCGTTAAAGTACAAAAGAGAGTAACAAAATACAAAGATAAAAAACCTCTTATTCTTAATGATATGAAAGTTAATTCTTTCATTTACTGATCTGATGCTGTGATACGCAAACAGAAGGAAAATTAAAAAAATATAACGAAAATATATGAAAAATTATAAGCAATTACAAATATTCCAGATATAAAAAAGTTACTAAGCTTATAGCTCATACAACACCAATAGTTACAAAATAAGCAATTAAATGCATTTTCACTTTTTTTGGTAAGCCAGATTTAAACGATATTTCCAAAAATTTGCCTATTATAGAAAAATGGCACAGAGTCCAAAAATATATAAATGTAAGAACAAAATAAGAAATAATTATACCATTTAATTTAATTATTAAAAAATATATCTACGTCGTTATAGCAGCGATATATTAACTTCAGAGGGATTTAATATTTAAATGTAAGAAAAATAATTTTCAATTGTAAAAATTTCCGAAAAATATTTATACTTTTTTTAGTTTAAATATTACGTAACTTTTAAAAATCCATCAGGTAAATCTTCATCTCCATCAGGTAAATTATACAGACGTCAAGATCTTATCTATACACCTAGCTGTTATAAATCAATCAACAGATTTCATTTAAAAATACTCTTATAATACCTATACAAAATACAATTACATGCCAAATTAATATTAACAATATATCTTTATTTACGTATATATGAGAATACGGTAGCAAAATGTCAACCGCAGGATATTAATAGTTTCAGTGGTTACTATAATTCAATAATAAGCAAACGAACAATAAATCAATCATTATGTATAACAAATACTTGACGAAATACAATAGGACCTGGGCGTATTGTACTCATCATATTAAACATTCATACAGACTTGTCTACTTAAGTAAATTAATAATTTCATATCACACAATCCTTTGTTAGATACATAGAAAAAAATTTATAACAAAAAACTTGTTTTAGGAAATACATTGTGGATATTTATTATTTAATTTAAAACAAAGGCAAAATACTTTAATAATAATTAACATTAGGTTAAGAACAATCCAAATGATATACATACGTAATTCTACAAAAATATATTTAGACTGAAACTTTTTTTAATTACCCCAAATTTATCGCACCCTATCGCATGTTGCATTACAAAGTACGCGGATTATGGTTCTAATGAATTTAAGGCGTTCTTTAGCAGACTTCTGATATATAGCGGTGAAACTGGCTAACATCGGTTGACCGTGTAACATTTATGTATACATATAACGGTGTCAATATTATAATGCTCTGAGTTATTAGTGTTTAAAATAAATATTGTGCTCAATTTTTAACATGCATCAATCATAGGAATGAATGCATTTATTACGTTTACCGTAGACTAATACGCAGATTGATATAAAAAAGTTAACTTGATATTTTAAACAATATTCGTTTAACATAACTATTATCAGATTAATAAAAATAAAAAACTGGTTTTAGTTCCGCAATCGATTTAGTTGCTTAATACCATTTACCATAAAACCACAAATGATTTTTTAATATACAATAAAGATATAGAAACAGAATTTCCTAGAAAATTATGTGAAAATATTTTAACGAATAAATTTAGTACTTAATATCAATTAGTACTCACTCTGACTCAATCCTACTCTCAGTTCATTACAACCAGACAGTTGAACTGCACTCTACAGAGTTTTCTTAATTATCAATTTTCACCCTTATTTCTTTCTTAACAAGATCTATTCTTCTGGAACTATTCAAGAATCGAATGATATTACTGTGTGTCTCTGTAGACGGAATACAAGATATACCTCATACGATCTGGGATTATTATCGTTAGGCGGTCAATGCTATTCTGCGGTTACGGAAAATGCTTCATTTCAATGTTTCGGTCATTAGATAATTTAGGTCGTACATCATCCATAGAAGGAATAGTAGATAGCTTTTTAAACACACTTACCGAGGTAGATAACCAACCGACTAGTAACATCAAAAAGCTATGATAATTACCTAAAATAACGCTTGAATTTGCCATTCATTATCTATGATTTAAATAAAACCCTGTTGTCAAAGTTAGATGCACGCGTCATAAAGGTGTTGAAGTTGTGGCTAGGAACTAGTGGTTGGACATAGGATATTTTTGCAACCCATTAGCACTAAACTGGCACATCTTAATTCATGATTGGCTAACTCTCAGATCAGCGTAATTTAAGATAATTCTGAATAGCAGATAATCAAGTCGCCACGATAGCGTTCTAGAAATTGTACGTGAAGCGGTTACTCTTTCGGTACCCAGATCGCAAAAAGAAATAACCACTAACGAGCGATCAATAGTTTTTGTGAGAGAAGACACTGAGGCTATAAAAACAAACGCCAAGTCTTATTTTCCTTAAGCGGATCCGGATTAGACTATAATGATGGAGACGCATGAGAAACAAAATAAAATCCCCGAGGATATCTAATATATAAAATTCTCGTGTCACAGTTTTCGTGCCCATACTCCTCCGAAACAACCTGACCGATTTTGATGAAATTTTTTGTGCTTATTCGGTAGCTATGAGAATCGGCCAACATCTATTTTTCATCCCCCTAAATGTTAGGGGTAGTCCACCCCTAAATTTTTTTTTTTTTTTTTTTTAGACAAAATTTTTAATTACTATTTTTTTATGATACAACGTACAAAAATACATACAATCCTAAATTTTCACCCTTCTACGATCAACCCTTATTTTTTAATAGCTATTTTAGTAATTTAATCATTTTTCATCTCCGGTCGATAACTGATCAATCGTCATTTAATAAGTTATCCCCGCCAGATATCTACAGGTGTCACTTCTGACCCAGTAAACAGCACGGAGTAGGGATGAGAACGAAGCCGGTCTTCTGTTTCTCTCACACAATTAGACTTCTCTCACTCCCTACACAGTTGTCGGCCATCGTTATTGTTTGTGCATCAAGTGTAGTAGTAACGTTGACAATTATTATTTTGCTAGCTCAGTGTAACTCTCATATTAACTATTAATCATTCCTAATCACTTCAAAACACGGAGATTTATGGCTTTAATAGGTAAACTCCAAAAATATAAATAAAAAAACGTAACAGATATTTCTTGATTATAGGGCGAAACGAAGTTCGCCGGGTCTTCTAGTTAATAAATAAATATTACGAGCTCACGAACGAAATCACTAAGGATATATTAATCGTGTACGGAGTAGAAGTGGGAGCGAGAGATATAAAAGCTAAATCACTCTAAAACCTTCTAAAAAGTGTTTGCCTATTCAGAACTTATTCTTAGAAAGTACTTGGAAGGCAGCTCTAGTCGGCTCGTTTCAAATTTGGTTAAGTAAAGAGAGGAGCTTGGACGGTGGATGGGGCGTTTACACCTGGGTTACATGTCCAATTCACTGTTAGAGCTCCTCTCCCTGAATCGGGATGAACCCGTTGAATTCTGGGAAGTTTTCGTTTCGTCGTAAACAAGAAATAAACATATACACTATATAAATACTTTGACGTTTAACATACCTATGTTATAATTTGATTCACGTCGCGTCGTAGTGCATCAAGTAAACAAAACGCAATAGAACGCATTTACCAACAGCTTCAATTTATTAAATAATTAAAAATCACAGTTATATAAAGAAGTAATTGTCGTTATTTATTTAGGGTTCAACACTTTCGAGTATGAGGTAACGTTGCGACCGATTTCTCGATGTCTATAACGTTATACTAACACGCAAAAAATACATCGGCATGCATACTTTAACATGTATTTACGCAAAGAAAAACCGTATTCTGCCAGAGGCAAAGAAAAAAAAACATTAAAACTTTTCTGCAATCGTAACACAAAATATTCAGTTCACTGAGCACGTAAACGAACTCGACACGCGACTTCACTCTCCAAATAATGTAACGTATACTACAACAAAGACTACCAGAGTATGCAACACACACACACACACATATCCTGTATATAAGTGCCAAATCCATGCAAACTGCAAATTACATCAGATAACCTTCATCCTATAATAGACTTTATACAAAAATAAATAAAACTCAAAATCTCATCTCGCAATGAATTCCATTGTATAAATATAAAACTTTTGTTTGCATCTGAATTACAATATTGACATTTCTATGGTAATGCAATCTCCTATTGTAATTGCAATAAGGTCGGAAATATAATTATGTATCCAGAACAATTAATGTGATAGTGGAATGTTATTTAATATATGAAGATATAATAAAAAATATCTTTACTTAGTACAGTTGTTATATGTTCTTGAGTAATATTCTCATTGTAAATAAAACAAAACAAAAAAAACTTATACATGATATTTGTTTGGACTGAATTTATTTCATACTTTTGTCTGCGGGCTATGAACCCACATTTGCATTTCTATTCAAGTTTCTGAATACAGCTATATTTTTATTAAAACTATAAATTTCATTTTCATTTCTTTTCAAATGTATCCAATCAGAATTCTTATACATACAATTAACAAAAATTGTATTTTGATTCAAGCTGTTATTTATTTTCATTTTATTGAGTATTAATTTTACAGAAATATATAAAACAGATTTTATTTGATAGCCCAAAAATGCATACACATGACTAATCACAGCATTGTTCTTCATAAATATCTAACTTTCCAAGCTATCAAGCTGCCACAGTTATTCTAAGCTCAATAGTTCAATATTGCCATAATTAGTAAGCAAATTTTTTTTAATTCAAAAGTCACTAAATAATAGATATACATACAAAAAATATATATCTATGTAACAATATGGGTTTTAACGACCTATGCTGAACGTAAGAGATCAACAATAAAAAAAAAATTATGTTAAAAATTATAGCCGATTTCAAATCTAAGGTATATTTTAATTTTCATTAGTAGCAAAGAAAATTAATGCTTATACTTACTAAACTAATAAATATAAATTTTACACTTACATAATCAGTACCTTCACTCCAAAATTGAATACCTAGTCACATTATGTAAACACTCCATTAATGTCTACAACTTTTTTATAATATAAATGATTACTAAATGAGAAACTGGATATCAGTTTTATAGAGTGACAACGCAAACTTGAATTATGTATTACTTTTACTGAGATCGCTGTCAAAAGACACTACACAAATATGGGTTTATAGATTTTTTAATAATATCCTAATAACTTTTAGAATTAAAACAAAATGAGGCTAAGATTAAAAAAGTAATTATATTATGTTAGCAAAATATATGAAAATGTAAATACACATGAAGATAAAACTATTTATTTAGTATGTTGGAGTAAGTACCAAATATAAGATTTTTATTCATGATTTGCTTTATCTCATAATACCTTGAGATTATTTCAAACATTTTCCTTGTAGATCATCTATTAAATATATATGAGAAATAAAATTTTCATAACTCTTCATTTTAATCAACACTCGATTTCAAGAAGTCATGATAAACAAATACAACGGTATAACAAACCTAAAATGTAGTAATCAGGTTCAAATAACTTCGAATAATCATCCAAAGTCTTTATTATTGAATATTATAAAGGAATTATACTCTTAAAATGTACTATATGATATATTTTCAGACTACAGTCAGTAAAAGTGTATTTGATATATGAAAAGATAGTTGTATTAATTAGGTTAGCTATTACCATTTTAATAAGAGTATTGTAATTAAGATTACATATATACAATAAATTAAATTAAAATGTTTTATAATTAATTTAATATGTAGATAATTTTATTGATGTTTTATTTACAGTAACAAACACATATGAATTAAAACTTAAGAACAAAAATTATGATTATAATATCTGTTTCAACTAAAACAGGTTTCATATTAAAATTTACATTAAAAATTAATATATGGTAAGCAAAAAACCACAAGTTAACTGAATGACAAGTTAAGATGGTATTTTATATACATTCATATATATTAAATATATTCCATTGTTTTCATATCAAAAAATATTGTATTCGTTGTTGAAAGTTGATGAATATTTGTATATAGTACAAAATATTGTGGGTAAAAAAGACTATCAACAATTTCCTAACTGCCTTTAGTAATTCCGGCGGAACTTTGACTGTTCCTTGACGGAATATACCCTGAAGTGCCCCATATACCCTATGTTTACTATACTGTTTTTCAAATGTTACCAAAATATCTCATTATAGCTTAAATTTTCAGGTAGCAGGTAAATTTGAACACTAGCTTTATTCTTGTTTACAAGTATAGTTCTGTCTCAAGTAATATTTTATAGAAAATAAACCTAATGACTATAGTTTTTCTTGCCCTTTAATAAAATTAACATTATGTAAAGAAAAAGTGAGTATGTTTATAGATATATGTAAATTATCTTTATGGGAAGAATGTAAAAAATATTACTTGATCTTATACAATAAGAAAATAAAACAAAATTTGAGCATTTATTATTTTACAACAAACTAATACAATCAATATTTGTTATATAAGAGTAGGTGGGTAAAATGAGAATAACGAACTGATAATACATAACAAGTTTGCTACAAGACGAGACAATTCCTATCCAATCGCTGTATACGCAGTAAAAATACAAACATCTGGTTTAAATCATAACAATAGCCTCAATAGAAATACATGAATGAACCTAAAAATAGATCAAATCGCGAGGCAACTGTCAAAGTATTTCAAAAATACGGCGGTAAATAGGAAATTGAATATCTACAAAATAAAACCTATCTGAATATGTTTGAACGATATTAGGCATTTTCTAAAGGTACCAATACATCTTACGAGATAATCTCGTATAAGGATATTGTAAGATTTTATGACAAGTGCTTTAATTACTCACCTCTGTATCACTATCGCCGTTCTTGTTCTTATCACTTTTAGTCTTCATTGCCTTCCGTAAACTTCAGTGTTCACCGAAACTTTCACAACACAGATAATCAGTTAAAATCACAAAAAAAAAACGTTTTAAACACTTAAATTATGCAGAACCGCATACCATCAACCAACTGACATGGCATGGCATAGCTTACAACTCACGAGTGAAGCGTATCGTAAGCGCCGACAACACTAAAAGTACCGTTTTTTTACACGTTGTCAAGAACGCTTCCAACTCCGGTTTATGAAGGACTAGTTTTTTGGCATTTCTAGACTCCTTGATTTTCTGGTATGAATTTTGAATAAATATCTCCAATTAACTTCCAACCCGATAAATAGTATAGTATGTCAAAAAATCATTTGTCAAATATAAAAGCAAAACTGTTAAACAGTGTTGATTGTTGTGATTGGCTAAAATGGTCATGTGATCGTTAATAGAGTGACGTTTGTATTTTTGAGAATTTACTTCGTTTTATTTATTGAAAATGTTTATTGGCAGTAACTAATTCATTATGATGTGTTTTAATTTATCATAGACAATTATTTATTCAGTATATTAAGGGCATACTTTTCTTATTTCTTAATGGTGTCCTGTCATTACCAACTGACAATTCACACACAAAGAACCTTTTTGTGTTGTTAATGATGTTTTGTTCTTTAAATAGCTTTCAAGTGCCGAGAGCCTCTCTAGCCATTTATAAATTTTTGAGAGTTAATCATATGAGGAGTAGGTATTCCTAAGAAAATTGTTGTGTTAAAAATTAAAAATGAATATTTATAATTGTAAATATCGTTTTAATCTTCTCGTCTAGGAATTAAGTTACGTTATTTTATAACCATAGTGGCCATTCACCATTAATAAAAGTTTGTACTTCAGTCATAGAAATACATGGTATAAGTAAAACATGAGTTTTTTGTTCTATTATATATTAAAATAACTTGCATAAATGTGTTTTCTTATATCATACTTTAGAACATATAATTCCTTCGTATAATTTTTTATTAGTATTTTAGTTTATAGAAGCATTATTTAGATGTTGCGATTCTTCACTTCTGTTGCAATTTAGATTTATTCAATAAATATGTGATGTGTGCTGATTATACGTATGTACATATATATATTTACGCTTTAGACAGGCTTGAGACTGCGTCTTGCTATTAAAATAGTAAACCCGATACGGCTCACTCTATGGTCATTATTTTAAAGCATGAAATAAAGATGGCGCTTAATACAAAGGACCACCCAAAACCAAAAAGGGATTTTTGATGTACGTGTTGTATTCTATATGGTCATAATTACTGCTAGGCCGAATAAGATAAAAAATATCATTCTTTTGATATTTATTCGCTGCTGTAGTCATTATTGTTATTTATTTATGATTTTCATGAGCATTTTTTGTCACAATGATAAACAAAGGCTTTTATAAATCAAAATGTAAGAAATACATTTTGTTTGGTTGCAAAATGATATAGAACGAACGAGAAATTGAAAAAAATTAATTTATTTTTTATATTTTAACTGGACTCCTATTACGAATGTAGTTTTTTTTATTATTAAAATACCTACTTAAATCGCTAAGTACTGTATTCAGAATTTTTGAAATAAATAAACTTTAGAATAACATTTATTCTTTTAAAGAATTAAAGAGATTTAGAGTACTCATTTTTAACCTGTATGTAGCTGTTTATGCAATGGATTCTGGCAATTTGGGACTAAACAAATAAATTAAGGGGTGTCTAATTATGTTATATTATGCTATTATCGAACTGCTCTTCAAATATCAGTACTTTCTTGCCGTTTTCTTTCATTAAATGCTCTGGACGATTTTTATTACCATCAAACAGTTATTTGCGGTTAATAAAGTTTATTTGTTCTGGCTTCCTTTGTTAGTCAGTGTATTTTTGCACCATTTTTGGAAACAAAAACACAAAAATTATTGTTTATATTAGAAAACAAACACAAAACACAAGTATATTATTAACATAAACTATATTTCAACTCGTCTTTAAATAAATGAAAACTAATAACTTAAAAACATTTCAGTAAAATTATTATATAAATTACATAATGACTCTATATATAATGTCTATTTTTTCTTAGCCTTTCCACCCTTCTTCTTAGAAACCCTATATGGACCGAGTTGACGACGGACCAGAAGGCCTCTCCACCAAGCCTGAACCATTATAGCAGACTTGGTCATCTTCTCTCTGTAAGCGCGAATCTTTTCACGTTCCTCTTTAAACTGGATCCACATCTTCATCAGCTGGTCGTGTTTTTCGATCTGTTTATAGGAAAAAATAAAATAAAAATGGTCTATCATCATTATCATCAGCTTTTCAAAGCCCACTGCTGAGCAAAGGCCTCTTCTCACGTGAAGAAAGTCTATCATTGGGTAAAATTTTATTGAAAAATTGTATGTATATAGTATATAGGTATATACTGCACTAGCTTTTTGCCCGCAGCTTCGCCTGAGTGGAGTTCGGTTATATCGCGTTTCCAAGAGAACCTTTCCATAAGTCTGGGATAAAAACTATCCTATGTTCTTTCTCAAGGTCAACTCTATGTCTATATCAAATTTCATTAAAATCAATTCAGTGGTTTAGGTGTGAAAGCGTAACAGACAGACAGATAGACAGGGTTACTTTCGCTTTTATAATATTAGTAGGGATTGTGATCACGATGGCGATGATAAGCTGGTTGGAGAGATTTATGGTGAAGAGTTGTTAATTAATAAGTTAATAAAAATATATATGTTCTAACCGTTTCTTCTAAATGGATTCTCTTATCAAGCATGTCGTAGTATTCATTTTTCTTAATCTGTATCTTTAAATCTATGTTCTCCATATCCTTATCGTATTTTGCCATCCATTCTTCTACTTTTTCGAGAGTTTCCTGTTACAAGAACAACATATTAATGTAGACTAATTACTCATAGAAAGTTCACATTGTAAATGTCAATTCACATTAATTGAAATGCTAAAGAGCAGTTCAATTTCCGCGTGAACCCGTTGTTCATTGTCAGCTCTGTGCTTGTAGTACTCTATGATTGTGGAAGGTGCAGCTTCTTTGTCGTGGATGGCCTGATGATGTTGTTCAGTTCGAGCAACTTGCCAACGATCTACATAGCGACTGCATATCTCAGCGTGAAGAGTTGCATCCTATACCAAAAACGTCAATCAATCTATTTCTTGACCAATATTTTTTATCAGCACAGGTCACGTATAGTGGCCAAAACAATTATAATTATTGAAGAAATATATACTATCTAGATTTATAAATAAAATAATTTATTTTAAGTATCTCCAAAATACAAACTTCGACTTTCAAATTGAGTTCCTCAATAACAGCCTCTGTGTCGTAAATGACGCTTTTCATGTGATTCCGTTGTTGTCTCAATTGTTTGTTCAATTCTTTTCTCATTCTATAGATAATAAGGTTTTAAATTTCTCATATTATTGGAATAATTTAGATGCTTAATTAGAATTGCCACCGACATTCTATTCCTCGTTTCTTCTTCTGCGAGCTCCAGTCTGTAGTTATCAGTGCTGAGGACGCCGTTGACGTGATCTTCTAGGGCTACATAATTCTTGCTTTGTATCAAATTCTTGTAGGTTGCTACTATCACATTGATTACCGTCATCCTGTATTAAAAGAAATTGCTGAATTCTCCAATATAAAGTAAGCATAGAAGGAATAAAATCATTAGAATCTTTGTTTTCTCTTGTCATTTAGAAATTTTCTTTTCATTAATATCATTTAAGTCATGGCACACAAATGGCCAATGATAGTTAATTGATTCATAATTATAATAAAAAAAACACTAAGTACATAGATTCCAGTGAATTCGGTGTAAATAGTTGGTAAACCTGTCACTATCTAGTTTGTCTAGTTTGTATTTATCTATTTCTAGATTGTGAGGATCTATATCTTCTAATTCATCAGTAACTTCTGGTTGCTTTATACGGTACTTCAGTCTTAAAAGCATCGCCATATCCGAGTGAGCTTTTTCAGCTCGCAACACATTATTACATTCCACTAAAAAGATATAAGCAAAAAAATTATTTATGCTTTTAATTAATATAGTATTTATTATATGAAAAATAGTCATCTTACGCAATATACGCATTTCTGTCACAGTATCTTCTAAAATTGTAGCGAACAAAGACGACTGAAGGTATGTCAAACTGAAAAATAATTAATGTTATAAAGTAAGCAATTCATAACTACAAATATATTACATAATATTGCACTAATTCACGTGCCCATAAGCTTTCAGTAGGTATAGTCATAGTTTCATTTACTAAGAGCATAATTTTAAATTACTATTTTACTGACAGTAGACAGGTATGCTTAGCATAAGATCGCAGAATCACACTACATACGAAGCAGTGAAGGTTTTTCATTCAATAAACTACTTTAATGCGAGATTTATGAATATTGGTAGAAATCCGTATGTAGGATGAAACTTGGAGTAAACATACTGCTATCTTATGCCATGACTTCACTCACTCGAGATTACAGATACGAAGATTCATAAAGATATTTTAAATTATTACTAATCAAAATGGAACCAAAACATAATACAGAATTAATGTCGCGTTTTCTTAAGTAACTAAAAACTGTCATTTGCTAGTCCACTAGTCAAGTTTTGAGAGCAGTAAGTTATCAATAATTTCTGTTTTATTTTATTTACTTTTTAAACTGTGTTTTTACCCTTTTTTCTCATCGTTGTTGACTTTAAAATCACTTTCGTATTCTTCATACTCATCAAATTCTTTTGAGGTGTTGTAGCTCTTCTGAAATTAAATAATTTTATTATATACTATCAATTCAGGGCCATTTTATGTTATTTTATGAATGTGGGCAAAGTTTTTGGTACCTACTTACTCTATGTTTTTATTTAAGTATGTATATAGTTAATATATTTTTTTAAAAAGATTCTGACTAATGCTTCTATTGTTACTCGAGTTAATATTAAAATAATAAATCTTCTATCTCTTTCGCAGGAATCTACGTAAGTTTTACATCACCTATGAAATGATGGATAGATATATAGAATTAGACATACACTACTATAATATAAGAAATTACCCTCTTTTGGAATCCATTCTCGTACTTATCAGTATTCGAACCGAAACTCCTAGTTTTATTTGGAATACTTAAACTCGGCATTGTAAAAAAACTTAAACAATCAACAAAAATCAGACGTCATTTGAGTCAGAATCGCAATAACAGCCAGCTTTATAGCTGTTTGATTTTAACAATAGAACTTTTCTACAATTATAGATAATAAACAAGTTGAGATATTGTTCTACAATTGTATTATAAAGAAAAAAAATAGGGATTTCTTTCAACATGTGTTTTCTTTATTTAATTTTAAATAACATTAATAACTGTCTGCAGTAAGCCTATTTTTAAAAAAAGGGGGTTTCGATTTATTATGAGAAAGGTGGCAAATGAGTAGACGGCCTACGTATTGGGCAGTAGTCATAAAAGGTGTTGCAGATACGAGTACGTTGCCAATATTGGTTTTTGAGGATGTAAGATGTTGGGTGGGAATAAGGAAATTGTAGGAAAGGGTGGGAAATAGGGAAAGGGCACCGGCTCTCTCACTCATCGGACGAAACGCAGCCATTAAAGACTTCTTTACGCTGATCTCCCGTGAGAGGGTGGTACTTTTCCGAATGAGCTAGTCCATGTTCGAGCTGTAGTAACGTGACCACAGCGAGGCTCTACCATCTAAATAAGAAGACCTAAAAAAATCTCAAAAAGAAAGTAATGCACGAATGAGATCCACATTTTTTTAATCCTATTTTCTGTTTTAATTGAGTGAGGTCATGACCACGACTTAGAGCCATATTTTTACCTTTATATGAACTTCTTTTGTAAGTTTTTATGATGTATTCGATAAAATAAACACAGATGATAGTTAAAAAAATCTATTTATTAAAATAAAAATAAATACAAAAGTAGTCAAATTTTTTATCTATTTTTGGAGCGTTAAGTTTATTTATAACTCTATTTAAGAATATCTTTAAAAAATATAAAATAATTAAAATACAAATATATCAAATTTCTATAAAAAATATATCTAAACATACATAAGAATAATGCTTTTATAAAAAATAAATTAAGTAATGTATAAAAATCTTTAATAGTGTAAAATTTATTTCTTCTTTTTTTCCTTTTCCGGTTTCCTTCTCAACACTACTTTATAGGGTCCGAGCTGGTTCCTCACTAGTAGTCCTCTCCACCAAGCTTGTATCGTGATGGCTGAATTTTGCATCTTTTCGTGATACTGACGAGCAGCTTCCCGCTCTTCCTTGAATCTCGTCCAATTTTTCGCAAGCACTTCATGATCAACGAGCTACAATAAATTATTAAGAATTTATTTTAGGTATTGTTAGAAATTATTCACGGAAGAATCCCCAGACTATCCCCAGTATTTCCAAAGGTAACATATCTAGGTGAGAGTGAGTTACATTATTATATAGAGGGCGCTAGTTAATTATCATAAGAATTCCCAATTAATGACAGAATATAAATAACGTTAAACTGAGAAATGTTAAGTACCTCACAATTTAAACTATTATAAATAATTATTACTGATAGTATAATTAAAAATAAGTGAGTATGTATGGGATTATATGAGCTTTCTGTTTAAGCTATATAAAACCTTTCTGTTATAATAAAATTAATGTAATTTCTAACCGTTTTTTCAAGTCGCAATCTCCTCTCGTATGTATTTTCGTGGAGGTTCTTTACTTTCTGTATTTTCAAATCAATTTTTTCGATGTCCGTGTCGTATTTCTTCATCCACGTCTCTACTTTTTCTATGACTTCCTGAAACATGTATTTATTTTTTTGTACAAAAATAACTCTTTAGGGAACTTATCTATGTATATAATTGCTGACAGTTGTATTAAAATGAAACTAATATTTTTGGTTTTTTATGATGAGTGAGTGACAATCACATCTCGTCTGCCCGTGATCACGGTCGCTGTAAAGTAGCCGAAATGTCGGGAGTATGTAGTTTATAGCCAAAAATAAAAAATCGCGTAATAAAATCGAAAATATTAGTTTCACTTAAATGAGTGCTTTAGATCTCAGTTGTATAAAAAATTTCTGGGACACCAACGAATATTAAAATGTATGGAAATTGATCCCAATTTAAAGCAGTATAACTAGGCATTTTATTAAGGTAAATTATACTGGTTTGCATTTATACTGTACGTATAGTTCATGAAACTTTATATTAATTACTTGTATCTTAATATTAAACAGCAGTTCTATCTCCGAATGCACATGTTGCTCCTGTTCAATCCTCATCTTGTATTCTTGTATTTTATTAGTCGGAGGCGTTTCCTTGTCCATAATAGTCTGCTCGTGTTGTTCAGAGCGTGATCGTTGCCAACCCTCGACGTAGCGATTTCGCGTTGCAGCTATTATTTCTGCGTCCTTGAATAGTAAAGAAAATCTATATTACTTGTTACTAATAAGCATTTGGTTATATATAGGAAATAGGTCCTAATTTGTAGGCAAATTATGTTATCTAACTCGATAAACTGCAATGCGTATTGATTGATTTGATCAGGAATGAAATCCGAGGTGCTCCTAAAGATTTATTTATTTAAAGTACATATCATAATTTTGTTGTAACCGTAGCCCATGCAATAATGCAATAACCAATGCTTCTCAAAATAGTCAAGTGAAAACCGAGTTTTATTGTCTTTATTCATATATACTTGGGTGTATTAGTAACAAAAATATTTTATTTAGTCTAATAGAACATTTTAATTGTACAAAAGATTATTTTTCTTTTAAGTTAAAAACTAACTTTTTAAATAATTCTTGTTGTTAATAACCTCCCTTCCACCTACGTACATATTATTTCTCGTTAAAATGAGTTACATTATTTTGTACTCTGTCGCTGATGGACTGGTATTAACAAAACCTAATTAAGAACCACTGCAAGAAATCTGGCTTAAAAAGGCAAAATTTTTATCAAAACCCGTCAATTCGTTTAACTAACAACACTCATCATTCTGTTTGGGGGATTGAATAGGAAATTTTAATTAATTTTTAACGTTTTATAGTGTTAAATGTTTAACTACCTTTCACCTGTACTCACCTGTAGAGACGTTTTGAGCACATCTATGGCGTTGTTTTTATCATACGTTACTGATTTGAAATGATTACGTTGCTGTCGAAGTTGGCGATTCAACTCTCGACAGAGCCTTAAATAATAAAATATTTTGCCGTAATAAAAGCCCAAATTATCTAAATAGTCCTTTTTACACACAATACGCTAGTAATAAGACAAATATAACTAAGAAGATTTCATTAGCGAAAGAGTCAATTATAAACCAATACGTGTGTTGCGGAAAATAGTTCAAGGATTATGAGTTTATATTCTTTTACTTGCAAGTTTACCTTTGATTTTAACTTCAAATGATTTATTTCTATAAATAAATACCTTTACATTGATATGAAATAAAAACAAACCCTTTATTTTTGGCCTCCTCCGTTGTCAGATAGTTCAGTCGGTCATTTCGCTCCTCAAACATAAACACGGATTGTGCTAGGTTGTCGAAATTATGTTTCATTGTTAAATTGAAGTAAGTGTCCTTCAGAATATTCATCGTTAGGTCCCTGAAAGATATTATATAGTGATAAATGAAACCCCAAAGCGAGTGGAATTATATGTATGAATATTTTATGTGAAATTTCTGTGAGAAACTAACAACTAAAATAACACATTAGAATTTAACTATCTTAATACTACAATTTCTTCTTGAAGTGTAAATGCTTTCACAAATCCATTTTATGATATGCATTCGTACAAGTAGATACCATATTCACAGTTATAAATGTACCAACTTTTAATTACCAGGATATCCCTCCTTGGTAGTTCTAAATTTGTCTTAATATGTCCTTTTTTATATTTAAATAAGTAAACAGTAAACCAAAATTTCATTATACAAATTATTACGTTTATATTGGGACTGTAATGTATATTAAAAAATATACAGGGTGACTGGTGAATTACTATCAATATTTAAGGAGAATACTCGGTACATGATTCTCATTCGAATTATGTAAAAAAATAGGTACTTAATTTTTGACCAAATTTCCGTATAAATAAATAAAGTGTGTACACGTTCCAAGTGTTCCAAGTGTGGACGCGTGCGGCGGCGTGCTGATACAACACTACGCCGCCGCCGCGTCTGTGTGAGTGTGTGTGTATACCTAATCTGTAGGGTAATCACACGGTGCGTAATTAATTACATAACTTTTGGTTAACTTTACTTAGAAGTTTATTAATATTTATGTTATATTAATTTTTATTTTGTCATATATGATCGTCAAATATCACGTCCTTAAATATCGATAGTAATTCACCAGTCACCCTGTATAATACTCTCAATATTTCCAATTCTTTTACTATGAAAATATATATACGTATTGACTTTGGAAAAGTGTACAGATATGTCATTACCTATCCGCTTTAAGTTTGTTCAAACTATACTCAAGACAACCGAGTCTCTTGGGATCTATTCCGTCGAGTTCGTCTTTTATCGCTGGTTTTTCAATACTGTATTTGTTTGAAAGCAGATTAATCATGTCCAACATAACTTTTGTAAGTTTAAGTTCCGTGTTACATTCATCTATAAAATAAGAAATGTATTTTTATTATAGTTACCATACGTGTTAACTTAATTCTTTTCTATATTATATAAATATATTCGTTACCAAATATTCTCAGTTGAGTGATGGCGTCTTCCAAAATGGTGGCGAATAAAAATACTCTAAAACACGGCAACCTGTGGAACATTTATTCATGAATTATTAATTAATCAATTTAAATACATTTCATAGATATAATAAAAGGATACCTATTATCATCTTCATCTGACTGCTGGTCCTAAAATTTCATAGAATAAAGTTAATATAATAGCTAGAAGTATAAAGGTAGGTTTAAAAATATATTGGAAACGTTTCTGAAGATAAGTCAAGTACTTATACAACAAGATAGATTAATATCTTTTCAGGTAATTGATACCATTCTTAGTATGAAACGGTCTAAGAATAATTTGTAAGATTTTCGTTTGTACAAATTTAAAATGAAACTAAGTTTTTCGCAACACTACAGCATCGTATAGTATTTTTTTTTTCATTTTCCCGATATTTTAATTGCTTTACAATCATGATAACGAGCAGAGATGAAAGTGTCTGTCAGAAAGACTTGCTATTTCTCTGATAATGCGGTCTAAGAGTCTAAGTTCACTCTTAGACTAGTAAGCATCTTTTGGAAGTTTGGTGAGCATTACTTACTTCATATTCCGAGTTCTGGTATTGACTGGCTCGGCCCCAGTAAGCGCTGGCGGCGCTGTACCGCGCTGTAGGTGTTGATGTCATTTTCATATAATTTTATACAAAAACCAAAATAAAACATTAATTAGAAAACATTAAATGCATAAAAAAAAATCTTTTACAATTAAATGTCACATTCGTGTCATGTAAAAGTGATTTAAGAAAATATCAATGAAAGATAGTATAAAACAAAAAAGGTCCAATGTTACTTTCATTGTACGGAAAGCCTTGGATTTTCATAAAACAAAAGTATAGAAAAAAAATGTGTGTCTCTGGTCTCTCGACAGAAGTGATGATTTGAACTATTAAAAAAATTGTTTAACTTATAAAAAGTATAATTTGTTACATACACTTATTATACATTAAATTAATAATCTATTTCTGACTAATTAGACTTTTACTGGAAATACTTTTGCCGCATGCATGTATTACTAATGCTATATGTGTGAGAGAAAGGAAAACCAAACTCAGTGGCGTTACGCGTTACGTTACGTTACGAAACGGCCGACCTTCCAATAAGAAGTAATCACTTGAAAAAGTTTTTTTTACAATAAATCAATTCATTTAATATAAATTTATACACAAAATAATCGTGTATGGTCTAATATATAAGGGATTAAATAAAAGATAATTTATATAAGAGAAAATTTATTGCCAGTTTCGTCCACGTGAAACGGGATTCGTCTAAGTCAGATAAATAACTTCGGGGACATTTCACATAACGGCTTATAAAATCATAAAAATAAAAAAAAACGCTTTAAATACAAAGCGGGGATTCACAATAATACGTCCCATACATTAATACAGTAAGTATTTTTTCAATTTAATTATACATATGTATCTAACTACAGACGTTATTTACATAATTACATTCATAAATTATTTTATCTATGATAAAAAAAAAACATCAATTTCGAACACACGTACAATTCGTATGGACGAAAATTAAGTATAAAAAAAAAATACAAAAAAATTATATATTTACTCAATTACCATAAAGTCATATCCACATTCAACTGGCAACATTGAATTATAAAACTAATTAAATACTGGCATTGAGCTTTATTGGTAATGAGGCGAATAAATATAATAAATATATATACAAAGATATAGTCTTTATGATATTGAAAATGTCATCAGTCTTCAATAAAACAACGCTCACTGACGCTTACATACACAGAATGTAAGTAAAGAAACAGCAGAAAAAGAAAGATAAGGAAATAAGATAACATCAGTGAACAACAGAAACTATAGAATAACATAATACTTTTAACATCTATGACTTTCAGAACTTATATACAATAATAATAAAAATTAAAACAAATTCATATTGATTTGGACACGGATGAGTAATTTTTCTAGTGAATGTCAATATGAACTGTACACAAATGAGTTATTTTCTAGTATATGTCAATATGAACTGTACACAAATGAGTAATATATATTTTTTAAACTTGCATGTCTCTCAGCCATCTGTCGATACAGTTCATAATCTCGTAGATTACACACATAGCTATGAGATGTATAATTGTGTTTAAAATTTGTATACAACGAGGCGAGATTGTGTACAATTGACATGCAAGTACACGGTTGAGCAGTAGCTGCTCGGAGGGCCGGTATCACTTGCTTGATGACGGCTGCCCGCGTTCTGTTGATAAATATTGATATATTAAAATACATATAATGAAGCATGATTAAAAATAAAAACTAAGTTAACGATAAATAATTTTTTAACAAATAATTCTTTGTACATGTTTAATGTTAGTTTACTAAATAACTTACTGAAATTCCTAAGGGCCTCCTCACGTTCTTGAGAGTCGAAATACCACAATGTGATCGCGTATCTGTAATGAAATACAAGAAAAAATTTAATAATCTGTTAATAAAATAAGAGGTTAATAATACATTATTACAAGGTCGTTATCATTGTACACAAAAATCGTCATCATAGTTTAAATACACACCTCGTTGAGTAAGCGGGCTGCACTTCGTGAGGATTTCTTCGATCTGACCAGAAGAACAGCATCCGGTCGAAGATTGGAGCGATGTCGGCCACCTGATTGGTTCCTTCGGGGAATACCCTGGAAATAAAATCATGCTTGTCTTATTTCTTATTTACATAAAAAAATCATCATGACTGTAACAGGGCTTTTTTCTTTACAAAATTTTTTAAATACTTTAAAACTTATAATAATATGTTAAATGCCAAAATATAGAGGATAATTTAAATAAAAACGAGAGTATAACAATAAGTCGTATTAACAATACAATATATTTTAGATAATCTTAAATAATGATTAGAAATCAGAGGAATATATTTTAATATTCCATTATTCATAATTTCACCAAATATATATTATCGTCCAATTTATTGCAATAACTTATTATACATATACATAATACTCTGAATTTTTGATTGATTTTTTCTTTCTTTTATTGTCAGCATTTTTATATTAAATAAAACATTAAAAAATACTGGTACATTAACCATTATAACATCTGTGAGAAACAAAACTCATATCACAAATAACTAAAATTTAAATATGTTTAATAATTTTTTATAACGTGTGCAGTAAAATATTTCAGTCATTCTAACCTATTGACGTTATAAATGTAATCTTTGAGATTTTAATACACAATGATACTTGAATTATGACTTAAAATTATTTCATATATGTTCATAAAAGTTATAATCTTAAATAGGCAAATATGGGTACTTTAGATGTGATGTCCTCAAATAACATAACAGTATTTTTCAAGGTCGGCAAATCGGTTTTCCACTTTAGTAGACACAATGAAGCACATCATAGAAGATGAAATTGTAACATGTATTTTGATTATACCAAAAATAATATTTTTATTTTATGTTCTTGAAATCGTATCAAATTTGAATACGTATTTTTATAGTAAACTACTACCAATATAAAACATGTAAAATTAAAACAAGTCTCACATACACATCAAAGTCTTTATATGTCTTTATAGTACACACCTGAGCAGAAACTTGTACAATAATAAGAAAATATGTTTTTTTGTACACACCTGAGCAGACCTCCACATCTCTTGACATCCCAGTCGAGATTCAAGTAGTAGATGGCTGTGATGCAGCGGCCATCTTTATTCGGATTGTCCACGTGCTTGACGTAGTGACTCCCGGAGCCAGGATAACATGCCACCATCGCCTGAAGAATATATTATGTTAGTGATACGCAGATTACATAAACATTTTGACTTTTTAAGAAATCTATTTTTATACAGGGTGACTGGTGAATTACTATCGATACTTGAGGACGTGATATTTGACGATCATATATGACAAAATAAAAATTAATATAACATAAATATTAATAAACTTCTAAGTAAAGTTAACCAAAAGTTGTGTAATTAATTACGCATCGTGTGAACACCCTACAGATTAGGTATACACACATACACACACAGACGTGTGCGGCGGCGTGGTGTTGTATCAGCACGCCGCCGCACGCGTCCACACTTGGAACACTTGGAACGTGTCCACACTTTATTTATTTAAACGGAAATTTGGTCAGAAATTAAGTACCTATTTTTTTTACATAAATCGAATGAGAATCATGTACCGAGTATACTCCTTAAATATTGATAGTAATTCACCAGTCACCCTGTATAATGTATGTGTTGATTTAAAATAAAATTAATATTTTTCGAATATACTATGGGATTTAATTTTTGGTAAAAACTACATAGACCACTCTCACATCTCGTCTGCCCGTGATCACGGTTGCTGGAAAGTAGCCGAAACGTCGGGAGTATGTATGTAGTTTTTATATCAAATAAAGTCGCGTAGTATATCCGCAAATATTAGTTTCATTTAAATAAATAAGACTCTCGAAAATCTTAGATCTCATAATGGAATAATCGAAATTAAATTTTTGTGATCTCAAACAATTTCATAGTTTAGATTTTAGAAGATCAAAGTTAAAAAATGTGACGAGTTTGTTTTTATAAAAACGCATGGTAAGTGTACAGAAGTATATGTTTACATCGTCACACTACCTACGGATAGCAACAATTTTCGTATTTTTTCATACTACACACATTAATGGATAACGTAGGTTCTTGAATGACGAACTGAAAAAGATCTTTAAGTAGTGAGAGACGTAAACTTGTGCTAAGCATACACTATGCTTATAATTCAAAATACTCAAACATTTAATCAGATAAACGTCACGTACACGTAATTAAGTTCTAAGAATTTAATACAATACAAAAATACTCAATTGTACACAATCGAGTAACATTATCAAAGATTACGTTGCCAAATGAAATCTTTGCATTTTTTAATGTTATTATTGTACATTTTCCTGTAGACGGGTAATAAAATTGTTGTGAAATTTTCTATACGAAGCCGTCGGGTTTTTCCCTTTCAATATACATACATGTCCGCTGACTCCCTTCACACGAGTTCCATGACATACATGTTTGTTTTCATTATTTTCCTTGTATATTTTTTATTTACCATATCCATACAAACATATTTAATATCGAAGAATAAACTCCTGGCAATATGTATGGACTAGTTTAAGAAAAAGACGCACTGAATCCGAGTTATCGTACGAGAAAAATACCAGTAACTATACCTCATGTTGTAATTTATTAATTTAATAATGTTCGACTCGCTTTGTCAAATACAATTAAGAACGACCGCATTCAAAACAAATTTCATCCAAAAAATCATCGAAATCGGTCGATTTGTTTAAGAGTTACGATGACACACACACATAAATAAACATACACATATATATACATACACACACACACATAGTACCACAACTAATACCTTAAAGCCATTTACCGTTTACGTAAAAATCTGCATAAACTTGACTATACGTAATAAAATATACCTATTGCAAGTATGTTTCATTAAAATAAAAATAAACTTTATGACGACATAAATAGAGTTTGAATTACGTTAAGTCGAACGTTATAATTACTCGACCTACTAGCTGTTATATAAATGGCTGGTTTGTTTGTAAACATTAATTATAATTAATTAATTTTATAATTATGTATAGATGACATTATATGAATTTAACAATAAAGATAGTTTAAATAGTTCTTGTATTAGAATTTAGAAGTATTTTATATCTACATAATCCTATTTTTTCATTAATAAATCTGACCACACGCTGTTTAATGGAGTTTTTTTCATTTTGACTATGACGTAAGCATACAAGCATTTTTATTAAATATAAATCATTACAAGGGAAATTGAATTAAATCGAAAATTATATCCTTAGTATGAATATTGCTTAATTGTAAATTTATTCTTATTGTTAAGGAATTAAAGATCAATTTACATTGTCAGCATAACACGTACCTAGTTAATTTTTATAAATTTGTAAATGCTTATGAACGTAATTATATTTAGGAAATTTCGATTCAAACAAAATGAGAGTAAGGTCATTTGAAAATAAAAATAATGAGAATATTTTACTGTTTACATATTTGAAATAACAGTATCAAAGTAAATACAATATATATATATAATACATAGTAAATAAGAACATATTATGTACACAGACTTATGTACCAGTAAGTCGTAGTATAAATTTAAATTTGTTAAAGAAACAAATGCTTACATTTTATGAACGCTAAGTAATACATATATTCTAAAACATAATGGAAAATGTTTTTCCCCTTTCAAACTCATACAATACAAGACCGCACTTGAAATACTCTTTACGGTTGTCTAAATGATAGAAGCCAAGTTTTATATCTATATATTGTGAATGGTTAACTGACTCGTTAGAACAGTAATTAAAAATCTTGTGTTATGAAATTTTTTCATACAAATCGATTAGTTCTGACTTCTGAAACATTTCACTTGAAACTAGTTGTTAAAATTGAAGTCAAATTCACTTAGATTATACCAAAGTGTTACCACAACGATCAACCATTGTAATTTTCAAACAAGAACAGTGTTTGTTGTGTGACGATTGACGCCTCAACGTTTGTAAACACAAGGGGCGCGTGTGTTACACCTCCCTCCCCCCCGCCCGCCTCTCCCCCGCGGCCGCCATGACTCCGATCACGTACGCCGCTGCGAGCACTGCGCATGCGCACGCCCTTATCAATAAAATCCCTAACGATACATTTTTCGCACAGATAACGTTTAGAAATACACCTAGATTAATATGACGACAAATTAGTGCGTCTCATTGAAGGTAGCCATTATCATATTATTATTTTTTTTATCTGACCGGTTTCAACTAGGTTTTACAACATTATACGAGTCTAGAACATAAAGCCGGCAGCCGGCCCTTCACGACTTAACTAGATATACGTCCTTGGAAGGACATTACATTCCATTGCAAATTCCGTTCTTACACCGATTAAAAATAATATTTATTTATAATTCGTTATACAAATAAATAATTCGATTATTCCATTGCAACTAGTATATAACATTAATTACTGAAATGCATATAAATCGGTATTTTTAATAACTTCTTATTTAAGTTAGAAATCAAGCGAATAAAATTGATTTACACATACATCAGCACGAAGTTTTAACTTGAAAATATTATACAATAATATTTCTTAACTTCAATAGATAGACAATTGTAATTCAAATGACAATAATAATAAAGATATTTCCATAATAATATGCTTTTGTTATAGCAACAATAGATTTTTATATTTCATTATGTACTCTAATGATTTTCAAAGAGCATATTCATATATCTGAGACCACACAAGCTTGGTGACGTCATACTAATTGGCATTATCTATTAATTAGCCGAAGTAGATTAAGGAAACGAGAGATTAGAAGTATAAGCATTACTAGAAATATATTTGTATGAGAATTCATCTAAATATTGTTCAATGTCAGTCAATGGTGGCCTAGTGGACAGTGGTTAAATGGCCCGCCTCTCATGCTAGAGGGCGCGGGTTTCGATCCTGGCCCCGGCAAGTACCAATGTGATTTTTCCGAGTCATATGTATTTAGACATCACTAATTAATGCTGATTCCCAAAGAGGGTTGATTTCAGGCAGGCGGCCGGTCGTAAAAACAAATTAGCCAAAACTATTCACCACATGTAAGGCAAACCCTGGCTAAAGCTGGGAAATTGCCAGGTAGAAGAAGAAGATATAAAATGTTAATCCTAATTATTATAGATGTAAAATTTTTCATTTATAAGTTCCAAACTATAAAATTAATGAGATCTAAGACTTCGCGAGTATTCATTTAAATGAAACCAATAATTTTCCGATATACTACGCGTGATTAATTTTTGTAAAATACGACATACTCCCGACGGCTACTTTTCAGCTACCATGATCACGAAAATATTAGTTTCATTTAAATATATTATTATGTGAATTCTCTGTAAACCACAATTTACACAAAATTTCCATTAACAATACGATCTTGTTTTCTGCTCGTGACGAAATAAAATCAGAAATAGATTATATGGAGTCGCAAATAACTTGCTTTTAGTTTGTTTATTGTGTGTATTATTACAAGACCTTTACACGATTACGTTCGTATATGTATAGATGGAAACTATTTATGATTTACGAAAAAACTCAGACTAAGAACTTAGGCTGTACATATCCCTACTAATATTATAAATGCGAAAGTAACTCTGTCTGTCTGTCTGTTAAGCTTTCACGCCTAAACCACTGAACTGATTTTAATGAAATTTGGTACAGACATAGAGTTGACCTTGAGAAAGAAGAAAGGATAGTTTTTTATCCCAGATTTTGGAAAGGTTCTCTTGGAAACGTGATATAACCGAAAGCTAGTAACTGATATTTATGAACACGTATTTACTATCGGTTTAAAAGTAAGAACCGGTAGTAACCGGTTTATCATTCATAAATCTTTTCCGAGATAGTATTAACACGTATATGTGAATGTACTCTATACTATCTGTACGTCGTACGTCGTGGCAAACCTGTGGTAAGTATTGTTGAAAACTATATATTAATTTTTTTATTTAATATTTATGTTATAATTTACCTTCGTCCTGCCATTGATGATGTAATTCCCCATCTTCCCGTTGTTGGACATTTTGTTAGCTTTCAGTATAATACTGTCCACCTGGAAATATTAAATGCAAAAATTAAGTCTATTTGATACAGTTACATTAGCGAAAACTTTTCCAAAAAAGATTTAATCATGTATTTTTATATTAGATTATGTAAAAACCTATAAAAAAGGGAACAATAGTATCCCAAGAACTGTTTTAACTTTCATGAATTATCAACAACTGTTTCTATCCTAAGACTTCCAATATTTCAATAGAATGCAATGTTTTTTAATACCCTAATCTAATTCTTTTCTACATTAATACACGTATAATTACTAGCCAAAATATAATTATAAGCATTATATTTGAACGTGACCCTTCCACATATATCGCGGAAGGTAAAACCGAATAAATCAGTGAGTTAGTTAATGGGCTAACTGTCGTTAGTCACGTTTACATCTGAAGGGCTCAAGGTTATGTAACGCGGCAAAGACGTTGACCTAAATCATACTTTCTAAATGGGACAATATAATAAGATGTTTCGCTTTCTATTTCATTCTTTATACACATATTAGTATAAGCTAGAATATTTTTCTTTAGTAATATTAAAGTTTGTCGATAACTATGCGATTTTATTTTCATATTTTTCCGACGTTACAATTATATCAACCTATATTTTAAAGAGATCACGGGCAGAGATGATTTTTTTTAGTTCCATTTGTTAATAGCTGTTAGTCCTAATGGAAAGATGAAAGTATGCAACACGAAACACTTATACAAAAATATAATAATTAAAACGCGTAGCTATAACCAAAGATTAGTTTCATTTCACATTTTTTATTTTGGGGTTTTTAAGTCTCTATCTTTAGTATATATTATGTATATCAAAATGAAAAACCCGCTGAATTAAATTGAAGGACGTTCGAACTGTAGTGATACATTATATTTTTTAATTTTTTAATTCAGTCGATACATCAATACCGAAAGTATAATATACCGAAAGTATTAAACGAAATTAGGCGTGCAACGAACTATGTATTCTCAAACTGAAGAAGTCGAAGATAAAAAACGGTTTTATATATAATATGAAAGAGAAGCGTTTGTTTGTATTGAAATTATTTGTTCAGTTGACGTCAAAAAAAATACAAAAAAAAAATGATTACACGGAGAGAATTGATGTAAAAAATGAAATGTTCGAAAAACTAATCTTAATTAAGAAAAATCACCAAACACAGACACACACACACACACACACACACACACACACACACACACACACACACATATACATATACAGGTTGACTGGTGAATTACTATCAATATTTAAGGAGTATACTCGGTACATGATTCTCATTCGAATTATGTAAAAAAATAGGTACTTAATTTTTGACCAAATTTCCGTATAAATAAATAAAGTGTGTACACGTTCCAAGTGTTCCAAGTGTGGACGCGTGATACAACAACACGCCGCCGCGCGCGAGTGTGTGTGTGTGTGTATACCTAATCTGTAGGGTGTTCATACGATGCGTAATTAATTACATAACTTTTGGTTAACTTTACTTAGAAGTTTATTAATATTTATGTTATATTAATTTTTATTTTGTCATATATGATCGTCACAAATCACGTCCTCAAATATCGATAGTAATTCACCAGTCACCCTGTATATTTAAGTTAAAAATATGTAATTGAACCCAATAAATTAATACATATCCGATAAGTATGCTATATTTGGGATTTCCTTTGAATCAACGGCGTCAGTGTTATCTTTTATCTTTATTATCTTACTATCAAGTCTGCATTCTAAAGTTATAAATACGATTTTAACTAGCACTAATTTCACCTGATTTCTATATAAACAATACCTTAAAAATAAATTATTTTATTAAATATTATGCAATATGACCTTATCACTGTTTTAGAATTGGTATATCCCATTATATTATAGGTAGGTATATTATTTGTGAATGCGTAGTAAGTATTCACTTTTAAGTTATAATAATATTTTATAAATACTCAATCGTATAAAAAAATGAGATTTGACAGAAATATTACGAAGCATCATAAGACTTAATTCCAGTTAAATTTTAACAGTATTCTTTAAATTTCTACATCATCACTTCGGAATTAAATTTAATATATTATTTTTGCATATATATAACTAGCTTTTGCCGCAACTATCCAACACAAAAAGAATTATTCAATTCGAACCAGAAGTTTCGGAGATTAGCGCTTTCAAACAAACAAACAAACTCTTCAGCTTTATAGTATTAGTATAGATAGATTGTCGTATTTCATTGCTTAAGTACCGCTGACACAAAAACTATCCTTAAACAAATAAATTTCAAATCACATATTCAACACAATGATCTGCTTCCATAACTTGTTTTAAGTCGACAAACAAAATGTAAGCGACATTCCGAAACAAAACCCGCACGCATTAACATCGATAAGCAATGGTCGCGGAATTAATGTTATGTTTTCAATTGACCACTAGGAACTGTTAGGTTCAACAAACACTTGTGATTTGATGTTTATAAAGAGGATATCCAGGTTCGATTTCCGTTAGAATCTATACATATTATAAAGCTGAAGAGTTTGTTTGTTTGTTTGTTTGTTTGTTTGAAAGCGCTAATCTCCGAAACTACTGGTTCGAATTGAATAATTCTTTTTGTGTTGGATAGTCCAGTTATCGAAGAAAGCTGTAAGCCATATGACATCAGGCCCCGATCAATAGGAGCAAAGATATAGTGGTAAATGTGTAAAAAACGGAAGAAATTATTTCATCTTTGAAGCCTTCCGTTGCGTGCGGCGTGAAAACGGTTCAAGATACACAAAAAATATGTATAAAAGAATAATAACTCTTTTAATGATCTAAAAAACAGTCCGCGACAGTATATGTCTATCTTTTAAGATTAACTCACAAAAATCGTTTTTATGGTACCTAATTTGGTCGAAATAATTTGTTTAAGTTGTATCAACATAATATTATTTTTTATTCAAATAAACAAATAAATATGTTGTTGGTTAAGAGTACTTCATTGTGAAAAAAAAAACATAGGTTTTATCCTGAAAATTCTACGGGAACTCGACCATTCCGAAAACCCCGCAAGAACGGGAACTATGTGGGAAGAACCAAAAATCTGCCGGAAGTCACTATTCCACGCGGACGCAGTCGCGGCAAAAGCTAGTTATTCATAAATCACAACTTATATTATTAATGCGAAAGTAACTCTGTCTGTCTGTCTGTTACGATTTCACGCCTAAACCACTGAAAGGATTTAATGAAATTTGGTACAGAGATAGAGTTGACCTTGAGAAAGAACATAGGATAGTTTTTATCCCAAACTTTTGAAAAATTCTCTTGGAAACGCGATATAACCGAACTCCACGCGGGCAAAGCTGCGGGCGGAAAGCTAGTTCTATATAAAGAAGGAGGTATATTAAAATATTATTGTATAAAATTAAATTTAGTCTCCCATTGTGATGTAAACCTATTTGACAACGGTAAACGGTCGTGCTAAACGCATAAAGTATTGGCGATTTGATTTGCCATTAGTTTTCGGTATCGAGGTTACAATGAGAATATTTATTGTATACTTGACATAGATTTGTGTCAAAAAAATATTATTTTCGCGAAAAAATTTAACACAGTATTTATTTGAACCTAGTTTTTGCCCGCGACTTCGTCCGCGTTAATTTCATCATCTTCTTCTTCTATATATACAGGGTGACTGGTGAATTACTATCAATATTTAAGGAGCATACTCGGTACATGATTCTCATTCGAATTATGTAAAAAAAATAGGTACTTAATTTTTGACCAAATTTCCGTATAAATTAATAAAGTGTGTACACGTTCCAAGTGTTCCGACTGTGGTCGCGTGCGGCGGCGTGCTGATACAACACTACGCCGCCGCCGCGTCTGTGTGAGTGTGTGTGTATACCTAATCTGTAGGGTGTTCATACGATGCGTAATTAATTACATAACTTTTGGTTAACTTTACTTAGAAGTTTATTAATATTTATGTTATATTAATTTTTATTTTGTCATATATGATCGTCAAATATCACGTCCTCAAATATCGATAGTAATTCACCAGTCACCCTGTATAAAAATGGATGGCTGTTCCTTAGTCGCGCTAAAACTCGAGAACAGCTGAACGGTTTTATCTTAGTTTTGAAATGTTCGTGGAGGTTCAGGGAAGGTATAAAATCTGAAAGAAATTGATTCACTACTGGGAAAACCATAAAAACAGCCCTTTTCTATTTCCCATACAAACGGTTTTTTTTTGACATTAGATTTGACAACTAATATGTCAATCATTCTGTCGCACTTCAAAACACGCAGATTTATGGCTTACAGGTAAACTCCAAAAATATAAATAAAAAACGTAATAGATATTTCTTGATTATAGGGCGATACGAAGTTCGCCAGGTCTTCTAGTTAGTAATATATGTATAGCTGACCGGGCGAACTCTATTCCGTCCTAGAGGCCATAAATAATCAGGTTTTTCCTATTTCAATCGAACAGAATGATTGACATATTAGTTAGTTGTCAAATCTAATGTCAAAGAAAACATTTGTATGGGAAATAGAAAAGGGCAGTTTTTAGGGTTTTCCCGAAAATGAATCAATTTTTCTCACCTTTTAAACCTTCCCTGAACCTCCATGAACATTTCAAGACTAAGATAAAATAAATCCGTTCAGCTGTTCTCGAGTTTTAGCGAGACTAAGGAACAGCAATCCATTTTTATAAATATAGAAGACTAAATGATTTTGCAAAATAATCCAATTTAGGAATAAAATCTTTATATTCTCGGTAAGAAATATTTACAGCCCATGTCTGATCCTAATATCTAACTATATTTACTGTAAAGTTTCATCAAAATCGTTTAAGTATTTGTTGTATAAAAGAATGACAAACACTCATACATACAAATGTTCTCATAATTTCAATCCTATGAACTTTAGGTATTATTATAATAGTCAAATAATATATATATATATATATATATATATATATATATATATATATATATATATATATATATATATATATATAGTAATATTTACTTGTGATATTAATTGTCCTATGTGATGGCACTGCGGCTCCTTGCCGTCGATCCATGTTATTCTGTCCGATCTGATTGTCTGAGCTTCTGTGCTTCCCGGACTAGAAACCAATTGACCTGCCTACAATAAACACATAGGAAATTATTAATAACTTCTATTGATACTTGATGAAAACAAAATTAGAGAATAAAATGACAAAGTGAAAATGATATAATATGATTTATGTTTGTTAATTCAAGATGCCTTTTCAATAAATACAAAAATTTCTTTAAGATTTCATTATGTTGTATTAACAATAATTATAATTTATTTTATAAAAATTATATATATTAATAAAATTATATGAATAAATCTAATGTTTATCTAAATATAAATAGTAGTATTATTTAAAAAAAACAGTTTGAAAATCTCTAAATGGAGATATATTTATTAGATATAAATGTTGAAAACTAGTTTATGTACTTCAAAACTCACCGTAAATATCCCAGATCTATACATTTCTAGCACTTCATTCAACACAAGATGTCCCCGTTCTTTACCGAGGAAATTGTTTATAACACACACACCATACTGGGTCATGTCTCTAATCACTCTCTGGCAGATCTCATAGGACGGATCACTTGGATCCATGAAGTAACTGTTCATTGTGTTACTAAACGGAGCCCCGCTACCCTTTAATGTGGCCTCGGGATACTCCTTCATTCTAGTCGCTTGCTCGATAGGTACAGGTGGCATTTTCACATCAGTTCTGTTGATCGTTTTTAAAACATTCGAAGTGCTCGCACTCGCGAAATCAACGCTGCTCAGCTGCTGCGCCTTCTCATTTAATATCTCCTGTTCCGACGAACCTTCGTACGTTATGGCACTTATCTTATTTACGTCTTTATTAGAGTAAACTACGCTCGAAAACACACTTTTGTCCTTTAAATCGACTTTAACACTTGATGTGCTTTCATTATTATTTTCTATAATCTGAGATATATTTTTGTTATCACTAATAGTGTCACTACCCTCTTTCTTGGCAGTTTTCTTTTTTGATTTTTTCAAACGTCTAGTTTCACTACCCACTTCTTTATTATTATTCACTACGGATGAGGTTATTAATTGTTCTGTTTTGGTTTCTTTCTTTTTCTCTTCTTCTTGGACAGATGATTTAATATTTTTCTCAATTCGTGAACCCTGTTCCTGTAACTTAGGTGCACAATTGATTTTATGCCTTTTCCAATCCTGTCTTTGATGTTCTGTGTTACAATAATAAACACTAAAACAACGACCACATCTCCTTTGGGTTTGCTGATTGCAAACGGCGCAACTCGCAAGTACGCCTTCTTGATTCATTCTGATTCTAAAATAATTTCCCACTAGACCGGCCCTTCTGAACTTACAACAGCTGTCATTCTAGAAAGAAACGTCATCTAATCTTTTTTACTCATATTAAGGATTGGATTCTAAGACTTTGAGGTTCGTTATATATTGTTTATCAAGATTTATAAAATATATTAATACCTTTTTTATGTTTTAATACTTATATTTTAATTTTTGACTTTAATTTTCCTTTTTTAAAAGTAATACATGAATTATTAAGAAATTTCACAATAAAATTGCTGTTTAGTTAGGACATACTGTTTTAAAAAAATTTGATTTATTGCATATTGTTTCGCTAAAGTTTTGTTTAATTAATTTTTAATCTTTAATCCAGATACCCAATAATTCCAAAAAGTATGATGTTATTAATGTATTTGAACAACTGATTGATAAATAAATCGAAGGTTTGACCAGCCCAGTGAAAATAAATGAATTATTTCCATAATCCAGTAATTTGGTTCAAAAACTTAAATAAGTCACTTTAATCATTATATACGGAAAAGCGGTTACAAATTGGTTTCATCATGCAAAAAAAATTTTTTCTAAGTATTTAATTTTACCTTAAGAGGTTACAATTTTTTTCAAATCAAACAAGGAGATGTAAAATTAGATCTTTATTTTACATAAAACATAATACTTTATATTTAATTTCATATATCTTTAAACTACACTTATATATTATAATTGGAAAAATCTGTAATAATAAGTACATATAGAAATTATTGTGAAATAAATAATGTTTAATATCTGAAATTATTTACAAGAAAGTGAATTTGATTTAATTATTGTTGATTAAATATATATAAAAATGTGTTTATAAAGTGAGAGACTAGATTAGTTCGACATCCAGTCGCGTTGTTGTATAGTAAATAACAACATCGGAACGGGACGAGAGGAACTAAGGCGCGTATAGGCGTTCGTCGCTTCTATCGACGCACGTCACTTCGCTATTTGACAGCTGCTACTGTCACATACTAACTAAGAAGACAATGATTTAAAATGTTATGAATTAAAAATTATGATATCAAAGTATTATACAATTATTAATAATGATAATTAATGTGAATATTATAAAGTGTGCTATTAAGAAAATGAATAGTTCTTATACTTGTAACATTGCAAAACTGACCAAACTTAACAAGATACTAAATTCGTTTAAGGCCCATTTCGGTCTGTATATACAGATAAGTCACTTATTAGTTTAAAGAAGGTTAAGTTAGAATAGACATCACGATTTTCTATCCAATTGGACCCTATTGAAGAATACAAGGTTATATGTTATGAACACGTTTCCGAACGTAGTTTTCTACAACATCATGATAATTTTTGTAAATCTCATATTAATCTTCTGTTCAAGTCTGTGATCTCATAATATTTATAGATAATCTGTACATAGTGTATTAATTATACATTTTGTTACATAATAGTACAAGATCAAAGTTTTTGATTGTTTATAGATCATGTTTAGTACTTTAATTATCCATAGTTAAGTACTAAGGTAGGTGAAGTTGAGTATAGCTATGTATTAGACTCTATCATCAGCATTTGCTGGTAATACAGGGGCTGGCGGAGCGTGTAATGCTCTAGCCAGTTCGGCTTTCTCATCCGCTGATAGGACATACACAGGCGGCGCGGGAGGGAGGAAACGTTCAGCTTTATGAGGTTCTCGCTGTAAACGTGCTCGGTACAACATCACCAGTACACAGAGCACGCTGATGATGAACGCTGAGGTGGCCGCGAGGACGATCAGGGCTGTGTGATACGATGTAGCAGCTGATACCTGGACAATATAGAGATACGTCACAATATTATTAATGGCCATAACATTATTTTATGTTATTTTTTTGTAACATAGGGGGCAAACGAGCGGGCAAGCCTGGTGGGAGATAGTCATAGCCGCCCATTAAACAAGGATATAGAATTTGTTGGTTGGTTCGTTGGTTTGTTGTTTAAAAAATGGCTTTTATCCTTGCAAAAACGTGCACAGTTGACAGTAAATTCTGCCAGTGTCATGTAGAATGGAGACACGATCCGGAATTAATTAAATAGAATTTGCTATAGATATCATTTAAACATTTCTTTGAATAGAATGTCACAGTTTTTAACGAATGATAAATTTCGAAACATTTCTGTCAAAGTCAATGTCATTGTCAACTGACCGTCGATTCACTGAGTATTTCTCTCTGTAGCGGGCGCGGCGGCGCGAGGCGGTACTCGCTACGAATCACATCAGCTCCAAGCACTCCGTCCTCTGATTTGTTGGCGTTTAAAAGTTTCTCCTTCTTCACCTGTGTACATGTTAAGCGAGCGAAACTTGCATATCATATTGTGCCGGTGTCAATAATTGTATTGATCTTTTCAAATTTAAATAAATTCTCTCAAATGTACCAGTGGTAAAAACGTATCTTTTGGACATAATTTAATACTAACATTGTCAAATTAATTACATATAACTCAAAAAATTTTATATTTACTACTTCTTTTTACTAGAACTCGTCAATTGTTCAAATGTAAGGTATTACATAAAGGATTGTTAAGGCTTTTTGCTATTACCTGTGCTTCCAAATGATAGACCACGTCAGCGGCTCTTGATCCTGGCAACACCGCTCGAAGTCTCACCACGCCTTTTTCTCTTGTCATAGTCACTGGTACTTGAACACCTAATGCTGATAGCTTCGTTGTAAGAAGATTCTGAGTCTTCCTTCCGTCTTCCTCTGTACCGATCAATTCCAGCTCAAGAAGAGCGGATTCGATTTGGGTGACCTCTGGAAATTAAATTGCACCATTAATTGTGTTTGAAATAAAATTACTTAGAAAATAACAAAATATGTTTATATAGAACATAACTAGATTATAAGCATTACTAAATACTTATTGCGAATGTTATTGGCTGCAACAGAACAGAAAGACGTGCACAGTATTCTGCTAGTGTCGTATGCGAATGTTATTTTTAACGTCTCGGCGACTTGACAGATATGTCAGAAATGCAAACTCTAAGCCGCTAGATTTTAGCCAGTGGTTCAATAGACTATCCGTTACTAACCGCAAGGGTCGTCGTGTGTGGTGTCGTGTCGTGTCCGTCCCGCGGCGTCTACACACCAGCACCTTGTTCTTCCACACTGACGGGCAGCGAACGATCCGTCAGGGTGACAGCGGGGACGGTAGCCGTCACCACCTTTAAGAAATATACATAAAATATATCTTCACAGACAAAAATATGTTAAACGTGACCTATACTAGGATATAAGATACTGAGTCTTGTATAAACATTAATTTGATAGCTGACTCACTTGTCTCATTTGATCATGACCTAATTATTATTGATTTGTGTCCCATTAATATATTTAAAAGGTATATTTTTGACTTCATTGCATGACAGTTTATAATTATGGTTCTTCTTCGATCTAAGGATCCATCGATTATTCCAAGATATTTCATTTACAAAGATAATTGTACTAATTTGACACACACAAAATGCTAACTATAAAAAGAAAAAAAACATAAGAATGACATTTTACTAACCATTATCAACTTCTTCCTGCATCAGTTGACACTTGGTCTTAAAACCAGTTTGTTCTGACACCGGAGTCACCAGTACCGGTTGTGTTTTTCGTATAGTTTCCGCAAGTTTCGGGACCACGACCTCCGATAGCACGGAGCTATCTTCGCTGGACACATCCTGGAGGTCATTGCCCTCACGGTGTTCAGCCTCCAGCTCTATGGAGTCTACTTCGTCTTGTTCTTCGAAATCGTCTACTCTGTATGTTGTCATCTGCCTGATCAGTTCTTCTAATACTGGAAAATTATTTGTCAGGTTAACATTCTGTTAGTACCCAAATAGATTGACAATTTCGAGTACTATTTCTAGTTACGAAGAAGTAATAAAAGAAAATCTTCTATATAAATATATTGCTGCATTTTCTTTCCAAAACAATTTTGTTTAATCCTACCCTCAATATGCTTTATTTTCCTTAACTACTATCACTCTAGAATATTTTGAAGAATATTTTATATGTATACCTTCATCGGCTCTGTCTTTTTCATCCAGCGGGTCTCGTCGTATCCATTTACGTGCTTGTCGGAAGTTGCAAGACGGTTTCCCTCCGCGGAGCAGCGAGCCCTTTTGAGGTTCGCCACGAGCATTCACGCACCAGCAAACATCTGATAAAAAAAATGGTAATTGTTGCTGTTAAATTGGAAAATAAACTTTTTTATTGTGTAATTTGGTTGGTTGTATTAAATGTGGCCTTCATCCGTGCAAAGACGTGCACAGTATATTTTGCCAGTGACATCTAAAAAGGAGGGCATACAAATTTGAGTACATCCATGCAGTCGAAACCATTAAAGATGTGTGTTACAAGTCCAAACAGATTATATAAAAACACATGACTTTTAAAGCTATTCGTATACGTACCAATATGCGCCATACACTGCACAGACTGCCAGGCTCCATTCTCTTCGCAAGCAGGTATGAACGTTCCCTTTCCATATTTCAAAGCAGCTGCTTCGTTTTTCTCTCGTAGTCTTTCGCATGGACTCAACACTGCAAAAATTAAATAAGGCATTTAATATTGTCTTTTTTGTTTAAGTAAATAGTACTTTATTATTTGTTTGGACACAGAAATCTTCAGCCAGTCAGTGACGAATATGAGGTGTTTCAGCATCATGCATCGAAAACGTGTGTTCAATTTGTTAGTAAATAAATAAATCTGTTAAGGCTCCTAATCTTTTCTTTTTTTATATGTTAGAGAAAACATTTATATTAACAAAACAACCATGCCTTCAGTGTCATTGCACACGTTGATGGTCTTTCTTACTTTCGGTGTTGCATTTCCAACTGTCAAAATATTGTACCAGTATAGATGGAATTCTTATTTATAATGTAAGTCAAGGTAAGTACATAGTTATAAAGGAAATCAGGTATTAAAAGATTTACTTATTTTTTGGTACTTAAAGAGGAATTTAATTTATTAAGTAGGAACAAAAGGATAAGAAGAATTTAGTATTCATTAATCCTACCGGGACAGACAGCATTGCACTCTTCCTTAGTCCGGAAATTGTTGTGATTCCCGGAGCAGCCGTGGTACAGGAAACGTTCGCATCTGTTCTTCGCTGAGTTGAAATGCCAGCGCGTCACGTTCAGACCTGAACCCTCGCATATACCCTCGTCCTTGTTCTCCAAACACACAGTTCCTAGAAATTAATTACATTGAAGTCGTTTTCTAAGTTTAGCAAAAGATTTATTATAATATAAAAGATGATATGAGATAAAATAAGACCATTTTTACATATAACTTCATCATATAATATTTGTTTATGGGAGCATTAGCAATTAATTCCAAATAAGATTATAACATAAGATTTAATAACTATTATGACTTACGAGGCTTTGGACAGCAGACGGCTGGTTTAGCGTCGTGGGGGGCGAAGCGACAGGCGTGTGTAGAGGGACAAGCGGCGGCGTGGGGGCCACACGGCAGGGCTCCACCCCCGCGGGCAAGGAGAGGCTCCCCTGACGGACACTGAGGAGACGGCGAGCAGCGAGCCAGCGGTGGACATGTTTCACCCTAAATATAATGAATCATTTTTTATCAAGTCATGGCCATTTGCTTCTTATGTACCTAGTGAAACTGTGGTTTTGAAAATTTTGTCATAATATAATATGTATATAATTTAATTACTCAATGAATAAAAAGTTTTCATATTTTTTTAAATATATGCTTTTATTTTTCTCTAACTGTCCACTCTTTGTTTAAACCTCAAATTAGCCAAACAGATTTTGAAAGGAAATTAACATTCAGATGGTACTAACCTCGCATTCTAAAGGCACCAGCTCGCAGGTCTCGTCTTCTCTACATTTGGCTTCAGCGCACGGGTCTTTACAGCTGCAAGTTGGACACCCCTTTTCGTTCAACTCCCGGCCGTGTGGACATATTTCTTGTTCATCACACTTCGGGTCTGGACATTGAGTTGGCGCGGTGCAGTTTGGAGAGGAGTTGTTTGTACGAGTACCGGTGATCTGAAGTAAAATGAAATTTCATGACAAATGTTTTTTTTACAAATCTTTAGTACAAAAATGTTTAGATAAATTCACTACTCTACTGAAATTTTGAAAATGTTTACAAAATTTGGTTAGTTATAGTAAATACAGTTTTGCGAACCTCATTGCCAACGCTGTCCACGCACCAGCAGATGTTAGTAGATCCTCTGCACTGAATACTTTCATACGAGCCGTCTTCGTTACAGCGAGGGACCCAAGACCACGAAGGCGGGTTTCCGCTCTCCGCAGCCGTGTGTAAAGCCAGAGCACTGAAAATAATAGTTATTAGAAAATATGACCAGATATTATTATACTATTGAATAATCAATCTGTGCTGATTAAATCTATTCAGGATGCTAATTTTATAGGTAAAATGAATGATACTGAGAGGGCAGCTTGGGTAAGTTTAAAAAATGTGTGTCTTAACTTTATAAGAAATAATAAAGGTGAAAATTACAGAATAATAGTCGAAGAATTAGCATTGTTTGAGGGGACTATGGATTTTTTGCAATTTACTCGAAATTACGGCCTAATTTTTTAACGGCCTAATTTACGGCCTAAACTGACTTGAAATTTGTATTCAACGGATCGAAAAAGATGCTCGTAATTGGGTGGAGCCCGATATACAAACATTTCTATGAAACTTTCTATATAATTATATGTACCGTCTCTGTTGACAGCTAGTCTGTCTCAACGGTTCAGCGCAGGCTGTCCCGCAGCCCGTGGCGCAGCACCTCGCGTCACCGCCGCACTCCGCGTCCGAGCGACACGACCACTCACACGACCCCGTCCATGGCACCAGATACGGACACTGACCTGACTTCCGCGGGAGACCTGTTCCATGGATATCTCATTTCTAATATACCTTATAACAAAGGAGTTTCTGTGCATCATATTGGATAGTTAACAAGTCTTCGTGGACACTTCAACATTGTAACACAAATATAATATCTACTAGTTTTTGCCCGCGACTTCGTCCGCGTTAGTTTCGTCATTAGTCCTTCATTAGTCATTCTAATATATGTATAGCTGACTATTCCATTTTAGAGGCCATTAATCGCCATCGCCAGTGCCTTGAAAATTCGCAAAACGGACACAACCGTCAACTCGGTCTGCCCTCATGCGTCTGTCGCGCACTCAGCGATAAGCCACTTCTTCCCTACCGCACCTACCCCGCTCCCCCCACGCCCCGTTCGCCTGGCACCGCTGCCGGTATTTATCGCCGAAATTGCTATGACTCTGCATTTTAAATCTGTGATATCTTCGAAAATATTTATTTAATTTACATGCTGTAAAAAGCCATATTGATCTTTATTAAATGTACAATGTATTTAGGGGTTGCGGGGGCGTTAACAATGGAAAATACGCTTTCACGCCTAAATCACTGAACTGATTTTAATGAAATTTGGTACAGAGATGGAGTTGACCTTGTGAAAGAACATGGGCTAGTTTTTATTCCAGACTTTTGAAAGGTTCTCTTGGAAACGCGAAAGCTAGTAGTTTATATAGCTTTAAATATGTAGTATTTTCTACATCTCGAGGTTCATCATATAATTGTTTTTTATTGATACTCGTAGTCTATGTATTGAACTTACACGCAGGTACAGGAGGGCAGTAATCAGCGTCGCAGGCGACATCTACGAGGGCGCAGGCCCGGCCGGTGGGGCATGAGACACCAACACAAGGGTCACGACATTTACAAGTGGGGCAGCGTCCGGAACCCAGTTCAAAGCCATAGTCACAACCCATACGACACGTCAGCTCGAGACAGGAAAGCTCAGATCGCACCCTAAAAGAACATATGTATGTTTTTGTAACTTCTAATTGAAATAAATAGCTTTTCTGACAGATAATTCCTCAATAAAGACTCACTTATTGCAGTCCACGGCAGATGCGTTGTTAGTGCTAGTTTCGGGTATTTCAGTGCCGAATGAGTCGACGCACCAACACCGTCCACCAGCACACTGCTGCGGCGTGAAGCTGCCGTCAGGGTTGCAGCTCGGCGCTGGTAGTGCCAACTTCATGCCGTCCACCGTCCCTTCCATCTTTTCGTCGAAGTCTCGGAGGTATTCGCACACTATTAAAGTTACAAGGAATCTCTATTAATTTATCCTATGTAGGAACAAATTTTATTCATTAGAACATTGCAGTACAATAAAGGTTAAAATATTAATTACTATTATTAATGCATTTTATGCTAGACTTCAACGACCAAAATTTGAAAATAGTTTTCATCAAGTCAATTGTGGCCATTGATACGTATTTTGTTAATACGGGTTTATAATATCGAATTAAAATTAGTTATTAAGATACTCACTAGAGGGCGTATCGTCAACAATATCGGTCTGCAGTCGTAATTTGTCTTGGTCCACACACACAGCTCCACAGCCGGCCGTCATACAACACTCCAGGTCTTCATCACACACACCGTCCGAGCAGCTGGTTGTGGAGTTCAGTCCGCAGAGCGCTTCAGCCTCTGGACCACACGCTTCGAAGTTGATCTATACAACAATATATTTTATCTTACTGTCTAAATTCTTCTGGAAATTGTATTGGTAAAACGATTTTTAGATCCATTGGAATATACCAAATTATTCATTTATTTGAATACAAAGTTCCATGATCTTATAATTGCTCAACAGTCTATTTTATCCTTCTTACCTCGAGTATATCCGGTTCAGTGGTATTATCCGTGTCAGTATCCGGTCGTGGACAGCAGACAGCTGGTCCGTGTCTCCCTCCGTGGGTGCAGGTATGTCCCTCCCCACACTCACCCCCTTCCCTACAAGTTAAAACCGCCCCGCGCTCGTCTGTCGCTGGTACACCCACTAAGCACGGATTCTCATACGAGACCTTTGGACGGCCTGGTACAGGATTAATTAATATTTAGTGTTCATAGTCCATATTTTTAACTTCAAATATGTACAAAAGTAAGATGCAATAAAAACTGTTATATATGTATTTATTTGAAACTAATATTTTTCATCATACTACGCGACTTTATTTTAGTAAAAAACTACATACTCCAAACGTTTCGGCTACTTTTCAGCAAACGTGATCACGGGCAGACGAGATGTGAATGTACATCGGGAGTATGTAGTTTTTTACAAAAATAAAATCGCAGTAGTATAATCCGAAAAATATTGGTTTCATTTAAATGAATAAAAGTTGCGTAAATCTTAGATCTCATTAACGGTTATATAGTTTACATTTATGTCAATTACTAACAGACGGGATATCCAGTGCAAAGTTCTCCAGAGCAATCAGCATCCCGAACTCGCACACACTCCTCTCCCTCTGCACAGGGGAAGCCAGCACAGGGATCATCACACTCGCAGCTCGGACACCCGTCGCTGCCTGTCTTGTAGCCGTACTCACAGACCCCGGCGCACAGGGCCCTGGCACAGGAACTCATACTCCTAGCACCAGTACGAGCTGGATGAGGCTTAGCAGAACACTTCACGGTTTCCGACGGTCCCATAGAGCCACGAAGTTTATTGCCGTCTGTATCCACACACCTTTTGTGATAAAGTTCTAGTTTAGTATTCTAGTTTAGTATTCGGACCCCACGATACAGGTCTCCTAGTGTGGGGTCCAAAGATAATCAAAATTTTAAAATTTGCTAAAACCATAATGCACCTCAACCAATGGAAAACATTGTAATAGTTTAAGTTTAAGAAGATTAATTGTATCATTATATGTTAATCTATTATTATGTAAGCATTGTGTTTTTTCAATAAAGTTTATTTATTTTTATAGTACATTATTTAATTTTTAACTTATTATTAATTTCATTTATCTTACCAACACACAAGCCCATTTCTCGAGCACTGTTTCGATAGGAAGGACCCATCAGACGTGCACTGCGGTACGTATCCTCTACCTTCTTTCTCGCTCACAACCAGTAATTCAGCGAGCATTTTTTGCTGAGTGCAGATAGTGACGTTGTGGGGTAGAATGCAATGTCTCCCACATTCACCACCGTCGCAGCATTTCTGCATTGACGGACATTCGAGGTCGTGAGCACAGGGAGTCCCACAGTCCATTTCAGAAGACCTTGAAGCGGGACAGGTCCCAGCTTTTTGTAGTTCAAGTGACGCTGGACAGCAGACGCCGTAGTCGTTACCTAATATGATTACTACCGTTAAGATCATCTCGAACAAAAGCCAATTTAATCGCCCACACCATTGTGCTGTGTGAATTAGCATAAAAATGTCTTTGTTCCATCATATATATGTGACGAACAATGGGTTCACGAATACAATAACATTACCAGATTCGACGAGACATTTATACAGAGGCGGGCAGTTCGGTTTTCCTGGATCCGTACCGCACAGGAATGGTCGTCTTGTTTCTGATATAAAAAGTGGCTCGCCTACAGGACATATGTTTTGAAGGCTACGACCCCTTTTACCTAGAAATTATATCCATATAAATAAAAATATTCACAAAACTTTATACAAAATATTTTATCAATATGACGAAATGGGGTATAACATTAACTTGTGCGTGATGAGACCGTAACTGTTAAAGTTCTCGAAGGACGTAACTTTGTACATTAAATACAAAGTTTTAATGCCACGAATTGTTCGAGACAATGTCAAATCTCTCTTCAGATATTTTAAATACATAGTTGCGATACTTTGTTATACGCCGAATAAATTGTATAGCGTATATAAAAATTTACAAAGGATATACAACTGCGAATTATACTAATTATCTTTTGATTTTAAAAGAAAACAAAGTTTTGAAAGCCTGCACGTGATAAATGGTTTATTATTTTACTTACAAGTCGGCACTGGGGGACATGGTGGTCGTAAGCATGGTATTTCTTCCAACTGACATGATAGTTGGTTGGGACAGGTGATAGTGGAGCAAGGGTCGCGACACTTGCAGAGCGGACAACCATTAGGGTCCAGCTCGAAGCCGAGTGGACACAGCATGCGGCAAGTATGCGCCGCACATGGTGCTGTTCGTGAACAATTCACTAAACCCGCTGCGGGGGCGCGGGTACCCGGCACCTAGTGAGAAAATTTACTTTAATTTAGTTGAGGCTTTCGTTTCATTTGGATTTTTCCATACTTGTGACGATAGTCATATAGTTAATTTAATAAAGTTAGTAAGTCATTGATTTTTTTTATGTCTTTGACTTAATCGATTTCTTTTTCCATGAGAAAATATTTAGAACGTAACCAGCATATTAATTTATGTTCGTTTTATAGGATGTAATAAATGCCTATATTGAAGGATTTTTACTCTTACACAAAAAAATGTATTAAGAAGAAATCAAGTGATGATACCTCAAAGCCCGCGGCGTCCACGCACCAACACGAGCTTATGATCTCGTTATCACATTGTATCTCTTCAAACTCTCCATCAGAGATTTTGCAGCGAGGAGATCGTAGGGTCCTCATCACACCTCGACCGCTGCGTGTGTTCTCAGCAGCTAGAGCACGGCTAATTCGTTCCGAAGACAGTTTTATGTTCTCACATCCTGAATAACAAATAAAATTCATTAAAAAAATTACATTAAAATCATGTATTTTTCTTTTAAACTGTCTGCAATCATAGAAATTCTTAAATCACAACGTTATCTTTTCGCTTGAATACATCGTGCTCGTTAAATCAAGTTCTTCTATTAGCATAAATTTGTATTCCAGGTCACTAGCCCACGTTTTCAACGCGTCTAAAAGTAAAAGTAAAAATTACACCACCATCTTGCATTACGAGACATTGTTCGCTATACGTACATATATTTTGTGACTATTTAAACAGTTTTTTTAATATTATATAAGTACAATGGTATCTATTACAGAGCTAGAAGGAATTTAATTACGTCTTACCGGTGTATAGCGGGTCTATACAGGATCGACCACAGGAGGTGTTGCAACAGATCTGATTGCCACAATCATCGTCGTCATTACAAGGCGTAGCGCGTGGAGGACAAGTTCCCTCGTCAGCCGGACAACGGCCCTTCAATTCAGCGCTCACTATGATCAAAATATATAAGAATAAGTAAAGTTAATGAAAGGAGAAATAACGCTAAAGTACTTCCATAAATGATCAGGAAAAACTATGTAGCAAAATCGACTTTTTGAGACTTAACATTGCGTACGATGTTTTAAATTTAAATTTGTTAGATGGAGAAAATAATATTAACAGAGAAAGAGAGAGAGAAATATTAAGATGGACATGTTCTTCTTCTTTAATTAGGAGAAAAGATTTCATCATGATTTATATAGGACTATGCTGTTTGTAATTCAATACAACTCATGAACTCACCTTGTAATATCACTAGGCAAGCGCAGACAAACGCCACCCAAACAGCTTTATGCGCCATCGTCGCATTACAGTTACGACCACTGTAAGAACAAAAATGTTACATATACCCTCGTAGAAACTTAATGATGTAAACTTTCATCTCGTATTACTTTTAACGCGAATACTGAACGGAAATGAGAAAAGTAGTACAAAAATGCAACTTATATCTTAAAATATTGTTTAACTTTAAAGTATGGGTCTTGAGAGTCTGGTATAGCGTTACAAAATGTTATTTTCGCCAAAACTTTTGTTTGGGAAAGGTAAATTCGTTATTTTTATTATAATTATTATAACACCCAGTTTTCTCGTATCTTTGGCATATTTTTATATAGAGTTAACATAGAAATATTGTTTAAAAAGAACAATCGAAAACTTAAATAGATTTTTATTTCATACAATTCTTTGAAACATTATATACTATAAAAAAATTTAAAGTATTTAATTACCAACATTGATAATTGAATTATTCATTTAGTTTGCTATAATTCTAGGTATTTGGAATTGCAAAGAGGTCAAAATTATCTACTTCTTTCAAACTCAAAATGTATAAAATTTTCTTTAAAAAAATACAAAATTTAATATAGTTTCATCATTGAGAAATTTCTCTCAGACAGCCATGGCATTTCATTATTCTATAATCACGACTGATATTACTTACTTCTACAATAAAATTAAAACGAAATGGAATGAAAATACGAAATGAATTCCTAAAACGTTGAAGTTTGAATTCACAGCGTTACTATTTAATTGAAATATAAATGTTATCTGTGCTTCAATATTCTGAAGAGTCAAAACCAACTCAATTTAGTTGACGTTTGAATTGTTCAATCTAAAAACATAAAAAATTCATAATTCGTTTATTCACTAAAGTTAGGTACGCCGTGATATCTTTTAATTATTTTAAAATTTAATTAAATTTATACATGGCAACACTATACTCGTATATTTTTCACATTCTTCGAGCAAACGTTTACTTATCTAAATGTAGCTTGCGTGTTATGTGTAATACCTACTTACACAATTTCACTTCAAGTGAAAGTTGGGATAAGAATGTGGCTATTTATATTCTCTAATTGTAACTATATCTATAATATATATTGGTAATAAACACTAGTTAATTATATATAATTTCCATCTATACTTAATTATTTAAGAAATTATAGAAAAAAATGTAAATTTCAATAAAGGTACTTATGTCATTTTACCACTTATTATATCTCTATATTATTTTTACACAATAACATTTAAAAACAAAAATATTTTTTTATTCTTTTGTCTATCTCTTTACTATTCCAAGTGTTCAAAACTAATATTTTAGAATGAATATATTTCATCATTATTCTATAATTGGTTAGTAATAATAATATTAAAAATTCGTTAAGCAATAATATTGAAATCATAATTCTAAATAATGACCAATGTAATCCGTAAACGGATTTCTCTATTACAATTCAAGAACGCTTGAGTCACTTCGACAGTCGACTGTTGACTCCAAATGCAGTCGAGGCCGTGTTGAAATCAAACGAGTGTCTTAATTACTAACAAACAGATATATTTATTTTAAGTATAAGTTATTTATAAATTTTATAATCATATTTTTTGCATTAATATAACAAAGGCAATTTAGGTTAGATTGAGTAAAATTTTGATAGGAACACGATTTTGACCAATCACGAAACGTACTTTTTAAATCTTGTCAATGTCACTGGGGAAAAAGTGAAGGTTTAAAGAAAATTAATAGAAGAAAGTAAGGCAAAGGCCAAAAGGCGAAGTTCAAACTATTTTGTTATAAATAAATTTAAGTGTTACTAAGTGATAAAATATAAACTAAACTGCAAAATAGGTTGTAAAGAAAGAAAAAAAAAAAGAAACAGAGCTGTGAAAAAATATGAAATCATAAAAATATATTACTGAATTCACTTTTAGATTCCTTTTAATCTTTTTATTTCACGGAGTTAAAATTCAGGTATTTTATTACACTGCTATAAGATAATTATTTTACATTATAAAAAAGCTTTCATTTTATTTAAACTTATATATAGATTTCTATAGATGTAGTTAGTTTTATTCTTATAAAGCCTCTGAATAATTAATCGAGGTTTATTCAGTACAATCAAAGTGTATTCGGTTAATGAAACATGAGGTAATTTAATTAATAATCTTGTGAGTTAAACCTTATCAGAGAAGCAATATGATTTGGTGAACGCAATCACTATTAATTGATTTGGATTGATTAGTTATGTAATTCCTGTACGTGACCGACCTCGGACTGGTCCGTGTAAAACAAAATAGTTATCCCAAGGATAAAGTAATAATAAGTTTATTTAAAATACATATTTGAGAAAAATATTAATATTTATATGCGAAATCCTTCAGCCAGATTAATAAAAGAAAGATTTTTGTTTTCACTTATCTGTACTAACTGTCAGTAGAGTTTGACATTGATTAAGTATTTTAATCTAAAATTGTATCAGGTAAGTGGATTCACTTAACTATTATGGCCGGACCTTAATTGAACTAATGGCTAGCCTTATAATAGGAAATCTAAATTAATGTTATCAAATTCGCAACTAGTTATTAAAGGATTTAAGTCACGCGTATTAGATTACATTTTTTTTAATTTTAGCCAATGTTTCGGTATGACATTGTCGTATGACTTTTATTATTATCTGTCAGTCATATTACCTTCCCGCCAACACGTTTACTGTAAATTAAAAATAATAAATGTAACTAAATTGAAATGATTTGTTTGTTTTTTATGTTGAAATTAATAGATTTTTTTACAATATAAATAAAATATAAATGTTATCCTAAGTCGTATTGTTTTATTGGCATTTGTCATTTTGGAAGACTCCATCTTGGAAAAGTCTACATCCTACATTTTTAAATAACAATCAATATTATAGACAAGTCGACGTCTTTTGTTGCTTCCGAAAACAATTGTCATATCTTAAGGCCGGTTATATAATTTTAGGCAGAACATTGTCGTCGTGCTAATCTGCTTTCTCCTTATTAAAATATCAAATTAAATTATGTGGGTCACGGAACCCATACATTTATATCGAACCGACGCGATGTACGAATATTTTTTTATTTATTATCTCATTACTTCTCTTAATACACTTGAAATTATTATTTTTAACACATCTAGTAACTTTTTATATCCAGCCGGTTATTATTTTAACTTAGTCAAACTTCAAATTATTTAAAAATTATTGTTAAACGTAAGTCATAAATTTTCATTCCGATGTTTTACAAAAAATCTTACCGCCGACCATAATATTCCAAATTCAAATAAAAAAGTTATTAATAGCTCTTGTTGTACTACAATGGCGTCCCGGTTTAATTTATTTCGTATAAAAACGTTTTTAAAAATTTCAAAAAATTGTTACATCTGTGTTTGTATATGTTTTATAATTATGAGCAGCGTTTTGTTTTATTATTATTTATCTGTGGATTAAGTTATTATTAATGTATAAGAAAAAAAAAGTGTTAGCAAACAATGCATATGCAAAAACAAAACGCTACTTCATAATGAAATAATATCAAGAGCATAGTTGGCTTGTATTAGAAAGTGAATTACTTTTATGGTATGACGGTGACGAATCCGACTCGAGAATGGAGTTGACAATTTCACTTTGTACGAACTCTGAGCAAACGTGCGGGTCAATGAACTTTCCAATAAACTATTATCCATTGTGCATTGTTTTTTTTTATATTAAAGTTATTTGAAAGCTAAGGTTTTGTGTAATCCTGACTTTATTAGTAACTAGTAAAATTATACTATTAGTCGTTCAACTTATTCCTAAAAAAAAAATTTAAAATATTTTTTTGACATTATAGAAACTCTTCAAAATTACCTGTTTAGGTGTTATGTATTTTTACATAATATATGTTTTATTTTCATTAAATAATTTTATTTATGTTTATATGAAAACACTTTGTGTTCGTTTAGATTTTTTCTCAAGGAGTAATCTTTTTCAGAAAGAAAAAATATTGTAGTCTTTTCTCCCCTAAATTCACGTTACTGTGGTAAGAACATGCTTTTTTGTTGAAGCTGTTAATAAAAATAGAATTTGACGGCCATTGTTTTTCTCGTTGACAGAAATAAGGGTCGATTTATTTGAAAAAGTAATGAAGAGGTTTTGTTGTATTTATATTATTTCATAATTTATATTTTGTTATAGTCATTTTTATAATATATTTTTCTCTATTTAAAAAAACGAAATGTTGTATCATAAACACAAAATGGTTTTAGTATGACTGTGGCACTTAGCATTTATATTAAGTATGGGTTAATGTTAAGCTGGAAAAACCTAGTACCAAGATACTTTGTGATGGCAAAGTTTTATGCCGTATTCTTGTTTTGACTAGAGGCTGTAATTCTTTATGAGAAGTAGATGACGAAAGAACGATAGTGTTATCTTGGTACGAGGCCTCTTTTTCTGTAGAATACAATATTAATATCGCCCAATGGTAAATTTTCATATACTGTTAATGACGTCGCTTCTTTCTTAAGGACTAAAAAAATTAATACGGGGAGTTAAAAGAATTACGTATTTAGTAGAAATAGTTTAGTAGAAATTATACTATTTTATTGGAATTTTAAAATAAATCAGAAAATTAAGTTAGTTGCTGGCTAATGGCGCAAGTTTTTTTTTTAATTAAATCGTCGAATGACGTATAAATCTTAATAATTAATAATCGAAAGCTGTTCGTTCGTGACAAATAAACTTGACAGCGGGTCATTGCTGTCAGACGCGCGCTTTCACGATTTCTCTAACTGGATGTTGCTTACATATTTTATCTGTGGATAAATCGCTGACATTAAAAAAATGTATACAATTTTTAAAAATATTATATTCGAATCCAAATTAAAAATATTATCCATGATTTAAAATTAATGTGAGAAAAAATATAGAATAATAATAAATAGTGTCAATAAAAAAAATAGTTTTAATAAATTTAGATATAACAAAATTATATTAATAGAATTTAAACTAAATATTGAACAGTTTGATAAAATATTGTTCTTTTAAAACAAAAAATAAAGACGATAAAAAATCTGTAATCCTAATTTCTATGTAATATATATATTATAATTTTAGTTTAGAAGTAATATTTATACAACGCTACATTAATCATCGTACATGCTGTGCTCCATTATACATAACCACACCGAACTTTGAAACACGTAGTTCAGAAGTTTCCTCATTCTTTAACGGAAGCAATGTTGCTAATGTGGTTTACTTAGGAAATGTTGTTCAGCTTATTAATGAATTGAAAGTTTAGAAAATCTATTTAAGTTTTCAAAGAGATTAATAAAAATGTTATTTATTTTTTTGTAAATGTTTTTACGGCTTTGGATACTACTCCTTTTGGGCCTTGTCGTTACAATTTTTTTTTATTATATTGCAAAGTTGCCAGCTAAAACAAAGTCATTTCGCAATCTACGAACAGATAAAAAAATATATAAACTGTTTATGGTGACCATAATAAATAAAAGGTTTATGGACATAATGTTTTTTATTTCTATAGAAAATTCTGTTTCACTGTAAACGATATCGCAAATTTGGATATAATCTGTTCATCCGATTGTAATTTTGTTTGCAAATTTCAAAGTAATTAAAAGTTGAAAAATATAGATATTTTAGAGATTAGAATATTAATTGAATAATTTTATAATTTATATAGGTAGTGAGATGATAGACTTTCGTTAGTATTCCTTTAAATTAAACTAATATTTTAAGAAATACTACGCGTATTACTATAGCGTCGTCTTTTATTTAAAAAAAAAAAACGTTTCGTTTACTTTTCAGCAACCGTGGTCACGGGCAGACGAGATGTGAGTGTCATTCCAAATTATATTAACCTGCAAAATTAGTTCAATTTACATATATGGGTATATATTTCTTTTATATTTTTGCTGATCGTTTAAAGAATAATCCTCTACATTATAAAAGGAGATGAGTATCGCTTGAAAAGAATATAACTCGTATTACTTGTATTTGCTAAACGGCTACGTCGTCGGTGTCTTATGAAGATCTAAGCCGCGGTAAAATAAAATCTCAAGCTCTGGGATCATCGTCTTATCGAGCGACGCCCGCAGCTTCAAGATAATGTTAAAGCCGACCCATTCCGCTGGAAATGACAAATTTTATATTCAAAGGATTTCATATTTGTTTATTTTTCACTCCCGCTTTTCCATTCAGCTTTGTGATAAAGTACTACGATGTTTTCTCAGCGGTTTAGTATAAACGTGTGACTGGATATGAAAAGCGGAGATTGTCACTGAAATATATTTTGATGATTTAGCTTGAAGAAATTCTCACGTTTATTTGTAATGTCATTTTTATAACGATGACAGATGTTCTTTTCTTAAAAGTCATTGTCAAAAAACATTCGAAAACATTTATTTTAGTTATTTATAATTCATCTTTCTTCGTAAATATAGAGATATTTCATCAATGATCTTTGATTGGAGTCTGATAAATATTAATTTAGATTTTTATTTATAACAAATATTAATGAGTTGACATTACTTTGTAGATGAATATTTTTTTTATAGTTAAATAAAACGATTTTGTTAACCAAATACTTTTACCTACTTATAAAATCCTAGTCTTAAGTTATTTAAATCATAATTCCTTAATACGATTTTCCAAAAAGGTAAAAACGGTTACACTGGTATTAACGTTAACAATCCAACTTAGTATTCGATCTGCACATTAGATTTTCCTATAATATTTCTCAATGAAGCCAGTCAAATTTAAGTTTCGTCAACTATTAAAAGCGTGGTAAGGTATACTCGTATATGTTAGATTTAACATGAATACGTCAAAGAGTTATCGTTTTATTATTATCTTCTACGTGTAATAAATACTTTGTACATAATTCCGTTTATCAGACACTTTCACTTTGACTCACACGGGCGTCTTAAATAAGGGTCTGTTCAGGGAATAAGCGGAGCGGGAGCGATTTACAAAACAAAAGAAAATATAAATTAGCCTGTTTATTGAATACACATGTATATATATAGTACGCTTTATATGTTTAGATGATTTATGTGATAATATATATTGATTGTTTTTTAATAATAGATAATGTTATTACCAATTTTTTTTAATTAAAATTTCGCATTTGATAAGAAACTCGCCACTAAGTAATGATCGGTGATCATTCAATCTTACATATTTACAATCTAGAAAGTGAAATGCATAATGTCTTGCATGTAATTAACCAGCATAGAAAAAGTTCCGGAGATTGCGGATAAAAATTTATCACAAAAAAAATTAATTTCAGTTAGAAATTTATTTAATACTTAGTAATTAAGACAGATAGCTATCGGTCCATTAATTGGTAATTACATTTTGCATGAAAGCTAATGTATTTGAAGTAAACGTAATAGTGAGGATATGTTATTATTATTATTTTTAAAGATATTATTTTACTTAGTCGATAAGTAATTTTAGTGTATATTTGATAAAGGCCCGCTTGAAGAAAACTAGAAAATCAACTAAAAAAGAAGATATTTTTTTCAATTATAATTTATGTTTACTTGGTTTTACTTATCAGCTTAGTATATTGATATGGTAACTAAAGTTGTATCTAAGATATAATACTATATAGATGCGTCCGTGGCAGACCCTGGGCAAAACTGGGAAATTGCCAGGAAGAAGAAAAGATGCATCCCTGCTCAAACAAAACGTTTTTACTCATAGCTTTTTCTAGATACTCGATACTTATATTATTTTTAACACTTGAAAGCTTTAACACAGCTTTATATTATGACATAATACTAATAATAATATATAATAATATATAGTATTGAAACCAGATCGTGTTAAACAATGTTTAAATATAACACACATTTTTAAACTCTGGCAGAATACCACAAAATTTCAAACCTTATAAAAAAGCGTCTCCTCAGCGTCAACTAAGCTTAAAAAAGAGATCCTATATAATTTTAATAAATATTTAAAATAAAACTGTTTAAAAAGTTTACGTAATTTATAAAAGTAATCGCCAGTTCATCTTTCGTCAACTGTCATTTGTCTCGCGAGGGTCCAAGTTTCAGCTAGGGCCCTTCAAACAAGCCACCTTCTTAGTTCTTGGTAGTTGGTGCAGTCGCTTGACCTCATTCACTATCTTTTATGAACTTTTGACTTCATGAGACTTATTTATTTTTAGTCTATTTTTAAGAATGCACTATTCATTTTTTAGTTTAGATGTTTTAATTTTATAAACTTTAGAATTGAAGCTATTTTATCCACTTTTTGAACAAATGAAAATACTTTTGTAAACTGTATTTTATAAAATTTTGATACATATCGAAGCAGGAAGTGTCGTAGTATTACCTGAAACAAATAATATACATTTAAATTAGATTAATTATTTATTATAATTGAAGCTATGAGATGTATATGACAAAAAGTACCTTTAAATGTTTCAGTTATTTAATTACATAGATAAAAACAGTTTTTTTCGTATATTTTTTTTTTATAGTCGTCTAAGTATTTATACATACATATATGATATATATATATATATATATTTTTTTTTTTTTTTTTTGTTGACGTAGTGGAAACTCTTTTTACGAGCCGTCCAACCGACCTTGGTGGGGACGGAAGGGATGTGTGAGGCTCGGCCTGGGCAGGCCCCTACTCACTAAAACCACTGCGAAAGCCATCGGCCGCTATGTCGGTGTACCCCGGATCTGTCAGCGACAGGGCACACCAGCGACTGGCCGGTCCTGGCAAAGACCGGACTTACTCCCTCGGAGAATGGGGGCGATCCCGGCAATTAGGACCACCCCGACGACGCCGGGCTTTCAAAAGGGCCGGGTTACCACGCCGACCCCAGCCCGGAACACAGGGGTGCTATTGGAGGCGTAGGAATTGCCTCCGTCGCACCCCCGTACGTCGCCTGCGGGGGGAGGGAGCATCAGCCGCCCTCTCCCTTTCCCGCTGAGATGCCTCCTTCGTGGACATGACCGTCTCACAGAAGGAGGACATCGCCAACCAGGACCCATCACTCTCGAGCATCTTCTCCACGACACTCGAAAGCGACAGGTCCACTCCGCCGAGAGCCGCCACAAGGTCTTGGCGCTGCGCAGCCCATCTCGGGCACACCTCGAGGGTGTGCTGGGCCGAGTCCACCGCAGCGCCGCACTCATGGCAGCCTTCTCCCGGCTCTCTCCTGGCCGTCCGACACAGGTAGTAACCAAAGCACCCGTGCCCGGTTAAGACCTGCGTCAGACGGAAAGTGAGGGGTTTGCGTTTCCGCCTCATCCAACGCTCTAGGACCGGGCGAAGCGCTGCCGTTGTACGTCTACCGTACGGCTGCTCCGCCAGGTCCTCCCCCCACTCCCGCATAAGGCGCTCCTCCCCCTGCCGACGAACCGCTCGGATCTCCTCCGACGAAGGGTTCTCGCCGAGTGCCCTCCTACCCGAGACATAGGAGAACAATTCGGCTCGAACCGACGCCACGAGATCCCAAGGCGGATCGCCGGCAAGGGCAGTCGCTGCGGCATGATATATATATATTTAAAATATATTTCAGTAATAAAAACAATTCTTCAAAGTAAAACCCTTATATTTCTAACTCTTCTATTATTTAAATAATTTGCTCCCAAAAAGGTCAAACGGCCATATTGAATCTTGAATTATCCCAACCGTTTATTTGCGTGGATACATTCTAATATATTTTGATATAAAATATAAAAGCTTTAAAAGGATCATGTGTATGGTAATTGGAATCCTTTTTAAAGAAAGTTGTGAAGAGAAAGTGATATTTTTTAAGATATTAACATCATTCCGCCGTAACACTTGCCTACATTTCATGTATATACTCGCGTTAAAATGAATCATAGTCTAGAATTTAATTACATAACACTATATATACAAATATATATACATGATATAGTTTGTACTGACCAAGTGGTTAGTCAGTGCTGGCCTAGTGGTTAAAACGCCTCTCATGCACGAGGGCGCGGGGTTCGATCCTGGCCCGGGCAAGTACCAATGTGATTATTCCGAGTCATATGTACTATCTTAGAGTATTTAGACATCACTGATTAAAGCATTCCCAGAGAGGGTTGATGTCAGGCAGGCGCCCGGTCGTAAAAACAATTAGCTACAACTATTTACAACATATTGTAAGGCAGACCCTGGCTAAACCTGGAAAATTGCCAGGTAGAAGAAGATAGTTTGTACTAACCAAATTAGGTGCAGACTTCTATATAGATATTTAATATATTCGTGAATATCCATTTAAATTGTAGCTATCTTCTTCGGATATACTACTCGGTTTTATTTCATTATTTTACATTTTCAAGACGCGACGTTTCGATTATTTTAGAGAAACCGTGATCACGAGTAGATAGTTCTTATATTATAAGTCGTATCGCCAACGAAACGCGTATCAAAACGGTCAAACTATAGGTTTGAAGTGACGTCATAAATTATTAAAAAGATTGTAATACCCTAAGCTTTTATAAGAAAGAGATAGTAATATTAAGACCTATCATGCTGAAAATAAGTAAAAAGTATTTGACACGTTCAATTAAAAAAACATATGTATTTGAAATTAAAATCTTTTATATCCATTCCATACAGAAACCAGCGAAAAATATGAAAAATATATTTAAATTAACGTTGTGAATAAATTTTGTATTCTTCATACTTCAACAGTAATTGAAAATAATTTAAAGTATGTTGCCAATATCATAAAATTAAATTCTAAATAAAATTTTATATTACGAATGATGCAATTATTTTTTTCTATCTCTGAAAATTATCATTATCTTAAAACAGACAAAGCGTATAAAATTCGACTTAACTTTTCGATATAAAACCGAATAACCAAAAAAAACATGTTATGAAAAATAAATGGACGTAGAACTCTTTAATTGTATGAAAAAAAAGCAAAAGTTCCGTATCATGTTTTTGGCAGTGCAACGAATTTGGGTCAAAGTGACGCAGCGACAATAAAACATTTTGTTATACACAACTAGACAGCGTTAATGTTGTGTTGAATCGAACTTCTTGTGAGACATTCGCTTGTCATTAAGAAAATGGCCGACTGACATTTTAACAAGAATTGACTCTTCTTAAAATATACTTTAAAAAGAATTTGAAACAATTATTTAAAAGTTAATTAAAGTTACACTTTATAATAAGATTGTGTTTACTTTAAATAAGTATAAAATATAAGCTAAGCATTAAAACGCACCCATTTTCACCAAAACCTATTTAATAATTTTATACGCAAAATAATAGCGGCCTACCGCTGTGTTATATCGCCTCCCGTTAGCTATTTCGTCCGGATCATAAAACGGCAGTAATTAATTACTCTATATCTAAACTATAATTTTCAATCAACGTATTTATTACTAATGATAAGTTTTTTTTTTGCTTTTCTTTCTAGTATCAATACTTGATAAAGGGACGGAATATAATGAGAATTTTAAACCTTAAAACAAGACTTTATGTTCTAAAAATGTAATTAATAAGATTGTTTTTATATCAGACAGTTATTTTATCTGTTGGAGGAAACAATAATTTATATACAACTTTATCATGCGGTAATTCTTAATATATGATAGCTTCTGATTTATTAATCTTTCTGACGTTATCTCAATTAGGAACGTTTGGATTGTAATTTATACATATGAAGCAGCTAATGTTTCATAGGCCTGGATAATGACATAAGAAAAATGTTATAAATTAGATTTAGTACAGTGATTTATTCTTTAAGTCGGCTAAATTTTTTTTTTAAAATAACGCATTGTCACTTAAAAATGTCCTTAATTCATATTTATTGGAAAAAATATTTATATTACTTATAAAATATATAATTACTTAAAAGGATTTTTCATTAGGCATTAGTTTTAATGTTGTACCTATGTATATGCTAATAAATTCTTAATGAACCTCATTTGTGTCAGTGGTTAAAATTATGTCAAACTGACATTTATATAAAATTAATACTTATGTCATAATTATTTCAATTTGTTAATGATTATATAAAATTTGATGATTTGCATTAAAAGATTAAAGGTATAATAGATTTTAAGGAATATTTTGGCTTAATTCATATTATATTAATGACATAAATGAACAAGAAGACATAGTTTTGTGTACGGTATAAGGAAGTTTAGGTCTAGCTCAGTAGACTGGTCCGTTACAGCGGTAAACCGAGGTATCACGCGATCCAACCGATTGAATCACGGCTTTGGATGCATTCACTTTAATATAGAACAACATTATTACACATAAAATTGAACGCATCTTAAAATATGTACGTACATTCTCTTATATTCATGATAATAAAATGCTTCTTGAGAACTAAAAAGTGCTTGCGTTTCATTTATTTGAAGTGTATGTTCTAATGTCATATATATTAGTGTAGATTTGTTCTTTGATTGAAAAAATAATAATTATTTGTTGGTTTGTAATTTTATATATTTGTTTTATTAGTTTGAAATAATCTGAGAGTATCATATAAAAACATATACCTATGTATATTATATACGCTATATATCGGTGGTTTTTAATGAAAATGAAAATCAAGATAGAACATTCTAATTTTGTTTTCTTAAATTTTAATAATTAAAACAGTTAAATTTCTACAAAAGGATACATTTATTTAAATTATGGATGACAATATCAAAGATTTTATTACACCAGCGATAATTCTGGGTATAAAATATTATTAATCATTCTATCTTATTCCCGTATCAGAGTAACATTCTATTTTAACAGAAGCCCTCAGACCGGACGCGATACAGCCAACGGTTACGATTAAATCTTACTAAGATAAGGTTTAACAGTTTTCAAGAAAGTTTAGAATATCAATGTGGTTTTTTCATTTAAATAAGGATAGCTGGTTAAATTTAAGTTAGGTTATTTTAAGAGTAGTTGTGAAATGTAAACGTAAGATTGGTGTAATGGGATTATCTTTTTCAAATTGAATATGTTTGGCAAAATCATTGGTTTTTGGCCTGACCTTCGAATTAAAAATGAATAAAACATATTTTATATTTGTATCAATTATTATAAATGTATATAGTTAAGACTTATTCTAGCAGTCTTATATAATTAAAGAGAATGCGGATGTCGACTTTTTTCAATAAAATTGTTCACAATAGCTTATTGAATTTTCTGATAAACATAAACAAAAATTTATTATGAAAATCTTCATATTACGTTTACCGATACGATTTTCCTTGAAATAAAGACGTTATCTTCAATAAAAACTCGTTACAGTAAAATAAATATCTTTTCGTAGAAACAAACTAAGTTAAAATATTTAATAAAATGGCGTATCGTCACAGGATTTTCAGTGAAATTGGGTCAAACCATAACTTTTAACTGGGTGCTTACGGAAACCCAAACATCTACTTTTTATACACATTCAGCAATTTTTAAAAAACACATTTTTTCGTACATGCTTAGACATATTTTTTTTATTAAGTCCATCCATGGTGACACGTTACTAATTTCATTAAATGTATATAATTACGTACATTATATTTTTATAAAATTTTATCGTTATATCAAAGGAATAAAATACCTATATAAGAATTTTCCAGAGGAATTCTTAAGAGGATCGAATTTTTCGTAAAATAATTCCACGTAAGCTTTGAGTATTGTTATTTTTATTAAGTGGAATGCCTTTGTGATCTCTAATACTTCAAAGACATCCTCGGGAATAGTTTCTGTCCATGTACAAACATTTTCTCCTTTATCGGTAACACAAAGGTTGGATGAGGGCCAGTGAATATATTAGCGAGGTACCTTCTCACCAGAGACGCGTTTGGACATTATAATAAATATTTTATTTACTATTTAAAATATGTAAAACTACCTACTAGACTAGGTTCAAATCTCTTTTGTATGCGTGTGTGTAAATATCATGCAATTATGTTGTAAATATGAGAAAAAAGGTTTAATTAGAAATAAACTGACAAAATCATTCAAAATTATTGTGACTAATTAATTATAAGATATTTTTTTGTGCAAAACAAAACTTTTTTTATTCTACCATCGTGAGGTTTTTAACATTCGTATACTAAAAACAATTTGCGTGTCATCTTTTTTTTTCAACCTTTTTCAAATTATAATTGAAGTTGTTCGAGCAAATTAATTGACACAGTAAAAACTTTTGACATCGAAATATTTTATGACATTCATGATTTTTTTAATAAAACCAGACTTTGACGTTCTACAAATAATTTAAATAATTAAACAATAAATAGAAGGCTTGATATTGGCAAAATTAACCATAATTTCAGTATGAATAAAGTATATAAATACTGAATATATCTTTTATAATAAACATCACTAGCATTAAGGTTTTATTTCAATAACAGTACTTAGTGCGTAAAGATTACGCGCGGTATATATATGGAGCAATTTCACCAAGTAATTGAGTATAGAAACTTGATAGTCAATGATATGATATGCAAGTTAAGGTCAGTGGAACAAACGGACATTGGAACCGCTGTGAATATATAGAAACGAGTACCTTTCACTGAAAATACCCTTAGAATATATAGTATAACATAACTGGGCCAGTTAGAAGAGTTTTCATAGTACATCACCGATTGTAGAATTAATGAGATCTAAGATTTGCGCAAGTATTCATTTAAATGAAACTAACATTGTTTGATGTACTACGCGATTTTTATTTTTATGAAAAACTACATACGTTGTCACGGTTGCTGTAAAGTAACCGTAACGTCGGGAGTATGTAGTTTTTGATAAAAAAATAATCGCGTAGTACATCCGATAAATATTGGTTTCATTTGATTGTAGATCTAATTTATATTAAATCTTTCGATTTATCAGTATAGGTCAATTCAAAGAAACATTCTTTATATTTTAAAATTTCGTCAAATATCTAATTTTAATACTAACTCAATAAACGCATTTCGTTTTGATGTCTCAAATTGCTTTTAAATTTTACTCGTTATATAATTAGCTTACTTTAATTCATATTTTTGATATCTACACATTCGAAAAATATGAGAGCATTCAGAAATATTTCATCTTTAAGTGGCGTTCCGTTTTGTTCGAGGTTGAATTAAATTTATTATAAAGCATAACGTTGTGAAAATAAGGTTAAGTATCGCATTCGTCTCTTGTTTTTGTATTATACAGAAAATAAATAGAAATTCCATCTTATTTGCCACGTATTTTCTATGTATATATTGATTTATTCCTTCTTAAGTGATCTTATTCTGTCGGAGCCACGAGAATGAGGCGGACCAAATCTATTATTTCCAAATAATCAATTAGAATTTGGTTGTCACATGAAAATTCAGCAGTCTTACAAATCAATATCTTGTCATAATATACATTTATTCCGTAGAGAATAATTTCTAAATAAATAGTTGATGTTCGTTAGTAAATAAGACGTATAACTAGTTAATTTAAACACAATAGAAGTTTTCTTTTACTATTATTATATTTTACTATCTACTACTTACGTTCAATATGACTGTACTTGCGAAATATATTTTACACTTTGATTTTTGAAATAGTTATTAATTAAAAATAGTTTCCAGGTAAAATAATTTTGTATCATAAAATGATTTATGAATTCTGTGAACGTCAGTTACTATAACACTTCAAAAACTTTCCAACTATATCAAAGTTAGTGGTTTGAAGTGACATTTTCTCTCATCACCTCTATATTTCTTGTTGGTTATAAAGACGTTAACTTTACTAAAGTTTTCACAATTTAAACACAAACAGTTATCAATTTTTTACTATCATCTAAGAAGTTTTATGTTTAAAAAACTACAAAGTATTTGAATTGGTAATTTTAAATTTATCGTTTACATAATTTCATGAGTATCTGTTGCTTACCCCATGTTTCAACACTAAATACTTGGCGTAAATAGTTTTCCATTCATAATTCTTTGCATTACCTACAATATTAACGTAGGTTATTGTATGAGAAACGAGTATGTTTTGTATGTAGTGTGACGCTGCAGACTTGTGATAAACATTGCTTGCACCGTGTTAAATAATGTACCTATTTGTGAACAACTTCAAAACAGGGCTAATGGCTTCAAGCTATTTCAGCTTTAGCTTTATTTTATGTTTTTGGTATTACATTTAAAGCGTGTACACGTGGGAATTTTAAAATAGGTTTAGGAAAATTATAGACATTTACGTTACGTTAATCCATAACTCTTTGTTATAAAGAAAGTGTCGTAGAAATCTAGTTATAGTTTGTCTTGCTATTAAAAATGCACACATGTACAATTATAAAAATTGAGGAAGAATTCAAAACCAAATTAGTCTCATCTCATTATATTATTCAAATCCAAAAAAAATAGAACCCCATCATGAAGAATTAAATGTTTAAAATTAATATACTCTATAATTCAAATAAATTGAAAGTGTAGAAAATAATCGAGTTCAGTATCACGCAAGAGTAACATTTAAACTCAGATTTATAACCGTTTAAACGATTAACTAAATTAACTGGATACAGTTTTTATAAGTTAAAAACGAATTGAACCGCGCCATGAGCCTTCGTGATTTATGAACTATATCCTGCATAATATACTAGTCAAAACAAAATAAGGGCCACTTGTTTATTTTGACCTTTGAAGCGATCTAATAAATTTTAAGCTATCGGTACCGGTTAAGATTTTTTGTGGCGTTACATTAAGTGTTGACAAACATTATGAGAGTATATCACTTACTTAATTTTTGAAGTGCGTCGATTATGAATTTTTTTTGCGAAGTCACTAAAAATTACTCTATTTGAAGTCGACTTTTTGAGTCATTTAAACTGTCGAGTTCTTGGTGAACTGCAGGAATTCTCTTTGTTAGTGCGTGATTATCATTTTTAAAGAACAATGCCGAGGATTCGAAGACATACTGACATACAGATCACAACTATGGCCATAACGCTGATTCAACAGAGCCATTCGCAGCGTTCTGTTGCTCTGCAGCTTGGTTTTTCACGGCGAGCAATCCAGAATGCTTGGATTAGGTTTCAAGAGACTGGGAGAGTTACCAGAAGACCAGGATCAAGCAGGAGTCGAGCAACCACAGCACAGGAAGACTGCTACATACGGTTAACAGAGCGCACAGAGCGAGTCGTCACCGCCCGTTCCTTACAAAACCGATTGCGCCAAGCGACGGGCACCCGCGTAAGTGACCAAACGATTAGGAATCGGTTGCATGAAAACCAACAGTTCTCTAGACGACGAGTAGTTCGAATTCCACCGACATCCGCACATCGTGCAAGGCGATTAACGTTCACTAGGCAGCACCAGGCCTGGAACATTGATGACTGGAGCAAGGTATTGTTCACAGATGAATCCAAAGTGAAATTTTTTAGTGATGATCGTTGCATTAGAGTTTGGAGAAGAGAAGGAGAGCGATTTTCGGATGCTTGCATCAACGAAAGTGACAGATTCGGGGGTCCCAACGTAATGGTGTGGGGCGGAATCTCACTATCAGGATGAACCGAGCTCGTAATTTTCAACGAAGGCACGGTAACGGCTCAACGGTACATTGAACAGGTCATAAGACTCCACGTGGTGTCATTTTCATAGAGAATTGGTGCAGGATTCCAATTAATGCATGACAATGCCCGCTCTCTTACAGATAGAGCTACTGCCGAAGCACTAGAAGAAGCTGGTGTACAGGTGCTTCCGTGGCCCGCCCATAGCCCGGTCCTTAACCCTATTAAGCATATGTGGGATTTATTAAAAAAAAGCGTTCGTGATACAAATCAACCGGTAACTAACGAACGACAGCTCATCAACGTGCTAAAGACAAGCTGGGAACAAATCCCTCTGGAGACAAGACGACACCTGGTGGAGAGTATGCCTTCGAGGCTTGAAGAATGTGTTCGAAAAAGGGGAAGACACACACGTTACTGAAAAAAATAAAAATTTCAACAAATAATCAGCTTTTTTTTAAAATTAGACACTTTTTTCATATTGTGCATTTTAGGTCAAAAAGTCGATTTTTCAAAAAACAAAAGAAAGGGATGTTAATTTTAGAGTAATAAAACAATATCTGCTGCTCTTTACATTAAAAATTGATTAAATAATTTAATCTAATCATTTTCATATCCCTAAATCCCATATTTCTTTAAATGCACTAAAAAAACATGGTGGCCCTTATTTTATTTTGACTAGTATATAACACAGAATTGATTACTCAATTTAACATTTATTTAATATTTAAGTATCGTTTTAAAGAGGTCAGGTTATTATTATATTTGTAAATAATTGACAGCAATTTTCGGTAATAAATTAATAATTAAATGTTTCAAAAACATCAATAGAATGTTCTTAAACACTTAAAACAACCTTTTCTGTTGAATACGCCGAATATATTGTAAAAAATAAATACGGTGGCATACATAAGTATGGTTATTGGATCCTCTCCAATATTAATATCAAAGTGTATTTTCAAAAGCCATGTCGGTTCTTGGGGTGCCCTTGTACCATTTGGCATGGTTTTATTAAACACCGATACTTTCTTAGTTTAACATTCATAAAATTTCCTAACTTTTGGGTCATACGTCGATAATGCAAAGACGTACGAGTACTAAGGGTGCTAGTATGACATTACAATTTATTTAGTTATTTACCTCTTAAAGTTAGGAGTTTCAAGTCTTAAAAGCATTTGGCCATTTGAATTTCACCCATAGTAATTCATAAGAGAATACCATCAAACAGATATTATAATTTGATGATTCATTTTCACAGATTATATTTACGCTTCTGTCTAAACCATCAGCAATAATATTATGTATCTGTGGGATCAAAGTATAAATAATTTAAATTTCAAATATATATATTCAAAACGACAAAAAGAAAAACTTCTAAGACTACATAATTCTAGTTCTACATAACCTTATTCTATATAAAACGATTCACACAACAACAATGTCTCCCTCGCAAATTGTGTTTACAGTGAGTGCATTATATTGAGATCATTTCACAGAGAACACTAGGAACGCTTTCTAGTTCATTTAACAGAACATTCAATGAACTCTGATGATTTAAAACTGAATGATTTATATACTACTGAGATTATTATGAATTTATGTACATATAAATATAAAAAAAATGTAGTGTTAGTTACACTATTCATAACTCAAGAACGACTGTAGGGATATGATTAAAAATTGGCGCGGAAATAGCTTAGAATCACGAGACGGACATAGGATACTTAATTAATTTTCTTCAATCGAAATATAAAAAATACTTAATAAATTCCAATATTTGGTTATTTACGGCCTCTAGTTCGGAATAGAGTTCTCTCTTTCAGCAATACATATATTACTAATTCCGTAATTAACGCGAACAAAAACTTTATGAATAGAATGAAAATGATTGTATATTTTCTTTTTAACGAACGTAAGAAGGGTGTATAAGTCTGAAGTCTGAAGTCTATCTCTGTGTGTGTATGTGTGTGTGTGTGTGTGTGTGTGTGTGTGTGTGTGTGTGTGTGTGTGTGTGTGTGTGCGCGTGTGTGTGTGCGTGCGTGTGTGCGTGTGTGTGTGTATCTGTGACATCGCAGCTCTCACAGGGATTAACTGACTTGGATGTGGGTTTTATTAATTTAAAAGTCAGTTTAAACGGGATGGTAATTAGAGAAGTTGGATTAACGGTCCAGCAGTGTACGACTGCCCATTTCGTAATACATTTTCGCATAATATTACTCGAATGTCGATATAGTCGTTACATAAAAACTATTACGCCGGCCTTTTTAGCATTTCATAACATTTCATTCTTCATATTGTTTAATTCTTTTGTGCAGTAATAGGCAAACATTTTTTTTTAAATGAACACAAATTGTAACAACAATTTTTAACTTAACTTCACAACTCAACTATTGGTACATAACAATATTTTAACTTCTACGTGACAAATGATAATAATATTTAAGGGCAGTAGTTGAAGAACTTTAATATTTAGTTGTAACTTGAAATCTCAGGATCCTGAATTAAGAAAATATGTATGATAAAGTACCACGTATAACAGTAATGTTATATTTATTAAGAATTTCTTTAAAACTAATTTACTTATCCTCTTATTATACATAAAAAAATATTAATAAAAAAGGTAGCTGAATGCTTTCAAGCTTTCTCTGACATTCAACTTTAGGGATGTCAAAGGATGAAAAGCTGTTCAGATAAAATATATTTTTAAAAAAATTATAACTTTTTAGACAACCCTATAAAGGCTGTAAAACCTTAGTAAGCATGAGTTTTCATATCGAGCTAAAGAACGATAGTTTCAAATTTATATTCATAAATCACCCGATAAATACGGACCGGGAGCTAACAGTTTACGAAGTTATAATGTTCTTAGTATACACATATTATATATTTATTATAACACACACACACATACACATTATTTATATAAGTATGTGTGTGTGTGTATTTCATTTGTAACTTGATATTTCAAACAATTAAGAATATAATTGTCGAATTGTTTGACTTATAAATCAAATATACGAAATGGGTATAAACAATATTGTTTTGTTACTGGTTAATACGAATCATTCATTTGTTTTTTAATGACTAACACATTTGCTACAATCGATGACGAGGGAACTTGCTTGTATTTCTCACAAACAATCACGATTGCTATTCAAAGAAGAAACGCGGCCTGCATTCCCGCCGCTTTCACGCTGTCATATAAACCAATAGTTGTGTTCTAATGTTTGGTTCCGTAAATTCAAAGCGTTTTATTAGTAATGGAGATAGATAATATTAATGAAAATATATTGGAACAGTAAATTTCGCCGAACAAATACAAAGGACTCACAAGGCTTCCTTTTTCGTCGCATGTAGGCAGCTAAAAGTTTTTTAGTTTTTCAGGCAAAATCCACTTAAAATATTTGAAATAAAAACCTATATTATATACATCATTAATATTCAATTATATATATATATATATACAGGGCGACTGGTGAATTACTATCGATACTTGAGGACGTGATATTTGACGATCATATATGACAAAATAAAAATTAATATAACATAAATATTAATAAACTTCTAAGTAAAGTTAACCAAAAGTTATTTAATTAATTACGCATCGTGTGAACACCCTACAGATTAGGTATACACACACACTCACACATACGCGTTTGGCGGCGTAGTGTTGTATCAGCACGCCGCCGCACGCGTTCACACTTGGAACACTTGGAACGTGTCAACACTTTATTTATTTATACGGAAATTTTGTCAAAAATTAAGTACCTATTTTTTTTACATAATTCGAATGAGAATCATGTACCGAGTATTCTCCTTAAATATTGATAGTAATTCACCAGTCACCCTGTATATTATTTACATGTATTATTATATTCCAAAGACATCGAACACAAACACGTAATACTCTGTATATAATACAGCTAAAAATGTATTTGACCCTTTTATAAACACAAATAATTCCAATACATTTAAATTCTTAATATTTCTCACATGAATTTGTTAAATCGTATCTCGTTCCGACGCTCAGTTCCATTTATCAAAGTGTGGTCATGTTTGAAGCGATAATGTTTATTTATTGATATCATTGTACGAAAAAAAACCTTATTAATATACAAAAAAGATTCATTTTCAGTTTCTTCGTTATCTCAAAAGCATACTAATAAGGGTAACATGAAGGGAAAGTTATACATAATACATCACAGGGGATTGAATTCGGAAATTGTTTATGATATTTGAGGATTATAAACGGGATTATTTATTTACATATATGGGAATTTTGGTTTAATTTAGGTTTTAATTCATTAAAATCATTAAGTTTTTTTTAATTTTATATCAAACCTCATTGTATAGTTTTTTTTTTTTAAATATTATATAAGGAAAAGTGACATATGAATAGTTCTATAATCTATGTATTCTGCTTACATCTACGCTCGTTTACTTTAAAGTTACATTTGTCTTTGTTTTAAGTTATGATAATACGTGTATCTTAGTCACTGAAGACACCATTTTAATTTCAAATCGTAAAAGCTAAAATAAGTTTCGTTTTCATTTTATACGGAAATCTTATTTTGGACCTTAAAATGAAAAAAATGTCGTGCACTCATAATTATTCACAAAACACGTCAAAGTTATTTATCTATATAAAATACATATATCTTATTTCAACATATTATGTTCTTCCAATTATATTAAAAATCGCCTGCCTTAATTTATATAGCCGATTTCACTTAATCATCCGTTAACTTTAATCCACTTCATCCGCCGTTTGTTAGAAGTTACAACTATTTGAAGACCTTAGATCAATTCCTACAACTGTACATACAAAATATCCCATCATTTTCCATCCACATACCTTCGCGCCCTTAACGGAAACCACGTGCTCGTGACACCACTGACATAAATAAGGAATATATCATTTTTACTATATACGATTATTACTCAACAGTTAAAAGTATTACAGAGATATTAAAAACAGATTTATGTTCTAAATAAAATCAATGAAACACCTTGTTCTTAAGAGATTATTAACACGGCACCCGCACGGTGAATCCATTAGAAGATAAATGGTTTCGTCTCATTTAAATGAAACTAATATTTTTCAGATAACAAGACATCTCGTCTGCCAGTGATCACTGTTGCTGCAAAGTAACCGAAACGTCGCGTCAGGAGTATGTAGTTAAAGAGACGAAACCTTTTAGCATTCGATGGCTTTACTGTGCGGGAGCCGGGTCCATCGCGTTGTATGGAGAGGAGCTTCAATAGTGCCTGGGACTTGCGACCCAGGTGTAGGTTTAAGGGGCGAATTCGAATAGTAATCAGAAAAATATTAGTTTCATTTAAATACTCTCGAAAGTCTTCGATCTCATTATAAAAGATTATTATAATTATTTTTGAAGGAAATCTTAACTTTGATATGTAAGTAACACTGATTAAAAGAGTAATATTTTTTCTTGAACAACAATACCAAATAGTCATTACAGCACTTTGGTAATACGCCATTCTGCCAATGTACGAAGGAACAGATTATATCTAAATGAAAGGTAAAACATATTTAGGAATAATTTTATTAAATTAATTAAAACATATTTCTTAATTCGGTTTAATTAATTGTTATTCGAATTTGTATTAAATTTGAGAATTTTGATGAAAGGCTTAAGTTAAAATAATATTGGAGAACAGTGAAAATGTGTACTCAATAGAGATTTGTATTTTATAAGCCTCTGTTTATAACGCCTAGCCTTAGAATAAATCTGTGATTAATAAAAAAACTGTTAAATTATTTTTAACGATTATTTTTAAATCGAAAGGTTTTGAAAAGACTTTAATTTTTTATAGAAAATAATATTTTTTTAATAACTTTAGGTTGCTATAGATTAGATATGTATGAAAAGAATTTTATGAATAAATTTTGAAGGTTTTCTTTGTTTTAATTTAGCATGTGAGTTACTTAGTACGCTTTAAAACAGTTCATGCTCAAATTGGTATTTTTTTTCAAAACTATGAAAGATTGTAAAAACAAACTATAAAATATTTAAATAAGGAATGGAATAATGTTAAAATTATATAATATACAGAATATAATTTCTATTTAAGTAATAATCCATTAATTTCAATGAAGTTATTACTATTATACGTTTATAATGTGAAGCAGTAACCACGTACATATTATGTGATACATAAATTGCAACCTTTTCATATTAAGCGTTACTAACCATTATAAAAGTTCTATTAAAATAGAAATTCAAAACACGTCGAGCGTTTAAAGTGAACTGAACGTGAGAGGGAAGTGCAGGTTAAGTCTTGTTTTGTAGAGTTAAAACCTTTTTGGAATCATCTTTTACATAGAAAGAATGCATCTTAAAAAAAAAGTAATAAATTTTAATACCGCGATTTTATTTTTATTATAAACTAAAACATTTGATATCAGTTCTGCTTAATGGGATAATACAATTTAGCGAATTTTCCACGTTATTAATCCATTTCCTCCCGGAGCGAGAAATTTTTCTGTAATGGCAATACTCTGTACAATTAGCCGTAACTCGATTCCTTTTAATAGCTATTATATCATTAAAAAGGTAATAAACTTGGGTACTTATTCCTTATATACCTATATACAATATATCACGTGTTGATGTAATTAAGAAATAAAAGTTAAAAATTTCGACAGTAATCAAAGTTGTTTGTTACAATGTAATAAAAATACTTGGATTTTGAAAATAAATGAAGTTGTTAATGTTCTTTTATGTCGTTTTTTAACAGGAACTTTGTTCCAATGAAAAGAATAGCTAAAAAATTCATGACATTGTCTAAGTAATTCACTTTTAAGACAATCAAACCCTCACTTTAATTAAAGCAACTTTGTTCACGGAGAAATTTCTAAGAAACGAGATAAATTCGTCACTGTAGACAAGGACGCTATTTTCAAGCGGAATAAATACTTGCCAAAAGTTCCTAAAATAGCTGAAGGAAGAGCAAGTTATATAAATTTTAAGCCAGAATAAGTTGTACATATTTATTCTGAATAATAAATAAAAGCACTCATCAAACAGAAGCTATTTGAAATTATTAAATAATTTCTTTTTCTTAAACTAAGCGACAGTCAAAAACACTATTACTTTTTGTTAAGTAATTTAAAGCAATGACCTTTTTAATGTAAAAGATGTTCTACTTATGTTTATCGTATCCGTTAAGTAATGAAAGAACTTCAATAACTACGGAAACAAAACGTTCAAAGTATCAATATATTAATATTATATAAAGTAATATATGTTTCTTGTATATACATTAATAATTTCAAAAACATACTGCATTCAACTTAAATAATTAGCACAATCAATTTATCAGATAATTATTGGTGGTATTTTTTTGATTTTCTTTAACTTTATTTATCCCGGTTTCGACTAAAAATGGCCTCACTTGTTATAAAATAAAAATAATTACAATTATATATACACGTTAGTTAGTGTTTAAAATATTTTATTCTATATAAGTTTCACCCTGTATATAAAATTTAAATAACTCAATTGTCTGTGTGTGTAAATTTAAATTTTGTCTAATGCTATAATTGCGAAAGCGGAGTTCCTTGTTTTGTGAATTTAACAAATTGAAACATTGTTTCTTAAAACTCTTAAGAGCTTTATTATAATCATTGCAGTAATATACAGGAGCTATCTAACTATTTATAATATACAATAAAATTTCATAGAATTTAATAGAAAAATTCCCGATATAGCATCAATAAGGTGTACACTTGAACGAAGACCGGTGTAATACCTAGTATGTAGAATTTTTGATAGTTTATATAAGTAGTACATTTATATATAGTGTAAGTATGCTATTACTATTTAGAGTCAGTGGCGGCGTAGAGGTTAAAAGGCCCGCCTCTCATACGCGAGGGCGCGGGTTCGATCCTGGTAAGTAGCAATGTGATTTTTCCGAGTCATATGTACTTTCTGAGAGTATTTAGACACCACTGATTAATGCATTCCCAAAGAGGGTTGATGTCAGGCAGGAGGCCGGTCGTAAAAACAATTAGCCAAAACTATTCACAACATGTAAGGCAGACCCTGGCAAAGGCTGGGAAATTGCCAGGCAGAAGAAGAAGTGTAAGTAGGCTATTGAACAAAGTTAATTATTTTGCATTGTGTTCTTAGTATACAGCGTTTTCGATTATCGAGACAAAAGATTCCTATCACTTAGTTAGCATGCGAATGTGATATTATTTTCTTTAATAATAAAATTAATTGTGACCTTAGTAGCATGCGAAACAGAGATTAAAGCAAGGCTAACGATGAAAGAGATACGGAACATGATACAAATGTACAGCTAGTTACTATTGTTGTATAGTTCTGTTGATTAAAAACAAATAATATTGTTTTGAACGTCGCCGTCATTGTTTATATATTCATCTCTAGAAGATTGAACGTCTTATACCAAGGAGGTACGAAGCATAAGTCGATTGAATGTACTTTCTAGTGTACAAATACATTAATTCGATTGTAATGCAATATTCCACATATTGCTAAACCAACAGCCGTGACGCATCTCGGCTGACTTTCACATTATAATTTTTTTGTAACAGAAAAATAGAATGTATTAACGAAAACGATCACTTTAATAAAATAACACACCTCCACAAAGACACGCTCGGCTCCAGATTGTTAAATCCCGAACACAACACAACACTCGTCGTCACAAAGATTTCGCGCGTACTAGACTTGGTAGCGATGCGTGTACCTCGTTTCACGGCTTAATGGAGACTAACCATCGGTAGAGACTACGTTCTTCGGCGCGCTGGCTTCGAACAAGGCCAACAGTCGCTCCCATTTCCCCCCAGTGGAAAGTGTTCGCATCCGTGATCGAACAGGTGTGGGAGAAAGCACCAAAAAAAGTATTAAGTGACTCATTCGCTGATGCCTCTGTGTGCCATCAGCCATGGAAAGTGACTATACCGGTTCTGTCAAATTTTGATGTATTTGTTATGTTGGCAATTGGTCTTATAAGTTTTTGGTTCATTTTAAGTTTGTATGGATGGAGGTTTATACTTTAATTCAAATTCGACTTAATCTTCATGAAACTTGACGGTATAAAGTTAATCTTTACTTTGTAAGCGTATTACTGGATTGGATTTTACTATTTGTGCTTACATGGGTAGGAAGTTTCTTATTATCATTTAATCTGGAAAAACAAATACAACTGAAAAATACACTACAAAATTTATAAATTTTGATGGTTAAAATATGAACAATCAGTTTTTTTTTTTGTAATTAGATAATCATGTTTTTTAATAAACGGTAATTTTAATTATATATACACTTAGAGATTGAAAACACACAGCTCAACTTACTTTAAACATCCCAACCAGAAATTTCTGGTTGGGATGTTTAAAGTACTTACCTGTTAAAATATGGAGGAAACGAGTGATAAAGAAAAATAATTCTTATATCACACATGTTACCGTCGAAAGCTCTGTGGCACTACTTATTTGGTATTGAGATTAGGACCATAAAACGTTTGACAAGCCAGGCGTTTCGAGATATATTTTCTGAAGGACTATATATTTTACAATCCTTATTTTATAGCTGAACCGGAATAATGGGATACATTTTTATATATTAACACAATTCCATGGAATTATTTAACCCTTTTCACATCTATAAAGGACTAGCTCTTTATATGGTAATTATACCTATGGTGATAGTCACATGTCTTTCGACAACCGTCATAACTTGAACTCCTCAATCCGGTTGTCACCACCATAAATGGGGTCATGGTTAAATGACGTTGATATATCTTATAATTTATTCATGACGCGAACTCTGTTTCGCCAACTACGTACGTCTGTTTTGGCAATATTTAAAGTGATTCTGCGCTTTCTTATGAAACAGTAAGCAGAATGTTATGTGGAATAAGTTTTGGTTTTCTGCAATTCCATTTTTTTAATGGCTTGAAAGTAATTAGATTATAGTAAAGCAATTTTTTTTCGACTGTTTTTTTATTGACAATGATTTATGTTTCAAATGTGTTACGAAAATCAGAAATAGATGAAGCTTTCTCCTTGTGTCTCAAAATTGCTCGGGATAGAAACTAATTTTTAAATTAAAATATTGCTTAACTCTGAGTCTTTTAATATTTTAAATTTAAAATCCTCGACTCGAGTTTTTTTATATCAATTAAATTTCAATTTATGAGGACTGTGTCTCAAGTCTACAACGTGAAAGAAACTGATGACCTAATCAGTAAATATTCAATCACTTCGCCTTTTCAGCAAAAAATATTTTTTGTCGACGTACTTCAAGATAACGACTAATTGAACGATCAACATCCGTAAAAATAAATTCCCACACAAAAAAAGATTTTCCTCTGTAATAGTATTTAACTGACGCAAAAAAAGAAGTGAATACATTTTATTTTATATTCTCAATAGTCGCTTTACAATTGACTTTGTAATTGTTTTAGACTTATTGAAAAGGTATATTTTTTCTAGTATAATATAGATGTACTTACATATATAAAAAGTGCTTTTAGTACCTATATCAAAATTGTTTATGTTTTGTCTTGTTTTAAAGAAAAATCATGTCACTTTTTCTATAGCGTGTATGTGTAATGAAGTGTTTAAGGGTTCCCTACACTGTTGATGTCAATGTGGCATTGACAAATTGTACGGCCAAAGAACTGTGGGTGATCATCAATTGTGCCATGGATGCTCCTGTCACAGCTGATGGATGAGGTGTCTGGATGTAACCAGGCTTGGACTTGTTACACTTAGATTCGCCGTGACATTTAACATTTTAAATATATATATCGGCGCTACCAGCTTTAATAACGGATGCGACTTGAAAATAATTTGAGGCTGTCATCAATTCTTATTAAAGCTCATTAGTATTCATGATTATTATTAAAAGTAAAACGGACTCAAAGGAGAATAGAACTATGTTTGAATCTTGTTATAAATATGACGACTGGATGCACGACGGCAGATTTGAGAATTCAGAATTGATAATTCAGAGTTCAGTGAGTGTGTATCATAGAAGTATGTTATTTTGAAGAATCTTTGAGAAATACAGGAGCATTAAGATCAATTGAAGTTTCATTTTAAAGTATCATGGACATTATACTAGAAGGAGTGACATTTGTAACGTCAGCGAGGCTGGCGTCTCTCTCTCTTTAAAAACTACAAATCTGTAATAAATCCGATATATACGTTATTTCTATTTTTATTTCAGCTACACAATGCAATTGTTTATTATGGAATCAATCAATCAAAATCAGTCTTTGATTGCATTAAAGATAACATAATAAAACGTAGATAAGAATAAATAGTACATACATATACATACGTTCAAAGTTCTGAATATACAGGAAATACAAACATAATAATTCTATTACAGGACCAATAAAACAAAAAATAAACAAACAAGCATATTTTACGACTTACGTTTTTATTTGGATAAAGCTATATAATATAAATTACATATATAATTCTTTAAGAACTTATTAGGTTTTGCTATATATTCCGATTTGAAAGATTGTCTAGATTCTGGAAATCAAGATTGAAAAATTAAATCTACTGTATTTAATATATTGAGATAAGATAGTATATTCTTTCACTTGTCTATTAGTATTTTGTTTGCAAATTAGAAAGACAAATCCTTAGAATATTTGAATTTTGTAGTAAATAATTCGTAATAAATAAATCTACCTCGTCTTAAAATATACAATTAAAGACCTCGTCTTAAAATTTCGTTATAATAATGTAACTTTAGTCTACCAAAATAAAGTTTTAAAAGTTTCAAAATATATTCTAATTGAATTCATCTTTTTATCAGTGTTCACACTTCATTAACACAGAATCTTGCTGACTTTCATTAAACAACTACTCGCTGTCATAACATGACGAAGTTATTTAATATGAAAAAAGTTAAAATTATATTAAAAGTCACAATTTCATTATTATAGATTATTTATAGAAAACTTTTTTGGTATCATTTAAGAACGAATTAGCATAAATTTATCAGATAGAAGACTGATAGATTTTTAGTTTATTTATTTTATATACTCACGTAAATATTGTTCTTTGGAACTCCTTATAAACACTTATGTTTTATGTAAAGCAATCGTTTATACGGGTACTACATAGTATCATGGGTACATAAGACCCATCAGATGGTCAAAGATTAAAAACAATATAGATGTGTCATTTCATGAAAATTAAACACGCCTTTCTGATACGAATTTTCGTGTGCTTCTGAAACAAGAAAAATATGTTTTTCATGAACTCCTTATACAAAAAACCAATTATTCTGTAAAATATAAGAGTAACTCATATTACTTAAGATAGACAAATTAAAAATATTTTAAGTTGATTGTCTATGGAGAGTTCCCGAGGACGATAAATTTTATACTCCAGTAATTTATTAACGTATAAATTATTTCTGGACGACTACTTCATTCTTACATTAGCTAAAAAATTTGCCGCGATTCTTGTCAGAAAATATCATAAATCCTGTCTTTGACCACCAAAAAGCCTTTATTTTTTTGGCCATTAAATCTTTTCGCTATGTATTCTTATATCGGATATAAGTCTTTCTTACTCTGTTGTCTAATCACTTGAATTGGTTCCCTCATATTTGTTAATAAAATTAGTCAAAAAGGAATAAATATTTTTTATAATTATTCATTATTTTATACTATTTCTCCGCTATGATTGTTGATAGATCTTCTTTTGAAGTGATTTAGTTAGAAATTATCAACTTGCATCGAAATTATCCTTTTTATGCAACAAAATGACTTAAATAAATCCTCCTGAGATTTACTTTGAAAGCTATAATAAGAGTGTTATAAATTTAAATCAAAATATCAGGTTGCAAATATGTTCAATATTATTATGGCATGAAAAAAAAATCTCAAAAAAGTTTACGCAATAAGTGACTTATATAGATTTAACTACAGGTTACTATTATTAATACCTACATTACAAATAACTTTGTAATATCAAATCCGAAATTAAAGCTAGGAGATGTTACTAAAAATTTCCTACAACTTGTTATATTTTATCATTAACTTATTGTAGATAATATTGCTTGTGATCAAATTTCATGTTACTAAGTGCAACTCGACCTCTATAGCTATTAGTTTCTTTTGATAGTCAAAATGTATAAAGAGGCTTTTGTCTATTTTTAGAATTCTTTCAATTACAACCAATTTCACTACTTCATTAAATCTGGGAACTTTATTTTGAAGCCTTTATTACGTCCTTTGAAAAAGGATTTCAAGACATTTAACTAAATTTAGATAAAAAAATATCGTTTAAATTATAACTACGCCAATTATAATGTCATTCGAGTATATTATTATCCTTAAAATTTCGTTTGATACTATTAATGATAAAAGTCACACACTTTGAACCTGAATTACAAATGATAAGCCATGTTCAGACATGGAAATCTAATAAGATTATAAACATTTCAAATATTTATTACGTAAAACACAAAAAGTTACATAAAACTAAAATTAAGGATACACAACGGGAAACACTATCGGATGTGAAATTTGTGTCATGACTATCAAATTAAAGGCCGTTCGTAAGTCGAGTACAATGGCGGGCTTTACCAGCGACCACTGACGCATTACCGGCAACTATTATGATAGAAATAAACCCAATGTATTGCAAAATAGAACCAACTAAAATATTATCCGTACAATGTCCTACATTCATTCAAATAGAAACAATGTTATTTATTATTTAAAATCGACAATGGAATAGGTATTATTTAAGAACATGAACCAAAATTTTACAATTTCATTAATTGGATATGTTGTTAAAGTTTTTTTATTATTATTATTATTTAAACGACTGTTGAAAGTGTATTGAAATAACATATTACCGAAATATTAAACTAATTAGGAAGTTATTAAATAATAAAAAGTAATAATTAAAATACATAAATATAAGAATAAAATACATAAAGGTATAAACTATAGATATCTATCAACAAAGGAATATTTTGTGAATTCTCTGATAGTAAAATATGTGATCTAGCTCCCTTCACTTACCCGTGGGCTTTTAGCCAAGTCGTTAAAGTAAAAAGTTAGGCGCCTTAAAAGCTGGTTCTTAAAACGTCGATTTGTGAAATTGCTAATATTTCTTAACAGGCTGTTTAAATATTCCATTGATAAATATGTTTTGTATGACAATGCTTTAAATCATGAAATTTTTGAAAGAATTTATCTTTTTGTTCGTTGTATAAGTATATGAAAAAGGAAGGAAGCTAAAATTGAGATTTGGTTATAATGATTCTTTATATATGAGTGTAATTGATGTAATTTTAGTTAATATCCCTTATGTATGATCTTAAAAGGAGAATCCCGATATTACGTTAGCCGTGCAACCTCCTCAACGAATATGAAATCATACTTCTTCCAGGAGATAGTTCAGTGTTGGAGATGTTTTGTAACGGGAAAGACAAGATCTACATAATAATCAATAACGTTTGGAGGCTGACTCAACTGACTCCAAGTAATTCCTGCCTATAGCGGTGTCTGAGAGAGAAAAATGTTTATGAATATTATTTGTAAATAGTCTTTCTACTCATATCCTACCGTATAATATAATATCAAAGTATTTTGTTATCCTGACTTTATATTACAATTAACAAAGAGTGTATAATGATTTAAAAACATTTTAAGATGCGTATTACACTTTCATCAAATCTTAAATGGTTGTGTTGTCGTTTTATAAGTAAAACTGAACAACACAGCTATATATGACGTTAGCTATTGTATCCTAAAGCTGACTAGACGTGTAATCTCCAGGGAGTGAGCTTCTGGTAACATCTCACAAAGCGGTATCCATCCTCCACTGAAAATGGAAAGATATAAAACTAAATCTACAAGTAATATATTCTTATAATGAAAATAGAAAATCTTACAAAAGGGTCGTTATGGGAATACAGATAACGTTTGATCTATACTATGTTTTAAATTCACATATACATTAAATAGATGCAATGTTTCTGCAGTAAAACAATGTTTATTAAGTATTTTTTTATAAGCACTTGTTAAAAAAAGTAGTTCAAAAAATCGAAAATGTCGAAATAAACAATTTGCATGTGATAAAATTCTGAATAATTATTTCTGTTACTAGTTCTAGATAGTTATTTAAACTTGACAATTCTTAAGGTAATATAAGTAAGGAATAAGTTAGCAGTTTTATTTGCAATTTGTAATAGCTTCAGTAATAACATCGTCTTCAAACGTCGAGTTTAATTTGGTTTATTGAGAGCTACCGCCGCGTTCGTCGTCTCAAGTCGTGTTAAAAAAATAAAATGAAGTTCCTAGTTATTTTGGCCACTGTGTCTTTTTGTTCTGGTACGTAATGAAAATTTATTCAAAAATACAGTTCAATGGACTTTAGAATTTTAAATGTTCGTAATGCAGGCAAATGCAATTTGAAAAATCAGTGAAGTATATTTTCATGAATACTGTGTATGTATTTTGATATTTAAGGTTTGCTAAATTCAAACGAAGGTCCTTTTTTGCATGCAAATAAATAATTTATTAATATAATTCGTTTTGATGTGAAACTGTCAATATAATGATTTATTTCATTTGTGCTACCAATGATGCAGTTGTGTTTAAAGGAAGGGAAACTCATGTTCTCAAAACACACATCCTCGTTTGATGTTATGAACATAATATATTAAGTGATTTTCTTATTTTTATACGTTTATTATTTACTATAATTTGTGCCAGTTGAAAAGTGAATTTTCTTGGACTACAAAACTAAATTATTTTAATAGTATACTTAGTTAAAGGTTCAGATTGCACAAGAATGGAATAAATGATAACAGATTGATTATTTTATTAATTTTTATAAGATAAACTGACACTAAAATTGTATATTTCACGAATAAAATTATTTATTTGTTTAGTTCTTGCTATAATATTAAAATAAAATATTTTTTAATGACGTATCCTTTTCTAGGTATGCAGTACAACGGTTTAAGAGGTAATTTTTATAAATAGCCACTCAACTGTTATACTATTAAATAATCAAATTTATATACAATCATGTGCAAGTAAATATTATAGATAATTACATTATATTTTTTTACTTTAATTTTGCATGACAATTGACAATGTGTATTTAGATAAAATATATATGTTATATGTTGAAATAATATTTAATAGTTCGATTACAAATCTTATTCATCTTTCTCAAGGTAGTCACATTGTTAATATGTTTCGTTTCATTACCTTAGATACTGCTTTATTAATACCATTTCTCTTCTACCTCGTGATCTCCGCTCATAGTTCATAAATATTTCCAGTTAAATTCGGTTGGTCGGACGCTTTAGCTGACAAGGAGTACTTTTTCAATATCCCCCGTATTCTCTCTCAAGCTGAGAGCGATGGTTGGCGCCGAATGGAGCGTCCTCCAGGGCCGTTGCCAGAACTCCGTCTCTATTGTCCTGTTGGAAGGGCTGTTTGCCCACTATATGATCCCTCAGGATTTGTAGCCGGTTTGCAACTAGCGGTACGTTATGAGATTTGACTTTCGCGAGAATTCATTTAAATGAAACTATTGTAATATTTTTTCGTATTACTACGCGTATTTCATTATTTTAAAAGACGGTTGCTGAAAAGTAACGGAAACGTTAGGAGTAGTTTAATAAAATACGCCAGTAATACGAAAAATATTAGTGTCATTTGCGGTACGTTTCCTAAGCGTATGCAAACATACAAAGAACCTCAAGAAGTTATAGCTTTGCTCCAGAAAGAAAATATATACAATATGATTTCTATAATCTTGAAAATAGATTGTATATTTAGTTTGAAAATAGCAACGTTGTAGTTAGCAAGAATTGATTTTAAGTAATGTCATGTTTTCATAATCATACTTTTATATTAACTTCTATAATAATAGTAGTTGTGTCTTGAAAATTCATCGCTGTGAAATTCTTTCGAAATTAATTTCAATGTCAAACACAATATCAATGTTGACAATTTGAAAAAAATATAATTAATTATCGGTTTGGAGACAACGATATTTAAATGTTTTTTTATAGTCGTCGTACAAATCTTTATATGTATGTAATTGGATTGTGAATGTAGCTATTAAATGAAATTGTATGTTAGACAATAGACAAGCTATAAGAATAAGGATACGTATTAAAAATTTACAAAAACAATCAAGCATATGTATAAGTTTTTCTAAACATACAAGGATTTAAGTCTCAAGTTACAAGCTTTTAAGACATTCACGATGTTCAAATGAAATTTTAAATCTCGTGGCCATCTTTAAACCGTTTCAAGTCTACACTCCTTTCATAAAATCATCTTATTGAACACGCAACGACAATTCACTCCGTCAACTCACAATGCAATCGTTTATCTAATTTATTTAACTGAACGACTCAATGACTTCTGATCTGTCATGAACAGGTTACTGCTTGTATAATTGAGTTTATAAACCATTCAGAAACCACAAATATTTTGTTGCATAAATCATTAAAGGAAAGAATGATTAGCATAAAGTAAATAGGTATTATATATTGGTTTTGTTACTTTGTTTATTGTTTTCAATTAAGAACTCTTTTTACCTTTCTTTATTGCTCATGTAAACTTGTCTTTATACGTAAATATATGTATAAGTGTGAAACTTTCTTTGTTTTATTTACTTCGTTGAATATTTAGAATGTACCTATGTTTAATGTTGTAGGAGCTAACAACAGATTAGGCAATTATATACTTTGAATATTAAAGAAAATTAGAGAAAAATATATCTGCTTATCTTAGAAAATATTTTAGTAGCGTCAAAAAATTTATGACTTGTAATGAAAGTGATTACGTTCCGCCTTCATTAGGTATGACTAACAAGGCCATTTTATTTATCAGTAGGTATTTTTGTTCTGATATAATTATGTATTTGTTTGCGTGATTGAACTTACAAATTATTACATAAATATGATTTAAAAAGTAATTTTAGGTAGATCGACTTATATTTTTTGTAAACACTATGTATGTAGAAAGTTGCTGCAAGTGTGGACCAATTTTAACTTTTTCTTTATATTTTTTATATCCAGTTTCCCGTTGATGAAATAATAACTCCCAGTTTCAAACCGGACAAAAGGTTCACCAAATGGAGCGTGCCTGCGTCTGATGGTGAACCAGCTAGAGAATATTGGACCATAACACAATTCTTGGTATCAGAAGGTAACATATACGTAAAGATATTTATATTCATTCAATATATTCCATGATATATAAGTATATAGTTCGATGTATTCCATGATGTATAATTGTAAAGTATATTATTATGATATTATAATAATTAAATTCATTAGAATCATTGAAAGCGGGAGCGGGACCTCAAGTCGAAAATGGCGCGACGCTTCAAGATGGCGGCGTTTGGGTCAAGGATTTAGAAGGACAATACATTCGTATACCGAGCACAGAGGCAGAACTTAACACCACACAGTTCAAGAAACAGAACTGTATTCCAAATATGGGTGAATTATTACATAATTAACACAACATTTGTGACGATATGTATCGAATGATTTAGATCTTACATTCTGATTTTGATAATGTACCTACTGTTGTCGTGGTGTTTATAAATTGATAATTATTTATCATGTAATTGATTGCATTGTTAGCAAATGTTATTATCTAGCTAATACAGTAGCCATACCCCTGAATAGTTTTCTAAATTATATAAGCAGATTCCAAAGTTGAAAATTAAAAAAACAACATACCTACTCTTTTCGTTATAATAATATCTCTATGCAAATTATGGTTTTAAGATTTTTATTAACATAATTTTTACCTTTAAATATATATTATAAGACCGCTGGATGGATGGTCGTCATTTTTATTGTAATGTGACAAATACTTTAAATCACATAAAACAGTTTTAAAATCAGTATCATTTGTCAAACAGATATAACATTAACTATGTAGATAATTCAAGACTAAATTAATTAATGAAGTTAATAAGAAATGAAACTAATAACTAATATCTTGGGATTTATCAGGCGTTTTTTTATCATTTTAAACTACATACATACTCCCGACGTGCCGGTAACTTTGTGGCAGACGAGATGAAAATCACATTTTCATCATAATATAATGAATCGTTCATAGAAAATATTAGTTTTTTTAAAGAAATATCGCTTAGTCATAGATATCATCAAGTTTTTATAATCTAATATTTAATATTAGCTTTATGTCTAAAACAAAGGTACCCACTATTATTACAATATGTCGCGGGAAACGAGCTGTGAAAATCTGCTGCCCTGGTTCGCTCTCACGACCAGGGGTTACCTGGTGGGAGTGGGCTTCCAGGTGGTGGGAAAACTGACTAAGCCCACTGCTGGACGGGATTGGTTCGAAGTTGTCAATGGTAGACAAGTTGTTAAGGTAAAAAGATGTTCCATTAAAAACGCGTTTCAAAAGAAAGCTAATTGATTAATAGTAGGAAGAAATTAAGGTTATCTACAAAATATTTGATTTTTTCTTGAGCTATTATTATTTCAATATTAAAAAAAGCTTAGGTAAAATGGTTTAAATAAAATTCAAATTGAAAATATTGAATGAAACATTCTTAGAGTCGAGCGTAATTCCATAACTTCAATAACGCGTTCCAGTAGCTTTGGTTCGCAAATGCAATATTGATTCAATTCTCATTTAAATCCTGTTATTTTTTAAACGTTTCGAACAATAACATACATTTTTGAAGATGCCTATTTTATAATAATTAATTACATTATACATGAAGAAAGTATATAATCATCAGCCTATTAGAGGTAACTGCTGAATAAAGCCCTCTTTCTCACTTGGAGAAGTTTTGAGCATTAATCACCACGTTTGCTCAAGAGGGATTTGTGATTTCAAACTTATAATTGTAGAATTATAAGTCTGGTTTCCTCACGATGTTTTCCTTCATCATCTGTCAGTGGTCTCTAAATACTCTTAGAAAGTACATATGACTCGGAAAAATCACATTGGTACGTGCCAGGATCGAATCCGCGCCCTCGTGCACGAGAGGCGGGCCGATTAACTACTAGGCCACCACTGACTTATAAAGTATATAAAGTGTATTTATTTTAAAGACGGTTGCACCATTCGCTCCAGAGTGTCTTCTTAAGTTGTCTGACAACTATCCCATAATCAGCCTGCACATTTACTACATCGACAAACCGTGGACGGTGAAATGCAGGTAAATTACCTAACATTATTATAACACTTAGAAATTATTATTAGGAACCAAATGCTGGCATGTCTGTCATAGGTAACAATTCAGTTATTTGGACTTAACTATAGAGATAAGTAGATCATTTATGTACACCAGTCTTCCAAAAATTAGGCGATAAAACCCCCTTGTGGGTTAAGAGGCCTAGAAAAAAGTGGGAGCATTTCGTAGATCCCTGGGCAATTTTACATTTGTTTAATTAGGATAATTTATAGTGGTTTTTTAGTATGTAAGTGAGAAATTAAGGGACTAAAATATAATTTATTTTCAAAGTGGGCAAAGTGGGTTGACAAAATAACTTTGAGAATGTCTTAGATTAAATGGAATGTTTCTATCATAGTAAAGCAATGAGAAATTCGCAGTATAAAAAAATACATTCTAATATAAATCTTTAAAATTGATGGCATAAAACTGTAGTTGTTTTAGTTTGTAGGTACCTACACTATATAATACATTAGATAATCTTTTATATATATTGAATATAATTTTATTTCCAGATCTGGTGACTCCATTGCTCCAGCATCACCTCTGGACCGTCTGTTGCTGAACGGACAAAGATATACAACAGTCGTTGTTGATGAACTCAAAAAAATATTTTACAGTTATTAAAAATTAACGTCAAATAATATAAAATTTTATCGTGTTGTAAAATAAAAGAAAGAATCTCATTCATTTTATTTGTACTGAAATGGAATGTTTCATATTTTTTTTATCTTAATGGTAACTAGAACAGATAGTAGTGATGAAAATAAATAGATGAGATCGGATTTTTGTTTTTATTTTTAACTTTGATTAGAGATTAAGAAACTCATAAACAATATGTATAAGTAAAAAGTCAGTGGACATTCTTGTTGAAGTATGCTTTAATATCTACTAATATTTCCTAGCAAAATTATAGAAATTTTATAATTTCTAACTCCACCTTCACTTTTTATGTAGATTCATAGCAATTAAAAATCTATTTCAACGTGAATTGATAAAATAAATATGAAAATGTGACAACTTATATCTAATAATGTGCCTAACGTCATTATCGGTACATCTTAATAATGTTTATCAATCACGTTGAATTGAAATGTCGATAGACCTTATTATTTTCAGTGCACTTAATCTATGGCTAAATGTAGTTTTTATATTAGAACTGAACTAGACAGCTGTAAATAAAAATGTGGTCCTGGACATTGAGAAAAAGGTCTTAGTAATAACTTACACTGTCATATGACTTAGATGTTTCCAAAAATAACTTAAATTTATTACAGTCAATAGAGAAATTTACCTGAACAAAAAATCGGTTAAAATATATAGCCTCTAAATATCATATATGTAATACCTACTGAATAATATCAAAACTGAGAACAGTATGTACGGTAACTAGTATTATTTAGAAAAATATACAAAGCAGTGAAATTAATTCTATGTTGTCTACTAATATATACCTAAATAATAATTATCTTTTATGGTTATCAAATTAGATATAATATTTTTGTTAAATCTGATAAAAAATATGAAAGTAATTGTATTTTAAGCCAATTATATAAATCTGATTATCATTTACGAAGGTTTTTAATGTTTCTACGAACACAGATATTTTTAAAAACATATCAAAGAATTAAATCGAATTATCTAAAATACTTAGTAAAAATATGATTCCTTTAAAATGTTAAAAACAGGATTATACTTCACGTCTTGTCCGGTCTAATTGAACCTACTGCATGTAAAGTAAAAATTTATATGGTCACACTCTTTATGAAGCTTTTCAATTTAATGTTTTAATTCTATACAAAATTATAAGCTACGAATAACAAACCCTGTATATGAAAGTGGTTAACATTTAATGTTCAGTGGTAATCATTTATATACATCATCAAGTTACGCCTCATTAAACAAGTTAGTAAACAAAATATAGTTTTATTTTATTACATATTAAAGAAATTGCAATTAGTCAGGGAATTTCCAAAATAATACAGCATATTAACTTATCAGGATAGATCTGATTGTGTTATTTTATAATATCTGTGATAAAAAATAATCTATTTGAGCAGCTTTATAATTATCATGTATAAAAACAAGTTGGGAGTCAAATGTTCTTGAATGTCGGTAGGATGGTCATCATGAAGAGCTTATTAGTTTTGGTTCTCGCTGTAACGTGTGTTGGTAAGATTAAATAACTTCTGTTCTTGAATGAGATATGAACTGTCATCTGTAGAATAACTCTATTAATTTAATGCATTTCACTTTTCAGTGGGCAAATATGATCCAGGCCTAAGGGGTGAGTTATATTTTTTTTATATTCACTTTATTAATCGTTATAAAGATAACAGTGAAATAATTTAATTAGCCTATCAAAAGCTCTCCAATAATAATGATTGTCAGTTAAAAAAATTTAATTCCTACCCATTAATTCATTCACTTTTGATTTTATAAATTCACATCCATGAGTGTTTCGAACAAATTACAGTACCTATTTAAATAGCATTTTAATCTCAATATGTAACGGTATGATATAAAACATCAAACGAAATATTCAACTTATAATTGTAATCGATTTTTAAATATAATCGGAGTACAGTCAGGTATTAAAAACTAAGTATAATCGGTATAAAGTAAACCAAAAATACTTTAATGACACGTAAACTATCCAAATTCCAATATAAAGGATAGTCCAGGAAAGCTTTAAATTTAATTAATTTTAATCTCTAACTAATTTACTTTAATTTATACCCATTTTTAAATGCCTAAGAAATATTAAGGCTTCTATTACACATGCTCATTTCAAGCATGAAAGCATGCTTTAATTGAGCACTTGCTACTTAGTAGCATGTGCGTCGAAATTTTGCTCAAAATTAGGACGCTTATTTTGAGCATGCTTTGAAATCGACAGGATTGCGATTTTTGAGCATACTGCATTTCTGGAAGTAATTGAACATTTGCTCTAAAGTTCTGTCTTCTAGATATTTACTTACGGACCCAAATCATTATCTTCCATTTCCTTTTTTGAATGTTTGCTTTGAGAATGCTTATCCAGGAGCATACTGAAAACTAGCATGGCTATTGTAAATGTAAAGTATTCCTAGGTATGCTTGTATGAAGCATACTCAATAGCACGCTTTTTAGTGTGCTACTTTTGAGCATGTGTAACAGTAGCCTTACAGTATAAATAATTTTGTTAGTGTGGTTGTAAGATTTGTCGATGTTTTTTTAAACAGATTCATTTTCATAATTTATAGGAACAAGCCCAGACTGTTTTTTAAACAGCGTTAACTGAGTCGGAAACATTCAAGTTTTCCTTTTTATAAAATTGATATTAGCTTACCCTTTCAAGATAATGAAAATGTTATAAAATTTCAAAAGAAACTTGTCAGAATTTAAAGTAATAATTGAGAAAATGCCCTGTGAAATTTGTAAATAATAACTTGATAAATGTATTTATGCTGTAAATATCGTTTTCCAGTGAAGTTCAATGTTGGTTTCAATCCCGGGACCAACTTCTTCTTCAACGTGCCCCGCACCATCGCCGCAGCTATCCATGACCACTGGTCTCTCACCCCCAGGCCTGCTGGACCTCTGTCCTCACTGTCCATGTACTGTCACCCAGACCTCACAGTGTGCGCTCTCTTTGACGACAACGGACATGCTGCTGGACTACAAATTGCGGTCAGTATTCAATCAATGACTGTTCGATTTTTTTTTTCAAATTTATCTTGCATATAAATATAAAGCTAAAGAGATCATCTATTTAAATTGTTTGCATTGATATACATACCTATATATAAAATAATACTGCAATCTGTAGTATAACATCTCAAGCTTATCACTTTGATTAGCTAATATCAAAGTTATATACGTCAGTGATACAAATTTTGTCATTAAATCATAAGGCTTAAAAAATACAAGTAAATATATTGATTATTATTATTAGAGATTCTTAATTTGATAAAAAAAATATTTTTTATAAACAGTTGGATCAAACCGAGCTGAAGAATAACAGATATGACATGAAACAAACTGGATTTGTCGAATGGGCAGTGACATTGAGAGACGGCAGCATTCGAAGATTCTGGGCCATTCAGATGTATTTCGTGAACCAAGGTTTGAAACATATATCTCATTTATACTCTAATCTTCTTGATTAGAGTTTTTGTCAATATTAATATTATTAGATACATCGATAGTCAGTGGTGGCCTAGTGGTTAAGGGGCCCGCCTCACGTTGCCGAGGGCGCGGGTTCAAACCTGGCAGGTACCAATGTGATTTTTCGGAGTCATATGTACTTTCTGAGAGTATTTAGACATCACTGACATACGGTGAAGGAAAATATCGTGAGGAAACCTGGACTTATAGTTTCACAATTATAAGTTTGAAATCACCAACCCGTCTTGAGCAAGCGTGGTGATTAATGCTCAAACCTTCTCCATGTGAGAAAGAGGCCTTTGCTCAGCAGAGGGCGTCTGATAGGCTGATATATCGAACAAGTTCTTCACTGTTTTTAGAATACCTGAACCTGCCTGCCTCTGATCGCGAGGCCAGTTATGATGACTCCAAGTTACTTCAACAAGATGCTCTGTGGGTGACCGGCTTCAATGGAACTGTAGATAGAATTTCTTCTAAAGACTCTGACATACAGAACAGTGTATTCACCAGACAAGCTTGCATCCCCTGGATGGGTAAATAAATTTTTCCAATTCTCATTTTAAGGTCCAGAATCTGTACGAAATAGGTTTCCAATTAATCTATAATGATTTTTAAGTTGAATAATTTTCGTTAAATTCAAAGAACCACATAATATTCACAAGTTTGAAATGAAACTAATTTCTTTCTTCAGGTCGTCACTATTACCATAAAATGACAAAATCGATTCAATGTCGTGCTGATACTATGTACCCCTGGTTCCCCCTCACGGACTCCGGAAACCTCATTGCTGTTGGCATGATGGTTATTGGCAGCTATCCCGTCAAAGAGTCACGAGATTGGTTTGAACACCCTCCTAGATTAGCTGTTTCGGTAAGACTGTTACTTGTAAAGGCTTATACATTCATTTGAATTGAAGTTGAAACTAGCTATAGGTTAAATACGTTACTACAAAATTATGACAATTACAATAAATTAATATTTCTTTCAGACCATCGTCCCTGAAGGCCCTGAATGCCTGTATCAACTGGCTGAAAACCCAGGAGTAACCACAATGCACGTGTACTTCATCAATACACCCTGGGGTGTAGGATGCCCACTGTGGAAGAAATAATCAGTTGACACACAATTAAATGTTTACGAATAATTTTAAGTTAAATAACGTAGACTTGAAAATAAGCTTTCATTACTCTTCTCCTGAATATGAGGTAGTTAATCTTTTAAAAGTTCTCAGAAAACAAGTAAAATAATAAAATTAATAATAGTAATGATTGTTTCTTCTTGCGTAATTTATTATTCCTTCTTTATACCTTTAACAAAAGGTCTATCGATACGTATAAAACACTCTTACATGCATTATAATAAAAAGTACCTGAAAAAAATCACATATTGAAATACATACAATTGTATAAACAAAATATGAGTCCTATAGAGATGTTTCTATCTTTAAATACATACAACCACTAGTATAATGATGTATGAAATAGTATTTCCTTTATTATATACCACACAAAAGTAAGTCTACAGTTACACATGCTTTAAATAAGCATGGTCAATACAAACGTTCCAGATAAACATGCTTTTTTAAAATATGCTTTTCTCGCTCTCTGTCAGTTCAAACATAGTCAGGGATAATCAAACAGCTATCCGTATGTAGATGAATAAGATCATCCTTTTTCTGGCGTGGCAACGTAACCAGAAGCTTATATCAGGTCGCCAAAAAAAGAAAGAATGAGAATGATTCGGATCAATAATTGGATATCGAGAAGACAGGACTTGAGAGCAAGTGCTTCATTAGTTATAGCAATACGAGGAGACGATGTTTCATCATATTTAGACTTGTTTTAAGCATACCCCCTCGCACCGAGCTGCTAGTAGCATGCTTAAAAGTACGCATGTCGAATTGCTTTAACCATTAAAATTTTGTTTTTTTTAATCGTTTTTTAGAAACAACTAATATTTTCAGATTCAATATATAACAGCAACGTAGGTTTGCACATAATTCCGTGTGTTAAATTTTATGTCTATATTAATAAAATTACACTCGTAACAATGTGACATGTTCAACTAATGATTTCCTACTATTCAATGCAGACCTACTGATTATTATTATTAAGTTTGTATTTTATGTTTTGGAACTAAAGAGTTTAAGCCTTAGACCCAGTTTCACCAATCATTATTAGATAAGTAACATCGTGTTAATGCGTTTGATGCTCTGTTAGATGTATCGAGCGGCCCACCACGCACAAATGTCCGTTTAAATGTCTTAGCAAGCCACTAATAACATTAATATTAATTCCTGCTCTGGAGTTCCGTCTAATGGCTAACAGAATGTTAAATGTTAATGTCATTGTCAAAACTCGATTGTCCAATCACAGCCCTGATTTCTTGTAACCATAGTAACGTCATCTGTTTTGTCAGTTTCGACTATTTCCTTGTACTTATTAATAAAGTGAATTAAAATTTCATTTCCTATGATGATTTTGCCTCCAGCTTTTTTATAACATTGCAAATTAAATTTTCTTTTTATCTCTTATAATTTGAACACAATTTATGCCTATATTTATAACATAATAATATAAAACACAATTTATTGACAACCCGATTTTGACAGACGTTACACCTAGTAAATTGAAAAGAAAGCTTTTTGTGTGCTAAATGTATGCAACCAACGATATATAAAATTTTGTCGCATTACCTAACAAGTGACGTATTGAGGGATATATACGATCAAAGTATAAAGTGGTGCATCGTGGCAAACGTGCCGTATTAAACGCTATAGTTTCCATTTGGTCGTCTTATTACAAGAACGAATAATTTGGTAGTCGGTCATTTGACATGACGTTTAATAATGCGTTGTTAATTTGTCATCTTGGGAAGTAAATATTTTAACCGACATTTATAATTTTGCAGGTTGGTTAGTAAATGCTGTGATAAGCTTAAACAAACATTGATTGGTGAAACTGGGTCTTAAGGTACTAAGCAAGAATCACGCTTTCGAGCAAGAAATAATAAATAATTCGTTAATAACATAATTAAAGAACAAATTTTCCAATTTAAATGTTTATAAACACTTAAGTATTAGAAGCTCACTTTACAAACTGTCTAAAAATATAACTGAAAATTATATCCTTAGTTTTCTATTGGGTATATATATTTCTGATTCCTTTGAAACTCTGTAAGCACCCATGGCATCCAAAAGTTATACATATATGTGGTTTTGTTGATATTCAATAAGAATTAATTAATTAATTATTATTACACAAATACATTAAATTACCAAACACTTGCTTTTTCGGTTGTTTACATTTAACATTTTACCTGAGAACCAAACTGTGGTATCTCTGTGAAAGATAAAAGCTAAATTTTTAGGAGTTAATCAAAAAGTTAAAGGTATCATTTATGTATACGAGCATTACCCAATATAGTAGATAGCGCTCCCTTGTTGGGTTTGCAGGCCTAGGTAAGAGACCCAGAAAAAAATAGGCGTTGTAGAGACCTGGGAGGTGATTTGTAATTTTATTTAGCTACGATAAGTTATAGTAGTTTTTTGTTTGGTGAAAAAATGGGAGCCCTAAAAAAGTTATTTATTCTCAAAGTAGGCAGTAGAGAAAATAAGTTTGAGAAGCCCTGATGTACACTCATCTTAAAAAGCAAAGGGTCTAAGGTAGTCGGTTGTGAAACGATTAAGTGAAGCTTTAAGTAACTACAAAAAACTTCCCTTATTTCAGATGCTTTTAATTTTTCGAAAAGAACAGATTCATTCCCAGTAACCCAAGTCTTTTCGAGGTCTTAAAAAAAACTATTGTAGAAATATTCTTACCTAAAAAATACATGTCGTTTGGAAATTTAAAGTTAAACAAATGAAAGTTAAACAAATGGCTTTTAAGAAATTATTTTATTCTTTTACAATTAATTGCTCTAAAGATTGATGAGGATTACTGATTCTACTCCGAGGTGCCGTTGAAACACTGAATTAGAGGCATCCGGGACGTGACCGAAAATGTGGTTGACATCACTGTCACCTTCGTATATCTTTACAAACACGTCTATACGTGTTTGTAAAGGCTCATATTGTTCTCGATTGCCTAACCTGTGTCTATAAACAGGTTAGGCAATCGAGAACAATATGAGCCTAAAATAAATGACAAGTTACGTAAATGAAGGCTGTTAAGGCGTTTACAAAAACATACCCAGCGTGGGTGCTACAAGAGAAGTTCAAGTCTATACCCGGGGTAATGTAGGCCGGATGTGTCAGATCCGGGGTACACCGACATAGCGGCCGATGGTTTTCGCAGTGGTTTTAGGGCCCCGCCAAGGCCGGTTGGACGGCTCGTAAAAAGTTTCCCTGCGTCATCAAAAAAAAAAGGCCTAATGTGTCACCAGCATTTGATATTTGGGTTTGGTCTAAAATAATTTGACAGGCTTCGCTGTCTCCACGTAGTAATGGACAACGTTAAGCTTTGAGTGAAGTTATGCAATGTTATAAAAACTAACGTAGAGTGTGGACGGAACCTGTGGAACCTTTAGTATCATTTTCATTGATAGCCTTTATTTTTTTAATTTTAGGACAGATGGTAAGATGCTAAAAGTAGCCATTACAGCAAAGAATATATTAGCTCTTAATCTGAACAGAAGACTAAGTTGTTGTATGTGCGATGTTGTATAAAAAATTGTTCACTCTCCGTAAGTAGTGTGACGATACAAACTTGGTGTAAGTTTTTTTATGTTAAAGGTGGCAAACGAGCAGACGGCCCACTTAATGGAAGGTGGTTACCATCACCCATGGACATTCGCAACATCTTTGTTGCGGATGCGTTGCCAACCTTGTTTTTTTTTAGGGATGGGGAGGGGTGGGGAAAAGGAAAAGGTAGGAAAGGGTGGGAATAAGGAAAGGGCAACCGGCTCTCTCACTCATCGGACGAAACGCAGCCATTAAAGACTACTTCACGCCGATCTTCTGTGGGAGGGTGGTACTTCCCCGGTCGAGCCAGCCCATGATCGAGCTGTAGTAACTGACCACAGCTAGGCTCTACAACCTCAAAATGTAAGTGTACAGTTCCAAATAATGCTTCATTTTCAATTTAAATTATTCAATAATATAATGTTGAAGATTATCTTAAAAGTTTGCAATTTTTAAGGAAAATGATAAGAAAAAAATAATACACACCTTACCTTTTCTATCAAAGTGTTAATATTTAATGATCAGAGGTAATTATTTATGTACTATTAACACAACTTGTTGGTGGTATTCGTGTATCATCAAGTTAAACAAAATATATTTTTGGTGCGAACATTTAATCACATAATATCATAAAAAAAATAAATTTATCTTAAAATTTTCATAATCATACCCCCTGTTAACTTATCAGGATAGATCTGATTGTGTTACTTTATAATATCTGTGATAAAAAATAATCTTTTTGAGCAGCTTTATAATTATCATGTATAAAAACAAGTTGAGAGTCAAATGTTCTTGAATGTCGGTAGGATGGTCATCATGAAGAGCTTATTAGTTTTGGTTCTCGCTGTAACGTGTGTTGGTAAGATTAAGTAACTTCTGTTCTTGAATGAGATCTGAATGCATCATATATAGAATTACTTTATTAATTCAAATGCGTTTAACTTTTCAGTGGGCAAATATGATCCAGGCTTAAGAGGTGAGTTATATTTTTTATGCATTGTCATTATTTATAATTAACTAGAAGGCCTGGCGAACTTCGTATCGCCCTATAATCAAGAAATATCTATTACCTTTTTTATTTATATTTTTGGAGTTTACCTGTAAGCCATAAATCTCCGTGTTTTGAAGTGCGACAAAATGATTGACATATTTAAGTTAGTTGTCAAATCTAATGTCAAAAAAAACGTTTGTATGGGAAATAGAAAAGGGCTGTTTTTATGGTTTTCCCAGTAATGAATCAATTTTTTTCAGTTTTAATATCTTCCCTGAACCTCCACGAACAATTCATGACTATGATAAGATAAATCCGTTCAGCCGTTCTCGAGTTTTAGTGAGACTAAGGAACAGCAATCCATTTATATATATATATATATATATATAGAAGATTAATCAATAAAGATAACAGTGTAATAACTTTTTTTTTTTTTTCTACGAGGGGAATCTTTTAAAGACTTCCTGCCGCGGGGGAAACGCGACAGGGGCATGTGGGATTTCCACCCACTAAACCACCTCGGCGTTCTCTGCGCTGTAAAATGAGCATGTTAATTTTCGGTACACTTTAAAATAGACAGGCGTGCGATTTTTTAGCATGACACCGATAAGTCAATTGCAACAGATGAAACATCTTTTCTTTGTATTTCTGCAAGTAATTGAGCATTTGCTTTAAAGTCCTGTCTTCTAGATATCGAATTACGGACCCAAGTCATTAACTTTCATTTCCATTTTTGGCGACCTGATATGAGCTTTTGAATGCGTTGCATCCCCAGCAAAAAGATGATCTTATTTATCTCCATATTGATAGCGGTTTGATTTTCTATGACTTTATTTGAATTCACAGAAAGCGAGAAATGGCATGTGTATTATAAATGTTTGCTTTGAACATGCTTATTCAGGAGCATACTGAAAACTAGCATGCTTATTGCTCGTAAATGTAAACTATTCCTAGGCATGCTTGTATGAAGCATACTCAATAGTACGCTTTTTAGTATGCTACTTTTAAGCATTTGTAACAATAGTCTTACAGTATAAATCATATCGGTAGTGTTATTTTAGGGATTGTTCCTATATTTTTTTAAACCGATTCATTTTCGTAGTTTATAGGAACAAGTCCAGACTGTTAACTAAAAAGCGTAAAGTAAAAAAAAGACGGATTCTATTTTCTTTACAAACATTCATACTTTTTTTTTATTAAATTTATATTAAATTTAGGGTTATGTAAATGTTATAAAAATACAAGAAAAATTTGACTTGAAACTGCCCTGTGATATTCAAATAATTACTTGATAAATGTATTTATGCTGAAAATATCGTTTTCCAGTGAAGTTCAATGTTGGTTTCAATCCCGGGACCAACTTCTTCTTCAACGTGCCCCGCACCATCGCCGCAGCTATCCATGACCACTGGTCCCTCACCCCCAGACCTGCTGGACCTCTGTCCTCACTGTCCATGTACTGTCACCCAGACCTCACAGTGTGCGCTCTCTTTGACGACAACGGACATGCTGCTGGATTACAAATTGCGGTCAGTATTCAATATAAAAATTTATTTCAAATCTCTCTTCCAAAATATTGAACATTGCGATATTATATGAAATAATTATATAAAATTATATTGCAATCTATCTATAACATCTCAAGCTTATCACTTTCATGAGCTTATATCAAACTAAGATAGGTCAGTGATACAAATTTTGTCATTAAATCATATGGCTTAATTATTTTTTTTATAAATTTACTGATTGTGAGAGAGTCATAATTTGATAACAATTGTAATTTTTATGAACAGTTGGATCAAACAGAGCTTAATAACAGATATGACATGAAACAAACTGGATTTGTTGAATGGGCAGTGACATTGAGAGACGGCAGCATTCGAAGATTCTGGGCCATTCAGATGTATTTCGTTAACCAGGGTTTGAAACATATATCTCATATATACTCTAATCTTCTTGATTAGAGTTTTTGGCAATATTTAATATTATTAGATATATCGAACAAGTTCTTCACTGTTTTTAGAATACCTGAACCTGCCTGCCTCTGACCGCGAGGCCAGTTATGATGACTCCAAGTTACTTCAACAAGATGCTTTATGGGTGACCGGCTTCAATGGAACTATTGATAGAATTTCTTCTAAAGACTCTGACATACAGAACAGTGTATTCACCAGACAAGCTTGCATCCCCTGGATGGGTAAATATTTTTCTCAATTTTCATTTTAAGGTCCAGATACTTTATGAAATAGGTTTTTAATTAATCGATAAGATATTTTTATATGAAATTAATTGCATCAGATTTAAAGAACCACATAATTTTAAGAAGTTTGAAATGAAACTATTTCTTTCTTCAGGTCGTCACTATTACCATAAAATGACAAAATCGACCCAATGTCGTGCTGATACCATGTACCCCTGGTTCCCCCTCACGGACTCCGGAAACCTCATTGCTGTTGGTATGGTGGTTATTGGCAGCTATCCCGTCAAAGAGTCGCGTGATTGGTTTGAACACCCTCCCAGATTAGCTGTTTCGGTAAGACTTATTATTTGTAAAGGCATCAAACGGAGACTAGCATTTATAGCATTCATTTCAATTGAAGTTGGAACTAGCTGGCTAAATACGTCAGGGAGCCGTTTTTGGCACTACAAACTTTTACTAGTAAGAGCGAACCTTAGGATATTAAATAAAAATTATTGGGTTCTAAAAAGTTATTGTCGAGTTAATACATAGAATCATTATATAGTATTTTTGCTCCATATAAGTTTAGAATTTCCCCTTATTTTTAATGCTCGATCAAAGTTTTCAAATCTGTAATTTTAGTGGCAACACGTAAATAAGAATTTTTAAAACTAGTACCATTTATTCTGCAAGACGCGTCTGGTATAATTTATAACATAGCCACTTATTCTATTACAATGCATGCTTCTGATGTTGAAATTATATTATTAAGTCCATAATATACCTCATTATTAATTTCACTTTTCTTTATACATATTTATATGCATGAAACTGGATTCACTTTTCGTATAAAATGATATTACTTTCAGACCATCGTCCCTGAAGGCCCCGAATGCCTGTATCAACTGGCTGAAAACCCAGGAGTCACCACGATGCACGTGTACTTCATCAACACACCCTGGGGTGTAGGTTGCCCGCTCTGGAAGAAATAAAACAGTTAATATTATATTTAACTAATAATTCTAAGTTAACTAACATAGACTTGAAAATAAGCTTTCATTATTCTTCTCCTGAATATGGAATAGTCAATATATTAACAGTCCTCAGAAATCACGAAAAATAATAAAATATATTAAAAATAATTATTGTTTCTTCTTGCGTAATTTATTATTCCGTCTATATAACCTAAAGTCGTGGTGGCCTAGAAATTGAAGATCCGCCTCTCGTGCATGAGGGCGCGAGTTCGAAACCTGCCAAGAACCAATGTGCTCTTTTCCGAGTCACTTGTACTTCTAAGGTATTTAGATAACAGTGACAGGCGGTGACGGAAAAAAATCGTGAGGAAACCTGAACTTATGATTTCAAATAATAAGTTTGAAATCGCCAATCCGCCTTGAGCAATTCTGGTGATTAATACTCTAACCAGAGGCCTTTATTCAACAGTGGGCTTCGATAAGCCAATGAGGATGACAATGATGATGTAACCTTTAATAAATGGTCTTATAAGTCTAATACTTATAAAACACTCGTATGTGCATTGTAATAAATAACAATTTAGATCCTAAAAAAATCACATATCGAAATAAATTACATTAACAAAATATCTATGCTAATGAGATGTTTCTATCTTCAAATACTTATCACTGGTATAATGTATAAAATAAGTAGTATTTCCTTTATACACCACACAAAAGTATGTAATTTAAGTACAGAATAGAAGAAAAAGTAAAGCACAAAAGGCGGCATTATTGCCTATCAGTGATATCTTTCAGGTTACCTTTCTGTAAATGACATGAGAAGATGAAAGTGGATTGAGATATTAAATAGCCAGATAATAGGTAATCCAGGATGACAAAAAATACTTGAATTTTATTTAATTATTAATAGTTGGCTGTAACCATAAAGTTTTTGTTTTTTATTTGCTTTTTAATGACGACTAATATTTTCAGATTAAATATTAAACAGTAACGTAGCTTTGCGCACAATATTTCTGTAATTCATTGAGAAAGAAATCAACTTGTTCCGTGTGTTACATTTACATTTATTATATGTACTTAAAATACTAATTATAATGTGACATGTTCAACTAATATTTTACTATTGTCCAACGCATACTTATTGATATTATTATTTGATTAATCTATTTTGTTTTGAAAATAAAGAGTTCAAGAATTAAGGTACATCGACCAGGAGTTAAAGGGTAGTTTTTTCTTTCATAAAACAATGACAGAATATTTATTAGGACTGCTTAAGTTTCAGACTTAATCGTGATGTGCAGACTTACAATTATTATCTTTAAAAGTATCTATACGACAAATAGCATTTTCTTCTCAAAATATGTTTTTTTGATATTTGTCGATTATTCCACAATATGAATTTAAAGCAAGAAGTCAAACGATCTACCGATATTAAAAATAAGCTTTTTTTAGCTTTGAATTAAAACTTCACCACTACATGGCGCTTAATCCAATAATTTCTAAAACATTTTATTCAATGTATTTCGCTACCAACCATATTTCTATAGCAATAAGGCTCATGTTTTTTCGACCTTCATATATGAGTAGTATGACTTTTTAAGTATTTGGATATTTCATAAAAAGATGAAATATAATGAATGTTATGTATATTAATTCTATTGAAAAAGAGAAACTTACAATATTATACCTAAACAAGGAAATATGAACATTTTTATTAATTTATATAAGACATGTATATATTTTAAAGTAATAGGAAAAGTATCTTCATCTAATTATTTGTGAGTTTTTAGAACTCGTTAATAATTTAAAATATAACTATAATCACTGTAATGTGGTATAATAATTACTTTATAAATATATGGTATTTTATACCTCATAACATTTATTTAAAGGGTCATCGTCTGTTGGATACTTGTTGAATTTCGAACAACTTTTGTACTTAGTCCGCATCGTCGCTACAAACGGACCGTAAATAGTTTTCCATTCATAATTCTTCACATAGTATTAAAGTTATTGAATGTGATTCGTGAAATAGTATTACTAAGGAATTTGTGCTAATATTTTTGTCAAGGTTTTGCCTATTGAGAGTAAAACAATATATATTTTCAATATTTATTTAACAAAACATCCTTCTGTCAGTGTATGTCAGTGTGTAGCGCGCCATCTGTTGACTGTTCCTTGGAGTCTTCACCCTCTACTTGTTCCGTAGCCTTGCTGAGTATCTCGTAATGGTTCGTCTCCTCTTTGGGCGGGCTTGTGTCGTCTATACTGTACCTATAACAAATATTTATCACATTTCAATGCGTGTATTATCTCATTTTTGTGTTGTTCGTTGTGTTTTTTACATACTATTATTATTTGTGTTAGATTAGGTTAGTTTTATTATTGCAACTAGCTGTTAGTCGTGGCTGTGGCCTCATATTTAACTCATTTGAAATACACGTCATTTTTACGATGTTTCTTTTACTTTTTCGAATGCACTTTAATCAGGTCTGACTTAACAATGGAACTACCTTATGACCACGCTCTTACTATTAAAAAACAGTCATAAAAATAATTCTATAATCAAAGAAGTATTAGTATATCAATCATATAATCTACTTGAAAACTTTCCTCTTTTTGAAGACGTTATTAAACCAATCTATGCTCCTCCTTCAGATATTAACACTAACCTACCCTTAGCCATTCCAGAGATGAGTTGGAATACACGCAGACGGACATATTTTGAAAAAGTATATTATTGTTGTAAGTCCCGCATGTACTTTTGTATGTTTGGTCAAAAGCTGTTGCTTTAAAATAATAAACCGGCACTTAACTTTTATTTATTGAGAATAGATTAATTCGTTGAAAATAAAAGTAACTAAAACAATTATGTCATACTTTATTTCTTATCTTCTCGTCATATTTTTATGATAGTTTATGTTCGTGACTTGACTTACATTTTTGGTTTTAGTCACAAATTAATGATTTACACTTGAATAAACGAAATACCAATCAAACAACGTTCCCAAGTGAACTAAGCTACATCACTGAAAAGTTACACTTAAATTCGTTCAGTACATTTTGCGTGACAGCTCAATAAACAAACAAACATACATACACATCAACACATAAAACGAAAAAAACTATATATCTATCTATATCAGCAATTCTTTGTGCAAATTTGAAGAAAAGATAAATAAATTTAAATCAATGTCTCTTTAATAAATAAATGATAGAAAAAATATTGATTTCTAACTCGCTCACTGTATAACCTTATTAGAAGTTTGCATCATCATACTAAATACGGAACGTATTCCGTTTTTTATTCATTAACCTACGATGATACCACCCTGTTATTTGAAATCAAAGAACTAAAAACTGCAAACTTTCCGTATTTATTTCGATCCAAACTTGTAGTAAGCGTCTAGTATCTCTAGACCACACACGTCAGTAGATATCACACGCGTGTCGCATGACACTAACTTTAATGAGACTTTTGATATCTCAATATTTGTTGCATTTATTCATTTTAAATCACTTTCCGAAGTAATGATATTAAAACATTAATTATTATATTTAAATAACGGAACATAACTAATTTTTTTTTTTGTTTTACTTTACTACTTTTACTATGTTTTATTTAAAATTATACTTCTTTAACTTAAAGTGCAATATAGAATGGCTCCTTTAAATTTAATATGTCTGGCGAAAGAATAACATTTTAATAGTTTGTGGCTTCAGTCATAACCAAAGTTTCATTGACACCACTGTAACATCTTCAAATGGTTTTCATATATTTGAAGATCGCAACACTAGTTCAGGTCTTAAATGAAATTAGTACATTTATAACTAACTACATACTCGCGATTATGTACAAGTCATTTTTTAAATGATTATAATTTTCTTATTACAAAACAGATTAAATTAATACTTAATTTTCCTATACTCGCGACAAAGTACACGTGAATTTTTTATTTAATATTATTTTCTTACTAAGAAACGGATTGAATTAAAATAAACACATTGTTTTTTGTATGAATCTCACCAAAATAATAAGGAAAACCAAACTGAAATGCATTAAGCCATTTCCTAGAAACACACAAAGATACATACGAACATAGTCTAAACATAATTTATTTTGATTTTATTATAAGTTAAGTGTTCTATAACAGATTTCCCTATACACCACCTACTACCTACCTACCTACAGATATCAAATTCATTTTAGTTTCTGTATTAGATTTATCATTATAATCTCCTCCATATATTGAAGGTGTACCTGTCACATTTCATACACATTCTGGACACCGTTGCACAAACTGATAAGCTCATATTTATCAAGCTACATTAACCCCACTCGCCGTATACGATAACACCAATCAGGGAGCAATTAACGAATTTATTGTTTACATTACAATGCACCTTTATCTTTAAAACTGTGTTTTGTAACTAAGTTCCAAATAATATAATATTTTTAACGAATTATGTATTTATTATAATTTATATGAAGTCGAGTTCCTTGTGAGACTATTTGTATGATAATTACGAATTAAAATGAATTTAGAAATGAAAAAAAATCATGTATTTAAAATTTATGACGTAAAAAAACACTATTAAAACTTTGTTAGTTACAGTTGCCTTTGTGTGCGTGCGTACGTGCGTGCGTGCGTGTGCGTGCATGTGTGAACGTGCGTATGTGTGTGTGTATGTGAACATACCCGCACGCCCTGAAGAATGCAGCAGCCGAGGGGTTGTGTGTGAGAGCTGTGAGTCTGACACACCTCATCCGTGTGGCCTGAGCCAGTCGCTCCAGAACACAGAGCACTCTCTGGCCGAGCCCGCGACGACGGCCGCCTTCCTCGATCTGAACCTCGTAGCTGTTGAGACGGACATCCGAGATCAGAATAATACGAATAGAAAGAAGGAAGCAATAAAAGAAAAGAGTAAATTAAAAAGGTTAACTATTTAATTGGATATTTAGAGCTTTTTGTTGTTACTTAAAACAATATGAATTATTTTGTTCTTAATTATTTTGTATTACTTCCTCTGCTCACCCCCCAAAATACAGCCACGGGCAAAAGTATTAGGCACCCTACTGTAAGACAAGTTTGAGGGTGTTTTAGCATAGCGAGTGTAAATAAAACTGCATTTATGATTACAATGGTTTATTTTAAGAAAATAATTAATATTTTGTAGGTCCACCTTTTGACTTAATAACCGCAGCCACTCTTTTTGGCATTGACTCTACCAGCCTGAAACATTCTTCTCTTGATATATTTTTCCATTCCTGCTGTAACGCCACCAATAGAGCTTGTTTATTGCTGATCGAGTGCCTGCGGATATTTTTCTTTAAAATGGACCAAATATGCTCAATCGGGTTGAGGTCTGGTGATTGTGGTGGCCAGTCCAAAAGTTCAATATGATTTTCAGCAAACCACTTCATGGTATGCGCGGACTTGTGGCAAGTGGCGTTGTCTTGCTGAAATTTCAGGCCATCGGTGTTTGTATCTCCGAAAATTTGCGTTATCGACGTTGCCAGTGCTGTTTCCAGAACTTCAGTGTATTTAACACTATTCATTCGTCCCTCACACAACACCATTTCGCCCACTCCGTCGGCAGCCATGCAGCCCCAGATCATTATTGAGCCTCCACCATGCTTAACAGTGGGAACCACACATTCTGGGTTGTATTCTTCGCCAACCCTTCGCCTAACATAAGTCACACCGGGTGTTCCAAACACCTATGCCAAACGAAAAAAACACATTTATTTTCAAAGTTATTATTTTTCTTGCAGTACGTTATTTTAAAAACATTTATGTGTTTTAATATTGTACATAAAATAAATAACAATACCTCAAAGTTAGATTCGTCTGACCACAGTATGTTGGACCAATCTTCCACTGACCAATCTCTATGTTTGAGTGCCCACTCCAACCGATTTTTCTTATTGTGTTCTGACAGCCACGGCTTCTTCCTTGCTTTACATCCTTTTAATCCAGCTTTAAGAAGTCTTCTTCTCACAGTATAAACACTCACTGAGTTGCCTTTTGCCTCAGATAATGCTGCAGCGAGCTCTAAAGCAGTTTTTTTCCTGTTTTGTAGAGACTGCCTAATCAACAATCGATCTTCCCGTTCAGTAGTAACTTTTCTTCTGCCTGTTCTTGGTCTATTTTCATGGGTGCCAGTCTCTTTGAAGCGATTTATAGCATATTAAACTGCACATCGCGAGCACTTCACTTTTCGGGCTATTTTAAGCTGAGACATGCCTTGTTCATGTAAAATCTTAATTTTTAGACGCTGTTCAGCACTAAGTTCAGATTTTTTCGGCATGATTAACACGTTAAATGTTAGTCTTTAGAATTGTGATAGGAATAGTTGCGTAGAAGACGTGTATGTTCACTGCAAGCACTGATAACACACTATAACCCGAAACGCAAAAAAAGCAAATTCGAAGAAACACCGCTTAGGAGCACACCTGGATGTCATAAACATTTTCTTTTATCTTAATTTGGTTAAAAATGGGCGCTAATACAATAGCTAAACCATAAAACACACACTTGACCGCAATATAATGAGATAGTGACTAACAATAGGGGTGCCTAATACTTTTGCACGCAGCTGTATATATATTAGTAGTGGTTTGAGTATAATATTCTTTTCACCTACTTCGTATCTGTATCGCCTTCTAGAAACAACTATTTGAATGTCAATTTCATTCATACGTAATGAGTCAACGACGTGAGATTTTGATAAGAAAAAATGAGTTAAAAATTATAACAATCCATTGACGAGCTGTATTGTAATCTCGCATCTTCAATATCATTAAAGTATTCACAGATTCATCTTATAAGGAAAAACTTTTATAATATTGTCTTTGAACTATTCGTATATGTACTTATATATGTAAAACCGACTTTGAAAAGGAGGTAATCAAATTGATTTGTATTTTTGTAGTTACTATTTGATACGAAAAGAAAAGAAACTTCAGTATAATAATAATTAATTTTAATATTCATTATTTCTCTGAATACATAATATAAAGCAATTGTATATAAATTATTCTATATATAAAAAAGAAAATTGTGTTGGTTACACTATTTATACATCTAAAAGAATATGGTTGAAAATTTGTGGGGAGATAGCTTAGAACCAGGAGATGGACATAACATATTTAATTCTGTTCGATCAAAAGGGAAAAAATACTAAGCAAAATTCCATTATCCGGTTATTTACGGCCTCTAGTTCAGAATAGAGTTCGCCCGGTCAGCTACACATATATTACTAATTCCGAAATTAACGCGGACGAAGTCGCGGGCATAAACTAGTTGTTAATAAGAACAAACATATTACGTTACACAGATTGCAGATGCGTTGACCTGAATAAGGTTAAAATGAGACATTATTTACTGTTCCTCTGATATTTGGACAATGGAAAAATTTATTAGATATAACTAGCTGTGCCCTCGACAACGATTACACAGAATAATTATATATTATATGTAAGAGCCTAGCTGTGGTCAATTACTACATGAACAGCTCGAACATGGGCTGGCTCGACCGGGGAAGTACCACCCTCTCACAAAAAATCGGCGTGAAGTAGTCTTTAATGGCTGCGTTTCGTCCGATGAGTGAGAGAACTTGTTGCCCTTTCCTTTTTCCCACCTTTTCCCCCCTCTTTTCCCTACATCAAGGGCAACACATCTACAAACAACAAATCTTCGTTACTGATGTCTATGGGCGACGGTACTACCTCCATCAGGTAGGCCGTCTGTTCGGTTGCCCTTTTTTCATATAAAAACATAATACCTACATAAAAATATTAATAAAATAAATATAAACAAGTTATTCTTTACAACAAATCATATTATACCTGCATTTTGTATGAAGTTATTATTTTAATGTGACTAAAAGACAATCAAATATATATTTTTCATACAGATTCCCGTACTATGTTGATTTCCGATACACTTAATAAATATACTTAATGTAAAATAACACTTAACGATGTTGATACTAGGTCTTTACTTCTGATTGTGACCTAACAGAAAAAAACATATATAATATGTTTATGAGACTTTTTAATATGAAATAAAATAGAAAAGTACTTTTAATTAATATATGTTATAATCAGGAATTTTAAATTATAATTTTTATTGAATTTGTACCATAATATTCGGTTAGTTAAAAATTTTTGTAATTTTACGCTCGGAACTCTAAGATTAAATGTCACATAAGGTTAAATATATGGACAATAGAAGAATTTTTTTAATACATACATAAAAAATATATTTCGAGCGAAATTAAATGATAAATCACAGTTTTATTCAAATAATCTTATAGCTATATATTTCGTATTAAATCCACACTTTGGTTCATTAAACGGGCTACAATAACTTTAAGTTTTATAAAAAACCTAACATAAAAGATTTAAATGATGCAAAATTTTCTTATCTACACAAGGGACTCAATAAGTTTCCTTACAGTATATAATTTCGAGATATTAAATAAAGACTTGTTTAACAAAATGAGAAATGTAGTTCGATAAGTTTAATTACCTGACCTTAGGTAACCTAGGGTTAAAAATTTTTCGGTAATCTTGTGTTAGTTTAGTTCCACTTTAACTGACCTACAAAATTTAAAAGAGCCAGAAATACGATTTAAACTTTTTCGTATATATTTCGTATATATCAAGTTAATATCTATTATATTTTCTATTTATTTAGATTTAAATATGTTTTCTTTAAATGATTTTAAAACTCATTTTTAATTAACAAGATATACATATGTATACAACGACACGAGTAATTCCAAAAATTATGAACTGCGTGATGTTATCGTTATTAACTGCATTTATTAAAAAAGAGGGTTATGTTTTTAACGTTCATATAATTTTAAAAAACTATGAGATCAGCTATTCTAAGAAATATTAATTACGTACGTTCAATATTAAAACACATTTAATTATGTCCTGTTAAATATGTGGCATCAAAAAAGTCACATTCGTATAATTTTAATAATATAAACTATAAAAAATCACGACAAAATATCGATGTAAATCTGAAAACACTCTTTGCTACTGCTAAAATTACACAAACAGTCAAAACAGTTATTTCTTAAAAAATATCTAGTAATAAAAACTTAATTAACTTTTACCTTGACACATTTCAATTAAAGAAAAGGTTAAATTTTAGAGCAATGTGGTGTTAAGACTACAACTAAACTTAGCAAATAAATCTCTACAAGACCTACTACAAAAATAAAATAAAAAGAAATATTGTAGGTACACAGAGCATTGCAGAATTAACACGATTAGACGTATGTGGTCATGAAAACTCAGATTACTACGAATTATTGGCGATGGTGCTGAAGGGGTCACTGGGGGTCGAGGGGTTAGTGATACGACCGAAGAGGGGTTGGCGATATCTGGTGGACTGGTCATATCACACGCAATCTGTGTCGAGCTGCATCGGGATGCAGGCGCTGCTGTGTCTGGCGCTATGCTGCGCTACAGTCCACGCTGCCAGCATACTGGCTGTGCTGCCCACCAACACAAAGAGCCATCACGTCATGTACGGCAGGATCATACAAGCTCTGGCCACCAATGGACATAATATAACTGTGATCACGCATTTCCCTATGGTATGTATTTTTATGGGAATTTAAATTTAGGGACTAAAAATTTTTTTCGTTGAAGTAAAATTTATTGCTTGATAATCAGTGGAGGAAACAATTATACTTCGATACTATAATTATATATTTTTTTGTTAAATTAAAATATTTTTTAACGATCTAGTACGATAAAATTGATAATATATAATATTCTACCTCAAGTTTAGCTTAATTTTTTTGTGAATAAAAATAATAGTAGTAATAATAATAATAATAATAAAAATAATAATAATAATAATAGTATAATTGAATTTAATTACTTCTAAAATTTAGTTTAATTTTTAGCTAATCATAAATCAGTGTACGTAAAAAAATTATTTGATTACGAAACTAAAAATATACAAAAGAACAACAAAGAAAAATATACAAATTTTGAGTTAATATCGTAAATTTTGTGTAATTTTTATTTAATTTGAAAATTATTTATTTATAATTATATATATTACCATAACTAATAGTGGCGAGTGAAATATTTTTTTAGCTCTACAGACCCAAGGTTAATTCCTTTCTTAGTACAAATTTTCCCACACCAACTATCTGTCATAACAAAATCAGAATGTGCTGTTTAAAACAATATATTTCCTGTTTACTGCTTACAGAATTCTATTATCTATAAACCCTCCTAGTTCATACATTCACTATTCACTGATAAATATTAGGCATATATGTAGGTAGTTTAAAACTAATTAATTAACTTTAATTATATATATTTTTAACGTTGTTATAAAATCCATGACATTGATTCGCCTTCAGCGATCCGTATCTCATCTTAACATTGCAGCCGGTGACTGATAAAAATAATTTAAAATTACTTGGGATAGGTCATTATGAGATGATTAAAATTATACCAACAAATAAGAAAAAAATAAAGACTTCGACAAATCCTGTATACTGAAATAATTACTAATTTTAGCATTTAATAACCGTCAAATACTAATAATTCAATTTATTTTTCATACAAATAATATCTAAGAATATATTTGTATGTGTTTACATCAACTACATATGTGGTACAAGTCTTATTGTTGTATGTAGACTTCATGTCTAGCCTAATAAGTAAATCAATCACTATCAATGAAGTTGAACTTTATAACTCGTAGGGCTATAGTTCACTTGTCTCTTGAACATCTTATCTCGCACGCGAGCTCACTCAACCGTGCCAAATGAATAGACCAACAAACTCACACAATATTATTTACTTTGATTAAAGAAAAATCCGCCGCCAAACGTGGAAGAGATCAACCTAGCCGGCACGATTCCAGATTTAGCCAACAACCTGACAAAACAGCAGTCGACCTTCAAACCGGACACTATAAGGAATTTGGAGAATATCATCAAGGAATGCGTACACGCCTGTGACGTTGTTTCCCAACACGCTGAAGTCAAAGCACTAGTCAATTCATCGAAAACGTTCGACCTGGTGATAGTCGAAGTTTTTGGTAGCGAATGCTTTCTGCCTTTCGGGAAGAGATTCAATGCACCCGTCGTGGGTCTACTCTCGAGTGTTCCTCTGCCCTGGCTGAACGATCAGTTGGGAAATCCAGAAGAAACCGCCTATGTACCAGCCTACATGATGGGTTATGGACAACACATGAACTTATTTGAACGCTTTATTAACACCATAGCAGTGATATGGGCTAAGGCGTTTTATATGAACAAATCACAGATTCCATCACAGGTTTGTATTAAATGTTTTGTTAATTTATAATATATCAATAAGCCTAAATATATTTCTTTGCACACAGATTATCGCTGACAGACTGTTTGGTCAAGGTCCAAGGCTTGAAGCTTTAGCTCAGAACTATAGCCTTGTATTATCCAACAGTCACTTCAGTATAAACGAAGTAAGGCCATTAGTACCAGCTCTGGTGGAGGTTGGAGGCTTACATCTTGACAACACGCAACAGTTACCGAAGGTAGTTTAATTTATCTAATATATATAGAGATAATGCATTCACGTCTATCATAACTGTCTAGCTGCTATCTAATAACAATGTGAAATTTATGCATTTGTAACAATAAATATGATATCTTGTAACCTAATTTGAATTGCATTAATTATTCCGACAATTGGGTAATTCCTGATTGTGATCTCAGAATTCTGTAACATGATAGATTTGCTTTTGATCTTAGAATTCTGTAATAGAACAGATTTCCAAGAAGTCTTTTTGTTCTGTATGTCTTAATATTCGTATTTTTTTAGGAATTAAGAAATCTCCTGGACAATGCTGACGAAGGAATAATATATTGGAGTTTCGGTTCAATGTCTCGTATCGAAACAATCCCTTACACACAGCTGAAACAAATATTTGCTGCTATATCTGAATTGCCACAGACCGTTCTTGTGAAAATGAACAAGAAGATGCTACCGGGGAATCTGACTGTACCAGACAACATTTATGCTATGGATTGGATACCACAGTATAAGACTTTATGTAAGTTTGACTATAAACTCAAAAGAAATAAAAAGTATGTGTAGAACAATAACTCATTACACGCCGCAAATGGAAATATAGAAACAGCTTACATTGCAAAAAAGTTAAAGATTTTTTTTTGTAGATGTTTCATTCAAATGAAGACGAACAATAACATTTGCTACATATACTCCTTTAACTACTGAATGACATATAAAATAATATAAAAAGATCTTGAATTATTCTGATAATAATAATAATTAAGGTGCAAGAAGTAATTCCATATCAAAATATATTTTTTCGTCTCTTTTGTGTGAATAAGACCCTGACGTGGGGCCAAATAAATAAAATTAATCTCCATGTGTTCCATCTACAGGCCATCCAAACGTTATATTATTCATATCTCACGGTGGTCTACTTGGTACACAAGAGGCTGTGGCGTGCAGTGTTCCTATACTGATGGTGCCCTTGTACGCGGATCAGGCACTAAACGCACGTGCCATGAGTGACCGAGGAGTCGCTAGAATTGTGACACTACGAGAATCAACCACAGAAATATGGAGAGAGGCGTTGAGACAGCTCTTGACAAATACAAGGTATGACAGCTATTTATCACAGAAAAATATATAACTAAAAAGTTTTATATGTGGAATGGTTTTTGGTGTTCCGTTGACTATGCATAAATATTTTATAGAAATAATTTGATTTACAAATAAATTAGTAGACAACGCTGCGAGTATAAGCTAGTATTATAATTTAACCCCGAAATACCTATAAAAATTACGCACGCATCGAAGACAGGCGAACAGATAAATTGCATTAATTATCATTTAAAAAACAGAATTAATTGTCTCACGATAACTTTATTGACATTAAAAACGATAAACCGTTGCAAGTGCAAAAAAATCACGTCGAAGTTCAACATTACAGGTACAAACAGAAAGCTATCGAACTCAGAGATAAATTCATGGACCGGCCTCTACCGCCTCTGGAGACTGGGCTATACTGGATCGAATACGTCATAAGGCACAGGGGTGCGCATCACTTACGATCCCCAGCTCTAGACCTGACTTACGCCGAGTACCACCTGCTGGATGTGGCAGCCCTAATCATAGCCATCACAGCCACCATCACATACATACTACATAAGCTATTCAGATACCTCTGCACCCGTTGCGTTCGGTGGTGCAAGAAACACACTGTTATAGAGAAGGGACTCTTTATAAGGAACAGCAGTTTGTTCCAGTGTTTTCTTTGGTTATACAAAGTGAAGCCTAATTAGAATTCCTTTGATATAATATTGTTTAAGATATGTGTATTGTAAATAATAATTAGTAAGATATTTATTAAGCCCGCCTTACAGTGGAGTTGAGACATCAATGACGAACATAAAAGCTTAATAGTTTTATCTATATGTATGGACGGTGTTGCCAGCTAGTGCTTTACCAGGAGATGGAAACGTATTCAGTGAAATAAATATTCCCCAAAATAGATCGCGTATTTTTTTCATGCCAAGGCAATTCTCAAAATTAGTAATGAAGCAATTTTAATTTGAAAGTCATCCCTAAAATAAATACTAATTTTTTTACCTGCGCTTAACATTCTACTCAAAACCTAGTGGGGGCTTTTTTATAACCTATGACTTTATTCGTAATTAGCGGGAGCTGATTTTAATATGAACGAATGCGGGAGCGGATTTTAATATAAACAAATGATTTAACGTGAGTCTTGAAAGTCAAAAGAACTGTATGCATACCCCAGGACTACACCACACGTCACATGGGAGCGTTAAGATATTTTTATTCATAAAACTAACCACATTATAGTATTAAGGTAGATAACTGAATGAGAAACAGGAAACGGTGTGTAGTGTCACGACGTAAACGTGTGCTCAGTACACTGAAGTTTACAGGATTTTAGTATCACTTAATCTATGACAGGTATGCAAGTATATTTATAGGGGGAGTGATAAAAAAATATGGATATCCATAAAAAAAATCCATGCCCATCCGGATATATGAGTACTTTTTATACGGATATTGATTTCATCGCGACACTTCATTTATATGAGTGTAATCAACACATGACGTCATTTAAAAAGTATCATCTTTTATCACGCGAGCCGTTTTAAGCACAATTTAATTTTTTAATTGATGGCATGATGATGATGGCTTCATTTTGTTTTATTTAATAGACTTAGTAATTTCCTAAACACTTTTTACATTCATTAATTTTTTGAAATATTAAATGTTAGTTCTATCGAAGGTTTTCAACATCAAAAAATTTAAAAACATCAGTTCCGTCAAATTTTGAGATATAATCTAACGAAAGCAACAGTAGGCTTAAAAAAAGTTATCATTGTCACACTATAAATAGTTTGCCGTTTGCCGTTCCCCATTTAATAACCTACGTTAATACATAATAATTGACAGGTTTTATGAATGCAACACTTCGTATGTAATCAGACCATGTAAAGTTTATAATAAGAGCACTGAACTTTAGTCCTAATAAAAGAAGATCGATATCTCTAATTCTATAGTATTTTTTTACAGACGCTTTCTTATGAAGTCGGACTATGTCTTATAAAAATGTTTTTAGAAATGAGTATTTAAATATGATTCATTTAAAATTTCTTTGTTATAACTAATAATGTTATGTACAAAGTTCAAATTTGTTTATCAAAATGTATATTTTTTTAATATTTGTGACAAAATGTAATTATTAAATCGGAAATTACTTTTTACTTTGTTTTGAGACAAAAAATCAGTTTCACAATTTGCTCTTGTGTAACTTACCATGGGTTTGAATCGTTAAAACAACCAAGAGACTAGTTTGTTATTTATATAGCTTATATTATGTATACCATACCTTAATACTATCATGAGCGACTATGTATGAATGATAAACTGAAAACTCTTTGTTTACTTTGACAAATTGTTATAACTTATTATACTGTTGTTACTGAAGAAATCTTAGTTTTTTCTTAAAAAGAATAAGTAGTAAAAAATAAATATACAATTTAAACTTTCTTGTATGTTCTGTTTTTAACCAAAATAAATTAACGATTCTTGAAGATGTAACATTCTACTTGTTCATAATGGAATTGTATTTGCTTATAGTAGTTTATAAAATGAGTGTTATTTTGGTATGTTAAGCTAATCTTGCCAATGACGAGACACACATAAGATATGAGGACAAATAAATCTTTGGGATAAGCAAATAAGAATGTGTCTCATTAATGTAATCACAAAATCTAGAATTTTTAGAATTTCAAGGACTATACTAACTTATTTTGTTTCATAATTTTATTTCAATAAATTGTAAATTTTACATAATTTCTTACATTCCTTACATATAGTCGGTTACTTAATTTGACTGTAATAATTTTAGCATAATAAAAAAAATATATTCTTAATTATCAACTACTCAGACTAATTTTATTAACCATTTTATACTGAAATCTATAATTGAAAAAAAATCTCTACCTAATTCCCCAACAATACATCCAAAATAGTAATGTTATTTTATAAGAATTTATTTAAAATTAATGTAAATTTATAAATTGCAAAATAAATTAGACATAATTTTGATAAAATTTATCTTTACTTTGTCATCATTGGTAATTTTATGTTTGGTAACATTTGTAATTCTTACCAGTAAAGTACAGGGTCTCCAAAGTCCATATCAAATCTGAAATGTGAGAAGGCCTGTAACGCATTATCTTTATCCTTAGCTATCAGGTACCAGGCAGCATCATCGGTCATTTCTTCAACTTTACGATCTCTGTTCCAACCCCATGCGCATGTCTCATACCTGAAATACATAACCATGGAAGTAAAATAAAATACAAATAAGTAATATCCTCTTTTAAGTAGTGAGAAAGTAAATTATCATATGATGAGAGAAAACGACTATTAAAAATAATTTTGTGAATAAAATTCAGAGAAGTCTTAATTTCAATGTCCGAAATAAAGTTTTTATTGTTTGATACTTACAGCCTTTTCATATTCCTTTCTGTAAGGTCTATAGCCCAATCCAGTACACTTCTGTTAAGTTCAGTCACTCTTTGTATATACATATCGATTTCTAAGTCTTTGTTTGAATACACAAGCAACTCTTTGCACAAAGGCGCCAGGTCTTTAAGTCTATTTGCAGAAGTTACATACGACATGCCGTCCGCTATTCGACGCTGCTCAAGCTTTCTAGCTTGACGCTTTTCCTTGCTCTTACTGGCAGATGCCACCGTTTTCTTCTATGAAAAGTACCAAAACATAAGATATATTATACTATAAAACATATTACCCCACATTTTGAACCATTATTAAGTGTTTTTAGATATCACATTTATTAAAAACACTTATCGACCAAGGAATTGGTAATTCTCTTAAAGTAATAAATGGTTTTGTTGAAGGAACATAACAATACTTACTCCCATTTTTGTCAAATAGACTGTATGTAATGTTTCTGTGTATTTAATTAATACTTTTTGATATCTTTAATTTATAATAGGCGGGAAGAATTACACAAATAAAACATATACAAACATACAATGCCGTAACTGTAAGTCAAAATTGCATTGGCAAAACAAGAAATTGTGAAATGCAAATTTTTCAAGCATTCCGATTGGTTAAAATATTCTAGTTGTGCATATCAAACCAACCGTATCACATAGTAGGACATGTCGCATAAATTGTACCAATTAAAATCTAGTAATGGTGACACTGGCGTAACAATTTCGTTTAGTACTTGAGAAAAGTATAAAAAAATTAGAAATGTAATTATTGTCTTGCTGATTTATAAAAATTAAACGAAAATGAAATACCATTTTTGATTAAAGCTTTTATGTTATAGAAAATTAAAAATTATATTAAATTATGTTAGCAGTCCACTCTATAACCGCGAAATTTAAATTTCGTATAGTTACGTCACTAAAATCAATACTAATAGAAAATGATCTCAAATGTCTGTTTTTATTAACCTATCGTATTAATATCACTTGTTCCTTAAAGAAAACTAAATCTTCTATAGCCCATCGTTATTTTGGCGTAAAGCCAAGGTTGCATGTCAGTCAGATTGTTTTTGAGAAGTGAATTTTTTTCTGTGTCTAAAGAAAATTTTAAACATAGTTTGCCATTCGTAAATCGAAATATTAGTAAAGTTTTAAGAAATATGAAATTTGTAAAACTCTCACAAACTAATGATTTAATGCCTACATTAGGTCTGGGTACATGGCAGGTTAGTGTTCTTTGGTGCACTATCTTCAACATTATTAATGTCTAATTTTTATTTCTGAGTTACTTTTCGTTTTCAAGGCTTCTCCAGAAGTGATAGAACAGACTGTTTACAAAGCATTAGACTTAGGATATCGTCATATTGACACCGCATTCAATTATAACAATGAAGAGGCTATTGGGAATGCGATAAAAAAATGGATAGATAATGGAAAAGGAACGAGGAAGGATTTATTTATAACTACAAAGGTATATAATATATAATGACTAGCTCTGTAGTTAATTGATTAATTTATAAATGGTATACTCAGGTAAATAGGAATAATTAAACTTTTCAAGGGATTTTTTTAAATTTTTACAAATTTCAATTATTATAAAGATTATATAAGACCTCCGAGAAACCAGATTACGGAATTTATTGGTTATTGTGTAAAATTACTATAAAATCTGTAGATAACAGTTATGTCCCCGTGAACAGAATATTCATATATCTATCACTTCTATCTATTATATTCTGTTTCTCAATTTTTTCTTATATGTGTGAATGAAAGTAGATTCGTATTTCTATATTCAAGAAAAACATTACACCACCATATATTCAACTTCAGTTACGAGTATATTAAATAATGTAGTGTATATTTATAGTTCTGTATTTTATATAAAGCCTTAACCTTTTTTATAGCTGCCCCACGTGGGTAACAGAGCAGAAGATGTAAAAAAGTTCTTAAATTTGCAATTACAAAGGCTACAAATGGATTACGTAGACTTATACTTAATTCACGTGCCATTCGGCTTCCACTGCAACCCGGATACCTTGACGCCGTTGGTGAAGAGCAGCGGGGAGTATGACCTCGACCTTGACACTAATCACATCACCACGTGGAAGGTACTTCAAGTTTTTGATGAAAATTTACGCTCAAAGCTTATGATATTTTAAAAGCAAATATGCAGTCAATGCAAAAATTTAAGCATTATTTTTACTCGCGTTATGCTTAATTGTATTAATAATAAAATGACCTAAGTAGTAGTTCATAATCTGAATCGAACTCACATTATGTAAAAAAGAACAAAATCGCAAAATATGTTACTTCAATTATTTTTTTTGGATCCTAGGCCAAATGATTATGAAATTAATTTATACATATGTGTGGGTATGTATATAATATTCTATGTGGGTGATTTTTTTAACTTAGGTCATGGAGTCTTGCCAGAAGGAAGGCCGTATTCGTAACCTGGGACTATCAAACTTCAACGAAGACCAGATAGCGAGGATCATGTCCGCTTCGACGCTCAAACCTCAAGTATTACAGGTGGAGCTACACGCTTACTTCCAGCAGCTGGAACTGAGGAAGTTCTGCGCCGAAAATGAGATAGTGGTCACGGCTTACGCCCCACTGGGCTCCCCGGGGGCGAAGGACCATTTTGTTAACAAGTACAATTATAGGTTAGTTATAATTGCAACAACTTCTAATAGTAGCACTAAAAACTAAGCTGCAATACAAAACAGATATCCTTATATGAAATTTATATTATTTTTGCAGTCCTGACGCATTTCCCGATTTACTCGGACATCCCGAAGTTACGGACATAGCAAAAAGTCACGGAAAAACGACCGCACAAGTATTATTGCGTTTCCTGGTCCAACAGAAGGTAGTTGTGATTCCAAAGAGCACCAGCGAGACGAGGCTCAAGGTATCTTTATTATTTAAATAGATATTCTTATAACATTATTTTAATACCAATATGGTTAGTGTTTCTCTTGCTAAACTAACACTAAGTATACTTTTCTAATCAGTAACAAATAACAACAAACCCATTATTGAAGGCATGTTTTATATTCTCAGGAAAACTCAGAGTTGTACGACTTTGAGTTGACGCCGTCTGAAATGAATCGTCTGAAGAAATTGGATACGGGAGAGAAAGGACGTATTTTTAATTTCTTGTTCTGGAAAGGCGTTGAAAGACATCCTGAATATCCTTTCAAATTGGACAAAGCCGTGGATATTGAGAAAAATTGATTTAAATATCGCTTATATTAAGTAGCAGTGAGGAGTTTATATAAGTTTCTAAAACACTGCCTCGACAAATACTGCTAAAAGTCATACGTTAATGACACTCAGCTATTTCTGATTAATTTTTGAACTGTTCTAGTCAAACCCCACCTGCATAAAACATCGTTATTATTTTTATATTTCCTAGTAAGACTAGGTCTTAAGACTATTTAGGTAACCTGGTATAATTATTAGTTGTGATATAAAATATGTTAGTGTTAGTTTGAAGCGACACGTATGACGTTCATCGCTATAATGACGCTTGTTATGTATTGTTTCAACCATTACTTCCACATAGGATAAAATCCTGTATAATCATGTCAATAATAAGTAACTCATTACTCATTCCTACTCATATGGATTCAAAATCTGAAAGTATTATTAAAAATTATAATTATGAGTTTTGGTTTTATTTAAACAAAAAATTATGAGAGTCGGTAGAGCATCTTTCTCTGTAGGCGATGCTGCAGTTCGCCTCGCCTTATCATGGTATGTATGACCTTAAGTATAGCTCTTTCAGGATATTTCTGTCTCAGGAAGTCCTGTATCACAGTCTGTTCTGATACTTGGGAGCCAACAGCAAAACGTCGTTTCAATTGCTTTTCAATCCGAGACAATGTCTCTTGATCTTCTTCCGTTGTAAATCCTTCGGCGCCTGTAAAAAGTTAATCCAATATTAATATAACTTTATATACGACTATATATACATACGTGAAGCGATTACTTAGTAAACATTTTAAGAGAGTCTTTAATACCGTGAAAGATTATGTGTAGAAAAATCGCACAGAGAAATTTTATTTATATAAAATACTTTTAGAAATGTAATATATTTCTGAGTTATTTATGAGTTTAGAATCAGGAGACGGAGATATGATACTTAAAAAAATCATTTAATAAAATCCAAAATCTGGTTATTTACTGTCTTTAAGGCAGGACAGAGTTCGTCAAACCAGCTACACATATTGAATTCAGACTCTGACGTAAATAAGTCGCGGGCAAATCTATGTACATATGCATTATATCAATCCATGAATATTGTTCTACTTAAGTATTGATAATAAATATTAATCCAAATGCTTTAAATTTAACTATCGAACTTCAAATAATCATTGAATATTCCTAATTAACCTTAACTGTTTAAAATTGGACATGTAAGGATAAATAAATGATATATTTTCTGATTATTATAATATTACTAGCTTTCAGCCCGCAGCTTCGCCCGCGTGGAGTTCGGTTATATCGCGTTTCCAAGAGAACCTTTCAAAAGTCTGGGATAAAAACTATCCTATGTCCTTTCTCCAGGTCAACTCTATGTCGGTACCAAATTTCATTAAAATCAGTTCAGTGGTTTAGGCGTGAAAGCGTAACAGACAGACAGAGTTACTTTCGCATTTATAATGTTAGTAGGGATGATAATCACCGGCGAGACTGCCGGTCATAGCGGCATCTAGCGTCGATACTTGGAACAACCTCAGCGCCTCCGTCACGTGGGCTTCTGTGGCGAACGGCTGCAACTGCATCTTGGCTAGAGATTCTGATATTCTGATTATGGCTTCCAGTTGTCTGGAATAAACAAAATTCTGGTTATATTTAAGTTATTATTAAGATAATCATGCTTCAAATTAATATAACCCTAAATTGACGAATAATGTAGAAAAAGCGAATGCAATAAATGATGTTTAATATTATAATTTGACTTAAGATTAGTGTCCGACCGAAGCTTCGGCTTCGGCTTCGCCGAAGATCCGAGCAACCGTCGGGATTGAACGAACTGTTACGAAAGACGAAGAAAGAAAGTAAAATATTAGGGTGTCCCATAAGTTTTTTCCGCGCTATGTTATGAATGAGTCTGACTGGCTATGCTTATATAAACATGCAGGCTTATCTCTTAATCGTTTATGGCATCGGTTTCAGTCGTCCCAGAGCTCTTTCAAAGTACGTTTCGTTGGTGACAAAGCCTCTTTAAAAAAAAAATCTGCCCCATTCAATATGGAGAACCAAAAGAAGCATTTACGGGATGTTATGCTTCATTGCTTTAAAAAAGGCAATAGTGCAAAGAACACTGCAGATGAGATTTGCACCGTTTACGGGAGTGGTACTACGACCATTATATGATACTTCCGTTAGGACCGTCCGCAATTGGTTTAAGAAATTTAGAGCCGGCAAATTTGATTTGCAAGATGAAGACCGCAGCGGCCGCCCAGTAACGACGGATGCGGACCTTATCAAGACTGTGCTCTCTGAATATCCGCGAGATAGAGGATAAAACTAACATTCCCAAGACAACGGTACATAAGCATTTGATCAAGATGGGATATGCAAATCGGTATTAAGTTTGGGTTCCACACCTATTGACGGAGACCGGCCTTATAAACCGCGTCTCTACGTGCGATTTGCTTCTTCGTCGTGTCGTTGTGATGGTCGTGAGACAAAAATTATTACAGTTCGATTGGGACGTTCTACCTCATCCTCCGTACTCCCCAGACCTTGCTCCTTCCGATTATTACTTGTTCCTCTCTTTAAAAAAATGTCTCCGTGGTAAGTCTTTCAAATCCATAAGCGAAATAAAAACGCACACAGACGAATATTTTGCAAGTAATCCTCAACAATTTTGGAAAGAGGGCATAATGAGGCTTCCTGAGAGATGAAAGAAGGTTAAAGAACAGAACGGTTCATATATAATACAATAAATCAACCTCAAACAACAAATATCGTGTATTCATTTCGCATCAAAAAAAGGGAAGAAACTTATGGGACAACCTATATAGAATATTCAGTCATTACTTGATTATTTATAACTATTGTTATTGTTCCATTTATTTTGAATTTTCTAATATTTTCTAAACTGTGCATTTAATTGACCAACATTTAATCATTTATTAAGAAATTGATGTTTGTTCATTTTATTTACTAGTCTAGTTTCGGCTTAGTCGAGTAAACAAAGACTTGATTGGTCTGATTGTGATTTATGAATTACTTATAATAAATAAATGATTATTTTTTTAAGAATAAATCACAAACTTTTTTATCATCTTTGAGTCCACTTCCATATGAGACAGTCAAAATAAACCTTCAATATTGAAGTTTCGAAATAATTCATAACATTAATTGTAGCTTGTAGACAATATTGAACAAAATTACTAAGAGCTCATAAACCTTCGGCTTCGGCTTCTGCCGAAAATAGACCTTCGGTCGGGCACTACTTAAGATTTATTAATATACTAGTTTTTGCCCGCGACTTCGTCCGCGTTAATTTTATCATTAGTAATATATGTATAGCTGACCGGGCGAACTCTATTCCGTCCTAGAGGCCATAAAAAATCAGGTTTTTCCTGTTTCAATCGAACAGAATGATTGACATATTAGTTAGTTGTCAAATCTAATGTCAAAGAAAACATTTGTATGGGAAATAGAAAAGGACTGTTTTTAGGGTTTTCCCGGAAATGAATAAATTTTTCTCACCTTTTATACCTTCCCTGAACCTCCACGAACATTTCAAGACTAAGATAAGATAAATCCGTTCAGCTGTTCTCGAGTTTTAGCGAGACTAAGGAACAGCAATCCATTTTTATATATATAGAAGATAGAAGATGATAAATCGTTACTATCTAAGCCCATAGTAATATCATGCGATACAATTCTTATTTTTTTTAAAATACGTGTAGAATTTCCAAGTAATTGTTTGTAATTACTTGTTATTATGTCGTTTGTCAATTAAATATTGAAGACTATTTAGAGCAATAGAATTGTAGGGAGTATGAAGTTATAGCATAACAAAATAATGTATTAAATACCTGACTGTGATGGGTATAGCGAGTCGTTTGTCAGCCTGTCTCTCTTGCGAGGCTGCTCCGGTCCTCATCAGAACATATCTGGCGGCGAGACGCTGAGCGGCGGCCGGGGAAAGCCGCGGGCCGCAGCGAGTGCGACAATATGAAGAGTAACGACGGACCAACGACAGAGGCAGCTCACCAGCGACCTCTCGTACTGACGACCCGCCCATGTGTACTGACATTATGTGCTTGGCGAGGGTCTGGAGGAAAATATATCACATACACTGTACTATTTATGCCATTTATATACAAAATACACCCTAATAATACTGTAAATGCGAATCTGTATGGATGTATGAATGTTTCTTGCTCTCTTTTGCAATAACAACTAAATTGTTTCAAATAAAACGTTACAGGCATGAGGCTCAAACATCAGAATAAGACATAAGATATAATTGGTTTCGAAATTTTATGTATACAATCATTTATCTCGTGGGATCACAGCGAAACATACCTATTTTGTATTAAATCCCATAAAATAGACTATAGCCGCCGCTGACGGTGAGTTACTGTATTTATTGATTAAAACATTTAATACATTTCTTTATAAGAATTCAGAAGACGCGAGCATAAACTACTGTTATGTAAGATATATTTTCAGTACCTATTTATATTCTACATTATTATAAAAGATAAAATGTACCGTTTTCTTTTTATTGAATTCAAATTAAAAATTTTTACTAATGAATCAAATTAAATTGTTCTTAAAAAGATGTCATATATTAGTTTTACTTATATAAAATAACAGATAATATAGTATTACTACTCTATTTTTTCTGTTTTATTAAGCAAAAGTATTTTTACTGAATTATTAACTAATAACAGTTTTCATTGACTCACAATATCCTTGTTCTGATCGTGTTCATCCTTAACGATGAATATCATGTCGAATCTCGAGAGTATGGTAGGCATGAAGTCTATGTTGTCCTCGGCCTTAGTGTCGTCCCAGCGACCGAACACGGAGTTAGCAGCGGCCAGAACCGAGCAGCGGGAGTTAAGAGTAGTCGTTATACCAGCCTGTTATATTGTGACATTAACATAACTTTGTTAGGTTTTATATGAAATTAATATCGTAATGCACGGAGTTACATTTCAATCTATAGTAAGTTTATCTATAATGGTTAGAAACTTAGAACTATCAATAAAATCATTTTTATCTTTTAACAATAGTTAAATTTTCGAATCTCAAGTGAAATTATACAGCAGAGCGTGAAGGAGTCTTTAATGGCTGCGTTTCGTCTGATGAGTAAGAGAACCAGTTGTCCTTTCATTTTTCCCTCCTTTTCCCAATTTTTCCTCTCTCTATTCCCCAATCAAGGGTGGCTCCGCATCCGCAAAACTATGTTGCGTGTTAAAGTCCATGGCTAATAGTACTACCTCCGTTATCAGATAGGCCGTCCTCTCGATTGCTCCCTTTATCACAAGTAAATAATAACCTTAGCGATGGAGATGGTCTGTTGTTCCATGGCCTCGTGTATGGCCACTCGGTCGTCCTCTCTCATCTTGTCGAACTCGTCGATACAAACAACTCCGCCGTCAGCTAACACCATCGCCCCGCCCTCCATCACGAAATTACGCTGCAAATATATATTTGTATGTTAAAAACTTATCGAGATTTTTTTTATTACACATCGAATTTTGGTTACTATATAGATATCATTTATATGAAATGCAGACCTGTTGAGGAAAACTTGAAATTACTTTTTAAATCTTGTCTAACAGTAAAATATGTATAACAAGAAAAGTACAATTGTTATTTAGAAAGGAATATTTAAGTTTGTTGTATATTTTTTCCATTTTTGTTCGCTTTGTATCTATCCTGAGCCAAGTTGTAAGCGATTCATCACATATATTGATATATTGTAACTCTAACAATTCTAAGTAATTAAGAACACAAAATTAAGTAAAATAATAACAAATATGCATCCGTTCCGCTATATGATATTTTTCAACCAATCTAGATAGCACTTGATAAAATTTCGTCCTGATTCAAGATCAATATTAATCCGAAAAATGCTAAATACACTATGCCTAGTAACAGTCGTAGAATTTATTTGTGATGTTATATACTAACGCTGCCCGGGTCTCTTATAACAGAGGCAGTAAGGCCGGCCGCGCTGGAACCCTTCCCTGACGTGTACACTCCCACGGGAGCCACCTTCTCCACGAACTTGAGCAACTGTGACTTAGCGGTACCCGGGTCACCTAGTAACAAGACGTTGATGTCGCCTCGACGAGTTAAACCGTCGGGGAGGCGTTTACGTGAACCTAGAACATATTAATATAAATTACAGTATTGATGTTTAGAGAAAATTAAAAATCCAATGTCAATAAATGTGCTTATTTAATCCGTTTCTTGAAAAGTAATATGTATTACATATATATAATCATTGGAACTATCCTACAAGCTAATATAACATAATAAGTAAAATAAATATAATTTTTGTGTTAATTTACCTCCAAACAGCAAGCATGCGATGGCCTTCTTCATGTCCTCGGCGCCGAAGACGCTGGGCGCGATGGACTTAGCGAGACGGTCGTATATATCGGGCGAGGCGGCGAGTCTCCGGAACTGCTCCTCCTCGTCCGCGGTGAAGGGCTGCAGGCCTCCCGCCGCGCCCTCCGCAGAGGAAAGACCCACGGCTCGTAGGTACGACGACCGAACACCCACAGACCCCTTCTCACGTCCCTCCCTCTACACAATCATAGTTATTTTATTATCATACAATATACATCATTACTTCTGAGTTTTCTGAATGTCCTCAGATTCCTGTATGACATTTAGTAAATAATTTTATATACATATTTTTTGTAATATTTTTGTAATCTCAAAAGATGAGTATTATTATTAAGCAGCTAGACAGTAATTTTGAGCAGTGCTGTGTACGTCTGTAATTGGTACATACATTAGATAAGTATCTGTTTTAAATGTTTAGTTTTAAGTGTTTAATCTATGTTCTGTTGATTTGCCATTCAAATAAATAAATAAATGAAAGAAGTGATCAGTTCAAATCTAACTTTCTTTGTCTCATATGAGAAAAGAACAATTGTTTGTAATAAAGCATCAGTTTTATTTATTTTTGTTCACTATAAACAATTATATACATACAAGTATTTTTGTCTTTACACTAGTCTGTTTGCATTAATATCATAGCCAATTTTTTCGACTTTCAATTTGTACATATGATAATAGTACCAAAATACATTTAAAACTTTTGCATCAGTTCATTTCTTATTCATTTGTTGTAGGATACTTTTATTTACAAATATTCATTCTTATTATTTATGAAATATGAATTCACGTTCAGAGCTAGTAAACATGTAAAAAGTCTAATCAGTACATATTTCAAGTAAATATAACTACAAAATTAATTTGAAAAACCACTACAGACAGTTACTTCCTCTTATAGTATATAGTTGTAATATAGACTCACCCCGGCTTTAGCAATCTTCTTAATAGAGTATATCCCGAGTACTGTGACACGAGCTCCCGGTGCCACCCTCTCACACAGCATACGCTCACAATATACCGACAAATGACGAGGCATCTCTCCTTGTGGTATGCTCTCCGGGGCTTCTTGCAATTTTAATACCTGGATAGTATATACATTTTAATATTTCAATTTAATTCCTATTGTAAGACATCATACTATTATAACCCGTGTCTACCTGATAATCAATACACTTGCATTTGTCCGGTATAATGAAATATGGATCCAAAGGACATTTTGGTCTTCCAGCTTGTTCACTGAAAAAATAATATATTTATGAGTCATATAGTATATTCATAACTTATAAATATTGAGTAATTTAGTGCTGTCTCACGTATTGCATTTTCTCGGCATAACATAGCCTTCAAGACCAGGTTTCACTGGGAGATTCGGTATCACATTCCTACAAGATCTGCATTGGATAGAAATTTTTGTAGCTTTAGCCTTGATTCCAGAAGCCGATATCACTATTCCTGGAATTTTTATTAGCCTCGAAACTGTTTCAGACTGGAAGAAATAAATGAATAATAATTAACATAATAGAAATAATATAGTACTTAACACTTACACATATATTTGTTATTGAAGAATATGATCTATACTAACTAAAGTGTGGATATTATTGATAATAAATCAATGAGATTATTAATTTAAAGAATCTGATTGTAACATTATTATTAATATATATTTTATATTTGGTCCGCATTAAAGATGTTTTACTGATTCTCTTAATATAATCTTTACTATTATATTTTTACAATGCTATTACAGATAAGTTTCATACTTTTAATTCTCTTAGGTTGGATGCATGGGCATCGGAAGACAGCAATACTTGAATATCTTCAACTTTCTCCTCCCCTTCTGGTCTTGGTGCAGTCAACTCATCGGCTAACTGGAATTTCATTAAAAATTTAATAATTTTAAAACATATTTTCTATTATTTTTAGTAGATATTACATTAAGAAGACATGATAATATATAAATATCTATTGTCTTATAAACTTAAAACATAAAAGTTTTTGTCAATACTATAGTTGGGAACAAAATGCATTACTGTTTAATGAGATCTGAGATTTTCACAAGTCTTTTTCATTGAAATGAAACTAATATTTTTCAGATATACTATAACCGTGATCACGGTTGCTGAAAAGCAATTGACACATCAAGAGTAAGTCGTTTTTATCAAAAATAAAGTTGCATAGTATATCTGCAAAATATTACTTTCATTTCAATACAGTACTGTTTTCCATAATCTTGGGACTTTATTTCATATTGAATAAGTCATTTGCTAATATAATACTAGATAGATGACTCTCAACCATAGGAAAGTAATTGATACTTATAAATGTACTTGTTAAGGGAGTGTATACTACTATCAATTAAATTTGTTTACTTCTTTTGCAGCTTCTTCCAAAATTGGAAGATGTTCAGTTGGTTTCTTATACAGTTTCTCAGCAAGGACTTCATCAAAGCTAGATAAGTCCTCGATATTTATTTCTACCCAATACTGACGTAAATTGTAATTTCGCTTGAGCGCATCTCTGGAAAGAAAGAGCAACTATTAAAGTATTTCTTATAAAATTAAAAAAAAAGACGAGTAATAAACGATTGTCACTTTATAAATGAGATAGTCACCTGTATTTAAAATTAAAATTTCCGGTGTGAAACTGGCGAATGAACTCTTTAAATTTCTTTTTGACTGCTTGAAGGTTAACTTGATCTTGGCTTTCATTTTCTTCTACACCAAAGTTATCAGAGAAAAACACTCCAGGATCATCAAATCCTTCCATATTGAAGAGATATTATGATATCACTGCAATATATAAAACACTCTATTTGATTACTTTAAAAGCTTTTTTAAAAGTTAGTTCAAGGCGCTTATAAACTACAAAGTTATTATTCGTTAAATACTTTGGCGCGAAAATTGACAGTTGACAATTATTTAACCGAAAGACGCTACGTAATTTTTACAGAGCTCTGGATACCAGTCCTATAAAATAAATATAACAGTTCAAGATATTGTCTTTACAAAAAACAAAAGCTTTAATATTATATAAACCTACTTTCAACATATTTACGTGAGGAAACATGAAAATAATTAATGATAAGATTAATGTTATTGAATTTTAAATCGTTTCTTATGTTTACACTTTTAGGTTGTATCATATTAGCAAGATCGAAGAAATACAATAATACATATTTTATAAAGAATTTAACTGGTGCCGACAGCGAAAAACGAGGTTATAATATTTTATAAAAAAAAATTCTTCTAAAATCAAAAACACGTTGCTAAGCAACTTAGTAAATTAAATAAAATAGGTAATTCTTCAATAATTCAATCTAGTTAGATTCCGATACCTAAGGGATCTAACTAAAACATTAAATATTTTCTTATATGTTAATAAATATAATAATTATTTAGTTCAAGTTGTAAAAAAATACTTTTAATTAATTTTGTAATAAGTCATGATCTACATATAGGAGCGATCACCTAAATTAAAATGGGAGATGTGAGTAATTTACAAATATTTTTACATTTTATTTATAAGAAATAAAAAAATTTTATCACTTAATTTATTATTATTGTTATAGAAAGAAGATGTTGATACTCGATTAGAGTTTATGAGTGAATATATACTTAAAAGTTTAAAACTGAAAATAGAAAAATGGACCAAATTCATCACAGGCGACGAGAGGGTATAATTATATCAACACTGACATTAAATAAAATTAAATAAATTTAGTTTTATTTTAATACCTTTCTTTTTAAAGCACTTGTTATACAAATTCTACGATATGCCAAAATTCGAAGTAATAGTGTTTCGTTTGAACACTTCCGGATTATTGACGTGCTCCACAAGCTTCCCGCCAATTAGTAGAGGGAAAATGGTTTATTTTCTTAGAAATTCAGATCAGAAAATAACTCAGGGCAACTTTCGTACGGTAATATTATACGAACAACTGTTTTATTAGTTCACTTCAAGGACTATTATTATTATTTTATGTTTATTTTAATAATAATCCCACTCTTTTCAGACTCTTACAATCGGCGAGATGTCTGGTAATGTTCTAATGGATCTGAGTGTCATGGCGGATGAGGTAATCGGTCCCTTGCTTTGCAATCCTGAGAACCAGACGGGCTGGCCGAAAATTGTCAAAAATGACATGAAGAGACACGTTAATGAACTCAGGAATTTGATGCATCAAGTACGTTGGAAATTATTATAGATAATATTTAGTAATTATTGCTATGACAAAAAAAAAAACTATCTTTTGAAATACCAATGAAACTTTCGTTCATAAAAGAATTAATACGTAAAAACAGTACAAATCTCATCATTCAATATATTAGGTGTATTCTTATATCGTTATCGTCTAGCCCTAATAACTATTTGTATTACGAAAGCTTTAAGTTAGTCTTAAAAGAAAACCAATATTGAAATTTTTCTTGATTGTTTCCGTCACAGTAAAATGATATTTTTCTTAACTATACCTAATAACGTATCTTCTTAGCTTAAAGGCGATATGTCGAGCCAAATAATGCTTCCGATGCCAGAAGGTGTGGAAAATATTTATCACGCTGAAGCAAAATTAAAAGAAAGGTGATTACCAAATCTACCGTTGTTTATTGATTGTTGGCATGTATTTACTTAATATTTTTGAATCATTTATTATGTCGTAAACCTATTCATTTTTCTATTACATACAAAAATAGTGATTCGGAAGACGTTGATTTACATCTGAAAACGAATATAGAAGGTGCTATTATAAAATGGGCGCAACAAATTCATGACCTTTTACAAGAGGATTCCTACATAGGTATGAAAAATGAATTTTTTTTTGCAAGTTCAGTATAAAGCATAATTTAAATAACTTCACGCAGCATTCAAAAGAACAAAGTTCCCTCTCCCAAATGCTGATATTGAGTTTTACGCGCATCGTCTGCGAAATCTGGAAGGAATATACTCTCAGTTACGAGACCCAAGGGTTAAAAGAATGGCGCATTACTTGGAATCAACTAAAAGCGTGTATTTGCAATGTTTTAAGACAATGCTGACTAATGTTGTTGCTGGTAAGTTGAAGCTCTTAATGACCAAAAAACATAGCGACTAGTTAACGTTATGTGATGTCATAGTTAAGAAAAAATGTTAATTAGGCCTATGATGGCCAAAAATGAATTATTCCGAGTCTAGTTTTTCTTGTTTTTATTTAATTACTTTAGTTGTAAATTTTCTCGTAATATTTTCATTTGGAATGGAGTAAACATCTTAGGTTCTCTCTTGATTTTAGCAATTATCGAGTGCCGTGATATTTACGTCTACCAAAAGCCACTGTTGATACATTTTGAGACATTTGAGGGGACTGATTTCTCTGATGCGAAGCACCTTATAAGGCCAATGTTTCACTGCATAGGCTTGCTCTGGGGAAACTCACGATACTTTTGCAGCGTCGAAAAACTGATACGTGAGAGTTACACTTTGTTACAGCCTTATTTGGAACTTCGATGAAACAATTTATTAAATTATAGTCATTAATTTATTCACTTAAAAGTAATGTTTTGAGTATTTTTTCGTGAAAATAATTTTGAATCATTTGCTCAAAATCCCCAAAATAAATGCTAATAAAAACGAATCTTACAAAAAAGGAAACTTAAAAAAAAATTGTTCAGCCTTTAATTGTTATAAGCACTGCTTTTTTTGGGCTCATTTTATCATTAAAATCACATTTACAGCACTGCTTCGTGAAGTTTGCAACCTGGTGATCATGCAGTGCACCAACTCTATAGACCCGCCTTCCATCTTCCAAGGAGAAGCGGACGAACAGTTGTTGAAACTGAGAAAGGCCATCGGTATCCTAAACCACTTCATGTAAGTCACTTGTATTGTTGGTGTTTGGTATTTTAAAAATATGAAATACTTGATATATTACTATACAAAAAAATATCAAAATTACTTACTATTCCTTTTACAAATATTTTTACTTTGGAAGTGAGTGCTTAGCGCTCGTTAGGTAGGGGGGGGACCCTTAAACCTAAACCTGGGTCGCAAGTCCCAGGCACTGTGGAAGCTCCTCTCCCTGCAACGATGGACCCCACACCCACACGGTGAATCCATTGTATGCTAAGAGGTTTTGTCTCTGTATTTCAGTGAAACGTATGAAATGAACCGCGACAAGGTCCACACTTTCTTCCCGGCGGGAGCTCTGCCTGTTAGCTGGTCATTTGACTTCGACCGAGTGTTCAGTAGATTCAACACGTACATGAAGAGGCTGCACATGATCGAGAACATTCTAGAAGCCACTGTTGAGATCTTTAAACTGGAGAAGGTGGAGTTCTCTGGACTACGAGGCAAAATATTGAGCACCGAGTGTATGAAGGTTATAAATTTTAACAATTTGTTTAAATTAAACTAATATTTTCGGATTTTACTTCGCGTTTTATTTTTGATTAAAGACTACATGCTCCCGACGTTTCGGCTACTTTTCAGCAACCGTGATCACGGGCAGACGAGATGTGAGTGTCTGTCAGTTGGTCTGGTCATTTTATCTCCTACCGCCATCGATTTCTTAATTGTCTTGCGTACCGCTCTGGATGCCGGCAAAATGCGCTCACGGTGTCTCGAGGTCCTGCGGTGTGGTCACGGACATGGGATTTTATATTTTTAAGAAGAGGATCCCAGGTGTTTGATAGGTTCCAGCCATCTTCTCTATTGAAATTGGGGTGTTTTTTAATTTCAATAGCCTCGCGGATTAACCTTGGTATATATCTGTCTTCACGAGCGAGGATCTGTGGTTTATCAAATCTAATGTAATGGCCTGGTTTGTCCAATGCATGTTCGCACACTGCTGACTTCGACGCGCGCCTATTCCTGACGTCTGAAATGTGTTCCTTAACCCTTGTACCGATGCTTCTCTTTGTCTGTCCGATGTATGACAAGCCACAGTCACAATCAAGTTTATATACACCCGCTTGTTGTAAAGGAATGTTACTCTTGATTGGTCTCAAGAATTGGCTCACTTTCTTATGTGGTTTATAAATAGTCTTGATTGAAACCTTCTTCAAGATGTTGCCTATTCTGTCAGTAACTCCCTTTACATATGGTAGAATTGCAGGTTGTCGCTCAACTGTAGGTGGCTTCATCTGGTTCTTGCGATGCTGGCGAGGCACGGGCAGGCTGTTGTTGGTCAGAGCACGTCTTACATGCTGCAGCTCGGCCTCTAGGTGGTCAGCATCACAAAGGTGTTGTGCTCTCTGTAACAAAGATTACCAACGGTAGCTAACTGTACAGGGTGGTGGTGTGATTTACCATTGAGATACCTATCCGTATGTGTGGGTTTCCTATAAACAGTATGTCCCAAAGTATTCTCAGGATTCCTGATGACTAGTATATCAAGGAAGCTAAAGAATTATTTGCCTTTAATGCTATAGTAAACTGGATCTTATTATTGATAGAATTAAGATGGTTCAAGAAAGCAGATGTTTTGTTTTTATTTAATATTGTGAAAGTGTCACCTACATAGCGTTTATAAATTATGGGTCTTATTGTAGGAGAGCTAAATGACCAGACCAACTGACAGACACTCACATCTTGTCTGCCCGTGATCACGGTTGCTGAAAAGTTTCCGAAACGTCGGGAGTAGGTAGTTTCTAATCAAAAATAAAACGCGAAGTAAAATCCGAAAATATTAGTTTCATTTAAATGTGTACTCGCGAAAATCTTAGATCTCAATTTGTTTAAATTTGTTCTTAGATGTCCATTTATTATATTTCTATTTGGGAATAATTACAAAAAGTTGCATATAGGTAACAGACTGAGAAGGGAAAGAAGATTGAAGTTTTAATTTTTTTCTAGGTTCTAGACGAATATACCCATATCTACCTAAACCTCGGCAACATAACCTACGACCCCGCGGATCCCGAAGACACGAAATTCCACGCAGATTATGACAAACATATGAAAGTAATAGAACACATGGATAGGAGACTCGCCTCCTTATTCGCTCAAGGGCTCGACGAATGTCACGATTTGGAACATTTCTTTAAGGTATTTGAGATATTATTTGAATACATGAACAAAAAACAGAAAGAGTAATGTTTTTTCTTTAAACAGTTCTTCCAAATCCTGGGAGACTTGTACCGCCGACCCATCATACAGAATGAGTTGAAACCGAAAGTGATGAAAATTCTCGACTTCATGCACTCAAACCTTGACGCTGTTAAGGAAATATTTGACGAAGAAATGGCGGTAAATAACCACGAAATATAACTTAAGTTATGAATTTGTCTCAAGTTATTCATTAAAATTGTTTATTTTACAGAAACTTAATCCAAAAGCCGCTGACAGGCCGATGGTGGATCCGTACTTGCCGCCGGTCGCGGGAGTCATCTGGTGGATTCACAAGCTGAGGAGACGGATCCAAAGTCCTATGGAAGATTTTATTTTATTTGAGGATCCGTAAGTTTACATAAGATTATCCTACTTCCTACTAATATTATAATTGCGAAAGTTTGTGAGTGTGTGTTTGTTTGTTACTTCTTCACGCTCAAACGGCTGAACCGATTTTGATAAAATTTTGTATACAGGAAGCTGACGTCCAGGAAAAACACATAGGCTACTTTACATCCCGGATATCCGCGGGTAACACCGCGGGGCGCAGCTAGTGTTAAATAAACTTGATTAGTTGTTAATACTTGTTATAAATCTTCTACTCAGGATAATAGAATGTGAGAACGCGATCTACTTGAAGCAGAAGCATCACGAGATGCTCGGATATCTGAATCAGGTAGAGGACAGGCAGTTCAAGCAATGGTGTACCACTGTACCTAATATATGCAAGATGCATCTCGCCAAAAACCTCATATACAGAGACCCGCCGTTTGTAAGAAATAACTTTAGCCCTGAGGTATGGTAATTTTTTTGTGATAATAATAATATAGGAATTATTTATTGATTATAATATAATAAACGTAAAAATGCTTTATATGTTCGAAAGCTGGTGATGTTATTACGAGAGATACGTTACATGAAGTATTTGGACAAACAAGGAATACCTCCAGATGGGTTGGAATTGTATGCGAGGAATGAAAAACTACAAGTACGTGGTAAATTTAATACAATCACATAGTATTTTAATTCAGATATCTTTAATTAAATTTATATATTATAGTACGACATGAATCGTTTGAACCGTGCCATTGCCTGGTATAACGCAATACGTGAAGGAAGTCATGAGACTGAAGTGGCTTTGATTGAGAAGGAAATATCAGCCATCGACAACCTTCTAGGGAGAGGAGTGGAAGAACTTACTTGGAATGATGACTGTATGTATAATAAATACAGAGATATAGATGCTATGAGATTTATTATAATGCGTATGTCCTATAAATTTCAGTCACGGAATGGATGGCAGAAGTATACGCAGCCATCAACACGTTACAAGAACGAGTGTTGACGGCTCAGAACAACGTGAAGCGAGGTCTCAGCAATATAGCAGCGTGGGGAGACGTGCCTCTACATAACAGAAAAGATAATCCAGAGAAACTTGAATTACTCGCTGTGAAAGAACGACATCCACGAATGATTGCAAGGTAAGGAAAAGCGGCTAATAGAAATGAGTCATAAAAATGATTAAAATAATATGATTCGGTTACAGGAGAAAGAGGATTCTGGAAAGTCATGCGGAATTTGAACAAACACTAAAAGAAAATTATAAGTTATTCTTCAATATAAAAAGTGATGAGGAGGTAAGTTTAATTTTTGTTTATATATGATATGTTATTTAACATTGTATTTAAAAATAAATCTTCTTTCAGTCGGATATAGAAGAAGAAGTGGAAGAGGAAGAAATCGATGAACTCACAATGGATGAGGATGAGCGTCTGGCGCGACAACAGAGATTACAGCAGAAGATGGAGGAACGAGAAGCAAAGATGATAGCGAAAATGGAGAGGGAACAAGAAAAGGCAGAAAAAGAACAATTAAAGTTTGAGAGGAGAGAGGCGAGGAGATTAAAGAAGGAAGCGAAAGAGGCTGAGAGACTGGAGCGACAGGAGAGGAGAGAAGCGGGTCAGATATACTGGTTTTAATATGGGAATTTAAAAAGAAGTGAAATACACCAAACATTAGTTTAGGCTCACGAGTTTATTTTATTTAATTATTTGATCCACCAACATTTGTTCACATCATCACATACGTAAGAAAAATATAAAATACACATAACTTAAAACTAGGTGTGACAAACATTTATAGGTAGATACATCATGCTTAATTTCTATCTAAATTAGATCTCCCAACGCGAGCCGCAGTAAAAACAAAAGCAAAAATTTAAAAAAAAGGTAAATTTACAAAATAACAAAAATTTAAATAAAGAATGAAAAGATTAAATTAAAAACTAAAAGTGAACCATAAGACGGACAAATTCAATTTTAAGGTGACCGAGGTAAGGTGTTTAACAGTGACCGAATTCTTTTCGTTGAGTCGGCATAAATATCAAACACGTCGCTGTAATCATTAAGTTGTACTATAGGAATATGTATACAGGTGAAGAAGTGGAGTCTCCCGTCGAGGATGAAGAGGAGGTGGACCCTGAGGAGCTGGCGGACATCGAGGAGGAGCGGCGAGAACTTGAAGAGGCCGCCTTCCGCGCTGAACGGTGGCCCGCTTATGTCAGATACGTGGACGAACTGGTGAGCTAATATAGACTGAGGAATTTTGAAAATTGAGGGCGTATTAATATAGTGAACCCCCCCTTCCTTCCCCCACCACGGACACTGGAATGAAGATTGATAGTGAAATGCATGGAGGACTAGGTTGAAAGAGCTGACAAAAAAAAGGTGTCTGGCTCAAAATCTTTATAAATACATATAAATGAATCCCTTTTTCCCTTAATCACGCGTGATTGGCTGAACCAATTTCACTAATTATTTTTTTATTGTTTTGTTATTAGTAGGGGGAGGTTCTTATGTAAGAAAAAATTACGAAAATTACTAAAAAAAACTTTATAACTTTTTTAATAAAATAATGTCACTGGCAGTAATATTCACTTAGTTGCCATTAAAATAAGGAAAAAAATAAAACAAATTGACATGCTCTTTTGCAAATATATCAGTCGGAGTTGGTCTGTGGCCGGAGTTATAATAAAATACCTACATAATTCATTTACCATTTCTTAGTGTACTTTTCACATTGGTTTCTACTGGATAATTTGTAGTGTGTAACAGATACTATTTCTTGATTATAGGGCGGTACGAATTTCGCCCGGTCAGCTAGTATTTTATAGATTTCTTAAGAAAGTGAATTGCTAACGATGAAGAATAAGATAAATAAAAAATTAAATGTAATTTGTGTTATCATGTCTCAGTTAATATTTATAGTCGAAATGAAATTTGGAATCTTTAGAATAACATTCATGGTTTCGCCAATAATTCAAAATTTATTAACAAAACATTTGATGTAAAGATAATGATGACATCGAACACTAATGATAGATATTTTGATTATGATAAATATGTAAGACTTTAAAGAGTATTCATTAAAATTAAACTAATATTAACTAATAATGGCACCAAAAATGAAACGAATTTTCCGTTTAGGTGTCAGCTCAAGTGATGAAAGCCATCAAGTGCAGTTTGGATCTGTTCGAGAAACAAACGGACCTGGAAAAGGGACCGAGGGTCGCGTTCATGGAAATAATGGCGGAACTAAAGGACCCAGGTAATTATATATTATGAATTTTTCAATATTATTATTTTATTTTTGCACTCTTGTACTGCCGCTCTAAATCCGTTAAAGAGTGACATTACTAGAATCCCCATTAACAAATACTGTATCCCCCATTACTTCACTTACTATAGTTACTGTAAGGATCGCTGCTTGTTTTGTGGTATGCGTATATATATGTGTATGTGGTATGTGTATTGCATCTAATCTTTCTATCTGTGTAGGCCTTTGGTTGTATTATGCTTGTTTTTCTTATTACTACTGTTATTACTTCTGTTCTCAATTTCCACCATCTGGTAATTTCCGATTTCAATAAATGATGCTTTATTAATTTTTCTATTTCCTTATTTCCTATCTTACAATCTGATGGTGTAGTTACATCTACTAATAACATGTTTACTAAATTTTTCTTTAGACATTTACTTCTCACCGTCTTTGGACCTCGACGAGGCTGATGGTCTGTATGACACCATGAAGGAAATGATGAAGGACATGTTTCTGCAAGCGACTATGTTCCCTCGAATCGATCCTATTGTACCCATAGCAACATACGAAGGTAAAGAGACTAATCTTCTGTTGTTAATTCTGTAAGAAAATGGTTGTAAATAATATATTAATGTGTTTGAACTTGCAGACGATATTAAAAAAGAAGATGCTATGATCGATCTTTACCACGATATTCTTAAAAGAATAGAAAATAGTATTAATGATGTAGTACAATACGCTTCGGTAAGTCTTGTATATACACGTTATTTAGTTCATATAAGTACGGTACAAGTACATATGTATTAATGAATACAGAGGTATGAGAAATACGCTCCACTTTGGTTGGAAGATCGTCAGGAGGTTTTAGCTGGGTTCCTTAAATACGGTCGTGTCATTCCTCCCGAAGAATTTGATAAATATCGCTTCGAAAACGGCTGCGACCCTCCCGAGGTTAAGCCTAATCTGGAACAATATCAGCACGAGGTAATAGAAAGATTAAATTTTATTTCCCTACGAAATTTGCCTATAAAATCCTACTACTATTATAAAGGCGAAAGTTTGTAAGTATGGATGTATGGATGTTTGTTACTCTTTCACGTAAAAACTACTGAATGGATTTGAATGAAACTTTACCACAATATAGCTTATACATCAGAATAACAAATAGGCTATAGCTTATATATCAGAATAACACATAGGCTACAATTTTTGAGGTTTCTAATGTGAGGTCTAGTCAGTGGTGGCCTAGTGGTTAAGGGGCCCGCCTCTCGTTGCAGAGTGCGCGGGTTCAAACCTGGCAAGTACCAATGTGATTTTTCGGAGTCATCTGTACTTTCTGAGAGTATTTAGACATCACTGACATACGATGAAGGAAAACATCGTGAGGAAACCTGGACTTATAGTTTCACAATTATAAGTTTGAAATCACCAACCCGTCTTGAGCAAGCGTGGTGATTAATGCTCAAACCTTCTCCATGTGAGAAAGAGGCCTTTGCTCAGCAGTGGGCGTCTGATAGGTCGTAAAAAAACATATTTTTTGCGCTTACATTGCAAACGCTGACTGAATCCTACAAGATAGATTAAAACAATGTACAGTATTGTACAATTTAAAAAGGTCTACAAAAGAGTCCGTGATGGTATATGGTTATCTCTTAGGAATAACCCACAATAACCATTTTTTATCCTTTACTTTGTACAAGAAATAATGGCTTATTTACGAAGCGATTTTAAGCAATACAGTATTAATCCTTATCCAATTAAGTATCTTAAATACATTGTGCATTTAATAAAGATCAATATGGCTTTTTACAGCATGTAAATTAATAAATATTTTCGAAGATATCACAGATTTAAAATGCAGAGTCATAGCAATTTCGGCGATAAATACCGGCAGCGGTGCCAGGCGAACGGGGAGTGGGGGAGCGGGGTAGGTGCGGTGGGAAAGAAGTGGCTCATCGCTGAGTGTGCGACCCGAACGCGGGCAGACGCCTGAGGGCAGACGTCGTTGACGGTTGTGTCCGTTTTGCGAATTTTCAAGGCTCTAGCGATGGCGATTAATGGTCTCTAAAACGGAATAGAGTTCGCCCGGTCAGCTATACATATATTACTAATGACGAAACTAACGCGGACGAAGTCGCGGGCAACAACTAGTAGTTTATAATTCATTAAACACTGCAGTAGCTGACATGTCAAATTTTCCATGTATGTCTCAACTACGACCAATATCTTGCAAAATTACATATCTTTTACATAAGTCTTAAAATGAAAACATAAATTTTTGTTTTCAAGATCGACAAATTCAACGCGTTATATAACGAGGTGGAGTCGCTGCCTCCCGACTACCTCTGTAACGGCTGGCTCAAGTTGAATCTGAAGAGACTCAACCAAGCCATCATGAACATTATCTGCAAGTGGAGCAATCTGTACAAGCAGAACTTGAAGGATCATGTGCAAAAGAGGTAGCCCTAAACCTAATATAATTTGCAATTAATCATCAAATAGAGATTATTTTTAAGTAATTTTTGATGTCTTAGCTTGGATGATTTGGAGGAGTTCATTGCATACGCTTCCAAAGAACTAGCAGTGGAATTAGAAGAGGATGATTATGAAGGACTCTTGAAAGTTATGGGCGTCCTTAATGAAGTTAAGGCGAAGATGGACGCCGGCACTGACCAGATGTTCGAACCTCTCAGAGACATCATGTATGTCCTCAAGGAATACGGGGTCGACTTCCCAGAAGAAACTTACGAGCAGGTGAGACAAGAATCGTTTATTTATGAGCTATTTTTCTTAGCAATGGTTATAATTCTCTTGTTTGTTTCTTGCTTTCCATTGGATCATAGAAATATACAGAGAATCATCAGTACTCTGTGTACACTTTGGTAAGGCCTAATAACAAAATCACAGAAAATTTGTTTATAGTGTCCAATTATTTTACATGATATATAGTAGACTATATGGTTTTATTATATTATTCACTTCTATTTTAAGTGTATCATTACTGTAGCTATAAATTTAATAAAAGACAAATAGGCATACGAAATAATTCATACCAGTTGTGATTGAGTATCGCAATCTGAGTTAATATATAAATAGTGTTCAAATCGATAAAAAACCTATAACAATCGACAGAAATGTGTCGCAAAAAACTGGTTCCAAAGACTTAAAAATTTATTTGAGTACAAAAATCTTAAACTTATCTTTTTATTATAATTTTAATTTCTCCTCTTTCGAAGACGTAACCTTACGAAATTTAGATTATAAAGTATTATAAATCATATTGAATTATTGAGAAGTGATGTCACTTTATATAACAAATGATAATAACTATTAGTTACCTAAAGCACATTGCGTGAAAGCCGGGCTACGTTGGCATTAAGTAAATCAAATAATATATAAATATTATTAGTACCTCCATTGTTATGTAACAAAAAACTCGAATTCAATGGTTAATTAATCAGAAACATTCAATTTGGTAAATATGTAATTGACTCTTGGTTTACGTATAAAAGTATTAATGATAATAAATATTTATTATATTACTCATAAAATGTTCACTAAAATGATTGGTTGTAATACTGTTTGTTTCCCAATAAATTAAATAAATAAATAAAAATAATTCAATACTGTGTCCTATAGCTGGACGTGCTGCCTGAGCGTTGGCGCAACTTGGTGAAACAAGCTACTGTCATCAAGAACGAAGTGGCGCCCATGCAAGCTGCTCAAGCTGCGCTGATCGCTAAACGAGTGGCTCTGCTGAACTTGCGTCTCACTATGTACAGAGACCAATTCCAGCTCAAGGAGGCGAGTACAATCGATCATTACCATACTGAATTAAAAATAATTATTCTATTGGATTGCCAATTGAGTTTATATATGTATAAGAATTAATTATTAATGATTTTTTTTATTACTATTCTATGAGTAAGAGATCCGATTGCCCTTTCTCTTTTCCTACGATTTCTTCTCACTATTTTTGCACATGTCCATGGGCAACGGTAACTACCACCATCAAGTAGGCCGTATGTCGTTTGCCACCTTAGCACAAAAAAGTAATGCCTTTCTTTCTCCCCTGTGTCTCCTAATAAAAACAATATTCACAGGTATTCTTTGAAAATTGCCACGAGCCCTACCGGCAAATTGATAAGATTCACTTGGAGCTTATACACTTTGAGGACATCGTTAAGACGTTGAAAAAGTCTTGCGGCCTGTTCGACATACAGCCACCGGATGAAAAGAATTTGAAGCAGTGTCGAAGAGAATTGAAACTAGTGAAGGTACAATATTAACGTCACACAAAACAAATTATGACACGATATAATAACATTCTAATTACTATATTTTTGTCTTTATAGCAATTATGGGATTACTACAATTTAGTAATGGGCACGATTGAATTCTGGAAGAAGTCGCCGTGGAAGAAGATCGATGCTGACGGCATGGATCAGGAATGTAAGCGATTCACCAAAGACCTGAGACAACTCGACAAAGAAATGAGAGTTTGGTAAGTAGATAATAAATTTATTGGAAATATTTGCAAATAAATTTACTTATCAAATTCCTTTCTATCAGGGAACCTTATATATCGATAGAAGCAACGATAAAGAACCTCATGACGTCACTGCGCGCGGTCACTGACCTCCAGAACCCGGCAATTAAAGATAGACATTGGGTCGAACTAATGATGGCCACAAAGGTATCCTATAAAAAATCATTCCATAATTATTTTTTGTTGCTATCATTTTAATTCGTTCATATTATTTTTATTAGTATATGTTTCATATATAGAAAGCTGCACATACACACATCATGTCCATCGATACTAGGCGCGATCACTCAGAACCATTTGCATTCAAACATAATTTGAGATGTCGGGTCACGTTTTCTGATATCTTAGCCGACTTTAAGTCGTTAGAAGAGTTAGCGAGCTCTTTGGAGGATATATCTGCTGCTGCAAGAATGGAAGAACTGACCAAGAATGATTATAGTAACCTTCAGCTTCAAAATTTTAGAAGACCAAAGCCGCAAGAAAATGAGAACTGTAATAATAACTTTATAAAACTGAATAGAACGTATACTAGGCATCACTTCAAAGGAAATGGTCCTCAATGAGCGACACCGAGTGTAATTTCTCAGATTGTACCGAACTCTTCTCATATTTCATCAAAATTCATTTGTTATTATAGTTTTTTCTTATCATTAATTGTATATAGTTGTAGTTATTTTGTAAATAATAGAAGATGCAGACATTGAAGCAAGGATATAAGGACAATAACAAGGTAAGATCATTATTTTTATTATTACACAAATATATATATATAAACATACATTTATCAATTGTTGCTATCTTAGCTATCTCAATTTTAGGGCTTTAAGTGGTCTGGTATCCCCATATGCTACGTTTAACTTATTTAACATAAAATGTTGTAATTTAATTTTTAATAGGTTAAGTTCAGCATCGACGATGACACGACTCTAGCTGACTTATTAGCTTTGAATCTCCACAAGTTTGAGGAAGAAGTCAAAACCATTGTTGACAAGTCTGTTAAGGAGGCTGCTATGGAAAAGACTCTCAGGTAAACTTTACACCTACATACATATCTTTATATATATATGTTAATCATTCTGTCGCACTTCAAAACACGGCGATTTATGCCTTTAATTGGTAAACTCCAAAAATATAAATAAAAAAACGTAATAGCTATTTCTTGATTATAGAGCGATACGAAGTTCGCCCGGTCTTCTAGTATATTAATACATATAACTACAAATTAAGAATTCTAATTTTAATGTTTGTGGTACTAGACAAATATACCATTTAAAAAATTAAAAAAATAAACCTAAGTCTTTGTTAATTAGCCAAAAAGTTCGGTTTTCTCCAAAATTATTTTGTTTCAAGTTTTATGTTTGTATTTAAAGGGAATTGGAAGCAACATGGGCTGTTATGGAATTCGAATATATGCCTCACGACAGAACTGGTATTATGTTACCAAAGGCTAGTGAGGAACTTGTAGAGGTGCTAGAAGATAATCAGGTAAGGAAGAGAAGATATCTTGATCAGGATTCTTGAACAGATATAATGCTAACTAGACTATAGAATTTTGATACCAACTCCTTATAAAAAGCCAATCCCAATTTGTACTACATAAATGAAAATAAAAAGAATAATATACTTTTGGGCTCAATTTATTTTATTTAAGTCACTACATACTTATAGGGAGTCTGTTTTTAGTTTGTTCTTGAAGATGCTGACAATATTTTGGATTGCATTCTTTGATAAGACTTAGACCGTCAATTTTTTTTATATTTGCTTTTAACTTTAATGAAATTTTGAGTTTATATGTCAATTTTTTTCAAGAACCAAGTCCAGAACATGATGTCGTCTAAATTCATTGGCTACTATGAGGAGGAGGTGACGGAGTGGCAGAAGAAGCTGGGTACAGCGGACGCTGTGATCGCCATCTGGTTTGAAGTGCAGCGCAAGTGGCAGTACTTGGAGAGTATCTTTGTTGGTTCAGACGACATTAGGGCCCAGCTGCCGGAAGACTCGAAGAGATTCGACCACATTGATAAGACATTTAAGGTAAACTGTAACATATTTTATTATATTTCAAGTTGTAGTTTGCACAAATACATATAGACGTGGTGTTACCATACAAGATATATTTTCCGTTGTTAGTCCTTTATGAAAAATTGTTTAACTTAAATAAGGAAAATAAGACGAAATTATTTTTTTATTTATTATGGCTCTTATTATTATGTGATTTACCAATTGTTTTCGTGCATTAAACATCTTATAATTAGTTTTTCAATTTGGTCCTTTATAGTTTGTTTATATAAGGCCTCAACAAAATTCTTAGTATATATATATTTCGGTTTTTTATCAGGTATTAGGTGCTGCCCTCCTATTTCAGTTTGATTTTTAATTTTTTTTTTAAGAACGTCTCAAAATTATTGTTATATAATCATGTTATACAATATATGTTTATATTAGGAATTGCTAAAAGATATCGGTTCAACTCCTAATGTTGTCGAAGCAACTAACAAGCCCGGTTTGCTCGACAAATTAGAGGATTTGATGTCTGCACTTAATCTCTGTGAGAAGGCACTCAATGACTACTTGGAGACAAAACGTTTGGCGTATCCCCGGTTCTACTTCGTATCTTCTGCAGACTTGCTGGGTAATTTTCCAATTTAAAATAATTTTGTTACTATTTTTGGTCCCTTAAATTACAATATATAACATTTTAGATATTCTATCTAACGGAAACAATCCACCCGCTGTTTGCCGACATTTGTCTAAGCTGTACGATAATTTGGCCAAATTGGTGTTCGTGAAACCTGGCAGTAAGCAAGCCTTTGAGATGATTTCCAAGGAAAATGAGGAGCATGTGCCGTTTAAGGCGCCGTGTTGTGACTGTTCTGGGAAGGTATTGTAATTTATAAATTAAACTGATGACAACTTTGACACCATCTTTGGATAGCTTTTATTGTACTAAATAAATGTATTACTCTGAGATAAGTTTGATAATAATTCGATATCTATACATGCATATATCGCAAATCCTCTATATGTACTTCCACAATTTTTTTTACATATTTTCAATACGAAAGGTGGAGATTTGGTTGAACCGAGTAACAGACTGCATGCGGCTGACTCTAAGAGATATCTTCGAGCACAGCGTGAAGTCGTACGAGGAGAAGCCTCGAGACGAGTGGGTGTTCGACTGGCCGGCTCAACCTGCGCTGGTCGGCACACAGATCTGGTGGACCACCGAGACCAACCAGGCCTTCGAGAAGCTGGAGGAAGGTGACCAGTTAATGAAGGACTATATACTGTTGTTGTTGTCTTTAATAGCGTGTCAAATAATGTCAGAACATATTCAACTTTATCTGTGCTTAAACAATATACAGACGTCCGTTTTACATATAATATGTTTCCATCCCAAAAAGACATTTGATATGGATTTGCTTAATAGAGTTAATGAAATCCAACTTTATTAAGGAAGAAGCAACTGTATTTTAAAATATAATAAAACGTTTCAGGTTATGAAGCTGCTTTGAAAGATTATCAAAAAAAGCAAATTGCACAATTAAATGCTCTCATTGTTCTGCTCTTGGGTGATCTCACGGTCGGCGATCGGCAGAAGATTATGACTATATGTACTATAGATGTACATTCAAGAGATGTTGTGGCGAAACTCATAGTTGCTAAGGTTGAATCTTCTACGGCCTTCCAATGGCAAAGTCAATTGAGGTAAGAACTTTTTAATTAAATACTTTAAAAGCAAAATTTTGTGTAATAGTTTTTTGGTCCAAAAAAATTCTTTTTATTACACTTTTGCATTCTGCCATCTCTTTTAGTCAAGAAAGCGTTAGGCAATTTTTGTTTGTCTTCGAAGATATTTGATTACTATATAGCTGAATATTGTTGTTAATATAAATGTGTAATAATTTTAGGCACCGATGGGACTTAAAACTGAATAACTGCTTCGCCAACATTTGTGATGCTCAGTTCCTGTACGATTATGAATATCTTGGCAATACTCCTCGGCTTGTCATCACGCCGCTTACTGATAGATGTTATATAACATTGACACAGGTAACTGTATAATAATGACTTGCAAATCAATTCTATTACAACTCTTTGAGACAGGTTCGTTAAAATGTTGGGCACAAATAAATTAATGCCATCATTTTGGTACTTGTTACATTATTGAAAGATAAATACACTAATATGTTAATATCAATAATCGTAATAGTTATCAAAGAGGGTACCATTGAAAACCAGCATTAGGTGTCCACGCCTATTAATTGTTGAATGGTATACCTATTTGGGACACGTCATGTACATATGTATATTGTGATAGCATTATTTTTTTCTTTATTTAATTTTTTTTTAATAGTTATAAGTTGTCTTTTTGGTGTGTTTTCTTTTGTTGTTTTATTTCTTATTTTTGAAATAACTGATATTTCATTATTTTTGTACGGTCCCAAATAAAAATGTTCTTTCTTTCTTTTCTTTTCTTTCTTAATAAAGCGGTTTTATATATACCTAACCTCTGCATAAAACAAATCAAAATATTGTTCTACATAACAGAGCCTTCATCTAATAATGGGAGGTGCCCCGGCCGGACCGGCAGGAACCGGTAAGACGGAGACTACGAAGGATCTGGGACGAGCGCTCGGCATCATGGTGTATGTGTTCAACTGCTCGGAACAGATGGACTATAAGTCGTGCGGGAATATATATAAAGGTAATTTTAATAATAGTTGACATTTGTCCAATAAATGTGTTTAAAACCTGGACTTACAGTTTCACAATTATAAATTTGAAATCACCAACCCGTCTTGAGCCAGCGTGGTGATTAATGCTCAAACCTTCTCCATGTGAGAAAGAGGCCTTTGCTCAGCAGTGGGCTCTGATAGGCTGATGATGAAATCAGTTCTGACCCAGTTCTTCGATTTTTGTAGTTTAGCATACTAATTGTCCAATTACTAACTAATTTAATTCCAAGATGTAACATAAAACCGTAATACATATTTTATAATTACTACCATAGGGTTGTCACAAACGGGTGCGTGGGGATGCTTTGATGAATTCAATAGAATCTCAGTGGAAGTGTTGTCCGTGGTGTCGGTGCAAGTCAAGAGTGTTCTAGATGCGATAAAAGCTAAGAAAAAGAAATTCGACTTTATGGGTGAAGTCATAACGCTGATTCCTACCATTGGGATGTTTATTACAATGAATCCAGGCTATGCGGGCAGGACAGAATTACCTGAAAATCTAAAGGCACTTTTTAGGTAAATTTCATAAATATACAATTATTGGCATTTAACTATTCTGAAACAATTATGTTTGGTGGATTATACCCGTATAGAAACTCTGTAATTTCTTTAAAAACCCCAACTTTACAGTATACTTGAAAGTGTTAATCTCATATCTCATCTATTAATACAATTAGTTATTAGACGGTAGAACTATACATTAATATTATTTACAGACCGTGTGCCATGGTAGTGCCAGACTTCGAGTTGATCTGTGAAATCATGTTAGTAGCAGAAGGCTTCCAAGACGCACGTCTCTTGGCTCGCAAGTTCATCACCCTGTATATGTTGTGTAGGGAACTGCTCTCCAAACAAGACCATTACGATTGGGGTCTCAGGGCTATCAAGTCAGTATTGGTAGTCGCTGGTTCCTTAAAGGTGAGACTTATATGCTTTAACTATATAAGTTGTTTAAAAAATATATATTAATAAAAACAGTTTTCGTATCTAAACTCTAAACAGAGAAATTATAACACATAGAAAACAAAATCATTTGATTTAAAGTAACGACTCGTAGTATTTTCATTGGACTATACATTCAAACAAAACTGTATTTTCTTATATAACTCTACTCAGAAGCAATAAAGTATATAATCTTTTCCTGCAGACGTAATATAGTATTAATTTATATTTTAATATAGAGAGGTGATCGTCAAAGACCCGAAGACCAGGTGCTAATGAGAGCGCTGAGAGATTTCAATATACCCAAGATAGTAACTGATGATATGCCGGTCTTCATGGGACTTATCGGAGACTTGTTCCCGGCTCTTGACGTGCCAAGAAAAAGAGATTTAGATTTCGAGAAGAATCTCGTTGACGGCGCAATTTCCATGAAGCTGCAACCAGAGCCTGGATTTATTTTGAAGGTAGTTTATACAAAAATAAAAACAAAAATTGGAATGGTAAGAATTTCTAAGTTGACCTTTTCCAGATGGTACAACTGGTGGAATTATTTGCTGTGAGGCATTCAGTATTTATCAATGGATTCGCCGGGACCGGCAAGTCTATGGTGTGGCAGTGTCTTCATAGGACCTATCAAATGCTCAAAATGAAGCCGTATTACAATGACCTTGACCCAAAAGCGGTCACCAATGACGAGTTGTTTGGTATCATCAATCCGGCTACTAGAGAATGGAAGGATGGTCTGTTTTCAACAATAATGAGAGATATGGCGAACATGCCTGGGGAAGGACCGAAGTGGATTGTACTTGATGGAGACATTGATCCAATGTGGATTGAGAGTTTAAATACATTAATGGATGATAATAAGGTAATCAAAGTTAATGAGAACTAAAACTTTCTCGACCATTCATTTAAATGATACATATCTTTTGGACATAATACGCGTGCTTTGTTTTCGTAAATAACTACATACTCCCGACGTTTCGGTTACTTTTTAGCAAACGTGTCGACAGGCAGACGAGATGTTAAATCAAATTTAAATTTTGGACTATATTTGTGTATTTTCCTTACAGAATAAAAAGTTTAATATTAATAATATCAAAAATATTACCAATTTTAGGTATTAACGTTAGCCAGTAATGAGCGTATCGCCCTAACAAAGTCAATGCGCCTTTTATTTGAGATAGCCACGTTACGCACAGCAACTCCTGCTACAGTATCAAGAGCTGGTATTCTGTATATCAATCCACAGGATCTAGGCTGGAACCCGTGAGTATATCATAATTGTATAAGAAATATTAAATAACTATTTAATGGCTATTACATTTTATGTTTACTTTCATCCTCATTAATTTTCCCATACTAATGTATCAATGTAACTAAAATTTATCATGTTATAGATAGCCTATAAAAATTATACTTTGGTTTATAATTTCATATAAAGTAATACCTAAAAAATCTATTGAAGTCTGCCCAAACAAATAATTTCTTTAAGAGGCCTAAATATTCAAATTCCTCTGTTAATTTTTTTTAAAGATTTGTAGCGTCCTGGATAGAAACGACTCGAGATGATGATTCCGAGAAGGCGATGTTGACGGTCATGTTTGATAAATACATACCGTCTCTACTGGAGTCATGTAAGAAGTATAAGCGTATAACGCCTCTTAGTGAACTACAGCAAATACAACTGACTTGCTATCTACTGGAGTGTTTCCTGAACAAGAGTCTGTTGCCAAGCGATTGCCCGAAAGAATGGTATGGAGATATACAACGAATTACGTTATTGTATATTTCTCTTAATAATTTTTCCAAATCTTTTTAGGTATGAGACGTATTTCGTGTTTTGCATCGTCTGGGGCTTTGGTTCCGGTTTGTTCCAAGATCAGCTCGTGGATTGGAGGAACGAATTCAGTAAATGGTTCTGCAACGAATTCAAACAGATAAAGTTTCCATCGACAGGAAATGTATTCGGTTTCTTTATTGATCCGGAGACCAAGAAATTCCTCCCGTGGGTAGAAAAAGTAGAGTCCTTTGAGTTGGATCCGGATATACCGTTGCAGGTTCGTTAATAAAAATTGTATTGCATACATTTATTCTACTAATTTTCTTCAAATTATCCATTTATTATGCTACTAATATTTTATTTTATTTTCGAAAAAAATTATAGTTTAAAATAGATCAGTGAACTATATTCAAATTCTACTGCCTGTGTAATCATCTTCGTGATCTAGCAATGTATGACAACAACCATTGGCTAAAAAAATTCCATTTCTTCTGAATACTTTCCTCATATGGTGTGTTTACTCGTATATCTCATGTGCTGGTGTCTTCTCCCCCCTATTAGTTATTATATAAGATATTATATAAGTTCCACTAGAGCTTAGTAAAAGCCTGAATGTATTTCCCTCCCCAGTCATGCCTAGTGTCTACATCAGAGACGACTCGTATCCGTTTCTTCATGGACCTGCTGATCGCCAAACAGAAGCCGGTGATGCTGGTCGGCGCCGCGGGCAGCGGGAAGACGGTCAGCGTGGCTGCCAAACTTAACGCGCTCTCTGACAACTACGCTGTGACAAACGTGCCGCTGAACTTCTACACCACTTCAGGTTATATGTAACGATCAATATATGTTAGATTAACTAAAGCTAAATGAATTAATAAGCCTAACTTGAATAAATCTATTCTTGTATTTATTGAAATACGTTTTTTAAAAATTCAATTTTTTTCCTATATTTTGTAAGAAGTTTTCTTATTAAGTTAATAAATAGTATATGAAACAGACAGTGATGTTAATAGCCAACACTAAAATCTTTGAAACCTGACCTTGAAAACTTTTTGAATCAATAACTTCGCTAATCGTAACGTTATCTTTAACAGAAATGATTCAGAAAGTACTTGAAAAGCCACTTGAGAAAAAATCTGGCCGTAACTTCGGGCCGCCGGGAAGTAAGTTCATGATATTCTTTGTGGATGACCTCAACATGCCTGAAGTGGATACTTACGGGACTGTGCAGCCTCATACATTAATACGACAGTTTATGGATTATCGACACTGGTAATTTGATTTAATTAACATTTCGTACGATTAAATCTAAAGGAAAAATGTTGTCACCTGATTGAGTTCCTTATGAAATAGACAAACTATATTTTAATTTGACATATACGCACCTGTATAGATGTAAAAATTTAACTAGAAATAGTTTCTATAACTGTAATGGAACAGAAATTTTTGAATTTGTCATTTCTCACAGAAAACATCAACCACCATGAATTGAAGGCGCCACATATTCTTCTCAACCATTATTTTAGAGTTTTGAAATGTTTGTGTAACGGTACTCATTTCTGGAGATGCTTATGTATATTATGTCGTGCAAATATTTTCTGAAACAGTTTCGTTTGACGGAAACTATATTAATGAGTAGAAAAGCTATTATGATTCTGAAGTACTAATTGAACAGCCTAATCACTCTTGCATGTAGTGTTTTTTGTAGCTGCAAAATTGATAGGCCTACATTGTCTGGTCTAGTTAGAGCACAGTTGAATACTTTTTGCTCTTACAACGTTCTACCAAATGTATGTTAATAAATTATTGTATAATCCTCATCGTGAATTTATTCGTAGGTATGACAGACAGAAACTCAGCTTGAAGGACATATCCAACTGTATGTTTGTGTCGTGCATGAATCCCACAGCGGGTTCCTTTACCATCGATCCACGTTTGCAACGACATTTCTGCACCTTTGCCGTGAGGTAATAATAAAATATATTGTAAGGTAAAATATAAGTTATTTTTTCCGTTACTAATATTATTATTCCTCCCAGTTTCCCCGGCTTGGACGCGTGTTACCATATCTACAAGCAGATCCTATCGCAGCATCTTGCCAATCCTCTCAACAAATTTGGTGCAGCGGTGCAACGTTTTAGTGAGACCTTAGTCAATACAGCGCTGGCGCTCCACAACAAGTTGTCTTCAACCTTCCTACCGACCGCTATCAAGTTCCATTACCTATTCAACTTGAGGGACCTGTCAAATATATTCCAGGTAATATAATAACGCTGGCCATAAAATTGTTAAAAATATGTATTATTTTTGAATTTGGAATTTATATTTTATTCATGATTTTTACATATTTTAAAGTATTTTATGATTTTCAAATAACGTGATGTAATAGAGAATCAAGTCTTACATAAAGTAAACATATGTAGAGCGGACTACAATTTTAAATGCTTAAGAAGGTAGTAAAGGCCCTTTCTAAATTATATTCAGTAGACAAGAAATATGTAAAGAATGCCAAAAAAAAATTGCTCCATAGAAAGAGTACGCGCTGTTGTTGGTATTTAACCTCAACGTTTATCCTTTAAATATTATTATTATTATTATTTTGCTTTTCCTTGTATTGGAGCAAATAGAGATAATTTTGACTAAGTTTATTACGTGCAATAAAAGAAGTTTATATTTGTCCCAATATTTAACACAAGATGATTTACATAGTAGAATGACAACGATAAGAACTGTAACTTCTTATTGTAGTGACTATACTTACATGGGCACTTGTAAGGATTTCCTACGAAAACGTTGATGTTTGAGAAAGGTATAGGATTTGTACTATCTTTATGCTTCGACAATATCTGATTTCAGGGTATATTGTTCACAACCGGAGACGCTATAAAACAACCCTCTGAAATGTTAAGGCTGTGGATGCACGAAGCTTATAGAGTGTATTCCGACAAGCTAGTCGATTCAGTTGACAATGAGAATTTCACCAAACTTATAGGAGACACCATCAAGAAAAATTGTGAAGTTAGTATCCGTTTTTTAATATATTGCAGAAACAGCAGTGTCCCTTAATGTTTTAAAAATGTATTTAATAGGATTTCGATGAAAATGTGGTTTTCGAGAAGCCGTTAATCTACTGCCATTTCGCGGAAGGTATTGGTGATCCAAAATACTTTCCGATCAAGGACTGGCCGCATATTAAACGACTCCTTGATGAGTCTCTCTCATCTTACAACGATTTAATAGCAACTATGAATCTCGTGCTTTTCGAGGACGCTATGTACCATATTTGCAGGTAAATTAGTTTAGACCAATAGTTGCTGACTTCTGATAGTGTCAGAATATGTATAAAGAGTTTTTTTTTTAGGATTAATCGTATCCTGGAAGCGCCTCGAGGCAACGCCCTGTTGGTGGGTGTGGGCGGTTCAGGCAAGCAGTCCCTTTCCCGACTATCATCATTTATTTCGTCACTAGAAGTCTTCCAGATACAACTGAGAAAAGGATACAGTATCAACGACCTTAAAGTTGATCTCGGTACTAAATATAGACATAAGCAGAATTTTATATAGAAATTATTTAGTGTCTCAAACTAGTCAGTGGTGGCCTAGTGGGAAAAGGCCCGCCTCTCATGCACGAGGGCGCTGGTTCGATCCTGGCAAGTACCAATGGGTTTTTCCAAGTCATATGTACTTTCTAAGAGTATTTACACATCACTGATTAATGCATTCCCAAAGAGGGTTGATGTCAGGCAGACGGCTGGTCGTGAAAACAATTATCCAAAACTATTCACAACATGTAAGGCAGACCCTGGCTAAAGCTGGGATATTGTCAGGTAGAAGTAGTATTTAGTGTCCCAAACTAATCAGTAAGAAGTGATTTGGTGCATATAGTTCGAATATAACAAAATTGCACCTGTAACAGCTGCATTGAACATGAAGGCGGGTCTCAAGAACATTGGCTGCGTGTTTTTAATGACGGACGGACAGGTCGCTGAAGAGAGGTTCCTGGTGCTCATCAACGATCTGCTGGCTTCTGGAGAAATACCAGATCTGTTTGCTGATGATGAAATAGAAAATATTATTAATGGCGTCAGAGGAGAGGTAAGCTTTTGTTGGTTAGTTAATATTTCTTGGTGAAGCAAATAAATCGCGGTATGGTATACTCATCTCTTCTTTTTTTTCGAAAAACTTATGAATATGGTAATAAGAAAAAAGAAAGTTAAAAATGTTTTATTTGTGAAATCTTTGCGAGACAACACTAACATAAACAGAAATAAAAAACAAAAACATAAAATAACAATACAATTAAATAATATATAATAAAGATTACAGAATAGAAGGTATAATAAACATTAATATATATATTCTTCTACTGATTAACAGACCAAAGCTACCGGAGTGCCAGACACTCGGGAGAACTGCTGGAGATTCTTTATCAACAGGGTCCGGACAATGTTGAAGGTAAAACATATTATAGAAAATTTACATTAAGTTACACTAAGCAACAAAGGATAAATAAAATACTGTTTGTCCTTCCACCACCCACCAGTAAGGGAAAGGACTATAGGAATTAAAGTAGATCTAAAGAAATTAGATAAATGTTTGACTTAATCTTGACATGGCTAGATGCTAATTTAAATGCTTAGTTTAGTTTGAACTAGTAAAATTAGGAAAAGACCAAAATTACCTCTCTATCATACTGACGAGGTTTAGAGTAAATATGTTTAAAACAGAAACTAGGAGTTGATAAAGTCATGTATTTGGTATTCAATCAAGTAATTAAATAAGCGGTTTTTGTAATAAGAATTCAAATATGGAACCATGAATCAATAGCTAGTCAATGCTTATTTATGGGCTCTCATCAATGATATTAATAATAATTTCTCTTCTTCCAGGTTGTATTGTGTTTCTCTCCGGTGGGCGCGACGCTCCGTGTGCGAGCTCGTAAGTTCCCCTCCATAGTGAACTGCTCGGCCATTAACTGGTTCCACGAGTGGCCGCAAGAGGCGCTGCGGTCGGTGTCCAAGAGATTCATCGCTGAAGTTGAATCTTTACCCGTATGTATATTGTGTGACATATGTATTTATATGTACATGTGATAAAATTTTGTGTTCAGCATCAAAACTAATAAACAAGAACAGTCTTTATGCATGTAAAAGCGATTACGGCAAACATAACTACCAAAAATTACGCAATATTTTAGTATTTATAAGGAAAGTTTATGGTCCATTCATTATCACTTACGCAGCAAATAACTTTCTTATTAGGTTCTCTTTTTTATAGTCCGAGACTTTATAATTTTTAACTTATATTAATAAATACTTTTAAGCTATATTATATTGGCCGTTGTTCTAGAGTAACAAATTGAATTTTACCATGACTTTTTCATTGAATTGGTGTGATTTTAAGGAGTACAATGTTTGACAGCCTCACCTCGTGGATCCTATTTCCAACTTCATGTCACACGTGCATCAAAGCGTGAATCAAATGTCCGCTGTGTACTTCCAAAACGAGCGGAGATATAACTACACGACGCCCAAAACATTCTTGGAACAGATATCGTTGTATGGGAAGCTATTGAACGAAAAGACAAAGAACCTGAAGATGATGATATTCAGACTAGAAAATGGTTTGGAGAAGCTGGCGTCTTGTGCAGCTGATGTGGCGGTGTTGAAGGTGACTTACTTATATCCTAATTTTTACTAACGTCAAAAACAATGAATATTTTTTTCCTCCTTTCACCCGTTATTAGGTATATAGGGGATAATCGCACTATATTAGCATCAGCCTATCTTAGAGACATAAAAAAACAATACACTAAATACAGGAACGCTACATAGACTAATAATAACAAATATATTTTCTGTGTATGGTTACCACAAGAATTAATGCTGCTAATTTGTATTAAATCATAATATTTTGGGACTTGGACTAAAGGGCTCTATTTTACTGAACAATAACAGGGAATTAGTTATAATATTGAGGGTAGACATGTATGATTATTGATGTAATTATTTGATTCAGGTGACACTCGCCGAACAAGAACAAATACTTAAAGTTAAAAACAAGGCCGCCGAAGAACTCATAGAAGTTGTTGGCGCTGAAAGTGAAAAAGTATCGAAGGAGAAAGCTTTCGGTATAGCTACTAATGAAATTATTAAATATCTAAATTAAAATGATGATATTTATATAGTATATTATTTTTTTAATAGCCGCCGAGGAGGAAAAGAAAGTGAAGGTCATTGAGGAAGACGTGACGATTAAAGCAAAGATTTGCGCTGACGATCTGGCTAAGGCGGAGCCGGCGCTGATAGCCGCGCAGGAGGCCTTGAATACATTGAACAAAAACAATCTGACTGAATTAAAGTCATTCGGCTCACCGCCGGACGCTGTAGTAAATGTCACAGCTGCTGTATTGGTTCTGTTCTCTAAGAAAGGAAAAATACCTAAAGATAGATCGTGGAAGGCCTGCAAGGTAAAGGATAATTAATAAAATGATGGTCATTTTGGTTATACATATAGTAATGAGTAATTTGTATTCGCAGCTGATGATGGCTAAAGTTGACCAGTTCTTATACGACCTGGTGTACTACGATAAAGAAAATATACATCCTGATGTCATCAAGGTATGTCTGTTATATAAATTATTACACCTGACAACTGAATTACTTTAATAATAAAATCTTAAATAAAAGAAAAATCTAAAATTAAATAACATAAAAAAAATGTAAATAAATTCAGAACAATGTTTTTAGATTCACACATTTTAGAATTAAAGACATAAATAATTGTATAAACATATGTAATAAAATGTCTACACTAGACCCGTAGTGTGCAGAAGTACCAAAATGATAATGGCCAAATAAAAAAAAACGAAAAAACTAATTTTCAAAATATAAATACAATATTTATTGATTTTTCTAATCTAATCATCTGTCCATCTGTGTATCTATCCATCTATCCACAAACTCATCTACCCATTTATTAAGATCTATCCCTTCACTAATTCGCGTGCTCTACCCCCTCCCCCCACCCAGGCGGTACTCCCCTATATAAAGAACCCGGAGTTCAACGCGGAGTTCATAATGTCCAAGTCAGCGGCGGCGGCCGGTCTGTGCTCGTGGGTCATCAACATAGTGAAGTTCTACGACGTGTACGTGGTCGTGGAGCCCAAGAGACGCGCACTCAACGCAGCCAACGCTGAACTGCAGGCCGCGAGGGACAAGCTGGCCTTCCTCACGGAACAGATTCATGTAATATGATAGAATTACTGGAAATAATATCCTCATCATACTATATGAGTTTTTAGAGGAGTTCGAATCTTCCATATATATACTGGTAGCCATAATTTTCGATGAATTCTTTATTAACAAAGATTCGGTATTTAGTTTGACAAATAAAACTGCGAATAGTACTTTAATATATGTATATAATTCTGAAAGTTTAAGCTCATGCTAAAGAAACCCGTTTATTTCATAAATGTAATTGCAATAAATGTAGATGTCTGAAGTTTTTATGAATATGTAATTGTTTTAAAACAATTTGTAACAACATATTCATAAAATATTGATAATTAACGTGTTAACATAAATTTTATAAAAAATTAATACACATCTGTCCATACTTTTACACGTCCCCACAATATTTTTTTTGTAATTTGTAGAAGTAATATTAAAAGTATTGTATTTTCTATAGGAACTAGAAGAAAAGCTGGAAGAATTGCTGAAAGCTTTCCAAGAAGCCGTCAACGAAAAAATGAAGTGCCAGGCGGAAGCGGATGCCACGAACTATACGATCGACTTGGCTAACAGACTCGTGAATGGCTTGGCTTCAGAGAAAATAAGGTATTACTTTAATTACGAAACAACTGACTTTTTAAAGAAATTAATTAAAACAGTACTACTACTTGGTAAATCACTTTTTATTCCAATTTCCACAAAATAATGAATAATTATACCCAAAAATGCTGTTTAAATAATATCTCCTCTCCTCTTCTCACCACACCTCTTCCGCCGCCAACTCATCCCTCAGTCAATACAGCTCCTCTTTATTATTATTACAAAGGTTTTATAAGCAAGTTGGAGTAACACTAAAGATGTTATTGCCTTAATTATGATGTCGACGGTCGGTGGATGCAATGAAACCAAAATTATTTGACTTAATTTAATTAAAAGTAAATTACAACTAGGTTTCGACTATGTTGCACAAAGGTTGAACAAATAGTGACAATAAATCTAATGAAATTCTTAAAAGAAATATTATAATCTAAAAACATAAAAGAAATATAAAACCAAAAACTGTCTTCACACGGAAATGCTGAGTCAGACCCGCGTAGAATAGACGAGTTTACCCAGAAGCTAAGGCGTCCTCTGATTACACCGTATAAAGATAATTATATTTTAATTAAACAACCACTTATGACACCGTCACAACACTTTGTAACATTGTTATCAATTATCATACTCCAGATGGTCGGCTACGGTGGTGAATCTTAAGGAGTCGGGTATAATGCTGCCGGGAGATGTACTGGTGGTGACGGCCTTCATCTCGTACGTGGGCTGCTTCACGAGACGGTACAGGCTGCTGCTCATCAACGAGGACTGGCTACCAACACTCGAGAAGACTGACGTGAGTTTAACATAATAGTGGGTCCAACGAGACGAGATAAAAAATGTAAACAAATAGTCTGAAGTATTTAACGGTTGGCATTCTATAATTCATTGTGTTTGTACTTATATTATTAGCATGTAATAAAATTCTTGTGACTACATAGATAAACATATTTGTCTTTTTGGTATCTGTAGTGAATGTATCTATACAATAGATATAATACACTGTCTCACGTACCCCACTGGAGGGGGTGGCATGCGCTCGGCAGTCTAATGACTAGCGCGGAGTGGAACGGTGACGTGCGTCGCTCTAGGCGGGGTAGTAGTGAGACAGTGACTAGTTATACTTACATGTAGGACCAGGGATCCTACAATATCCATAAAATGTATGCCTCCAGCCCAAAATAGAAACAACAGAAGGTCTGGAGCCGTTGAGCATGTTGACTGACGACGCTCAAGTGGCCACCTGGAACAACGAGGGGCTGCCCACAGACACTATGAGCACGGAGAACGCGACCATACTCACCAACTCGGCGAGGTGGCCGCTTATGATCGACCCGCAACTGTATGAATAACTAATTATATCAATAATCTTGATTTCAGACCCAAAATATAACAAACATTCTATTTATAAAAAAAATACCTTATTCTCGATGTAAAACACAAAAACAGTAAAGATATTAAGATGTTTTTTTAACATGCCTCTATAGCAAAGCTACTAATGTAAAATATATTTAGTATATATTGTTAACGTTGCTTATTGGTTTTAAAATTTGAAATTATGTAGAATGGAATCTAATGATATATTATATATATACATATATAGGACCTTAATACTTAACACTGTATATTTTAACAAACAGCCAAGGCATCAAATGGATAAAGTCGCGTTACGGCGACGGTCTCGTAGTGATTCGTCTAACGCAGCGCAACTACTTGGACCGCATCGAGAGGGCCGTCAGTAACGGAGACGTGGTCCTGTTGGAGAACATCGGGGAGACGGTGGACGCTGTACTGGAACCGCTCCTAGGACGAGTACTCATCAGAAAAGGAAGAGTGCTCAAGGTATAAATGGAGTTTAATGGTCTACTGCATCAGTAATCATTTTGAATAATCTCATGTGATCAGTATTCAACTTCGTATTCGTCATCGAATTCTACTTCCAAATCGTTGAGACACAGGTTCACCTAGTTCAGCAACAGATGATTCCGCTTTATTACGTTTCGCATACTTTAAGGAACTTATTGTTAACTGAAATACCTTGTAATTGCTTTTTTGGAGACAATAAATTATTATTATTATTATCGTGGCGGTTAAGTTTGAATTTGAATAAAACGTTTGGAACAATCTCATGAGATGTATGTCTAGTTTCTCGTTTTTTCGTATTCTTTCTACTTTTTTACTTTGGGCCTAGTCAAGCATATCAAAGTGTATTTCTTGATATATAATCAGTAATTGTATACATTATCGCTTATGTATTCCTGTATCACAGATTGGCGACAGAGAGATAGACTATCATCAGAATTTCCGTCTGATACTTCAAACTAAATTGGCGAACCCTCACTACCAGCCGGAGATGCAGGCTCAATGTACACTTATCAATTTCACTGTCACGAGAGATGGGTATGAATTTTTATAGTATTGTTTAGTGTTTTAGTAGTATTATTTTAAATATTTCTAAAAAATTGTCCTCGTTTCTTTGGAACAAATGACAAATGAAAGAATGACCAAAATAGTATCTTCGGATTTGTATGTTTTTTGTTTGCTTGGTATTAAGTTAAATTTAAAGCTTTTTGTACTTGTCAATCTATACGCTAATTTAGTCGAACTTATTTGGATACGAACATTCTTAAAAACTATGTATACAAAGATGTCACTTTATTTCTATATTATTACTGAATTCAGTCTAGAAGAACAGCTACTTGGAGAAGTGGTTAAATCAGAGAGACCAGATTTGGAAGCGTTGAGAGCAGGTCTTACTAAACAACAGAACGATTTCAAAATCACACTGAAGAGTCTAGAAGACGATCTCTTGAAGCGACTGTCATCAGCTGGACCTGATATACTGAGTGACTCAGCCTTGGTCATTAATCTGGAGACGACGAAGAAAACGGCCGCTGATATTGAGGTGAAAGTGGAGGAAGGAAAGGTCACAGCTGTTAAAATTGATGAAGCCCGTGAGAGATACAGGTTATTTAATATATTTATATAATAATTGAATATTTTAAAGGAGTCATTTTTAAATTTTTTTCCTTAACATACTTTTGGGCTCAAATGGTTCAAAAAATGATTAAGAATTGCTAAAAAAATAAACACTCAGAACTTTTTTTATATGATTATTCATTCACAAGGTTTTTAGTACATTACATCAAATTTTTTTCAACAGACGAGCAGCTACGCGCGCATCGATTTTATATTTCATATTAAACGACCTGTACAAAATAAACCCGATGTACCAGTTCTCTCTGAAGGCATACAGCGTCGTGTTCAAGGACGCGCTGTCTAAGACGACGCCCTCCGAAGATTTGGAGACGAGAGTCCACAACTTACTGGACAGCATTACATTCGCAGTGTTTATTTACACGAGCAGAGGACTGTTCGAGAAGGACAAACTGGTTTTCTTATTCCTCATCACTCTACAGGTTTGTATTAAATTAAAAGTAATAACATTAAGGAATTCATAACGAAATCAATGGACATTTTTTGCAGGTTTTACAAGCTGAAGGCAAAATAGATCCCAGAGAATTAGATTTCCTGCTGAAGTATGCGGTGGCGCCAGCGAACTCTCCCTACACCTGGCTGTCTAATAATTGTTTCGGTGGAATCGTGGCTCTGTCCAAGATGGATGCGTTTGAAAATCTCGATAAAGATATTGAAGGAGCTAGCAAGAGGTGAAGAATACTTTAATAAATCCATCCAAATACTCATATATGGGTACTGATATATATTTTTTTGTAATGTAGGTGGCAAAAATACACTGACGGTGAAGCTCCAGAGAGGGACAAGTTACCTGGCGAATGGAAGAATAAGACGCCACTACAGAGACTTTGTATATTAAGAGCTTTAAGACCGGATCGTATGTCTTATGCCTCGGGGTAACATATTTATTAATAATAATCTTTAATAAATTGCATAATTTTCGAACTGATAATAATAAAATTTATGACCTAAAAATTCAAGGGCCTTTTGTGAAGAAAACTTGGGAACCAAATACGTGGAAGCCCGAACACCGCCATTCTCAAAGTCTTACGAAGAAAGTACTTCGACTACACCAGTGTTTTTCATTTTGTCTCCAGGAGTAGATCCTGTTAAGGTTATTATATAACAAATGTATAACTGTAATTTAGATTTTTGCTCGTCTTCTGTTTTCAATATTCTTTCAATCGTTCTGTTCGTTGAAAGTTACACCAATTTATGTCATACAATATGTAAGTTACGTTCAATAGACCAACAGATATATGATTGCTTCATACAAGTAATATTTTATTTAGTGTAACAGTTACTGAACATGTAATTTTATTATGAACAGGATGTAGAAAAATTGGGTCGCAAGCTAGGATTTTCAACGGACAAGAAGAACTTCCACATCGTGTCACTTGGCCAAGGACAGGAAGTAGTGGCTGAAGAGGCGATGGGAATAGCTTCAGAGAGGGGGCACTGGGTCATACTGCAGAACGTGCATCTCGTTGCCAAGTGGCTGCCCACGCTCGAGAAGAAGATGGAGGAAACGTTTGAAAGCCCGTTGGAAGACTACCGGTATTTATTATAACTAATGTGATTTTACATAATGGATTTGAAAATCAAATCTATAGTTTCAAGTTATGGTTTGGTATTTGCCATTACTCAAGCATGTAGCAAGGAAATACTTTAGCACTTTAATACTTTACTGACTGGAAGTATTATTACTACCTTTATTTTCTAGAGTCATACGATTTAGTAATAATTGTAATATATCTATAGCACTATAACTAGATGAGATCTTTACAGTTTGTACCTGAGCGCTGAGCCGGCCGCGGACCCCGCCTACCACATCATACCGCAGGGCATCCTGGAGTCAGCCATCAAGATCACTAACGAACCACCGATTGGAATGTGGGCCAACTTACATAAGGTAATTAATACCTATGAGACGGTTAACTTTTAGTTTATAGTTTACCTTTGGATGATTTTATTTTTTAATATGGGTCCTTTAATTTGTTTGTAGATATTTTTTGTTTCTCATAAATACTTTTTAGAAGGTTTTCTTCTAGTTTTCTTATAGTTTTCCATTGGATAAACTTTCTTGATATTGGTCTCCCTATTTGTCTGTAGAATTTTTTTCGTTTCTCATTTGGAAACCTCTATTGGACATGTACTTAAAATATTGTTTGTTGTTTATGGCCAAGCAGTTGGATGTTGAGAATTCTGAACCTGTCTGACAATCCATGGAACTCAATTTTGGTTTTGTTAGATACTTTTTAGCCATAAATCCTATTTATACTAATGTGATATAACATTTTACTAGTTAATCAGATATTTGTCGTGCATTTCCTTTTATCTGCCTGCTGTACTTCCTTTAAACCGTTTAACAGTATGTTGCAATTCACGTTTTCGTTAACATTTTCCAATTCTATTAGTTTTCCGGGATGTTAGTATCTATGTAAGCGAACTTTGTTCTTTTTTTTTTGAAATAAACTTCTTCAAACCTAAACCTATGTAGTATGTTAGCAGTTGGTACGTTTAATTTACTGTATAATTATTTATTAGATTTTAGTTTCCTGGGAATCGTATGTAAACCCTGGCAAGAGGGGATTTACCTACCAACGATGATCAGTCATAATATAGACATTTGGATGTTGTAGTTGTTGTTTTTGAAATACTATTATTATTACAGTTATTGACAATTATTATTATTATAATGTCTTGCAGGCTTTAGACAACTTCAGTCAGGAAACGCTGGAGATGTGCAGCAAGGAGGCAGAATTTAAATCTGTTTTATTCGCGCTCTGCTACTTCCACGCTGTTGTGGCTGAGAGACGGAAGTTCGGTCCTCAAGGATGGAACAGGTTTGGGATTTTTACACGTGATTAATATATATTTTTATATTTTAAACAAAGAACATTTGAAGATTAAAAAACTCAATGGTCATTCTTCATATACAATTGTATAAAACGAAGTCCTATTTTGCATTCATTATACATTTGACAGTATTATTGACATCATTTCTTTTACATACTTGTAGGGGCTAATTATATCTTTAGCTATTTTTATATGAACCGAAAGGACTTATACTACAATTTCCTATAGAGTATATCCGTTCAACTTCGGTGATCTCACTATATGTGTGTACGTGCTATATAACTACCTGGAGGCGAACCCTCGCGTGCCCTGGGAGGATCTGAGGTATCTTTTTGGGGAGATTATGTATGGAGGGCATATTACGGACGATTGGGACCGGCGACTCTGCAGAACCTTCCTTTTGGAATACATGCAGCCTGAATTGGTGAGAGAAGGACCTTAGCACTTTTCATAGCATGTCTCTTGGAACTTATTCTTCAAGATACTAGTTTTCTAGGTCGATGGAGAGCTAACTCTAGCGCCAGGCTTCATATCGCCTCCCAATTCTGACTACGCCGGCTACCACCAGTATATAGACGACTTCCTCCCTGATGAAACACCGTATCTATATGGATTACATCCTAATGCTGAAATCGGATACTTGACAACAGTGTCTCAAAGATTGTTTAAGGTACACAAATAAACAATTAATTATATAAACAAGAAAATTCGTTCAAGATAAAAATGAGGAAGAAAAAACGGGAATTAATAAAAAATCTACGTATAGCCAAAGCTCTAGGCGACAACCACCTTAGTCATCAGCTAGCTAGGGCGTTAAGGTCAATCCTTAAATTAATTCAAGGAATATCGGCACAAACTGCAGAATATCGCGGTAATTTTGACCGGGCCAAACAGGAAGTAGATTTTGATAAAAACCCTTTTGAGTATTCGAAAACCATTTTTAAGAAAGAACGCGGACAGCTTCTCTTGACCAACGATCAAATTTACGACCATTTCAAGAGCACATACGAAGTGCCTAAAAGTGTAAGGCTCTATACGGATCCAAACGAACAAAAACCGGAAATTCCTCATATCGATTTTCACGGCATACCACCAACGTTAGACGAAATAAGTAGTCACATAAAGAGGAAATCATCTAAATCTGCACCGGGCCCCGATGGTATCCCATATATAGTCTTTAAAAAATGTCCATCGGTTCGTAAACACCTCATAAATATATACGGCAAAATCTGGTCAAGGAAGCAAATCCCGGAGTGTTTCGGGAAAGCAATTTTTGTCCTCATTCCCAAAAAAGATCGAGTTACCGATCCGAAGGATACTAGACCGATAGCCTTAACAAATACAATTTCTAAAATCTTTTTCTCGGTCCTACAAACGAGAATGACGCGATTCATGCTCAGCAACAAGTATTTTAGGCCAAATCACCAGAAAGGGTTTCTACCCGGGATTTCTGGATGCCTAGAACACAACACCTTGCTGTCGGAGAGTTTGAAAGATGCTAGAAAAAGCGAGCGGCAAATTACAGTTTGTTGGATAGACTTAGAGAACGCGTTCGGGTCGATACAACACGAGTTGATGCTATTCGCGCTTAGATGGTACAACTTTCCACCCCTAGTTAGAGATATGATCGCGTCGTATTACTCAAAATTAAGGTTTTCTATAATAACTAAAGAAGGCCCTTCAAAAAGTTTGAGTTATAATGTAGGACTGTTTCAAGGTTGTTGTCTATCTCCAATTACGTTTAATATCGTTATTAACATCTTAGTAGACAAATTAATCTGTAACGAGAAAAAATGGGGTTATCGGTTTAAGTTTAATAATAAATACACGGAATCCATTTTAGCCTTCGCTGACGATCTCGCAATACTGACACGTCACCCCAAACACTGTCAAGTACTATTGGATGAAGTGGATAAATTCTGTGAGTGGACGGATGGATTGAGGACAAAACCAAGTAAATGTCACTGTTTGTGTCTTGGTAGGCGGAATACAAGATACACCTCATACGATCCGGGACTATCGATAGGCGGTCAATGCGTTTCTACGGTTACGGAAGATGCACCATTCAAGTTTCTCGGTCGTAAGATTGATAATATAGGTCGTACTCCATCTTTAGAAGGAATAGTAGATAGCTTTTTAAATGATCTTAACAAGGTAGATAGCCAGCAGATCAGTAACGTAAAAAAAGCATGGATCTACGATAATTACTTAACTTCACGTTTGAATTGGCCTTTCCTCGTCTATGATTTTAGTAAAACCCTTTTATCTAAATTAGATGCAGGCGTCATAAAGATGTTGAAGTTGTGGCTCGGGCTCGCGCTAACGGCTGATTCATCGGCTTTATTCAGGGATCGTAATAGTTTTGGGATGAATCTAAAAAGACCATCGGAGCTCTACAAACACCTAAGAGTTTCCAAGAGACATATCCTGGGAAAATCCCATGATGACGTCGTTACATCACTCCCAAAAGACAATGATGCCCCAGAGCTAGAGTCACGACTTCAATTCCATAAACAATTTATGATCGGAGCGCAAAATAACAGAGTAGGGTTAGGATCAAGTAGGAAAGTCCAAGATACGGATATATTGAAGTCTTTTATTCGGCAAGACGAGAACGATAAATACAAGATCCATGCAATGAGTTTAGAAATGCAGAACGAGTGGTTAGACATAGGAGATTTTTGCATTCCACTAGCACTAAAATGGCGCACCCTAATTCATGACTGGTCGCCAGCCTTGCTAAAATTTTATCTCAATGCGTTCCAGATGACTCTCCCAGATCAGAGTAATTTAGTAAGATGGGGTAAAGGTACCGAAAAAACTTGCTATATCTGCGGAAAGGCAGTTGGAACTGCCAAGCATTTGCTGGTGGGATGTAAGGTTCTCCTGGACAGCGGTCAATACTCGCGTCGTCACGATAGGGTTTTAGAGATCATACGTGAAGCGGTTAGTCTTTCGGTAGCCAGAGCGCAAAGGGAAATAACCACAAACGAGCGATCAATAGGTTTTGTGAGAGAGGGCACCAGGGCTATAAAATCAAACGTCAAGCCTTACTCTATCCTTAAAGCGGCTTCGGATTGGACTATCATGATGGATACGTATGAGAAACAATACAAAATCCCCGAGGATATTTGTGCGTCGGCCTCCAGACCAGACATATTTCTATATTCGCGTATTTTAAAGCGCGTTGTGATGATAGAGCTTACGGTGCCTTGGGAAACCAACATCCCCAAAGACCATGCCATCAAGGTCAATAAGTATTACGAGCTCACTAACGAACTAACTCGAAATAGGTTCGTCGTTGATTTGTACGCGGTAGAGGTGGGAGCGAGAGGTATAACAGCTAAATCTCTCTATAACCTACTAAAAGACTTGGGCCTGTCCAGAACTAACATTAATTCATTCTTAGAACGTACGTCGAAGGCAGCCCTAGTAGGTTCTTTTCAAATTTGGTTAGGTAGGGAGAGGAACTTGGACAGTGGAGGTGAGCGTATAACGCGCGTTAGTTAAGGGCCCCCTTAAACCTACACCTGGGTCGCAAGTCCCAGGCACTGTTGAAGCTCCTCTCCCTGCAACGCAATGGACCCGGCACCCGCACGGTGAATCCATTGAATGCTAAGAGGTTTCGTCTCTATTGAATATTATACATTATTTTTTGTATTTTCATACACTAATGTTTTATGTATTTAAAATGATATTTCTGTGTAATTCTGCATTTCAATATTATTCAGGTGGTATTTGAAATGCAACCTCGAGACACCGGAGCGCAGGCTGGGGGCGGTGCTAGTAAAGAAGAAATAGTAAGAATAAATTTACTTATATATTTGGACATAATATTTATAATACATAATTATCTGTTCACAGAAAAAAATACATATCATTAATAGGAATATTCCAAATATCTTAGAATCATAGAATTCTGTTCTCATCATCATAGAAGTCTTCCCATATTTTATAGTATTATAGTGTATAATATAGTATTTGTCTCCAGGTCAGATATATCCTTGACGATATAATGGACAGAGTGCCGGAGCCGTTCAATTTAGTGGAACTGATGGGGAAGGTGGAGGAACTGACTCCATACACTATAGTAGCGTTACAAGAGTGTGAGAGGATGAACAGACTCATGGGGGAGATACGACGGTCACTTAAAGAATTGGAGTTGGGACTTAAGGTAGACAACATATGTGAGATGTTTAAAGAATGCATTCACTTGGAATTTTTACTATTTAAATACCATCAGCAGTATGAAAGTAAGAGGGAAAACTATTTACAAAAAAATTTAGAAATCTTCTTCTTCTATATATATAAAAATGGATTGCTGTTCCTTAGTCTCGCTAAAACTCAAGAACGGCTGAACCGATTTGGCTAATTTTAGTCTTGAAATACTCCTGGAAGTCCAGGGAAGGTTTAAAAGGTGAGAAAAATTGGAATAATTGCTGGAAAAACCCTAAAAACAGCCCTTTATTATTTTCCATACAAACGATTTTTTGCCATTAGACTTGACAACTAACTAATATGTCAATCATTCTGTTCGATTGAAACAGTAGAAATTTAATAAATACCAATAGCGGGTTATTGAAGACGGAATAGGGTTTGCCCGGTCAGCTATACCTATATTACTAATGACGAAATTAACGCGGACGAAGTCGCGGGCAAAAACTAGTACTAGATAAATAAGCAGCAAAAAAAATATAGCATGTTTTCTACTTAAATATTAATCAGAAATTATAGAAAATTCTCGTTGCCTAGAAAGCTTCTAAAAAGTATAAGTCATTCACATTTCGTTTGCTCGTGATCACGGTTGCTGATAGTAACCGAAATGTCGAGAGTAGGTATGTAGTTTTTTCCAAACATAAAGTCGCGTAGTATTAGTTTCATTAAAAAAAATACATAAATCATATTTTCTACCGCAGTTTTCCTTACTGTATTATACATTTATCCCCAGGGAGAGTTGACCATAAGCAGTGACATGGAGAAGTTGATGGAGGCTCTGTTCATGGACCACGTGCCAGTCTCTTGGTCCAACCTCGCCTACCCCAGCCTGCTGGGTCTGGCCGCGTGGTTCTCAGACCTCTGTCTCAGACTCACCGAGCTGGAGAACTGGTCCGGAGACTTTAATGTTAGTTAAAACAACTCGTTATGTAATTATATCTTAACAACGACATTTAATATTACTTGAATTTTATGTTCCCATGTATGTGACTTAGTGTCTTTTTTGGAGAATAAAGGTCTCCAAACCTATATAATATGTATTAAGTGCTAATGAGATATCACGTCGCTTGATTTAATAATTAAATAGTACGTAATAAAGAAAAGTGTCTCTAAGTTATGTTATTTGAAACTACTCATTGTCATTTCATTTTTGTTACAAGTTTAATCGAACTTTATATTCATACTAGCTGCATCCCGCGGTGTTACCCTCTGATTACCGGGTAAAGTAGCCTATGTGTTATTCCTGAACGTCAGCTTCCTGTATACAACATTTTGTCAAAATCGGTTCAGCCGTTTGAGTGTGAAGAAGTAACAAACACACACACACTCACAAACATTCGCAATTATAATATTAGTAGGATATCTGTTTTGTTATCAGTGCGATTTTCATGTAAATGATAAAATATCCTAAGCCCCAAAGATTAGGTCATAATAGTGAAGCCCCATCAACCCAAGTTCGTCCGATATCCAATACGTTTCAATACGTCCAGTTGCCGCCCGCTGTGTGGCTCGCTGGTTTCTTCAACCCGCAGTCGTTCCTGACGGCCATCATGCAGCAGACGGCTCGTAAGAACGAGTGGCCTCTGGACAAGATGTGCCTCAACTGTGACGTCACCAAGAAGAACAGGGGAGATTTCAAGTTTGTACATTATGATTATTATTATTATTATTGAACGCTTTCGGATTCTCATATCTATTGATTTTATTAAGGAAATGAAATTAAGTTTTCTATTAGGAAAAAAAGGAAAAGGAATAAAAGTTATTAACTGTTTTTTTTTATTCTCTATAGTCTCAGCTACTGAAGAGGAAACAGAACGTCAAAATCCTACATGATAAAGATTAATAATGAAAAAGTCCTAGTATCCGAAAAACTTAGTTTTATTTAAATATGTAGACGCGAAAATCTTACATATTGATTAAGACATTGATTCCCAGCGATAAATACTATTTCTATTCACAAAAAATAGGAAATAAACTTTTAAAATTGTTCTTTTCCAAGTTTATTCCAAATTAATAACTTATTATAACAGTAAACACTAAACATATTCTGAACGGTGTGTACAGCGCTCCGCCCCGCGAGGGCGCCAACATCCACGGGCTGTACATGGAGGGCGCGCGCTGGGACACGGCCACGGGCGGCATCGTGGAGTCCAACATGATGGACCTGTTCCCCATGATGCCCGTCATCTACATCAAGGCCGTGACGCAGGACAAGCAGGACACCAAGAACGTGTACGAGTGCCCCGTCTACAAGATACGGTACGAACACTCACTATACACTGACTATACACGGGTTGAAATAATGAAAAGGGATAAAATAATGAAAATGGTTAAAATAATGAAAAGGGTTAAAATAATGAAAAGGGTTAAAATAATAATAAAATTAAAATAATAAAAATGGAGGGGTTAAAATAATAATAAAAATGGAGGGGTTAAAATAATGATACAACTAGTCTTTGATATGAAAATAGCTAAAAGAAAACCTCGGGAAAAGACATCTAAAAAGGGTTCAATCGAACAAAAAAAACGGTAATTTTTCATAAAAGCAACTCAAAATGTTTACGAAAATGGTTTAGACAGACCAGTCTGAAAAAGTTAAACTTGATGTAGTCAAGACGACAAAATAATTTGGTAGGTCATGAGCAAGTAGCTATGTAGTCATTAAAAATGGGACAATTGGATATATGTATGTATATATTGTGTTTGTATGTGTCAGCATGCGCGGCCCTACATTCGTGTGGACATTTAATCTGAAGACGAAGTACAAACCAACGAGGTGGACCCTCGCCGGCGTCGCTCTACTACTGGGAGTATAAGAATCTGTAGTTTGTTTTGATTTTGTTATCTTATTTTAACTTATTTATTAATATAATAAATATTTTATACTGAAAGCATTTTCTTTTGTAAAGTATGTACTTCAATATTCATATTCAAGAACATGGCAATCCATATATACATATTTGTATGTATATTATCCATATATACATATATGTATAATGAAAGTGATGAGAAGTTTTAATTCTGATACAATTCTACATATGTGTAAAGTTAGTGTAAAATGACGTCACTGAAACAATGTTTTTAAACATTTTAAAACCATCGCACCTACCTACTTTTGATAGTAAATTTGAAAGTAAAATGAAAGCTTTTCGACCTTGTTAAAAAAACTAAAAAGTTTTTTCGCCTATGCTTATAATATAAATAAAGTAACGTTATTATATATTAGTTTAGACTTTACCGACTTATAAAAAGGTATAGTAATAATAATAATATGGGGGCATAGTGTAATTTAAAATAATTTAAACTTGTACCGTAAAAAAAACTAAGTAACAAATAGATTTTAATTTTTGCCACAGCTATATTTGTCATAACAAATGTTTTTTGTTTAGACGTCACCAACACAAAACCAAGACACAAAAGGTCATAATGAAAACTAGCTAATAAAAATAATATTTAATGAGTGTATTTGGTGCCCATTACGATTTTAGCCAGTCATTTCACAGCAGTAACGGGAAGAAGAAATAAAAACGAATAAAATGCCAACGCATCGTTTACTTTATTCTGTATTTCTAAAAATCAAAATAATCATAACACAGGTACATCAAAACAGATTAAAATTTTTATAATTATATTTTCACATCAAAAGCAACATAAAACATAATAAATGAGTACCAATCAATATTTTATAAAAATAGGATCTATAATTATATTTACAGTTGCGAAAAAAAATGTATAAACTAATTTATTTGCATCTTTACGGCAGTGATCAAGATGAGATGCAGTCGTATCTATTTTGTTTTAATGCTTAATGATTCCTTTGTAAGTAATTACCTGAAACACCTATTCAAATATTAGGATTCATTTTTAATTTATATTACTTATGGCCAGAAAACAAATATTTTTTAACAACTGAAAGTACTTGGGAACGTGACATTTAAACACTTAATATTTTATTTACCTATTATATTAATATCACGCTATTAATATTACCTATATAGTAAAGTTAATTTACCTAAATAATTATCAAAAAATAGGACAAGTTCATAATATGTAGACAAATATTTTTTTTCTCCTGATGGGTTATTAAATAATTGCCTTTTTTTCTCACTTAGTTCAAATGTCTATCAGTTAACGATACTACATGTTAAACTTATATTTGTATACCTTACAATCACAATGGACGGGAGTTTAAAACACTATGATATTCTTATTTACCTGTAACCATCTTCTAGACAACAGTATATGAACTTACGTGAAGTACATAACCATTTTGTAATATTTAATTATACTACCTACATAGTATAATTGTATTGGGACACAATGCAAATTAAGTTGGTATTCGTTCAATAAGATAACGACCAAAATTTTATCTCAACATTAGGTACTTTTTTCAGCCACTTTTTGGCGTTTTAGATGTTTTTGGTGAAGGATTATCATTATCAGACGGTGGTTCAGAACCTTTTACCGTAAAAGTTACATAATATCTTTTGTTTTTATCAAGTTTCTCAGCAGGTAATGCAATTAGCTGCCTTTCAGTTCCATGGGAGACTTCAAGTGTAACGTGAGCTTTACCAGATGGTGGCTTCGAATTTATTTTTGGTAAAAATCCCTTGGATCTCGTCTTTGGTACTGCGGTAGCAAGTTTCGGCATCGTATGATGATTCCATTTATAAGGAACTGCAAGATAGAAACTTGGTATCGTATAAAAACAATTTTTTTTTTTTGGAACAGCATAATTTTATACATTAATAAAGTAGCAACAAGATGACTTATACTCACTGTAAGCAGAACACGGTATCCCGGTGTATGCATGTACAGCGTGGAAACATCGATGTGTCTTGCTTGTACATAAGCAAGGATTATCAGGTATGCCGGTCATTTTATATAACTCGCTCTCACCATAATCAAAATCAATGGGTCTTTCAGGCAAATTGTCGAGATGTTTTTTGCCACTCTTTTGTAATTTTCTCAAGCTCTCATATAAAAACTTTTCAAAAGTACTAAATGAGTAGTCTGTGCTGTTATATGGACCTAAGCCGACTGTAGCCAGACTAGACTTATTGTATTCGTCAATTGTCCTTTTAACTAAGACAGCTTCGTTTGCTTTGCTTGTTCTTATTTGCAGTCGCTTTAACTCTAATAAATGCTGAAATATTTTTCTTTCACAGTAATATCTGGAAAGTAGAAATTATGTTACTGTAATATAAAAACAAATTTAAAACCAACATTCATACTAACCTTCTCATATTTGTTTGCAACCGCTGCGTCACAGATCTCATATCGACAGCCTTTTTATCTCCAGGTTTTCTCACCGGTATTTTACTATCTACTTTTCCCGTCAACTTAGCACTTCTTCGTTGTTGATAGTAAGCTTGTAGCCGAGGACTCATAATGCGTCTTTGAACTAAACGCGGGCTAGGTTCAAAACCGGAGTCCATGAAACCACTGGACTCGTAATCTCTCTCAGAATTTTCACTTTTTGATCTTAAGGACAATCGACTTTTAATTTTTCCTTTTTTTCGAAATCGTTTTCTTCGACCATTGACTTCTGAGTGGCTGTAATAAATCTCATTGTCACTGACGCTTGGAATTCTACTAAAAGAATTATCTCTTCTCAATGTGTTATCAAGTGTATCGCCTTCTATATTTTCATCATCAATAAAACTTGATTTCTTTAAAATACCTGTACTAACTTCATCAGGTTCGACAGTTTCTGACAGAACCTTGTAACTTTCAGTTTCATAGATGCTACTCTTTCTGCTACTACTTTGACTATCTTTTACTGATTTCGAGATCCGCCTGGGCGAAATAGGTGTCACAGACGAGTCTTGATAGTCAACAAACTTATCAGGTTCTAAATTTTCATTTTCCACATCCTCCATAGTTGAATCATCCGGTAAAATTTTAATTATACCTTTATCTGCGGCCGTATGTAACTCAGCGGCCTCAATTCTAGCCTCTGTCTGCAATTCTTGTTTTTCTTCAGAGACACTTTTGCTTTCTTGGGGTGTTTTTGTTAAGTCGACGTCTATAATCTTATTGGAAGTTTCTGTATTGTCTGATTGATCTGCTGTTGTTTCAATATCGTTGATCTTAAAAATTTCATCTTTTTCTGAAAATGACACTGCAGAAGAAACTTTAGGAGGCGGTTCTCTATCTTCTTTTGTTGTTGACTCTTTTTCTCCCGATGATTTTAAAACGCCTTCCTCCGATGTGGTGTCCTTGGGACCAGACAAAACCTGAAAAGATTGTTTTTGACTATTTGTCACACTATCGTCTTGAGATTTATCAATGCTTTTAATTTCTTTATCGGTGGGAGAAGTTTCCTTTTCAGGTATTTCATTATCCTCAGATGGAGACTTTATTTTCAGTTCCTCTGAAGTCTCTTGAGTATCCTTATCAGATATGTTATTTTTAGTTTCACTTTCTTTTGAATCGCCCACTGTTGTTATACATTGCATACTTTTAGCATCTTCTACAGAACTCTCGATAGCTACTTTGTTTTCGTCTTTTGATTCATTGCTCTCATCGATAGGTTTATCTACTTCAGTTACCTCCTCTGTTGGAACTTGTGGTTCGGATGTTTTTTCCTCGTCTTCATTCTTATCCTTGTGAGTAACTGATAAGTTACTTGTCTCAATAGAAACGTTATTTTGTGAATCCATAGTGACCGTCATTTCTGCACTGCCATGCTGACTAGATTCACGTTCCATATGGATTTGGGCTTCTGTTATTACCATATTCGTTTTAACAGACACGGTATCAGTTTCTGTTTCACTGTAAGCTTTTTTTTTAGATATTTCTCTACTTTTTGGTGATTCTTCTTCGCTCTTTGTTCTTTGTGACGACAATATTGCTGAAGCACTTTCAACTGTTTTATCTTTTTCCTGAGAATCATCTATGTTTTTGTATTTAATTATGTTAACACTTTGCTTCCTTTCGTCGTTTTCAATATGAATAGATGTCTTTTTTTCTCTATGCCTCGAACTTCGTCGCCTACTAGTTTCTGATGTAGAGCTTTCTGATGATGACGTAGTTTTTCTTCTATTTCTTTTTCGATGCCTTTTACTTCTCCTTCTAGCGGAATAGCTTTCAGATGAACTTTGTGAGGTAGATCTATGATAACGTTCACGACTCTTACTACTTTTACTTTTTCTAGAGGGTTCGCTTTTTGATCTACTTTTACTTTCCTTTGGTTTTACTATAGTATGCTTATAGTGATCGCGTTTCTTAGTTTCTTCAAATTCACTGTCACAGCCATCACTAAAACTTTTCTGTTTTTCTGATAACCTCTTTCTACGCTTCGCATAACTATCCGTATATTTATTTCTAGTTCTTCTTTTTACTTTACGTTCCTCTGAAGATGAACTCTTATCGAAATCTGAATCGCTTTGAGTTGTTACTTTCTTTCTATTAGTTATCGGACTTGAGAGTTCTACAACTTCACGTTTTTCTATAAAAATTCGATCTCTAACATCAATCTTTGTACTTGTTACTTTTCTTGTTGGTAAAGCTGTGATAGAGGAACCATCTATTATAATTTGAGTATTTGAAAGTTTGGTAGCTGGTAACCCACCGTGCATTTGTAGGTATTTGGCAGTAGCTCGATGACCTCTACTTATAGCACAGTCTAAAGGAGTCAGGGGTTCATTCTTAGATGACTTAGCGACAGGGTTTACCTCAGCTCCACGATCCATAAGTAGACGACACAAGTCGGCATTATCAGTTGCTGCTGCTATATGTAAAGGGGTTCGACCTTCATGGTTTGTAGCATTCACTTGTGATGGTCTACCATCTAAAAGCCATTTCACTAATTCCCTCCGACCCGAGGCAACAGCCTCGTGTAATGGTAGATCTCCCTTAGAATTTCTTAACCATAAATTAGTTCCTCTTGCTCCTGCAATGTTTATAATTTATAATAAATTGTAAGATATGTCAAAAGTTTACAATAAATACTATATATATGTAACCTAGTATGCGAACTGTTTCTATTTGCCCTTTGGCTGCAGCGGTATGAGCTGGACTCCTTCCTCTACGGTCCTGTCGATGTGCGTCCGCGCCATGAACTAGTAGGGCTGAGGTTGCATCAGCATGACCAAGAGCTGCTGCGTAATGTAACGGTGTGCAGCCGTGTGAGTCAGCGACGTCAACCCTAGCACCGCACAGTCCAACCAAAGTCTCAAGTGCCTCGGTATGTCCTCTTGCCGCAGCGCAGTGTAAAGCTGTCAGGCCATCTCTACAAGTTGCTTTGATATGTATATTAACAATGAATAAATAGAAAAAGACACACATACTCCATTTTAGCATTAGTTATAACTTATATATCTATCAGTAACTTAACCTAACCTACTCTTAACAACCATATTCTAACAATTCGAACATTTTAATTTTACCTATCAGCATCATCTACACTCGCTCCTGCCTGATGCAAAGCTAGTACTGCCGCGGCCGAGCCAGCTGACGCGGCCCACAGTAGAGGTGTTCTCCCATCAGCATCACGGACATCGACCCGAGCGCCGCCTTCCCTTACTAGTGCACGAAGTACCTCCAACGCCGCTCCTCTGCCCTACATGTTTTAATTACGCTTATAATAATTTTATGTAACACACTCATTAGATCCATGAATCACTACAAACTGATAGTAAAGAAAATGAATGCATTTGAAAATAGTGCAACTACCTGATGATCAGTAGCGGCCGGGGCTCCACACATTTGAGCAGCGTAGTGTAGAGGATACCCTCCGTGCTGGTCAGGCGTAGCGGCATCAGCTCCTGATACTAACACGGCTCTCAGAGCGCCGACCTCCCCACAGACTACGAAAAATATGTATGTATAAGTATAGCTTTCATTACCTTTACTAGTTACATCTAGCAATTTTGTCATGATAAACCGTCCAAATATAAATTATGCATAATTTTAACACATTTAAAACAAAAGTTTTTTCTTCAAGTATCAGCTCTTTCACAATGCATATAAAATTTACACTAAATGTAATTTTTAGGAAATACTACCGTATATCATAGTTGTGAGCTTATATGTATCTACTTTTATTAAATTTGGTACATAGAGAAACTGTGGACCAGGTTAAGATTTAAATGTTACATTTTTGTTGAAAAAATAAATAAAACAAATACATGATTATTATTTTTGAAGTTGTTTAATTTATTCATCTTAAATTTAGATATAATAGAAAAAATAACTGCATAAAATCTCATTACAGTTATTTCAACAAGCGGTTAGTATTATAAAAATGTTAATCTTCAATGTCACATTTTAAATCGTCTTCTTTGCCCAATTCATTAAAATACTTTTTGGACTGCCACCCTGATAGGCATGAGTCCAAGTCCTAGGTAGAGACGATTTATGAGTTCAAGGTCCGGCCTTGGTCGACGTTCAATAAAGTGTCCGCTAGACACCCCTTGGCTCCCTAACAACGAATACAAACTTTGCCCCTTTGACCGACCAAAATCATTAAACATATATACATTATGTAGGTCTATTAGACTATCGCGGGTAAATCTAAAACACCCAGGACCATTCGTCATAGGAGCGATTATGGAATCGGATTTTATGTTGGAGCTAAAAACATTCTTTAACAGTCTTTTTTTGCTACACAGAACAAAAAGGTCAGGGTTACAATAAATAATACAGTAGTAAAGTCCGAAATACATAATGCAGATATTTGTAATCGCAGGAAGTAATTTTTATAGAGAGGAAAGGTCATTCCGGTAGGTGTAAAAAATGAATTACATTAAAGAATCATGATATATTTCTATTTATAAATTGTGAAGGGGCTATTATATTGCTTTTAACAAATCGTTATTTAACAAAACTTTGATTGGCGTCTGAGATCTCATATGTAAGTCATCAACTGTCATAAGTCATCAATTGTTGCGTGCACGAATCATGTTGAAAGCCACGAAAGCGATGAAAATGCTAAGGCTAAATGACAACCTTATGGTCTGTCTTGGTAAAGATATTTCCACAAATTGATAGAGATTTCAAGTTAAAACGTATTTTCCAGTATAGGATATGATTTATCAATAGCGATATTTCACGACTTTTTTCATAATATATCGAATATTTACCTGTTGCCCAGTGAACGACTGTATGCTGTTCATTGTCTTTAGCGTTGACATCAGCTCCAGCAGCGAGCAAAGTCTGCACCAGTGGTACGTTTCCGTGAACCACTGCAAGATGTAGGGGTGTCAGGCCATCGGCGTCACGTGCGTCAGCCAAGTGGCTGGCTGCCATGAGCACCCTGTCAGCACAAGCCGCTCGAGAAGCCTGGCTCACACCAGCACCGCTCGAAGCACAGTAGTGCAGAGCGCAGCGTAGACCTCGGTCTCTAATGCGCACTGATGATGGCTGGTAAAAAACATATATTGTTCATCAAATAAAACTTCGTATGTGTAATTATATAAATGACTACTTAAAATATGTTTTATAAATTATTTCTTTATCTTTTTATAAGACCGGGTTAGTCATAACGATATCTTCATAAATGCTAGAATGCTAACCCACGATTTTTACACGATCCTGCATGTTAACGAGGTAAACACGCCAGCTACATTGTAACGCAACCTTTGTGGGGCACGTAAGAACTTTTCACTGTATTGGCCGATTTTGTCTATTGATTGACTGTAATGTATTCCCCGCGCCTTCACGTCGCCCCTCCTGGTGCATTTCCTTGATAGCTTTCCTGTGTTATAGCTTTACCGCGCTATTTACATTTATGCTCATTTATTAACTTGTTTTATCATTAAAGTATCTTAAATGGAATATAACGAAGTAAGATAATATTTTGGTTTGTTGTCATTTTCTTGCGTTGTTATTCAAATATGGAGTTAATGAAAATGTTATTATTAAATTCATCTTTGTTATAGTGGAACCTATGTACAAAATATCCAACATATCATTTATATTTTCTTTATATGAAAATAGGTATATGAAAAAAAATTTTCAAGTATTAAAGTCTCGTGATTATTCCAATCCGACATTGTTTACAGGCGATGCAATGTCTAGACGCGTCAAAGAGTTGATCGCGTGATTCCAGTGAGAAAGAAAAATAAAGTTCGTGTTTCATATAACCTGATCCGAATAAATTGTAAGCAACTTTACACTACTTCAAATGAATTTAAATAACTATGACGTCAAAACGGAATATCAATAAAATAACTTGACTGTACGAAAAACGCTAAACTTACGTCTTTGTTAAGGATTTCAATAACAGACTTGTAGTTTGCCTGTTGGCAAGCGTACATGAGTGGAGTGCAACCTTGAGGTAGAGGGATGTTCACATCACCTCTCTTATTCTCTCGTTTTATTTTCGAGCTCTTATCAACGAGGTCTCCGGAACGATGTTTATTTGATTTCTTGAGGATGCTCGGGACGGGTTCGCCCCGGCCGCTCACTGCACGCTTGTCCATAACAGAAAGCGGTTAGAGTGGCGTGCGTGCCATGTGGTAAATATTGGGAAAGTGAGTCGCGACGGGCGGACGCTATGGGCGCGAAGCCTCGACTGACCCACGAAACTGTAACCATAGCTAGGCGTCCACCTACTGCCCACTCGGACGTAACCACTGAACGACACGCAACCCCGGCCATTGCTCAAAACCAGGTCACCCTTTTCTTAATTACAAAGGAGACCCTACATGACACAAAAAATCCTATCAGAACCTCTGACTGAAAAAAAAATCTCTACAGCCTCTCAATAATGGCTAAGGTGTTAAAAGGTGTTAGGTGCTAAGTGTTTTATAAAAGCACTATCATGTTTAGATTTTATTACTGCATTAAAAGGAATATTCGGCACATGTAAGGAATGACAATATCAAAAACCGCCTATACTAAATAAAATATATATATACCTATATCAATTCATTGATTCTTTGCCATTTCTTAAATCAGGACAAGGTTAAAGACGCATGATTGTTGTGGCAGGTGCCTCGGTAACAGTTAGGGCGGTTATTAGGCAGTCATTAAGTTGGAGAAGTTGCCTTAGTCTTATCGCTCGATGCGTGACGTAAGCCACGCCAACCGTCCGATAATAATCGCCGAACTTACTATACTGCTTTATATAGAATATTAATTTTATGAAAGGAAAACTTTTCAAGGGCTTTGAAATCTGTTAAAAGTTTTTGTTTGTCATCTAGATGACATGACTGTGGGTGTGGAGGTGATTAATGATCTTTCAAGAAAACTTTCAAACATTACATCTAGTGTTACAAATTACAAGGCAATTTGTCAAAAAAGTATACTGAAATGTCACATTTTTCTAGTTTTTGCTTTGTATATATCAGATGAATGATACTTATTTACTTTATCTAGAAGGAGGGTTATTATAACTTGCCTTATTGCCATGAAAAAAGGGGTACAAAGAATAGTATCTTATAAACTGGCAATCTTTCAAAGATTTTTAACTGCCATAAATTTTAGACCTAATATAAAGTTATTAACAAACATAATTAAATATTGAATTAATTTTCTTTTAGACGTGGTAAGTTGTTATTGTTTAATTTTACAATCAAGTTACATTAAAATATATAATAGAAAAGTAAAGGATGGTTCCTTTCAATATTTTTCTTACAAATATTAATGAACATTGTCATTTCGGAATTCTGAGAACTCAGTCTAGTTAAATTAAACACATTAGTAGATAAAGTCATTAACAGCTCTTCAATTTTTCAACCAAATGATATCAGATTGCTCTGATATCATTTGGTTGAAAAATTAGAAAAAAAAAGCTTGTGACGCCTAAAAGAAAATGTGTTACTAAATGTCTTGTTAGTTTTTATAAGTTTCTAAATCGTCATTTTACTATAAATAGTATTACAGGATTACAGGTTTAGACAATTAAATTTTCTACAAATAGTACCTTCTAAATATTTCTCTAAGTTTGCTTCATTACGACAAACACTTCAAAAACTCTTTGCTTATTTATTCCTAAATAGCTTTCCGGGGATAAAAGTTACGTCCCGACAAACTTGAACTTCAGTTTTGAATCTTCTGAAAGTCGCAGGCTTAAATATAATATTTAAATTGAGTGAAATTCAAATATATTAGCGTGGTATTTATGATTGTAAACAATATTAGTGGTAAAAAAAATAATTGTCTTCTAATTATAATTTATGACTATCGTAAATGTGTTAAAAAAAATATATATTTGTCACAGCCATAACAATTTAAAAAACCTATAATAATGAAACATATTTAGTAATTGAAACAAAAAGCAAATAGCATAAAAATTATTAACCATAATTTGTCAAGCTTCATATCGAGACACAGTCATCTTGAAAACTTGATCAAGCTGTTCATAAAATTTCCAGGCCTGGAGATTCCGCTAGGATAGCTACATATGTGATCAGTAAAGAATTGACCGCTGATATTAATGTCACGTTGGTTCCAATAAAGCGTCTCGAAGACGTCTTTCGATGAATTAGTCAATAATGTCGAATAGTATAAATTGTCATACCACTTTTAAACTTCAGATTTCTGTTTGAATTTTGAATTACTTATAGAAATTAAGTTAATGAATTATTTTACTATAAGTTTTCTCCGGTTGCCGCAAGATATATGGGACTTGGCGAAGAATTTCTTGTCTAATACTTTAATCTTCCTGTTAAACGCCTGACGATTAATTGCATGTAAAATTAACAAACTTACGTCTTCGACTTCAACTTCAAGCTTGTCATTTTTTTTCGTAGTTTCAAGCGTTTTGAACCAAAGATTTGAGATAAATAAAAATCCTATTTAGTTTTGACTTGGATCAGTAACGGTAGGTATGTTCCAACAGTTGTCTTCAATAGATACACTTGTACTATGCTTCCTTTTTATGTCTCATGTCTCTTACATAGGTGCGCAACTAAGTTTCCGGGTTTTTTTGATCAATAAAAAATAAAAAATTTCAAGATACATACAAAAAATGGTTTATTCAAAGTATCTCCCTTCGCTAGCTACACATTTTTGCCATCTCTCTTGCAATACATGGATACCCTGCGGAACCTATTGATTTTACAACTGGTTATTGTTACTAGATGTCCAAGCTAGTAAAAAAATACGATTTTAGACATGTACGTCGACTACATTTATCGCTATCGGCATCTATGTGTAAAACCCGGGAACTTAGTTGCACACCTAGTACAAAGCGGTAACTACTGCCGACATTTAATTTACCCTGTTTACTAACAGGGTATACTATACCTATAGGGACCTGAATTTCGAGATGTGTGTTTTACATCAGGGTTTCTCTTTGTAGAGATATACTCGTGAATAATCTTTAGGTATTTAGCTATATAGACATTTAGCCTGTGCTCCCCTTTTTACCTTTATTATTCTATCCTAATCGACAAACTCCAGCCTCTGCGTTACAATTCTTGAGCCCCTTGTGGATTTCTAATGCAATGCCACCTTGGGATAGTGTCCCTCGCGAAAGTAATGTTAGAAGGTGTTAGTTACTAATAACATATTTTGCTTATTAGTTTTAAACGTACATTTGTGCTACATCCTTATTTTATGTTTTTTCAATAAATATAAAAAAAATCTCTTTGGTGCAATATTGTATGTCATATTTCTTATGGTCACACACTTTTAAGATATAAAATTAGAAGCCCAGATATTGTGAAATTCGAATGTCCTTAAGTTTTACATAGATATACATACTTTTCGTTTTCTAGTAAGTTTGTTAATATTTGTGCTTTATATACTGATTACTGATAGATAGATATCACTAACAATTGTTATTAATTTATGGACTACTTTATTTTTTTTTTTCTAAAATAAATCTATTTGTTTATTATATTTAATCATATCAAAAACAATATATCATAAACAATAATCATATCACTTATTTAGACTATGTACTTTTTTTTTATTACTCTATTTTACTTTATATATTTTTTACAATATGGCTGTATGTAAATTTGTAAAAAAAAATTGTTGTGAAATAATATCTAGAAACATATTTTTAGAATCATTAGGATAATGCGAAATCTTTAATCATTAAGTATCTTAGTTGGAAACCGACAACCGCCGGAGAACAGATTGTGTTGTAAGAAGTTTAATATGTATAATATTTTGAACAGTTTTTAAAATTCATCTCATATAAAATATTGCTTTTATGTATTATTGAAACTTGTACTTGTAAAAATTATTTAGGTATTATTGATTTCTAATTATTCCTATTAAATAAATTAGGAATGAACACGATTTCAATACCATGAACCAAGTATTGGTTTTAAAAAACCGCACTACTTATTTTATTATATATTTTTACATTTCGTATTGACAATCTCTAGTGTACTTTATAAACGTAATCTCTTTTTGTTTAATCTAAAGTAGGTATTTTATTATTATCGTATATCGATTTGCTGTTTAATGGGAAAGGGGTGTGAAGTAATTATAAAACGTTTTAAATTAAACTAATTTATAAGCAAAGTGGGTCGTGTATCGACCTCGTTATACATCCAAGTTTGTTCTATCCAGCGTGTCTTGTGTACAGATACTGCAAAATAATTGGATGGTCTTGAGACATTACGTTGATGGCACGTGTAAACTACTAGAAACGCATGGTTGAATGTCAAAAATTAAAGTTTTTGGAGCTTAATCTGGAAACTTGCTTTTTATGAGGCACTGATGATAATAGATGAGCTATGATTAACTGGCTTATAATATTAAGCAGTCGTGAGTCGCCGACATTCGTTTACATTAGAAAACAATGGCGAATACAAGACTGGTTAGAACTATCTTCACCGAGAGGTGTCTTCTGATAGAAGAACAGACAGAAGAAAGAACTTTCTGCTGAAAGCTTGCTGCTCGCCACATTAGACATTTCAAAGTAATAATTACAATTATTGTAAAAGCGCCTTGAGAACTTTCAATTTGCCAAATTACTTGGTTAAATTACATGCTGACGTGCAATTATTTGGGAGGTCTAAATTGAAAGTTCTACTCATAATATCTGCGTGATGCTCAGTTTTACCATTTATAAAATAGGTATATATAATAAATAATCATTATTTATCCCATAAATAAAATAAATTTATACTAATTATGGGAAAGTTATTTCTGTGTGTTGTTATACTTCAATTGTAAGATATACCTAGACCTCAATGGCTCGGCCGAAACCCGATTAATTTCCATATAATCGCGACCAAGCTTGCCAACCCTTATCACGATTGACCGCTGACCCACATTTGTATAACCATTTCTGATCAAAAGTTTTAGATTAAGATGTTTTTTACGTAATGAATTACAAGCATTATTAAACAAAATGTTTTTTTAATAATCTTAAATCTAAATCATAGCATTTTAATCTCTACATTTCTTTATTGACAAAAAATATTTTAGTTAAAAGGTTAATATAAACCCTATATAAAAAGCTTTAGGCTAAGCACAGAAATATCGGAATAATTGAGGAAAACTCTTTGAATATTTTCTTAACTTTACGTATCAAGAATTCGCTATCAAAGAATGCTAAAAATGTACGCGTAAGCCAATGGTAAAGTAAAGTAAATCTTGATAAAAACCGGGATGAAGTTAATAGCAAACTCTCAGAATTGCTGCCCTCTACTACAGTTAAAAATGAACACAAAAAAGAAATACATATTTGTACAATTTACTATTATAGTTTATACAAAGCACATATTTTTAAATCACCTTAGCAAATCAGTTATTTGAAAACTAAACCTATCTTTAATATGCGTAAGAACGGGACAAGATCATTTTATTGATTAAAGTTCAATTTTTCTATGAGTACTGATGTTCATTCCTAAAAAAACAACAGTAATTATTTCCTCACACATACATATCGTCTTTATTATTAATTTGAAAAACTAGTAAACAGTCCATACAGTTATAAACTTGCTTAACCAACTAAATTAAGAACAGGTTTTTTGTTTTTTTTTTATTATGAGGAATAAGTTTGTTCTAAATTTGACGAATTATAAATATTCCTCATATTTGATTCACGCTTTAATTGTAGATATTATTTAAATGTTGACAGGACAGAGCACTTTTAAAGAAATTATTTAATTTTTTTTTTGTTTCCATTGTAAGTTTTTATAGCATTTGTGTATAAACACATCTTATACATTGGACTTCGTTAACTCTGCGGTCATGTTGAAGTTCTTCAAACATAACTAAAATAATATTGATTTTGAAAACCAATGGATAAAGAATAATTTAATCATCCTTAATTTATATTATTATAAGCAATGTCCGTATATGTTTTTGTTACAACTAGGTATATGTATTTTAAATATAAGTACTTAAATTTAATTTACCATATATAAAAAATATTGTAACGACGTATAAAAATTTAGTTCTGATCAAATCTTATAAATGAATTGTAAAGGACTTCCCCTAAGCGATGGATGTAAAATTTTAAATTGTGTCAAAATAATAAGTTGGTTCAGATGAATAAGAAATCTTAATAACTCCAATTTTTGTGAATAAACCGAGATAAAAAAAGTAACTAAAAATTAAATAAAACCTGTGAATTTATTACGTTACAAGGAAAAGCGTGTCGTGAGAAAATTAATCTTGACATATGTAAATTATAAAAATGTGTGAATATTTTATAAAAGATTTTTACAATGTCTTGTTTTTTTATTAGACATAAAAATCATAGCCGTACTTTCTTCTTTTTTTGTAATCTTTCCATAATACTTAATTTAAATTTAATTTACAAAGAATGATATTTGTTTGTTTGTTAAACTATCAATAAACCATTTACTCCTTCTCCAATTTGTTACGTACGCGCTAAATATGAAGAAAAAAAATGAACATCGCTTGGGTGACATCTTAGTATCGGTAAAATATCGTATAACGACTGACGCCGCTGACTCCGCAGAGCCAACACCAAGCCATATGAACCAGTTGATTGTCACTACCACACACCACACAAGCAATAGAATGTCATTGTCATCCTACCATCGGGACAATCAATCAATCTTAGCTATAGGTTATAAGTTTTAACATGTAATTCTTATTTTAATATACATATTACAAGTATGTGTCTTAGTTTTCCTGGAACCTCCGTTTGCCACCCTATATATTTAATTCGTAAATAGATTTTTTTAAAAGCTTCAAAACAGTGATTTTCCATTATACGCGTTTTAATAATTAAATTATATACTTTTGATTACTACGTTTTGTACTGGTTTTTTATCTTTGCATATTAAATCATATTTTGTGTACGTTCAGGTTATTTAAGATTTCGTCCCTGCCAAATTTTTATAATCTATTTGAAGATTCCAAATAGCCACCAATTATCGTTTTAAATTAAACATTTCATCATCATCATCGTCAGCCCTACGAGGTCCACTGCTGGACATTAAATATTTCGTTTACAACCAATTCTATTTCCTATTCCTGTTTAACTAATTTTATAGCCATTATACGTAGGTATGGGTTTCTTTAAACTTTGCAGTAAAAATAAGAAATACATCCGTTTAAAAGATTTTGCATAACATGACTTCATTTTAATCGTCCATCGTCTGCTCTATCTCAAATCTGAATCACGTGAGTTTATGTAAAATACAAGAATATTTCTAAGAAATTAAATCTACATTACTATATAATTATACTAACATTAGTACTAATCTACGTATAAACAGTTAAATATTTGTATACCTATCTATAAAAATATTATTTCTTTATACATATATTTCGATTACAAATGTAACATAAAATTTATGAAGAAAATAATTATGCCACTATAAATGCCAATATTTTTAAACAATATTTCTTAAAATATCTCCTTAATTCATATTAAAATTAATTAAACCGAGATTAACATTTTGTAAAATTTCGAATAGGTATTGTTTATAAAAACTCTTAATACAGAAGATTTGAATTGTGTTGGACATTTAATGAAAATATAACAATAAATATTGAAATCCTGTTTATAATACACACAAATAATGCTTACTGTCTTACCTTAATAACAACTAGGAAACACACAGTGACACATCACATCTACAATGGAATATAAAAATGTGGAATAATACATACTGAAAAACGTTGTACTCATGCTTTCGTAGTCATGACGACTAATAGGACGCCTATCTGTTGCCATAGATAATTTTTGTACACTAAAAACTTTTATATTCAAAGTTATATAATATTATAACTATTATTTGAAAAGATTATATCATTTTTACATAAAATATTGATGTTTTAATATACATTAATATCAGTATTCAATAATAAGGTAACCTTTGCACCAAATTGATATAACCATATCAAAGAACAAGATAATAACGATAATAATAATATTAAAATCTGTTTTAGTTTTAGTATAAACCTTATAAGGTAAAAATCCAACCAAAGTATATATGTATAAATAGAAAAACTTAAATCACTTAATTAAATACAATTATATCATTAAGTAATAAAGCAAGTTAAAAAAAGATTTTTACGTATGTAACTGTACTCATTATTTTTATGGTAGTCATATTATTATTATTCTTTTTAAAATCAAAAAACATTTTCCTAAAAATATATAAATAAGCAACTAGAGTTGTTGCAAATAAAAATGTAAAATATTATTATATCTTTTAATTCAAATACTTTCTTGTACAATGTCATACATACATTCAATCAAATAAAGAGATTTAATTACACAATAAAATTGAATTACATAGTAATCTAATGAACGATTTAAGAGTAGAATTATCAACACTTATTTTTAATGTTTCTTTTGCTTCCCGCAAGACAGCTACTTGGAACGTTCAATGAAAATCTAGACTCCAGTTCATCTACCTTAACGCAAGCCACTTTAAGAGTGACCGCGTCTATCGAAAGCAGTGATATCGGAAACTTCTCACCGCAACTATTCCCTAATACTTCGCATTTACCGTTCCATACAACAAAACCATCGACCAGACATGAGTTTTTCACGCATACTGGTATTGATGAATTATCAGGCAGAACTATGTATTGACCACTTTCACACGGACCTTCCCTATAGGCCGGCCAACACTTATCCGTAGTTGGATGATATAAGTGACCTGAAAAATACTTGAAATTATTAATCAATTCATTCCAAATGTAATAGAAATATCAATAAGAACATTACCTGGTCGGCAATCACAGATCCAGTCATCCGCCTGGTCTCCAGGGTATAAGAGTTCATTTTCCGGGCAAATTGATGGTATGTATACAGGTTGCCGATTCTGTAAACGATTACTTAATTAACCGACAGTAAAATAATACTACATCACGTCCATTTTATGCCTGAAATTTTACGTTCAAACTTCAAGACGACGATACTTCATATGGGCCTTTTATTGGAGCTGTTTTTTTTCTTCAAACTTTTACTTGAAATCAAAAGGTTCCAAGGATGGACTAATGTATATTCGAATGACCTGAACATTGTTCACTTTCAACACAAAACAAACATAAATAATTAATCTTGATTGCGCGTCAAGAAACAGACCGATTACGCTTGACCTTTACAGAGTCGTAACGGTGACATTCGACCTCGTGATTAAATAATATCAGACCAAATCAAGTTTAATGTTAAAACTGGCGTTTATTCTCTCCAAAAATTGATTTCTAGCTAATTAATTATTAATGTCTTATATAGTATTGACATTTTGTACAACCAACCAACAAACAACTTAGATCCTAAAGTTTTTGCAAAGTTTGAAAGAATCATTGAGTTGATTGCTGTATATTTTTATGTAAAAGTAAGGATTTTTTTGAATGAAGAAGATCCCAAAATTCTTTGCATTAGAAATAGAGATGCGGCGTTCATTTGCAATTTCATGATCAATAATAATTATAGAATAAATTGAAAATGACATGTATTATATCACACACTTATATGTTGAATTGATCTATATATTATTTACCAACGTGTGTAAGATTATGGACAAAAGCTTGTATATCAAACAGGGAAATTCAAAAGTACACGTAATGAATAGTATAACGAACAATCTATTCAACCACCACTATGTAAATACAGAAAGAAAAAGGAATCCTTTACTTTTCGCTAGATGACCGTGACCTCAATAACACCCTTCACAGAAGGCAGGAAGTAAGGAACACTTAGTAATACAACAACAATAAGCTAACACACAAACAAATATGTGGGTGTTAATTTCGTTACCTGTTTAATAATAATTTTATCGCATATCCACAGTTTTGTTTAATTCCATATAATCAATTACAATGTGTTTTGTCAACAACATATTGAAAATCTTATTTATTCAGAATTATCTCAAATAACATGAGTAATAGAAACAAAAACAGGTAATATTAACTGAAATAATAATTTGGTTTTATCAATTTATGTGGGCGTTACCAATATGGACTTATTTTTCATATGTAAACTTCTTTCCAGACGTTTGATAGGTTATAACCGTAACAACATTTTAGATTTTCGCGATTATTCATTGAAATAAAAATAATATTCTTCGGATTTACTGCCGTGATTAGTTTGATTTCAAGGATATTATTTACTAGAAAATACTACTTTATAGAAAATAGATTCTTTTGTTTTGAATTCTTAAGCTATGTTAATAAGCTTCACTTCAATAAATTTTTATGGCAATTTGTTTCAAATAAATATTTCATATGTTCTAAAAGGTATTGTGTCCTTGGTTGCTTGAAGTAACTTTAGAGGTGTCTGGAGAGAAATCTTTAAAAGGGTTAAAGAGTACATAGGTATAAACTATAAAGTAAGTGCTTATGTCATAATGAGATCTAAGATTTTCGCGAGTACTCATTTCGCGAGTACTACATACTCTGTGAATAACAGACACTCACATCTCGTCTGCCCGTGATCACGGTTGCTGAAAAGTAGCCGAAACGTCGGGAGTATGTAGTTTCTAATCAAAAATAAAACGCGAAGTAAAATCCGAAAATATTAGTTTCATTTGCTTATGTCATTTTAGATAACGTGATAAAAAAATAAATTACCTTTTATAGAAGTCTAAGTATTGATTACGGCTAGGCTCATAATTAATGTTTTTTTTGTTATTATTTTTAAACAGTATTTTATTATATCTATGAATTAAATTCATTAAAATACTAGAGGCTGATTCCATGAATAATTGTTTATTATGTGTAAAATTCTTAAATTACCATATAATAGTTTTATGTATGGGTGAATATTACAAACTTTACATTACATGTAATTGCAATGAGTAAAAAAAAACAAATATGTACATTTCAAATAAATCTTGGAACTAATCTACGACATCGAAATAAATTAGAGCCATATCAGATAATTAAAATCTTTAAGTGTAATTACACGTTTAAAGATTACAATTCATTTTAAATCAGTTTTTTTACATATGTTTAGATACACCAAAATCTGCATTTGGAATAAAGAAGCAATTAAAAACGGTTACCAAAATAATAAAGTACAAATTGGGAACAACGCTCATTGAATTAGACTTCTTCTGTTTTGTTAATTTAAAAACTATATTAAAAAACCAACAGAGACTTTAATATAAAAAAGTGGGTTTTACATTGCCTGTGCCTCAGGCGGTGAATAAAATAAAAAATGGTTCAGTAGCAAAAAGTTCTAAATACTTGTATTAAACCTCCTTCTTTTTTAACACTTGATCATTTAAGTAAGATAAGTAATTTTTGGTATATCTTAATAAAATATCTCACTTGTTTATTCACCATCTGTGGATTTTCTTCTATCTCTGGAAATCCGATTGCGTCATTAGATTTTTGGACATATTGTGTGTTTGAAAGAACGACAAACACAAGGAAAAATATACAACCAAAGCCAATCATTGTACAAAAAAACTAATATAACAAGTCACTCAAATGTAAAACGTTAACATAATACTGATTTTAATTTATTAAATAATATTTCGGTCTTATAGAGATCATGAGCACAAAACGCGCTCTGCGCTGGAAGTATTTAACTTGACTAGTATGAAACGTTACGATGCTTTGCAATTAAAGTTGCGGTAACATATAAGAATACATTTATTTATGAAAACCTGTTATTCATATGATGATACTCGATTAATAATCAGTCACTATATAAATAGGAAATAGACGTCATATAGCCGATATGTGTTTAATATATTGTTGCCAATTTGATTCATTAAAGTTGTATTAAGAGTTATATATAATAAAAGATATTAAAAAAAGCTCATTTTGTTAAAAGACACACGTATTAATAGATATTTTTTTATCACCCAATTATTGTTTTTTTTTATCTTTTATGTAACGTTTTTTACTTTTAGACATTATCATTTGAATATAGCCTGAAAAGTTATGAAGTAGATTTTTCAGTTGTTTGATGTTTAAACCTTTTAATTTACATTTAACAATTAGAAAACCCAAAAGGAGTAATGATTTCGTACAAGGATACAGAATTACCATATTAATAAAAAAAGAATTAAGGTTTAGTGTTTCTTAATTATATTGCTGACCTATAACTAAGTTACTAAGTTTTCTGAAAATTAAAATATAAAAAGGCGGATATATAAATAAGCTAAGAAATCTTATGAAAATTTTAATCTAAGGATTATAAAACATGATATATTTATGTTTGTTTAAAACGTAAAAGCACTAAAAATAATCTGATGCTAACACACAGATTACCTATTCTTGACTATAAGCACTTTTCTATAACTTTAGAAGATATTATACGATAGGTAGTTGCTATGAAAGTAGGAAAAATTACAAGTTTAAAACAAAATATTATACATTTTTTACTAATTATTTTGTAATTCACAATAAACCAATTTTAATACCTGAATTTTGGATAGAATGATTTGAACGGGAAAATCGAAGCAGCTATCACGGCGCCAGTAACAAAATTTGCAATTAGGAAAACCCTACGCTACCTCTGTACGTCAGCTTCTGAAAAGTTTCAAATTTTTCCTTTCTAAACCGAATCTAATGGGTAAAATATAGGAAGATTTAGAACTATGGGAACCTATTGATCATTGAGTTGGGACAAAGTTTCAAAACCGAAGAGACCAATTTTGTACCATATCGTAATATTTAGGGCATTCGTCAAAATATTTGAAATAAAATACAATTACTGCTCAAGATAATTAATTTAAAACTTATAATTAATATTTTCAGTTTGATCTATACACTTAATGGGGTGGTTATAATCTAAATAACAGGATTTATTTTTCTCATAATTGCTAAAATATAAGTTTCATTATTTACCGGTGTCTAATTTGTGATGAAATGTCTTTAATTTTCCATCTTGCCGGTACAGATGTTAGGTTTAAACTAAGTTTTCACAAAACATTTAAAATAGTATAAATTGCTGAAATTCTTCTTATACCCTTAAAACAGCCTAGGATATGAAAGTAGACAACTTATTGGACAACATTTTTGAAACCCTTTCACCAAGTTGAAATCTCCATCTCTTCTACCATCGAAATATCAAATAGTGAGACGAAACTTCTTAGCATTCAATGTATTCACCGTTCGGGTACCGGGTCCATCGCGTTTCAGAGAGCGGAGCTTCAACAGTGCCTGGGACTTGCGACTTAATATTTTAAAGTTCGAAACATGATATTTTTAGTTAATACTTATTTTAAGATACATAAAGAGTTTTGTGAGTTTTAAAATCCATCTCTGTAAGCAGAACTAAAATTTGCAACCCATACAGTATAACCTTCCAGTTGATTTACCAATCAAACAATCGTGGCATGACTCGAGTCGGTCAATAAAACATTCCATATATTTAAAGCGTCATATCAAGATGGAAGTACCACATTTTCTTACTTTTTTGAATCGAAGAAACATTATAAAAATTCCACTAGCGGTACTTAATAATTCTTATGTTTTTAGCATTAATGCAAAGTAATTTTTAAATTATAAAATGATTATAAGTCTCAGATCAAAAATTCATAAATAATAAGATATAATTAAAAAACAATATAAAATAAAAAAACAATATAAAATCCCCGAGGATATTTGTGCGTCGGCCTCCAGACCGGATATATTTTTGTTTTCGCGAATTTTAAAGCGCGTAGTGATGATAGAGCTTACGGTCCCTTGGGAAACCAACATCCCCAAAGACTATACCATCAAGGTCAACAAATATTACGAGCTCACTAACGAACTCACTCGAAATAGGTTCGTAGTAGATTTGTACGCGGTAGAGGTGGGAGCGAGAGGTATAACAGCGAAATCTCTCTACAACCTACTAAAGGACTTGGGCTTGTCCAGAACTCACATTAATGCATTCTTGGAACGTATATCGAAGGCAGCCCTAGTAGGTTCTTTTCAAATTTGGTTAGGTAGGGAGAGGAGCTTGGACAGTGGAGGTGAGCGTATAACGCGCGTTAGTTAAGGGGCCCCTTAAACCTACACTTGGGTCGCAAGTCCCAGGCACTGTTGAAGCTCCTCTCCCTGCAACGCGATGGACCCGGCACCCGCACGGTGAATCCATGGAATGCTGAGTAGTTTCGTCTCTATTGTTTTTAAGATATGCTAGAATAAAATCTTAGGTAAACTAGAATAATATAAAAGTATATGGTCTGAAAATATGTATTTATTATTATAGAATAACATTTAAGATTGTTGCCTATACTTATAATTGTAAATTAATGCTGTGACCACCTTAAACACTATGAATGTCTGTGGTTAAAAGTTCTACCTGTTTAAGTTTTTTATTACAGGAAATAAGTTTTTGTTCTATCAATTCTTTTTCTTACTATGTATACTCTTCTTATTATTTATATAGTGTTATAATTTCATCACATAAATTTTGAAAAAGTATCATAAAGTTTTAAGATAGAACCAATAGTTCGTCCTTCTAATTTTAACGACAAAACCATAGTTTTCATACTTGTTTTTTGACGCCTATTTGGAAATGTAAAACAAGGTCAAACAAGTTATTGATACGGGATTTCCCTTTTTTTTCAATCCCCTGTTATTGTATAAAAACGTAGTTTTTTAAATTACCTAGACGGTCTTTATTGATCACGTCATGAAGTATTTTAGTTTTACATGTAGTAACAAAAATAAGTATTATTATATTAGCAACTCCTGCTCGTTTAGGAATAGCAATAATTTGTAATTGCTTCCATTATTTGTATTGCTTTTTTCATATTAGATAATTTTACCTAATCTGGTAGGAGTATTAGTCGTTCTTAGGCCTGTCACCTATTGTATCTCATTACATATATCAGCCATAGTAAGGTTTATACTTTTCTCTAATAAACCATGAGTCATTTATGTTTGTGTAACTTTATTTTTAAGTAAGGGCATCTTTATTATTGCTCTAACATTATTAAATTATGTCCCGATCTTCTTTGAATAACTATTTTCGAGGAGGCTTGTTTTCAAATGCTTAATATAATTGCTTCATCAACAAACGGAATAATATTTAATTTGAAACCAATATTATTAACATGATTTCATTATTTCTCTACTTTTATATTACTTTTATATTTTATTTAAAGCAGTGCATTCCAAAATAACAAGTAACAACATTTTTATTAGTAGCTTAATTTCAACCATAAGATATCACTTAATATTAATAAAGACATTATGCAACAATGAACGACTTGTATTGTACATCTGCTTCAAGAGTTAATTGGTTTTAAACTTGAAACATTATTTTTTATTCACTATAATAAAGTAACTAATTTATACATAATATAATTATACATGTACAACATGTTTATAATACAAATTATTATTCATATTTTTCGTACTTCCTGAAATATATGAGAATAATTTCCCTATAAACTCCTAAACAGGAAGGACAATAAAGTCGCACACGTGCACACAAACACATAGTCCGTTAATTACGACTAGGAAGAGAAGCCAAATAAGGAAAACTAGAGATAGACACTCCTTCCGTGAAGTAATGCTTATGATAGTAGCCACTGAGGCCAAAGAGGTGAATGTCAGAGAAATTTAATCAGCATGGGACTATCCCCGTCCAGCATATCGAATAAAACGAGAAAACTAACCATAAAAGTAACGATACACATTATTTCCCCTCTAATTAACATATACATTTATTAACATAACATATACACTTTAATTATATTTATATCTTAGTAAATTTAATCATAGTTATTTTAACTTCAATCTTATTTAATTTTAATTTTATCTACAACAACGGCACACAATACTCATAACAGAACCTAATAATGCAATAATAAACAACGCAATGATTTCTGAACGATTAAGTCACTAAAGTGAAAAGTCAAAAAATGGCTTACGTCAACTTGTCATCATATTATATATTATCCGATGACTTTTGTGATGTGAAGTGAAAACTCAATGCACAAATGAAAGCTATGTGCAATATAAACTTTTCGAAAATCAATCTCAAATCTATAAGTGTCGCTTCGTAATCATGTGAAAATAATAGAATTAATTAAATCCGGCGTGATGTTTACCAAAAAATCTCATCAGGATGTCAAAAAATCGACTGTTAAAATACAGGATTCCAAAAAGGATTCCACCACTAGACTTAAACATTTAAAAATCGTTTTAGGTGAGTAAATAATCAATTAAGAAGAAAATGTACAATCTATAGTCGCATTTTATGAAAAAACTCGACGATACACAGAGAACATGCTAATTAGTTGAGAATAACTGTAATTTAAGTCTCTAGTTGTATTCGTAATAGTTACCTACTGAGAAGATAAACTTTGTTTAACTTGTCATAACATAACAACTACTGATGATTTTAATGCGTTTAAGAGTTGTATACATTTTTGAACTCTATAAATACAAAAAATTATAGTAATAATAACTGTTCATGATATTTTCATTTTCAGAACATTATGATGTGGATGAAGCCAAAAATTATTTCGAAAATAATTTTAGCCATGTGTATTTCATTTTATATGACAACTTTATACTAGCCGAGAATAATTTAAGACAAAGAGGTATGTTTATTAATTAGATTTGGGTCAATGTCCTTACAACAACAAAAAAAATTGTATATGATTTAAATAAATATTCTTAAATTAAACAAAATTCAATACTTTTGTGTAATATTTTATTCAAAATTTGTATAATTTCTATCTTGTTCTATTTACTATGTTAATTTAAACTCACCCATGCAATCCTTTGTAATATTTTGCACTGACTTATAATTTTTCTGTTTTCGGTGAACAGAACTTCCGTTTCACCTAGGTGAGTTTGGGTGTTGCTATATGTATAGACCGCATTATTCTGGTCGGCAGAGATATCATTACTAACACGCACTCCAGACTTGTAGTTACATCAATAATAATTTTATTATACACATTTCTTATGTTTTGGTGATTGGCAATTATCTTTTCTTTATTTTTATTTTGGTATATCATAAAGGCTTCAATAAAATGTACATTAAGAGCACTTCACACACAGTACACAATCCAAAATATACAAATTCCAATGCGTCTATTGGTTGCTGTTTCCAATTTAGTATAATAAAATCTTTTTGTTTAAATATTAAAAAGTAATCAAGCGATAAAACTAATATTTTTCAGATTTACTAGGTAATTTTTATTATTTTAACTTCTCACATACTCCTGATGTTTCGTTTACTTTGCACCAATCATGATCACAGGCAGACGAGATGAGAATTCTTATAGTAAATCCTAAAAATATTAATTTCATTTCAATGAATACTTTTAAAAGTCTTAGATCTCATTAAGTTATCAAGCAGCTTAAAATACACTTATAATATAGATACTTTTTTCCTACCCTATTTTTTGAGTGAACAAAGAGATTTTACTATTTCATATTGTGAAGGTTCTATATGTTTAAAAATGGATAAATTTTGGGAACATTAGGAGGAAATCATTGATACATTTTAATAATCAGTGGTGTCATAAATATGCATGTGCTACTTTTGTATCATATAATTACTGCTTAGGTATTGGACATGAAGCTTATTGGTGAATATATACAGGTGAAATTGAAAATGGTGAACCAAATGAAATTTGACATTTTAAGACATTAATGGACACAAATAACTTTAAAAGCATTATTAATAATATCATTGAAGTAATTAATTATTAAAAATTTTGTTTTTTATACAATCAACATTGCAAATACTTGGTAATAACTAATTTTCATTCAGCTTGACTAAGTTGTTACCAAAAATATTTCTATATGCATAGATTGAAATTAATTAGAATTTCTATCTAATTTGTGAACTAATCTCGATTTCACCTTGTATAATAAATACCATTCACTACCCATGTTTTGCTTATTTCACTTAACACCTAACTTCTAACTTTCATACTTTTTAATATTCCAAATTATAATTGAATTCCAAAATTTTAGTTCACAAAGCGGGCAGAGAAGAATTAGAAGGTGCTTTGTCACTTCTAGAAAAGGTATTATGTCTTCTACCGGAACTGATAGGTAAAAGATGGCAGTTACACTCCCTCACACGAATTTTTTCAAAACTACTCCACAGTGGAAATTCACAGAAACTAAGAGCGGAAGCCATACGGTAATAAATTTTTGATTTGTTTTTAATATTTAATATTGATAAGTTATATATACTGAGACATTTTTTCAGCTATTTCTTGCTATGGTATCAAGCTTTAGGCGACAATGCGACGGCAGAAGCTCACAGGATGTTCGCGACCCTCGTGCCAGGTTTACCAGACACTTGTATACCATCGATAGGCTCGCCATTTAAATCCAAACCTTTCGATGTCGTGACCAACATATCCAGCGACACTGGTGACTTTAAAATGGAGGACATAATGCATCATCCAAATTTCAACACAGCAGCCGATAGCGTCAAGAAAGTCGTTGTGGAACAGACACCAACTGGTATTATGGGGAAGTTGGCAAATGTATCGGCTTCTATATTCCATGACACCAATGCTCTAAATCCTGTCCAAAGCGTCGACATCCAGCCATTATTAACAGCGAACGCCAACGAAAAAATCGTGGACAATGAAACTAAATACTTTTTCGAAATACTACTAGATGGTATGGCAACATCAGTCACCAAAATACACTGGAAGGACCGATCCCACGCGAAGGCAATGAGGTCGTTTGCTTTCCTATTGGAGAAATTTAAAATATACTACCTGCCGATTATTTGTCCGCAGTTCAATCACAAGAATTCACTGTACAAACCGAATCTAGGTGAGGAATATGAAATATAAACCTCCTTATTTTCAAGTTGACGCATGCTAAATGATGCCAAATGATTTCCAGAGCTCCCTGTCCAGCATACTATACTAGAAGATGATTTCGTCCATTGTCGTGTGATACTAATCAAATGGGTGGCCAGTTACGCTCACTATATGAAGAAGCCTGGCAGTGAAGGTGGCCAACCTTCTTCTATGACCAGTACTAGTTCCCATCAGCCTCACTCAGGCACCCCGACACCCGCTACGTCACTACATCACGAAGAAGAGACCTCCTTCACCGTGGGACACCCTTCAGACTCCAGCAGAGCTTCCTCTCATGACTCTACCTCTATAACACCACACCCGAGTCTGGAATCAGGTATACTTTATATTGTAAATTCATCTTTATTAAAAGTATGGCAAATGGAATTTTTAATTTTGAAAATTCAGTACATGATGCCTTTCACAAAGAAGGCTATCAATACTTGTTTTGGTAATAGTGATCTAAAACATTGTGTTCAGATGGGTACTTTATTACATAGCTAAGTCATTAGATCAGACAGATCATCCTATTTTAGCAAATGTAGAGGTAAATAATAAATGTTTCTACCCATCTGTAAAGTTATCTTTAAGTTGATGTAATTAAGTTATTCATATATGTGTAGCTTATAATTATATTAACTATGTGGCATTGTCTCTTAAACTTACATCATAATAACGATTTTCAAGCATAAATCTGGGTAATACAGTATTTAACTTTGCTCATCTGACATAACATACATTATTCCCAGTTTTCTATTATCATAACCAGTTTCATTTCTCCATTTCGCACTAGGTGGCGCTGAAGAGCTGGTGTCCGAGGCGGCAGTTCGTGACGTCCTGTGTTGTTGGTCCCGTGAGCATGTGGACTTCACTGTGGAGGTGCTACGTCAAGGCTTCCTTCTACCGTTCAGCCACGCACCAGCCATAAGAAGGGTCATCGCTCTTTATAAGGACTGGATTCAGATGAATGTAAGAATAAAATACTTGAGTTATATTTGACTGTTCTAGATGTTTCTTTCCAGTCTGGTATACATTCCGGAGCTCATGCACTACTGGTTGGTGATGAACTGATGAAATATTTTAGATGAAATCTTATCAAAGATAGGTTTTAAAACCTACTGGTTTAGTTTAATTTATGGATCTCTGAGTCAAGGTTTTGTTTCATCTTAAAAATTGACTATGATTACAATGAAATAAAAAGTAGGAATTGTGTAAAGTCATCAATAACACCTAATTTATACAAGTTACTTAACTTATCCCTAAATATTAATTTCTTGGCGAAAACCAGACGAGGTATGACTCAGTCCTATTACTGGAAGTGAGGGGAAAATAATAGAAAATCAATACACAAGTATGTAAACATTGTTCAACATTATGTGTCATGTGTTGAAATTAACTTATACCATATAAGACCCAATGACTCATTTAGTATTATAAATGACGCCATATTCATATATTTGTTATTTAACACTTTTTTATACTTATATTTCCTAGATGTGAAACGGATTAAGATTTAGTAATAATTTAATCGTTAAAATTATACATATTACTCAATAAGGAATTTGATGTTAATTATTTTTGTTTTATTTCATTGATAAATTAAATAGTATGCGAAGTCTTTTTAATATATAGACTTTATTCATATTTACAATGTTTTTAAATAATATTATTCTGAATGTGCTTAAATTTTCTCTAAAACATAAACTGCTATTTTATTTAAAATTACATTTCTATACACCACTAAGTATTATTTGAGAAAGGTTAACACAACTTCGAAATGTTTTTAAGGTTGTAATACATGGAAATGTTGTTAATTAAGATAACTTATGTAATCCTACTAATACTATATGTTTATTGCTCTTTAAATGAAAAACTATTCTCAGAATTTTGCTCAAACTTCGCAGTAAAGTAGGTTAGACATTAGAATACGACATAATGATTTACCTCAAAATTTCCTATAGCTCCTGTCTGATCACTTCATAATAGTTGTATTTAGTGTATATCCGCTTGTCACAGACCATAGGTGACATTTAATAATGTCTAGAATTTTACTTTATCTAAACAAATATTGTCAAAACGTCTAGTAAAATAGAAAATATATATAGAAATATCATCAGGTGGCAGAAATTCCTCCGTTCCTAATGGAGAGTACACTCGAGCCGTCAGGAGAACCCCTCGCGCCTCCGAGACGTCTTCGGAATGATTCTTACCTGGGAGCAGTTGGGAGAGACAACGTTATGGTCCGAGCTGGCATGCAGGTAACGATAATGTTTTATATACAGAATACTAATACATATGTATAAGGTAAAAGAGTTAGTAGTTGTAAGCCTGATTGAAGCATACCTCGGGAACTACTGATTGGAATTGATAAATTCATTTTTTGTTTTGAATAGACGAAGTACAAATAAAGGTTAAATATAATATACCAATGTATTTTTATTGAAAAATACATATTTTATGATAGTATGATTTTAAATGCGATTCTGTTTACTTTATATATCAAAGCTTAATTTATAAGCCACTAAACAACTTAGGTAATGTATCAAATAATATTTATATATATCGATCTCGTTGTTTCCAGAACGTTCTGCAGGTGTTCATGACGCAAGCAGCGAACGTGTTCGTGGGCGGAGCCAGCGGCCAGGGGGCGGAGCCTCACCTGCTGGACGAACAGACGGACACCTGCAAGCGGGTCCTCAACATATACAGATACATGGTCATGCATATAGCAATGGACGCCAGCTCGTGGTACTTACTATATAATCATATACATAATTATATGAACACACTGTATTGTTAACTATCAGATATTTATTTGTAGTGTTTATAACGTGATTACATAATAACCTAAGTCTTTAATATAACCTGTGTTGTGGAATTAAATGTTGGCGATTTGTCTTAAAGCGTCAGTTAGTAATAATATTGTAATATCAAATTACTTTAGAGTTATTGGGAATTTTAGTATTGGCTAAATTTTATAAAAATATAATTTAGGCTTCTTATTGGACAAATAAAATGTCAATAATTTCATTGTTACATGAGAATTGTAAATAAAATGTTATGTGTGTGTGCGCATAAGTGCATGCGAGTGCTACGTAAACTCCAAATTCGTGGAAGAATATCTGTTTAAATTTAATCATCACTTTTTTTTACAGGGAACAGCTACTACTGGTGTTGCTACAAATAACGTCCTTGGTGTTGACGAAAGTTCCACCCAAGAGTAAAGGTTATACGCTAGGTAATAATATATTATAATAATAAATTACATAAAAATACATTGTATTTCTTTATTTGGATAACCAACAAAAGAAAACATTACATTCATTTCACTATCAAACTATTAACAATAACTTAAATGTCCTTTTAATTATAGGCTATCACATCCTTCAAAATATAATAATTGTAGTATATCAAGATTTAAATTAAAAATAATAATAAGTTCAATAAAACATTACATAATAATTATATAGTATAGCGTTCTATATATTTTTTTAAATGTTTCAGGTGGATCCTTGGCGCCAGCATTGTTCCAGACTTTAATAGTGACTTGGATTAAGGCTAATCTGAACGTAGCTGTGAGACCCGAACTGTGGCAAGACTTCATGGAATTGCTCACGAGACTCACGCACTGGGAGGATCTTATTAAGGAGTGGGCGGTGAGGAATATACATATATGTTTTATATGTATTTATATATATATACATTTTTAATCATATATTGGTTAGCATTATCGGTTATATATTTGTTAGCAAAATGTTTTCGTTTAATATTTATATTTTAACTAGAAGACCCGGCGAACTTCGTTTCGCCCTATAATCAAGAAATATCTGTTACGTTTTTTTATTTATATTTTTGGAGTTTACCTATTAAAGCCATAAATCTCCGTGTTTTGAAGTGATTAGGAATGATTAATAGTTAATATGAGAGTTACACTGAGCTAGCAAAATAATAATTGTCAACGTTACTACTACACTTGATGCACAAACAATAACGATGGCCGACAACTGTGTAGGGAGTGAGAGAAGTCTAATTGTGTGAGAGAAACAGAAGACCGGCTTCGTTCTCATCCCTACTCCGTGCTGTTTACTGGGTCAGAAGTGACACCTGTAGATATCTGGCGGGGATAACTTATTAAATGACGATTGATCAGTTATCGACCGGAGATGAAAAATGATTAAATTACTAAAATAGCTATTAAAAAATAAGGGTTGATCGTAGAAGGGTGAAAATTTAGGATTGTATGTATTTTTGTACGTTGTATCATAAAAAAATAGTAATTAAAAATTTTGTCTAAAAAATAAAAAAAAAATATTTAGGGGTGGACTACCCCTAACATTTAGGGGGATGAAAAATAGATGTTGGCCGATTCTCATAGCTACCGAATAAGCACAAAAAATTTCATCAAAATCGGTCAGGTTGTTTCGGAGGAGTATGGGCACGAAAACTGTGACACGAGAATTTTATATATTAGATGTCACTTCTATAACCTATAATCTAATTCTATCCATCAATACGCACTTAAATAAGATCATCTGGAAACTTTAAAAAAATATATTAATTAAAAAGCAATCTGTTGCTTTTTGATATTAAAACCGCTTTTTATATTTCTATCTTCGATGATATAAAAAAATCTATAAATTTATAAAATATACATATACGTATTTAAATGAAACTAATATTTTTCGGATATACTACGCGTGTTTTATATTTGTAAAAAACGTCGGGAGCATGACGTTTCGGCTACTTTTAGCAATCATGATCACGGGCAGACGATATGTGAGTGTCTAACATTAGATGACGAAAAATATTAGTTTCATTTAAATTAATAAAACTCACGACAGTCTTAGATCTTAAATATATGTAGTTTAAAATTAATTGTACGTTTGTATTGTGATAGAAAACTATGGAGACACTGACCCGTGTGTTGGCTCGACACGTGTATTCTTTGGAGCTGTCAGAGGCGACGGTGGAGGGGCGAGGTCGCGGCCGACGGCCCGTGCCGGCGCCCGCGCCCTTGAGACCGCAGCCCCTGCGACCGCCCGCACGAAACACAGGTATACTACTAAGATAACTACAAAGGGAGATAAACGCTCATAGGTTACACTTGACCGTCTATGGTCAATGGTATATATGTCTATGGCCTTCCTCGGCGAAGGTCATTATGATTATTAACCTTTTTATTCCTTCGAGAAATACTATAGAGGGAGGCAAAATGTACACACGTTCCACTTGAGCGTCTATGTCTATAGTCTATGATCTATATGTCTATGGTCTTCCTCGCCAGTGGTCAAGTTGAACATAATAAACCTTTTTGGTAACAACATGTTATCTGATGGGCAACAGCATTAACCATGACTTCTTCCTACAAGTTTTAAATCAACTGATAAGTCTTTAAAAATAATACAATTTATTCAAATGAATAGCTTCATCCTACCTACAAATCGGTTTTGTGGCAGAAAATTGTGTTGAGCTCTACGTTTTCAGTATATAAAATGACACTTATGACAAGACTTGATATTAAATCAAATAAGAATAATTTATTTCTATGGCGAATATTATAGAAATAAATACTATTAAATATATATATTGACTGTACAGGCAAGTCCCGACTGTCAGGAGAACCGTCCCGAAAAGAGGTCGCTCGAAGACTGGCGCGAGCAAGAAGCGACCCGCATCTGAACAGACATACAGGTATGCAAAAACATTTTATAATCAGTATTGAAATGAGTAAAACTAAATTTCCTTTTGAATCAGAATATTTATATAGTTTTTGTCCACGACTTCATCCGCGTTCATTTCGAAATTAGCAATACATATGTGTATAGCTGACGGATCAAACTCTATGCCGCCCTACAGGCCGTAAATAACCAGATATTGGAGTTCATTGAGTTTTTTTTCGTTTTATCGAACAGAATTAAATACCCTATGTCCATCTCCTGATCCTAAGCTATCTCCTTACCAATTTTCCACCACATAGCAACAACCCTTCTTGAGTTATAAACAGTGTAACTAACACAACTTTCTTTTTGTATCTAATATTTAATCTTATATGACGTATAACATAACATTTCTTTTCGTGCAGACGACACCAAAGATTCATCCACTGTCAAACCGAGGCGCTGGTACTCGCTAGACTCTCTAAGGCAATCTTCACAACAGGAGGAAAGAGATTCTGCCAGCGGTAATTATTATTGGTTTTTTTTATTTTCAATGAAATTAGAACAAAAAATTATACATCCCAAACACATGCGTAGTTAATAAAGTAACTGCCTAAATTTTTGGTATTATAAGAATTGAAACTTAAAGAAAAATTTTAAGTAAATAAAATTATCATTAATAAAAAAATATATATTGTAACTTATAATACTACTAAATATTTGATGTTATTGTGTATGTAGGTTCAAGGTCACCGTCCCCAGCGCCCTCCAGCGGCGTAGAGAGCAGCTCCATCAAAGATTCACCTCTACAGATAGACCTGGCATCAGACGGAGGGAATGTTGGTGGGTGAAGTTTATTAATTAAGAAAGTAGATATTAATATTATTATGAGTGTTATCGGTAAAGTAAACTCAAGAATGTTCCATGCTGTATGAATGAAACACAGAAAACTGTCTGTGTTATCCACACAATAGGGTTGTTCAAAAAATATCACAAAGTGGTGTTGCTTATGTACAACCCTATTTAAATTTCTATCTTAACAATAAATAACACGACATCCCTTTTTAGAATGGTCGGAGACGGATTCAAACGCGGGCGGGTTGATGGTCGTGGGCGCTTCGTCAGGCGTGGGCGTGGGGTCGTCCGTGGTGGGCGCTCCGTCGGGCGTGGGCGTGGTCCTAGGCGGCGCGGCTCGTGGCTGGCTGCCGGATGTCGCCTGCGTGTTGTGGCGACGCATGTTGGCTGCGCTGGGCGACCCTAACGCTCTCAGAGACCCTCAAGCTCATCACAACCTGTTCAAATACCTCGTACATTTGAATGCTACCTTGATCAAGGTAGGTTTTTTATATTTCTGAACTCAATACCCAATATGTCTAATTTTTTTTCTTTTTTTCCGCGACCTATATTTCTGAACGTTGCCAGAATGATCTAATGATATGCCAGGAGACATGTTTTATGAGTATCTCATTATTTCTACTTTGATTTCTATATAAATTACCACAGTTAGATAGTTCAAAACTTACAGTACTAATAAGCCAGTTTAGGTTTTGCTAACCTAGACCTGGTACTTTTATTGTAGTAGTGTATTCCCCAACTATAAACGAAATTGTTAAACTTTGGATCGAGTGTTCGTAAACAATGTAATACATTTAAGAGATTTCTATATACAGTAGAACTCCAATTATCCGAACTCCGACTATCCGAATCGTCGATTATCCGAATCACTTTCAGAAAAAAAAAATTGTCCAAAAAAAAGTCTAAGTGCGCTATTATTCTTCCCTCCGCGAAGTCAGTGTAGGCACAAGGGCAAGTTAGGACCGCAAAACAGCTTACATTGACGAAGATGTTTAAAAAACAATGATTTTTATTTCTAAAATTGTACATAAGTACAATTTATTTATATTTAAAACATGTGAAAATATCATGTTTCTTTCATTTAATTCAATAAAAAAATAGCGCAATATTATAACGTAACTTTTTTTTCTCTCCAATGGCAATTAAAAAAAACTCCGATTATCCGAATATTTGATTATCCGAATGGGTCCCGGTCCCCATTAATTCGGATAATTGGAGTTCTACTGTATTGATGATACGTCATCGTTAAATTCTAGACTAATACCAGAGTTTAGAAAATCACTGTTTTACACTTCATTTTTATAAACAACACTACAGCTAAAGACGCTATAAAAACTATTACATTTTTTTCATATAGACGCTACTTATTTGACTTGTAAAAGTTAAAAAAATTTTAAAGATTGAATAAAAATAAATATTAAAATTTTCATTAACATATTTCTGTTCTTTTTTTTCTAGAATACTTTACGTTACATTTCAAATGTTATAATTTCTTTACTTAAAATATATATTTTTAGTCCCAAATTGTTATACAAACTACTCATAAAATATAGATTCTTATATTACTAACTAAACCTAGATTTTATTACTTTTGTTTGTTCAAAACTGGTAGACTTTTTATATCAGTGTTACATTGTTCAACATTATATTGTTGTAATCAATCTGAAGAACCAATACATATAATGTGCTGTGATCACGGTTAAATGGAAGTCAGTGATAACAAACAGTTATATATTATAGTTAAATTATAAACGTAGTTCAAACTCTCTAAATATTTAAATAGCTGAACACGTAACAGTACTGTTTAGTCTAACCTAACCGGTAATAAAGACTCAAAAAGTAGCAGATATGTCAACAAAAATATTTAAAACAAATTATTTACTACGCATTAGTTCTCAATGCTAATATGACATATAGTTTTAGACTTATATTATTATTATTATTTTTTACAAAGGAGGCTAGTTAGTTGACTTATATTATTGTACAGTCGCTTACTTAAATGTTTACAGTAATACGTTCCGAAGAAAATCGCGTTAACTGAAATTCGCGTATATCGAGTTATGATTAAACACAATCAAAATTTAATACACAAATATAAAAATCATTTTAATCAATCATTTTAATTCTAAGAACACTATACAATACATAGGTACTCTATTTTTTACGAAAAAATACATGTATTGTCTTTTGGGTAGCGTTTTGTTTACGTTCTTGTAAAATAATTTCATAACACCCAACACTGTTTTTAATTGTTTGACACACGGTCAAGGCGCGGTCATCATTATTATCTATACTCTGCAATATGTCCAAATCTGAATAAATTTTTGAAATTCGCGTTATAGTGAAACCGCGTATAACGGGGTCGTGTTAAGCGGGGTATTACTGTACATGTGGCATCATCTGTTGAGTGATAAAAATATATATTTTACTGTACACAAATAAATTGACGACAGTGCATTTGGTGACCACCACAGAGACACTCAATTAGAAATTACATAGATTCTTTTTTATATAATTACGAATAAAATTGTATTCATTCGTGATACATTTTATTGGACCGAATCGGTTTATCAATATTTCACCAACATATATTAAACTTCATATTTGTATACTTAGCACAAGTGTGCTTCGTCTCACTACATAAAGGGCGTCAACGGTTTTTATTCATTTAAATGAAACTAATATTTTTGAATTACTACGCGTAGGTTATTATTTTTTTAAATTTCATGCTCCCGAAGTTTCAGTTACAATGCAGCAACTGTGATCACGGGTAGACGAGATGTATTTTTTTATAGAAAATATTCGAACATTATATTAGATTTTGTTATATTATTCTAATTGTCATGTAATTCTATGATTTCCTCCTTAGTTATTACACGCAACTACGAAAACAGACATCAGTATGTTTAGAGCACTATAAAATTTATTTCAAGTTAATTTTTTTCTTTTTACTAACTAACAAACGCTTTCAAGAATTATTTTTTTTAATGTCCATTGATTAAACATTTATACAAAGTTTTTTCTTCGTTATACGTGACTGAACCAGTTGTGATTTACAAATACAACGACTCGAACATTATCGATACATTTGAAATAACATATTATTATGATAATGAATTATTCATGTAATTATTTGTATTTTCCAACAAATACCTTCAACAGTTCCACGCAAAGTACTACATATTTGTTATTATTAGTTTTAAATATTTATTATATAAAAATAATTCCAATATGAATTGCACCTTTATCCTACTCATACATCGAATATTAGTCAGAGGTCTGAAAGTCAAGGTCTGTGACATAAACAATCTATCGTCACAAAATACTATAGTAGAAGTAAAAAATTAACACGTACCATATAAATATAAGAATATTTCTCAACTTGTATAAACCGTGACACGTTTATGGTTTTCATAGTTAAATATACCAATCAAATACAACGGATAACGTAATCAATTACTCTTCGCCGTGAAAACCTACGTATTTAGAATGTTAAAGGATATTTAATATTGTCAATATATGTGTCAGTTATCAGTGATACCGCTTGTTCGGCAGATGCTGTAACGTATAGCTGATTTATCTCTAATATTTTTATCATCGGTCGTGTTTTGATCGTGATGGTATTTATTGTTTGTGAAGTGTAAACGTTATTATATCGTGAGATAGATTTATGTATGGTTTTATTGAAACTGTGCGAGCTGTTGTCGAATACGAAATTATTTAAGGACTGCCAATGCGAAAGAGGCGCAGGAAAAAGAAGGCTTTTGAGACGACGTCGCAAAAGAGAAGTATTAGAAATGAATTTCTTTTGTTTTTATTGAAATTACGTCGTAAATATATCTTTAGTTTTATCGTGTAAACTAGTTTCAGTATTTATTGTATTGTTTGAATTTGTACGTGAATATTTCTGCTCGTAAAATTTATTATTTAAAAAAGATTACTTTTATTAATGATTTATAGCATTCGATTAAAACTTTGTAGAAGATTTAGTAGACGATATTTTTTTATAAAAGGACTTAATTAAATACTTTCTTCTCGTCTACCCGTGGTCACGGTTGCTGAAAAGGAACCGGAACGTTGGGATCGTATTGATATAACATAAAAGTCGGATGTCATACGAAAAAGTTAGTTTCATATAACTGTGTACCTTCGAAAATTTTAGATATCGTTATTGCGTATCATTTAAATTAAACAGTTTAAGAAATTTCAAAGTAAAAACATTACGGACGGTTACAAATAAAAATTCAAATTGCAATTGAAGTCGGAAACATAAAGAAAAGTTATATGAGGGTAGACTTAAACAAAATGTCAAGCAAGTAACATATGTTTCTAAAAGTTTTGTAAATAGCGTTTTAAATTATATTATTATTTAAGAAATGTGATGTATTTTTAATTATATAGCAGTAATGAATTTATGTTAATATACGAGGTCGTTGAAAAGTTACTAGTGATTCAGAAATTTACACCATGGGAAGTACTTTGATATAAAGAAAGCGTAATGTATTTTGAGTATTAAACAAGCGTACACAATATATACATATATATTTGGTCATTGATATACGAAATAAATGCGTTGAATATAAGTAAATGTAAGTGATGCTCTACAGATAAGTCAGAATCAAACTCTGAATGGCAACACGGAGATCCACGTGCCCTTCAACCTGGTGGCCGGCTGGTGTCTCGAGGCTGAGGCACTTCCACCATCACACAGGTAATGACTTATTTTATATTAATTACTTAGGAACACCAACAGTACACATATGCAACATTCAATACAGTCAAAAGTATAGGTCTCCATATGTACACCTATTACAGGTATTCACAGCACTGTCTAAAAAGTTTTATAACAACGACAACACCTTAATCTAACTAAATTAAATTACTTCTACAAAAACAACACTATTTTATAAAAAAAACAACACAAATTAAAAGTGAAACAGTTACAATTTTAGAGAGTAATATTTATGCAAAGTATGTTTGAATTTTGAAAATGAATCATGAAACATGTCCAAATTTATTATCTCTCTAATGCCTTACAATATATACAAATAAACTCCTATAGAAAATTCTTTTAGAAAATATTTAATTGAGATATTATATTCATTTTTCGTGGTTAAATTTATTAATTGTTTAATTTACTGATCGGAATTAGGACACCGAAGAAAAACTTATGAAGCAAATTGAACGCGATGTACTTGATGTTGTAGGTTCAAGTCCTGGTTGTGTTAATAAATTAAATCTCATATTTTAATATCTTAAGTAGATTAATTACATACATTTATATAAAATATTGTGTATTGTATGTAGGGCTGGTAAATTGGTGGCACTCCGTTTGCTGTGCGAGTCGACGGCTGCGCAGGCGCAGGGTCCGGGCGCTCCCATCTCCTGCTCGGGCAGGCCACACCTCGCTCACCTACAACTGTACCAGCGAGCACTACATCACGGTAAATACTAATCTAACCTGGTTTTATACCCCTGCAGCGTCTTTAATTTTCTTTCATAATATTTACTTTATTTGTGTAATTTTTATGTATAAATTATATATATTATTAAAACTTAAACTAAAGTGTCACATATTTTCGACGATCTTAATAAAAAAATAAGCGACTTTTTAGAAAGAAATAAATGGTTTAATCCATATTGATCTGAAAAATTAACGATACTAGCGATGTAAAAACCAATAAAAAAAAAGTCTTGATGTTATTTTTATTATAATTTAAAAACACCAAGACAATGTCTCAGAGTACTAAAGTTTTCCTAAGCTAATTGTCTTTTCGTCCCAGGTCTAACAGGTGAAGACCGGTCAGTAGTGGATGTTCTGGTGGAGCACGCAGCTCCCCGCTACCTCTCGCTAGCCCTCGACGGATACTCACTACTACTTCTGGACTTCGTTCACGCATCAACAGTCGTGTTGAATTCCTCTGATATGGGACCCTCGGTATGGAAAACTGATAGAAATAGTCCAAATCTTATACCAAAACCTTGGAGTATAGTCCTATTTAATTAATTGTATCGAAAAGTAATATAAGTTTAATATCTAAAATTGAACGCTACTCTTATTTAGTACTTACCCTGAACAATTTATAGTTTGTTTAGTCTTACTATGATATTAAATTGCGTTTAATTTTCTAGTACGAAATATAAATTGATTTGATTTTTTTAATAATTATTATAATTGAATGTAAGTCTCCTCGGTTCTTAGAAATTTTGTTATGGGCGGACAGTCATTTAATTATATTCCTTATAAAAAGTTACATTAAAAGTTATAATTGAGAACTAAGATTTTCGCGAGTACTCATTTAAATGAAACTAATATTTTCGGATTTTACTTCGCGTATTTATTTTTGATTAAAAACTACATACTCCCGACGTATCGGCTACTTTTCAGCAGGCATGATCACGGGCTGCAAATATTAGTTCCATTTATAAATGGTTATAAATTATAATTATTTAATGTTTCATAATAATTCGTAGTGTCCTCGCACCGCTGCCGTCACGTTCCTGGGTTCTCTGCTAGCGTTACCTGACGAGCTCATGAACGCTCCCATGCTGCAGCCCTATCCTCATCAGTATAACACGGTGTCATGCCCTGACTTGAAGGTAAAGTTGCATTGCAAGCGTTTTAACCGCAAGCAATTATCATACTAACATCTTTGACGTAACATTTCTCATGATATAAGTTGGTGATAAAAGAAATCTATATGTATATTAATATAAGGAATATACATTTTTGTACATTTAACTCTCTCGCTCATGTTAAATATATATTATACGTTTAAAATATTCGTAAATAAATATACATAATCTATAATCTTAATAGGTAATGCATTTAGTTTTAAGTTGTTTAAAAATTTTATACCTTTGTATGTATTGATGTATTTACCACTGGTGAATCTTAAATAAATAAATAAATAAACTTTAATTTCAATATATAATGTCTCATAATATCTACCGTTACTCTCACAGGAACACGTCCTCAACATAGTAGTTCGTGTGTGTCGCCGCGAGGGGTCAGCAGCGGCGCGGTGTGCCGGCGCCTGTGCCCTGGCGGCCCACGTCGCGCACCTGCTGGCTGAGAGGGCGGAGGCTCCTCGACTACCCTCATACGTCACCTGCCTACTACAGATGCTCATGGTGAGTTGAACTGTAATATGAGATATCAATAATATAAGCCCAAGAACATATACATATATAAAGACATGATAATTTTTATCTTTAGTTGTGGTAATTGCTTAATATGTTTCGCTTAATGCTTAACATTACTTCATATTCCACACAAGATTTGAAAAAGTCAATCATCTGTTTTGAACTTTAAAAAAAATATATTTTATTAAATATATACATGATTTAACGCATATTTAAAGTATATTACATTTGATCTATTTATATTGTTCCAGATGAAGAATAAAACCATAGCTAAGGTTGTCAGTGATGCTGTGCTGGTGTTAGCTGATTATACGGACCGGATAGTTGAACTATATCCAGGACTAGTAGGTGAGTGAAGGAATACTTACAGGAACGAACTAAATGGGAAATAATAATAACATGCACATAATATTAAGTGTTTGATTTGAGTGGAATACTAATTTATTTTTACTTAAATGAACTATTGATTTATTAAGATTCAGTTGAGTAAAATTTGGATGTATACATAGCATTTATAATGCATAAAACTATGTATTTTGGATTGAGTTATTGCAAATTCATATTTAAGGTAATTCTAAAAAGTACAATTATATCATTTAAAGCATTTCCTTTGTTTACACCACTGATACTTCAAGGAGGTTCATATTTTTATAATTATATCTTTCTGACTTAAATAGATAGTTTGATAATGAATGATATATATTCTTAGTTTTATTTTGAAATTAATTATATTAGATTAAAATTAAAATATAAAAGTTATGAATAATATGTCCTAGTATCATATAAATGTATTTATTACACATATAAGTACATTGTGATAATGCATTAATCGTATTCACCATCAGTTAAGTTAATACAAATATATAATGGACTCCACATGACCGAATAAAAATTGAATAATATATGTATTTTGTTGTATAGAGAAGATAATAAAGTGGATATGCGCGTGTCTGGCACAAATCTCAAGTATGAGTGGCCGTGAGTCTGTGAAGCCGTTGGCGGGGTCCCTTCTACTGTGTCTGGCTGAGTACTCGGTACGGTGCGGCCCGGCCCGGCTGCTGGCGCATCATGAGGACGGGGGATCGCTGCTGCTGATGGTGTTCAAGGTAATGACTATATATATATATATATATATATTTTTTAAAGCTACTCCCTCTAACATGGTCAGAGTCTTTTTCTGCTAACTACATTCATACCAGTTCTCGCTATTGTAAGGGCCTGTCATTCTGCATTCTAATTCTTTCTTTCATTCATCTCATTCTATGTTATGATTATGTTACACCCCCACATGTATAATGGAGACTAGGCGGACACTGGCTAAAGCTGGGAAATTGCCAGGAAGAAAAAGATGTGTGATGAAGACTAATATTATTAACGTGTCTTCATTATATAACTTATGTATGTGTGTGTGTGTGTGTGTACAGGAAAATAATTATAAACATATCTTCCAAAAAACTTTACAATGTATGTTTGTAAGTATATAATTTGTTTGGAATAAGTTATAGTTTTTGGTCGAACTTAAGTCTTAAAGTTATTTTTTCATAATAAGTGTATATTTAAGGTGTAGTATTAATAAGTAAATATCGTATTAGTTCTTTGTTAGCTTTGAATAATTTGAATATTCAATAATTAATTTACTAGATAAACAAAGTTACTATATTTGACATTTAGAAAATTTAAACGTTAAGTTTTTTTTTGTTTTGTTTTCAAGAACAATTTGCATCTCATTATAATAATATCTTGTTGTTTGGTTTATATTTTAAATTATTTGATTATTACCTTCAAAGCTAACAGATTTTAAGTTAAGGATGAGTAATGGAACAAATTTTAATATAACAAATATTTATTCAAAATCATTTTACAAACATAAAAAAATTATACAAAGGATTACAAAAACGAATCCTAATTAATATTTACATACAATGAAGTGTTGTTAAGAATAATTTCGATGGTTTATTGTGAGGGATGTTCAACATGTTCTTGTGGTTGGAAACCGTGTTCGTTGGCTATGAAGTTGACGGTGTAAACGAGGCCGTCCGGTGCGGTGTATTTGTAGCTGCCGTGGACTTCAATACCTTGGTGATCTTCACTTATCTGCTTGAGAACACCGTGCTCTTGACGGGTGATACCGTCGCTGGTTTCAAACCTATAGAATATATAATGTTATAAGCTTATATTATAATGAACTAGCACTTACTTAAACAAACATGTTTTTATTATATACTAGCTTTTCTACGCGTTACTTTCATAATTAGAAATGTATAGCTGACCGGGCGAACTCTATACCATCTTAAATACAGTAGATAAGAAGATTTTGGATTTGATCGGTTTTTTTCTCAATCGGATGAAAAATATCCTATGTCCTTTCCCTTGTTCTCAGCTATATCCCCACTAATTTTCAACCATATCCCAACAACTGTTCTTGAGTTATAAATAATGTAACTAACACGACTTTGTTTTATACATCAAGATAATATTATGACAAAATATGAAGTACAGCTGTTATATGATATAGGAAAACAGTTCTATCAAAATAAAATCTGGTTGATAAATACTCACTCGAAGTTATAACCCTCGGGATTGACATCAGACTCCTGTCTCAAGATGTAAGCCTGGGGGTCTTGAGGGGCCGCGGCGACGATAGCCAATAGGGCTAGACCGAAAAACACCTAGAAAAGTATTCATTATATAATGAGATTTAAGACTTGCTTCTTCTTCCTGGCAATTTGCCAGCTTTACCCAGGGTCTGCCTTACATGTTGTGAATAATTTTGGCTAACTGTTTTTACGACCGGCCGCCTGCCTGACATCAACCCTCTTTGGGAATAAATCTAAGACTTTCTACGCGAATATTAGGCACATTTTATTTCCATAACAACATACTACCGACGTTTCGGGTACTTTTGCAGTAACCGTGATTACAGGCAGACGAGATTTGTTATTTATATGATTCAGTCCCAAAAGACATCTATGAATCACACTACAAACACAAACAGCTTTCACAATTCACACAGCCTTAAAATAATATGTATTGTCACATGTGTTGAAAAAAAACTTTTACTTATGCACACACATACTAATAAATGATTCACAAGTTAATTTTGCAATACTTACGATTTTCTGCATGTTTGTGGTTTGATTCTGAATAGAACGTGTGTTGTTGTTGGAATCAGATGTTTAACTGTGATGAGTGTTGGATGCTGCGGCGTTATAAACTGTACCCGATACTATGACAACATTCGCAGTAGAACGTAACACGGTGCTAATGAGAGACATGTAATAACTGTTCAATAAAATTTACGTAAAACTTTATTTTTATTAGAATCCTTATATGAAAAACCTTGGCATATTTTCTATTTCTATATAATTAAAATATTTTTATTGTATTCATTATTATAGCATATTTAAATTAATGTAAGGTTGAAATGAATTTAAGTTTTAAGTTAAATAGTTCCAATAAAATTTTTCACTTATTTTCGTTTTAGAAGATTAAGCTTGGGACTTCATTATGGTAATATAGGTACAAATATGAAACTTCTATAATAAGTATCCTTTTAAGCAAAAAATATTAAGGAAATTAACATAATATTAAATGTCCAGGTGTTGTACGCTGTCATGAAGGGTGCCAGCGGGTCAGACATCGAGATCCTCTCGCTGCCGGTCGATGAAGACTTCGACCCGAACGTTCAGTTTGACAACCTGTCACCCAAGAACACTCCCGCCTCCACCATCGACGTCAAGCTATGGGCACAAACTGTAAGAAACACAACTATACCATTGAAAGACGAAGTAACAGAAAAATATTCCAAGCAATATTATTTTGATCTTCTACTGCCTTAATACATAATTTTCAACATGTTAAAATGATTTTATTGATTTTTGATTGCCATCCTATGGACTTGTTTAGGCGAGTTACAAATTAACAAAGACACTCCAAGTTGAGATAAGGTCCTTAATAAGAAAAAATGTTGCATGCAGGCGTGTGGTATTGTAGGCGTTCACACGATTCCCATCAGTCCATCCCTACCCTTAGTAACGGAAGAAAATACAATAGTTCTACAGTGTATTTATAATTGTACTATCAGATCTGCAGTCAGCTGGTCCTGTACCTGGGTCAATGGCCTTTGTGGAGCGGTTGTCAGACATCATCCAGTGTGTGTGAACAACACGACAGCCCGTCGCTAGGCCCGGAGCTAGGCGCGGCCGTACTCCGGGCGCCTCACCTACAACTCATGAGGTTCAGTGACTCGACACTAGCCAGCCTCATTGAACTACCCGCGATGGACCTACCATGCAGTGGTACTGCACCTGGTAAGCTTAAACTCTAATATTAAGGCGATAAGGCTCAATTTAGATACGTAATGTGTAATGAAGACGCGTTTATTTGTTAGTGAAATTTAGTAATTTACAGAATAAGTGGACATAATTATGCATAGAACTAATAAGGCGAGCCAATAGCTATTTGATACATCTCATCTTAGACATAATGGCTATATTGATACTGTTTTCTTTAAAATTTAGGTTTAGTTCTAAATATTTTACTCAAAATTCTTAAACATATATTTTATCTCCCAATTTTGGTAAATTCTTGACCAACAAAATAGGAAGAGTAAGTTCTAAGCCTGTGATTATTCCCAAGTCCTTCCGGTTGTCAGTATTGGTTATTTTTTCCGAGCAGGTCTAGCAACCTCCGACCGTCAAGTGCGTGTGTTGCTGCGTGATATATGTGGCAAGGCGTGTTGGGACGCCTCCGCTCTCCACTACGACCCGACAGTCGCTGGTGCCGAACAACCTCAGCAAATACCAGTTCCGAAAACGTTAGTTACCCTTGATAATATATTAAACAATATTTCATCAGCTCCTTATTAGCCATATAGCAACTACAGCATATTTTGCTATGGCCTATACGTAGGGACAACAATGTTTTAAACTCACTCATCATTTTTGACTATTTACCAAAATAAACTCATTCATACACGGGATATTGAATATAATACGTCACAAAAACTTGTATCTTCATACATACCTTCCACTTAAATTCACTCGTATACTTAAGAAACGTTAGCTGACCTAGAGCCCTTAAAAAGTTTCTACTGATAGCCTACATTAAATATCCTTCAAATATTAATGTATTAATTTTATTTCTAAGTGTGGAGAGTCCTAGCGATAACACGTTATCATCTCTCCCTCCGCCGCTACCACCTGATCTGCTCCCAGACTACAAGAACTCTCCGCCCGACAAACACCAATTAGATCATGTAAGTCCTAGTATTATAAACATTCCATACTAGATTTATTATTACTTATCAAAACATAATTATTTCTCTTCTATGAGACGCTTTTAGACCTCGGCAGAATGACTCCATACGAGTAGAGAGATTCTGTCGAGAAAAATTGACAGAAAGTAGTTCTATTAATTCGTTCATTGAATGAGTGACATTTATAATATACAGGGTGACTGGTGAATTACTATCGATACTTGAGGACGTGATATTTGACGATCATATATGACAAAATAAAAATTAATATAACATAAATATTAATAAACTTCTAAGTAAAGTGAACCAAAAGTTATGTAATTAATTACGCATCGTGTGAACACCCTACAGATTAGGTATACACACACACACGCATACGCGTGCGGGAGCGTGTTGTTGTATCAGCACGCCGCCGCACGCGTCTACACTTGGAACGTGTCCACATTTTATTTATTTATACGGAAATTTGGTGAAAAATTAAGTACCTATTTTTTTTTACATAATTCGAATGAGAATCATGTACCGAGTATTCTCCTTAAATATTGATATTAATTCACCAGTCACCCTGTATACAGCTTTCAGTCTTCTTAAGTTAAAAAGATTATTTAGATTTTGGTAACGTTTAAGAAATCATTGAAATCCATAAAAACTTCCAATTTACTAATATCTCACTTACTAGTACTAAATACATTATGAATTAAAGCATATTAAACGTCTAATACTTATCATTCTTCATAGTTTCTTATTCCTGTATGTAGGTGTTAGCGTATATCGGCCACACGTCTCCCGAGGTGACGTGCGGTCGTCGGCTGGACGAGGTGGGTGCTTCGCCCCTCCCGCCCGGCGTGGAGGACGAGCTGGTCTGCGCGCTCGTCGCACATCGCAATGCTGAGAGGAACTACCTCGCCAATAGAGATAGGTAACAAACACTACTAAATTTACATAGATTTTACTACATACTAGAGTAGCCAAGCGAGCAAAAAGCTATCCTAACTCGATAGTATCTATATTATGATAAGAATTACATATTAAAACTTATAACCTATACCCAAGACTACATGATAATCGCGATGTTAGGATAGCAATGCCATTCCATAGCTTGTGTGGTATCAGGAATCTTCTGGTTCTCACGGCTTGGTGTTCGTTCCGCGGAGTCAGCTGCACCTCGTTATATGATATTTTATCCATACGATGATGCTTCCCCTGTGATGTTCATGTATGTTTTCAATATGTAGCCCGTACGTTACAGTCATGAAAATATTAACTCGCAAAAAAAAATTCTGCACATCTGTACAATACGTCATATTATCTGTACAGTGATGAAGAATGTGAGCCAGAACCGGACGTTGTCCGCGGGGGAGGGGCCTCGGGCTCCTTTGAACAGTGTCGCCTGCTACTGGCGCAGCTGGGGACGCTCGGGGCGTCGAGACGACCACACGCGCACCTGCTGAGGAGGTCCGACAGACTGCTGAGGGAACTGCGGAACCTCGACGCACAGAGGTATACACACACACACACACATAATTTACTTGAGCTAAGATTTTCGCGAGTTTTATTCATTTAAATGAAACTAATATTTTTTGAATATACTGCGCGACTTTATTTTTGTCAAAAACTACATATTTTCGACGTTTCGCCTACTATTCACCAGCCGTGATCACGGAAAAATATTAGTTTCATTTACATGCATACATGCTTATAGGTTACATATGTATATATGTAAACAGTGACGTGTTCATCTAAATATTTTTGTATACAGATGCCGTGAGACCCATAAGGTGGCGGTCATCTACGTGGGTAAGGGCCAGGAAACAAGGAACGAGATATTATCGAACAGATGCGGCAGTCCGGCCTACGAAGCCTTCCTGGCTGCTTTGGCGTGGGAGGTACATGCTTTGTATACTTATTTGAAACTAGTTTTCGTCCGCCACTTCGACCACTTTGTCTTATGTGTTGTGTTCAGAGAGAATGTATGATGTGCTTATGCGACAGCTATCTATCAGCCAACTATTAAGTAACAGCAACATCTATCGTTTTCATACTACATACAAATATTGTGATGTTTTTAATGGCAATCTAGACAGAATAAAGGGATACACCTAAGTGTTATTCTAATATCTAAACTGTTTTATTGTAAATTTATGTTAATAACCGTTCCACATATTTACAAATTGTCACATTTATAATATTAGTAGGTAAAAAGATAATATAATAATAATATCCTAATTTAAATGAATTATTCAGGTGGAACTGGAGAGTCACGTGGGCTTCACGGGTGGTCTGCGGGGCGGTGGGGGCGGCGGTGTGAGCGCCCCCTACATCGCTACACTCACACTAGAGGCGCTGTTCCACGTCGCCACACGGATGCCGGCCGACACACCCGACGCTATACTTAACAAGGTATATTGAAACGAAAATGTTGTTAAACTGAACAGTTTGTTGGATAGTTTGAATGAGCTAATCTAGAGTAACGTAGTCTGTTTTGAGGAATACTTTTAATATTGGATATGTACATATATCTTTTATCAAAAAAAGTTGTAGATGAAATACTGTCACCTAGTTATGACATACCGCCAATAAGAGCAGTTTCAATATTTTAGAAAAAAAAACGGGGGATAAAAATCATTCTAACTACTTCAGTTGCCTGCTTACCCTATAGGGTTAACAATTATTGCTTAATGTACTTTAATTTTTTTAACTCACATACAACATATACATACATCTATCTGTCTCTCAAACTGCTCACTAAAAATCTAACTAAACCCTATATTTTAGATATATAACTAGAAAAATATAATTAATTTTTCTATAATAATGTTTCAGACCCGTCACCTCGGTAACGACGAGGTGCATGTAGTATGGAGTGAACATTGGCGGACCTACCGCCGCGACACTCTGCCCACACAATTCTGTGACGTACTCATAGTGTTGTACCCGCTACCGGCCGGCCTGCTGAGGTGTACCGTCTCTAGGAAACCAGATGTACGTCACCAATATAGGTTTTCAAGGAAAAACTGTATACTGTATTTGTACTGAGATAACATTATATCTAAAGCTACATACGTTTCTAAATGTCCTTGAGTGAGATGATAGTGAAAAACTATTCAACTCTCGTTTCTTTCCTTGAAACACAGTGAAGTATGTATATAATTTGAATTTTGAAAATATTGATTATTAATTATTTATACTGTATAAATTATGCACATTTTTTGTAAGAATAAAAATAAAATGTAACGTTTATAGGAAAGGAATCAAATATGTAATCGAACTTAATGTGTGCAAGTCTATTAGGGTCATACCGGTAAATTTTATTTTAACTAATACATATATCATTTTAAATATTTATTATTATATCTTACCTATAAATTCATTGTAATAACAAAACGACATAATATACCACTGGTTTTAGTCATATAACAAAACCGATCAACTCTGAAGAACCAATTTTCAATATATTTACCACCAGTAATTTTGTCCTCTATTTTTCCTACAGGTGGCTGTATTCGGTCCTCTATGGGAGGAGTGTGTGATCCGCCTGTCGTGCGCGGCGTCTTTGGTCCGCGGCGCGGCGTTTGCTGGCGGGCGCGCGGTCCGGGCCACCATGCCGCTGTACCAGCACGCCTGCTCCGAGAGACGCCGAGCGTTGGACGCACTCGTACAGGATCACACGCAACCAACAAGCTTCGAGGGGTTCGTGGCGAGAATCATGGACCCCGTGCCCACAGACAAACACGCGATACAGAACGGTACTCTAAAATATATTTCCTTGCCAAATAGGAATTCTTTTCGCTCAACCGCAATTTCACTAAATAGTTAATGATTGAAAAGGATGGCTTTTTCATCAAAAAATAATCTATTCAGTATTTAAGAAACGATAGTCAAACTTTGTTCAAATTAATTGAAACTGACATTTTTCAAATAACATGTATCTAGCATCGGGTTCAAACTTGGCAAGTACCAATATGATTTTTCAGAGTCATATGTACTTTCGGAGAGTATTTAGACACCACTGACATACGGTGAAGGAAAACATCATGAGGAAACCTAGACTTACAGTTTCACAATTATAAATTTGAAATCATGGTGATGTTCATGATTAAAATCCAATGTAGTTTATTAATAAAATAATACAAATAACCTAACTTCCAGATCATAACGGCGCCCGGTTAGCTAACGCTCTGATCGACCACGGGGCGAGCTCCTGGGCTAGTGGGGAGCCGCACTCAGTGTCACCGCGACCTACCAAGAGACTGGGACCCTTCAAGAGACCACAGAACCCCACAACCACGCCCATACCAGGACTCATCAGACACAACCGGTAGACACATACACACATACACATGTAACACACACATATGTAAACAAACTAATCCGTATAGTTCGAGCTTCAAACAAAACATTATGTTGCGCAAAAATGTAAAAATACATAAGATTGCTTCGAACTATACGATACAATAATATCTTTTTACACGATACTATTTAATAACATACTCTAAAACACCGTTACTTAAGTACTGATATATAGAAGAATTGCAACATTTAATGTTCCAAAACTACAGTCTAATTCTCTTTATCTAATTAAAGTTGAAAGGATTTGATTTTATTAGTCTAATTAACAATATCGTCCGCATGAGATTAGCACTAATGAATAATATATGGACTTAATGAAACCGTGTACTTAATAATTTATTAATAAGTAAGATATTTTATAGTTTTACGCATTTAAATATTTAACATATTATAGTTTTAATAACTTTCAATGTATATTTTTTTAACAAGCCAAATATCGATTGATGATTTCTCAGATCATCTTTCACAATATGGTGTTATCCAAAATCAATCAGTAATAAATTTCATATTCTCTGACCATAAAATTACTTGTACTTTGTGATATTTAAAATATCAAAGAACTTTCATCATTTAATTTCAAAGCTATTGTCAGTTTATATATTATATATATTCTTAAAAAAAGAAATTTTCTGCACCTATTGTGTGGCTTAATTAAAAAGAACGTTTCGTGAATACACCAAACATCAGTACTCATAATGAAAAATTCTGTATACAAACAGAAATAAGCTTATAATTCCACATCTGTAACGTATTATTTTTATGTATAGATATATTTAATTGAAATAAAACTAAAAACGCTTTAAAACATATTGTGACAGATGTTCTCTGGTAATTTTTATTGCCATTGCACTGAATTGTGTACATATGTAAACTACTTGTAGAGCTTTAACTGTTGTAGACTAATAATTTATTTGTGTTATAGATACGGCTCTAATGTATTAGAAGCTTTATATTGGATCAACATAATTTTATCATTACATACTTAACTAATGTATTACAACTGAGATGTATATTGTGGCCACTTTTAATAATAATTACATTTAACGACTTGAAAACTTTTTAGAATGTTGAGTTTTAACGCAATTACTTATAGATAGATACTTCTTGCACCATTTACCTCTTATATTATATTTTTATTTATTGATTAGTTTTTATTTTACACAATATTATGTACTATATGTAATACTTAAATATAATTTTAGGCAATAATTTTGTTTATTGTTAAGATAGAAGTATTTAACACATGAGATTGATCTGTTATGAGAATGTTTTGTTTACTATAAAAAAGAATACAATAGATATATTATATTATTGGTGCTACAAGGAAATTGGTAATAACATTCCGAAATTTAAAGATCTTACTTAATAATTTAAATACATACTTTGAAATTAAAGTTATGGTATTATGATGTCAAAGCTTTTTCACTTGCATAAATTATAAAGTAGGTTTTTTTTCAATAGAAAATATAAATAGACAAATATTATATTAATAACACTTCTTTATCAATAAGCTGTAGTGCATTTTGCCGGCCCAATACATATTAAATGCATGTTATTGTATTTACATTATGCATTCCATTGAAAATGTTCTTGTATCATTTAACAGTACATAGAAAGTGTTAACATTTGTATGTATTCCTTCAGTATTTTATATAGATATTAAGACTGACAAAGTATATTGTAAAAAGTATTGAAACTTATTTTATAATTGGTGGTATTCAAAGTCTGAAAAATTTGAATTTTCCTCTGAATCAAATGTATGAGTAATCCCTTTCCAGAATGCATATGTCCCAAATTAACCCACAGATATTAGTGTCACCAAAAGTTTATACATAAACACATTGTAAAAATAAAGTTCTGTTAAATTTTATGTGTTTGATTTATTTACTACTAATATATATGTTTTTTACATTGTATGGAAACAATATGGGTAGAAGATATAAAAGCCCCTTATATGTAATTAAATCGTTTAATTCCATATATAGCACAGTATAAAATTCTTTTTTCTATGTTTTAGGTAACTTATACATTCCCGCCTGTAAAATAAGTTGATGTGTGCGAACTTTAGTATCTAAGAATTGTCTTAATTCCTGTAAGCTACATTCGGTACCAGGAGCTTGTGATGCAAACATTTTTAGCATCTGATGAATCCTTTCCAAAGGTAATGAATCTAGATTAGTTAGCATACCAACTATGTATGACCAGAATACTTGAAGCTCACCCTCCCTTTGATCATGGGCAGAAGCCATTACACTTTCTGTTTCCTCATCCTCACAAATCATATCCTGGACTTGGTTTCTACTACCACTTGGTTTACTTGCTTCGCTCCCGTCAACTAATGCATAGTTGTCGGTGGTTTTTTCAGTTATAATCCCAAGAGATTGCCAGTAAGTAATTTTTCTTCTTAATATTGTAATTGGTACCTTCATTACTTGATGCAATTCTTCAAGAGACCATTCTGGTTTATTTTGGAAGTGCATTATCAATGTGGCATTGAAAGGTGAAACAATGAGATCTAATTTCTTTGTCCCTATTTCAATTTCTATATTCACATTACCTAAATGTGGTTTCCAACTTAACGTTCTGTTACCTTTGAGAGTCTCGTAACATTTGGTATAAGCTTCAAAATGTTGTTTTATTTCCTCTGGTAGTTCAAGACTCTCATCTTTAAATGGGGGCCAAAATTGTGCAGAAAGAATCATAGCATTTGAAGAAAATTTGCTGTTTAAAGACTCAAAGTTCCTGTCCTGTTGTATGAGAGCATTTAGTCTTTTTGAATCCGAGACATCCCTCAGCATAACTTCACAGAAATGCAGTTGAGATTCACCAAACCTTAATTTCAACAGTTCTAAATATCTTATTTCCTTTTCAGTATTTATAACACTCTGTCCCAGTAACCTGTCAGCCAAGAGAGTTCTATACTCATTGACAAATAACTCTTTACTGCCATACACATTTACAAGCATTGATATAATATCGCTAGCTTTCCTATCGCAGGAATTAACTTTAGGATCAGCATCTACAGGATCTGGCTCCCACTCATCCCAATCTTCTTCTTTATCGTTTTCATTATCATTATCTACAGCAAACTTAACCAATTCCTCAGCTAATTCACTACCAGCTCCCTCTTCTGTCAAACTACTAACAACACTCCTTACAGTATCTTCTCTATTCCTCAAGTAACTTCTGACTGGTTTGGTTACAGTTTCAAGAATTACTCCAGATGGATCTAAATGTCTCAGAGCTCGTATGGTTGATATGTATGCTGTTAAAATGTCTGTAGTGTTAACTCCTGGATGCAGTAACCTAGTTTCTAGAGCATTCTGTAATTTTTTACACAGCGTAGATCTCAAATCTGTTTTGTCTAAGCATAGTTTGATATCATCTACTGCTGCCTGGGAGTCTGGGTAATCAATGACTATGTTAAATAACTGATCAATTCTCAGTTTAGTGTAACTATGGTATAGAAAATAACTTAATTTTTGCTTAAATTTAGATATTGCATTCAAAACAATATGATTATCTGGCTGAGGTTTTGATGAACCGGCGCAGTAAATTCTAGTCAACCAGGACATTACTGTGGTATCTAACCAGTTTTCAAGGAAACCAATGTGAGACACATCAAATGTACCTGCACATACTTTTTGTATATGTGATTCAATCCTTAACTGTATAAAATTAGTCAATACTTGACCAGTTAATCTTTCAAGAAGTTGTAATTCCACTAGTTTTCTATTAGTATCATGAAATATTTTCACAATGTAAGCACAGTTGCAATCAATAGACTCATTCCAACAGCCAGAACACATTATATCATCAGGCATCTCCGAATTCTCATATTCATTGTCAAACACATTAAATGAGATTTTATAAAAGTGATTAATTATAACAGGAAAGTCCAATGGCAACTGGGAGAGTAAGGTGGCACGTAATAACTGCTTGAATCCCATAAGAACATCTCTTTCACCAAATATTGGCTTATTATCACCACAACAGTTATTCAAAGTGTTTAATTTATTTAGAATAGGCGAAAAATTTTTTAAGGATTCGTACAAATCGTTTACAGCTGACTTAAATAACTGGAAACCTTTTACTTCTTCTTCTACTTTTATAAATTTTGCCCAAAAAGAAGGAGCTACATGTTGACGTAAATATTTTTCGATGTGCACTAAAACAAGATCACGAATTTTAATTTGTATGCCCAACCCGATGATAATTTCTTGAATTTCTTGATATTCTTCATCTGAGCAATCAGTAAACAGCATATCATTTAGAATTGGAAATGCATAATAAATTTTATTCCAATAAATTTTCAATTCGTCTCTACTGCTAGCCATTCTTACTTGAGTTTTGAAGTTAGTATACTGTAAGCACCGGTTTAGAACATTTATTTTAATTCAAAAAGGAATAAAATATTGAAATAGTTGCAATCCGTATATTTGAAAACAACAACCAGTCATGAGTCCTCTTTGGCCTCTACTTTGACATTGACATTTAATTTTGAAATACAAAGTAGCTAGGTACACATTTCAAAGAAATAATTTCTGAACTGATTATTTACTTCGCTATATACAAAGAAAGATTACACTTTTGATAATATTGATTAAACAAAAAAATATGAGCACTTGAAGTAATGCTTGAACACAGAAATTTAAAGAAACCTTCATGTTTTAAATTGATAAGATTTAGTCTAACGAATTTAACTTTTAAGTGATTCTAAGTTTGCTTTTGTTTGACATTTAGTCTTATGGTAAAATATTAAATATGATGTTATATTATAATTTATATTAGGAATAAATTGAAATATTAGGATTTATTTTTGCTTTTTCGTAATATTTTATGTATTACCATTACACAACAGGCTTCTGTGTATGAAGAACCCTTAACTTCATAGGTCACGACTCATTAAAATGTAAAGAAATAATGATAAGCTTGAATTTTTTTCATAGCCATAACTTAATTTTTTATAAGTCTAGGTTTTTAAAGATAACTATAATTATTATATGATAGAAATTGTACTACAACTTCTCTTTTAAAAAATTAAAAAATATATTCTTAATACATGTCCATTAATAACTACATGTATCTTAGTCGGAATACTTCTTTATCATAGTATGAAAATTATTTTGAACTCAACAGCACCAAATTGTCCTCGAATAAAGTAGGTACATAAAACAAAAAAAATGGGATGTAATATATTAAAAAGGTTGAAAGAAGTAAGTACGTCTATTTTCTATCTGCAGCAATCGAGGAGTTGAATTTATCAAAAAGTAATTTTTCGTCAAAGTTGCACCTACAAATCTTTTTCACTGCATCACTTACTAGGAATTCGTTAGAAGGCACATTATTATTATGGCTCTAAGCTCTAGGAATACATAATTAAATTTTATTACATTTTAAAACTGCTACATTTTAAAAAGGTATGTCAAGCCAAGACATTGTCATTAACAATTATATAGCTGCGCGTAATGCACTTTATGCACATATTACGCCAAAACTAACATCCACCATCTCGGAAAAAAAGTTGATATTTTTACTCTCATAGAACAGTACTGAAGAAATATAGACTAGAAGCAAAGTGTTGAAACTGGTTTTCAATTGAAAAAACAGCATTAAAATTTGAAGAACTGTTTGGGGCTACAATGCTACAGACACACACACAAACATTGACAGCAACATTTAAACATCAATTCTTGCATCAGTGGATGAAAACACTCTATATTACAATTTTAAACCAACTAAACATATATACCTATTTTACATAGGTCCAAAATTTGAAAGGAACTATATTTGATAAACCTAAGCAAAGATCCAATTTTGATTTCACGTTGTGGTATCAGGCGTTTCTTGTGCAGTATTCTCATTGTAACTCATTGCAGGTATAGCAAATAACTCAAAGAATAAACATAAATACATAATTAAAAAACAGATTCTTACCTCTTTTCGAATAAAAAATATGAAAATTAACAGAGTAACAAAATTTGTTTCAAAATTGGCGCTATTATATGACAGCTAACGGCGCAAAAAAAAATTTAATTAGACAAACGTAATTTTTTTTTAAATAATAAGGCATACCTTCTTAGTTGTCAGTGCAACACATTAGGAATCGTTTTATAGCTCACATAGAAAAATAAACAAAATTCATGTTGGAGGTAGGATATTGCCTCTACCTTAAAAAGGTTTAACCAATAATTTATTGATACAAATCAAACATACTTATCATTTTCTAGTTTAGATCTTCATTTAGTAAACAATTTAAAGCCAAGCAATTTAGATTTGTCATTATTTCCAAAGTTTTATTTAATTTGTATAAGTTATCAATATAGTATGTTTGCACAGATGCTAAAAATAAATGTTGATTTCTTATCAATTGTGTTTATATACTGTTATAAGCTACAAGACTTCCTTGTATACCTTGACATCAATATTTATAGCGGATAATGTCAACGGCATTAAATATTAAGGTTTAAATGAAACATATCTTCAGATTTTATCATGTTAAAACTATATGCTCCATATGTTTTGGTTTGCAGCAACCATGATGACTCCGTTTCAACTTTCAGGTTTACCACAGAAATCTATGAATTTTATTTTTTATATTATAATATATTTAAGACCATAAATTTTCAATCACTTCTTATATATGAATATGGTAAGAAACTTCAACGCCAAAAAAGATGGGATAGAATAATAATAAAAAATATTTGTTTTAACTTTTAATTATAATAGCTTAAATAATAGATCACTTAAAATACTCAATGAATTGGCTCTGGTTGCTGGGTGATGAGCAAACCAAATCTCTTCTTAATAGTTATTCTCTGCCTGGAGTATTTGTCTTCTGGTGAGAAGCGGGCTGCGAAAAATATATTTATTTAGTGATCCTGTTTGAAAAAACAAAGGAGTTAAAAATCTATTATCTTACCTGGATGTGCCGACAAAGTAGGCTTGCCTGATGGATCGATCGTCTAAAAACAAAATATAATATTAAAAATTCAATAACACAAACACGTGTAGTTATAAGTTGTAAGGTTATAACAAGATTCAACACTTACCGCCAAAGTGTACTGCCTATCCCCATTTTCATTTAAATAATATCTTAAATACATATTTATCGTCTTATTTATATACACCTACGGTCAGGAATAGTAAAAATTATTGGATCGTCAAATTAAGTACTAACAAAACAAATACAACACAACTCAGTGACAGCAATCACAACTGACAAGTTTTATTTTTGACGTTTTACCGACTTGGTAAAATATCCGTAGTTCCGGTGCATGCATTATATGATAGTCGATATAAGTAGTCTAACATAATCTTGTACTTTTTAAAGAAAAATTTAATTAGAATTAAGATTAAAACTATAATTTGCTATCTTTTTTTTAAATTAGCATATATAAGAGCAAGGATGATTTCTTAAAAAAAAAAAACTTCAGTCTTGTTCAAAAAATATGTGGTCTAATCTTTTTAAAATTTCTCTTAGGTACCTAATTATAATAATAAGGACTGAAGTATTTTTTTATATAATATATAAACAAGGTCCTGTTTCAAAGGTCTGGATTTTTTAACGAGTTAAGTCTTACTCTAAGATTGTCGTGAGAAATGATTGGAAGGCGATTTTAATTTTTTTATGCTATGGCCTTCATTCACACTGCAATGGTGGAATGTTTTGGGACATGTCAACTTTTTTTTATATGAATAAATAATAGTTATTTTGACTACTGTGAGGAGAAAATATGAAAGTAGTTTGTAATGGAATAACGGCGAAATTTTTAATCACCCAGTTATATTTTACCACCACCAAAAACATCAAAAAAAATTATCTTAGCAATCTTAAACTTTGCTAGTTGATAATAATTCATTAAGGGAACTAAAGTTTTAAGTTATTAGATCTATTGAATTTAAAAACGACCAGACAAGAGTACTATAAACCAAACTTAAAAATAATCCGAATATAGAATATATACAAGTTAGGATCAATAATTATGTCATAAGTCAAAATTACAGTATATATAAATGTTTTTGATTAATACTTGCACAAAAAACCTACCTATTTCTTTTAAGGCAATCTTCAGTTTAGTATTGACATATTTGAATTTTCATATTAAACAAATATCTTTTGCCTGAATAAACGTTTTTATATCGTCAATCTCAAACAGTAAAGGATGAAATAAAACTATTGACAGGTACATGGAGGGATGTAGTAAATAAGGTTCTGTTTTTGTTACAACCAGGTAACAATTAAGGTGAAAAAAAAAGGTCAAACGGAATGAGTATTATTTTTGAAATCGCAGCCGCCGCACGAAAAAGGACTCAGGATATAAGTATGAAACCCTTTTACATCATCTCAGTATCTTTTTTTACCATTTTTTTCTTTTAGGAGGAGTTTGAAAGTAAAATCTTTACTCTTCCGCCTTATGATGAATATAATAAGATTCGATTTAGGTTACTTTGAGGTGGCGTCTATTTAACAAATGGAAACATGTTTAAGACATAGAACAAAGGTTAGAAAAGAAATTAATTATTGAAACATACCAAGTATAACCAAAATAATACTTTTAATAGCGAAACGTTATATTAAATTTATTTCTTATACATTAAAGGATATTTAGATACTAGTACAGCGGAAAATAGTAGCAGTAACAGTTTGAAATTTGGTGAGAAATAATCAAAGTATATTATAAATCATTCTTCACTTCAGGTAAAGAAATATCATATAAACATTATCCTTTCTTAATCTATCTATTATGTTTGTAGCAACTATTATAATACCTGCCAGAATATCGTAAGTTAATACATGAAATTGATTTTAGGAAACCAAAGATACAATTTCAAAATATATTTATAAGCTATTTATGCTACTTTAAGTCATAAACTTTAAAATTTAATGATTTTACATCTTTTGTTGATATTTAATGTTATAAACAATAAATAAATATTTTAAATAACATTAATCTAGAATAAAATTTTGTGAATGGCAATATTGGGAATGAATTTTTATCTATGACGTCAGCTAGCTTTGCTACTAGCTATATATACCGGAGAAATATTTTTGTTTCAACGTCTTTCAAAATAATTCGTAGAGTGATTGTCGCTTCATTGCTGAGCAGCGTTAAACAGAGAGTTAAGTGGAACCTTTGATTATATTCCCAAAAAATATATACATAATATATTTTTTTAATTAATCTTAGCGGTCTTGATTAATACATTTATAAATTCAGTTTATTAGATTAATTGTTAAACTTTTTATTACGTGTCGCTAAAAAAATTTTGACGTTTAAATATTGAAAAGTATTTTAGTTTTTTGAATTTTGCTTTTTAAATATATACTTTAGTTTCATGTTAAAGCATAAGCTGTTATAAACTTTTTGTTTATTTATCCTGTATCCATTGACCTTCAACTTTGGCTTGTAAACAAATAACATTAGTGAAAAAACAATACCAACGAATTTTGTGTTGTTTCATTAGGCCGTTAATTTGATGTATTTCGAGAAAGAACGATAGTACGTACTTTTTCCTATTATATAATAGTTATTTCTCTTAACGAATATTTTTAGTTTTAAAAACCACGTTATTCAATATTCTATTTTTAATTCAACTCTTTATTGTTACCTGTTGACTGTTGTAATCGTACATTTTTCGCTTCACTTTACATTTTTTAATATTATAGTATAGTATAGCGAGTTCATAGCAAAACATTTTATTCTTTAAAACAACTTATTTCGCCCGTATTTATTTTTAAACTTAGAGTTAATTTAATGAAAAATATTTCTTTTATTACGAAAATGAGTGTAAAAGTTTTGTTTAAAAGTGCTTTTGGGATAAACAGTTTTATTCAATCCGTAAATTTAAGTTTTTGTTTCATGACAACCCAAGCTATGTCGGTGGCGTGCATTCGTAGTGTTAAAAAAAATTGTATTGAGAAGTTTACGAGTGTGTATTTGAAATTACCTAACTTTAGTTAAGATGTGTTTGAGAAAAGTTATCAAACAGTAAATACAAATATCACTGAGCATACAATGTCATTGTTACAACTAATGTAACATTCAAAGTACAAATTTAATTGGTTTCACACATACCATACAATTAGATCTAAAAAAATATTAGAAGAAAATAACTATTATGTTAAAATTTTTCATAATTTCAATATTTTTTCATTATGTTATTTCTACAGTTGGTGAATCAAGTCAAGCGAGATCAAGATTTAACATATCTACCATGAGTTCTAAGGAGAATGAACTGGCTCAGGAGAAATCGGAGGAAATCTTCAAAGATTGGGAGAAGTTATTCATGTCACTTATACAGCATAAGGCTGTAAATGCACTAGATGATGAAAATGGTAAGAATTAATTTTGTTATTAATAATAAAAAATATATTTTTAATATTATTAGAGCCTCGATTTTATATTTGGAGATAATATTTAAAATTGTTACCGAGCATGATTCACCGCTAGTGACTAAGTAAGATAAGGCAATGATAACTAATTCAGAGCTATTGAAAGTACCGTAGCAACATGAGTCACAGTTTGTATGTACTGAAAATTTGATATGATAAGTGTCTATATTAACTACTCAAAATATTCTTCACTTAGAAACATATTATTCAATTTCCCCTATTTAAAGTAAGTAATTATAGTTATTTATTTACTTTATCATCTACACTTATTAAAAATTTTATACAGAAGCATGTAATTATGTAAATGTAAATATTGTACAGAGTACAATATTTAGTTTTTATATTGGACTTATGAACTCTCATTAATTGTTTACAAATTATTAAAATCACATTAGAGATGTACAAAAACAAAGAAAAGTTTTAGAAATGATAACAACTGTTTCTTTTCAACAAAATATTCACCTAGTGATATTATTGAATAAAGTACTAAAGATTTAATAATAAATGCATCACACACATATTTGTAGAGAACTTCAACAAATATATATTTTTTTGTTTAATCTTATTTAATTTAATATAAACGGGATGAAAAAAATATTACTAATAATGAAGGAATTTAAACTGGACTAAATTTTTTAAAATATTTTTCTTGCAACAAGCAATTAATTTTTTAAAAATAATTTTTGATTGATAATACTTTATTCTTATTCATCTTGTTTTCTTGATTATTCATTGTTTTTTATTTTTTGTAATATTTTAGCACAAAAAGAGAGTCAATCGGATAATCAGATTGAAACGAGTGGCAACTCCAGGAATGAGGTATATTAAATATATATTTTAATTACATTTTTTTATTTTATATTCAAAACAAATGAGAATCTCCTGCTCGCATAATTAAGTTGTTAATGTGTTAAAAAAATCTTTGTAATTTTCTTCTCTTGGTTCATTTTGAATTCAATTAATTTTTTGTATGTTTAATAAAAATTTAAAGCAAATTAATTAGTAAGAGAGCTAAAATACTGTCCATAGACCCAATTACAAACATAACTAAATAATAAAATTATATAAAAAAATTATTATAGGGTTAAGTTTAATTAAAAATTTTATCTTTATCCATATTTATAGAAAAGTCCTTTGCATTTATTTAAAAATGTCAAAATTATATTTGAAGTTAATCATCACAATTTTTTATGTCTTAAAAAAACCAAATGTATCAAATGACTCAATTACCACATGAATATGGTATCACTTCAACTATATTACAGTTGCACAGGTTAAAAGTTTTTTTCAACGTTATCTATATATTGCATATACTTTATATGTAAATTAGTTGGAAATGGCTTGACTCACAATTTTATCGTACTCAAGGTAACTAACGGCGAGCCTGAAGGTCGGTGGGTGTTTGCGCTACGTCACGGTGAGCGAGTGGACCTGACCTATGGTTCGTGGATCCCGTTCTGCTTCACCGACAATAACACTTATGTCAGGAAGGATCTCAACTTGCCAGTGGAGCTGGCTCCGAGGTAATACAGGATAACTAACACGTATATGCTATTGGCAATATACTATATGTACTATAATACATAACACTATTAGCAAACCATAGAACAGTGTCCTTACTAGGGGTACATAATAGTAAAGGGCATCTAACAGACTGATATGGAAAGTTATTTGTGTAAACATATTCCTGTTTGAAAAATTTTTAGAATTTTTTTCTCATACTAATTAATTCATTATTACAAAATGACATCACGTCAAACATAATACCTACAAGCAAGGCTTCAGTAACATTATCTGCCTAAGTCTTTAGTATGGTTTAGTTTCAGACATACACTGCTATACAGTATGTAGTCATGGTACATATTATAATGTATGTATAATATCATGTTTCCATCTTTAATATCTATGACAGTTATATTATCTTTAGCATTTTGAATATTTTACACACATACATATATAATATATGAAGGGAAGTTGTTTTCAATTTCTCTATACGTTTTCCTTGTTATATCTTCGACACCTGATCGCAGTAAATATTTTTAGAAGTTCTAACTCCTAACACAGATTAAATAAATTGTAAGTTTGACGTTGCGCATGGATACATGCGCCTGCGCACGTGCATGCATGTTTTGGGTGTGTGTGTGTCTGTTTGTGACATCGTATCTCTCAAACGGATCGCTGACTTTTTTACGTTTTTCATCTAAAAATTTGTTCCCTTACGACAGTTCTTACTTAGTTTTGGTTAAAATTGTTCAAGTAGTGTAAGAGTATTAGTTTTTTTTCCAAATGACGTAAAGCATTTTAGTCGTATTACCCGATTAAGTGTTTCACACGTGCCAATAAAATCGTTAAAAGGCGATTAATACGTAGGTGACTTTTTACAATTTAATGAAATGTAATTATTCATTTGTTTTATAGGTCATAACTTAGTTTTAGGTATCTTCAAGAAAAATATTGTAATAAAAAAAATTGTTGAAAATTGTTAACAAAGATTGAATCTTACCGAAAATCTACAATATTAAAAGGTCTATATAACTAAAGCTGAAATGAGAAACTCCAATTAAAATATAAAAAATATTATTTCTAATCTATACGTATTCTTATCACGTCTTCATGACAAATCGCACTCAAAGAAGAACAAGGTTGTATATAAAAATGTCCATATATTACAATGTATAATTTACAGAGAGGGTGGCGCGGTAGCGTATTCCTTGGACACTCCATTGACGCGTGTGGGAGCCCTGCAGGCCTACCTAGTGGGGGAGGCTATGAGGCTAGCGGGCATCAAACTCGGCAGTGTGTACGCTTCCTGCGCCCTCAGATCCGTGGAAACCGCTCATCATCTGCTAAGAGGTGTGTACTACTCCAATATCTATATCCTTTATTAGTATATATATTTATGTATATATGTATGTATTTTATGTATCTATTTATATATGTATTAGTGTATATATAAGGATAAGGCACCACCTACTTTTTCGCTGCACAATTTCCTCAAATCGAAGGTTGTCTGGCAGAAATCGCTACTTAGCGATAAGACCGCCTTTTTGTACATTTCAATTTTTTATTTTTTTTTCCGTGTAAAATTTACTGCTTGTGGTGTACAATAAAGTATATTCTATTCTACATTGTATCTGACTTAACTCTTTACCGGTCATAAGGAGTGGACAGTGGTAAAACAAAATTGATGTTGGTTAAGGGTATATAATAGAAGTAAAAACATATGTTTGTATATATAAGTATATATTTGTTAAACCTTTCATTATCAAACTGTCTATTGACAATCATAAAAGTAGAATGAATAAAAAAATACGACCGATGGAAGAAATTTCGGTTAAAAAATAAAAAAAATCATGGTGGTGAAAATATCGCCTCTAACTTATAAAGGGTTAAAATACCTCCTTTGGTCGGATCTGAATACTACCTTTGTTTGACTTCTTATACCTCCATTATTTGTAATTCAACATTTCCTTTGTTTGACCTTTTCCTTTATTTGTAAATATCACAGTTATTTTCCCATCGTCTAGATCACAAGATTGATACTTTTTTCTAACTTATTAGATCCAACCTAACTTCACATTGTTTTAAAGATTAAATTACATGTAGAAAATCAAAATATATCACTTTAATATTCCTTATCAGCTGTTTATATAATGATATAATGCAGGCCTTCAAGCTGATCCATCAATCAAGGTTAAGGTGGAGCCTGGTCTCTTTGAATATAAAGACTGGAGTTTGAGCAGAGGATTGGCTTTCATGACGCCACTGGAACTGCACAAGGCCGGATTGAATGTTGATCTGAGGTAATAAAACTTTAATTCAACAATAGATTAACTTATGGATTCAGTTTATCTATTATTACTTTATTGTAGACTCATAAAATTATTATGTAACAAATAGTAAACTGATATAATAATTCATAACAAAAACATACAAAAGAATTCATTATTGTACAAAATAATAAATAGTCTTAAATATGAAAAAAAAGAGCACATCAAATTTCAATTAATACATATTTTGCTAAAAAGTAATATTGTGCAGGAAATGTTATATTAACAACATCAAAAAAACAGACATAGTAAATGTTAAGTTTGTATCAAATCAAAATGTTTCCAGTTCTATAAAATGGCACAAATACAATTTGTATATACTATTCAAATTTTGATTTGAATTTGGTGTCTGCTAAAGATAATATTTTCATTTCTAATTGTGTATATGTATTGTCATAAATAATATGTACTTTATATTTCAGCTACAAGCCGTACATAGATCTGAATATAAAAACCTCGGAGACAATGGAGGAGCTCTACAAGAGACATGAATATGTAATGCAGTCAGCCGTTAAGGATCCCAATTATGAGGGTGTGTAGTACATTATATAATAACATAACTATTTATATACATGTAGAAAATACTGCACACAATTTATAAATGACTAGCTTTTGACGCGACTTCGTCCGCCTGGAATAGTGACTTCCGGCAGATTTATGGTTCTTCGCACATAGTTCCCGTTCTTTCGGGGTTTTCGGAATGGTTGAGTTCCCGTAGAATTTTCAGGATAAAACCTATGTTTTTTTTATTCACAATAAAGTACTCTTAACCAACAACATATTTATTTGTTTATTTGAATAAAGATTAATATTATTATGTTGATACAACTTAAACAAATTATTTCGACCAAATTAGGTACCATAAAAACGGTTTTTGTGAGTTCATCTTAAAAGATAGACATATACTGTCGCGAACTGTTTTTTAGATCATTAAAAGAGCTATTATTCTTTAATACATATTTTTTGTGTATCTTGAACCGTTTTCACGGCGCACGCAACGGAAGGCTTCAAAGATGATATAATTTCTCCCGTTTTTTACACATTTACCACTATATCTTTGCTCCTATTGGTCATAGCGTGATGTTATATAGCCCACAGCCTTCCTCGATAACTGGACAATCCAACACAAAAAGAATTATTCAATTCGAACCAGTAGTTTCAGAGATTAGCGCTTTCAAACAAACAAACAAACAAACAAACTCTTCAGCTTTATAATATGTATTAGTATAGATGTAAAATTATTTAACTAATTTCTTATGTATTTAATATTCGAATGTTTAAAAGTTTTTTTCTTTTAAATGAAACTAATATTTTTCGGATGTACTACTCGTTTTTATTTTTGATTATAAACTACACACTCCAGAACTTTCGGTTACTATTCAGCAACCGTGATCAAGGGAAGACTCATTAATTTTTTTTCTTGTAAAGTATTACAACAAAATAATTGAATTCTATGAACGAATAATATCAGACATTGTTTATATTAATAATTGATAAATATTTTCAGGTCAGAACCTAATGTTTGTGGGTCACGCCATTACTTTGGAGATGACAGTGACCGCTTTGAAGTATCTCAATAAGGGTAACGCCAGCGATCTACCTCCATACAAATTCGGTGATAACTTGATGCGTGTGCCGTACTGTGCTCTGGGTTCTCTAAGGGAACGCGAGGGCGTTTGGACTGTGGTCAAACCTCCTATACCACCCAGCATCAATACTAACTCCGCCCGTTACAACTGGAAAGATCTTCTAGAAGTTGAGAAGAAGTATGAGTAATTATTACGACCATTCAATATAAAACAGATTATTTTCATACATTTTTAAATCAAATCTGAATATTAATTAAAATTATAACAATAGGTATGCTTCAATGAAATATGTCAACATAAACTCTTAATATGCAATTTAAAAATATGTAAGTTCCTAAAGTGATGTGCCTGTAGTGTGAATTTGTCCAATTGATTGGTATTTTAATTACATTATTATATTCATTTATTTTTATACTATTTTTCTTTTTTATTATAATAACATTTTTCTCTTATATCTTTCCTATCTGATTGATAATGATGGGAAAGCTATTTTTAATTTTAGTTTTTAATGAATTGAGTGCTCTTATGTACTTCATGTGATTCATGTGATGATATGTAGACTGTTTTATTGTGAGAAATAGATTTAATGGTTGTTTGCAAGAACATATCAAGTGAGGGAGATAGGAAGCTTTTTATGAGAGTATTAAACTAAATCTACCTCCAAAGTCATCTATGAGGTGATGACTTTTATGACAATTATTTTTAGTACAAATATAGTTTATATTTAAAATAAGCAATGCTTAGATACGTTGCGTATGCGCAGACAACTGTATTCCATTTTTAAAATTATGTAAAGCCACTTTTATTACGCTTTTTGACTTTGTTCTCATAGGGCATAGTGGAAATAAAGTGGATGTTCTTGCAACTTTAGAATTAGTGAATATTTGTAATAGTGGATTGTATGCAATCAGCGAAAATCCATTTACACAAATATTCAACTTTTAATTTTCTTTATCTTTATAGTTTTTAAATATTTTGGTATTGTAAAATCAAGCTGTGCCCCGGTTGTGAGATATTAATAATGTTTATTATACCTTTCATAATTCTTTGTATGTCCCATCAATATTTCAAGATCTAAAAAATATGTGATAAGGTAAATAAATGTTTGCCAATTTTTCTTAGCTCACATATTAAACCGGGTGCATGCTGTGAGAAGTATTTTAATCGACAATAAATGTCTTTAAGATTAAATTTTTATATTTTTAACACTATATATCGTTTTATTTAAACTTATCCTGACCAATGAGATATTTTTTATTGTGGTTCACACTTCATAATTGTTATTATAAATTCTTGTAACCAGAGAAGGTTACAGATAGTGCATATGTGTATGTATGTATATGTCTAAAAAAAATGTTTTTGTTATATCTATGTGACAAGATCTGTTTACAGCCGATTTGACCATTATAGATTTTATTTATTTTTTGATAATGATTCAAAATATATAAATTAAGTTGCTATGAAATTTTTTATCTTTCATCAAATCAAAATAAAATTAGATTCAACAATTATACATGTACTTGTTTAAATTTATAGATCATCATGAAATTTCTTTTTTTTTATTAACCAAATACAAATGCAAGATATTTCAATATTACACTGTTTTAAGTTTCATGAACATTAAAATTTATTAAATATGGCACCAGTCTAAGATAGTAAGTAACCAGTTGGTTAGGTACAAGAAAAAATCTAAAATTGACTCACATTTTATTCTTAAGCATTTACAACATCACAGGAGTTAAATTGCACTTGAAATCAATAGTCATAGAAAAAAAATCAAACAAAATACAATAAAATGATTTGGCACCGACACAACACTAGAGAGATGTATTAAAACTTTATTATCTATCGTCATTATAATTAGTTGTTACATTAAACTTTTCTGACAACACTTCCTCGACTATTTTCTGGATCATGATTCTTTCTTCGCCTTTAATATCTTCGGATTTCGTTTTGTCGTCATATATTTTTTTATCAATCAGTCGTGCGATGACTTCTTCCACAACACTATCTATGTTAACCTCATTATTATTTACATTCTTTTCGTCTTCTTGAACTTGATCAGCTTCAGCGGCTTCCGTATCATTAACTGATTGTATTTCTTCTTTGGGTTCTTCTATCATTAATTCTTCTTCGGGTATATCGCCTCGTCCATCAGTTTCTACCTGAGTGACTTCTACAGTAACATTATCTTCAATATTCTCTGTGATATGTTTGCGTCGTTTCATTAATTCCCTCAATTTTTCTTTAGCAGAAGCGACAACTTCTTTACGTGTTTCCGATTTGATTTTTGCTATGGCCTTTTTCTTTTTTTCTTGTCTGTTAGTCAATTTATATTCATCGTAAGGTTTTTTAGTCTTTCTTGTTTTCAATACGTCAACTTGTTCTGCCTCTTCCACTGAGATGTTTTCTTTACTGTCGTCATCAACTACTGTCAAGGTAGCTTTTTCTGAGTTATTACGATCATCGTCGCCTTGTACAGGAGCTTCTTCTTCAAGTTCTTCAATCATAAGTTGTTCATTCTCTACTTCAGATATTTCATCATTATTATTAATGATTATATCTTCTGAAGCATCTAAATTATCAGTAAACTCTTTACTAACTTCGCTAGATTCATTTTCATACATATTGCTTTCTATTATATCTTCTTTGACATCTACACTTAGACTATCCCTGAAATTCTTTCTCTCTAATATGAACAACGCTGGCTTGGTTTTAATTTTGATGGGCGGTATCAATTTATAGTTCATTGTTATCTGATGAAAAGATTCAACACTGTCCAATATTGTATGAGTTTGTGTGAAAGCTTTTAGATTCGGTGAGTATTTGCTCTTAGCTTCTATAAGTAAATGTGTGTATTCTTGTAGTTGGTCGACGTTTAGAGACTCGTTCTTGCTGTACTTCCAATGGGAATGCATTTGAGTGAATCTGGTGACGCCGGTTTGAGCTGCCAGATTGCTTATATGTACGTGGACGAAGGGTTCGTTCTTTAAAAGCTTGTGGAATCTGGAAAACAAAATTGTATGAGTCGTATTTTGTCTGTTTTAAGGTATATAAACTTCAACTATAGCAATAATTTACAATAAGTTTCCTACTGTATGTACCCCTATGTGAATATCCATTTTCCAACGATATATCAGATGTTATTACCATAGGCATGGAAGATTATAAATGGAAAACTAGAAACTCTTCGTTAGGGGTTTAACAATCGAAACTTATTGTAGTGATATCGTAGTAAACCTAATTTTTATGATTTTGTGTTATATACCTCGTCATTGCTATTCCACCGGGATAGTTCGTCATCGCTACCAGCACCAATGCTGTTGAGAATATAATATTAAGTGTGATTATTACGGCGATGCCCCAGAACAGTAGCTCATATATCGGAGCTTTCGTACGCCGTATATATCTGTAAAGTAAATAATATATATTTTAAATATAAACCATTTTCAAACGTTTAAATAAATATAATATTCTATTATATCATTCCTGACATTATAAATCTATATACATATATTTATGTAACTTAAGATAACTGCAGTCGATAAGATTTTATAATGAACATAATATTACTGAATGATAATAATAGACATGTTTAAACTTTATATGTAAACTTTAAACCAAAAGGTATTTAATAAATACTCACACATATGTACACGCTGCAGCAGACGCCATATTGAGCATCGGAAAGACGTAGATTATAAATCTAAGTTCCTTATGTGGCAGGAAAGAGAACAATATTATGTACACTATAGCTGGCATCACAATAGGAGTAAGCCGTCTCTCTAAATACAGTCCAATGGGTATCAAAACTATACTAGGTCCAAGGCCTCGTGGTAAAGCTGAATATATGTACCAAAGAAATGGAGATGTCTGAGTGCATATGTTAAGAATGATAATTTTATAAATAAATAAATATATTTATTTATTTATTTATAAAATACTTAATGTACCATACATTACTATTTCTCATCAAATGCCAAGATCAATAAATGTCTTTTAAACCTTGACGTAAAAAGATGTGACTTATGTTTGTCATCAATATGTTTTTGTTAAAATTGTAGCTCTAAAAATGAATCTACCTTTTTTTGTCACTTTTTTGTTTGTCCAGCCTGGTAAGAGTATAAGCTCTTTATAAAAATATGTAAGGCATTTTTGCATATTATTGTCAATTAATGAGTAGTTTATTTTTAGTTAAATTATTTTGAAATAGCAAAATTTACACTACTACAAAATTTACAATAATATATACAGAGGTTTAAGTAGACTGCCTAAATACGATTTTTTTACTGAGTATATTTAAAAGGATACACCCCATTCGGAGCTTTTATTAAGGACTGTATTGAACCAGAAAACTTCAGCTTCGGGCCACAGCAGGCGACCCCAGAACAGAGAATCAACTGATACTGTGACCAGCACCAAGAACACACCAGATGGAACAACTATTTTGATTAATCTGTAAAAATAACATATAAGATTACTTTTTTTTGAGTGAAACTTGATAATAATATTTATATACACAAACCCCTTACGTTGGGATATCAATCTTCTTGAAATAGAGGTCTATGATAAGGTACAAGCCAAACAACATAGCCAGCTCAGCTCGAAATATAACAATAGCTGCACCAGCTGATAAGAGGAACTGTTTGTGTTTTCCAAGCAACCATCCTTCCAAAGCCAGGAGTACTGAAAGAAAAGTTTTAAAAAATATGTTAATAATTCCTATAGGATAGTTAATAGGTATAAATTTAGTGAGATGATCATACCAAATGGTAACACCATAATATTAGGTAATGGACGGCTCATATAGAACATGAAATGGTACTGAGAGACACTTATCAATGTGAACCACCATGTAAATGTACTTCCGAAAAGCTTTTTCAAAGAATTCCGAAGTTGATACCATGTTGCTATCACAGCCACCGCTAGAGTCAGTCTGACTGTAATAAAAATAGTTTGACTACTAAATGGGTAACACATAGTATAAGTACAATTTTAGTGCGACGATTACTCACCGACATATTGCATCCAAAATTTATTTATACCGAATAAATGTAATATACCAACAACAGGTGAGGATAAAACGGAAATAATGAGTGGGCCAATAAAAGTACGCGGCACTACACCCGGGAACTCGTTATGATCGTACTGGAAAAAAATAGATTATTAAAGAAGACAGTGCGCATATGAATCCAAAATTAGAATTTCTATTATACCTCTGATAGGTTAAACCGATGATACAGAATATCATGCATAGCCTGCATATTGAAACTTTCTTCGACTTTAGTGAATGGACACAATAGTACATGTAAACTAGCAACTATATAAAGTAGTTGAACCATTTTGTTTATTTATTATCACACTAAAATTAAAGACTCAACCCATAACTCTTTCATTATTGTATGTAATTTTAATTTAACTGAATTGTCAAAGTGACAATGTCTAAACAAGAATTGTGACTTTGAAAACTGAAGTAATGGTACAGAAACGTGATAAAAAATAATTAAGATTCGACTAAGAAATTCACATTATTAGTATTTTTAATTAAAGGATATAGTTTTCCAAAGTTTTACAATATTTTAAAGGAGATGGTATTTTTCTCTTAGATACTACTTACTCTCTTACAATCTACATGTCTTTAAATGTAAAAGTATATATTAATATATCTTATTGATTCAGTTTCCCCGGGAAAGTCCCCCTATAAGCTTAGCCTTATTAGAAGTACAAAAGCAAGTTTATCGCATCTTAAACATTTTTTTTTTCATAATACTTTACAGAAGTAATATTCAGACATTGTAAGGAAAGATAAAATTTTAAATTAAATTCATTGTAATTGTTAACTATTTAGGAATTAAAAAAATAATTTTATAAAACTTAAAATTTCTACATACCTTACTTGAAATTAGTATTAACTAAACGTCCCTTTGACAACAATCGTCAACAATGGTGGAACGGATTCTGTGACATTTCTAAGGCAGTGTTCGTTTTCTGATACGAAAATATCAATAATGATCAATATTCCAATCATAATAACAGTTGCGATAATATTTTAACAATATTTCGCTTAATATTGACACAAATCATTGAGAATGTGTGATGTTTGTTCAGAATTTTCACAGCTTTTAATAAATTGTAAGTTACATTGTTTCGAAATTTCGTGGTCCATTTAATTATTAAACTATTTTTTTGAAAAACAATACCAAAAATATCAAAGGGTTACTGTTTTGTGCTTTGTGATTTATATTTCGTCTAAGTTATTACAATACTCTCTTCCTTATAGGTGAAACAAGATTAACCGACGATGTGTCTCAATATCCAACTATAAGTCAGTCTGAGCTTGAAACAGTATTAAATTACATTCTGTCCTGGCCTCAGAGGTAAGAATGTTAATAAAAATATAATTATAAGTTTTTTTTCTCAATTTTATCACTGATATAAATTTTGTAGATTCTTTGGTATAATATTATAGTGTTCACGTTAAATAGCGAGAGTTTATTTTCAAGTCTTTATACATACTTTAATACAATGTGCTTAAATTATATTAATATGAAATCAAGTGAAATATTTTATGATAACCGATATTATATTTTTTAGGCAATGTATGTGCTGTTATCGAGATGTAAAGAATTTTGAAAGATTTTATTTAGTTGTCCAGAGTGTGTTGTGTTTATCTGTGTGTCAACTGAAGCAGCTAAAAGATGACTTAATAGTTTCTGCTAAAACCGTAAATTGCAATGAAAATATAGAACAACAAAAGCTACAAGATGGGACGAGTAAGAAAATTGAAGATAGCAATATTCAAAACAGTGATAAAAACCCAGAAAGTACAATATCTACTGAGCCGACTGAACCAAATAGCTTGGATCAAGATAAGCCAGTGCCAGTTGCCGATAGTGAAGTATGGTCAATACAGCAGAAGGAAAAGTTAATGCACATTGTGTCAAAGATATTCCTCCTTAATTTCCCGCTCTATCTGGCCTGTAAACATTCAGCTTTAAGTCGCTTAGACGACCTTACGGCACAAGAGATATCAAACTTAAGCTCATACTGCGACCTCCATGACACTGAAATACCAGCATATCTATTAAGGAATGTGAGTTTGTTCTGCAAATTAGGTGGTGTATGTGCTATGACATCTGTGTTTGAGACTGCCACTCCCACCACCCTACCGTTGTCCATGGCCCATGCAATAGTTGCAGCTGTCGGTAATTTAAAACTGTGGCTGAATTTTAGAGCAGTCGCTCAACTCTTCATGCCTCTTAGAAGCAAAATCTTAAAGTATATGTGCAGTCTAGAAGACAAGGATTTGAGGGTACCGGCAGTTAAATCTATGGCAGGTAAGTAATTTTCAATGATAATCTTTGTTTTTGTATAAATATGACATTATTATTAATATTAATAATTTGAAATTATTCCTTTTTAAACTTATGTATAAAGCAACAACTATATTTTTGGAATTGTATACCAATAATATTTTGCTTCAATGATGATTCACCCAATTTTACTGTTTTATAGATTGTCACAATGTTTTTGTATATAAATCCACTTTTTATTACCATGAACAACATACTTTTTCAGATTTCATGTGGGGAGCAGCTAAAGAACCTCTTGATGCCCCATTGGCTTTTGATGGTGATGGCTTAGCATTGGCCTTTAAATATTTTAACAGCAGTACTCTCACTATGCGACTGGCAGGTGTAGCTCAGATCAATGCTCATATAGCAGCACACAATGAGCTTTGTGCCGGAGAACCCGCTGCTGATGCAGAATTAGCCGGACAGCAGCTAGCCACTTGGCTAACCAACAATAATATTATAGAACATCTTTTTGGACCAAATTTACATGTCGAGGTTTGTAATTGTATTATTTTATTAATCGATAAATAAATGCATTGACTTTCAATAAATTTTGTGTAATGAAAAGGAAAGTTGTATATATTTATTATATACTTAGTTATAAGTTTACATATTAAATGTTAAATTCCACAAAACCTCTAAGACTATCAATATAAGTATAGTAATTGAATATTACTTAAAGCAGTTATATTTTATGTTATTTTTTTTTATGATCTAAATAAGATATATTCAAATTTTTTACAGGTTATAAAGCAGTCACATATGATTCTAAAGTTTCTGGCTGTAGAGGGTCGGGTGACGTCAGAGCATGTAGAGCTTGTATGGGCAGCGGCTCAGCTGAAACACTGCGGACGACAAGTATATGATCTACTGCCTGGGTTCATAAGAGCACTTGCACCTAAGCCTTGCTCACATCTATACAGCCTCCTCTGCTCTTTGCCACCTAAGGAGCATACCGAACAGGTTAAAATTCTATATTAATATTCTTTAAAATTCTTTATTCTTCATAGGAATGTTATTAAAGTGGAATATTATATATCAATGAATGTTGTAGGAGTTCCATTTTATAATTAATTAGGTACTACAATTTTTTTTTGTGCAGAATCGTTTTATAATTGAAATAATTGTAGAAATCTTATATAAATTATTATTTTTAAAACAATCTACTATACGTAAACTTTTATAAATATAAAGCTAAATCTATCTATCTATCTCTATCTATAACCTACTAAAAGACTTGGGCCTGTCCAGAACTAACATTAATTCATTCTTGGAAAGTACGTCGAAGGCAGCCCTAGTAGGTTCTTTTCAAATTTGGTTAAGTAGGGAGAGGAACTTGGACAGTGGAGGTGAGCGTATAACGCGGGTTAGTTAAGGGGTTAAACCTACACCTGGGTCGCAAGTCCCAGGCACTGTTGAAGCTCCTCTCCCTGCAACGCGATGGACCCGGCACCCGCACGGTGAATCCATTGAATGCTAAGAGGTTTCGTCTCATTCATTGGTAAAAAGAAGAAGAATACTAAGAGAGAGACATGTTTATCACTATAGAGTCTTGTCATTATCATATCGTAACAATTTTTGGAATAAAAACTTTGCAGGCGACTTTGAACGTATGTAAGCGAATTTTCTCAATCATTACCTCTTACTATACCTGTCTGTTAAAGTCTCATTGAAATTGGTTCAAACACCAACCATTGAGTGTTTATTTTGAAGTAAAAATTTAAATGTAAAAAAGCATACATTTTTATATAATATACTATGCATAAATCCCTATGTAATTAAAGGAAATACTATTATATAAATATCACACACTGATACTCAAACTGATACTGAAATGTTATAATATGTAATTTATATTATCTGGGTAGAGTCTGTACCTTGCATCAGCATTAATGCGTGCCATGTGGGCGCGCGGTGGGTGCGGTGGTTCCCCGGCGCCCGAGCCGCCTCGCCTCGCCCCTCCCGCCTGTAAGCCACACCGCTCCTCGTCTGAAGCCTCCGTTAGTATGGACCAGACAAATTCGGACGATGATCCGGTATGATGAATTGTTTTTTAATATAGTAATACCCCGCTTTGCGCGACCTCGTTATGCGCGGTTTCACTATAACGAGAATTACAAAAACTTATGCAGGTTTGGACATATTGGACATATAACGTGTCAAACAATTTAAAAACAGTGTTGGGAGTTATGAACGTATTTTACAATTATGTAACAACATGCTACCCAAAATACAAAAGATGTATTTTTCCGTAAAAAATAAGAGTAGTCTGTATTGCATAAAGTGTTCTTAGAATTAAAGTGATTGATTAAAATGATTTGTATTTTTTTGTATTAATTTTTTGACTATGTAAACCTCGATATAAGCGAATTTTAGTTAACGCGTTTTTCTTCGGAACGTATCCCTCGTGTAAAGCGGGGTTAATACCCCTGTATACATCTATTAATTACGTTTCTGCTGATGATTGCAATTAATTATAGAGTTATATTTTTATTTAGTTGGACTATAATTAGTATAAATTTTCGTTAGTATGTATATAAGTCATATTGGTATGTTTTTGTAGTGCGAGGAACTGAGCACGTCTGCGGAGGAGGCGGGACCTACGCCGCGGAAACAAAGCAAACATCAAAGGGAACTGACAGGTTGATGGAGTTTTTTATATTAAATATGATGTAAAACTTTTTGACATTACTTAAAACTTATTCTATAACAGCTGAGCAAGAATGGCTTCGAGAAGGTGAAGAGCTCACGAAGAAGGAATGCCTCACTATCAAGACGTGCCAAAAGTGAGTTGAAGTTGGATTCTTAAATTATATACCTACATATGTAAAAATTTCTTATATAACATTTTTGTCAGACGGAACAAACGTGCGGGCAGCAGCGGCAGTGCCAGCAGTGGGGCGGAGGAACTGTTGCGTCCTAGGAAGAAGAAGCTCTACAAGAAGCGGCACAAGGCCGGCAAGACGAGACATTTCCGTGAGTGCATGGTCCATACACCTCATTGGATCTATGCATTGATATTATATGATTTATTAATTTTGAGCCGATACATAATCACGTATATTTCCGCCACTAGCTACGCAACTTAAAACCGCTGAATTGGCTGAGTCGGTTTCCGAGGTGGAGGAAGAGTCGTCCGGTAGTGATACAGCCCATTGTCAACTTCTCTGTGATAACGTGGATGCCAGGTATCTTTCTATCAAAAACATGGACCATAAATTTAGAAATTTATAACATCAAATATTTCTAGAAGTTAAGCAAGAAGTTTCATGTATAAATCACCTTTTTTTCTTATTATATTGGCAATTTTCTTATTATATTGGCATATTTAAGTCTTATCTAGTCTGAGAGCTATTTTTAAAACATAAACACATAAAACAATTATGCATTGAAATGACCCAAAAAATATCTTTTTTAATGAGATCTAAGACTATCGCGAGCATTCATTTAAATGAAACTAATATTTTTCGGATTACTGCGTGAATTATTATTTTTTAAACTACATACTCGTTTCGGAAAAATTACTCTCATTTAAAACTTTCACAGCTTGTACTTGACAATATATTAAAAATATAATGGTCGAGGTTCTTCAAAAGAATTAAGTACTGGTCCACATCTTGCCTAATCAACAAGATCTTCTATATCGTATTATCTGACTGCTAGCAGGCGACTGATGGAACTGCGTCTAATGGAGAGCTACAAGCGTCGCTCGGAGGAGGAGGGCAGCGCGTCCTCGGCGCTCTCTGTACACTCACACAGGCACCTGCCCGACCTAGATGATGATGACTCCGCCTGCGAGGAAGAACTGGCCAGGCTCGCTGCTCAGGTTAATGGAAAAATAATAAATGACCTAATTAACTCAACTTATATGGCCACTTGGCATTTATATTCGTTGTGATAGGAGACGTAGAAATGAAATTCAGCCTCTTAAAGCGTTATCGATTTATAATATTCATGGGAAATATATCACAATAAGTGCACATGCGTTGTTAGTATAGTACGACAATGAAATACAAAGTTAGCAACAAGCGGTAGTCACTACTAGCATGAAGTTCGTAGCGATTGATATCATAACAAAATATTTGATAAATCATCTATACAGAGGAACACGCATTCAGATTGTTAAAATAGAAGAAACTCCGCTGTAACTAGGCGAATTTCCAATCTTAATTACATTATTGTCTTATTCTGACGTCTTACTTTTTTAACTGTAATGTTACATTAAAATTCGTTAAGTATTTTTGTGTGATAGCAACAAACGTCCATACATCCATACAGGCTCACAAACTTAAACACTAATAATAACATCAGTACGTATATTTCCAGGCGCAGTGTTTAACAGAGTACGGCGGGGTGGGGGTGGAGGCCCGCCCCCCGTCCCCCGCGCCCGTGCTGCCCTTCAGCGTGGACGACGTGTGCCGGCCCGGGAACACGCTGCTGTGGGACCTGCTGCAGGACGGCGCCATTGTGAGTCGTATGACCGAACATTATATCACTTTATATTATTACCAGCCGCGAGCCGCGGTGTTACCCGCGGATTTTCGGGATTTCCGAGATGTAAAGTAGCCTATGTGCTATTCCTGGACGTCAGCTTCCTGTATAATTTTTTTTATCAAAATCGGTTCAGCCGTTTGAGCGTGAAGAAGTATCAAACATACACACACACTCACAAATTTTCGCAATTATAATATTAGTAGGATGTCACTTCTAAAACAATACGGTAAAGTTGGGCGTATACTGATTTAGGGTTCCGAAGGAAAATATTGATAGAAATATTCAATAATACCAGGAAATCGACTGAATTCCGATGGTAACAGGTTCATTTCTTGCTCGTGGCGATTATTGTTTCATTCATTATTTTCCATATTAATGAAAATTTTGCAATTTGACATACATTATGTATAATAATCAAATATTTGTCGGAACTTATTATTTTATTCAAAAGGAAAATCCTATTATTACAGGAGCAGCTGGGTGAAGGTCTGGCTCTGGAAGCCGAGAAAGCTCTTTGCGCGTTACTATGTTTCAGCACGGACAAGTTTATTCGTATAAAATTTATCGAGGGATGTCTCGATAACTTGGCAAATCACAGGTACTATTATTGGGAAGACACAGATTATCCGTTCTGGAAAATAAAAAAAATATTACATTATATTAAAATATGTTTCCAGGTCCGTTGCGGTGTCTCTTCGTCTCCTACCGAAGTTGTTTTCATCGTTTCAACAGCTCCGTGGCATGGATATGCATCAAGTATTTATATTTCTTACTCTAAATATCTTTATATATCCCTCTCTTTCTTTCTCCATATATCCTTGTTTCTCTCTCTGTCGTTCCTAACGAGTATGTTCTCAGGTTGTGATGTGGGCGGAGCGTGAGCGCGGTATGATGCGTCTGTTCCTGGAGGATCTTCGTCACTATGTCCAACAGCGTCCCTCGGTCGCCCCAACAGACGCACAACACTACGCACACATAACCGAGCTCACAGTACGACTACACTTCCTAACAGCTATATTCTCGCCAGTCGGATCACCGCATCATTTTAGGTATATTCCTATTTAACAAACATAGATACCATCTGTTTATCATTGTAAAAAATTGCTTTTTTTATAAGAATTAGTTGAACCCTTCAAATTAATATAAAATTGTAACATGCTTCAAATCAATGACTTAAGAATAAGCCATGATACATATCATTTTAAATAAATACAACACATGCCTTTCGAAACGAATTGTTGATCGAGAAAAATATCTTTAAGCAATATAAATATACATTATACATTGTATGATGACCGAAAATCAGAAGTAGTTTATATTAAATTAGTCTATAAATCACATGGTCATTGTTAAAATGTTCTTTACACAAACAATATCCATAATGTTCCAAATCAATTCATATTTATTCCATATATTCTTAATAATGTTTCCATATCCAGGTTAACAGTGGAGCAGGTTGAAGAATTGTGGCAGTGTCTGGTTGTTCGCGGTACTAGCGAGTGTGCGGATTGTTTGTATTCCTGGCTGTTATCTCACACCAAGTCGCCCGACCAACATGCACTAGGACTGGACGCCTTGCGATTCCTCTACGTAGAAAAAATGCCTACTCTAGACCCTGAGGTATGTTCGTTTATATTTATGAACATTTGTAAACAAATAAATCAATATTTAATAGCTTTCTGCATGTAATACTTTTTGCAGCAGTGTAATTAAGCCTATTTTTATAAAATTTTAGTGTTGAAATAAATTTATACTATTGAACAAGATTACCTTTGTATGTTTGTCTACTAACATAGTTATTTCAATGAAATAGTTTTTAATGATAACATTTATTTTCAGACCATCAGCATAATGGGTCTTAGCCTGTACCAGCAACTGTGTAATTTGGCGCGAATGGCGCTGGGGGCGGGTGACACCAGAGAGACACACCCACACCACGCCCACCACACTCATCACTCACATCACCCTCATCACCCACACACCCTCGCCATGGACCATCTGTGGAAAATCGCCCTTAGAGCTAATAGCACTGGTACACATACTGTCTTTTATAATATGTTCATTGTGACTAGTCTTAGACATATTTGAATTAATAAAAGATAGTAATAATACTAAAGAAACTTATAGCAGGATTTTGCTTTCCATTCAATATAATCTATACTAATATTATAAAGCTGAAGAGTTTGTTTGTTTGTTTGTTTGAAAGCGCTAATCTCCGAAACTACTGGTTCGAATTGAATAATTCTTTTTGTGTTGGATAGTCCGATTATCGAGGAAGGCTGTGGGCTATGTAACATCACGCTACGACCCAATAGGAGCAAAAGATATAGTGGTAAATGTGTAAAAAACGCGAGAAATTATTTCATCTTTGAAGCCTTCCGTTGCGTGCGCCGTGAAAACGGTTCAAGATACACAAAAAATATGTATTAAAGAATAATAGCTCTTTTAATGATCTAAAAAAACAGTCCGCGCGTAATTTGGTCGAAATAATTTGTTTAAGTTGTATCAACATAATGATATTAATCTTTATTCAAATAAACAAATAAATAAGTTGTTGGTTAAGAGTACTTCATTGTGAATAAAAAAATGATGGGTTTTATCCTGAAAATTCTACGGGAACTCGACCATTCCGAAAACCCCGCAAGAACGGGAACTATGTGGGAAGAACCAAAAATCTGGCGGAAGTCACTATTCCACGCGGACGGAGTCGCGGCAAAAGCTAGTTACAAATATGGGAAGGCATTTGAGTAGTTAAATAAATTTGTTAGCTATAGTATAATAGAAGTCAAAATGTTAGATTCCTTTTCGGATATCATGGTATATGTGTATAGTATAGGTACAATAATTATATAAAGTAATAATAATTATACTGATACACACAGGAAATATTAAATTTTTCAATATAAAACAACTCTCTTCCTAGTCTATTAGTTTTAATAATTGAAGTTACTTTATTTTTTGTCTGAACAGATGTATCAATGGGAGCCATACAATACTTGAACAGCTACTACATGGGCCAGCAGCTACAACAAGAGGACGATTTCGTATCTAAATGCATGTTTCATCTGTCTTCGGCCGCTGAGAGGCTTATATCAAAGAACGATGACTGCCAAGGAACCTCCCTCACTCCCAGCGTGGCCATAGAAGACGGCAAAGAAAATGAGAAGACCAGTGACAAGCAAAATATATACGAACACATGACGGAGGAGGCCGCGCTGCAATGTATACAGAGGGCGCTGCTGCTGCTGAAGACACATTTGGATACCTTTAAAAGGAGGTTAGTTATATGAAGGCTATATATTTGTTTGTTCTATTCATAGTTCCAACCGGTTCAAACAGGAATGTAGCTTGCATTAAGCTTGTTGATGTTGATATATTTCTTAAGGCGGTATATCTTATAGTTGTGTATGTTACTCATTAATCCGAGTAACCAATATAGATTGAATCTATCAACTTTTTACATCTAACTGTCCGCAGATAAAAATGCTGTGGCTTGTATTGATATTTGTGGTAGTTTTGGTAGAATTTGTTATATGTAATTTATTTATTTATTATTTATTTATTTAATACTTTTTGCACACCATACTCTCAATACAGACAATTACAAAAAAAAAAATACAAACTTAAAACTAACAGTGTAACAAAAGGCGGCCTTATGGCTTATTAGCCATTTCTTCCAGGCAACCTGGGGTCAGAGGATTGTGCTTGGAGACAGTATAGGGTGGTACATTAGATATTCTTAAAATAAATATATAACGTAAACACATACAAAAATAAATAACACTAATAAATATTCAATAATATACATACGTACATATATCAATAAATACATACATACATACATACCTACATTCATACATACAAATACATATAAATACATACATACATACCTACATTCATACATACAAATACATATAAATACATACATACATACAAACATATAAATACATATATATATACATAATACATACATTTATCATAATTATGTCGTCATCATTACTCTGATGAGAGGTATAGGTTCTTCAAGGATTTTTTAAAAGCATAAAGGGTTTTAGACTGTCGAATGCTCAATGGTAGGTCATTCCAGAGAGTTATTGTCTGAACAGTGAACGACTTTCTGTAATATTTACTGTTGTGAGCAGGCATTTTCAGAATGAGCCTACGTGCTGGTCGCATTCTGGACTGATCTCCTACAAATTCGAACTTCTCCTTCAAATATTGAGGAGCATTTGGATTAAATAACACACAGTACAGAAGAGAAAGAGTATGCAGGTTCCGGCGACGGCGTATAGGGAGCCACTTGAGCTTTGAACGAAACTCTGAAACGTGGTCATACTTTCGGAGACCGAAAATAAACCGAATAGCTAGATTTTGTAATCGCTCAAGATAATTAAGTTGGTCCTCGGTAAGATTAAGATAGCTTGCGTCCGCGTAATCGAGTATTGAAAGAAGGAGAGAGTTTGCAAGCATAGTTTTGGTAGGAATTGGCAGTAAGTTTTGTAGTCGTCGCAAGGAACTTAACGAGGCGTATGTTTTTTTTCCAATATTCTTTAAATGCTCCGACCAGGAGAGAGTACTATCAAGCTGTATACCAAGGTCTCTAACATTGGAGCAGTAGGACAAGTTAGTACCATTGTACACAACCCGTGGCATCTCCGCCCAATCAACCCTTGCCATCATGGCTGAACTGCCAACAACAATGACCTGTGACTTTGCGGGATTGATGTTAAGCCCATACTGTTGACTCCATTTATGAATAGCCGACAAATCATTGTTGATGGCAGCGACAGCGTCAGATAATCTATCAAGGGTTGAGTGTCGGTAAATTTGGACATCGTCTGCATACATATGGTAGAGAGAAGAGATGACATGAGCAATTGAATTAATGAAAATTGAGAAAAGTAACGGAGACAACACGCCACCTTGAGGTACCCCAGCGCGGACTTCGCGCCATGACGAGTATGTTTCGTCTACACGAACTCGCTGTCTTCTGCCACTGAGGTAACTTTGAAGCCAGTCTTTTACGGATGGAGATATGTTAAAAGAACATAACATACTCAACAAGATGTCATGGTCTACGCAGTTAAATGCGTTACTAAAATCAAGAAGCACTAAGATTGTGAGTTGTTTGGAATCCATGGCCAATCGAATGTCGTCTGTGACTTTAACTAAAGCTGTAGCCGTACTATGACCTGCACGGAAGCCTGATTGGAGAGGATTGAGAAGGGAATGCTCATTAAGGAAACTATTTAGTTGATGTGAGACGAGCTTTTCAAGGACCTTGGATAGGAAAGGGAGAATTGAAATAGGACGGAAATCAGAAGCTGTTAAGGGATTACCTTTTTTAGGGATGGGGATAATTTGCGCATCCTTCCATGTATCAGGAAACTTGCTGCAGGTAAGGGAAAAATTTAAGATATGGGTCAAAATGGGAATCACAATGTCGAGGATGGGAATGATCATATTACGGCTGATACAGTCTGTGCCAACAGCATTCGAGGATATAGACATAATGTTCTTTTTAACATCACATTCAGTAAAAGACGTGAAGCTAAACGGAGGAAAGGCAGGAGTTGGGTAAGTAGAAATAATATTTAATGTGTTTGTTTTATCGCCACTATTAAGTAAGCTTGAAGATGAGAAGTGTTGACTCAAAAGTTCAATATCTAGATTAACAGGAGAATTAAGAGAAGATTTACCAACTCCAAGTGATTCGAGAAATTTCCATGTTTTAGCTGTGTCGCCGTTTTCGACAGATTGATAAATATGGCGTCGTTGTGCATCTCTACAAGATGTATTGCAGCGATTTCGCGCTTTGATATACTTCTCCCTGTTAGAGTCGGAGTCATTTAACTTAAATTTGTACTTGGCCTTATTCTTTTGTTTTATAAGGTATTTTATTTGGTCCGTCAACCAAGGTGCTGGAAGATGTTTTCTTTTGATTGGTTTTATAGGTGCGTGTTTGTCATACAGCTGCGTTATTAAGGAGATATTTAAACACACCGCGTCATACAATTGTAGGATATTCATGTATTAAGTGCAAATTTGATCGTGGTGGCCTTGTAGTTAAAGCCCGCCTCTCGTAATGAGGACGCGGGTTCGAAACCTGGCAAGTAGCAATATGATTTTTCCGAGTCATATAAACTTTCTAAGAGTAGATACCACTGACGGTGAAGGAAAACATCGTGAGGAAACCTGGACTTATAATTTCAAATTATAATCTTGATATCACTAATCCATCTTGAACAAGCGTGGTGATTAATGCTCAAACCTTCTTGAAGAAGAGGTCTTTCAGCAGTGGGCTCTAATAGGCTGATGATGAACAAATTAAGATTGAATCTACTAACTTTTACATCTTTCAGCGGTTACCACAGATATTTATGGTAGGTTAGGCAGAATTAATAATTAATAATATGGTTCAGATACGCGTACCACCTCCGTCGCTGGGCCCTATGTGAGTCCGGCTCGTGGGAGGGGTCTGCCAGCGGCGCGGGCTCGGTGCGTGTGACGCTGCAGCCGGCGGGCGCGGGGCCTCGCGCGGTGCTCGCTCTGCATCACTCGGACCTGGTCGCTCACCTGCGGGCTCACGTGCACGTGTGGTGGGAGAGACAGGTAACACACACGCACACACACACACACACACACACATTACAATTGCGCTTAATTATTTAGTTGCTAATTGTCAAAAATGTATATTAAAGTCGTTAATTTAGAAAATATTTCAGCTCAAACTTACTTTTGATAATCTAAAATGTAGATACATGGTATTATCCAATGATAGTTACGCGGATTTTCACTATCCCCAACGATATCACTTTTTATAGATCTGTCATGTTTGTGCCGTAATAAAAACTGTTATTTAAACTTTAGATACAGGGTGAGGATGGCGTGACGGCGTTGTCGACGGACGGTCCGTTAAGAATGATAACACAAGGTCAAGAACTCACCATCGATTATGACGAGAGAACGTTATACGATATGGGCTTTAAAGACAATCAGGTAATAATAATTATTACTGGTCAACCTTCATTATACACATGAGTGTACTATGTAGTTATATTTATCAAGAATTCATAAAATTTAAAAGGTATATAATTTTAAAAAAATCAGCAATAATAGTAGAAAAAACCGAGTATCAGTAATGAGATCTAAGTATCAGTATCAGTAAAATAATAATTTCACACCTATGTATGTATGTATGATCCTTAATATAATCTTCGTTACATAAACAAAACATTAATAATTACTTGGTTGAAACCTAGTATGTCATACTAAAAAAGCTGAAGTATTACAAATTTCTAAATAACTTCTGTTATAATAGTTGGTGTTCGTGTCCGTGGGCGTCGGTGGGCGGGGCGCGTGGGCGGAGTGGCCGTCCGCCCAGCCTGCTCCGGCGAGAGCTCGTCTGCCCACACACCTACTGCTAGACCCTACGTACTTCAACCACCTGTTCACGTTGATGCAGGCTCTGGGACAGATGAAGGAGCCGGGAACTACCGGAGTAAGTTATAGGACTATCATGTTTATATTATAATTTATAAGGCATTATAATATAGTTTTAACATTAAAATGACAGATATTATTACACCGGACATGTCATGTATTTTCTACAACAATACTTCATAAATAAGATCTCGAGGACATCTCGTCTGCCCGTGATCACGGTTGCTGTTAAGTAACCGAAACGTGTGTAGTTTATAATCAAAAAAAAATCGCGTAATACTTCATAAATTCTGTATTTTGTAATTTACGCGGCATACTATAGAGCGCAGTTAGTTGGTTATTGAAATATTTTTTTACACATATTCATTTCGTGACGTCAGAACCAGCAACTAGTTTATTCAAAACGTTACTGATAATAAAATTCAAAGAAAATAAATTATAAATCTACTTACGGATTCGGAAACTTCGTTAGTAATTATTTATAAACAAAGAATAACTTCTGTCTTAGGAACCAGTTGCCCACACAAAAGCGCAACTCCTGTCCCGTCGTGTTTGGGACATTCTACAAGCCGTGCCCCTCAACCCTACTCTTCTAGAAGCGTTCCAGAACCCTTCAGAGAACAAACTCCCGGAGCTACTAGACCCAACCAGCCCGCAGAAACTAATGTACTCCTTACATATCATAGACAAACTGAGCTCCAACAACGGATCCAGCGTTAAAGATTCCACGGGAACTATAGACAAGACTGAAGAAAAAGTTTGCGTCGAGAATTGGAACGAACTCTTCATTAAGAAGGGCGGCTTGCGGCTGCTATATGACATCATGATGTCAGGTAGGATTGGTCGACAAAGGACAAATATGCTAGTTTTTACTTTTTATGTTTATTGATAAAAATTGCTCATAAAATGAATGTTGTTTAGGTGTTCTACAGAGGAGCGATGATAGTGAATGGCGACAAGACTGTCTTGCGCTTCTGCTACAGTTGCTTTGTCGCATCGGTACACTGCCACCTACGGAGTCCGGACAGACACCTAAGTTACATCCAGTAAGTATTATTTTATGAGAAAAATTATATATATTTATAGTATAGGGCAAAAAATAATACATATGTTTTTCAGTCTCTACTGTCATTAATGAACGTTGAAGAGACTACTGAGAGGTTGATATCAATCCTCTGTGAAGCCGCCACTATGAAGGAGCCGACCACTTATAAAACTGGATTTTGGGGACGAGCACAGGTAACAACTCACACGGAATTATTTAACTGCTATCTACTGTCAAGTAGCATACTGAGTGAACGATTGATTTTGTAATAGAAATTTATATTATAAAAAAAAAAAATTGTGTGCCTTCTTATGATATTCTTGGATTACTTAAGCAACGTTCGAAATAATAATAATCTGGCGTATTCTCCACTCTATGTATGTGATTTCTACCAAATTGACGTCATACACCCTTCCATCTATATGTATGTATTTGTACTATCATTGTGACGTCACATGTAGGTGGTTCAACACGCGATGCGTGTGTGTGTGGTGTGGGCGCGTGGTGGGGGGGACGCCGTGTCTTTGGCCTGGTCTCTAAGGCGAGCTGCGCCCAGGTTGTTGCTAGACGACGCAGATCCTGCTGTAAGTATTGAATCTTGATATCAAATTTATATTTGTTTTTTTAATACTAGTTATAAGCTCTAGTATAGAATTACTTGTTTTTTATTTCCAATAATACAATGCGTGATATGAGTTTACGTAAAGCCATGTTAAAATTCACCAAACCGATTTTTTCTATACCATAGTAAATCCTAGATAAAAATCTATATGTATAATGAATGATCTACCGTCAGGTTCGTCGTGAGGCGGGTAGTGCTCTATACCGGCTGTGTGCTGGAGGCGAGGCGGGCGTGCTGGCGCCGCTTCTGACGCTGCTGCTGCAACACATGCCGCGAGCAGCGGATATGAGGCCGCATCCGCATCCGCCTCATCATCACCATGAGGTACGAAGTACATACAGTGAGAGGAGCTATCGTAGTTGACACCCCATAGAATGTGTTACTTAATGCTTCAATAAACGTGAAAAATAATACTATAATCTTAATATCGCTATTTCTTAGTAAGAACATCTTTTCAATCATATTATTTTAATTGTATGTATAGTGAAAGTTGTGAATTGTTTTATTTCAATGTGTATCATTTCAATGTAATTTGAAAGTCAATGTCTTTATATCTACTTGGGTTTTGCGTACTCTCTTTAACTATTATCATCTTGTCTTAATACCAAAATATATGAATTTCGAATTATTTACAGTAAAAAATTATCAGTATTTTTTTGGTACAATTATATATTAGTTTGGTTATATTGTTTTGTTCTAGGTCGTTCATCATCACGCGGAAGAAGGAAAGGAACCTTACGGTCCAGCATGTAGAGACTATTTTTGGTTGGTGTGCAGACTGATAGATGGATTACCGGAGGATTTCTTTAAAGGTTTGACCTTTCATTCCATTATTATATACATACACATATCTTATATCTTTAAATTAGCAATTCTTGTATATATATTATTGGGACCTCGGAATCAGCCCCAACGATTTTCATGAAATTTAATATATCCCCTATATATTTTCGGGGGCAATAAATCGATCTAGCTAGGAATAATTTTTTAGAAAACGTTATTTTATGAAAAATATAACAAAAAGGCGTTTAAAATATGACTCTCCCTAACATCTATTGGCGAATAGTAATACTAGTTTTTGCTAATTGATTTTAATAATTGTTTGAACGACACAACAGCAGATGGCGTTGTTAAATAACAGGAAGTCAATGAGTGTTTGTTTTGAGGTTCGACTAAGAAATTAATTAAAGATTTATATTGTTTTGTGCCTTCTTATTTGTTCACTTAAAAATGCCTAAACGAAATAAAAACACAAAATAAGTACTAATAATTCCTAAATACCGAGCAAAGTTCGGTGGCCTGACATTATGTTTAATGCTAGTATGTACATATAATAGAATATATTTTCTCTATATAGAAGGAGCATTATCAGAGGATAGTGGTGCACCAGATCTGAATGAACTCTGCGAACAAATCAGCTGTTCTCTGGAGAAAAGGGAAATTATAGAAAAACGTTCGGAGCCTTGCACACCTGACGACGGGCTGTACGGGCAACTGAGTCTATTGACGCACCTCCTGAAACATCCTCTGAGGTTTAAGACTTCTGAACGGGGAACTAGGACTTTGGAAATGGTAAAAGAATACTTTCATTCATATGTAGTTCATAAAACACCCAATACATAGGTATATAAATGGTACAACTGTAAGGGTTTTGTATGGTAAACTAATAATTTCTATTATTCTGTCTCAAAAAATATGAGGCATGAAAATATGACCAAATAATGACCAAATAATGACGGCTTGATATTTACTAGCTTAAGTTTCTTCCTAGGACTTGGATAACAAAAAAAATTCTTTATTTTACACCTCACACAATTTATAAGATCAATTTTGGTTTAAGTTATTACTTATTACTGATCGATGTTGATGTAATTTTGTACTTATGATAGATGTAAGACAAAATAACATCTTCATATCCATATTAAAGCAAAGCACCAGGTCTAAAATTTGAAAGAATGATTTATTAAATATTTTATTTCCAGGTGTTCGGTTTCCTATTTGATGTAGCAAATCCCTCCCAGCGGAATCTGCCCAAGTGTAAGTCCCAGAAGTCGAGGGCCGCGGCATACGACCTGCTGGTTGAATTGGTCCGAGCGGCGCCCGACAACTATATGGTGTTGCATCACAAGCTCATGGAACATCATAAACCTGGTAACACTATGAGAGATATACAAGTCATAAGATATGTTAAGGAAGAGACGGATTTTCATATATGTATATTTTCTAGGAATCATAATTTTTTACTTTAAGCAATATTGAAATGAAACTAATATTTTTGCTTTTACTTTTGCTGAAAAGTAGCCGAAACGTCGAGAGTATGTAGTTCATAATCAAAAATAAAAACGCGAAGTAAAAATCCGAAAAATATTATTTTCATTTAAATGAGTACTCGCGAAAATCTTAGATCTCATTAAGCAATATTGAAATTAATTATTTTGTAGTTATTATATTTTTGTCAGAATTTTTGTGTAAATATAATAGGACATTAATACCAATAATCATTTTAAAATTGATTATTAAAATACTTTGTTTACAGTAGCGATATTCATATTTACAAACGCTGTATCGAACTTAAGAAGACTTTTCAAAATAGCTATTTGAGTCATAACTAGCCTAAATATTGTGAAATAAGTTAAAAAAAAGCTATAATTAAACTAATATATATTCAGTAATATAAAGCCATTTTGCTAAATTTTTAAATACAATTTGTTCGTGACCTTCATACTTATATTTGATAATATAAAATACTATTTACATTACAGGTGGCTCGTCATCATATCCTTGGGACTACTGGCCGGCGGAGGAATCTCGTTCTGAGTGCGGGTACGTGGGGCTCACTAACTTGGGCGCTACGTGTTACATGGCTTCGTGCATGCAGCACTTATTCATGATGCCGGCCGCACGCGCCGCGGTGCTATCAGCAGATCCCGCTGCCTCTAGGCACGCGCCCACCCTACATGAGATGCAGAGAATGTTCGCCTACCTCATGGTAATTAATAATAATAATATACTTTATTCTACACCACAATAGCATAGTAATTTAACAATAAAAATGTAATATATACAAAATAAAAGTAGATGCACAATAAGGCGGTCTTATCGCTAGGTAACGATTTCTACCAGATATAATATTCATTTGTTTTCAATGGAAGCTCTTCAAATTTCTGTCACTTGTTTAGATTTGGCACTCAAATAAGTATCTGCACTTAAAATTAACTTACCCATGTGGTTTGAACAAACACTGTGGTGCGAGCACGGATCTTTGATCGATAAACATGTTGAGACGATAAATCGATATACTTATCGAATTTTAACGAGGGATGGTAGCATGGGGCTCGCTTCGATATGTTTATCGAGGCTTGTCGAGCGCTTTATTTTATCGATGTGAAAATTGACAACGTCAGTTAAATAATATATTTCATTCATTTATCATTCATCCATCGTTCATAGATGTTGCCAGTTCTCTCCTTTATTAAATTTTTGTGTATAGCAATTTAATTAACCATATGTTGTTGGCACTTGATAGTGACAAGCTAGTCTCTTAATAAAACCGGCCAAGTGCGAGTCGGACTCGCCCATGAAGGGTTTCGTAGCAGCAAATAACATAATACCTATAAATAATAACATAAGAAAAACTAAGGATGACTAGAATACGTTTTTTTTTTTAATTTCCCCTTACATGTAAAAAAGGGGTGATAAAAGTTAATGCGTTTTTTTTTCATTTATTAAGAAAATTCTTATTTAGCTATTCAGTCAAAAAATAAGACCAGCGTTATTCGGGTTTTTTGGAAATTCCCCCCCAAAAAGAAAAAAAACGGGGTCGAGTTTATATGAAAAATTCGTAATTTCTGATAATACTTCCAACAGTACATATATTTATGCACTAAGTGTGGTTTTCATCATTTCATTGAACTGAGTTAAAAAATAAGGTGATTTCCTTATTTATTCTAAAGTATATTCGGAATTCTTCATCTCCTAAATCGAAGGGGTTACTTCGATCTCGGAGATTCCGCCGATGAATTCTTCGTTCATCGCGGACTCTTCTGGCGGCCTCTGTCTCCAAAACAATAATATCCCCAAAGTAAATTTTTCAGGTTTTCCTTGAAATTCACTTCCTTTTTATATCGAATTTCTTTATCGCCCAACTTTAAAGTGTAGACTAGTTTAACGAAAATATATCAATGACAACTGTCAAAAATAAGAACCATGCCGACATTGTAATTTAAAATTGACAGAATTCGATAAACTATGTCGATCTTATCGAGGTGTAGACATAACTCGACAAAATTGAGATCCATGCTACCAATGTTGTTATATCTACATATAATGTCAAAAACGTCGATAAATGCCTCGATAAGAGTCGACAAAAAAACCGCGCTCGCACTACTGTTTAGGAAAAAAATCTGATTTACATAATTGTATTGTAATTTTTGTTATTTATTTATAGGAAAGTGAACGCAAAGCTTATAATCCTCGAAGCTTCTGCAAAGTTTACCAGATGGACCATCAGCCGTTAAACACGGGCGAACAGAAGGACATGGCGGAGTTCTTTATAGACCTCGTCTCCAAGTTGGAAGAAATGACGCCCGAGCTTAAAAAGCTTGTAAAAACATTATTCTGCGGCGTGCTTAGTAACAACGTTGTGTCCTTGGTGAGTTACTTACTACTGATAGATTGTCCTTTGAAATATTCAATATTTAACTTCTTCTACCTGGCAATTTCCCAGCTTTAGCCAGGCTCTGCCTTACATGTTGTGAAGAGTTTTGACTAATTGTTTTTACCACCGGCCGCCCGCCCGACATCAACCCTCTTTGGAAACGCATTAATCAGTGATGTCTAAATACTCTTACAAAGTACATATGACTTGGAAAAATCATATTGGTATAATGCGTTTGATTTAAGCTGAGCTTTGCATATTTGTGTGAGCGCACACGGATAGTGTAAGTGTGACGTCAAATTTTTGAATGCCACGTTCTTTTCTAGTTTTAAACCGGTTTATTCTGCTTTAACTCCGCCCCGCACCTTCCTCACTTCACCTTTTGTACTGGTAGCATAATCAAATGTTGAAAACGCAATGTCAAGTGAATAAGAATTTCTATAGTTTTTCATAATTATTATTAATAAATAATTTTGTTTCATAATATTCACAATATTTCCATCTGGTTCTTATAAGTTTTGCTTATTTTATAGCACTTATGTTATGTATCTATTTAAAATACAGTGTAAACTCTACACAACGACACTGAAGGGACTGCATTTTATGGCGTTATAGAGAGTTGACTTTAAATAGAGAGAAGAAAAATCAGATTTAGAAAAACACAAAGTTTATTTCAGACTAGTGTTAGTACTTATGTACATAAAAAAGAATGTTATTCGAACGCTATTGCGTATAGTCTGTTATTTTTGTTTGACGCGTTTTGCTGCACCAGTAATGTTGTTGTATTTTTTTAGTTATTTTATTCATATCTTGCGATATTGAGGCATCTTGATGAAGAACAAATTTCTTAGAAAGTTTGGTATGCATGATTCCGACAGTCGAGTTTATTGCGGGCTAGGATAACAAAGCGACAAAAGAACTTACACAGCTGCGCAGTTTTTACTAATTTTAGCAACTTAAAAGGTACTTTTTATTACTTAATTGTTGTCGTTATTGAGAGTGGGTGTGACACTATATAGTCAAATGATTTCGACGCTTTACCGTTTTATCGTGACGTTTGCCGTTAAATTGAGTGACGTTATATGGAGTTTACACTTTATATTAAAAAAAATTGGTTGTTTGTAAAGTAGGTTTACGATCGAGATGTTTACGTGATAACGTCTTATTGGTGATATAAGTTTTTGGGAAGTGAGGAATTAATGAAGATAACAATTTTTTCAAATTTTAAATTATATCTATCGTTTTATTCACACTTTTGATGATAAATTTCGGGTGTGTTCGCTTGTATGTATTCATTCGTTTGTATGCCACTAGAGTGAGAGAGACGAAAGATCGGTCCACTCACTCGGACGGTATGCCTGCCTCCGCTCGTGAGGATTTCGCGTGACAAGTTTCACGGAATGACTGGCAGCGCTCGAGATGAGACGGGAGATCGGTCCGTCTCTCTCTCGTTGTACCTGCGATCGCGCTCGTGAGGTTTTGGTGTGACACAAGTTTCTAAACATGTCACTCGACTAAAACGATTTTAAAGACGTTATCACGTCAAAAAAAGTTCTAAAAGTTTTTTGTCTAACTCTACTTTTCCTTTCACGCGAACAAATTCAAAGCTCAGCTTAAGTCTAACAGACTATACTTGCTAAGGCCAGGATCGAACCCGCGCCCTCGTGCATGAGAGTTTGGCCTTTTAACCACTAGGCCACCACTGTGTTAAAATTAAAAATTTATTTATAAATAGTATGAATCACTGTTATGTACGCGCGTTTTAATAAACGTTTTTGTTAAACAAAATGCCGTTAATCCTCAGGATTGCCCGCACGTGTCTCGTACGTTGGAGGAGTTCTACACGGTGCGGTGTCAAGTGGCGGACATGAGGAACCTGCACCAGTCGCTGGATGAAGTGACCGTCAAGGACACGCTGGAGGGAGACAACTGTTATACGTGCAGCACATGCTCGAGTAAAGTGCGGGCTGAGAAGAGGTGAGTATATTGTGAAACAATTTAATGTACATATTAAAATATAAATAGACTAGCTTTCCGCCCGCAGCTTCGCCCACATGGAGTCCGGTTATATCGCGTTTCCAAGAGAACCTTTCAAAAGTCTGGAATAAAAACTATCCCATGTTCTTCACAAGGTCAACTCTATCTCTGTACCAAATTTCATTAAAATCAGTTCAGTGGTTTAGACGTGAAAGCGTATTTTCCATTGTTTACCCCCCGCAACCCCCCCTTGTGGCTGGAATTTCGTAAAATCCGTTGTTAGCTGACCTCTACTCGGTAAAAGGAATAATCCTACCAAATTTGGAAAATTAGGTGGAAATCTCTTTTATATATATAGATTATGTTAAATCAATTATATGAAACTTATATTTTCGAATTACTTCGAGTATTTTTTTATGTTTAAAAACTACATACACCCGACGTTTCGCTTGCTGCAAAGTAATGATAAAATGCGAAGTAATCTGAAAATATTAGTTTCATTTAAATAAATGCTCGCTAAAGTATTACATATATAACACTCAGGAATATGCAATTCCGGAGGTTATTGACTCCAAGCCTGCTCCGGTTTGTCAATATTACCTCGTATATTTCTATATCAAATTAAATTTCGGTTAATATCAATTTTAACACTATATTAGTTTTAATTTTTGCATGACAATAATGTATATAATTATTACGTCATATAATTTGTTGGAAAGCAAGGGGTTTTTCCATGTTATGACCACTATGACAGTATATACAGGGTGACTGGTGAATTACTATCAATATTTAAGGTGAATACTCGGTACATGATTCTCATTCGAATTATGTAAAAAAAATAGGTGCTTAATTTTTGACCAAATTTCCGTATAAATAAATAAAGTGTGTACACGTTCCAAGTCTTCCAAGTGTGGACGCGTGCGGCGGCGTGCTGATACAACAACACGCCGCCGCGCGCGAGTGTGTGTGTGTGTGTGTGTGTGTGTATACCTAATCTGTAGGATGTTCATACGATGCGTAATTAATTACATAACTTTTGGTTAACTTTACTTAGAAGTTTATTAATATTTATGTTATATTAATTTTTATTTTGTCATATATGATCGTCAAATCAGGCTCCGCCGAGAGTGTACTGTCTCGGAGTGTCAATATGGATTTCAGCCTGGATCGGGCACCTTGGACGCCATTTTTGCCATCAGAACCCTGATGGAGGCATACAGGGAAAAAAGGAGAGCTCTGCATGTCGCATTCCTAGATCTGCAGAAGGCCTTTGACTGCGTGCCTCGTCAATGTATCTGGTGGGCTTTGCGAACCAAAGGGATCCCTGAGGCCTATATTGACATCATCAGAGACATGTACCGCGATTCCGTTTCCATGGTTAGGACTACTGTTGGCGATACAAAACCCTTCCCGATCTCAGTAGGGGTGCACCAAGGCTCGGCTCTTAGCCCGTTCTTGTTCAATGTAGTGCTGGACACCGTCTCGGCTAACATCCAGGACCAGCCTCCATGGCTGATGATGTATGCCGATGACATAGCGCTCATTGACGAGGACCGGCTGACGCTGGAGCGGAGAGTGAACCTTTGGAAGGGTGCGCTTGAGGACGGTGGTCTTAAACTAAATGTGTCGAAGACCGAGTACATGGCTTGCGGGAGCCCGGACTCTAGCACCATCCATATAGGTCCTGAACCAGCCGTTAAGTCGGAGAAGTTCAGGTATCTTGGATCTATTCTGCATGAGTCCGGAGGCATCGATCACGATGTCCAAGCCCGGATCAGCGCTGCTTGGGCGAAATGGCGTGAGGTCACAGGTGTGGTCTGCGACCGCAGAATACCGCCCAAGCTCAAGGGACTAATATATAAGAGCATAATCCGACCGGTTCTCTTATATGGCAGCGAATGTTGGCCAGTACTGTCCAGGCACACTCAAGAGCTTCACGTCACGGAGATGAAGATGCTGAGGTGGATGTGTGGCGTTACGCGGGCTGACCGCATACGTAACACATTCATCCGAGGTAGTCTTGGAGTCCGTGACGTAGCGGATAAGCTTGAGGAGAGTCGCCTGAGATGGTATGGCCACGTTGCACGCCGGCCTGAGAACTACGTCGGAAGGATTTGCCTTGATATGTGTGTCCCTGGAGCGAGACCCCCAGGACGCCCAAAGAAGCGATGGCTGGACACCGTGAAGCAGGACATGAGAGCCAATGGATTAACCACCGAGGATGCCAAAGACCGGGCAAAGTGGAGGCGTTTGTGTGGGAAGGCAGACCCTAGCTAAAGCTGGGAAATTGCCAGGAAGAAGAAGATATATGATCGTCAAATATCACTTCCTCAAGTATCGATAGTAATTCACCAGTCACCCTGTATAGTTGAAATTAAATAAAATAATTATGATATCAGTGAACGCACAAAACTTTATTTTAATATTAGACACTACGTACATAAAGTGCGCAGATACAAGTTATTATAAAACTAATAGTAGATAAACATTTTTTTCTACCGACAGAGCGGCAACATTCACAAAATAAACACAGCTATACCAACCATGTAATTGCTAATATTACAACATATTTATTGCCCGATATTTATTCTGGACTAAAATTAAAATCTCAAATACCAAAAAAAAAAAAATACTTTGTATGTAGATACACATTTTATTGAAACAATTGTTACGTATAACTTCAGGGCGTGCTTCAAGAAACTCCCCCGTATCCTGTGCTTCAACACGATGCGGTACACCTTCAACATGCTGACGATGCTCAAGGAGAAGGTCAACACACACTTCTCATTTCCCATGAGATTAGATATGTCTGGGTACGTCGAGAAACATCTCATGCCCGCACAGTATCAAGGTAAAAATATATTTCTATATTCATAAATTCAGTATGCCATATACAAATTGTCTCCCAAACACCATTATTTGCTTATAAAATAGTACACATTTACATATAATCACGAACTTTCTATATGTAAAAATATGTTTTATACGAAATAAAATCTTAATATTTATTATTATGTATACAAAATGAGTTATGTACAAAAATAGCCAAACCAATTAATTTTAATTCACATAAAAGATTCTTTTTAAGGGAATCTGTATGTTCTAATATGAAATTAGTAAGATATTATTACTATGAATATAATATATAATAGTGTTGCTTTCAATTCCTTAACACATTTTTTATAGAAGAGAAAAGAAAGTCAGCGGAACAGAAGAAAGAAGGTGAGGTCAATGAAGACGATTCAGACGGTGAAGAACATTACGAGTAAGTACAACACGAGTAACATTACAATCATATATAATATGTAAGTATAATGTATGCATATAGTATTACATTCTCAATCATATACATATGTGTCCAAAATCCGTCCGAAATTATATATTATATACAGAAACTTTTATTCAAAATCCCATGCTATTCGAATTAAAATTGGACTTTTACGTCTTAACTATGTACGTCATTATATATTCTGATAGTATCTACTAAATGTTCATATCTAGTGTATTCACCCTGTATAATCCGTTATAGATACGAGCTGATCGGCGTGACTGTACACACGGGCACAGCGGACGGCGGGCATTACTACTCGTTCATACGGGACCGGGAACACGACCACGACCGCTGGCTGCTGTTCAACGACGCTGAGGTCAAGCCCTTCGACCCCGCACACATAGCGGCCGAGTGCTTCGGAGGGGAGATGACGGTGAGTCGCTTGTTATGGCATATAAATAACGATCTGATTTATTTATTTATTCATTTTTGTACCAACAAAGTATACAGTAAATTATTAATAATAATAGATGTGTACAAGGGATGACTTATCTCTAACAAGAGATCTCTTTCAGAAACCCTGATTAAAGTGGAGACCATTTAGTATGTTCAACAGTATAATAGACTATAGATAATAGTCAAATAATAATTTAATAGTGTGGCTTAAGTACTGTATTGTAAATCTTCCTAATGTATTTTGTTAACAGAGCAAAACTTACGACTCGGTGACGGATAAATTCATGGATTTCTCGTTCGAGAAGACGAACAGCGCGTACATGTTGTTCTACGAGCTCAGTCCGCCGCGGACACAACGAGGGTCGGACGCGGGGCAGCTGGAGGAGGCACAGGTTACATACAATCAAATATATTAATGGGTTACTTCATAAGTCTACTTTATAAGGATGACTGTACACAAAAATTGACAGGTCAACATAAAATTTACAACATTTTTTATTTAAGTGAAACCCATTCTCACATTGTCTGCTCGTGATTGACGGTAGTTGAAAAAGTAACAAAAACCCGACGTTTTTATAGTATCTAATTCAAAAAATATAAAATAACGCGTAGTAATCCGAAAATATTCATTTAAATGAATACTCATGAATGTCTTAGAACTCAACTGTTTTTATATTTGACGTTACAATATAATTTAACTATACTATTTGCGCTGTAGCATGGTGCGGTTGACAGTTTCAGTAACGTTTCGTTTCACTCTTGAAAGTTGCCGCGATTTACAAATTATGACTTAGTATTTCAGCTGTACCACATTCGTAATAAATTAAATCATTAATTACTGAAGTAGTTTAAATTAAACCAAACCAGAATGTTCTAGTGTACAAATATAATGTAATGGAAAGAAAAATTAAGCAAAGTATTATGCGTTTAACGTAATGCCATAGACGTATTTAGTGATGGGATGTACTGCTACAATGGATAGTCGATGTTTTTTTTATAATAAAAAAATATACATATATCGACTGTAGTTCAATTATTATTGTAAAAAGTCTATAATTATATTAATGAAACAACAGATCTTATATAAAAATGATTTTATTCGTCTAAACTCATATCAGAACCAGGAACATCTGAATTGTCACTAAATTCATCATCTGTATCTGTGACGGATATTATTAACGATGAGTCCATTATATTGTCAATATGTTGTTACGAAAAAAAAACATAAACCCGATTTTAATTATTTTATATAAGTACTACATTATTTATACTGCGAGTATCGTTAGTGATAAAAATGAATTACGCAACATCACTAGTCATATGGTACTGACAGATATCAACGTCATATGGGCAAATGTCACCCGCACCAAGCTACAGCGCAAATAGTATAAAGGGCTAGATTCATATATCTATATAATTAACTGTTAATATTGTCTGTGTGTAGTCGTCTCGTACATCAGAGAGTCCTCCGTGTGTTGACCGGCGGGAGTCGCTGTCGGCGGCCGCGCCCCCCCCCCCCCTCCCGCCGGACCTGCTGGCCTGGATCTGGGACGACAACATGACGTTCTTACACGATAAGAACATCTTCCAGCACGCTTACTTCACGTTAGTATAAGACAATGTCAATAGTATAGTCGTTTATTGACTAATCCGGAAATCGTATAAAAAAACATCATAAAACTTTTTATATTTTTGGAAAGATATCTGAAGTTAGTCCGCTTCTGTAACATAGTAGTAATAAAACAGTTATCTTCTATATATATAAAAATGGATTGCTGTTCCTTAGTCTCGCTAAAACTCGAGAACAGCTGAACGGATTTATCTTATCTTAGTCTTGAAATGTTCGTGGAGGTTGAGGGAAGGTATAAAAGCTGAAAAAAATTGATTCATTACTGGGAAAACCATAAAAACAGCCCTTTTCTATTTCCCATACAAACGTTTTTTTTGACATTAGATTTGACAACTAACTAATATGTCAATCATTCTGTCGCACTTCAAAACACGGATATTTATAGCTTACAGGTAAACTCTAAAAATATAAATAAAAAACGTAATAGATATATCTTGATTATAGGGCGGTAGGAAGTTCGCCAGGTCTTCTAGTATAGTGATATATATGGAGTAACAGAATCTCTTTAGATAAAGAGTGGTTAACAAGATATTTTGTATGATATATAAGTTGATAATATATGTTATAATATAATTGTGTACAAATTCCTACAGGTTCATGGGTCAGATGTGTAGTTCAGTTCCACAGTCTCTGTTGACTCTTCGGCCGGAGATCACTGAAGTGGCTGCAAGACTGTCCACATCCTTCTTCATAGAAACATTCATACACGCTAAGGAGAAAGTGAGTCATTTATTAACAAAATGATTACTAAAATAAATTGAACCTTAATCTTATGCAAATAAAGTTGAAATTTGTAACATATATTAAAATTTTGTATTAAACTTGCAGCCAACTATGGTGTCTTGGGTAGAACTAGTCACCAAACAGTTCAACGCCTCCGCTGCGGCTTCAGAATGGTTTCTGGGTCACATGGCTGATGATACATGGTGGCCGATGCAGGTAATATTTAAAATATATAATTATTGATTAATATTTAATGATATTGTAAAAGAGATATGTTATATTTTGATAATTTTCAGGTCCTAATAAAATGTCCAAATCAAATGGTGCGTCAGATGTTTCAGAGGCTCTGTATGCATGTAATACAAAGACTGAGGTTAGTTGTTATTTATATATATAAATTGTGTGAAACTGTTTTCATATTCTTTATAACAAAAAACATATAAATATAAAATACAGAACTTAATTTTTTAGGAGTAAGTTTGAAATAAATCAAAGTGTTTAGAAAAATGGATTGAAAAGTAACATAGTAGGCATGAATTAAACATAAGAAACAGCCGACAGACTGTATATTTATATTAATTAGTCCTAATAATACTTGTAAGAGATAATTTGTAAGCAGAACTATTAATAGATGTATCTTGTAAAACAATTAGCCAAAACTATCCACAACATGTAAGGCAGACCCTGGCTAAAGCTGGGAAATTGCCAGGTAGAAGAAGAACTAATTAATACATGTATCCTGTATCTTATGAGAATGTTTCCTAACAGATCTAGTCATTGCGCCCTGTACCTGCAGGGCAGCGAGGGAGGCGGAGAGAGCAAGCTGGGAGAAGCGAGTTGTGTTACTAGGTTTATAAGGATGTTGTTGTCATTGGTAAGATTATGATACATATGTCAGTATTGCATATTTTTTCTTCTTATATACAAAAATTTTGGTTAGTTGTTTTGTATGAACACTCAAACTTGAACAAACTGATTTTAAACAATCAATAAAGTTAAAATAAAGTTGAGATAAAATTGAAAGCATTTGTTTGTAATTTAATACATAAATATACAGCATTTTTAATATATTTAAATGTTTAAATAGAGTGAAATTGAATAACCTATATTTTACGGTTTACATGTTTTTTGTCATAGAGGCAATATGTGTAATATATTATTTATTAGATGGAGAGCGGTGCGCGGTGTCACTTGCGACATCTAACGGAGTACTTCAGTCTGTTGTATGAGTTCAGTAAGATGGGGGAGGAGGAGGGCAAGTTCATGTTGCGGGCACACGCTATATCAACCATGCTGAACTTCTATCTGGGACATAATGCCAACGCGGTAGGTTATATAGTATACTTAATATTAATATAAGTAACGATATGAGAGTTTTTATTAGTATTACTAACTCGTGTTATGTATATAAATCGCAATTTATTGAATTTATCCATGAATAACTTGTTTATAGGCGGAGTCTCCATCAGAAGAAGCTAGTGGTAGCGGAAGCGGGAGTGGAGCGACGGATGGATGTGATAAGTTGCGGCCCGGAGCTCTAGATAAAATGGTTGCCCTCGTCAGTGGACTGGTGGAGAGGTCCAGAGACAGCTCGGGACAACTAGTATTAGAAGAACCTGACGCTCGGGCGCTGCTACACGCCAAGGTTAGTTTTGACTTTCTTCGTGTGAACGGACCCAGGAGAAGAAACTCATAAACTAATTATGTTTCAGGGGTTTCCCTTCATTTATCAACAAACTAGAGATTGCTTAAACTTGCAACAAACTAGATCGCTCATTTTCGCCCTGTGTCGGTGGAACGAGGCACTGGCGCAGAAAATTGTGAACATGATATTCCAGGCGATAGCTAAGCATTCGGAAGTGAGTTAAGGCCTTATATGTATCTTAGTACAGTGAGGTGGTGGAAGATTATCACTCATCATCATTATCTTTCGCTGTAGAGTTGTAGTCCGTTCTTCAAACTGCTGACTCTGCTGGTGGAGGGCAGCGGCGGGGGAGGGGGATCTTCTGGAGGGTTGCCGTGCTTCACTCAGCTGGTGCTGTCTCGTCTTTGGGAGGCGGGTGAAGTTTGTCCGCACGCGGCGCTCGAGTGGCTGGCGATGCAGGTGCCAAGGAATAAGGCGGCTCACGCCTGGGCTTTAAGGACGGCCGATCGCTGGGTTGAAGCGCAGCTGCTGGCGGCGGGCGCGGCGCGAGTGAGAGCGGCGGCGGCGTTATTGCTCGTAGCCTTAGTACCGTCGCAGCATTTCCGCGCAGGATACGCCCGACGGCCACCATCAGCGCCGACACCCGCCCCAACCCCAAACCCCGCTCCCGCCGCAACCGCCTCGCAACCATTACACCTCGCCAAGCTACCGGACACGGCTCATCACACGCTACATCAGGTATATTATAGTTTTATTCTACTATAATTTCCTTTGACGCTTATATTGTTTGTATTTGTGTTATATTTTTTTATGTATTAAGTAATTTGTACACACCTACCATCCTATCTCTCTCCTCTACCAAAGGTTGCCTGGAAGATATCGCTGTTTTAGCGATAAGGTCGCCTATTGTATATTTTTCTTTTCTTTGTTCTACTCCCATTATTTTTGTCTGTATTGGTGTGCTATAAAGAGTATATAAATAAATAAATAAATAAAATTGTTTTAGTTATCTACATAAAAATTTTCTTTACTTTCTTAGGTGTATACGATGTTGTTGGGCAAATTGAAAGCTGCTAGAAAGTACACAGATATCGCGGTCCACGGCACCATGAAACTGACAGCTTACTTTGGCGTCATGTCATACTGTGTGGTCAGTAGGGTCGAGAAATTAATGGTATGATATCAGATTGATCAACATCGATTTCTTTAATTAATACGCCTTATTATAGGAAATTATATTAAAAAACTACCAAATAAAACCAGTTTTCCGAATACACTTTTCAAAACTAACAGTAGATTCTATTTCGATTGTCTTTTAAATAATATTGATCTTTGTATTACAGTTCGGTCAGTACTTCCCTGATCTGTGGGATCTGTATCATCCAGCTATTTCTGAGCCGTCCGTGGCTGTTCACCCCAACAAGCAGGCCCTACTTACGTTCTGGCACGCGGTGACGCTCGACTGCCCAGAGAACGTTCAACTTATGCTGGCCAACCAACGACTCATCAAACATATAGCTTTCAATTATATACTGTGAGTTGAATGAGCTTTTTTTCAATGATTCATTTCTACTAGAGTTGTAGAAGAACAGAATTGGTTTTTCTCGCATACCGAATATTTTTTGAATTCAGTATCGATGAACGTTTCAATGTCTTAAATCAAATATGTTTGATGTTAATCCAACAGTGTGATGGTTTTGATTTCTGTGTATTTAAAGGGTATTATAATTTTTTAGTTGAAATATATAACGAAATATGAAGTATGTTTATCCTATGTCTTATATTTCCTATGTCAGAGCGGATCACGAGGACGGTGAAGTTGTGGCCTATAACCGCGCCATGCTGCCGCCTTACTACGCTCTGCTGAGGTTATGCTGTCGCAGATCAGCTGCCTTCGCGCGCTCGCTGGCGCAGCATCAGAACATACACTGGGCCTTCAGGAACATAGCGCCTCACGCTCACCTCTACCCCGGCGCTGCGGATGAACTGTTGAGGTATATTCTTACTATTGGTAACTCTATACAGGGTCTGGAGATATACGCTGCCTTAGGAAGTTAATAGTAATAATTATTAGTAATTGATAATTGAATAGAAGCAATTTTGAAAATACAACACATCAAATTATTGAGATTTATGTTAGTATGCGCTCTTAATTTGGATGACTAATGTTAAAGTTTAAGACCGCGTCGTTTTATTTCTATCAAAGCGGAATGTGAAGATGGCGGTTTAGACATTTTTATTGAACTCCCGTATGAAGGGTATCGAATACCGCTATTTGAGAATAACTTGAAAAAAAAATAGAAACGTTTAAATCAGGGGCGGCCAACCAGTCGATCGCGATCGTTAGTCCAGTCAATCGTGGCGTCAAAAATATAAATAAATAGACCAGACTGCGCATTTTAATTATCAACAACTTCAGCACCGTCTTGTATCATTTTTCAATCGCTGTTCCGTCACGTTATTTACGCTCTATTCTACAAAGTATAGTGTTTTGTTTTCGACACGCAATGACCAATAAGCGGGAAGCGTGTGGGTTACGGGGGAGCGCCGTGTCTCAAGTGTCAAACCGTCCCGTGTCACCCAATAATCGGTCGGGTGACAGTTGACGACATTAATTTTTTTCCCTTCCAAGTCCACAATTTAAACAGCAATGAGATGAAAAGCAACCAGAATTGACATTGTACATTGACGTAAGGTGGTTAAGCCGAAGCAAATTTTTGCAAAACATTTCGAAATATCTTGGAAGACATAATAATATTTGTTGACTAAAGGGGTGATGATTGGCATCAATTGCGTGATTTATACTGGCAGTATGATTTAGCTTTTTTGGCTGATTTTACTGGTAAACTAAGTACATTAAATCTGAATCTACAGGGAAGGAATAAAACATTAATAGATATGATAAGTTCTATTGCAGACCAGTATCGATAGCTTTTAAAACATAAAAAAATTATAGTAGGATAAAACCCATTAGAAAAGTGGGAAATATTATAAAAATTTAAGGAAAAATAATTTATGGGCGATCTGAGGTCGGTTCCTACACCATCGGAAAATAGACATTTTAACAAATAAATAACATACCAAATTTTTGAAACAAGCTGATATTTAGACGGGTGATTTTTCGATTGAAAATGAGGCTGATTTTTCGAAATTTATTCAAAATAAGCTGAAAAAATAAATATTTCTAATCAAATAAATTACAGTGTATTTGGGACATCAAAAGATAAGTTTTCACCAAATTTCGTGACAAAATATTGTTTTTTGGAAGAGATAAAAATATAAAATAAAAAACTTGGTTGCATAAATTTTGAAATTATGTGAAAAAAATGTTAGTACAAAAGTTTTAGATCTTTTTATTACCTACAACTTTGCCATAAAACTTTTTTCCGTAGGACTTTTAGTTTTGCCGGAAATCGAGAAAACCCATTTTTACCCTTAAATACCCATCGTCATACCCTTCCCGACCTCAGATCGCTCGTAAATTATTTTTCCTTTAATTTTTAAAATATTTTCCTCCCTTTCTAATAGGTTTCATACTACTATTTTTTTTTCAATTTTCATTAATTTTAAAGGCTTCTACCCTAGCCTAATTTGTAAACATCAAGGATCATGTGGAAAAACATCCTACATATAATTTCATTTCTGAGAAGTACATGACAGAAATTAGATTAGATAGCAGACTTTGAAATTTGGTTTAGTGATTTCAGATAAATTGAGAAGTTAGTTCAATTTTTAAGTTATCCGTTTCAGTGGCGGCTGTACCTTAAGTGCACTCGTGCGCTGAACCACCAATTCAAAAGATTTAAAAATACCACTTATTACTTCATCTTTATTTTTAAATTACCATTTTAATATTTAATTTTTCAACATATAAAAACGTATAATAAATTAAATTTCCTAATTATGGTCAAAAGTTTTAGCGCTTCACTAAACTCATCGTGCGCTGCGGCGAGTGCACGAGCACTGCTAATACATCTTGTATGAGATACGCATTAATACGCCTGACGCGTGAAACAAAAGATACTTCATAGAAATGTACCGAGTAATGAGTCGGTTCTCGAGAACCGCACGAGCGGCCGAAGATTACCGAGAGCCCCCGATGTATGACGAATTGAGCCGGCCGGCAAGGGCGCGAAAGGATGGGTGCTATGATTGACATCTCGTTATGTTTTGTAGCATTTTCTAATTTTATTATTTTAGTAGTGCACCACCGGTTCGATTACTCACCGGCCGCAACTGATCCGTTTAATGATTGATTATCCATTACCACAGTGATATCTATGAATTGGCTACAAAATTTGCAGATACATTTCAAATGAACCAAATGTTACAAAACGAAAACATTACTCTGCGCTGCGACATATTTCTAATAGCAAGGTCTTTCTCAGGTCAAGATTTCTGGGCACTGGTTTCCAAAGAAAAATATCCAAATTTGAAAAAATGTGTTGAACAACTTCATTCGTGTTTTGGTTCAACATATTTATGTGAATCAGCATTTTCCTACTTAAAACAAACCAAAACTAAATACCGTTCTCGCTTGACAGACTCTCATAACCTGATTATGCTTAACTAGTGGAAAATGTTCAGGCGCAATGCTCACACTAATATATAGGACCCATATAAAGTTAAGTAAATTTAACAAAAACGATCTCACATGTGATATGAAAAGAAACTACTAAGACAGGTTAATAAAAAATACATGATTGTGTACTAAACTCTGCAGTTCTATTTCAAGAAGTATGTACTTAGTAGATCGCACAGGGTTTTGTTAGTAAACAGTAGATCTTAGGTCTAATCAAGTTGGCCACCCCTGGTATAAATGTATATAATAACATTGATGCATATGTATGTAGACTGGCGCGTATACTGGCTGCCCGCGGCAGTGGCGGCGGCGGCGCTGTGAGTGTGGAGGGCGTGGAGCCGAGGGAGGCCGCCGCCTTCAGGCGGAGCACGCTCTCTGCATACTTACAAGGTGAGGAACGGTCCGACAATCATGGCTTAGTTATAATAAGCAATAAATAAACGTTCCAATCAGGTATAATAAGCAAAAAAATAAACGTTCCAATCAGGTCTGAACGGACGAACATGTTGGACGACTTTGATATCAGCGTTCTGCACGCTCGTGGAGACCGAGGACGACCGGCTGTATGTGGTCTACAACGGGGGACTACAGATGACGTTTGAAGTGAGTCGACGCGGAGGAAACTGACGACGCTGAGATGAAGTGTTGGATATAAGTACTCACTTAATGAAATTACACTTAATGTTGTTCAGGCACTGCACAGTCTGCACGCTGTGTACGTGGAGGGTGGTGGTGGGGTCGGCGGAGTGGGTGGCGTGGGCGGTGTGGGCGGAGTGGGCGCTGGCGGGGCGGCGGTGCGCGCCGAGCTAGGAGCGGCGCTGCGGTGGGCGCGCACGTTGTGCCGCACCCTGCGCCTGCGCCGGGACGCCAAGGAAGCCCGCGCCCTGCTGCTGGCCTGCAAGGACTGGCCCGAGTGTGCTCGGCGACTCCTCACACTGCTCAACCTACATCAGCGGACGCCGCGCCTGCCGCACGCAGCGCTCGGTATTATGATGTTTATATTATATGATGATTTTTCTATGAGTAAAACATTTAAAATATTAGGATTCATATAAAAGAAGTGCAAAAGCCTTTAAATGATCAGATTCTATAATAACATTATTTAATTCGTTTATAAGAAGTAAATTAGAATATTATTACGTAGCATGGAGTCCCTTTTATCGAGTTCATATAGACAAGATATAGAGAATTCAAAAGAAATTGCTAAAATTTGTAAGATTCAAAGATAGTAACACGATTATGCTTAATAATTATGATGCTTTATTAAAACATTACAATATTATAACACTTAAAAATCGTAGAGATATGCTGGACTTATGCTTTTCACATAAAATAATATCAGGTAACATTGATTGTCCTCAATTACTAAAAGAATTTAATTATAGTAGTACCGAGACCTAACGCGAGGCATACAAATACACCAACTTTCAAATGTCGGTTTGCAAGAACAAATTTAGGAATAAAGGCACCTTTAAATAGGGCTTTTAGAACTTATAATAATATTTCTAAAAAAGTGGGTATTGATATATATAACGATAATCTAAAATCTTATAAAACAAAAATAAAAAATAACTTTAAACTTTTAATGTAATATACTTATTGTAAATAATATATATAATAATACCTCTTACAAAAGAGTTCTACTTTATTCTACTTTAATCTATATTATTTAATATGTTGCTTTAATTGTAGTGTACTTTGTAAGATCATTGTACATTATGTTGGCTTCCTAATAAAATAAATAAATGAGTGTGATGGAATTGCCCTATCTACTGTATTTATTGTTATTAAGAAAGTAAGTAGAGTCCTAAGTTAAAACAAAATTTAATAATACTCATTGCAAATGTTACAAATTTGTTAAAGAACCTAATTTTATTGTTATGTTCTTTCTACCTAACATAAATATTTTCTAATATTCCATCGTGTACGTCCAGGCGTGCTCCGTGAACTAGTTCTGATCGGTGGCGGGGCGGCGCTGGGTGCTCTCGTCCCTCTGGCCGCGGGTGCGCACGCCGCCGCCCGCGCCGCCTCCCGCCCGCGGCTGCGCACCCCTCACTCTCACCCTCATCCACACCCACATCCTCACCCCCGACCCGCGCTGTACAGACCCTACCACAAGTTCATCGGTGAGTTGTATAAATAATTTATTTATTGGTTTATTTTGAATATGAAGTAATGTCCAGATCTCAAACTATTATCTATATAGCTTCAAAAATAACAGTTAGTCATTTGTAAATACTTTACAATATAAATCTCTGAATAGTCCTACGACTTTTCAATAGTCTTAATAGTCCTATATCCTATATAGTCTATAAATATCAATCATAATGAAATAACCAATGTTCGTGTTCCAGACACGTGTTGCCGCGTGGCCCGCAGTCAGCGCTGTATGTCAGAGCAGCTGGTGTTGTTGTCTGCGCTGTGTGCGCTGGAAGCGGTGCCATTAAGATTCAACTACTTCGCGGCCTTCTGGAGAGATGTAGCAGCTTCACCGGTCAGATTATGATACATTACTTAGCTCTGTACAGACTATGAGATATTGATCTGAAGTAATTTCCTACACTCATGATGGGACTTAGCAAATACAAATTCAATATTGTGTATATGTATTCCAGGCGGATGCGAAGCTAGAGGAGATGCTGTTAGAGTGCAGCGTGGTGGGCGAGTACGTGGACGCGGTGCTGTTGGACGAGCGGGAGTCGCTGGCGGACCAGGCCATATACGAGTTTATGCAGCACTACTATCCCAAGGTACATACATACACTATACATATTAAATTTTTAATACCTTAAATCACTCAACTCCACACTACCTTTTCGAACGACTCAAGTTTTCTGCACCGCGTGAAAGACCACTTCGATCTTGTGTCTTGAACAAAGTTTTTGATATACCCCCTTATAATGGTATTTTCTACAAAAAATCCTTGACGGTGGTTGGTGCTCAACTTTGGAATTCTCTTCCGGGCTATATTATAAAAAATTGTAATTCAGTGCATACATTTAAATTCAGATTAAAAAAATATTATCTTACAGTTTCATCACAACATTAGAAATTAGATATATACATATATATGTGTATTTTATTTTGTATATGTATGTATGTATGTATGTATATATTATTTGTATTTATGTAAATTAATATGTAGTTTATAATAGTTTTATGTATATTTAAGTAGGTTTATGTAAAGTAATAAATAATACGCAATTTAATTATTCTCTTTGTCACCAAAATTAAAGATGTATCTATGTAAATTACCTGTAATTTAACATAATATTACTCACACTACAGGGTGGCTGGCAGAGATCTCTCATAGAGATAAGCTTTCCTATGTATAACTTTGTTTCTTTATTATTCTTTTTTTCTGTGTTACTTGTTTTTGGTACATGAATAAATAAAATATATATGCATGTCTTTAATATTTGATACTAAAGGTAAATACTAACTATTTATATATCGCAGCTCGGCGGAGTGTCTAGTCCGAGCGGCTCTGTGTCCGGTGCGGGCGCTGTGTGCGGGGCGGCGCGGGCGGCCGAGGCACTGGCGGAAGAAGTGGCGGGGGGCGCCGCGACCGCCCCGCTGGCAGCTCTGCTGGGGGCCGCGAGGGCCCTGCTGTTACTAGCGGAGCGCGCGCCCCCCGCCCCCGACACACCACTCGCCCGCGCGTTACATAGAGCGACCGCCGCCTTGCACCAGAGACTGATCAGACCTACCGGTAAGTGACATAACCCTTCACGTAGCTCCTAATATTAATCAATTGGAAAACTTGTGAATATGTATGGATGTTTGTTCCTCTTCTAAGCAAAAACTACTTAACAGATTCTGATGATACTTTACAGAAGTGTAGCTTATACAACAGAGTAAGACATAGTCTATAATTTAACCTGGAATTGTACGTATGTAGATCCTGCCAGCTGAGTACATAACAGTTGTATGTTTATGAAGTGATGTTACACTTGGACTATACATGTCACACTCGCGAAGATATCATATCTATATTGTTTTATATTATTTTTTTCCGAGCTCAATTGCGTGGTCTCAGGCAGGAAATATTAGATTATCAATTATTTTAACAATTATATTCATTGAATTAAATAAATCTTCTTTCTAGAAGAAGAGGACGGTGAGGAGGAGCGAGGCGCGTCCCCGGTCGAGGCGCGCTGTCCGTCCGCGGACGGTAGCGACCAGGACGAGCCGCTCGGAGACAGCGACTCATCCAGCGAGGCCCCGCCCCCCGCCGCGGACACGCCCCCCGCGGACCTGCTGCCGCTGCTGTCCCACGCTCTGCGGCGCCTGCACCGCCTGCAGGCCTCGCCGTCCCCCTCCCCCGCGCCCTCCCCGCCCGCCTCCCCCTCCGCCGCGCCCCCGGACGACTGAGACTACCTCCTGCCGTCTCTCACTCTGTACCCCCCGCACTACTTCTGCTAGTGTCGTGTCGTGTGTGAGCGGATCGCGTGTGTCGTGTAACATGGAACTACAGGGGCTTGCTGTCATTGAACACTGTTTTTATTTAGACTGAGACTGTTTACAAGAATTATGTGTTCACCTCGGACCTGCAGTCACGAGCTATGATAGATCGGCGGACTGAAATGGAATGGACTTGTATAGATAATGTTGTGGAATATAGTAACACTACAATAGATTAGATTATGGAACCTTTTTCAGATCATATTTATGAAAAAAATAAATACGAACTAAAAAGGGTTTTTTATAGAGTTATAGCAAACGTCTTCACCCTCCGCCGAAAAAGGCGGTGAGTGAAGCGAATTAAACAAAATAACCTGATTGGCTAGCGTTACTTTAAACCTGTATAAAAGAAATGTATGTGTTCTATTTATTTTTTTGTTGTAGAACTCGATGGCTCACTTTGTAATAAGGTTTAAATATTTTCTATTGTATATGGCTATATAACGAATTATTAATTATAATATTGTGGACTAGGACATAAACTGTTCCTGGAGCTTATCGAATGTAGCTCGAGGAATACTTTATGAAACAAAATGTATCTCCTTTATTAATATTGATAGAATTTGGATATATAAGAGTGAATATTGTATGGAGTTATCGTGTAATGTATCATTCCGATCCCAGTGTACATATTGATGACTTCGGTGTCCATCTTGTTTGATGATCGTACGATGCTTGCGCTTGACCGATGGGAATCAATCAAATTAGTTCCTGCAAGCGATCAGTGGAATCATCCTCGTATTTAATTATAAGTGTACAATACCAACATGTCGCCAGCTAATAGTTTTAAAACGTCATGTTGTATATTTAAAAGCGAAGACGATGATACTTTGCTTAATATTCTTTTCCATCAAAATTATGATTATTTTGTTTTCGGCTGTGAAATTTTGTTAGTGTAAGGTTATCATTAAAAAAAACTTATATTTTGTTTTTCATACTTATAAAATCCCAGTTACATCATATAGGCTGAGGTCTTTTTACTTTTATTTACACCTACTCTAAGTAAAATCCCGTCCAAATTCTATAATTTCCTTTGCAAAGTCCTCGACTAGGCCAGTATGTTGTAGGCGGTTGTAAATAATGTCTCGTGTAATACAAAGTATTTGTCATCGGCTCTCAATGGCGAAGTGTGTTGTGAGAAATATTATAAGAATGATGGAGACACCGATTTTATTGACATTTTTATATTCAGTAATAATAGTTGGAGTCAGAAATGATTGATAACACTAGGAAAGTTTTTTAAATTAGCATTTTTTGTAGTTTAGAACAGTGCATAGGTATACAGATTTGCTACATTTAAATTGTTATTATGGTAATAATAATGAGAAATTAAAAAGTAGTTAAATGCTAACAATGTCAGATTTTTACAGTGAACATGTTAATCTCTAGTATTATTGAATTTTTTATAATATATAGTGAAATAGTACACTGCCCGGTTATATACACATATATTTAAGTTTTCATAATCATAATATGTAAGTTGATATATTTTTCACATCACAAGGCTTATGCGTACGTTGTTTTATGACTTATGTGATTGTGACTCTCCCCATCTCGAATATTCAATAAACAATAGCTTAATAGGGAACACAGAAGCAATAATAATTAACTGTAATTTGTATACATTTATAAATGCTGTTATTGATTATGAACATGCATTATCTATAGTTGTTCTGTGGTGACGTGTTTTGGTTAAGGCTGATCACGTTTTTGGAAAGGGTTTATGTATTGTGGTGCTATCAATCAAAACATGGTGACTGGCTATCGAGACAAAATATGTATTTCATTTTGTCATTTTAGAGCTTATTAATATATATACCTGAATAGTGATAAGCTGTAACTATCTTTTAAATAATTTTAAGATTGTATTTTGTCTTTAATGAAATGTGGCGTGAGCTGATTGCTTTTTAAGTGTTGCACTCATTTAATGGCTTGAAATGGTTACTTTATTTTATGTATAAAAGAATCGATTGGGAATCTTCCAATCTAATATGCCTGTTATTCAATTTGTTCGTGGTGATCCCTGGAAATACTGTCAATCAGACTCAAAAGCCAAAGTAAACAGTATTTTATAAAGTTTTTTTATTAGTCTTTTTTCAATGTCCCTTCATTTTTTTTTTCATTATATTTTTCACTAGCGACAACATTATTATAAAAATATTATAACTCTTATTTCCTCGCTCTTTTGTGGTAATTTAATCCGATTAAATAAAAAATAAACATTTAGGATTTATTTTTCAATTTATTTGTGATTTCCTGTGGAAATTTGTCCACAGTCTTTTTTACACATTCTAAGCAATAGGTTTTTAAATAGAATATACTACATTGTTTATCTACACACACAGGTTTCTCACAGATGGCACAATCAGCACCCAAAATTAAGATTTCTCCATTCCCTGGCGGGCTAAAAGGATCCTTCATCACATAACTTGTATATTTTAGCTCTGTCTTTCTTGAAAAAGGTGGAGTTTTTCCTTTGTAATGAACAGTTTCACTTAAACCACATCTTGCACATACAAATTCATGAGTAATCACAGCTTGAGAACCATCATCTTTTGTTTTTGAACTATCCATCGCTCTGAAACAATATAAAATTGTATTCTATTAAGTAACTTTAAATTAAAAAAGCAATATTTAAAAAATAATTTTATTGTAAATACAAATTCAAAATTTTACTGTGTCATTGAGAGATAATAACAAACATCAAAAAACACTGTGATTTATTTAATATATTATTACCTAATTAAATATTATATTGTAATTTACTATATTACAGTAGCATTCAATGCATCAACTATAAAAACAGTTATTCATTCTTTTGAATCTCCTTTGGGGCTTCCATTGGCCACCAAGAAGGTTTTAATGGTTCTGCTGAATATTTATCAATGCATAAAACTTTTGCATCGAGAGCTTCTTTGACTCTGATTAATCCTAATCCACGGTCATTCATTATTGCCTTTAATTTACCCAAATTACTCTTAGGATTGTTACTAGCTGAGATAACGGTGTTAAGATCTATGTTTTCAGATATTTGTTCATTAAACTTAATGGGCATGATTCTTTTTCTCACAACACCAGTGTGATGGACCCGAGCTGTTAATTCCTGTCCAATATAACAACCTTTATGAAAACTAACTCCATGAAGATAGTCACAGTTAGCTTCTAATGGGAAGCTACTTCCTGGAGGCAAGTCCTCAGCTCCTTCACTTACTCCTAACTTATATCTTAAGTACCTATAACCAGTTTCATCATTCTCCACTATTGCATCATCTCCAAGGGCCTTAACAATATCTGATACTTGTAAATTAAGGGGCGAAATAATTCTTGACCCTAATTCAACAAGACGGGGGTCATTGTAAATAGTAAACGTGCTTTTTATATCAGATGTTTCAGGCAGTGTAGAATCTATTAATGCCCATAACATTAGATCATTGTTTACATCTTCTATTTGCACCTTTCTTTTTAACTTGTAAATTTTCAAGTGTTTTTGTAATTGATCCAATACACGTTTGTCGCACTCAATCATGAAAGATTCTTCTTCTGTCCATCTGTGTATGAGGGTATCATACAACACTCTACCTTTGTTGTTAAGAAACATAGCATACATAGACCTGGCGCCATCATCAAAATGTTTCATATCATTTGTTATCAAGCCCTGTAGAAAAACAGAAGCCTCTTGGCCTTTTATTTTAAGTAAAGATCGACTTCGAAGCGGATACAATACTTTGGCCGGTGACACAGTTGTATTGTGAAATTTTCGTAAACATTGATTAATAATTTGACTCTTGCCTATGATTCTATTTACCTGATAAAATATCATTATTGACCTTGTATATTTAGTCGATGAATTCTTGTTATTCTACGATATTTAAATACACTATTTTTCTGTAAAAATATATCTTCAGTTGTCACTTGTCACTAATCTATTGTCATTAACATCTCCTGTCAGAATTGATGTCTGGACCTCCGACATATACTAGTGGACATGCCGTACGCGTATAATCTGCAGTAATTTTTCGGTTTGAAAAAAGGTTAGTGAGATGGCCTATGCTTGTATGACAGGTTTCTGAGGTCGCAAATCTTATTAATTTTATTGTAAATATAGGGGAAGAGAAAAGGAGGAGAAAACCGAGCTGCGAAAGCGGTTTTTACTGCAAAACTTGGAGCCTTTAGTATATCTGCGGTTTATTGTATTATTGGGCACGGAGTTTGATACAATTTTATGAGTAGCTAAGACGGCTTGTAAAATAAAAAGGCGTCGTACGCTTAGGAGTTTGGCTTCTTTGTACAAGGTTGTTGTGGGGTAATAATATGGTTTTTTAAGCATTACTTTTATTAGAGAGCGTTGACATCTTTCCAGTGTAATGAGATGAGTTTGAGCTGCCCAGGCCCAGGCCTTGATGCAATAAGAAATTACTGACTGATATAACATAAAATATATGATTTTAAGAACATTTAATTCTGCAATTTCCTTGAGCAGCTTTATAACGGGGATAAGTTTGCGGGTTCTTGCCAACATAGCACCGATATGTTCCTTGAAAGTCATTTTCTCGTCCAACATGACTCCAAGGTATTTTATATTGGATACTTTTTGTATACCGGTACAATCCCTAAAATATATTCATATGTATTATTGATGTTTTAGGATTGGCTTCATACTAAAATTTCAGCTGAAGAATGAATTAACTATCTAGGGCTACCTTCGAATCAATCCGAAGTCACTTTAAGGATTGCGTAAGGCTTTACGTTTGATTTTATAGTCCCAGTGCCCTCTCTTAAAACCTATTGATCGCTCGTTTGTTTCTACTTCCCTTTGCTCTCTGGCCACCGAAAGACTAATGATTTCTTTGGTTCGTTTCGTATAATTTCCAGAACCCTATCGTGAGGACGCGAGTATTGACCGCTGTCCAGGAGTACCCGACATCCCACCATCAAATGCTTTCCACAAATATAGTAAGTTTTTTCGGTACCTTTACCCCATCTTACTAAATTACTCTGATCTGGGAGAGTTATCATGAATGCATTGAGATAATTTTTTTACTATACTGGGTTGCCAATATTGAATTAAGGTGCTCCATTTTAAGGCTAATGGTATTCAAAAATCTAATATGTCTAACCACTCGTTCTGCATCTCTAAATTAATCAATTACAAATTCATTAATTACAAATCCACGAATTTTCGACAATGGCTCATACTTAAAACAATAGAAAGTTTTACTTTAATAAACATTTTGTATTACAAAAATACTTTTCCTGTTATGGATGTTAAAATGTACACAATAACGTATAAAACTAAAATGATTATCTAATTTCATTAATAGAATTCGAAAATAAAAAACAACAGTATTATATATTAAAATTTTAATAAAGTTAACCAGCGTGACAATAATCAGAAACACATATTATATAACGATTTAATTTAATCAACATCTCGTATAGAAATTAAATATTAATAAATTAGTTACATATACAAAACAATAATTAGCTGACTATTTTGGCGTTTGATTGAATACGGGAGTGTTGGTCATTTCGATGTTCTCTCTATTAAGTTTCGCGGGTGTGTGTTGAGGTGTTGCTTGTATGGAGGAGGGCGGAGTCTCGTGGTCGATGGAAACAGTCACCAGCTCGGTCGTGAGAGTGGGCTCCGACCTCACGGACATCGAGTCTCTCTTATCTGGAGAACTGATCGTCTTCTGTTTCCTTGATGACTTCTTCAAATACGGTGTGATCTTCTGAAATTAGGATAGGCCGAAATTTTATGAACCACCTTCAACAATATTGAGTTTTATTGTTAGAGTTTTTTTATATAACGAGGGGGGTAAACGAGCAGACAGCCTACCTGATGGAGGTAGTAACTAGTACCGTAGCCCAAGAACGTCTGCAAAATAGTATTGCGTATGCGTTGCCACTCTTATTTGAGAAGAGAGAGGAAAGGTTGGGAAAAGGGAAAAGAGGAGGAAAGGGCAACTGGCTTTCTCACTCATTTGACGAAACGCAGCCATTAAAGACTACTTCACGCCGATCTCTTATGTGATACTTCCCCGATAGAGTCCGCCCATATTCGAGCTGTAGTAATTGACCACAGCTAGGCTCACCTACAAAATACACCTCTTTAAAAGAACTTAACGTTGTTTTGTTTCACCTGTTGAGGATCTTTGAGCACGACGGCGGTTCTTCGCACGTGGAAATCAGGTGCCGTGAGACACCTCACTAGCAGGAGCGCGGCGCCGCACGCCCAGCTGACCCACACACCGGCGGAGGCCGCGCGGGTCGCGGACACACGACCACCGAACGACCAGGTAGGGTGAAGCAATAGGTGGGGCTCCACGGACGAACAACTGAGACGCGAGGAACGAGGAGGAAAAATTAAAATGTGTAGTATCTATATGTTTTATTGAAACTGTTACTTGTTTTTAAATCATAGGAATGAAATTGAATATTTAGAAGAAATATTAAATTCAGTGCGTTAATTTGAAAATTGAAACTATTAGATAAGTCACTAACAAAAATCGTATAGTAAAATTTATATTTTAATTTAAGTACATATGTATTTTTTTAACAATGGTATTTTTATTTCTAAAAGCGTTATTGAAGGATAACTAATATATTGATGAATCTAGTATCTTCTACTAAGGTGATCTCCAGAAAGGGGAAAACATCTACATTATATGTATATAAAGACATATGTATAAATTATACAAGATATTTCTATGTGAGCTTGTGGGATGGTCCTAATAGAAAACACCACATTAATACTTTCGTGTTACAAGATAAATTCAAGAAAGAAAAATTAAAAGCGATTTAAATGTTTACGAATAGGTTCATTAGCGTTGGTTGTATAAAACATTGACAGAATGCAAACATGACTTTGATACATACCTAATTGTATTAAAAATTATAATTACGTTTCTTCTACGATTAAAACCAGGTATGCATTACGAAATAACTGAAATGTTGAGAATTTTTAATTATGTTTAAAAATAATGTCCAAAATGTTAGCGGTTCATGCGATAAGCCACGTTGAGGCGTTGAATTTACAAAGATGAATGTAAACGTAAACCGTTCTAAGAATACATTCCTCTTACAACAATATCGTTAGCATTCTGGAGTTCGTGGCTGGTTTCTTTTAAAAGTTTTCGCTATAAATAACTTTATTAAAAATAGAATTAAGAGAATAAAACAACTGAATATCTCTTATAACTTCTGGTTGCCTGGTAAATGTCTAAAATGTTGCAAAGAACAAAATAATTGAATATTTCTTTAAACTATTGATTTCCTGGTTATGATCACTAAAATATTAAATAAATATTTAGAAAAAAGGAATATCTCTTAGAACTTCTGGTTGCCTGGTAAATAATCTCTAAAATGTTGCAAAGAACAAAATAACTGAATATTTCTTTAAACTCCTGATTGCCTGGGATCGCTAAAATTTTAGATAAATATATATAAACAATGAATATCTCTTAGAACTTCTGATAGCCTGGTAATTAACTCTAAAATGTTAGACAATTTCTCATCATACGTGGTGGCATTGGTGACGTTGTGGAAGGCTGAGCAGAATGTGAAGAGGCCGTTGTTGGTGGAGGAGAAGCTGTGACCGGTGAGGGCCACCATCACCAGCGAGAACAAGAGCGCCGGAGATAGGATACGCCAGGGCCTCTGGAGACTGGGAAACGATGATCATAGGAAATAATTACCTCAGCTGTAAAGGCTTTATTTTTTTGGGGGATATAATCTCGTTTTTATTTTAAGTTATAACATTATTTACTACAGTTGTAAGTATCTTGAAAGATGTTTTACAAGCTATTGGCAAATTCATGACAGATAAAAATTTCCTCAGTTGTAACATGAGAATAAAGCTTCTTTTGGGCGTGTCTATTCTCGTTTTTATTTTAAACTTATCAAATTATCTACACTCTACAGTAAAAAAAAGTAAGATGTTTTATAGAACACATTATATTAGCAAATTCATGACAGACAAATACAAAAAGAACTTCAATTTTGCGGGAAAAAAGATACAAATAGTGGCAAAATATTTTTTACTTTCATGTCTTTGTATTTAACACCAATATCTTGCTTAGTTTTCATGTTACTAATGTATGTTGCGTAATTTCTCACCCTGATCTCGAGTGTCCTCCTCCCGGGCACATGGTGAAGAACGTGGCCCATGAAGCCGCGAAAATAGTCGACATTATGGGCATGTACTCCGCGAACTGACAGTCGCTGTCATATCCGAAAAGGGTACGTGATGTGTCCAACACCAGGCGATGAGTTTCATTACCTAAATAATGAGAATAAGATATGAAGACATTAGAAGGTCTTTTTTTAGAAGTAGACTAGAGGTTATTATTTTTACCCATAATGTATACTTGTATTCGAAATTATTCTTTTTCCAATGAAAAATCTATAGCACTATTTCATTGTTGTTAAAAGTTCACAAAATATGTCAAGTTGTTATTGTTTTTGGACATATTATTGTTCCACAAGAGATTTAAAAAGATTGTTTTTCAGTTTCTACACCAATAAACCAATATTTTAGTATTTCTCTTTGAAGCCAGATAAGTTTTCGTTTGTCAAAACATGCTTACGAATTATCTATACTTATTTCTTATTCCCGACGTACCTAATATCCATAGTGATTTCCATGATTCTCATAAATACATCTAGACGAAATAGGAATTAAGCGGGTAACGGACAGTAAAACTCTGGTTATCGTTGTTAATAAGACCTTTTCGATTTCACGCGGGTGTAATTTCACGTATTCACGTGTAAAGTCCAAGTCAGTATTAAAAATAAAATATCAATTATCATTCTTCAACTACGCCCGCAAGATGCTTCTGTTTTTCAATGTTTTATTATGACCAAGTTATTTGGATACAGAGACAAAAACCACGACAAAAATTATAACAGAGAAGTTTTTACTATATATTTACTTAATTAAATTAAAAAGTTGCAAAATGGTTTGTTTTTTAGCATTTAACATTACTAAATTGTTACGCTTAGTTTTATAGTGGTTCACTTTTTTCGTATTTAATTATTTATACTATCAACTGAGAATTAGTGGTAGTTATTCCTTTATATTTCCCTGAAATCTTTATGTTAATTAACTAACCGTATATATTATTTCGTCTCACCTGTCATAATATTGTCAGTTTCAACAACATTAGTCTTAGTTCCAGTATTTACACTTCTATTTTTCAGTCCATCTGCTGCATTCTCATCAAGGACGGTTAGATTTTGAGCATTTTCATTGACATTATCAGTAATCACACCTTCTGTCATGTTAGAGTACGTAGCATTCGATAAATCATTATCAACAGTTGATACTGGCTCTGGTAGTTCGATCACAGTAAATGCCAACTGTCGTGGATACAACACGCAGTTGTTGTCGACCAATTGCATCGTATTTTGAAGGAAAACATAATTTAGAATTCCAAATACCGCAGCCAGAGCGTACAATATCAGATGCCAAGCTGAAACATATTGATGTTGAGGTAAAATATGCGATTATAACAAACCTTAGTAAGAATTGCATACAAAAATAAATCAGTCCCGAAATGAACGGTACGCCGCAAACGTGACCTCGTTCGTTATATATATCGTTGTCCTATATTCATATATTTATATCTTTACTATCAACGCATTAGTTAGTTAATAAAAATGGGTTTTAAAATTCTTGGACTAGATTTTTATGAGACGAAACCTCTAAGCATTCAATGGATTCACCGTGCGGGTGTTGGGTCCATCGTTGCAGGGAGAGGAGCTTGAACAGTGCCTGGGACTTACGACCCAGGTGTAGGTTTAAGGGGCCCCTATCTAACGCGCGTTAAACGCTCACCTCCACCGTCCAAGCTCCTCTCTCTATCCAACCAAATATATTTTGATTATATTATATGCAACTATTACCTTTCCATACATTAAGATGTCTGGATGCTCGTTCCTCCAATTCCCGGTAGTTATAAAGAACTATAGTCATTTTAAGTTCTTACAAATTATTTCATTTTTAATAATCTGTAAAGAATAAATTAATTTGAAATAATTAATAGAATTAAGCAATAATTTATACCGTAACATAATTATTAGCGATTGTCATGCCATAGACATTTAATTAACGAAAAAATAACGTGTCTATTTCCCCACGGAGCTCATGTAAATTTATTTATTGTTTTCGTAACTGTTGACTTATTATTTATTGACACAATAAATACTACAAATAATTAAAATCCAGCTAGTATGAATTAAATTACACCAGTAAATATCCTTCGTTGTACATTTAAATGAAACATCTGAGTACATGTGCTTGAAATAATTTTATAACTCTCCCTTTTTTTCTTACTTTTAATACAAAGTAAGAAATATATATATTTTTTGGCATTTTTGGTACCTATCCTAAAATGTTACATCTTCAGTCATCGACAGTACAAATATTTCTTTCAATTAAGTTTCAATCTATACTAATATTATAAAGCTGAAGAGTTTGTTTGTTTGTTTGAAAGCGCTAATCTCCGAAACTACTGGTTCGAATTGAATAATTCTTTTTTTGTTGGATAGTCCAGTTATCGAGGAAGGCTGTAGGTTATATAACATCACGCTACGACCAATAGGAGCAAAGATATAGTGGTAAATGTGTAAAAAACGGGAGAAATTATTTCATCTTTGAAGCCTTCCATTGCGTGCGCCGTGAAAACGGTTAAAGATACACAAAAAATATGTATTAAAGAATAATAGCTCTTTTAATGATCTAAAAAACAGTCCGTGACAATATATGTCTATCATTTAAGATTACCTCACAAAAACCGTTTTTATGGTACCTAATTTGGTCGAAATAATTTGTTTAAGTTGTATCAACATAATAATATTAATCTTTATTCAAATAACCATTCCGAATATCCCGCAAGAACGGGAACTATGTGGGAAGAACCAAAAATCTGCCGAAAGTCACTATTCCACGCGGACGTAGTCGCGGCAAAAGCTAGTGTATTTATACATTGAAACTAAGTGTTGAAGTTAAGAATAACATTCCTTATTTAGATTACTCGTAGAAGAAATGGCAACATTAATCATAATAAAATCTCGTCTGCCCGTGATCACGGTTGCTGAAAAGTAGCCGAAACGTCGGGAGTATGTAGTTTTTTCTAAAATAAAACGCGAAGTAAAATCCGAAAAATATTAGTTTCATTTAAACATTAATCTTTTCTATCATGTAGTTTAACAAAATTTAAATATATTTAAACAAATGTTTCCAAATATCTAATGTTATGTTAAATGTTTAAATCTTAATGTGATGTCATCGTCATCTCCAAAGCACGGCAGCCCGGCCAAGGTCAACAAGTTTCATCCCGAATACAAAGTTAAATTTCATTATGTTTATTGTATGTATGTGTAATGTATTATAATTGTTTTGAATAAGGACAATGACTTATTTTTATTGTGTACCGAGTCAGCAATGGTTTGGGTCGTAGGATTAAATGTTTTTAATAAATTTATTGAAGATAATTAATGTATCAAACACTATACTGTGTTTTCTTTAGCCTGAAATCGTCTAATAATAATCAGTTTTAAATACCTTTTTAGTATAACATGTTCTAATAGAGTTAGATGAGCAAAAAGTTTTTATATCTAATTACGCTTATTAAAATTTGAGTATCAAATTTCATTAGCTGCAAAATCAAAAATGGAACGTTTTAAATAAATGATAGTCAAATTTGAATCATTCCTAATTCTAATACCTATTAATAATTCCGTGTCATTTACAAAGCGTCACCCATGGTTGCGTCGAGCCCATGTTAATTTTTACACAATCTTATCCATCGTATCTCGTCATGCTATGACGTCATCTTGATACATTGTGTACTTAACTCATACTAATAGTTGGTTTCAATAACTTTTAGATTAATAGAGGATTAAATCAAAGTATTAAAGGTTTTAGTAAATTTTTAGAGCAGTCTTAATAAAAAATTTCTTCACATTGTTTGATTGACGACCATAAGTAACAATAACGTACAAAATAAAATAAAAAAAGAATACTTTTCTGAGTTATAAATATAGTAACAATAAACTTGAAATATTAAAACGCAATTCCTTTTAACATCCCTTCACGTTTGTGTACAAAACTTCATTACGGTTTAATAGCATTTTTATGATTCCATTATTTTGAATAATACTTATACGAATGTTTTTATTGCTAATCAACATTTACTATAACATAGTTCTTATAAGGTTTAAAAACTCAATCTGGCTTCTTTTTAAATAAAATTGTTATGTAGATTGATATTTCAAGCAAAAACGAAACGTTGTTATATTTTTTAAAACTATGACAGAATAGAAGCGCATAAAATTACGTTTTACATCTCTATTTAAAATCTTTGTAGCAATATAATATCATATTAAAAGAAATGTTAGTCCGCTTGCAAAGAATCTTGCACTTTAAGACGTAATTCATTATTACATAAAATTTTAAAACGAATTACAGGCAACGCTATTGTTCTATTTGCATTTTTCTAAAAAAAGCACATAGGTTAAAACGGCAAATATTTTTTTTCAGCATTCACAAAGTTAATGGTGGCCTTAATTAGAATGTTATCTAAAATATAAATTATAAGAGGTATCTTTTCAAATATAGTCATTTCGCGTCTATTCCTTTCACGACAATCCTTAGTTCTGGTGACTACATAAAAAATAAATTGTTAAAATATATTTTTTTTAAATATCTCGTACAATAAACGTAGTCGACAGGATAATTTTATTATTAATAATATTAAAATCCTCAATGTTACTCATTCTAGTGAGATAAGGTTATATTCAAATAATTCTTTCAATGTTGTATACGAGTATACAATTTTATACTTTTAATAAAAAAATTTACATGCCTATGTTTTATAAACCAAATGTTATTGCATGTTTTAGGGACCAAAATTCGATGCTTACAACCGAAATTCGGTCTTCAGGAAAAAGGAATACACATCATTATACGACTTTCTCTTGATAAACCACCAACTGAGGTTGCAAATGAATTTACGCGAATAGAATATTGATAGAGAAAGCTTCGATTGAAATTTTGGGCAATAATGAAAAGCAAATTAATTCTGTCGTGTTTTCCCTCGCGGCTCATGCTTGGCCTTTCGCATGATTGTAAACTTAATGTTATTTATGGATGCTTCAAATGTAAAAAAATAGCCATTGAAAATAATGATATATTTAAGGACTACAATTATAAATGAACTCTATATTTTCATAAGAACGTTATTTGAATAAGTATTAAATGAATGAATGAACTGAATAGTTCTGTCATTTTCTCGTACAAATTGTTAAAACTAGGGAAACTCGTTCTAAGGATAAAATTGTTTAAACCATAAAACTTTAACTACAAGCGAATATAAACTATTACATTTAAGTTTTAATTTATTCTTAATTCAACAGGTACATATGTAAGCACTTGATAAATATTTGCATGAATACAGTGAAACTTGATGAAATAATGAAAATGAACATATCTATAAAATTAAAAAGAAATAAACTATTATCAATGACTAGAACAAATTTTACCTAAATTTTTATATAATTTGTTATTATGGGTATTTAGTATTTCAGTACTTTTTTATTTTTTACATAATATGACAGACAAAGCTGAATAAATGAAACACATGACTGTATAACAAAAAAAGTTGCGGATACGTTATCTGTAGATTAAAATTACAGGAATCTATGACGTTTCTATAAAAAAATAAGGACGTCCGCGTGAATGTTTCACCGTCTTATCTTAAACTAATTTTAATAAACTCAAATGTACACATATTTTTGTCGTTCTGCTAGCCCGTTAAAGTTTTATGGAGGCCATATAAACCATGTTACGAATGCTTGAAAGTTAAAAGCTAAACAATAATATGGCTACCGATGTCCTACGTGACGTCAGCCTCTTGGCGACTGTTTCAAGGTTGACACTTGACAGCCAAGGATTCTGTCTTAATAGAACACAAATATGTCAATAACTAGAAGAAATCGATATTAATAAAATTGTTTATATGTTTGAAATTTTATTTTGCACGTGTTTAATGTATTTTTTATTAATAAAGTAAGAGTTGAGTTTAATAATGTCCAAAACGTTAGGCTTACTTAAATATGATAATTGGTACGTATTAGGATTAATAGGATAAAATATTATAAATAATTTTGCTGCAAAATAATAAACTGTAAAAGCATCGTAAAGTTATAAAAAAGAAAAAAAGGTTATTTTTCTGTTTTGACTCTGAGAGTTTATCAACTTTTTTATCAAAAAAAGTATATAATAATTATTATTGATACATTTTATGGGCTGATGCCATGATATTTTTTTTAAAGATATTTTCTTCAGTCTTCTTATACCTCTGAGAGTTAATAGGACCTTCTTCCTTTTTAATCTACCTCTTTAATATTTTAGTAAGAATAAAAACTCATAAAAGTTAACAAAAATTTGTTTAGGTCTTTGCTGAATTACGGACAAGTTTATTTAAAATATTTAAATTATCTTCTATAAAAAAGTATACATGATTCACTATCAATAATACAGGTATTTAAAAATAAAAAATATATACATATTTTATAAACACAACATGTTATCAAATCGACCCAATATGTTATCTTAAAAAAATGCACTTTATATTTATTCATATACCTTGTCATTGGCGTCCTCCACGAACTAATTTTTCAAAGATATAAATCCACGAAACATGTATTTTTACTATCAAAATACAATGTTATTGCAAGATAAATAAATTGAACACAAAACACACGTTTTAAAACGCAGCACGCGAGTCGGCGACTAAACTTCTCTCAATTCTCATAATTATGGCTGTCAGACGACGTGAGTGCGACAGAGATAGCTTATTGGATAACTTAGGATATAAAAAGAGATAGAGCATGTAGTACAAATTTTTAGTTGGTCGGATACACTGCGAATGATAAGGATAAAGTTATATCCACAGCTTTTCAAGTGTGTAGTTGTTAATTATAGTGACCTGAACAAAATTCATGATGTCATGGCAACGCTGAAGTTAAACAAAAATCATGAAAAAAAGGCGTTAAGAACTCTAATTCGAAAATAGAATAGATCTACATGTGGTTTTCAATAATCTGGTGTAATTTCATTTTCATCCAACATAAAACGGGATAATCTGTTTTATATTAGTTTATATTTCGTAAAAGGGTTTTTGTGTTTAAAAATGAGATTTCTTTCGACTAAATTTTAGTTCAAATAATATATATAATTAGCTATATGGACTTGCAAAACAATGACAAAATTTTCACTTCCCTTTTCATATTTTCCTTTAAAATGTTTTTTATGGATTCATTATTATGCAATAACTGCAATGTTACGTATCCTAGGATATACAGTGGGGCATGCGCAGTTACTCAAAGACGAATTCTATATACATATTTTTATATCAGTATGAAAAATTATATAATTCGTATATATAAAAAGGACTAAAGAGAAATGGTTTAAAATTTCTCGCCTGACAAAAGCAGAGGGACTTTAATTAAGGAATTCAAAGATTTATAAGCGCAAAATAAAATAATATTTTTTAAATTGAAACTGTAAAAGCGCTGAAGATACTAATTAGTAATTACCTCTACGAAAAGCAACACTAACAAAAATTATTCCTTTGTTGGTTGGAACTAACGCTGTCCTACGTTAGTTAAAAAAAAAACTGAATATCAGAAAAACATTCATAAATCTCGTAACGAGTGTAATAAAATTATCTTAGAATAATTCTTATTTATAATTATGAAAAAACTAGTATGAGTTAGAAACATTCTTTTCAATAAAAATTATTGAAGAGTTGAATCTTAAATAACGAATACTTATTGAACAGATAAAATAGACGCTACTTGTTTCGATAACATAATTAGATGGAAATTCCGTTTATTTTTTTTATTATAAAAGCAATAATATTAGGATCATCTGTATTCTCTTAAAGTATCATTAACAACATGATTACATAAATACTATACATCGTGTATTTGAACTTAATTGTTATGACTATTCGCAGTAGTAATATCGAAAAGGTCTTTTATCAATATCTTATTAGTTATTACTTTTTAGTATTATGACTTCTTTGTGCTGAGCTATGAATGGTCATGCATGACTGGTTGGTTGGTCATTTTATCGTTGTAATAAGTAGTAGGTAAATATTAATAAAGAAAAGATAACAGATTAAATTTTTATGTCTTTTTTTATGAGAATGGTGGCATACGGGCAGGCGGCCTACTTGATGGGTGGTAGTCACCGTCGCTGATGAAAATCCGCAACATGTGTTTCGGATGTGTTCCTAATCTTAGTTTTTGTGGAAAAGGAAGGGATGGGACTAAGGAAATGGTAGGAAAGAGTGGGGACAGGGAAAGGGTAACCGGCTCTCTCACTCATCGGACGAAATGCACCCATTAAAGATGACTTCACGCCGATCTTCTGTGAGAGCGTGGTATTTCCCGGTCGAGACAGACCATTTTCTAGCTGTAGCTACTCGACCACAGCTCTACCACCATTCAAGTTTTTTGGTTGCATGAATATAATAATGGAGTATAAATAAGCCTTTTCTTAAAAAAATCGTCTGTGAGAACCATTTGACATATCGTGATGAAATATTTGACCTCGACGACAATAACTTATAAACAATACAACTACACAACTGTAACTTAAGTGAAATTTAGAAGGAGCGAAGCAACAGTAATTTACTACATAGTATATCCACTTGATTAGTGAACCGTTACTATTAAAAAGTATTGTCAATCCTTGGTACTGAAAAGGCTGTTGTTATGTATAAACTCTTCTTATAAAATTGAGTTAAGATAACCAGTTTTATAGAGGCACTTTGTTTCAAACAGATCACACTATGAATATTAGGCTGGTTGATGAAGGTATACTCCAAGGTTCAGTGCTATCTCCAACGTTATTTATCATGTAGGTCAACGATATGTTTCAAGGTCAGGTAAATACGGGTAAAATACAGAAATATGTACAGGTAAATGTAATAATTTACAGGAACAGCCGAATGTTCGAGAATAGAGGAAAATAGAGATTAATCAATAATTAATTACGTAGTTCCTTTATGTTGTTATAATTTGATACAATTTTTTTTTATTGTCCTATCATATAGTTTTGTTATATTAAACTTTTATATTCCATGATATCAATAAGACGAAACTGATAGAACCTTTTTTTGGAAAAAGCTATTTTATTTTATTTTATTATATTTTTATTATCATTATAACTTTATCTGTCAAAGTTTTACAATTTGTTCGATATCAATAATTTTGATGTTTCCTCATTTTTGCAATGCACTATTTGCGTTCAAATTTATTCCTTACATAGTGATATTTCCTTATATAAACTTCACACAAAATTAATCATCTCTTGATATAAGCGATTTTGATTTATAAGCGTCGAAAATAAAATGTCTTTATTATACAAATTGGTACTGTAAAAGCACTAAAGAAGCTAATTGCCTTTTCGAACCATAACATTAACACTAATAATAATAATTTCGTTTTTGGTTAGAACTTATGCTGTCGTTATAATAGTTGAAAAAGATGAAATCCTTTTCTGATTGCTATAAATAAAAAGTTTTTGAGGTACAAAATTTGTATATTTAATGTCCTACATGCCTACAAACTAATTTTAAAATATAGTTATAGTCCATAAATCTATTTAATCTCTTCAAATATTGAAACAACCAATGAAAATTATTGGGTTTAATTAAAGTTTTTCGTTTTCTATAGTATGTTCACAGTTTGGTTAGTAATCTGTTCTGCTGACACACCTATATCGTATATTTCCTTATTCTTTTTATTTTGCTTATAACGGGTTCAAATTACTAAGTTTAATGTTTATTGGAGTAAATTAGTGAGCTCGGTTGCTTTTACAAAATATTAATTAGGGATTTAGAAATGAAAACTCATAATACAATAATTTTATAAAACTATTATTAGATAATTGGACCCACAATCATGAAAAAATGGGTATAAATGTTAATCTACACTTGCTACGTAGATATAGTGACTTAACTTAATATATTAAATAAAATATTATTTACTACAATTCATAAGAAATAGGAGTAAATACAAAAAGCTTTTGCTTTTAAAAAATAGTACCGAATTTCACATTAAGTAATTGTACACCTTTTTTAATATCTACGACAAATTTGCATCGTCCAACTAAACTTGCAGTTTTTGCAACGAAAAACTCGAAAATCTTCTTATGTAGCGTAACGTTGCAAAACTCGTAGTAACGATACAGTAATAATTTTCTTTAAATACTTCATTTAGGAATACTTATAATATATAATACGTTTGTTAGAAATTTTACCACAAGCACTTATTTTCTATATCACATTACCATTTCATTTCACATCACATCAGTTCGTCCAGAATTACTGAGCAAAGTATATACTGATATTTCAACAGAAGACATATTCCCTAACACATATCGGACATCTGTCTGACGATGCTAAGCATTTCCTCAAGCAATCAGCGTGGAAGAAGTGAGCACAGGGCGTAACCCGAGCTGATTTCATTGTCCCCAAACAAACAGCGCAAACATCTTCAAGCGTTGATATTTCATCGGCGGTCGCACGCCTAAATCTTGCAAGAGAGCCTTGAGCCTCGTTCAACTTCATCAACTCTTCGCCCAACCTATGCCTTCCATGGACTATGACACAGATATACAGTATTAGTAACGCCAACCTAAACCTCTCATGCCACACGAGAGCTGGGACTAAAGGCACCGCTATCATTGTAGTTATAGCTCTTGACCAGACCCCGCAGTACAAGACCTCCATACCCTCAAGACTTTCCAATTTCAAAGCAGATAACGCAAGCGGCCATAGTTCTAGAAACGTCTTCTCTGAAAGAAGATAGAATGTTCCAGTGATGAGCGTATAAAGTGTCGTCGGACGGAAGTACTCCAAGCCCTGTTCAAGTCCAAGAGTCAGAAGAATGAATGTCATAGTCACTATGAAGGTAACAGCTTTCGTCCATTCTAACACGATCTTGGTGGCAGACATTGCCAGGTGTTTGACGCGGGAGTGTCGAGTGACATTCACGTATGGAGACCAGTCTTCTTTGGTGCAGATTTCTTTCACATAGTTGACGGAATAAGTGACCACGTTGTAGAACATCAGCGAGTATAAACACGTCAGCCTTCCTTGCAACACGAGGAGTCTGTCGCAGGCTGTAAATATCAACAGCTGAAAACAAATGAATTATACATTTAATGAGATCGAAGACTTTCGCGAGTATTCATTTAAATGAAACTAATATTTTCGGATTTACTACGCTTATTTTATTACTTTTTAAACGACGTACTCCCGACGATTCGGTTACTTTGCAGCAACCGTGATCATGGTAGATGAGTTATAATCACGGTTACTGCAAAGTTGGGAGTATACATTTTTTTAAATAAAATAACAAATAGTCATTCAAAACTATTACTTTCATTTAGGTAGGTATATTTAATTTGTTTTTGTAAAGAAAGTTTATAAAGAGAAAAGCATATCATTATTTTAGAACATCACTATAGCCATACTTAGCTATTAAATATTCATTATCACTACTATCCCTTTATACTTGAGATTGTTCATACCAGGTCTCGTAGCCATATATGGAACGTATGTAACAAAAATCAGGTTCATAAAGAGTCTGATCTCAATTACCTGGCTGACCATAGTTGATAGATTATTCATTTGCAAGAACAGTCTTTCAGCTCGGTCTACTGGAGCGTACGCGGTCTTCAATACACCCAACAAACACGCTGTTGGGGCTCGAAGACGACGGGCTAGTCCTGATTAAAAGAACATATGTAAACTATATGAAATTGAACTATAGAAATGACGCGATAGTTATATGAAATTGAGTTTTAAAATGTACAAGGGAAATTCAACCTTAGTAGGTTATAATTTTCATATAGAATAAAGTTTTAATTACAAAAAATACTTAAATTACAAACGATTTCAACATTTATAATGATGATAAATTAAAATAACCAATATTTAAAAAAGACTGTCACAATGATTTGACCACAGCTTCTTTCCAGTTCAGTGGACTCATTTACTTTAATAATATAAAAATTATTAAAACATTGTGGATGGCATAATGCGAAAGAGACCAACAATTTAGGTTTAAAATGTATATAAATTTCGATATTATAATAATAATAGTTTAATCGTAATTTGATTCGAATAGACTACCTTGAAATAATGGTTACATACAATACAGTACCCTACATACTAAAATATATTCAATTATTAAATGTTATATAAATTTCCAGCTGCTCTTTTGTTGCATAACATCGTCCAAGATATTTTCTAGAAAAAGTATCTCCAAAGGGTTTAACTATAAAAGAGCAACCCTAGTCCTTCCAACATCAGTTCACATCAGTTTTCAATTGGTATCAACAACTCATCACACTAAGGACTTTGGTAAGAGTTTATGATTAATATAAGAATATTTTAATATTTAATTTCAATATTTCTTTATTATCTCAATTAATGCTCTCGAAATTCTTCTTTGATTATAATCACCAATAACTTATAATTTACCAAAAATTGCTCATTAATATAACCGAATCACTATACTTTTCGTATTTTTAATAGAAGTATACATAAAATGTTACTGCTACATCCGTACAATAATGTAATAAAGATATATATTTATATATAATCAAAAATATATAGAAAATGTTAAGCCTAAAGTGAAGAATGTTTTTATTTAAATCTCCGTTGACGCACGGATTCTGGCTCTTGGCCAGTTTCCGTTCTTCATTCAGCTTTTCACAATGACCTGACTTTCCCACATACGTATACATAGTTCACCAACAACAATATTTACGTATCAAACTATAATTTATAATACATAATAATCAATTTAATACCCTATTAATTTGTATTCAGGAATCGAGAACCATTATGTAAAATTGAAATGTGTATTGAAGTAATAAATGCTTCGGTACTAATTTAAGATAGATAGGTATATAGATTTTTTTAATTGTAAATTTCCATAATAATTATCAAAGAAAAAAAAGGATAAAGGACTATATTCTATATATTTTTTTAATATTCCATTAATTGATAATATTTTTAATCTGTCATATATCCTTTACGTAAATAGACATAGTAATAGACAGCCATTGAGTATTCGATGGTCGTTCTCATTTACTTTGTTAAACTAATAAAACTATTACAAACATTAGCAAAATGTCAGTAATTTGCGACAAGTGTATTGTCTTAAATATATTATTATTATATTTTGAAACACAAAACAAACATAACTGTCCCCAGCAAAGGCTGATGTTACTTATGACTCACGCGTTTAAAAATTATTTTTGGAAATCTCGAAGACGTTTAAAAATCCTTATGTATTCCATACAAATTGTGAACATTCAACTCCTTGACGTGGACTTAATTAAATAAATTACACTTAAATCATATTCAGCGTGACGTTGATACGTTTTTTGGACTTTAATATGTCAACGTAGGAAGATAAAACGCAGACGGTGTACCGTCAATCAACGGGTGTAGTTTTTTTGACGTGGGTGTCCGCGGATAGGTCAGGTTGGCACGGGTCGTGTTTACGATTAGAGTCTTAATAACTGCGATGTCATCACACAATCACATCTCGCATAAACAGTCAACAAGAAAAATATGAAATGCATGGACGTCTTTAGAAAAAAATACGTGTATGTTGCCATTACGAAGTCTAGTCTAATTTATGGGGTAAAAATATGACTCACTCCGAACTAACTTCGCGACGGCCGGGTACCATCTCGCTGGGTATCGGTAGTTCGCTGATATTAAAACGGGCAGCACCAGACAGGTGTAAGCTGCCATCAGCCACGCGCCTCCCAGCGCCACAAGCAGTCCCCGTGGTGCCCAGTATGGCAGCACTAACACTAACGAGATCAGCCACACTGTAAATATTAATAATTATAGGAACCCATTGCATTGTATTATTTTAAGATACAATATTAAAGTACAGTTGATTTAATTGATTAAAAAAATTATTACAAAACTTATTTTACAGGAACGAAACAGTTACTCGCTCTATCCAAATAGTTATTTATTTGTTATTTTATTTGTTCTTTTCTGTAATCAACTCCCTTTTCAAATTGATAATACATATATTGCTCGTTTGGTTAATTAAGTATCCACTTAACTTTCAGTACTACATGCCTTTTGCGCACATTTGCTTTTCCATCGTCATAATACGGATCCTTCCCAGTTTTTAAATCATAAATCTTCACAGATAATTAAAGAATCAAAGAATGTTTTTAAATGGAAAGGTGAAATATTGTAGGTCTGTATTCTTACCTAACATTGCATTGTCACAGTAGGTATAGGTATACATTACTAGGAACCTTATAGTTTAAACTTAGTTTATCAAATGAAAAACACCTAACGTTTCCCATTATGTTGACACAAACTTGTGTTACCCCCGAAAATGAGAGAGCAGAGATGGAAATAAGTTTAACTTATTAATAAGTTATAAAAGTTAGCCCTAATAATTGGTTTTTCAACCTGATCAAACAGAATTTATTAAAAGGAATTCGTTGTTCGCAAAAAAAAATCAATTTCGTATAAAATACATATATCTTTGTAAAATGTGCAAAGCTATTACCTACATTTATTAAATGCGAATTGAAATTATGTCGTAGTAGTTAAAAATAAAAGGAAAGGTTTTTTGTTATTGTTTATGAACGTTTTCCTCTGAACGCGAGTCAAAATCGCAATTTTTCATAATATTATTTATACATGTGGATTTGCCAAAGTATCATAATCATTTGAATCGAATATTTTTTTACGTTTTTTTAAATCTTTATGCGTCTGTATAGAGTAACTACGTATTAATTAAGTTCATACTACGTACTCTGTGTACATAAATGTTTTTGTTTATTCATTTGCAATCTTCCTAAGTCTTTTTTTATTTAACACTTTCGCAATATTTCACAATTAATACATTTAATACTAAGTAAAACTAACTTCTTCAAATTCTTATATTTATATGATCTTTATATGTGTATTCACGAAGAAACTTTGTTCGTCTAAATATAATATAATGAATAATAGACAATACATAAACATTACATTATCACATACCAATGTTCGCTAATTTGTCCTCGGATTTGTTGTTATGAATCTTCGAGAAAGAATCACTTCTTATTCTACCACGTACTCTTGATATCATACCCATGATGACTAAATAACTCACAAAGTCTATTAAGATTATATAAATACGATATTCTTATTAGTAAATTAATATTCTGAATATATTTCTACGGTACAACTGTACTGCACGGATTTTATCTCACGAATGCGCATTTCGAGGGCGGGCGGCGCGTGCGCAAGCATTTGTTCTACTTACACTTCGGTGCCAATACATTAATATTATTTTTGATTCCAAAGCTGTTTTTTTTTCTATATTCATAAACAAATGAGTGAAAACATGTGCAGCGTTCGATGTTTTGGTGGGAAACATCGCGGTCAAAGCTCGGTCTAAAACGGGAGAGACATTTTTTTTTATTTAATATCATGTCATTGACACGCCAAAAGAAGACATTTAGACAGCGGATAATAATAATAAACGTATTGTAAACGCTAGCCATTTCAGTACATTTTTCTTTAACATATTCAGCTAATGAAAAAAACTATGAATCATCACGAGGTACGTGACGAAAATCACAAGGAAATATTCACGAGATCACCAAGTTTCGTCGGAATACGTGGTCGATCTCGTCACAGATTCAAAGAATAAATAGCGGTCTAAAATATTTCGCTTATCATATTCTATTTAAAGATATTGATATCATTCATTGTGCTCCGTATTTTTTTTGGTTAAAAAACTTGAATATCACAGATATATTAGATATATTTGACAACATACATATGAAGTAAATAGTCATATTCTCTATTCTACAAAAAATCTAAAAACAAATCTTATCATTAATTGCCGTACTGATATTAGGTGCTACATAATTCTTTTTACATCTCTTCTTCGTAATATGGAAGTTCTTCTTCTTCTCTATGGAACTTGTTTACACCTTTGCCGGTTGTTATAAAATATTGTTCACATTTAGACTAAGAATAAATTACTATTGTAAACAAAACCGAATCGTACTATGTTGAATGTAATTTTTAATCTCGTACCATAATCGTCATGAAATTTCTGGAATTTTGGACCGATTTTGATGGTACTTTCACTTGCAGATAGGTAATGTCATAATAAGTAACTTATAGTAAAATTACATGGACTTTAAAAAAGACGAAGTTCTCAAATATACTAAATATTTTCTTTGCTGATTCACCTTCAATTAAATGCAAATTTAATGTTGATCGAAAGGACATTGACCTGAGGTAGTTCTATAGTTAACAAGGGACCAAAGAGTCTATGTCAAATCGAATAAAACTACTTGAAGATCATAACGAACCACTCTAACGGGCTTTAAAAAATGCGGTTAAAGCTACTCTTTCATATTATTATATGTTTGCAAACAATGGCGTTGACGTAGTTTCAAATGCAAGTAGAGGTTTAATGTGTAGTGTGACCATGCAAACATGTGCTCATGTTTTGCTCATTCATCATAACGAATTAGTGCAATAATCGTCACGTTTTCAAAACTTCTAGAACTCTGAACACCATGCATCTTTCAATATACATCCTCGCCAGCGTCTTCTACCTCACCACAGCCCACTACAGGGGCTACGAATCCAGGAACCTCATCGTGAGAGAGGAGCCTTTCGATCTGGAGGGGTAATTCAGTGTCAACTGTGTCGATGTTTTTATTATGGTATGATATTATTTGCATATATTTCTTTATTCACTGAAAGTTTTTTCTCCAATCATAGAATTACTTCTTCAATTATATTCTTAATGTGAAAAAAAATTTAAACTTAATAGTTTAATTATGTTACGATATATGTGATCTAAAATAGATCAGCACCAACAGGATTTTAGATTTCGGCTATAACACGAAATACTACAAATAACAGGTTTTTTACTTATCGACACTATTTTTGTTTTATTTGTTAGCTCAACATGTACCTATTTTGATGAGATATTTCTTTTTGTTTTTGCTTTCTTTCTATTTCAATTGTTTTTGATTATGTTTTTGATTATGCTTTGATCAAAAGCATTGTTGTGTGCTTCTGATGATTAATGTTTTAACTTTTTGTCTTGTGTGGCTTTACGTCAAAGAAACTACATGTTTTTGTATGCAATATTAAGCACTATATTATTATGTATATTGAATTTTAATAACTGATGTAGTCTGGTGGAGTGTCCTGTCTGCCAATACCAGGTCAGCTGGCTGCCAACCCGTGAAGTCTGCAACATCACAATAGGCAATAAGAAATACAAGAGATGCAGAATGGGAAATTACACCAATACCGTTTGCGGCAACCGTCTCGATTGCTTCAGGGTAACAAATATTTATATAATAACCTATAAAAAACAACAGTTAAAGAAGATAATATTAATAAAAGTTAATAAAACAGGGTCCCGGCGAGCAATGCACTGAGTCGATGGAGAACGATTATTACGGACAGAAATGCGCTCGCGGGTACGACTGTGATGGCACATTCCATGTATGCACTGGTTACGGTTACACTATCAACAGTCATATGCGCTGGTTGCTCAACCACGTCTCACGGTATCCCGGCAACCAAAATGATGATCAGCTCCGAGAAAAAGCACTCTATCTGGCGTAACTCACTCATCACTACGTCGAACCGAACGTCCGATTGACAAAAAACTGCTCAATAAACGATACCGATTAAAACTGTCTTTTTAATGCTTAATTTTTTATAGTTTTAACGAAATCACGGTTTCAAATAATATGACATTAAAATTTAAGTAATATAAACGTGAAACATTTAGTAATCTGGTGATACACATTTCGTTAGTTCATTTTAACTCCACTGTTTTAGGAAACCTTAAATCCTCTTGTTTGTTTTACCTACATATTTTTTTCAATCTGTAAGGTTTACTTCTTGGTGGTTTTTGAAAAAGACAAAAAATGTCTATTCCCGAGAATAAACCCGGGTAGCATCGAAATGGTTTAAATACAAAACAATGCTTCAATTATAATTTTTAATCGCGGAATATGTCCAAATTCTATTAAAATTGGCATAATACCGTGGAATGTATTTGAGTTCCTAAAAAAATTTTACCCACCACGGTTTATTCCGTTCTTGAACTAGACAAAACTTATTATTATTATTTTATTCAGTGCATGAATTAACGTATTATCTTTCCACTTTTAATGCTTATCATATAGCCGGAAACAGTATTTCCCTGTAAAGTCCTGATTCACAACGTGGTTTTGTTCGTGATTTAGTATCGAAAACGTGGGACACGTTTCGAAATAACTTCAATGTATGGCTCATAAATGCTCAAAGTATTCTAAGTTATTAGGTATTTGGATTTAAATATAACGTTAACCTAAATTAGTTTATTTCTACCTTCTCTTCCCTTTTACTCTCCGATGTCATTTTGATTAGAATACCTCATTAGTAAAGTCAGTATCAGCATTTCTTTAACTTCTTTCGCTTCTCAATAACCTCAATATTTTTTTCTCGAAGTTTATATTTGTTTAAGAGTGTTAATCAATGATTTTGTTTACTCTTCCTCCAATATTAACTATTCGCCATGTCCTGAATGCATTCATTAGATATGCCTCCGTTTAGCTGATATTTAAAAATAAGGGCTATTTCAACAATTAATGAGATCTAAGATTTTCGCGGGTTTTATTCATTTAAATGAAACTAATATTTATCGGATGAACGACAGTGAAGATTCACATCTCGTCTTTCCGTGATGACGGTTGCTGTAAAGTAGCCGAAACGTCGGGAATATATAGTTTTTTATCAACAATAACATCGCATAGTACATCCGAAAAATATTAGTTTCATTTAAATATTTCAACAGTTGACTGTTGAAAAATAGTTGTTCCACTAAATAGTTATTTTTAATCACTAGTTCCGCTCAACATTTCACTTTATTTCATGTATAAAATTTATATATGATCATTAGCTTAAGTCGCCCACTGGTATTCACGATATTATCTTTATTATCATCCCTTGTACCTGGAGACTGGAGGACAACTATACCAATTTGTTACGTCACGAAGACCCACCTACGTTTCAATTAATTTTAGTAATCTAGAAATTTACCTACCTCTTATGCCTCTAACAATTTATAAAATATTAAATAACACAACTAGGTATATTATTGCTTCTAATAGCTAAGAAAACCTGCGCTTACAAAATGGCGAATTAGTCAAATATATACGACGGTCAACATCATATTTAGAGTTAAAAATTTATGTTATAAAAAATACTCGTAGGCACGTACCTACTGTTCTAATCCTTTGCAATGAGCCTAATGAAGAAGAGAGAAAGCGTATGGCATCGTCCGGATGGAAGGATGAGATACATCATACACCAAAAGGAGGGAAGCCCGCTGTGTGTTCTGTTGGACGATGATATATAATAGGGAATAATAAGTCAAGAATAATATGGTAATTACTTACAATCTTCTTCTACCTGGCAATTTCCCGGCTATAGCCAGGGTCTGCCTTACTTGTTGTGAATAGTTTTGGCTTAATTGTTTTTTTACGACCGGCCGCCTGCCTGACATCAAACCCTCTTTTGGGAATCAGAATTAATCAGTGATGTCTAAATATTCTTAGAAAGTACATATGACTCGGAAAAATCACATTGGTACTTGCCCGGGCCAGGACCGAACCCGCACTCTCGGCAACGAGAGGTGGGCCCTCTAACCATTAGGCCACCACTGACATAATGGTAATAAATAATAATGGTAATTACTTACAATATGATTTTTAAATATAAGCAATGCAATGTCATTATTATTGCTTCAATTTCTTTTATGAATAGAAAAATTTTGACGTAAGTTAGTGATATACATAATATGTTCGAGTTTTATCCCGAGATATGAAAAGAATTACGTAATTGACAATACAAGTCCGGTATTTCCACGGCAAAGAGTGTGATAAAGTAAAAAAAATATAAAGAAACAATATATACCTAAAGTATTTTTGGCTATTCATATTAACTATGTTATAATATATGTAACTATGTATTAATAACAATAACAACTTATTAAATTTACCACTTTCTTTGTTGTATTTGATAAAGTTACGTATGTTATACCTAAACAACACACATAACTGAAGCCTCGCTTTATCTTGCATGACTCATGAGTACTCGTGACTCGTAAAGTACCAGAAAATAGAAACCGAGGACCATCGACATATACTATATAATAGACACGCCTTAGAGATGAGAATTGTGGCACTCCGAAAGAAAGAGAGGAAACGAAGTTTCGGTCTATCTTTATCTCTCTCAAAATAGTACCGTACTTACAAAAATTAATCTAATAAATAAATTAAAACATAATTAAAACAATCAGTATTTACTTACTACAAACACATCGGACGCAACGCTATCCACAATACAGAGCAATGTGAATTGTGGAGTGATGAGATGCCAGCGCTTATATTTAGTTAAGGGCGAAATAAATTTATATGCCGTGCTTGTCATGAAAACTGAGCGCCAATCCTCTATGAGGAAAGAGATAGTGCTAGACCGAAAGCATAGGCCATCTCTCTCACCCTTTTCAAACCAAAAAATTACTGCAGATTATACGCGTACGGCATATCCATTAGTATATGTCGATGCCAAGGACTCATAAACGTGATTTGTCTATGATAACGTAAGTATATAAAATTTATATAAAATATTAAATTTCCGGATAAAATTGTTGATTCATGACCACGGATCTTCGTTAATAAAACTGACAAGAGGAAACCGAATTTAAATAATATATAAAAGCAAAAAACAAATAAGGAAAAATTTTGCATTTTTACGTCTCACTTTTACGTTCTAATTTCTCGTCCAAAATAATCCAGACTACTTATTGCAACTATATTGCATAATATAATATTATTTACGAAGGTTTATCAAAACTTAAGAAATTGATAAATAAATTTAATTATTTTATGTTGGCCATATCGCCATCATTAGGTCTAAACATTTTACCGTTGACTCAGACCAATTGTGTTACTATAAAAAAATATTTATTAATATAGTAAGAAATATATATTTTTTATGACGTTTATAAAAAATAAGATTTACTACAATATTAACTTTTGGGACCAGAAACTAAAGATTAAATCTATAAAGTATTTGTTCCGCAGTCTCAAAAATTTAATTTAGTCATGTTTATTGAAATTTATTTTTATTTTAGTTGTGTAATTTAAACTTCAAATCAATTTGATTGAAACATAAAAGAGACGTTATTTTTTATTTCATTATACACAGGATAGAAGCTTTTATTAAAATTAATATATATTTTTTCTAGAGAGGATAATTTATATTTATTAAAGAAGATTTCTTTTTATTTTAAATTAATGGCAACCTCTTAATATTCGTTCTGGGACTTTCCGGATTCTCTTTGTAAGTCATTCTTGTTTCATATTTAATTCTGGTACATATATAAAGGATTGATTCTCTAGAATAAAATTTATTATTCTATTTTATAGTAATTGTTAGTATACGAAGGTACAAATTATTATTAATTATATATCTAAAACACGCCTTAGCTTTAGCACTTGTTACTCACGTCAAATGTCATTTGGCTCGTTAATATTTTGAGAAATTATATTTAAATTTATAAAAAATAGTGGCCGACTTATATAGTTTAAGTGAATTCATTCCTGTCTTCTAGTGAAAATGTTTTGTAAAGTATGCGGTGTTGTTGACGAGCATTACAATGAAAATGCTGATGTTCACCACGATGCTACACCGAAACACCAATGTAACTTGATTTTGTTGAACTACAAAATGAACAAGTAAGCATTTACAATATACTGGTTTAAAAATTGTGGTAGTGATGTATTCTCCTGATTTTGTTGAACTACAAAATGAACAAGTAAGCATTTACAATATACTGGTTTAAAAATTGTGGTAGTGATGTATTCTCCTGATATATTATTTCCTATCCTCAAGAATATAGATACTTCGTAATATTTTTAATATTTGTTTTTAAGTATTTGAATTGAAATCTTTATTATTTGACAGTAAATTTCTTATTTGTTACCATTTTTACGCTGCTTGTTTTGATTTTATGTTCCATTTACATAATTCTGTTTGAATTACATACCACAAGTGAATGTTTCCCATTTCAATGTTTAAAATTGTTTTAGGAGACACTTTTCTGGAAATAGAGATGGGATGATAATAATGTGCCGAGCCACGAAGGAACCTTTTAATGCTGCTACAGAAACAAACATAGAAAGCATAGGAAAACATAAAATTAGAATTGATGTATGTATTATTTAAACCATTCATAATAATACAAAATGATTAAGTTTGTATTTGTCTCTATAAATATGTATAGCTGTGATTAATTTTATGTAAAATTTGTTTTAGGTGAAACCAAACCAGGAAGCAAAGTTTAGCTTCAGTGTGTCTAATATTATGAATAATGATGATATATTAGTTGTTGGTATACAACTAGCGCATCCTCAACCTCAGTTTAAAATGAACGATCATCCATATCAGTTTGGTGGAGATCCTATAGTTCTTGAAAAAAGTAAGTGTCATCATAATTGAAGAAACTGTATATAATTGGAATGAACAGTTAATAAAGTTGGGTGTTATTAGTAGTGTATTAAGCAAGTTGAAGTACATGTTTTTTTAACATCACATAATTGACCAAGTAAAAACCTTTTCAATCTATCTTCAGCTTGTTTTAAAAGTAAATTAATAATTTATTTTCTACTCCTGCATGTGTTTATAGGTCTTGGTTATTATGTTATATCCTTATTATTATATAGCCTATTGTTTTTAATGATATTTTTTTTATACATTATAAAACATAAGAACCTTTTATCATTATTGTAGAAGTAATGTATCTGAAATTTACTGTTTTTATATTGTTTAATTTTTTTCTCTTCCAGAATCTTCGATTAAAGAAAAAATTACCATCACCTTTAAGTCAGATGACATTGGCCATTTTGAAATGCCGATTATGTTTACATTTGTTAAACAAAGCAAAGAAACCCAAGTTGAGAAAAATCTAATTATTATAAGAGAAATGGTTGGTTTAAAAAATATACATAATTAATTCTTTTTTTGTATGAAATTGACATTAATTATTTTATTTTCAAAAAAAAATCTTATAACATACTAGAATTGTAATATACCAAAAATATATTTAAATATAATGACAATGAACCCAAAACAGAAATAATAATAATTTTAATGTCAGTTAAAATTATAATCTTTTGTTCAATATGTGACTATAAGTTTTGTTTCAGGTTGTTTTTGTGCAAGAACATGAAGTGTCATTCACCACAAATAAAAGTCTTTACGACAGTGAACCATGGGTAGGGGTGGAGCATAACATACCATCACTTTTTCATATGTATGTACTTTATGAATTCATATTTTAATATCTTGATACATACTATTATTGTAAGTTTATTAAAGAATGTATGAGGAAAAATTGTGACGGAATCTTTTTTATAGTCAACGGGAAACATACTATTTCACATATCTATAAAGGAAGAAATGTACATATATATTTAACTTTAATTATGATATAATCAGTTGAACATTTATATTTTAGGCCACATGAAACAGCATTTAAAATACCAAAGCTTCTAAAGATTCTTCTTCCAAGAGGCCTCGAAGAGAAAGCTTTAGAAGGTTTGCAGGTGCCAGTGGGTGTGGAATTAGACCAAATTCGGTTATGTTTGATTGGTACGAGGTAAATAACCACATTCCTACTAATATCCTATCATTTAATATAAGAAAAGTATGTTAGATTTCATATTGATTTTCTTATAGGGCTATATTCAATGAAGGTCCAACAAAAAATAATTACATGAAATATTTCCACCATTTACTTTGGTGGGAAGAAATCATCGCGAGAATAAATTTAAGGGTAATTATTTGACGATATCTAAACCGTTTATTTGTATAATACTTGCCAATACAATATTTATCTTATTTCAGAAATATAATATGAAGAGAGTGTATCTCAAACTAAACGGCGAACTTTTAGAAATGGAGGTACCAGGATTGGCTGAAAAGAGGCCCTCTTTGCTGAGAGGTGAATTACATCAACATCATATACATACATCAATATCAATAACTACCATAGTATATAAATTATACATGCTTTTACTTATTTCTATATTTCTGTGTGTATACAGGTGATTACGTTTATTTGAGGTCCCAAAACAACCCCGAGTCGGTGTTCGAAACTACCATTAAAGATATAGAAGATTGTTCTATCCAATTGGCCAATGTTGATGAGTCGTGAGTACTTTTGTTATATCTGACAATACAAAAGTGTGTCTTTGTTTTAGGATTCATTAAGATATTCTCACATGTAGATTGAATCTAAAATGTAAATTATCAAGGTTAAATTCTTTATCAATTTCGTATCTACAATAGTGATAACTATGAAGATAATATATATCTATAATAATTAATAAATTTATGGTATCAGCTTGTATTTTCAAAGTAAAACTTTCAATAACGCATATGAAAGTATATACGATACTTACATAAGAACTGTTATGGTTTGTTGCGCTATTTTTTCTTCAATAAGAAGCCGTATAGCAAAGTCGCAAGTAGTCAAGTCAACAGATGTTTTAATAACCGATAGTTACTACTACGGTAGACTGTGGCTAAAGCTGGGAAATTGCAAGGAAGAAGAAAAAGTTACTACTACTACTCACTACTACCACTACTATTACTACCACTACTATTACTACCACTACTATTACTACCATTACTACTACTCACTTATGTACAAAGTCATAACTGTGTTTTAATGATATCCAATGTTTTCGTAACACACAACCACTACATCGCTAGAAGATTAAGACAACTGAAAATTGATCGGGTAAAATGTAAAAATGTACTGTAATACTCGAATCAACCCCCAAAAAAAGCTTTTTTAACCTTTGCTATTTTATTCGATTTTTTCAGTATTTGAGTAAGAATATCTCCGCGATAAATATGCTCTATATAGAAAATAACATTGGGAACTCTTAGGAGTAATATTTAAATAAGTATATTCCTGTTATCTTAGTTCCTATTTTATTCCAGGTTCTGGGAATTCTATGGAGAGGATGTTCCTTTCAACGTCCGCTTCATCATGTCCCGTGTTCCAGTGGAACGTGCTCACGAGGCTGTGTCTCGTGTTTTTGAAAGGAAGCAAGACTGCCGAGTCTTCCCTGAGGCTCCAGCCCGGAAGAAACCCGTCACAACAATAACTAAGTGAGTTATTTTTATGAGAAAGGTGGCAAACGAGCAGACGGCCTACTTGATAGGCAGTATTCACAAATCACAATCGCTCTTGGACATTCGCAACATATCTTATGTTGCGGATGCGTTGCCGACCTTAGTTGTTGAGGAAGAGGAGAGGGTGGGAATAAGGAAATGGCAGGAAATTGTGGGAACAAAGAAAGCACATCGGACGAAACGTAGCCATTAAAGAATACTTTACGCCGATCTTCTGTAAGACGGTGGTACTTCCCCGGTCAAGCCAGCCCATGTTTGGGCTGTAGCAACGTTACCACAGCTAAGCTCTACCACCTTACACATTAACCTATAGAACTTACATAAAAGCCCAAAATATAAATATTTCGCATACGAATAATTAAATTGAATTTTATTGTTCGTTGTTAATATAAATTAAATATTGCCTATTTATTATTAGTTACCAAAGCACATATTCTCTTTAGTAAATCATTAAAGGAATAATATATTTTTTTTAACTTACGAATATAGTTCATCTCAATATATTAACCAAATCTTACAATCCGTTTAATAGATTCTATAACGAACTTATATATAAGAACGAAGAACAGAAGTCGGCTGTGGAGCATATTGTATCAGGGACTTGTGGTTTGGCGCCCTACATCGTATTTGGACCTCCCGGAACGGGAAAAACTATGACCATTGTGGAAGCGATCGTTCAGGTAACGATGGATTTGCTTTTAGCATATTATTTAATAACTTTCCTATCTAATCCTAACGCTATGTGTATATATAGAAAACGCTGTGTTTTTTATTTTGTAATAAGGCTATCTACAATCAATATTTCCGGTTTTAACTCTCCTGTTAGCCAACCTTCCTTCCATGAACAAAACATGTGTGGTCTAGTGATGTTTTTTCGTCATACCCACATTTTTTTATCCGCAGATCGTAGCACGCAATCCAAAGTACCGTGTTATGGTGTGCACTGATTCCAATATGGCCGCCGACCACATTGCTTTGATGCTGTTAAAATATAACAAAATGCTTAATATCAGTAACTTTCTCCTTCGGGCCAGCTCGCAGTCTAGAGAATGGTACGAACTATAATTCATAACTTAAATATTAATTCTCGTCTTCATAACTATGTAAATATTTATATTACTTTGCTTTTGCTATTCTGTTTTTTTTTTATTATGTCATTTATGTAAATAGCAATACAAGAGACTAGTGCTAACTTAGTAGTTTTGGTATTATTAGCTAATGTTTACATAATGTTATGTTCCAGGAGCGTTTTACCTTCAGGGTTGGCTTCTGTCTCCAACGGTACGAGTTACAGTACCTTCCGTTCCGTAAACAACGCGGAGGTTTCCAAGTATAGGATCTTCGTCACCACACTATCGCATGCGGCTAAATATGGATCGTGAGTCCATAATTAAAATTAATATATTACAAAAATAATAAAAGATGATGAACATTTCTATTAGACTAAATATTTATATGATCTGAAATTGTATTGTATCTGTTACATACTCTTATAAGGATAATACGATATACGTAACGTAACGTATGTAAGTTTAGAGGCCGAGTGTAATTATTTGTATATAAAAGCGATGTTTCTTACTAGGAATCGAAGCCAGTCTGCTTATAAGCTGCAGATGTCACACCTGTTCATCGACGAGGCGGCTCAAGCTACTGAACCGGCGACCTTAATTCCAGTATGCGGTCTGTTATCACCAAACGGTCTGCTAGTACTGGCAGGAGATCCACAACAGTTAGGACCCGTGTGCTTATCCAAAGAAGCCCGCGACAGAGGCCTAGGTGGAATTGCTATTTATTATATATATAAGCTAAAGATAATATGCTTAGCATATACTACATACATTGTGTTGACTTTTTTCGCTATTCCACTTTAGTAAACTTGGTAAAATAAATCCTTTGCAACAGGAGAGTACTGTCGCCTGAAATAAAGGTTTATACCTAGCTCAGGGACGGTAGCCTTTATTTACATATACATAATACCTTTTACCTTTATGCATTGTGATCGGATTATGTTAATGTCTATACAATTGTAATGTGTTTGGGATAAATAACCATTATTATTATTATTATTATATAATAGGGTCTTTATAGGACCTAGCCCACAGAAGAAATCTTTCACAACATATCCACTTCTCATCCAAAGTTTTGTAAAAAAAAATGTCATATTTAATTTTTCTGCCCTATTCCTATCGTCATTGCCATATAAATTTAGACAAAATCTGAAATATATAGCAAATTTTTTAACAAATATGATTTTCAATAGGTCAGTCGCTGTTGGAACGCCTTCATAAGACTTACGAGAATCTATACTCAGATCGTAATTTCATAACAATGCTCGTTAAGAACTTTCGATCCGATCCAGATATATTGGCGATCCCCAACGAACTCTTCTATGACAACTGCCTTCAGGTAATGAATTAAATTAAAAGTTATTTCACAAATATATATATACAGGGTGACTGGTGAATTACTATCGATACTTGAGGACGTGATATTTGACGATCATATATGACAAAATAAAAATTAATATAACATAAATATTAATAAACTTCTTAGTAAAGTTAACCAAAAGTTATGTAATTAATTACGCATCGTGTGAACACCCTACAGATTAGGTATACACTGACACTCACACATACGCATGTCGTGACGTGGTGTTGTATCAACACGTCGCCGCACGCGTCCACACTTGAACACTTGGAACGTGTCAACACTTTACTTATTTATACGGAAATTTTGTCAAAAATTAAGTGCCTATTTTTTTTTACATAATTCTAATGAGAATCATGTACCGAGTATGCTCCTTAAATATTGATAGTAATTCACCAGTCACCCTGTATATATATATATGTTGAAAATAGTATAAACTTAAAAAGCTGTGATTTTACAGAACAAATATTTCTCAAAAATAAAATTGATCACTAGAATAATACATGTTTCTTATATAAAAAATTTGAGAGTTTGTCACGCAAAAACTTCTCAACAATTTTTATATAAAACTTCAATATTATATGTTAGACTGTAATTTATATTTGAACTCTGTCTAGCTTTCACTTGGTCCCAGCATAACAGTTGCATTTTTTGAAATGAAATCAAGTAACACTATAGATGTCGCTGCCTCTTAATAACCATATGTATCGTTTTAACAGAGAACAGAGGTTTGCAAAACATATTATATAGCAAATAATAGATATTTTTATATGTGTATGCAGGCTTGTGCGGACCCAGATCCTCTGAGCCGTCGCAGCATCCTGGGGTATGGTGCAGAACGAGCTGTGGTGTTCCACACAGTACACTCAAGGGAACAAAGGATAGGCAACGCACCCAGGTACATGCAACGATATTAAATTATGATAGAAAGTGAAACATTATTGTCTGGAATTCACTGACATCCCATGCTTTTGATAGACCTCCGATAACAAATTCGATATACAGTTGTATATTTTGGATATCGAAGGAAAACCAAAGTATTTTGACGCTAAAATTCCCGTGTTCGTTTCTGTGTGTACATACAAAAGGGATTTCTGTTTTTTTTTCTATTATTATTATGATTTGCCATATTCCTAAACACAATGTTTGACAGGACCTGTTATTCTTATTATTCTCTGAGAGCCAATAAGCTTCTTGTAATAGGATAACAAAGCACATATTCCTTACAATAAGAGCCTGTCCAGAAAGCACGATTTACGCGCGAGTCAACTCGCGCGTTTTGATTTGTATTATGTCCAGATGCGGCAAAATCACGCGCGTATGTCATGAGACGGATTTGGACAGTTATAAAAATGGATTTAGATAATGTTCCATTTTTAAAAAACGAATACGTCCACTCGCCGCGGACACGCGCGTCTTTCTGGTCGCTGCAAGGGCGCCAGAGTATCCCGACTCGCGCGGCGTTCGCGCGTAATGCGCGCGAGTCGAGAGTCTTCCATTAGAAATTACATATAGGCATTGGATGTCCTTTCTAAATATAAAGAAAATGACAGAATTTAAATATGGCTCTAACTATAAAGTTAAGGTATAACAAAAGTCACTATAGTTATAATTTGTTACATAAATTTATGTAATGTTTCAAAAATATATAGATGAATATAGTTCAGAAGGTAACTTAAATATTGATTTCAGTTACTTCAATGAAAAAGAATTGGAGATGCTGAAGAGATACACCACAGCTTTGATTCAAAATCACAGTGTGTCTGGCAAAGACATTGGAATTATAGCACCTTATATAAGACAGGTGAGTATTGTTGGAAACACAAACATATTTTAAATTCACAATGACAAGTTAAGTGTTGACTTGTAAATTCAGATCTTTCAAGCTCTTGTGATGACATTATGGATAAAACTATTTATCATATAGCCTATAAACTCAATAAATTATATGCTAATAATAAAATTTATTACTCAATTTAATGTAAGCCACGGGATTATAATAAAACATACGAGGGTCAAACTGAAAATTCTTAGAAAATCAAAAACTGATTACATTAGCCAGTTATTAGTTTTATTATATCTTTTCAAAATATTGCCCATTCACGTCAATACACCGCTACATGCAATGGAACCACTGGGAAAAGCACTTTGCCCACTCGTCCTTAGGGGTCTCTTCAATGGCATCGCGATACGCAGCCACCGCTTCTTCAGCATTCGTAAACCGCTTTCCTTTAAGTTTTTCTTTAATTTTTGGAAATAATTAAAAATCACAAGGTGCGAGCTCGGGGCTATACGGCGGGTGACCTAGTAATTCAACGTTTGATGCCGCCAAATAGTCGATCATTCGCTTGGCGGTGTGCGACGAGGCGTTGTCGTGGTGAAGGAGGATCCTACTGCGAGGTCGTTTCTCTCGAACTTTTTCCAAGACAAGTGGCAAACAATTGGTAGTGTACTATTCTGCAGAAACTGTTTTTTGATCCTCTAACACAATTGTTGCGAAATGACCTATCCTTCCAAAGAACGAGGCTACCATTTTTTTTCCCGCACTTCGATCTCTCTTCACTTTAGTTGGCAACTCCTCGAAAGGACACACCCACTGAGCAGATTGTCTTTTGGTTTCAGGATCATAACAGTAAATCCAGCTTTTGTCACCTGTTAGTATGTCGAACACAGCATTTGAGTCACCTCCATTAAATCTTTCAATCATTTTACGGCATCAATCCACACGATGGAGTTTTTGAGCCTCAGTCAAATTATGAGGTATCCACCGGGCGCAAAGCTTCCTGACCGCTAAATGTTCGTGGAGGATTTTGTGCACTTGACTCATACCGATGCCTAAGCTTGTCCGAATTTGCTGATAGGTCACTCTTTTATCTTCAGTCGTCGCCGTAGAAGGCCGTCCCTTAGATTAGTGCGACCACGTTTAAACTCATTAAACCAGTTGTAAACAGTCGCACGAGATGGGGCCTCATCGTAAAAGGCCAATCGTAGTCTATCGTAACTTTCTTGTTGACTTAAATGACATCTAAAGTCATAAAAAATCATTGCACGAAAATTTTCTCGTGTTGAATTCATGTTGACGTGACACAGACAATTTTCAATTTGCCGCCAAATCGTAAAACAAATGACAAATATATGAAATATATACTCAGTAATATTGGCAAATAGTTATATTTTAAAATTTTAGAATTATTTTTTTATTATATTGTTTATAAGTGGCCAGTTCTAAGAACTTTCAGTTTGACCCTCGTATAATATATATCAGACTAGAAGACCTGGCGAACTTCGTATCGCCCTATAATCAAGAAATATCTATTACGTTTTTTTCATAAATCTCCGTGTTTTGAAGTGCGACAGAATGATTGACATATTAGTTAGTTGTCAAATCTAATGTCAAAAAAAACGTTTGTATGGGAAATAGAAAAGGGCTGTTTTTATGGTTTTCCCAGTAATGAATCAATTTTTTTCAGCTTTTATACCTTCCCTGAACCTCCACGAACATTTCAAGACTAAGATAAGATAAATCCGTTCAGCTGTTCTCGAGTTTTAGCGAGACTAAGGAACAGCAATCCATTTTTATATATATAGAAGATTTATACATGTAAAGGAAAATATAATTTTCTTCATGTGTTCATTCAATATAGACAAACACCAAATATTATTATCAGCATTAAGTTTTTAATTGATTGTGTCATCCAAACCACAATATTATTTCTTATATACATTTCAGGTATACAAAATTAAAGGTTGGCTGACAAGTATGAACTACACGGATATTGAAGTGGGATCCGTTGAATCGTTCCAAGGAAAGGAGAAGCGAGTGATCTTAGTGTCCACAGTACGAGCTAACTGTAGGCTGCTGGACTTTGACGCCAAGTACAATCTGGGCTTCCTGGCTGAAGACAAGGTCAATATGTATAACAATACTTTTACATTATTATTTAATTTTATTTCTCTATGCATTAACCACTCATGTACATCCACTGACAAAAAAAATAAAACCCATGTTCTTTAGACCACGCAGTTGAAGTAAAACTTCTTTCGTTTCTTCTGAATGTATTGATCCATTCATCCATTCAGTAACTTATATCTCCCTCTCACTATCAATCGCCTCGCCCGATCACACTTTTCGTAACGCTTTCGTAATCTTACCTTTCAAGCGTGCGTAAAGAAGTTTTAATTCCAAAATTTTGCATAATACATGTATAGACTTACATAGATTTTAATTATACAAACATAGATTTTAAGATTGGATTGACTTCTTGAAGCTCATAAATTGAGGCGGAAACGCAAACCCCTCACTTTCCGTCTGACGCAGGTCTTAACCGGGCACGGGTGCTTTGGTTACTACGTGTGTCGGACGGCCAGGAGAAGGCTGCCATGAGTGCGGCTCTACGGTGGACTCGGCCCAGCACACCCTCGAGGTGTGCCCGAGATGGGCTGCGCAGCGCCAAGACCTTGTGGCGGCTCTCGGCGGAGTGGACCTGTCGCTTTCCAGTGTCGTGGAGAAGATGCTCGAGAGTGATGGGTCCTGGTTGGCGGTGTCCTCCTTCTGTGAGACGGTCATGTCCACGAAGGAGGCATCTCAGCGGGAAAGGGAGAGGCCGCTGATGCTCCCTCCACCCGCAGGCGACGTACGGGGGTGCGACGGAGGCAATTCCTACGCCTCCAATAGCACCCCTGTGTTCCGGGCTGGGGTCGGCGTGGTAACCCGGCCCTATTGAAAGCCCGGCGTCGTCGGGGCGGTCCTAATTGCCGGGATCGCCCCCATTCTCCGAGGAAGTAAGTCCGGTCTTTGCCAGGACCGGCCAGTCGCTGGTGTGCCCTGTCGCTGACAGATTCGGGGTACACCGACATAGCGGCCGATGGCTTTCGCAGTGGTTTTAGTGAGTAGGGGCCTGCCCAGGCCGAGCCTCACACAACCCTTCCGTCCCCGCCAAGGCCGGTTGGACGGCTCGTAAAAAGAGTTTCCACTACGTCATCAAAAAAAAAAGCTCATAAATAGGTATTAAAAATTAATTTTCATAAATTGTGTTCAATTGGCGACAAATATTATATTTGTTATGCGGAATGTTTAATATGAAGTGTATGTTTACAGCGGTACAACGTAACCCTTACGCGAGCTAAAGCCAAGATTGTTATAATCGGGAATTCGACTTGTTTGAAGCGCGACGAAAAATGGAGGAAGTACATGTCCTTGTGTCAAGAGTATGACACGTACTACGGCCGTGAGAACGAACAGATAACGAGGGATTCACGGTTACTGATAGAAGTGGCCAAGACTAGGTTCCAGAGGTGCCGTCTACTCGATGAAATGAAAAAAATAGGAAACGAAAAGGAAAAGAAAAAGGAACCGAAGTTCCGTAATGGATTTCTATAATTCATATACATATACAACCTTGAAATGACATTTCTCTATACAATTAAAGTAATCTTAGGGTTTAAAATGTTTTCTAACTAATATTCTAAAATATTTTTATTTGCATATTCTTTAGTATGTTTTCTTTAAACATATAATATGTTAATAATGATTATTAATAGCTTATATGTTATATTTTATAATCTGTCTTCTTTCTTTCTTTTTTCTATCAATTTACATTTTTTTTTATATGACGCTTTAGTCTAATTCAGATGTAGTTGTAATAATTATATTTCTAATTATGATAGTGTTGTAATGAGAGCTATTGACGGGGAAAAAATAAGTTAGATTATCCCATGTGTAATCCGAATTTTAATAATTATATATATCTTTATAATATAAGTAAAATTATTCATTAAATGATTCTTCCCTTCTATGACGGTGCTCAAACGAGTTTTGACTGTCTTAACATTATTTTTGTAAGGCTAATAATTTCTAATGATTATTGTATTATTAAAATGTCTATAAATTGTAGAAATCGTTTTTTGATAGTATTTCTGTGATATATTTTAGATGGCCCCTTTTGGAATGAGGTAAAAAGAATGACTATTTGGATATTAATATGATAATTATTTTTGTAATCTTTATTTTATATACATTGTTTTATTTTAAAAAGTTTTTTATAATTATATATTAATATAATGATTATTGATTTTGAAATTATATTGTAAATTGTAGAATATTATTACACATAAGAGATTACAGCTAAATGTAATAGCTGTTTTTTGTATAATTTAAAATGATACCAAAAATTATTAAAATACAACATCCCGAGCGTTTATATCATTGGAAAGAACTGTTATAACAGAGATAGTTTTAGAAAATAATAAGTTATAAGTGACAAAGCTAAGTACAACAAACACAATTTGGACATATATTTAAACATTCATTGATATCTTTATAATGTCCACCAAAACCGTACATAATGTTTAAATATAGTCACAATTGTGTTTAACTAAGTTTAATAAGTCAGTGAAAATTTATTATTAAATGTGTTATATAAGAATTTCTACAAAATGATTGATTTAATATTTACAATATATCCACATATATATATAGATTAATTAAGAGCAGGTTGCAATCAATATATTATTTGGTTCCATTATGTCAAGCCATGATAAAAGCAAGTGTACACAAGAACGATTTGATTTCCATACAGAAAATCTATAAAACTTAAAAAATAAATCTATAGTTTCTTGGTAAGTACTGTAAATATAGTGTACACATGGATCAATGATTCAGTATGATATAAAGTCCATACATTTTAATTCCTGTCAATATTATTAAATTGTACAACAATTTGTGTATAAAAATATAAATATACATAATGCTATTTGACTGGTGTAATATTTGACTTAATTGGTATAATATTGTCATCGTGTTTTTTCAGTAACTAAAATATGAATGTGCAAAATTTGATGTAGTGTTTAACATTGTAATAAGTGATTGTCACTTAAATGAAATAAAATATTTTTATAGAACAATTTCTTTTGCAACTTCCTGTTTTAACTTTAGGCTTTCAGGTGAACGAAAAAGGCGATGTAAGTAGTAAGGAAAAGAAATTAAAGAAATCCAGTGCGTAAGTGAAGATATTTAGGGAATTGAAAGTAGAACCTAGAGACATGGCGCGTATTTCAAAAGTTGACTTAGATCTTATTACTTATTAGAAACACACTGACATTTTTTAATCGATATACATAAAATGCTTGAGTGGTAAAATAAAAACAACTCGGTAATTAAATGCAAAGATAGGGTATAGAAATGTTTTTTTAATTGATGAGAATTTTTTTACAATTGAGTAATATTTTAAGAAACAAAACGTCTGTACTGAAACTGAAAGAAACTTCCCAATCAGTGTATAAAATACGTCTTCCGACTTTGTGTTTAGTCTTTTACGGTAATTTTTTGTTCAATTATATGATGTATGGAATATATTATATGTATAAATGTAAGGGTGCCTTTCAAAAACATTCTGAAGATAGTGTTACTCTTATAAGTATCTAGTAATGTGAGGCAAGTGTCCATTGTTTGAAAGAGTATTCTTGTCCATGTGTTTCAGCCTAAAGTCACTAAAGTGAATAGAATCGTGAACACTTGCCCACATGACTTAACAAGTGCAATAGTAATTTCGCGCACTATACTTTAAATATATTTCTTTTATTTATAACTCTTATTTTAAATTTCAATTATTTAAAAAATCTACTTAGGTTTTCAACTTTATAAAAGCGTGGTTTTTAATTTATTTAAACAAATTTTATAACATAACAGTTGTGGGATATGTATTCATTGTGATTTTATATTTTACCTTTCATCCCCACGATTTTTAGTTATAGAAAATTATATCAACTCGTTTTTATTTCACAAATGATTTGTTGTCTTAAGTTTTTATCATATTTTTCTGATTATTACATGGTAGTGTCAAATCCTTGATTTTACGGAAACTTGACATTCTACTGGCAACAAGCAAAAACAAACAAGTTAACATAATACTTAACAGTGACAGTTGAGAGGCCATGGAGTATGCTAGTGAATATTTTTCCCGGACTTTGAATTATGATTGTGTATGAAGTGCCGCAATAATTTAATTTAAAACTTTACATATTTCTCGTATCATTTTTTAATTATTTGGTGTTTCAAATTTATAATAATTTTCGTGTAAAACATTTGATAGTGTTTAATATATTGTAGATAATTTTACAATTAAAAAAATGAATGAAACCGTGAATTTCATTGATATATTAAAGCCGCGTAATACACAATTCGGAATAATAAAATTTATGAGCAGATCATGGGAACCGACGAAGACATTAAATTTTGATAAACCTTATTCACCGCAAGAATTAAAAAATGTGGTCGCGAACTCAGTCTACATTGATGCAATTATAGAAGCGGTAAGAACTTTACTTATAAATATAAAAAAACACATATCTTAAACGAAGTCTTTTACTGTGAGGGGTTTAGACTTCATTCTAGTCTTTTATAAGCAAATTTGTTGTAAATAGATGTAATTGTGATATTTTAGTTACATATAAAACCATGCATATTTTCGATAGGAAAGTAATGAAAGTGGTGTTTCTAAAGAGAAGTTGAAAAAGGAAATATGGGAATATCTAGACGAAATGGCAATGGATAAGAAAATGCATGTGGTAAGGTGGATGGGAGTTGTGTTCCTGAAGATCTGTTTTATGATGAAAATAGGAGTATTTGTAAATGAAGCAGCTGTATTAAAGGTGTGTAAAATATTTGGTTTTGTTTGGCTTATCTTAAAATATTATGGTATGCAAATAAAAATGTTTAATCCTATGAAATATACTAAATAAATAATAGTACATTACAGATACATAGATAGATATACTAGTATATGAAGAACTATTTAAACATTTTCTATATGATTTGATTAGATATTTAATGTTTAATGTTTCCTTGAGAGGAGCAAAAAAATAAACTTTTAACTATATTTCTAGTTTAATATAAAGAATGCACTTAATTAACATAGTATAATGATGTAAAAACAATACTAAGTACATATTTTACGAGCAAGTTTTTGTGTTAAATGATAGAATATATAAATTTAAATTAAATTATCCATGTTTAAATGGCATCTGAATCTATATAATATCTTATATTTATTATCTGTTTTTCTAAATTTCTTTATAAGGAAATTGTTGGAATGTTTTTAACGATTTTCATTGGCATTTACTCAATGTTAGAATATTATACCATCAAAAATATTTCCTTTTAACAAGTCAAATGTAATATGTGTATAGAATGCTCAAAATCAAATATGCATAGATAATATGTAGATAAATACAAATAGAAGTGTACATTACAAATATTTATTTAACTAATTACAATGCATTAGCGAACATATTAAACACTAGATGTAACATTGTTTATTCACAGTTAAAATCAACAATGGGAATGAATCCAGTACTGTTTCTGCCCACTCATAGAAGCTATGCAGATTTTTGTCTCATGACATACCTTTGCTACCATTATGATATTGATCTTCCTGCAGTTGCTGCGGGCATGGGTAAGATATGTAAATAAAACATAATTCAATACATAATAAATCTATATTTATTTGTTTCAAATCACATACAAACCACATGCCACATACATTTTTATTACACTTAAAAGATTTTGTTGCTATCTTCTTTATAACTTTGTGTAAATATAATATTCATCTAGCGATTTTTCAGCAGATACAGGATTTTATCTGCGTATTATGGATTAGTTCTGATATCTATCAAAGAACGCCGTGATATATGATAAATATTTTATATTCAAATCGTAGTGTATAGCTTGTATAGTATCCTATTAGAAATTTTAATATTAAAAGATGTCATTATCATAAAATTCTTGTTAATGGCTAATGTAATACATTAGTCATGCCGGTTATGTCAATGTGTGTATTAAAGGTATAACCTTGAGCTATGACGTACATTTTGTATGTCCGATTAGAACAAATAGTTTACAAGAAAAATATATGTGTGTTACTAACGGCCTTGTAAATAATTTAAATATTAGTTTACGGTTCGCCGTGCCGTGCCGGTTGATTAAAAAACTAGAAAAGGGAGAATTTGTATATTATAAATATGCATCATGCATATTCTTTTAAAATTATTATCGCGATGGACACTTTTAATTTAATGAATCTATATTATTATATTTCTCAGTTCCTAGGTAGATATGGGTTATGCGTAAACATTGATATTTTTTTCAATCCGAATTTCATTCTTATTACAACTTTTATATTAAAATAACTAAATTAAAGTTTCTCCTACGCAGAACATCGTATGTATTTATGTTTACAAAAATTTTTTTTTACTTTTTTAGTAGTCAGTTTATCTGTTTGTTATTATTTTTGATATCGTAAAACTTTATAGGAATACGAGGGTGACTGAAATACTCGAAAATTATTATTATGTAAAGGACATATAATTTAAATTAATTGTAGATCCCAAAAGGGTTGGTATGAAATTAAAAAATATACATAGTTTGTTACGAACGTATATTATTTTTATCGTTCTAACGTTTTACACTATTACATTACGTATGAATTTTACCTGAAATAGCAATAGTTATTCTGTACCAGCTTAATTTTTACGTGTTTGAATCTGTAATATTTTTTTCTGTTTAATATTTCAAAACTATGTAATAGAAATAGAAATAAATCTCTAATTTTAAAAATATGTAAATATTAATGTAAAACACGAAATCATCCCGAATACAAGTTTTTTCGCTATATTAATATGGAAGCAAGTACATATTGTGTCTAAATACTAGTCGAAAAGCAATTTCCGTTTTATGATATTTATTGTAAGTTTAACTATTTTTCTAGAAAATATATTGTCTCTGTAAAGTAATAAATAAATAATTAAACATTTTTCACTCGTTTCTCCAAGTTACAATCATAACAATCGCATGAAAGGAATTTCGTTTTAATGTATTCATTTACTAAAACTAATGAAGTGGTTATAGCGTTAGTATGATTTATATGCTAATAAAGACGATCTTTGATCGCTCTAACTTCTGTCTATCTCTCTCTTAAAAACTTTGACTTAATAGAAATTTACGTTACGTTTTAGTTTCTAGTACAAGCTCGCTTTTTTACGAAAATTAAACCTTCTTTAATAACTTCAGTACGTGGTTGAATTTTAAATTAAAACCTTGAAACAGTTAAGTCTAAGCCAAAACGTAAAGTCCTAAAGTCTTACTCATGGTTAATTCATTTCCAAATGTAATTGTGACCTTTTCGTAATGTCCAATCAGATTTCGCGTCAATGGCGGTTGTTGGACAAAGTATGCGTGAAACTGGAGCTTTTTATATCCGTCGTACTTTGGCGGGGGCTCCACTGTACGCGGCTGCTTTGAGACGATACGTGCGGGCTTTGGTGGCGTCCTATCACGCGCCTGTAGAATTCTTTCTAGAAGGTACCAGAAGTAGAAGCAATAAGAGCCTTCCGCCCAAGTATGGTAAGAATACTGATATTTAGAGGACTTTTATAATATATAATAGATTGATTTGAATATTCTTTTTTTTCTGACATTTAAGGTATGTTATCTATGTCTCTGGCGCCGTACTTCAGTCGTGAATGTACAGACGTGACACTGGTACCGGTCAACATTAGCTACGACCGTATCATGGAGCAGAAGCTGTTCGCGTACGAACACCTCGGAGTGCCAAAGCCTAAAGAATCTACTGGAGTATGACATTGAGCTACTGGCTAATGTACTATTTTTAATATGTAAAGATTTAGACTATGTCTCATTAATTCCAGGGTCTAATCAAATCACTGCACAAGCTGAACGACCACTACGGTAATATATACGTGAACGTCGGCGATCCGATATCATTAAAGGAATATTTGGGAGACCAAGATGGTTTGACCAAAGAAATGTTGAAGCCGACGGAACTTCAGCAGATTACAAAGGAACAGATGATAAAGATACAGCACGTGGCCAACTATGTGATCACACAACAGCAGAAATGCACAGTTGTGACTATATCCAATTTAGTGGCCGTAGTATTGATGGAGAGCTTGGTGAGGAACGAACCGCTGGAACTGACCCAGGTCTTGGTTAAACTGGACTGGCTGATCCAGGTGTTGAGGGACCTGGGCGCGACTGTATTCGAAAATGATCTCAAGCCTAACTTGGAGAGGATACTAGTGGTTCACAAGAACCTAATGAGAATTGACAGGGACAAAAAGCTGAAGCTCGTGTCCAGCGCTATGATGGACGTCAGTCCGGACGTTCAGAACAAGATGAAGGGTGAGATAAATACTGATTTGTTACAAACAAACATATGGAAAATCATTTTTTCATATTAATCATTATGATACCAAATGTTTGGGGTTATATTATTATGACTCTTGGACTTCATTTGTGTTTGGTATGTGGTTCTGAAAGCCCCATCTATTCTATCTTATGATTGCATACAAATATAGCCATAAAGCTGTGATCCCAAGGGATTTTCACATAATCTTTATAAATTATTCTGACATATATATGAGATCTATATTATAGTAAAGTTTCAATAAATTCTTTAATATATTATCAGGCAAAAAAGTAATCTTATCTTAGAGATAACATGGATTTTAATTGTTGTAATTATGTCATAAAGGAAATCCAAGCCTTTTATATCATGAATTTACATTAAATAACTACCATTGAATTGTAATAATATAGATTATAATCAAGAGTCATGGTTGCAATATAAAAAAAAATCGTTTTGTACTCCTTAAACAGGATGTGTTTCTTATCACAACGTTAATTTATAAGAAAACTGAGTGGTTATATAACAAATAAAGGATTTAATTGTCGTTTCATGTGTAAAATTTAAGTATATCATAATTTATCTGTATCTGATAAAAGCATTAAAAATAATAGAACACGGATAATTAACAAAATCTTATATGAAGATTTATATTTTATCAAGCATCTTATAAAGAAATTAATCACAAACAAAACTGTTTGGTTTATTTAAAATTTGTAAGAAATGGAGTGAATTATATTGAATGTTATAGTGGTTGTAATACTTCCAGGTCATCTATTAAAGGCTGAAACGATGGTGAATGCTTTGCCCATTATAGAACTCCAGCTATACATGAACCCTGTCCTGCATTACCTGCTACCACCAGCGCTTGTATACCTCTTAGTAAGAAGACGACCTTTATATAAAGGTACCTTCACCAAATATTTCTAACTACCGTCATTTCATATGCTAATTCACTGGAAAAATAATTAACTAATGTCATTATATTCTATGTTCTTAGAGGAGCTGTTGGCTGAATATCTTCAAATCCGCAGATTATTAAAATACGAATTCTTTTATATGGAGGAATCGGAGGAAAGGGTAAGTTTTACCTAATGCAAGTAAAATGTCTATATGTAAACAAATTTGTACTATACTTAATGTTGTATAAAGATTATTATGCATGTTAATTTGTTCTAGGTATTTTCTTCGAGTGTTCAGTTTCTGGTGAAGGGCGGAGCCCTGTGTGAGGGCGCAGGCCTATTGGAGGCGACCGCTCCGACCGCACTAGGAGACCTGCTACAGTCAGCGACACTTAGCTCGTTACACACCATGAGGATATGCGCTGAACATATGATGAAGGTCATTATAACATTTATACTATACAAATAATAATATACTGTTTGATGATTAAATGTTTTTGGATGGGGTTGCCAGAATGGGAACAGATGATTAACTAAATTTATATATAATATTTTAATTGTGAGATATTATGTACTATTCAGATGCTCAATAAAACGACCTCAGATATCGGTAGTGTCAGATGCTATCACCATTCTTATGTAACACTCTTCATATGTGTATCTTCAGGTGGGTAAGTGTCTAGAGAGTCAGGCGTTGAAACATGTCCAGGCTGTTGTGGAGGAGTCCCAGGTTCATCCTTACTGCCTCAGTCTGGACGCTATCGGCCGCTGTCTACGAGGACTCGCTGAGGAGGGGGCGCTTATTAGGAGCAGAGGGTAAGTGGGGATGACATATACATGATATAGATAAGGGTATGAAATATGCAATGTCAAAAGACGAGCCAGTTATCGGTTCATCTTATTATAAGTGATGTACAATAAATATTTTAAGTCTCAAATTCCTTAAAATAAATATGTGCTTGTGGTTTTCAATTAATTGATTAGTTCGAATGATGAAGTACAAAATTAAATATATTTTTTCATATATGTATTAGCGTATAAAGCTTTTATTATAAAGACCTTCGGTAATAAATATAGAAACTCTAACTAGCTATTAAAAATAACTTATATTATTAATAGTAAGAGGAAAGAATTGTATTCATTGTATGACAATATAATGTATATTGTGAGAGTGCAAGAGACACAAAAGGACACATTTTCCATTAGTATTCGTTACGGATTTAAAATAACAAATAACGATCATGTACAGTGTGGAAATATTTTTTAAAACTTTATAATAATATTTTCAGGAAACAAGTAACATATGAGGTTGTGGGACACAAAATGGAGGAATGCCATCGATTAGTGACGTCAGTTCTGCCAAATATTAACATAGAATGTGGTACAAACAACTCGGTTATATTAAACCAGGAAACACTGAAATCCAAATTGTAAATTAGTCTCATTTATAGAATAACTTATTTTAGTGCCACGAAGCTATTACTTTTAGTATTCAAGGTTTTAATTGGAATGCTTTTTCTAAGTATTTGTATTATATACATAGATTATTTAAGCTAATCATAGACTATGTAATATGCTGACTTGATTACAGAGCTTCAAGATTGCTCCATAAACAATTTTTAAAATGTATAGAATTTTAATTAAAATTTATAAGTAGAAATACTGAAATCGTTCTGTAGGGTCACACAAATTTATTTATTACGGGAATCAATTATATAATTAATATACAAGCTGTGATAAATTCTGTTTGCCATTTGCACGTTTTGTTATTTATGTAGTTATGTGTTGATTAGTTTATAAGCTTTAATAAAATAGTAAAATATTATTTTGGACATTTTATTCATCCAATACTAATACAACACATTGAGAACTATATTAAGGGCATTTAAACACGTTCAAGTCTTACTTAAACTCTATTTACTTTATTTTCTGATCTAAATAACGAAGTACATACTTGTAAGTATAGCACCTCGATGAAACAATATTTATTGAACAAATATATACAAATTTACATAAATAGGAAAAATAGAAAAATATTTAAAATAAAAATAGGAATGTTCATATTACAATTACAATAATTCCTATACAGTTGATAAAAAGTTTGAAACAATGCAAGAAACGGTTTCTACTACACTTAGTTATATATCAATGTATTTTAATAGTTTTCATGCTACTTTTTGCTACACGATTATAGGACAAACATACATACACTTACTATATAGAATTATTGTGCGTTAAACAGTATAAGAAATTAGAAACTTGACAAAAGTAACATGAGAAATAAAATGTTTAAGTCATTTATAGAACTCATTAGGAACAATTCATTCATTATAATAATAGAGTTGATTTTTCAAATAGGTAATTAAATACTGCCATTAGTTACACTTCTGGTAGACAGATGGAGCTACAGTAGGACCTCGATTATCCGGACTAATTGTTGTCGGTAGGCATCCGGATAATTGAAAGTCCGGATAATCCAATATATGAAGAAAAACGGGCTTTTTGCATATGTACATATGTAGTCTGTACCATACATATGTAGTGTTAGGTGTTTATTTAAAACAACAAATACATATGAGCGAAATCAACGTTTATTAAGAAATTGTACATAATGTACGTATAAGTGTTATAAGTGGCGTGGCGTTATGCAAGTTCTGACATGTTAATCTATACTAATATTATAAAGCTGAAGAGTTTGTTTGTTTGTTTGTTTGAAAGCGCTAATCTCCGAAACTACTGGTTCGAATTGAATAATTCTTTTTGTGTTGGATAGTCCAGTTATCGAGGAAGGCTGTGGGCTATATAATATCACGCTACGACCAATAGGAGCAAAGATATAGTGGTAAATGTGTAAAAAACGGGAGAAATTATTTCATCTTTGAAGCCTTCGTTGCGTGCGCCGTGAAAACGGTTCAAGATACTAAAGAATAATAGTTCTTTTAATGATCTAAAAAACAGTCCGCGACAGTATATGTCTATCTTTTAAGATTAACTCACAAAAACCGTTTTTATAGTACCTAATTTGGTCGAAATAATTTGTTTAAGTTGTATCAACATAATAATATTAATCTTTATTCAAATAAACAAATAAATATGTTCTTGGTTAAGAGTACTTCATTGTGAATAAAAAAAAACATAGGTTTTATCCTGAAAATTCTACGGGAACTCGACCATTCCGAAAACCCCGCAAGAACGGGGACTATGTGGGAAGAACCAAAAATCTGCCGGAATCACTATTCCACGCGGACGAAGTCGCGGCAAATGCTAGTGTTAGAATAAACTCGTCGCGATTGGCAGTCCGGATAATCGCGAATTCGGATAACCGAGGTCCGGATAATCGGGGTCCTACTGTATTTACAAAAATTTTACTGATTATTTATGGGTGATAATTAAATATATGTCTAATTGGTGGTGCGGTAAGTACTTATATTATATCAAGCTATGAAGATAGAAAGTTGATAATAATGTATAAATTAAATTTACATGTCATATAAAATTATTCTAAAAATTCGGTTTGTACGAAACAATTATATTAAGTGACTCTTAAAAACTGGATGAGAATCATCACAAATAAATACACAGGATTGTTTATAGAACAAACACCGTAGAGAGGTTCATTCAACCGTGTTTTATGGTTTGATTGATGAATACTGATCTCACTTCCATGGGACACAACGTCAGGATGCCGTCTGCGATGGGGTTCCGTATGGTATTGAAGGTCAATGAACTTTCGAACACTTTGTCAGGTTGGACTTCAAACATATCGTTCAGTGAGATCTGGAATTATAGTTTGGAAATTATTAAAAAAATGTTATATTACTATTTGACTAATATATAAATATCCACATAGGGTATTCATCAATTTGTTCTATTGGTCTTGACTGCAAAAGAATCGTTTTAAGTTATTAATACAAAAGACATTTGGACTTCCAACGAATCGAGACCTTCCAAGTGTGAAATGGATTTAAAAGAAAAAATATTCATAATTACAGTTTTTATTTTAAGAATAAAGCGCATGTTGAACTATTAAGATATTTGTTTATATTTCTTTTAGTTATACAGCTGCGTGCAAAAGTATTAGGCACCCCTATTGTTAGTCACTATCTCATTATATTGCGGTCAAGTGTGTGTTTTATGGTTTAGCTATTGTATTAGCGGCAATTTTTAACCAAATTAAGATAAAAGAAAATATTTATGACATCCAGGTGTGCTCCTAAGCGGTGTTTCTTCGAATTTGCTTTTTTTGCGTTTCGGGTTATAGTGTGTTATCAGTGCTTGCAGTGAACATACACGTCTTCTACGCAACTATTCCTATCACAATTCTAAAGACTAACATTTAACGTGTTAATCATGCCGAAAAAATCTGAACTTAGTGCTGAACAGCGTCTAAGAATTAAGATTTTACATGAACAAGGCATGTCTCAGGTTAAAATATCCCGAGAAGTGAAGTGCTCGCGATGTGCAGTTCAATATGCTATAAATCGCTTCCAAGAGACTGGCACCCATGAAAATAGACCAAGAACAGGCAGAAGAAAAGTTACTACTGAAGGGAAGATCGATTGTTGATTAGGCAGTCTCTACAAAACAGGAAAAAAACTGCTTTAGAGCTCGCTGCAGCATTATCTGAGGCAAAAGGCAGCTCAGTGAGTATTTATACTGTGAGAAGAAGACTTCTTAAAGCTGGATTAAAAGGATGTAAAGCAAGGAAGAAGCCGTGGCTGTCAGAACACAATAAGAAAAATCGGTTGGAGTGGGCACTCAAACATAGAGATTGGTCAGTGGAAGATTGGTCCAACATACTGTGGTCAGACGAATCTAACTTTGAGGTATTGTTATTTATTTTATGTACAATATTAAAACACATAAATGTTTTTAAAATAACGTACTGCAAAAAAAAATATAACTTTGAAAATAAATGTGTTTTTTTCGTTTGGCATAGGTGTTTGGAAATCCCGGTGTGACTTATGTTAGGCGAAGGGTTGGCGAAGAATACAACCCAGAATGTGTGGTTCCCACTGTTAAGCATGGTGGAGGCTCAATAATGATCTGGGGCTGCATGGCTGCCGACGGAGTGGGCGAAATGGTGTTGTGTGAGGGACGAATGAATAGTGTTAAATACACTGAAGTTCTGGAAACAGCACTAGCAACGTCGATAACGCAAATTTTCGGTGATACAAACACCGATGGCCTGGAATTTCAGCAAGATAACGCCACTTGCCACAAGTCCGCGCATACCATGAAGTGGTTTGCTGAAAATCATATTGATCTTTTGGACTGGCCACCACAATCACCAGACCTCAACCCGATTGAGCATATTTGGTCCATTTTAAAGAAAAATATCCGCAGGCACTCGATTAGCAATAAACAAGCTCTATTGGCCGCGTTACAGCAGGAATGGAAAAATATATCAAGAGAAGAATGTTTCAGGCTGGTAGAGTCAATGCCAAAAAGAGTGGCTGGGGTTATTAAGTCAAAAGGTGGACCTACAAAATATTAATTATTTTCTTAAAATAAACCATTGTAATCATAAATGCAGTTTTATTTACACTCGCTATGCTAAAACACCCCAAAACTTGTCTTACTGTAGGGTGCCTAATACTTTTGCCCGTGGCTGTATTAATATATTCTGTGAGTATTCTCGTTACCTGTCCGTCTCCTACGCGGTACCATTTACTGACGATGTCATTTCCATAACAGCTATCAAAATGTAGTCGTCTGAAGGTCGCGCCCACTCCGTGCAGTTTGGAACCGTCTCTCATCTAAATATCATCAAATAAATAGAATAATATATAAGGAAATATATAAGGAAAATGAACTTTTGATATACTTCGGGATTATATTACAATTTTTCACGATACTCGACGGATCGATGTATGTGGTTGAGGACGTTTGTCAGTCACATAACAGTTCTCAGTGATTCAGCGGGAAAATCCTAAATTACTCCATTTTTATGGAGTATATTTTCTCATCGAAAATACTAAAATTTTTATAGAAAAGATCTGTTTATACATATAAAATGTAAGGATTTCTGAATACTTGTTAACATCCCAATTAATGTTGTGACAGAGTCTAGAACTCTAGACTTTAGAGTCTGTACAATCCCGGCGTGACTATAGACTATAGATTTATATCTACCGTACAATAGGTATGCTGACTTATGTATATTATATATGCTTGTTAGTATATATTTATAAATATATCTCCGTACCCCTCGAGCCGGTCGTATAGAGGCGAGTTCTATGTCAGCGGCTCCGTGGGGGGGCGCGGTGGTGGGGGGGACCTCCTCGGACGTGAACTGCATCACCACCAGCGGCTGCTGCAGCGTGCGTTGAGACACGGCCGCGCCCAGAGACAGCTGCCCGCTAGTACGGTCCGCCGCAGAGGACTATGACGTGACACGACTTTATATAACGAACATCAGCTGGTATATAATGTATAATCAAATCTATATGGATAAACGGTGTTTTAACTGTATGGGCGTGGCCTGTACTTCCATATAAACGTGCTTATGTCTGTGTGCGTGAATGTGTGTTTATGAATAGTTTTGCAGTGTTTGCTTGTGTGTTTTGCGAGTAAATTCGCATTCTACATCTCAACACTATATGTATAAATTCATGAAAAAATACTAAATTATTTTAATATTGTATTTCTTCTTCTTCTACCTGGCAATTTCCTAGCTTTAGCCAGGGTCTGTTTTACATGTTGTGAATAGTTTTGGCTAATTGTTTTTATGACCGGCCGCCTGCCTCACATCAATCCTCTTTGGGAATGCATTAATCAGTGATGTCTAAATACTCTTCGAAAGTACATATGACTCGGAAAAATTACATTGGACCTTGCCAGGATCGAACCAGCGCCCTCATGCATAAGAGGCGGGCCTTCTTATCCACTAGGCTACCACTGACTGATATAGGCCACCACTTTAATATTGTATTTATCTATTGTTAACATATAATTTCAAAGCACCTCACCTGACAGTTAGGTTGTGAGTGTTCCACAACCACCCTGAACACGTGTCTTGTCCGTACGTTGTCGAGGACTCCCTGGTTCACTCCGCGGTTGTCGTCGCGACTCAGACGACGGTCCTGCATTATCTGGTGACAAACATACATTCACACGTCGATCAAATGACGATATATTTATTTATTTATTTTTTGATCCACCAACATTTGTTCACATCATCACATACGTAAGAAAAATATACAATACACATAACTTAAAACTAGGTGTGACAAACATTTATAGGTAGATACATCATGCTTAATTCTATCTAAATAAGACCTTCCAGCGCGAGCCTCAGTAAAAACAAAAGCAAAAATTTCAAAAAAAGGTTAATTTATAAAATAAAATAAACATTTAAATAAACAATGAAAAGATTAAATTAAAAACTAAAAGTGAACCATAAGACGGACAAATACAATTTTAAGGTGACCGAGGTAAGGTGTTTAACAGTGACCGAATTCTTTTCGTTGTGTCGTCATAAATATCAAACACGTCGTTGTAATCGTAATCGACGATGGTAAAAAAATATACATACATATTTCATAAATCTCTATAAAATATTAAAATAAACTTTTTTGTTATCGCCGTTACCGTTGCAACTTTTCAAATTATGTAATAATACTCCCACTATTTTTTATTTTCTTATATCTAGTGATTCGATTTTTTTAACATTACATATCTTTCAATGTACAGAGTCGAAAGTACATATATTGTGTACATGACTCATTCTTCGTTGTGTATGTATTGCATGTATGTATGTATATTGTATTGTATCACCTCTATTTGTCCGGGTTGCAGGGCGGCGGTGCCGAGCGGTGTGGACGTCAATACTGTCAGTCTGGTCGTAGCGTCCTCGATGTAGGCGGCCGCCGGTAGAGGGTAGAAGTTCGCTTGCAGGGGAAGCTTATCGAAGTACCGTCGTCGTATCATCTGTATCAATATATTTTTATTAATTATTATTATCTACTTGTATTTGTCAACAACCCTGTTCGCACGAACTTGATAATTCAGCTAAGTGAGAAATGCATAGTGAGTTAAATGACGGTAGCGACATTTATAGTCTGTGCCACATAACTTTAAACAAAATACAACTGTTACTTCGTGAACTTGAGAGAATTCAAAAGAGCAAGAAATATATTTGGATATATGTTCACAAAATTCCACATTTATAATATCAGTGGACAATTTAATTTGGTCAGAACAAATCCGCTTTTTTTTTGTAACTTACATATTTAATAGTATTTTTTATCATAACTCTCCTTAACTATGTTTTCTCCTACTACTATGTACAGTATCATTATCCGTTCCTCTAAATTATAGTATATATGTACCTGCATCCCGTTAAGGTCCGTGTAGAATGTGTCCCCGTTCTTAATGTTAGTTGACAGTCGTATGGCCAGCTCGATGTCATCAGCCGCCGGGTCCAGCTGGAACGTGTGCTGCAGCTCCACCTCGCTGTGACCCAGGGAAGGGTTCGTGTACAACGACATCTGGAAACATTAACACACAAAGCTACTTAGTATTTATTGGAACTAAGTTTATGATTGGGGATTTGTAATATTAAATGTATCATATGCGACCAGGGCTGGTTTTAGATTGAAGTAAAGGTTTCACTTACAGTTTCTATAGTCTTCATGAAAATAATGAATATAATTTACTGAGATCGCACTTACCATTAATAACATTTTTATTTACCATCAATATGGACTACAGGTAAAAAAATATCAAATGTATTGTTAATCATACTTACAGCTAGTACTATCTCGGCTTCTTTAGGTCCCACGAGTCCGGTGTAGACGGTAGCCTTGTAGGGTCCCTCTATAATGACTATCTCGGGGTAGGGGTCCGTATTGAGGTCAGTGGCGGGTCCCGCCGGCATGAACAGGTACGCACCGCTGTTGTTATCAGGAGTCTTCTGAGTGTCGTATCTATAAGACAGTATATATTAGTAATGTGTGCTTATATACTGATTATATAAAACTACTACGAATAATACTTTTGTATGTGATTTGTTACAATTACTCATCGAAAGAAGATTAAGTTTACACGTTGTTTTACTTTTAAGTCATAAAGAGTAATACTAATTTTTGTCCTTTCTAATCGACCATGTTCATCATATTATATAATTTCAAGTCAGAACAATAGTTAATAAAAATATTGTTGAAAGATTTCCTTGAAACATAGTTTAGTCTTAAAATAGCCAAAAATGTATCTATGATAGAGCAAAAAAGTCAAAATATCCCTACTTCTCTACTAATATTATAAATGCGAAAGTAACTCTGTCTGTTATACTTTCACGCCTAAACCACTGAACTGATTTTTATGAAATTTGGAACAGATATAGAGCTGACCTTGAGAAAGAACATAGGATAGTTTTTATCCCAGACTTTTGAAAAGTTCTCTTGGGAACGCGATATAACTGAATTCGACGCGAGCGGAAAGCTAGTTAATAATAATCGTTTCTCACTGTACGAAGTCCATGTGTATGGGCGTGGTCTTTCCGTTCGGTCCCACTATTGCCTTCAGCAGTCCGTCCTTGGTGAGAACGAGGCGCGTGTTGTTGGCGCGCAGTGTGACGTCATCAGCCAGCCGCCCCGCCGGCTGCTCCACCGCGAACATATTCGGCAGCTCCACCGACCAGTAGTCCGCGTTGTAGATACGGACGTGCGAGTACGACGTGTATCTGGATACATGGGACATATAGATATTTACTGTTACGACATTTAAGTATGTTATTTGGCTTAATATTTTACATTTAGAGATATTACATATTTAAACCGACAATTGATTTAAATACTTTAATATTGGTATATAAGAGAGAGAAGTTAAATACCTTGTTTAATATATAACTGTAACTAATATCAGTAAAATCATCACAAGTCTTAAAATTTTATACGTAATATTAAATGTATAAGTATGTGTTACTTGTTGATGGAGGCTGCGTCTCTCAAGGCCACGCTGTACACGGCCAGCCCCAGCGAGCCCACGCTGACCGGGAACGACAGCTGGAACTTGTTGGCAGAGAAGCCCAGGCGACGCTCGCCCGCCACCAGCGGCGACACCTGCGACATCAGCGGGGAGCCTTCGTGGTCGAACACCTGCAATACAACATGGCTGGTTAAGGCTCAATGTCCTCATTTGTATTCGTGTTGCAGAAACCCGTATCATATAGAATTTTTAAGCCATTGCATAGCTTCTATCGCGGGCCTTGAACCTTGAGACTGAATCAAGAAATTCCGTAACGAAACGTCGCTTCAGTTCGGCAAACTTGGGCACGGTGTATGTGTGTGTGCGACAACATGTATGAAGGCTAACTGCACACAAATGATTCTATCTCTTTCACACACAACGCTGGGTGCTTTTTGTGTTCGTCCACGAGTAAGTTCAAGCTCGTAACTAGTTAGACCTTATTGTGTATGTATATGGTGTTAAAATTATAAAAAAATATATAATTGATGAGTTGATTAATAAGGTTATGCAATAGCTTTATCGCGCCAGTCTCCGAGTGCCACATGTATTTTTTTTGACTGTATTTAGGTACATGTTAGGCAAGATGCTAGAATTACTCCGGATTTATATCAGAAAGTAATGATAGGAAATAATTATAATATACTGGACTATTTGAGACCGAAAATGCACTTTAGACGAATGAGAAAAGAAAATTCGTTTTGAAACCTTTATCATAAGAGTAATTCAAGCTTTGATTAATAGTAGTGTGCTCCAAAGAAAAGAGTTATACTAAAATAAACAACAAATAGAATTCCATAACATATGTCTTACCTCAACATGCGGTGAAGATACAATCAGCGTCAAGACTTCGTATCTTCTGAAGGGTAACGCGTTGTAAAGTACTATTCTTCTAGAAGGCGACATAGCGTCCAAGGTGATGGTTATTCTAGAAGGTAACTCGTCATGTCTCCGCCAGATGTCGTCCACGTCGAAATAAACATCTTCTTGGTGTTGTTCTTTGAGAACCGGCTCCCGCAGCAGGTGGTAGGCGGACTGCTGGATCGCCGACTGACAGTACTTTATGGCTTGGAACAGTCTGAACAACATATATTTGATTATTTATAAATTTTTTGGCAATATTTTTTTTTTGATGTCGCAGGGAAACTCTTTTTACGAGCCGTCAAATCGGCCTTGGTGGGGCCGGAAGGGATGTGTGAGACTCGGCCTGGGCAGGCACCTACTCACTAAAACCACTGCGAAAGCCATCGGCCGCTATGTTGGTGTACCCCGGATCTGTCAGCGACAGGGCACACCAGGGACAATTTTTGGCAACATAGTTTTTTTTAGTAATAATTAATGTATTATTTATTGATTCCTTAATATTTCGTTTTGATTTAGAATTGGTGACAAATTTAATTGTTTAATTTTTTCTCAATTCTTTCGGCTGTTCCTTTAAATCGAAAGTCTATGGGTAGACAAAAGGGTCTGATCAATATTTTCTCCATGATACTAAAACTTTATAATAACAGTTATTTTGTTCATATGAATACCTATGATATACTAGCTCACGCAACAAACAATGTTTTGCAATATAAAAAAATAAGGCTTGGTGATAAAAAAAAGTAAAAATTTAGGGTTGTACGTACTTTTTAATGTCATATTATAACAAAAATAGAAACAAAAAATTTGGGACGAAAATTTAAAAAAAAATTAGATGTGAACAATCCTTATGATTTATGGGTATGAAAAATAGATGTCAGCCGAAACTCATATCTACCTAATATGCTCACAAAAATTCATTAGAATCAGTCAAGCCGTTTCGGAGGAGTACGTGAACGAACATTGTGACACGAGAAGTTTATACATAAGATATATATGTAATGAAATGTAATATGTTCAGTGCCGCAACCTTAGGAGATCACTGAAAATCAGTGTAGAAGCAACATTGCTTCTATTTTTCACTGAGTGGTTATCCTTTTGATTAGATTACACTGCTGCACAATCGTTATTGTTATTGATTTTTATTTTGTTGTTTGCTTTGTAGTGGTGTAATTTTGTAACCAATAAAAGTTTATTATTATTATTATGTTACTAACTTCTTGGCGTAGTCCTCCCGCACTTCGTCCCTCTCGGTGCCAGTAACTCCATCATGATGTTGGAACAGCGCCAGCGCCCTCCTGGCCGCGTCCACGCGCTCCTCCAGCTGTAGAGACATCAGCTGTTTACTCGACGATGATAGGAACACCTGCATTATGATCGTTTCCGCTGCCCTGCAACAATTGAGGGCTAATTTGACCAGGTCCTAATGTTATGATAATCATTTAATACAATAGCTGTACAGTCAATCTGGGTAACTTTGACAGATAAGGGTGACATTTTATACTATATTTAAAAAAATTAAACCTATTACTCGGGTGCTTTTATTTTATCAGTGCTCTCGTATTACTCTCCGTCTCTAGACATCCACAGAAAGTTTATAAAACATACCAATATAGTATAAAATCAAAATTTTGTGTGTGTCAAAGTTACCCTCCTAAGATGGGTAACTTTGACACACACGGAGCCAAGCATAAAAATGTAGTAATAAGTATTATTTTTATCATTCTGGGTAACATTGGGGTATATATTTATTAACGAATGGATGCATGTGATACAATAAAACGAACATTTTGCAATTTTGTCTTATATTAAAAAAAAAAATGAAGAATCAGTCCACAACATTTGGCAATGTTACACACATTGCTTAACACCACCAAAAACGCTTAAAAAACTCCTTTAATTTAACATTTTTATTCAAATTATAAAGAAAACAAGCAAAAATAATTTTAACAAACAAACATTTTGTAAAATCTTGAGCATAACTTGTCTATTCTCCCCACTCCATATAGAGCAAATCGTCAATAATACTTGTGTAGAGCCCAGGCTGCTTTATACTGTTTTTACTGTTATCTACTGGAGATACAACATCATCATATTTAATTTTAATAATTTCTCTTTTATCTGCTCATTTCCAACCACCTTGTGTTGATCTACTCATTACAACAAGTGTATAATACGGGAATGTGTAACTTGTCACTTTTCCTGGAAACAGTGTGCCTTCTGTTTTAAATATAACTGTTGTTCTAGGTGAGAACTCAATATATTTTGATGTGCATGTTGCAAAACTCCTCCTTTAACAACAAATTCTTCAATCACCTCTTCTACCACCTTTTCCGCCACCATTTTAGTTTCTATGTAAGGGTAACTTTGACAGTGTCAAAGTTACCCAGTTTCTGTTCAAAATACGTATCTTCATATTTATGCATGAAATTTAAAAATAAGACGTAATTATATGCAAATTTTTCATGAAAATGTGGTAGTAAAATCACAAATGGCTCTGTATAACATCTCACTTACCTTATCAGCAACCAAAAACACAAAATATTCAAAAAGTTATTCACCCTAAAATAAACTTAAATTCGTGCGCTATATTCAGAAAAAAAGTTTTGACTTTTTTTTTACTTTCACAACTTATTATTTTTAAGGTCCGTTTAGGAAGCTTGTTTAAAATCGCAAAACTAAAATAAACATACAGTAGGACCTCGATTATCCGGACTAATTGTTGTCGGTAGGCATCCGGATAATTGAAAGTCCGGATAATCCAATATATGAAGAAAAACGGGATTTTTGCATACGTACATATGTAGTCTGTACCATACATATATAATGTTAGGTGTTTATTTAAAACAACAAATACATATGAGCGAGAATCAACCTTTATTAAGAAACTAGCTGTGCCCGCGACTTCGTTCGCGTGGAATAGTGACTATGAGCAGCGTTTGTTTTTTAAATATATACTTATTTTTATTTTGGATCATAATCACAGTCATTTTAAGTACAAGTATAGAAACATAGAATAGCAGCATAGTATAAACATAGTGTTCGACGTGATTCTTTAATTTGACATAACTTTTTTATTTATGAACCGATTGACATGAAACAAACACTAAAGCATAACTGAAGCATGCCACAATATATTCGTGAAAACCGCATCTAACTCGGATCAGCCGTTTCTGAGATTAGCGTGAACAGACAAACAGCCAAAAAAAAAGTTATATACATTTTTGGGTTCGACATCGACATAACAATAACCCCTGCTATTTTTTTTTTTTTTTTTTTTTCAATGTACAGACAGCACTTTTCTACAATTTTATTATATGTATAGAAGATTGTAAATAATGTACCTACGTATAATTTGCCTACAATAATTATGTATGTATTTGGCAATTTGCATTAGGTAATCATGAAATAAAATAATTAGTTTAATTTGGTTTAAATATGCAAGTTCTGACATGTTAATGTTAGAATAAACTCGTCGCGATTGGCAGTCCGGATAATCGCGAATTCGGATAACCGAGGTCCGGATAATCGGGGTCCTACTGTATATGAATAATGTTGGTTTCATGCGAAAAAATAATCGAAACTAGTTCATGGTCCCGCTGTCAAAGTTACCCGATGAATCAAAGTTACCCAGATTGACTGTACTAATGACTGTTTCTATTACAATACTCATTATTATCTCTCACTTATATACAGTTAAAGTAAATAAAGTTATTCCTTAGAATATCAGATATCTGGGAGTGAAAGTAGCGTCAAAATCATTGCAGGCATTTTCGAAATTAATTGGAACACACATATGTACATTCATATTATTTTTTATTTTTGGTATAGGAGCCGTATAAACATCCAAAGGCGTTAAATTGATTAAAATTTAAACTGATATCAAAAGAAATTACTTTAATTATTGGAATACTTAAGACGATAGCTTTATATAAATTACAAAAAAAAACTGAAAATATATACCGGTTGAAATTATTTACAATCCTTCAATTATACTATCAAGGTATTAAGTAGTACGTCGAAGGCAGCCCTAGTAGGTTCTTTTCAAATTTGGTTAGGTAGAGAGAGGAGCTTGGACAGTGGAGGTGAGCGTATAACGCGCGTTAGATATGGGGCCCCTTAAACCTACACCTGTGTCGCAAGTCCCAGGCACTGTTGAAGCTCCTCTTACTGCAACGATGGACCCGGCACCTGCACTGTGAATCCATTGAATGCAAAGAGGTTTCGTCTCAATAATGTTTCTGTGATGTAAGCATTCTTACCTGACATAAGCCAGTAGCACTCTATCCATTCTCTTGTAGAAGGGTCGCGAGGTGTAGTATCCGCTCCAGTAGTGCTGGTTGCGGTCGGCGTACGTGAAGAAGTCTCCGGACAGCACCGGGAAGTCTGCCAGCTTCACTTCCTCGTGCAACGCCTTGAAGTAGTCTGATAGAGTGCCGAATTGTACCTGGATAATATCCATATATACGTAATATTATACATACATACATATTATTACGAGTTTTGGGGACGTAACCGTCATAATTTACCAAAAATAACCTCACATGTAGAACGTTATTAGGTGAGAAACGAAAAAATGCGATTCGATAACCTACTTTTGGGACGCGGTTGAATAAAAAAGATGTGATTTCTTTCTCTTCTTGATGAACTTAATTTGGGCAAAAAGGGTTGATAGGAGTTCATAGTCGGTATTTACTTTAGTTAGGTATTAAAGTTTTTTGAGGAATATCTTCGAAAAGTTATGGATAGTAAATAATGTGTAAGGAACAAATTTTCATGTATTCTATGTTTTTTAAAGTATTTATAAACGACATTTGAGTACATTGAAATACCATAAAGTCCAAAAACTTAGACGGTACATACTCGTACGTAAAGGCAGACAAATAAACATATTCATATACTACAAAGATTAAAAGTATAAATGATTCTCATTTATATGTTATCCATGTTAGAGGATTACTGAAAGAAAGACACCTTAGTCTTGATATACACAGTTATCGTACGTGTTGTTAAAATTGAGTGTAATGTAACAAAAATAAAGTTTTCAGAACAAATTGATGTATTGAGACCCTACAACAGATGTAGTGGTTAGCTACAATATTGCAATGATATTTCATGTCTTACATATAAAGTGCCTATGGAAGGTATTCAAGAAAAACTCGTCCGTAGTGTATCGTACCACACTTCTGGCTAATATAAAAATAATCAAAAAAATATAAAAGCTGGATTACCGACACTACACTACGTTAGTATAATCTGAAATATCTATAGTTTCTTACTTAGAAAGAATTTTTATAAGAACATATTCTTAACAATTACACTAACTTTACATACTTTTGTTGGTTTTAGTGTACTGTTTATCTACTATCTATCATATATAACACAAATACGCATACACACACACACACACATTTACATATATATGCACTGATCGTGTTCGTCTCACCTCAGCATTCCAAGAGTCGTTCTCATTGATATGGCTGATGATCATGTCGTAGTTTGAGTACTGGTTGTCCCACTCATTGGCTCGGTCATATCTGAAGTCATCTCCCAGCGGCACTAACAAGACGTTACTTCTATACAGCTGAGCCTTCTTCCGCCATTGGTCCAGGATTAGGGATGATCTGGAGAATATGAGAATTTTGATACAAGAAATACAGTGTAAACTCTATATAACGACACTCGATTTAACGACAAACTCTCTAAAGCGTCGAAATCATTTGACTTTGGTTGGTTTCGATTGTCTACCATACTATGATACACTCTACATAGCGGCACACCCACTCTCAATAACGACAACAATTAAGTAATAAAAAGTACCTTTGAAGTTGCTAAAATCAGTAAAAACTGTGCAGCTATGTACGTTCCTTTGTCGCTTTGTTATCCTAGCCCGCAATAAACTCGACTGTCCCTATCATGCATACCGAACTTTCTAAGAAATTCGTTCTTTTGTTTACAATTACAAATTGCTTAAACGTGTCGACGGTTTTTGACCATAAGTAGGAGTCTTGTATTACCTATACGTTAACATAAAAAGTTGCTCACAAAATCTCAAACTATAACTTTCTATAACTAATCTTTTTTATGTACATAAGTACTAACACTAGTCTGAAATAAACTTTGTCTTTTTCTAATTCTGATTTTTCTTCTTTCTATTTAACGGCAACTCTCTATAACGCACTAAAATGCACGGTCCCTTCAGTGTCGTTATATAGAGTTTACACTGTACTTGAAATGTCTCACCGATATATGTATATATGTAGATGGCTAAGTTTTGATTACGGGATGGCTTTTAAATTCCAACATTATGGAAAAAATAATGTTTTTTTAACCAAAAGAAATGTAATAGGTTCTTTGGAAAGTAAATTAATTTTTTTTTTGTAAAAATGAAAGACGATTTTCGCATGCTGAATAAAATATTTTATATTTTAGTAAATTATGTATGGGCCATTCTGCTCTTTGCCATATTTTTGATGGTAGCATGAATGTACACTCAATACATGTTACTCTTAGCTGACACAAAAATATTCAGATGATTTTTGACAAATTCATATAAGCTAATGATTTTATCGACCAACAAATATAGCAATGACCGGTACAAATAATAATCCGAAGTCGTCAGATCTGGAGAATATGGTGGTTGTGGCAGGCCACGAATTCAAGATGTAAAAGCTTTTGTCGTGTATCCAAAATTGTATGAGGTTTTATCAGCTTGTTTTTTGATGACGCAGGGAAACTCTTTTTACGAGCCGTCCAACCGACCTTGGTGGGGCCGGAAGGGACGTGTGAGACTCAGCCTGGGCACGCCCTTACTCACTAAGATCACTGCGAAAATTCGGCTGCTATGTCGGTGTACTATGGATATGTCAGCGACAGGGCACACTAGCGACTGGCCGGTCCTAGCAACAAGCAGATTTACCCCCTTGGAGTTATCAGCTTCAACCAGCCTTCCGGAACGTGAAGAATTTTCAACTTAAATTTTGCAAACTAGTGTTGGCACTGGAATTTTATAGACACGACCTCATATACATATATCGATGTATTTATTTATGGCTTGAATAGCTAAGTGCTAGTTATTGCTCTTCATACTAAAAAGGGCACCAATCAAATTTTAATAGGTAAAATGAATTTATCTTTTTCTCGTACAAGCCTTGATATAACCTTCATAACATACAATAATTATGACGCTTAAATGTGGAGTTGGGCTCAAAAAAATACTATTACATCACCTGTTGAGAAAAAACGAAATTACTTTCCTAACAACATATTATATTTCTTTAGTTTAATAGCTTTTACTATTAGTACTTTTACTTTCATATGGTATTTTATTTATTTATGAAATCAAATGAAACGAATTCAATTATGAAATGAAAAGAAACTTCTTAATATATTTTTTTTAATTACCGTTCGTTAACATTCTTCTGTATAATCTTTCTCGGCGGTATTCCCCACGGACAAGTTACTCCATTACCTGGCAACCTTTTAAAGTCGAACTGGCAACATATCTGGCAATCGTCAAATAATTTAAATTACATTTCTACTTAATACTGTTTAATCATGCACTTTTCTGCACGGATGAAGGCCATATTATAACATAATAATAATAATAATAGTAACTGTTTAATCATACAGATATAATATTCCAATTCCCTTTATTCAATAAAAATATCTAATATAAGATAAGAGTAGATTAAAATTACATAATTACTTTTGTATCGGCGGTTATAATTTAAAATTTATATAGGAATTTGAACCTTAGGATCGGGGCCGCATGTGTGTGGGATGTCGTATGAGTAGAACGGCATCATGTGAGTGAACATATCAGTCTTACCAACACCGTCTGAAAAAAAAACATTTAAGATTTTTTTAAGGCTGGCAACACTAATATACTTTTTCTAATTAACAAAAAGTATATGTAAAATAATGTTTGCTAACCATATATAGATTGCATCTTATATTTGTTCAAAGATATCGTCTAAGTTGTAAAAATATTTTATTATTTATTTTTATCAATTGTCGTGTAAATAATAAATTATAAATTTATGTACCACTAGCTTTTATTGCTATTTCGTTAGATAAGACGTTGGAATTTTTTGTATGACAATTAAATGCATTTAATATATTAGTACTAGTAATAATACGAAACGAACTCAATCCTAACTACGAGTTTTTGTAATAAAATAAACACAAACATTTAATAGTTTTTCATCAATATACTTGGATTGACAGAATCACGTGTGAGATAATATGAATGAAAAACTGGAGATTATATGTGTTTAATATAACACAAACTCGTCATTAGGACATAAAACATAACAACTGCTCCCATTATAAATTCTACCTCCTGTAAATATCCCTACTAATATTATAAATGCGAAAGTAACTCTGTCTGTCTGTTATGCTTTCACGCCTAAACCACTGAACTGATTTTAATGAAATTTGGTACAGAGATAGAGTTGACCTTGAGAAAGAACGTAGGATAGTTTTTATCGAAGACTTTTGAAAGGTTCTCTTGGAAACGCGATATAAATGAACTCCACGCGGGCGAAGCTGCGGGCGAAAAGATAGTAGATAAAAGGCAAAACTCGAGAAGAATGTGAAAGACGTCAGTAGAAGTCAACACGTTCTAGATAACAAACAAACGAACAAATGATCGCAGCTTCAGTTTTGTCAATATTATCAATTTTGAAAGGCATGCTAACTATAAACGTGCTATGGGATAAGTATGGAAGGTTAGTCAACCATAATCAAGCAATTACGAAATTATAAGCAGACTAGCTTTCCGCCCGCAGCTTCGCCCGCGTGGAGTTCGGTTATATCGCGTTTCCAAGGGAACCTTTCAAAAGTCTAGGATAAAAACTATACTTTAGAATTTATACACATAACTTTGTTATCGGTAAGTGTAACTGGAATTTTGAATAAATATTGACTCTCACTATTTTATTAGCTGTAGTAAATACAATTTAGTAGTGATCTTGTATGCAAAATAAATTGAAGGTGCTATTGTGTGAAGTATCTACGTTTTTGCAAAATTTCTATGGGATTCTCATGTAATGATCTCTTCTATTAACGACGATATTAAATTTATTGGTTTCTTATATCAATGTTTTGTTTAATACCAAAGTATATCTTCAAATCGTATAAATAGTGAAGCAAAAAAGCTGCCTATACATAATATATGGCAACAACAGTGAAGTCCTTTCATTAAGGACTATGAATTTCGTTTAAAACATAGTCCTTGTAACATAAAACTAGCTAGACACATAATAGCATGAGAAAATTAAATTTGAAACCTTACACCGAAACGTCAATTACATTACTCACCCCATAACTGCCTCCACTTAAACTCCAATTGTCTGTTCATGGCGAGTTCCTTCTTGACCCTGTAATGTACTCTTTGTATCACAGAGTTTTCTAGACCGGATAACTTTAATATGTATGGCTGGCTACTAGAGTATCCGAAGGGGTCAATGGACCAATGGTTCTTCGGTATATATCCCATGTTATCCATCAGCCACTGGTGACCCGTCGTCAGTTGCTGTACTATCGACAACCAGTGTGAGTTCGCCTCGTCGTTCATAACCCAACCTCCTGTTACGATCTCGATCTGTCCAGATTTAAGTAATCTGAAACAATAAAATTTTTGAATAATCGTCATAGAATATCTTACATAGTGTAAATTCAGAATATTCTCTTCACCGAAAAGAAAAATTAACTATGAAAAAATACATTATATTTGCTATGTTTGGATAAATAGTTTAATTCTTTTTTTTTAATAAAGAAAAATTATAATTATATCTTTAATATTGTCTTCGTGGAATGTAGTGAAAATTTTAAAACAGCCCAAAAATTTCCAACAAATCATCGTATTTGAAATGAATTTTTGTTGTTCTACAAAAGCTGAAAAGTCAGTTTATAATCAGTTATTGCTTTCAAAATATTATTAGAACCCAACCGGTATGTTATTTCCTGACAGATTCCACTTGGAAATATTATTGTGGATTTTGTAAAAACTATTAATTCGTATTCTCATATTACTTTGTTCAGGTGACGCGAAATTATAACCAGCTTAGTACTAGTTTCGTGAAACAAACACACGTTCTGGTAAATTACCCATTAACTTTAAAACACGAGAATTCAAGATAACTATATGAATGAAAAACTGTTCACTGTTTGTATTCAGTTTGATGCAAACCCATGATAAGGATTCAGAATGCAGCAATTATATGCTTTAAAAAATATATTTTTCTGTCAACAATAAGGCAAAGTACACATAGATAAATAAAAAAAAATACATATAAAAATTGTGCGAAATTGGCTTTAATGTAATGTGTTTTGTATTATACTGGTCTATATAAATAATATAATCTTACTTCTGGAAAGCAAGTTTCTCTTTGTCAGTAGCGTCGCTCGCCCACCAGAGCGCGAGGTAGCTCACTTCCGCCCATATAAACTTCCTTCCAACACCTTCGTTCAACTTTTCAACCATGTTAGTGAAGATAGCTCTTGTTTGAGTTTTGTAGTAGTTCTCAAAAGTCTTCAACCAACCTGAAAGATATTCACACTTTTTATATGGAAACTTTTTTAACGGCATTTTGTCAATAAAACTTATTTATGTGTATAGATAGCACTATTAAACTACGTGTATGTTCAACAAGATATAAGCAAAATTTTTTCAACACTCACTAACCATTTACTTTTCTATACAATTTTTTCAATCTTCCTCATTAAGTAACCGTTTTTTTAACCTTAATTTTAAATAAAATAAAAATAACTTTAATACTACACTAATTTATCTAAGTAGAATGTTCTTGACCAGTATTCTTAGTCTAAGTTGGCATAGTCATACGACAAACGCAACATTGCTTTTTTTTCTATTAATTAAATTTGACATATTATTTATTAATGCAGCTTACGGAATAAAAAATCGAGAAACGGTTCGTAGTGTGAAAATGAAAACTTAGACTAAGCATACTGATAATTTTAAGTGTCTGTAATTATCAGTTGATAATTATATTTATTACACTCTATAAATTTCAAAACATTTCAATTGATCAGCCATATTTTTAAATTTAGATCTCCTTTTTTTTAATTATGACTTTCCTTTTCATAGTATAGATTTCATCCATTCATTCATTTATTCACCAGTACCTTCAAATTATATAGCATTGTACAACATTTTTATTAAATTACTTCTCATAGGTAGCAAAATCATTCACTTAATAGACATTCATTCACGTTTTTATTATATATTGTTTTAAAATCATTCATTCACTCACCAGGATCATTGTGTGAATGAGGTACAATGAACACCTTCAGCTTATTTTTGCTACTCCACTGGTTTTCTTTGTATTCAATGTTCCAGCCCTGTTTCCACACTCCACCATCAATATTATCAAACATGATCCGGTCATACATTGAGAGCATCTAAAATATGTATCAATTTCATCATATGTATAACAATACTTGACACAAAATACTGTTTAATAAGTTTAATTTATTTATAAATAAAAAAAACTCTATAAAGCTAAATAACACTTATTCTAATCATGTTTTTGCTTTTATAATCCATATACAGAACAAAACTAAATCCTGCAACTTTCAGAATAATGCATAAGTTACATTAGCAACTAAGTTATTGGACACCAAATTTGTCATGAATTAAGCATTTGTCATGAATTTGATGGTTTTATTAATGCTTTATATTTTCTTATAAGTGTTTTTTGTATTAAAATTATGATAAACCCTTCATATTCACCTGTATATCAGACTTAGCAGATGTCTGTATAGCCGGACAGGACATGTTAATCTTTTTATGCATTCTCGGTGGTTCATCTCCGACCACCTTGAACTCTCGTATTTTACTTTCCTTGCGTTCCTTCGGTCTCTTCTGTGGTGGGTAAAACTCTTGTGATTGTTCCACAATCTGATCCATAGCATTCTTAATCTCGCCCACAACGGCATGATGTTGGTCAAGCTCCTTCTCTATTTTCTGAAGTTTTGATTCAAATGCTGTCCATTTATTCTAAAATTATTAAAACGTCAACATAGTCCAGCTATGTTTATATGGGAATATTTAGTTGACCATTGTTAAAATATGTTATACCTATAGATTTTGTAGGTAAAGTAGCATGCAATTTGTTTATAGCCCACAGGCATCTAAATTCTGGTAATACCAATATAAAGTAGTCTATTAAAATCAAAAACTTTCATTCTATATCAGTCATCAGTAAGTTAAAGATTAAATTAGTGAAATAACTAAATATAAAGACAATTTGAGTCCGTTTTAGAAACTACAGAATTACATGGAAAATAAATATTATAAAAATGTAACGCTGTTTAATTTCATCAACAAAACAATTTTAAATACTTGTTACAATCACAGTTTGTATTAATAACTATAATTTTACTAAAATTATTTGTTCGACTGTAAAGTTGATATTTTTACTATGGTACCAACTAACTATACTGAAATTTCTTGTTTTATGACCATTCCAATGCATTACTGCAATGGTTATAATATTTGAATAAAGTATATTTTTATTTAAAAATAAATACTCACATCATCCAGCTCCACCATAGCCGGTTTTATGCTTGGAAGCTTGAAGCTAAGATCTGTTACCACGTATAAAATAAATATAAATGCTACTATGCATGTTGCCCAAAAAAAATATGATAATCTTCTAATTCTCATAATGTAACTTGTAGCTTCACTTATCACTTAAATATGTATGCCAAATATTTTTTGATATTTAAATAACAATATTTACAGATCTAAAATAGATTATATAATAAATTATCGTTAATTACACCTATAAGAATGTTTGTAGATAATATTTATAAAGTGGTGCACTTTAGCAAGTGTATTTAACACTTGTTACACGTAAGCTACACGAATACTAATATCAGAATTCGGAAATTGGAAATAATTCTTGATACTTTCACAAATGTAGGTATGTGTTCGGCTTAATATTTATTTTCAACTTCTTTACAAGACTCTCATTACACTTAATTTTGTTGTCTTGTCACATCTTTGACAGCTATTCTCCTTTGATTATAAAATATATTATTATTCAAAAATATTATGTCAATTTTAGCGTATGTGATTTACTGTTATGTATTTAGTTATTCAACTCACAATAAATTTTTAAAATCCAACAATTTCAATATAATTGAAATTATGGTTTTGAGTCAAGTACAAGGATCCGATTATCGTAACCGTATTGATTTGGAAAATATTGATACGAATGTCAACAACAGTTGAAATGTCAAATATTTGTGTGTGAAAATGGCGTCAAAGGAATCTCTCGATGTAAGTACATTTTTATTTTGTTTTCGCTATGTATTTTACTTAATTATCGTTTTCTTACGGTTACGTGACTTGAACTTCATTTATGTATCGTTACAAAAGCTCGCAGCAATGCGTATTTATTGAGGTAATCGATTTAGACCACGCCCTGTGTAACGACTTCTAAAGAATTTACATTTAGCGGCATTTTCACTATATAAAATGTACTCTTAGTACATAATATAAAATAAAGTAAAATAGAACTTTAGTCTCATTGATCAAAATATATAGAATTGCGTATATATCCCATTATGAGATAATTTAAATTGAATTTTTTCACTACATTGAGTTCTTTAAGCGTATTATTATGTTACTATTTAAAGTCTTTATATTTCTCAAGATAATTGACCATTATTATAATTTTACTATCTTCATTATATTTTTTATAAAGAACAAAACCAAATAAATTGTCTAGAATAACTACTAAATACAACAGGCATCACCTACAGCAAACAAATCAATTTCTTTCAAGAAATTGATTTTCATATCAATTTGTTGCTATGATTTAAAATTAAATATCATTTTATTAAAAATTTTCATTAATAATCAAATTATCTTGATTATAATATTGAATAAGATTCTACTTGGATGAGATTTCTCTAGAATTTCTAATTACTAGAACTTTTTAAATTTTTGTTAAAATGCTTTTTAAAACGTAATAACAAGGAAATTCTTCACTATTATAGTCTCTATTATTTTATTGATTCTTTTATTATATCCGTTATGTGATAACTGGACCGAGGGAGCCATTTTACCATATTGTATCATGTAGCAATGAGTCGTTACTTGCCAATAAATGGGGTTTTTCAAAGTACATACATTTCGGTTTCAGAGATAAATAATTTTGTACCAATTCTTCTACTAGAGGTTATATTTAATGATATGAATAGACAAATCTATGAATAAATGTAGTTATTTTAAAAATGGGGTTAGAAATTAAGTGGTAACTAGCCGAGTTCTATTTTTCCATATTAAATCTTCTAGCATACATGTCATAGCAAGACTCAACTTTTTTATATAATTCTCATTCCGATAAATATTTCTCATGGAATGAATATTGCCATAATATTTGACACACTATTCAATTTTATCTCAATTAAAAAATACTTTTGCTCCAATCTTTATTTTTTAAATAATTGCAGGAAATGACTTACTGTAAATAAATATAAATGAATAGCACATTCAATATATTTCATTGTTCATAATGAAAAAAAGGATAACATTAGTTAGAATAATATTAGTTTTCAGAATACTTAATAGTTGTACCTATATGGGATTTAAAAAAGATATTTGAATAATCATTTCAAGAAGTACATGATTTAGTCTTCAAGTAAATAGATTTTTGGTATTGCATTGAATAATTGCAGATAAGTTAGTACAAAAACCAACAATGTTATATAACAAATCATATATAATTTTATTAATACAATATCTGTATATTTATAACAAAACTTTATAAAAATATAATCAGTTGCAAAACATCCTCTATTTATGGTAATTTTCATCTATATCTCTGTTTTTGAACAGCTATTATAATAAAAATCTAAATTAGGTATAAATATATTTTATTTTAGATAAGCGTAAAGCTTTTGTCACAAATTAGTGATGTGAATTTAATTTTTTTATCTACTTACTTAAAAATTCTAGTTTTTCTTTTTGAAGAATAAAATATTTCATCCATTTTTCCTATGGAATTTTTCCTTATAAAATATGAAAATAAAATGTAGCACTCTGTATATTACGTAGCTAACATGGCTATGTCTTCCAATTTCGTCGCGTCCCAATTTTCGTATATAGTTCGTAGTTTTATGACCGCCTCAAGAATTGAGTTTTACAGCGCAACCCTCGCCAAGGACGAAGCAAGGTCGTTTTAACGCCCCGGCCTTTTGCTTAATAAATTATTTTCACCACAGATTCCCTAATGGATCTTCACTATTCGGTATCTTGCTCCTTGATTTATGTTTGTGTGAAGTGTTTATTAAACGAACCGACAAGGATTTACGGAATTATTTAAAATCTTAATAGATACTGATTTTATTAAAATAGGAGACGGAAAATACATTTTTGATGTTTGCAATCGTGATTTTTTGGGAATGATATTAATAATAGTATATTTTTTTATTCAAAATTCATGACTGATAGAAAGGCATTAACAGTTTGTTTCAAGACATGAAAATTACGTTTTTTTTCTCTTCCAAATATTTTTTGAGAACTTAAACCAAGAAGCAATTTAATAATCGAATAAGAAATATTAATTTTATGTGACAGTTATCATAAAATAGCTGAGCACCTTCGCACACCGTGTGCAGCCTTGCCCGGTGTTTAGCGCTGTTCGATACGAGCTCCACAATTGAACGCATCCGCAATTGTTCAGAGGACGGGCTCCAAGACGCGTTCATCTTACACCAAGGTTACTCAGGCGCGTTCATCGTAGGAAAAATACTATAGGAATGAGTAGGTTGTATTTTATAGCGGACGTATCCATCATCATCATCATAAATCCTGAATATTTCTATCATATACATGCTCATACGGAACATAATATCTGGAATGAAACATATGTTTGTATATACGAATGGTTTTAGCAATCTAAATTAAAAGAAACCATCGAATCAGATATATCCATACCAGTGGCGGCTGTACCTTAAGTGCGCCCGTGCGCTGAACCACCAATTCAAAATATTTAAAAATTACAAAATATTATGTCATCTTAATTTTTAAATTACCATTTTAATATTTATTTTTTAAACATACAAAAAGGTATAAAAAATTTAATTTCCAATTATGGTCAAAAAGTTTGAGCGCTTTACTAAACTAATATCTCGTGCGCTCCGGCGAGTGCACGAGGACTGCTAATACATCTTGTATGAGACACGCATCAATACGCCTGGCGCGTGAGACAAAAGATAGTTCATAGAAATGTACCGAGTATTGAGTCGGTTCTCGCGCGCCGCACGGCCGAAGATTACCGAGAGCACCCGATGTATGACGTATTGAGCCGGCCGGCAAGGGGCCGGCCGAAAGGATGGGTGCTATGATTGACATTTCGTTATTCGTTATTGGTATTGTTTCAACTTTCACTGTATGCGTGACGCGTTAATTCGTTATTGTTTATAATTATTTCCGTAATTCGTTTTAGTTTTTATTTCGTTTCTATAATAGAACTTTTATTCTGTACTGTGTTTTTTATTAGTTGAAAATGAGTATAAATATTGATTATATTAAAGAAAATAACAAAATTTTTCAAAGTAAAGTGAACATAAAATTGGCCGGGCCGCCACGGCCCTTTTTAAATTTAAAACAAGAGTGTAAATCGAAAAATAAAGCATTTATACGAAGTTTTAAAAGTGAAATGTATAATAGAAAGAAATGGTTGTGTGGATGTGAGCGTCTTAATGCATTCTTTTGTTTTCCTTGCATTATTTTTGGCGGAGAATCGATTTGGACAGAAACTGGAATCAGATTTTATGTACAAAAAATAAACATATTTTATGTCAATTGTTGTTTTTGTCAATATTTTAGTAAAGTGAACCACCAGTTCGATAACCCACCAGCCGCCACTGATCCATACATTAATTTTGTTGGTGATGAAAATACTTTGATGTTATATTCTTGGAAAACAGTTAACTTACGTACGTATGACGTGAATGAGCGAATCAACACATTTCCAGGTCCTATAGCCTGAATAGATCAATGCAATATAAACTCATTGCCGACACGTGAATAGCACGACCTTAGCAACCCAGCCCAGTACTGTATGAATCATTTGACAGGATGAATTGGACTGTTTGCTTAACATGGACTTTTCCATGATGATGATTTCCAAAATGCTTATAACATAGAAATTATTAAGAGGGCCTAGATTAAATACTCTATGACGAATTTCCCAAAAAATGCTGTAATTTGTTGGCTAATTATTAAAATGTAAAATAATGTATTGCGTATTATAATATCACTTAAAAGTCGCCAAATATATGTATCGTATGGTTTTGTGATTTCATTATGAACAGGTGTTTATGTCTGACTGTTCGTCTGGTCGAGGCACGGTTTTTTTCTATGACGCAAGTGGTCGCACTTCCTGTAGGATGTCGGGAATGAGAGCGTGTCCTTATAAAAGTGTCGTGGGTAGCCGTTGGAGACTGAATCCGGTCGAGTCTAATGGTCAAATTTAATATGTTATCTTGATTTTAATTTGAATATTATTCCAAGCTTATCTCTAAACAGTTTTGGCACGAATCGCTACCAAGTTGCTCATTATGTAACTCTGATATGAGTATATTATTCAGGATCGAATGTACGCCGCAATGCGTTGTACTGTTAAGAATGACATTTGAAATAGCGTGCTATTGACTGGATAAGAGCGTAACTTTTCAATATATTTCATGATAAGAACTTTATAATTTTGCCAATAAGGTCAGATTGTTTAGAGAAATGAAATTCTTTATCACACCATCCAGCCATGATTTTATTTCCTTTTCCATTTTCTTGGCAAGCGAACCTCTTATGGAATAACGATAAAAGTTAAATGTCTGGTGTAATAAAACTGCGGCAGCTGATGAGAGAATCGATTACGGCCGGTATTCAATATCTGAAATTTTATGTAATATAGATATGTAAAGGCAGACTGTCAACGTTTCCAAGGTGACTGGTGGTGTATAAAGTACACGCTTGCCAGACGCAGGCTTCTACCCTTTTATGTAATGCGGCTGGTACTTGGGAGTATTGTATTATGCGGTTATGTAATTTTACGAGACCTACTTTTTGTGCTGATCCTCTAGACAGGCATTATATGTCTCTGATGTTCCACTCTGAACTAAAATTTATTATAGGAGCTTTTAAACAGTATTACAATGCGATGCAAGAGGGCTGTGCTGTATTTAGATTTTAGATTTTAATATTTGTTACATTAAAAACATACACTTAAAAGATGAAATTTATTCAGCTCTTATGGCAGAATGTCTTTGAATTATACATATTTGAATATAGTAGCTTGAGATCTGTGAAAATATAACTTGTACAATAGAATAGGACTGCCTATATTTTTTCATGGTGGTACAGTATTCAGTAATTACGAGTTATGAATGAACTCTATATTTTTTATTCTTCTTATATCTTAGATTACCAAAAAATATTTTTATGTAAAGAATCATATTATTCAAATCAGAGAGTATGGTAACCAGACCGCGATAATATTTCATGAGGCTCAGTGAATTGAGCAGAGCTTATATACATGTTCTTATTTAAACGACTTTAAGGAAAGAGATTATTCTATTTTTGTCTCTTATCGTTTTACTACGTCTTTTGCGAAAACCGCTGAAATATATCTTGGAAAAAAACTTAGGTTGCAGCCAGAGAAAATTTCAATTTACGTGACTAGAAAAATTAAAATCTATCGATCAAATAGATGGACTAGAACTTACAAAAAGTTACCTTATTTTCTCTATATATAATTTGAACAGAATTTTATATTTTTGTATTCGCGACGGTTGGCTTACTACCAGATGTATATACTTATGCAATACATGGTATAAATATAAAATATCTGATGTAGTGGTTTCATTCAATTTGTATTTGAATACCGTGTAAAAAGTGCGTATTAAATTTAATATAAAAATGTTTTGATGCCTGCCTTGCATTTTTTTTTAAAGTAAATCTATGAGCTTTGTATAAAGTTTAATTAAAGTTATTTCAATAATACGTAAAAGACTTTTGTACATGTTTTTTCTAACCATATATTACAAATTGTTCGGTATCAATAATGATCTACGATATTGTTTTAAACAATGATTTTTTTAACACTAATTTTCATCGTTAACTGACAGTTTCGATGTCTTGTATAGTAAAATGGTAGTGATATGAATATTTTAACCATTTATAAATGACATGTGCCCTTACCATGAGTTTCAACCGTCGTAGAATATACAGATATGTTTTAAGTTTTTCCATTCATAAACCGACGTTGATACCTCCATTTAAGTACATTTATAAATGAAAACTGAAAACGGATAGTGTGGAGTGCGACGTAATCTAGGGGTAATAAACTCAATACTATTAAAAATCCGTACTGGCACAACTCTTCGTCGTATATATGTATATTTAAAAACTGGCTCCGTTGCTAATCATAAAAATTTCATTTCAAACAAATTTAAGTACTAAATTTTTTTACGTCTTGACTACTTAAGTATATTAAAAAGATACATTTTTATTGCTATGAAGCAAATGCTTAACACAGGCTAGTAATTTTTGTATTATTTAGTTTGAGTTTTAATAAAAAAATTGCCTTTGCACGCAGAAGAAATAATATTGAATACAATAAGTTACTTAACGTCTTAAATATCTTTTAATCGTTCTGTTTATTCGTTGTTTTTAATATAGTATTTTTTTTCAAATCTATTGCGTTATATTCTTCAACTATTCATATTTAGATTAATATTATTTAAAACTGTTTTTTTTTTCAAATGTTCTACTAGGAAATACATTTTACAATATTAAGACCTAAATATATTATAATAAGATTGGTTTAGTTGTTTTTTTAAATCTTTTTTAGAAGTTATATCTTCAGCTTCTTAAACGATGTGACACACCCATTGGCTTTCGTTACATTTTTATGCGAGTCTTTTTCTTGTTTCCGTATCAGTGGATTTTATTTGGAATAAGAATTTCATAAAAAAAGTTTGCGATGTAATTTTAAAAATCTATATTCAGAAATAGATTTCGTGCAGAACAAAACATCTTTAATTTATAAAAAGCGATCTTCTATTGTGGTTCAAAGAAAAAAATATGTTTATTTATAGATAGTAAAAGATTAAAAGGATATAATTAAATTAGATTGAGTAGCTTAAGGAATTTTATAAAAAAAAATAATAACGAAAAGGCAAAAAGAAAAAATAATAACCTGTTGTTATATGTATATAACTAATGTAATGTTGATACAATAACATAAACAAATATTAATTTTAATTTGCTTTATTTATCAATAATCAAAATAATTTTTGTACAACTAATGAAAGAATTAAAGTAGTAATACGTTTGAATACTCATTTTAATTAATCATAATATTTTTCATACATCGTTTAAAAACATTAAAGAATAAAATACTAATTTTCTAAACAGAATTTTTAAAGCAATGTTTCATTTAGCATTTATCCTAGAAACCTTTGTGTTTATAAAAAAATATAAAATTCGATAGTAGATATGAACGGTATGAACAGATTCAGAATTAATAGGTTTTTAAAATTAGAATTAATAATAATATAAAAACTAATTGAGAATTTGTCAGTACATTATTTTTGTGGTAAGAGGATTGATTTCGTCTTGGTATAGGCTGATAGTGGTCGTCGAAAGTAAAAGAATTAAGTCAGCGGACAGCTCCCTTTATTCAGTAAACTGTTCTAAAATTTAATCTTTTATGCCACATAGAGGTAGTTATTTATTAAAAAACTATAAATATTTCGTTTTTCTAATCCTGCCCTTTGATGTTTCCTCTTAGCGTAATTTAAAAGCTTTTTTTTAGAAGTGTTAAGATGAAAAAATTAACTCACTGTTTTCATTGTTTTGCTTACACTAAATAGTGTATAATTTGCATTTTATATCCCTAATAAGTAAAAAGAATAAGCTATACTCCACTTATCTTGTGACGACTATCTTTGATGGTATTGAGAAAACAATACCGTTTGAAAAATATAGATTAAGTTCCTACAATAGCGGCTTTTACAGCTCTGACTTATTAAATATCAAACTTTACTCAACCTGTATAACAGATAATTCGTAAGTCTAAAGGCTCTCAGCAAGTTAAGTATGAACATTCAGCTTTTCTTTAAATCGATTTCGATTCGAAGGAGATGGAGATCGGAGACTATTTCTAAAGACGGCTTTATTCCTTTCAATATTTATTCGTCTTAAGCGCTTCGATTGAAATTAAAATTTCTTTTCGTCTGAGTAAAATTAAAAGTTCAGTAATAAACTTTTTACGGTTTTTTCTGGTGAATGGAAAGTTTGATAGGTTTTATGAAGCTTGCAATAAATATGCTACGATTCGTGCTATTTATTCCAAAAGTAGGATTGCTGATATGTTGATTTAAAAGATAATACATATATTTTACTCCCAAAATGATTCTCTTAAGATATTTTTCTTTTTTATTTTCACAATTTTGTTAAGTTTTCTCTTCCTTTACATTTGTTACCGAGTTTATAAATAGTTACTAATATAACGATAGATTTTTGTTATTTTAACACAAGACTAAAGTCTAAATGAAACTCCATGAAGATGTTTTGATTTTGAAAAAAAAACTATCACAAAATGAAACAAACAAACTCTTAAATTTAACATTAAAATGTGATTGTTAAGAAAAATTATCTAAAGAAAAGTAATTCCGGTATAGAAGCTTGTTTTAAATCCAATCCAAACGACGCCCCCTCCAAAAATACTACATAATTTGATATTATGTCTGTTTTAAAAAATGAAATGAAAAGCTATACTAAGTAGTGTAACACTATCTGAGTGACCAGGCTTAAATTAATTGGTGTATTATAGAATTACAAGAAGTCGTGAAATTTCACATTCGTATTTCAACGTGCTATAATTTTGCCAATGACCTATTTGAGCTCTTCATTACATAAGCTATTAATGGATATCAAATGGCAAATGTTAACTACATATTTAAGCATAAAATTAACGTTTACATTAAAGTGGGATATTTTATATAGAAATTGAGCTTTATGAAATATTACTCTGGAATTCAGGCCACAAAATGATCTATATAAAAAACTTCCACTTGACTTAGCCACTAGTCTAGTCGCTAAGATATCTGTCGCGTTCAACATGAGTTCATAAAGCAAATTCTTTTTCAAGTCCCGCCCCAGAATATAAACACAGAAAAAAATTTAACATGAACCCAGAACACTAAATATTTATCATGGTTAAACAGGTCAGTAGTAATCAAAGGTTGTAAAGTGAATTCTGTCGGAATAACGTTGAGTTGAAACGGTTAGGTAACATCAGCAAGTCATTTTTCCCGGGGAAACCGGTGCACAGTGCATCGGTCTTTAAAGGGGTCGACATCGATCGATCGCCCACCGAGCTCTAGATACACTGGCGCCACTATACCACTTACATTTTATGTCCACTCAAAAACAAGCTCTAATTTCATTTGTAATTCATTAATTCCCAACGTGACTATATATATTCTCGATCAATCGTAATGAATGTCAAGGGTTGTAACCTTTTAAATCCGATCAAAAGGGATTATATAAATAGGTTTTTGAAACGTGACACGACACCTTAACGAGATTTATATCGTTATTTGTATATTAAATGTTTCCAGACTTGATAAAGTTGTTTTAGGATTTTACTTTTAATGATTAGGCGGAACCAATTACACTTCGAAGGTCGGTTTACTATCGAGATTAAATTGGCATAGGGGTGGGTGTGCCTCAAATGGAACTGTTTTAACACGCCCCTTCATAAGAATTTGTTACATACATTGCATACGTTTTCATCAATTCAATATAATGTACATTTCCAATGAAATTCACTTCAGTATTAAATTTATTATCAGGTGTAACATTTAAGATGTTTCATATATTATGTAATTGTTATTATTATGTAAGGTGCGAAGTTTTTTATTTTGCGTAATTTTTATAAAAATTCTCGTAGTATTACTAGATTTTTCGTACAACTAATTTCATCTAAACTCAACTATCATAGATTAAAATACCTTATTCAATTGAGTTAAATTGAAAATAAGATAATTTTGTAAAAATTACAAGACTCGAAAAATACGTAATTATTATGAAGTCACAAAAAAGATCTCAAGTAAACATAATGATAGAAAATAATTCGAAATGAAGTTACCTATTACTCCACTTCCCCAATGTTGGAGTTGTCGATGGCACTTACAAAGTTATTAAGGGTGAAGCTTTTTCCCTGTTAGAACATAACAGCTGCCTTCATAACGAATTTAATAAATAAAACTGAGTTCTTGTTAAAAATAATTGACATCATTATTTTACGATAGACTTGTATACTCGGTTAAAGAATCATGTAGGTTACTTCTGTATACTTATCACATATTACATATTATAAAACAATAATAATCAGAATGTAAGGATAAGGATGAGAATAACAATCCTTCGTGCATTTTTCTCACGACCAACAAGAACTCAGTTATTGATTGCCCAGGACTGCTAGATGTTACATAATACGTCGCGCCCTACGGTTGCAGACTACTGTGACCTAGTTTGTGAAGTCTTGCCTGTAGTCTCATCTATACACTACACGGTTTATTAAACGAAATAACTAAGGGAAGAAACTACTTTTCGTATAACCTGAAGTACGTCATCGTATGTCGATGTAGATACTCGCAGTACAAACGAGTTCTATCATCAGCCTAATTGAATATTCGGAGACACTCTGTCTCTTCATGATGGCATCATGTTACGTAAGAGGGTAGCATAATGGGACATCTATAGGATTAATGTAAGACTCGATGTTTCTTCTGTTCGCGTTACTCGAACATTAATATCAAATTTATTATTTTGTAATTGTATTTCAAATGTATTTTGCTCATGCTTAATTAAGTATGAGTGAAGGCATCTCTAATATTCTCTGTGTTGAACGTTGTTTAAATTTATTAAAGAAATAATCCTTACTTTATACATAATAATGTGTAAATTTAAATCATATTTATTATGTGCGAATATTGACATAAATAGAATTTCTGGTATGGTTGTTGTTTTAGGTGGAATTAAATATATTCTGTACTGTTCGATCGAGGATACTTTCGATAAAAGGCGATTTTTATGACCATAAGTATTTTCCTTGAAATAAAAAAGTTTTAGGACTAGTTCAGTATTCATGTCTTTTGTATAATGATGGAGCTCATTATGCAAAACCAGGTCACCCTTTTTGTCTACCATAGGGTAAGGGGAAACTAGAATTATATATGAAATAGAAACGTACGAGCTTAGGTCAAACAAATAAAAGCTTAGCAAAACCATAATGTCCCAAAAAAATATGTACCTACTCACAATAAATGATTTCGTGAATGTTGTCTTTTAAGTTGATTTATTCTGAGCCAAAAGGATTTTCAGTCTTGAATAAAGTAGCAAAGTTATCCAATATAATATGAAAATGATGGCTATTATGAATAATAAAATTCAACATTTCTGCGATTGCTATCGTCGTTCGTGTCTGAATGGCCTTAAAACTATTTATGTACGGACATAAATAAAATATTTTTGCTTGATCGATACTGTGATGGCTTTAGAAGTGGTAGCTTTCATACATTGAACATTTTAAAGTCTGTTTCTTATATTAAAAGTTTCATATATATAAGTGTTCATTCCTTTGTTCGTTTTGTTCACGATGTAATTATGTAACAGAATCATCATTATAAGGATGAACTTATTAACATAGTTTCCTTTCAGCTTAATCCGTGAGTGCAGAACAGTTGTATCTAGATTTATCTGCATTATATAAGTTTAATACATTCAGATTGCCTTTGAGCCATTGTTGCATTCATTGCTGGCGTCAGCTTCCTCTGCTTTTTGATGTTCAGTTAGTTCGTTTGTAAATTGCCTTGTTGTTGAAGTCACAATATTGCTTCTCTTATTTTAATTTATAACAATAACAATAATTTTGAATATCTGTCCAGAGTATGTAGGTATATGTGTATTCTGGGATTGTTGTTTACTTTTTTGTAAATGAAGAATATTAAAAGAAATTTTTAAGTATTAAAGGAAGGTTAATTCATTTCGGTCGTCTGCTGTAAGCGCTAGGTAATTTGGTGAGAAATAATGACAGTTAAGTGTTCCTTTCCTCTGAGTCATGTCTCACTTAGACCAAATAAACTCAATGAGGTCCAAAGGCCAAAATTAAATCCGGATATAACTGCAACAAATCTTTTAAAATTATATCATACTAATATGAAATAACAAGAAAAAAATATTTATATATTATTAACATTAAAAAAGGGACTTCCATTTCCATATGTAGAGAATTTACCTTGAATTAGATTAAAAGAAATATTATATAAGGTATATCTTTATATTACACAACTTAATAAACCATATTCTTTGTAGTCGTTCCATTTGTACGGTATCTCCGTATGTACTAATTGCATTTCATAAGGAATGTTAATTAAAAATGTATGAAAAGGCAGCGCTGCCATTAACGCTGTCCTTTTGTATGTATGTTCAGGCAGAGCGGGTTTAGTTTTCAGTTTTAATAAGAATCTTTATATGACAAGATTGGATTGCTTATGTATGCAATGTTATTTAGTTCAACTGATATATCTTTATATATATAATTCTTCTGTGAGTGTGTATGTCACTGAACTTCTCTCAAACGACTGGACCGATTTTGATGAAATTTTTTTGTATGTTCAAGGGGATCTGGGGATGGTTTAGATTCACAATTTTGTCCGCTGGACAATGTTTTTTATTTTATTTTTAATTTATTAGTAGTTATTGATACAAACGTTTTTTTTTTGACATTAGATTTGACAACTAACTAATATGTCAATCATTCTGTCGCACTTGAAAACACGGAGATTTATTGCTTTAAAAGGTAAACTCCTAAAATATAAATAAAAAAACGTAACAGATATGATTATAGGGCGATACGAAGTTCGCCGGGTCTTCTAGTATACATATGTATGTAAATATGGAATCTAATTTTTACGAAATTATTCATAACGTCATTCACTATAGCAATCTCAGTTTGGAATTATGAAATAGTATGCTGTATATAGATTTATTATCACGCATTCAGAATTGTTTGTTATATGGTACAGCACTGAGAGCTGAAATCTTAAGTAGCTTGCTAGAAAATCGAATGGATTTGTCATGTCTCAAGTCTCCGTCGATCCTCTATCCCTAAGTGTATTATTAAGTGTTCCGAACATGCATGTCTGATCTTAAGATGAGACTTGGATCAGTTATATGTTGCTGAAAAGTAACCCTTAAGTCGCTAAGCTGCCAAAGTACATGCCAAATGGCTCGTGGTAGCATAATCATTACATAAAACGCTTACAACTTTGCCGTCGTATAAATCTCGGTGATATATAGGTATTTTCCTAGTTTTATATTATTCAAGGACATAACTTTTGGTAGGGCTCATAACAAGATTTTGTAATTTTGCGCGAGGTGTATTTTTCTAACTGGTGATATAAAAATTTATAAAATGACATCTTTTCTTTATTAAGATACATTTACAAAACGTCTCATGATTACAAGGCACGCCCTCAACCTCAGCCCAGCGTATTCAAACAAAAAGTTAAATTACTTATTTAGATACTTTTTTATTATAATATTTGCATTCTTTATATTCAGATGAAGTCGAAATTAATAGTGTTTTAAATACGGCTTAGGCTTTAAGAATCATGATGATTCTACGACTTTTTGTATTTACATGGCTGAAAATACAAAAAGTCGTAGAATCATCAGTTTTGCTAGTATGTATATTCACAATTTATATTATTAGTGTTGATATATATATATATATATATATAAACTTATTAATAATAAATAAACAAATCACGTATGACCGGGCTTTTAAATCTAAAATACGATGCAAAGACTTGAGATGACATTGATGTCAGTGAACTGATATTATATACCGGATGTCAAGGAGTATGCTCCGGTGTGTTCCAGTTTGGAAGAAGTATGTTATTCGCTAGAAATGATTGTTGGACAACGGCCATACATATAATGCTCTTTGATACTTCAAATGACTCAAAATCAGATGTAATATAGCTAAATGCAAGGCCTATACCGCGTTGATGCATATGTATTATAAGCTAAATCGTGATATTGGCTTCGTTATAATTAAATAGAAATATAGTCTCCTTAATGTACATCTATCTTCACTTGATATATTCCCACGAGTGTAAAGTTATATCCTCTGAATATGATCAGTACGTTTGCGACAGTCCGCTATGTTCATAATTGAATTATATCGAGCATGGCAATTCTCGCGTGCATTTAACTAGACCCATCCCATGATTAGATTTACATAAAACGGCCTGGGATTTGTTTAGCGACGAAACGACCCCGTCCTAGATAAAATATATACTACATTATCCAAAGGCTGCGAATCCATTGCAAAACTTTGTTGTTATTATAATATTAAAAATATATTTCTCGCAATAATATTTTATCAAAAGATTTGTGGAATTTTATATACTAGCCACGAGCCAAGAATAGACCTGACAGATTTATAGACTTTGCCAAAATACTTTGAGATCTAGTTGAATAAAGTGCCGTGAACGGGTATGCCAAATTTTCAAATGGACTTAAAATGGTAATACAAAAAGGTTCTTTCGCTTTAAAAAAACATGATCAATTGTTATTCTTTTAGTTTCCGCTGTATTGTTCTGTTTGCATTATGAGCCCTAATTAATTTACTTTGTTAATTAAATTGTAACACATTAAAACTAAAGCAAATACTTCAAAAGCTTTATATTATACAATGGTTTGAATAACAGTCTATATTTATTATATAACAAATGTTTTTGTTAGATTTTGTTGTGGTTAAAGCGCTCTATACTCTATTATTAATGCTCCTAACTTCTAGTACATTGTAAGGGAAACAAAGCTGGGCGTTTAAAGGAATACAGTTTGAAAACTAATTTACATTCCAGATTTGTAACATCTGCAGCTAGTTTTGTTCTATCTTTTTCTATGTACTTTAATCAATTGCAAGAGGAGCGTTCAACTTTACCCTAGTTAATTTCGCACTTTTTTTCCTATACTAGAACACTATTTTTCCTATACTAGAACCTAGGTCTTGATACTAATAAACTTGAATTTTAGGCAATTAAAACCTTAGTGTAGAAAGAAACGTTTGTACAACATAAGATTGGATGCTATCAAATTAAAATTAAAGAATTTTTTTTGATTCATAGGACCGATATTATTTCTTTAAAATGCTTATTACTAAGTAACAGAAGCTTTTTAAGGTATTTCGGATTTATTAACTTTGGTGTTATATGCTGAAGGCTGATTGGTTTCATCCTTCAAAGTATTATGTAACCACAATTCGTCCTCTGCTCGAGCAGTCAGTTTTCTTTGTCCACAAACTGGCTTAAACCAACTAATATCTTGTATTTATTATTTATTATTTTTATGTTTCGCCTACTAGAGACGTGTGCAGTTTAAAATATTTCTAGGAACTATAATTCTTATCTGACGGTTTATATATTCACATAAACTTCCTTCGATTTCACCTTCAGTCATATTAAAAGTGAGTGAATCAACATACCCGGCTTAGCAACGGCCCCGACGTCAAAACTGTTTATATTACATTATATTTGGTGTACACTGTAATAATTTCATTGACTGAAATACTTCCAAACACTTAGCAGTTTGCGACTATGCAGCTAGCTATACACGTAAATTCCTATAAGTTGTGTAATGTTGTTCGAAATGCAACGTTACATAAACCTATAATTGAGTCGTATAGTAAAATATAAAACAAATATGAGTATATAAAATCAAATATAGAGTACAGTACACGTAATAGGTAGTACAATATCAGACTGAGCATGAAAATTAAATGAAAGCTAAAGGTGAGTAGACAGGTTGGGCGCCAGTCTTGGCCGGATTTAATATCGGAAATCGAAATATCTCTAAGCCGTACTAGCGGACGGTCGACCTCAGGCATTTCGTCGATAATTCCTATTTCTATAAGTCCGTAGGGTGAGTAGTCTTCTACGCTTCATCCTATTCATCACTCGTAGTGCTATTGAACGGTAAGTTAATTTATAAAACTGGTTTTATCCATCCAATCGTCGAAAGTGCTTTAACATTTTTTATTCATTTTAAATAGCTTTTATGTAAGGTTTATATGATAAATATTTTTTTATAATTATAATAAAAGAGGTTATCTAAAATATCTACCTAGTACCTAGACTAGTAACTTTCCTTGGCTCCGGTTATTATGTATAATTATTTTCCGGTCTCCCATGACCCATCTTTATGCTAAATATCACATAATTTCATCATAATTTTTTAAACCTCCTGATCCTAGTAGACGCAATACAAAATAAAATAATATTATTATCATTGATATTTTTAGGAAAAGAAAGATGACGTGAAATACGTAGAATTTAATTGAATGTGGTGGAAAAATACTCACCTTTTCTATCCATTATTATCTAGATAAAACCGGATTCTATTTTCCAATATATGGACAAGAGAAAATTCTTTACAAAGATTATATGTAATACGTCAGCGGCACTTGCTAATACAATTTAAGTAAATTTTTGAAGTGTTAGTTTGTAAATCGTTTTTATCGTTACATTTTAAAATTAAACACATTTTACGTTAAAGTTAAAATTGTGAGGTTAAAGGGCACATTTTATTTTTCCAAAATATTTTTTGGATTACACACAGATGCGTTTTAAAAAATATGACCCACATAGTAATTGTCATTATAAAAAATATATATTCTAGTTTATGTGTACCAAACTTTACGGTGTTTTAGTATATCATCATTTCATATAAAGTACTTCTTAGTTTCTTATAAATACCATCGGATAGAAATCTTGAACATTTGAATATTGGCGAGAAAAAATATATTTTGATATAACTTCACAGAGAGTATTTTCTAAATATCACATTTAAATGTAAAATGATACTCTTGAATATCACAGTTGTAAACTATTTGTATCGTGGGTTGTACATCGTCTTTGTTAGTTTTAAAATAAAAATTTATATTTACAAAACATTCTGCACATTGCAAAATATAGTTTACGAAATTATTTTACAAATACTTAACAAGTAAACCGCTCTTATTTATTAAGCAATATATTAAAACTACCTTAATATAATTAACGTAAATAAAGTTCTTAATTTTCTTGATAAATTTTGCACTAATTGAGTAAAGCTGAAACTAGTTGTTAAGTGCAAAGAGCTCGTTTGAATAAAACACACTCGAGAGTTTAAGAGGTTCAATGGTTAACTAATTAATGAACTTTACGGCACGAAACGAAATTTTTAACAAGAAAATACAACACACAACTAGAGAGGCTTTTAAAACAATTATCGTTACACGAATATTGTTGGGTCGTGATTTAGATCTAAGGGTGGGTCTCTGGAAATAGAAGTGTTACCTAAGAAGAGGCCATATATTATATCGCTTAATATGGGTTTGATTATTTTGTAATAACTGTTAATACAATGGTACAATTAATTTTGATAGCTGTATATGTTGGGGCTTGGTGTGTGTGAGGGAGATAGTAGAAGCGGCGCGCGCCGACTCGACTTATTGATCGCGCCCGGCGCCCGGGGTGACCCAAATAGAGCCTTTGCCACCCACCTCACACCCCAGGACGAATTTTCATATCAGCCGGTTTTCAACCAAGCAATGGCCCGCTCGCCCGGCTCTGATACTTATGCCTTACATAATACATTATTTAATATAATCACTTGTTTAATTCGATAAAATTGCTGTCTACGCTGTAAATATTTAAACACTCCGAATATGTATTGAATTCGAACAAACTTTATATATGACATTATGATGTTTAAATCAAATGATACCGGTTTTTGATTAATACTTGCAATTACATTTTTTAAATAATTTATTTATGAGCCACGTAAATATTGCGTTTTTACACGCATAAAAACCTTCATACTGACTAAAACTGAAACACGCCAAACACTTTGATCTTTATTGAATACTTAATTCTTTTAGTATAATAATACTTTAAAGTTTAATCGATTACGGCTAACAAATATCAAAGTTCAGGGGGTAAGTTATAACTGACCTATGGGAAACAGGTCTGCGGTGCATGCGTGGTTTATACATAGTAAGTATTCCAATAAGTGACATGCATAAATATCGATTTGTAGCTTTCCAACGAATATAGCAACACGAAAAAATAAAAATATATTACACGAATATAGATATTACTAGAAATACTGATGAAAATATATAATGCGATGATAATGTCCGTCACAATAGATCCACTGCGTGGACGAATGCTAGATATCCTTTTGTTTAACATTCCCTAGTCCCTGAGAGTCGTTCGAATGGAAATTCTCATAGAAGTATGCCTCTGTAGGAGTTAACTATACGTTTTACGTACGTTATACGTATATTCCGTGTTTCACAAAGAGAAACAACAACTTACATAATCGTAGTGTTCTAAAACTTCGACTTTAAAAATATCATGATAGCAACACCTCAGTTTAACCAAAACGTAGGTAGGAAAATAACCAATAACTAAAAATATACTACCATCAGGTTTATCTCCAATCTCTCCTCGAATCCCTGGCATCTATCAGCTGAATATATCGGAAAAATCCGAGGATTTCTACTTGTATAGTATCGCTCCTTTTATCAGATAATGGGGGGGGGGGGGTTGTCAAAACGGAAGGTCAAGTGCTCTGTAAATGTCTCAGGCCTATCTTATGCCGTGCCTAAATCATGTCCTAAAATACAAGGTTAAATATTGATGAGGGAAAATTATTTTAACAGTATCTTTTTTACTTAAATAAAGTTGTTTAAGAAGACGAATGAGAAAACATATGTATCTAAAACATATCTTTGTAAGTGTATAGCACTCGCGTTATATTGATATTCGATTAGTTACTGAATATGTTTATTGATGTCAGGTACGAGGGAACGTCGTCATATGCCGGAAATTAATAACTCACAGGTGGCGCCCCCTCGCTGTGAAATTGAACTACATTTGTAACTGTAAATTCAAAGCTGTTGTATCTAATTAATATCACAACGACTTGAATTTTAAAACAGCTAATTTTGTAGAATTTTTGATTGCTTCGCGAAATTAGATTACATTTTAAGTAAGGGTAGATTATAATATTAATAATTTTGTCCGAAATAATGGAAATTTATTTTTACTTTTAAAATGAACTAAAAATGAGTAAAAGTGCATTTTTTTCATTAATTCAGTATATATTTACTTCAAAATCTTCCGATAGAAATATGTGGATTACAATATTGTAATCCACAATACGAAAATATTCAAGACCGCGACATATAGTATTAAAAATTATAAGAAACAGTCATCTTTTTGAAATATGTTCAACTGGAATTACATAATTCGTAATGTTTATTTGTACTAAGGGTGGCGAGTACAATAAATTTGTCTTAAAATCGTGGGTGATATTAATCTGATAAGGAATGCGTGACCCTAAGTTGGTTGTCAACGTGGCTGTTGTGGAAGGTTACGAGAGAGGGCGGGCGGGGCCGCTGGTAGGTGGTCGGTGGTAGGTTCTTGGATGAGGTGCGCGCGCAGCTAGTTGCGCGCGGCGGTGCCGGTGGCGGCGCTGGCGTCGTGACGCAGTGTGACGTCAGCGCGCCGTCGGCTCGATACGAGCCAGCCCAATCCTCAGTCGCCGCCCGAAACTGGCCGCCGAAAGACGCGCCCTACGCGCCTCCTCCACCCGTGCACTTCTCTCATACCGGGTTTTAGTTTCGCACCATAATGACATAGTCCCAGTGCCGTGCGACGAGACAACGTGAAAGCGCACATTTTAGTTTTTCTTTGACGAGGAAGCCGTAACGGTCTCCGTTGTTCCAGAACTAGCGACGATCCACTTCATTTGGTCGAGGATCGCGGTTGAGATCGGAGGCGGTCTGCTCTTTTTTATCCGCCTTTTGAATAAAGACTTGCGAAAATGGGCGAGGTGAGTGCAGTGCGCTTACAGTAGTGTTTTTGAGCATTTCATATAGCCAGCCTGCTTGCGGCGCAGTGCTTGATATAAGATGTGAGTGCATGTAGCTGATGGTGAGTGTGGAGCGGTTACTCGATCCATCATCATCAGTTTTGCTTGTCACGAGTTCTTTCAGGCGTTTTCAGCTCACGTTTTAACCGGATCATCATTTGCACGTCTCGATCACCTTTGTTCTGTTCCATTTCAAGTAATGTTTAAGTCTATAGGAGCATTAGAATAGGTTTCGTAGAAATAACTTCAATTACAACATCGCATTGTAGTACATAATACTTGGGCCTGTTATTTTTTTCTTTGTTTTTAGTACTATTTCTAGAAGTATATAATGTTCACATATTTCAATGTTGCAAACCATTAGTAGCGTAGCTGCATTCTAATACATATATTTGTCAAAGGAAATAGCCAAATAATATAAAGGGAATAATATGTTGGAGACAGCGGCTGGCGAGTTGCGTAACATCTCCGATCGATTTGTGGGCCGAGCACCGACGACGAACGATACTTCTTTGTGGTCTCATAGCATTTCACAAATAGATCAAATTTAATATATTATTTTATTCAAAAATCAAACTGAAACAAAGAAGCTCAATTTGGGAAAAATATTTTATTCTAATTAAAAAAAATTACTGACTGAGCATGCGCTGTAACTTGGTCGATTCTAGTTAATATTGTACCATAGATTTTCTCTGAATATCACTTTAGTTTCAAAATATTTTTTTATTTAAGAATCAGTCTTCTATGCAGTTAATATTCTTCTAGTTATTGGTTCGGTACTAACAGAGGACATCCAGAAGTTTCGATCCCCGTGAGTCATTGTCACAGCTCGTAAGGTGTCCTGTAGGAAATTGTTAAACAGGTTGTCGCTGGAGGCGGCCGCTTTCGGACACGAGAACTACATATAAGAGCGGAGGTTTATTAGAAAATTGGCTTGTCATTATGTCATTTAAATCGCATAGAGTACCGTCGCTCTATTCGAGTATTTCCTTTATCCTTTATGACGATAGCACGCACCGGGCAATTAGGCTAGACATGGTCCTTGAAGTTCAATGTTCACTAAATAATAGTAAAAATAATGATACACTATATTAAAAATGGGTAAAATTTTATTTAATAATTACAAATTGATGTGAAAACTGGATACCATAATACTAAGTATTGTTCTTTATGAACCACTATAGGTAATTTATGTTCAGGACGTAAGATTCTCAAATTACTTGGTACAATAGAAACATCGAAAGCAAACGTTATCTTAATTGATATGTCACGAGATGGCATTGTTTGCTGATTATTTACAGAAGTGCATGTATTAGATTTAACACGAAGACGCGAAGTAAAAAGTAATATCTCTTTCATATAATTATGGTCATAAAAATTCGTAATTAACATTTGACATCCTAATTATTTTTAATCCTCTAAAGTTTCAATTATATATTTGAGATTACTTGAATGACCTCCACGATAAAAAAATATTGTTTGCAAATAAAATGTACTCAAAATACATTGACCCTTTGTCATTTAAACAATTTTTAACACTGGTTATCTTTTTATTCTTATCTTTTTTTTTATGAGAGTAATTAAGCCAAATTAATTGAACGTTACTGTATATTAAAAATTACTTCATACATATGATGTAAATGTTTTTAAAACAATAAAGCAATATCTCAATTCAGTTCAATAACAGTCTTTACACGTGAACGAGAAACATATCGTAAAATTTTGTAATCATAACATAAACAGATTTTTCAATAAAAATTGTCAATAATTCAATATGACGCACGCATCCGACATCAACACAGACACGTGAATGTCTTGAGTCTTCTAATATTGTTTTGGCAGAGACGCGATATATCTGCATGCCCGAAATCGCGTCGCCGCGCCGGCGACTCGATAAAAATAATAGTCTCATTCACATGCTATTAAAATACTATGATAGTAACAACAAATTTTCGGTAGAAGCCGGTTTTATGACCATGGCCATGAATTATCGAATGATGACATTTGCTGGCTATTGATCTCATTTATCGCTATCTTACGATAGAGTATACAACGAAACTATGTGACCTATATTTCGTGATGTTACGTTTCTATATAAAAAAATCATATAGACTTGCAGAAGCTTCGATGTCGTCACACCCTTCTACCTAAAATAATGTGTTAAGAGAACAAAATAATTCACATCGGAACCGGATTCTATTCTTCATGATATATTCCGGTTGAACCTTTGCAGAGATTATAGAATGCGGTCGTCGCGAGCCCGGGGGTGGCAACCTTGTCTTTCAGCTATTTATGTCGAGGGTAGCGGGGGTTGGGCCGCACTGCGCAAGCGTTTTGCGTTCCGCTTATGTAACGAATGGAGAACGCCTTCCTTATACATTTTCAACGGATTTATATTTATTACACATCCAATCGTATTAAGAGCACACAGCTTGAGTAGTGTTCCCGTCGGACATAGTTTACTATAAATGGGGTCTATTTTATATTCTTTTTTGTAATAAATTCAAATTTATTAGTTTTCTGAATTAATAGTTTCCACTGCTGTTGTACTCGAAGTCCTCCGCGTTTTCCGTAGTCTATTTAAACTTTATGCGTCCAATTATTTATAGTTCCTGTTCTGAGTGTAACCTTCATGGGAATTCAGGGCGCGGTTTAATGAGGTCCGCTATGAAAACGTTCATCAATTATCGACGGCGACCGACGGCTTGTTTACGACAACGCGGACGCATTTAGTTTATGTGACATTATGGCGAGCTTTGAACACAACAGTGGAATAAGTGCCCATAATTAAATATTCCAGGCGCGGTATTGTTAAAACTAGATCATAAGTCGTCGTAATAACTTGGCAAGGGTATCAGGAGTGGGTGACGGCTTATACAAAACGGAAAATACAATTTGGATTTAAATGAGTGCGCATGTGTGGCAGAGCAGTGACGGTTGTGTGCACACCATATTGTGCCAGTCGGTTTCGCACACGCAACTTGTTCAGATCAATTGAGTGCCATTGAATCGGTGATCCCCAACAGGACTGTACAGTTCGTCAAGGTTACACCTCAAGCACACAATCTGTTGCCGAGCCAAGCTCACAATACGGCTTGTCCTTTGTGTTCACAATGGTTACCGAAGTACGATTATTGTGTGGTTAAAATTTATAATTTGATTTTTCATAAGCCATTCTAATATTTTAGATTAACTTTGATTTTTACTTATCCACAATCATTCGCCTGTATTCATTTTTTTTGGTTTTGTTCTTGTGTGACTACTTCAGTCAATTAGTTTGTCCGTTTTTAATAATAAGCACCTAAATTCATAACCACTTGGTGTTCATCATGCCAGCTAGTTTCAGTGCATGACGCCCAGGCCTTGTAGAATGTGTCTAGCTCCTAGTTATGTTTGCAGCATGGGCGCACCGACTCGTACCGCGTCGCAACCATCGGCCCCTTAAAGGATGATAATAGAACCGCTGATGGACAGTACAAGGTTTTTAATTTGCATTTTCATCTCATTTTTTTATTTTATAATGTCACATTTTCCTTACTTTAGCATGTATTGTGTCATCATGGCATACATCATTTTAATATATATTTTTTTCTTGTTTAGTGATTGCGCTACTCGTACATATTAATTCGTACGTACAAGGAAAACTTTTGTATAAATTATAATAAAAATGTCTCTGCAACGATTTCACTATATTATTATTAATATTTATTTCTATACACAACAGACCCGCCGGAAACCCCCTGCGAAGAAACGGAAAGCGGGAGACTTAGATGATCTTAAACAGGAATTAGATATCGACTACCACAAAGTAACGCCAGAGGAACTGTACCAAAGATTTCAAACGCACCCCGAAAATGTAAGATGAATACAAACATATTATTCAACAGATTCATTGCTGCTTCAAACTAAAAGTATATAAAACTTCTTTTTTCATCAGGGACTTAGTCACGCAAAAGCGAAAGAAAACCTTGAACGAGATGGCCCAAATGCACTCACACCTCCAAAACAGACACCTGAATGGGTTAAGTTTTGTAAAAATCTCTTCGGTGGTTTCGCGTTATTACTGTGGATTGGTGCTATCCTATGCTTTATTGCCTATGGTATTGTGGTAAGTTGTAGGCTCTTAATGATTTACGGTCATCTATTATAAATTTTTGATATATTACAATAACCTCATAAAACTCCAGGCGAGTACTGTTGAAGAACCCTCGGATGACAACTTGTATCTCGGAATCGTATTGGCGGCTGTCGTTATCGTGACTGGAATCTTCTCTTACTACCAAGAAAGCAAGTCTTCCAAGATCATGGAATCCTTCAAGAACATGGTACCTCAATTCGCTACCGTCATCCGTGAAGGAGAAAAGTTAACGCTTCGTGCTGAGGATCTGGTGCTTGGAGACGTTGTTGAGGTCTGTTATACCATCTAAATATAAAAGTTAAACTTCCAATACAAGGCCTAAATGTCTAATTGGTTGTAACATTAAAGGTGAAATTCGGCGATCGTATCCCTGCTGATATCAGGATCATTGAGGCTCGTGGATTCAAAGTGGACAACTCAAGTTTAACTGGCGAATCGGAACCTCAGTCCCGTGGACCCGAGTTCACTAATGAAAATCCTCTGGAAACTAAGAACTTGGCATTCTTCTCCACCAATGCTGTCGAAGGAACTGCTAAAGGAATCGTTATCTGCTGTGGTGACAACACGGTAAAAATTAACAGATGGTTAATTTGAATTGTTTGATAACGTTACGAGGTTTTAAACTCTGGTAATTGACAGGTGATGGGTCGTATTGCTGGTCTGGCTTCTGGTTTGGATACTGGTGAGACCCCCATTGCTAAGGAAATCCACCACTTCATCCACTTGATTACCGGCGTGGCTGTCTTCCTGGGAGTTACTTTCTTCATCATTGCCTTTATCCTTGGTTACCACTGGCTCGATGCCGTCATTTTCCTTATTGGTAAGTACAATTGACAACAAGCTTTCAGGACTTAATTCATTGTGGGTTCTTTTGGTCCTTAATTTTATATTTTAATTTGATGACATCATCGCTTCCTTTTTTCAGGTATCATTGTAGCCAACGTACCCGAAGGTTTACTCGCCACCGTAACTGTATGTTTGACCCTGACTGCCAAGCGCATGGCCTCCAAAAACTGTCTCGTGAAGAATTTGGAAGCTGTAGAGACTCTTGGATCTACATCTACCATCTGCTCAGACAAGACCGGAACCTTAACCCAGAACAGGATGACAGTTGCTCATATGTGGTTCGACAACCAGATCATTGAAGCTGATACTACTGAGGATCAATCTGGAGTACAATATGGTAATTGGAAATTATACACTTTACGTAACACAACTCTCGCTAGTAGCTTTTATCTGGTCTGTTTAAAAATTCTTTAAAAAGACTAAGATTGTGTGGATTATTTTATTGGGTTTGAAATAAATTGACTTTAAAATTTATTTAACATTGGATGCATGACTTTAAATTACTTTCTATTATCAGACCGCACCAGCCCCGGATTCAAGGCCCTCGCCAAGATCGCAAGTCTCTGCAATCGCGCCGAATTCAAAGGTGGTCAGGACGGTGTACCTATTCTGAAGAAGGAAGTGGCCGGCGATGCCTCTGAAGCTGCCCTGCTTAAATGTATGGAACTGGCCCTCGGGGATGTCCTGTCTATCAGAAAGAGGAACAAGAAAGTATGCGAGATCCCATTCAACTCTACCAACAAGTACCAAGTGTCTGTTCACGAGAGCGATGATCCCAGCGACCCTCGTCACCTGCTGGTCATGAAGGGAGCTCCCGAGAGGATCTTGGAACGCTGCAGCACTATTTTCATTGGTGGCAAGGAAAAGGTATTATAAATATACATGATATTAATAATTAGACACTGATACTGAAGTACTGAATGATACTATGAATTTTTCTGATTTTTAACAGGTCTTGGATGAGGAAATGAAGGAAGCTTTCAACAATGCCTACTTGGAGCTCGGTGGTCTTGGTGAACGTGTACTCGGTTTCTGCGACCTTCAACTGCCCTCTGACAAGTACCCCATTGGCTACAAGTTTAACACTGACGACCCCAACTTCCCACTCGACAACCTGCGTTTCGTTGGCCTCATGAGTATGATTGACCCACCTCGCGCTGCCGTACCTGATGCCGTCGCCAAATGCCGATCCGCTGGTATCAAGGTAAGGTTTAACTTATTGTGTTTAATAACTATCGATTTTTATATAAAACTAATTACATCATTAATTTATTTCCTCCCAGGTCATTATGGTTACTGGAGATCACCCTATCACTGCCAAGGCTATCGCCAAATCCGTAGGAATTATCTCTGAAGGAAACGAAACCGTTGAAGACATCGCCGCTCGTCTGAATATTCCCGTATCTGAAGTCAACCCTCGTGAAGCTAAGGCCGCTGTAGTTCACGGAACTGAACTTAGGGATCTTAACTCGGATCAACTCGACGAAATTCTCAAGTAAGATTGTTTTACAGGACATAACTATTGTTTTGTTAAATTACTATAAATGTTAAATAATTAATTATTTAAAAAACAAAAACAATATAAAAAGGAATCGTCTATTATTCAAATTTGTCGGTTACAACAAAACAAAGAATAGATCAAATAGTATGTATATTTAATCGATAACGGTTATATAAATACACACAAATCAAAGGACGTTGTAGGTCGTGCAGACCTTTTCGATAATTGTCAAAATACGATATATTTCAGACATTATCTCGGTACACTGACTGGAAGCTAGACATGTTTTTGCTAAAGACTCGGTCACAGGAAATATTTTCGATATTTCTTGGTAATGTTAGTATAACTTCTTCATAGGTTTCACACGGAGATCGTATTCGCCCGCACCTCCCCTCAGCAGAAGCTGATCATCGTAGAAGGCTGCCAACGACTGGGTGCTATTGTGGCCGTGACGGGTGACGGTGTCAATGACTCGCCAGCTCTCAAGAAGGCTGACATCGGTGTAGCTATGGGTATCGCCGGCTCCGACGTGTCCAAACAAGTAAGAAATCTTACTTAACATGTTTTTTCTTCGCCTTAAAATACTATTAACATCACATAACAGTAAAAGAGTTCTTCGTTTTTCATGATAAAAATCTTTAGACTTGCCTTTTACTTATAGAAACTGGTTTAGATATATGTCAAGTACTGTATCGCGGAAAAAAAATGGTTATTAATGAAAGTTCTCTGTAATAAATGTCTTTAATTCCCAGGCTGCTGACATGATCCTGTTGGATGACAACTTCGCGTCTATCGTCACCGGAGTCGAGGAGGGTCGCCTCATCTTCGACAACCTCAAGAAGTCTATCGCTTACACTCTGACATCGAACATTCCTGAAATTTCTCCCTTCCTTGCGTTTATCCTTTGCGACATTCCTCTGCCCCTAGGCACTGTTACCATCCTCTGCATCGATCTCGGAACGGACATGGTAAGTTGGACTTTATACGTTTACATTAAGGTGGATTATACTATGTTTAAGGAGTACACTCGCAACTGGTACTTAAAGTATGAATATAGAATTTTACTTTGATTGAAACTGAAAAAAAATATATAAAGAATTTATTGGAGGTCAAATGGTTTACATTTGAAAAGATGACACAGTTTATCAGAACATATTTGGAAATAAAAATAATAATTAAATTTGATCTTTGTCAGGATTTGATTATATTGTAATTGTTGCGATTGTACTACGACTCATTATAATATTTAATTGTAAAAAAATATTACAAAAAAACCTGGAAACATTGGAATAGAAAACATCTGAGAAAATTGCTGTCTTAAATATAGGATTTTTCAGCCGACGACTAAGGAAGATTTAGTTTGTTTAAAGTAACATTGCCATTAGGTGCCCGCTATAGCGCTGGCGTACGAGGAGGCGGAAGCGGATATTATGAAACGCCCGCCTAGAAACCCATTTAGCGACAAACTTGTCAACGAAAGGTCACTTATTCCTTACACTGTGCCTAACTCCTAACTGGTTTTCAGCTGCGAGCTATAACATGTGTTATTGGAAAAGCGTTCGCTTACGAGAATGTTAGGTTTAACTAAATGGAGTTCCACGCCTTGTTCTGTTGTTCTAATAATGGAGTGATGCTTGGATTTACCTTACAGCGTGACATGTTGGTGTTTCTTTCATTTTCAAATGTTCGAGCTTATATTCTGGTCATATCTTCTTAACTAGATGGTCGATAACTTACCTTTCCTTTTTTTTCCTATATTTCCTCTTTGTCCAAGATCTTCATCAATATTCCAATATTGTTTATCACCGTTGCTGGTGAATTATTCCCTTGAAAAGAACCATGAGCTCTTACAAAGAAAGTGATAATATCAAACACCAAACTGTGACGCTGTGTGTATTAAACAGAACTAATTATGTGCTGTCATTAACTGTTTGATATCGGTGTATATAAAATGTCATGTATACGAGAGGTAAATAATACTAGGGATTATATTCTCGAGAATACTAGCTTCAATTCTCCAACGGCGGACACTACACATGACTTTTCCAATCATCATCATCACCAGCCATCATCATCGTCACCCAAGTTACCATGATCGTTGATGAACACATTCACCGATGTCGGTACAACATCATTCACGAATCATTCGTTCAAGTTTTGTTTTACATCCTCGTGGTGCAGAAGAAGTGTCATGTCATGGTCTATTTTTTGTGTGTTTAAGATTTTGTTTTCTACTAGTTTTAAGCATCGCGAGATATTGCAAGCATACTTCCCTGATGAACGTATTGGTGACAAAAAAAAATTAATACAAAATGGAGGTAGTTTGAAGTTTGGTTAGAGGTGATACCAGGGTCGTATGGTTACAAATGTCTTGTAAATGTTGTGTTGGATGTTGTGGACACGTGGGTGGCGACTTGCGACGCACGCTTGCCGATGGCTCTCATAGCTAGTGTTTGTGTAGGTGCCCGCCATTTCCCTGGCTTACGAGGAGGCCGAATCTGACATAATGAAGCGACAGCCGCGTAATCCTTTCACTGATAAGCTCGTTAACGAGAGGTAAAATACAAGGCGAGAGACAAAGCTCGTACAAATGATTTTATTGTTACGCTATTTGCTTGCTACCACGTGTACATTAGTCTTCAATTTTGGGGTTTGGTTGTTGCCTGCTGTGTGCCGGTGTTATAGTATGTCGATATTGAAGGCGACAATCGCACCGCTCCAGTTTTTCTGCCTTGCGTTTGTCTTTTAACTTATCTGTATTAACTGATCTTCTATTTCCTTTAATGTAGCTTGATGTCTGGAATAATGTGTTTTGTGCTCCGGCTGCTTGCCGATGAAACACATTGTTCCACGTTATGTTTTGTGGTTTTTTCTTGTTATTTATATTATATTACCGTGAGTTTAAAAGGTAAGTTGATCGTTGTCTTCTGTCTGCCATCTCTGTCTCTCTCGTGCATGTATTTCTGAACACCTCAACGTCTTCTTAGTAATTATTTTCACTGTTATTTTTATATATTTATTTTTTTATTATCATCCTTATCCTTCATGCACACCATAACACAATATATTAGGAAGATATCATTCGGTTTAGAAGTATTACCACTTGTCATGTCACAGCATTTTCGATTTACACAGCGGCTAGGTTGTTTTATATAAGTACATTTACACTTTCCTACATATTTATATACTAGGGCTTATCTGAATCATAAATAGTTTAGTATATCATATACTATGACCTATACGGGCGTCATGCTGATGATTTTTCTCACACGCTAGATATTTCTTATTTCCGTAATATCGTTATAACATGTACCTACTATTAGATGTATTGTATGTGCGTCCGGAGCTAGAGGTAGTGTCGTCGGATATCGGTATAGGTGAAGTATGTAAGTTTGGAGTCGGTGTTTGCTGATTGCTTGGTGTTTACGAAGGTACCCGCTATATCATTGGCGTATGAGGCACCAGAGTCAGATATCATGAAGCGGCAGCCTCGAGATCCCTACCGCGACAACCTCGTCAACAGAAGGTCGGCCGCACCCGCCACCATCGCCGTGGCAACGCTTTATAGATACTCATCTGGGTGTTAACACTTTCAATAGCCCCACTATCAAAATTACAGGATGTACAGTACAGGATGCAATTAATAATATCAATGATATCATTATGAATTGTAATCTTGAAATACGAGCTTAAATGTTTCTCTTACCTGGAAGAGTAGCAGATAAATAGTACCAACATATGCCAATATCAAAATTTTAATTGTCATAGAACAGAAAATTTTGCAGTTTTGGAATATTAAATTCGACTTGTATGTTTTTGTAAATTGAATCCTGTACTTTATTAATTGGTTAACTAAACATTTTAATGGTGCGGCTACTTGTGGTTAAACAGTTCCATTTGACATGGATGTGGAAGAGTGATTATGGAGACAGATCCCAACCCTCGATCTAGCACTAAGCAATTACCCCCCAAACTTAAACTGGCCCAACAAATATATGAACGACATACAATATACTCAGTGTAATATACACGATCTACTATTTGTTTCTGTTAGCTTCTTGAGAATGTTTTTAAGAATTCTTTTAGATCCCTTTTTACATAGAGAATAGATGATAAAATAGTATTAATCTTTTAAATCTTCACTCTTCCATATTTTTAAAAATAGTTCAGAAGCGACGTAAATGATGTCGATAATTGCACGTTTAGCGAAAAATAGAAGACTTAGAGGTCATACAAATGTAGGATATAGTGGAATCAACTGTGTGTTAATGTTTAGAATGTAGAAGAACATAGATTTTCTTTAATAGAATATTTATTTTAGTTTATCAAAGGAATGTCTTAGGCGATATGGTGATTACTATTATGATTTTCATCTGTCCATTGATTTCTTTTGTGTTTGTTTAGTCTTTATGGCAGTTTATTAGCACGTCGTTATATCGGTCACAAGCTGGTCAGCTTCAATCATTCACAATGTACACATTCTGTAACACGCTTTATTTTAATAGTCCCTGCTTCTGCTTATTTTTCTATAATATGTCGTGCATGTTTTGGTTTACGGTAAGTATCCGTCTATTAATACTGTTCTCCAAATGGTCTAGTAATAATAATATTATTTTTAATATCAAAATATTGTGATCTTACTCCTATTCATATGATTTATTACTACACCATATAACGCGCTCATGTACATATATTTGATTAGGGGCTTTATACATATATACATATTTTTTTATTAAGGCTACTAAATTTGTTTGCAAAAACTCTGCTTATTATTTTGTCTCAAATAATATTAATGACAGAAGTCCAAGACATTGCATGTATGTATGTGATGATTTTTCTAGAGAATTTATAAAACAATAGTTGTACAGAAAAAAGCTTTAAAATATTCGCTATCGGTGTCTGATTTTACGAATTTATTATTTTAAAAGTCACTTTATTTCTGATAGCATTTTTATAAAAACGTAAAATCAGCGCTAGTTATTCCATGTCATTATCAAAACACTGACTGTAATATTGGCTCCGACTATACAGGTTGATTTCCATGGCTTACGGCCAAATCGGAATGATTCAAGCCGCAGCTGGTTTCTTTGTATACTTCGTGATCATGGCTGAAAACGGATTCCTTCCCACGAAACTGTTCGGCATCAGGAAGCAATGGGACTCCAAGGCCATCAACGATCTGCCCGACTCCTATGGACAGGAATGGGTCCGTATACATTCCAATAGAACTATTTCTTTCCGTGTAGCTTCATCTCACTTTAAACTTATTCTCTTCCAGACCTACCGTGACCGCAAGGCTCTCGAGTTCACTTGCCACACGGCTTTCTTCGTTTCCATCGTCGTAGTACAGTGGGCCGACTTGATCATTTGCAAGACTCGCCGCAACTCTATCGTCCACCAGGGCATGCGCAACTGGGCCCTGAACTTCGGTCTCGTGTTCGAAACTGCCCTCGCCGCCTTCTTATCCTACACTCCCGGCATGGACAAGGGTCTGCGGATGTATCCTCTCAAGTATGTATATGTTCAAAGTTCCAAGTCTTCACGTATGTTCCTATACTCAATGCGTGTAATGTTCCCCAGGTTCGTGTGGTGGCTGCCCGCCATTCCGTTCATGCTGTCCATCTTCATCTACGATGAGATCCGACGTTTCTACCTCCGCCGTAACCCCGGCGGCTGGCTCGAACAAGAGACTTACTACTAATCTGCACGGACCGCTGTCCACACCGTCGCGTCGTGCAACTCTTAGTTACCGCGTACATTTCATTTGTGTTCTTATATCAGACTGACAGAGGTTGCGGTGCCGTTCAGGTATATGTGTAATCGCTGTCGTGTAAGCTTCTCACCGCTTGTTACCGCATCGCCGCCGAGTGTCCGCCGCGAGCCCGCCGCCCCTTCACCGCTCCTCCGCCGACACAGCGCCGACTGTTCCCGCGAGCGCCCGGCCTCGGTCGCGGATCTTCGTCCTGATATATATTCATGAACTATCTATGTAATATGTATATATGAACAGTGAGAGTTATTATGTATTTGTGATGTTTAATGATGTTAAACACTTTTATTTGTTATAATGTGAATCTCTTTATATAGTATCATGAATCTCAATCGTATCTCGCGAGTCGGCTGTAGGAGGACGACCCGTCTCCCGTAGCGACGGTCCCGCGGCACGCACGCGTCTTTAGATCGCCCTCGGTCATATAACATAGAATGTAATGATATAATTAAATTGTTTTTCACACACTTATATGATAAGTAACAGATATCGTTTAGCGGTAGAGGTCCGTCGCCGCCCGGCCGGCGCCAGCCAGCGCCCGGCGGCACGAGAAGCATTTGTTGTAATTAACGGTTAAGAAGCTACGATTGTAATCGTTTAAGTGATCTAGATTAAGTTGAATTTTTCGAGTGAATAATGTTTAGTTGACGATACGAAGTGGTGCGTGGTGTGTGAGAGCTCGATGTGGAGTGCCTGAGTTTTAGTGTATTACTGCTTACTGTTAGGTAGGTAGTTGAAATTTTGAGCCATATTTTCAATCGTAAAGTAGTCAAACGAAGCATACACAGTCGCGAACGCTTAGCGGGCCGGTGCGTCGGCGGTCGTGCCGCACCCGCGCCGCGCCGCCGCCGCGCGAGCCCCGGCCGGACACTATGCTTTTCTTTTTCTAAAATTAACTGATATTAGTGATTTTCGTGAAATTCATTAAAATAGTCCGCTCATGGTAATGTAAGATTTTATTTCTTAATTAAAAGATAATAAACAAAACGTAGAAATGCGTAATTAGAAATTTTTAAAATTATACAGTTATGATAGAGTCATCTTGTTTTGATCGGCGCTCCGTCCCTCCGTCGACCGGGCCGGGCCGGAGCGGGCCGGCAGTGGACGGTGGGCGGTCCGTGGGCAGGCCGTGAGCAGTCCGCGAGCAGACCGTGGGCGCCGGTCGGAGGGACCGAGCGATCGATGAATTTCAATTTTCGTAACGAAATAACATATAACATATAATAATGGTTACAAAAGTAATAATTATATTACATTATAGCGACTATAAATCTAAATTATATGAAATGTTTATAGATTTAAATGATGTTTGTTTGTTTAGAGTGACCTTCAGTGCTCGCTCCCCGTGAGCGACGTACGTTCCGCAGACAATAGTCTATGTTTGAATTATTTATATGATCTTTGTAAGCTATTCGTTTAACGTACACTGTAGAACTAACTTTGTGTTGCGTTCGACAGTTCTTTACACAGTTTCATTTTATAGTATTACTCTGTTGGCTAGGAATGCTGTAAAAATGTAAGTGTTAATAAAAAAAACATTTTCAAAATATTATTGCGATGTTTCATTCATATTAGATATTTAACATTAAATCGTATTTATGCTGAACCTTGGTCTGATTTACGTCGTGCAGACTTACCTCCACCTTTATTCAAGTAATATAAGATTCTCTCTTCTTGTATTAAAAATGAAGGCAAAAATATCAGTAAAAAGTTATTAGTAATATGTACATACACTGCAAGATTAAAGCCTCAAAATTCATATATGAAATTCTAAACTAAATATCTAAAATAATCCTAACAAATCGAGATTTCTTAAGCATTTTCTGTTCTTGGATAAAAAATGTTCAGTTAATAAATAAAATCTTTGAACAAAGCTAGAGATGACTGGGCAAAACTACATGCTATCAAACATTCATAGTTCATTATAAAAGTGTGATAAATCACAATAACTCCTTTAAAATTCAACTTAAGTATTAAATTATCCTCATTGATATCTGAATTACTTAATAAATTTCATTCTGTGTATTGCCCGTTCATAAAAATATCATTTTCAAATTTACATCTATTGTGTATTTCCGCAAAACGAAACATAAAAACTGACTACTTCATTTCAGTTAAGTTTCTTACTGGATGTACTTTAATAAATCATCGAAGAAAGATTATTTATTTAAAAAAATATCTTAATCTATGGTTGTAACCATAAAAACTTAATATTTTCAATTGCTACACTTAAATTTAGGAATAAAGTTATACTTGTTATATCTTTTTTTTTTTATTTGTAAGTAAGAGAAACAAACAGCATATTTTATATCACATAAAACTTATTAACCTTAAATAACCCACATGCCAATACAGTTTCCACAAATAATTATTCTGGAAGTGAAGAAATATATAAAAAAAATAAAACAGTAAAATTAAATGTAAGATACTTTACATTATTTATATTTAAAAAATATAATAATAAAAGCTGAAACAATAGATTCACCATTCTAACTATTCTACTTACCTGTATTTTAAAAACCAGATTCCTCTGGTCCTCAATGAAAAATCCAACCAATTCTATTTTTCTTTTGGAAACGTTACAATCTACTTATCTTCAAAATTAATAGAGCTGAGTTATAAAATTTAAAACGTTTACTTAATATGTACTATGTAGTAAGAGGTAGATGAACCTATAGGTAGGAAAAATATTTATTTTAAGAATCAAACATGTTTTTTTTTAAACTAACATTAGACAGAAAAAGGGATTTAAAAATAATAGAAATATGTCATTTCATATAACTTGTTAATTTATATCAACGCATAATTTTGTAAAGAGCTATAACAACGAAGGTTATCTTCTACTTTGAATATATTAATGTAAGTTGTAACTACATTTCTAAGCATTTTATTTTCCTTAACACCTTTTATTGTAATTGTGGCTCACCTAGAACTAAAGAAAAGCCATACGGTATATATATTTATTATTTGACAAAATTTTATTTCATGAATCAGATGGGACATACTGTGGTGGTAACTACAGCTCGAACATGGACTGGGGTAGTGCCACCCTCTCACAGAAGATCGAGTTAAAATACCTAGTAATGGCTGCGTTTCGTTCGTTAAATGAGACAGCCGGTTGCCTTTTCCCATTTCCCACTTTTCCTCTCCATCGTCCACAATCAAGATCGGCAATGCATCCACAACATTCCTATTGCATAACATTGCAAATGTCTATGTGCAACGGAGACTACCTTCCATTCAGTAGGCCGTAAGCTTCTTTGCCACCTTTGATATAAAAAAATATATGTTTTACCACTGATAGGTACTAGGTATAACAATAGTTTTTTTTATTGCTCGTGACAAAGTTATAATAAAATTGGTTTTCATAATCATCACGCTGAAACTTATTATTGTTCATAATTAGGTGTAAACTGATGAAGTAGAATGTTGATAAGTAAATGTAAACTGTCGTAGGTAAATAATAAGCATAAATGATGAATTTGACGATGTAATATTCAGAAGAAAAACATCACAAAATAATTTATTTGAAGGAACTAATCGTGTGTTCGTTCCCTATATACTTATCGTTCAAGTTATATCACACATCATCACACTGCTAAGCTACGGAGGTTTTCCAGTTTGTCTTTTCATTATAAATTTTCCCTCTTTATAGTAATAGCGAAGGTTATTCAATAAAAAAGAGGAAAACACTTCATATGTAACGTGACGACTGACAATACTAACTTGAGCTATTAGTATATTAAAAAAATATCCAATTTCTTTCTTATACGTAAATTTTATATACTTTCAATTTGAGTAATTTTAATATTATATATATTTTTTCTGATAAATATCGAAATTCATAGTAGTCGTGTATATAATTATTTCATTCGTAACCATTTTTCTTAAATTGGTATAAACGACATCTAACGGATGATTCTGGTATTTTAAACGCCTCCATTTTACAACGAATATTTAAGGGTACAAAATATTCCGATACGGAGCTTACCGCGGCTGCAATTGTTGAACCGCTGAGAATAATATGTAAAATAATTATTAACAAATAATAAATATGATTTATATTTTGAAAATTATATCTCGTGGCAATCAAGTTATAAAATATTGGATGTCATTATTTTCTCGTCTGTTTTGTTATTGAAATTTTAAAATAGCAAGTAGCAAGTCGTAATCTAAATGGAAATAAAAATTTTATAGATGCTAAATTATTCATGGAAATTCAATTCCATTTGAAACGACTATTGCTCGCCTTGGCAAAACTCCAGTGTCCTGATTGCATCGACATTCGTAGATTTTACGCAATTCCCAGCTTTATTTATCCCAGTTACCTATTTAATATCTACCATCATATAGTTTATACGATAATTTATTTTGAGTGTTATTTGTAACTCTTCACATTTACAGTCTTAGGATACATATGCATGTTTATAATAAAATTGTATAGATGATATTATAGAAGGTCCTCAAATTGAATTTCCTAGCTATTGATTTATTTTGAGTTTATATATTAATAATTTTCACTATTACTTGTTTATTGATTATTACGTGGTTAGTTATTAATATAGCTCGGAGCTTCCCCAAAGCCCTGCCGAGGTCATACGTCCTCGGCCTTGACGACACTCCCCTAGTATAGCTACATCTACATTCAGATACCTGTAACGTCCTTCGTCCTATCACCGCGCAGTATTCAACACGCCTCGCCGTGCCCCTCGCAAACAGCGCATGTGCAAATCTGACAGCGACCGTGGCAGCACGTACTAAGTTTTCTTGATCATCTCATACTGTAATTCATCCTCACAATCTGTTTAACAAACACCAAACTCTGCGTCATAGCGTGAATGCTGCCCAGCGATGTACCTGTGAGACAGAATGGTCGCCAACGCCGGCAGTATAAATCCAACTAATGGTAAACATGTCGCGTTGGATGCATTGTGTTATCTCTGAGTGTATTCATTGTTTTGTGTTGTGCAGTGGAGGCTACGGCATACATAAGTGCTGTTGCCGCTTTCGCCGTGGTGGTGCTCGTGGTGCTGCTGTTCCTTGGCAGGCGCTGGTGTTACACCGCGGTCTTCGGTCGCAAGTGCTGCGATGACATACTCACCGTAAATGCTGCTATTGCCTCCCCAGGCCTCCCAATCGAAAATGCTCCGTTTGGTTAGAAAATATACTATTTCATACCCATCATTACATTGTATATAATGCTTTTTTATATTTAAACCGAGAATAATTATAAAAAATTAGAAAATGTATTAGAAAAGTATCCTGCCATAAATATTTTATTTATAAATGGTTGTTAGAATTAATTTGCTTTGTGTTAGGGGAATAGAATATTAGAAGTAACGTTGTAGTTACATAGTTACAAGGACAAAGAGTGCGTCACGAATGCCCATGAGTAAGAAACAATGGTCACCCTTTTAATGATTTAAAGTTGTTATAATTATCCTATAATTAGACAATTAGTTGAATAGATGTTAGCGTATTATTATATTGATTGAAGTTGTCCGTACCTCTGTGTTGTTATAGATGCTTTGTCGAAACCGAACCATTACCCCGAACGTATATTCAAATTCGAGGCCTCGGACGAGGATGAGGAGCTGCGTTTGCGCATCCAACAGGTAATTTTAAAATGGCAAGATTTTTTCTGGACTGGATGAACAGCTTCTGTCAGATTTTGACATCGTTAATAATATCGATCCTTATATTTTCAATTAAATATTAAAGTATCGTGAAAGTCGATTCAAACTCTGAGTTATAATAAATTCAAGAGGTCAATCCAGTATTCATCGAACGTTTGCCGCCATTAAAATCCAATGTGAGCCGCGTAAACATATTACTCAGACCATTTCCACTGTTATCTTAATCCACACCTGTAGAGCATCTTTCGTCTAATGGATTGGATTGATCGCGCCTTTTAAGATTTAACAGATATTATTTTATAACTAACTTTCCATGAATCCGAATACTTAATCTGTTGTATATTAGGTTCTTACATATGGAATTATCGTTTTCTACAACCCGCCACTTTGATCTCAAATATCTGGTGTTTCATTAGGAATTTAAATGTATTTCAATTTTACATCTGCCCATCGAATTTAAGTTTCGAATTTTATAGTGGCATTTGTTTTATAAGTAACTCAGTTAGTTATTTTTAATTGCTTCTGGTTATAAACAGAAACAATGTACAATATAACATACTTTGACACCATACGTTTCAAGGTATCATCAGCAGACACGTTAAATTAATGATATGTGTACATGTATGGGGAAGCCAACGTATGTGTATGTGTATTATGTTCGCGGTATGTTTTTGATATAAACTATTATAAAAAACCATTCTCTTCGCGGGATTTCGTTTTCAACAACAAATGCCGCTACTACAGATGGACATCGAAGCTGAAAAATAAACCGTGTAAATTCAGTGACCACCGATCAAACTGAAATAGAATTTAGTGTTTTGTCATAAATTTAAGAGAATATAATATTACAATCGTTTTTTATTAAACTAACTTCATATGTAAGAACCGAATATAATACTACAGATGTTATGTTCTGTAGAATAATTTTCCTTTTGTGTTGTTTTAGGTAATCAGCGATCAAATATTTAGCTGCCCTTAAACCTTAAACTTTGAGTGATTATGTCATTATAACAACAACCTTAGTCGACCTTCAGTAGAGTTTCCTTCACGCTACGTAGACAATTATTGTTTTCAGTGTTAAGTAATGTAGACATTAGTGATTTCGGTTTAGTTTTATAAGTGTTATATAATCTTTTGTATTCAAATATATATACGCAAAAAAATAGTTCACGTAAATATGCTATAGTGGTCGGCCTTAATGTATTTCCAGGACAAAGAGGAGGTGGAATGCAGGTATGAGGAGAAAAATGAAAACCAGGTTCAATCGAAGGTTGAAGTAGAACTGATAGAAACCAGCTTAAGAGAGACCAGCCTGAGGGAGACGAAGATTGATGATGTGGTTCAACAAAGAGCGGACTACATACACACATTAGAAGCACAGAGCAGTGTTGAGAGTGACGTCATCGCCCATAATGTAAACTACAACTATTAAATGCTATATAAAGTTTAAAACATTCCCTTAAATTGATAACATACGCTAGAGTCCAACTACCAAACGTTAATATCATTAACATTTCTTAGTAATTTTACAAAATAATTATCTAGTGTTGTAAAGCAAACGAAATAAACTTTATTCCAGTATGCAAGATAAGGTTTCAAATACAAGATCTTATATTTCTATATTTCCACAGGATACATCTCTGTTGTGTAGTGATAGTGGCTCTGAGAGGGGATGCGTTGAGTTGACGCTACTGTTCGACGCGCCCGTCCGCAATATGACGGTACACGTACTACAAGCACGCTCTTTGCCGCACAAAACTGGCTCACAAGTGCTACAAAGTCAGGTAATATGACTAATTGATATGAAATACTTAGATAATATTATTTTTTACATTCGATATATCGGATTACAAGTATAATGTTACCTTTTTATGGATAATTCGTTATAAATATCAATCAAAATCAGCCTCATAAAAAGCGGATCTAAATCCACCCAAGTTCTCATTCTTACGTTGTTTAATGATTATATTTTCTTTAAATCTAAACTTTATTATAGGTCAGAATAGTTCTATTGCCTCTGAAGAAACAGAAATATAAATCTAAAATCCGTAATGGAGAAAATCCTCAATATATGGAAAGTTTTGTTCTGCATAAAATTAATCCAGGTATGTGTTGCTCATTATGGAATTGTTTTAAGTAAATACGTCATCAAAGGTTTGCATATATATAAATATATTATATATTTGTTTCAGAGGACGTACACGGTATGGGCTTGCGTATCAGAATATATGGCTGCGAAAGAATGCGCAGACAGCGATTGCTCGGAGAAGCAAATGTTAGCTTTGCGACTCTCAATTTCGAGCTCGAAAACAACTTGTGGCTTCAACTAGCACCAAGACAACATCACCAGCCAAGTCTACAGGTATATATGATCAGGAGTATGAGTGTTAGATAGTAAGGTTTGTATCTAATTCTTAGACCCAGTTTCATCAATCAATGTTTGTTTAATCTAAACCCAGCAGTTACTAACCAACCTACAAAATTATAAATGTCTGTTAAAACATTTACGTCCCACGATGACAAATTAACAACGCATTATTAAACGTCATGTCAAATGACCGACTACCAAATTATTCGTTCTTGTTATAAGACGACAAAATGAAAACTATAGCGTTTAATATGGCACGTTTGCCACGATGCACCACTTTATACTTTGATCGTATATATCCCTCAATACGTCACTTGTTAGGTAATGCGACCAAATTTTATATATATCGTTGGTTGCATACATTTGGCACACAAAAAAGTTTTCTTTTCAATTTACTAGGTGTAACCTGTCAAAATCGGGTTGTCAATAAATGGTGTTATACAGGATGACTGGTGAATTACTATCAATATTTAAGGAGAATAATCGGTACATGATTCTCATTCGAATTATGTAAAAAAAATAGGCACTTAATTTTTGACAAAATTTCCGTACAAATAAATAAAGTGTTGACACGTTCCAAGTGTTCCAAGTGTGGACGCGTGCGGCGGCGTGCTGATACAACACCACGCCGCCGCACGCGTATGTGTGAGTGTGTGTATACCTAATCTGTAGGGTGTTCACACGATGCGTAATTGATTACATAACTTTTGGTTAACTTTCCTTAGAAGTTTATTAATATTTATGTTATATTAATTTTTATTTTGTCATATATGATTGTCAAATATCAAGTCCTCAAGTATCGATAGTAATTCACCAGTCACCCTGTATATTATTATGTTATAAATATAGGCATAAATTGTGTTCAAATTATTAGAGATAAAAAGAAAAATTTATTTTGCAATGTTATAAAAAAGCTGTAGGCAAAATCATCATAGGAAATGAAATTTTAATTCACTTTATTAATAAGTACAAGGAAATAGTCGAAACTGACAAAACAGATGACGTTACTTTGGTTACAAGAAATCAGGGCTGTGATTGGACAATTGAGTTTTGACAATGCCATTAACATCCTGCTAGCCATTAGACGGAGCTCCAGAGCAGGAATTAATATTAGTGGCTGGTTAAGACAATTAAACGGACATTTGTGCGTGGTGGGACGCTCGATACATCTAACAGAGCATGAAACGCCTTAACACGATGTTACTTATTTAACATTGATTGGTTAAACTGGGTCTTAAGTTAACAGAAGACCTTAATTTACACAACAGAAAACAACAGTTGAAACTTAACAATTCGTTTCTTAACTTACTTTCTTTACCCATCATCTTGATACCACATTTTTTTATTGTCCTTTATTTTTCTCCTTTTAGCTTCTGTTTGAGATGTAAGTGAAATTCTAAAATATTCCTCGCTCTGTAATTATATAAATATACCATGTCATAGCGTCTTCAACTAGAACTAAGTTCTGAATCCTTTTAAGAAATAAGAAAGGGTAGTTAGTATTTAATTGAAATTATAAGTTCCTTAGTAACAAATTGTATAAATTCCCAGCTCCCTAAACTAGATCCAAGCCACTCTATAGCTGGTGTGTTAGCGAGTCCGTCATCTATAACGACCGTGTCACCGGGTGGTAGCGGTGAAGCCTGCAGCTTGGCGAGATCAGACTCCGCCTCCTCATGCTGCAGCACACGCTCTGCACCTGAATTACTCCTCGGACTACAGTACAACCCTACCACAGGACATTTATCTGTTGAGGTAACATTTCACTACTAATCTAGAAATTAATCAATCGTACGTAGTGTAGGTTACCAGATATATGAACTAAGCTAACCAAACCATCCACAGATAATAAAAGGCACTCATTTCCGAAAGCTATCTCCAAACAAGGCACCGGACACTTACGTCAAGTTATGCCTCATCAGCTCTCTTGGAATGGAGATGGGTCGATGCAAGTCCACTACCCGCCGTGCTCAGTCCAATCCTCTCTACAAAGAATTGTTTATATTCCAAGTAAATATAAAAAACGAAACAATGGCCGTTCTTCGAAGGACTGTTATAGCAAAAATCACTACTTAATAGCAAAATTGAGTATTAATTTTGTGCTGTGAACGAAGAAGATAACAATTTAAAATTATACATCATTGTTACTATAGTCGCACTTGAAATTTTAAATCTGCGTGTTTAATTAAAAGATATTTGAAGTTCCTGAATTTTTTCCAAGTATTTTGTGATGAATTATTCAATTGTAATTCAAGGTTGCGCTTTTCCAACTGACGGAAGTGACGCTGATGGTGTCCGTGTGGTGGCGTCGGAGTGTCAAGCGAAACGAAATGGTGGGATGGTTCTCATTGGGGCACAGTTCATCTGGACGAGAGGAGGAAAGACACTGGCACGAGCTGTGTGAGCGACAAGGACAACAGGTGATAATATAAAGATTGAGAGAAAAATAAAAAAAAATTATTGATTTGTGGAGTTTGGTCTCGAAAAACCCCTAACACCGTTCATTTTAATGGAACATACGAGTATTTTGTTGCCAATCATATCAAACAAATATGAAACTCCTATGATGACACGCATCTCCATGAGACAATATATGTATTTACCACGAATTAGCAATAAAATTGTTGAGTATATAAAGTGTTATAACTTATTAACTTGCAGGTCCAACGCTGGCACGTGTTACTGGACTCTTGAGGGTCCCTGACGTAGCGTGTCCAGGACGCGCCCGTTTGAATCCGTCTCGTGCCCCTGACGCACGACCTTTGCCCCGCGGCATCTCCTGTGGCCGCACCACGACGGTGCTTGTTAAAGGACCTCCCCCAGCCTCAGACACGGCTCTGGAACCTGCGTCCGCTTGCCACTTGTGACCTTGCGATCCCGACCTCAGAGGTCTCTTGATGAATCGTCTCATTCAGCTCTGAGCTCTGTGTTGTTGAATTATACTCGATGTGCTTATATTTAACTGTTCTTATGCGAATCGTTTTCGACTGAACAAGTTTTGATGTTAAATGTAAGATCAATATTTATAACGTGGAAACTATTATACAATTGTATTAAATACATTGAGATATGCAATGCAATGTGAAGTAGAGTTAACGTTGAAAGAATGAAATGTATTCAAAGCTTATAAAGTGTGTAAAGTTTAATTCGATTTTATATTCAAAGTATAATTTTGTTTAGTATTTATAGGAAGGTGAAGACTTGGAGCGCACAAACCATGTGAGATAGGATAAAGTAGCGAAAGAATATTTATTGATATTAGATATATTATACAATTACTGATATTATCTTTATTACTTGTTAGGGTTGTACAACTTTTTGCTAATATATAAATAGTTTGGTTTTTTCATATGGCGTTATATATGTATACTTATAAAGTTAAAGGTGGGTTATAAATCTGCACGGAGCCATTGATTATATGAAATTTTATAAACAAAAATGTCTTTTAACAATCGAATATATCTGTAGGAAGGGAGCGGTGGATAGTTTGACAAGAAGAATGCACAAATATTATAAGTTCATAGATATTTAGCTAAGATATTTTTATATGTATTAATGCCAACTTCCAAGCTTTCTTTTTATGATAGATAACCCAAAATTTTTTAATCGGAATATTCAAGATTTTTTCTCTTAAATAAATAAGAAATGTAAATAAACTCGCGTTGAAATAAACACTTAAATAGTTGTAGGTGAGTAGACATCATGATTTATAAAAAATAATTCTTAATAAAATTTATCTGAATTCAATTTAATTTTAACGAAAATATTTTTGTTTTTATATTAAGATATTTATTACGGAACGATACAAAAAGACGGGTAAAGTAAAGCGAGGTAAAGTATTTGTCCACGTATGCTATCATTGTCTTCTTTATTGATAAAACAAAATATTGAAATTAAAATTTTGATTAGTACATATAATAAATTCTAAAACTGAGTGTATGAATTCTTGTATGAAATTTTATGTGAGAACGACGTTTATAATATACATAATGTACATCTATTTGTACGTTTATTTTGTTTAGTTTGGCGTCATATGTACTTCGTATTATAACGAAAATTTTTTTTAGGTACTTTGTTACATTTTCAGAATCTATTCTATTATATTCATTCGTACCAGAAAACTTCGCTTCATATAGAAATTAACTCAAACTACGAAAATGTATAATTTATTCCAAATACTCCTTTTTAATGATATTTTATTTTTACGTATGACGTAAAAGAAAATACAAGAGTGTGATAGTTGCTTTTTGATCTGTAAGGTATTATATCCAAAATTATAAATGTAGCTACTTTACAGAAAGTTGTAATTGTTTAGGTATGAATAGCTTGCTTACGACCGACCAAAATTTTGTATATTTGATAAAATACTTGATAATAATACCTATTTGTCTTTCCCAATTTATTAACCCTATAAATAGTTCTAGATGTAATCTTTGTATTGTAGATTCATTTGTTATAAGTTTTTCATATTTATTAATGATTAATAATGTCCCCAAATGATAATGAATATATTTCTGTGTAATCTGTATGCTTAGTACAAGTTTGTGTCGTCACACTACATACGAAGCGTTTCCCGTTTCTCATTCAATAAACACTGTGAATACTATATATGTGAATGAAAAATTATTATTAACATTCAGTATGTATTGTGACAATGCAAACTTAGTGTAACCGAACCATTGCTGAACGTAAATAAAAAACCTTTTTTATAGCAACTACATTCAAACAAAGTCCGTATGTGCCAGTATATTAAATTTTACTTATATTTTGAGCGACACATAAAATTAATTCATTTTTATTGACAGCTGACAGTGACTTAAAGGGCGGGATTTGAGCTTTTCGTGTTATTGTTAACAGTCTTCAAAAATATGTTTCGTTTCAATTAATAAACTATGTAGCAACATTAGAAAGATATAAATGTACTTTTTTCATCAAACATATATTCCCATATAAAATGTGTAAATCCCGCTTAATAACTACATATAAACATATTAATTAGTGTTGTATTCATTCAAGCTACCAATTTTTATCCGCTTTAACTATTAAACGGCATTATATTAATACTTTGGTTATTATTTTATTATAAAATAATAGTATATTATAAACATATCTAGATAGTGTTCTTGAAATTAAAAATTCTCTTTTTTGGTATCATAATTATATTCTTACATACATATGAGTTAATTGTGGAACTATCGAAATAGTTGTTTCAAATGTGTGTTTAAAATTTAAATATATGTTTATTATTTAATATGAAACTACGTTTGTTACAATTTCTAATGTTCTCAATAAAAATACTTTATACAATTTCCTAATATGTGTTTTATTTACAAAGATAGCTCTCCAGTTTATAATTTACATTTCTATTATTACGATACTGTTGTTAAATTACCTTTACTTACTTACTAAGTACCGGCATAAGCTGAAATGTATAGTTTCGATCGACGGATGTCAAAGATAAACAAGCAATAAATATTTTTCAAATAAACCACATAGCTAAAAACCTATACTTTGATGTTATTAACATAATTCTGACCTAAACTTGAAATTTTTAAGAACTTAAATGTTTTATGGAATCGTCATCTTCAGTTTTTAAGTAAAAATTATAAAACTTACCTTACTATAAAACCCTTTAACGAATTACGAACTAAAATGTTATAAAGATCAATAAAAATAGGTATAATTAAGTGCTAAAGCTATTTTCAAGTGATATTATCACTATCGGAAAAGAGCATATGTTTTCAAGGATAGTTGTAAAACTAATTAACATCAAACAAAGTAATTTTTAATTAAATGGAACGTGTGACTAAATGGGTGAATAAATTAAATTCTTTCCTGACATGTTGTTTGATGGTGACATTATTATAATAAATATTTTATATGTCTGTTGTTTAAAGGGTTTGTTACTTTATATATTTAGAAAGAAATAAAAATGTATTTCATTTTTTTTCAGTTATTCAATACGTTTAAATCAATATGTTAAGATATACAAACATATAAAAGGGTTTAATTTTCTCATAGTAAGATTTATGTGTATTACATACTTTAATTCTGTTACAAACTATTCTGTTTACTGTTTTCTGTACCTATAATTATGTGCAACATGGTTTTATTAAATGTAATTGTAGTTGCATGTGAGGAATATCTTATTTAGCGACGTGTATATATACAGTATTAGTGACTGTCTGTCCTAAAGGAATTTTGTATTTAGTAAAGCCACGTACTTAAAAATGAAGGGAGGTTTTCAAACTTTGTTACGGAGATTTTGTCTCGAAACCAGTATTCTAGGTCTCAAATATTTCTATTTGTATCCAGATTTATTTTCCAGGTGTGTTTAATTTTACGTCGTTTAATATTTAAACTTTAAATAATGAAAAAACTAATAAACCTTCTAGATGTTTCTGGGGAATATCGTTAATTTCAGTGCTGTTCTTGGCTAGTCAAATGACGATTTTTCTTTACAAACGCTTCGATGAAATGCCGACCCGTATCACTATAGAGAATCAGTACGAGCCGATGGTAAATATCTCATACCCAGCGATAACAATATGCTCACCCAATCAAATAACCCTGACGGCAATGAAGCATTTAAATAGGACGCTTGTGTACGTATAAAAATATACACATTATATATTAAAATGAGCGCAAAATACACATGTACCTTATAATAACTCTATGTCACTGACGATTTAATTTTTTAAAAAATCACAAATCATATCATATTCTTATCAGAAATAAAAAACGGTCAGTCAATAGGTATTGGGTATTAAATTTTCAGTTCCTTTTCAGAGATGGCAATCGTACTTTAGACCTGATAGCTATTCTACCACAGTTGCTAGGATTTTACACGATAACTGAGGTTAATGTTGATAGCCTGAAAAATTTGGAAGATTTATTATTAGTAAATCGATATTACGTAAGTATTCAGTGATTGTCTTATTCAAAAATGAGTTGTATCTAGTTGTAATCTCTGGATGGAGTTTTCATGGATGCTAGGCTATGATGGGTACTGATGGTTCCACCTTGAAATTCTTAAGAGAAGGCCTATTCCCAGCTGTTGAATTAATTTTTGTTTGATCGTTAGATGATGACGTTTATATCAATGATTTCTATATTTCAAAATCAAAAGAGTAATAAACATTTTATGCATTAATTTTATTGTTTTAGGCCACGGAAATTTTATCACTAGTACCACAATCATGTGATGATTTTCTGAAATTGTGCTATTTGGATAGTATACGTTATCCGAAATGTAAAGGTCTTTTTAATCCTATACTGACTAAGGACGGTATGTGCTGTATTTTTAACAGTATGTACGCCTATAGAAATCATAGAAGGTATGTTATTAAAAATTTATAATAACAAATATATTAAAGATAAATGTAATACGTAATATTCTTAGGAATAAGATCAGAAATGTTTATTTTTAATAATATTGGACACTAATTCTCAAGTAATCTGTAATCTAATCATTTACACAAAAATTAAAAGAAATTAAAGGTTAGGTAGAGTGAGGAGCTTGGACAGTATAGGTGAGCGTTTAACGCGCGTTAGATAGGGGCCCCTTAAACCTACACCTGGGTCGCAAGTCCCAGGAACTGTTGAAGCTCCTCTCCCTGCAACGCGATGACAACTTGGCACCCGCACTGTGAATAAATTGAATTCTAAGAAGTTTCGCCTCTTAATAATATCATTATGTTAACAATGTCGAATGTTTACAGGAATGAAAAGATGAGACATTTTGTGGGTTACAGTGGCACAATAACGGGTATTTTAAGTGGTTTGACAGTAGTTACTGATTACAATCCCGACGACGCTGTAGACGGCACCATTATCAACGCTGGAGCTTTAAAAGTGAGTTGTCTTTACATAATGACCATTATAAAATATTCATATAATTTTTAAATATAGATCCAACAAAATTTTCTTGTCTACCTAAGTAAAATCGTATTGTCGTGTAAGTATTTCTTACAATATCAAAAGGAATTTGTTTAAAACTTAAATATTATTTATAGACTAGATTCACAGACTAGTTGTATGTTTTAGAGTATTTAAATTGTTTCTTATTTAAGTCAGATGTGCTAATCACAGCGAAAATCTTTGAATAAAAATTGTGTATAGGTACATATTACTTTTTGTAAACATTTTTATAACAAAGAACTGTTTAAGAGGCAGTTGTAAATTAACTAATTACATTAAAGTAAATTAGGATACTGTATAATCGTATGTGCTTCATCTTACTTGTTACACAGAAAGAGTTTGAGTAACTTTTAACATGGGAAAAAAAAGTAAGTCTCTTTAAGAAGAATACATGACGCTTCCCTAACGTATACGTAATCTGATTGATGATCGATTACTATTTAAATTTCAATTTTTACCAGTAACATGTTTAACCGAATCCCATTAAAAAAAAGCAAATATATCAAGCTGGGCTAGGACATGATATTAAAAATAATGTTAAAACTATTTTCTTGAAGGTAATGGTATCGGAAACAACCACATTCCCTGTCGAAGATGAATCAAATCTTATTCACGCAAATGCGGAATCTTTTCACCTCTTAAATCCTATTTACACGTATTGCTCACAGGAAGTTAGTTCACTACCGTCATTGAGGTATCAATTATATTTCCTTTAATTATTATAATAAAAAAGTTTGTGGACTTTCTAGAGGTAAATGAAAAAATAAAAATTATGTACTTGTTCGAGAATAAACACAAAGTGGTATTTGGTATTGTAAATGTATATTGCATATGGCAAATAAGTTATACCTTTTATTGCAATTAATATTCATTTTTCGGAGACCATACAGGTCAGGAATTAACATTTATCACGACTTGAACAATGTCTTGTTTTGCTTTCTTTTGCGTAAAATTCTATTCCTCCGATGTAATTAAAAAACAAAAGAGTTCAGAAGCTTGTAATGGGAAAAATGTGAATGCCTAAGTGAAGAAATGTCCTGATCATGGCCTATAGTGTATGTATATGGTAATATAGTCAAACGGTTATAATATTTAAGTAATTCCCAATACACATATTATATAACAATTACTATACAATTTAACGATATTTTTGAAAATAAATTCTATATATTAAGCTCAAATAAATCGCTTTATTTTTTTTATAGTCGTAATTGCTACTTCCCGGATGAGAAATGGCTGTCTCATTTCCAACACTACCGGCGCTCAGACTGCGAGGTGTTGTGTGCTGCTAAAGATATTGAACGCTCGTGCAACTGTTTCCCGCCGTATTTACCTCACGCTAGGAACATTTGTAATATAACGAGCATCGCTTGTATTGTCAATTCTAAAGGTAAAGTATTTTAGAACCTACTTATATACAGAAGATAAGTCCTATTATGATTAACAAGTTTAAATTTAATTGTAGACCAAAAGATTGATTGATTTTTAGTAGAAAGTATGATTGTGTTTTTGGTTTTTGAATATAAAAGTTATATTCATAAAGAAAGGTTTTTTATATTTGTTAATAAGTGTATGTATGATAAAGTTTGAAAATGAAATAATTTACATTAAATATTTATTTTTAATCTTAAAATCATTTCTGGCTTCAAAATATCGTTTGATTTATTCAATAATTGCAGTTATAGAGAACTCTATGGTCCATGATTCCTGTAACTGTCAGCGAGACTGCGAATCTTTTCGTTACAGAATTGAAACGAGCGTCGGTAATCTGGATGGACTCAAACATTTGATGTTTAACCCATAGTACGTTATAATTTATATTGAAATTAATTTATATTATAAATTCAAATATTAGCTTTTATGTAAATTTTTTCTTCATGGTTCCATCAATAAAGTTTTCACGATAAAAAATTTAATTAGTAATAACATTTGTCTCGATCACTTTCTGTCTCCAACCACATTGCCTAAACTCTAGACGTAATAAAAATAAATAAAAGAATGTTTATACCGGCGTATAAGAAAATAAATGAAATCATTTTTTTATATAGTAGGTACTTACCTAAGTAATTAATAATATTATAAGTTATTAATAACATATGAATATGAACAATCACTAATCAGTTTTTCTTTGCTCTACTATAATACGTCATTAGAGGTACGATCGATAAATTAAAAATATAATAATTTCCTCAGTTCGGAGGTGAAGTTTACAAAGAGTACATCAATACTTCACTTCTTTTTCACGAAACCTGTGTATGTGAAGCAGAAACAAGAGACTGTGATGTCACTTATTACTTAGTCATGTAAGTACATACATAGACCAAAGTATAAGAAAACTTAAAATTTTCATACTCTTTATAAAGGTCTCAATTTATTGAATTTGTCAAACCCGAATGTCAGGAATAGGTAAAACTTGTTCATTTACCTAATATGAAAAATGAATAAAAAATTCTTAACCCTTTTTTAACAGCATAATAATATATATTTTTGTTTGTAGCAAACCTCGGCGGTGTTTTCGGATTGTGTCTCGGATGTAGCGCCATCAGTGTTATGGAAATCATTTTCTACACGTACGCGTACATAAGAAACAAAATAGTCAACATTAAAAGAAAATATAAAAAGAAACTCACATATTTTTTACATTAATTGAAAATATTGAGAGCGGGAAATATTCTTTTTGTTTTAAATATGGCCTTCAGGCGTTGAAAGACATGAACAGTATAATATTCTGCCAGTGTGGTGTAGAATGAAAGAGTTGAAAATTTTATTCACCAACATCTATCTCAATATTTCAAATATTATATGAACGTCTCAGTTTATGTCAGATTGGGAAATATTCTTATAACATGAATTAATTACACGAATTTCAATAAGGCTTAATCAATATTCATAGTGCACTTTAAATCTGAATATATTTCAATCTGGTAACACGCAGCGGGACTTATACAATGGGTATTATGCAACGCTATGAACTAATATTGAAAGCTTTTATTGTAATAAAGTTTTATCCCATATTACTCTTTAAATAAATGCGGTTTACATATTATAGATATTATGTTCCTTATGTCCATGAACCATTACAATTTTTGTTTACTTTTTGTGAAAAATTATTTTGTATAAAAAATGCCTTTATTAGTATGCTTCTACCATAAGGTATAAATAACAAATATATAATTTTTTTTTCTCTGTATAATCACATGTTTATTTGAAGCAATTATAAGTATTTTATTAAACAATCTTTTATTTGACTAACAGTTCTGTTATTATCAATATATTTATTAGAATGAAGTAATTAATTGATGAAAATCAAAAATAAATAAGTCTTTCAGTATGTAATTAATTAGTAATATGTCTGATAAAAAACTGAACTTTTGATTGTAATTCTTGGTAAATCATAACTGAAACTGAGTGTGGGGGATAGTTAAAATAAAAAAAAACACTATATAGGGTGTCCGTAAACAAGTTTATATATATTCTGTTTTATATATATTATATATGTATATTTTTCTACATACGACGGTAAAAAACAATGACTTTATCAAATATATTGCTCAGATATTCTTTTTTTATGAAAAAATACAAAAGTATTCTACAAAAATTTATGAAAATATGTCCTAGAAAAAATTACATCTCTTCTATATCTAAATGTTCATATTATGCTTAAGATTTGTTACAAATAAAGATACAAATAAAAGTTCGTTTGTAGCTGAGAACAGTATCAATTTATATGAAATATAATTATTTTAAATAAATACACCGCTTCAACGGCTTCTAACCAATAATACTTTCCCGGGAACAGTTCGAACTAAACTAAAGACATAAATCAATATTTGGCTTAGATTTTAATTAAAACTACAATAAAGCATATAAAGTCATAATTTGGTCTAAGTTATGCGTATTACAGTTAAAATGTTAAGTGCCCTTAGCCTAATTATTGCCTTACTTCTGTTACAGTCGCCTACAACAGTACAATAGAACCCATGTCCCACACGGTAATGGTACGAAATGGTACAAAATACAAAAAGCTAGTCACTAGAATAATCCGCACCGAGCCGTCTCCGGGGACACGAGTATAAATACAATATAAAAAATGGTAGTTCCCACCAGAAACTATCATTGGACGTATCACAAAAGAATTCTTAACAATAATTTTAAACTACCAATACCTTATCCAATGGAACGGTATGAAATTACACAGACATTGAGCTAAACTTACAATTCAATATATTATTAAATCATTAAGTAATATTGCTGTTAGTCTAACGTTATATATATATTTGTTTACTGTATCGAGTAGACAGCGATGGCACTAGGTTTATTATGACAAGAATGATCTCCCTACGAAGTGCCGGGTTCACTACTATACAACTACACTAGCCTCGCTAGATATTTAAGCACAACTCGTCATGAATCCCTGAAACTATTCAAATAAAACTCTGTTTTATTTTCACATCACAATTATTATTTACGCTGAAATACATTCTATTTATTTATTTATTAAAAATATATTCACCTCCATAACATTAGAACAGCTCATCAATTGACTCACGTAGGCGATAACCATATAAAAGTACTAATTCTATAAAGTATATAAATACAAAGCACGTAGTGAGCAAGTTCGTTACGAGGGCCCTGTACATAGAGGAAACATGAAACGGGGACTAAGAGAAAGACAGAGACGGAGAGAGAAAGAGAGAGAGGGAAGATGTTGAGGAAAATAGGTAAGAATAAATAGTGTTTAGATACGAACTAAGTTCAGAATGCCGGCCACGTCTCACGTGGGGGGGAGGCGGAGGCCCCTATTACTATGCCTAATTTATTGCGATAAATGGTTTAATAGAGAACGGATTCCCTAAAGAGTCCCCGGCGCCGGCGAGGTCGGTCCGAGGCGGCCGCCCTGGAGGTCGCTCTCGAGGTCGAAGAGGTCGAGAGGTTCGAAGAGGCCGGCCGGGAGGTAGTCTCAGAGGCTGACGAGGCTGTTCTGTGCGTCTGGCGAGGCGAGGTCGGGGGCGGCGCGCTGCTGCTGGCCGCACGGGTGAGGGTGCGCGTGTGGGTGAGGGTGCGCGAACGGGTGAGGGTGCACGGGTGTCAGCCCCGTCCCGCCTTCCATCAGGCTGTCGAAGTTGAATGGAATACCGTTGCTTGGAGTGCTGATCTCGATGCCGGGGATTTTGTTGTTGTTGCTCAATTTGTTGTTGTGGATCTGAAAATATATGTGTAGATTTATAAATAAAGTAACTCGTTTTTAATAAATTAACTTGTATTAAGAAAGACCACGAAAAATGTATATTTTTTTAACTTTTGTAATGGTCTTCCAATATCTTGACATTTGTAAAAAGGTTTTCTTAGAAAACAATTTTTAAACTTGTTATCTTTGTTACATCTTAATATTTAGTTAGGGTTCTGTATATATATTGTAGTATTACCTGTGCGGGTGTGAGTGTGTGGGGTACTTGTAGGAAGCTGGGTCTGGAGGGCCGGACGGGGGGTGTGTCCAGCGAGGTGCCCGTCAACACGGCTGGATTGGCCGCCGACAGCATTATCCTATAAAGAAAAATAACAAGAATAAGAATAAAGGTTCGAAATATAAAAACAACAATAACAAGTTCGTGTTTTGCGGTTAAAGAGTATACAATGAATGTTACGAGATTTCCTTCCCCTCAATCTCAGTGGAGCCCTCTACGTAATTCAAATAAATTATATTTTTTAATGAACAATAATTTTTAAAGTGTTATGTCATGGTGTTCGTGATAGTAGGGTATGTTCTATTGGATGTAGTTCTGTATCCCACCTTTTGTCCGGCGTCGGCGAGGTGAATATTTCATTGTCCAACCCCAGTACGGGGTCCACTGAAGGGTCCATCACTTCCTCCTTCACCCTGACCCCCTGGCCGGTCATCTCCTGGTAGTCGTACGAGTCCTGGAACGGCTTCACATCAGGCGGGCTGGTAGATCGTTTGTTCAGTCTGCACCCGCTGTGCATGTGATTCTGTAGTAGAGCCTGCAGCGAATCCCTGTCCGAGCTCAGCTTGCGGATCTCTTCCTGTAACGCTTGCTTCTTTTCTTCCAGCTTATCTGTTTCCTCTTGCAATTCGTTTGTGTGGTCCAATCTTCGTTTGCGACAGCGCGCTGCTGCCATTTTGTTTCTCTCGCGGCGTATCTTCCTGCGTTCCTCCTCTTCTGGTGAGATGTCTTGGGGAGCTTTGGTAGGTCTTCTGCCGCCCATGTTCCTCCTCTTTGGAGCTGGTAGACCGGGACTGCTGCTGCTGTCGCCGCTCGCTGATAATGGGCCCGGCGACACATGCAGTGTCGTCGGGCCCGAGTCACAGTACGCCGCCGAATTCAGGATGCCTGGAATCATAGGAATTCATAAATAACAAGCTATAGGAATATTAATTAATTATTTTTAGTATTAAGGTTTGTGTATAAGACGTACCGTAATTGTTGGCCTGCGTGACGGAAGGCGGTACGAAGCCCGCGTGGTTCGCCTGTTCGCTGCGGCAGTTGCTCAACTCGATGTAAGTCTGTTCGAAGTTGCGCAACTGTGTGGGGGTTATGGTCGCCGTGGTGCGGGTTGGGACCCCCGACTGGAGGCCCTCTAGGTTAGCCAACTGGAAGAGAAAAATATTTATGAGTTATAATGAATTTTTTCCCAATTAGTTTTTCAAGACTCGTTGTATTTAAGGACCAATTACAACTGTTCCATATATTGATATAATTATGCAACGCTTGTTTACATATTATTATAGAACCGCTTCCACATTCCAATCAGTTTTTATCAACAAAACATTTACTCTGAGCAAACACAACAATAACAATAAATGATAAAACATATTAAATGACAACAAACAAGAATGTATCCAATTTAACAAAATATAACAAACATAACTATTTCAATAAGTACATGTACATATATCATATTAATGATATTATGCAACGTAACTCTCGTTGTAAACAAAACCCAAAAGCGAAACCATAAATCTATCAACTATCCCAGTTTAATAGCTAAAATATAAACACAGCTCGTCATTTAACTATGGAACAATATATTTATAGGTGATAAACATGGAATGGAAGTGATGGCATTAAAACAATATTATATGAATGCGTTCAACATATTTAAACTCCATCATAATAATTTATATATAACATTTTTTCTTCCCGCCGAGATAGATGGACTTGGTTGATTTTATGACTGCTTTTAAAATTTGACGTGAAATTTCTTACAATGTGTTTCCTAAGGTAACAAGAATGTTAAGCAAAGGAGAATAATCAGTACATATATAGGAAATAAAACTAAAAGTATAGAACTAGTTTCACGTAAACTTTATAAATGTCCATTACACAAATGTGTCACGTCCTTAATAAATTAAGATTATGAGTTGTGCTGATTGGTTGAAGTAATATGTCGTAGGTAAGACTCTCTGATTCATTGCATCCTACTCTTAAATAGATATCGTCTGTACATTTCGTGTGCCAGACAGCATGGTTTTGGCAGCACTATTGTTTAGATACACTTTTAAATAATTTTGCAAATCCTCACTGATCACGGTTATTATACTAAGTTGGTTGTCGTCTTGCTACCTGTTGGCACCACAGCTCGGTGGCCAGCATGTTGGCGAACTCTAGGGGATCGATGTTCTGCATCTCAGCGGTAACACAACCACACAACGTTTAAAATTAGATACTATTGTGTTGCGCTTTTTGCGAAGCGACACCTTTGTGCGGTCGAGTTTGTTAGTCGATATGTTCGTTAAATCCGCCCTCGCAATATATATATGAGGATATTTTCAATATGATCCGGATAAAGTGTACACTGGCGTGTTAGTGGTGGTGTAGTTAGTTAGGGGCTGGTAATATTTCTATATGAGATATAATCTTTTTGTTTGGGTCGTGTGCGCGGGAGTGCGGGTCGTTCGTTCGTCTCGCGCGCGTACGTACGGCGTCCAGCCGCGGCGGTTCGCGCGCTACTGCTACCACCGAGCCGCGCCCCGCACGCCCTCGCTCGCCCGAAATCGCCCACGGGCGACGTCGAAATCACGTATTTATAGAACAAACCGCTAACTCCGGAAATATTTCGCATCATTTCGCATAACACGCGGCTGTACGATAGTTAGCAGAGGTACGACAAGAGGGTACAGCTCGAATCGGGCGCCGCTTGTTAGATGTAGCCGGTTTGAGAATTTTTGATTATGGCGTACTATGGTAGTGATCGGAAGGTTTCATGACTTATGTGGCAATATAAAAACGTATGAGTAGGCGGGAGGCTGGCCGGGACCTTGCCGCAAGGCCGCGCCAGACGATCGTGGGATGAACGTTTCACCGAATACGGCCTTATTTGGTTGTCCTCTGTTGATTTTTAGTTAGTTCTTTTTAGTTATCCGCTGTGTATAGCTTCAGACGACCTCATAAGTCGCTTGATCTATATTGGCTGCCCTGTAATTGATAATTGCATCAATCTCATGTAAAGACGCGTTGAGGCTGCACAAAGCGGGCGCTCTGCGGAAGACGCACTCAGCTCAATTACCGCAATTGCCTAAATGAAATACGCCTCGTGTGGCAGACCAGAGAACAACAGCCACGCTAATTGGTCACGGTAATTACCTATCAACAAATGAAATAATCTCACATTCCGCACTCATTATCTCCTAAGATTGGTTAATTGGAAATTAGCCAGAAATTCACTTTTTATTAAAAAATATTCTTATTTACAATTATATCGGTATTAGAATCATACATTAGGAATATTAAAGTCAAATCTCATACTCATATTTTAACAATATAATTGCAATCATTTATGCAAACTTCCAAATCCTTTCTTTAGTACTTTATTTTTCCTTGTGACATTTTCAGCAACATTGTAAAGAAAATGACCTTAAGTTGAGATAAAACTGAACATAATTAATGATAATCCACTAATCAACTGTTTTAAATCAAGTACCTAATAATGGTAAGTCTTTGAAAAACTATTTTTTTTTAACTTAAATTGAGGTTCGTATAATTTGGTATAGAAGAAAGTTTCGTAAGTAATATATCTAACATTTGGTATCATTAGTACAACATTTAAATTTCCTTCAAATAATTTTCACGTTAACATTGAAGAAGCGTTGTTATCTTGATACTATGAGATCACCACTATATCTAAGTGTCACGTGGCTGGTGACGTTCAATGTTTTCAAACGGTATTACCGCGAATATATATTTCATAATTCTAATGAACTCAATATTAATAATATAAAATCTTTATATATAACATTGAACGCGTAGCATAGCATGTATAGTCACAATCTGTGCAGTCGAGTGCCGTGTATATAACACAAGTAGGTATATACCTATAGATAATGCATAACCCGTTATCCGCACGTGTTCTCGCCCACATTAGCCAGACTTATCTAATAATTCAATGCTCTATATATGTACATTTGTCAATCTGTTTGTATGTGTTTATTTTAACATTTTCCTGGTTGGATGTCATAAGTCTAGAAAAAAATATACGTCTTAATAACAATGTTTTATTATCTAGATACAAGGTTTTTGCCTTCGTGGAAGTCAGAATTAGGTTCAGAGAGAAATATATACTAAGGGCGACATCTATCGACAGCGGAACGTAACTTCTGAAATTACAATACAACTGTTGTCTTGATCTTTAGTGCCTACACGGAAAGCAAGAAAAGATTTAAGTATATGTTATATTCCGATATCTAAGCTACATTACTGTAAAATTTCATCCAAATCAATATTATAGTTTTTACGTAAAAGATCAAACAAGCTCTTATAACTCAGTCATATATAATATAAATATATTTCTACGATATTATAATTATTTAATGAACAGCATGTATAGAGATCGCATTATCAATTATTTATATCGCGTCAAGTGCTAATTATAGCACCCTTCATGCAAACGCTGCGCCTTTAAAAATAAACATAGAATCGCGAGCGTTTCACTTGCCGAGGTCAAAAGCCTTTATCGAATCTCTAAAAGTTTTAATTCCTTGTATAAGGAACATTCGTATATAATATTCATATAATAAATTCGATTTAAAATAATTAGTAAGAATATATAAACTATTAATTTATATGTATAAACTAATTTCTTTAATATTTTTTTTCATTACGAAAGACTAAAACATAGTGAACATAAAAATAAATTAATATATATATCTTTGTATTAACTTAATACAATTTGATTAATTTCATAGTATGTATGTATATATAAAATATAGATATTTCAAAACCGTCATATATTCATAAATCGTGCTTCATAAAAAATAATTTACTGAATGCGATTTAAGCTTACAAAGTGTTTTTTGTAGCGAAATTAAAATACCTATTTGTTTAAAATTGTCTCACACCACGTGACGTTTTAGTTTAACGACAATGCCAGACTTTACATGAGTTTGATATTATTTTTTTATGTTACTTTAAGTTTAAACATTAAAGTCTTCCGTTAAACAACACCGAGGCTAAATGTTAATGGCATTATATCCTCAAACAGTAATATAGGTATTGAGATGGTCATGTTAAATGCCGAGCCGAGATAAGTGACTATAAAAGATAATTTAAAATATAAAAGATAAGATTCGAGACGCGACAATATTATCTAAATTGAAAAGATATTTATTTGTTTCGTTATATTATTAAGAGATATCGAATATAAGAGAGTTGGATTTGTTTTAGTTTACAACATGTAAAGCAAAATAAATAAAGAAGGTGGCGGAAGAACATATCACTTATGGGAGATTTCTTCAAGATTACCTTTTTGGTAAAGATGTATTGAAGATGAGAGTGGATTAGAGTGGATTAGAGTGCATAAATTTTACTCATATTTACGAACAATAATATATATAATTTTGTATTTGTAGATCTTATAACATTAAACTTACGTTAATTTTGATACCGACATTGTACATTTATTTCTAGAACTGTGTGTTTAGTAACCAGTATGTATGGGGGCTCGTTAACGTGATGCTAATTGCTCCCTCTAAAAACACACAAGAGTTGTCGACTCAAAGAATACTTCAACGAAAATTTTATTTACATACAAATACGTTATAATTAATATACAGATATACATTATAAGAAAAAATATGTTTATCTTCAAATATTTCTAAAAATATAAACGTGTGTGAACGAAAACGATCACTATGCACCAGAGCAACTGTTGCATATATTAGCATGCATCATTAAAATGTACGGTGTAATGTGTATATGCACATGCACATATGCATGTCTTGTACGGCGCCGTCCGTCTCGACATTGACCGCCACTAAGCGCATGATAAAACAAAACGTATGCTGGCATGAAGCCAACATCCCTTCTACAACACTACAGCAATGGAAAGTGCATCAGGTCGATATAAAGCACCACTTACCCCAAAATTCTAAAACTCATATATAACCCAATATTGAAGAGTTTAAAAAATAGCTTTAAATTTTCATTGCATACTCTTAAAGTTCGCATGAAAATCGATTTTATATATGAAAAATACCAATTGATAATTCATCAATATTCAATAACAGTGTCGCTACGGTTATTACATTTCAATACATTTTATAATATAATCGTGTTCATACGAATCGATTTCGTATTTTCACGAAAATTACGGCGAGTCGAGTTCTCGGAAAACCCGCGTGAGTCATAGTAACACTCTCTATCGAGTCGCAGCCGACCTGTGTATTACATTGAATGATTCATTCCGACTACGAGTGATTCAGAATGCGACAAGTTTCACTTATTAATATTTTTTTCGATAAACAACTTCTAGGTGATTATAAAATATTAAATCTAGGTCAAGATGAAATTGATTTTTAAACTAAAGATGAAAGATTTAAATTAAATTAATAAAAAAAACGATTATAAATTACGATAAACATCCAAGTGACATTCACGACGGAATCAAGTGAGTGATAAAATATCATACTTAAACAATAAGCTGAGATAAAAAAAAAGTGTTATCAAAATCCGCGGTATACGACCGCTCGGCCGGAAATCGTCCGGAAATGGCGGGCATTCCGCACGGCGCCCGCCAACCGCAGACTTACCGAAAAAAAACTATTATTTTCTATATTTATATACTATAAACCCTTTTTATGTATGACAAAAACATGTTATGATTACGAACTGAAAATTTATAAGATTTATATTTGACATTTAGATTACATTTATGAATCCTGTTTTCTTTGTATATAATGTGAAAATTCATGTAATAACGGTTTTAAAGGTTACTTTTACTGAGAATTGAGTGATTTTGTTACGAATAACATTATTTATTTAAGATTCGCAAAAAACAATATCCTGCTATTCTCTGATACTTCAAAAATACGTACTGTGTCCCGTAAGTAATATATTGAATAAAATCGTTCAATTGGCACCAAATATACCAATAAATAATTTCGATAGCTCGTCTCTCTGTAATTCGGCAAACTTTATAAAATATATGAACATAAATAAACAATGATTTGTTCTTCCAATTAATAATTAATAAACAAATAAGGGTGTAACAGGTTATCTGTTTCTGGGAAGTACCTACTTAAAATCGGTATTTATTTTCCACAGTCGATAAGAGTCGACGTTTAACAGCTGCGCGGCTGAACAAAGGGTATAGTCCTAACGCTTTAAACGGCCATGCAAATTATATTGTAAAGCTGATAGCGTGTGTCCTTCCTAACATGGCGCGATTACACGCGGCCAACATACTATGTGCATTATCACTACTGACTTAAATATAAATCGTGTCGCAATTCTGGGAGCTCGGTTGCTGAGATTAACACGTTGTGATCGAATCGTTTTTATTGTTCGGAATATTATTTAGAATAACACTAACTGTAATTCTACTCAAATATTCGTATTCTTTTATATGTAACATTTCGCTAACAATTTTTATCCATCCGTAATGATCTCTCCACGGTACAACGACTTCATTCTCGACCCACGCACGTGTTAGTTGGTTGTTTTATTTAATTTTTAATTGCCCTGCCCACATATGCTGCGGGTGGTAGCAAATATCATAATTTACGTATTTAGTTACCAGTTCGTGAAAAGCAAACGAATGTTATTGAATAATTTTTTAAGAGTTTATTTTTATTATTGTGTAATATGTGAAACCTTTTGTTTATTTTACGGCAAGTAATTGAAACGAATGTAAACAAAAAAAAGACGAATATTTAAATTTCCTTAACAAAAATAACATACAAATCTTTGGGTTCACTAAAGCGTTATAATTATAAAGCCAACGCCGAAGGGTAAACACCAAAAAAAGTCATGTCCAATTTCACGTAGCATCATACTGTAATCAATCTTTATCGCGCTCCGTAATAAAGACGCGAATTTTCGAACATTAAACGTAAACCACTCGAAAGTTTAACGACAGGAGCTCGCTGCCGGAATCTCAATACTTATAACATAATAATAATATGTATTATAAAAACCTGAACACAAAACAGTTAGAGGCGACGAGCAAACGCATTAACAGACAAAGCCATTGTCTGAATGCCACTGTGTTTGGCCGCACTTATGCTAATTTCTTTTGAAGAGCGCACAGTCTTCCTTTGCGGGATAACAAATACTTCGTTGCTAATAAAGTGGACATATATTTCAAAAACACCATACAAAGGTCAACGGCTCGTACGAATGTCACCGACGACCTTATTCATGGTTTAGTAGACGTGAAAATAATACAAATATATAAGGAAACAAATTTAATGTAGCAAGGTTCTGACGCTTTGTTACAAAATAACATGTTTCGTACAAATTATTTGAGGAAAACGTCGGGACAGTTACATATACTGTAAAAATTATGTGAGGAAAATAAACACGAGACGAGGAAACGTTTTACATTTCGATAATGACCGTATTTTTTTACCGAGGTGCTCTTAAACTACGGTCGGCTAATGACAAGTTGGAGGTTTAAAAGCATTAAAGTTAACCTGTGGAATGTTTGTGATGCGAGGAAGGCGTATTAGTTTATCTTTGCACCGAGATGCCGTCAGCGACCCTGGCACGAAGAACTGTCTGAGATAATTCTATGTCCATAGCGTTTACGTCACCACTTTAAATTAGGTTTCGATCATGGACAATGTTTGTAAGTGTAAGATAAGTTTTCTTCTATAGTAGAAACTATACAAGGCGGCCTAGTTGTAAAGAATAGTTGAATATTTTGTATGAAATTTTTTAATTGAATAAACAAGATAAGGAATCATGTGATTATTTTCAATTATTATACTATAGAACAAAAAGTCAGGTATGCGTATTATATTATATAAACAATGTTTAAATGTGGAAATTGAGTATAATAGGGATAAATAAGCAGGACATGAATTTCCTTATCACAGCAGATAGCCATAGCGGAATGTCTGCAAACCACAGGCTTATCGGCCCTTCTACGAAATCATCCACAAACACTTATATTTATCGCTTAATATTTCACAATTATACTAAAAGAAATAGCTTTACACCTACCGAGGTGCGGTCAAATTAAATAAATATCTAAAATAACTCTATAATTAAAGGAAAATGTTTACTTGATTACGGTAAATTTTTATGGTCACCAATGTACTGATTTACCTTGCTTATAAGATTCCTTACTTAAGCGTTAAAAGACAACTAAGTTGGCATGGAGCCCAGGAGACCAAGGATATTCGATTCTCAGCTACGTATTCGTCAACATCATTAAACTTACAAGTTTAATAATCTCTCATACACGAAATATGAACCCGTATGAACCCTATATTAGCATTTTATATGACAGCCTATAAATTTTTTAAAAAATATCCCTTTAAGGCGTCAAGGCATTAACAATACAAACTTAACGATTGCCTCGTCGCGTCGTGCTGACAATACGCCCCTATACTGATATATTTGTTATAAAATTCTTAACAAACCAACGTTTATGAATACAAAACATCATTAATTATAATAACTATAACAAACATTAAACATGGCATTAAATCTAGCGTTAGTACGATTATTAAATTTTAATTGATCTACCTATGCTACCAGTTGAACCTAAATATGTACAATGACGGAGAAAGGTAACATCATTATGGCCAATACGAAATTAGAACATGGTTTTAGTATTGATCGAAATCTATGTACCCAGAGATAAGACTAGAAGGGTTAGTACATAGCTCTTGTACAACTGTAGTACAATTTACAACACGGAATTAAATACAGTCCAAGTCGTTATCATGTACACAAGTTGTTGAAGGCTCTTGTTTATACAACGGAACCGATCTCTATATATCTTATCTTGTTAGTTATCCATCATTACAGGAAGACTTCATTATGTTAATTTTTATTTTAAATACATTTACTACAGTTTTTCGGACGAAAATAATATAATCGATATAGATTTCCAATTAATTCGCTCAAAATAAAACTTAAAAAAATAATCAATTTGATTTTAAATGCGTATCTGATGACCTTTGAAATGATAAATGTTTTTAGATACTTTTTTAATCGTCAAGAATTTAAACAAAGACTTAGGCAACGTACTCATATAGGAAGAAGAGATATATAATAGTTATATCAGTGTTGATCCATCTGTACGCGTGTCCCTGTGTGTTCAGAGGGTGTTACAATTAGAGGATCACGGGCCTCAGTCCTCTGTCCTCTGTCCGTGTAATGCTTGACGTCGGCTGAGGGTTCGTTCAACCAACTGCGATCGATGACACGGACGGCGCGGGCAGCGCGGGCGGCGCGGGCGCAGCGTCGCGGCGACACGAGAGAACGACCCGACCAACAACACTTAGACCCTGACTATATAATGCATCCCCAAACACACACACACACACACACACACACACACACACACACGACACGATAACACCCTCACACACATGCGATCCCGTATCGAATGATTGATACTAGAAATGTAAAAAAATCATATGATGCAATGCGATGCAATAAGGAAAATTGTTTACAAGGTGTTTTCAGTATAACCTAATATTAAAAATTAAAACATAACACTGGCGACATATGTATAGGTGTGTGTAAGGAACAAAACTCACCGAATTCCCTCCAACAATAAAGTGCAATCCGAGTGAAACGTAACACAAAAAAACAGCACAAATAATATCCGAACTTGTCTAAACACGCTGCGACCTGACGAGACACGCGTGCGCGCAACCAAAACAATCGCTAAACAGATGTCAACCGGCGTCGGAAAACCCCCGAGGACGCACGGAGCACTACGTCAATATTATCGTTCGCCTGGACAAAGGTTTTTGTTATCTGAAACCGGTGGCGGTGAGTACGGAGTACGGACACGAGCGCGCGGTCAGCGGTGCGGCGTGGAGTGAGCTGCGAGGCTCGCGCGCCGGCCCCGCTGCCGTCTGATAAGCCTGGCGCGACGCCCCCCGGCGACGCCTACGCCCCACTCGGCGCCGGTGCATCGTCAACACCACCGGCCGCCCCTCGGAGCCGCCGACCAGACGGGCCCCCGCACCTACGCATCGTTTCACAACTGCACGTCTCGCCCTGCGACACTACCGACGACTTTCGACTCCTTAAAGAGACGAGGAAACCACGCTTGCGAAACTCCGCCCGCGGCCCAGATACGGTGGAGAACAATGAGCCGCGAACAGAGCTACTACCTTTTTAGTGTCTTCCTAATTGGTCTGAAGTACACACGGACATAAATACAATGTGCAACGCGATCCGTTCACTGCATAATAGGAATAATTAAATTAGAACAGGCCTGTTGAAAGACGGCCCGATAATATTTACAACCTCTGGAGGAAGTGGCGATATTATAAAAATTGATAGCAGGAAGGGCATAGTAATTGATTGTTGAAATGGAAATTATCACATGACAATTATAACACGATACCTGACGTTGGCTGTAATTTAATTAACTTTTAAAAGAAACATTTATATCAAAATATTTTTTTTTGTTCAAGTGTACGTGAACTCAAACATCCTCAAGAATATTAAAACACAACTGAGGTCAGTATAATACTTTTGTACCTAAATCTTTGTCTAATAAAAAAAATGTGAAAATTTCATGATTTCCCATAAATTTACATTGCCAAAAAGGTCCTTATTATTTTCATTATCTTTACATAAATATAACTCAACGTCTGTTTTATAAACAAGCTTCGTAATCCAAGACATTTATGTTTGTAATAAATTATAATAACAAATATATTTCAAATTAAAATTGAATTGGCTTCCAATAAAATAAACGTAAGTCAGAACAAACCGAGATAAAGATCAATAAATGACCATGTAGCAAATCGCAGTTAAAATTATAACGTCTGAATGGCAATTACAGATAGAATGAAACGCGAATATCCGAACAAAAACGGATATCAGTTTACGAATTATTTAAGGTTTCATACGGACTGGTTAAAATTGATATGACCTTCACAGCAACGCGTCCAACTCAAAAGAAATCAAACAAAAAATGCATTTGCAAAAACCGAATCGACTTTGTTACATTAACACGAAAAGATTTCTATAAAACTAAATGAGAGTCAATAACTTCGACGATCAGTTCTGGTAAAATTTCAAAGGATATAAAGTCTAAACATTAATTATTAGAGAGAATTACCCTACACTCAATGTGTTACATCCTTCGCAGTGACTTGAAATTATTAAAGCACGATTTGTGGATAAACACTGCCTCGCAATGTACAATGACGCGATCGAGAACTATAATACGACATATAACCCAGGTAATAACATATATTGGTGCAGTATAAAAACTCATAATACTTTTGTGATCTCAATACCAATGTCATTCAGTTCGTCCGTTCTCCATCAACCGAGAAATCTGGCGAGACGCATTAGGCCCACATAAATTACGAGATTAATCTTTTCAAATAATTTGACCTTTTCATCTGACGAGGGTTCATTAAATAATGGCTTCGGTATTGGAAGTGCGCGTATTGTGACGAGTATCACATATTTTTTGTTAGCGAGGAGTAAACTTTATTCAATAAGATTTACAAAAGAATCTGACTGAAGGCTTACTTTTAAATTGACTCCTTTTCCTTTTTTTTCTCTCTTTTAATTTCAATTTATATTATATTTTAATTCCAATTAAATTTCAAATTTTAAAATTAACAATGCTATTTGTTAGACATTATATAAATGAAATAGGTACATATGTCGTAAACATTTAAAGTATCTACCTAGCATATTATTACATCCTCAATCAAAACAACATAAGGACATTAAATAAAATAAATAAAATTTAATTCACACAAGGTTCTCACAACTTTATTACGCCAAGTGCCATAAAGCACCATTTTTAATTAACAGCTAAGAATGTCAAGCATCAGTTCCTAGTGGTCGTATGTAGATACCTAACAGCAAAACTTCGCTCCGCAGTAAATACGTTTATATATTATGATATAAATGTGCAGATTAGGTCTTTATAGGAATTATAAAACGCACGTGCGCTCGCAGCAACTATGACATCCTTTAATAAGGCAGTCGAGGCGGAAACGTAGAAAATGTCAGTAATCTGCGGAGCCCGAGACACGAATCATGACCATAATCGGAACAAGGACTCAGCAGCTGCTAATATCAGTACAGAGTTTATTGTGACGTAATACTTAGGAAACAAAGACGCTAGAACTAGCAAGGCGTTATATGAAAATAATAAAAATTTGTTCAGTAAGGTCGTTGGTAATACTAAAGTAGTAAATAGCAGCGGGGCATGCATTGTCTGAAGAATTCCTTCCATACCGAGTGAATGAGTCATGAGTCCAGTTCGTCAACTTTACACAACCCATAACGGTCCGTCGAAAATGAGACGCGATTGTTACAATTTTTAGTGTCACCTTAAAATATTTATAGGTAATAAACTTAAATGTTAACAATGAAATGTTAAAAGGATATTAATGAGAAAATTGAAAATATTACAAATTGATAACATAAAAATTCGTCAAGTATTTATTGAATGATATTTTTTTATTAATTTTAATTTAAATTGTCATTCTGGTTGCGTTTGTTAACCGTTGGGTAGCGACCGTGACTGAAATGCATTAACCGGGAACATCAATCAAAGACAAATTGACCTTCAAGACACAAACTAAACACCATTTCTAATACCGTTCCAAAAAAAATTACAACAATAAAATTCATTAACATATAGTATTTATTACAAAAATTAAGGTCGAGAAGATATCCATTGTGATCAATCCGTTCCACTACGTCACAAAAAAATAGTAAAATGAGAATTCATCATAAATGGAAGCACGAATCGGTCAACTATATGTATAAAACGATCCCAAACAATTTGTCTGTTAAAAAAACACGACTTTAAATATCTTAAGCACGTCATGTCACTATTTGGGTGGTTTGACAGTGATGGTCAGTGACAACAACGGCGACGGTGGCAGGTACGGTCGGCTGTCACACCGTGAGACTAAATCATGGTCATACATAACCAACATTTTTATACACTTAATAACGAGCTATAGGACATATGTACGACATAAACTTGTGAGAAACGCTTTGTGGAATGTATGAAAACATTTGTAAATAAAAGCATTAACAAAATATAATACATAGTTTAAAAAATATTAACGGTTCATAGCAATACAAAAAGCTTTGCAAATTAAACACAACAAACAAATAAGAAAAAAAATCATAAAGCCCGTAATAATTATGTAACAAAAACAAAGAGCCCTCCGAAAGTGCTTTATCTCAAGCCATAGCTTTTTGAATACGTAATCATTGTACATTTCTGAAGGACCTACAAAATGAAAGCAGTGAAATCTGTAAAACAATAGACACTTTAAATAATGGACTAAAAATGGACAGCTTTGGTCGAGTTATCTTCGACGGAGGTAATAAAGAAGTCAATAGTGTTACGACTACTTAAATAACGGGGAACTTTATGACGCTACCACAGCTACCACTTTCGGACCACCATTTGGTTATAAATACCAGAAAACAATGAGTTGTAAAAGTGGCGAAGGGTAGAAGGCTTTCATTGTTGCACAATAAACAGTTAGCAAAAAACCCAAAAAACAATGTATATAGCATAATTTTTAATAATAAAAAAAGCACGAAACTACAAAGTGTCAACGAAATAATGCCTATACAATTAATCAAATAAAACTTTAACGATTTTGCAACACTTCAATTGTAAAATTCTAACAACTTCCGACTTGGCGACATATACTATGACTCAGACTCTATTAGTTCATAAACAAAACAAACTGCTACATATATAAAAACTTTACCAACGATGACACATACGAAAATATCGTGTGACAATAAAACATCAAAATTGTTCAAAACAATTATCACTACAAAAAAATATTAAGTTTTGATGTCACTTAAAGATTTCTGAGGGCTATGTGTAATTTTTTCTATGTACAATTCTAAGTCAACTACAATTAGAACAAATTGTACACATCCGGCCTTTATTGGCTGCGACCATTTAATAGGTGTCGGTCAACCAAACCCATCTGCTCTGTTACAAGCTCAAGTAATTTAATCAGGTTGACATTTAATCACTATGTTCTTATAACACATCCGAAATGGCCGTGAATGAATATATTGGACGATACAAAATTACCAAATTGAGGTAAATTTTTTACCGACATTAATTACAGGTACATTATTTGCTGCGCGTGCGCATAGCGTGTGGGAAATCCCAAGCGGACGTGCGTTCTTGGAAGCAACACGTTGGAGAAATTTCACAAGGTAGATGTAGGTCAAGTCAGCCGGACTTAAAATTTTCGACTCAAAGGTTACAAACACTGACGGCGGCCGGCGGACAAGACTGGCTGCGCTTGCGCAATACGATAGACTCGTTTATCAGATCTTAAAAGATCAGTTGTTTCTAGAACAACCGATGCAATAAATTGGCAATATAATATAATATTACTTAATTTTTACAACAGGCATGCAATCCTTTATTTATTGGCTGGCTGAGAGAGCCTTAATGGGTATAAAACCACAATTGCAAATTTACTTTTTATTGTACTGAAAGGCATTAAATATTATTATAAAAGAAACAACATAACATGTCAAAGGTACTAAAGAAAAACATTAAAATTAGTGAATTACAATTGATCGTTGGAAATACCCAAGGTTTTTCATTCATAACCAGGCTACAATTTTAGTTCAGCTAAACGTGTTTGGAAAGTAAACAAGCCTGCGGTCTGCGACGCTTGTATAATAGATCAATTAACAATTAATTTGAACGAAACCTAATACTAAACCGCATTACATATATTAAAATTACAAATGCAATAAGGTAATTCACCTATGATATATATACTACGTGATTACACACGCATCCGCAACAAGGAAAACTAATGAACTCTAGAATCAAGGTCGACGAAACGAAAAGGAATCGCCTTATAAAATGTCGCAATTGTATTAAATTGTTACTGTATAGAGTGGCGCGACCGGCAGACTTCTCAGAAATCCTCAATCGGCAGTAACGGTGGTGGGGGACGGGAGTGACGTCATACTATGACGTCATACAGTCATTCAAAATGTTGCTTTTCTAGTTTTAAATTGTGATAACCGAAGAAATCGTGCCAAAATTTCAATTCGTACATAAAACTTTATGAAGACGCCATTAGTCAGTCGGATAAGTAGAAAAAAATTACAAAGACATCGTCTAAGTTTAATATATTTAAAAGATATTTGAAACTTATCTTTAAAGAATATCAATAACAACAGTTCTGTGATTATGACATCACCTGCCACAATAAACTTCCTCACGTGTCATAGTTAACGCCATCTATCGTGACAATTAGTAACAAATAAATCATCGAAGATAGGATCTATATCGGATAATGAATTAAAAATATAAATAAATATGATAATAATAATACGTCCAAAACATGGCTTAAGCGATCGAAAATAATAACAAATATTTAATTTTGAAAAAAACAAATTTTATCAAAGATTCAAATATTGTCAGACACTTGATGATTTGATAGTTATTTTGAATTTATCTTTTTCGAACATGAGTTCGTTCAGAACTGACTGGATATAATATCAAGTAATTGCATTGATTATTGAGTGTCAAAGTTCGAATAGACTTAATATTAGACTGACCTTAGGTTTGTTATATTCATCCATCTGGTAGTCGAACATTGTGGCGAACATCAGTCCGTCGTCCTGTTCGCTATTCAGAAGCTGGTACGGCACCAACTGAGACATGGAGACAGCTCCCGAAACAATTTACTATAAACACCCTCAGGTAGGGGTGAAACAAAAACTTTGTTCGTTGCGTATCACAAGCTAACTTTATAGTATGAGTCACGCGTCCGTTTCTACGATATACGTACGCATTGCTAGAATGTTTGATATCACACTGAGCGAGTTCGCACGGTAGACGCCGGTTTTGTATCAACGACGGCCGGACCGCGCACGCGCAAAACCACACCACGAAAACTAAAGGTCGTAAGCGACACAAGTATTCCAGTTATTCGCTTACCGAGCCAAAAAACTTTTTTTTTCGTTCGTTACTTACCAACGATTCATGGAATAGATTCTCGATGAATCGTAGTAAATATTTTGATTCTTGAAATACTAAAGCTTCATTAATTTATTGCTTTATGAATGTTGCCAAATTCTTCAAACGATCTCAAGAAACGGAAATAAGTATCTCAATTCCGGAAACTGAGACGGATATTTAAATCTTTGTATATATACAAATTATGGATAGGTATATTTCTTCAGATAAAACTTATTTCGAAGATTCCATTCGGGTTCTACTTTATGTGGAAAACATTGGTTTTGACTTCTGAATTCATAAAATATTATTATAGTTAGCAAGTAAAAGGAAAGCGACAAGTTAATTTAGTAATTATTTGTTAGTATTAATAAAATTCTGATCCAAAGATAATAAATGTCGATGTAAACAAGCCAGTCAAATAACAAGAACCGATAAGATATATACGTTCCAGAAATTTTAAAATTCGTTCAAATTACGGTTTTTCCGCAAAACTAACTTTTGGTGGAACTCATTAAAATTATAAGTACATAAACCGTGTTAACTGTAAATTACATAGTTTTCATTAAATATTAATTTTAATATTGATAGTGCAGTGGTTGTATCGCAGTTACTAGTTCAAGGCCGAGCACGCGATCAAGTTCACCCCATTTCTCCGAAACAATGCGATCATAGCCAACATTATACGTGTTCTCATAACAGTAGCCATGGTTACAATATGTACACTCTTCGATAAAAAATATATTCGTATGAAAAAAAAATTATATAAAGATGGCTCGAAGATATTTAAATTGTGGACAATATTAAAATATACGAAAAAATATTTTATATTTTTTTCTTTTTAATATTATGTGAAATTCCATTTAATCGTTAATAGCGGCAAAATGCAAAACAAAAATTTATATCACAAAATAAAATATTCTGTATGTTATAATAAAATATAAATATAATAACAGGATATTTTTTTAAAACCCGATATCGTATATATGCGATAAATTATAACACTTCCTCACTGATTTTATGTTAAATTAATAATATTAAACAATATTCTGGCAACAAGAAGAATGAATTAAACATGAAGTAGTGTAAAGTTGGCAAAATTAAGAAAGTTCATATCGAATAAATGAAAAAATATCTTGACTGTAATACTAAAAATCAATTTTGATTTAAATAACGTTTATATTAATATAACGTATTTAATAATAAATCAAGATCAGTCGAGAAATAAATGTTATATATTATTCTCAATTATTCACAGTTTTGTGACATTTTTTATACAATTAAATGGAGCATTAATATTTTTATATCACTTCAATTATTCATCACCAATTCATAATATACTTCATAACTGGAACAATATTGATTTATATTTTGGTTAGAGTAATGAGGTCAGCAGATAACGTTATGGACAATACATAAACATAAGTTAGACGTTTGGTTCTAAGAGAATTAAAAATACCGCCTTTCATACTTAAATAAAGGCCAAGGTGAAAATATAGTTTAGAAAATAATTTATTTATCTATGAACTAAAAAAAATCTTATATATTCATAAAATTCTTACCAAACGTTTGCTTTAGATTGTATAACAGTTGAATCACAATCTTTCACTTAAAACCTTGAAAAGGAATGGAACGCAAAAAAACAAGGTTGCTAAACACTTTTCATTGTACTTAACAAACTGTTTTCTAATATTATTTAATGATAAGATAAAGAAATAAAAAATATTATAAACAATTACAAACCATAGAGATAATTTAAATTTTTAAAATTTTCTAAGGGAATTTTCAGTTTGTTGTTTTTTTTTAATATACAGGGTGACTGGTGAATTACTATCGATATTTGAGGACGTGATATTTGACGATCATATATGACGAAATAAAAATTAATATAACATAAATATTAATAAACTTCTAAGTAAAGTTAACCAAAAGTTGTGTAATTAATTACGCATCGTATGAACACCCTACAGATTACTCTACACTACACACTCACACATACGCGCGCGGCGGCGTGTTGTTGTATCAGCACGCCGCCGCACGCGTCCACACTAGGAACACTTGGAACGTGTACACACTTTATTTATTTATACGGAAATTTGGTCAAAAATTAAGTACCTATTTTTTTTACATAATTCGAATGAGAATCATGTACCGAGTATGCTCCTTAAATATTGATAGTAATTCACCAGTCACCCTGTATAATACTTCGATCATTTATACATTTGTATATGAATTTAAAATTTCCACAAAAATATGTCCAAGATGACAGTTACTGCTTTTAAAAAGCCTTCGAAATGTTTTTTTTTAAGTAAGTATTTAATGATTATCGCTCATCAAACTGACACTTAAATACAAAGTTTAAACCCGCCAATATACATAAAAACAACACGTACTTTGTCTCGCCGCAGTCGGATGAAAAGTATTTAAAGCAAGTCTTAAGATGTGTTCTCGGTTCTATTATATTTATTTGTCCAGTAAAGACATCAATTAAATCGTTTTGAAAATAAATTTCGAATTATAAGTCTTTTGGCAAAGATAAAAAAATACAAGTCTATATTTCAAATCACATCCTACAAAATATATTATAATTGCGAAAGTTTGTGAGTGTGTGTGTATGTTTGTTACTTCTTCACGCTCAAACGGCTGAACGGCTGATTTTGATAAAATTTTGTATACAGGAAGCTGACTTCCAGGAATAACATATTGTAGGCTACTTTACATCCCCGAAATCCCGAAAATCCCCGGGTAACACCGCGGGGCGCAGCTAGTTTACCATATAAGACTGAAGTCATAACTTATTTATTAATAGTACAAATAATTAATTCATCAATTAAAACTGGTTCAATATAAGACCGTAGTATTTAGTTATGATGCACTATCCTCGAGTGTTTTTGTGCGTGGGCAGCATGTTTTCCACGAAGCTATGACGTCATTCGCGGTCATCGCCTTCCTTCCCATTTTCCTGCTATCACTTCTATGTTTTATAATTTAACTAACCTCCAACTACCTTAATAAAAGGTCATACATTCAAATAAAAAATACATTTAAAAACTTTTTATAATACTGACTATTACCCCATGCTTTGTTAGGCAGTGTTAAAAGAAGATTTGTATAATGCATATACATAATACATACATATAAGCAGAAATGAAGTCAAAAACCCATAATAAAATTTAAAAAAACAAATGGTTTACTAATGGTTTTGTAATATACAAAACATTTTTTTTGAGACAAATAACCAATAATTGAGCAATTTATTCATCAATATCTGAGTATTATTTTATATACATATATTATAAATTGGATGATATATATTTGGAAAAACTAACTTTTTATATAGAAAAGTTACAAATTCTGAGTCTTGTTTTGCTTTTGAATTATAATGTATGGAGATGATATTACTTTACGTTCAAGTTTGATTCTTAGTTGGTATAAAGTTCAACAATTTTATAATATATATTTTTATGGTAAGACTGACCTGATTTCTTAAACATCATGATTTGTTTTTCAAACTTTTAAAAGGATAGCTTTTTAATTTTAATGAATATTCGATTCAAATTAGACTAATTCTATCTTCAACCGTCTCTCCAAAACACATTTTTGCATGTATAAAATAATAAAAAAGGTTTCCAATATGAAAGGTAAACATAACTTAAAACAAACTGTTATCAGTATTACCTACACGTGTTTCACATAACAATAACACAGCATAATTATTACAAAATTATGATAACATTTAACACAAATATATACATAACATATTGTATAACAAAAATATTTTATAGTAACAGCTCAAATTAAATACACATATGTGGCAATCAGAATAACAATGGTTTAAATGAAATAAAGTAAGGAAAACTGATGTTTGGGCTGTTTGAACGAGCTCAAACATAGCAAAACTTCTAGAATGTTCTAATAATGTTTACACCTTTGTAGATAATATAAGAAACACTTTTTTCTTGTCTTTATCCTATGTCAGTAGTATATTGTGATAATATTGGTTCCATTTTTAGATCAGACATAGACAAAATGTAGATTTTAGTTTAAACAATGATATAAAGTCTATTTTGATGTGATGACTCAAATATGTTTGTTATCTTAATCAGGTGATGTATAATAAGTCTTATCAGTTCCGGAATAATCATATAAAAGGGTATGAAATAGGCGGAAACTTTTAAAATTTCCTCTATGTATTAGCATCAAATGATTTAATCTTATCTAAAACATAGCAAATGTTGGTTAAATAGTAATTTTATTACAGATAAAATGAATGTAACATTGTCTAGCCATAAAATATAAGTATTATTTAACTTTTGAAGACTTGTTGCTGTATAATTTAATTGTGATCAACTTCAACCTTTGTGGTACACTATCTACTAAATGGCAATAATAAACAACATCATTACCCACAAAGTTAGGCTATAATTAAAATCATCAATTTTCCCTATTGTTATTTACATTATTTTCCTATTAGCACTGTTAAGTTAATCAACCAATATTATCTAGAATAAGATGTATTGTTACACTTGCGATGTAAACATTGTCAAAAAAGTGGTAAAAAGCAAAGACTTACTGTGAGCAAGGATCTCGACGTTGGTACTGAAGGTATGAAGTCATTTGTGGAAGAATCCTGCGAAGACTGGCTATCGCAGGAGAAATCGGAGTGATTAGAATGACTGTCGCTCACTTCCAGCTTCATCGTCATGAGTTCTTTAAAAAGTTTTCAATTAAAATAAACACAAACACAACAGTTTTACGTAATTGTTCCAAACGCGCGAGATGTTATCACAGTTTTGTGACTATCACAATTCACAATCAACTACGTTCTAAAAGTTCTATTTGACAGTTCACTGATGACATAAATCAATATTAAAATAGAATAAAGTCAAATGAAATTATACAAGAACAAGAGCACAACAATGGTGACTCATCATTGCAGTTAACGATGACGTCGTCGTCTCTTTGGGGATGCCCTTCTCCTGAGAATTTCAAACTTTCGTATCACTAAATGTCTTAAACGCCAACTTTTATCGAGCACAAATATACTTTTCTGTTTTACATCCGAAGAGCAACCGAAGCAATTCGAAGGATGATCTCATCGCCTAAAAATGGGACTATGGCGTGATAATCAACCAATGATAAGCGATGTTTTTGTTGACGTCAAAATTTTTGAGTCTCTTAAGACTAATGTAGACTTTGTTTCAATGAAAATAACGAATGATTTTGAATCTCAAAAAAACAAGCCCTATTGCTTTCTATTGAATTAAAAATCTTTCCTTTTTGACCATACGAAATTGAATATAAACATAGGAACATAAAGAATTAAAATAACATAATAATATTGTTAACATTTATTAACCTATATTTAAATATAAATATTGCGAAAAAAATAATAAAATATCAACTTAATAATTACAGAATATATACAAATTGCTGTGAATCCTCGTAACAAATAAGAAATTATTTTGCAAGCACTTTAAAGAAAATTTGAAGTATACTGTATACAATTGTCAATTTGAAACGATTGACAATGTCAGATATATAGATACAAATATGTCAATAATGTCATATGTGCTGATATCGTGCCGCACGATTTCAATTTGTGTATGAATTTGAGGTTCATTACTTGAACATCTTGAATGTTGGTTTATTCTTCTCACTCCTTGAAGAAAAGCAAATTAATGACCCCAGAACTTAAACATTTCAAATTAAAAGCTCCTATTATCGTCTTCAACTTATAGCGTTAGTATTCATGCATATTGTAAAAAAAAATATGTTATTATTTAAGTTTCTGAATTTTCCTATATATTATGCAGATCAGAATGTCGGGGAAAAAATGCAAACATTGTGGGTCATCGGAAATAGAAGTAGACCCTGCTAGAGGTGATGCCGTTTGTACCAACTGTGGTTCAGTGTTAGAAGATAATATTATTGTTGCTGAAGTAGAATTCCAAGAGAATGCTCATGGTGGTGCCTCTGCAATTGGACAGTTTGTGTCAGCGGACTCAAAAGGAGGTGCCTCTGGCTTTGGTCGAGGTAAATCTACAGTAATTTTTTCTATTACATTCTATCACTTCTTTGAATTAAATGTTGTCATATAAAATGTTCTAGCTATGAAATTTAACCATATTTATTTGTATATATGTATTCAAATCAATCCAACAAAAAAAAAATCCAGTAATAAATGCAAATACTGAAGAGCTTTTAAGATATAATGGGTTTGTTCAACAGCGTTTAATGCGGGCATTGGCCAAGAGTCAAGGGAAATAACATTAAGGAAGGCAAGAGAGGGTATCACTGCCCTGTGTCAGCAGCTTAGATTGAATCAGCAGTGTATTGACATAGCTTGTAACTTCTTTAAGATGGCTCTCGCTAGACATCTTACAATCGGCAGACAGTCAGCACTAACACAAGCCGCATGTGTATATATTACTTGCAGGACAGAGGGAACACCTCGTATCCTTTTATATTTAATACTGTACATATTTAGCTGTAATATTAGTAACATTTTTTGTAACATTTAGTAACAATTTCGTAACACCAATCCAATATGCCTATATTTAATTTGTTTCAAGTTTATACTTATAGTTTACTGATGTGACTGTTTTTTCTATTTGCAGTTCAGTTCCTTATTAATATTTTTCTGATAAAAGTTTTCTACAATTTTACATTTAGGATTTTATTAACATTAATTTTCTTAGCAAATATTAATAGATCTTCTTATAGACATCAGTGATGCTCTTCAGATAGATTGTTATCAACTGGGCCGTACTTACTTCAAATTATCAAAAGCGCTCTGCATCAACATACCACCCACTGGTAAGTGTAACCAAATATTTTATAATATCTATGCAATGTTATAGAAGGTATAAAAAAATTAGGGAGTTAGTATTTTAAGTAACATAGATACTACCATATTTAAAACAAAACAAATTCATTAATTTATTTAAGAACTGAAAAGATACAAACACCAAATTCTTATTTATGTTATAAAAATTATGAAATGTGATTTATTCTTATGTATATAATTTACCTTTAAAAAACTTAATTTTTATATAACACTTAACATAATTTGAAAACATATATTTTTTGACACCAAAAAATTATTTTGAATAAATTTTGATAAATTCAGTGTCAATCTCACAACAAAAAATACAAGCCCTATAGGCCCAAAGACCTACATAATTATCTATGGTAGGGAAACATAACCCCCTTTCTATCACAGCCAGACAAAGGAAAAATGTAATTTGTTAGTTCATTAACATTCCCATTTCATCTCAATAATTAAGATGTCAATTTTCTTACAAAGCGTTAAAATGTAATATGAATTTTTAATGGTTTTTAGTAACATTTTAATAAAAAATAATTTCAGTCATGGGATTTATTAAATAAAACAATCAATCAACTATTTAATTTTTTTTAATGATAAGAACTTTTTATGAAGATTGTTTCTATACCTACAAATTTCTAGAGAGCTTTTAACAACACCCATATCACATTCTTAAAAGTACTTATCTACTATAATTTATAACAATGTACACAAGAATTTCGTATTTCAAAAAATAATTTATCATGGGAATGGTTATAATTTTATACATTTTCCGCATCCCTCCCATACATACAACCCAATCGAGATCCTTAAAATAAATAAAAGTTTATAGGTTGAAATCTCCTTAACTGTCAGTCCTCGTTAGAGTTTGTATTGACTATTGAGTTGTTAATAGTTGGTCCGTAGTAAATTAATTCTGGAATCTGACCTCCTTGGACACCAGTCCCATTTGTACTTTCTGATGAACAGTGAAACTGGAATGTAACAGTTCCCATATATACTTCACTTAGACCTTCTTGTCCGAAATAACTCAGCTCGCTACCATCGAGTATAGCAGAAGCTGTGTAGAAGCACTCAGGCTCAATTTGTATTGGATTCTCAAAGTACACATGGAAAGTGTTGCTTGATCCATCGGAGAAGAACTTTGTGTTATTCTCAGCCAAGACCCTTCCAAGTCGCTTTAACTCAATCTTAACATTATAATCCGCTGCACCATTTGATGATCCATAAAGTCCAAATCCAACAACAAATATTCTCTTGTCAACACAAAATTGTATTGAATCACATCTACCTCGATATCTCCATTGGTTACTTCTGTAGGCACATGATTGGAATCTGTGGCAAATCTGAAAAAAATTTTTTGTTATATAATGTTGCTTTTCAAATATTGTTTTTGTGAATTATATGTTATTGTGAATTACCTGAGCCTTAAGTCCCGCCCTGGCTTTAATAGGGTAGGACAGTTGTGGCTTGCTAGCTGCAGTAAAATGTAGGAATATGTCAATAGTTTCTTGTGGTGTCAGAATACCCAGTTGAGCTGCACTATTAGCAAACTCTTCCAATGTCATTGTCGGAAATCTGATAAGGTATATGGCGCTACCTAGCATTGACCTTTTGTTTACTGGAGTGGCATCAATTTCTCTTCGCACACATTCAGCTTGTGCCCAAGCTAACGCAGCTTCAAACAAATTAATTTCTTTGCAATTAAGTGTTTCTCTTGCCAATACTGATTCAAGAGTAGAAACATCTATGTCAACAAAGCCTTCGGATGTGAGAGCCATCTCTGCCTAAAATATTTGAAACTATATATTAAAGGTATGAAAATGAAACTGCAATACATTTTGTTGAATAGTTTATTTCATTTTTTAAATTGTAAATATTTTACAATATCAATGATTACCATTTCAACAAACATGCTTTACACTATACATGCAGAGACATCTACTACACAAAGTGTATTGCAGTCAATCTAAACACATCTTAAGTATCTCATGCCTAATTAACTCCCTTTCCTTTAAAATTATGACTAGATAACACAATTGTCGGTAATATATAAATTATTAAACATTTTGGAAACAATGTTTAAAGTTTTAACCTAAATCACAACCAATAAATTGAATTATAAAGATATGTATATTAATTTTGTAAACACAAGTTGTGTAGATTATCATTTGAGTATTCTGGACTGGAGAGATTCCGACTGGATGATTCTGAGAGATCCATGAGTAAGCTACTGTATGATGATGATGGTTCAAGACAGACGGTCGTAAGGTTTTCAGTTGACTCACATACCTGGGCATCAATTACTTCCCAACATCTCTGCATCAATTCAGGTTCCTCAAATAATCGGGATTGACTTAAAAGCAAACATGCATTTTTTGCAGTCAGACTAGTTTCCAAATAGTTCACACATGCCCTTGCCAAATGAGGAACTATATATTTCTTGGCAACATATAATGTTGATAATACTGTATCAGCTTCTAATTGAATCTCGTCACAATATAAATACCTGGAAAACAGAATGACTTGAGTTTTACTAAAATTAATCGTTTAAAAGCTATTATTGTTATGTTAAAGACAATTAAGTATAGCTACAGAGATGCTAGGTTTTTAATAAGATCCCCTATCCTCTCTGTGTAGGCTTGAAATCAATTTAAAGATATTTATCTCACATTTAATCAGCTATATGTCAAGGACTAAAATAATTTACATATTTAAATGTGAATATTGAATTAAGGAGAGGTGTATTATATACTCACTTAAGTAATGCGAGGAAGGCAGATGGTTCAACATCTGGCACTTCAATCTCCTGTTTACATTCAGCAAGACCACCATAGAACATGGCATAGAATACTGAACTCCCTGTAGCTAGCACATATTTATGAGCCGGTATAACTTGTGTATGTCCTGGAAAGGTACAAAATATTTGTTGAGTTTTAGATGATGATATTCACTACATTTATATTAGTACAATAGCCTTACCAGGACTTCCAACTATGAACGTGATATCAGCCATTAGCTGGTTGTTAAACATTGCTGCATTTCTTTCTCTAATCGTAGGCTTAGTAGCCTGCCAATTAGGATCAAGGGTTGCTGTCCCCGGGGGTGGCGCTGGGGATAATGTAGGCGAGGGGGTGGAACTTGATGAGCCACACGGTGACGGTGGGCCACTATAACATTGTGACACCTGCATTGCCGTTTCACGTTGAGAAATTGTATGTGGAGGCGATAACGACAAACCACCGCCATTGTTTATGTTTTCCGCTGCGAATATAAAATATATTATATGAAACTATTGACGAGTATGTCACAACAATAGTACACAAATCTATCCTAGTACAAATCAATTCGTTTAGACTAAAGCACGTAACAAACTCCTAACATCGTAGTAAGGTCTTCAGTAGAAATCAATATTTACTTTCCAAGGCTTACCATTCATCCAAGTATTAGTTTGAGCGACTGACATGCTATCTCTATTCTCAGTTAATCTTTTCGGAGGCTTTGACACAATCCTTGAACATAAATTGGACATTTTGCCCTATAGGTACCAAACTTGATTTTAAATTTACAACAAAAACAAGGCACGCAACTTTATTTCTTTACGTTGGTCAGCCATCTTAAGCAGTGTTGCCAGTTGCCAGTTACGATTGCAATAAATGTAAGGTCTTTCGTAATAAAGTCAAAAGAATTCTAGTTTTTAAGTATTTAAAATATAATCCAAGAAAAGTTCAGATGAAAAGTTATTTAAGAAATTGAATCAGTAAAAAAATATTGACTATAACATGCGTTCTGTACAGTCAAATAATGACAGATAAGGTTTTATGTCAATATGCACACGGCAAGCTATACGTTTTTAAAATGGAAAACTGTAGAAATAAATATTTCCTATTTTTTTATTCACTAAACAAAAAAATATATATGACCTTGGCATATGATATTTTGTTATTTTTGAGTAATTTGTTTTAGTTTTTTAATTACGCCAGTCGTTTTTATTTAGTATCAAGCTTCCAAATATTCGAAAAACATTTTATTTAAGACAAAAGAGTGACGTATTACTTTTATTCTTTTGTTTGTTTCACAAAAATGTCCAATAATGGTTTTCATATTATGTCGTAATTAAAAAGATGCATATTACGAAATGTTTAACACATAATCCTATTACTTGGTATAAGGTTTTCTATAGTACAAAAGAGCTTGGTGATATTATAAAAGGGAATGTTGCAATTTTTTTAATTGCCTATGTGATAACAAATTACAGAAAGATGCGTGTTCTACAAACAATAAGGAATTTTCGCTTTAAGTACGCCTGCATTAATTTTAAAATTAATGCAGGCGTACATATTCTTCTTGTACATAAAGTAATATAAAAATGTGTACTGCTTATAACTGGACTGTTTTGGCAGCAAAATGGCGGACTGAGATAAAAATTACCAATAGGATAATTTAATTTAAAAAATGATAGCAAGTATATGACAATGTTATATTTTTAAGAACCATTTCTTACATAGTTTTGTTGAATCACTCCCGTGCTTTGGAAACGATAGTGCTTCGGTTTATTGATATTAAAATGGCAATGGTATACAATTTAAGTAACGCGACCTTGACCTAGAACAACAACGAGTTGCGAATTGCGATAAATTGGTATTTCCATTTAAATTTCATAAATTCGCACAAGACTGTCCCGTCTTGTAGCCTATAAGTTGTAGGTCACGTTATGATTCATTGATTGAGAAATTATGAAAATATATTGTATAAATAATATCAAAGGTTGTATACAACGGTATAAGCAGGTTAATAGGTACTTGTGTTTTAAATATCATTATCTATATAACTATATAAAAGAAAGTTGTGTCAGTTACACTATTTATAACTCAAGAACGGCTGTAGGGATATAGTTGGAAATTGTTGAAAAATTGGTGGAAAATTGTTGGGGAGATAGCATAGAACCAGGAGCTGGACATAGGATATTTAATTCCGTTATATCGAAAAAGAAAAAATCCAGTACATATCTGGTTATTTATATGTACCTATAGAGTGGAATAGAGTTCGCTCGGTCACTTATACATATATTACTAATTCCGAAATGAACGCAGACGAAGTCGCGGTCAGAAAGTAGTTTTTAAATAAAATCGTATACCCTGTACAAGGGGTCTAGGTCTTTGGACCGTTGTGTTCCTCCTTCGTGGCGTCCTTTGAGATGGTTCTTGGCAGTTGAGGTCTGAGAAACGACCATCTTCATCTATGAGGCTTTCAAAGAAATCCACGCTGCTGTTCATCGATAACCGGACGTGAAACGCATACCAAATTACTCTGAAACAAAATATATACATATATACTACAGTAACATAGATAAGTTCAGAAATATAAGCCATATACTTACAAGTATTTGCTACATTTTTTTTATTAAATAAAGTTCGTTGATATTTAAACCATTGTTTCGTATAAAAATGATTTGTTTTTATTGTTATAATATATAGGTCGTCGCTTATCCATCATCGAATAAACATTGGAAGCGAGTTAAATTTTAAGATATTTTTTTTCCTAAAAAATCAGGTTAGTTAATATGTTAAATAACATCTGTTTCAAACATGCCGATCCGAATAGGTTTATCTTAAAACCCCTATGGAAGTAAGTGACTGTGAAGGTTTTCTACTATTTTATATGTCTACTAGATTTCACTTGTGTTGTGTGTGCAGGTATTATAAATGTTTAGCCTGTGTTACTTTTTGTTACTCTTATTATATTCAATTAGGTTATATGTTATTATCTTATTTATAATAAAAATTGATATATAAAGCTAACAAAAAAGAAAAAATATTAATCGTTTTAGCAATATTTGTATTGCTCGTGAAAATTATAGAAACCATTGATATTATATTTTTTTTGACATTAGTATATGTTTTCTATTAATTAAAATACTGTCTGCAGTCTGCGAAAAATATTTTGATTATTCCTTGTTGGTTATTGTCACAAAATAGGAAAGTATTAAATATCATATGTATGTACATATATATGAAAATTAATATGTTTACGACTCATCTAGTGGCCTTTTTAAAATTATAATAGTTCGATTGATATTCTTTATATTGTTATACATATTTTACCGGGTCCGCTTCCCATGTATGTGGGAAGATGCGGTTGAAGCCGCTTTAGTTTATTTCGTGACAGACCTTAGTGAGGTCTTAAACTGATTTGTATACGATATTTTTCACTATAAATATTACTATAATTTGATTTCAATTTAAGAAGGTCTTTTAATATACTCTTTCGAAACACGTTGTGGTTGAAATTGTTGTTTTTTAAACAGCTTGTAGTGCTTTGAGTGTATCAAGAGTGTGGTAGTAATTAATGATTATTTCTTGAAGAATGATTAATAAAACTTAAGTAGCATTTCGATACATCTATATCTATTAAACTCGCGATAGTGTTGTAACTTTGTCATTGGTTTATTTTAGATATTTTGACATTAATATTAACAAAATATTTTAGTACTTACATATTAATGGTGTTTATACATTATACTATTTATATTTATATTACCTACTGTATAAAAACGTTTAGAAACATTTGGTTAACATGTCTTGTTTTGACACTGGCACATTTTCTTTTAAATTTGGTTTTGTATTAATAATATACAAACGTTCTTCGTCCGATTCTATTGTTGACTGAAATGTTATCTAGTGTGATGTTACAACAATTATTATTCTTTTCCTTGTTTTACTTGACAGTATCTTATTATCTTCCTTATTTGTACATAGTGTTACGTAAATATTCACGATCTAAGATACCTTACTACGTGTTTTATAGTTAAAACTATAGTCGAATTAGTTTTGTCATGACTCTTGGGCCATATGTTTAAGTCATATACAGTGTTTAAATGCATTTCCAATTTATATAAAAGAAATTTGTTACGTGCGTAACACGTACGTAAAATGCGTTACGATTTTATGAATAGAATACGTTTAAACTTTTTGTTTTTAAGTTAATGATGCTGAGTGTAGTAAGGAGACCGTTTAGAAGAAATATTAAATAATTTATAATTTTGTTGATAATGTCATAGTAATTGCTAAAAAGTTTTAGCTCTAGTCATTTTGATTGTTTAAGCGGTACATAGTCTTTAAGGTTTTTCGGTTGTTTATAAAAAAACTTAGTAAAATTAGATATTACGGTACTCGTATAAATTATAATATGTGATCATTCTCTTCATTTAAGACGTTTTAATATTTTTAACATATAAGAGACTAACGTAAGTATTGTAATAAATTAGTTTGAAATCAGATTTCTAATATAAGTATTATGTAATATTTGAAGCACGTGATCTTTTAACTAATAATACTTTAAGTTATTCTCGTGAAGAAATGTTTTATCACATTGTTTTGTAATAAATATATCGTATTTGTTAATTGTTATTCCATTCGAATACAACGTTGTTATAAATTTCTCAATCTGGCAGACGTATATTATTAAATTCGATCCGAAACTAGGGTTGTTACTAATTTTTATGTAGATCTACCTATGTGTCTGTGTGTGACATCCTATCTCTCAAATGGATTCACTGATTTTGATGCATCTTTTGAACCCAATTTTCTTTGTACTGGTTCTTAGATATGTTTATTTATGTCTGTTCAGCAATGTAAAAATATCAGCTTCTTTGCATTATAAAACAATTTTTGCGCAAGATTAGTTAATTGTTTCATGAGTGCCAGTATAATCGTTAAATGTCAATAAATGAGTACCGCTTTTTATTATAATAAAATCCAATTTTGATGTCATGAATAAAATTGATGCAATTTTATGTTCAGCTGTTTTTAGAAAATAAATTTATCAAGCAAGACGTGTTAAGGGAGAGTTTAAGAATCTATGACCTTTTGGTAATTAATTTAACCTCTCCATACAATCGATTATCTCTTTGGCAATCAAATATAAGCCTTATAACGTTTAACACAACACTCAATATGCAAGGAACAGCTAACAGAATGCATTAAAATGTCTTTTTCTAAAAATGCTATGACATTAGTGCTAGCTGTTTTAAAATATCAATTGAATATCATCAAACGTAATTTTACTTTCTGTAACCTTTATTTACATTCATAAAACCTAACACGTGAATGTGTACGTATAGTATGGTTAATTTGGAACTGATAACTGTCTGTGTTGAGTTTGTAAGTGAACTTAACTCGTGGTAAGATATTTGTACACAAGTTTGCATCTAGCCTATCTACTACCAGTAAAGAGTCGAATCTATTTTAAATTAAGTATCCACCGATTACTTTTATATAACTGTATTTTAAAATTCACTTTATATTAACAGACACTCGTCCAATGTCAGGGTGACATTTCCATTCTCAAAAATGACAAGTTATACTTTGACATTTGATTTTAAAAAATATATTATGCCAGCAATGACATTACATAAAATAATAATTGTACACTAAATAATAAATTCCTACATCAGTAACCTACGTTAATACTCAAATGTTATGAAATTTATGAATAAATAACTGTTGGCACTTGTAGTGTGGTGTGACAAACTTGTAGGAAGCATAGTGGTCTGTGAAATTATATATTTAAAGATATATATTGACGGTTTAAAATCCTGGTATTATATTATTTTTGATAATAACCATCCAATACCCTTTATTTTATAGCTAAATTATAAATACATAAAGCGAAAGATATATAGTGTTTCTTCTATAAAAATTAAAATAGAAAATAGTTTCATCTACATAAAAAAATCATCATCACAAATCACAGCAAATATTCCTAATTTATGTTATAAATATAAATTTTTTATAGAAATTCAATTGTTACAATAAAATAAATATCTGTTTATTAATAAATCGACTGCTTGATAATAAACCTTCACCAGTCAGTTGTTAGAGATCGTGACTTGTGATGTTTCTTGAGAACTACATATAATATTATGATCTTGGTATTATCAAAAGTTTTGTGTTTTATTTTACACTAGAAGACCTGGCGAACTTCGTATCGCCCTATAATCAAGAAATATGTATTAGGTTTTTTTATTTATATTTTTGGAGTTTACCTGTACGCCATAAATCTCGGTGTTTTGAAGTGCGACAGAATCATTGACATATTATTAGTTGTCAAATCTAATGTCAAAAAAAAAACGTTTGTATGGGAAATAGAAAAGGGCTGTTTTTATGGTTTTCCCAGTAATGAATCAATTTTTTTCAGCTTTTATACCTTCCCTGAACCTCCACGAACATTTCAATACTAAGATAAGATAAATCCGTTGAGCTGTACTCGAGTTTTAGCGAGACTAAGGAACAGCAATCCATTTTGATATATATAGAAGACTAGTTTTTGCCCGCGACTTCGTCCGCGTTAGTTTGGTCAAGAGCAATATATGTAGGTGTAGCTGACCAGTCGAAGTCTATTCCGTCTTAGAGGCCATAAATACCTAATCAGGTTTTTCCTGTTTCAATCAAACAGAATGATTGACATATTAGTTAGTTGTCAAATCTAATGTCAAAAAAAACGTTTGTATGGGAAATAGAAAAGGGCTGTTTTTAGGGTGTGCCCGGCAATTATTCCAATTTTTCTCACCTTTTATACCTTCCCTGAACCTCCACGAACATTTTAAGACTAAAATAAGATAAATCCGTTCAGCTGTTCTCGAGTTTTAGCGAGACTAAGGAACAGCAATCCATTTTTATATATATAGAAGATTATAATATTTGTTTTCTGAAAATAGCATAGGATCTTTAAGTACAAAAATTGATTTCCTTTTTTTGAGGTTAAAAAGCAAAATACAACAAAATATCCAGTGGCCAGTCATCTAAAAAGTTTGAAGTTTTTTACTAGAAATCGATTAATTATTTTTTGGTCTTTATTCTATAAAAGTAATGTGCACCGAATGGTCAGAGTATTTTAATAAATTGATGTAATAATTTTTCTACGACTTCAGTTTTTGTGTGGGAAATATTTTTAAATTTGTCTTCCAAGTTATGATAACAAATTTAAATGTTTTTATGTTTGCTCTAATTGCTGTTCATCTAGCATCATATTTGAATTTGTTGTTGGTCTAAATTTACAATACAATACTCTACTATCCCATACGTCAACATTTATATTTTAAAGTAATTAATGTTAAAAAACGACTAAAACAGTTTCACACCCCAAAATTTTACTATATACATATAAATCCAATTAACACTCAGGTAAGTTGATATAAAACAGTTACAGGCGTCGAAATTAACGTATCAAGTTTCTAAGCGGCTTTATATGTGATACTTTCACTTTTTTTTGTGTGTTTACATTTTATCACAATAAAATGATACAAAATTTATTCTTCCTACAGTTTTTGAATCGTAATTTGGTCTTCTTACTTTCGCCTCGTTTTAAGAAATAACGTTTTTTTTAAAGTTTCGTAACGTGTATTTTTTTCTCGAATAACTTATGTGGAATATCTTTGAGATAAATTTTTGTTTTAACATCGGTTTTTATTAAATGTATTTTATTTTACTATAACTAACTGCACTCCATAACTTTAATATTATTATTGACGATGACTGTCAAGTCAAGGTTTTATTAAACATTCGACCTAGTTAGCTTATAATTTTATACAAATATTTATAGATTTCGAATTAGACAAACAATTGAAACTCGTTTTAAACTAACTGAAGGCAAAAATATAAGATTAATTGACAGAAAACTTCGACTCGTATTTACGATTGCCAATTAATAGGTAGTTAAATATAAGACGAAAGCACAAAGTTAAATACTGTTTTTATATCTATATAAATCGTGATACTTATTGTTTTTAACATTTTAATAATGTTAAAATTTTTCGTATAGTCAATAGTAAATCAGTTTTTGTTAGCGAATCCTTCTGTGTGAAAATCAGAGTTGTACTCATAGAGAAAAGTATAACATTTGTCAAAAAATACACACATGTATAATTATTCAGTCACGAAAACTATAGTTTGTGACACAATATAACTATTATGCCTTGATACCGCGGGATAATAATTCCAGGATAAATTTTAGCCTATATGGCATCTGATAAGCAACCTATATAATACCAAAATTTCATTAAAATAAATTCAATAGTTTTAACGTAAAAGAATAACAAACATCCATCCGTACTTACAAACTTTAGCATTTATAATATTAATAAAATATATTAGAATGTAATATTTGCAAATAGACGTCAGTTATTTAAATTAATTTAATAAATCTAAATATATGTGATAAAAAAAATTATTTTTTTAAGATAATTGGTATTGTAAAAGTATTGGTGCTTGAGATAAATAACTTTAGGTTACATATAAGATATAAACTATAATATAAGAACAAATGATATAAATCTATTTGTTTACATGTTATTTACATTTGTTTACATTGTTTACAAGCTGCTTTGAATATATTAATAATATCAGTTATTCACTTTAAGTCCGTCCGATCGGCATTTAATGATTTATAAGGCTTCCATTACACATACTTAATACAGTACAATACATTTATTGTTTACATACGATATGAGGAAACATAAAATATTTTAATTATATCGTATTTGATAGTTTTACTTCATTTGTTTACATGACGATGTTTACATCTGATGTATATATTTTATTTAATCAAATATGTATGTATACGAAATGATAAAATTATTAAGCAAAATGTCAAAAAATGTATAATGATTTTTTTTCTTAATCAACAAATATCATGTTTTATAGCTGTCAAATAAACCTCACATTCGGTTGTTATAATTGTTAAGTATTTACAAGATAAAAGATTAAAATAACAGTTACAAATGTTTAATTTTTTTTATATATTGGTAGTCGTACTTACCGGTAGATGAAAAAAAACAAATCAGCCTTAGTGAAAATCCAACGGAGTAATATCTTTCCCAATATAACCGGTATTATCCTGGTCGGAGGGCGACCCTTCATCTCATCATCACAACATCATATCACAGAACACACTGGGTGATAGATCACAAACACCGCGTCAGCACAACGCGTGCTGGCTTCAGACTGATTGAGTCGGGGCGAAGCGCTGGCGGTGTTACACAACGAACAGTCACCTGCCCCCAGAAAAGAAAGTCTTGTGATGTCAGTAATGAGAGTTTTGTAATTTGTACCGTTCATATTATATATAACTAGATGGACAATGACTTTTGTTTCCTCACACTAAACGATATGGCTTGTACGATTCCGAATGAAAATTAACAAAACATAATTAAAATGACATTGTCTTAATTTTTACATGTTTTTTGTCACTGATCATGATTTATGTAGAAATATATAAGTATTAATAGAATTTCTTTCAACACAAACTATTAAGGTCAAGATCGAAGTAGGTGTAAATAATATTGATAAACATAATTTCAATAATTATTTCGTATGTCATATCAAATATGATGGTCCCGTATGTAGGATAACGTCGATTCAGTACCACTTGGTATTCTGTCCGTGTGAGAGTCACCAACCATAAATATTCAACCTCACGTTCAATACTAGACCTGATTCTGTAATTTATATTTGAATCACCGCTGATAGATCACCTTTACATTTTATCTTTTCCTTTTGATTTTTATCTTTACCTTTAGATTTTTATCTTTACCTTTATATTCGATTCGGAACTGTCAATGTCCTTATTCGAACGGTGTGTTTTTTTTTTGAAAAATAAGCCTTGGATTATTATCAACTAAGTATAATAAAAAAAACATTTTTAATTACGATACTTTTTTTCCGGATCAAAATTACGTTTTGTGCTAAGAAAATTGAAATTTGTTTCATTATGGATTATAAGTGAGTACTTTTGTATGGGTTTTATCCAAAATTTCATATACAAGTGAAAGGATATATTTTTATTACCACAGCAAAAATTCGTGTGCACCAAATACATAAAATGTTATATTATGATTTCGTGAAATTAAAATTAAAAAGCAAACTAACCAATAACCGAATGCCTCTACTCACTTAGGAATTATCATTTAGTATGTACGCGTTTTATAATTTTACAATAAACGAGTAATTTATTGTTCTACAAAACATGCAATACAATATGAACATAGTAAAATATAAATTGATTTACAATAGTACTGTCCAAAGTTAAATAGCATTAGTAAGTTCAATAGTAGAGACCAAAATATTTTTATTAAAGATTACCAAAACCATACATGATAGTTGCGAAAATCATGAATATGAATCAATTGATTGGTAATTCGTGACAAATTCCGACCTTGGTTACAAAACCAATTCAACCGAATGTCCAGCCACACGTAGTCTTAATATATGTTAAATTCGTGTCAGCAACATCATATTAAAATGCTATTTTATTATTATTATCGTATTGGTATAAAAGTTAAAAATATTGTCCTACAATTTAAGGTCAGTGTCACTTACATTATTTAATACTAGCTGACCCGGAAGACTTCATACTGCCTCAATCAAGAAATAAATTATTTCTTATTTATTTTTTTGGTGCTTATCTTTAAGCCATAAATCTCCGTGTTCTGAAGTGCGACAAAATGATTGACATGATTTAAACCTTCCCTGGACTTCCAGGAGTATTTCAAGACTAAAATTAGCCCAATCGGTTCAGCCGTTCTCGAGTTTTAGCGAGACTAAGGAACAGCAATCCATTTTTATATATATAGAAGATTTAATAATGTACATACGCTACAAAAAAGTTAAAAAAACATTTAATATATTTTGAAAATTTTAAAAACAGAATAGTACTCTCCTGATGCAAGATGTAATGTGATGACAAAATCATAATATTCAGTTCATTCAGATTCATTCAATCGTGAAGGAAAGTGAATGAAAGAATCTAATTCATTGCTTTGATAATTTTTGTTGCTATTATATCACACTTTGAAGTGTCGTAACTTATCACAACGAATAGTCTTTTAGTCCAGTCAAAATAGACTAAATTATGATTGCCAATAAGCTGGATTTTTGTGCAGGCCTAGAATAGGACATTACAAATGATATGCCAAAAGTCCCCATCGATCCCGCTTGCGTTGTTTTCTATTCCAGGTCAAAGATCACAAGTTTGCGTTTGTTGCGTATATCTCTAAAATAACGAGTGCTATCGAAAAATGGTTTAGACAAAGTTTTTAGATTATAAAATTGTCTATGAAAAAGGTTTCAACACTTTTTTTTTACAATGCATCGTTTTCGAGATATCGTGACTTTAGATCGCAGGAAAATCGTATTTTCGACTATATTATATATCCGCTATTGTATTCTCAACATGTCTTCCTTTTCATTTTGATCCATATCCATCTTGTTTGGGAATTAATGCAAAAGTGAACGTCTATTTTGACTGCACTTTTTGCTAATGTAATAGATCTTTAACTTTCCGTAATGTATATCTAGATTTTTTTTTTAATGTGAAAGCTGACAAACGAGCAGACGGCCCACTTGATGGAAGGTGGTTACCGTCGCCCCTAGACATCCGCAACATCGTTGTTGCGGATGCGTTGCCAACCTTGTATTGTAGGGATAGGGAGAGGTGAGAATAAGGAAATGGTAGGAAAGGGTGGGAATAGGGAAAGGGCAATCGGCTCTCTCACTCATCAGACGAAACGCAGCCATTTAAGGCTACTTCACGCCGATCTTTTGTGAGAGGGTGGTACTTCCGCGGTCGAGCCAGCCCATGTTCGAGCTGTAGTAACTGACTACAGCTAGGCTCTACCACCTAATTTTCGTTGCTATGTTGTACCTACTCTTTTTTATTTACGTTACCAACCTAAGGATGTTATTGCTGTCACCTACTTAAGCTGGTATTCTCTATCATGACTTACAAAATTATATTATGTACGATCACAACTTGAATTAAATTAAAATATAATCCGAATTGTACTATAATCAATATTGAAACTAATTTTGTTATAAATTAACTCGACAGTTTTGTCAGTTTATCTTTATACAATATCAAGGGTACCAAAATAGATAAGCGTTCAAAAATTACATCATTCTAGTCTTTAATTACAGCAATTTTTCTAACAATGCAATTATATTATTAAATCGTCTGTTACATTTCTTATGCATATGTATATAAACTAACTCAGTAGTCTTACGATAACTGTACATAGTCCAAGTTTCTCGTCACACTACAAACAAAGCGTTCTTTCTCAATAAATAAAATACTTTAATCATGTACGAAGATTTATGATACTAAAATTGTTAACGCTCAGTATGTAGTGAGGGTGGCAACTTCTACTAAAGAAACAGTTTGCATTTTCATATTAAACATATACAGTTGCCAGATTTTATCTCATAAATCTTAACACATAATTAGATAAACCTAAGAATTTTGTGTGGTAATAGTAAAATTTGTCTTTAACATTAGGTATTGGATTTCACGTAAGCTACTTATTTGTTCGTAATGATTCAACTGTAATACTGATTTATCTGTTATAAAATGGATTATATGTATAAAAGTTTGAGATCGACTAAAAATAAGTGATATTTATTATACTGAAATGATCAAAATAAAAAAAACATAGAAATACTACGTTTATCTGTTTGTTCGGATTTATTTTAACTGTCTTCTTAAAAGAACACTTCTTGGCCTTAACGTTGCTTCACCCTTTCTAATAATCATCAACTGGCAGCATGTCGGTTATATGAAAACAACATTGTAATCCGCTGTATCTATCTCAAAATGTTAAAGTTTTCATTAGTTTAGAATCAAGATAAAATGTCTTATGCTATTCTATTCAATATTGTATATCAATTTTTTTGCAGAGTATTAGCAGACTTCCCTAACAGTGTTGTTACGGCAGGATATTCCATCATACATGATTTTTTTTTGTTTATATAAATTGTACACATATTTACTCAACAGAAACATCATCCTTAACGATACAGTACGGATAACAAGATGAAAATGTTATATGAAATTCAAAGACCACCCTTAAGTTCATCTTAAACTAACTAAATCAGTATCGGATTTCTTTATTCATTAAACATTTATTGTTGAAATAAATTCATTATCGACTCATGACCGACTCATTATGACAAAAGTGAATTTTGAGAAATAATAGGAGATCAATATGATGAATCTAATACTACGCTATAGAGGCTTGATAAGATTAATTTATAAATGAAGGTAATACATACATTGTAAACATGAAAGACATAGTATTTAGAAAGGTATTGGGATTTGGTCTGACCTGTTCCAACATAGATTGTTGAATGTCAGAAGATTTTATATCTGATAAATTGTTCCTATGTCTTTAGCTTCCGTGGTGATATTAGGAGGATTTCAATTGTGTTTATTATACTACATATATGCTTTAGACCAGTCTTAACGCCAGTGAATGAAAGAAAGTGGCGTAATAAAAGTACATAATATACGTAAATAGTCTTAATTACATAACATAAATTATTTATTGAAATTTGGTAAAATTATACTATATTTTCCTAAAAGGTGTCATGAGAATATTATTTTTCTTAATTTTTGCGTAAATCGTTATCAGTAATTTATTAGTTGTTGTTTTCTTGCTTGTGTTAAGATAATTCTCAGCAGTTATCTCGTTTCTGCGTCTTATTTAATTCCCATCATTGTTATTTATAATTTATTTACGATGATTATAAAGATCTTTATTAAATTATTAACTTTCAATGCCGTGGCTTTGAGATGTTGATGTTTATCTCAGTCCAATCTTCTCAGTTTTGTTAGGATCAAAAGCTAACACTTTCTATTAAAGCGTTTGCTGTTATTGTTGTTCGTAAATATATTATATTTTAAACGAGTTATTAGCAAAACATATGTATCTTATAAGATTTATACTAAATTTTTCTAATATATTCGATATAATTATAAAACTACAATTCAGCTTTGACAACTTTATTTTCATTTCCTTCACAAAAAAGCGATTATAAAGGAATGTTGGAATTCAAATATAAATTCCTTACTTCACGTTTGTGATAAAGTCACTAGTCTCAGTACATTTCTTTCTCTAGAACATGTTTTTCCATATTTAATTTGTGTTTATACTTACGCAAGCTTCGCCAAACATCGCAATACTTGCATCAGTGCATGCCGTTGATGAATCAGTATAGCGCAGACACAGCAAGTATATCATTGTATTAACCCAGTTTATTGTATATTTTAACATTGGCTTGAATTAATATGAAAGTTACTTTAGAAGACATCATTCTTATAAATCGAAGTCGCATCCATAAACCGGAGATAACGATTTTGAGATAGATCCGAAATATGCGAACGATTTCGCTCTCCATATGCGATAGTTTGCCAGACTGTTAGTGAAAGTAAGTTGTTAGACTGGTTCTGATTATAAACTGTCGCTGTTACATTTCGAACAAAACATCATTATTCCTGTCAAGATAATAATGTAGATACAGTTATATTGACCCGTTTTAAACATTTGTTCAGTGGAACGTTATAAGAATAATCATTTTGTTTATGTTTATTATGATAGATTGTAATCAGACGATAGCTTTAGATGTTTTTATTCCAATAAATTAAACTTACCTCGTCACATACACACACATACACGCACACACAAACGCATACGCGCACCAATATTTATACATTTCCTTCAAAAGATATTATGATAACATTTTTCTATTAATTTATAACTAACCTATATGATTCAGTTAAGAAATCTAGATTCTTAATATATTAATTTTATATCATTCTATTTTATTTGGTCATAAAAATTAATTGGAATATGTTATTAAATTTAATTAATATAATAAAAATATTACATCATATTAATTTCTATATTATAATTTTAATTACTTTATTAAGTAATTTGAATAATTTGATCTAAATTACTTAATAATATAAATAAAATTTCTATTTTTACGTAATTTTATATATAAAGATTTTTAAGCAACAATCAGTCTTTTATAATAAAATGTAACATATATACCCCATATAAAATTTCATAATGTACCGTTGTTAGAACATTATCATTTATCAGTACTATTTCACGACGTCAAATTAAACACAGATTCTTCTACGTGCATAAATATTCACTGACGACTCGAAATACACGTATGTACTAGGGAAAAACCATATGTGTATAGTTTGATAAGACGATTGAAACTTGTGTTATGGAAATCATCAGCTATTCAAGACGTTAACGGTTTGAACAGAGTTTTCAGAAATATTAGTTTGTAAAAGAAACCCTTTTTGTATTACATAGTCCATTTATCGGGACACACTATATAATATCATGTTTTGACAATTAGAAGTGGAGGTTTAATATTTAAAACATATCAAAATAGGTGAAAAATATTTATTTGAAGAACTACTACACAGTAGCTAGTTTCCTAACTGGCTGAAATCGCGGATTTAGATGTGTAATGTATATCAATAATGATTACAATTATAAAAAAATCTTTTAAACGCATTCAATGAGTTTTATCAACGCCAAATAACGTTTCAAAATTGTATCGTTACTTAATCTCAACTCTCAAAGTGCATACGACATTACGACCTCAACACATATAAAACAAGTAAAAAAATGTCAGTTGTTACAACATTATTACTACACACAATGTAATACTATAAAGATTTGTTTTAATATGAAATTTTATTAGCCCGTTACGCGTTACAAAGAGCGTATGTAAAAGTAAATGTGTAAAGAAATTGATTTGAAAAAAAAATGCAATACAAAGACTTCACTCGCTATTTCTTGAAAGATAGCACTTTGGCAATTGCATGATTATGAGTTATGACTTATGACATTTTTACACTTTGTTTTTGGAAATAAACGGGTTTTATTATATATTATAATATTGTAAATAAAAATATACAGTTTAAACACAAACATCGATGAATATATGTCAACTAAAATATCTTATTCAAATTTAGTTCTATACATTTACATATTTGGTGTTTCTGAAAATAAACTTCCATATTAATGAAAAACCTGTTAAGACAACAAGGAATCTCGTCATATAAGCTAAATAAACATAACTTTTGTTACTAGTATTATGTATTGGAATTTAGAAAATGTATATACATACATATGTGCGTCTGTTAGATTTCAACTCAAAAACTATTAAATTAATTCATATTATTCAACATAAATACAGACGGTAACTTTCGTTATAATATATATATTTAAGTACTTACTTTAATTAATTAATAAATGTATATAAGAATTTTAAGTTTTCCTACTTGTTTTCATATAAAATACGATTCATTTTTAACACTATAAATTTCATTATAACAAGTCTATATCAGTAACTATTATTGTCGACTTATTTAGTTATAATAACAATCAATCATTAGATTTCAATTTTCATTATAATCCATACCCTAAGTTCTGTTTTTAATAATCAATATACATATTTTCTTTATTTATATGTACAGGGTAAAAGTTTATTGATATTATGTTTTTGTATAAGGCTTTCTACCAACACGATACTTCATTGATCGAAGTCCAAAGAAAGTAACACAAACTATACGACAGTTTTGAGTAAAATTATATGTTTTTCTTGTATATACTAATATACATATGTATACAGCCGGCCTCCATTCATCTACTCATTCTATGAAAACTTGTTTCGGATATTGAACCTGTTACGGTTGGGATCGTCACAAAATCTCTTTGTTTTTATATATTTTTTTTGTATCTCGGAGACGTATGAAATATTATGTGAACTTTAATATAGTTAAACACATTCAGGTCGAGGTTACTTCTAGTAACACGTGCAAATAACAGAAAAAATATATATGTCGTGTTTTTTGTTTTAATATTTTTTTAAGTTACCCAATATTTGTACGGTATTGTTTAAAATAAGTAAAGTTTTGTTTAAGTTTTTAATTTTTTATGGTATTTTATTTACTATTTACATGTTTAAATATGTTTTTACACATATTACTGTAAGTCTTATTTGTCTTTGAATAATAAAATTCACGAGCTATTTGTGAATATATTTGTTAATAGTATTAACTGTTCAAATAACAGGATTATCAATCTAAACTATATTTATTACGAAAAAGTCATTTAAATTAGCAATCAATTCTTATAATACTTTTTCTTTGCTCCAGACCTTTTGTTGCAAATTGCCCAAAGCAAAGCAAATTGCCTAAAATTCAATATGTATATTAAGTTTGCAACTTACCAAGCGGTTTCTCATTTTTTATTTAATAACGCACCTTAATGCTAATGTGTGATGATTTATGAATGAAAAACTGCTAAAGACCCGTGTAAGTGTGACGATGCTATTTTTGGTTAGGCATAAAAGTACTGCTTAAGTCTGCCGTTGTTTGCTTAGGCTAGTAAATGATTCATAGCTGTAGAAATATAATAAAAACACATTCTAAAGTTAACTTAAACTTAATGTTAATAAAGAAATAAAATAAGAGTAGTTTTATAGAGTAGGTAGTATTAAAAATGAAGGACAACCTGTTTGTTCTACATTAAATAATTTTTATGATAAACTTTGTTGGAAATGTAATTTCTACTTATTTAGTTTAATAATACGTGTATAATTTAAATTTATGCTATTAGTTACTTAAATGAAATGCAATCATTAAACATTTATGTTGCTTTTAAAGGTAAATTTTATTTTACAGTAGGATTTAATATTGGTTTATGTGATGACGAAATATAAAATTCTTGGAGTGTTATAATCTACTATAAATTCGACAAATAGTTTCGTCTTAATAAAAAAAACTGCTTAAATTTTAAACATGTAAGTGGTATAAATGAATTTTTTGCAAACGTCATAACAAAAAACTTTACTGTCAAATATAAAACCTATGACTTACATGGGCCGAAAGCCGAAGTAGCCGAGTAGCCGAAAAGTCAGTATGCAGTTTTTTACAAAAATAAAGACCGTGTAGTATATCCGAAAAATAGTAGTTTCATTTAAATGAATACTCTCGAAAATCTTAGATCTCATTATGTTTTTCTCGTTCCCAGATCCATGTCTGTATATAATACGTTTCGCGTCCCAGCTGCAGTTCGAGGAGAAGCAGCATGAGGTGAGCATGACGGCCTTGAGGCTGGTGCAGAGGATGAAGAGGGACTCCATACACTCGGGGAGACGACCCTCGGGCGTCTGTGGGGCTGGTGAGAAACATAAATAGCCATGTTCCTCTTATATAAACCTTAATTGATGGTTCACTTATTTCATACATGCCTTGATTTGTAACTTTGCTACAAACAATGTAACATTATAATGGTTTATTGTAGTATACAATTTTATTAGCCCGTTACGCGTTACAAAGAGTATAAGTAAAAGTAAAAAGGTTGAACAATAAAAAATGAGAAAACGCTTGCGATATAATATTTTTTTATTAATGTAACAAAAAGTATACAAAATGTCTTTAAATCAATACAATGTATAACTCTGTAATATGATCTAATTTGATTATGTTATTCATATATCGTGACTATATTTTAAATGGTTAACCTGTTGGTTGATTGTGCGTTAAAGACCAATATTTTTTCTTTCAGCCCTCCTAATAGCTGCTCGACTGCACGACTTCTCACGAACACCAACTGACGTGGTCCGTATCGTGAAGATTCATGAAACAACGCTTAGGAAACGGCTCTTGGAGTTTGGGGAGACTCCGTCCAGCGCCCTCACTTTAGACGAGTTTATGACAGTTGACCTTGAAGAGGAACAGGACCCACCAGCCTTTAAAATAGCCAGGAGGAGGGACAAAGACAGGCTGCAGAAGGTAACGAAAGTAACCCACTTAATATAGGACGTATGAAGAAATTAGCAATATCCACATTTTGCTTATTTCAGAAGGAAATATTTTTTATGGTAGAATGTTGAGGCTGCTGTAAAGTAATCGAAATGTCGAGAAAAATGTATAACTATTTAATAAATCACTTTCTAAATCGTAGAATTATACTTTTTTTAAAGTTTTTGGGAGAGGAAATCGTCAATATAAGAATGTTAAGGTTTATTTTATACACACACATCACTCAAGAGTTTTTGAGATTCTTTTAAAAGAAAACTATTTGAAGTAGTGAACTGGTATTTGATAGGATTTAATAATTAAGGTTACAATTCTGCTTCTACTCCACAACGAATTGAGTATTGAAAAATATTTCTGAAAAAAGTATGGCTTAGAGATAAGAAAAATACACTTTCCTTTCTAGCACAGTAGCAAACGTAACAAAAAGATTTGGTTATTTTATTGTTATTTGAAGCATATGTTTAATAACTTTGTACGATCTAAACGTGATTTTTCAATTTTTTTTGAGAAAACTTACTCCGTCATGTCTATCTTTTCAATTAGATCTCATTTATATCAGTTTAAAAATTAATGTTAATTAAATGTTCTTTTCAGTTAATGGAAGAGGAAGATGGCGAACGTGAACTCACAGAGCTGCAAAGAGAAATAGACGCTCAGTTAGATAAAGACAAGAAGAGACGAAAACCCACAAAGATAGTCCCGCCTATACTGTCGCCATGTAAGGAGAAAAACTCATACTATCTGAGATAACAAAATATACTTTAAATTCTAGACTCTTATGACTAGAATTCTTTTCATACAAATTTTTTGAGCCTTTGATACAAAAGTATACATTAGTAATATATTTAAGACGAATAATAATTATTTGTTTTCCATTACAGCCGCTGACGATGATACATCAGAAGACGCTGAAGCGACTAGATTCGCGACAGAAGATACGTTGTCACTTATAGGTGATATAGCGAGGGACGTGCAGCCAACTAGCGAGGCTGGTAATAATGAGAAACTTAAACTGGAAAAAGGACTTGGTGAGTGGAATATTTTATTGTACTAGAGTTCTCTATCATATATATAAGCTTTCGTGAGGGTTACTTTTGGAATTTATCCCATTGTCATCCTGAAATTTTTCTGTTAATCAGTAGGTTTAACGATATTCAATGTAGTTTGGTCCAAAACCGGAAAAATCCTGTCTATATTATGTTACTGGATTTTTTACGGGTCTTATACGTCACTTACGATAAGTGGGAACATTTGTTGGACTAAAATAAAAGTGCTGAAGGTTGCAACGGTTAATGTCAAATAGAACAGATTTTTCTTGCAGGGACTGTAGGAGCTAGTGAGAGTTACCTTATTTCCTGATAGGTTTTGTTCCGCTGTAGAATTAGGAAACCTCTAATACTTGTCGTTTCTAAAATTACTACCTAGAAAATAAAATGCCGTTTAAGCATTGCGTCTTAACAATCCATAGGCTGAAATATTGCTGACAGGAGATAGCAAAACTTCTCTTTGCTTGGAATCTTCTCTAAAGCTTATAATATACCAAATAGTTCGTCCATTTATAATCTTTGCACAAATTTAGAAGATATTTATTAACGATATTCGTGGTATTTTATACTTTCCAGCGTTTATCTTGACAATTATTTCATTGTAAATAGATTGTTATATTATTTCTATATGATATCAGGTCCAGAGATAGCCTTTATGGGTCTGAATCCACCCGAAGAAAAAGAAAAATCGAAACCGGAGTCCAAGCAGTTTACGAAGGACCTGCAAGCGGATGAACTACATCTGGATGATGATGATGAACAGTACCTTGACTCACTGATCATGACCGAAGAAGAGGCTCGACATAAGATTCTGCTATGGCATAACATTAACGCTGGATATTTGAAGGAACAGAAAAGTTAGTGCAAGATAATAGTTTCTTTATTAATAAAGATTCTAATGTATGGTTATGTTATTAGAAGTTTTGTAATATCTTTTTCTATGTATGTTTTATAAGCTTCGTGAAATTCTACTTTATTTGGCTTCCATAGGAACCAGTCTTGATAACAATACCCTGAGGACAAGATTGTATCATAAGATTAAACATAGATAGTTTACAGTCATTCAATAGTAAACTTGCATTGAGAATAATGATTTTTTAACTGATACTATCTGTAATTAGGTGAACATGTGAACTGTGATAATCGTAGTTACAGCAAATATTACTTATCAATGTGTTGGTCCTATGTGATAGCCAATTAATTTCTCTTAAAAAAACTTACAGTTAAAGAAGAAATACGCGCCAAAGAACGGGAAGAGGGCAAAGACAAAAAGAAGAAAACACGTGGATCATACAAGAAAAAGGTGGCCATTACTGGAGCGACCGCCGGCGAGGCTGTGGGGAAGATGTTGGCGGAAAAAAAGATGAGCTCCAAAATTAATTACGACATATTGAAGAGTCTGGATCATCCTGGGTCGCCCAGTGTACAGCCGGCGAATGTTGTGAAGCCTGTAGAGGAAACTAGGTTAGTATCATATTATAAAATAGATTATATTATAAAACTGACAAACTAATCACGATTTTTGCGATATACAGGGTGACTGGTGAATTACTATCAATATTTAAGGAGAATACTCCTCGGTACATGATTCTCATTCGAATTATGTAAAAAAAATAGCGATAAGGCCGCCAATTGTACATTTTGATCAAGTTTTATACTGTATAATTTATTTATTCTTTGGTGTACAATAAAGAATACTTATTATTATTATTATAGGTACTTAATTTTTGACCAAATTTCCGTATAAATAAATAAAGTGTGGACACGTTCCAAGTGTTCCAGGGTGGACGCGTGCGGCGGCGTGCTGATACAACACCACGCCGCCGCACGCGTGTGTGTGTGTATACCTAATCTGCAGGGTGTTCACACGATGTTTGCGTGTGACACAACTTTTGGTTAACTTTACTTAGAAGTTTATTAATATTTATGTTATATTAATTTTTATTTTGTCATATATGATCGTCAAATATCACGTCCTCAAGTATCGAAAGTAATTCACCAGTCACCCTGTATAAATTATTATTGACTGTCAGAGATTCTAAATAAAATTTAATGTCCTCTTATTTAATTTATGGGATAGTCACAATTTTGTTTCTGTTATACCACCAGAATAATTTAGTATACGATAAAATCTCACATCGGACTTATACTTGTTTTTTATTTCTATTTTATAAAACTTAACAGCTGCATTCCATTCAGTATAAAATATTATATATTCATTAACACTTCTAGTACAATCCAACCGCCAATAATCGAGACGGTGCCACAATCGCCGGTGCCGAAGAAGCGGAAACGGAAGGAGAAAACAGCACCTTCTCCTGCTACAGTTTCTACGAGGCCCTCACCGGGAGAAGCCCTCCCCTCTCCCGCGCAACCTCTTCCCTCCCCCGCGGACCCCTTGCCCTCCCCCGCGGACCCCTTGCCCTCCCCTGCACCAGAAACACCAGTACAGAGTAAGATTTCATTATAATTATTTATGGTAGCTTTATCAGCACATAATACTGCTTTTAACAGGTTTTACATTTTCTACATATAATATTACAATAGTATTTTTTTGTTCTATACGTTACAATTACTTTTATCAGCATATAATACTGATTTTGACATGTTTTAGACTTTCTATATATAATATTAATCTTTTGTCATATATCAAAATTTAATTACAGTATATGTATATTGGGATGAAGTAAAATGCAAACAAGATACTGTTTTTATATAAAATTGTTTAATATTAAGTTAAACATTAGAATAGTAATAAATAATATATATTATAATATAGATGCAGATGATTATGAAGATGACTTTGAGGAACCGGTCGACAGTCGAGAGATGTCGCTAGCGGCGCTCCTACAGAATGGAAACGATGACGAATACTATGACTACGAAGAATATTAACACTGACTCTACTGTGGATATATTTATACAGTTAACCTATATTACTATGTTAAAAATTGACGAAATTCTTTCTTTAGGAAGAATTTTGAATGAAAAAAAAAATTTGTTTGACAGTGATTACAAAAAACCTCACTTTTTAAAAAATATCAGTTCTATTACAGTGTATAAACAATGAAATACAAATTCATACATGATTATGATGCAGCACTAATTGAATTTATGTTTTAAAAAGTTAGACTGTCAATAAATATGTATAATACATAGTTTGTCTAGAATTATATTATAATGATCATGTCATGTGATGTAAACTCTCTTTAATTTTAAAGTTCCATAATTTTTAAGTCTTAATACAGTTGAGTATGTTTTTTTAATAATTTAAAATGCTATGTAGTGAGTTTGAGACTGCAACATATTTATATGTGAAATGTGCGTTTAAAATAGTAGTTCTTCCATTGTATTATAAGTACATTAATGTGTAGTGTATTTATAAAATCATGAAGATATCTTTAAAATTATTTTTAGTTATAAATGGACTCAATATTTTTTTTTATCACACTACATAGAACAAACACAAGCTGATATATTTGATTTAATTTTCTATTAGTAGAAAAACAAGGAACAGATTGTATATTTTTAGTAGTTTATATATATTAGATATTATTCTATAAATTTGTTATACTTGTAAATATTCAGCTTCCAAAGTAAGAAATGATTTCAAATTGGTATTATTTCTCATAACAGGGAAACCTTTTTGTTTGACTTTGCTACTTTTTATTCTGTAAGTAATATAGAACAAAATGGTAAATGAAATGAATTCAAATGTATAATATCATTGACAAGGTTAAGTTTTTTTTAACTCTAATGTATTTTCTCAAAAATATTTACTGTCAAGATCCTTTATTTATATGGTTCCATAATCTGTATACATTTTTGTTCTATTTTTAATAATATTACTATCACTGTATTAAACCTTTTTGGAATAAAGCTGTAAAAAAAGTAATTAATTTAACTTTTAATATGTCTCATTTAAATTTTTTACGTAACGATAATATTAAAACTAAAAACAATATAACAGCTATTAAGTTATTTATTGTGTTATTACCAAAAAGAGACACATTTTATTATATCTACATAATAAGTTTTTACTGTAATGTTTAATAATGACATATAAGACTTTTTTTTTAATTATTTTTAAGCAAATTTAGTTATAATTGCAAGTATTAATTAGCTTTAACGTTAATAAAAATAATGTGTATCAAATTTCTCCCGCTTAGTTTTAAATATAGCAAATAAAATAAATAAGGTAATATTTAGTCCCACTTTTGATCTGATTAAACATGTTTTGAAGCACTGTGCGTGCGAGTTATTTATTCTAAATTTATACGTTTTTTATTATAATCTGTTTTTTCTAAGGTGTACCATAAAAATAAATTATCTACACTACTGTGTTTAAATTCTATCTTCCATGTTTTTATACTTGTTCAGACAAAGGTATGTGTATATTTGTTTTATGAAAAGAATTGTTTATCTAATATAATTGATAGCAATGTACAGACAACTTTATATTCAAAAAGCCGAGTGTACTATTATACAGGGTGACTGGTGAATTACTATCAATATTTAAGGAGCATACTCGGTACATGATTCTCATTCGAATTATGTAAAAAAAATAGGCACTTAATTTTTGACAAAATTTCCGTATAAATAAATAAAGTGTTGACACGTTCCAAGTGTTCAAGTGTGGACGCGTGCGGCGGCGTGCTGATACAACACTACGTCACGACACGCGTATGTGTGAGTGTCAGTGTATACCTAATCTGTAGGGTGTTCACACGATGCGTAATTTATTACATAACTTTTGGTTAACTTTACTTAGAAGTTTATTAATATTTATGTTATATTAATTTTTATTTTGTCATATATGATCGTCAAATATCACGTCCTCAAATATCGATAGTAATTCACCAGTCACCCTGTATAATAAAATAAATAAATTTTCCTCAAGCTTAGTTAATGTATATGTGTGTGACTGTGTGTATTATCTATACTCATACATACAACCTAAATATTCGGTTTTGATAACTAGGATGTAAATAAACATTTATTAGGATATAAAATTACCTACAGGTGTCCAACTTTTGTATCTCTATCAAATTTAAATAAAATCAGTTTAAGAAGTTGTCACAATGAATAGATAAGTTGTTAAGAATATTATTACTTTTCAATTGAACCTTTTTTTATAAGAACTTGTCATTTTTGAAGTAAAAATAAATACCTATGGGCTTTTTAAGTTTATATGATCATTGTTTGTATAATTCGTGAGTAAACAGGAAACGGGAAATATCAAATAATAAAATTTTATTCTTGAAAAAATATTTCCAAAAACCTTGTCATTATAAATATGGCCATTAACATGAATGTTAGAATACTACTTTTCATAACTAATGTAGTAAAATATAGGCATTCAAAATAAAACTGAAACTATATTCAGAGATCTTTTAAATCTTCTCATCCTTATAGCTTTAAAGGCGAATAAAATTATTTAAAAAAATCTTCATAATAAGGAATCTGGTTTCTTTTTTTTTTCGAATTTTAAATTTAATTTCTATCACTAATACCTTCACAGCGACGTTTCAAGTATTGAAGACTGCGACAAACTATATGATTTTTAAGTACAAGTTAGTCATAAATGTTATATTGGCAATATAATTGTACATGTGAAAATGAGAAATTCTGTTAAAACCGGTTCTTTCATGAAAGAATTGTAAAATGATTTTTTTTTAATTTTCTTTCAAAAAAAAATTGTCTAAATAAAAAAAAGAAAGGCAAAAATACTCAGTTGACTCAAAAAGTGTTTTTCTCTATGTTATTAGAGATGAAACGTACAGTATATTTTTTTATCAGGCTACATAAATATATCTTATTTAAATAAAAATAATGAGAATTGAGACATTTATAAAGTACATATTTAAATTTACACTTTCTTATATTATGTATAAAATTAGACATAAAAGTTATAGATATTGTCATAGATTAAAATGGGATTGCATTATTTTGTTTGTTATGTTGGTATATAAAATTCGCTAACTTCATGCTGGTGGCAATGTAATGAAGTTGTCTTCAGTTAACCTACAACACAACCGCAACATAGTTTGTGTTTACGGATTTCAGTTTCCTCATCTGAAACCTGTACTGTGCTTGTTTTAATAATTATACATTGATTTTATTGTAAAGCTGAAGAGTATATAAACAAAAAGTAACAAAAAATTAATGTCACTAAGTGAAGTGTGCGTAGAGCGAGGCCAGTGGAATAATGAAAAATAGTGAATTTATCGCTCTTTAGCGATGTGTGAATTGATTAAATTGTTTTGACGGTGTCTTTCTGTAATTCATGGTGTTTTCAATAAAATTAGTGTCGTTTGTTAAACATAATTCGAATCATAGGGTCCATAAACGAGCAGACGGATTCTATCATGGTCGTAAAACGGTAAGTTATTACAACGTGGTGTTTCTTTAAAAATACTTTTATTTTGTTATTATGTAGGTATCTTTGTGACTTGTACATTTTTACCCACCAATTTACTCAACTAGGCAATACTTATATCTACATTATGTAGGATATATTCGAAAAATTAAAGTGGCGTCTCATTTGAATGCTTTTGCGTTTTATGGACTCCCTTTGTAACATGTAGTGTATAGGCTTCTTGTTATGCATTTGTTAATATGTTTGGTTTTATTTAAACGTACGTCAAATAAGTAATTACAGTGTATAAATGTTTGTTTACGTTGTATTGTCCTATCAACTATCCTCTTATCATTGTTGATCGCGTCAGTAATGTTTTTATTAAAATAATGTATAGGACAATATATAAACAATAAATCTTTGGTATGGCTTCACTTTGCGCTTAAAATCTTAATCTTATGATATCGAAAGAATTGTAGAATCAATTATTAGACACAATTGCGTATGAAATTTTAAAGGTAATATGAATGTTTTTCCATTAAATAATTGTTAAAACATTTTTATGAAAACTATCATACAATAAAACTGGCTATATGTATTAAAAAATTAACAAAGAAAAACAAAAACCTCTTATAGCTTGTAAAAGTGTTCATTGCTACCAATATTATTAAAACATTTTATTATCATAGATTAAATAAAAGCAGAGTTTGTTTATTAAGAATGTGTACATAAGGGTCTAAATCAATAGTTTTATGTTGAATGTGGCTTAAGTAATGATAATAACTTTTGTTTCTAAAAATAAGCTTAATCAAAATGATTTTTAAGCTAATAAAATTAATTTTGGTTAACTGTGCATCATTGTTTTTAATTACCATAATATGCTACAGTGTAAAAGGAATTAATGAAAAAGTTAGTTTATTGAATTTAATTGTCATAGTTTTATTTATAACTATTGTTGCAAAAAACTCTGAGTTTATAAGATAGCATTTCCTTTATCACATTATCATAATAATTTTAAATAAGTTAGTCAAGATTAATTGTGAAATTTAGATATTTTTTTTCTTTTTTTTTTTCTTTTTGAATTTGTTTCTTAATGATTAAGAAGATGATATGAAATTGATAAACTATAATAAAAGATATTGATAAACTTTACTTATATAAAGGGAAAAGTTAAGAAAGAAAAACATGTATAAGTCCTTTCTTATCTTGACTTCAAAAATAATGTTTGAATAAAACAGTAAGTGTGTTTAAAATTTGTTTTGGTAGAGAGAGGAGCTCAGATAGTGGAAGTGAGCCTTTTACGGGCATCTGAATGGTGAATCCATGGCAGGCTAAGAAGTTTTGTCTCATATATATATTGCTTGTTTTGTCAATATATTTAGCTATAAAATAAATGTTAGATGTCATCTCTCCCTGTTCAATTATAATTTTATAAAGCACTCCACACTGAGTATAGTAACAGGCACAAATATACCTACTTTTTTCTTTTACAGTCACAAACTAAAATTTTTCTTAACCTTTCTTTAGTCAGAATAATTGAATGAATCGCTTTTCTAAATCTATAAGTTCTTCAAATGAATCTAAATACTTTTATGACTAAATAATTTGTCTTCATTGCTTGCAACGGTCACCTTTGAAACAAAATAAAATGTCAACTGGACAATAAAAATATTGTAGGTCAATATACAAGACAATTAATGATAGAAAAGTTGCATTTTATTTGAATTAAAAATATTAATCCTATCTAAAAATTTTAATGTCCTATTTATATTAATGTCCTATGACATAAATTTACGAAATATGTCTATTCATGACTGAATTTCTGAAGCAATTTGTAAGAAATTTTGTTTGTAAATAGATAGTCAATAGAGCATGTAATACATAACATAACAAATAGGGTATAAGAAAAGACAAAATAAAAAATTTGATATGTATGGCTAATTTCATTTCGTATTTTTATCATGGATACATAATAATTAAACATCATTTATTATTATCAAATTATTCACAAGACAATAATTACAAATTTCTTTTTGTAAATGGTTATAATGAATGAAATTTAATTTCTATTCACTTCCTCATTCCAGTTGAACTTGAATTGAAAATGAATCACATGAAATTTCTTTATAATGTCACGTAAAATTAAAAAACTATAATTATGAATATATCATAAAGTTAGTATGATTGTAAAAGTTTTTATTTTTATGATAATTTTTTTAGTTCATAGATTTCAAACAGATGTTTATACCCTCATTTTAAACGAACATAGCCAAACTTTTTATACGTGTTTTTTTAATGAGCAGTCGTAAACTTTTGACGTCCATAATGAAAGGTAATTCAAAATTATACAGAAAACATTAATACTTTATGGCCGCAGAAAAAGTGGGTCACGGATAAATATAGTGCATTAAATAGAGTAACTAAGACACTCGTAACTTTAAGATATTTACTTCATGAATGAAAGATTTTTTCAAAGGCGCCAAGCATAAAATTTTGTAGTGTCTAGTTATTTAAGCAGTAATATAAAAATAAAATCATTTCAATAAGGAATAATACCGGTGTAGCTCAAATCTTAGTCCCGTGTCGTAATATCCGTCAGATCTCCACCTGCCCACACTGACACCTGCACGGCAGATGTTCTGTTCCCCGACGGCGGCTCTACTCCCGAGACACTTAATGTTATAACTTAGATATAAATTACATCAGGGCTTGTTAATTACAAGCCGCCGCCCAACTTATTAGGCATATTTTTAATTGACAATAAGTCTGTATGCTTTTTATAGACACAAACCATGTCTTAGTCATCCCGGCGGTTTTGCAATTACAATAAATTATTCAATGAAGTTAACCCCTGTTTTCCTGGCCCCTCGGCACGCGCCAAGCCTATTACCCGATACATTTAAGACGCCAACTCGGTCCCATGATTCCTATATTAGAGGGTATGCCGTCTTTATTGGTGGAGTTACCGGGAGGTCAACCCTCCATTGCATCGCGCACGCACGATGTCGACATATACGAGGTCGTTGACCTCCCTTCGTTTGGCCTTATAGAGTGCACTCCGAAGTGCCAAATTCAGGTTTTAAGGACGACTATAAATACTGCGGAGTTAACTCTTTAATGCAGATTTATGTATAGGACCTTTGCTTTTGCAAGATCTGTAGTAACTATTAGAAGATTTAAAAAAAAATCTATAAAACGGAAAACATTACAACGCTATTGTATTTTTTTTAATCCTTGGAAAAGCGTGTACGTATTACGGACAAGGTTTCGTTGTAGGTTATTATTGGATCGCGTGTGAAGCACGCGTTATATTCTTTAAAATAGTTACGTACCCACTTCTTAAGAAATTTTTAATCTAATTGTTTAGTTCGATGAACATTCGATTGCTTTTGGTATAAAAATATATATTAATAGAATAAATATTGAACATTCATTTAAAACTGTTGGTATTAGGTACATATATATTTTATAATGTCCAATAAGTATTGAATGTGGCGACCGTAAATTGAATGTGCAAATATTTTTCTTACAAATATTAAACTTGTGTTAGAAGTTATCAAAGAATTATACTACTACGTATATTGTGTGTCCATAAAATAAAAAATTAATTCAACGTTTAAATTAATTTTCTGTATTTTAATGACGAAATACTTACTTAAACTGTAATTATTTTTTTCAAATTGACTACAGTCATAAGTCAGATCGTTTTTTTCAAAGATTCGTTTCACGCTTCATGTGATTCGCTTCGTTTCTGCATTAATTTCCGGCGATCGGATAAAAATCTAACTGCCGGCTACGGCACTTGGTATTTTTTTTCAGATTTAAGTTCAATCTACACGAGGGTTTATTGCTTTATCTGTGACTAACGAAATATCTCTTATAATTACGGCAACTTTTCGTTTGAGTTCGTTGCTATACGATAAAATTATAATCAATAAAAAACTAAAGGAAATCTTTTTACTAACATTTCTTTATTCTGGCTTATTTTGTTCCAAAAAAATTACAGGCTTTTCTGATTTGTACTTGATTAAATATAGTCTGTTTCTATCTAATATTTATTATGTGAAAATCAAAGGTTTTAATTTGTATTCATATTTTTCATATTTCATGGAATAAACAGAATAAATAGTTCCAAAGAGTTCTTCAAAATTATATTTAAATTAAATTTACTAGTATACATGACAGGAATAGAGCAAATTGAAAACGGATTTTTTAAATTTAGTGAACTATAGTGAATAAATAAATTATAAAAATTACAATAAATACTAGGCTATAGAAAATAATAGTATGTATCGGAACCGAGAGTAAAACTAATTTTACAATTATAATATGTAAATATAGAAATGGTTTTATACACTAAAATTATTATACATAACGAACTATCGAAGAGGTGATCCTATATAGCAGAGTTCATTAATGTTATTTATCCTTAAGTACAAAGTTCTCTCTGTCTCGATACTTCACTATCAAATGGGTGACCGTCTGTGGTTAAACTTTACCGCTTTCTAATACCCGGTCTAGAAAGGGCTCTCACGTAGAAAGCACTGTTAATATAAATTATATATCATTGTTATTATAATCTAGATTTTATCGTTATATATTGAAGTTAAAATAATTGAGTTGAAAATAGTTGTTGCACATACTGTATACAATACGTGTATAGAACAAAATACTATAAAATTATATGATCAAATACAAAATCTTAGGCATCCTTTTTGCGTCCTTTTTCCGTGTTTGGGCAATAATGAATGAACGAAAGAATTAAATGCCTTTATAATTTAACTTTATAATAAAACATTAAAACAATAAGGCCAGGTAATTGTCTAATAGTGACTTAAGCATTAACTATTATCGTCTCATGTAGAAAGTTGGGTTGACTAAATCGAGCCTACATCGTGCCGTGAGAAACTAAAACCGCACTAATGTTTTGTTTTAAACGATTATGTAATTTAGTATGTAGTAAGTCTATTAATAATAAAGACTTAGATCTATTTATTGTACAGTGGTCATAGTGTTTCCATTAAGACGTCTCATATTATAACATGCGTAATGTTTTAATAAAGCCGCTGTTATCAAATATTAATATTGTCTTTGCAACACTGCCCATTGTATTGAATATAATAACAATTTCAATAGTAATTTATTTCACCATTTGTAATTTTCCAATTGATGGAACGATTATGACTTATGAGGTATTAACCATAACGATTTTTATAAACCCTGTATCCTCATGTCTTTCTAAGAATATTTTGTTCCGCTCAAATTTAAGTTTCAGTACCACAACAAACCAAAAATTATTTTATAGATGAATGTATTATTTTCGGATTACTAAGTACGCGTAATTTATTATTTAAAAAAGATTACATACTCCTGACGTTTCGGTTTCTTTGCAGCAACCGTGATCACGGGCAGACGATACGTGAATGAAGTTAAGAACTTTTATGTTTATTGTATGGAAAATAATTTTTGTTCAGAGCTGTGCAATGCGCGTGTATAGTGATGCTATCATATCAGTTGATACAAAACTTCAAAGTATTAAAACCGTCCAGATGTTTATTCGTCCGCCAGTGATGTGCAGACATACACAAGTAACTTTTATAATATATTTATGTGAAGCTTCAATTTGTTATAACCGCGTCCGAGTACTCTTGCACCGATGACTCAATATATTCCTAACACGTAGGCGTTATTTTACGTAAACTTCCGTTGTTCGTATAGCCGTGGGCTTCCACGGAACGGACGCTGGGCGACATCGCAGCCTGCTGATTCATTACAATTTACAATACTCAGAATTTCTATCATATAATAACTGGAAATTCATACGATACGATTACAACGTGAGAGGGATCAAGATTATATTGGACAAGTATAACATACGTATAGCGTGATTTACTTACATATAGCTATGTTCAATTTAATAATAACACATTGAAATCAATTGGATTCAGTACTGAATCAATTAAAATGTTTGAAATCCGTATCTTTATAGTATATTAATAATTTATGAATTATATCTACCTCATACAAGAAACCGTACTATATAAATTATATATATAAAGAAACAATATATATAATATCATGTACATTTTAAATACATGATATGAAACAATATTTATATACAAATCTAGTTATTAAGTCGATAACATTTAATAACATAACAGAAAGTTTAAGGCGTTCATCTTTAAACGAAACAAACAATAGTATTGTTAGTTTATTTAACCCGGAATTAATTATCATCTTGATAAAGACCATTCCGTGATGGACGTGTAAAATGTTATTGCAATCACAATTAAATTGCAGACCAAGTCGAGACTAGGAAGCAGATGTAATTAAAAGCAGACATGTAAATGGACTAGATTGCTTTCGTCACGAGATACCTTGCGGACGTGACGTAATGATTGAATGGTGCCCGGGGTCGTTAAAAATATATGGATCCGCGGATTCTATGATTATCGGATACGGAAATAGATTTTAACATAGTCGTTAAATCTTTATCTTTCGTGTTGCTTTTGTACTTTTTCTTTCGTGACTGATGAACTATGTAGATTTTCATTTATACATTGAGAATTAGTCATTATGGTAGATACGTAGAGCGAAAACTTGGTATCCTTTTATAAGAGAATTTAACATCAGTCAAAGTTTATATGCACATGAAATACACAATGCAATTCTTTATATAGAGTTTATAAGAAATACATTAAATTATCTAATATAAACATTACACACACTACGACATTGACACACGTATAAAACTTCACTCAGTGAAAATTCCTCAATGTGTTTAGTCACTACATAATATAATGACATTTCTATTCGACTGTAGTACTTGATATAATCAATAAAATATGGTCTAGTATCGCCGACCCCCGATATCTGGTATGGTGAAGTATTCCAATCAATTCAATATAAATTTAATTCAATATAAAAAAAAAAACGCCCAGAAAAAAACCTATGAATTTTTCTTCACGCTCTCATATTTACTAATTCAGTATTCCTGGTAACGTAATGAAACCACGAATTAAACGAGTAATATTTAATTGATTTAGAGCAAAAATTGCGTGTAAGCCGAATAATAGCCGTCTTATAACTGATACGAAAAATTATATATAAGGCAATTGGTCATTCATAACAGTACCTACTTAGGTCAAATATAACACGTAGTTGCAACTTAGTTAATATGCAGAAGGTTGACAATTGTTACGTTTCATTTCCTATTGACACAAGATGATTACGATTTAATATTTTATAACATTCTGACTTTTATAGCGATTATTTTGAAGTTTTAAACCGGTTGTAAATAGCAAATGTTTTTAAATTTGTATAAAGAATTTGTACTGGCATTCATTAGATGTGAAACAGAAGTTCAAATTTGTCTCGGACGAATTATACATAATGGATATTAAAAAAACAACTTTCCTTACAATATATTTCTTTGTTTATGAAAGATTGGAAAGTAATACTTATAATAGTTTAAAAGTAGTATCATTCTATTGAAACTTAAAATTGAAAACGATTACAACAAAAACGAGTCCGCCGACAAAGAGAATACGTAATAAAAGACAATTTTGTAGAGTAGCGCCTAAGAGAGGGACCGAGCCAGTTCTGACCCTTTGCCAAGATTCACGGCGATTCAAATAAAGCTTTTTATACCAGCGCTTAAAGAAATTCCAAGCTCACGTTTAATCAAAACCAAGCGCTTATATTCTTTTGTTCTTTTAATTTTAAATATCCCCGTCCGTCTGCGCCGGGGTAGCCCAGTTATTTATGCCGCTTTGTACTTAAAGATCAGATAAGTGGATGTATGTATTTAGAGTTTGTATGACCCAGTTGTTGACTGAGTGCAGTCACGGACATATCTTATCGTATACGATCGATAAACCACTTAGAGAACTCATTCGCTATAACAGTCGTTCAATTTGATCGCCATACATATATTTATTTACTTTGGTAAAAAGTATCTTTAGTCCTACGCACTTGTGATAGTTGGGCTTACAGAAGTTTTATTCAAAACGGGAATATAACAGGAATGATATGAATAGTTTTTATTCCAATTTCGTTTCGTGTTAAATACGTAAAAAATATTATTTCTCTGAAATAAAAGTCTAAAATTGGTAAAAATCTGCATTTTTTATACTGAAAAGAATGAAATGTATTAACATATTTATAGTACATACACTTAACATTAACAATGAATACATTTGTATGAAATAAATACGAATAGTTCTTAACCTTTTAGTAAATAATAATGTCGGTACTTAAATATAATAAAAATTACATAATAACTTTAATTCACAGGTTTGATATGTATATTACCTGTAAATGAATATAGCAAGTAATACTTGATAAGTTTCTATTACGACTCTCGTGATAACGAAAACTATTAAGTGTCACTTCACGTTACTATATAAGTAAATGAAATAAAATATATGTACAAATAACATATTTATATATAATATGGTAAAGTGAAATTACCTTTCAATAGTTATAAGTTTCATCATCTGTTATTTCAATGTCCAAGAAGAAAAAAGTCTGTGAACCATAAATGAGATATGAATGTTACCTTGTCCATTCAAAATCTCTAAATATATTTAAAAAACGATTAAGAACCCCCATATATTAGAAGATTTCACTGATCTTGTTTAATATCACTATTGTTTATTATTTGTAATTGTAGTTATAGTTTTTAAAATTTCCTTTGTAAGCGAACTCTGTTCTTTTTGGAAATAAACTTCTTTAAACCTACCTACTTATAGTTGGTTAAAGCTATGTGTTGTTTTCGCAATTGATGCTGGTATGTCTGCTACGTAGCATGTGGCAATCTTATCTCGACCGACCCCCATGAGATGATGGAGTTATATTACGTCTATGTACAATGTAAATAAACATGTTAAATGATTAATTAAAACTGCTCATATTAAATGTACACTGATTCTTGTTAGTAAAAACATATATTATGTATATTTAAAGTTTTTATCTACCTGTTTAAACAAAATCAGAAATTATTAGATTAATTAAGCAGTTTAAGCTTTTAGTAAATGTTATACATAAAACTAAATCAAATTTTATCAAACATAGAATTTCAGAATATTGTAAACATTAAAATACACGGCGTACTTCACCAGTTCTTTATCATTTTTTTAATGAAAAAAGAAATGATGTAACTTTTATTTTCTCATATAATTCCTGTCATATGAAGTATTTCTTTCGTAATAAGGAACTTATCACGGTTCAATTTGTTTGACCCGCGGGTCTTTGGTCACGGCTAACGATATCTTTATAAATGCGCAATTACCTAGATACATCTATAATTATATTTGATGTAATTTCTCTAATGGTATATACTATTTTCGATTTTGTACGTGAATGAATGTTGACCCAGAGCTGTAACAAATCAGTTCTCTTAATGATAGACTTGACCTATGATCAAGATTTCGGTTGTATAAACTGTGGGTAGTATTTATGTTATGGGCGGACACGTAGTATATGATGTACGACTTCCTCAGTAACTCGAGCATTCCGTCAGTATTCTTCGACTTTCTATTCTTTTGTAAAGCTGTTATTTAAAACATTTGAATATTCAATTGTTTTGTTTGTTACATTTGCTTTTTCTATTATTATAAGAAATTATTTTAACTGCTCGTTTTATGAAATAATATTATTATATATGTTGACCTTTATGTCATGTGGTATGTAATCTACCAGAATGTTAGGTCACGAATTTCGCATTCTTTTGAAATGGCTTTAATTTTATAATTAGTTTTAACTTTTAGACTTAATGTAAACATACATTTAAAATGTTATATATATGTTTTACTGTGTAATATTTATGTAAGTTTATTATTACATATGTATATTCAATAACCTTTATCAGTCTCCACTATTAATTCCTCATTTTATTGTTTTTCTCTCCCTTAACATTCTCTGTAAATTGTAGGTTTAACATTGTCTGGATTTCTTAGTGGAATAACACAAACATAATACATACTCTGTTCTTTGGTCTCTTTTATTTTTATACGTTCTTGTAATGTATAAAATATTAATTATACTGTATTTTAATGTTTAGTATTAATTTAATATACATTTGTTTCAGTGCTGCGGACAGTGCGGACTCACCGATACTAGAGGAGGCTGGAGAGAGCGGCTCTGAACAGAAGCCGAAGCCTCTCGTTAAATACGGGGAGCTGGTTATACTAGGGTGAGTACTGAGTATGATACTTGTTTATTCTATATATTTCTAATATTATATTAGATGAAAATAATGGATAAAAAAAAATAATAATTGCATCTTTAAAAAGTTATACGCCACAGTATCTCACTTTTTTTGCTACATTGGTGAACTCCTGTCGTTTGAATTATTTCTATAAGAAGATTTGGCTTTACGAATGACATGGATACTTTAAGCACGATACCTTATACCGTCGGGTAGAACCGTGCGTAGATCTTATGTATTATATGTACATATGTATGTATATACACGCTAGTGTCATGTAGGCCCCAGGTGTAGTAAACAGATAGGTTTAAAATCTCATCGATCCATATCCAATATGTATTTCCCTCTATAAATTTTAATGTATCCACATATATAATGTGAACGATCTGTCTCAAGGTCCGAGCACTATTCCGGTAACTCGTTCATCGGACGTATGTTTGTAAACTCCTCATGTATAAGGGATGGATCTGAACTATTGTTTACGTTTCTCGTCCGCTTCAACCTCATTACCTAAATGTACAACGTACTTATATAACAATCAAGCGTCATACATCTCCTTTGTTCTGTATTATTTTGATCTCTTTATTATAAAAGTCTGAGTGAACAGTTTAGCTTCTAACATTATGCTCTAATTATTCTATTAGCATTACAAAAACTATTTTATAATTACAAAACATTCATATAATGTCGACATAATGACAGTAAGACGACCTGACTACGTTTTAGATTTTGAATTCAATGAAAATAAGCTTTAAAAGCATGTAGAGTATATTTATTATTAACTGGATATATATAGTTTCTTGTTTTCTTAATACCTTCTGTTAATAAAGTTATTGAAATCGTACTTTCTGTGTCACTGTTTGATCATAAAAATAAGATAAAAATGATTATCCCAATATTATAAAGGCATAAGTTTGTTAGGTTGAATGTTTGTATGCATTGTCGTATAGATGTTTGTTTTTTTTTACGCAAAGAATACTCTACAGATTTTGATAAAACTTTACATTAATATAACTCTAACAACAGTATAAGACAAAGTGTATAATTTATTCAGAAATTACTTTTAGTTTCCATTTACATAACAGGGCGAAGTAACGTGACGCTGACGATAGATGTCGCTGCCAACAATGAGCATAATTTTTTTTAGTTCACGTGAATGCAATCACAGGCCAAAACTAGTAATGTAGACCTTTCAAAAGAATAATATTTTGCAATACAATTTTAATGCGCAATGTTTTTTATTTTGCAAGATCGTTATTACTTTTTTTCAGAAACTTCTTTTATTTGATAATCAAACAAAAAATAGTGCGTATTGAATTGCGCTTCCATATATACTATAAATATAAGATAAATGTGTATAAATTTATATATACAGGGTGACTGGTGAATTACTATCGATATTTGAGGACGTGATATTTGACGATCATATATGACAAAATAAAAATTAATATAACGTAAATATTAATAAACTTCTAAGTAAAGTTAACCAAAAGTTATGTAATTAATTACGCATCGTATGAACACCCTACAGATTAGGTATTAGGTACACACACACATACGCGCGCGGCGGCGTGGTGTTGTATCAGCACGCCACCGCACGCGTTCAGGCCTCGGCCTCGAATCTCGCGGGTAGCGGGGCGGCAGCGGCGGCGGCACGGAAACGCATACTATTCTCCAAACTAGAGGGGAGGGGGCACGGAGAAATGTATGCGTTTTCGTGCCGCCGCCGCTGCCGCCCCGCTACCCGCGAGATTCGAGGCCGAGGCCTCACACTTGGAACACTTGGAACGTGTACACACTTTATTTATTTATACGGAAATTTGGTCAAAAATTAAGTACCTATTTTTTTTACATAATTCGAATAAGAATCATGTACCGAGTATGCTCCTTAAATATTGATAGTAATTCACCAGTCACCCTGTATATTTATACAATGGTCTTATTAATTTCAATATTTCAAATGATAATTAAAATGACAATGACATAATGACCAGTTCATTAAAATGTATTTCTAATTTGAAAATAATTGTGAAGAGCTTTGATTTAATTACCAAACAAAAAAAAACTCTTTTAAATTAGGTAAAACCTTACAAGAAACCAATTTACATGTGGCTAACTTACAAATGTTATATACATCCATTTATTAGTTAATACATAATAATTTTCACTCTATTAGGATAGGATGGCCGAACAATTTTTGATAAAGTTTACAATTCTGCCATTACAGGTATGTACCGTATTTAAGACTGTATGTCCAATTTTCTCTATTCAAGAGGAATGTCCATCCAAGAGTAACAGATCTATAAATTTTCCGTGACACAAAATCATTATAAAACAATTAAATTAAAATTAAAAATATATTACATAATCATAAGTTCTTGATAACTAGATGTGTATATATACGAGTAAATCTCCTAAATCAATCAATTTCTATTTTACATATGTATCGGAAATAAAAATGAAACGATAAACTTACATATGTGTAATCATTCAGTCTTTATAATTAATATTTAAAATTTTGTTTAAAATATAAACTATTTCTCTTTATATTTTATTTTACCTTTCTACATTACTTACCTACGTCAAGGCTATTTACCATTTCTTTTTTTGCTGCTCATATATTGATAATATTATTTTATGATACATTTTTTTTCTTTTTAAAATTTTCATATGTATTAAAGTTATCTATTCCATTTGTTTGCTTGATTTTCGGTATATTAGACGAGATAGAAAAAAAAACAACATGGATATAAAAGCATCGTTTTGAATTCATATTAAAAAATATTATTAAGAAATGACAGCAACTACAAAGCAACAAAAATATTTTGAAAAAATCCCATCTTCATTTACCTTAATGATTGAGAGATTCGAAGAATTTTTACCAGCCTTGTAAATATTGTCAGTGGGGTTAAAACGCAACTGTAACAGTTCGTTAATGACCTTTTCAACTCGGTTTTCCCTCCCAATACTTCCCCCTCACTATTAAAAAAGATAAATAAATATCATTTTATTTATTAAACGCCACAGAACATATCGATTTGGTTTTCCCATTGGTTTAATTGTTCTCAATAATATGCTAGTATTTAAAAAGTACATACTGTATTTTAGCAATTATATATTATGTACTTAATGCTAGAATTATATATAATATAATATTGTTTAATAATAATTACGTATTTCGTTTGTATTGGTTAGTGGTTGTAAATCGATTAGTGAACACTGAGCATAGATGTTTAACAAGTTATTTCTTACACCTCTGTCCGTTAAATGTTTTAATTATAATATATAATGACTCCACGTGACTTTAAAGTTTCCTTTACAGCGATTATCGTATAAATTTTAACAAACAAACATACAAACTTGTATCTTTATATCAAAAATATTATACGTCTTTTATTATACTCAACCCGTAAGGTAAGGATACGTATTAATTTTAATAATAAAAATATTAAAGCTTAATCATACGTAGTAACAAGAAATAATGTCGGAGTCTCGTGCTGTGTCGTGTGATGATAAGGGGGAATTTACAACTTACTCATCACAGCTGACGTATTTCGGAATCCAAAACTTTATCGGTCAAGTATGACGTGGCGTTTGTGTTAATTTTAAACCAATATTAGATGTCTCTTTTTTTCCATAAAACATACAGTACGATATTCATTTTTTTTGTTCCATTCATTATATACTTCATGATTATTTTCTTATGTATATGGAATAACTGTATTATAATTCTATCTGAACAGATGAAAGCTTCGAAGTCCCTTGCTTAAAGTCAAACATAAATTTTGTGTGTAGGTGCCGGCGACCTTGAACAGCTTCCAAAAATTTTGTCGTCCTTTATACAGACTTTATTCCTATAAGCTTTTTGTATGTCGCCTTGACTGCAATATAGATTATTTGTTACTACCATTACATTATTATTTTTTGTAATATTCCTGTGTTCGGTTTATTGCTAACCAAAAACATTTTAACATATTTTTTGATGAAATGATATATGTATCTGTTTTTTTTTTCAACAATTACAATGCATAAATATACAAAATAATATAAATTGTATTAAATACCGAAGTGACGAAATATTTGACATTTTATTCATATTTAAATTCGTCCTTGTAACTTTACTTCACTTTGTAGTATTAATTATTTAATATGTATTTTTGAATAATCTCGTATCAAGAATAAACAAATTCTATATTAAACCTTTACATAGACTTACAGGAAAACCGACCCATTTTCTGAAACTAAACAAATCGACTTAAACGAATCTAAAAATAGTTCTTCCTTTACTAAATTAAATTATTACGATAATTGTTTGAAATAATTAATTATTAATAAAAAACGCTTTCCTCTCTCTTTCATTTCAAAGCAGACAAAGAATTAACGTGTTGTTCTTTGTGAGATCTCTAAAACATTCATCACACTTTTTTTGCTCCAACCTACGACCAGTTCTTTTGTATGACCACAGGGTACAGTACTGGTTCTGCGGATAAAGTGATGTGATCCAGGATATCCTTTTACATAAAAGGCGATACTTCTAGTACTTGAACTTATGCTAATTACAGATATATGCAAATATGTATATGACTACAGCGGTCATATGTATGACAGTCTGTATACATATACATAATTTTAACTTCCCCAAATATTAGCAAAAACTTAATGGTCCATATAGTTTTCATACATTTGTACATGTAGTTAAAAGAAGACGTCAGTTAGATCTTCATTAAATCTGTTAGTGACTAATAACAATAGTTTCGCATAGGGTCGTTTACACTAAACAGTAGGTATAGCACGAATTAAGGAAGAAGTCTCGACACGGAAGAAACACAGAGTCAATGACATCAGTTCGCGTTTTAATAAGTGGTTTTTATATAGTCTGAGTTTAAGATGAAAGAGAGATAACAAGTAATCTATAGTTTTATTATATACGTTTCCCTAACACGAAAGATCTTATTAGTTAGTTTATTTAATATAAAGAACCATTTCATTATAATATATTAACCTGAATCATCTATTAATTGATTTACATTAGTGCTTGTATCGGATCGTTATTCTATATAAGTTGTTAATTATATAAATTTAATTATTTCCTTATCACTTCCAAGTGTTCCTCGATATATTTTTATTGATGTTATATTAAAAATAAAATATTATATGACATCAAGCTTCCACCACAGTGAAATTAGCTTAAAAGGCGTCAAACCGTGACTGTGAATGTTGCGGTAAAAGCATGAAATTGATTTTTCTGTAATGGACCACATTGACTCCGCTGCTGTTTGATTAAAGTTATTACGCACAGATGAAACATATTATAGATATACATTTTAATATCGATCTTAATGTAACTTTAATTGATTGTGGTTATTCTTCCATTAATTTATATTTAATACATTTATTAAAGAAACATTCGAAAATTTTAAATAAAATTGTTTGAATTGAAGAAGGGTTGTTATTTTTATATTTGTTATATATTTTCGAAGTGACGTTTAAATCCAGTGACTGTAATAGCATTATGACACACATAGTAAGGTGTTAACTATAGTTGAAACCATCGACTTACCTCGATCCAGTATGTAGCTGGCTTCAGGTTATGCAACCCATATTGTACTAATTCGATTAAAAAGTGGAAATTATATGATTATATACGTTTTGTGTACATTTTGAATGTTCAATATTAAGATACTTATATTTTTAAAGAGTTTAAACATTTGTTTTTTTTTGTTAAGAGTATCAGAAATCCTAGAATAATATGATTATATATAGTAGACGTTAATTTGTCATAAATAATTATGTGTATATAATTTAAATAATGTAATAAAATAAAAAAGTTGTATCGAAATCGATAAAAAGTTATATCTTCTTCTAATTCTAGCGTACCTACGTGTGTATGTCCCCTCAACATCTTCTAAACGACTGAACCAATTTGAATGAATTTTGGTGGCATACCAGACGATTTAAATTCACAAATCAGCCCGGCAGATGGGGCTGCAGTCGGTATCTACGTTATTTAACATGAAAGGCTGTAACTTATATTACTATATGAATTGTTTTAACACTCTTATACATATACAGGGTGACTGGTGAATTACTATCAATATTTAAGGAGCATACTCGGTACATGATTCTCATTCGAATTATGTAAAAAAAATAGGTACTTAATTTTTGACAAAATTTCCGTATAAATAAATAAAGTGTTGATACGTTCCAAGTGTTCCAAGTGTGGACGCGTGCGGCGGCGTGCTGATACAAAACCACGCCCCCGCCGCGTATGTGTGAGTGTGTGTGTATACCTAATCTGTAGGGTGTTCATACGATGCGTAATTAATTACACAACTTTTGGTTAACTTTACTTAGAAGTTTATTAATATTTATGTTATATTAATTTTTATTTTGTCATATATGATCGTCAAATATCACGTCCTCAAATATCGATAGTAATTCACCAGTCACCCTGTATTTCTGTCTTAGTGCAACACCGATGTTCTAGAGGGCGGAGTTTCGGATAATAACTAGTTATAGAATATAATAAAAGTGATTTTATACAGACTTCGTATATAGACGATAATTGTGTCTCCTCTTAACAACAGTAAATAATATTTCATTAAGTTCTTCAAATTACTTACGTCAATAAAAATTTATAGCTAGAAAAAGATGTGATAAATCTTAATGTTTTTAACAAAATCTTTTCAATATTATATATTTATATTGTCACTGATATTTCTTACTTATTTTGCTTTTCGATTTGAATTCAATTCGATACAATTTAGCTTTAATCGTTTTCACGGAGAAAAAATTGTGTAACGGTTTCAAGTGCAAAAAGAAATCAGTTAGAAAACATTGATTTAAGGTTAAGAAAGAATTCATCTATTAGAACAATCTTTTTAAATTGCCCTTCATCAATGTTGAAACTAATTACAATGTTTATTTAATCTTTGACCTTTAGAATGTATGCAACAAACAATAATAACAAACAGTTCCGCTTTGACGACCATCTTAGTGGGAGACCTTTACTTTTATACACGGATGTCATTGAAATTATTTAAAATTATAATAAAACCCGTCCTAACTCCGGTTCCGGACGTGTGTGATGTATTTAGTTTGGGGCAATAGAGGTGACAATCCTAGATTATATTTATTAAGAACACCAAAAAGAAGTTCCTCGAACAAAACCTAAAAATACTTAGTAGTATTAAAGGCACATAAGCCTATAATGTCTAAAGTATACCATAAGTATCCTATAAGAAACTATTGAATATAATTCACCGGTATATGATTCACACAGCGGTACCCTAAAACCGTAACGCATTATTTCAATGAGTTACATCAGGTTATACAATAATACAATGACAGTACTCGCCCGGCTTCCCATGCAGTCGACGTACAATTTCTTGCCTACTGAGTAATGTTTCTCTTCATACCCCAAGTATTGTCTCACGTTCTTGTGACGTTTTAATTCTTCAATTTAAGCTGCATAATGTACGTCAAGCTTTAAGTAGTCTGCAGCTATAACCGTTGATAAATTAATGGATGTTTCATACTGATTGTTGTTCTCTTATTGCTATGATGTAGATTTAATGTAGCCCTCTGTGTTTACATTTATCTAGTCCACTTACTGTATAGACGTTTTGAATAATTAAAAATATATTTATGACATTAATAAAAGCGTTTATGAGCAATGAGATACAAAATGTTTTTAATCTTTCGCTGTTTTCTAGTAACTATTTTTGTATTAATAGTTTTCGTTTAAACTTCTCGATGATTTTGACATATAGCAAAGTATGAGTTAGTTCTATCTAACACGCGTCATGTAGGGACTAGTTCAATTAATCTGGTTAACACTCTCTCAAATATAGACTTTATCTGTATCATTAGCACAAGTTTGCATTACACTACATACGGAGCGCTTATGATTTTTAACTCTCGAAGCAAAAACATGGTTGTTATAAGTTTGACATCGATGTTTATCTTTTTGGTGTTTGTGGCTTCGTAGTTCTCAATCGGTGCGACCGATGTTGATGACGTTTTCTTCTTGGAAAGCCATTTTTCTGGTAGTAGTTGTAGGCACTGTTTGGTTGATATTAATCTGGATTGACAATGCTGGAAGTGTAAGGCGTCTCTTTCCTAAATCCTATGTAATGCACTAGTGGCGTATGATCACTCAATTAAATGTTTCACGTTAATTAAATTCATTGAATGATAGTTAGTGTTATCATTCATAAATCTCGCACATTATATGTACATAGTATTCAAGTAATTTATTGATTGTAAAATGGGAAACGTTTCGTAAATAGTGTGATTGGATAAACTTATAATTTAATCCGGCAGTAAAGTTTAAATGAATTGCTTTCAATTATGGTCATTCTAAAGTAACAAAATTATAACATACATATAATAATATTTAACAATATAAGATTCCTCTCCAGTTAGGCTTTTAGAGTTTATATATAAAATTAAATCAATCGCTTGTAATTTAAAGGGTTTCCTGATATTTAATTAGTATAATAAATAATCAAGTCTGTAGTTAATTCTCTTAACTGGTGCATCAACTGTGATCTTAATTGCTTTACTCAGAAGCGAGTCGTCTTTCACGCTCCAGACGATGTGAGCATTAGAGACTGTAACTCAATTCAGACAACCCCAATGTGATCTAATATTCTAATACTAATACTTAAACACTATACATATATCCTTTAATAAATCTTTATAGTCTTACATTTGTGAGTGTGTGTGTGTGCGTTTTTTTGTACCTCAATAATGTATAAAAACATCTTATCACGTTAAGTTACAATAACAACCTTAAAAAGAAATACTATTCAATTACAGGTATTTCTAAAAATTGATTTAAATAAACCTATTCTATTAATTAAACGTATCATCCTTTTTATTGTATTGAAATTATGGAACATTATATATAATAATGTAATACGAAGTTAAAATATTATTGAAGATGTCCTTGCATACACGCTGATTTATGATTTACAGGTCTTTCTTGTTATAGGATGTCAAATCCACTGATGTACACTATGATGTGTTGAATTAATGTAGTTATTATTAATCTGTTTCCATTACACACTGAAATTTCCACGTATCCAATTAATTACAGGTACAATGGTTTTCTACCGGCCGGAGAGCGAGGCCGGCGTCGTAGCAAATTCGTGCTATATAGGAGACCACAGGCTAATGGAGTCCGTAGATCAAAGCACTATGTGGTGAAGACTCCCCACAGCAGCAAGGCTATCCTGGACGCCAACCAGCACTCCATATCCTACACTCTTAGTAGGAACCAGGCAGTCATAGTCGAGTACACAGAGGATCCCGACACTGATATGTTTCAAGTAAGTCATTCGTATACTTCAACATAACTCATTGATTTGCTGACATTTATATTTAACGTCGTACTTTATAGGTTTTTCTTGTACGTATACGATAATGTAATATGCCACATTTACGAAAAATCTTTATAGTCTTTATAGAGTATAAGTCAATTTTCGTCTGCTTCATAAAAAGTACTAATACAGACTTTTCTGTGACGAAATGAAAACAGAAGTCCTTTTCGAAAACCTTGATATATGATTTCGTGTTTGTTAGTGAAGGTTTATTAGTTAATGGACTTGCCTCAGCATGTACCATGAAGCAGGTCTATTGATGTATGCATCTTCAGGCAATCTAATTAGTTCCACGTACCAGCAAGGTGCGATGGTTGTTAAAAACTTGACAGTAGGACATGTTCTGTGTGGATCGAAGTGCCGTCTTAATGCATTCGTCAGTGATATGTAGAAAAAAAATTTTGTTATTTTTTTTCGTGAACATTTAGATAAAATTTTAAGTCTTTAACTTGAATTATAATATAAATAGCTCTTTAGTAATAGAAAAATCGTCTGCACCTACAACCTTTGAGATATCGTTCTAAATTAAGGTATTGTTGCAAAAATAGCTTAGTTAAAAATGTATCCTGACCGCGTAATTCCGTAAGTTAAAAATTCGCATCATGCTAGTGTAAATAAATATTAAATTTTATATATTCTTTTTTAATTCACAAATTTGATTATTTGGATCTTAAACATATTTTATTACCTTTTTTGTAACAATAACTTATAATATTTCTGTATCGTAAAAGATGTACGGATATTTAAAAAACTATCGCAACGAGACATTTCAGTATGTTGTACGATAACATGGAAGGTAAAATGAAACCAGAATCAACAATTAACAAACGAGGTTGTTACAAACATACATTTTGTAATATTTAAGCAAAGCTGCCTCCTGATAACAGTAGGAGTGACAATGTGTCGAAACTATGGATTTCATGCATGAGAGCTTATCAGTGTGCCTCGTCTGTATGCGAACAAAGCCTCCCCGTACCATGATCTAGCCACAATGAATACGGGAACGATATAGTCTACCCTTTTTTATGCGACGATTAGCAATAATTTGCATACCTATATTAATAATAGATTGAGATCGACTACTGATGTTTATCTCATTCCATTTATATTTAAGACATAATAAATAACAACACCTTATATAAAATTGTTATTAGTTTAGACACGCCCTGCATCGGTGCAGTCAGAGAATATATATCCCATGCTATATATTTATATACAATTTATTAATGTGTGCGTGTATATATGAGTATATATATGATATATATTTATATATGTATGTGTTTTAAGCGATGTTTACTTGCGGTATCCCGTTGGCCGTATCTAATCGTCGCACATGGGTTACTGCCCCCCGGAGAGAACAATGCGTTGGTCCGGTACATGACAACGACCCCTAACGAACATCCACAGTATAATGCACCTTATCATATATATTTATAGATTATAAAATTATATCAGCAATAAAGAACCAACCACACACACATATATACCAATAATAATAATAAATGCTGACGTGTGTGACGTATATTTCTTTTTTGATGCTGAAAGTCCTGAACAGATATAATAATTTTTTTTATGACGTCATTATCAATAAAATGTCAACTACCTCAATTATGAATTGCAAACATTTATTATTTTATCCTTTTATTATACTAGATTGATTTATGTATAAATGTAGTTATATTATACACTATAAAATAATGAATTGATTTTATTGAATTAATTATAATTAATATGAAAATTCTCTAAAGTGCCTGCAGTTTTATTCACTTAAATATTACAACGGTCTAGTTTTCATTAAGTCCCACATATAGACAATAGATGGCGTTGGATTACCATCTTTAAACAACAGTCGCTGGAAAGCAGCTAGTATAATTTTATATTAAACATCAAAGGCGATGAGTTGAAACGTGTCTCGATACATCCGTATGCGTTATGCGTGTGTAATTAAAGTCTGGATCCTGTATGGTACGAGGAAGTGTGTGGTGTCGCTGGTACCATCCTTAGTACGACGTCCCGTTCATTGTTACAATAACCACCGTCACTGTAAAACGATATGCCCGCTTTTGTTTTAACTTAAAAGTTTTGTGTTACGTATTAAATTGTCTCGTTTGAATTACACGTTCTAGGCCCTTGAACACAGTCGTAAATTGTGTTCCTATTATTCGAATAACATCATGAAATTAATATAGTTTTTGCTCGCGACTTCGCTCATATAGTTTAAGGATATAGAGATTATGTTTTAGGTACATCAAACTATGATCAGTAGGAATACAAATGTAATTTAAGCAGTGCACGTGTTGGAAATTCTTTAAAGGAAGTTTTTTATTGTGTTACCAATTATTCCATTCATATTCCGCTGTTTTTGGTTGTGGTGTGATGGTAAACAGTCTTCAACTATAAATGGGATGTCTTACCCAAGAAGGTGTTTTCGGAAATATAAATTACACGGAATGTATATTCTCATTTAGTAAATTATTATTATTAACAATAACCCATATCCGTAGATGTACGGAATGCTTACTACAAGTTGGCATCAACACACTACATACTTAATTTTTCATTATTTTAGCACATTACAATATGAACGTAGATTATTGAATGATAAACTCTTAACGTTTTGTATGTAGTGTAGCTATTATAACTAAGAATGACCCATTTTGTTTAAATATGTGACAATCACACAAAAATATTTTAAACAAGCTGAGCAAAATCTAAATAAATAACTTTAATTATAAGTTACAACTATAGTTGTTGTAGTTAGGGTTAATAATTATAAACGTGAAATGATGTAAAACGCGACTTAAAAATATGTACGTTAAATGTAAAAAAATCTAATTAATATATGTTCAAAGACAATGTCACAATAATATTTCAATTACGCGTGAAATTTATAAGATAAATAATTAATATTTAAAAACAGCTGTGGCATATATATTTATCTGTGTGTCAATAAATTATTTGACCGATAAAAATACGAGGAACTTTGTTTGTGTGTGAAACAAGTTATTATAATGAAATGCATCAACACACTCGACAAGTTTCTATATCATATTTTTCTTAAGACTTTAATGAATTGCTGTACAGTGTTCAAATTACAAAACATTTAAATATTCGGCGTCCCACTGACACGGTATTTGAATTAACATGTTTATTAGTGTCATTGAAGAATACATGTTTTAACATTGTATAAATTACATTAAGGCAAAAAAATATATATTAAGTTTCATTTAATTTCGTCTATATCTATATGTTTTTTGTTTGTGGGAATGTTTACAATAAGTGTATCAAAATGTCTGTTGCTGTGTCTATAAGACCAATGCATCCGATGGCTATGTGTGACGTCATCCGCGTGCCTAGTGAGGGGGTGTTGTGGGGGGGAGTGGGGGGTGTCGGCGGGGCGGTAGTGACGTCAGACACGAGACGGCGCGGCCAAGGACGTCGCCGTGCCTACGGCCGCGCAACAACCAACAAATCGATTGGAACAACTTGACAACACACGGATTTTGTAAATTATAATACTTTTATATTGTTACAATATAACACATATGTAAAATATATACTAGTAAACCTACATTGTAGGAGCCCAGCAAAACGACGTACTTTTAGAAAATTGTCTCTTTTACATGAATTAATATTATCTTAGCACGAACTCGTCTTAGTGTTGAATAAAACACGTCAAAAAATATACGTATATTGATTTGTGATTACAGACTTTAATTGGCTGTCTTTTTTTAATGACACTCTAAACAGTTATAACGTGAGAACCGTTAATGTGAAGAATTATACATTATTATAATTAAATTCAGATTTACTTGATGTGTATATACAAAAATGAGAATATCTGTCAAAAAACTATATTCCTCCAAATAAAAGTTAATAAACATGTAACGTAATTTTAATATTCTAGCAACGTCTACGTATTAATAAACGAAACGTCGGGAGCATGTAGTTATAATAATTAAAAACGTGGACTAAATCCGAAAATATTACTTTTATTTAAATGAGAACTCGCCAAAGTCTTACATTACATTAAACATAATATAGGGGAGAGTTGGTTATATCGTACTAGCATTTAAATCGTACCACTTCTAAATTTCCCATTTAATGAATATTTTTTTCTACACTGACAACGCCAAATCGTGGCCCTGTACCATCCCTCTTCACCCACTAGTTTAAATCGACGTGAGTTAACAACTGTGCAAGTAATAAAAGAAAAACATTTTTTGTAGGAATTAATATAAATAATGTTGTAAATTCGTAAGGAGATAACTCGTAATCAAGGTAAGCCATAGTTATTATTTTTTTTTATTATTCCACAATTGTATACTAGATTATTGGGGGTTTTTGTTGCGTGTTTAAGTTTTGAGTTTATGCCGGATATTTGCTTTTGTTTTAGAAATACCTTAGTTGGTTTAATCGTACCACTTGCAGTTGGTTAAATTGTACTGGTACGATTTACCCAACTACCAACCGCAAGTACCTATAGTACTACCGCAAGTACCTATAGTAAGTACTACACAAGGCCAAAAACAAAAGTTATAAGAGGAAACGATCTCATTCCATCACCAGTAGCGATGATTCAGGAGAGACACTTGTTGTAGAACTAGATGATGATGATGACAGCGACGATGATCTTGAAAAGGTTTTCACTATGATAAGAAGGGTCTAAAAGTTGATTCGATTCAATGCGTTCGCTGTAAACGGTGGCTACATGAGACGTGTACTTCGAATTCAGACATTTGTCATGGTTGTTTCCATTAAGAAATATGCACAATAATTATATTACAAATAACATTCTTGTTAACTGTTACTTTATTATTATAGTTTACTGTTTTTTTTGTCTCATTTTTATTAGTTATGTTGATTGATCTCATTATCATAGTATAATCATGTTATTTTACTGAGAAAGCTTATAGTTCTTTTATATAACCTAAGAGTTAAAAATTATGTTTCTATTACTTAAAAGATATAAATAATGTTGTTTTATTACTTACCTAACAGTTCAAAATTAATAATTTGATTGAGAATTTTAATGTCTTTCATTCAGTGGTACGACTTAAACACCCATGGTACGATTTAAAGACTTAGTGGTACGATTAAAACGACTAGTCGGCTAAATCGTACCGATGGCAAGCCTCTATAAAAAAGCATTTTTAACAATGTTAGAATAATCGCAAGGATCTGTTCTCTTCTTCTTAGGAAGCTAAAATATGAAACTTTATTTTACATATGTATTAATTACACTGGTCAACAAAAAAATAAAAGTTGTTTGTTTCCTTTAATGTTTTTCTTGTTTCTATCTTAAATTGACGTATATTTTTTAAATTTCGAAACAGTTTTCCTGTAACAGCTTTTGTTTTTGACTTACAGCTAACTACCCTCATTTACTACTTTCATCTACGTATGCATTTTTTATTCGACACTGCAACATATTTTGTTGCTGTTTTCGATATGGCTTCGTCAAGAAGATGTTGTGTGCTTAATCCTGACTCTTTTTGCTATATTTGTAGTGAATATGTATTTGCAAAGTATCGAAAACCTATGTCGAACTTGTGAAAAATGTGTATCAACAATACTTTAAAATAAAATTGTTTAATCAGAACAAGCCGTGGATTCCTCATATTGTATGTCAAAAATGTGTTGTATGGCTACAATTGTGGTCCAATGGAAACAGAGATGCAGTAATATTCGAAACACAGGTGGTCAGGTGCGAGAACCTTAAAACGATCATGACGACTGCTACTTTTGCGTTGTGAAAGTCAAAGGAATTAATCCTGGCAATCGAAATAGGTGGCCACATCCTAAATTATCTTCTGCCCAACGACCCCAATTAAAATCATGAGAGGTACAACCTGGCAAATCTAAATCTTCTGATTACCCGAATCCCTGTGAACCCGAACGAAATTCATCAAGTGAAGATTCTTATTCAGTCTACAAATCTAGCCAAGAACCTCAAGAACAGATCACACAACTCGTGAAAGATTCTGATTTTGTCAAATCAATGACTAAAGTGGAATCGAAACCTTAGAATTCATTTTTTTGGTTATTAGTAATTTGGCAAAAATAAATCTGACGACTACGTGGAGCTTGTTGAGGCCATGCTATCGAATTTGGAACAACTAGGGTGCAACATTAGCATAAAAATCCACTTCCTGCGCTCGCATTTACACCGATTTCCAAAAAAATCTGGATGATTACAGTCAAGAGCAGGGTGAAAGATTCCTCCAGGGTCCAGGACGTTGGAAGAGCGTTATCAGGGGCGGTGGGACTCACATATGATGGAAAAATACTGCTGGAGTTTGCAACGAAATCTATCTGAAGTCGTTCAGTCAAAAAATTCCTATAAAAGATCATTTCATTGTATTTTATAAAAAAATTGTATTAATTTTCTGAATTTTTGGTCAAAATAAAAAAATATTATATTTCAAAAACTAAAGCTGTTAGAATTTTTTTAGTATTTTTTTCATATTCAGGGACATAGAAATAACTAATAACAGTGAAAAAAATAAAGGAAACAAAATATGTGTTGGGCAGTGTTATTATAGGACGTGTCATAGTCGAAATATTTGAATTAAAGTGAAAAGTGGTACGATATATCCGACTCTCCCCTACTAATGATAATTTTATACCTATTTTTAAGTAGTACCCACTGCTACATCTTTGTATTGATATTTTTTTTTGATTTTTTACGTATGAATATATTTATATATTTAATTATAGTTTCTTAATACATCATTGTAAGACTTATGTATTGCAAAAAAAGTAATTAATCAATCACATATGCCGCTATTTAATATTCTTATATATATACATATATACGATAATTTATTATATAAACCAATATTACAAATCCTAATGATATTTCTACATTATATTTTCTACGTTCGCTGAACGTTTTGGTTGCGATAAAAATTGATGTCATATTTGTTTTATATACGAACGGTATTTAATGGGTTCTCGTCAAATCGAAACATACAGAACTGTACTATTACTAATAGTTTTCACACTACATACGGACATTTTCCAGTTTTTAATACATAAATATTCGTTGATACTATGATTTATGAATGAAAAACTTTTTAACGGTCCGTATGTAGTGTCCATGCAAACCAGTGCTAAGATTACAGTAAGAGATCTATCACTATATCTACGTACTACATAGGCATCGCTACGGCACGGTATTCCAATCATCGACTAAACAATTTCGTCTAAATATCGATTTAATATAACCCATCGCAGCTTATTTTGGCCGAGTTCCAGAGCGGTTCAGTGAAAGTCGTTCTGTAAATTTCCAGACATCGTTTTTTGTTTACAATGTATTATAAATGTAATTAAATAAATAAATAGTATGAAAATCAATTTTTACTAAAAGGTTTTTTCTGGTAATTTAATTGAAATCAAACGAATTGAATTAGCAGAGTTATTATTTTATTTTTGAATCTTGCTTACCGTTTCGCTCACTCCATTTACGGCTCCTACTCTTAATTCAATTTGATTTCGTCGTCATATTTTTAGTTTGTTCATTAATCGATAGTCTTTTTTTTCTTTTGTAAGTTATTTATTTATTCTATAAAAAATAACAAGTTAACGATGTAAGGGTTCAGTATGTTGGAAACCCCGAATATATATTTTTTAATAATTAATAAATGTTTACGAAAAATATAATACAAAACCACGATACATAGTATATTTATAGTTATATATTATTAGAGTATAATATTATTAAACTTAAGAGTAGATTATACGGGTGAGATTAATTCTTAATAAATATTTGTATTTTATATCATTATCGTGTTGCGAAAAGTATTAGCTTGTTACAATGAAATATATTGTTGAAATCATAAAGATAAAACTCCTTTAAAGATCTGCCTTTAGTACCTAGTTGTCTAGCGAAAATTACACTTTAGTAACAGCTGTTTAATACCGTAATATAATTATAGTACATAATATATAGAAAAATATTTCTAATTACCACGAAATACGCTGACAAAAGTCATTGAAACAAAACTGTTTAATTTATAAGATGTGTTAAATAGACTGTAAATACTATTAGTTGTAATTTTTCCTTACTTATTGGGGTTATTGTGCGGTCGCCTGAGAGCTCGTTGACAGTGTATCCATCATATGACGTATACTTTGCACTTAATGGATCTTTTGTATGGACGATGTTACGGACGTACAAAATTATATATACAGTTACATTTACTGTTTCATTTAAATCTATTTCCATTTAGTGAGTTTTGGTGTTGTTTTTTATCATTCCTACGACCTTGATGAAACCAGTCGTAATCACGGGTCCTACAAAGAATTCTTTTATACTCTCACGGAAGAGGCCTCTTTAGTCTTAAGCGCGGTTGAATAAAAATTCACATGCTATTCGAAAAAAAGACCCATATTCATTATCAACGTTCTGCGTATTTATAATGTGAGCTCGATTTAAAATGCAAATATAGTTTTTTTATTGCTATCTCTACCTTATAAGTTAATTCGACCTAAATATTTGTATACACAATATAATCTCCTTTGTGTTTTTTTGTTATCAGTAATATGAGTCAACCGTATTATCATACTGTCTCGAAAGTATGAACAGTTAACGTAGTTACCGTTACAGCGAACTTGCGGTTCCAGTGTTAAATTATTCGGTTCATTACGAATATAAATTACTTAATATGTATTATTAAGCTTAAGAAAAGATATGTATATGTAGTCGGTTAAAAGTGAAATAAAATTTGTAATCGTGAAAATGTTTGAAAATATATATAATGTTATTAATAAAATAGAATTTTTTTATTTATTAAATCTGATGCGAGGAATAATAAATAAAAAATTAAATTAAATAAATAAATTTTTAAATTTGAATTTGTATTGATGGTGCATCGTCTCGTGATGGAGGGCGGCTAGACGGTTCATCAGACCCAGAGGTCTGGATTCGTTAGTTTATTTCAATGTTATTGGACGTCTAGACATATTGATGTTTTAATATAATATATACATTTATATTGCACTATTGCTCTATATTGGTCTTTCCCAGCCAAAATAGTTTCAGCAAATTTAATTCTGTATATATTTTCTCCTGTGGATTTTGAAATAGGAAGAATCTTTTAACTGTTGTTTATTATATGAATTATTTATGTAATATTTTAGTTTATTAATCATAATATATTGCTTATTTAATATAAGTGGACGTATGTTAAATACGTAATATATCAAAATATATCAAATATTTGTGACTTAATTTCATTATCAATCGTCTGGATTTTGCTTCTTATTCTAGATGAATTCTATTTCTCTACGGAAATTTTACAGTATATTATAATTATTATATTTATTCGTTTCATTGTCTTAGACAATAGGTTTTATTGGAACGGATGGCTGTAGTATAGCTGTATATGTTTGTGCTGCAATTGTATTGCAATGAAGCTGGTATTATTGAAGCATTGATTGAGTTTTTCCTCTGATATGAATGTCTTATCAAGACTTTTTGTATAGTCACAAGACATACATCAGTAAATATTTTACTAAAATGATTTTTATCTAGTTTATTATATTTAAATTGTTGGATATAAGTATTTTATTATGTATAATTTAGCTATGAATAATTATACTTAATTTTAAAAGAAAAAATTGCTGTTTATTCGGTAAATTGTTTGTATTTTATGAATTTATCGTTTCCAAAGCTGATGGCTTCAGTAATTACAAGTTGATACTTTGGAAAACTAATTAAGAACTGTAAACAGATATCCTGAAACGGAAATTGTATGAAGTTTGTTTTCAAACATCTATTCAATTATCGTTTAATCGATGATAGAAGTTTGAGAGCGTATGCATCGTATCTGGCGCCATTTTGGGTCCCCTTTTGTTAACAGACAATGAGTCCGAATGAAAATGGCGAATAAAGAGGCGCGAATAGATTCGGATACGTGTACTGGAAGCTAAACAATTGTCTATTCTTCTTAGACTTCTACTAAAGAAATAAAAAAATGTATAAAAAGAATATTGTTTCTATTTTTGTCTATCGGCAATCATCTTTTGGGCTGTAAGGGATTTTAGATGTGTTCAATTTGTTCCTGAAAATATTGTTCTTATATTCAGCATTCTACTATATCAACGATTTGCATTAATTAAGATACCATTGAGCTACAAAATTTTAGTACATAAAATTTCAAAAAAATTAGCTTTTCTATAATTTTTATGTACCTTTATGCTTTTAAAATACTGAACAGATAACTATTCAGCTAATTTTGACTAACCATTTCGCTCTAAATACAAAGACAGCATTCCAACTAACGTTATCATTGAAAATATGTATATACACATACGTATATAAGTTACGTCTAGTCTTCGGTATAAAATAAAATTGCATAAATATGTTTATGTGTCCTTTCATATTATGCTTTTGTTTAGGAGAAGGACATTTATTGTCGCTTAATCTGATGCCGTGGGAAATGAATTACCAACAAAAAAAACTATAATGTAAAGAATAAAATTGTTTGTACAAAGGGGAAACTGTAAAATAATTATCTAAATTGGCATTCGACACAATGTGTTAACGATCCTGACATAAAAATATTTTGTTTTTCATATTCACTACAAATATTTATATTAAAAAAACAAATACATAGTAAAATAAAACAGTATACTTCCGACTTTTTATCTTATCTTGTTTGTTTTTCTTTAAATATTACGCAGTCGGATTTTTTCGTGAACTTTGTTTATAAAAGCATTTTCCCATTTTTCAGTAACATTGATAACAATTAATTTAAAATTATTATGATTGTGTTCTAGGTCTTTAAAAAAAAAATAAAAAAATTATCGTAATAGCTAAAATAATATATTTTTTTGTCTATACAAATACATATTTTTGTAAGTTTCATTATAAATTATATATAATTTAATATATATTGAATATTATTCATGACTTAATATATTATGTATAACCCATTAGCCGATCGTTTAAATTATTCCAAAGGACCTTCATAGTCAATCAAGGTGAGTGACCCTTTTCGCACTCGACATTTTAAGGGTTAAAATCTAAACATCAAAATAAACATTCGTATTGTGATTCCCTTAACACTTGATGAAATTATTTTTATCATCAATATTTATATTTTGCGATAACAAAGAATATTATTATGATAATAATATTGTATTAGAATTGTTTGTTTTTTAATGTTTAAAGATAAAAATATATATTTATTTGTTTTGAGTTTTATCTACGCATCAGATATATTTATATGAGATAAGTAAAAGAATTTTTGCCTTCACATGGTCAGCTTATATCAGTTTAATCATATTTGTGCCACATAGTCGGGAGAGAGCCGACAGCGACGTGTCACCACTGCAGTCGCGTGGAAGACACCGCTGACCACACCTTGATGGAATGTCCAGCGTGGATATCCGAGCGTAGCCAACTCATCCACGTGGTTGGCGCAGACCTTTCGTTGCCGGCAGTGGTCCAGGCCATGGTCGGCAGCGAGAGGGCATGGCAGGCGGTGGCCGACTTCAGCGAGAGAGTCATCTTGCAGAAGGAGGCTGCTGAACGAGTGAGGGAAGACGACCCCTCCTCGGCGCCGCTACGCCGACGAAGGCTGGGTCGAAGGCAGCGGGCTTATGCTCGCGACCTGCCTCCCCAGTGAGGAAGCCTCCGGGCGTCGGTGGGGAACCGGCGTCCGGGTAACATAGGCTAGAGGAAGAGCGGCGTGTTTGGCGTTCCCGGCACGCTGTTCTTGAGTCGGAGGGGTGGTGTGGTCAGCCACTGATACCCCTGCCGATGGCGGAGTCCCTTTCGGGACTCGTGCGTAGTGAGCGGAAGTATGGCTTGCCGTTCCCGCTCACTAGTCTACGCACAGCGCAGAGAACGTCGAGGTGGTTTAGTGGGTGGAAATCCCACATGCCCCTGTCGCGTTTCCCCCGCGGCAGGAAGTCTTTAAAAGATTCCCCTCGTAGAAAAAAAAAAAAAAAAAAAAAAAATATCAGTTTAATCAAATATGTTTTAGGCTCCGTGAATATTGGCAGGTAGGTTTTATATTGCAACTGCGTAGGTCGGCATAGCAAATATGAACACGTGCTGTAAATATTAACTTCAATACAAAATCGAACTTAATACGTATGAATAAGACACAAAATACATATTAAAGATTAAGTCTATTTCATATATTCGTTTTCCGGGAAGCAAATATTTTTTTATATGTTTATTCTTTTTTTTGGTATCTTGAACCGCTGCTGTTTATATTGCGAAGTATTTCCAGGTTAGGTCCATGTTCCCGTGAGAAAAATCCTTGTTCAATATTATATTGAAAACAAATGATTTTGTTAGTCAAAATAATAATAAATATGCTAAAAGTATTCGACCAAATTCGATCGATACTAGAGATGAAGCTAATACGGGTTTAACAGAATTAGAATATTGGCACAAAAATATGTTTACTATTTACTATTACTCAAATATTTTTTTTATCTACTTGAAGCTTAATTCAGTCTGCTTGATAATTTTTTATTCTTACAGTGATTATTTTTATAATTAGTTAATTATTTCATACCATGTTTGTAACATTAAATATATCGATTTTAGAATTACACTTGCTAAGTGTATGTGTGGCTCATACGTCAGTCTCTTCAATATCCTCCAGTTTCCAAAGTATTCCATTTCCCATTGAACGGTGTGCTGTGACAATCCTGACACTTGAAGTCGATGGAAATGAAATTCTTATCGGCCTCATTTCCACACACGTTATTTATCACCCATTTCACGTCAAATGTTCAACCCTGTCGCATCATACCGGAAAGTACCCAAAAAAATATTCAATATTTTCGTGACATTAATTGGATATATATAGCGGTGTCGCATTTGACGTGTCTTTATTGAGATGGTAATGATTTATTGGTACAGGTTTTTGGGTGACGTCATTGAAAACATTTTAATGCTAAATTGTTTTAATACTGATGAGATATTCAATACGTGACCGCTGTCACACCCCTCGCCGCCTTCGATCGTTATATTATTATTTATTACGTCGTCACTATAACTAGAAAAATTCTAGAATACGTTACGTTATTATTGTTTATTGAAAACGAATTTCTTTGAATATATCTGACTTTTTAATATTATTTTTTTCTTAACACAGTCTTGGCGTCAGAAGTTTTTTGTTTCTGGTCATTGACAGTGGAATAAATGCTTTGTATGAAGATATCGTTCGATAACTTTGATTAATATCGGTCATGTATAAAGTTGAATAAATTCATATAAAACAAGAAAATTTACTGTGAACATAAACTTTAATCGATATATTTTATTGTATTAAAAAAAATAACACAGAATGAATAAGGAAATATATTTACACATTTTTTTATACAATCCGTATCTATATATTTATTGCTATTTATTTGTCAAGCATTAATCATTATCTGCCTTCATTATTAGTGGATTATTGATAGTTATGAAGTGACCCGACTATGACACCGCATGTTTGTGGTCGAATCATGAATTTCTCGAAATAACAGCGTATCCGCAGCGTACCACAGGACTCTACTTGTTAGGACTTGTTAGAACTGGAACGATTTGATCCTGACTAGGATGTGTGACGTGATGTCCTAACTACATTTTACCTTTATTTTCCTTAATTCCTTAATCTTTCATCATATATCTCAATAGTCTATATCGTCTATATGAGTATTTCTCAAAAAATTTAGAAATTGTAGTCCTGAGTCTTTGCTGCTAAGTCAGATGATTTAATTATAGTTATTCCTTTTTCATTTCAATTTATGCTGTCCTATACTACTGTCGCTGATAAAGAAAACGTGAAATTATAAATAAAAAAATATATATAAGCAGCAGCAACTCCGAAAATCATTCCCTCATCTTGTCCCTTACTCCAAAACCCTTTACTAAAAAGTCTGTTCGTCACAAAACATTTTTTTTTCATTATACCTAAAAATTCGACATTTGATAAGAAATACCCATATATATTTTTTTGACAATATTAACAAGTGCCTAGTAAAAATATCAGTAAAGTAATAAATGTTTCCTAATAAAAGTGCAAGCAAGTACTTGCTTTACAGATCCGTAATTCCAATGAGGTCATGCCATACGTCGACATGTGAACTCAGTTATATACATGATCAAACATGTTCCGACTATAGAATAAAACTGGCAGTGATCTTACGTTAATTGTATTACTATTAAAACATGCATAAATATACATTTTAATTTTTCTAACATTAGTACTATGTTGTTTAATTTTTTTATGTACTTTCTTCATATTTATTTACATATGAAAACATTTATAGTTCTTGAATCATAAACAAAATGGAAAAATTAATTGAATAAGACATTTCTGTTTGATCGTTTTCTTTTATAACAATCATTAGATTCAGTAATGGCTAAAGATATCTAACTATTATTACCTATGTATGTATATTTGAATCGTTTTATTTTAATAGTTGGATGAATTCTTTGTACTAATGTATTTATAATTGACAGTCCATCAAACTACTAATGATCTAAATTGTCTTCAACGTGATTTAAACAGTTATAGAAAACTAAATTAATGTATTTAACATTGGAAAGTGTTCCATACTACAGACAGGAAAGTGTTTTAAAGTAGTCGTTTTAAATGGTATTAGGAATTACACACACACATACACATATAACATATACAATATAGATATTTATAAATATGTATGTGTTTGTTTTTTATTACATAATTGACGACGTTTTAATCACGGCCAGTGAAAACTATTCGCCGTAACCTCTATGAGGACGTTTGATTTGGCCGCTCACCAATAGATAAATTTGCATTGTCTATTTTTGCTCCCTTCATAAAGATATCGCTAATGTGTTTTCTTTCTAGTCTTAGAAATGTTATTGTTATGAAAAAGATAGATTATTATCAATTTTTAAATAATACATTATGTTTATCAGGTCGACTTTTTAATTATTATGATACAAATACGACATATAATATTAATTTTATTAGTTATTAGTAATCTGCTTCCTTATAATATAACGTCAAGAAAAATCTTATATGTCTGTGAAAGTAATATTATAAACACATTAATACATCCATATCCAAAGATCCATACAAATTTTCATTTCACGAGTACGGATATCGTGACCTTTAAACGTAATGTAATTTATACAAAGAGGATTTCTGTACATTGGTTGCTATCAGGTAAATCTGTAGAAGGCTTGTCAATATACCTCCGTGTTAGAATTATTTAACAATAGACCTGACCTTTAAGACAGCTGGCGCGTTGCGGCCATGTCTTGGACTACCGACGAGGCTATACAAGATCTATTATATTTTTAATATTCCTTTCAAAATGCTTGTGTGATATTAAAGATACTTATTTGTAATCTTTAATCTTACTTCTTTAATGTTAACTAGTTTATCTGATTTGGTTTCGTTATGTTAACCAACTGTCAGCGACATCTGTTGTCTGTTTTAAATTACTACATATGTACAAATGTTATGAGTAGGGCCCGGATAAATATGTATTAAAAAATCTAAAATATGGACGAAAAAATCAAAAATGTGGAAAAAATATGGAGTATAAAATTAAATGCTTTCATAATTAAACATTGTTTTACTATAAGAAAAGGGTCACTCGTGACGTACATCGTTAAGTTACATTTAAAAACCGATGAAAAAAAGTAGTGAAATATTTATTTCAACAAAAAATAACAGTTTTATTCAACTTCCATTACACTAGCCTTATCAAATTGGTTGCAATGCAATACACAATGACGTGCTTCTTTAAATTATCAAAATTCAAAACTCTGACGATTTAGTCGAAATATAGCCTTATATCTGCTGATTGGTCTCATCTCAAGTCACATGACGTGTTGGGTGCATACTTAAACATGCTTAATTCAGTAATTTTGTAAGCCATGTCTACAGCCCTCGAAACTTTCGCACAGAATTTTGTTATTTTTTTTAGCGTATTTAATCCTTTATTTTTATCCAAAGCAGTATTAATAAGTATTTTTGTGAATATATGGATGATTGTGACATTTTCTTGTAAAATATGGACTTAACTTTGAAATATGGTAAAATATGGAAAAATAAAAGTTGGTTTTTCACAGTCTAAATATGACAGTCCATGTAAAAAACACATTTTAGACCGAAAATCGCGTAAATTAAAAATATGTATTAACATATTAATCCGGGCCCTAGTTATAAGGTATTCCCGTATATATTTTAAGGAATGAACAGTTAACCTTATTATTATTCTGAGGTAAAAGCTATTGTAAAGCATCATCAAGATACGTTCAATATATAACATATTCTCAAACAAGAATACTCTATATATTTTCAGAAGCTTTCCTATCATAAAATTAATAGGACAGTATGTTTAATATACTCTCGTGGTTTTGCGTGAAAACTGTATACTTAAAAACAAATAAAAATATATATTATTAACAAGGAAATATATAACCTTTTAGCAGTCTTAAATAACATATTTCAAGGTTATGTACGTTTTTAATTCGTGAATGTTTTATAAATTAACTGGAGCAGCACAAGCATTCGACGATTCTCGTTTAGTTATGCAATCGTCTTGCGATCAAAGTATTTACGAAGGCTTAAGATAAGCTTCAACTAATTAAAACTTATTATAGAAATATTATTACAAAATCTTTATAAATATATAGAAATCTTAAAGGCTATAGATTTCAGACAGAATTTATATGATGTTTTATACATATTTATTTTGTACGAATTACCATATGTTTATTATTTTTTTCGATACCAATTCTCTATTTTGATATGATGAGAATAACCGTTACAAAATGATAAAATAATAACCGTTACAAAATGATAAAATAATAGCAAAAAACAATATGTATATAAAGTTTCTAGTAGTCTCGACGTAAATTTTTAGTTTTATTTAAATGTACCTATATACAATAATATGAATATTTGTCCTCAGATCGGTAGATCATCAGAGTCTCCGATAGACTTCGTGGTGATGGACACAGTGGCCGGTGATAAGACTGGTGATACCAAAGTGTTACAGAGCACCATATCACGTTTCGCTTGCCGCATACTGTCCGATAGAAATGACGTCAACAATTGCCGCATATACGCCGCTGGGTTCGATTCTTCTAGGAATATATTTCTTGGTGTAAGTTAGAAAAATATAATGTTTCTAATATTTTGGTTAGTTGTTTGTTTAAAATATGCCCTTCATTCGTGCAAAGACGTGCATTTCTACTGTGTAACGTAACTATTTTGTGACTCGACTATTTTGTAGGTAGGTTTGAAATTCTATAAGTATTTTTTTCCTAGTATATTAATGTTTACTTTATGTATTATTACAGGAGAAGGCCACTAAATGGACGGAGAATCACGAGATAGACGGTCTGACTACCAACGGCGTCCTCATCATGCATCCTCGTGGTGACTTCTGCGGCGGTAGCGCCACCTGTGGTCCGTGGCGCGAGACCTCCGTCGGTGGAGCTGTGTTCTCACTGAGAGAGAGCCGCTCCGCTCAACAGAAGGTTATTGGAATTTTGACTCATTTAAACTAACAAAGATACTAGTTTTTGTTTCGATTGCTTCTAAGATTGGTCCAATTTTTATTTGCATTACCAAATAGCGAAGATTTTTTGGTAAAAACTAGGTATAACTAAAAATTGACATAATTTTAATCAACTACCATCCGCTGAATTTAACAATAGTTCCAGAAGTAGAAAGGATTCCTGTACTTTTGGAGTTATAATTTGATAATCTATAAGGATTTTCTCTCATACATCGTACTAATATAGTTGTCATTATAAATCATTTCTCATAATATGTATATCATATATTTCCAGGGCTTGCCGTGTCAGGCGGAAACAAACGTTCTTAGAGACGGAACAATGATCGACCTGTGTGGAGCTACGCTGCTGTGGAGAAGTGCTGAGGGATTAAAGAATTCACCCGTAAATATAATTTAAACTTGACCTAATTATCTAATAAAAAAATCTATCAATATATGAAATTACGTAGTATCGGTCTAAATGATACTAACATTTGCAACCGTGATCACGAGCAGACGAGATGGTCACGGTTGCTACAAAGTAACCGAAACGTCGTTATATGTAGTTTTAAAAAGTAATATGTATACGTTTAGTACATGCGAAAATATTAGTTTCATTTAAATGAAACTAACGAAAGTCCTAGATAACATTAGCATCTGCCTTATTTAACATGAGCCTCAATAATGGATTTTAAAATAAAAGCACTAAATATAATGTCAACGATTTATTCAACATTATTATTTTTGTATATCTTGGTCCCAGATACTTCACATTTAAAAATAAGCGGTCACCATACTAATACTCATATTAATCTTATAAACAGACGAAGCGTGATCTTGAAGCACTAGTAGACGAGCTGAACGCCGGCCGCCCGCAGTGTCCCGTAGGTCTTAATACACTGGTCATACCTCGCAAGCTCTCCTCGGCCCACCAAGACTTGAACCAGCCTTACGTTTACCTCAACTGTGGACATGTTCAAGGTATTTTATCAGTTACGACGAAAACTTTAACAACTGTCAATGTCTCAACCAACTGACAGAGCTGTCAGAAGTGACATAAGGCCGTACTCACACGTCGTATGTTTATAAATTTATGATTGTACAGTGTACAGTGAAGTGTTTTTTTTTCACTTTGTGTGAAATAAATTATTATTTGTACCGTATTGTTACGTATCTGGGGCATCGATTATTTAATTCGATGTAATGGCACATCAAGGTTGTTTATTTAAGAATACACACAAAAGAATCTGAATTCTGATGTGATTATCATTACGATTTAATTATGTTAAAAATACCAAAGTACAATGATGTTACCTGTCTTTTATTGAAGTTTATATAAAATTATTACGAATACATAGCTATTTGTATTAGAATAATATCTTTATATATGATAATATGTTTCCAGGTGAACATTCGTGGGGCGCGGAAGGCAGTGAGACGGGCGTACGTCGTTGTCCTATGTGTTTAACAGCAGGGCCTGTTGTTCGTGTTTGTATGGGAATAGAACCAGCCTTCTACGTTGACTCCGGACCTCCAACATACGCCTTCAACCCCTGCGGACACATGGCTTCAGAGAGAACAGTCAAGTTAGTTTTATACTTATTATTTTTTTAATTTGTGTAATGCGAACAATTTATTCTGCCAATGTCATGTCACATGTGACAGTATGAAGATATATACATATCTAATTATAACAAATAGTCCATCTTAGCGATGTATAGACTCCAAAGTGCAAACTATACAGGGTGACTGGTGAATTACTATCAATATTTAAGGACAATACTCGGTACATGACTCTCATTCGAATTATGTAAAAAAAATAGGTAATTAATTTTTGACCAAATTTCCGTATAAATAAATAAAGTGTGGACACGTTCCAAGTGATCCAAGTGTGGACGCGTGCGGCGGCATGCTGATACAACACCACGCCGCCGCACGCGTATGTGTGAGTGTGTGTGTATACCTAATCTGTAGGGTGTTCACACGATGCGTAATTAATTACATAACTTTTGGTTAACTTTACTTAGAAGTTTATTAATATTTATGTTATTTTAATTTTTATTTTGTCATATATGATCGTCAAATATCACGTCCTCAAATATCGATAGTAATTCACCAGTCACTCTGTATATTTGGATATTTCTATAGAACGATACTTTTTTTTTTGAAGAGAATTACGAATATATTAGTGTCTCAAACGACGAAAGGTTTCCATAAATTTCATTGAATCGCCGGCTTCTGTTGTAAATTATTTTTTAGAATTTCAATCGGACATTATCGGCCTTATATTTAAATGGTCTGAGAGCTTTAAGGGACAATTATTAAAATAATCAATAAAGGAATATGAAAAGTGTTTTACTATACTATATGTGTTTCACTTCCTCAACAACGATGAGCCATGGCTTTAGGTATTTCCTTATTTCTTAATAAAGTTAAAATAAAAAATAAGTTACAGAAAGTTATGTACATAATAAAAATCTTAAGTTAAATTCCTCCGAATGCTTTACCAGTTTCATATAAATATCTGTATATAAAAGAAAGTTGTGTTAGTTACTATATTTATACCTCAAGAAAGTCTGTAGGGATATGATTGAAAATTGGTGGGGAGGTAGCTTAGTACCAGGAGACGGACATAGGACATTTAATTCTGATTGAAAAAAGACACTTAATAAATTCCATATCTGGTTATTTATGGCTTGTAAAGCAGAATAAAATTATCATGTATATTTATTATCAATATTATATTGTCATAATATTATTTCTTCAGATACTGGGCGACGGTGGACATCCCCCACGGTACGAACGGCTTCCACGCCATCTGTCCGTTCTGCGCGGCTCCGCTGCAGGGCTCGCCGGGGTACGTGCGGCTCATCTTTCAGGACAACCTCGACTGAATCTCCTCATCACCGCCTCTATCCTTATATATACAGGTACGACCGCCATCTTGGTTTTTTAAATTATGTATGTGTTAACGAACTAATGTATAATGCGTTTAATATATATTTTAATTAATGACTTTCAACATGTTTCGTCATAGAAATTTATTCCATTTACCCAGATTTTGTTCTTATAATATTGTCTAAATATTTAAAAAGTCAGTGGTGGCCTAGTGGTTAAAAGCATGAAGGCGCGGGTTCGATCCTGGCAAGTACCAATGTGATTTACCGAATCATATGCACTTTCTGAGAGTATTTAGATTTTAGACATTACCGATTAATGCATTCCCTAAGAAGGTTGATGTTAGGCAAGCCGGTCGTAAACAACAATTAGCCAAACTATTTATAACATGTAAGGCAGACCCTGGCTGAAGCTGGGAAATTGCCAAGTAGAAGAAGTAGAAGAAGAAGAATATTGTCTAAATATTTAACTTTTCATATTAAGAAAAGAATAGTAACAAAAAAAATTGAGTGTTTGTTTTTTTTGCGGTTCTATTATATTTTTCCTATCATAGTGTCTGCCTGTCTGCGTTCGTTTCTTAAATTATGTAATTAATATTTTGTTATTTTCTTTCCAGATTATTCCTCGGCCGTAAAGCTGTTTACGTCATAGAGGACAATGTTAGCGCGTTCATATTTATTTAGGTTCAGCCTGCTTCAACTCGGACGCGAATGGTTCATACAATTAATGCACCGAAATTATAAAAATACAGTTTATAAAATACCAAACCAATGTGATAGAAGCTGTGAACTTTATAAATAACCACTGATTTTTTGCACACCAAATATAAAAAGAGATTGTATGAAATTGTTCGATATCCCAGCACCCGCTACACTGATTTAAGTTTTATTATGATAATTTTACTGAAACGCAATAAAAGCCTACTATATATATTTATAGAAGTCACGTTTGCATTGCGCTCGGTACATCATTGATGTCTATAGATACTGACGTCTACTTTTATCGTTGGTTGTTAAGGATTCAATGTAGATACGGTAGTATGTATGTAAGGATATACATGTTTTAATTGAATTTAAATTAATTATTTATTATTAACAAAAAAAAAGAAACAAAATTACGACCTGTTTGAGGATTCTCTATGGTCCGTTTAACTGTGTGATTACAATTAAATAGTTCAATTAATTAATTCGATTATTTCAACCATAGACTAACAGATCCTCAAACAGGTCAAGCGATTTATAACTGAGAGCTATTTTGATGATAAAATAGACTGATATATATTTATTGGTTCATATGATTGATGCAGAATATTTTTTAAAAGAATACTTAAACAATGACAATGCATTGGATGTGAACGTGTTTATTATAAATGATATTGGTCTAGTTTTCTAAGATGTGTATAGGAAATAGGACGGACATATGAAATGCGTGTGAGTGACAACACACGTTCAGCTCAGACGGCTAATACAATCAACGGAAGCGTCTCCTCGAGTGATATAATATTAATCAATACAACATTCAGTGACATGATTGTATCGATAATGAAAACAAAAAGAAATATTTTTTATCGAATCGATTATATTGAGATGTAAATATTGGTATGATTATTGTTACGTGTGCTTTATATGAAGTTAGTGAGTTAGTTTAAGTTCCCCCGTACTATATTCGGTCAGTTGAATCGCTTCTCATCAGTACGAACATCGCGTTTAATATGCAATGTATATTATAACGGCGTGTATACCTACCGTTGAAAACTGATGCCTTTTTATTTTATACATTAAAAAAGTTTAAACATTTGTAGTATAGCGTTCGATCTCACAGCAGTTCGTGCAATGTACTCACTTCGTGTTGTATAAAAAATATATATATAAAGTAAGTTTTATAGACATAGAAGTAGCCGTTTGGGGATATTTAGTTTTTGTACTAATAAAAATTAAACCACTAGTTGTTGTAACACTACGTTATTGCCTCGGATTATAAACGCAAGTTGTCGCTGATATCGTGAATTAATGAATACTTTGATTGTATTAAAAATGATTTTATTAATAGTTAATAGATTTGGATACAGCTGTTTATTTTCTATCAATAATATTCTCATCAGCCTGTATATACATTGCAATGGTTCAGCGTGAAAATATTTTAATGACGTCATGCAATATAAGTTGATACGTTTTTTAAATAGTGCCGTTGAATAAATAAAATAGCAAATGAAATGTTAAAGCCATATTTCGTTGTTACATTTTAAATGGTAATAGTGTTGTTCTTAATTCGGGAATCGAGTAGCTTCTAATAAAATTATATTTATGCTTAGATTCGTTACTTCCGTTGCGTTCGGCTCGTGTTTCGATTTAATTATTTTTAGATGTCGCGGCTTCAGAGGGTCTAGTTATGATTTGAACATGCTGTATGTATTAGATTGTTTGAAGTCGTTTGAGTTTAGCTGCGGTTAGTCGCGTGTGTTCGCTACTAATTGTCGTATCGCCCAACATCGGGATGATGAGGTGATTAGTCGGAACAGACGCATCATTCTGACTTTAGTGTTAATAAGAACTGAAAAGCTAGCCTTAATTTAATTTATGATAAGTGCTAGGTTATTAAAAATGCTCTTTTGAGTTAGAAATTTGACTTGTTGTTTTATTTCAAACACCTGTTCTTGCAGATTCTTCTATATACAAATATGTTTGTTTTGAGCCATACTAATTGGCTCTTGAATTAAGTGATATGTTTTACGCTATCAAGTAAGTTTTGAATGATAATAGAATAAAATAAAGGGTCATTCATTAGTTCATCTAATTTATTCAAAAATCAAGACTAGATAACATGCTTTCAGTCCTCTGCTATTATTGTAATTTATATATACTTAAATATAACACTTGGAATCATTTCATTTTAATATTAAATTATAAACACTACTTATATAGAAAATGAGCAAAAAGAACTAATGGAAAAAAAAAATATCATGGAAGATTCTTATTACATCCCGATGTGTAATAAAGTAAGTCCGAGTTAATACATTTGTAAACATCGAAAACAATCCAGATCGTATCCGTTCCTACTTTTAAAAAATAGATCTTAGGTTTACATACACATTAAAACTCGGATACAGAATTTTTTACTCCTTTGAAAATCATTAAACACGGTTTAAATATTCAAAAGTAATTTAATTGTACCTACAAAGAAACCTTAATATCAATGTAGGTTAAGTTTAGTTGTAACTATAACTCTGACGCATTGGTCGTAAGCTGTGGCAACAGCCAATCCCGTGTGGTCTCTGTTCCAATCGAGAGCGTTGATTGGCTGAGAGCTGACAACCATGCGCTGCAGACGATTCAATTTTCCCGCGACGCCTACTGTCACGCCGTTTGAGTCGACGTGTGACCGCTGTTCGGGATACTGGCTGTAAGAAAACTTGAATATAATAAGTTTTGCTGATTAACACATTGAGAGTGCCTAAAAGTTATATGATTATTTTAATAGAGTTGAAGCAATTTTGATTAAGCCAAATGAAGCGGCATTCGGGATACATACTATTTCCACAACGACACCTGGCCGTTCCCAGCGCAAGTTATGAACAAATCACGATTCTGAGGTAAATGGCGAGCAACCCAAATCGTTCCACTTTTCGCGGAGTTATCCAGAACCTTAAATTAAATAATACAATTAAATTTTTGACATCGTATTAAAAAAATCAATAGCAATATATGCGCGTAGCATTCATAAATTCAGTCTGTTTTTTCATTCCTTCCACTTACAAAATATAAGATAGAAAAAGTATGCATGGATGTATCTCCAGGTGTGTTCATGTTTGTATCTCTTTGATGCAAATTACTGAACGGGTTTTGATTATTATTTACAGTAAAGAAAAAGCTAGGACTGTTCTAGAAGAATCAGGGCATTTTTTTTTTTTTTTTATGTGAAAGGTGGCAAACGAGCAGACGGCCCACTTGATGGAAGGTGGTTACCGTCGCCCATGGACATCCACAACATCGTTGCGGATGCGTTGCCAACCTTGTTTTTTTTAGGGATAGGGAGAGGTGGGAATAAGGAAATGGTAGGAAAGGGTGGGAATAGGGAAAGGGCAACCGGCTCTCTCACTCATCGGACGAAACGCAGCCACTAAAGGCTACTTCACGCCGATCTTCTGTGAGAGGGTGGTACTTCCCCGGTTGAGCCAGCCCATGTTCGATCTGTAGTGACTGACTACAGCTAGGCTCTACCACCTATTAAAAATTTATGTGGTTTTTTGAGTCTCGTGACGCAAACTATACATGTCGCTACCAGTTGATTTTCATATCTAAACATTTATATATCTCTGAGAAGATTCGCAAAGTTCATAATTACAAGGTTGCGGTCAAATACTAGTATACGCAAGTTTATGAGTAAAATTAATACCTGTGCAAAGCCTTTTGTTGGATTTTGTGTTCTCAAATCAAAAACATGAAATTTGCCTTCTAATGTTGTTGCTACAAGTTTATTCATTGGTATATCCTTCCGATCAAATTCAGCACTGCATACCTAAAAATTTTAAAAATATCTTAGGTTATTTACATGAAAAGATAATTAGCAAACAGTCATTGAAATTCAGTTGAAGTTGTTTCATAAATAAAACAAGTATTAAAAAATGTCCATTACCCCATTTTTTAAATTACATTCCCATCTGAGGGACATAGTTCTTAGATCAAACATTTTTAAGTCTCCATTATCATAACCAGCAATGACAATTCTCTCGGCATCATTGAATGAGTTTCCAAATGCAACGGCCCAGCAGTCTCGTCTTATTTCACCTTTAGCTGGTTGCATGTTAGCTACAGCCTTGCCTCTCTGACGAGGATCCCAAACTTTCACTGTTCCTAATCATAATATATACTTTAAGTTATAATAATATTGAACTGCTAACTTTTTACAGTTTTTTTTTTGTAAAATTATACCGCAGCTTAAATGTTTGTTTTATTTAAATAATTCAATTAAGTAGAAATATTTTTCCGTACCATCTCTACTGCCAGTAACAATCTCTGGAGCACCACAATTAACAGTATTCCCGCCCATTCCATCGATTGAATTTATAATATCTGTGTGTTCCTTGGTGATGTAAACCTGAGAACTTTTTTCTAAATCCCTGAAAAATATTTAATTTTTTAGTATAGAAAGTTTTAAGCACTTTATATAAGAAATTTTTTGTTGTTCTTATGATTGTGTTAAAATTTGGTATTACTGTGGTGTTATTAATGTTTTGAGCTGATTAAACTATCGAAATACAAAAAGTAGTCGCGTATTTAAGCTTGTATGTCGAACAAACTCAATGGTTTTAAATATTTATATGAACATATAAAAAGAAAAAAAATATGTATACCATATTTCGAGGGTGCCCTTAAAATCACCAGTCGCTAATCTTCTTTCTATATCACTACTGGCACCAAAAGTACCACATTTGAAAGAGTTTGGTCTTTCGATTTCCTTAACTTTTTTTAATTCACCAGAGCTTATCTCAAATATTTCTAGAGTCCCACTTCCTTTCGGCAAAGACCCAATGACAACAAACTTTGCTGAACAGGGAATCCACTTACAATCGAATAGACAGTGGTTCATATTATGTTCAATATGTGTTATAATTTGCGGCGTGTCTTCGTTTTCCATATTTCTTTGTCTAAAGATACTTAACTTTAAAAAATTGTAGTCTAGTAAGCTAATAACCTATTAGAAAAGTAACAACCGGTTGCTATGGTTACATCTAACAGTTTCTTGTCAAATTACTATCTACCCAGTAATTTATTTTTTTACAATAAAGAAAAAAATAATATATAAGAAAAATAACTGCATAAAAGTATTAAATTATATAATTTTAAGTCATATAATTTGTAAAGCCAGAAAACGGTGGTTTTTATTTTTAACTTATAATTAATAAATAATATATCTTTTACTAATAAAAAGTGTTAGTGTAAACTAATGTTTTATATCCTATTTACGGACCTTGGCATTTGAAATTATTTCTTTATTCATAGTCAATGTACTTGATTCTACACCATCGCAGTTGGTGTTGAAAAAAATGACGTTTGTTGGCAGTTGGCACTTGGCATAATGGCATTTCACATTTCGCATTAGTTATGGCTTGATTCACGTTATTGTGAAATGAGAATATCAAGAAAATAATAGTATTTTTTAACTGTTGAACGATAATATTATTAAGTTTTAGCTAACAACAAATTCAACTAACAATTCTAATTCTTAATCATGAGCGAAAAGAAGTCTAAACAAAGTGTTAGTTTTTAAATACATCTTTAGATTCAAGTGTTTATAAAATGTTTTAAAACTATAACTGTTCTTTTTCAGAAAGCAGATATTGCTAAACAGTTTGATCTACCCGAGCGTCAATCAAAGATTACGTCGCTTTTAAATCAAGCTGGGCAAGCGTATTGCATATGCCGATCTTCAGATAGTTCGCGGTTTATGATGTGATTTTTTTTTACAATTACTAATATTGTATATTTAATTATCGCAAATTAGGACATCTGAGACATCTCTGCTATATTGCTTTACAGAGCTTGTGATGCTTGCGAGGAATGGTATCACGGAGATTGTATAAACATTTCTGAGAGAGAGGCGAAGTATATTAAAAACTATTTCTGTGAACGTTGCCGTGAGGAAGATCCCACTTTAAAAACAAGGTTCAGGCCACAGAAACGGGAAAATGATGGAGATTCGGGTATGTTTATTATGAATTGTGACCATAATGATGGCACTAAAACTCTTTAAAAGTTGGATGAATGTCTGTTTAACTTGTATTGGAAGAATATTGTCAAGGATCTGATTGTGGTATCATTTAAAGTTTTTAATTATTTACTCACTTTTACATATTAATCTGTTTATTGGCCTAACCAATTTAATTTGGTGCCACTTGAAAACAAATCTTTTTTCAACAACAATAAATGCAAGTGTGTAGTGAAAAAGGGTTTTAAATCTATTTTATCTATTAAAAATAAAAATATTAATCTTATATATATAAAAATGGATTGCCCTTCATTAGTCTCACTAAAACTCGAGAACGGCTGAACGGATTTATCTAATCTTAGTCTTGAAATGTTCATGGAGTTTCAGGGAAGGTTTAAAAGCTGAAAAAAATTGAATCATTTCCGGGAAAACCCTAAAAACTGCCCTTTTCTATTTCCCATACAAATGGTTTTTTTTTTCATTCGATTTGATAAGTAACTAATATGTCAATCATTCTGTCGCACTTCAGAATACGGAGATTTATAGCTTACAGGTAAATTCCAAAAATTAAATGAAAAAATAAATATTGATTGATTGAGGCAGTACGAAGTCTGCCGGGTCAGCTAGTTTCTTATAAAAAGTTACATCTGTTAAATACAATAATTTTTAAATGGTTGATTTATAAATTATTATTGAATAACTTGTATTTTGTCAGTATAAACTGGTCTGTTTCATAGGTAGAGATGATAGAAAGAAAAAACGCAAAGAAAAAGATCATTCAGAGAACAAATCATCAAAGAGACCAAATAAAGATGGCTGCGGAGATTGTGGAGGGTGTTTACAGACACACGACTGTGGCCAGTATGTAGCTTTTTACTTTAAAATATCTTTTCTTTATGCTAAGGCTTCATTCACACTGGAATCGTGGAATATTTGCACACTTACAAATAAACAAAGTGAGGTCGTCCTATTTGAGGTTGGGTTTATTTAGGTAGCTTATGTATTCTATATGATTTTTGTCCCATAATAAAAAAATGTAATACTATCTAATAGGTCAGTGTATTAAATGAACTTTAATAAGTGTATTTATCATAATAACTTGCAATATTTGCTATTTCACAGTTGTGATGTTTGTGAGGACATGTACAAGTATGGGGGTAATAACAAATTAAAGTTGACATGCCGTCAAAGATTGTGTGTCAAAAGCAAAAAGACTTCTAGGATATCAAGGTATGTACCAAAAAATGACAATAATATAATAAAAATTTGTGCAATTTATTTTTCAATAATTTTCTAATCAAATCATTCAAATACTTTTGTTTTTACCAAACACTCATTAATATGTTACATTAATAGTATTGCATTCACAAAATTATTAAACTATTTATTACAATAAGAAATATAAATATGCTTCCATAAATAATGTCTATCTGACTTTAAGCATATCTTTGATGGTCCTAAATCCTTTCAAAATATAGTTACCATATACGTTTATCATTATATGTACATATGTAATTCAATAAATAGTTTCTCAATAATCATAATACATTAAGTTTGAACATTTTATATTTAGTTATATGACTACTATTATGACCCAAGTCCTCTCTCTACCTTGTAAAATGTAGACTATATATGAAACTACAAATGTCATATAAATTTTCCAGTAGTAACCGCATAAAAAAGAAGCATGAACGTGAAGTATATGAACCTGAGGAGTCAATATCTCATCTTCAGACATCAGAGCCTCGGCAGTGCTACGGACCACAGTGTTGTAAGGCAGCTCAGTATGGCTCCAAATACTGTTCTCAGCAGTGTGGAATGAGACTCGCTACTGCTAGGATTTATCAGGTATATGATAAATAGTATTTAAAATAAATGACTGAGCTTCTAAAATTTGATTTGATATAATGTTATGATAATGTCAGGAATATTAAATCTTCATATACAGTGTTGCAGTGTTCTAAATATTTAAGATACAACTAGAATTATTTATTAAAATTCTAAAGTATGTTTTATGAAGCCACTACACATTTAATTTTTTTCCTCTTTATAAAAATTTATATTAATAGTAAACAAAACACCCTACTATATTTACATTTTTGACCTGTATATTTGAGTATGAAATTCATAATAAATATTTGTAATATTTATAATGAAAATATTTATATATATAGAGAAAAACCCATCAATATATCGCATAGAAATATATCATTATATTGAATAATATTGCATGGAAATTCCAAGAAATGTATTAAATATAATTGTTGATGCAATATATATGTATTATTTTTCTGTAAACTTCCATTTAAAGTTGCGCCAAAAAAAAAATATGTCAATTTTATAAGAAATATAAAAATGTTTAACTAAGTAACATAAAATGTAAGTAATATTTTCGGATTGCTACGCGTTATTCTTAAAACTACATACTTGAGACGTCTCAGTCGTATTTTTTAAATACATAGTAAAAAAAACGCGTAGTAATCTGAGAATTTAAATTTTATTTAAATGTATAGTCTTGTTGTTGTTATTTACAGTCAACAGAACGGACACAACACATTGTAATTAAAAGGAATCTCTGATCAATAATGATATTAAATTCTATATATTTCTAGTATATTATTATTTGTCTTAGGTTTTGCCGCAGCGTATTCAAGAGTGGTCTCTGTCTAGCTGTGTCGCGGAGCAGCATAACCGACGTGCATTAGAGGTTGTGAGGTCGGGTCTGGCAAAAGCGCAAGCAGCGCTGCGGGCCTTGGACAAGCAGCACGCGGAGATAGACGAGATGCTGCAGCGAGCTAAACATGCTACTATAGAACATACTGACGAGAAGGTACACTTGAAATATATACATATACTAGAAGACCCGGCGAACTTCGTATCGCCCTATAATCAAGAAAAATCTGTTACGTTTTTTTATTTATATTTTAGAAGTTTACCTATTAAAGCCATAAATCTCTGTGTTTTGAAGTGCGACAGAATGATTGACATATTAGTTAGTTGTTAAATGTAATGTCAAAAAAAAACGTTTGTATCAAGAACTACTACTAAATTAAAAATTAATTAAAAAAAACATTGTCCAGTGGACATAATTGTGAATCTAAACAATTCCCAGATCCCCTTGAGCACACACAAAAAAATTCATCAAAATCTGTCCAGTCGTTTGAGAGAAGTTCAGGGACATACACACTCACAGAAGAATTATATATATAAAGATATATAATTCAGACTATGAGAATAATAATTTGGAATTGTCTATGGATTTTGATACAAGAGAATTCTTTTAGATAGTCATTGATATATATCCTATGGGTTTATATTATTGCGTATTAGAGATTTTGCAGTAAAGTTTGTACTTGTCATAATAATATAAAGGTTTCATTTCTACTCACACGATATTCGAGTATAAATTCCTGTAATTGAAGGTTTCGCGTTAAGTGACCTCGATTAAACTCAATATATGTATTATTTTAGTTACAATTCATATACATACACTAGCTTTTGCCGCGACTCCGTCCGCATGGAATAGTGACTTACGGCAGATTTTTGGTTCTTCCCACATAGTTCCCGTTCTTGCGGGGTTTTCGGAATGGTCGAGTTCCCGTAGAATTTTCAGGATAAAACCTATGTTTTTTTATTCACAATGAAGTACTCTTAACCAACAACATATTTTTTTGTTTATTTGAATAAAGATTAATATTATTATGTTGATACAATTTAAACAAATTATTTCGACCAAATTAGGTACCATAAAAACGGTTTTTGTGAGTTAATCTTAAAAGATAGACATATACTGTCGCGGAGTGTTTTTTAGATCATTAAAAGAGCTATTATTCTTTAATACATATTTTTTGTGTATCTTGAACCGTTTTCACGGCGCACGCAACGGAAGGCTTCAAAGATGAAATAATTTCTCCCGTTTTTTACACATTTACCACTATATCTTTGCTCCTATTGGTCGTAGCGTGATGTTATATAGCCCAAAGCCTTCCTCGATAACTGGACTATCCAACACAAAAAGAATTATTCAATTCGAACCAGTAGTTTCGGAGATTAGCGCTTTCAAACAAACAAACAAACAAACTCTTCAGCTTTATAATATTAGTATAGATATGTATCATGATCTGGCAGGAGGTTTTAAACATACACTTCTTACGTTACTTTTGCTATGATGTTAAACTTCTACGGGATTCGTTGCAAACGAAGATTTTGTCTTATCATTGGCAGTTTTTTGCTATTTTCTTAAGACTCCATCAGAACTTGTTAGTTTGTACTATTAGTTTGAACTATTAGTTGAGCCTTCACAAAAATAACTGTATCTAAAATACTGATTTTGAAATTTAAATAAAGTTAGTCTACATGAAAATAAAACAAACAAATTCATTACATTAAAAAAAAATCACTTATAGGAATTTTACCTTGGACTGTATATTGTATTCTATTTTAAACAATAAGGTCGTATACTTATTGGAATTGATAAATTGACTATTCTATATATTGTGTAATCCTTTATTGGGAAGTTTTTTCATAGTATTGTCTTTTCCCCAGGAAGCAGACGACGAGACTTCCATGTACTGCATCACATGCGGCCACGAGATACACTCGCGATCAGCCGTCAAACATATGGAGAAATGTTTCATTAAATACGAGGCTCAGGCTTCGTTTGGCAGCAGACATCGAACACGGATAGACGGACAGAGCATGTTCTGTGATTACTACAACCAAATTAATGGCACCTACTGTAAGAGGTTGAGGGTGAGTTGGTATCAATAGATTTAAATTTCTTTGGGCTATATGTATAGCAACTAGTAGGCCTAGGCTTGTTAAAAAAATATGTGTGATACTAGTAGATTTTTTTTTAGTTATCTATTCTAATAAATATGTTTTAAATGCCAAACCAATCTGCCACTATATATAACTGAACCTATGAGACGTAAAAAATACAATAAATGTACTCTTAGCTAATGTCCCAACATCTATAGGTCTTTTATGTTGTTAAATATAAAGTACATTTAACTAAGACTAATATTTTCAGAATATTATGCGTAATTAGTTGTTGTTGTATCCCGAATATAAGATCTCATTATATATGTTTATATATATTAATCGTATTCCCAGGTAATGTGTCCCGAGCACTTCAAGGACCCCAAGGTGAGCGACACGGACGTCTGCGGCTGTCCGCTCGTGAGGAACGTGTTCGAGCCAACCGGAGAGTTCTGTAGGGCGCCGAAGAAGAGCTGCCTCAAACACTACCAGTGGGAGAAGCTGCGGCGGGCCGAGGTCGACATGGAGAGGGTGCGGCAGTGGCTGAGGCTGGACGAACTGGTCGAGCAGGAGAGGAACATACGACTGGCTATGGCATCCAGGTCAATGACCTTTTTTTTTCGGGGAGAACTCCGCTGACAGACTGCCCACTACCCTGGCAAGACAGTGGGATTTGTGTGGGGGTCGCCCAGAGCCTGATGGTGTTGGCCCTGGGAATACCCACTAAAATTCCCCGGCTTCCCTTCCTGCCCGTATTGGGGGCGATTTGGGATGGCCTCTAGGTCAATGATCTACATATATATATTATATAACATCATTGGAACCTCATCTACGCTATTATTGTGAATTGTGATACAGGGTGTTTAATAGACTTCTTTGCATTGGGTTGTGGATAGAACAAAAAAATTACCAGCTATAAGATTTATTCCGATTATTGAATTTCATTTCTTTATTAATATAGGTGTAGTTGTGTACACGTAACTTGGCAAGGTTTTGGTGTGGTGGGGATAAGTTCGTGCGTGTATTCTTAGTGCATTGAACAGTGGCCACTTTAATGATTATCATTGAAAGGAACTGGTAGTAGTAACAAAAACAACGTATCCATTTTAAATCCTCGCAAGTATACACTTCATACGCAAGGGATTGTGTTTGTGTTCGCGTCATATCTATAACACCTAAAAATAGCATTTTATTCATCTATCGTCACTTGCCAAATTACGAGTAGGCTACTATACATGTATTATTATTAATGGTTTGTGTACTAAAGACAAATATTAACAATGTATAAAAATGGTCCAGGATTAACCGTTGTTCGTTAACCAAAACGTTACCGATCGTTTAATTACATACGACATGCAATAGATGAATAATTTATGATATTTCTCTCACAGGGCCGGTGTTCTAGGTTTGATGCTTCACTCGACGTACAACCACGAGGTCATGGAGAGAATAACAAAAGCGAACGAGAACGGAAAGGTCAAAGAGGGGTCATGACACAAAAATATCACAGAAAAAACATAACACGATTATAAATATTACTTAATACACGCGATGTTCCTAATGAGATAATTATATGTATTAGGAAATTGTTAGTTAAAAAAATACATGTCATTTTGTAATATAACAGAATTTAATGAAGTAAACACGGGTCATGGAATTTGTATGTGTAAATAAAGATTTCAAAATATAATGTCTGTTTATTTCTGTGATTTGTATTGTGTAAGTTGAAGTACAGAAAATTTCTTTATTCGCTTGGTATATGTTCTATAAATATGCCACAAATACAGAAACCGTGAATACAGAATGGTAATTAATATCGGTTTAGTGAGGGATACGTTCCTAGGTGCCAAAATAAAAATATAAACACATATATAAGAAAATCAATTTTATTGAAATTTTTGAACATTAATTTAATTAATCATTATCCTCAGGCTTATGCATTGGTTGAAAGAATTTTGCTATCTTCAGTTTTTAATAGTTACTTTAATTCAGACTGACAGACAGTCGCATTAGCAATGTGTCTCTTAAAATTAAGACTGTGTTCCAAAGATGAATCAACGTTCATAAAGAAATCGCAAAGCTAATTTGCCGTTCTTAAACCTTCTTTAAGATTTTTTTAGAGTAAGGCTACTGTTACACATGCTTATATAGTTATATATATTACAGTTTCTAGGATGCTTGTAGTGAACATACTTTAATTGCACGCTTTTTAGCATGCTAATTAAGAGCATGTGTAACAGTAGCCTTAATGTCATATTTCTATTGTTTGTGGAAGCTTATTTGGGTTGCATTTTATAAATCCGCGAACAGTGAAGACACGAATGACAAATAATAGAGATTAAAAGTAAGTGTCAGAATAAAAAATAAGTACCTCGAAGATTTCTTCTACAATAATACCCTAGTTTATATACTTGTATATAGAAATAAATAAATCTTCTTAGTTTTTTTAAGAGTTAATAAACTATTATGGTGACTTCGTCCAATAATGATGAGACGATAATGTTAGACGAGAATATCTATCAAATTAAACGAATATTCAAATATGTTTAAGACCTTAAAATTTGTTATTCAGTTCGTATATCAATTACTAGATTAATTGCTTCAAATTTTATTTTAATATTTTGTTTCTATCATTATATTAGGTAATATAATTGTATGAATGTATTAGTTTCTCTATATAAAAACTAATTGACGTATCGCCCTTATATTAATAAAAGTATTAGAGAAGGCGGAAGTGGGATTAAATTTGTTTTGACAATTTTAAAACAGTCATTTTAATATTATTTTAAAGCCAATTATACAACAATGGGGCTCAGTTAGTTATCATATCAAAACATATTTCGCGCGTCCCCCAACACGTGCGACATCCCCCGTTTTAATATCACATCCCCATTCGTAATTGAAGCGTGTAATTCGATGACATGATTCCTTAAATCTTATAATTTGACTCAGATTATAACCCTTGGGCTATGTCACTTAGATATTATATAATACCCGGTTGTCAATACGTAATTTATTGTAACATAATTTATTCTCTGTGATTCAAACAGAAACGTCAAATAATGAATTAATATAGGTTTCTTACAGTGATTTACTATTATTTTGATATAAATAGATAAGAGGTTCTTGCGAATCATAGGCTACTACAGGAATTTCATTAAAACCCTTTCTTTATTTGGATTGAAGGCAAGATATGGGCGTAAAAGCTATCTGTTTGCTATATATAAAATTATTTACATTTATTGTTCAATTGAGTTCTATAATTTAAGTTGAACAAAATAAAAAGTGAGAACATTAAAAGATTTATATCTATAAGTACTTATAATAAATCTGCTGAGCGATCAATTCTGTACATAAAATATATTTAAAAAATAACTATCAGGGGGTGGATAGGGATCGCTACTGATGCCAAAAATGCAATCAGTAAAATTTTTGTCTGTCTGTCTGTATATTCGTTATGGAATACTTTACATTACGCTACGATAAATAGGAGCAAAGCAGTGAAGGGAAATATTGGGAAAACGGGAGAAGTTACTCCATTTTTTTAAGCTTCCGTCGGGTGTGTAGGCTTATAGGTTAAAGCTACATAGAAATCATGTATGATGGAAATATTCTCCTTTAAATTATATAAAAAGTATTCCTCGACGGCATATGTCTATCTTTTATTGTTGACTCACATAACACCTGAAACTCCCGATAGCTTAGCAATTCGGAGATTTCTGATTGTATTTGTCTACTCTAACGTTTACAACACTATAACTCATCCCTTATTTAAAAAAGTTAACATTATGACCTATTCAATAAAAAAAGAATCATGTAAATCAGTGTAGAAAAACACCAAAGTTATCTTCTTCTATACTTATAAATTATAATAAATCTGTAGAGCGATCAATTCAATAATCAAGGAGTTACACGCTGACGGAGTCGCGGGCACAGCTATCTATATTTTTCTGCCAGAAGTCACTATTCCACGCGGACGAAGTCGCGGGCAAAAGCTAGAATAATAATAATAATAAATATAATTCTTGACAGATGTCTAACCCCGCTTCCAATTAACTTCGGTCATGGAATTACCTCCCCGATTTTATCTAATATTTGCGTCAAAACTGAGGAATTAGAATTATTATTAATTTGGGTCACAATAACCCCTGGTTACGCTTATCTTTGTCATTCGACACAGAAATTAATATGACATTAGTTACTGCGTTTAGAATCACTTATGGTTTGCAGGTGCAGATTCGGAGCCAAAATTTTTTTTAGCTTATTAAAATATATTAGAGTAAAAGAAATAAGTAATCCATTACACAATAATTTACTTTTTATGAGATAATAGACACTTATAAATTTATTGTGTATTCAAAAGATTGTGTTAGTATTATGTTGAATTATGAAGAACTTATTTATTTAATGTCTAAGTAAATCTTGAAATACACTAATATAATTTTGTGAATAATGATTCCATGAAACTTTAATCAAATAATAAAAAATCTACTAGTAAGTTTTATTGGTTCATTCCAAACCTTGACCACCAACACAAATTTATATGTAACTATAGCCTATTTATGTTTTATAAGAATTGACTATCTTGTAACCTAAGATAATATAAAAAATAGATTAAATCAATAAATAAGTGAACAAATTTAATTTATAATTAATATTTTTCTTACATACAATGAATGTTGCATTGTTTTAGTTATATCTAGGTAGTTCTTGCCCGTCGTATCACGTAATGGTACATAGATTAGACATATGTCTAAGGAGGTAAACATAGTATCTCATTAAAAGTGCAGTAGATCATTTCACTGTACGTGCCAAAAACATGGATACAGACTTACCGTTCGAGTTATTTGGTTGTGCGTATGAGGAAAGAGCAATGCTGACTTATCATTCGTATGCGAGGAAGATATACAAGGAATGAACGTAGGCAAACCGTACATCTGGCTTTCTGTGGAAAAATAGAGGACATATGAATTATATAGTGAATATCATCGTGAATGCTCAGGCTATGTCATGTTCTCTTCAATAGAAAAAGGATTTGACGTGGTCTTAAAGAAAAGGTCTTTAAATTTCAACGGCTTCTACCACCTACTACTTAAATTAGGCTTATCTACCAATTTCAATAAAGCAAAAAGTTTGTGGAAGATATATTTCAAAGTAGAGAAGATATCTTTATGTAGTTATATATTTATACAGTTCATTACAGTTTAAATTACCCATTGCTAGTCATCGGTTTTTATGTTATTCAATTAGAATTCTACTAAACAAACTGGGTCTTTGTATAGATTGAGGGAATCTGGATAGAACATTTCCACGATAAAAATTGGAAAGCACACCTTAAACTTGTATCTACCTTCAAACACTGACAAAAAATAATGCGTTGTAATTGTAAATTAATTTACAAAATTTGTAATTGCCCAGAAAGGGTCAAAAGTAAAGTAGCTAAAATTTCGTTTTGATTCCGTAAACGTAGACTCTGTTACTCCAAAATGCTAGACTCATTTAAATCAACAATTATAGTCATTATTACTGTCCCTTAACTTGTATGCTATGTAGAAAACTAGTAAAGTAAAAAGTACCGTAAGTGTAACACATTAAACAGCTATAACACATTAATGACTTTAACTCACATTTAATTCAATAGTCGGTACGATCTTTCACAGAGATTTATAATTTCATACGATGTATGATTTTTTCTAAGTGCCATTTATCTACATATTATCATATTTATGCCGTTACTAGAGATGCCTTCCAGCCAATGGAATCATAAGCTATACTGATCACAGCCTATTCCCCAAACTTACTATTCATCCATTAGAGAACACGATGTTATAAAGTGTTAAGTGAAGTAAAAATTTTTAAAGCTGAAAACTATAGTTAGACAAACAAAAGATTTAGATTCAGAATTTAATAATATTACTAGGTTGAAAGAGATAATAATGTAGATATTAGGGTCAAAAGGTGTTATTTTTGAATTTTTATTTTTAAACAAAACGTTAAAAACCAGTCGGTTTTTTTAGTGTCATTAATAAATCATGAAAAACATCAATAAAATGATAATTTTTTTTTTTTCGAGAAGCACAATTTTTATTTATGATAATTTTATGCCAATCGTCAATCAAGTCGACTTGAGGTCAGAAAGATATTATGTTTCATTGTTATTATATTGCTTGATCTGAGCATATTAGTGTTTGATAATGTTAATATCCTATATCACGGTGATTTTAAATATTAATTTCAAAATGTGTACCGTATAACTGGCCTCAACGTTTAAAGGACTGTATTGCAGCCAATGGAGACCACTTCGAATGAGCTTTTATGTTTAAATTGTTTTATATATATGTACTAAACTTACATTCTATAAAATATGTAATAAATGTTATTTGCAATAGATTTTTTTTTAATTTGTAATAATATTTATGGCTAGACCATGTACATAGACCGTGGTCTTCATTAAGCATAGTTATCACTAGTTTGTTTGGAATATTTAAACCTAGTAGAGATCATAACATATATTTTTCAAATATTTGAAAAAACTACTTGAAGACATAGGTAAGAGAATTATTCATATTTCTCAGTTATCATTCGTCTCGACACCAATTAATTAATAAGAATATGTTTTCAAATTGAATGGAAAATTTGTTACATATTATGTATACCTATTTATATAGATATTATAGGACAATTGTTAAACATTTATATATTGTAAAATTTATATTTTATATTGTTTATATTTAACAAATATATCTAAGATACAAAAAGGTATGATTGCCGTGATACTTTTTACCGACTAATTTACTTAGGTACTTACCTACTTACTTTGCCTTTTCAAATATGAATGGGGATTTCTTGCTTTAAACTAAGAACACAATCTATATACCTAATGTAAATCTTTTGTAAAGAGTATCTTATAATAATTTAATATTAATCCGTTCTGGGATATTCCACAATAAGTCTAGATGGTAAGTTAGGTCGATAGAACCACCTCCTGCACCTGATGTAGCCAATCAGCTATGTCCAACCGAAACTCACCCTTAATACAGCCAATCAGATTCGTGAAATCTGACGTTACCAAAGTTAAGGGTGCTTTTATAATTTCCCATACAATATTCAACCGTGTATCCTTCATCTAAAATCTAGTTTACATTGAATTTATATATTAATAAAACAGGGAACATATTTTTGGGATAGCATGAAAATGTTAACATTTTGATGTAGTATAGTTTGATACTTGGCCTCAGTTAGATCCTACCTTACAATCTTATAAGTTGTTATAACTGATTGTGTTGAAGCTCTATAAGAGCAGTGCTTGTTTTGTGTCTAGGAGTGCACACCAGGACTCAAGATTCATTTCCCGCTGATGTCCTACGGCAGCGAGACGCCGCACGTTTGGAACAGCTCCTCTGTTTGTATATGATTTACTATACATAATTATACGTATTATATGTAATAAAAATCGAGAGAAATTCTGAATAACCAAAAAACAGTTCGATTAAATAAACAAGTTAGACTTAAACTTTACAGACCGAAATTTTCACCAATATTTATGGAACATTATCGATGTTTCACATTATCTTATATCGTGTACTTGGTGGAATTTTAAATTTTTTAATACTTAAATGGTTTCCTAAATTTGTGTAGTTTTATAAGTTTCATAATAGCCGTCTTTTTTTCAAATATTTTTTTTTTATCGTAAAACAGTAATTTGAACATCATCACCATCATTCATATAAAGTAACGTCTTATTTACTTCCATTTCAAATCTCATTTAAAGTATAGAACTTGCTTGCCCGTGATCACGGTTGCTGAAAAGTAATTGACACGTCGGGAGTATGAAGTTTTAAAATAATAATATACGAGTAGTAAATCCAAATAATATTAGTTTCATTTAAATGAATAATCGCGATAGTCTAAGCTCTCGTTAAAATTTAGAAATACGCAGCTCTGATGCAGCTTAATAGGTATAATAGGTACATATTGGAGATTTTTCTATTGCGAGCAGTTTTTGGCAATATATTTCTGATAGAAAAGAATGTCTTTTAGACGTTGCTTATAATAATATAAGATGTATCCTCAGGGCAGTGAGGTGTCCCCGTACGGGTCGTTGTGGGACGCCCCTCCAGCCTCTGTGCCGTATCCAGAAATCCTGGCCTTCCCACCAGCCGACCTGGGTAAGACAACACTTGTACATAAATAATAATAATAATAATAATAATGATAAAGCTTTTATTAATCCAAAACATCAGTTACCGTTAGAAAAAGAACATTAAGTATAAATATTATAAGCTAAATATGTCATGGCCCCTTTCGGGTATAGGCCTCCTCCAGTTGTATCCATTTTTTCCTGTCGGTAGCTGTTTCTTCCTGCTACTTCTGGTATGTCGTCGGCTCAGCGAGCTGTTGGTCTTCCCTTTTTTCTTTTTACTCCAGGACCTCCTGGGCCCTTCTAAAATATGGTTGCTCGCATGACCCATCCGTCTGCAGAGGAGCGAGCGATGTGTCCTGCCCATTTCCATTTTAAGCGTAGTACTTGTACATACAATGTAAATAGTGTTAGCCAAATAGTTCCTGCAATTTGTTGGTTTTCTGTAGCAATAGGGTGTATATTTTTAACATAAAAATTTCGCTTAGTATCTTTTAGTTGATATACTTAATTAGCTTTTTCTGTTTCTATGAACATAATTTTTGTAGGATGAGATAATATACAGGACAAGCTGAATTACTTGTGTTTTTAATTAATTGTGTTCATAATTTTATAAAATCTGAAAATTTCCATATAATTTTATTATAATAGTATGTAAAAGTTAATATTATATAATTTGCTATGGATATAATTGGAATCTTATTAACTTGGCTCTCGTACGCATTTGTTATATATTTTACTTGATTTTATATGTATAACATGTATAAAAACTACTTATATTGTCTTCAATAATCATAAATACGAAAGATGAAATAGTCTAGATAAGTCTGGTTATAATACAAAAATTAGTACATTTACATTTAAGATTAGAAAATAACATCCCAGTTTTGGCTCATATTAAAAATATGATAAAGTTTGAGATTCCCATTTAACAGTTTATGTCTTCGACTTCTTGTGTTATAATTGTATAAAAATATTTTTCATCGCATGTTGAAAATTAAATAAATTTTTGTATGCATCAAATAGGTGTCTTAACTTCTAAGCATTTCTTAGTCTTATGCTTAGGATAAGTTACCAATATCAATTATAGAGACAGGCGAAGTTATAATTTCTAATAACCTATATATTTTATTGTATAATGTTTAAAAATTTACTAATAAAAAACTGTTAACGCCCCGAATGTAGTCAAATGCTAATTTAGGTGTGAATACTGTTCCATTAGTTAATGTTTCTTTAAAGTTGTTTATGTAGACTTATAGAAATGTTGAAAGGATCAAATAAGTCTGTAAAATTGTACAATATAAGAGATTTAATGTGGTTCTTTAACTCCACCATAACGTATAATATCTTGTTTATAGTTTTGGGCACATTTTGATTTCAAAAATACTTTTAGTAATGTACTACCAATATAAAAAATATAGTTTTCTTAATTATGTTACATTTGTTCGTGTTTTTTGGACAATGCTATTTTTTTTCGTTCCATGACCAAGTTCAAAATCTTTCTTGATTTTTTTGCAAATCATATGTGATCTAAAAGTAAATAACTGTAAGTCTCATTAATTAATAACATTATTGTAAATTGGAGAAAAAACTTAATTTATCTCAACCTATTTATATGACTTTTATTCAGTTGATTTTTCATAGAATACAATTCATAAAAATATTTGCTTGTTTTGAATTTAACTTTAATTATAATATTATTAGATGTTTTAAGTTTGGCATCTTGTGTATTTTTAAAGATACTCTTTTTATTTTTTGATCATTTAATGTTTCTAAATATTCATAACCTCTTATTTTTGTCCATTTTTATATTGTGTATTACAAAATCGACTTCTCATACACACATATGTATTAAAGATTCGCCGTTACAGTTTTTCTGTGTATATTTATTTTTGTTTATAATATCTTCCTCCTAGAGAGTTAAAAATATTTTTTCCTAAGTCTCATCATTAACTTTAACACAATCACCTCCGCAGCAATTAATACAGAGCACACGTTTGTAATCATCAAGTTTAATATATTTTCTTAATAGTTTGAAATAAATGTGAATAATTATTTGTGCAGTTTGGTCGGCGGCAGGATGTGGACGGAGCAGTGCCAGGTCCACCCCCGGAAAGAAACCGCGGCGTCGCGTGGCCTCCGTCGCTCAACGACGAGCAGCGAACATCCGTGAACGAAGACGAATGTTCAACCTTAACGAGGCATTCGATAAATTGAGACGAAAAGTGAGTACGCTTGATAAACATATAATGAATTTAACAAAGTTCATTATTATTTATTTCTGATTGTTATACGAACATATATTTATACAATTAAATTGAACTGCACTTTCTAAAATTTCTTCAAAATGATTGATCGTGGTCAAGTGTAAATGATATGAAGGAATAGTGATTTGTGTGATAATTTTAAAATATGGTTTAAAATTCTGAGAGCTAAAATTATTTTACCTGCAAGCAAATATATTTGTTTCGTATGTTTTGAATATTATATGGAGATTTCTTGTAACGTAGCTTAATTAGTATTTTAAATAAATTTCATAAACTCTACCCATTAACATCATTAAGTAAATTGCAATTGATATTGATTACGTATTAGTAAATGTAACAAAGCTAATTATTATCATTACGTTAAAATTATTAAAAAAATATTGGATAGCCTATTGGAATTGCGTGTATTAACTAAAAAATGTTCGTTTCTTTATGAACTTCTAAAATAAAACTTATTTAAACGATTGTATTACATAATATAACTTTTAGGAGTTATATGTAGTTGAAACTATAGTTTATAAAATAATATTTTTTACTTTAGAACGTAAGTTTCGAATTATATTCATTAAATGTGATAGAAATTAATGGATACATATTTTTTTTCATCGATAGGGCAAAATAAAACAAAAATCCATCCTGTAAGCAAATTTGAATGGGGACTCATACAAAGGCAAATTATTGCCGATTTCAGTTTGAAAATGTCAATAATAATAATTGAAGTTATTTACGTCAATTAAAAACAAAAATGTATCCTAATACCAGGTGCCAACATTCGCATACGAGAAGCGTCTTTCGCGCATTGAAACACTTCGTCTGGCGATCACGTACATCAGCTTCATGTGTGAACTGCTGCATGGTTCACCACAGCCACATCATGCGTCACTGCACTCCCGACATGTCTTCGACACTGATGTTCCGTGGTGTGCTTAATATACTTGAATTCCATGGCAAATATACATAGGATTTACCGTCAGCATCTGTTAGTCTATTTGCAGTATTGCTTCGAAAATATACAAACATATTTTAAGGGTATTATTATGGAATGTGTCCTAGATCGATAGTATTAATAATTTCTTTCTTCACTAGGATTTTAAGAAAATATTTGTCAATAAAAGCATTTGAAACCTGATAATCACTCTCATAATGTTCTTAAATGCAAGCAAAAATAGTGATTTCTGTTTATGTAAATCGTGTTTTTACTTACGTGTTATGTCTAGAAATATTTTAAGTAAATTGATATTTTCTTTTGTGAATGATTTTTGAAGGTCCGTTAATAATATTGATTTCCTTTAAAGAGTTTCTTTAGTATTTAGTATAGTTACAAGTATGAAGGTGAAGGAAAAAAAAAGTTGCAATTTTTCAAAAAGACCATAACACTTATGTTTAGACACTTATACACATTAGACATTTTTTAGCCCTTTTGTAGTAATTTTTGTTTGATTGAACATTTTGTCGTAATAGGTATACGTACGTATTTTGTAGAGGTATACGTACGTAATTTTTTAGAGGTTTTTAGATAACTTCTTATTTCATAATTAAAAAGACAAAAAATCTTACCTCTTCGAAAGATATTTACCTGTCTTCCATTAATTTTTAGAGACGTTATTTATAAGTTTATTGTAAGTAGATTGTAATTAATTTACAGTACTTTCATAATAAGTTTGAAAAATATAATTTATGTCTTTTATTTTTACACAACCTGTGAAATATTTTTAAACCGCGTTAATACTTTTGTAAACATGTTCATTTATTTAATGTCATTATAAGTAATACAATAATGTAATTAAAGATCTTCTTTCTTTGTTATATATCATCCTTTTAGATTAATACTAATTATAAATGAATGCTCATTAACTAATAATGTTAAAAAGAAACTGATTCATCATTGGGGGGGTGGGAATGTTTATGATTATTATATCAACGTGTATTTAAAGGTAAGATATAATTATTTTCATTTATTATTTTGCTTGCTACTTGAGCGGAAGGAGAGTTTGTGAAAAATGAAACTAATTTACGTTTTGGTAAGTAAATATTATTAGTATTTTCTGTTTAAATTTTGTTTTATGGCTAACGTAATTTTAGTATATGAAACTAATTTAAATAGTAGATTTTATAATCTCTTTATGATCATTTATATGCGGTCTTCAATTTTATACGCTGTTTTTGCATTTTTGTTGATTATTAATTCCTTGTAGTTTTTTCATAGCTATTAATAAACAATCGGTAAGAGTAGAGTTTAAAAGATCGTCAAGTCGATTTTGAGTAGTAATTATAGTTTAAATGCAACGTTTATTCACGTTCGGCATCGTTACTAAGAAATAAACTTTTTAAATTTTTTTAGAAAAACCGGATCAAATCTCCATGACTTCTTAGATTTATTTTGTACTTACTTATTGAGTTATATTGTAACTTAAAAAAATTAAAATATTATAGTATGTTTTATATTGTTATTGTTTAGATGAAACTCTTACCATACATTTCTTAACATACTTGTATTTGTTTTTTCAGTCACTGACATTGATAGTCAATGCATTCTTAGCTACGAGTTTAAACTTGAAGAGACCTAAACGTAACTTACTTTGGGTAAAGAACATGGTGGCTAATCTTTTTGGTTACAAACGACCCCATGCTAATCACAGAGTTATGTATACGATTCCAGAATATCTTATATTTCAACCCGCAACAATTGCACCACAGTACATGACTCAAAATATTTATCCGGGACCATTAACAAAGATATTGATTCCATGTTATATGCAAAACCAACCTTTTATTACATTTGAACAACAAAATATTCCCGTGTATATATATAATACTGATGAGTGTAATTACAGACCAATACTCAATTCAGATTATTTCAATATTAATGGACCTCAGTATAGTCCATACCCATTAAAGTATTATGATCAAATTCAAAACCCAGAAGCAATACGTGGTGACAAACAAACATATTCACGTAATATGGAACCGCTACAAGAGAAATTTAATGAAAATTTATCACATTGCACTGAAGAAGCAAAACCAACTGTTCCAAAAATTCAAAATTATCAGGACGAAGAACAAATCAAAAATAAAGTTGGATCCACTAAAGCTCCTGAGTTAACTGTAACTAAGAACAACTTGGCAAGTTTATCTTCTTCTACAACCTCAGCTATTTCTACAACATCGGTGACTACGGAAACGTCAGTTACTCCTATAACTTCAGCTACTTTTGCACCTACTACAATTTCAGCTATTTCTACAACATCAGCTACTTCAACAACTTTAGTTGCTTCTACAACTCTGTTGGCTTCTACAACTTCAACTTCTTTCACAAATTCAGCTACTTCAACAATTTCGGCTGCTGATGCACCTTACGATACTTCTACAATTTCTACAACTTCAGATACTTCTTCAATTTCAGCTACATCTATTGAAAATTTAGCTTTTACTACTTTCTCCACTTTGGATCAAAATTCTATTCAAACTCCACCTGTTACTACTACTGATACAACATCTCCTAGTGCAAATGATTCAGCTACAACTACTTTTTCTACTTCTACTCTTACTACTATGGCTACACCAATTGTCAATACAATAGACACATTACCTGCTTCTGAGATAACAGTAACACCAGAGTCTTCAACTATAATGCAACTATTTAACTCCTCAACTGATTCTTCTAGTTCAACATCAGTATCGTTTCAAACCACGACATCCACGTTACCTACTCAGCCTGATTCTCCGTCAATAACAGAACAGGGGGAAGCCAAAGACGTGCCAATTTTTACTAACAGTCTTGAAACCACAACCTTAAGCAATATTGTTCCAAATGAATCGGATTTCAAAAACGCAACAAACGGTACGACAAATCCATTAAGGGTAACCGAATTAAAAGATCAACTCTCTACTGCAAGCTTACTTCACAGCCGGGAAAACAATAATACGGAAGAAAGTACAATTGCCGCACCTTTAAATTTTGTTCAAGAAAGTAATTTCCCATTAGGTAAGAGTGAAGAAGGACTTCTTCCTCAAGAAAAAAAAGAAAATTCCCGTGGTGATATTCCAGATATGACTACTTAAAAAATACATTAGATGTACAAATAATTATATTTTATTTTAGGTTTAAGACATATTTTCGTGAGAATATTTGTTATTTTCAATTAAAGAAAAATGAATCAGTTATAATGTAAAAGTATGGTTTCTACTGTATAAATTTTAATTCGTCAATGAAAAGTTTTGTAAAGCTCTTCCAGCTTTAAAGCAATTCTTCCTATTTAAATAAAAAGAATGAAAATATATATATCGGATTTATTACAGAATTCCTTGTTTTTAAAGAGAGAGACGCCAGCCTCGATGACGTCACTAAATGTCACTTCTAGTACGTTCCATGATATTTTAAAATGAAACTTTAATTGTTCTTAATGCTCCTGTATTTCTCGAAGGTTCTTCATAATCACATACTTCAATGATACGCACTCACTGAACTCTCAATTCTGAAGTCTGCCGTCGTGCGTCCAGACGTCATATTTATACCAAGATTTAAACATAGTTATATTCTCTTTTTAAACAATCTTTGATTTCGTTTTGATGAATACTAATGAGGTTTCATAATAATTGATGACAGCCTCAAATTATTTTCATGTCGCATCCGTTATTAAAGCTGATAGCGCCGATATATACTATCGTTCTTTAACATTGTGTGTTCTATGCAATTACATATAATCAAACATGATATAAATTGAAATATACATATTTGTGATATCATCATTGTGTTACTATTATTTGTGATGCTATACGATGCTCGTATAATAAAATCAGTTCTGACAAAAACTTGTCGTTGTTTTATAAAAGATTTTAAGTATTATTCCTAATATAAAGTCTAAAAGACCTTTTAATAACCCAAGAGAGGACATAATGATACATAAGTATTTAACAATTATAAAAAACGATCATTCAGATTACCGCTAAACTTTAGAATATTTTTTTTTTCTTAAAATTTTAGTGAAAAGCCAATAACAGGTCAAGAAATTTTGTTGTCTACTTATTACAAGATTCTAAAGGGTGTTATTGTAAGGAGTCTTTTATATGTATATGTGAAATAATTATCGTATGCAATTTTCATAGAAGGTGAAGTAAAAAGAAGACGGTAATAGTGCAAAATGTTTTATTAAAGAATTTATTATTAAAAATGATTTCCTTTTTGGGTTAGTTACAATGGTTACGTAAAAAATTATGGTATAAATATTTTATTTTAGTCCCTAATATTATCTAAGATCCATTTTATGTATTTGGTGACGGCAGTGTATACTCCAGGGAAGTCTGAACCACATTGTTTAGGGCCATGAGACACAATACCGTACTGTATATTTCTGTTGATTCCCTTGTACTCTACTTCTAACATTAGAGGACCACCGGAGTCACCGTTGCAGCTATCTTTTAAATGTTCACCAGCGCAAATGTAGTTCAAAGTTCTATCACCTTCGTTTGGCCCGGGACTTCTATACAAATCACATTATCTCATTATTTACTGATTAATAACAAATTTTTGTGACGCACAATAGTTCTTACCTGTTATAATACTGACTGCACTCTTCGCCAGTTTTTATAGAAACGTTGACCTTAAGAAGAACGGGAGAATACTTTTCAGTTTCTGTAAGCCCCCAACCGGCTACAGTGCCAACTTTGCCTCCAAGCTCAAAGTTTTGCAGATCTTCCGTCACGGGTAGACAAATTGGTAATGCATTTTCTTAAATAAAAAGACACAATTATAACATCAACATTATTACAGTAATAAACTTTTTAAGGAAAACATGAGGCCTTTTGCTTATTATTACATCAGAGGTTTTCCTAAATATTAATACTTTTCAATATATTTCTCCTCGCTACTGTTTTTATCCACAATTTAATAAATAATATATATATATATTAATTTGTCTGGAAGTCGTGAAATAAAACGTATATAACCGTGTACATATGTATAATGTATATATCTAAAAGAAAAAGGAAATATCTTACTGAAGTTAAAGTTGATTGGTTTGCTTAGACGCAGAAGAGCTATGTCATTAGAGGGAGATGGTAATCCTGTGTAGGACTCGTGAAGAATAATGTTTTCAACTCGAATATCCTGAAAAAAATTAAAGGAAAATTATAAAACCTGAACTGTCTTATTGCTTTACAGTCAAATATTAACAACAAGTAATTCTTTCTCTGACTCAAAAAATATTATTTCTTTTTGAGGTTTCTTTTAATTTTATGTCCATTGCTAGTAATATTATTTGTTAATAATATTACCTATTAATATTTTATAACAGATTCAATAATTTTTTTATAGCATATTAAATATTTCTCGCATGTTATATTTTTATAACGATTTGTCAAATTAATTAATACTTCTAGTAAGATGTCAGCTATTTGACGACGGTTGGACAGGCCTAATATTTTAAGTTACACAAGAATATTCGGAAGAATAATCAAACAATTTTCTTGAGTAAATAGTAATAACTTATAGTATGTGTACCTGGAGATGAGATTCGCAGACGAAATTTGGTTCTTCTCCTTGACAATCAATTTTGTAACGAATATCGAATTCTCCGATACGAACTCCTGCAATCTTATGGGACCCGGCAACACAATGACCAGCGGTTAGAATGTACCTTGAGTTTATAATACTCCCGCCGCACTGAAACTGGAGCCCCTCACCTAGACGAATTTTATTAATAGATTAGTGAAAATATAATTAATAATAAAGAATAACAAAAAATCTTGTTATAAATACATTTTATTCAGGTTGCAAAATAGGATTTCTATTGGTAGGAGAAGGATATATGAATTTGTTGTATACACAAATTAAATAAACGTACATTATAAGTTATAAGTTAGAGGCGATATTTTCACCACCATGATTTTATTTTTTTTAAACCGAAATTTCGTCAACCGGTCATATTTTTTTATTCAGACAACTTTTTTGATTGTCAATAGACAGTTTGACAATGAAAGGTTTGAAAAATATATATTTATATATACATATGTTTTTACTTCTATTATATACCCTTAACCAACATCAATTTTGTTTTTCCACTGTCCACTCCTTATGACCGTTATACATCAATAATAAAAAATGTTGTTAAGACTTAGTTCAAGGGTTGAAACTTTAAAATTAGATAGGAGTTAGATTTAGCGCTATTGGTTATATACTCACGTGTATTATAAGAAATGAGGGCCATCCATGGGAACTCGTAAATTTTGGCAACCCTGCCACCGATGATGCGATTTCCCTCGATGTCTCCACAAGTGTCAGGCAAAAGTCTCATGTTCGGATGTGAATCAGCTGTGCCTGTTACAACATCTGTTCCCACTTCCCCGGTCCGTGAGGCAAGGGTGAAATCAGAACAACATATCTGAATATGATAATCATTTATTATTATATAGGCTGTGAAATATGTTCAAGTAGCAATTTATCTTAACTTTTAATTACAAATCACTTTAGTTATTACTTATTATGTTTAGAGTTACCTTTGGCATCCATTTAATTTGATCGTATTCATGCCCACAAAGGGATTCTATGAATTTGGTCTTTGTGGAGTTGTCTAGATGGTTTATTGCTAACTCCACTGCGCTCGGACATGATGTGAAAGCAATGCAGTCGCTGCACACTTCTATAGAGTAAGAAAACAACGTATTATTATTTATTATAATTTTGATCCAACTTCCTTATAAAGTTGTAAAGTCCATAGAAAAATGACGATATCTACTTTAATCACAGTTTTTGGATAAAATATATATTTTATTCATATGAAGATAAAAACGCGTTTTTAAATTATACCATTACTACAAAAGGTTCCCAGGTTTCTTCTATTTTTGTTTAGTTTTGATACAAAAAACATTTTTAATAATAATAATGGCATCTTAACAAAAACCATATTAAGTTTATAAAGCGTGTAACAAGTTCTATAGTGGAGAGCCGTAAGGTTTATACCTCGGAATCCAGGGCCAGTCAATGAATCTTAATATAGACCTTGAAAATAGTATATAGAAAAATGTTAAAAAAAAAAATTTCACGCTCTTAATTTTTTAAATTATTATAAACAATTATTAATTTTTTGGAGTTTTCATTGATTTATATTAGTCAAAAGTCATATTTTAAAAAGAGCAACGATTAAAAACTTGATCTTCTGCTTTTAGGGACTACAGGTATAAGGATGAAAGTCGTTTATGTTCGGTATTGTTCCTGGCGGGCCCTTACAGGATAGTTTGTAACTTGCTAGACTTAATATGTAGCTGTTGTTTTCGTTCTAAAAAATATTTATTAAAAATTAATGTTTAGCTTCGAATAGCTACTTCAATTGAGTTTTATTGACTGCTCTCTCACTAACAGACCGAGAAATTTATTTTCGAAAACCATCCAAAGGCAAAATACCGCAAAAATCGTACTCTTCCAAATGCTTAGAGAGAAAATTACCTAAGTGTAAAGAGCATATTCTTTTCTTGCATTCACTGGGTGTGACACGACATCAGCTTTTTTCCAACGTGGCAAAAACGTTTTTGCTAAAAATTTTGAAAAGCGACCAGACTTGCAAAATGCTGTTACAGTCTTCAGAAATGAAAGCGAAAATACAAATGAAAAAATAATTGAGTACCCGCTTTGAAATGTCATGTTTTCTTATGAATACTTATAGTTTATTAAAAATAATACCAAATTTCCTTTCATCACGTCTCATTTTTCTTCCATAAGAATGTGCCAAATTCTACTAAAAATTTTAATGCTAAAACATATTTTAAAGAAAATTAGTTAAATCAACTAGATTTTTTTCAAATTTAACAAGTTTAATTTTATCGTTAAGGTTAAAAAAACAAAAAAAAAACAGTATAAAAAGTTTTAACACAAAAAATCACAAAACTTTAACTTTTTCTTTTGTGCTTTGTATGATCTTCTCGTTTTAAACGTCAACAGTAATGACCTAGCATAGTTGTGTCCCAAAGCCCTTGAAATCGTTCTTCAAGCTTCTTTACATTCTGGTGGAACCTCTCACCTTGCTCATCACTGACTGCACCAAGATTAGAAGGGAAAAAGAAAAGTGAGAATGAAGGAAGTGAATTTTTATATGCTTCTAACATGTCGTCAACTAACTTTTTCGCATTTTCGGCCCTGTGGTTCCCTAAAAACCCGTTAATAACTGCTTTCATGATAACCAGGCATCAAGTTCCTTGTCAGTAAGCTTTTTCTCAAAATTTGGGTCTTTCATCAATGTGCGTATTTGTGGTCCTACAAATATTCCTTCTTTGAGTTATGCATCACTTTACTTTGAAAATACTGTTTTAAACATAAAAAGCCATCTCCCTCTTTATTCATAGCCTTCACAAAATTTTTCATCAAACCAAGTTTTATGTGGAGTGGTATATGTTTCACATTAGATTTTCCACAAACAAACTCTGCTTTTTCTGGCCATACTCTTGTACTGTAGTACTTTTCTGTGGCTCTTATCGAATAAAAATGACTAAACTAATTTAAACAAAACAAAATAATAAAAAAGTTCAACACATCAAAAATGGTAATTATTTCGTCTACGCCTAAATTGAGGGTAATAGAAAAAATAATTTGGATTTTGGATGATGTAAGGCAGACCCTGGCTATAGCCGGGAAATTGCCACGTAGAAGAAGAAGACGTTTGTATCGACTTGGACGGAAACAGGTTATCTTATAAAGGTTATAAATTTAAATTAATGACTTACTTCCATTGATACTTCCCGTACAGCCAAGTATTAGTACACACAAATATAATTTAAATTTAAGCATTTTATTTATTTTATTTTAATTTATGCGAAGTGCTCTTCACGGAGTCTCTCCGTAGACTGATTGTGCTAGCTCCGCGGGCTCGGAGATTGAGATTTGACTCATATTATATGGGAATACCGGATTTGATACAAAGAGATATGTTTGTTTTATGAAACTTTTTTTAATAAAGTACTAGCTTTTGCCCGCGACTTCGTCCGCGTGGAATAGTGATTTCCGGCAGATTTTTGATTCTTCCTACATAGTTCCCGTTCTTGCGGGATTTTCGGAAAGGTCGAGTTCCCGCAGAATTTTCAGGATAAAGCCTATGTTTTTTTTTCGAGTTACAAACTATATCTGTACAATTTTTAAAGTACTTTAATTATTTTAAAGAACTTCTGCATATACTACATTTTTTGTTTTATTATCTTGTAGCAGAAGAACATATTGATTTTCGCCACAACCCGATCTTGAGAACGGTCAGCACTCGATTCCCGTTGCCGGTTTGCCAAAGTTCGGAAATTTTGTGAGGCTAAACGCTGCGAACGTTCAACGCTTGATTCCCTAGCACGGTTTTGTTCAGTAATTGCACTTTGTGTAGCCAACCTGTGCATATTTTCATCCTCAGTTTCATTGCTGCGCAAAACTTGCAGCCGCTTTGCAGTAGCAGTCTGCCAAGAAAGCTGAGTTCTTTTTCTCGGCATTATAGTGATGAAGAAAAAACGTAGACAAAGAAAACTTAACTAAAGCCTATCTCGTAATAAAAAAAAGAAACGTAAGATTAAGAAGATTAATAATTAGGAACCTAATTACTTTTGTTTTTAACGATTATGTGAAAAGAACAACCTTAAAATGAAAATAAGGTGAACTAACTTTATGCTTAGACTTAACCCTAATCAAATGAGAATAAATAGGTAGACCACACCTATATACAGGTTTTATCTAAAGCAAAAAAAAAAAAAATTGAAACTAAATACGTTAAACTAAATCCTAATAAAATAAGAATAAATAAATAAGCGACAGGTATTATGTACCTCAAAAAAATATATAAGAAACTAAATACTATTTTTAAAACAAACAATACCTACTATACTTATAGAAAACACATACTTATAAATTAATAATCTACATGACAACAAAAAAGTGTTATTATTGTGTAACTAAATACTATCCTAAAACAAATAAAGTACCTACTATATAGAAAACAACTACAAAATGAAACTACGTACATAAATATTTCTGTAACTTATAATTTCTGAAACTTATCGGAAATTAAGAAAACCTTAACAAAAATATTGATACATTCTGTTATAATCATCTGTAACATTCGCGGCCTTGTCTGGTGACAAGAAACAAAAGACCCAAGTCATGTTTTAAGACAAGTATGGAGATTTTGATGTGGACAAAATATACTGTTTTAAATTTCTCAAACTGAATGGTTCAACATTAAACTTTATTATTAAATAAATGATGAAAGATTTGTTTAAGTTTTCTTGTAAGTGTTATTGAAGTATTAAAGCAATACAGATAAGAATGGCTGCTCTATGTATGTCCTAGATTATTTAAGATATTTATTTTTATGTGAAGGGTAGCAAAAGAGCAGATTGATTGGCAATCATTAAAGTCACCCATGATCCGCAACATCTCTGTTGCGGATTCATTGGCAACCTTAGTTGTTGAAGAAATGGAAGGGGAGGGAATAAGGAAATAGCAGATAAGGGTGGAAACAGGGAAAGTCAACCGGCTCTCTCACTCATCGGACGGAACGCAGCCATTAAATATAATTTCACGCCGATCTTCTGTGAGAGGGTGGTACTTCCCCGGTCGAGCCAGCTCATGTTCGAGATGTAGTTACTTGACCACAGCTAGGCTCTACTGCCTGGAAGGTTATATCGCTGTTATCATCAAATAAATACGATGAAACTAGGCAAGAATAATTGCTATTATTTGATAGAAATTGATATAAGTTCCGTTTATACCGACCTAATCAAAAATGAGAATTGTTAGAGTAATAATTTAAGAAAATAAAGATTTTTTAGTTAAGAAATACGACTTATTGTCACTTATATTATCAAAGTCTTTAAAGGGAAAAGTAAATAAAAATTTTCTTTAAATTGCCGCGTTAAAAAGTTTCATAAATTGTTTACTGTATAAGCTGCTGTCGAAGAGAGCATGTCAAAGGTAATGTGACAAAATATTACGATAAGTTTTATTTTATTTTATGATACTTCTATTTGGACTTGGTTCAATTATTATCATTCTTATTTAAAGGTCATGGTTGTTTTGTAAATACAAATACTAATATCACCAAGAATCAAAGTATTAATGCTTTTAAAAGCTTTTAATAAAGGTTTCAATTTGATCTCAACATAAGTACACCTAGTTGATCCCTTTAATGTTTATTATTCAATGGGAAGTATTTTATTTTTAAATTGATATAATTATATCGCTTTCTTTATCTACTCGTAGTTTTTATTAGGACCAAAAAAATATGAGCATTAAAATTATCTTTTCTGTTTTGGTCAATAAATTAATCGGTATTCCCAATACATTATGCTCATTATATGTAGGTTATCTAAAAGTGATTCTAATTGGTAAAAATAGATTTCAAATACATATGAGGTTTTTTTTAAAGTAGTTAACCCAATATATTTCTATAGTATGAGGCAACTGGACATTCCCTATCGATAAGTTTTAAAGAAATTGGTGTTCTCATGGTTTCCCTGCAGTACACGCGTATATAAATACATGTATATCGTTTTATTTTTTAGCTGGAGAGCTAGTGAACCCTAGGAGTAACGGTTTCCCTGTAAGGTTAGAATTTTTTATATTTTTATAAAAAAAATAAATTATTGCAAAAATCGAGTGTATATCAGAAAGCATTCAATGAATTAGGAAACGCAGGAATAGTACAGAAAAAAAAATTCAAGATACAAGAGAAATTTGTATGCCAAATGTATGGTTTGAAGTCTTCAAAATTAAATAATGCACGATATGAAAAGTTCTGTGCTACGTACAACACGACTAATCCTAAAGTGTTTATAAAAAAAGTAGTAAGCTATGATTCATCGAATTTACCACCCTGCCAACGTGAACTACATCAACAATGGTTGAGAACTGGCTACATTACAAATATATGGCGAAATTGTCATTTAAAAGAACCAACAATTCTTACACCTGAAAATAACGGTTGGAACTCAATTGATAATTAATTAATCGTTACGATTTTAATTGGTTTGAGGGAATACGGTTCCATCTTCTATATACGACATACTTTTACAAGAACTTGCTGATACTGCAACAGCACAATCGACTGAAACTGAGCATTTTAGGTAACATACAACTATTTTATTCATTTAATATGCAGTCCTATGTGTTAAGCTTGATATTTAATCAAAATTGATTCATTAAAATATATTTTTTTTCTATTTTCAGATGAGGAAAACATTGTTGAAGAATCTGATGATGATGAAAACAGTGATAGCGAAATTTCGGATGATACTGAAGAAAATGAGTGTTAAAAATAATGTACATTGTATAAAATCTAATAAAATACATTACATTTACTGTATGCGTTCATGTAACATTTCTTTCACTCCCTTAGCAGCTGTCCTCTCGCCTGTCAAGGTCTTATGCTGTTCAAAACCGAATGGCATTGTACATACTTACTCTAAGAAGTCTATTTGAAAACATATAAAAATTTCAAGTATACAGGATAAAGTTTATTTTATCTCATCAACTGTGCGTTTTCTAATTGACCTGTCGTATACTTCTGCTTATTGTAATCGCCTGTCAATTTTTTTTAAAGATGTACAATAAATAAACTTTATTCTATTAAATTTTCAAACTTACAGGAACAGGTTTTGAAACCCCATTTACTTAACGGTTCGAAAAATAAACGGGCTGATGACGTGCAGGGCTGACGCCTGTCAGGTCCTGGCTATTGCTCTTAGCATGCCATAAATCGTCAGTATAAAAATTTCTAACCTTATAGGGAGACCGTTACTCCCAGGGTTCACTATTCATTAGGGGTAACCGAATTAAACGATTAACTCTCTACTGGAAGCTTACTTCACAGCCGGGAAAACAATAATACGGAAGAAAGTACAATTGCCGTACCTTATATATTCCGGATATGACTACTTGAAAAATACATTAGATGTACAAATAATTATATTTTATTTTAGGTTTAAGACATATTTTCGTGAGAATATTTGTTATTTACAATTAAAGAAACATGAATCAGTTATAATGTAAAAATATGGTTTCTACTGTATAAATTTTAATTTGACAATGAATGCTTTTGTAAAGCTCTTCCAGCTTTAAAGCGACTCTTCTTATTTAAATAAAAAGAATGAATATATATATATCGGATTTATTACACACTTCCTTGTTTTTAAAGAGAGAGACGCCAGCTTCGATGACGTCACTAAATGTCACTTCTTCTAGTACGTTCCATGATATTTTAAATGAAACTTTAATTGTTCTTAATGCTCCTGTATTTCTCGAAGGTTCTTCATAATCACATACTTCAATGATACGCACTCACTGAACTCTCAATTCTGAAGTCTGCCGTCGTGCGTCCAGACGTCATATTAATATTAATACCAAGATTTAAACATAGTTCTATTCTCTTTTAAAACAATCTTTGATTTCGTTTTAATTTTAACATTAATCATGAATACTAATTAGGTTTAATAATAATTGATGACAGCCTCAAATTATTTTCATGTCGCATCCGTTATTAAAGCTGATAGCGCCGATATATACTATCGTTCTTTAACATTGTGTGTTCTATGCCATTATATTCAAACATGCTATAAATTGAAATATACATATTTGTGATATCATCATTGTGTTACTACTATTTGTGATGCTATATAATAAAATCAATTCAGACAAAAAATTGTCGTTGCTTTACAAAAGATTTTAAGTATTATTCCTAATATAAAGACAAAATAATTTTTAATAACCCAAGAGAGGTCAAAATGATACAATACATACGTATTTAACATTTATAATAAACGATCATTCAGATTACCGCTATACTTTTGAATAATTTTTTTTTCTTAAAATTTTAGTGAAAAGCCAATAACATGTCAAGAAATTTTGTTGTCTACTTCTACAAGATTCTAAAGGGTGTTTTTGTAACGAGTCTTTTATATGTATATGTGAAATAATTACCGTATGCAATTTATATGGAAGGTGAAGTAAAAAGAAGACGGCAATAGTGCGAAATGTTTTATTAAAGAATTTATTCTTAAAAATGATTTACTTTTTGGGTTAGTTACAATGGTTACTTAAAAAAATATGGTATAAATATTTTATTTTACTCCCTAATATTATCTAAAATCCATTTTATGTATTTGGTGACGGCAGTGTATAATCCAGGGGAGTCTGAACCACATTTTTTAGGGCCGTGAGACACAATGCCGTACTGTATATTTCTGTTGATTCCCTTGTACTCTCCTTCTAACATTAGAGGACCACCGGAGTCACCGTTGCAGCTATCTTTTAAATGTTCACCAGCGCAAATGTAGTTCAAAGTTCTATCACCTTCGTTTGTCCCGGGACTTCTATACAAATCACATTATCTCATTATTTACTGATTAATAACAAATTTTAGTGACGAATAATAGTTCTTACCTGTTATAATACTGACTGCACTCTTCGCCAGTTCTTATAGAAACGTTGACCTTAAGAAGAACGGAAGAATACTTTTCAGTTTCTGTAAGCCCCCAACCGGCTACAGTGCCAACTCTGCCTCCAAGCTCAAACTTTTGCAGATCTTCCGTCACGGGTAGACAAATTGGTAATGCATTTTCTTAAATAAAAAGACACAATTATAACATCAACATTATTACAGTAATAAACTTTTAAACGAAAACATGAGGCCTTTTGCTGATTTTTACACCAGAGGTTTTCTTAAATATTAATACTTTTCAGTAAATTTCTTCTCGCTACTGTTTTTATCCTCAATTTACTAAATAATATATATTTTCATATGTCTGGAAGTCGTGAAATAAAACATATAGTATATACGGGAGTACAAATAAGTTTCCGCCGTTTTTTAACACAAATTAAATATTTATTATAGAAGAACGGTAACATCAATTTATTTAAAATATTACCCATCACTTGCAACCACTTTTTCCCTTCTCTTAGGTAGCATTCGAATCTTATGCCTGAAGAACTCCTTGTCTTTTGAGGCTATTCACGAATCAACCCAATTTTTGGTATTCTCATAAGATGTGCACCGCTGCGCAGTTAGAGCATGTGCCATGGACCGGAACAGGTGATAATCGGACGGTGCAATGCCTGGTGAATACGGCGGGTGGGGTAAACTTGGACGAACATTGTCATGCAGACGAATAGTTTTTTCGTGTCTAGAATAGTATTAAGGGCGTTTTTTCATCAGAGCTCGGCTCAATCTCATCAATTGTGTTCGCTAGAGGGCTCCAGTAATTGTTTCGCTCGGATTAAGCAACCCACAAAATACACCACCAAATCCAACGACCAAATACACAGCATAAGTTTTCTTCCGTGAATATTCGGTTTTGCTGTTAATGTTAACGCGGGCCCAGGTAATCCCCATGATTTTCTTCTTTTTGGATTGTCATAATGTATCCACTTCTCATCACCACTTACGATACGATTTTAAAAACCATTTTTTCATGTCTAGCTATCAGCATTTGACTTAAGCATAATCGGCGTTCAATATCCCTCGGCTTTAATTCGAACGGACCCAATTTCCTTGTTTATGAATCATTCCTAATGATTCTAAACGATGTGAGACTGCTTGCTGAGTGACTTCTAATGTTAGAGCAAGCTCTTTTTGTGTTTGAGATGAATCTTCCTCCAATAATAACTCTCGACACGTTCTCACAATCAAATCACCCTCACCATGTGCTTCTACGAGCAATTGATGCGCATCAGCAGCAGATTTCTTTAAATTAAAAAGTAAATAATATTTCCCGCAAATGACGCTTACTTGGTTCAAATTTTGACACTTTCAACTTATAAAGATTATATTTTATGAACATAAAATCAATGATATTAATAGGTTATGTTGTTTTTAAATGTCCAAATAATTTTTTAGCCGGTTATCATCTGCTAAAAATAACCGAAACTCGTGCCACGCCATCTACAATAAAACGGCGGAAACTTATTTGTACTCCTAATACATATGTATAATGTATATATTTAAAAGAAAAATGGAAATATCTTACTGAAGTTAAAGTTGATTGGTTTGCTTAGACGCAGAAGAGCTATGTCATTAGAGGGAGATGGTAATCCTGTGTAGGACTCGTGAAGAATAATGTTTTCAACTCGAATATCCTGAAAAAAATTAAAGGAAAATTATAAAACCTGAACTGTCTTATTGCTTTACAGTCCAATATTAACAACAAGTAATTCTTTCTCTGACTCAAAAAATATTATTTCTTTTTGAGATTTTTTAATTTTATGTCCATTGCTAATAATATTACATGTAAATACAATAATATTACCTATTAATATTTAAAAACAGATTCAATGATTTTTTATAGCATATTTAATATTTCTCGCATGTTATATTTTTTATAAATTAATTAATACTTCTAGTAAGATGTCAGCTATTTGACGACGGTTAAACAGGCCTTATATTTTAAGTTATACAAGAAAAAAGAGTAAATAGTAATAACCTCGTACCTGGAGATGAGATTCACAGACGAAATTTGGTTCTTCTCCTTGACAATCAATTTTGTAAAGAATATCGAATTCTCCGATTCGAACTCCTGCAATCTTATGGGACCCAGCAACACAATGACCAGCGGTTAGGATGTACCTTGAGTTTATAATACTTCCGCCACACAGAAACTGGAGACCCTCACCTAGACGAATTTTATAAATAGATTAGTGAAAATATAATTAATAATAAAGGATTACAAAAAATCTTGTTATAAATACATTTTATACAGGTTGCAAAATCGGATTTCTATTGGTAGGAGAAGGATATATGAATTTGTTGTATACACAAATTAAATAAACGAATTTAAATACATCAATACTAAAAAATGTAGTAAAGACTTAGTTCAAGGGTTGAAACTTTAAAATTAGATAGGAGTTAGATTTAGCGCTATTGCTTATATACTCACGTGTATTATAAGAAATGAGGGCCATCCATGGAAACTCATAAATTTTGGCAACCCTGCCACCGATGATGCGATTTCCCTCGATGTCTCCACAAATGTCAGGCAAAAGTCTCATGTTCGGATGTGAATCAGCTGTGCCTGTTACAGCATCTGTTCTCACTTCCCCGGTCCGTGAGGCAAGGGTGAAATCAGAACAACAAATCTGAATATGATAATGATTTATTATTATATAGGCTGTGAAATATGTTCAAGTAGCAATTTATCTTAACTTTTAATTACAAATCACTTTAGTTATTACTTATTATGTTTAGAGTTACCTTTGGCATCCATTTAATTTGATCGTATTCATGCCCACAAAGGGATTCTATGAATTTGGTCTTTGTGGAGTTGTCTAGATGGTTTATTGCTAACTCCACTGCGCTCGGACATGATGTGAAAGCAATGCAGTCGCTGCACACTTCTAAAGAGTAAGAAAACAACGTATTATTATTTATTATAATTGTGATCCAACTTCCTTATAAAGTTGTAAAGTCGATAGAAAAATGACGATATCTACTTTAATCACTGTTTTTGGATAAAATATATATGTATTTTATTCATATGAAGATAAAAACACGTTTTTAAATTATACCATTACTACAAAAGGTTCCCAGGTTTCTTCTATTTTTGTTTAGTTTTGATACAAAAAACATTTTTAATAATAATAATGGCATCTTAACAAAAACCATATTAAGTTTATAAAGCATGTAACAAGTTCTATAGTGGAGAGCCGTAAGGTTTATACCTCGGAATCCAGGGCCAGTCAATGAATCTTAATATAGACCTTGAAAATATGTTTTATAGAAAAATGTTAAAATTTTTTTTTTCATTCTCTCATTTTTTTTTATTAGTATAAACAATAATTAATTTTTTGGAGTTTTCATTGAGTTATATTAGTCAAAAGTCATATTTTAAAAAGAGCAACTACTACAAACTTGAAAACTTGATCTTAGATTTTTAGGGACTGCAGGTATAAGGATGAAAGTCGGGTATGTTCGGTATTGTTCCTGGCGGGCCCTTACAGGGTAGGTTGTAACTTGCTAGACTTAATATGTAGCTGTTGTTTTCGTTCCGAAAAATATTTATTAAAAATTAATGTTTGTAATTGTGCAGTGAGTGTTCTAAAAGTTAATTACTGAATTTAAAAACTTTGAAAATAGTGGCATAGATTTTAAGCATTTGTTTTTATTTATATTACATGATTTTGAAATAAGTTATGAATATTTTGTAATAAAGCGATGTTAAAAGTTAGAATATAATAGTAGAATTTAATAATATAAAATCATTTATTATGATATAAAAGTTAGTTATTAATATTAATAATATTTGTTGTTGCAGCCATGTGTCACAATGGGTGAACCGTCCAGTATTGATAGAACCAAGCAATGATTGTCCCATTTGTGATAAAATTGGATCTAGTTCTGAATTAAGGTCTGAACTAGGAGATATTGTAAAAGTCACTAGAGGCATATCATCATTAAAAGCTGCATCAGCGGAAAGAGGAGATGGACTTTTTCAGTATATAAATACTCGCGACTTTGTCTACGTGCATTCGGTATGCAGACAAAAATATATTAATAAAGGATGCATTAATTCTTATTTAAAAAAAAAAAACCACATCTGCATGCTCTCCACCTAAAAAAAAGCTTCGAACAGCTACTTCAATTGAGTTTTACTGACTGCTCTCTCACCAACAGACCGAGAAATTTATTTTCGAAAACCATCCAAAGGCAAAATACCGCAAAAAACGTACTCTTCCAAATGCTTAGAGAGAATATTACCTAAGTGTAAAGAGCATATTCTTTTCTTGCATTCACTGGGTGTGACACGACATCAGCTTTTTTCCAACGTAGCAAAAACGTATTTGCAAAAAATTTTGAAAAGCGACCAGGCTTGCAAAATGCTGTGACAGTCTTCTTAAATGATTGCGAAAATACAAATGAAAAAATAATGTCATCTTTGAAATGTCATGTTTTCTTATGAATACTTATAGTTTATTAAAAATAATACCAAATTTCCATTTATCACGTCTCATTTTTCTTCCACAAGAATGTGTCAAATTCTACCAAAAATTTAAATGCTAAAACATATTTTAAAGAAAATTAGATTAAATCAACCAGATTTTTTTCAAATTTAACAAGTTTAATTTTATCGTTAAGGTTAAAAAAACAAAAAAAAAACAGTATAAAAAGTTTTAACACAAAAAATCACAAAACTTTAACTTTTTCTTTTGTACTTTGTATGATCTTCTCGTTTTAAACGCCAGCAGTAATGACCTAGCATAGTTGTGTCCCAAAGCCCTTGAAATCGTTCTTAAAGCTTCTTTACATTCTGGTGGAACCTCTCACCTTGCTCATCACTGACTGCACCAAGATTAGAAGGGAAAAAAGAAAAGTGAGAATGAAGGAAGTGAATTTTTAACGACATTCTGCAACCCAACTTTTTATATGCTTCTAACATGTCGTCAACTAACTTTTTCGCATTTTCGGCCCTGTGGTTAACTAAAAACCCGCTAATAACTGCTTTCATGATAACCAGGCATCAAGTTCCTTGTCAGTAAGCTTTTTCTCAAAATTTGGGCTTTCATCAATGTGCGTATTTGTGGTCCTACAAATATTCCTTCTTTGAGTTATGCATCACTTAACTTTGAAAATACTGTTTTAAACATAAAAAGCCATCTCCCTCTTTATTCATAGCCTTCACAAAATTTTTCATCAAACCAAGTTTTAGATGGAGTGGTATATGTTTCACATTAGATTTTCCACAAACAAACTCTGCTCTTTCTGGCCATACTCTTGTACTGTAGTGCTTTTTTGTGGCTCTTATCGAATAAAAATGACTACTAAACAAAAAAAAAAGTAATAAAAAAGTACAACACATCAAAAATGGTAATTATTTCGTCTACGCCTAAATTGAGGGTAATAGAAAAAATAATTTGGATTTTGGATGATGTAAGGCAGACCCTGGTTATAGCCGGGAAATTGCCAGGTAGAAGAAGAAAAAGAAGACGTTTGTATCGACTTGGATAGAAACAGGTTATCTTATAAAGGTTATAAATTTAAATTAATGACTTACTTCCATTGATACTTCCTGTACAGCCAAGTATTAGTACACACAAATATAATTTATATTTAAGCATTTTATTTATTTTATTTTAATTTATTCGAAGTGCTCTTCATGGAGTCTCTCCATAGACTGAGTGTGTTAGCTCTGCGGGCTCTGAGATTGAAATTTGACTCATATTATATGGGAATACCGGATTTGATACAAAGAGATATGTTTGTTTTACGAAACTTTTTATAAAGTAAATACTTTTTTTTAATGCCACATGTGTTATATTTTTGAGTTTATTTACGAAGCAGAATTAATTTATTTTATTTCATTGTTTTCTTTTTGGAAGGATTTTGCTTTAAGTTCAATAGTATCTATCAAAATAATAATTATAAAATGACAAAGCTAATATAGCAGTACTATGATTTGACTGTTACTATTACTTTGACTGTTTGAATATAAAGAAATGTAATTTTAGTAATCGTCAAATCTATACTAATATTATAAAGCTGAAGAGTTTGTTTGTTTGTTTGAAAGTGCTAATCTCCGAAACTACTGGTTCGAATTGAATAATTCTTTTTGTGTTGGATAGTTCAATTATCAAGGAAGGCTGTGAGCTATATAACATCACGCTACGACCAATAGGAGCAAAGATATAGTGGTAAATGTGTAAAAAACGGGAGAAATTATTTCATCTTTGAAGCTTTCCGTTGCGTGCGCCGTGAAAAAAGGTTCAAGATACACAAAAAATATGTATTAAAGAATAATAGCTCTTTTAATGATCTAAGAAACAGTCCGTGACAGTATATGTGTATCTTATAAGATTAACTCACAAAAACCGTTTTTATGGTACCTAATTTGGTAAAATAATTTGTTTAAGTTGTATCAACATAATAATATTAATCTTTATTCAAATAAACAAATAAATATGTTGTTGGTTAAGAGTACTTCATTGTGAATTTTAAAAAAACATAGGTTTTATTGGGTATATTAGGTCGCGGCAAAAGCTAGTGTTTAATAAAAAATTAGTTTTTAGTTGTATATATTTTATAAACGTCTCTCTCTCTCAAATGCAAAAGAATATTTATCTGGCATAAATCTTGCTAAATATATTACATAAAAATGAAATGTATCATTTAAATTTAATCCTAAACATTTTCAGTACATCCAATACCTAGGCGTTGGTCGTCATAAAACACTCGCTTTATAAACTTTACTATAATCACTTTTATAGTTCTTTCATAAAGTGATCTGAGATTATAGAGTGTTTTACATTACACATAGAACCTTAACTAAAAGATTGGTGCGTAAATATTTATGTAACTTATAATTTCTGAAATCTATCGGAAATTAAGAAAACTTTAACAAAAATATTGATACATTCTGTTATACATAATCATCTGTAACATTCGCGGCCTTATCAGGTTGCAGATTCATTGCCCACCTTAGTTGTTGAAGAAATGGAAGGGGTGGGAATAAGGAAATGGCAGGTAAGGGTGCAAACAGGGAAAGTGCAACCGGCTCTCTCACTCATCGGACGGAACACAGCCATTAAATATAATTTGACGCCGATCTTCTGTGAGAGGGTGGTACTTCCCCGGTCGAGCCAGCTCATGTTCGAGATGTAGTTACTTGACCACAGCTAGGCTCTACTGCCTGGAAGGTTATATCGCTGTTATCAACAAATAAATACGGTGAAACTAAGCAAGATTATTTGCTATTATTTGATAGAAATTGATATAAGTTCCGTTTATACCGACCTAATCAAAAATGAGAATTATTAGAGTAATAATTTAAGAAAATAAAGATTTTTTAGTTAACAAATACGACTTATTTTTTTTTATATGTAAAAGTGGCAAACGAGCAGACGGCCCACTTGATGGTCAGTAGTGACCATCGCCCATGGACATCGACAACATAGATGTTGCGGATGCGTTGCTAACCTTACTTGTAGGGGAAAAGGGAGAGGTGGGAATAAGGAAATACAAGGAAAGGTTGGGAACAGGGAAAGGGCAACCGGCACTCTCACTCATCGGACGAAAAGCAGTAATTACTGACAACTTCACGCCAATCTTCTGTGAGAGGGTGGTACTCCCCCGGTCGAGCCAGCCCACGTTCGAGCTATAGTAACTAAACTACAGCTAGGCTCTACCACCAAAATTATTATTGTCACTTATATTATCAAAGTCTTTAAAGGGAAAAGTAAATAAAAATTTTCTTTAAATTGCCGCGTAAAAAAGTTTCATAAATTGTTTACTGTATAAGCTGCTGTCGAAGAGAGCATGTCAAAGGTAATGTGACAAAATATTACGATAAGTTTTATTTTATTTAATGATACTTCTATTTGGACTTGGTTCAATTATTATCATTCTTATTTAAAGGTCATGGTTGATTTGTAAATACAAATACTAATATCACCAAGAATCAAAGTATTAAAGCTTTTTTTAATAAAACTTAAAAGGTTTCAATTTGATCTCAACATAAGTACACCTAGTTGATCCCTTTAATGTTTATTATTCAATGGGAAGTATTTTATTTTTAAATTTATATAATTATATCTCTATCTTTATCTACTCGTTGTTCTTATTAGGACCCAAAAAATATGAACATTAAAATTATATTTCCTGTTTTGGTCAATAAATTAATCGGTATTCCCAATATATTTTGCTCATTATAGGTTATCTAAAAGTGATTCTAATTGTTGAAAACAGATTTCAAATATGAAATTTTTTTTTTTAAGTAGTTAACCCAATATTATTTCTTTAGTATGACGCAACTGGACATTCCCTATCGATAAGTTTTAAAGAAATTGGTATTCTCATGGTTTCCCTGCAGTGCACGCGTATATAAATACATGTATATCGTTTTATTTTTTAGTTGGAGAGCTAGTGAACCCTAGGAGTAACGGTTTCCCTGTAAGGTTAGAAATTTTTATATTTTTATAAAAAAAAAAAATTTCAAAAATCGAGTGTATATCAGAAAGCATTCAAAGAATTAGGAAACGCAGAAATAGTACAGAAAAAAAATTCCCGATACTAGAGAAATTTGTATGCCAAATGTATGGTTTGGTTCAAAACCACCTGGCATTGTACATACTTACTCTAAGAAGTCTATTTGAAAACATATAAAAATTTCAAGTATACAGGATAAAGTTTATTTTATCTCAACAACTGTGCGTTATCTAATTGACCTGTCGTATAGTTCTGCTTATTGTAATCGCCTGTCAATTTTTTTAAGATGTACAATAAATATATTTTATTCTATTAAATTTTCAAACTTACAGGAACAGGTTTTGAAACCCCATTTACTTAACGGTTCGAAAAATAAAGGGGCTGATGACGTGCAGGGCTGACGCCTGCCAGGTCCTGGCTATTGCTCTTAGCATGCCATAAATCGTCAGTATAAAAATTTCTAACCTTATAGGGATACCGTTATTCCCAGGGTTCACTATTCATTAGGGGTAACCAAATTAAACGATCAACTTTCTACTGGAAGCTTACTTCACAGCCGGGAAAACAATAATACGGAAGAAAGTACAATTGCCGTACCTTATATATTCCGGATATGACTACTTAAAAAATACATTAGATGTACAAATAATTATATTTTATTTTAGGTTTAAGACATATTTTCGTGAGAATATTTGTTATTTACAATTAAAGAAAAATGAATCAGTTATAATGTAAAAATATGGTTTCTACTGTATAAATTTTAATTTGTCAATGAATGCTTTTGTAAAGCTCTTCCAGCTTTAAAGCGACTCTTCTTATTTAAATATAAAGAATGAAAATATATATATATATCGGATTTATTACACAATTCCGTGTTTTTAAAGAGAGAGACGCAAGCCTTGATGACGTCACTAAATGTCACTTCTTCTAGTACGTTCCTGTATTTGTCGAAGGTTCTTCATAATCACATACTTCAATGATACGCACTCACTGAACTCTCAATTCTGAAGTCTGCCGTCGTGCGTCCAGACGTCATATTAATATTAATACCAAGATTTAAACATAGTTCTATTCTCTTTTTAAACAATCTTTGATTTCATTTTAATTTTAACATTAATCATGAATACTAATTAGGTTTAATAATAATTGATGACAGCCTCAAATTATTTTCATGTCGCATCCGTTATTAAAGCTGATAGCGCCGATATATACTATCGTTCTTTAAAATTGTGTGTTCTATGCAATTATATTCAAACATGCTATAAATTGAAATATACATATTTGTGATATCATCATTGTGATACTACTATTTGTGATGCTATATAATAAAATCAATTCAGACAAAAAGTTGTCGTTGCTTTACAAAAGATTTTAAGTATTATTCCTAATATAAAGACAAAATAACTTTTAATAACCCAAGAGAGGTCAAAATGATACAATAAAAAATACATACGTATTTAACATTCATAAAAAACGATCATTCAGATTACCGCTATACTTTTGAATATTTTTTTTTTCTTAAAATTTGATTGAAAAGCCACTAACATGTCAAGAAATTTTGTTGTCTACTTATTACAAGATTCTAAAGGGTGTTATTGTAACGATTCTTTTATATGTATATGTGAAATAATTATCGTATGCAATTTATATGGAAGGTGAAGTAAAAAGAAGACGGTAATAGTGCAAAATGTTTTATTAAAGAATTTATTCTTAAAAATGATTTACTTTTTGGGTTAGTTACAATGGTTACGTAAAAAAATATGGTATAAATATTTTATTTTACTCCCTAATATTATCTAAGATCCATTTTATGTATTTGGTGACGGCAGTGTATACTCCAGGGAAGTCTGAACCACATTGTTTCGGGCCATGAGACACAATGCCGTACTGTATATTTCTGTTGATTCCCTTGTACTCTCCTTCTAACATTAGAGGACCACCGGAGTCACCGTTGCAGCTGTCTTTTAAATGTTCACCAGCGCAAATGTAGTTCAAAGTTCTATCACCTTCGTTTGTCCCGGGACTTCTATACAAATCACATTATCTCATTATTTACTGATTAATAACAAATTTTAGTGACGCACAATAGTTCTTACCTGTTATAATACTGACTGCACTCTTCGCCAGTTCTTATAGAAACGTTGACCTTAAGAAGAACGGGAGAATACTTTTCAGTTTCTGTAAGCCCCCAACCGGCTACAGTGCCAACTTTGCCTCCAAGCTCAAAGTTTTGCAGATCTTCCGTCACGGGTAGACAAATTGGTAATGCATTTTCTTAAATAAAGAGACACAATTATAACATCAACATTATTACAGTAATAAACTTTTTAAGGAAAACATGAGGCCTTTTGCTTATTATTACATCAGAGGTTTTCCTAAATATTAATACTTTTCAATATACTTCTCCTCGCTACTGTTTTTATCCACAATTTAATAAATAATATATTTATATTCATTTGTCTGGAAGTCGTGAAATAAAACGTATATAAACGTGTACATATGTATAATGTATATATCTAAAAGAAAAAGGAAATATCTTACTGAAGTTAAAGTTGATTGGTTTGCTAAGACGCAGAAGAGCTATGTCATTAGAGGGAGATGGTAATCCTGTGTAGGACTCGTGAAGAATAATGTTTTCAACTCGAATATCCTGAAAAAAATTAAAGGAAAATTATAAAACCTGAACTGTCTTATTGCTTTACAGTCAAATATTAACAACAAGTAATTCTTTCTCTGACTCAAAAAATATTATTTCTTTTTGAGGTTTCTTTTAATTTTATGTCCATTGCTAGTAATATTATTTGTTAATAATATTACCTATTAATATTTTATAACAGATTCAATATTTTTTTTATAGCATTTTAAATATTTCTCGCATGTTATATTTTTATAACGTTTTGTCAAATTAATTAAAACTTCTAGTAAGATGTCAGCTATTTGACGACGGTTGGACAGGCCTTATATTTTAAGTTACACAAGAATATGGGGGGTGGAAGAATAATCAATCAATTTTCTTGAGTAAAAAGTAATAACGTATAGTATGTGTACCTGAAGATGAGATTCACAGACGAAATTTGGTTCTTCTCCTTGACAATCAGTTGTGTAACGAATATCGAATTCTCCGATACGAACTCCTGCAATCTTATGGGACCCGGCAACACAATGACCAGCGGTTAGAATGTACCTTGAGTTTATTATACTCCCGCCGCACTGAAACTGGAGCCCCTCACCTAGACGAATTTTATTAATAGATTAGTGAAAATATTATTAATAATAAAGAATAACAAAAAATCTTGTTATAAATACATTTTATTCAGGTTGCAAAATAGGATTTCTATTGGTAGGAGAAGGATATATGAATTTGTTGAATACACAAATTAAATAAACGTATATTATAAATTACAAGTTAAAGCCGATATTTTCACCACCATGATTTTATTTTTTTTTAAACCGAAATTTCGTCAACCGGTCGTATTTTTTTATTCAGACAACTTTTTTGATTGTCAATAGACAGTTTGACAATGAAAGGTTTGAAAAATATATATTTATATATAAATATGTTTTTACTTCTATTATATACCCTTAACCAACATCAATTTTGTTTTTCCACTGTCCACTCCTTATGACCGTTAAAGGGTTAAATACATCAATAATAAAAATGTAGTTAAGACTTAGTTCAAGGGTTGAAACTTTAAAATTAGATAGGAGTTAGATTTAGCGCTATTGCTTATATACTCACGTGTTTTATAAGAAATGAGGGCCATCCATGGAAACTCATAAATTTTGGCAACCCTGCCACCGATGATGCGATTCCCCTCGATGTCTCCACAAATGTCAGGCAAAAGTCTCATGTTCGGATGTGAATCAGCTGTGCCTGTTACAACATCTGTTCCCGCTTCTCCGGTCAATTAAGAAAACAACGTATTATTATAATTGTGATCCAACTTCCTTATAAAGTTGTTAAGTCCATAGAAAAATGACGATATCTACTTTAATCAATGTTTTTGGATAAAATATATATTTTATTCATATGAAGTTAAAAACACATTTTTAAATTATAACATTACTATAAAAGGTTCCCAGGTTTCTTCTATTTTTCTGTTTAGTTTTGATACAAAAAAACATTTTTAATAATGATAATAATAGCATCTTAACAAAAACCATATTAAGTTTATAAAGCATGTAACAAGTTCTATAGTGGAGAGCCGTAAGGTTTATACGTCGGAATCTAATATTGTAAATATGTAATAATTTACAATATTGAATATATCTCGGATATATTCAATATTGTAACTTAAGTATCAAATAATAATTTATAAACAATAACTATAGAAGACGTTTGTATCGACTTGGATAGAAACAGGTTTTCTTATATTTTCTTATAAAGGTTATAAATTCAAATTAATGACTTACTTCCATTGATACTTTCTGTACAGCCAAGTATCAGTACACACAAATATAATTTAAATTTAAGCATTTTATTTATTTTATTTTAATTTATGCGAAGTGCTCTTCACGGAGTCTCTCCGTAGACTGACTGCTAGCTCCGCGGGCTCGGAGATTGAGATTTGACTCATATTATATGGGAATACCGGATTTGATACGAAGAGATATGTTTGTTTTGCGAAACTTTTTTTATAAAGTATATACTTTTTTAAATTCCATATGTGTTATATCTTTAAGTTAATTTGGAAGCAGAATTCCTTTATTTTATTTTATTATTTTCTTTTTCGAAAAATTTTGCTTTAAGTTCAGTAGTGCCAGGTTCATCGTTGCAGGGAGAGGAGCTTCTGCAGTGCCTGGGACTTGCGACCCAGGTGTAGGTTTAAGGGGCCCCTATCTAACTCGACTTAAGCGCTCAACTCCACCGTCTTAGCTCCTCTCTCTTCTTAACCAAATTTCAAAAGAACTACTAGGGCTGCCTTCGAAGGACGTTCCAAGAATGTATTAATGTGAGTTCTGGACAGGCCGAAGTATTTTTGTAAGTTGTAGAGAGATTTATCTATTATACCTCTCGCTCCCACTTCTACCGCGTACAAGTGCACGAAGAACTTATTTCGGATGAGTTCGTTTGTGAGCTCGTAATATTTATTTATTGACCTTGATATATCTTAAAATGTTTAACGAACATTTTTACAACTATTTAAGTGACATTTGTATGTTTTGTATTAATAAAAAATAAGACCGTTTTCATTTTTCCGTTGATTTGTAAATACTATTTGGAAAATTAACTGTAAATCTTTATTTATATATTCATTATGAAAAACTAAAAAAAAATTGTGAATAGTTTTGCATGTTGTAAGTAATATTTATTATTTCTTTTTTTTTTCCACGAGGGGAATCTTTTAAAGACTTCCTGCCGCGGGGGAAACGCGACAGGGGCATGTGGGATTTCCACCCACTAAACCACCTCGACGTTCTCTGCGCTGTGCGTAGACTAGTGAGCGGGAACGGCAAGCCATACTTCCGCTCACTACGCACGAGTCCCGAAAGGGACTCCGCCATCGGCAGGGGTATCAGTGGCTGACCACACCACTGGTATCCTGGCCAGTGCAGAAGCCTTTAAAATTAATGAAAAGTGAAAATAAATTATAGTAAAATGAAACTCTTTAGAAAAGGAGGGGAATATTATAAAAATTAAAGGAAAAATAATTTATGGGCGATCTGAAATCGGGAAGGGTATGGGGATGGGTATTTAAGGGTAAAAAATGGGTTTTCTCGATTTCCGGCAAAACTTTATTTTTCGATGATGAAGAAAAAAAAATATAAGTTTCTTACTTGCAGAATCATTTTTGGATAAAATAATCATGTCCCTTTTATTGAAATGACACTCAATATCGTTTGGAAAATGCTCTTTAAATTTATTCTTACTATGTAGTTTTAGCAGCTTAATGTAAATTTACATGTAAATTTTCTGTAAATCACCTAAAAGAGGGACTATCTGGAGAACTTCCAGAGTACACAACTATTTAAAGAGACATGATTATTTTATCCAAAAATGGTACTGTAAGTGAGAAAGTTATATATTTTTTTTCATAATCCGAAAATAGAGATTTCAACAAATAGAAAACATACCAATTTTTTTTAAAAAGCCGATATTTTGACGCGTGATTTTTCGATTGAAAATGAGGCTGATTTTCGGTATTTATTCAAAATAAGCTGAAAAAAAATATTTCTAATCAAATAAATTACAGTGCATTTGTTACATTAAAAGGTAAGTTTTCACTAAATTTCGAGTTAAATTTTTTTTTGTATGAAATAAAAATATAAAACTAAAAACTTGGTTTTCCGAATATCCACATAAAATTTGACGTTACGTGAAAATAATGTTTGTATAAAAGTTTTAGATCTTTTTATTACCTACAACTTTGCAATATGACATTTTTTCGTTGGACTTTTAGTTTTGCCGGAAACCGAGAAAACCCATTTTTTACCCTTAAATACCCATCCCCTTACCCTTTCCAACCTCAGATCACCGGTAAATTATTTTTCCTTCAATTTTTATAATATTCCCCTCCTTTTCTAATGAGTTTCAATCTACTATAATTTAATTTTGTTTTAAAAGCTATCGGCACTGTTCTTTTAATACATATAATAATTAATTATAAAATGACAAAGCTAATAGCAGTACTATTATTTGACTGTTACTATTACTTCGACTGTTTGAATATGAAGAAATGTAATTTTAGTACTCATAAAATGTTTAATAAATATATATTTTTTTATATGTATTTTATAAAATTCTAGATCTGTCATCTTGAAGTATTAAACAGGTTTACGTTGTAAATAGCTGTTCGGTATGAAGCGTCTTTTTCTAAGCATGTATAATTATATATTAGTAATGGGCATTCAAATTAAAAATTATAAATGAATATTCAAATTGTAAAAAGATTACGATTTAAAGTTCAAATGCAACGGAATATTTATCTGGCACATATCTTGCTAAATCTATTACATAAAAATGAAATGTATCATTTAAATTAAATCCTAAACATTTTCAGTACACCCAATACCTCGGCGTTGGTCGTCATAAAACACTCGCTTTATAAACTTTATTATTATCACTTTTATAGTTCTTTCATAAAGTGATCTGCGATTATAGAGTGTTTTACATTACACATAGAACCTTAACTAAAAGATTGGTACATAAATATTTATGTAACTTATAATTGCTGAAATCGATAGGAAATTAAGAAAACTTTAACAAAAATATTGATACATTCTGTTATAATCATCTGTAACATTCGCGACCTTATCCGGTGACAACAAACAGAAGCCTCAAGTCACGTTTTAAGATAAGTATCGAGATTTTGATTGGGACAAAATATACTTTTTTAAATTTCTCAAATTTCATTCAGTGGTTCATCATTAAACTTTGGAATAAATCATGAAAGGTTTGTTTAAGTTTTCGTTTATGTGTTATTGAAGTATTAAAGCAATACTGATAAGAATGGTTGCTCTATGCATGTCCTAGATTATTTAAGATTTTTTTTATGTGAAGGGTGGCAAAAGAGCAGATTGATTGGCAATCGTTAAAGTCACCCATGGACATCCGAATCATCTCTGTTGCGGATTCATTGCCCACCTTAGTTGTTGAAGAAATGGAAGGAGTAGGAAAAAGGAAATGGCAGGTAAGGGTGGAAACATGGAAGGGTCATGGTTGTTTTGTAAATACAAATACTAATATCACCAAGAATCAAAGTATTAAAGCTTATAAACACTTTTAATAAAACTTAAAATGTTTCAATTTGATCTCAACATAAGTACACCTAGTTGACCCCTTTAATGTTTATTATTCAAGAAGTATTTTATTTTAAATTTATATAATTATATCGCTTTCTTTATCTACTCGTAGTTCTTAGTAAGACCAAAAAAATATGAACATTAAAATTATCTTTCCTGTTTTGGTCAATAAATTAATGAGTATTCCCAATATATTTTGCTCATTATAGGTTATCTAAAAGTGATTCTAATTGTTGAAAACATATTTCAAATATGAAGTTTGTTTTTAAAGTAGTTAACCCAATATATTTCTTTAGTATGACGCAACTGGACATTCTCTATCGATAAGTTTTAAAAAAATTGGTATTCTCATGGTTTCTCTGCAGTACATAAATACATGCATATCGTTTTATTTTTCCTTTGTCATTTAAATAATTATATGGAAAACAGTAACACCAGAGTCTTCAACTACAATGTAACTATTTAACTCCTTAACTGATTCTTCTAGTTCAACATCAGTATCGTTTCAAACCACGACATCCACGTTACCTACTCAGCCTGATTCTCCGTCAAAAACACAACAGGGGGAAACCAAAGAGCAGCCAATTTTTACTAACAATCTTGAAACCACAACCTTAAGCAATATTGTTCCAAATGAATCGGATTTCAAAAACGCAACAAACGGTATGACAGATCCATTAAGGGTAACCGAATTAAAAGACCAACTCTGTAGAGAGTGCAAGCTTACTTCACAGCCGGGAAAACAATAATACGGAAGAAAGTACAATTGCCGTACCTTTAAATTCCGATCAAGAAAGTAATTTCCCATTAGGTAAGAGTGAAGAAGGACTTCTTCCTCAGGAAAAAAAAGAAAATTCCCGTGGTGATATTCCAGATATGACTACTTAAAAAAATACATTAGATGTACAAATAATTATATTTTATTTTAGGCTTCAGACATTTCGTGCGAATATTTGTTATTTACAATTAAAGAAAAATGAATCCGTTATTATGTAAAATTATGGTTTCTACTGTATAAATTTTAATTTGTCAATGAATGCTTTTGTAAACCTTTAGAGCTTTAAAGCGACTCTTCTTATTTAAATAAAACGTATGAAAATATATACTATCGTTCTTTAACATGATATAAATTGAAATATACATATTTGTGATATCATCATTGTGTTACTACTATTTGTGATGCTATACGATGCTCGTATAATAAAATCAGTTCTGACAAAAACTTGTCGTTGTTTTATAAAAGATTTGAAGTATTATTCCTAATACAAAGACTAAAAGACCTTTTAATAACCCAAGAGAGGACATAATGATACATACGTATTTAACAATTATAAAAAACGATCATTCAGATTACCGCTAAACATTAGAATATTTTTTTTTTCTTAAAATTTTAGTGAAAAGCCAATAACATGTCAAGAAATTTTGTTGCCTACTTATTACAAGATTCTAAAGGGTGTTATTGTAACGAATCTTTTATATGTATATGTGAAATAATTATCGTATGCAATTTTCATGGAAGGTGAAGTAAAAAGAAGACGGTAATAGTGCAAAATGTTTTATTAAAGAATTTATTATTAAAAATGATTTCCTTTTTGGGTTAGTTACAATGGTTACGTAAAAAATTATGATATAAATATTTTTTTTACTCCCTAATATTATCTAAGATCCATTTTATGTATTTGGTGACGGCAGTGTATACTCCAGGGAAGTCTGAACCACATTGTTTCGGGCCATGAGACACAATGCCGTACTGTATATTTCTGTTGATTCCCTTGTACTCTCCTTCTAACATTAGAGGACCACCGGAGTCACCGTTGCAGCTGTCTTTTAAATGTTCACCAGCGCAAATGTAGTTCAAAGTTCTATCACCTTCGTTTGTCCCGGGACTTCTATACAAATCACATTATCTCATTATTTACTGATTAATAACAAATTTTAGTGACGCACAATAGTTCTTACCTGTTATAATAATGACTGCACTCTTCGCCAGTTCTTATAGAAACGTTGACCTTAAGAAGAACGGGAGAATACTTTTCAGTTTCTGTAAGCCCCCAACCGGCTACAGTGCCAACTTTGCCTCCAAGCTCAAAGTTTTGCAGATCTTCCGTCACGGGTAGACAAATTGGTAATGCATTTTCTTAAATAAAAAGACACAATTATAACATCAACATTATTACAGTAATAAACTTTTTCAGGAAAACATGAGGCCTTTTGCTTATTATTACATCAGAGGTTTTCCTAAATATTAATACTTTTCAATATATTTCTCCTCGCTACTGTTTTTATCCACAATTTAATAAATAATATACATATTCATATGTCTGGAAGTCGTGAAATAAAACGTATATAAACGTGTACATATGTATAATGTATATATCTAAAAGAAAAAGGAAATATCTTACTGAAGTTAAAGTTGATTGGTTTGCTTAGACGCAGAAGAGCTATGTCATTAGAGGGAGATGGTAATCCTGTGTAGGACTCGTGAAGAATAATGTTTTCAACTCGAATATCCTGAAAAAAATTAAAGGAAAATTATAAAACCTGAACTGTCTTATTGCTTTACAGTCAAATATTAACAACAAGTAATTCTTTCTCTGACTCAAAAAATATTGTTTCTTTTTGAGGTTTCTTTTAATTTTATGTCCATTGCTAGTAATATTATTTGTTAATAATATTACCTATTAATATTTTATAACAGATTCAATAATTTTTTTATAGCATTTTAAATATTTCTCGCATGTTATATTTTTATAACGATTTGTCAAATTAATTAATACTTCTAGTAAGATGTCAGCTATTTGACGACGGCTGGACAGGCCTTATATTTTAAGTTACACAAGAATATTTGGAAGAATAATCAAACAATTTTCGTGAGTAAATAGTAATAACTTATAGTATGTGTACCTGGAGATGAGATTCACAGACGAAATTTGGTTCTTCTCCTTGACAATCAGTTTTGTAACGAATATCGAATTCTCCGATTCGAACTCCTGCAATCTTATGGGACCCAGCAACACAATGACCAGCGGTTAGGATGTACCTTGAGTTTATTATACTCCCGCCGCACTGAAACTGGAGCCCCTCACCTAGACGAATTTTATTAATAGATTAGTGAAAATATAATTAATAATAAAGAATAACAAAAAATCTTGTTATAAATACATTTTATTCAGGTTGCAAAATAGGATTTCTATTGGTAGGAGAAGGATATATGAATTTGTTGTATACACAAATTAAATAAACGTATATTATAAGTTATAAGTTAGAGGCGATATTTTCACCACCATGATTTTATTTTTTTTTAAACCGAAATTTCTTCAACCGGTCATATTTTTTTATTCAGACAACTTTTTTGATTGTCAATAGACAGTTTGACAATGAAAGGTATGAAAAATATATATTTATATATACATAGGATAGGGAAACTGTTGGACATATGCATGAACTATGCTCGCAATCATGGTCTTGTCTATAATGTATGTAAAAGCGAATACATGATCTTCAAGGCTGAAGGAAAAGCACTGCCCTCAACTATACCGTTGATAAAACTAGACGGCGCCCCATTGAACAGGGTAAATCAATTTAAATATCTAGGGCATGTGCTATCCTTTGACCTGAAGGACGATGCGGACATCGAGCGAGAACGCAGGGCGTTGTCTGTTAGAGCGAACATGATCGCACGCAGGTTTGCTCGTTGTACTTCACTTGTTAAAATAACTCTTTTTAGAGCCTTCTGTACATCCTTCTACACGACCAGCTTGTGGATTGATTATTCGCAAAAACAGTACAACGCCTTACGTGTGCAGTACAACAATGCTTTTAGGTTGCTGATGGGGCTGCCTCGATTCTGCAGCGCGTCTGGGATGTTCGCCGAGGCGAATGTGGACTGCTTTTACGCGACCATGCGTAAACGGTGTGCATCCCTGGTGCGTAGGGTTCGAGCCAGTTCTAACAGCATCCTAGTAGCGTTTTCTGACAGGTTTGATTGTCAGTACTTGAACCATTGCAGTATGGTACATGTGCTGACAAACAAATCATGTCAAAAAGGTACTGTAACACTATAATTTTAAGTTATGTAGTTTTTTACTAACAATAGGTTAAGGAGTACACTAAACTAACAATTTTGTAAATATGATCAGATTGGTTGAAATAAAAGATTATTATTATTATTATTATATGTTTTTACTTCTATTATTTACCCTTAACCAACATCAATTTTGTTTTTCCACTGTCCACTCTTTATGACCGTTAAAGGGTTAAATACATCAATACTAAAAAATGTAGTTAAGACTTAGTTCAAGGGTTGAAACTTTAAAATCAGATAGGAGTTAGATGTAGCGCTATTGCTTATATACTCACGTGTATTATAAGAAATGAGGGCCATCCATGGGAACTCGTAAATTTTGGCAACCCTGCCACCGATGATGCGATTCCCATCGATGTCTCCACAAATGTCAGGCAAAAGTCTCATGTTCGGATGTAAATCAGCTGTGGCTGTTACAGCATCTGTTCCCGCTTCCCCGGTCCGTGAGGCAAGGGTGAAATCAGAACAACAAACCTGAATATGATAATGATTTATTATTATATAGGGTGTGAAATATGTTCAAGTAGCAATTTATCTTAATTATGAATTACAAAACACTTTAGTTATTACGTTTAGAGTTACCTTTGGTATCCTTTTTAATTGATCGTATTCATACCCACAAAAGGATTCTATGAATTTAGTCTTTGTGGAGGTGTCTCGATGGTTTATTGCTAACTCCGCTGCACTCGGACATGATGTGAAGGCAATACAGTCGCTGCACACTTCTATAGAGTAATTAAGATAATAACATATTATAATTATGATCCAACTTCCTTATAAGATTGTAAAGTCCATAGAATAACGACGATATCTGCTTTAATTACAGTTTTTGGATAAAATATATGAACATAAAAACACGTTTTAAAATTATAACATTACTACAAAAGGTTCCCAGGTTTCTTCTATTTTTCTGTTTAGTTTTGATACAAAAAAAACATTTTTAATAATAATAATAATAGCATCTTAACAAAAACCATATTAAGTTTATAAAGCGTGTAAACAAGTTCTAGGTCACATTTATGAAGCACATTATTTAACATATCTTCCTTGTATATTTATACATAAAATAAAATTAAACTTTTTTTTATAACCTAAGATATTCTGTTTTCATATTAAAAATAATTAATTTTTATGTAACTTGTAATGATATATTGAATATTGTAAATTAAGTATCAAATAATAATTTATAAACAATAACTATAAAGACGTTTGTATCGACTTGGATAGAAACAGGTTTTCTTATATTTTCTTATAAAGGTTATAAATTCAAATTAATGACTTACTTCCATTGATACTTCCCGTACAGCCAAGTATTAGTACACACAAATATAATTTATATTTAAACATTTTATTTATTTTATTTTAATTTATCCGATGTGTTCTTCACGGAGTCTCCCCGTAGACTGATTGTGTTAGCTTCGCGGGCTCGGAGATTGAGATTTGACTCATATTATATGGGAATACCGGATTTGATACAAAGAGATATGTTTGTTTTGCGAAACTTTTTTTGTAAAGTATATACTTTTTTTTTAATGCCACATGTGTTATATTTTTAAGTTTATTTACGAAGCAGAATTACTTTATTTTATTTCATTGTTTTCTTTTTGGAAGGATTTTGCTTTAAGTTTAATAGTATCTATTAAAATTATAATTATAAAATGACAAAGCTAATATAGCAGTACTATGATTTGACTGTTACTATTACTTTGACTGTTTGAATATAAAGAAATGTAATTTTAGTAATCGTGAAATGTTTAATAAAAAATTAGTTTTTTGTTGTATATATTTTATAAACGTCTAGATTTCTCATCATGGAGTGTTAAACAGGTTTACGATGTAAATAGCTGTTCGGTATGAAGCGTCTTTTTCTAAGCATGTATAATTATATCTTAGTAATGGTCATTCAAATTTAAAATTATAAATAAATATTCAAATTGTAAAAAGATTAAGATTTAAACTTCAAATACAAATGAATATTTATCTGACATAAATATTGTTAAATACATTACATACGAATAAAATCTATAACTTCACTTTTTAAGACAGACTTCGATATTTGCTAAAAAAGCTGGAAAGGGACAAAATATACTTTTTTAAATTTATCAAATTGAATGGTTCAACATTAAACTTTGGAATAAATGATGAAAGGTTTGTTTAAGTTTTCTTTTATGTGTTATTGAAGTTCTAAAGCAATACTGATAAGAATAGTTGCTTTATGCACAGGTGTCCCAGATTATTTAAGATATTTTTTATGTGAAGGGTGGCAAAAGAGGAGATTGATTGGCAATCATTAAAGTCACCCATGATCCGCAACATCTTTGTTGCGGATTCATTGGCAACCTTAGTTGTTGAAGAAATAGAAGGGGAGGGAATAAGGAAATAGCAGATAAGGGTGGAAACAGGGAAAGTGCACCGACTCTCTCACTGATCGGACGAAACGCAGCCATTACATACTACTTCACGCCGATCTTCTTGTAAGAGGGTGGTATTTCCACGGTCGAGCTAGCCCATGACATTGTAGTTACTTGACAACATCTAGGCTCTACTGCCTATAAGGATAACCTTTAGCGATATAAATCGCTGTTATTATCAAATAAATACGATGAAACTAAGTAAGAATATTTGCTATTATTTGATAGAAATTGATACAAAGTTCCGTTTATACCGACTTAAACAAAAAACTTATCGGCATAATGAATATACCAAGGTCGAAGATAAATTACTTACAAGGTTTTTGTATAAGATTATTTCGAGAATTAATAGAGTAATAATTTAAGAAAACAAAGATTTTTTAGTTTAGAAAAACAACTTATTGTCCTTCATATTTTCAAAGTCTTTAAAGGGAAAAGTAAATAAAAAATTTCTTTTAATTTCAGCGTTAAAAAAAGTTCATTGTATAAGCTGCTACAGAAGAGAGCAAGTCAAAGGTAATGTAACATAAAATATTACGATAAGTTTCATTTTATTTATGGGTGATACTTTTACGTAGACTTGGTTAAATCATCATTCTTCTCTATTAATATATTCGCTTCGTATTTAAAGGTCATGGTTGTTTTGTAAATACAAATAATAATATCACTTATAAGAAGTAAAGTATTAAAGCTTTTAATAAATCTGAAAAGATATGTAAGTACTTATAGTTGAACCCTTTAATGTTTATTATTAAATTGGAAGCATTTTATTTTAAATTGATATAATTATATCGCTTTCTTTATCTACTCGTAGTTCTTAGTAAGACCAAATAAATATGAACATTAAAATTATCTTTCCTGTTTTGGTCAATAAATTAATGAGTATTCCCAATATATTTTGCTCATTATAGGTTATCTAAAAGTGATTCTCATTGTTGAAAACATATTTCAAATATGAAGTTTGTTTTTAAAGTAGTTAATCCAATATATTTCTATAGTATGACACAACTGGATATTCCCTATCGATAAGTTTTAAATAAATTGGTATTCTCATGGTTTCCCTGCAGTACACGCGTACATGCATATCGTTTTATTTTATCTTTGTCATTTAAATAATCATATGGAAAACAGTGACAATCACCATTCATACTAGACAAGGAAAAAGTTCTTCTGTAATTTGAACAAGTTTATTAAAGTTTGTGCAAAAAAAAAAACAATTCCAAACAGGAAAGACTTGATCTTGTTGACTTTTTTCATTAATTTTAATTATTTGTAACAAGCTGACAATTTTTTTTACACTTTCTAAAATATGTATCCATAGCAGCTTACACTGTCTATTTTCTTTCCTCTTAAGTCCAATACAGTAAAATGAAGCACGTTATAAAAATGAAACTAAATTTCTACATAAAAACGGTGATAGTATGAACGTATTCTCTAAGAATTTAAAGGATAAAATCTTTTAAATATTTAAGATACAGCGAAACTAGCATTGCTTCAAAAAGATATCAATTTATCAACATTGTATAATCTGAATCGTATTTTGAGAGTCTTTTAGAAGACAATTTTAAATTTTTGTAGCAATAGTTTTCTATCTATTGAGTTACTGTTGAATGCTTGATGATATTTTTCTTCTATATATGTATATAATTACTTATGGTATATACATGAAGAAGGAGTATCTTTATAACTATCTATAAGGTACTGTAGATTTTCATTAATTTCTGGTTATCGAATAGTTCCAACACTACTATTTCAGCATTTTGCATTCTCGAATTTTTGTTATAAAATTACCATGCAATAATAATGCTTACTATAGATTTCTAAAAATATTTCATTAAACATTGATTAACTAAAGTTTTGTTTGTTTTCATTTGTTTGTTTTTTTATTTCGCTCATCTTCAATTACTTGAATGATTTATATGATCAAATAATATTTTTTAGATCTTGTGTGCATAATATTTTAGGTACTGATTAAAAGTTATGTGTTCACTTGGCGTTGTACAGACAAAAAAATATTTAATATTGTTTGTAACTTGGTCAGATTAAGATAATTATATTTTTAGGACAGCCATACATCGTCTCAACGTTATTAATAACAAGTTTTTCGAGTTAACTGCCCTGTACAGAAAAGGATATTTAACTCAAGTTCATGACTACTAAGTATATGGAAAAAAAAGTAATTAATTGATAATCATATTTTTTAAGATAATGTAAAGACCTAGAATTTAAAAAACTAGAGATTTTCATAAAAAAGTGTGGAAACGTCTACTTGCAGATGATATCATAAAAAAATGTTTTTTTTCTTTCATAATTAATGTTGCAGCAGAATTAGAATTCCATAATACGAACTCCAGCAATGGGAACATATTGTTGAGGCTGTCATTTCATTAAAATCTATTTTGAAGAACGGATATTATTCCTTACATGCAGGATCATATTTTATATATATAGTCTTTTGGTATAGATGTAATTCTGCTAAACAAAAAAGTGACATCGCTTTAGTTAACAATTCAAAAAAGGAATCTCCTCACTATTTTGCATTATTAAATAGATATGAAAGTAATTTTTATGAAGTTTTTCAAGAGGACTTATGGTAGCCCTTGGATAATGTTTTAGTTACTTGTTATATTCCAGTATATATAATATATACTGGATATAAACTCCAAATAAAGGTTAAAAATATTAACTCCAATAATATTTTTGGAATGTTACTCACATCTTTATAAACAGACAAAAAAAAAAAAAAAATATGTGGTCGTATAAATATGATATGAAAGATTTTTTTGTCTACTTGATCCGAAATTATCAAGTCTGATTTATGAATGTTTTGAATAAAAATTTAGTTTGATGATGTGTCTCTATCGCTTGTTCTGTGAACTTGCTTTGTCCACGTAAGGTTTAAATGGAATGAAGCGTTTTGGTACCTGCAAAAGGCGTATGATGATTTATAATATGTTAGGGCACCAAAAGAGACAAAATATGTAAATATGTTCAATTTCGTATTTATAATATTCAAGGCCTTTTCCTTAATGGCTTATACAGACCGTCTACAACAAAATAAACAACAAAGTATTATTATTATCATCCTAATTATAAAACCGTTATTATAATTTGATCCCTAATAATGGAAAATTAGAAGTAAATAGTTTTATTGGTATGTTCTTTTTAGTGCTACTAAATCCATATAAACATTCATATATAAGAAGAGAAATTTCTAAAAGGCAATGCTGATAAGTTAATTCTGGATAATAATTATATAAGTTTTAGAAGATGACACATTAATTAAATAATTTAGAGTAAGGGATTTTATTTAGAGATGTTATAAGAAAAGGATCTCCCAAAGAGGGTCGATGTCAGGCAGACGGCCGGTAGTAAAAAACAATTAGGTAGACAAAACTAGTTACAATATATAAGGCAGGCCCTGGCTACTGCTGGGAAATTGCCAGAAAGAAGAAGAAGATGGCATAAGAAGAGGGTATCGACCGCCATACTGTCTTTGCCGGCGAAATGAGGCACCACTTCATACATATGGCTCCACAATTCTGAAGTGTTTTAGTATCTTTGGATAACACTTCTCTTCACGAACGACCTTATTCGAGGTTCAGACTCTAAAAGCTATCCCCTTTAACTAATTAATTCTTAATTTGAAGGGATGACCAACTTACGTCGGTGATACTACAAAAGTTAACAAGCAAAAACTACTAAAAGATACGAGAAAAGTTGAATCACGGTTGCTATAAAGAAATTGAGAAACTGAATAAATATGTTATAAAAAAAGTTGTACAGTAAATCAAAAAACATAGTTATTAGTAAATGAGGTACTCACGAAAAGCCTAGACATCTTTATGAGTATTTCGTTTCGTAGTTTAAATTTTATGTTTATTATAATGAATTAAAAACTGATTTTAAATTTCTTAACCGTATTGGTATTTCTTCATGAAAATAGAATTTGAAGAGGTATTCATATATTTAATTTAGTTAATCGTATTTGGAGTTGTAAGTTTAATAACTACATTATAAATAAAATTAAATGATTCTTGATATTTGTATATGGTCTTTTGGGCGGAAAACGTATTAATTTGCTTCAGGGCTATAGATACTGACTTTAAGTAACATTTGGTCAGAAAATGATATGATATATAAACATTTTCTTTTATTTTATATACATCATAATTAAAAAAAAAATTGTATTCATTTATAAGTTAAATTTACTACATTACATATGTGAAAATATCTTGAGGAAAATTTGATTAGTGCTGAGGAATTGCCAAGTGTACGGAAAATTATTTACAAATCTCCATATGCAGGAAATATGTAGTTAAATTAATTATGTTTAAGAGATGACTGTTAAGGAAAATGTCTTATCAATTTACATTTAAGACAAACATTTGACTCTGTTTTTGTTTTTCAAAAATAATAATAGCATGAAAATATTTGAATATGGTCTAAACTCTAAAGGAATACCAAAATTAACCTTAAAATCTGAAATTGCTCATATTAATTGAAAGTTATTCTAGTTATATAAGTGATTACACACTTCTTTAAATTAAGAGTATTTGATCCGACGTAGGAAGTTGATAGTCTGTATTCTTACTTGTTTTTTTAAAGTAATATAAACATAGACATTACAATTTTTATGGAAATAAAAATTAAGCCGAAAATAGTTCAAACAGTGTGTTCTATTCGGAGGTGGATAAAATGAAATAATATATTTTAATCCACCACAATTATGATATGAAATACTTAAACAAACAACACAACAAACATGAAAGCAATACGAAATTTTCCATAACTTTATTTCCAACCTCTATGGAATCTGCAATCTCACCGACCATGTGACATAATTTTTTTGCTCGAATTTGGGATTTCAGTGAGAAAGTACACTACCATCTGCATTCTACCATTAAAGCTTCAGAGATTAGCATTAACTACTATCAATGGACCAAAATTACCCAAAATAATAACTGTGGTAACTGGTAAGTATAAAATACCCCAGAAACAGAACAGAGCTGAGAGGAGAGAAAAATATTCAGAGTATTCTACACACAAGATATAAGTTTCAATTTAAACTATAATATTGTATTGTATACATAAATACTTGTTTAAGTCAATGGATACAAAATCTTTCCTATAGTCTAAAGTGATAATGCCACAGACGACACTCCGTACAAACTCAATATTGATTGTAACTGCTTTAATCTTAATATGGTAAGGATATGTTAGCCTTTTAAGACAAATAGACGTCTAAAAATAAAGAAATATATTTTTTAATTCTCTATTTCGTTTTAAGCGCAAAAATATTATCATTAATTTTTATTTTATTCTTTAATATTTTTCAAGATCTAGTACATGTATTTGGTTAGGGCAGTGTATAATGTATATTCCAGGGAAATCAGAACCATATTATTTAGAGCCGTGGGACACAATGCCGTACTGTATATTTCTAATGATTCCGTTGTATTCTCCTTTTAACATCAGATGATTTTCAGTTACTGTTATCTTTTAAATCATCACTAACACAAATATATTTTGAAACTCTATTCATATCTTCTATCTCCTCAAATCTAAATGGTTAATTTCATTATTAATTGTTTTTATTTTTTCAATATAATGTTAAAAACATTATATGCATATATAAAGTACAATTGTATGTATTAAGTGGTGGCGAGTGCACTATAGCATACATATTTTACAATAATTTATGAAATGAATATGGTGTCTAAAACTTAAGACTGGTAGTAATAGCCCTGAATAAATTCATTTATCTAATCTGGTAGCATCTAAAGTTTGCCAATTGGTTTGTTCTTTACACAAAGTTTAACTTCATTTAAAATGAGATCCAATCGTAGTTATCTGCTGCTAAGTTCCTAGGACGTCATCAGAGTTTTAGGCACCTAGTCTTTTTACCACATTCATGATAAAAAAATATATAACATGTACAAAAATATAGTGAATCAGCTATTAAAAACAAAATATTTGTTAATCTGTTAAATATGTCGCTTATGAATTATTACGAATATTGTTTATTCATGATTACTTTGCAATTTTGACTTTATTGGATGAGAAATAGAACCAAACAAACGAATTTCTCAACATTTATTCCTTGTATTAATCTCATTATTTTGACGTCATTATAATTAACTCATACATTTATATCATTATTTTTCTTTCAGTTTTCCTTACGTTATGACATGGCAATATTTATGTAGTTGAAACTGCATTTTAGAATGTCTAAATCACAAAAATAGAACTATAACATAATTTAAAAATAAATACTTTGATGACAATTATCTATTGTGAATATAAATAGTTCTCTCTAATACATATTGCATTTGTTAATTATAATTATTTATTTTTCAAACAGCGATGCAATGAATTAATATGATTCTGTCAAAATCTTTCTTAAAGCAGATAAATAGTACCTAATTTAGTAAAAAATAATCTCAAGTCTTAAAATATCTTAATGAAAATCTAGTCGTAGTCTATTGTTTAGTAAGATCAAATTACACGGCACTTTCTCTATGAAGAGTTAATGTGACGTCAGGCGGGGGGGTTTCCCAACTCCAGAAACGAGGTTTGCGTTGTCTGTCGATAGCTGGCGCTGTCTCAGCTGAACCGTCGGAGTAACCACTGCTGCATGACCTCAGACTGCACGAGGCTCGCACTTTATGTTCTGGATTTTAGATAACATTGAGATTATAATTAATTGGACTAATACATAACGATTTTCGAAAAATCTGAGCGTTTTTATCACTATATTCTATATGAAGGATAAAAATGAATACATCTAATTTATGATATTACGCATTCTTTTCTATACGAATGACACGATTGATTGTTCAACATAGGTTTCATTTCATTCATGCAGATTTTTGGTGTTTCCAATTGAAAAATGAGCTCAAATTTTAATTTAAAGTTTACTTAATTTTATATTAAATATATATTTTTTAGTTTCACAAATATACCAAATATTTGAACTGAAGCTCAGATACCAATTCAAAGTAGTTAATATATATGTAAATGTATATTTATTAAGATTTTGCCCGAATTTTTCTTAATTAGACCTATATCTATTATTTGTTTGATTTCATATGAAATATTCAGATTTACAAATAGTTGCTTACGGTTGTAGTGTTACATGTCTATCACTTTCTTACCTACCTCCAATAGTATCTAAGTAATCCCTCGCCACATCGTCTAGTTGGAGAACTTGAATAACAGGAGGCTTTGTTCGAGATCTTCGTGCCAAACGATACACGAGTGCTGAAGATAGTATGAACACAGCAACCAACACGACCACGCCGATAGATATACCAACATCCCTTTCTAGAAGAACTGAAAATTTTAAGGTAATAAAAAAGATCAAAAAAATGTTTAAAAAAGCAAAAGAGGTTGTTACTTTCATGTGTAGAAACTTTATAAAATATATAAGAGAACAAGAAAGTAACTAGTCTGGTTCAATGTTCTAAAATATTGCTTGAAATAAGAATGAGCATCTAAGATGAACTACAGTGTCTTTGTATTTTTTACTGATAACAACAAAGTTATGTTATCCCTACTAATATTATAAATGCGAAAGTAACTCTGTCTGTCTGTCTGTCTGTCTGTCTGTCTGTCTGTCTGTCTGCTACGCTTTCACGCCTAAACCACTGAACTGATTTTAATGAAATTCGGTACAGAGATAGAGTTGACCTTGAGAAAGAACATAGGATAGTTTTTATCCCAGACTTTTGAAAGGTTCTCTTGGAAACGCGATATAACCGAACTCCACGCGGCGAAGCTGCGGGCGGAAAGCTAGTTAAACATAATGTGTAAGCTATAATTTATTTTTATATCGAATAATTTTCTAAATACTATTTTATTTGTATTAGAGTTATAAAGGTTTATTGATATATAAATGATGTTATAGAGGAATAATAATAGATAATTATTTAAATGGAAGAAATATTTTTCAGATTACTACGCGTAGTTTATTATGTTTAAAAACTAAATAGTACTTTGCAGCAACCGAAACGTCGGAATTATGTAGTTTTTAAAATGAATAAAATACGCGTAGTAAACCGAATAATGTTAGTTTCATTTAAATGAATACTCGCGAAAGTATATATATTATTTATTCTCAATAACATTAAAAATTCACGGTATCAATAAAAATATGCTTACATTTCCACCAAGGTGCTTCAGCAGCGTGTAGTAAATTATCAGTAGGTCGCAGCAGTAGAGCTGATGAGCATCCATATCTGTTACAAGCTGAAGCGCCAGCTTCATCGCCTACCCTGAGGTTCCCTAGAGGACCTCTCACCAGCCATGGCAAGCCTTCACCCTGAGCAAGAGCCTGGCTCGTGCCATATCCCATAGAACCTCGTCTTTCCAACACCAAGGAAGCATTTGATGTGGACATACGCCATACCGAAACTTCGTAGTACGTCGCATTTTCAACTGAAATTTAAAAATATATTAAAATTAATCTTTCAATATTTGTATAATACAACAATCAGATGATCAACAAACCTGGAATACATCTCATTTGAAATTCCTCATATTCATAAGCTAGGTCACATTGTTGCGGTTGAGATGGCCTTAACAGGTCAAAGGTAAAAACTCTTTTGCATGGTTTTTCTTGGGAGGCTATACCGTTTCCAGCCTCACAGCTAACATCTAAGCTCCTAGATAAGGTTCCAGTAATTTGCGTGAGGGGTAATATTGGAGATCCGGTTGTTAAATGCTGGACATCTTCATCTAAAGGCTGGATATGCCAGAAGAATGTGTCTGGTGGTGGTAAAGCTTTGACGACGCATTTTAAAGTTTCCTTAACTAGAATTATGCCTCGCTCTATACATTCAGGGGGATCTGAGAAAGTTTGAATATTTAAGATATCGTCATAATTCTATAGGATAAGTAACAAAAGTAAAGAAAAGATAGAATGGCTTACATAATACACTTATACTAATGCTTTCTGCTCTCGTTTCTCCAACACTGTTTCGAGCTGAACAGGAGTATCGACCAGCGTGTCTCCGTGTCACTTCCTCGACTGACAGCGTCGGAGAAAATACGTCACTGCCCCATAAACTATTCGGTCTTATCTCTATGTCCTGAAATTAAAAAGATTTTCACTTAAATATGCATATCGTAAATATTGTTTTTGATTTATGTAATGGTGTAGATGGTTTTTAAATGTAAGTGTTGTTTCATCACTATGTTACGCAAGCATAACCAGATATTAAGTTTACGGTATAACAATGGTATAAATTACGGAATGCTGATTCTGAGCCATCGGTGGGAATGGGAAAGTGAAGTGGACACCGCACGCCTTGCACCATCGGTGGGAATGCAAAATGGGATTTAACATATATCCAGTCTGGAGTCAACCGCTGACTTGAAGACCCCGATCTAGCTAATAGTTAAATTTAAGTAAAACGGATTTTTCTTGCATCCTTCGCTGCCACCAAACGTAATTACAATCAAAACATTTATGACATAAAAACTTATTTAAATTTTGTTGGTTTGTACGAGAGTGATACTAAATTAAAACTTACATTAAAATACCAGGTAAAGTTTTCAACGGGTGGGTTGGCTTTCACTTCACACTCTAACTGAAGGCTGTCCAACTCTGAAACTTCATTCAGTCTTCCATCTCCTAATTTCGTTATTTCTACTATCGGACTATCTGAAAAATATACACATTAACCTTGTATTATTTTACTGAAATTTATAAGTAGGTTTAAAGATCTTTATTCTCAACAAGACAATAGATAATCACTTATTTGAGAACATTACTAACTTAAACATATAACTTTGATAACATTCGTCACACCAAGTTTTATTTAATCTGTATTGGTTAGTACAAAATTCATAAGAGAACAAAAGAAAAGGAAAACGCATCCGTTCAGTTCCGTTTTAAATGCGTTAAGTGAATGCGTCTTCCTTAAACAAGAAGGTATTTTATTATAAAGCTGTGCTCCTTCAAATGTGATCATTTTTTTAAAGTGAGATACTTAGTTATTTTAATATTCAATATGCAATTGAATTTTCTTATATTTTATACTACTATTTTTTGCCCGTGACTTTGTCCACGTTATTTTGGGCATAGTAATATAGGGCGAAATCTATTGCGCCTTAGAGGCAATAAATAACCAGACATTGGAATATTTTAAGGTTTTTTTCTATCGAACACAAGTAAATATCCTATGTCCGTCTTCTGGATCTAATCTATTTCCCCACCAATTTTTAACCATATTCCTACAGCTGTTTTTGAGTTATAAATAGTGTAACTATCAAAACATTCTAATGTATATATAAGATTATTTCAGCTTAATTATACCTACAGGTAACATATAATATAACGATATCCGCTTTGGAATCTCTGCCGGGTGCCAATGCGGTGTTTGTCGCCACACACGCCAGTGTACCGCCATTGTCGCTTACTGCCGGCGTCAACTCCAAAAACGATTCAGCTTTACGAGTTGCATTGCTCCAACTCTATAAAATATAAAAAGTACGATTCATTGAACAATTTATTTACTTGTTTAATATTATGAAACCGATTGTGATTCTAATAGAGCCGAGATGGTGACAATACAATAGAATATTTTCAAGTGCATTCTTTTCATTGCGGTATAAGATTTAGAAATTGTCGTTACGGGGGAAAATTTACTTAAATACCTACATATTTTTGAAAATTTATCGAATCCATATTAGAGGAATAAAACATTGTTCTAATAGTATAATTACGTTAAAACCTTTTTCTGTGGTAACAGTAATTATTCCGTTGAACTAGAATAAATACAGCCAGAATCAAACACTAATAACTGTTTTTTTATAACAATCAAATCGGTTAGTATATGTAACAAATATTTTTACGATTGATATGTACATTTTTTGTGGCTATCAGTTAAATTGATACTAAGTTGATGCATGTGGAAAAAATAAATAAATAATTGAATGTATAGAACCTGGTTGCTATGCTGCGTGAGGTGACGATGATCAAGCCACCAGGATAGTTCAGGTGGGGGGTAAGAGCCATGAGCAACACAACGAACTGTTGCTTGCTGACCAGCCCGAAGAGCTTCTCTCACTGTTCCAGACACCCAGTTGATAGAAACGTTATACGCTGGCACTGGAATCATTATTATTGGCTATTAGATCGTTTATACGTTTATTTATTCAACAATTTTAATAGTCTTGTGAAATAACTCTGTTTTTTGTTTGTGATAAGAAGTAATTCATATTTTTGAAATGACAAAAAAGTCTGTTCGTTTTCTGTACATATATTTTTTGAATATGTCAATTATTGTTTTAAATACTTCCACACTTTAAAGGAGTGACTAGATACATATATCAGTACTTAAATAGTTTGAATGTTTCAATTATCGCTATGGTTATTGTTTAAGTGTTCTATTTCAATTAATATCCTTAGATATAGAAAATAAAACGCTAATAATAATAATTGCAGACAGTTAGTTCCACGTGTTTGGTGGAAACAGGATTTTTTTTATGTACATATGTACATTTTTCTTGATATATTAATATGTAAGTAACCAGTGAAGTCACTACAGCAATTTGTAAGTTATTAATAAGAATTTAATTCTTGTAACCATAATTTTGATCAAATGTCAAAGATACTTACAATACAACTCGACATTTAGTGTTGTCACAACAGGCGGTCTTAGTTGTGTGTTCGATGCTCTGCAGGAAAGGGAGTTAGCGTTGTCTCGAGTCAAAGGAAGATAAAGCTCATTTTCCCGTACATTAGGTATATCACTGATACCATCTGATGCGTCAACAAGATCGTTTCCAGCATACCAACTTATCCTAGGCGGAGGTCTACCTGAAAATTCAACATTTTTAGGTAGCTTTATTGATAATTTTTGATTAATACCGAACTATTTAACCGCTACCTAATAACAGCTTAATTAAAACCGAATTCTTTTACACCGATATTGCTGCCGACAACCTTGTTAATGTTTCATTCTCTGAATTCCACCGCGGTATCCGGTACACTTCTCATGAATATGTGTATCACTTAATGAAACATTCGTGTAACTGAACTGTTTTGTTTTTATTTTTGTATATATGTATACTGACCTCCAATAACGAGACAGCTTAGCACCAAAGTGTCTCCTTCATGATATGGTCCTATCTTCCCTTCCACCTTGTTCCCAACTTCGTCTAGAAAGAATGGTTGGCTGGGAAGAACTGCACCAAAAGAAATAAAATCGAAAGACGTAAAATAAAAATATGACATTTAATAATTTTAAAAATATAGATATAGATTCTTTTATTTTGACTTTACTAAAAGTATTAAGATATTTTTCATAACAATTTTATAAAAAAAGTAATAAAAAACATCTTTTAATATCATTTAACCTGTTTTAGTTGAGTAATACAGTAATAAATTTCTTACGATTCGATATTACTATGCTAGATAGAGAGTACTATGGTAGTTAGGAAAACATTTTATATAAATTATAGGCATTGTAATTACGACAAATGAGGAATATTTTAAAGATTATTATTACTCTGGCTAAGATACCTGGTAATTCAATACAAATAAAATAAATAATTACACAAGCGTATCCAATATCCAATCAATTTAAAATAGCGTTTTGATGACTTCTTGAAAGTAATTACTTCAATTTTATGATCAATTATGAGCATGATACTAAATATTATAATTGCAAATATTTTATGTTCTAATATACTTAATTTTGCTGCATTCAAATAAAATATCAGTAATTAAATTGTGGATTTAAGACTATTTGCATCTGACTTCGTCTTTGTAAATTAATCAAAAGTTCTCAGGTTTCTATTTGTCACTTAGAATGTCTTAGAATGTCTCGTATTACATAATATTATGTGAAAAAATTTTAAGATGTTTTAAATTTCATACATATGTATATTCCAACAGGGTTTTTGGTATTGATATGACAAATCTTTAGCATTTTTACCATCATATAAGAAATCTTCATCAACAAAAATATTGATACAAAGGTCAAGAACAGTTTGTATATTTATAAACATTATAAATATTAAACGTAGGCAAATAAAATTTACGCACTTGTTTGGACAATTTTTTATCATTAAGACGATTTATTTACCTCGTGCTTCTTTTGTAAAACTGGTCTGTAGTAGAATGTAAGCAATAAATAATTGTTACTGAGAACTTGTAGTACTAACAATAAAGTGTTAATAGTTGTACCATTAGTGTCACTAATGTTATTTACAACTGATAATAATCAACATTACTTTGAGATAATTTATTTATTGAAGTTATTTTGATAAGCGAATATGGTTCAATCATGTTTTTTTTTTTAATAAATATAATGTTTGTTATTACTTTTATATATTATTTGACAAACATTTTAAAAGATTTTATTTTAATTATACAATATGTTGCCTCTATTACAGTTGTAGGAAATATGATTTTGTTAAATTCTCAAATATTTTTTATTTAAAAATTGGTTACGATGATATTAAAAAATATAATAGATCCGTAAATTACTAAGAATTGCGTCACCATCTAGGATCTTGACTGTTGGAATTCCATAAAAGTCATTAGTTGCTCTCAAAGTTATCAGATAAACAAATCTCAGTTAATTTATTGAGGCTGTACATTATATGTCAATATAATTAATGTTACTTCACAATTATTTCTCTCAGCCTCTAGTAGTAGTAGTAGAAGTTTATTTCTACTATAGCAAAAATATTATTTATTATAATACTTCGTAAATGTAAAATTAATTAAATTCATAATGAAATATGTTTATAGCCTATGAATAATTTGTCGCGGTTATCTTGATTTATTGGTAAAATGTCATGCTTTTTGTATTATTTACATTTTTTGTACGTCAAATCTACAAATAGGTTGTAGTTACTTAGACTTTATATAGAAATATCGTTAAATGAGTAAGTTCGAACTTGTCGAATATATTACGAAGTAACGGGATATCTTTATGGTTTTATTCTTTTAAATTTTCCACTAAACTTATAAAATTATGCAACAAAGCAAATATAAAGAATTTTTTTCAAAAGTTATGTTCATCAAATTGACATATTGTTTAGAAAACCAGTCAGGCGTTTTTGGGACTGAAATTCTTTAATAATATGATTAAAAATTCTTATTGGATATTATAAATAAAGTGAATATTTTACCTATAATAGTTACATTGACTCCAATGTTCCTTGTGGGTGCCAATAGGAAGTCAACTCTACAATGATAAAGGGCTTGGTCATCTCCTCTAAGTTTAGTGATTGTTAAAGATGTCGGCTGTTTGGTAAGATCCGTTCTTAATCTGTGGCTGGCGTTGAAGCTACTGCTAGACCATTCACTGGATATTCTTGCGTCATAACTAAAATAACACAACAATTAAGGAAGACGATCAATGTTATTATTGCTATATATAAAAATATTGTTGCAATTAGACCAAAATTTTAATGGCTTATAGTAGGACGGAGAACAGTAATTTGTTAATTATTACCTATATACAGGCAGATTATCTTTATACCAGACCAAAAGCATCAATTCGTCATTAGGAGTGTCTGTTGTCGAATCACAAAACAGTGTTATGTTTCCACCTTCCAATGCCTCTTGAGCTAAGACTGGTCCTAAAAATACATCGCCTCTAATTTAAATAAAACATTGTAAGGAATTGATGAATAAAAGCAACATTTATATCCATATCTGTCTATGAAATATCATTTTGTTTTTGTTTTGTACATATTTCTATTGATTATTATTATATTGTACTATACTCGTATGTCTAAACATTTAAATTTTATGTCATGTTATTAAACTCACCATCTGTACCAGGAATAAATGCGTAATTAGACGAAATGATCATAAAACCTATGAGCGCCGCAGTGACGCGCATCCTATGGTCCATCCATGCTCCACAACATATTTTTCATTGTCAAGAAATTATCTCATCTTTTGACTTTAATCTCTATAGTAGTATTAGATATTCTCCAAATTCCTTTCCTCAATCAATCTGCAATGAAAAAAAAGGCCAAATTAAAATACTATTATATAATTCTTGCAGATTATTTTATAAGGCTTTGTTATTAAGTAACTTAAATTATATTATGTTGGAATATTTAGTAAAATTTTTATAATAACGCTATTTATATTCGCACTTTTGCAATATTTAAAATTATGTATATTTGACTTTAAAATTTTTCAAAACTAGTTTTTCAACAACGATTCGATCGTAAACATATAATTTATGATAATCTCAGAGTATATTTGTCAAACTTTCAAAGTAACGTCATTTATATTCGCACATTTGAAAAACTTAAAAAGGCGAGAAATTTATAAACAATATATTTTGACAGTTCCTTATAACCAAATTTTATCAAATCCGGCTTGCTAATTTCATTATTCGTAGATCAAAGTTCAATAGCCTGTGGTCGAATCACCTGTCTAAAAACCGCTAGGCCGGTGTTCAATACTCGATAAGATTCTGTACGTATTACTCATAGTATCCAGTTACAGAAAAATATTAATGGCTCCAAGAATTTTAACGTGTAAGATACATCTGCAGAAGGAAATTTAAATAAAAAGTAAGTAGTAGTATTGTGGTTTCGAAAGATAGAAATCAGGAGATAATTCTGAAGATTGCTAAATGGATTGAGAGTCGCAACAAAATCGAATAAGTCACGAAGACCTTTGTTTACTTCACTCTTTATCAGATCGGATATTGTTCACTGAAATCCAAAACTCTTTGTCCCGAAGTTTGTAAAGCTCAATCTCGATAAAAACATGGAGTTGTTTTGAAATGGATTTTATTATTTGTAAATTACTTTTTATTTATTTTTCACTGGAAAATAGTATTTAATTTGTTGTTAATGACTCATTCGTAATAATTTTATTTTATCTAACGTTTCAACTTTAAATTAAACCTCGATTTTTTCTTGGAAAAATATTTAAATTATTGTGAAAAGCTTAGGTATGCTTGTGTTTCAACTTATTGTGTTTTGTATAATTATATGTTAGAATAAATATATTAAAATTATAACAAGTTTCACTGCATTCCAATGCAAAATGAATGAGAAAAAACAAATTTGAAAATTCATTATTTGTTGAAACTAAAATTATAATTTAACAAACATACGTTTCTTTATTAATGTTTTAGTTATAGTAAAATAACATATACCTTTTAAAAAGGATTGTTTTATAAACGAGTCATTAAATATACCCCATTATTTGAGTGTCACATTGAGTTTTTCCAAAGCTGAAAAAGGGTCGATTACCTTCGTCATTATTAACATATAAAGCCCCTTTACCTTAACAAATAACTCGATTTATTCAACCATTCATTCCAATATGAATGTGACACAGCAATAACAATTAGTGAACGCTTTGGTCAGTGTCAGAGACGAAACCGGTATGTAATGTTTCTAAATTATGAATAACTCATGTTTTTTTAAGTCATTTAATATGCGTGTATACATTAAACACACAGACGTTTATTGTTGTTAATATTTAAATAGAAAGTTTTAAGTGGATAATGTTTTGAGATGTATTAAAAGGTTAAGTTTTAGCGAAAACAAAATTTATTGTTGCAACATTAAAAATAAACCTATGTCGTACCAATCGGCAAAGTTTCATTTGAATAAAAATAAATTTAATCTTTAATAAATTCAAATGAAAGAATTTCTTTATTTGACTTCCTATCTAATATATCTAATATATATATCTCCACGGAATTTATTTACGGAGTAAATTTCTAAGACCACCTTTAAATTTCATTAGAATTGATTGATGGGTGAGACAAAAATGGATTGCCATTCGAGCCACACCCACCATTACCATACAATCTTACTTAGGAACGGTCATTAGAAATAACTGGTTTCAACCGGTTTTAAATAAAAACAATAGCTGATATCCGAACTCGCTCTTATCCAGGTATTCCTCGATGACAACTTGTTTTATTATACTGGCTTAAGATCATTCTCTATTTTTTAATGACTTTTACTGATAAACTTGATATGGATTAAAAAGATACGCGACTTATTTATTCATTAGACAATCTCTACCTTTTCTGTAAATATCTCTAACAAACAAAATGCTCAGGAAAAAATTAGGTTACTGAGAGTTAATTACTACGGCTGTATGCCATTACTTTACCAATAAATTATAACATTCTTAATTAATTATGTTTAATTAAAAAACTTACACAGGAAGTTTTAATAAGATAAAACTCCTGGCATACGTATATACGTTTACATTTTAATTCTTTTTCCACTGACGATTCGATTGCTTCGTGATGATATACCAGCGAGAAAAAATTAAAACAAAAAAGGTTTCATTTGCGAGAGTAACTTACATATCATGTCTGCGATGATATAAAAGCATAGTCTTCCTACCAATACATGAAGTAGAGTGCTTTTGTTAGGAATCGCAATAATTTCATTTGAATGATATCATCTACATGAAATGAATACGTGATTTAGAGTAAGTACATTTCTAGTGCTAGAAGTACAGTTTAGAAAAAAGTATCCAAAACAAAGTTATATTAAGAAAGAATTCTTTTTTATTCTTTGCCGTGGTCAAGTCCAAACAACGTATTATTATTTGACTAACTTCCATGTCATTGATTGAATAAGTTTATAAATACTTATCTGTGTTATAAAAAACAGCGGAACTATATGAATATAACATTCAGTGTACCGGACCATAAAGTATTAAGGATGAATCATAACTCTGAGAGACTAGGATTTGCTATTAACGGATTGTCATGATGAAGAATAAGCAATTTGATTAAAAAAAACTTTGATGGCAGCGTGGGCTATAGAAAAATAATTTTAATAAGTATGAAGCGTCATCTTTATACTAAAAAAACTTGGTAGATTAAAATGTAATGTTGCATTTTATCTAATGGTTTGGAAATACCAAGGTCAGGTCATGGCGATTTTGTTGCGAGCGGAACTTTTTTTTGGTCACCAAATCTAATTGGTTCCGTCTCGATATCAAGGTTTTTACATTTCATTGAAACAACTCTGCCAGTTGTTTCTGTAATGTTTCATCACTGTTTAATATTTATATAAACAATGTATTAATCTACATATAGAGATAAAATGGTTGCGTTGATTATTCTTTCTTGCTGCAGAGTCAGTGGAAATTTATGTTCCTAAAACACTTTGTATGATATAAATTGGTATAATAATTATATTTTGAAATAATACCTCGAAGTTGTCGAAGTCATGGCAAGTACTCAAAAGGGTAAGGGTATTTTCTAGTAGGTATTGACGCAATTGTCAAGTAGTTTGTAAGTGGATACCAAGAATTTATGCTATTAGAGATTTATGACACCGTAATTTATGTCAAAGGTATGTATATATACACATATATATTTTAAGTTAAATATCCTACAAGAAACGAGATGTTTGTAATTTCTGTCAATAAATCAATATAGTAATTGTGAGGAATGTTTACTTATTTTACTAGAAGCTATCTGTGTTATGTTAAAAATGAGATGATACTCTGAAATAGGAATCGGAAAGTCATAGCACAGTATACGCTAAGATAACTTAAATTACGTTAATAATTATGAATATTATCTGTTCTAAAAGTCTGAGGCAAAATTAATTTTATATATGTATTACATAACTGCTAATTATTAAACATTACCATTATTCTCTTTTGTTGTTTGTCCTTGTTTATTTGGGCACAAGTCCAGAACCTTTGATGTCAAAACTTATAAGTCTTGAATTATGTCTGTTCGTTTGTATGTATATTCGAGTCTTTTAAAACATACCAATGTTTTAAAGACTCTTTGTTGTCTTTATACATTTTTAATCCACACTAGCTATGAAACTGAAATTTGAATGAAATATTGGGTATGAACTTGCTCCAATGATACTGGGAGAGATTCTTATTGCTTTTATTGTATCTAAAAATAATAAATGTAATTTATTGAGAACGGACACAATGCAAAAATAAAAGATTGCTGGGTTAGGGATGGGTTGGTGACCTAAAGTGGTTTTCTATAGTATTTTGTGATTGTCTCCTAGGTTCTATATTTTTGGAAATTTTAACAAAAAAGTTTACTGTACATTATTCTGACTTGAATATGACTCTTATACGTAGATAAAATACAGTTACAGTATTTTTATTAAAAAGATATAATGATCATATATTTGTAATGAAAAATTATAATTTTTGAGATAGACCCTTAAAGTGCTCAGGTATGTATTTAAATTAGAGAAAATAAAAGGAATATAAGTTTTATAAAATTAAAAAAAATATATGGTGTGTACTAACGAAAATATAGTCATTTTTCCTACTTATTTAGTATATAACTTTATTTCTTCTATATAAAATAGCTCGAGTAAGGTTCAAAAAAATACGCTGTTAACGGAGTTAGTTGCATGGTTCTGCCTCATTGATCATATAATCAAAGCGAAAGCATAGCTGTGATAATGTAGTCAAGTTCAACTTAACGCGTAACGATCGGTTAGGGCGATATAGCACGAGAAACAGTTGGAGACAGGTGTTTTTAGATGAGATATTTATGTCTTTAAATGGTGATTAAGTTGGGTTAAGAAATTTTTAACAAGATTTCTTACTATGATGTTTTTAAAAATTAAGTTATGGAATGTGAAAATTAACAAGTCTTTAATAGTTTTTAACAGCTGAGAAAGAGATTGACTAAAATTTAGAAGACTTAATAGCGATGTTATTGAAATTTTTAATCAAATACATCGTACGTGCATCCAACGAAGAAAAAAATGTTTAATCTACAATCCAATCTTTGATGATATCATTTAATTCTACATGATCCCGAAGAATTTCGTTTCCTAATATCACAATTTGTATGCATCGACCATTTTATAAACTCTTCGTTTCAACACACATTCAGATCTATGCCTGGGGATATTATTTTGACGGAATTGAGTTTTTCATCTTTTCGTCTACAATTTTTTAAATATTTAGTTGAATGTGAGGTTAAGTAAAAATGTAATTACTTTTTATACATATGTATAATTACATGTTTATACTATCGTATGATATACATATGTGCTTTTTTCTCTCACTCACGGTGCATAGAAAATGTAACTTACCTTTAAAAATGGCAGTGTTGGCTAACACACTTAAAAGAATAGTGAAAATAAATAGAGTCTTATTCCAGCGGATAAACAGTATTAGAAATAGGTAGATATACGAAGTAATTCCACTTCAGTATTCATTATTCCACAAACTGTAATAATCGTTATTACAATGTCTAAGTGAGGGTAAATTATAATATTATATATAGCTCGCAGTTTTCATTTATAACAGTTATAAATAAATACTAGGAGATTAAATATTATGGAAAAAATGTTATGGTTCTAATTTTAACTCATAAAACCAATTGTAAAGCGTTTGAACATATGAATTATTATTGAAAAATTACTGACGCAAGTTTACTTATTATAGATAATTAATATACCTACAGATAGCAATAGTTCATTATTATGAGAATTCTCAATAAATAATAACAGATCAAATATGTATAAAGTTAACAAACTACATATAAGCTTAGTATTGTAAATTATTTCGATATTTAAATTATTATAGACAATAACTATACAATACATGTATTTATCTTCTTAAAGCTATATAAATACAATAAATAAAGAAAGCATACTATAAAAGGATTGCTACGAATAATAAAGTAACCAATGAAAAGACTATGTTCGCGACGCCCAAGAGAAAAACTTGAATGTTGTGTAGTACTTTAGCTATTCAGACTTAAATGAAGTCTGGGAAAGTACTTAGCCATGAAGGCAACGTCCTGGGTACATGGAATAACATATAAAATTATCTTATTCTTTCTAGAGTTTTTTTAAAGTTTTGTTACATCCAAGACACTCTTCTTCTTCTATTAGGTAATATATTTAATTTCTATTTTGAGTGACATTTACAATTTTTAAATTTATTTCAGACCTACATTTTGTATTTTAAACAAGTTTATTTTTTCAATTACACAACATTTTTTTAAAGAATTTCCGTTAACGTCAGTCGTTATTGAAAGGTCATCAAAATGGAAGAATTTTTTCAATTTCACTGTGTATTTTTTTGTTCGTGTCCGTTCAACGGTTTTCTTTTTATAGATTCATATTTATACGGAACCATTTTGACAACAAACACTACCGAAAAAGCAAGATATTTTTTAAGTTATTTTTTTTTCAAAGTTGTATTCGATTATTATTTTTCTATTTTATATTGCTGTTATTAAAGTAACTGGAACTATTCTTATAACTTTGATGATAATAAAAAAAAATGATAATAATAGGAATAATTTTGTTAAATTTAATTTTAATATAAATTTAAAATAATATATTACATATGTGTAATACTTATTAAAATAAAACAAATGTACGATTTTCTTATTTCTTCCTTTATTTAATGTTAATTTTATTTGTATTAAAGAATAATAAGTAGCATTTCAAATTAAAGTGACATGTATAGCCGTATAATAATAGGTAATATTATATAGAAATGTAGAAATGGATGTATTATATAGAAATGGATGTCAAATAAATTCCATGTGGCTTGATGTAAACAAAGTCGACCACCGGGCGAGCAAACACAATACAAACAAAATTCAATTACAACGAACACGGTTCATAGTAAATCAGATGAGAATGTTTCCGTTCTATAAAAAAAAGCTATTTCAAAAGTTATCAATGTTTTTTACTGACTTAAGCTTTGATAAGTTTTAATTAATATTTTTAGAATCAATGATAACTACTGAATATATTAATAGTTATATACGCACGAAATTTGTAAAATAAGTGTTCATACGCAATTTTTCTATTTTTTTATTAATTAAGATAATTAAACACGGCGATTATTAATGAATAACATTTTTAGAGTTATTCTAATTAGATGAAAGATAGATATATGATATTATTTTAATGATTAATATATTATTTAGTTTATTATTTATTATACATATATGTACCATATTTTTCCCCAAATATTATTGACAGAGACAACGACTTTATAATTAAAAAAAATACATTTTATTATCGTAGTAGTGCATTTATCATGTTACTAGTCAACTTATAATTTATATTACTTAAACCTTCTATTAGTATGAACAAAGTTTATTCTCAAATATTATTAATATACATATGTTCGTATTAAAATTTATTACTATGAAATTTGCAATTTGCAAAATTATTGGCAATTAAATATACAAATGAATTCCTTTCTTTAACGGGCTATAAGAAACATTTGTATAATTTTATTGCAAGACGTATTTTAATCAACGATCAAGCTTTCTGCTTATTGTGTGCATAAAATATACTGTAATTAGCACATATTTGTGATGTAACTTTGAACTTAAAATAAATTAACGGACAGTTAAATTTAACAGGGGTTGTCAATTCATTACCTCGTTTCACAGAAACATTAGGATTGGTTGAGAACTAATTGACGGTTAGATAAAAGAGATCGTAAAACATTCTCTTTGAAGGACCGCAATTTATTTATTTTTTCTCCCATATTGGATAAAACATTACGTCGTTTGCTTAAGTGGTTACATTAAATAGGTATATTTAAAAAGAAGTATAATTAAAATGTTTATGATCTGATTACAAGTGAACGAATTTCACATATGCCAAAGACAAATAATGATAAATAATAGTAATATTACATAGACTGAAAACTGTTGAAATTTGTAAAACATAAAATTAATAATAAAAATTAAACTGTGCAATTGAAATCTATCTTTTTATGAATAAGATAAGCGTCGCTACTAAAAGGCAAAAGTTCCTTTATAGTTGGATACAAAATTACCATGAAGTTGGGAACAAAATTCAATTACAGCTTCTTCACTTCTTAAAACTTCTCAAAGAACAAGTGAAATTTTAATGAGTTGTGTTTCCAAGATAATACTTTTGAAGTTGTTCGACAGCCCTTATTTGATGTATGTTCCTTAAAACATTGCAAGTTTGTGAATTATGTAACATATTTTTGGACATACAAAACAATTTCCAAGGACAATAAAAAAAATAATATGAGGAGGCAATTGAAAGAAGATAATATATTGTGTACTAGCTTTAAAGTAACTAGCCTCTTAAAGTTAAATGATCAAATACAGTAAAAATACAAGCTAGTAGGAATTCAACGTCCGGTTGGTGAAGCGTGAGTGACAAGGATCCAGTAAGTGAGCAAGGGATACGGCGCTGTCTATTTTCCTTTTACTTATCTTATATTTGCTGTCTTCAGTTGACACGATTGATTTGAGTTACTGCGTAGGTTTTGTTTTCTTGGTTCTTTGATTTTTATGTACACTAGTTAAATGTTTTTTTTTATATTGTTGTCATGCAATAATTCTTTATTTATCATGTTACTCTTAATACAGTATATATACAAAAGCGTTTAAAGTTTTAGTAACGCCATAAAATCCATGCTTTTATCAAATCTAATATTGCTTAAAAAATAGTTTTAGTGATGTCAGAAGGCTGTTGACCTTTTCTGAGGTTCTATTACAGACACTGATTACAAAACGAAACCCAAATTTCACAATTACAGACACGACAAACATAACGACTTTCAAAGGTTTTTTTTTATATTTTTTTGTAGTTTCAAAATATATTGTCAGACATTTATTTCTTATGGAATAGCTATAAAAAATCCGTCCATATGAGATATTATTAACACGTATTTAAATAGTTGAATGTACGGTATTTATTCTATTGTTGATTGAAATTGTCTTTTGAGTGTCTTCTAATGACAGGTCTGATTTGGCTTTTCAAACCAGTTTGATGGCTAGCTCTTGAAATAACATCCTTAACTTTACCTCGGACTTGTGACTCATTTCCATACCATGTTACAAGATCCTGGTTGATAATTTTTTTGTTAACAATTATTTGAGTAACTTATATTTTTAACTGATTATTGTTAGATATTTTTTGTGGGATTTCATTTTATATTGCCTCATATAGATTTTTGTATCATTATTTTATATATTTTTCGTTTCTCGAAATTATAAAGGAACTAGGTTTAACGCGACATTTTTTTTTTAATTGTAAATAAAAATATTAAGGTGAAACTATGTATATGACATACGTAACAAAAAAACTAATTTAAATTCTGTGGCTTTGTAATATTTTTTGCTTAAAATCAACTTTGTACATTCGAGTACAGGAATGTTGCGAGCTGAAAAAAAATACATATTTCATGCCACAAAGTTAAAACATCACATGTTGTTTTAGTTTCTACGACAACATAATGTTGCCCTGATTATACAACAGGATACGTCAAAGTAGGAATCTTGTAAATAATTTTAGCTTTTCAACGATTAATAATACATTATTTTGAAAAGAAATCGATAGTTATACTCTGTTAAAGTAATAACATATCTTTACGCCTGGCTTTGACTATATATGTACTTATAATATCCCTAACCCACTACAGTACGAATAAAAATTATCTTTAATAACAGCCTGTTGTGAAGATCGTCCTAGATTAGCACAATGTAAGGTTTATAAAGGAACGTTCATGAAAAGTAATTATAAAAATCTATTGTATAAAATCTCTTGAACGCCTCTATTATGGCGATATTCAATAATAAAATATTACAAACTAGTTTTAAATAGAACGATAAGAGTAATTAATGCTACTATAATTTTGACACTCAATTGAATATTAAATTAATTGTTATCGGTTCAAATGATATATTTATTAGATTTTCGAAGCATCATTATATACATGTTATTTGTTTTGATTTTGTTGTATGAATGTTGAATAGAAAATGAATGTATTTATTATATTTCCATAGATCGAGAGATAAAGATAAATTGATATATCATTTAAACTGACGAACTCACAATTTATCTAATCAAACATTGTGTGTATTTCGCGTTTGTGTATCTCTTAATAGAGATGCTTGATGCCGTCTTCAATAGAGTTAAGTGGAACGAAAGCTGTTTGGACGTTTATACAGAAATAAACGCTGATTGTATGACTTATTTCGTAATCTTTTTTACTTTTATTAGTATCAGAAATGTCTTTAGGTTTTCTTATATTTCATTGAAATTATTTGTCGCCACTATAAGCGTAAATGTCGAAACGATTGTATAAATATATGTTTTTATTGAGAAGCTCTTCATGTGTTATTGTTGATAATATTTTTTATGTAAAATGTTATTAAATTTGTTATAGACGTAAATAGTTATTTATATTGTAATTTTTTTCTTATTTAAGAACTTTTCAGTTCCAATTGTCTAATATTACATCATTAAATAATACTAAATACGGAATGAAAAAAAGGCTATATTGTTGCAACAACCGATTGTAATCACATACATTGCAATAAAATTATATGTCAAATTTAATATTTTCCCACAAATTACAATATGACAATAAAATTATAGCATGAACTGTGTTATTCTTAAAACAATGTTTGTATGAACCTGTTGTTACAAACGGGAGATGTCAAGTTATAGTGGTCTGACAGCTGTAAGTGCAATGATTATTGACAACAGCGAGTAATAATGACATAGGTTGCAAGTGGAAAACCTTGAATGATACTACTTACGTATAGGATGTTGCAAAATGTTATATTAAATAAGTATATTATACGAAGAAACGGAAATAACTTAAAATGTCCTTATTTAATAAGCCGGTGTTATACACATCGTAACAAAACGATTTTTTTAAATGAGAAACGATAAAAGTTCTTGTTCCTACGCATATTATACATCTCATAATAAAAATATAATATGATGAACAGATATTAGCAGTATTTTTCCTAAAATATTCAGTTAAGGAATTAGATCGAAATAAATTAAAACAAGTTAATCTGGAACCTATATAAAATATAAGGTAATGTTTTTTAATTCCTATGTCCGTTAATTCGTCTCGTTAATAATAACGTCTAAATGGTAAAATTATTGTATAAAAAAAAAATCGATAGTTGGATCATAATATCGACAATTTTAGGAATCGAGAACAAATGTTTAACACATTTTTTTAGAGTTCCCACAGCACGAATTTAAGTGTCGAAGCCTATTTGTAAAGAATCTTCCGAATTTGCGATTAATTCAGTGGCTGTGTGTAATGGTTCGTATTAAATAAACATTTGGTTCAAGTATTTCGACACTTATGAAATACTATTTGGAAGATTGATGATATTTTGATTGAATTGCGCAAGGAAATTCATCTTCCTAAAATTTTATTCAATTATATTATTACTTACCGACTGCTTGTAAAGTTATAAAATCAAACTGTTCGACAAACGAATTGACTTCAATATTACAGAAGATCGTAAGAAAAGTATATCCAGATTAATATTTTATGAAATTCTTAAGCAACTATTTTAATTGTTATAACCTGTTTAGACGCTTTTTATTTCTTATAATAGACAAAATTACTTACGTTTTTATGACACACGTAGTCCTTCGTAATATTTTTATATTATAATTTTGATAAACACATCACTAATCATTATCACAAACAAATGTTTCTAAATAAATTTTAATATTGGTTTATAATATTCGGTTATGTAGTTCGCGATCTAAGCTCTCGGTCAGAGACGTGTACCTCTATCGAAAGCTGCACTCCGACTAAACAATATTTAGTGAACACGGAGACTTGTTTCGGGCGATTATTTTTAGATGGACCATTAAAAATATTTGAATTTGTTTGGAATTTATATTGTAAAATATTAAATACTTTTTTATTTATTTACATGTATTGCATTTTGTATTTAGCTTCAACTTCATATAGTTTTAAGTATTTTCAAACTCAACGAATTCCTATTATTATTGTTTAATATCTTACAAAACGCATTTATATTAATCATCTATTAGAAAATACTTAATTGCGATCCTCATTTCATTTTAAAAGCTTATGGAGGTGTAAGGTCTATAAAATTAAAGACGTTTAAAGACATGCTGTGGATATAAAAAGTGACTTTGTTGCTCAGTAACAACAGAGTGGTAGGTGATCATGTTTTAATTTTTATTTTTAAATCCACACGGGTTATGGTCAAACATGTATATTTTTGAAACCCAACCACGAAGCTAAACCCATATAATACATTAACACTTTCTGTTTTAAGAGCTTTACCCAAATAATTAGACGTCGTAGGTTTTTGTTAAATTATTTATGTAACAACCGATCTTTGTATTCTCGCCCACAGTCATATACGAGGATGTTGCATTATGATTTAGTATCTAATGACTATTCTAAAAAATATGACATTAAATTTGTAAAGTAATAATTTAAAGTGTAATAAAGATTTTATGTTGTAAACTGATTACATTTCAAATTCGATTCTGATTTGAGAAAGAAACTTTTAGTTGTTTTTTCATGGATAGATTTAAATTCCTAATTTATTTTAAAGAAATTACATTTGTCAACATTTTTCCATAAATTTAAGACTATTGTAATTATGTTCGTTTTGCATACATTAAATAATCATAACATTTCATATACCTACATATAATTCCGGGACATAAAATTTTAAATATTTGTTAAAAAATATAACTTGTTATTGGATGTCCCTTACAACAACTATTTGTCAGAATTAAAAATAAATTTCTTACATTGTCAGAGGACGAGTCCCGTCTAAAAAGACGTATTTATATTTTACTCACTTCTTAGGCAAGATTTAAAATCATTTATATTATATGAGATGTAGTTGATATTTTTTTTAACATAAATGATCGTCGTGACAATTACATTGTTTTTAACACAAAAGATAAATGAACAATGAGTCATATTAGTAGAGACATTCCCTCGAGTTCCTGAACTGCGGGTGGCCTCTGTTCATAATTGAATTATCGGTGATAAATTACTTGAAGATTATTGTTTTTGGGATCGTTGATGCTGTCACGAATCAACAAAACTTCGAGTAAATTGTCTAATTTTGTATAATGGAACATTAACAGCTTTTTAGAACTTCACAACTGTATTTTCAATTATGTCATTGTATGAAATGTATGATATACTTATTTAAATATTTCGTTAGACATGGGAGTTTTGGTATAAATATGGAATGACGTTGGTAAGATAATATAAAATCTGGGTCAGGTTAACATTAGAGGTAGCGCGTGATTATAAAATTAATAAGTTCACAAGAGAATTAAAGCATTATACCTGAAACATATATGTACATATATACTCGTATATAACAGTATTGGGACAATAGTGTGACGTTATAGAGAATTTGTAATGATTCTTTATAGTTAATATTTCAAAGTACAGTCTATTTTTTCCGTGATTTACAATTAAAATGGCTGATGAACTTTCAGAAAAAACGACGATAAATCTCGTAAAAAGTCGTGTAAATTGTATTATTGGTGGTATACATTACCCTGCTTACTGTTTATCTATTCTCTACCCTTTTTTAATATCATAAACTCAAATCAAATACATTTCTAAACAAAAAATAACATTCCAGAGAAACTTTGTTCATCCAATTAAAATTTTAATTAAATGAGAACTACAGTGCTAACAACACTATTTAATTATAAACTGAAATGTCAGTTCTCGGAAGTAAATAACAGAGTCATATAATTATTAACTCATTCATTAGATGCCTGTAGAAAGGAAATTTATAAATTAAATAAATTAAATTCAATCGAATGTTTGTAGGCGTAAAAATAGTTTCTCCGACATGTCACTGTCATCATTAAACAGAATAATGAAGACATAAAAATTAATGTCTTTGAACTTTCATCGGTATACACCAAGGTCTCATAGGAACTATGGCACTATATTTAATGAATTTTTGTGTTATGTTTACTCTATTTTATTTTACTCAGTTATAAAATACAATTAATTAAAATTTTAGAACGTCTTGCTCAAATCAATGAAACTTTAATGTCATGGACTGTCGATGTTTTTTGAGCCTAATTTTTTCATATTTTTGTTTATTTTAAAAAACCATTAAATAAAAAATCTATTAATGTACTAATACCCATTTTCTAAAGCTACATGTTACCTTTACTTTTGAAATATATAAGATGTTGTACAAAATAATATAAATTGCTTTAAATAGGCGATAAAAGAGAAATTAACATATGTATTGTTATCACCTCCCTGTATATATTCTCTGGAGGTTACTCCTTGAATAGTAACATTCTTTAAAATTTGGTTTAAAATTGTGCAACTAGCTGATATATTGTTGGCAATCCGATTATAATCAAGGATTCGTAACTCTCAGGTTAAGGTTGAATAGAAACCAACTATTATAAAGAAATGGCATCATATGGTCTTTTTAATTGTGTACATTGGAATACAAACTAATTATGTATGTTTAAAATATTATTATATATCTAATAACTATTTATATTATTGTAAGATAGTGCTTTTGATTCATCAGTATCTAAATTTATTACAGAGTGGAGTATAGCAGTGGAGATTCCCAGACAAACTAACTCTAACTAAAAAATATGATGCTTAAATACAAATAAAGCTTTTCCTTTTTTATTTTAATATCTTTCGAATGTGGTGAACATAGTTTTCTGTTTTCATTATATGTTTGATAATATCCATGTTTTTCATCTTTATATATATAATTCTTCTGTGAGTGTATATGTCACTGAACTTCTCTCAAACCACTGGACCGATTTTGATGAAATTTTTTGTGTGTGTTCAAGGGGATCTGGGAATGGTTTAGATTCACAATTTTGTCCGCTGGACAATGTTTTTTTAATAAATTTTTAATTTATTAGTAGTTGTTGATACAAACGTTTTTTTTTTGACATTAGATTTGACAATTAACCAATATGTCAATGATTCTGTCGCACTTAAAAACACGGAGATTTATGGCTTTAATAGGTAAACTCCAAAAATATAAATAAAAAAACGTAACAGATATTTCTTGATTATAGGGCGATACGAAGTTCGCGCGGGTCTTCTAGTTATATATAAAAAAAAGATAACGAGAAAATTCACTTGTTGTTTTTCCAATTCAAATGCATGTTTATATTACCTTAACTTTAATTGAACAACATTATATAAAAAATCAAAGAAGAACACATATCGGAAATTATCATAGAAGTATGTTTTCATTAAGCAAGTTACTACAACTCAATTATGTTTTATGTGATGTATAATTGTAAGGAATAATGCATATAGCCTATTTCTTACCTTCTATGTCCATTTAGTATAAAGCAAATACATATATATGATTAATGAGAGTAGACTAATTATATCATGTATAAGGCATGAGTCTGGAGAAATCGTTTGAGATTAAGATCATTAATGAAGATGATCTGTGAAAATATAATATTATTTTTCTTTCACTTTCTTTGATAAAAAAGCGAGGATTGTAGATTTTTGATAAGATATGAAATAATTAAGGTGATTTTTATATTTTTCAATTGATTTTAGTAAGTGCACGTTTGATAAATTATATATATCACTAACTTTGAAACAATTTTTAAAAATCTTTACAACCGCCAACATATTACAAAAGATGATAAAGAGCTTATTCGAACACAAGATCATTTATTTGTATGAAACTAATATTTTCAGATTTAATACGCGATTTATTTTTGACTCTAAACTACACACTCCCGACGTTTCGGCTACTTTACAGCAACCTTGATCACGGGTAGACGACATGTGAGTGTCTGTCAGTCGGTCTTGTTATTTTATCACCTACCGCCATCGATTTCTTTTGTAATTTAGCCATTTATTTGTAATTGTAGAATTTCAAGTATCTACTTTGAAGCTAATGTCTTTCTAAATGAATCTTAATTTTGTTTAGTGCTAACCGACCTTACGGATAATTAAAGCTTCCTAAAACATATTTAGTACTTAATTTTTCTTGGACTAAATCATACTTTATTAGAGTTAGACGGTTGCTATTGCTACTCAACTTAAGTTATCTAAGTCTTTTGTAAACAATAAAATAACTTGATACAATAAGAGTGGCAGTAATCAAGATCGTTCGTGATGAAGAATGCTGAGAACTAGCCAGGATAATTTTGTCGTAGTTACCAGCTGGTGAAAATGATGCCCACAGTACAGAAAACCAGTTGAGAAGTTAATAAATTCCAATCTCGACATATGTCTTCAACTATGTGATTAAAAAAAAACTGGAGTTGCAAAAAAATACTACAGATCAATGAAGTTTTAACTGGTTAGGTAACTGTTAAATAAACTAAAACTAAAGTCACAAAAAAATATATGCAATAGGCGCTTATACGTAGAGATTTGACCACCGAAAGCATAAAAAACGTTTTTTTAACGGATTAATGCAAATAAAATATTATATTCAGAGGTACCTTTCCCTCCTTGAAACCGTGGATTTTTTATGTATAGAATTAATTAAGAAAAACGAGCACTACGAACGGTCACAACAGCAAAATGCAGTTCCGTCAGATTTAAGAATAATAAGGAAATGGACTTACGTTGTAACAAATTAATGATGCAAGACATAGTTCTAAATTCTGTTGATATTATTTTGAATAGAAAGAATCATAGTGTGAACTGTTAGAGAATGAAACTCAATACACTTGAGGTTTTTGATAGGTAAGAACTTGATAGAAATTTAGCTGTTGTTGTTCCTCCTAGTAAGATGACATATTGAAGGTTTTAAAAGAACACTGGAGTAAAAATTCACAACTTAAAATTTACAAAGTAATTATTTGATATTAAAAAATTATATAACATACAAGGATGATTTTTTTTTACCAAAACGTCTGGTTACAACGCGAAAGTAATTTGTAACGAAATTGCTTGAAAATTTTACTGTTTTCTATTTTATATTTTTAGTTATAAAGTTTTCTTACTGATAAATTTAAAAGTGTGTCATATTAAATAAGTACTCAAACAAATAATTAAAACACTTGCATTGTATATTAAGTTTTGTTTCATTTTCCTTTTTCGGTTAACTTGGCTGGTAGTGCCTAAATTTATTAGTAGTTCATAAAGATTACACACTTTTTACATATTTTTATATTATTTATATCTTATATCAATTAAAAATTAGTAGTTGCATATTAAATCAATATCATAATATAATTAATTAGAAGGAGAGACGGTTACTTTATTATGTTCTCGTCGTCCTAGAGCTGTCGCAACAGATGAAATGACATGAGTTATTTGTCCGTTAATTCAGTTTGAACAAACAATGAAAAGACGACAGGTTGTTATTAATATAATATGTATATACTTGAAAGTATGTTATTATTAGCAATGACATGAAATGATATAACACAATAGTGATATCTAAGAATTTCGCGTGAACTCATTTAAATGAAATAACTTTTTTCAGATACAACGCGTTTGTTATTATTTTATAACAACATAATCCCAAAGTTTTGGTTCATCTACAGAAACAGACATCACGGATAGACTAGATAAAAGCGTCTGACACTTAACAATACAATAAAAATCGAATAGTATCCTCAAACTTAGTTTCATTAACCACAATGTTACTTATACAACAGGTTACCATAATAACAAGTCAAACGTTGTTCACACCTTATACTTATAAGTCATTAGAGTTGCCTGCAGTTGAGGCAGTCGTACTTAAGTTATCTCGTTAGTTGTGTCTAATCACTCAGTATGGAGAATGAAGAGCATTTATATAAATATGATGCTGTCAAAATGAATAAAAGAAGAGCATGTGGTTAAAAATAATATTTAAAGATACGGAACCAAAATGAGAAGTATTTCTGAAAAAACAATATGCCTGAACCACAGAAAAAATACAAAACTAAAAATTACATAACATTGCTTTATTTATTAATTTTATTAACTAAGGTATTTGGTAAAGTTTTTTATGGTCGAGCTATATATATACTTATCGTCTCAGTGTTTTCTTAGTTAAGAAACTTAATATTTGTTAAGAGAGAATATTTTTTTGTGTATTTTACGTATAATTAAAGGTTAATTATCAATATTTGACCAACGTGCAGCAAGTTCTCTGACCGGTAAGGTTATTTTAGCCTTTAAATTTCTCGAAGCCTTTAAATTTCTCGAAGCCTTTAGCTTTATTATCCCTATTTATTTATGTATTTACTTGTTTTAATATTATAATCATATCTTAATGTTTATTTGCACAATATTGTTATTATATTGTTAAGAGTAAGGTTACTACAGGAACTATTTTGTTTGAATTTTATATATAAAAAAATGTAACTTTAAGTTTTTTTTGAGTTCTTACAGTTGACAAATTATGATTTTTTTTAGCTATGTTTGCATATCGAGAATTAGATCTTTAACAGGTTGGGAAACAAGAACTTTTCCAACAATTTTGTTTGCGAGTACAATAACGAGAGACGGTTATCTTATAAATAATATTATGTCCGCACTCCACTATGATATTTATTTATTTATGTGCCAAAATAAGCAGTTACATTATTATAAAAGAAATGTGACGTACAAAGGATAATTTATCTCTTAAAAGAGGTCTCTACCAGACCCCCTTTTGAAAGAGGAAAGGAGAAAAGAAATGTAGATTAGGTACAATAAAAGAGTTTATAAAACAAAGTTGAGAATTTTTGATATAAAAATTTGAGAATAAAATAGAAAACTTATATTTAGTTTTTTCAAACCACGTCCTTAATATTAGCTAACTTTAAAGAATATTGACACAAACAGTAACATAGTGTACGTATATATAAAAATATTTTTAGTGTCATAATTTTTTTAACACCCTATTACTCGATAACTGTAAGGTGTATTCAAAGTATTTCAAATCAAACCCCATAGTTATAACATTATATATAATACATAGTTTTGCAGTAGATATTATTATCTAAAAATTATAAGAATATACATATAAGATCGTGCCTTACATTATAAAGTGTACCCAACTGTGGTATTATTTCTAATTTCAACACGAACTTGACTGGTTTAGAGCCATAAACGTTGTAAGCAATAAACGCGTACAGATATTCCCAGCCTAATTATCCTATTTAGAAACCACAAAGAGGTGTGAAATACGATGCAAGAGGAACTTGTAAAATTAAAAATAAAACCGTTGAAAACTCTCTCAATGATCTATTTTGTCGTCTGGAATTATATGTGTCGTTATTTGAAATGATTTTTGCTTCATATAATTGTTTAAAGTGTATACATATGTATATTATGTATATATATTTGGTTTAATTATGTATAAAGATATATCATGACTGTAGTGTAATACTATTATTATTGTCAAAGTTAACATCGTTGACACAGAACGATTGACAGTTTGATGTATTATTAGAGAAAGTAACTTTAGTTATTTCAAGAACGTTCTTAACTGTCCTATGAATCATTTAATCTGATAAAGATTATATCAGACTCTTATATCTACTGTCGAATGATTAGATATAAAGAAGTTATTTGTTTTAAGCAGGTATAATACTGATAAAGTATATATGATTTCTTATACAATTAAAAAGTTGACTTCATATAAAATATATAAATAAATATAAAATAAATTTCATGATATAAATTCAATGCGACAAGTTTTACTAAATACTTCTTCCAAACAAAACTTTGACACGTCTCTAAATATAATATATATAACATAACTAATGTTGAAAAACAACTGGTTTCCACACTTTAAATAGTTGAAGTTTTGCAAGTTTTCAAAGCAAATCTTAATTTTAAATTACAGAACAAGCTAAGAAACTAATGTTTATTAAAATTTTTACTAATTTAAAATTTTCATAATATGCACGATTTTAAATAACAAATAAACGGACTATTAAAAAAATGTTTTTCTGGAATAACAAGCGATATTAACAAAATTTATTGAAGAATGTTAGGTATTTAAAAATCTATTATCATAGATAGTGTTGGGACATTTATTTATTATGAGGGAACACAGTGGCACGGAGGTCTAGTGTTCTTACATTTTAATTAAAACTTTAACGATGAAGGGTTCGTTGACCCGATTCATTTATTGAGAGGCTATCGTAACGAAGCGGTGAAGTAAACGCATATTATTATGGCGCAGCATCAATATTACGTTATCTGCCTTTAAAGCTCATTGTTCGCTTGTAAAGGTAATAACAGAATATGTATCGCGCATATAAACATTTTTTATATATACATTATGACTTCTAACTATGCGAATTGGATTTCTGTTAATATTTTGTCTGTAAATGGTGTTATAAAAAAATGTTAAAATTAATTTATAATTGCAATAGAATGTTATGAACTGTATAAAAATGTAAATGATAAGAGACAAATATGGTGGTGATAAAAATAAAAGAATATTTTTTTAATAAAAGGTATGTAAAATTTTATAATCAATATTTAATTTTTCTCCTTACTTAATTATTACAATTTATTCTCAAATAAATTTGTGATTGTCATTTGATTTTAGTAAACATAATAAGTTTGCTTTTATCATGCCAGTATTTAACATCGATATGAGAGTAAAACCGTTTTGTTTTTACCGGTTCGAGTTTAAACAATGAATATTATAAAGGGAAATGTAATGTGTTTTACAAAAGTGATGCAACAATCACAAACTTACCAGAAAAGAGATAATATGTCACATATTTTGTGTACACAGAGATTTTGTTCAGTCTTTCTTGTTTAATTTGAAAACTCAATCGGTATAACTTTCACGTTCCTGATGACATCCACGCTTAATAGTTATTGTTAAAATAAATAAATAAATAAAATAAATAATTATATAAATAATAAAACTATTCTTATTAATTTATATGCTTAGTATAAAAATAAACACTCACATTTTTATTATGTCTTGAGCTTTTGAGATGTTTTAAAATTTCAGCATTTCGATGAACGTAAATTTGGGGAAAATATTTAATTAGGTATCATTAATGTTGGAGTAGCTACTAACCTGCTTTTTGACCCGTACATCACTTAATGAGCGTGCCCAAAAGTAGACTAAACACACTAGCAATGACTAAAATAATATTGACAGTAATCATTTTGGTACAATTTTAAATAAAGTCATATCTATGTTTCTTTGATAATTTTTGATTATTACATAGCTTAATAAAACATGAATATTTTCTATGATAGGAAACCCACACATACGGACAGGTATCTCAATGGTAACTCACACCACAACCCTATACAAATCTTTGTTACACAGAGCATAGCACCTTTGTCATGCTGACCATCTAGAGGCCGAGCTACAGCGTGTAAAACATGCTCTCACCATCAGCATACCTGCCCGTGCCTCGTCAGCATCGCAAGAACCACTCGAAACCACCCACAGTTGAGCGAAAACCTGCGATACTACTGTAGGTGAAGGAAGTTACTGAGAGAACAGGCAACATCTTGAAGAAGGTTTCAATCAAGACTTTTTACAAACCACACAAGAAAGTGAGCCAATTCTTGAGACCAAACAAGAGTACCATTCATTAACAACAAGCGGGTGTATGCAAACTCGATTGTGACTGTGACTTGTCATACATTGGACAGACAACGAGAAGCATCAATACAAGGCTAAAAAATACATCTCAGACGTCAAAAATAGATGCGCATCGAAGTCAGCAGTGTGTGAACATACATTGGACAAACCAAACAACTACATTCGGTTTGATAAACCACATATCCTCGCTCGTGAAGACAGGTATATACCAAGCTTAATCAAACTTAATAGAGAAGATGGCTCGAGTCTATCAAACACCTTGGATCCCTTTCTTAAAAATATAAAATCCATTGTCCGTGACCACACCGTAGGACCTCGGGACACCGTGAGCGCATTCTACCGGCATCCAGAGCAGTACGCTAGAAAATTGAGAAATCAATGGCGGTAGGTGATAAATAACAAGACCAACTTACCGACATTCAAATCTCGTCTGCCCGTGATCACAGTTTCTGAAAATTAGCCGAAACGTCAAGAGTATGTAGTTTTTTACAAAAATAAAGTCGTGTAGTATAATCGGAAAAATATAAGTTTCATTTAAATGAATAAAACTCGCGAAAATCTTATATAACATTGTCAATAGACGGCATTGAGACGAGGCAAAGTCTTCCCTTAATTTTACTTAACACGTAAAATATGTTACTTTTATTTTATATCTTGTAATAATATATTCATGGAAAAGCATATTCTATTTTACTCATGTTTATGTATGTTTATATCTTCTTAACATCAATCAGAACAATGGTAAGCAATAGTCAAATTTAAATTTTCATAATTATTTAAACAAAACATTGATAAATCATTTTGATACAAAGTTTTAATACTTTTACTGTATTTGTTTTACTTTTTACTTCGACTTATTTTATTACAATGGAACAAATAATTCAATATCTCTACTTTCGTATAAATTATATCCAACTTTTCATGAGTATCATCACTGATATATATATATATCGTATTTGCTAGGAGATTAATAATAATTGGTAATTATAAATGTCCACTCAATACATGAGAGTATGAACTTATGGCCCTTATAGACCTTATGGCGCGCAATGAAGAGACGTGCGTATCGGAAAATACTTTAACACGAACTAAAGCGTCAAAGCTTCAACGGCGGTTGTTTACTTACAAATGAACAAGTATAACTACGAATAACTTCAAATCAGTAACCTTAGCAAAAAGTTACTCTATTACAGTTCCGAACCATGTTACGTCGTACTAATGAACCTTAAATAACACGTCTTGTTTGCCTTTTTGTAATATTTCTTGTATAACATTGTATAATAACCAAATTATCATGAAACTTATAGTAGACGATAATATAAAATTGCCTTTATAAGCTATATGATTTTTAAATACATCGTAGAAAATGAAAATATAAATAAAAACGGCCTCATTATAATGATGAATGTAAAAATAACAGAAGCTAGATCCATCGTCGTGTTTAACGGCTTGCTAATTGACTAACCGATAAGTTACGTTGACTGGGTATTGCTGAAAGACATTTAAGAAAATAAAGGTCATTTTAACATCATTAATAAATTGTTTAAAGTCTAAAGTTGTACTACAGAACTGGACGATGCATCTCTAGCACTGTTTGTCGTTGCACCCGTTAAATGGCATAATCGTTAACTATCTCATGGAAATTGGATTTTTTTAAAGATTTGTAAAAAATAACTGAAATTGTGAGAAGTGATATTGTTAAGTTTTATTAATATAAGCTCCACTTTTTAAAAAACCTGTTTTGTAATTTTAATTTATTTTTATAACCTTTGAATAAACATTTATTTTGCAGAATTTATTCGGTATGATAACATTTTCGATTTCCTTCAAGCTCTTTATTTTTATATGAAGAACAACAGATACTCGTACTTTCTGATAATTCTCCCCAGGGATCACTTTTAATAATGAGATCTTAGATATTCCCGAATCTTATTAATTTAAATGAAACCAATACTTTTCGAATATACTACGCGACTTTATCTATACTAATATTATAAAGCTGAAGAGTTTGTTTGTTTGTTTGTTTGTTTGTTTGTTTGAAAGCGCTAATCTCCGAAACTACTGGTTCGAATTGAATAATTCTTTTTGTGTTACCGTTATCGAGAAAGGCTGTAGGCTATATAACATCACGCTACGACCAATAGGAGCACAGATATAGTGGTAAATGTGTAAAAAGGTTTTCAAGGTGGTAGAGCCTAGCTGTAGTCAGTTACTACAGCTCGAACATGGGCTGGCTCGACCGGGGAAGTACCACCCTCTCACAGAAGATCGGCGTGAAGTAGTCAGTAATGACTGCGTTTCGTCCGATGAGTGAGAGAGCCGGTTGCCCTTTCCCTATTCCCACCCTTTCCTACCATTTCCTTATCCCCAACCCTCCCTATTCCTAAAAAACAAGGTTGGCAACGCATCCGCATCAAGATGTTGCGGATGTCAATGGGCGACGGTAACCACCTTCCATCAAGTGGGCCGTCTGCTCGTTTGCCACCTTTCACATATAAAAAAAAAAAAAAAACGGGAGAAATTATTTCATCTTTGAAGCCTTCCGTTGCGTGCGCCGTGAAAACGGTTCAAGATACACAAAAAATATGTATGAAAGAATAATAGCTCTTTTAATGATCTAAAAAACAGTCCGCGACAGTACATGTCTATCTTTTAAGATTAACTCACAAAAACCGTTTTTATGGTACCTAATTTTGGTCGAAATTATTTGTTTAAGTTGTATCAACATAATAATATTAATCTTCATTCAAATAAACAAATAAATATGTTGTTGGTTAAGAGTACTTCATTGTGAATTAAAAAAAAATAGGTTTTATCCTGAAAATTCTACGGGAACTCGACCATTCCGAAAACCCCGCAAGAACGGGAACTATGTGGGAAGAACCAAAAATCTGCCGGAAGTCACTATTCCACGCGGACGGAGTCGCGGCAAAAGCTAGTTTTTGATAAAAACTACGTAGTCCTGAGGTTTCGACTACTTTTCAACAACCGTGATCATGGCCAAACGAGATATCTTTTAATAAGTTCCAATTTTATACCAGAACAAGATATTCTATGGACTCGGCAGTAAAAAACAATTGTGTTGGAGGTAAAATATTCTTGGATGTCATCTGCTGCTAAACTTTATTGCACATTTCAGTGATATATAATAAGTAACTGTTAAATTGCATATTTTAGTACTATATTTCAATGAAAACAAAACAATTTTATACTACGTGTATATAAATTAACTACATATATAATAGTTTATAAATATGCTTTTATTGTTGTGATCGATTGTGATGGTGACAATAATGATTAATTATTCAACGTCACCGGCTTTAGAAGTTACCGTCTCATCAGATGAAGTGTTCTTTGATGACGAAACAAACGAGTGCTGAATGAGACTGCCGAGTTTGAGATTGGGAAAGTTTATATTTAAGTACATTTATTATAACTTAGTGCATGCTGTGATTATCTATAAAAAGAAATACAATTATCAAGTGTTCAGTTGTTAACTATATAATATTTGTAATACTATTGTCATTTCTTTTGGTGATCCCATAAAATAAATAAATAAATAATGTAAGTGCTAGTATATATAAAGCTAAATATATATGAGCTATCTATTTAAACGTATACAACGAAAGAATAAGCACATTTTCTAAAACAGTATTGTGATACATATTGTTATGCATTATTATAATTAAAAAAACCTGCTAGGACACTAAAGACATGCCGTATTCAACCGTATGCTGTATTTTATTTTATTATCGTAAGACTAAAAATTTGTTTTATAGATGAAATGACTGATTACAACAATTCAACTTGGAAGAAAGACTTGCGTTCATTCAGAAATTTACTTCTTATAATGAGAAAATAATACGTCTAAGATAAATTCCAACGTTTTAAAAATATTGTCACATCCTTTGTGTATTGTGTATTATGTATTATGAAATAAAATAACAAAAATGCTTTTTCGTTCATTTGTAAATCCGTAAATAATAAATAATTATAATAATAAGTATGAGTAATAATATGTTTAACTTCTATATATACATACGTTACTAAAAATATATAAACATATATATGTATTCCCTCTTGCATCTGTATAATATGTATAATTGTGAATGAAATAAAGTACAAGTCAGGTGTGCACGTCACTTTTTCAACATCGACATCGGTTTAGCCGTTTCAGAAATTATTCGCACTAAATATATAAATGGATAAACTAACAAACAATATACCACAAATAGTTATATAATACATATAAAGCATCAAAACTTCTTACAGGCAATTATAAAACAAAACAAATCAATTATGACTCATTTGTTAAAAATAAATTATATACTCGTACATAGTTAGATTAATTTTATTTACCTCTCTTTATAAGCACGTTACATTTAAGCGTCCGCGTCGTTCTGAACCCATACTTTCTCAATCATTTATTGACGTCGAAAACTTACTACATCTGCAGTATCACATACCTGAAAAATAAATAAATATGTCTTACTTTAATAATAACTAACTGAGGTGATGAATTGTTATGTTAAAAATAATAAACCCTTAGCTCTATCAAAACATAAACCAATGCCAATAAGTACGATTTGGGCTACCAACAAAGAAAATTTCAATATACTTTCGTTGATATATGTATTATTTAATATAATGATATTTGGAATAATAGTGTAAATTTGTAGAATATTATTGTTGCGTATCTCTCCTAGTCTTTTAGTCAATAACTAAATAACAAAATATTACAGCTGATTCAGTAACTTTCAAAATATTTATTTTGTGTCCTCTGTTTTTAACAAATACAAGGAAAATTAAATAATAAAAAGTTTACACCCTCTAACTATATAAGAATTTTAGAACTTTATTGACTGTTTATAATTAAAACATAAAGCTAATGACTGTAATAACATGATTGATTTTGGGGGAATTAAATGAAGAAATAAAAAAGAGTGAACTATTTAAGTATGTAATATTTTAGAAATTATAACTTTTTATATTAAGTAAACTTAAAAACTATTCCCTGTCGACAAATCGCAACCGTAGCTTAATTAAAAAAAAAACATATTAACAAAATATATAATTTAAGTAGTTAAACGAGAAAAACTGTGGTTTTTAAAATTGTTGAGTTGAATGAAATTTATATATAATATAGCAATACACATTTAAACAATAAATCACTGTAATTTAATTATACTTTGTACTAAATTATTTTAGATATTTAGATTTGTAATAAACCACATATTCATTATTAAATTTCAGGACGAAATAAACGTTAAATTGTTTAATTTATAATACGTCCAATTTAAACGCAATACATAAAAGTTTTATTATAAAATAGTTTATAAATAGTAAGAATAAGTAATTTTAAGTTGAGGTACTTGGTTCATGATTTTATTATATAGGTATGTTAAATTCTGAATTCATATTAATTACAAAAAATTAATAAGAAATTGCGAACGAAATGCGAGAAATATCTAATATTAAACTTTGTTGGACTGCTTAGAAACTTACCCAATTTAACCTATAATAAATATTGTGGAAGTTACGTCTCTTTTGAGGATTTCTTTATTCTACCAATTCCTACTACTATGTACTTCTTATTGTGTTTAGCCACTGCAGTTATTATTATTCCTTATTTTTAATACGGCTAAGTGATAACATTAATGTTTTAACACGTTTATATGTATTTATATACATACTTTGTTACAGCAAAACAGATTTTGACTAATTATATATTTTTAAAATAATTTCAGTGGCACTTGTGCTACATGAAGTCTTAACAAGATATAAAGCAAAAGAACCATTTCTTTTTTTTCAAAATGGATTAAATAAGAAATGAGAATAAAACAATATAAACAATTGAGGAAAAACAGGAGAATATTCTTTTATGTTAAAATTTGTTCAATATCAACAATAATAATTTATCATCGTTGTTGGAACTCTTAATTTTATTTAATAACTAGCTTTCCGCCCGCAGCTTCGCCGCGTGGAGTTCGGTTATATCGCGTTTCCAAGAGAACCTTTCAAAAGTCTGGGATAAAAACTATCCTATGTTCTTTCTCAAGGTCAACTCTATCTCTGTACCGAATTTCATTAAAATCAGTTCAGTGGTTTAGGCGTGAAAGCGTAGCAGACAGACAGACAGACAGAGTTACTTTCGCATTTATAATATTAGTAGGGATATAAAATATCTTAATATTTCGGTTAATTAATAAAAAAATAAACTAGCTGAAGTATTTTTTTATAACCCGATAAATATTAAAACAAAATTTTATAAATGTTTCAATAAATTGGGTTTTTGAAAAAAAAAAAGTATTGATTTTTTTTATGTATTTTAAAACTTTATTATTAATTATATTGGATTTTTAATGCAAAAAACTTGAAATATATTTTTTAAATTAATTATAAACAATTAAAAATTGATAAAATTCAAAAATATATCACGTGACTGTAAACGCGCCATGATTGGTCAGCATACTTGTGACGTCATAATGTTAAAGCAATTTCATAATAGTACAGTGTTTATGGCTATTATCTTTAACTTGATAAAAATATCTCAAATTTATTAGTGAAAAACGATTTGAAAAGTTTATTTCCACTAACTATGTGTGATAAAGGATTTATAAAAGCAAAATCGGATAATATTCCTGATGTTAATATATTTTTATGATAACTAATTTTTTAAAAAGTGCGGTTTAATTTTGCTGAAGTTCGAGGTGCTAAGACATCAAGGTAAGTCTGTCAAAAAATACTATTCTAAATGAAAATTAGTATTTATTCTCTATTAAATATAATTAATAATTATTTCATTAAATCATTATTAATAAAATGTTATTATAACATTATAAAAAAAACCAAAATAACATATATGTACTTTAAAAATTTAAATGTAATCTGATACAGAACCTAGAATGTTATAAAATTATGAAAATATCTATTAATTGAAGTCCAATTATTAGACAAACATATATATAGATTTACTATTTAATCGCTTTGAATTATCAATTAAATTTTTTTAATGCTACGATTCTAAAGGTTATGATTTGGAGCCCAGGTAAAAAAATTAATTATTGAACTATACTTATTCGATTTATACACTTAGATAAATAATAATTAATAACAATACTATTATGAAAACTTACAACGAAATGATCTTCACAACAAAAAAAAAAATGATTTTGTTTTTGAATAATCTCGATGCACTGCTTGAAACCATTTCTTTCGACGTTTTTCGTCTTGTGGAACATTTAAAAACATTTTTTCAGGAGTTGTTTTTTTGTAGTCTTTGTACATAATGGTACAAAACTTTTGATTATTTAACAATGCCAACAGAATTTACTAGATAAAAACTCAAAACACTGTACTAATTATTATATCTCTGTATGCTACAATGAGCAAAAACTAACATTGTGACGTCACACGCGCTCGGGTTTATTCACGAGCTGTCGGCTTGTCTTCGGTACTGAATTTAAAATTTAATTTTTATTTTGAAATAACTTTTTAAATATTGCAAAAAAAAAAATAAAATAAAAATAGTTTTGTTATTAAACTTATATATGATCTTTCCATTTATCACAAAAAAAAAATAATTCAAAAACCCAATTGGAGGCTTTCATAAAAGAAAAAGGGCCCTCTTTAAATATTTTCAAGTTATAGGTCATGTTTTAATTCTACAAAGTAATTCATAATTCCCAAATAAAACTCTACTAAATGTAACTTCACTGTTAATGACTCTCGAATATTAACGGCACTCAAAGTTTAAAATGGTCTAATTATACACAAAAAGTACTTCAGCTATGTATGTAGTTACAAACAACAATATTAATTCCAAGCAAATAAAACGCTTATTAAGAATAATTAATATGTTATTTCACTCTATTGAAATATTGAAACGATTTACTTTTTATTAAACTCTTACTTAATTAAAGTGGAGATGTTTGATGTATTTTTAAAAAAATGGAAGGAAAAAGCTGGAATGTGTGTTTACAAGTAACTTTTAAAGTTTACAAGTAACTTTTAAACTGTATAAATAAATGACTGACCTGTTTGTGGTTATATCCAACAGATATTTTGTAAACCATCGCAATATACTGCTATATATCGATAAAAATATCCACCGTTCAACACTTGACATGACACTCTATAACACGTGAGTTATGGGAGCCTGAATAAACATGGAATAGACACCTTTGTAAATACAGCTGAGCTCATAAATAAATTTGATTTATTGAGATCAATCAGTTGAAAAACCTTAATTAATGTTCTATTTAGATTGGATTTTAATGATTATTGTACATGTTTGTTTATATACTTTAAACAAATTTTTATTTTAAATCTCTATAAATGATTCATATCTGCTTATAACAAGTAATGTTATACATACATAGACAATATGATTGAAGTGAAACATTCCTCTTAATATATTATAGTATTAAACATAAAATAATCTATATTTTTAGCGATCAATTGATGTGTGTAGTGTAATGATAAATAGTAACAAGACACTTTTAAAGCTGAAGTCATGAAGTTCGTGTCGCGGGATTTTAATTTAAATTCAAATGATATTACATATTTTTGTGTGCTCGGTCCTGGATGGAGTTATGTATGAAACAAATAAAGCAACAGTGAAATTTTACAATTAATAGCTAAATTATTTTCAAAACTAAAATCTAGATTAAAAGTGGAAAAAATTACTTATTATTCAAAATTCAAAAAATAAAATTTTCGGAATATAAATTTTATTGTTAACGAAAAATACAAAATGTTTCAAGAGCGGGGAGTTTCAAAGAAGACCTTATTTTAAGCAATAAATATGTCTGTCGATTAAATACATATAATAATCCAATAAGGATATGGTTTTATAAATTACTATGTGTTTGATTATAATATATTTAATTACGTCATTAATTCGAAATCCAAAGTGTAATTAAAAATGTACTTGAGAAATAATGGACATCATTACAATATAAAAGAACTTAGAAGAAAAAGAAAGAAGTTTCGTCATGAATACTTACAAAATACGTCCAGAAATTACCAAATTTAGTCTAGAAGATATAAATTGTTTTACCTAGAAATAAAATTATTAATAATTCAACATTGTTGGAATGATTTACTATTAAATAAACAAAATCAGGTAAGAAGGTAATAACATCTTTAGATTTCACTTTAAGATGACTTAAAGAAACTTGCAAGAATGGTAAAATTCAAAATGTGAATAGATACTTACTATGATAAGAGTAAGTGTCAAACAACATAAAAACTTCCAAGTTCATGTTTTTGAGATTACAGAAGATACAAATGTACGTCAAGTAATCTCTTAAATATAACTGTGTGAGTAATATCTCTGCTCGGTAGTGTGTAAATAAGTGATACATCACTTCAGTACTTGACCGGCCGAAAACGACTACACGTCAGTTGAGATTGCTTTGTATGTTTACTATGTGCTTGTCCTGGCTTCTAGCTTAAACTATTGTTCTCATAAGAAAGGTCAAAAATATCAAATATGAATGATGTACAAACCTTATTACAAATTAAATGGGAAACTAATGTCGTCTTTCACATGATCTTTCCTTGTTACTTTATCAGTGTATTGTAAACTTCAGAGTTACAACAATGTTATCCTTACCCTAATGTGCCTTAATTACTTGAAAATTATACACTATTAGTCTATGAAGGTTATTATAGGTACAATAAAAACGGGAATAATACCATGTTAAATTTAATAAAGAAGACATTAAATATTTGTCACGGGTGGGACAGAGTCTTACATTCTTGTTACACATGCATCATACTCGTATTTAATAAAACTCTGCCAGATGATAAAACTTTTTAATGCAGACTACGATATTTCTTGGAGACAATAAACTAAACTTCACATTTGAATAGAAAATAATGTTCTATTATTTACATATATTTTTACAAAAAATAAATAAAGTGTGTCACGGGTGGGACTTTCACTGTCACGGGTGGGACACGTACGATTTACTTGGTACAAGGAGTCACTTGTAAGTTTTTATTTCTTGATATGGATGCTAGTTTCATCATGGGAGTCAGTTCAGTAGCTGGGGCCTGCATCAAGGTATACATTTTAAACACTCATATTGACAGCTTTGCATCTTTTCAGATCCAAATCAGCATTAGATTCATTAATCAAGTTTGCAACTTTATAAAAATATTAATATACTAATATTTTTAAAGTATCGTGCAATTTTAAGTATTTTGTATCGATATATTTAAAAAAAAAGCATTAAAAAATTACATCAAGGTTTACTTTCCCGTAGAATCCCCCTTATGTGATCGTATTATGAAAAAGTTCAATAGCACTTCCACTTTTTGCGAGTACTGAAAACTTTGGAGTATTCTTTTCTCTCTGAAGTAAGTCTAATAAAGTTATTATAAAGTCCAGTACCTTAATCATCAATATAAAATCCATTACTCATGATCATACTTATAGAAAAGTAGCTGAAACGACAAAATGTAAGATCGTATACGTATAGTATGTATATTGCTACTTGTTTTGTTTCTAACAAACAAGACGAGGTCTGTAAGTAACACTTTAGACGTTGAATCCTTTAACAAACAGGAAACAGTTGAATGTCAACGCTATATCAGTTCGAAATTGTACGGAATAGGTAACAGTGATAATAATACGTAATTAAAGTGGTAAAATTTAATTAATATACGACGTGGTTCAATTAAGCAAAATTGAAGTATGATATGTTTAATTATAATTAATAATAAGCAATTAAAAATGTACGTCTTATGTTAATACTATGTTTTTATAAATTAGTATGGAAGCCAGAGAAGTAATACTTCATTTAGATTGACAGACATTGGATTGATTATTACTTTTTATTATATATAATTCCCATCTCCATCTATGTAGTTATAATAAAGGCTTAATTTTCTGTACAGTTTCAACTGTATCAGCAATGGAATTTGGGCTCTAGCGAAAACTGTGGCCATTTTGTTACAAAGGTGCTCATACATTTTCCTAAATTTAAATTTGAAATATTTTTTTATAAGTTAATGAATAAGCAAAGCAACTTGTTGCTATAAAAATGTTATATCGTTTAATATTTAGTTTTTAACTGTAGGTATCGCCTGTGACTATGATTAAATAGCTTGTTCGTTTTATAACATCAATAAATAACTAATAACATTCCGTTATCCTTAATTTGAAAATAAAAAGTTCCAAATTTATTTAAAATCAATATTTATGCAAGCATACTCATATTAGAAATAATTTTATAGTACATAGTAGAAAATGTTCATAACATATCATTGTGGTATAAGTCATTTTAAAAATAGATAATACATAGTGTAACCTATAAAATAGGTTTATGTGTATGCCCAAGGGAGCTTTTAAGGTAAACTGTATTTAATACTTGCAGTAATATTAGTTTATTAAAAATTATAAAATTTTGCTAAATATAAGGTCATTTAAAAGTATATTCTACAGTGATTTCACCGAACAAAAACCTTTTACTAATTTGGCATCATATAATCATCTTTTGAGACGTTGTTGTAATATAACCAAGAGATTCCGATAGCAACGATCTGTGATCTCAAGAGTCTTAAATACTGAATAATAAAACCTCACCCATCTGAAGTGTACTGAATGGAAAGAGGTTAAAGAACCAGAAGCTCTAGGATTTATTGAAGTCTTCTAAAACGATTGGTATGTTTATGTGACACAGTATAGTTATCAAATGTTACTCTATCAAGAATTCACTGTAAGCCATCTGCACGTTCAAGTTGAATCGTTGATACTTCTGTTAGTATCACAATAACTAATAAGCAGAGACCAAGCTTTTCACCATTCCATGAATTCAACGTGCGGGTGAAGCGTCCATGGTGTCACAGGGAGAGCAGCTTCAACAGTAGCTAAGAACTGCTCTGGTATGGTTATGAGGAGACCCTATCAAAAGCCTATGTAACTATGTTTTTTTTTCATCGCTTTTCATTATAAACTGATGATAAAGTTCGGTTTCAATCGCCTCCATTCTTTTTAAGTAATTGTCCTTAATTCATGTTTATTCGTATGTACGTTTTAAGTAGTAAAATGTTGCGTAGAAAGATCTTTAAAATGTCGTCAAAGTAAAATGTAAACAATTTTTTTTTGATGTAAAATGAACAAACTATATTATTTTTTCGATTTATAAACTTTTGAATTACATTTATTAATTTGATTTTGTTTTATTTTATGAGAGTATTTATCGGTTAGTTATAACATATCAATTCTTTCTAAATGAGTAGCATGAGTACCTCTCCAGCTATGATTCAGCCGTCTAACTAATCAAGATCGCAATTATACTAATTGGAATGCTTTGAGTGCATCCAACTATGTACGAAGGAAGGAGTTTTAGTATAACTCATGTGTGTGAATTACATTATTACGAGTCGCTTTTCATATTTGTTAAAAAACATGAATATACGAATTCCAAACAAAAAAGAATTTTAAATAGTTTTAAATAATTCAAGTTAATAAACTAATATGATTCTTAGCTAAATTTAGATAAATTTGGTGGACAATCAAGACCTTTACAATAATTTAAAAAAAAAATAACACTAACATCCCAAAAAAAACGAATATGAAGCTGTTTTTCTTCATGAAACGAGCTCTGACTGAATCTAGTGCAAAGTAAATATAGGCATTACTTTTCAAATTTAGCCACAGTATACCGCTACTACGTTACCGCTACTACATTATATAACAATATAATATATTAATAAAAGACCCAGAATATTCTTCTCTAGTTTAAAATTCTTAGTTGTATTTACAGTTCTATACAGGCATAACATTACAGCATTGTGCGAAATTTCTAAAGGATATACCTATATTTATTCCTCATTATTTAGGTCTTCGTAACTGAGACTTATATACATTTTATTCCACTGACATGTTCATTAGGAACCTAAATTGCATTTTGTTGAATAACAATTCAAATGACCCCAGTTATTAAAAAACAGTTGTCTCGTTTTATATTGCTTATAGTTGATAGTTATAAATGTAACTATTTTATCATATACTCTGACGTTATTGATTGGATCTATTAAAATGTATTTTAGAGTGAGAAGCCTCTTTGGTTCGAATGCTTAATATAGATATAAATGACATTCAGTGACGTTTACTGACCTGTTAAATATATTGGGCAGCGAATTAATATATTCATAAAAGGGACTAAAAAGGATTAAATGTTTTCTTCATAGCGATTTAAATTCTTTCATATATTTTAAGTTACTTGCAATATTTAATGCACTATTATTTAAGTAAGTAATAAATTAATTATGTTAATAAATGCACACTAGAATAAAATAATTAGAAATACTGTTAAGGCAAAGCATTGCAATGAAATAAAATAATTTTTTCAACGCTTTTCAGACAAGTGCCTGCGTGAAATTACGGTTTTGAGATATCTTTATTAAGTAAAAATTGACCCACACAACATTTTAACAGAGCGATAAAATTTCTTCAATCTGCACATATGAAGCTTTTTATTGATGTATTCAATAATATTCTGCCTACATTTATGTCGAACGCACAGATTGGTTATATTTTATATATATTTATTAATAGTATAATAAATAAAAAAAATAATATCAATTGTAAATGTAGAAAAACATATTTTTCTCACTTGTTGTTATCTCCATTATACAATATAAATACAAAAATAAATCTCTGTAGCTTCCAGCTGGTTCATGTATTTCTTTATTTTTCTTTTATCCGGTTGCTATTGAACTTGATGATCCGGCTTTAAAGGGTTTTGAATAGATTATAGAGACTATATCGAAACGTACATCCAAAATCCCTTAATAATTATTCTGAAATTTAATTATTCGTATCTAAGCTCACAATGTTTTCATATAAACTATAATTTACATATGTACTACTTTTTTTAAAATAGTAACTGCTTAAAAAATAAATATTTTCTATAATATACTTTAAGTCAGTGGTGGCTCAGTGGTTAAAGAGCCCGCCTCTCGTCACCGAGGGCGCGGGTTCGATCCTGGCCCGGGCAAGTACCAATGTGATTTTTCCGAATCATATGTACTTTCTAAGAGTATTTAGACATCACTGATTAATGTTGATTCCCAAAAGAGGGTTGATGTCAGGCAGGCGGCCGGTCGTAAAAACAAATAGCCAAAAACTATTCACAACATGTAAGGCAGACCCTGGCTGATTTTGATACAAAGTTTTAATACAAAAAGTATTTTATTACAATGGAACAAATAATTCAATATCTCTACTTACGTATAAATTACATCCAATTTTTCATGAGTATCACTGATATATATATCGTATTTGCTAGGAGATTAATAATAATTGGTAATTATAAACGCCACTCAATACACGAAAGAATGAACTTATGGTCCTTATGGAGCTTATGGCGCGCAATGAAGAGACGTGCGTATCGGAAAAAACTTTAACACGAACTAAAGAGTCAATGCTTCAACGGCGGTTGTTTACTTACAAATGTACAAGTATAACTACGAACAACTTCAAATCAGTAACCTTAGCAAAAAGTTACTCTATTACAGTTCGGAAGCATGTTACGTCGTACTAACGAACCTTAAATAACACGTCTTGTTTTACTTTTTTGTAATATTTCTTGTATAACATTGTATAATAACCAAATTATTATGAAAATTGTAGTTGAAGATAAGATAAAATTGCCTTTATAACTTAAATGATTTTTAAATAGAAGTTAGAAAATGAAGACATGTATAAATAAAAACGGCCTCATTATAATGATGAATGTAAAAATAACAGAAGCTGGATCCATCGTCGTGTTTAACGGCTTGCTAATTGACTAACCGATAAGTTACGTTGACTGACTATTGCTGAAAGACATTTAAGAAAATAAAGGTCATTTAACCAGACTGAATATATATGGTGAAAAATTATAAAAGTCTCAATAACACTCACAAAAAGTAGATTCTTGTAAAATATCAATAATGGCTGTGCAAAGAACAAAAGTGCTAAAACATAAATCTTCTCTTCTATCGAAGTCAAAAGGTTTTTCTGTATGTTTTTCGGTCTGTTGCTCGAACTATATCAGCGTCCTGGATAAAATTGACACAGGACTAATATATAAAACCAACGTATTAAGTTTTAGTATAAAGTAAAACAAACAACTGTGTTCTGACGGAGAAACTTTGAATACTATCAATATGCTTCAACTTAGTTTTTTGAAGCTACAATAATATTGTCATAAATTTTTAGGCCTCATTTATTAACATAAGCTTTTAAACTAAACTCATTCAGCATTAAAACAAATATTTGCTTAAGAACGCTTTATTTGCTGTACATTATCAAATATTAATCTTAATTTAAACGATTAATTAAAAATTTATAGTCATATTGATTAATTAACTAAAGCTATCCAGCCAAAAATTTAAATGGTAAATGTTTGTTATTTAAGAAAATTAATGGCCATTTGTTAGGCTTCTACATATGTGTGTTAAACGAAAAAAAAATACGAAAGAATCAACTTTTTATGACATAATCATGATATCTATTGATGATGAAATTAATAACGCTTAAAAATATATGTGATTCTAATTTCACTTTAAATAAAATAAAGACGTTTCTACCTTAATTGAAATTATTTCAATATGTAATTGATACTTCTCAATGCTTATTTCTTATTTATCAACTGATTTTTACTTATACCACTGGGTTTATGTAAAACGTTTTTTCAATAATTTATCATATATATAAGTAGTCGATATACGACTAAGTCCCAGATGTTCACCGACACATACGAAACATGTTATAATATTATCTTACAATTGTGAACAGAACTTATCCATATAAATAATTAATATATACGAATGGAATCGTTATAGACAGTTGAAATAATTTTAACATCATATACGAGAATTTTCTAAGTCCTTTGAATACACGAAACGATAGAGTGCAACATAAAAATCATTCATAATTTTCGTATTTTTAAGAAATCGATCAGACTAATACTAAATCATGCATGTTAATAATCAATATAAAAATATATATATATATATATATATATATATATATATATATATATATATATATATATATATATGTACATAACGAAAATCGGTCATCAAAAAGATTTTTTTTTTATATCTTATATATAAGTATGCGAAATACGACTAGGTACTAGATGTTCATTTATGTTTTTTACATAGCTGTTATAAATTAAAAAAAAACACTATTATTTGATGTGTCCTTTATATTTTATTTTTTATAGTATTTTATTTAAAGATGAAATGCTATTTTTACAAATATTCAAAATACGAACTTACAAAAACATCGTTAATACACGAACCGGTCACCGAGTTACCGAATGTCAATTTCTGGCCCTCGCATATATATCGGAGGTGGCGAAGTGGGTTCCGTCATCATGTTGCGTACTGTAGGTAGGCTCGGGGGAGTTACTTATATTGAAAATATCACACCGTTCTATTGATGGTTGATATTAAAATAAAAATATCTCGCCATAGATAAACATGTTAGTAATTAAATATAGGTAGGTAGGTACGTATATATGTATATCATCATCTCCGAAAAAACTTTTCAAATAAAATAATTTCATTGTTATATTTTTTTAATATCATTTTGATATTTGTTTATTTATAACTAATGTATTTGTATAAGTTGTTGTGTCGTTTACTTTATTAATTTCGTAAATATTTGTTATGGAAACAGAACCAACGAATTGCACAACAAAACATCTATGTATATCAATAAGATAAGTCTGTGTTACAAGAAGCTTGAAACGCCTTAAAGTTTAATTGAATGCAATCTTGTGAAACAATAGATTTTATAAGCAATATGATAGTGCAAAACTACACAATTTTTTATCATGTCATAGAAATTATTTGCGTGTACAGTAGAACTCCAATTATACGAATTAATGGGGACCGGGACCCATTCGGATAATCAAATATTCGGATAATCGGAGTTTTGTTTTTAATTGCCATTGGAGCGAAAAAAGTAACGTTTTGATATTGCGCTATTTTTTATTGAATTAAATGAAAGAAACATGATATTTTCACATGTTTTAAATATAAATAAATTGTACTTATGTATAAGTTTAGAAATAAAAATCATTGTTTTTTAAACATCTTCGTCAATGTAAGCTGTTTTGCGGTCTTAACTTGCCGTTGTGCCTACACTGACTTCGCGGAGGGAAGAATAATATCGCACTTAGACTTTTTTTGGGACAATTTTTTTTCTGAAAGTGATTCGGATAATCGGCGATTCGGATAGTCGGAATTCGGATAATTGGAGTTCTACTGTATTTTCTTGGTAAAAATAAAAATATATTTTAAACACAAATCGAAATTACAAACGAACTGTATAATTGTACATAATATATCTGTACATATTTTTTTAGATTACATTCATCATATATTATTCTGATCACATTCAGACAGCTGTTTACCAAACACCCAGTAATTATGATCAGTTCAAATAGACCTTCTCTCCATTAGGAATACATAAGCAATATTTTACCAATCTTTTTTCATGCGTACGTAGTTCGCATAACCAAACATTATTAAAAGAAAAATTAGAAAATATCGAAGTTACTAGATAATATTAACATATACTCGTAATCTTACTCACTTGAAATCAGAACTAAAGATTATACAGATATTATATGTACTGCGACTGTTAAAATAAATTTTATTTATAGTTATATGTAGTCACGTTTGATAAACCGAATTTATGACGTCATTTAACCACCGGCCTGTGGCATTATATGAATATTGCCTTGGAATGGAATGCCACACAGACATACCAGTGCAGCGTTAAATCATTTTAACAGCGTCCGTCGGTATTGCTCTCAGCATTTAGTTTTCCACGATGAAAATGTCTCGGTAAATACAGTCTAAAATCATAAAAGCTAAACTTAGGTCCATGTTACGTCGACTTCTTAATTTATTACAGATATGTACTGTTTTAAGTGCTTTGCAAAAAATATATTTGAGAATATAAAGTAGTTTTTATATGATAATAATTGGATTTTGCTAGGGATAAGTACTAAATAAGATATATAGAAATGGGTGAATGAAGTTCAAAACTAAGATATAAGAAAATTACTCTTAAAATTAAAATAATGATATAGTTACTCGTATACTTTAATAATTGGTTCGGCCACAAGCAACCGGCACACTTATACAAATTAACTGACTATTCCATTGCTGCCTCTATTATTTATTTAACTCAGGCCTGGTCACTTTACTTTATTAATATATGTTCTCTAATTAACTTCCTAAAAACATTAATACAGGTGGTCGTATAGGAAAGTGACATAAATCATCTAAATTGAAAAAGCTATTGTAATTACAATATAACAAGTTATACAAGCTATAAAATATATAAAGTAGGGGCTACAATATGAAAGATGTTATGACACTCTTGTCATATGAATACTCAAAGACTGTTTTAAAAATTAGTGTACATGGATTATTAGGACTCTTTTAAAAGACAAATTGCATATAAATGGATTTTTATGTAATATTTATGTAGTATAAATTTTAGAAAAATAAAGATATATGTAATTGATTACTTCTTGATTAATTATCAGGTTAATTGATGTGTTAAACGTTTTTTACATTAATGCCAATTTTAAAATCATTGTTTCAATACAAAGTATACTTGTTTGTTTAAATATAAAAATAATGACCTATTCAATATCCGTTAACTGTAATATTTTTGTTTGCCACCGTTTCGCATTTAGCTGCTTTATTTCCCCTATATTTAAAAATACTTTACTGGAAACACGGACTTAAGAAACGTTACTTTGTTGTTCTTCTAAAGGAAGCTAAAGTCTTCTGAACTAAAACTGTTACATTATGGGTTAGTTTTATTAAAATTTGTCAGCTTTACAAACGCTTTAACTAAATAAATGTTCATAGCCGTTTCATTGTTTTTGATTTTAAGAAATTCTTTTTTTATTCAATTATTTTTGTCACATAAAAACCTATCCCCATTATCAGGAGTAGTTTTTAGACTCAATTGTCCTTCTGATATCGTTCGCTTACCTTTCATTGCTATGTAGGAGTTATAATACGTAAATGAAAATAGGCACAAAAGCAATTGTGAATGAAATGTTTAACTTTGTTATGTTCGTAGAAATTTTCGAACAAGAACGTTTGCCGGTTGAAAGTGAGGGCGTGTTTATTGAACAACAAATCATCTACTGACATTATAATATATTCTTATACACGGTTCCCGAGCCGTTTAACTCAAAATATTTGTAATTGTTTACAGATGTTATTAAAGTAAAAAAATATTAAATATATTTGATTCGCAGCTGTTGTTTGACGGAAGCTATGTTTCTTAAAATGCAAATACTATAATTCAACTCTTGTATTCAATTTAAAACTTGTTAATTTTAAAACTCAAGTTTGGTCTTTAAGGAAGTATTATATATGTCAGCTATGATGCAGACATTATAATTCGTTTGAGTATCACAAAGAAACCCATTAAGTGAACCATGATTCATTCCACACACAATCTAATTAGCTTTTCGTTATAAATATTTCCGCATCTTTCATTGAGACTGTTCACGTCGCTTTCAATACACTTAAGTGGTAAAAAAGTTATTGGAAGAAAGCTTACTTTTGTATATAACCAGAAATACACCATCATTGTATATCATAAGTACATCATGGTGTTCCTTATGATTCGATTAGTATTTTAAAGTAATAAATGTTTACTCTTTGTTTTATAATGTCATTTAGATAATTTAAAAACGATTCTTATTCTAAATATTTATCAAGTGCCATCAGTGGTTTTAATGTCATATATGTACATTTATGTATGTTTACATTTGTTACAATCTTTTTAGTATGATCACAAAAAATAAAATTCATATTGCTCTTTTCGAAAATTGTCCGTCGGGGAAATTAGAGTACTATAACAGCATAATACTTAAGTGATTTGTAATAATGTAGTTATAATGATTGCCAAGTTTGACAGGAATGAAAAAAATACCGCGATGTGCATATGCTACAACGATATTCCAAGATATATTATATTGTTAATCCAAATCGGAGCTATCGTGCACCACCTTACAAATCCCTTAGTATTTGTTTATTGGAAACGCGAAGGCAGTAAGATGAATATTTTTTATCACGTTAATATAATATAATTTAACGAATGTGTTTTACATTATGTGCGATGTTCATAAACTTTAAACATCTTCGACGCTGCCAATGAAATCCATCCATGTGTGACGATTGCGAAATATATAGCCTTTCATGTTGTGATACAAAACGGGCAATGTTTTTTAGTTTGAACTAAGTGTCTTTGAAGACGTATACATTTTTAACGGACTTCATATATATTTTATTATCTATGATTTTAATTCATCGCCCCAGGTAGTACTCAAAACTATGACTTGTATTTTATATGCATGGAAATTGAGTTTTCACAAAAAAATGTATTGAAAAGATATTACCTACTTATTTTTAAATAATATAAGACAGTGAAATGCCGTCGCTTTGGTTTAGCATTTCGCTATTAATAATATGAATTACATAATTATATCAAGGAAATGAGATAACAATGGCAAGTATTGTAATCATATGCATCGCCTTGAATCGAAATGTATTTTAAAGATATTTCTTACAACATACTAAGAAACGCGGGTGTCGAAGCCCATTTGTAAAGCGTCTTATAAAATTGTGATTAATTCTTTAACAGTGTGTAATGGTTCGTATTAAATAAACATTTGGTTCATGAGTTTCAACACTTATGAAATATACTATTTGGAAGATTGATGATATTTTAAGTGAATTATTTGAGGATTGTGAATTATTTATTTTTGTCATATTTGTTTAGGTTAATTACATATAATATTATAGTTTTGAACAGGAAAAGATAATAATTGGTCAAAATAAATTCTTGTATTAGATCATGGTATGTAATAATGGACGAATTTTCTATGACCAAAAGGAGCAAAATAAGAAGAATTCTCTTTTTTTGTATATTTCCTATACGTTAAGCACATAAATTCCATAAAGTCAAAGCTATTAGAGCTGTTTACGCACAAATAACTTAATTCTCGATTAAGAATTATAATATTAAATTGTTTCTAGTAGCTGACGGTTGAGATAACATTTTGTATGTATTTACTTTCCTTCTTTGAATAATTATTAATGAGATCATATTTCTATTTTATTAGTCGAAATCTAAGAATTATCATTTGTACATCTTTAGACGAGATAAATGGACAATCACATCTTAGTTTAGAAATTTCCTTTGCTCCCTGATCTGCGGGTGGTCCTCATTTATAATTAAATTATCGGTGATTAATTATTTGAACACGACTATTTTTTGAATCATGGATCTTGTCACGAATTAAGAAAGATTTGAGAAAAATTCCTCAAGTAAATTTTATACGGCTTTTAGTCATTAGTGGCTTCTTTTACAATTATTACTGGATAAGACGTTAGCAACTCCAGTTCGCAAGGTAGGTACAATATGTTATAAACAATGATATGTATTATTGATCAAAAACTAGTTCTATTTCTATCAGTTATAAAGAAAGAAGATCCAGAAATCTCTTGAACCTGATATATGGTAATGCTCGTGTCGCGCTCTGTCAATGTCTCTTTTATTTACACTTCATTGCTACTTGTAAATAACTTGCTGGACTTTTTATACTTACATTGAAATTCAAAGCTCTGATGTTTAATAGATTTTAATGATTTGTAATGTGGTCGTCATATATATTTTAGTGATGTATATCTTCTGAAAATATTGTTAGAAAAGAACCGGATAAAGCTAAATGAATTGTGAGAAAATTACAATTGAATAAGTTATCACATACTCTATAATTGGTGTTTAAAATATACTTTTCAATGTATTATTTGCAAGACAATACCATACTTTCAATAGAGACGATGGCTGACAAGCGTCTTAAGCCTCATAAAAATATAAAATCAGATGTCGGTGACCACACTGCAAGGTGTAAAGATACTGTAAGCGCATTCTGAGTGCATCCAGCGGGGTATCCGAGAAAATAAAAAAATCGTTGGCCTTAGATGACAAATAACAAGATTAACTGAGAGACACTTGCATCTTCTCTGACCGCGGTCATGGTCGGGATTATGTAGTGATAAAATTATGACGCTTTTAAACTCTAGTATCCGAAAAATTTGGCTTCATTTGAATTGTTACATTTATTTTGTAAGCGATTTCTTTGTAATATATGTTCCAATAAAAAAATGGAAATCGAATTTCAACATGCAGCAGCGAATAAAAATAATGCTTTCCAGAAATTCTCATTGAATAGAATCTACATATAGCCATATTTTTTGAAATGAAAATTTCAACGTTTGTGATAAATTCTGTGCTCTTTTTTTGTGCTTGTTTTATACAATCACTATATTATAGATTTATTTTAAACAAGTAAAATAAAAAACCTTTTTTTTAATATTTATGTTTCTTGAAAACACGAGTGTGACAGAAAAGTGCGTATACACGCTTTGACACAAAATCTGAACGTTAGGTTTTTCATAAAAAAAATAGCAAGTTGAAATCGTCAATAAAGTAATACTTTAAAATAAATATAGCATCAATATTCCATGCAATCAGAAAATATTTAGAATGTTGTATAGAATTTTTAACTCCTTAAGTTCTTTATAAAATTGGCAGTATGTAAAATTTTCGTGTCTAGAATTTAATTAAAACCACCTTTGTGGCTCCGTCATTTCGGTCATATTAAAATATTTATCTTAAGTGCGTATTAAGAGCGCCATGATTAAATTTTAGAATTCTATCTTAGAAAAATTGTTACAGATGTGTGTTACTAATGTAATATAAAATTAATATGGTTGCATCATTAGATAAGATACTCATTAGAACCAGATTACTGTTTACAAAATACCAGTAATAATTAGTAGTGTAAACAAACATCGACGGGAGGGAATATTGATTAGTGTTTGTAAAAGCCTCTATTTATGTGTTTTATAATATATAAACATTACGTAAAATACATATATGAAACTGCTTAAAGTGAAAGCAATAAGACAAAGTGTAGAAAATCAAATATTTGATATATAATATCATTATTATTATTTAAAACTCACTAAAACTACGTAAAATTTAACTGTCAAATAAGATGAAATGAATTATATGACGTAACGAAAATGTCAATTTGTTACAATATTTAAATTAAGGTCATGTTTCTACACATTATCTTAACCGTCCTCTGATAATTGCCACTACCATTTATAAATAATAATTGTACTGTTTCGTTTTTTTATAATTTTTATGAAACAGTCAGCTAACGCAATGACTGTAAAAATCTAAATAATAAAAATTGTATATTAATACAGTTTTTCGATCAATTTCATTTGTATTAATAATTTACCTGAACACGACAGAGATACTTATCCAACTCTATTAACAATTCCATTACGGCTTTAGTTATATAACATAGTCGGGACTAGTCATTGTTTGTTTTATTGTAAAAGGTTTAGTAAACTAGTTCGGAAAGTATTAAACCTATATGAGGTCGCTTATATAAGGTATTTGTGTTATAGTACAACTATAAGTTATAACGTTCTCTTTAATAAAATAAGGTTTTAATTTTTAATTATAGAGAACTTTTTATTACGTTGAACTTAAAACATTATATCATTGTTTATGTTGCATAGAGTTGAAACGTGAAATTAGTCGGAAACGCGTAATACTGTATTATAGGCTCGTAAGTATGAATATTATACATATATTTAAAATACGCGGCAATAGTTATTGAAATGTCGAAGGAACATATTTTTTTTTTAATAATTATTATCTTAAAAATAATAGATCTTAAAATATATGCGTGGAAATCAATATTGTGTCAATCATTAGAATTGTCATAATTTTTTACCCAAGTTATTTTACTGTAAAATGTATGTACATAGATGTAATTTTTCTTAATCATTTTAAAAGTTTTATAGTTGATATAATTACGACAAAAATAATGGTGACTTAATAAAAAAATTGTTTGGATTTTTAAAATTATAGCAGACTTTTTTGTTTATGAGAATTTAATCTTGCTGTGTCTCAAGAAATGGAAAATAATGTTAATACGAGAAGAGTATAAGGAAGAAAAGTATACTGAATTTGAGAAAGTCAAAACATACGACAATAATTATGTAAATTTTATAAGGGATAGAAAAATGAAATTACATATAAACAGTACCTTACTACACATTTATTATTAGGCAAAAGAAAGTAACACTGACACGAAAACATTGAGCGACACTCACTGCAGCGACGTCAACAAAGTTTTCACTACTACTTCAAATAAATATACGATTCTCAAAGTACGCCTCAACCTCTTAACAAAAGTAGACAGTTTAACTTCTATCAATACGATACCTCACTAAATATTGTTTATTCAAATAATGAAAATTATAAATTAAAACCAGCGTCTTAAAAGATGAAAATAATCAATTTATTTTTAATTTTAAATTATAATTAACTAGTATCCACAAACCGTTAATTGTTAACATTAAATGAAATATTATTGATATTTAATTAGTATTTAATAAGTATTATGCACAAATCACTTCAGTAACTTATTGGAAAATACTTCACTCAGAGTTAATATTGCACTACTCTAAATTAAAACCAATAAGTATTAAAATATCATCCCATAATATGTACATATAAAATCCTGGAGAAAGAAATTAATATTTCAATATTTGAACATTGTAAATTTGAAAAAAATTTGATGATTTGAATTTCTTTAATTAAATTTATTTCCATAATCGTATTGTATTGTTTTTTAATGAAATAATTAATATAAAAACATCCAACCCAGAGATTTGTTGACACTATATACTTTTACCTAACACAACAAATATTTTTTTTTATAAAATTGTTAATGACAGCTATTTTTCATACATTTTTGAATATTTAAATCAGTACAAAAATTTTTTCCGAAGTAACTTGACGCTGGTCAATTATAAGAAAATATAGTAAGTAGATCACGTTCCTTCCTATTTAGTCCTGTTTTAGAACTGACATCAGATTTTACAGAGTTATTTGACATAAAAGACTTGCGGCATCTACTTAAAACTTAACGCAATCCACAATATCTTATAAACATGGCTATGGTTCTACGAAGAAATTGGTTTTGGACATGTAGTTTTGTTTGGTTCATAATGCAAAACCGTCGTTGTTGAAACCAGGTGAATAACAAATTTAACGCTTCTGAATTCAAGCAATTAAGAATATCAAAGATGATTGTTGTGAATTATTTTGGCTTTTCTTCATTCGTACATTCAATAGAATGTTTTAAAACAAATCGAATAATTATTAGTTATTTTTAGTTTAGGATATATATTTTTTCTGTCGGTATGTACTAAGTCTAAGTTATTATTTATTGAAATCAAATATTAATATTTAAGTTACAATGCAGCAGTTTCTAAGTATTAAAAATATTAATTAATGAAACTTTGATTTAAGCTTTGAAAGTAAATTTGAATACATAACGCAAGAAAAAAACTGCGTAATACAATATAATAAGGAAACTTTAATAAAATTATAATGAATAAACATTATTATGATGGTTTATCTACTTCTAAACTCCACGCTACATTGAAGATCATGATTAAATTTTTATAAAATTATAAGTTTTTGTGATATTCTATTACAATTATTTAATTTTTTGCAATATGAGGTCCAATTCAATCTTTACAATAACCTCAATAACTCAACATGTTCACATAACATCTGGTCATTGTAACCTAGTTCCCTGGCCTCGTACATACATAATACATAGAACCTTCGTGTGTAAGCATTACATTACAGTCGAAATATTATTTATTTGTTATATAAAATATGCGAATTTTTTAAATTATACTGATGAATAAAGTCTTTATTTAAATTACTTTATAAGATGTGACAAAATAATCGTCGTATAAGTATCATTAATATTCTAACTTTATAAAGAAAATAATATTTTTAAATGAAAGCTTTTTTAGTGGGAATTAAATGAACATATAAAGTATTGCCAAAATAGACGGTTTGAAATTAACATTCGATTAATTTTTTCAAAGATTATAAAGTAGTTGTTCAAAATGTTCATTTATTTAAACGAGACCTTATCATTGTGGAGTCGATAGATGGAAAGCGTATACTTCTACCTCTCTATTCATTTCAGTTTTTTTTTATTGAACCATTTTAATTTGATTTACGATAAAGTGAAAATTCCAATTTGCTGTTAAACTTTATTGTAGACTATGTGTTTATAGTTTCAAGGTCTTCTTTAGTTGCAGTTTGCTTAAGGTTTTCGTAAAAATTAATTTCACTCAAGTGACAAACACGATGTTGTCCTAAGAAATGGTCTTATAATTAAAACGTATAACAGGAGCTATGAAATAAAGATTAAATGCCATTAACAATAAACGGTAATGTTATAATATAAATATATAAAAAAAGATATTTAACAAATATAATACAAATCAAATAATGTGATAATATTACAAACATTTAAACTATAATTACAATACCTAACAAAACCATGAATATCATAATGAATAAACTTGTGTCATTCCGTTATTATAAATATTAAACGTTTAATTGGTATGAGACCAATTATACTTTAAATATTTATAAACTGTGAGTCTCAGGAGTGCTTTAAATTTTTCTGAAATAAACCTTAGTAATAATGTTATGTGCCCGAGGGTTTTCACTGTGATATAAATATTTCCAAGCGGGTTTCATACGTAATAATAAACTTGAAATGTTCCGCCCTTTACATAACAAACAGTCGTTATGTCTCCAAGTGGTAACAGCTGATGATATCAGTTACAAGTGATACGCTAATTGTTGTTGTTCTACAACAACTACTAATATGATGGAAATGATAATACTACTATTATGATGGAAGTGTTGTAAACAGTTGAACTAACGACCGAATATGAAATACATAGGATATGTTGGTCATGAAATTTTGAAGTCAATACTTTTTTATCTTTCGGAACAAATTATATAACTAAACATTTTATTAATAAAAATAAATTAAAACTTAATCAATATATATATTATCATTGGTATGGTTGAAAAAAACAAAATAGAAATATAAAGGTGATGACAAGGTAATGTCACTTAATGATTTCATAGTTTAAAACGGATTATTAATTATTAGTAATGATTCGTTTTTCTATTTTTATTTACTATTAGGTTCAATATTAATTTACTTAGTATTGAAAACTGTAGAGTATATTTTTATACAAAAGGACTTCTATCCTATTAGATAATGTCATGTTAGGTTGCCATTAAGAAAACATGACACGGGCTGTAATAATAATAATTGTATAAGGTAAATTACCACACAGAATTTAATTATTTGGGCGTCCGGTAGCAAACTGTGTCCTTCAAGGTCAAAGGGCTTTTGTCGTGATGAAAAATTAATTTTGAAAACACCGTTTAATTAGAAATGAGTATATACTGATAGTAATGTGTAAATGGATATAAAATTATTTGTAATTACACCACGACACTTTCTGTTCATTTACTTAAGACCAAAATCATATAAAGTATTATATTATAAAAATGTATCTATTTATAACTGTAAAACAATAAACATAAATTATTGAGTATCTACATATGTGATTTTTTGTTTTCAGTATTATTAAACCTTTGTTATGTAGGGCGGTGTATATTTTTTATACATATGTTTCTTGATATAAACCATAACGACATCAACTTTAATAAACTGTTCCATGCCCTTGTACTTCCGTTTACAAATAACTGATAACAAATTATATTTCATACACTTGATATTTGTGTTGCTTATTACCTCTGATGTTGAAAAATAATTAAAATCTAACCTTCTTCCAAAAACTTAACACATTTCCAGACAACTTGTTTGTTTGACCCAAAAATACAAAAAGAACTAAATTTCTTACTATAGCTTTTTGTTGTAAGACTTTAAAAAAACAAAAGTCTTCAGGCAAGTGACCTCCTTTCAAAAATATCTTTTGTAATATATATACTAGCAAAATATTATCCTGTGTACAACAAAATAGTAATACTAAAAGTAAAAAGACAAGTTTTCATTAAATGGTTATTTTAATTTACAATTAATGTGAAACTAACTCAATTCAATCATATATGTATAAAAAAAATATTATGCTAGAGCCTCAATGGTTTAAGTCTTGAGAAGATAAAGAAACAACCTTCATGGTTTTAAACAAAATAGTTCTATTTGTCAATATATTATTACAATAGGTACATACATATATTTAAGAAAAGATTTTTTTTTAAGTTTAATGTATTTTTATATACCCGTACTCAATTATAATGAATAAGATTAATATTAAAAAATATATTAAGCCGACATAATTTTATTCAAATTCGACTGCATAGTGGTTAAGTGCCATTCCATCCTCTGGAAGGTGTAAATGAAATCATAGGTGGACGAACGCACCGCCTCAGTGTCAGCACTCAGCACATTTATAATATTCTTGAGACATTTAATTTTTAAATAAAAACATTTAAAACTAGAGGACTTTATATGACAACATTACGCTTATTAAAAAATTCGAGAAAGTATCAAAGATAAAAAAATATTTATACTTTTTTATATACCAAAAAGTGATTTCATAAGAATGTATACGAACAGAACTTCTCATCATCGGTTATATTTTAAACTTACCATTCAACAAGAGATTATTGTTGACTTAACAATAAATAAATATGATTCATTACACAATACATAGTTATATAGTGTGCTTAATACTCTCTCTAACGAGTGATCAATGTCAAATGATCTGTGTTAGAGATTTTAAATCAGTAACAATGACAAGCTGTAATTACAGAGTCATCGTTACAAATAGATTGAGATGTTATGTAACGTGTTTTAATATTAAATAAAAGTAATTTATAATAAACTGAAATATTTATCTTAAAATACAAATAAACAGTAGTATCTTTTAAGTTCAATATAAAGTCATTACTTTATATCCTTACCACAAATTACAAAAACTTACAACTTGTTTGAATTTTGTTTCAACGAAGTTTGAATATTGTACATATAATACATTTACTCCTAAAATTCTGTATAAATGTTAAAAGTCGTAAACCCTCCATGATTTTATTGATACAAATGCATTGAATAATTTCGTTCGTTAATAATGTTATCATTTACTGCTTGTACTTTGAATCAGAGTAGTTAAACTTAAATAAATAAATTAATGAAAATATGTACTATAAGGATCAAATTTTAAAATAAAAGTTCATTTTATCAAAAAAACTGACCTCTTAAGTTTATCTCATTATTTTTTCATTTATTTAAGTATTACTTAATTTACCAGTGACAGAGAAACTTCTCAATAACTTTGGTTTTGATAGTTTATTATTAATTCAAGTTTAATTCAGCAACATCTTAAGGTTTAGATTGGTAGATATCCATTTACAATATAATAACTTAATAGTTCATCCAAAATGTTGACCCCCAGAGGCCCTTAGACGACGAAAGATTAATGAAGGGTGAGAGAGTTTTGATGACTTCGGTCTAGAGATGAAAAATAGTTTTTGAATAAATAATTTTCGCTTGGTGTTTGAACTATAAAACAATAAATTGTATCGTAATAAGAGGAATTATCATTTAAACAACTTAATTCAAACTGTTTATTTTTTACACTCACATAAATAACCTGTACCTGCCCTTCATTCCCATTCCTATCCTCTTTCCCCTCCCCCTCTCTATCTTTATCCTTTCCTGGTTTTACCCGTTTAACGGGGTTTTGGAGGTCAGACGGCAGTCGCTCCAGTAAAACCACTCGCCACTAAACATGGATAGTCAGGATAAAGAACTGGGTACGGCTAGGGCGTCGCCGTTAAACGACGCGCAGGCACATCGCCCTAAACCTGTGATAAGTGGGCTAGGGCTACCGTGTCAAGTACGGGCACGGCTAAAGACGCGAGTACCCAAACGGAAACTCCGCTTTGCAACGTGGAACATTGGCTCTCTAACCGGACGATGCAGAGAACTCGCAGATGTACTCATGAGACGTCGGGTCCAGTGTGCGTTCCTTCAGGAAACTCGCTGGAAGGGCAATAAGTCTCGCAACATCGGACAGGGTTACCGGCTGATATACACTGGGTCGCCTTCAGGTAAAGCTGGTGTAGCGGTAGTTCTATCTGAAGAGCTTCAGAATGGTCTTCTTGAAGTCGACCGCCGCTGCGACCGTCTGATGCGGGTGCGTGTACTGATCGAGGGAGTCATTACTAACTTGATCAGTGCCTATACTCCTCAGGCGGGTTGTAGTGGGTCGGAAAAAGAGTCATTCTGGGAGCAATTTGAAGAGGTTCTACGCGCTATTCCAGCTGCTGAAGTAATCATAGTTGGGGGGGACTTAAATGGCCACGTAGGTAGGGCTGCGGATACGTACGAGCGTGTACACGGTGGTTTTGGTTATGGTCGCCGCAATGCAGAGGGAGAAACTATTCTCAGAACCTGTATTGCGTCTGATTTAGCCGTCGTGAACACGTTCTTCCAAAAGACTTCGCAGCACCTTATCACGTATAAAAGTGGGTCCCACTCTACCCAATTAGATTATCTGCTGACCAGACGGTGTCATATCGGCAAGGTGACTAACTGTAAAGTCATTCCTGGTGAAAGCCTGACAGCCCAACATCGTCTTCTTGTCATGGACTTTGTCGTTACCCCGAAAAAGAAAGTAGCCGAGAAACGTGAGCCTCGGATCAGGTGGTGGTTGCTGAATGGAACGATGCAGACCAACTTTCGGGCAGCGGTTGAGAGTCAAAATCTGTTGACCCATACCGAATCTGCTCAGGAAGCTTGGGATCGAGTGCAGTCAGCAATTATCACGGCAGGTAAACGAGTTTTAGGTCTTTCTAGGGGGGGACGGGTCATTGACAGGGAGACGTGGTGGTGGAATGACGAAGTGCAGGAGGTGATTCGCAAAAAAAGGCTGCCTTTAAGGAGTGGCAGCAATCACACTCTCCTGAAGACAGACTAGAGTACATAGCAGCGAAACGTGCCAGTAAAAGGGCTGTTGCCAGAGCCCGCAGTGACAGGTTATCACCGTTATATGATACACTTGAAACTGCGGAGGGGCAGAAGCTCATTTACAAATTGGCCCGAGCTCGGGATAAAGCGACGCAAGATATCGCAAGATGTCTATGTGTCAAAGATTCCGAGGGCACGCTGCTGTGTAATCATGCCTCTGTGAAGGAGAGATGGAGATGCTACTTCAAGGAGTTGCTAAATACTCAGCACCCGTGCAGTCTTCCTACCGAACCACCTCCTAATCTTGGACTTATTGCCCCAATAACACCTGATGAAACTCGGAATTGTCTTCGACGCATGAAGAATCGGAAAGCGGTGGGACCTGACGATATTCCGATCGAAGCGTGGAAATCATTGGGCTCTCTTGGTGTGCTCATACTGACGGACCTTTTCAACCTCATCTTGAATACTGGGACTATGCCACATCAGTGGCGTTATAGCTTCATTACCCCCATTTACAAAGGCAGGGGCAGTGTTCAAGATTGCGGTAGTTATAGAGGCGTTAAGATCATGAGTCACACCAATGAGCTCTTTGAGCGCATGATCGACCTCAGGCTCCGCCGAGAGTGTACTGTCTCGGAGTGTCAATATGGATTTCAGCCTGGATCGGGCACCTTGGACGCCATTTTTGCCATCAGAACCCTGATGGAGGCATACAGGGAAAAAAGGAGAGCTCTGCATGTCGCATTCCTAGATCTGCAGAAGGCCTTTGACTGCGTGCCTCGTCAATGTATCTGGTGGGCTTTGCGAACCAAAGGGATCCCTGAGGCCTATATTGACATCATCAGAGACATGTACCGCGATTCCGTTTCCATGGTTAGGACTGCTGTTGGCGATACAAAACCCTTCCCGATCTCAGTAGGGGTGCACCAAGGCTCGGCTCTTAGCCCGTTCTTATTCAATGTAGTGCTGGACACCGTCTCGGCTAACATCCAGGACCAGCCTCCATGGCTGATGATGTATGCCGATGACATAGCGCTCATTGACGAGGACCGGCTGACGCTGGAGCGGAGAGTGAACCTTTGGAAGGGTGCGCTTGAGAACGGTGGTCTTAAACTAAATGTGTCGAAGACCGAGTACATGGCTTGCGGGAGCCCGGACTCTTGCACCATCCATATAGGTCCTGAACCAGCCGTTAAGTCGGAGAAGTTCAGGTATCTTGGATCTATTCTGCATGAGTCCGGAGGCATCGATCACGATGTCCAAGCCCGGATCAGCGCTGCTTGGGCGAAATGGCGTGAGGTCACAGGTGTGGTCTGCGACCGCAGAATACCGCCCAAGCTCAAGGGACTAATATATAAGAGCATAATCCGACCGGTTCTCTTATATGGCAGCGAATGTTGGCCAGTACTGTCCAGGCACACTCAAGAGCTTCACGTCACGGAGATGAAGATGCTGAGGTGGATGTGTGGCGTTACGCGGGCCGACCGCATACGTAACACATTCATCCGAGGTAGTCTTGGAGTCCGTGACGTAGCGGATAAGCTTGAAGAGAGTCGCCTGAGATGGTATGGCCACGTTGCACGCCGGCCTGAGAACTACGTCGGAAGGATTTGCCTTGATATGTGTGTCCCTGGAGCGAGACCCCCAGGACGCCCAAAGAAGCGATGGCTGGACATCGTGAAGCAGGACATGAGAGCCAATGGATTAACCACCGAGGATGCCCAAGATCGTGCAAAGTGGAGGCGTTTGTGTGGGAAGGCAGACCCTGGCTAAAGCTGGGAAATTGCCAGGAAGAAGAAGAAGAAGAAGAAGAAATAAGTCAATCTCTTTTCGAATACTTATTACATTCTTTATTTGATTGTGGACATTGTTTGAAAAAGTTTAGAGCACAATATGTTTATTTATTTTAAAGTTTAAATAATTTAGACATTTTTATAATAGTAATAGTATTTCACAGCATTTACTAACGGGATACCATATCGTTCTCAAAGTGTTACGAACACTAGTGCAATTTGATATGAAATAAACTAAAATATAATATAAATATGTGTAATAAACAATGTATACGATACAGTTTGATAAAAAAATCTATTTTAATTCACCTGTTTTGGTTTTCAAAAATGTTATAAGTTGAATATAAAAAATGTCTTATAAAAAAGTATTAGTTAATTATGTGGACGTTATAGTAGAAAGTAGCTATTAATTACACTTTGTTATGTCTATAGTTATATGCTTAGAGCTCAAATAAATACAATTAATAGAACTTTTATTAAGTACTCAATACTCTCTTTAACGCATGGTTAATGTCTGTCGATCTTTGGCCGCGTTGTTAACTCAGTAACAATGTGTTATAATTACACAGTCATTGTAACAAATGGTTTGAGATCTTATGTTATGATATATGTTTGTAATAAATTAAAACACTTTAGGATGGTATCAGATTATTAATTTATAACATTTTTTTGAGAACCTGTTATCTTTAGATTTATTTGGCTTTAGGAATCGACAAGAACCATGGGGTTCATATGTATTAATGTATAAATATAATTGTTGTATAAGGAGGCTTTTTCCATGAAATAAAAATTACTATGATACTTTAGTGTGTAAAATGTGTGTAAAAAAATAATTTTATAATTATTTTATATTTTAATATAAATAAAGAAAAGGAAAAGACATAACAATGCACCTGCTTTGTTTCTTATTACGGTAGAGTTAATTGTTTAATATATATATATATCGTATAAATACAATGTACTTCTAAATTTATTGATGAGAGTGTAAAAAAAAAGAAAAATTAAAGTCGCTTTTGTTCAGTTGAAAGTTATTAGATAACAAAAAACACAGACGAAAAGATAACATCCTCCTTTTTTGAATTCGATTGGAAAGATAATTGTTATATATACCTATAGTTATTAAGAAAAAATATTTAATATATGAAATTACAATGATTAAGTTAAGTTTATTCACTCATAAGTTAAAGTTAAAATTCTCAGCAATATACACGTTTAAGATTCTTACATCAATTTATTTCGGACCCACCAAGAACTATGTAGAAGGCTTAGATTACGAGATACAAATTTAAAATTTACTGTTTAAAATGAGGTTTTAATATATTTAGTTGACAATGGAAATTTAATAACTTAAATTACTTTTGAAGTTATATTACTTTTATGTATCAAAGATTAGAGATAAAAATATTTATTTTTTACTGCATAACAGATTAAGATTTTATGAAATATTAATGAACTGTGTAAATTCAAATGAAAAGTATTTAAAAAATTTCGTAGTTTTGTACATATTTGTTTTAAAACATGCATAATTTGCCCTTTTACGAATGCATATACATAGAGTTGAATAGATGAATAGTTGTATTTACATACGAGTATATAACAATATTATATTCCAAGTAAACATTTAGTTAAGGTTGTAAAAATAATATTTTATTGTTTAAAATAACAAAACCGGATCCTTCAATCACCATGTCATAGCCATTCAATGTTACTTTATAAATTATTTTATGTTAAATTTAAATATACAACTGTTATACTGGTTAATCGAAGAGCAGTAAATTAATATTCAATCATGATTTGTTGTTTAAAGACTGTTTTTGTTATAAAAAATAACTATAAATGCCCGATTATAATGACCAAGTCATAATATCTGATGGTCTAAAAATGTATTGTAGACCAGTTTGTTTCCTAATCAGGTAAGTTTTATTTTTTATATATTAAATATTGATTCTATGTATGTATTAAAGTATGTTGCTGATTCTATTACCCTCTGGGGTCAAAAGACTAAAGGATTTCTGGTGCGGTGATCAAATAAAAAAGTTTAATGAAATACCCTAATTTAGTATGTTTTATTTTTTTATATATGTATGTATTTTGTGTGGTGCTGGATATTATAACAAATAATTCATATTGTGTTAACACAATAACACGTCTATAACTATACATCGCTTACAAATATACATCATCCTTGGCGATTTTCTAGTTCAGTTTTTACGATCCAAGAAAATTGTTATTTGCCTCATAGTTCTTAATACCTCACTAGCTTTTCTCATGGATGTTGAAATTATCAATAGCTTGGCTTGCAATTCTATAAAAAAAATGCTCTTTAACCGTTTATAAGTAAATGTTAATGATTTTATTCCAGAAGGAAATTCATAACTCTTAATTACCCGTTCACTGAATGTAACTTGACGTTTTTGGATTACGAGAATTCATATTCTAGATTTTTTCTAATCCAATTCCCAAATATTAAATCAAATAACATAAGAGATACACAGATACTACAACAATGAGGCGTTATTTCTACGTGTATATAGAAATGATTTAAAAATATTTAAGATGATTTAACATTTCAAGTTTCCAGTTATAAATATACGAGTATACGATCTAATGCATTAGTCGTATTAATAAATAATTAATTGAAATTGGTGAGGATTATATTTTACGGAATATTTAATCATGTAGTACATAATATAATATTTAATAAAAAAACTTAGAAATTATATAATACAAACGTATATTACATACAAACAGTTATGATAATGATTATTGATTCTATGACTTTTGCAAATAATATTATTATTATTATTTCCTCACGTACATTCGAGACGGAGACAAGAAAGTAGCTCTTGATACAACTCTCATCTAATATGTATATCTTATTCATATATTAATTACATATTATGATATAGTTAAAGACGAAATTCAATGTCGATATTCACAGATCTGAAGTAAACAAAGTTAAAAAAAAAGTTAAATAATCGTCTCCATTATGATTATTTTTATATTCAAAACATAATGTGTCTTCTACATAGACAATTCTAATAAGAGCCAACTTGTCAGATGCGTTTCCAGCGAGGGTTAATTGTTAGATATTAATCTAGATCGTCGTAAATGAGGAATTAGGTCCGTCTTATAATTCTTGTCTAATCAAAATGCCTTTTATTCGTGTCAGTTCAGTTTGACTTTTCTGGCTTAGATTATACAAATACTATATTGACTTACTACGAGTACGAATAATGATTTGTGTACAACGTTTATATTTCTTTGGTAAAGAAAAAACTAACTGTAATTAAAAGAAGATACATTTTTAAAAGACAATATTTTTTTTGTTTGGTATGGAAGACTTGAATAGCTCTAATCTAGCTAAGTTTACCGTTTTTTTAGACTTAGGATTTTAATATTTTATAGATAACTGACTTTGGTGATGGACATAGTCTGATAGTACTGATGGCTATTGGAGAGACTGATTCTAGAGTAGAGTAAAGTTAAGCGTAGGATGCTTTGAAACCAAGTAAAGCGATAATACCCGTAAGGTGGATAGAGATTGAAAAAGCAGAACTGAGAGCTCAGTGGCGTTAAAGATGTGTGTTTATAAGTTTTTATCCACAGAGATAAAGTACTTTTTTTGTATAATTAACACTTAAATTTTTTGCAACCTGGCCTTTAAAACCTATTTATAATCATCTGATAGTCTATTCATATATCTCTTTATGAAGTGAAAGTCAAAAATTAAAGAGATTTATTAAATTTATTTATTTCCTACCAAAAACACTGTCTCGATGTCTAGTTTGTCTATTCTTTCTACATATTTACTACCATATGCAATATTAAAGAAAAGCTTTTAGTTTTGTTATTCTTTTTTTTTAATTTGCAACATTTATTCTCATTCCGTCGTTTTTTTTGTAGTAATAAAAAATGTTTTATTGGTCATTTGTTTTGATTAATTTCAATTATTATGTTATAAATGTATCATTCATTAATGAAAAATAACTGTTTTGTAACTAAAAACAGTAAATTATGTATTACTGGAACTAAGAAAATTTAAAGAGTTGTAATTTACTAATTCTATGTAATAAAGTTAAGGGTAATAGATATTTTGCCAAAGAAGTTATCGTTTCTAGCTATATCAAATAACTCTAAATTCTATATTTTCTTCTTTAAATTTATATTTAAGTATTAGCTTAATATAGTTGCAATCCTAAAAATTAAATAGCAAAATGTGTTTTAATGTTGCAATAAAAAATTAAAAGTTTTGTAAATTAATGAATTACTGATGGTTGGGATATGCTTTTTCGTATAAATTTTACAACAAGTCGTTAGATATTATAAAAAAAATGTTCTTATTAAAAATAGAAAGACGTCTATAATGATGAAATGAGGTCTTTAAAGAGTCTTCAAGCATAAAATATTTTATCAATCTGAAGTGTGCATTGAACAAAGACTCCTAAAAATACCAAAAGTCTATACTAATCTTCCAATAATCTCTTTCTTAAAACAAAAATCAGTATATAATTACTAAGAAACGATGAGTATTATTGTTTTAATATTCGCTCAACATTTTAAGCTTAGATTTTAAATATAGGAGATTGTAGTATCATATTCAAATTTTAAACAGATGAGCATGACTTAAATATAATAAACCCACGTGAAGTTAATAATTAAAACTAAATACATTAAATGAAATGTTGATGTAGATTACATTTTATGGATACCATTGCGCAAGAAATAATTAATGTTTCAATTTATTATGACTAACATGCGAGTACTTCACCAGTTATTTCGGGAACAGACTTACCAGAAATGATAACAATTTTACTAATTGAAATGCTTTGAGTGAATGTGCTTATTATACAACAGAAGGAATGTTAAATTACCAACTATGTTTGTGATGCAGGATATCATGAGTTATTTTTTGATTTTGATGTACACATATATTAATTTTCTATACCATAATTATTAAATGTTTTTTTAAATTTCAATTATCCAGCTTCGCTCTTAGTTAATGTCTGACGAAAATTACAATATTTGAGGTAATTACACAGTTTTATTAATAAATACTAAAAATATAGACGACTACTACTATTGTCATACTAACTTAGTTATTTATAGAGAAATAAAGAGAATTCACACAACGAGCTCAATAATTTTTTTAAAATCTTGATGAAATATACATGACGAGAGTCAATTTTAGTATTGGATATCAATCCAGGTCCATATTCTTATAATAATACATATAATCATATCATATACATATACATAGGTAAAACATTATTTTTTACTTGTTTAACTTTTCATTTACTTATTCTCTCGTTAATTTTAAATATTTTTGCACGCCGCCCTATTCTCAAAAATTTCATTTATTTTTAATAAGCTGAAAATAGTTTTATCAAGGAGGTTAGCATATTTTTTTATACATAACATAATAATATACATTTATACATAACATAGAGAATAATTTTCCTGTAATCTGTTAAAATAGTACGGTACTATATTGTTTTCTTCATAGTATAGAGTTCAGTGTGGCGCCTGGAATTCCTATAAACCGACAAAAATAATACATATAAACAACGAAAAAAAAATGCATAATTGCTGTAAAAGCAATAAAAATAGTAAAAATTAATAGGACACGTGATACTGTATTACTGAGTACAGATAATGTGAGTCCCAAATCCGAGATAAATATTGTTTAATGGTGCTAAGAGTTAGTGATAATGATAAACATTATTCCCAACTCGTGGTTATATAATAATAATAATAAGATTTTTACTCCTTAGGGTTTTTCAGGATATCATGAAGTTACATTATTATAAATTATCTTGGTATTTGAATACTGATTAATATAATTAAAGTTCTAAGTGATTCATTAAAATATATGTAGCTGTTTGTATCATTGTTAAAGTTAGCGGGAAAATTAAAAAACTATTTTATTACATCTATAATAATAATAATCAGTTGAACAAAAACTAAGACCATATAAAATATACTTACTGATACTAATAAGAATTTATATTTCTACATCCAAAATTCAGTTCTCACTGGACACATCAAGAACGAGAACCAATACATTAAACATTCACAAAGTCCTATGACGTGCTTCTCTGTTGAAAGCTACACGTGAACTAAACCGTACAGAGTTTTCCGTCGGTTAGTCTAAAGACCAGTATATGTTTTTATTATGAAAACAAACAGTCTGGGGTAAATTTTGGGGTTAAATTAAATTATAATTGGTATTTGAAACTCTTATTTAAAATTAATTTTAAAAAAATTAACATACTGCTTTTTTAATGCTTAATTTAATTTAGCATTGCCTGTTTTGAATGAGCCTTTTTTAATAGTACAGAATTAAATTCATATTTTTAGTATTAAAGCAATGAACCAATACTTGAATTTTATTTTTAGTACAGCATTCATTTGGCTTTATAAGAAATAAAGAAATAAATTCAGAAACTCATTTTAATTTAATTTTTTTTTTTGTATAAAATGAGAAGAATATGAATATGTTAGATGATAATAAAATGTTCATCGAAAAGAACAGTGTTTAAAATAGAACCTTTGACGTTTAAATTAAATTGATTTTAAAAATCTATATTATTTGTATAATTATCAAAAGAAACTCGTCAAGTCTTTAAATTTAAATACTTTGTTTACCTTCATATTTTTCTCAACTTTTCATTTGATTTACAGCTGACGTCCGTAAAATAGCATACCTGAAAAGTACAATATAGATTAATTAAATTATAAGTTACTGAAGAAGGTGAATAAATAATGTTAGTTAAAGTGTATCCAACTTATACATTTACAGAGAATCTAATGTCATCTGCCGAGTTCATGGATCAGGTGTTACCAAATTCAAGTTAAATCTTCCTAAATAAAAAGGTTAATAAATAAGTCTAAGAATATTATTGCTTGTTCTTTAAAATGTTTGAAGAAATGTACACAATATTTAGTTTTCGTTTTAAATATAGATTTAATGTTAGTTTTTTTTAAATCTATTTTGAAGTTCAAACCAAAATAATATTTTTGTTTCTGCTAAAATTCATGAAAATATCAATAATTTTTTTACCGGACAATCGAAAAAACCAACCAATCGTAAAATCCTTTTCTAGCTTAGTAGAATCGTTGCAAGCAGTTATAAGCAGTAGTTATGTACTCGTATGTTATGATAATTATAATTATAAATTTATGAAAATGTTGTTTTAATTTTTAAAGTTAATAATGACAATTTTCTATTAATATTTTAAGGTTTTTCTTATTATAAACATTAATTTTTTTTAATTGAAAACATAAATTATTATTTTAACTGCTGAAAAGTTTTTATATGTATTTTATCTCGTATTTATAATGAAGAATCGAATATAAAAAAAACATCCAATATAGGTTTATCAAAGCTACATAACAAAAAAGGATGTAGATCAATGTAAATAAATTTACAATTTTAGTACTGTTTCGATTATTTTATACACTCGGGACTGGTCATTGTTATTGTTTTGAAAAGGGTAGTACACTAAACTAGTTGGGAAAACATAAGTCTATTTAAGCTTCTATATGAATAATGCTCGTATTGTATGAAAATTCAAGCTTTTGTTTCGTCACAATAATACCAAATCATAAAAGCCAGACTCAAACTATTTCCTATAAATGATAGCAAAATCAATATATCTATTTTAGTCGATTGAATGATAAACTCTCGCGTAAAAGAGATCTTAGGATTTTAGGTTATAATAAAGAAAGAAAATAAATAACCCTGTCAATCTATCACTAACTTTTGTTTATGAAAGGGTTATTTATTTTCATTCTTTATCACTTTCGAGGTAGATCATATTCTTTGTCTTTTTCTATATTTCATGAAAGAAGACTAGGACTTGAAAACTATTTAGTTAGTGACATAAAATGCTGAATATTATCCAAATCAAGCTCTGATAAAGGATTGATTTCATTGGTTGATTAAAAAAGAATATGTTTCAAACAAGGTGAGAAACATGGATATTTTACATAAATTTTGTTTACCGAAATCTTAATTACTAAGTTAACATCCAATAATATTTATTTATTCATAAAAAGAAGATATTATTTTATAAAACAATACAAGATTATTATCGCAGTGTAGCTTGCTCAATCAAACTTAATGATGAATCATAAATAGATAATTTAATCGATGTGTTTTTTTAAAACATGATGTATGAGATGTTTTCATCTGCCTCCTTCATATGGGATACTTTAGAGCAATGTTTAGGTTCAATTTAAAATAAAAAGAAGTCATTCCAGAAGATTTTTTTTATTACATTAGATTATTAACCTTTATATTTTTTTTTACTAACAATCCATTGTAGGTTTTTTATTACTTTTAAAAATACTGCAAAAACAAACTGCATCTTAAAACAGTATTTTACTATGTCATATTCATTTTGGTTTATGTTTTCAATTCTAGAGTAACAGGTACATTAACAATCCAGCAACTGTTTCGATTGAAGCTAGTTTCAAATAGTCAGTTTATTAGGGAATGTTTAAATAAACACTCTCTTTAAATAAACTTGGAATGTTCTAAAGATATTTTAAGAAAGATATCTTACTAAATTAGTACCGATATATAATATAATACAAGTGTTAACAGGATACTTTTCATGTAATTTACCATTCAATTGAATTTTTAATCTCCTTTTGCTATATGAATTATTATCAGAGTATCCTGTATAGGTTGTGTACAGTACTTGTCTATGAATAAAATTAAAAATGCATTTTAAACGGACAAGGCTCTTTTACTTTATCGAATGATATTAAGAGCTTTTCTTACGGTAATAGTGGCGGTAACTACTAAGTACTTCACATAATATGAGGTTTTTATGAAAAAAGGTGCTTACGTTGATTAAATTACCATAAAAATTTTATCAAATAAGTCTTGCCCTTGACTTTATCAGCGGATATTGTGGAATTGGGCTAGGAGAGAAATATACAATGTGATAAAATAATTACTAATTATATGATAAACTTACCGTAATATTACAGTATCATATATATTTTTTAAACACTCAAAATTTTCACTTAAATACTACAATTTTATTGATAAGATAAACAAGCGATCTTATTTGAAGACAATCATTATATTAGATGAAGTGCTTCTCTGTGGAGATCTTCAGGTGAACTAAGCACCATAAAGTTCCTTAAAGCCATCTTAAATCAGATTTCTAAGTTTAGGACTAAATATGTAGTTAGTATTAAATTTAAATAAAAAAGATTGGGATTTTTTTCAGTTAAAACAAAGTATTTTGAGATAATTCCTCGGTATGAAATTTAAAGTAAAAAAAATATATATTTTATAATATTGGCTGAATGTAAATATTTATTTTGAATGCTTCAATAATAGACGGTATTAATATGTGTTTTATTGATATTGTTAGCTTTTCCTTATCATGCAAACGTGGTTGTGGAATCACTTGCCCTGAGTTTGTGAAGGCAGTGATTGAGAAGGCGTCATCGAAGAGGCCCTCCGATTTCACAGACTGCCACTCTACATCCGGCGGATAATCGGAAATTACCTCCGTGGACGGGAGATCTCCTTTGTGGGGGTAGACGGCAGGGTGCATCACCACGAGGTGCGCTGCGGTGTTCCACAGGGGTCGGTCCTTGGGCCTCTCCTGTGGAACCTCGGATACGACTTCGTACTCCGCGGTGCCCTCCCGACCGGGCTGAGCGTCGTCTGCTATGCAGACGACACGCTCGTTGTAGCCCGAGGTGATGACCTGTCAGAGGCGAAGGCGCGTGCCGAGGCTGGTGCTGCCTTAATCGTGCGGCGCATTGAAATGCTCGGGCTGAGGGTGGGTCTCGAGAAAACCGAGGCCCTCCTGTTCCACCGCCCTCGAGCAAGACTTCCAACGGGCGCCAGCATTAACATCTGCGGCGTCCCCGTCGAGCTCAGTCCCCGGATGAAATATCTGGGGCTGACTCTGGACGGAAAGTGGAACTTCCGGGAGTATTTTCGCGGGTTAGTCCCGAGACTCCTCGGGACGGCGAACGCTCTCGGAAGGCTCCTGCCGAATCTCCGTGGTCCGAGCGTGGCGTGCCGGCGCCTGTACACTGGCGTGCTGCGCTCAATGGCGCTGTACGGAGCTCCGGTGTGGGCCGGTGCCCTTACAAGGCCGAACGTGGCTGCGCTGCACAGAGTGCAGCGCGTCATGGCGGTGAGGGTGGTACGGGGATACCGCACCGTCTCCCATGAGGCGGCTTGCGTGCTGGCTGGGACGCCTCCCTGGGAACTGGATGCCCAGGTTCTGTCGGAGGTGTACCACCAGCGCGCGCGAGTTCGATCCCGGGGTCCGAGTCCGGACCGGGATCGGGTGGAAGGTTGGCGGCGCTCCTTGATCGCCTTACTGCTTCGCCGGTGGAAGCGGAAACTCTCTGAGCCAGTGGCCGGGTTGCGAACCGTGGAGGCTATTCGCCCGCTCCTTAAAGAGTGGGTGGACCGCCGACACGGATCCTTGACCTTCCGGCTGGTGCAGATCCTCTCGGGGCATGGTAGCTTCGGGAGGTATCTGTGCCACATAGTCGGGAGAGAGCCGACTGCGGCGTGTCACCATTGCAGTTGCATGGATGACACGGCCGATCACACTTTGGCGGAGTGCCCTGCGTGGGCTGTAGAGCGTCGCCAGCTCACCACAATAGTTGGCGCAGACCTATCGTTGCTGGCTGTGGTTCAGGCCATGGTCGGTAGCGAGAGGGCCTGGGAGGCGATGGTCAAGTTCTGCGAGTACGTGATGTCGCGGAAAGAGGCCGCAGAACGTGTACGGGAAGACGACCCCTCCTCGGCGCCCTTGCGTCGACGTAGACTGGGTCGAAGGCAGCGGGCATATGCCCGCGACCTGCCTCCCCAGTGAGGAGCCTCCGGGCGTCGGTGGGGAACCGGCGTCCGGGTAACATAGGCCTGAGTAAGAGCGGCGTGTTTGGCGTTCCCGGCACGCTGCTCTTGAGTCGGAGGGGTGGTGTGGTCTAGCCACTGATACCCCTGCCGATGGCGGAGTCCCTTTCGGGACTTGTGCGTAGTGAGCGGAAGCATGGCTCGCCGTTCCCGCTCACTAGCCTACGCACTGCGCAGAGAACGCCGAGGAGTTTAGTGGGTGGAAATCCCACACACCCCCGCCGTGTTTCCCCCACGGCGGGAAGTCTTTGAAAGATTCTCCTCGTTATAAAAAAAAAAAAAGGCAGTGATTGAGAAGGCAGTTTAACCTGGGAATTTAAGAAAAGTAAAAACTTATTACTTTTCTGTCTTGCAATAATATCCCTTTTCTCATAGCTTTTTGAGTAAATATTGTTTAATTAATTATATTTAATTAGCAAGTAAGAAACAAATAATTTGAAATTCCTGTTATTAAAATTATATGTCAATATTATCTTCAATCCCAGTAGCTTACTATATTCAGATTTTATAATTGCTTTAACTGATGTTGGGATGTCTGTCAAGGTAAAGATATGTTATGAAGTAAGCTTAGTGAAGTAAAAGGGCATAGCCGGATAAGTACTGGAAATCTGCCCCCATGGCTTTTTAACCCGCACATTGGGGGTCGATTTGGCATCAAATAAAAATAATTCACACCAATTTTTAGCCCTTTAAATCGAACGACGTTCGAGATTTAAAAAAAACCTGTATTTTTTATTTTAATTTTATTTTTATACTGAAATTCGGAGTTACGTAGAATCAAGTATTAATTAATAAATGAGAGAGTGTGTATTTAAAAATAATACTTATTTTTGAAGCGTAAGATTCAGTTTGACCCTAGTGCAGATTTTTCTAAAGTTTAAAGAGGCTTGTAATAACCTTGATTACTTTCAAACTTCCTCTATGAGAACAGTAAATTATACAAACGTTATTTTAAAGCTGAATATGTAAATAGTTTCAAAGTAGGTACGATTTAATGTTTTAATGTGGAGGAAAAAACTCTGTAGTTTAAATAACTTTTATTAAAATTCTCATAGGTAGTTAAAGCAATACAAAAATATTTTACTTCATTATGTCTAAATGTAAACGACGTTTATGTTTCAAAATACTAAAAAACTAAGGGTCTTTTTTTTTTGATGACGCAGGGAAACTCTTTTTACGAGCCGTCTAACCGGCCTTGGTGGAAACTAAGGGTCTTGTCTAATCTAATATAACACAATGTTATATGGAATCTTAATATCAATTAACAACTGTAACACTTATCTTATACAAGGGAGTACAGCTTTAACTTTTAAATGACACATAATACTTATATCGTATATGATACAACATAACAAAATACATCAGCCCTAAAAAGACCCAACATCATGTGTTATGAGATAAGTGTGTTATCACGTCATTCAAGTATCTAACTGAAAATAAATTACTGTTATAAAAGTGAATGATACTGTTACCGATTTATTACGTTGTTAAAGCTTTTAGTGGCTTGACCATTATATTTTCTAAATATTATATTCTCTATAAACAAAACAAAATCAAAACTATATCTTTTTTGCCAAAGACGTTTGAATATGAGATTATTTTAGTTCTATATTCTCTAACCATCACCTATTTTTGCGGCAGAAATTTTCCGTTTTAAATGGTTATCGACGATAAAAATTCTAGGAAATATTAAATTCTCGTTTTATAGCGGTCCGAAAACAAGAATACAATTTTCTATATAATATGAGGTCTGTTTTGTGTTATGGTTTCAACGTTATTTCAATTATATGGCTATTTCGTTACATCTACAGCATAGAAGTAACTTTAGAAATATTACAATTGCAAGAAAGGTCAAAGATCTGAATGATCTGAAGATGATAAATGTGGCTGGTTATAAAGTTAACCAAATTAAAATTTAATAAGGTTATCTTAACACTAATTTCTTGCTAAATATTTAAAAAAATCTCTATATATGTACATATATACACTATACAGGGTGACTGGTGAATTACTATCAATATTTAAGGAGAATACTCGGTACATGATTCTCATTCGAAATATGTAAAAAAAATAGGCACTTAATTTTTGACAAAATTTCCGTATCAAGAAATAAAGTGTTGACACGTTCCAAGTGACGAGTACAAAAAAAAGTATTGAAAGTAGAAAATTTACAATGCGTGTACATTTAACTTATAACTCGACTTGGATAATGAAAATTTTCATATTGCTATTAAAATTAAATAACTCGAAATCTTTCTCTAAAATAAATTATGGTGTAGGTATACAGGCTGACTGGTGAATTACTATCGATACTTGAGGACGTGATATTTGACGATCATATATGACAAAATAAAAATTAATATAACGTAAATATTAATAAACTTCTAAGTAAAGTTAACCAAAAGTTATGTAATTAATTACGCATCATGTGAACACCCTACAGATTAGGTATACACACACTCACACATACGCGTGCCGGCGGCGTTTAGTTGTATCAGCACGCCGCCGCACGCGTCCACACTTGGAACACTTGGAACGTGTCAACACTTTATTAATAATGACCAAAAATGACCAAAAATACATTTCCTTATATTATTATATTTTATCAATAGGGAAATTAAGTTAAATGTATGTGTAATTCAAATAAAACGCTTTTTCATTTAGTCCTACATTTGTCCATTCTCATTTTAGAATCCATTTATTAAAAAATAAGTAAATTAAGGAACAATAGTTAAATTTGTAAAACAATAGAAACCCAACATATCAGTAGTTGCAGATTGTGATCGTGAACGAGTTAATATTTGTTTTGTTATATTCTCTATTTGGATTTTAATTCAAGTTTAAATATTCAAATTTAATGCAAGGTCAAAAAGTTTTAATTTGTAAACGTTCCAAATTAAATATACGAATCACTTACATGCGACACCAATAGGATTTTGCTGATAAGAGCACATAGAGGTATTAATATTTTGCATACATTTGAAAAATATAGCCAATATTAATTGTTTGAAAATTCAATGTTCAATTAGAAACATAAAATAAATATTTTTTTATTTTATGTTTCTAATTTAACGTCCTAGCAATATTTTCGACATGATAGTTGAATTTAATACAAACCCACTAAGAATGTGGGGCTTTGTTCAGAAAATAATATATAATTAACAATCCATTATACATAAAAAGCTTTTTCAAAATATTAGCCATCGACTTAATTTAATGACGAGAGATTTTATACCACAAGGAAAGTTATGGTTACTCAGTTTAACAAAATAAAGATGATAGTTAGTAATGATTCTCGTTTGGTCTTAATTTACTTATTAAAATAAAATATAAAACAATGCTTTACAGTATCAGCTTCATTCAACAAAACTATTTTATAAATCACATTTTGCTTACAATTTATATATCATAAAATATATATTAAAAAATAATATAGTACTTTTCAAATTCGTTAACACTTATTTCACGTACTTTAAGTAAGATTTATTTTTAGACAAAAATCTAATTTTCTGTTGACTTCAGACTATGCATTTCAAATTTACTTTAGTACTGCTTCCTGCCTTTGCAAAATCAACATTTTCCTGGTTTGTAGAATTGGAAAAAGGAAAAAGCTATACGATTTTGTATTCTAAGGGTTCATTTGCTGCTTGGGCAATGAAGACGGATGGTATAAAATAAAAAAAGTATTATACGTAATATCTGTAAAACTATAATCATACACCGTTTGTTTTTGTATAATATTAAGGCCATATATATAAAAGGGTTTCAAGGGTTAGGTTAATTAAAATAAACGATAATTTAGATTATTTCTTCCAACTCTTTTTTAAAACAGGTATCTTTATCGGATTCAGTTGTAATATTTATTTACTATGGATGACTAAAGATTTGCAAACATACAAACAAGATGGCGCAATGGCGGAATCTTAGGATGGAGGATGAGTTGTTTGTAATGTACGTCTATAGTATGTATCATGGTTCATATGTCAGGGCCAGCTGAGAATAATTGAGTTTCCCTCAAGTAATTAATACAAGTTATTAATGTATACTATCACACATAGAGGAATTAGTTCTGCCTTATAATTCAGGTGCAATCAGCGAGCCCATAATTTATGTAAATTCAATGTAAACATTTTTTTTTAGAATATATTGTCATTATAATGATTAACGTGACTCCTACATGACTTCTTATCTACTTTGTCAACACCTTAACTGTGTATAAAATCAAAACCATTTTTTTAAAGACGAATTCCCATAAGGTCAGAATGACAAAGGTCATCATCAAATGACCCCTCTTGCCTGGGTGGGGCAAGAGGGAGTGTCAGACTCTTACTGACTGAAAACCCCGCGTACCTACTCCTGCTCCGAGCCTGGCCGCGGTACATTATTGAAATTAAACCAGTGCTAGCATGAACTTACCTCAAGAAATGTATATATTGGACACCATCAGATATTTTGAATAAACTATACATTATGAACAAAAATGCTTAGGAACATTTACAATATAATCTTAGGGTTGTTTGAGTATTTAATGTACGAGTATATGAATACAATAAATATAAATATAATGAACCTAACTAGTATAAATACAATAAAAATAATAATATAGTAAGAAAATAATTGATCAGGTATAATATAAGTTTTCATTACATTAGTAGATGAAATTCCAAGTCACAATATTTATTTCAATGTGACATTATTAATAAATACGTAATTTATTTCGATGAAATGCATTATTTCCAATTCACTGTAAGTAATATTTCATTTTAAAAGCATTGAAGGTTGTTTTCTAAATATTTCCGTTAGACCGCTCTTCAACTTCTTCGCATCAACGGATGATAACAAAAGGTGGCCGCACGTACTCGTACTTTTATACATTGACATCCAGTCCTCCAGAGGATTTCCTAATTAGTGATTGAAAAGAGAAGTATACGGAATTATTATATACAATGCCAGGTATTATACTTAACTCTGAGAAGTGAAATACATAACAAGTAAAACCTTGAAGAATTTAAACAAATATAATGTATAAAATACATAGTTTTTTACAGTGTCAAATCGTTTTTCAAAAAAGCATTTAGTTAATTATAATACTGTGTAGTTATTAACCAATTCTAATATCCATTAAAGATCCTAAAATATTCGTAATTGTTAAAAAAGCTGTGCTAAAAAAATATTTAAATATAAAAATTTTATTGAATTAAATTGTCTGAGATTATAAATAATACTCTAAGGATCCCCCGGGAATCAATAGAAACAGCTTCTCATAATTAAATATATTATTCCTCTTCCATATTTATTTTCATTTCTATTTATTAAGTGCTCCCAATGATACCACCAAAATATTTTACGTTGCGTAGTACAAAAGAATAGGTGTCCTAATTAGTGATGTTTTAATATCCTTATATAATGTTACAAGATCCTCTATCCGTGCCTTACGAGTATCCTTTGGTTTGCAACGTGTATGCAACTGTGGTTATTGGTTAATAAAATTGTTGAACAACAACACCAAACTTAGAAATTATATACTTATGGAACACACAGTTAATTCGAACCGAACCTTAAAAACACCGGAACGCACCCGAAGTGACATTGAAGCCATAGCATTTTGTAAGTTCACTTTTGCAAGGGATACAATATAGGTAATCTATATTTAAAGTGATATATAATAATAATTTTGTACTGTAAACATGTAACCGGCAAACTGTATTTAGTAGATATAAATACTGGCTTCAGCTCTTTTGTATTGGTATTGCTGAAATAAAGATTTTGAATTTGCATCTTGACAAACCGAATAGATAGATTCTAATAAAGTGCTTTGTTAAAGTAATTAGAGTGGTCATTGAGAGAAATATACTCGTATATACATATTATGTTAAAACATCAATAAGAGCCAACGATGTTAGAGAGGTATTTATGTTACAGAACAGACTCATGATTTACTCTATTCGACTTTTGATTTATTGTATACGTTTTGAAGAGACTTAATTTAATCAAATAATGGATGTGGGTGGGTTGTTGAATATTATTAAGGGAAAACTTTATAACATAAAAAACTTCTACCTATAAATGTTATTTTATGTTACACACGCTACAAGCTCTGTAAATAAACATGAAATATTCCCTGGATCGTTACAGACAAGATGTTACTGAAGGAAAAATATCAAAGTATCTAAAAATAATAATTTGTCCATACAATTGATAAAACGATTCTGGTTATAATGGTATAAAGACTTTGTTAAGTACTTAAATTTATAAATGAAGATATAAAAAATAGGACAGGTTTGCTTTTTACTTATTGTTTACATTGAAAAAGGTAATTGAAAGTGAAACAAAAATTTAATGTTGTTCATAAGTTGAACACATATTTAACGCTGGTAAACATTTACAGAATGTAGGTCCCGTAATGAAATTATGATACATGAAGTTACAACAGCACTGTTTAAACTTACTTTATAAAGAAAATGCAGTCTTACTTAAATTATTTTAATTTTCTTTTATTACAAATCAATAAAATTTTGTAACAAAGAGTTTTAGCGAAGGAGCTTGTTTATAGCGCCTTCAGGGAGATTAAAATTTCCCTAATCTTTAATGCAAATTTAACTTTAATTACGTAATGTTTAAGGATTATACATTCAGAAAAATATATTTTATTTTAAAAACAATATCATAAAAATCACGAATTACACATCTGTACTGTATACATATATCATTAGAGCTATGATTAATTTTAAAAATATATTCTAGTAAATATTGCATGTTATTAAGAAAAATATATTGAACTACAAAGGTATTTGAAATGGTTAAGTCTTTTTTTATTTGAAACTGAAAGAATTGTTTTAAATAATCAAGTTTCAAGAATTAATTTTAATAATCAAGTTATAGACTTTATGTTTAAAAAAAAAATTCCTATGACGTTACATGCACCTAACCCAAAATAAATATATATTTTTTAATCAGTAAAAGTATTTAGTTTGTAATTTATCGTCTAAAATATGTAAGAACACACTATTTTCTCTTTCATAATTTATCAACCACTAAATATTACGCACGTTTCATAGAATGTGAAATCTTTTTCTTAGATTTTTTTGATACCAAGAAACATTATTTTGATGAAATAGTAATTAGTAGATATGATTAGTAGATGCTGAAGACAAAAAATTATGGAATATTGCATAGCTATCTCACATAGTTTTAAGAGGATGAGGTCTCAGTTAATGATAAAAGGCTTATGAAAAAGAAAAATTAGGCAGTTGAATAGACATGGTATTTTTTTTTTTTTTTTCTACGAGGGGAATCTTTTAAAGACTTCCTGCCGCGGGGGAAACGCGACAGGGGCATGTGGGATTTCCACCCACTAAACCACCTCGACGTTCTCTGCGCTGTGCGTAGGCTAGTGAGCGGGAACGGCAAGCCATACTTCCGCTCACTACGCACGAGTCCCGAAAGGGACTCCGCCATCGGCAGGGGCATCAGTGGCTGACCACACCACCCCTCCGACTCAAGAGCAGCGTGCCGGGAACGCCAAACACGCCGCTCTTCCTCTAGCCTATGTTACCCGGGCGCCGGTTCCCCACCGACGCCCGGAGGCTTCCTCACTGGGGAGGCAGGTCGCGAGCATAAGCCCGCTGCCTTCGACCCAGCCTTCGTCGGCGCAGCGGCGCCGAGGAGGGGTCGTCTTCCCTCACTCGTTCAGCAGCCTCCTTCTGCAAGATGACTCTCTCGCTGAAGTCGGCCACCGCCTGCCATGCCCTCTCGCTGCCGACCATGGCCTGGACCACTGCCTGCAACGAAAGGTCTGCGCCAACCACGCGGATGAGTTGGCTACGCTCGGATATCCACGCTGGACATTCCATCAAGGTGTGGTCAGCGGTGTCTTCCACGCGACTGCAGTGGTGACACGTCGCTGTCGGCTCTCTCCCGACTATGTGGCACAAATACCTCCCGAAGCAACCGTGCCCCGAGAGGATCTGCACCAGCCGGAAGGTCAAGGATCCGTGTCGGCGGTCCACCCACTCCATGAGGAGCGGGCGAATAGCCTCCACGGTTCGCAACCCGGCCACTGGCTCAGAGAGCCTTTGCCTCCACCGATGGAACAAGGACGACCGCGCAGATCGTCGCCAACTATCCACCCGATCCCGGTCCGGACTCGTTCCCCGGGATCGATCTCGCGCGCGCTGGTGGTACACCTCCGACAGAACCTGGGCATCCAGTTCCCAGGGAGGCGTCCCAGCCAGCACGCAAGCCGCCTCATGAGAGACAGTGCGGTATGCTCGTACCACCCTCACCGCCATGACGCGCTGCACTCTGTGCAGCGCAGTGAATAGACATGGTATGTTATACCAAACATTTAGCGAATATTAATGCTTGAAAGCAATACTAACACAGTAAAATGATGTCCAAGTTTTCTCTTTTTAAATTTGGTTTATTTTTTTTGTAATTCAAATTATTATGATAACCATAAACGCAATTTCATTTTATTTAGTAATCTCAAGTTTTAACAAATTCACTCGGATGATAAAATATTTGAAGATAAAAATCATGATACTATTGAAGAAATAAGTAAATGAGATTTTACTGGCCAACTTAATAAAAATAGTTGCTAGAAAGAGCAGCGATTGAATTTCTTTTTGTTTCAAAACTAAAATATTTTCACAACTGTCACCATTTAATTTAATACCTACCTTAAATTATTAAGGTTATAGATTATATTCCTCATATTCTGTTATGATGAATGTAACTAAATGAATTAAACTTCTAAATGAACTAGCAACCGTTATATATTAATCGGTATTCTTGAGGTGTTAGAGCCTAGCTGTGGTCAAGTTACTACAGCTCGAACATGGGCTGGCTCGACCGGGGCAGTACCACTCTCTCACAGAAAATCGGCGTAAAATAGTCTTTAATATCTGCGTTTCGTCCGATGAGTGAGAGAGCCGGTTGCCCTTCCCTTCTCCTATCCTTTCTTGCCTTTTCCTTTTCCTCCCCCTTTTCACAAATCAAGGACGGCAACACATCCGCCAATCTACTTGGCAGATGTCGATGGGAGACGGTAACTACCTACCATCAAATAGACCGTCTGCTCGATTGCCCCTTTTTCCCATAAAAATATATATATACATATATATATCAATTTTGGAATTTCATCAGATCATAATAAGTCTTATTATTTATTAAAGTGCTGATATAATCAAACAAGAGGTTGAATATTAATTAAATAGGATGTATGCATAATAATAATAATATTACCGTAAGAACACCTGATGCTCGTATGTATGTAAATGCTGATACATCTCTGTGATTACTACGAGTATGTATTGTTATAATAGGTTGGGATAAATGCAGCTGTGTCGTATTCGAGTGTTCGGTCCGGAAACTAATCGTTCTTTTACATGTATTAAAATATCTTTTAAGTAAAACACCGAATTTTTATCAGTAAAAAGTTAGTATTGAAAGCGAGTTTTAAAATGAATAGTATATTATATAATCTTGGAAGCCAGAGTGTACAATACTTTGTTCTTAATTATTACACAATTTATTTCGTTATTTCCAAATGTTTATTTTAACTAAACTCTTAAATATTAGAGTTGGCGGTTAACATAGTACTACAGTATTATAGCATATATTTATCAAAATACATTTATATACGTTATTATAAAATAAACATATGTATATAGGTATCATTATCATAGATTATAGAAATTATTATAAAGAATAAATTTTTCAAAGCGATTTAAAAACTAAGAAATAATATTTCGTCAATCTAAAGTTTACTTTGAAGAAAGTGGGGCTAGACAATCAGAAGTTATTATAAGTTGTAAATGCTTTTTTAATTTCTTTCAATAGCTGGATATGAATTCAAATAAGTTTTTGTAATGCAACAAGTCTTCTCCTTCTAAATAAATAGTTAAAAATGTATCATAAATAATAATTAAAATGTCATTTACAAAAATACAAAAAATATCTATAAATACAACTAAATTATTGAATATTTATTCAAAGAAACTTTTTTTTGCAAACATGTTTCAAATTCATTCCTAAAAATATCATAAAATATTAAACTACTCCACAATTCATGAAACACTGTGATATATAATATGTTTTCATTTCATTATATTAAGAAATGTAGATTTTTAATCAGTTAGGGAACCTGGTTCAAATAACATTTTATCCAATATGAGGTTTTATACTAAAATCAAAGCGTATATTCAACAATGATGTGATATTTATTACTTAACTGAATAATAACCTAATCACTTTAATGATCAGCATTTATAGCACTATTGAACAATACGATAGAAGTATCAAGTTATCTTCTGACTACGTTTAACGATTACTTCAACAAATTTGAAAAGCATGAAATAATGAAGAGATTTTTCTTTTTTTTCTTTTTAAGCTTCAGTATAGTTTTCTACTTAAGGAACAAATATCAGTGACTGGAGACGTAAGTGAGATTTATTTTCTCTAAATGGAAACTGATGATAGTATTGTGTTAAAATACAAGACGGAATGGATGGATATAAAACATAAAATAATATTTTTAATTTATCTTATGTTTTCTAACTGGATACTTATAAACATACGTTATTTATTTGTTTGCTACCAGTATACCCATTTATACCATAATTATTTTGGAGTGACTAAAATGAGTAAAACAGAATAAATGTTAAGAATTTATTTTAACTGTACTTGAAGTCTGTTATATTATGAGTCTTTCTTGTTAGTCATTGGACATATTTTCCATAATATATATGAGATTTACTAGAAGAAAAGTGGCGAAAACCTTATTTTCTAGATGTCTACATTATTTTATTTAAAACTCAAGGAGAATTTTCCACTACAATATTAATTTTTGGCGTCTTTTACATAGGGGACTTCAGGGCAACAAAGCTAATCTTAAAGTATTTTTCACTCCAAATAGAGTCTTGTATATGATCTTGTTTCTCAATATTATCTCCCATACCAAGAAACATATTAAATTTAAGCGACTTTAGAAACGAGACCACAGGACAAAAGACGTCTGTAAGGTATATTTTATTCAATTCAGACTATTTATTCTTTTGTTTGTTGTTTTGTTCTATAACATTAGTTACAATATTGTGAAACAAACGAGAATAGTTGAAATTTAAGTTATTAAATTAAAAGTACTACTATAGTTATTATTATGTACTATGATTTTTTTGCCTACTTGACTTGAAATCAATGTATTAATATTAATACCATGATTTCAAGTCAACTACATAAAATAAATAAATGTATATATATATTGTCATTCTACTACTACTTAGTTTCCTAATTCCCAGGACGTGTACTAAGGGAAGCCATAAGTAACATTCCAGATTTGCTCTTCAACGTATTCGATTCCAATGTATTTTAGATAGTAAAATAACAATCATACATAGTTTTTAAAATGCAATTAACTATTTTAATACAATTTAATCTGTACTCGATAATATTTGTCTGTCATCTCAACTGATGATGAGTACGAGTAGATATTAGGCACTGGATGGTGATTTTAGTCTGAGTAAAAGCTCATTCAATCTTAATATAAGTATGTCCAAATTGAAAGTAAGAGGGAAGTAAAACGGTTATTCATACTTTGGCTCGAATGTCCTCAGGGCCACAAGCTTTGTCCATGTTAAGATAATGAAGAGTTTTCGTTGAATGTTAGTCGTTTGGAACTCTGTTGTCGATTAACGACACTCAGCCGTCAGGTAAGTGAACGCTTGTGCCGTAGACGATGCATTCGACCGTAAACCAAAATAAAGAAATAAAATATTTCATAGTATTATTGGTTCTCTGTTAAAAAAAGCAGAAGTGGATTTTTATATACACGTTAGTGCTAAATAAAAGTATTCTTTATTTAGTTACTCGTTTTCCTTACAATGATAAGAAAACTCCTAGTTAAATATAGTCGTAAATATTAAATGCGCTTTAAAAGATCACGGTTCTTTGCATTATTGACTGCAATTAAGAACTTTCATAATGTAGTAGTGGTTGCAACCACAACGTACTTTGCATACTAAGTTCGTTTAATGGAAGTACATAGTGGTAACGTTCATAGCTTATTTATTTATTAAATTACATACATTCTCTACATGTTAACTCAACTAGAACTTATTTTCAGTATTTTTATTACTTACCTACTAATAAAATAAGAATATAAACGTTATTCGGTCCGAAATATTTCATTACAATATATGTTCCTTAAGGAAACATAAACATATATGTTCCTTTATTCTTATCATATTCATTTTTAAGTTATTGAGTGAGAAAACATCTTAACGTTTATTACAAACATATACCGAAACCTGTGAAGAATCAACTGTGTGAATATCAACACAGAGGTTTTCATTTCAATTCAAAATCCTAAGAGACTTAGATAACATCGAACTGGAATCATAAGGGTCTTAAAACTAAATAATAAATGTTTCTCAATCTGTAGAGCATTTCTGATAAAAGGAGATATGTATGAAAACCCGAAGCGATTCAAAGATAAACGAGTTCTGTTTGATCTTTCAATGGACTCGCTTGTTACTGAGAAAGAAAAAATATGTTATTTATATTATAATATTATTACTCATATTATAAAATAAATATTTATAAATTTATTAATAAAATAGTGGTAGTTTTTCTGGTAATGGTAATGCTAACTTCAAAATATGTGCAAATTTTTAATTAATATTAACTATTAAGATGAACAATTCTAATATAATCTAGTGTTACATAAATAATAAGAATAGTAGATACAGTTTCATACGGTACTTTACATATATGTTTTGTTTTTAACTTGATTGAAAAATTTAAAATGATGAATTAGAGTAGATTTAAATTAATATAAGACGAAAACTTCTCACCATTCCATGGATTTACCGCGAGGATGGCGGGTCCATTGCCATAATCATCATGCCATATGTTTATCAATATAAAAGTATCTTGCATAAACATAAGCATCGGAGAGTACATTTCAAAGTCTTTCAACTTTGTACTCAGTAAACATTTTTCCTTCTTTTGAGTTAGATACACTCAGGATCTTTTACAATTTTTGTGAAAACATAACGGGCTGTTTCTAACCTATTGTATAACATTTATAAGAAAAAAAATACAATTAATAATTTATAAGTCCTTCTTTATTAGAATAAAGATTTTTTTAAGTTTAAAACACCACGTGTGATTCAGTCACCAATAACATCACGATTTTTATTCAAAAACCCCAGTAATAACAATATTGATAGAATATTTCTTGGGAGAAAATGAAATATTTTTTAGGCGATTCTATTAAGTTATACATGATCGATAATAAATACAACGTAGAACTGTAAATAATATAATAATTAATATATTTTCTATCGATAGTTAGGATTTTTTTTTTGTTGAAAACATCTTAATATTCTTCTTGAAACATCCTTCAGTAAAATATCCAATACGTGATATTTTTATATATCATGTAATAATTGGACGGTCGTAATGTGTGATGTTTATTTCACCACCGTTAGTACGAGTGTTGAATCGTTAAACGAAATACAGACTGTTATGTAGTTTTTTATTCATAAATGTTACTCAAAACTGTCTTAATTTAATACTGTAAATCCGTGGAAAGGAGAAAATATTATGTCTATTAGATAAATGTACGGTACGAACATTATGTCATTTTGTTACTGCTTATTATTAAATAAAAACTTAGGCAATTAGTTCAATTACTTTAATCCCTACCGACCACTTTTTTAATAGAAAAGTCGAAAATAAATAAGATACACAAAATAAATTACAAAAATTTACTGAAACACAGTAACATTACCATCCAAATTAGTTCAATATTCCATTACTTTTCTACTAATATCACATATAAGAAGCTGGCCATTATTTGTATATTATAAGGGACGTGTGTTTATCACCTTTGATAACCTGTATGAAATCATATACAAAAGATATAATGAATTGTATGAAAATTCAAGACCCAATTTTAACAAGTAAAAATTGTGTATTAAGACGTAAAGCATAAAATTTATTAATATATGAAATATTATGAATTGAGGTCATATTGTTGCTACATATTAAAAGATGGAATTTCATTGAGAAGAAACTCTTAAATACATACATTTTTAGTAAGAATTGTTTGAAAAGTGAGACTCTAATACCATAAAAACACAAAGCAAATGAAACTTTCGTTTGGACTTAGTACTTGACCGTAAATTTTAGAGAGGTATTATAATTTAGCTGACAAATATAAAAAATATAATATAACTCCTGATACTTTGTTTGACTCAGAAATATAATATTCAGATATTTCCTGGTTATAGGGCGATACGAATATACATATATAAATATATATACTAGAAGACCCGGCGAACTTCGTACAAGTAATCTCTTAAATATATCTTTGTGAGTAATATCTCAGGTCTATAGTATGTAAATATGTGATGACTGACAAGTGTTACCTCACTCCTGTATTGGACCGGCCGAAAACGACTACACGTTAGTTGAGATTGCTTTTTCTGTTTACTTTGTGCTGGTCCTGGCTTCTAGCCCAAACTATTGTTCAAATAAGAAAGGTTAACAATATCAAATATGAATGATGTACAAACCTTATAAGAAATTAAATAAGATATTAATGTTGTTTTGCACATGATCTTTCCTCGTTACTTATCAGTGTATTGTGAACTTCAGAGTTAAAACAAAGTTATCTTGACCCTATTGTTTCTTACTTTAAAATCGTTCACTATTAGTTTATTTTCATAGGTTTTTAAGAATTGGCCAACTAAATATCAAAAAAATATGCTTTAAGAGGCAGTGTATACTTTTTGGATTCCAAGACAGAGTTATGCTTTAGTTTCCACCTAAAAAAATTATGATGAGTATTCAATTTGCAAGTGTATTAGACGATCTTTAATGGCAAAAATTGTTTTTCAGATTTAGATTCCGTATTTTGGTTTTTTAGACCTTTAGATCAGAAAGAAGACTGACTTTTGGGAAATAGAGTAATGGTGAAAAAAAAAACAGCTTTAACCAACCTTGATAAAGATAAACGAAAACCTTTTCTTTCAAAAAATAATAAAATGGGATTGTTTTGACAACTCCTAAAAAATTTACTTCTGTGATCGTATTATGAAACAGGTCATTAGTATGTACTTCCACTTTTTGCGAGTACTGAAAACTTTGAAGTATTCTTTTCTCTCTGAAGTAAGTCTAATAAAGTTATTATAAAGTCCAGGACCTTAATCATCAATATAAAAACCATTAATCATTCTTATGGAAAAGTAGCTGAAACGATAAAATGTAAGATCGTATACGTATAGTATATTGCTACTTGTTTTGTTTTTAACAAACAAGACGAGGTCTGTACGTAACACTTTAGACGTTGAATCCTTTAACAAACAAGAAATAGTTGAATATCAACGTAATATCAGTTCGAAATTGAACGGAATAGGTAACAGTACTAATCATACGTAATTAAAGTGGTTAAATTTAATTAATATACGACGTGGTTCAATTAAGCAAAATTGAAGTATGATATGTTTAATTATAATTAATAATACGCAATTAAAAATGTACGTCTTATGTTAATACTATGTTTTTATAAATTGGTATGGAAGCCAGAGAAGTAATATTTTATTTAGATTGAGAGATATTGTATTGATTATTATTACTTTTTATTACAAATATTCCCATCCATATGAAGTTAGAATAAAGGCTTTTTTTTTGCACAGTTTCGACTGTGTCAACAATGTAACTCACACCACAACGAGATGTATGATGTAGTTTGGTAAAAAGGAAGGAAAAAGTTTTTAAGTTCAGTATAGTTTCTACTCTAGGAAATAATATCAGTGACCGGAGACGTAAGTGAGACATATTTCCACTAAATGTTGGAGTAACTAAAATGTGACAATGGAAATTAAACAGATAATACTGTGTTTAAATAGAAGATGGAATGAATGAATATAAAACATGAAATAATATTTTTAATATATCTCATGTTTTCTAAATTGATACTTATATAAATTATTTATTGTTTAGCTACCAGTATATCCGTATATGTATGTATACCATAATTATTTTGCAGTGACTAAAACGCGTAAAACACAGCGAAGAATAATTATTATTAAGAATTTATTTTAACTGTTACATAAGTGAAGTCTGTTATATTATTTTTCGTTTTTTGTTACTCACTTGACATATTTTCCATAATATTTTTATATATATTATTCTTATGAATATGCTCGAACTAAGGTTTCGAAAACCTTATTTTCTAGATTCCTATATTATTTGATTCAAAACTCAAACAGAAAATTCCACTAGAATATTAAATTTAAGCGACTTTAGATACGAGACCTCAGGGCAACAAAGGTGCTCTTAAAGTATTAATCACGCCAAATAGAGTCTTGTATACGCTTTTGTTTCTCAATAATATCTCTCATACCAAGAAATATATTGAAGTTAAACGTCTTTTGAGACAAGATCGCAGAACAAAAGACGTCTTTCGGGTTAATATTTCATTCGATTCAGTCTTGTTTAACTTATTATTACATAATATTATCACTAATATAAAAAAGAGACTAGTTGAAATATAAGTTATTATAACTTTAATTTTCAACTATTCACATGAATATTTACATTCATGTGTTATTAGATATCTTTATATAAAACAGGAAAAATGAACTGTCTTATATACCTACTTGTTTTATAGTAACAAAAACTAAATGGGGCCATTTGTTAAAAGATAACATTATTGTGACCAACAACCAATCAACTTAAGACTAGTCTAAGATTAAATAGTTACAATTATTATAATTGTTCCAGAGACAATGCAAACCCCAAATAAAAATACTAAATCTTTATAATAGAAAGAGAAGTTATTTATACTAATTATATTATTATTAAGCTCGATACATGAATTGTTTTAATGAATAGTATCGGTGACAAATTTGAGTTATAGATCCCAAGAACTCCATTTAAAGTCATATCATACACAAACTATTATCAACAATTATTTAGAGATATAATATGATATGAGATGGAAATGCAGAGAAAATAAAAATAGTACATAAGTGTATCAAAATCAAAGTGAGTCTATAATTGAAATAATTAAAGATTTTGTAAAACCCCCGTCCCAATAAGAACAATAAAGAGAACCAGTCAAGACAAATTTAACGAGCCCAAACTCGATTGGTATACTAAAAGGCAATCCAGGGTTACGTCTCTTATCTTCGAGCATCTTCTGACAGCAGACCAGCTCAGAAGTTCCAGAAGACTTCAAATCTATTGTAAATGTTTATTCTATTTCAAATGTCAGATTCCACATATGTTTGCAAGCAAACTGTGTATAACATTCCTATCACACCTTACAAATGACCAGACGACCTTGAAGAACTGAACCGATTTCCACCAAAACTAGCTAAGACCACTCTCGACGTATATACCTTTCCAACAAAAAAAAAACGTATTAAAATCGGATCATCCGTTTGCGAGGTTTGGGATGAGACGGACACATAGACACCTAAAACCGGTAACACCTCATCGTTTTTGCGTAAGCATTAAAACATTCAGATGAAAATTTTAATAGTTTTATAGAACCAAATTTTTTTAACTTTGTTTTCTTTTCTTACTTATTTGTTTTATTCTCCTCAGTTATATAAAGTCACCACAAAGTAAAGCTATTCAAAAGTACTACTATAAAGTTATTGAACTTAAGATCCATGGATATTCTTAACCCCGTAACACATACTTACGTACTAAGGAAGGTCATAAGTAACACTTCAGAAATCCGCTTCAAGACAATCGATTGAAATGTATTCAGAATGATAAAATAATAATAATAACTTACAAATTATTTTATTATTTTCGTGAGACAGAGTTAATTTTTTGGTGCTAATGTCTTTTCGAAGTTTAAATATTTTTTAAAAAATTTCTTGGCAACTTTGAGTATAATTTTTTGCCCAATTTTTCTTAACTACAAAGGAAAAAAATCGGGAATAAAAACATTAAGGAATAAAATGTTAATTGTATATCATCAAGATGACGAAGTGGTTTTTTTTGGTTTTATTGTTTTTGAACTATAGTAGCTATTAAGTTTTTTAGTTATTTGAAATGGGCTTTCCGCATTGTTGTAGCGATTTATATTTGTAACTAGTAAACCCGGCGAACTCCGTTTCGCCACCAGAAGGCTTTTATATAACATTTCGTTTGGTGATTAAAAGATGAAGAATTTTTTTTGTTTTATATTTGAAAAGGATAATTTTTATTTCATTTCACAACAGTAATGAATTCATTTCGATTACAAAAGTGAAGTGTTATTTAGTTGAACTTCTCTAAGTAAATGAAAGTGAATCCAAAGTAGATACCGAATCGAAGCGTTAGACGTGTCCGAAAATTACCCGTTTCATTGCAGTGCTCCTTTGTAAACCACATTTTTTTGTTTTTTGGTCTAGCTTTAACACAAAAATAAAGCGGATGGTTTCCAAACTCGTGAACACGCAAAATATAACTGCCCATGTGAAAAACAATGATTTTCTAAATTTATCCCGCAAATACTAAATTACATATCTGTCATTATACGTCAATTGCATAGCTGTCAATTGTATTTCGTTATTCCACGTTTTATAGTGACTGACGTTTCATGTCAAGTCCAACGGGAATGCTGTCGAACGGGATAAAAATATCCTATTGCAATTTCCTTTTTTGTTAATTAATTTGTTAAATCTAACTATGAGGCTAGGATTGAAATAAAAATAGTAATAATATACTTTGAAGTTAAATTTAATAAATTGAACAGCTATTATTGTGCTGCCCCATCTAATCATATAAGTTGGAGGGCCGAAAGTACACCAGAGACGTACTCTCTACAAATATTCAAAAAGATTGGAATATGTATGTTTAGCATCACAGTTGTGATTTAAGTTACATAATCACATGAGTCGATTTAACTTAAGGTTAGGTATTAGTGTACGTCATATTTAATCTTTATAACACCTCATCAGGTTGACAAAAAACGTTTTCTAAATATATAATTTAAAGATTTTGTCAAATGAATTCTCAGTCACTTGTAATCAACAATATTTTCATTATATAACATTTTTAATGCAATTCACAATAAGGATAAGAAGTTAAATGTAAATTGCGTAGCCAATAAGAGGTTGATGTTAGATATTAATCTACATATCTATGTATATTAAATTGAGGAATTTTATTAATATTATGTGAAACTTATCGAGTCCATGATCACTCCATGGTCAATACTCGAATGGCAATTTAATTATAATTTCAAATGAATTCTAAAAAGACTAAACTATGAGGTTTGAAAAGCTCTTCTAATAAAGTGGGTAGTTGTCACAACGACCGTATGATATGCATACTACACACGGTTTTAGGGCACAAAGGTGCTTACATTTAATTTATATTTAATTATTGATTCACTGCTATTTAGTAAGATGTTATGTATATGCTTCCTCGTATTCACGACTGCAAATAGTTTTATAATTTCTTATTACAAAAAATATATTAAAATTTATATAAGTATCGGTTTCAGACAACCGATCGAGCTATATTATAACTTATACATTGTAGTAGTCTTATTGAAATATTATCTTAAGTAGATGTCTTTTTTCAAATAATCCCAGGTGAGCCGTCCAAAATAAGTTGGAAAGAGTCCCATTAATTAAGCGTTCCTTTTCTTTGGACATATTATACAAAATATATATTTAATACTAACTTTTAAAATTATATTTAATTTTTTCCACTTTACAACTTTTATTCTAAATAATGTCTTGTTTTTAGGACCTCTAAAACAAAAATAACGTTGGTGATAAGGGTAAACCGATTGACAAGCTGTTAATTTTATTAATTTGAGCAATATTTTTATGAATTTTGGAATATTATTACTTTTTCTAAAAATTACTTTTTTAGGATTACAATATAGTTAAAACTTGCGAGTTAAGCTAAATTCGATAAGTTATTGTAATACGACAAAGCATGAAATGTGGAATAAAAGCATTATATCGCATATTGCTAGACATGTTACCGTATGCATGTTAAACACGATCTGGTTGTGTCAAATTCTGTGTTATAATATCTTTAGGATAAATATCAATATATTTAATTAAAATATCAGGTGATATCGAAAACTCATTCTTTTATATTAATGATTGAAAAATATGGCGATAGAAACTATTATATTATAGAGAAAATAAAATGACATATATAAATGTTTCATTATAATATATTCATAATTTATTATACTTAGTAGGTCACTTGTAAATATCATTTATGGTCACACTAACGTGAAAAAAGTTATTCTTTTAATAAATTTAATATTTCTTAATACATAGAAAAGTAACAATTATTTTAATTTTGTTTTTAGCTTAAGTGATACTTTCAATAATTTTTTATGCAATTATTTGCTATGAAACCTTTTATTTTATGTAATCGTAAAAAAAACCTTTAAGTTATGACAACAAAGAACAATCCAACAAAAGATTTTATCAAAGCTACACAGTTAAAAATAGTATGTTGACTTGAAGATGTTTATATAAACGCACATTTCAAATAAACTTCAAATGTTTTTTAAGACGTAAACAATGAACAAAAATGTTAATTAATTAAGACAATACAATAATGTTAATAGGTGTAACCTCTTGTATTTAAAATAAATATATTCATTACTAATAATAAAAACCTTTCAACAAATAGATTCTTCATTTATAATTGTCTAAGATTTATAGAAGATATTTGGTACAACATAGCTGTATTTTCATATAAAATAATATTTTAAATAAATTTGTATATAATTAGGAGTACTTTCATACAAATCTACTTTTACGTGTCAACAAATATTTCGCTGTTAAACTAGCATCGTCTTAATTAACATTAGCAAAAAGTAGAGGAAATGTTTTAACAATGTAAAAAAATTGCTTCAAGAACAGAGTAATACTCAAAAAAAGTTTTTTTAATACATACATTTTGAGTTTTGTATAAAAATTATGTAAATTATAAAAAATTCTTTTGTATTTAATTTCCTTTGTATAAATACGTATTATAAAAATTTGCTTGATATTTAAAAATATTGAATATAAATCGAATATAATGTTTTATAAAATTACTATTTATATAAGAGCTTCATTTGCAAAATACAAATTAAAATTTGATTTCCTCCGGAGAGTTTATAATTTTCCTAACAAAACCCTAAAGGTAAAACAGCGTTTTGAATAACACCATATAAAGGTATATTTTTCGTAAAGCATTATGGGGACACAAAAAACAATTGTGGCCCCATAATGGGGATAGAAAACACAATTTATATTAATAAATATATTATGCTTTAACAATGTATTATTTAAAAAAATAAGTTATTGTGTTATTCTCATCGTATATTTATCAAGTACCTACTGTATAAGAAACTAATAAGGATTTTAACTAGAACTAAGTCAGTTAATAGAATTGAAAAATATACATAATATATACTTTTTATACTTTATTGTTTATAAGCAAAACTTTACATAATTTTAATATTTATTAATTTTTAATGAAAATTCAATGATAAAAATGGGAAACTTTCTTTAACAATTATAAACATGGTGAAATATTTTTTCATTGATTTTAGATACCTGCATAGAACCTGAACATGATAAAACAATAGACATTTCAGAGTCTAATAAACTTTAAGCCTAGAGGTAAGTCTTAAATAATCCAATAATAAATCAAGGATGAACGATTCAAATAATCATAGGGCCGGAATTGAAATTAAGATTAAAGGGTCTTGTAATAATTTTATATAATCATATTTAAATTTTCATTGTTACTGATATTTTATTGTTTTTATTTTCTTTTTCAAAAAACATATTTTTAAGGCAATATTTACTTTTTTTAAAACCTAAATTAATTATTCACTTTGCACAGAGAATCAAAATATCATCAGTTAGGCATCCTTGTGTGTAATATAAAAGAAGCTCTTGTTGTATCATCCAATAAAATGGAATTTTATACGCCTAAAGAATGAAGGTTTTGATAGCAAACTTCTTCTATGAAAACGGTAACTTAAACAAACGTTATTTTAAAGCTGAATATATAAAAAGTTTCAAAGTAGGTACAATTTATTGTTTGAATGAGGAGGAATAAACTCTGTAGTTTTGATAATTATTATTAAAATTCTCATAGGTATTAAAAGCAATACAAAAATATTTTATTTCATTATATCTAAAATAATGTAAACGACGTTTATGTTTCAAAATACTAAAAAAATTTAGTATTTAACATCAATTAACAACTGTAACACTTATGTATCTTACAAGGGAGTACAGGATGTACAGCTTTAACTTTGAAGTGACACATAATATATATACTGTTTAGGATACAACATAACAAAATACATCAGCCCTAAAAAGACCCAACATCATGTGTTGTGAGATAAGTTTGTTATCACGTCATTCAAGTATCTAACTGAAAATAAATTACTGTTATAAAAGTGAATGACACTTTTACCGATTTATTACGTTGTTAAAGCTTTTAGTGGCTTGACCATTATATTTTCTGTATACTATATTTTATATAAACCAAACAAAATCAAAACTATATCTTTTTTGCCAAACACGTTTCAATATACTGAGATTAATTATTTTAGTTCTACATATATTCTTTAACCATCTTATATTTGAGTTTTGCAGCAGAAATCTTCCTGTTTAAATGGTTATCGACGATAAATATTCTAGGAAACGGGAAGCTGACGTCCAGGAATAACACCTAGGCTACTTTACATCCCGGAAAATTAAAACTTTTCCTCATATAAGCAAAAAATCATATTTACTTACTCGAGAACTCAAATCCTGGCCAAAACGACATTATCGCTATGTGCCTTTTACCGTAACGAAATGAATTCATTATTGTTGTGAAATGAAATAACAATTTTTATTTTCAAAAAGGTATAAAAAAAAATTCTTCATCTTTTAATCACCAAACGAAATATTACGTAAAACAAAGCCTTCTGGTGGCGAAACGGATTACGCCGGGTTTACTAGTGTAAAATAAATCCCATAATAAATCAAGGAGAAGTGATTCTCTGAGTTTGGTAAATTGGACTAATGACGATATTTAAAGGAAATTTGAGCTTCTTTATATTGTATCCTACTTACTTAAGAATATGATATCAAATTAACGCCATATACTGTTTTCTTCATAATAAAACGACGTCAATAAATACATTCACAGCTAATACGTATGTAGATTTAATACCCATATTTTAATTATAGAACTATTCGTTTGACTTTGACTTTCTACTCTTTATTTTTTTCTACTCTTTAATTTAAAGTAAATATACGTTCCCACGGTACATTTTAACTATTTTAAAAAGGAGACACTGGCCAAGGAATTTATAATTAGGATACATTGTTTGTGTTGAACAAATTGTTCCAAAGTTTCAATAAGAGTACAGATTTGGTATCTGTTATGTTCAATCTTAAATTACTTATTGTATTGAAATATCAATACAAATTTAAATAGCTCTGTATTAGATATAGTCTCAACTTACACTAACTATAGATACTTTCTTTATTTCATTCTTTACAATACTTATATGGACCCTATTGGTTTCCTCACAAAAATACAAATAATCCTAGTCAAATCAGTCTAAACTTCAAAAGTGAGATTAAAATGATTATTTCTCACCCGAAACCAGGTATCAATAAGTTCATGATAAAGGCATAATGATTTTTTTACTTGTTTCTCAAGAAAATCTTTACTTCAATATATTATCATTTTAAATATCCCCCCTGCCATAATTTGGCCTAAATCTTTCTCTTAAACTAATTATAGTGTATATAAACTATAGCTTCATGAAAGAGACAGAAACAGGCTATTCAAAGTTTGGCCTTTGTTATATGTTTTCTTGCTTACAATTTTTAGCCTTTTAAATAACTAATATAGTCTTAAATATTATTCTGACACGTAAATAAAGAAAAAATAGTTTACGAACACTAAAACATTGTGCAATTCAAACGAAACAGTACCGTTGGATTTTTTTTTGAAAACATTGGTTATTTAAGACCTGAGAAAGTTAAGGAGTGAATTACATGTGAGTAATGTGATTGTGAGTACATGATTTTCTTATGGAATACGATTTATATATTTAGGAACAACAATACTAAAATACAAAATAATTGTGAATATAACAAATATATTAAAAGGTCTGTGTCGTTTATTACTTAAGGCGACGAGATACCATCAATAAATAAATAAAATGTTACCGTTCATTTAAGAAGCTGGGCAAGTAAGTAATTGAGTGAGAATGATTAATTGTGAAGTTTAAAGTAAATATGAAATATCAGACTGGTGAATGTTTTATTTAAAGACAATTTAATTTATGAACGATACTTCGGAAATTAAAGCGTTCAACGCTATTATTAAAATAGACAATATTCTGAGAACAATTAGTGAAATATATCTGTCTATTTCGAGTTCCTTTTTAGTATGTATTGTTGAATCTATAGTATTCAAAGCTGTTGTTATCCTATTTCCCTTTATTTATTTTATAAGAAATGTATAGATGTGAGGTTATATCTCATCTGCCCGTGATCACGGTTGCAACAAAGTAACTGAAACGTCGGAAGTATATTGCACAAAATGATTATAAACGCGTAGTAAATCTGAAAATTATTAGATCTATTTTAATTAAAATTCGCGAAAATATTTGATCTTATTAATATTTTTCTTCCCAGAAGAGACTGTATTAATGTTTCTGACTCATTAATATCTAGTCGGATATATTCGTATAATTCCATTTTATTAATTACTAAATATCTCAATTCGTTAAAACATTCTCTCAATATAAAAAAAAATAATTTGTTATGAAGTTCTGAAGTTAATTATTATTAATCCTTTGAGACCATCAGTTTAATAATGTCATACTGACCCTTTAATTACTTAGTTTATTTAAGAAATATTCAGAGAAATATTACAATTTCATATTATATTATATGCCAGATATTTACACTTTTCATCTTAAAAAGTAAATAACTTTTAGAAATAGAATAACTAAAATATTATTCAGAAAAATTTACATTTCAATAAATTGTATGGCAAATTACGTACTAAGCTTGGATTTTTGAACTTGGACTATACAACAGAATAATCATATGATTTGATTAATGATCAATACAATGTTATAATAATATAATGGAACAATTACGTTGTATGTCTACCTGTATTCATAGAATGTAACTGATTATTATAGAACAGATGTATAGGCCAAGGGTCAATTAATTTATATTCGAGACTAATTAGAGCAAAGGTTCTTCTCTTGACAAAAGTTGAGAACAAAAAGTGTCCGATTGTCAGTAATGGCGCTCCTTATATAGGTGGCTTTAGGGTTGCCAGTATAATAATTATTTATTATTTAATTTTTAATTTAAAAACTGCTTACGTTGATAAAAGTAACATTAAATTAGTATCAAAAAACGGTTGCCCTCGACTTCGTTCTTTGAAATTTTTCAGTTAAAACAAATGTTGATTGAGATCATTCCTCGTTATGAAATATAAATAATCTATTACGAGTATATTATATCCTCATTAACTGAATTTAAATATGAATTCTGAATGCTTCAATAATAGACAGTACTGACAAGTTATTTAGGACTATTGCTAGCTTTTCCTCACCATGAAAATATGCTTGGGGAATCACTTGACCTGATCTTTATCTTCATCTGACTTCAAGATTAGTGAGAAAATACCTTTAATGATTGTGAAAGCAGTTTAGCCTGGGTCCCATTTTACATCACACACTTTGAAAGTAATTCATAGATTTTTAAAAATATGAAGAAAGGTAAAAAGTTGCTTATTTTTTATCAGTCTTGCACCAACCAAACAAACTCCCTACAAGGACAGAAAACAATGTCCCTTTTGTCATAGCTTTTTCAATACAAATTATTTATAAATCCTATGTATTTCATTAAGATGAAAATAACTTATCATTACTTTTGTTAAAATTATATATCAATATTATCGACCAATCATATGATAGCTTATTTTATTCAAATTTCATAATGCGCTAACTGATTTTGGGACGTCATAGTTCGGAAACGTCATTAAGTAAATATAGTGAAGTAAAAGTTGATGATAAAATTATTCCACGATGTACCAAACTTTTTTAAATTTTTACTACAAGATATATCATGAGGCTACTGTATTTAACGAATTATTATATTAGTTTGACCCTAATACATATTTTGCTAAAGTTTAAATAGGCTTGAAATAACCTTACTTTCAAACTTCTTCGATGAGACCGTTAATACATATAAAAACGTTTTATTAAAACTAAGTAAAAACTTTTAAAGAAGGTACGATTAAATAATTTAATGTGGAGAAATAACATTTGCAGTTTTGATAATTTTTATTAAATTTCTTATAGATAGTAGGTAATAGCTAAAGATAGTAAACAACTGTTTTTGTTTAAAACTAAGCCACTTATCTAATCTAATATAACAAACACAATATAATAAGGAATTTTAACATCAATTAACAACTTATAACACTTATATAAGTGAGTACAGCTTTAACTTTTAAGTGACATATATATACACTATATATGATATGACATAACAAAATAAATCAGCCCTAAAAAGACCCAATATCATGTGTTATGAGATAAGTTTGCTATCAGGTCACTCAAGCATCTAACTTAAAATAAATTACTGTTATAAAAGTGAATGGTACTGTTACCAATTTATGATGTTATTAAAGCTTTTAGTGGCTTGACCATTATATTTACTCCTATGTAGTAAACAAAATATAATCAAAATAATATCTTTTTTCTAAACACGTTTCAATGTAATGAGAACTTTTTTTGTTCTTTATTCCTCTAACCATAGACCTTTATTTTTCATTTTTACAGCAGAAATCTTCCGCCCCGTTTAAATGGTTATCGACGATGAATATTCGAGTTCAATGGAAATGTTTAAGTGTTCGTTTTATAGTGGTCCGAAAATAAGAATACAATTTCAATTTTCTATATAATATGAGGTCTGGTTTTCATTTTCATTTCAACGTCATTTCAATTATATGGTTATTTCTTTTAACATAACATTAACATAAGTGACTTGAGAATATTACCAATTCAAAGAAGGATTCAGATCTACAGTTGATAAGTATGATTTGGTATAAAGTTAATCGAATTTATATTTAACAAAGTTATTTTATGCTAAACATGTATTGTTATTGCAAAGATATTAATTAAATAACTCGGATTTTACATGCCATTTTCCCAACTAGTTAATAAATATATGTCAAATTTCAATACATTCTTACATATGTAGTTGTTAATTTAAAAATAAATTAAGAAATTAAACACTAATTAAGATAATGCAATAAGAAAATATTTAATATATATCTATCTGTATTCCGTAATATGTAGAATCAAACTTCAACTCCATACTTTAGATTCAACTTTAGCAGATAAAAAAATATGACGAATTGATCACAATAACATATAGTTAACTTTACAACATTGTGAATAGTAACGGTAAAATTCATAGAAGTGTAAATTTTGGCCGTCTCGCATCAATCCGTTTAAACCAACCAAGATCTTAAAGTTTTAATCGCTAGATATCAATTTAAAATTTATAATTAAAGAATACTACACTTCCTTTGACATATTTACCCAAGAGGTCTTTAGACGGCGAAAGATAAGTCGAGGTTAGACAATTTGGTCCAAAGACATTTTATTGTTACTAATAAATAAGTCTGATTTCTATTCAATATTATTTATATTTACGATCTAAATTCTATCAATTAATCAAATATCTTGAAAGCATTATATTAATTAATAAAAATGATATTATTCACCGCATGTTTTGAAGATATTTTAAACATATTGGATGTTACGGTTTCCTTCATTTTGTCTTATTAAACGACCCTTTAATAAAAACTAACGTTATAAAAGATTACTTACTTATCCCGATCACTGCCCGAGAATATTCCTTTTGTGTTTATTCTTTTGTTTTGTACAAAATTATAAAATATTAAGCATCTTAAGTCTCCTTCATATTTGGGATAACCAATAGTGGAAAACCTAATAAAATCATCTAAATTAAAATATATAAATTGTGTATCCTCATGTTGCTGTGTATAATTTCCTCTAAAAAAAAACGAGATTTTTTTTGAACTCTGACAAGTCAAGCCTATGGAGTTACGAAACGGTATGATTCTTTGTCAATAAAGCATTTTGTAAATTTATTAACTGAAACGAAAATTGAGATAGAAAAAAAGAGTTATATATGCAAAAGAATTTAGTTATATGTCTTTATAAAGACAAAACTAAAATATCTGCTGAAATTAGTCTTAATAATAATTGTGGAAAAGTTTATTTTCATAATAAACAATTAGCAAGTCAAGTTTTAAACTGGTTCGACTATGTGTTGTCTAACGACTTAAAACGTGATCAAGGATCATATAAACAGAAAAAACCTTCATGACCACCATGAGAAAACATCGTGATTTACACGACTTGCTCTGAAAAATTACGGTTGTGGTTTTATTTTAGCTAAGGCCAGGTTAGTGGCAAAATACTGCGATAACTTGAATTTGAAAATAAAACAATACTTTATACCTTATTCTTTAAGAAAAAAATATAAAAAAAAATATAATGTTATAAAAAAGTGTTAATATATTTCTTTTCGATGATATACATATTTATTCCGATATTTCGATAACTTTACATTTTACTTTGTAGATTCATACCAGTAGCATTAGCTAAAATTTTGTTATATAGTCAGAACACGAACGTTTTATTTAATAATAGTTTTCGTTCTTCCCTAATCGGGAAAAAAATCTATTTGACTTTGACACGTATGAAAAACAATATAAAATCCCCTAGGATATTTGTGCGTCGGCCTCTAGACCGGATATATTTCTGTTTTCGCGAATTTTAAAGGGCGTAGTGATGATAGAGCTTATGATTCTTTGGGAAACCAACATCCCCAAAGACCATACCGTCAAGGTCAATAAATATTACGAGCTCACTAACAAACTCACTCAAAATAGGTACGTCGTGGATTTGTACGCGGTAGAGATGGGAGCGAGAAGGCAGCCCTAGTGGGTAATTTTCAAATTTGGTTAGGTAGTGAGTAGTGAGTAACCTACACCTGGGTTCAAATCCCAGGCACTGTTCAAGCCCCTTTCCTTGCAACGCGATAGACTAGGCACCCGCACGGTGAATCCATGGAATGCTGAGAGGTTTCGTCTCATAGATATAAATTTTTCAAAGCGTTTTAAAAACTAAGTAATAATACTTCGTTAATCTTAAGTTTACTTTGAATAAAACGAGGATAGACAATCAGAAACTATTATGAGTTGTAAATACTTTTTAATTTTTTTGGTTTTTTTGGTTATTTTTTTGGTTACAATTACTGATGGTTATGAATTCAAATAAGTTTTTGTAATGCAACAAATCTAGTCCTAAATAAATAGTTAAAATGCATCCATCGTTAAAATATTCTTTAATCATAAATAATAATTAAAATGTCATTAACAAAAACACAAAAAGTTTTTCTCTAAAAACAAATCTTTCACTAAATTAATGAATAATTATTCAAAGAAACCTTTTTTTTGTAAACATATTCTCTTTCCTAAAAATATCATAACATATACCTAAAACTACTCGAAGACTTATGACAACACTGTGTTATATAAAATGTTTTAATTTCATTATATAAATGTAGTTTCTTGGTCCGATAGGTAATCTAGTTCAAATAACATTTTATCCAATATGAGGTTTTATAGTATATTCAAAGCGTAATTTTCAACAATGATGTGATATTTATTACTTAAATAACTGAATAATAACTTTGGCAATTGAATGATTACATTTATAGCACTATTGAACACTACGATTACATTTTTAAAAAATTGCTGAAATTTAAACGTGAAATTTTAAACGTGTTTTGAGTGGACAATTCTAATAATGAATCATGGCTAATAATTTGAAATATAACAAAAAAAGTATAGTATGACAATTCTTATAAATTTTTAGCAAAATAACGCTATCATTTATTACTCCAGATAAAAAACCATTCGAATAAAAATAAATCGTTTAAGAATTTAAAACTTAGACGTAAACTTAACTTAGAATTATAAAAATAACAAGGTATTCAAAAAGTAATAATTATATATGTAATAGACAAACTAACAAACAATATACTACACAAAGGTTTATCCATATATATGTACCTTTGTGAAAAGATAATTATAAAATCAATCAAAGCAATTATGTCTCATTTATCAAAAATAAATTTATATACTCGTAGTTAGTTTAATTTTATTTACCTCTCTTTATAATATGTACTACGTCTGATGTATCACATACCTGAAAAATAAATAAATATGTCTTATTTTATGTAACAATATCTAAACATATCTAAAGATAATACAATGTTATGTGAAAAATAATAAACCCGTAACCCGTAGCTCTAAGGAAACATAAACCAATGACTTAAGTATGATTTGGGATAACAATAAGGAAAATTTCAATATACTTTGGTGGATATTCATATTATTTAATATAATGACATTTTCAATATTTTTTTTATTTATTCATTAAGATTTTATGTTATATTTTATGATATATATATAATAAAACTAAGTCGATAAAATGTGCGTGCCGATAAAACTTTAAAAGGAGTCCCGACACGATAAAGGGACTTATGTGGTGTGATAGCCCTTTATCCCTCCTCGAACAAGAAAGTTCCCGTTTTAATCTAAAGGGCATGTTTTTAAAGATATAAGGGACTTTTCGACCCTTCAACTTGGAAATTAAGTATAGTGGCGCCATCTATTATCGAATATTTGAACTTCATTCAGGACAACGATTGTTTGGGTTGCATTTCCAAAAGCGTTGCGAGCAATTGTAGCATGTGTAGTAGTGGCGCGAAATTTAAAATTCCAATTTCAATAAAGTCTTAAATTTAAAGTTATTAAATTTTGTGTATTTATACGTCATTAGCTAACTTATATTTTGGAGTTAAAGTGACATAATTTTAGTTATCCAAATTAGTTCTCAAAACATTAAAAAATTTAGGTTTTTAAATTTCGCGCTTTTACTACAAATGGCGGACGATAATGACCAGAATACTCTAAAAGGTGTGAGAGAGAAAATATTATAAATTTTCTCGAATATTCTAGAGCCTAGTTCTCTGAATATATAAGAGCCCGGTGTCACTCACCAGAGTTAGTTTAATTTGAACAGCGAAACGAGCGGTTTCAATTTTTTTTATTTCGACTCTACCACGTCATCTCATATCAACTCCCGGACGAAGCCGGGTTTTTTAGCTAGTTATGACATAAAAGTATTTTTTTAAGAATAAACTGTTGTTATCCAAATAAGGTGCATTGTTCTATTAAGTAAAAGACATCCGGCTTGATTTAAACAAATAAGAATAAATATTTAGTAAAATATAGTTCCGTAAATTTAAATAACGTTCATATCAACTTGAAACTATATTTTCATTAATTGTAATGAAGTATATATCAAGAAATTAACTTGTCTATTTTTCAATTAATATTTTGATATTTTTCCATAAGTCGTTGAAGTTCTTATAACAATTTGTACTACTTTTGGTCGTAGAGTGAGGTTTGAGGATTTAATGCTTTATGTTTTTACGTATAGTGTAATTTTGTAAAAAAAAATTGTTACTTATCTCCACTAATCTTTTAGTCGATAACTAAATAACAAAACTCCTTTTATGTTACTCGTCATCTGTGAGAATTAGTCACCTTTGACCGACTTTATTCTTAGCCTACTCAACTGAACCAACTTTTTACCCGAGCTTTCTCCTTAAATACCATAATGAACAAGAACAAATTATTGTCATGAGTTCTTACGTTGATATCAAATACTATTTATAATATTTTTTAACACATAATATGTACTTCAAAACCTCCTATATCCAGTAACGATTAAACACTCCAATTTCTAAAGAACATTAATACAAAGTCATCGTCAACAAAAGACAATCAATAAAATGTTTGTATCATTAATCATTTACAAAAAATACGAATCTTTTGATGATAAACCAGTATCTGTATTTTTTGAAATTGTGGAATTGAATAAAATATTTATTCAACTCAACAATTAAACAAAAAATCATTGAAATTTAATTGTATTTGTACTAAACTATATTTAGATATTAAATAATTCACAGTCTATTTAGATTTGTCATAAACCGCATATTTATTATTAAATTCCAGGACTAAATGAACTTGAAATTGTTTAATTTATAACATTTTTGTGAAATAGTTTATAAATCGTAATTTCTTATTTCGTAATTTTTAAATAAAAACTTGATTAATGTGAAAACTAGAGCTACCTTTTTCTTATCCCTATGTTATTACTCCTATGTTTCATAAAGAATTTACTAATATAAAAACTGTTAACAAAAAACTCGGCATAGCTATTTGTGACATGGAAGTGACGATTAAGTGTGTAGTAGGTGACCCAAATAAAGCCTATGTCTTAATAAGGCCTATCTTTTGAATTTCCCACTTTATGATTTCAAATCGCTTCCAATGTTTGTAGATGTGTGCGTGTATATAAATAAGCAAGGTACAAGCTACACCTACAAGCACAGCAAATGACCCGTGCCGCGAGCGTGTTCGAATCTGAAGTCGTACTCGTAAAAATCAACGACGCGGAGATCACGCTTATTTTTATAAAAGGCTAGCAGAAGAAACCGTAAGTATTTTCATCTTTATTCTTACACGGTGTGCTGTGTTTTGTCTATAGGAGAACTGTACGTGTTGTCATCTCCTCACATAAGTGAAAAAGCTGTAATATCGTTGTATTCCATATAATTGTTGTTTTATTTATCCATGTGCCATGCCCTAATAAAGCCTACAAAAAAATGTATAGGCCTTATAACGGCACTGGTATAGATCTTATGAGAACAATGTTTTATGTAATTCTTATTTTATTTATATTAGGGTTTGTTCATTGAAGAAAGATATTTAATGAAATATAGAATTGAGTGATCGATAAAATAAGCTGAATATTTATTAAATAACGTATAAAAAATAAAATATTGTTAATCAAAAATATCGTACATTAATCAAACTTTGTATAGAATTTACCTAATAACATTTTATTGAAGTAACAATCGCACTAACATACATGTGCTCATTCTCAAACTTTTTATAAACGCTATTAATATATGTATTTATAATCTTATTTTGCTTATATAAATACATTTTACAGATTTTTCTAAATGCTCCTATACCCCGTTTCAAAATCCGATATAAAGATCTTAATTAATTAATCCTCTGGTAATTAAAAAGTTTAAAAATTATTAATTACACGCCTGTCTGACCAGATATTGAAAAAATGCTTATTACTTATTTTCAATATAACCTTTATATGGTATTACTTAACCTTCTTATCACGGTAAATAACTGGTATAATTGACCGAGGAGTTATAAAAGTATGAATTCTACCGCTGTATCGAATTTTAAAAAATCAAGAGCACATAAAGTAATAAAAATTACATATATAAGCCCGAAACATAAACTTTTATGGATAAAAAAGTAACAGATAAATAGACTTGTTTGTAGTTACATATACATTCAAAAAAACAAATATTAATTTTACGCAAAGCATAGTCATTTAAATAATAAAGATATATGATAAGGGTATGTAAGTGTAGAACAATTTAAAAACCTCCACGTTCATGTTTTATGAGATTTCGGAAGATACAAATGTACGTCAAGTAATCTCTTAAATATATGTTTGTGAGTAATATCTCTGCTCTATAATATGTGATATATGTAAATATATGATGACTGACAAGTGTTACCTCACTTCTGTATTGGACCGGCCGAAAACGACTACACGTCAGTTGAGATTGCTTTGTATATTTACAAAGTGCTTGTCCTGGCTTCTAGCTTAAACTATTGTTCTCATAAGAAAGATCAAATATATCAAATATGAATGATGTAAAAACATTATAAGAATTTAAACAGGAAATTAATGTCGTTTTGCACATGATCTTTCCTTGTTACTTATCAGTGTATTGTGAAATTCAGAGTTAAAACTAAGTTATCTTGACCCTATTGAGTATTAATTACTTGAAAATTATACACTATTAGTCTATTTTATAGGTTTTAAGGAATTGGCTAACTAAATATAAAAAAATATTCTTTACTTTTTGGATTCAACGATAGAAGTATGTATGCTTTAGTTTTCACCTAAAAAAAGTATGATGATAATTCAAATTGAAAGTGTATTAGACGATCTTAAAGTGCAAAAATGATTTTCATATTTAGATTCTGTATTAAGATTTTTAGACTTTTAGATCAGAAAAAAAATTGACTTTAGGAAACAGAGTAATGGTGAAAAAACAGAAGTAGAACTTAAACAGCCTAAACCAACCTCGATAAAGATATGCGAAAACCTTTTCTTTGTAAAAATAATAAAATGGGATTGTTCTGACAACTCCTGAAAAATGTACTTCTGTGATCGTTTTATGCAAAAGGTCAATAGTACTTCCACTTTTTGCGATTAAGTTATGATAAAGTTCAGTACCTTAATCATCAATATAAAATCCACTACTCATGATCATACTTATAGAAAAGTAGCTGAAACGATAATATGTAAGATCGTATACGTATAGTATATCGCTACTTGTTTTGTTTGTAACAAACAAGAACAGGTCTGTAAGTAACACTTTAGACGTTGAATCCTTTAACAAACAAGGAACAGTTGAATGTCATTGTAATATCAGTTCGATATTGAACGGAACTGGTAACAGTGATAATAATACATATTAAAGTGGTTAAATTTAATTAATATACGACGTGGTTCAATTAAGCAAAATTGAAGTATGATATGTTTAATTATAATTAATAATAAGCAATGAAAAATGTACGTCTTATGTTAATACTATGTTTTTATAAATTAGTATGGAAGCCAGAGAAGTAATACATCATTTAGATTGACAGACATTGGATTGATTATTACTTTTTATTAAATATAGTTCCCATCCCCATGTAGTTACAATAAAAGCTTAATTTTTGCACAGTTTCAACTGTGTCAGCAATCAAACTGTAGCCCTAACGGAAACTGTGGGCATTCTATAAAAACGTGCTAATTTTTTGGCTTAACTTTATTTTGGAACATACCTTTTTATTTTACTGAATAAGTAAAACAAAATCATATTTTTAAAAATATTTGAACCTTTACGAAATCCGATGACCATGTTACAAAATTAGTTTTATTTGACCACACTTTCTAGGTTGATGTTCTTAACATTATGATTACAGTCACTTATCACCTTAAACAGTAAGAACAATTTTATAACACTTCACGATAACGTCGCGTAAGGAAAAATTCGTTGAATAACATATTATAACATACATATGTAATGACAACGTCAGTCTTTTATATGCTAGCACCTGGTCATGTGTTAGGGTGAATATGTTCGTCAGTGATTTAAACTTCACAAAAATATTTTACAAATTTAACATCATACATTATTCTGTTGAGACATTGTTATAAAATATCAAAAGATTTCGATAACAACGGTCTGTGATCTCAAGAGTCTTAAAAACAGAATAATAAAACCTTACCAATCTGAAGAATACTGAATGAAAAAGGTTAAAGAACCAGAACCTTTACTAAGCTGAATTAAAAGTATTTTAATCGACTTTTCAGTAGCATTTTTTTCATAACGATTAAATATTGAGAATATTTTATTCATAATATGCAAATAAGATAACTATCTACATAAGAACAAAGAATCAAAGAAGAAAACAAATTCCCCATGCATACAACTTCATGATTTTCTTATTTCTTATGAATTCATCCCAACTAATATTATAAATGCGAAAGTAACTCTGTCTGTCTGTCTGTCTGTTACGCTTTCACGCCTAAACCACTGAACTGATTTTAATGAAATTTGTTTCATAGATAGAGTTGACCTTGAGAAAGAACAAGAGTTTTATCCCAGGCTTTTGAAAGGTTCTCTTTGAAATGCGATATAACCGAACACCACGCGGGCGAAGCTCCGGGCGGAAAGCTATGTAGTTACCAAATAAAACTATATTTAAGTACTATACATGATTACTTTCCCCACGGAATACTTTTAATCGTTATTACAGTGTGTTACACTTTCACATACAGATAAACAATATAATATCTGTTTTAAAATATGTTTATTATTCGTAAAATCAATAATCCAGGGGGGAACAGCTTTTATAAAAACTTTTCAGTGCTATGTCCGAATTAAATAAATCTCCTCCGAACCCAGTAATATTCTTAGAATATTTTTTAACTGTAAAATCGGTGTTAAGTAGATGGCACAATCTTACGACAATATCAAATTATGAATACACTATGTTACAGTATGAGACTCCTGAATATTTAAACTGAGGTGAGTTGGGACTGCCTAGCTTTCAAATAAAGCTTTGTACAAATTAATTACCTTTATACTAGCTTTCCGCTATCGAGTTTCCAAGAGAACTTTTCAAAAGTCATGGATGAAGACTATATGTCTATATCAAAGTTCATTAAAATGGAATGGAAGCGTAACAGACAGACAGACAGAGTTACTATCGCGTTTATAATATAAGTAGGGATTAATAACATGAATCTTATTACAAAAAATCTTAATTTATTTCAAAAGCATTAATGTAACTTAATCATTATTATGTTAAAATCTTAATCTGTTTACAAGCTGTACCATCGCTTAATATCGACAATTTTATAAAAAGCTATTTAATGAATATTCACTAACGTGGAACTAGAATGTATTAAGAGAAAGAAATATAAAGGATCATTTTTATTGGACAAAATCTTCTAAGGAAAATGAGAAGTCTGTAATAAAATGAAATACGTTGACCGTAAGAAAAACCACTCTAAAAAAATTACCACTCTAAAAAAATATGAAGTTGAATATTTTTTATCGGTAAAAGTTAATTTTAAACTGGTTTCATAGACATTACTATTCTGTACTGTCGATTTTTATTTAATAGGTATACAAACTTTATTTTGAACCTCTTGAATTACCTGAAAAAGAAGAAAAATATATTGATTATAAAAATGTATTGAATCAAGTAATAACTACGTAACACATTTATCAAACTTAATTCAAAAATAAATACAGTACATACATACAATGAATAAAGATAGGTAGACAAATTATACTACACATGTACAAAGACTGTGTTAAATAAAAAAATAAATTATTTAAAATTTTTCAATTGACGCTAAATCATAACATATTAAAGTTATTTGAGTAAACTTTGAACGTAGTAGTTTGTAGACATAGTCATAATATACAGATTATCGTTTGTGTTTACACTTCTTTGTATTCTTTTATAACTTTCAGAAAAACTATCCAAAGAATATTTTAAAAAGAACTCCAAAATATATACTAACGACAATCAGAAATTAACAAAATGGTATGGCTTTGTTAGCACATTTAATTGGAACGTTATTTTTATCTATGATATTTCTGTTCTCAATTCGTTTCCGAAACTCACTCATATTTCCTTAAAATACCAATGGACAGGATTTAATCCATGATTAATTTTATATACTGTTAAATGCTACATCATTTAAACCACATTTGAAATCAAATCATTAGCTTAAAGGTAATTCATATGAAATGTTAAAATATCAGGTTACTGTCACATAGCTCTTTCATATATTATATGAAATAAATATAAACACTCATTTATATATTACAAGTCGAATAGATACCATATATGTATGTATGTTATTGACAGCTTCTATGATGATGAAAAATAAGTTTATATCATTTTATGGCTGTGTATCTTAAATTAAAGTTAATGAAGTTTCTAAGATGACAAGACTTTCATGTTGTGAAAGCAATAATTTTGTGGATATGTTTGATTTTAATATTTTAATTTCCTGGAACAAATTAGATGCATTGTCGAAAGTATTTATATTAAAATGTATTATTTTTATTCTATGTAAACAATATTCTTTTCAGCAACACGATATCTATGTATATATTTAATATAAGGAAGTAATTGAGGATATTGTAATATGGTTAAATGTTTATCTTATAATATTTCCTTAAAACGCATTTTTTCTATGATATATATTATTATATAATAAATACATACTAGAAGACCCGGCGAACTTCGTTTCGCCCTATAATCAAGAAATATCTGTTACGTTTTTTTATTTATATTTTTGGAGTTTACCTATTAAAGCCATAAATCTCCGTGTTTTGAAGTGATTAGGAATGATTAATAGTTAATATGAGAGTTACACTGAGCTAGCAAAATAATAATTGTCAACGTTACTACTACACTTGATGCACAAACAATAACGATGGCCGACAACTGTGTAGGGAGTGAGAGAAGTCTAATTGTGTGAGAGAAACAGAAGACCGGCTTCGTTCTCATCCCTACTCCGTGCTGTTTACTGGGTCAGAAGTGACACCTGTAGATATCTGGCGGGGATAACTTATTAAATGACGATTGATCAGTTATCGACCGGAGATGAAAAATGATTAAATTACTAAAATAGCTATTAAAAAATAAGGGTTGATCGTAGAAGGGTGAAAATTTAGGATTGTATGTATTTTTGTACGTTGTATCATAAAAAAATAGTAATTAAAAATTTTGTCTAAAAAATAAAAAAAAAAAATTTAGGGGTGGACTACCCCTAACATTTAGGGGGATCAAAAATAGATGTTGGCCGATTCTCATAGCTACCGAATAAGCACAAAAAATTTCATCAAAATCGGTCAGGTTGTTTCGGAGGAGTATGGGCACGAAAACTGTGACACGAGAATTTTATATATTAGATTAAGTATATTATAAATTTACTTCGTAATCTACAAAAATATGAAAGATGAGTTTCGAGATCCGTTTAATTTACAATACGTTTGTTGAATACAAAAACACAAGCATAATTCAAATGTCACAAAGCCTTCATTTTCAAGACTTTTGAATAGCAAGAACCTTCCGGCACGCGACCTCTTGCCAAGAATTCCTTTCAAAGTTAAACCGAAATACCTTCCACCTATGTTATACATATATAAAAATATGTATGTTTATACTGAAAACTACAACTATTCATGAAAGTACTCAACAGTGAATTAATATTGTACAGAGATAAGATAAAGCATTTAGAGATTATAACTTTCTACTATTTTTATTTTAATAATTTAAATACGAAAAATTCTGAGTGAAAATAGTGACAGTTAATAAATAGTCTTTAAGTCTGCAGAACAGACACAGCATTTGTTACTTTGTTGTTGATACTTTACATCGGATACTGAAATATTAATTTAAAATTTTATTTTAAATATTTTCGAGATAACATCCTTATGGTAGTTATAAAAATTCTAAGTAACAACTTTTTCATTATTGGTCTTAAAATAACGTCGAGTAAAACACAAAAATATTACTTTTATAAACATAATTATGTAGCCTTTATAAATATTCTTATGGTTTCAGTAAAACTGTGGATATGTGTATTACAATAGATAGCTTAAGCAATGACCAAAAATACACTTCCTTATATTAATATATTTTATCAATAGGGAAATTAAGTTAAATGTATGTGTAATTTAAATAAAACGCTTTTTCATTTAGTTCTACATTTCTCCATTCTCACTGTAGAATCCATTTATTAAAAAATAAGTAAATTAAGGAACAATAGTTTAATTTGTAAAATAATAGAAAACATATCAGTAGTTGCAGATTCTGATCGTGATCGTGTTGATAATTTGTTTTGTTATATTCTCTATTTGGATTCTAATTCAAGTTTAAATATTCAAATTTAATGCAAGGTCAAAAGTTTTAATTTGTAAACGTTCCAAATTAAATATACGAATCATTCACATGCGACACCAATAGGATTTTGCTGATAAGAGAACATAATGAGGTATCAATATTTTGCATACATTTGAAAAATATAGACAATATTAATTATTTGAAAATTCAATGTTCAATTAGAAACATAAATTAAATATTTTTTTTATTTTATGTTTCTAATTTAACGTCCTAGAAATATTTTCGACATGATAGTTGAATTAAATACAAATCCACTAAGAATGTTGGGCTTTGTTCAGAAAATAATAATTAACAATCCATTATACATAAAAAGCTTTTTCAAAATATTAGCCCTCGATTTAATTTAATGACGAGAGATTTTATACCACAAGGAAAGTTATGGTTACTCAGTTTAACAAAATAAAGATGATAGTTATTAATGATTCTCGTTTGGTCTTAATTTACTTATTAAAATAAAATATAAAACAATGCTTTACAGTACCAGCTTCATTCAACAAAACTATTTTATAAATCACATTTTGCTTACAATTTATATATCATAAAATATATATTAAAAAATAATATAGGACTTTTCAAATTCGTTAACTCTTATTTCACGTACTTTAAGTAAGATTTATTTTTAGACAAAAATTCTATTTTTCTGTTGATTTCAGACTATGCATTTCAAATTTACTTTAGTATTGCTTCCTGCCTTTACAAAATCAACATTTTCCTGGTTTGTAGAATTGGAAAAAGGAAAAAGCTATACGGTTTTGTATTCTAAGGATTCATTTGCTGCTTGGGCAATAAAGACGGATGGTATAAAATAAAAAAAAAGTATTATACGTAATATCTGTAAAACTATATTCATACACCGTTTGTTTTTGTATAATATTAATGCCATATATATAAAAGGGTTTCAAGGGTTAGGTTAATTAAAATAAACGATTATTTAGATTATTTCTTCCAACTCTTTTTTAAAACAGGTATCTTTATCGGATTCAGTTGTAATATTTATTTACTATGAATGACTAAAGATTTGCAAACATACAAACAAGATGGCGCAATGGCGGAATCTTAGGATGGAGGATGAGTTGTTTGTAATGTACGTGTATAGTATGTATCATGGTTCATATGTCAGGGCCAGCTGAGAATAATTGAGTTTCCGTCAAGTAATTAATACAAGTTATTAATGTATACTATCACACATAGAGGAATTAGTTCTACCTTATAATTCAGGTGCAATCAGCGAGCCCATAATTTATGTAAATTCAATGTAAACATTCGTTTTAGAATATATTGTCATTATAATGATTAATGTGACTCCTACATGGCTTCTAATCTACTTTGTCAACACCTTAACTGTGTATAAAATCAAAAGCATTTTTTTTAAAGACGAATTCCCACAAGGTCAGAATAACAGAGGTCATTTATAGTCACACATTGTTCAATTAAACCAGTGCTTTTATTATCAGGGGAAAATCATCAAATGACCCCTCTTGTCTGGGTTGGGCAAGAGGGAGTGTCAGACTCTTACTGACTAAAAACTCCCGTACCTACTCCTGCTCCGAGCCTGGCCGCGGCACATTATTGCAATTAAACCAGTGCGAGCATGAACTTTCCTTAAGAAATGTGTATATTGGACACAATCAGATATTTTGAATAAACTACACTACATTATGAACAAAAATGAACAAAAACATTTATAATATAATCTTAGGGTTGTTTGATTATTTAATGTATATTAATATAGTAAATATAAATATAATTATGCTAACTAGTATAAATACAATAAAAATAATAAAATAGTAAGAAAATAATTGATCAGGTATAATATAAGGGAGTTGAATATACATGATATGTTATACCAAACATTTAGCGAATATTAATGCTTGAGAGCAATACTAACACAGTAAAATGATGTCCAAGTTTTCTCTTTTTAAATTTGGTTTATTTTTTTTGTAATTCAAGTTATTATGATAACCCGTAACGCAATTTCATTTTATTTAGTAATCTCAAGTTTTAACAAATTCACTCGGATGATAAAATATTTGAAGTTAAAAATCATGAAACTATTGAAGAAATAAGTAAATGAGATTTTACTGGCCAACTTAATAAAAATCATTGCTAGAAAGAGTAGCGATTGAATTTCTTTTTGTTTCAAAACTAAAATATTTTCACAACTGTCACCATTTAATTTAATACCTACCTTAAATTATTAAGGTTATAGATTATATTCCTCATATTCTGTTATGCTGAATGTAACTAAATGAATTAAACTTCTAAATGAACTAGCAACCGGTATATATTAATCGGTATTCTTGAGGTGGTAGAGCCTAGCTGTGGTCAAGTTACTACAGCTCGAACATGGGCTGTATTGTGTTTATTTTATTTTCCTTTGTTGTATAACATATGGCAATACTCGTATCGCCTGTGGATATCATGATTAGATAATATAATACGAAGATTCTAAACGCTACGAACTATCAAACTGAGATATAATAAATATATATATTTATGAGTAAAACATACTCGTATGTCAGGTAAATGCTTAGATCGTATTAGAATTTTATATTTTTTTTTATTTATGAAGCACAGAAGCTGATAAGCAAAAAATTACTACATTGCGGAAGATACGGCTTGTAATTAACTTGATATAAGCGTGTATCATTAAGTATTATATTAAAATTTACATTAATTTGTCAATTTGCCCGAAAATAAATTCCATTGTAAACTTACTAGAACAATAACATGATATCTAATTATTTTATATACATTCTTTAATTACTATTCCAAATTGTTTCGTATCTATCACGTGTCATACTAAACAGTAAACATTCCTTGTATTAAATATCAATAATAACATATCGTATAGGGACTTACAGACGGACAGCTACATGACAGTAAATGCTCGAATTCTCAGAATTCATCATTAAATAAATAAATATATTATATCAATGTACGAATTAACCAATTACACAGAATAGTGTAAAGTGTTTTACTATATTATGTACTTTTTTATTTGTTCTTGTACATTTCCTTAATTTGTTTTTTTTTTTATTTTACATGTCTTTAACACTTATAAAATTTTTAAACACGCTTATACCTACATAAGGGTGTTTAAAATTTATGTTTTTATTTACACAAAAGTATTATTTACGTACATGTAATTTACGTAATTCAGAAGAAATGCATATGAACATGTCTACTTTTGAAAGCCTACATCATTCAGTCATTCGGTCATTCGTCATGCCTACAACCCTTTATAACACAAACCTCTTCTAACATTTAGAGCTCAAGTAGTGACAGTTATGTTTCGTGCAACGTATGACAGTACTGAAAACCTTAATCCCGAAACCATAAACTTTCCTGTACGCCAAAAGTCCCTGGAGCTATGGTAGCCATTTTTCGATTGAACTTTACTGAACTGAACTTACTCTTTTACTTTACTGACGTCTCAAATTTATAGAAGTTTGCTACAGTAGGTACACCTTAATATTATTTGTTCTTCTTTTTTGCTCGCATTTTCCGTAAAATTCTATGTATTTATTTTATACAAATTAAAAAAACCTTCATACCCTATACTAAAGATTTCTTTACAACTTACTAATTGATATAAATAATATTCAGAATTATACAACGTGTAACATAATTAACGCACACCCTCAAACACTCCAATTAGAATATAATAATATAAACGCAAGGCAAGCACCAAATATTATTTATATGTGTTTCCATTTTTTATTTGTGAAATTAGTTATAACAATTTCGTGCAAATAATATAGTCAGCTATTCATCAACACTCCGCTGCACAAGCACACACAGACACAATGTACTCGCCGCGCCCGCGCCTCTCTCTCCAAGTGCCGTCCGACAATAATAATAAGTAGGTAATAATAAGTACACGAAATAACATATGATTTATGATTTTTCTTTCCATCACACTTTTCAAGCTTTGGATTGTTGACATTGAATTTTCTTATTAATGTGAAGCAGTGGCGGCTGTACCTTAAGTGCACTCGTGCGCTGAACCACCAATTCAAAATATTTAAAAATTACAAAATATTATTTCATCTTTATTTTTAAATTACCATTTTAATATTTATTTTATAGCCATATAAAAACGTATAAAAAATTAAATTTCCTAATTATGGTCAAAAAGTTTGAGCGCTTTACTAAACTAATATCGTGCGCTACGATACGATACGATACGAACTAATACGCCTGACGCGTGAAACAAAAGATAGTTCATAGAAATGTACCGAGTAATGAGTCGGTTCTCAAGCGCCGCACGAGCGAACCGAAGATTACCGAGAGCACCCGATTTATGACGAAATGAGCCGGCCGTTTTTGACATTTCGTTATTGCATTGTTGCATTTTCTAATTTTAATATTTTAGTAAAGTGCACCACCAGTTCGATTACCCACCAGCCGCCACTGATGTGAAGCCAATATTTTATAATTACTGATTTGTTAAATTAAATTTGTAAATAAGAATTATTAAACAGCTGATAACGAGTGTTTTGATTAGACACCACAATACCTACGACAAAGTCGGCGTGTTTAAATGGTGTGAATCAAAATATTAACAATAATTTAAAGATTATAAACAAACTTACAGTTTAATTTGCACTCGCACGGCGTTGTCGTTTTAAAACATTTTCAAAATGTCCACCGCCTTGTTCAATGCACTTTAATGACCGTTTTCGCAATTGTGGTTTTATTTTAGATAATACTCATACTAATCATACTAATAATACTCATACTAATTTTCGCAATTGTGGTTTTATTATAGATATTTAAAAAAAATTACGAAAGAATCAACTTTTTATGACATAATCATGATATCTATTGATTGATGAAATTAACAAAGCTTAAAAATATATGTGATTCTAATTTCACTTTAAATAAAATAAAGACGTTTCTACCTTAATTGAAATTAAAATTATTTCAATATGTAATTGATACTTCTCAAGGTTTCTTTCTTATTTATCAACTGATTTTTACTTATACCACTGGGTTTATGTAAAACGTTTTTTCAATAATTTATCATATATGTATATAAGTAGTCGATATACGAGTAAGTCCCAGATGTTCACCGACACATACGAAACATGTTATAATATTATCTTACAATTGTGAACAGAACTTATCCATATAAATAATATGTACGAATGGAATCGTTATTGACAGTTGAAATAATTTTAACATCATATACGAAAATGTTCTAAGTCCTTTGAATACACGAAACGATAGAGTGCAACATAAAAATCAAGAAATCGATCATACTAATACTAAATCATGTATGTTAATATTCAATATAAAATATATACATAACGAAAATCGGTCATCAAAAAGATTTTTTATTTTTAAATATCTTATATATAGTAAATATCTTATATGTATATAGTAGTAGACGAAATACGACTAGGTCCCAGATGTTCATTTATGTTTTATACATAGCTGTCATAAATTGTAAAAAAAACACTATTATTTGATGTGTCCTTTATATTTTATTTTTTATAGTATTTTATTTAAAGATAATATGCCATTTATACATTATAAATATTCAAAATACGAACTTAAAAAAAAATATCGTTAATACACGAACCGGTCACCGAGTTACCGAATGTCAATTTCTAGCCCTCGCATATATATCGGAGGTGGCGAAGTGGGTTCCGTCATCATGTTGCGTACTGTAGGTAGGCTCGGGGGAGTTATTTATATTGAAAATATCACATCGTTCTATTGATGGTTGATATTAAAATAAAAATATCTCGCCATAGATAAACATGTTAGTAATTAAATATAGGTACGTATATAAGTTTATCATCATCTCCGAAAAAACCTTTCAAATAAAATAATTTCATTGTTATATTTTAAAAATATCATTTTGATATTAGTTTATTTATAACTAATGTATTTGTATAAGTTGTTGTGTCGTTTACTTTACTAATTTCGTAAATATTTGTTATGGAAACAGAAACAACGAATTGCACAACAAAACATCTATGTATATCAATAAGATAAGTCTGTGTTACAAGAAGCTTGAAACGCCTTAAAGTTTAATTGAATGCAATCTTGTGAAACAATAGATTTTATAAGCATATGATAGTGCAAAACTACACAATTTTTTATCATGTCATAGAAATTATTTGCGTGTATTTTCTTGGTAAAAATAAAAATAGATTTTAAACACAAATCGAAATTACAAACCAACTGTATAATTGTACATAATATATCTGTACATATTTTTTAGATTACATTCATCATATATTATTCTGATCACATTCAGACAGCTGTTTACCAAACACCCAGTAATTATGATCAGTTCAAATAGACCTTCTCTCCATTAGGAATACATAAGCAATATTTTACCAATCTTTTTTCATGCGTACGTAGTTCGCATAACCAAACATTATTAAAAGAAAAATTAGAAAATATCGAAGTTACTAGATAATATTAACATATACTTGTAATTTTACTCACTTGAAATCAGAACTAAAGATTATACAGATATTATATGTACTGCGATTGTTAAAATAAATTTTATTTATAGTTATATGTAGTCACGTTTGATAAACCGAATTTATGACGTCATTTAACCACCGGCCTGTGGCATTACATGAATATTGCCTTGGAATGGAATGCCATACAGACATACCAGTGCAGCGTTAAATCATTTTAACAGCTATTGCTCTATTGCTCTCAGCATTTAGTTTTCCACGATGAAAATGTCTCGGTAAATACAGTCTAAAATCATAAAAGCTAAACTTAGGTCCATGTTACGTCGTCTTCTTAATTTATTACAGATCCTGTTTAAAGTGCTGTGCAAAAAATATATTTCAGAATATAAAGTAGTTTTTATATGATAATAATTGGATTTTGCTAGAGATAAGTACTAGTTAAGATATGTAGAGATGGGTGAATGAAATTCAAAATTAAGATATAAAAAAAATACTCTTAAAATTAAAATAATGATATAGTTACTCGTATACTTTAATAATTGGTTCGGCCACAAGCAACCGGCACACTTATACAAATTAACTGACTATTCCATTGCTGCCTCTATTATTTATTTAACTCAGGCCTGGTCACTTTATTTTATTAATATATGTTCTCTAATTAACTTCCTAAAAACATTAATACAGGTGGTCGTATATGAAAGTGACATAAATCATCTAAATTGAAAAAGCTATAGTAATTACAATATAAAAAGTTATACAAGCTATAAAAGATATAAAGTAGGGCGTACAATATGAAAGATGTTATGATACTCTTGTCATATGAATACTCAAAGACTGTCTTAAAAATTACTATACATGAATTATTAGGACTCTTTTAAAAGACAAATTGCATATAAATGGATTTTTAAGTAATATTTATGTAGTATAAATTTTAGAAAAATAAAGATATATGTAGTTGATTACTTCTTGATTAATTATCAGGTTTCATATAATATATAAATGATAAAAACGCTATAAAAATTGATCTGTTAAACGTTTTTTACATTTATGCCAATTTTAAAATCATTGTTTCGTTTGTTTAAATATAAAAATAATAACTTATTCAATATCCGTTAAATGTATTAGGTGTACAACTTTGCTTCCGCCGTTTTTTTCCGAAATTCGAGGCTTTATTGTAAAAAACTGGTTATACATTTATGATTCAAAGTATTGTCCATCGCTGGCCACTACTTTCTCCCATCTTTCGGGCAGTGTACGAATCCCGCTTTGAAAAAACTGGTCATCTTTTGAAGCGATCCACGAATCGATCCATTTTTTTACTTCTTCATAAGACCGCAAGTGCTGGTCAGCCAGGTCGTGTGCCATTGATCGAAACAAGTGATAGTCCGAGGGAGCAATGTCTGGAGAATACGGCGGGTGGGGTAGGACTTCCCATTTCAACGATTCCAAGTATGTCTTGACCACTTTCGCAACATGCGGTCGAGCATTGTCGTGCTGTAAAATCACTTTATCATGTCTCTCGTTGTATTGCGGCCGTTTGTCTTTCAATGCTCGGCTCAAACGCATTAATTGCGTTCGATAACTATCGCCTGTGATTGTTTCAGTCGGTTTTAACAACTCATAATGCACTACGCCGAGCTGGTCCCACCAAATACAGAGCATGACCTCGGAACCGTGAATATTCGGTTTGGCCGTCGACGTGGAAGCAGGGCCTGGATATACCCATGATTTTCTGCACTTGGGATTATCGTAATGAACCCATTTTTCGTCCCCAGTCACAATGCGATACAGAAATCCTTTCCGTCTTTGCCTTGCAAGCAGTTGTTCACAAGCAAACAAACGCCGTTCAACATCTCTCGGCTTCAACTCGTACGGCACCCAATTTCCTTGTTTCTGAATCATTCCCATGACTTTCAAGCGTTTTGAAATGGCTTGTTGCTCACTCCCAATGATCCTGTCAATTCTTGTTGCGTTTGACACGAGTCTTGATCAAGTAATGCCTCCAATTCTGCATCTTCGAAAACCTTCTCTCTTCCACCGCCATGCCGGTCTTCGACGTCAAAATAACCGTTCTTTAAGCGTTGAAACCACTCTCGGCACGTTCTTTCACTAATAGCGGCCTCACCATAAATATTTGAGAGCATTCGATGAGCCTCAGCCGCAGATTTCTTCATATTAAAGCAGAAAATTAAAACCTCCCGCAAATGACGAGAATTTGGCTCGTAAGCTGACATGTTTAATCGAAAATAACTTTATGATGCAGACACAAATCGACTAATATTTCGATGGCGTTATGTTAACAAATACCTAAGCTTATTGTATGACATCTACGTTCTATTTATTTCGACTACCACCTACCTCTATAGCCATCTATTGCAAAACGGCGGAAGCAAAGTTGTACACCTATGTAATATTTTTGTTCGCCACCGTTTCGCATTTAGCAGCTTTATTTCCCCTGTATTTAAAAATACTTTACTGGAAACACGGACTTAGGAAACGTTACTTTGTTGTTCTTCTAAAGGAAGCTAAAGTCTTCAGAACTAAAATTGTTACATTATGGGTGAGTTTTATTAAAATTTGTCAGCTTTACAAACGCTTTAACTGAATAAATGTTCATATCCGTTTCATTGTTTTTGATTTTAAGAAATTCTTTTTTTATTCAATTATTTTTGTCACATAAAAACCTATCCCCATTATCAGGAGTAGTTTTTAGACTCAATTGTCCTTCTGATATCGTTCGCTTACCTTTCATTGCTATGTAGGAGTTATAATACGTAAATGAAAATAGGCACAAAAGCAATTGTGAATGAAATGTTTAACTTTGTTGTGTTCGTAGAAATTTTCGAACAAGAACGTTTGCCGGTTGAAAGTGAGGGCGTGTTTATTGAACAACAAATCATCTACTGACATTATAATATATTTTTATACACGGTTCCCGAGCTGTTTAACTCAAAATATTTGTAATTGTTTACAGATGTTATTAAAGTAAAAAAATATAAAATATATTTGATTCGCAGCTGTTGTTTGACGGAAGTTATGTTTCTTAAAATGCAAATACTATAATTCAACTCTTGTATTCAATTTAAAACTTGTTAATTTTAAAACTCAAGTTTGGTCTTTTAGGAAGTATTATATATGTCAGCTATGATGCAGACATTATAATTCGTTTGAGTATTACAAAGAAACCCATTAAGTGAACCATGGTTTATTCCACACACAATCTAATTAGCTTTTCGTTATATGTAAATATTTCTGCATCTTTCATTGAGACTGTTGACGTCGCTTTCAATACACTTAAGTGGTAAAAAAGTTATTGGAAGAAAGCTTACTTTTGTATATAACCAGAAATACACCATCATTGTATATCATAAGTACATCATGGTATTCCTTATGATTCGATTAGTATTTTGAAGTAATAAATGTTTAATCCTTGTTTTATAATGGCATTTAGATGATTTAAAAACGATTCTTATTCTAAATGTATATCAAGCGCCATCAGTGGTTTTAATGTCATATATGTACATTAATGTATGTTTACATTTATTACAATCTTTTTAGTATGATCACAAAAAATAAAATTCATATTACTCTTTTCGAAAATTGTCCGTCGGGGAAATTAGAGTACTATAACAGCATAATAGTTAAGTGATTTGTAATAATCCCTACTAATATTATAAATGCGAAAGTAACTCTGTCTGTCTGTCTGTCTGTCTGTCTGCTACGCTTTCACGCCTAAACCACTGAACTGATTTTAATGAAATTCGGTACAGAGATAGAGTTGACCTTGAGAAAGAACATAGGATAGTTTTTATCCCAGACTTTTGAAAGGTTCTCTTGGAAACGCGATATAACCGAACTCCACGCGGCGAAGCTGCGGGCGGAAAGCTAGTGTAGTTATAATGATTGCCAAGTTTGACAGGCATGAGAAAAATACCGCGATGTGCATATGGAACGATATTCCAAGATATATTATATAGGTAATCCAAATCGGAGCTAACGTGTACCACGTTACAAATCTCTTAGTATTTGTTATTGGAAACAATTTAACGAATGTGTTTAGGTGCGATGTTCATAAACATTAAACATCTTCGACGCTGCCAATGAAATCCATCCATGTGTGACGATTGCGAAATATATAGCCTTTCAGGTTGTGATACAAAACGGGCACTGTTTTTTTTACTTTGAACTAAGTGTCTTTGAAGTCGTATACATGACATGTTCCATTTTAACGGAATGAATTATTTATTCATATATTCATATATATTTTATTTTCTATAATTTTAATTTAATCATTCAATTTTTAATCATTCATCGCCCAAGTTGTATTCAAAACTGTGACTTATATTTTATATGTATGGAAATTGAGTGTCCACAAAAAAATTGTATTGAAAAGGTAGTAACTACTTATTTTGAAATAATATAAGACAATTAAATGCTGTCGGTTTGTAATATGAATTACATAATTATATTAAGGAATTGAGATAACAATGGCAAGTATTGTAATCATATGCATCCTTATGTAAGACTTGTTTACGTATAATAAAAGTTATTGTATATATTTAAATAACAAAATGGCCAAAGAAAGGCACGTTAGTACGCCTTGAATCGAAATATATTTTAAAAATATTTCTTACAAACATACTGAGATGGCTAGGGCGTCGACTGTCGAAGCCCATTTGTAAAGCATCTTTTAAAATTGTGATTAATTCTGTAACCGTGTGTAATGGTTCGTATTAAATAAACATTTGGTTCATGAGTTTCAACACTTATGAAATATACTATTTGGAAGATTGATGATATTTTAATGGAATTATTTGAGGATTGTGAATTATTTATTTTCGTCATATTTCTTAAGGTTAATTACATATAATATTATAGTTCTGGACAGGAAAGAATATAATTAGTCAAAATGAATTCTTGTATTAGATCATGGTATGTAATATTTTAAATGGAAAAATTTTCTATGACCAAAACAAGCAGTACAAGAAGAATTCCCTTTTTTTTTATTTCAGATACGTTAAGCACATAAATTCCGTGAACTCAAAGCTATTTCGGCTTTTTACATAACAATTTACATATCTTTATTATACCGTCTACGTGTTAAATTATAATATGTATGAAGTTAACAAGCTTATATTCAGAACATAAAAAAGAAATTAGTCAAATAGATTTATTCAGTTTTTAATCATTTGTTTTGTAGATCTTTTGTATAATTGTTTTACTTTAAAGAAATTCAAATTAGTAAAACAGTTGTTGCACAACATTTTCTAATGATATAAAAATATACACAAATCATAAGAAGTGAACACATTTGATTTAAATTTGATTTGGAAATTTATTACAGTTAGCACAAATAACTTAATTCTCGATTAAGAAGTGTAATCAAAATTGTTTCTAGTAGCTGTCGGTTGAGATAACATTTTGTGTGTATTTGCTTTTCTTCTTTGAATAATTATTAATGAGATCATATTTCTATTTTATTAGTCGAAATCTAAGAATTATCATTTGTACATCTTTAGACGAGATAAATGGACAATCACATCTTAGTTTAGCAATTTCCTTTGTTCCCTGATCTGCGGGTGGTCCTCATTTATAATTAAATTATCGGTGATTAATTATTTGAAGACGACTATTTTTTGAATCATGGATCTTGTCACGAATCAAGAAAGATTTGAGAAAAATTCCTCAAGTAAATTTTATACGGCTTTTAGTCATTAGCGGCTTCTTTTACAATTATTACTGGATAAGACGTTAGCAATGCAGTAAGCAAGGTAGGTACAATATGTTATAAAGAATTATATGTATTATTGATCAAAATCTAGTTCTATTTCTATCAGTTATAAAGAGAGAAGATCCAGAAATCTCTTAAACCTGATATATGATAATGGTCGTGTCGCGCTCTTTCAATGTCTCTTTTATTTACACTTCATTTCTACTTGTAAATAACTTGCTGGAGTTTTTATACTTATAGTCCTACATTGAAATTCAATGCTCTGATGTTTAATAGATTTTAAAGATTTGTAATGTGGTCGTCATATATATTTTAGTGATGTATATCTTCTGAAAATATTGTTAAAAAAGAACCGGATAAAGCTAAATGAATTGTGAGAAAATTACAATTGAATAAGTTATCACATACTCTATAATTGGTGTTTAAAATATACTTTTCAATGTATTATTTGCAAGACAATACCGTACTTTCAATAGAGACGATGGCTGACAAGCGTCTTAAGCCTCATAAAAATATAAAATCAAATGTCGGTGACTACACTGCAATGTCTAAAGAGTAAGCGCATTCTGAGTGCATCCAGCGGGGTATCCGAGAAAATAAAAAAATCCTTGGCCTTACATGACAAATAACAAGATTAACTGAGAGACACTTGCATCGTCTCTGACCGCGATCGTGGTCGCTGTTAAATAACCGAAACATCGGGATTATGTAGTGATAAAAAAATGACGCTTTTAAAATAGTATCCAAAAAAATTGGCTTCATTTGAATTGTTACATGCATTTTGTTAGCGGTTTCTTTGTAATATATGTTCCAATAAAAAAAATGGAAATCGAATTTCTACATGCAGCAGCGAATAAAAATAATGCTATCCAGAAATTCTCATTGAATAGGATCTACATATAGCCATAGTTTTTGAAATGAAAATTTCAACGTTCGTGATAAATTCTGTGCTCTTTTTTGTGCTTGTTTTATACAATCACTATATTTATTATAAACAAGTAAAATAAAAAATCTTTTTTTTTAAATATTTATGTTTCTTGAAAACAGACAGAAAAGTGCGTATACACGCTTTGACACAAAATCTGAACGCTAGGTTTTTCATAAATAAATAGCAAGTTGAATTCGTCAATAAATTAATACATACTTTAAAATAAATATAGCATCAATATTCCATGCAACCATAAAATATTTAGAAAGTTGTATAGAATTTTTTAACTCCTTAAGTTCTTTATAAAATTGGCATTATGTAAAATTTTCGTGTCCAGAATTTAATTAAAACCACCTTTGTGGCTCCGTCATTTCGGTCATATTAAAATATTTATCTTAAGTGCGTATTAAGTGCGCCATGCTTAAATTTTAGAATTCTATCTTAGAAAAATTGTTACAGATGTGTGTTACTAATGTAATATAAAATTAAAAAGGTTGCATCATTAGGTAAGATACTCACTAGAACCAGATTACTGCTTACAAAACACGAGTAATAATTACAAACATCGACGGGAGGAATATTGATTAGTGTTTGTAAAAGCCTCTATTTATGTGTTTTACAATATATGTATAAACATTACGTAATATATGAAACTTCTTAAAGTGATAGAAAGGGAAGACAAAGTGTAGAAAATCAAACATTTGATATATAATGTCATTCACTAAAATTACGTAAAATTGAACTATCAAATAATATAAATATTTTATGTTATGGATTATATGACGTAACGAAAATTTCAATTTGTTACAATATTTAAATTAAGGTCATGTTTCTATACATTATCTTAACCGTCCTCTGATAAATGCTATTACCATTTAATAATTAGGTAATTGGACTGTTTCGTTTTTTATCATTTTTGACAGACAGTCAGCTATCGCTACGACCGTAAAATTCTAAATAATGAAAATTTTATATTATGTAGGTAATACAGTTTTTCGATCAATTTCATTTGTATTAATAATTTTCCTGAACACGACAGAGATACTTATCCAACTCTATTAACAATTCCCTTACGGCTTTAGTTATACAACATAGTCGGGACTAGTGATTGTTTGTTTTATTGTAAAAGGTTTAGTAAACTAGTTCGGAAAGCATTAAACTTGTATGAGAGCGCTTATATAAGGTATTTTAACTATACATATTGCAACCATAAGTTTCAACGTTCATTTTAATAAAACAAAGTATTTATTCATTAATTATTTTAGAAAAATTTTCATTCCGTTGAAATTGAAAAAATGTATAATTGTTTATGTTGCATACAGAGTTGAAACGAGAAATAATTCGGAAACACGTAATACGGTATTATAGGCTCGTAAATATGAATATTATACAGGGTGACTGGTGAATTACTATCAATATTTAAGGAGAATACTCGGTACATGATTCTCATTCGAATTATGTAAAAAAAATAGGTACTTAATTTTTGACCAAATTTCCGTATAAATAAATAAAGTGTGTACACGTTCCAAGTGTTCCATGTGTGGACGCGTGCGGCGGCGTGCTGATACAACACCACGCCCCGCTCGCGTATGTGTGAGTGTGAGTGTATACCTAATCTGTAGGGTGTTCACACGATGCGTAATTAATTACATAACTTTTGGTTAACTTTACTTAGAAGTTTATTAATATTTATGTTATATTAATTTTTATTTTGTCATATATGATCGTCAAATATCACGTCCTCAAATATCGATAGTAATTCACCAGTCACCCTGTATATTTAAAATACGGTCATAGTTATTGAAATAACAAAGGAATATAAAAATCTAAAAAAGCATAATTATACACTTATAGATCTTAAAATAGTTTTAAATAACAAAAACATTTTGACCTGCTTAAAGGATTATTAGTGGAAACCAATTTTGTGTCAATCATTAGGATTGTCATAATTTTTTTCAAAGTAATTTGTTTGTAATATTATGTATATATAGTATTTTTTTACATGTTTCAATGTTTCCTTTGCTATTATAATCGGAGATTTTTTGAAAATCTAGAATTTTTGAAACCCCCTCAAATTTTTATAACATTTGTTAGTTAAAAGTATTGTAACAAAAACGTTTAAAAGGAACTGCTGATAAGCTATAAGGTCGGATTTTGTACTTCATTATTTTCTTCTATAGTGATATTTTGTAGTGTAAAATAAAAGACATTCCATCCAGTCTATTTACTAATTTCGTTCCCCATACTTCTAGTTTATGTGACATATATGTATAGCGAATTTATTTATAATTTTTAAGGTTAATACTTTTTTGATATTTTGACTACCAGTCCTTAATTTATAAATAAGTAGTTTTAAGAAAAAAACTTGCTATTTAAAATAATACTTAGTTATAAATCAGTTTAAAATATTCTAACAGTATAATTTTCCACAATTTTACGCCTCATTGTTTGTTATTTCCTTTTGTTATTGATATGATTTTAAAAAGTTTTAGGGTTGATATATAATTACAATTAATACAGGTAGACCCTGGCTATAGCCGGGAAATTGTCGGGTAGAAGATGAAGATATAATTTCAACTAATGATGATTCATAAAAAAAAACTATTTGGATTTTTAAAATTGTAGTAGATTCTTTTTTTGTTTATGAGAATTTAATCTTGCTGTAGCTCAAGAAATGGAAAATAATGTTAATACGAGAAGAGTATAATAAGGAATAAAAGTATACTGAATTTGAAAAAGTGAAAACATCCGACTATAATAACGTAAATTTTATAAGGGATAGAACAATGAAATGATAAACAGTACCTTACTACACATTAACTATGTATTAGGTAAACGAAAGTAACACTGACACGAAAACATTAAGCGATACTCACTTCAACAACGTCAACATGGTTTTCACTACCTACTTCAAATAAATATAAGATTCTCAAAGTACGCTCAAATCACTTAACAAAAGTCGATAGTTTATTTTTGTCAATACCATACCTCACTAAATATTGTTTATTAAAATAATGAAAATTATAAATTAAAACTAGTCAAAAAAAAATCAATTTTCATTTTAAATTATTTATGAACTGTTATCCACGAAACGGTCAAGTGTTAAACATTACATGAAATATTTTTGATATTGATGGAACAAAACAAATTTAGCAAAAACTGTGATTAAATGAGTTTTGAGCATTGAGCAAATCATCTCAGGAACTTATTGAAAAATACTTCACTCAGATTTGTTATTGCATTACGCTAAATTAAAACCAATAAGTATTAAAATATCATCCCATAATACATATAAAATCCTGGAGAAAGAAATTAATATTTCAATATTCGAACATTTTGAATAAGAAAAAAAAATTTATGATTTGAATTTCTTTTATTAAATTTGTTTCCATAATCGTATCATATTGTTTTTTTTAATGAAATAATGAATATAAAAACATCCAACCAAGAGATTTATTGACACTATAATACATATACGTTTTTACTTACCACATCGTATAACTTTTTTTTTTAAATTGTTAATGACAGTTATTTTTTCATACATTTTTGAACATTTAAATCAGTACAAAAATTAAATGAAGTAACCTTACGCTGGTCAATTATAAAAAATATAGTAAGTAGATCAAGTTATTTCCAATTTAGTTCTTCTCTAGAACTGACAGCTGATTTACCGAGTAATTTGACATAAAAAATCTAGCAGTATCTACTAATAATAACTTAACGCGATCCACAATTTTATAAACATATGGCCATTGTTCTACGAAGAAATTAGTTTTGGACATATAGTTTTGTTTGGTTCATAATGCAAAATCATCGTTTTTGAAACCAGGTGAATTACAAATTAAACGCTTCCTAATTTAAGCAATTAAGAATATCAAAGATGATTTTTGTGAATTATTTTGGGTTTTCCTCATAGGTACATTCAATAGAATGTTTTAAAACAATTCGAATAATTATAAATTATAATTGTATAAAGTTTAGGATCTATATTTAAGTATATTTTTTCTGTCGGTATATACAAAGTCTAAGTAATTAGAAATTAATATTTAAGTTACAATGCAGCAGTTTCTAAGTATTAAAACATTAATTAATGAAATTTTGATTTAAGCTTTGAAAGTAAAATTGAATACAATATGCAACAAAAGCTTGCGCAATACAATACATATAATAAGGAAACTTTAATAAAAATGTAATCAGTAAATATTATTACCAATTGTTTATCTACTTCTAAACTCCATGCTTCATTGAAGATTATGATTATAACTTTTATGAGAATTTGGATATTATATTACAATTATTGAATTGTTTGAATTCAATCTTAACAATAACCTCAATAACTCAACATGTTCACATAACATCTGGTCATTGTAACCTAGTTCCCTGGTCTTGTACATACATAATACATAGAATTTTCATGTGTAAGCATTACATATATTGCAGTCGAAATATTATTTATTTGTTATATAATAAATGCGATTTTTTAAAATTGTACTGCAGAATGTAGTCTTTATATAAATTACTTTATAATGTGTGACAAAATAATCGTACAACTATCATTAATATTCTTTATAAAGAAGTAATATTTTAAAATTGAAGCTTTTTAGTTGGAATAAAATGAACATATAAAGTTGTATTGCGAAAAAGACGGTTTGAAATTCACATCAGATTCATTTTCTCAAAGATTATAAAGTATTTGTTCATTTATTTAAACGAAAACTTATCATTATAAAGTCGATAGATCGAAAACGTATCCTTATACTTCTCTTTTCATTAGAGTGTTTTTTAATTGAACAATTTAACTATAAAGTGAAAATTCCAATTTGCCGTTAAACTTTATTGTAGACAATATTTTCAACCTCTTTTTTAGTTTCAACGTCTTCAATAGTTTCAACGTCTTTTTTAGTTGCAGTTTGCTTAAGTTTTTAGTTAAAATTAAATTCACTCAAGCCACAAACACGATATTGTTGTCCTAAGAAATGGTCTTATAATTAAAACGTAGAACAAGAGATATGAAATAATGATTAATGGCTTTAAAATATTAACAATATACGGTAAAGTTATTTCACAAATACAATACAAATCAAATAATGTGATAATTTTACAAACATTTAAACTATAATTACAATACCTAACAAAACCATGAATATCATAATGAATAAACTTGTGTCATTCCGTTATTATAAATATTAAACGTTTAATTGGTATGAGACCAATTATTATACTTTAAATATTTATAAACTGCGATTCTCAGGAGTGCTTTAAATTTTTCTGAAGTTAACCTGTTTAATAATGTTATGGGCCCGAGGGTTTCCACTGTGATATAAATATTTTCAGGTTTCATACGTAATAATAAACTTCTAATGTTCCGCCCTTTACATAGCAAACAGTCGTTATGTCTCCAAGTGGTAACAGCTTACTTACTTACAAGTGATGCGTTAATTGTTGTTGTTGTAGTATTATGATGGAAGTGTCGCAAACAGTTGAACTAACGACCGAATATGAAATGGGATTTGTTGGTCATAAAATTTTGAAGTCAATATTTTTATCTTTCGGAACAAATGAAAATTATATAATTTAACATTTTAATAACAAAAATAAATCTATAACTAAATCAATATACATATATTATCATCTGTATGGTTAAAAAAATAAAATAGAAATATAAAGGATAGTGACTGAGAAGGTAATGTCACTTAATGATTTCATAGTTTAAATCGAATTATTATAAGTAATGAGTTTATTCTGTTTTAATTAGTACTAGGCACAATATTTTACTTTGTATTGAAAACTGAATAGATTATATTTTTGTAAAAAGGACTGCTATCCTATTAGATAATGTCATGTTAGGTTGTCATTAAGAAAACATGACACGGATTGTTACAATAATAATTGTGAAAGGTAAATTACCACACAGAATTTAATTATTGGGGCGTCCGGTAGCAAACTGTGTCCTTCAAGGTTTAGGGTCTTTTGTCGTGTTGAAAAATTAATTTTGAAAACACCGTGTAATTAGAAATGAGTATATACTAATAGAAAAATGTACATTGTACATATAAAATTATAAATTGATATAAAATTATTTGTAGCCCCACCACTACACTTTCTGTTCATAATTTACTTAAGACCAAAATTTTAACAAAATATTGTATTTAACAAAATTTATCTACATATTTATAACTTTAAAAAAATTAACCTAAAGTATTGAGTATTTATGTTATTTTTGTTTTCAGTATTACTTTATAATTTAGAGATGTGTATATATTTTTTTTCTATATGTCTCTTGATATAAACCATAACGAGATCAACTTTAATAAACTGTTCCATGCCCTTGTACTTTCGTTTACAAAAACTGATATCAAGTATAGATTTCATACACTAGACGTTTGTATTGCTTATTACCACTGATGTGGAAAAAAAATTACCTTCTTCAAAAACATTCGTAAATATCGCTTAACACATTTCCAGACACCTTGTTTGTTTGACCCAAAAATACAAAAAGAACTAAATTTCTTACTATAGCTTTTTGTCGTAAGACTTTTAAGAAAACAAAAGCCTTCAGGCAAGTGACCTCCTTGCAAAAAATATCTTTTGTAATACTAGCAAAATATTATCCTGTGTACAAAAAAATAGTAATACTAAAAGTAAAAAGACAAGTTTTCATTACATGGTTTCCTTTCTTTTTTTTGCAACGAATGTGAAACTAACTCAATTCAATCATACATATATATTATAAATATTATTATATACCTACTAAACATATAAAATATGTACATTTTTGAGTCCATCAAATTGAAAACATTATTTTTCTATAATTTATTAATGTCACATTAGAAACGAATTCAAAAAAAGGAGGTTTCTTAATTCGACTGAATTTAATTTACTGTGCATTCATAGTGTTTTTTTTATTATTATTAGTTTTTGAAGATACCCAATGTTTTAATAGTGGTCACATGAAAAGAAAATTAATATCTGAAGTGGTCATCTTAGATATTTTGGTGATAAATCTTTCGAAAACCATTTCATGGTTTATCCCTGTAATTCCCGTTCTCAAAAGTTTGTGTTTAAGCTTAAGCAAGCGTAAGTTTCTATGTTTCCGTTCGTAAGCTTCAGTAGTTTTTGACTTTATTACGTCTCATGTAATCGTTTCTTCACATTAGAAAAACGTTGAAAAAGAAATAATGCAAACAAAGAAATAAATGATTCGTTGTATCACAAAGTAAAAGGTATTTTGGTTAAGCTAATTACCAAAAAATATTATTTTGTAACTGTAAAAATCTGTGTTAAATAGATGGCACAACCTTACAACAATATCAATTTATTAATACACTATATTACAGTATGAGATTCCTGAATATTTAAACTGAGGTGAGTTAGGACCGCCTAGCTTTCAAATAAAGCTTTGTGCAAATTATCTTTCTAATAATAACATGAATCTAATTACAAAGAATAAATGTAACTTAATCATTATTATGTTAAAATGTAAATATATTTACAAGCTGTACCATCTCTTAATATCTATATTGTTATAAGAAGCTATTTAACGAATGTTCACTAACTTGGAACTAGAATTGTAATAAAGAAAAAGAAATATGAAGATCATTTTTATTTGACACAATCTTGTGAGGAAAATGGGAAGACTGTAATAAAATAAAATACGTTGACCGTAAGAAAAACAACTATGTAGCAAGAGCAAATAGCTGCAATGAAAGATCCTATTTTGAAATATATACCATACACTGTTTTTTTATTAAATACTAGAAGACCTGGCGAACTTCGTATCGCCCTATAATCACGAAATATCTATTACGTTTTTTATTTATTTATGTTTTGAAGTGCGACAGAATGATTGACATATTAGTTAGTTGTCAAATCTAATGTCAAAAAAACCTTTGTATGGGAAATAGAAAAGGGCTTTTTTATGGTTTTACCAGTAATTAATCAATTTTTTCAGCTTTTATACCTTCCCTGAACCTCCACAAACATTTCAAGACTAAGATAAGATAAATCCGTTCAGCTGTTCTCGAGTTTTAGCGAGACTAAGGAACAGCAATCCATTTTTATACATATAGAAGATGAACTTGAATATGTTTTATATCTAAAAGTTAAAAACTGGTTTCATAGACATAACGATTCTGTACTGTCGATTTTTATTTAATATACATTGTTTATTTTAAAACAATATGAATGTGACTCTCCAAACCTCTTGAATTACCTGAAAAAGAAGAAAAATATTGATTATAAAAATAAACTGAATCAAGTAATAACTACATAACACATTTCTCAAACATAATTCAAAAATAAAAATAGTTTATACAATTAATATAGATAGGTAGATATTTTATGTACAAAGATTGTATTAAAAAAAAAAGAAAATAAATAAATAAAAGTTTTCAATTGACGCTAAATCGTTATATATTACAGTTATTTGAGTAAACTTTGAACATATTAGTTAGTATAAATGGTCATAATATACAGATTATAGTTTGTGTTTAGACTTCTTTATATTCTTTATAATTTTGAGCAAAAATATCCAAAGAATATTTTAAAAAGAGGTCCAAAATATATACTATCAACAATCAGAAATTAACGAAATGGCGTGGCTTTGATCACATTTAATTGGAAAGTTATTTTTATCTTCGATAGTCCTGTTCTCGATTCGTTTCCGAACTTCACTTACCCAGTCAAATTTACTTAAAATGCCAATGGACATAATTTAATTCATGATTTATTTTATATACTGTTAAATATTTACATCACTTAAACCTAGACTTTAATCTAGACTCGTTAATATTTGTCTGTTATCTAACCTGAAGATGAGTACGAGTAGATATTTGGCACTGGATGGTGATTTTAGTCTGAGTAAAAGCTCATTCAATCTTAATATAAATATGTCCAAATTGAAAGTAAGAGGGAAGTAAAACGGTTATTCATACTTTGGCTCGAATTTCGTCATGGCCACAAGCTTTGTCCATGTTAAGATAATGAAGAATTTTCGTGGAATGTTAGTCGTTTGGACCTCTGTTGTCGATTAACGACAGTCAGCAGTCAGGTAAGTGAACGCTTGTGCTTTAGACGATGCATTCGACCGTAAACCAAAGATGAGTTTACCACCAACGGTATGTAAAGAAATAAAGTATTTCATAATATTATTTCTATCTGTAGGACATGGAGTCTGGTTCTCTGTTAAAAAAGCAGAAGTGGCTTCTTACATGCACCTCAGTGCTAAATACAACTACTCTTTATTTACTAACTCGTTATTTCTTACAATGCGAAGAAAACTGGGAGTTAAATATAGTCATAAATAATTAAATGCACTTTAAAAAATCACTTTTCTTTGTATTATTGAATGCAATTAAGAACTTTCACAATGTAGTAGTGGTTGCAACCACAACGTACTTTGCATACTGAGTTCGTCCAATGAAAGTAGTGCTAACGTTCATAACTAACATTTATTTTAATACTTTCAAACACTCTCTATACGTTAACCAAACTAGAATTTATTTTCGGTATTTTCATTACTTACTCACTAGTAAAATAAAAATATAAACGTTTTTCGGTCCAAAATACTTCATTATAATATGGAGACATATGTAAATATGTATGTGTACCTTTATTTTTTATGATATTCCTTATTAGGTTACTAAGTTAGAAAACTTCCTAACGTTTATAAAAAACATATACACAAACCTGTGAAGAATAAACTGTGTAAAGATCAACACAGAGGTTTTCATTTCAATATTGATAGCTTAACGAGCGCAATAAATAACAATTGAACTGGCAGACATGTCTGAAGGCATTTACAATAAATCCACAGATAATAACACATACCTCTTGTTAACAACTAAAACACATTTAAACTAAAATATTTTTCTATGAAGTATTAATATCTAATCGTTTTGAATTTACTTCTTTTATTTTGTAAATTTCAATGCTTCATTTTTTAAACGATCTTCGTTAATAGAGGATAAGAAAAAAAAGATTGTTTCCAACTAAACATGTTTATACAAACCATGAATATAGGACATTTGTAAAATATAAATCAATTTTATCATAGGTTTAGAAAATAAACTACACAGTCAAAATTACTTGAAGATAGACATATGTTGGAAGTATTTAAAAAACAAGATATCAATGGAAGCATTTAGTTTGAAATTACTTATTCAAAAGAGCAACATACATTTAATGTGACACATAATGAGAATTTATAATAAAGGTGGCTTTTATATTCATTATTGAAAAACATGGCGATAGAAACTATTATATTATAATGAGAAAATAAAATGACATATAAAAATATTTCATTATCATGTATGTATTCATTTTATTATACTTAGTAGGTCAGTCGTTGAATTTAGATCAAATGAAATTACCATTTATGGTCATACCAAAGTGAAAAAAAATATTCTTATAATAATTTTAATACTGATTAATGATTAATAGAAAAGTTACAGATTTTTTATTTTTGTTTATAACTTAAGTCAAACTTTCAATTAATTTGTATGTAATTATTTGGTATTACACTTTTAATTTTATTTAATTACATATAAAGAATCCCTTTAAGATATGACAACAAAGAACAATACAACAACTGTTAAAACAGTTTGATTGATTGATTAAAATCAAAGCTAGTTAAAAATAGTGTTTTGACTTGAAGATGTTTATATAAATGCTCCCTTCAAATAAACTTCAAATGTTTCTTAAGTTGTAAACAATGCACAAAAATGTTAATTAATTAGGACAATGCAATGATCTTAATACCTATTAAGCTTTTTATGTAATTATACACCTGTAGCCTTTTGTATTTTAAATAAATAAATTCATTAATTATAATAACAACCTTTCTACTAATAGATACCTCACATTCTTCATTTTTTATTGTCTAAGATTTATGGAAGATATTTGGTGCCATGTAAGTGTATTTCCATAAAAAATAATGTTTTAAATAAAATTGTATATAATTAGGAGTACTTTTATACACATCTACTTTTACGTGGTAATAAATATTTCGTAGTTAAACTAGCATCGTCTTAATTAACATTACCAAAAAGGAGAGGAAATGTTTAAAAATGTTAAAGAATTCCTGCAAGAACAGCCAAATCCTCAAAAAAGTTTATAATACATACATTTTAAGTTTTGTATAAAAATTTTGTATATTATAAAAAAATTCTTTGTATATATACCTATTATAAAAATATCCTTGACATTTAAAAAAAATGAATATAAATCTAATAAAACGTTTTATAAAATTACCAGTTATAAAAGGACCTCATTTGCAAAAAACAAAGTAAAATTTGATTTCCTCCGGAGAAGTTAACATTTTCCTAACAAAACCCTAAAGGTAAAACAGCGTTTTGAATTACACCATATAAAGATATATTTCCCGTAAATCATTAGGGGAACACAGAAATAGTAGCGTTGTATTTGTTTATTAATTGTTTAAAATTTATTTAATATTTTTTTATTTCTTGCGACGGACAAACTTCTTATTAAATTGTATACAACATGTAACGTAATTAACGCACACCCTCAAACACCCCAATTAGAAGATAATAAATAATAATATAAACGCAATGTGCGTTTGCATTGTTTATTTGTGAAATAAGTTATCGCAATTTCGTGTAAATAATATGGTCAGCTATTCACGAACACTCCGCTGCACAAGCACACACAGACAGACACAATGTACTCGCCGCGCCCGCGCCCCTCTCCCCGATAGCCGTCCGACAATAATAAGATGTAGGTAATAATAAGTACACGAAATAACTACATTATGATTAATGATTCTTCTTTCCATCACACTTTTCAGGCTTTAGATTGTCGACATTGAATTTTTTTAATGTGAAGCCAATATTTTATAATTACTGATTTGTTAAATTAAATTTGTAAATAAGAATTACTAAACAGCTGATAACGCGTGATTTGATTAGACACCACAATACCTACGATAAAGTCGGCGTGTTTAAATGGTGTGACTCAAAATATTAACAATAATTTAAAGATTATAAACAAACTTACAGTTTAATTTGCACTCGCACGGCGTTGTCGTTTTAAAACATTTTCAAAATGTCCACCGCCTTGTTCAATGCACTTTAATGACCGTTTTCGCAATTGTGGTTTTATTTTAGATAATACTGCAGTGTCACTTTTCACTTTTACAAAGGCGGTAATTATCTTATTTTTTAGTTCCTCGACACTTGTTGTCTCTGTGTTATAAACTAGCGATTTAATTCGCACCCACAAAAAAAAGTCGAGTGGCGTCAAATCAGCTGATCTAGGAGGTCAATGGACACGTGCGTAGGTATTTGATGTGTGCCGACTGTCGCTGTTGGTGTTGCGTGTGTAGGTATTTGTAAAATACTATTTCAGCCTTGAAACAAGTATCAGTTTTCTTTAATTGAATGATGATTACTAATTTAATATTTCATTTTGAAAATCTTAATACCCTGACTTACGATCCATTCTCGTATCAATGAAGTGTTTAGGTAACTGTGTATAGGATGACTGTAATTTAGGTACTTAGTTCTATCTAAATTTGAGAAAAAAATGACCTACATAAAAAACTATAAAAATCGATCCAGATTCCGATTCTGAACAAACTACTTTCAGGGTGTGCGTTAATTATGTTACACGTTGTATAACGAGGATGCGCGCTGCGTCTATTGTTCGCGTGGTCCGCGCCCCCGCACCTGTAGCCCCTCTGCCCCCCGCTGGCCCCCGCCAGCGGCCGCTGGCCAGCTGAGCGGGCACGGCATAGATAATACACTATATTAGACGACCCGGGCTCGTCTGGCCTCGTCAGTCCGCATAGACTTTAGCTGTGAACGCTTGTCCGTCATCACTACAGCGACACTCGCACACAAAAATAATCTCCTTCTGTATTAATTGCTTTTAAGTACTTAGTTTAAATTGCTAAGCCTTGTTTAAATCGCAAAAATATGGGTTTAAATAATCACTTTCCCAAAGTGTATATTTCTAATAATAGAGAGTACCTGAAAGTAAATCTTAACTGATATTTCCTCACCATCTCGAATCAAGAATTCATATTTTATATACACATAATGTTATGCTATGCAAACAAAATCTAAATTTTTCTTCTTATCAAGCCTTTTACTGAAATTTTGTAAGACTTGTAATATAATATTTTGCACCTCATCACCATCAAACAACGCTGGTAAATAACAGAATGTAGGTCCCGTAATGAAATAGTGCTACATGATGTTACAACACCACTGTTTAAACTTACGTTATAAAATTGCAGTCTTACTTAAATAATTTTAATTAACATTTGTCAGAAAACAATATGCTGTAACAAACAATAAAATTTTGTACATAATAAACAGTTTTATCGAAGGAGCGTGTTTATAGAAAAGCTTTAAATTATAATCGTCTTCAAGATGGTTAAAATTTTCTGTTTTTTTTAATACATTCAAGTAACTTTATTTTTCTGAAACGAAAAAATAGAGCTGAAGAAAGGCTTGGATTGAAAAAAAGCAAAGCCAATAGATAGTACCTGTGTGTTGATAGGAAGATAAGGTTATACATACATAATGAAGGATAGAAGGGTAATCCATCGAGTGACTAGAATAAGATATGCCAAACGTCGTAGAATAAAATTCTATTGGAATTGAAATCCGTGATTATATGTACGTATAAAATGCTCCTTATGTAAGAGAATGAAGTACTATTAACCATACAAATTGAAGTGAATTAATTTTCTATAAAATGTTCATTTATTTTCATCTTTTGATTCACTTCTGGAATTAAATTAAAGTTATGGTTACTCAGTTTAAAATTAAAGTTATGGTTACTCAGTTTAACAAAAGAAAGATGATAGTTATTAATGATTCTCGTTTGGTCTTAATTTACTTTTTAAAATAAAATATAAAACAATGCTTTACAGTATCAGCTTCATTCAACAAAACTATTTTATAAATCACATTTTGTTTACAATTTATATATCATAAAATATATATTAAAAAATAATATAGTACTTTTCAAATTCGTTAACTCTTATTTCACGTACTTTAAGTAACATTTATTTTTAGACAAAAATCTATTTTTCTGTTGATTTCAGACTATGCATTTCAAATTTACTTTAGTATTGCTTCCTACCTTGGCAACATCAACATTTTCCTGGTTTGTAGAATTGGAAAAAGGAAAAAGCTATACGGTTTTGTATTCTAAGGATTCATTTGCTGCTTGGGCAATGAAGACGGATGGTATAAAATAAAAAAAGTATTATACGTAATATCTGTAGGACTATATTCATACAACGTTTGTTTTGTATAATATTAATGCCATATATACATATAAAAGGGTTTCAAGGGTTAGGTTAATTAAAATAAACGATTATTTAGATTATTTCTTCCAACTCTTTTTTAAAACAGGTATCTTTATCGGATTCAGTTGTAATATTTATTTACTATGGATGACTAAAGATTTGCAAACATACAAACAAGATGGCGCAATGGCGGAATCTTAGGATGGAGGATGAGTTGTTTGTAATGTACGTCTATAGTATGTATCATGGTTCATATGTCAGGGCCAGCTGAGAATAATTGAGTTTCCGTCAAGTAATTAATACAACCTATTAATGTATACTATCACACATAGAGGAATTAGTTCTGCCTTATAATTCAAGTGCAATCAGCGAGCCCATAATTTATGTAAATTCAATGTAAACATTCGTTTTAGAATATATTGTCATTATAATGATTTACGTGACTCCTACATGGCTTCTTATCTACTTTGTCAACACCTTAACTGTGTATAAATTCAAAAGCATTTTTTTTTAAAGACGAATTCCCACAAGGTCAGAATGACAAAGGTCATTTATAGTCACACATTGTTCAATTAAACCAGTGCCAGCATGAACTTTCCTTAAGAAATGTTTATATTGGACACCATCAGATATTTTGAATAAACTATACATTATGAACAAAAATGCTTAGGTACATTTACGATATAATCTTAGGGTTGTTTGAGTATTTAATGTATATGAATATAATAAATATTATTTAATGTACATATGTATATGAATATAATAAATATAAATATAATGGACCTAACTAGTATAAAAAATAAATACATTAAAAATAATAAAATAGTAAGAAAATAATTGATCAAATATAATATAAGTTTTCATTACATTACTAGATGAAATTCCAAGTCACAATTATATTTATTTCAATGATATGTATTATTTCCAATTCACTGTAAGTAATATTTCATTTTAAAAGCATTGAAATTGTTTTCTAAATATTTCCGGTAGACCGCTCTTCAACTTCTTCGCATCAACGGATGATAACAAAAGGTGGCCGCACGTACTCGTACTTTTATACATTGACATCCAGTCTTCCAGAGGATTATCTAATTAGTGATTGAAAAGAGAAGTATACGGAATTATTATATACAATGCCAGGTATTATACTAAACTCTGAGAAGTGAAATACATAACAAGTAAAACCTTGATGAATTTAAACAAATATAATGTATAAAATACATAGTTTTTTAAAGTATCAAATCGTTTTTCAAAAAAGCATTAGAGATCCTAAAATATTCGTAATTGTTAAAACAGCTGTGCTAAAAAAAAATATTTAAATGTAAAAATTTTATTGAATAAAATTATATACGTTATTATAAAATAAACATATGTATATAGGTATCATAAACATAGATTATAGATTATTATTATAAAAAATAAATTTTTCAAAGCGTTTTAAAAACTAAGTAATAATACTTCGTCAATCTAAAGTTTACTTTGAAGAAAGTGAGGCTAGACAATCAGAAGTTATTATAAGTTGTTAATAATTTTTAATTTCTTTCAATAGCTGGATATGAATTCAAATAAGTTTTTGTAATGCAACAAATCTTCTCCTTCTAAATAAAGAGTTAAAAATGTATAATAAATAATAATTAAAATGTCATTTACAAAAATACAAAAAAATATCTATAAATACTACTAAATTAATGAATATTTAGAGAAAGAAATCTTTATTTGCAAACATGTTTCAATTAAATTAAATTTCAATTCAATTACATTCCTAAAAATATCATAAAATATTAAACTACTCCACAATTCATGACAACACTGTGATACATAATATGTTTTCATTTCGTTATATTAAGAAATGTAGTTTTTTAATCAGTTACGGAACCTGGTTCAAATAACATTTCATCCGATATGAGGTTTTATACTAAATTCAAAGCGTATATTCAACAATGTTGTGATATTTATTACTTAAATAACTGAATAATAACTTAGTCACTGTAATGATCAACATTTATAGCACTATTGAACAATACGATAGAATTATCAAGTTATCTTCTGACTAGGTTTAACGATTACTTCAACAAATTTGAAAAGCATGAAATAATGAAGAGATTCCAGCCGTGCTAAGACTCTATCTCAGTATGCAAATATAAAATGAATCCTATAATAAATCAAGGAGAAACGATTCAAATTGCCTCTTCTGAGTTTGGTAAGTTAAGCTAGTGACGATATTTAAAAGGAATTTGAGTTTTTTATATAGTATTTCTTAAAAATTTTCTGAATTTCTTGAATGTTTGAATCTAGTATAAGTATAGTGTAAACTTGTAGAATATTATTTTTACTCATCTCTCCTTATCTTTTAACTAAATAACAAAATATTACAGCTGATTCAGTAAGTTTTAAATACATATTTTGTTTCCTCTGTTTTAAACATATACAAGGAAAATTAAATAATAAAAAAGTTTACACAAGAATTTTAGAACTTTATTGCCTGGTTATAATTAAAACATAAAGCTAATCACTGTAAGAACATGACTGATTTTGGGGCAATTAAATGAAGAAATAAAAAAGAGTGAACTTATAGAAGTAATTTTTTAGTATTTTTTTTTATATATAAAGTAACCTTAAAAACTATTCTTTGTGGACAAAACATATTAACCAAAATTTATAATTGAACTAGTTAAACGAGAGAATTCTACTTTTAATTCTTATTCCTTTTTCTATATTGATGCAAAACGAGTAACACTAAAAATATGAGAATGTTCAATTCACTGGTTGCAATCCACTACAGCCGCTTTTCAAACCGACAGATTTTTATGCATTGATGGACATGAAATAAATAATGTGTTTCATACGAATATTTTTGTTAGGCAAGATACTAGGGTCATAAAATCAAACGTCAAGCCTTACTAGATCCTTAAAACGAATTCGTATTGGACTGTAGTGAGAGATACTTGTGGGAAACAATTCAAAATCCCTGAGGATATTTGTGCGTCGGCCTCCAGACCAGACATCTTAATAAAATCTGCGAATTTTAAAGCACGTTTTGATGATAGAGCTTACGGTTCCTTGGGAAACAAACATCCCCAAAGACCATACTATCAAGGTAAAAAAATATTACGAGCTCACAAACGAACTCACACGAAATAGGTTCGTCGTGGATTTGAACTCAGTAGAAGTGGGAGCGAGAGGTATAACAGCTCAATCTCTCTACAACCTACTAAAATACTTAGGCCTGTCCAGAACTCACATTGGATTCATTTTTGGAACGTACTTCGAAGGCAGCCCTAGTAGGTTCTTTTCAAATTTGTTTACGTAGAGAGAGAAGCTTGAACAGTGGAGGTTAGCGTTTAGCTAGGGGCCCCTTAAACCTACACCTGGGTCGCAAGTCCTAGGCACTGTTGAAGCTCCTCTCCCTGAGACGGATCGTGCACCCGCACGATGAAGCCATTGGATGCTAAAAAGTTTCTTCTCATATTCTCTACATGTAATATGAAAATATTTCTTATAAGAGTATAATTTAATTAAAATTAAATATATATAATTACTAAAAATATAAGTAAGTAAAGCATTTTTTGTACCCTGAATAAGTATAACAGGCATTTTAATTTATACAATAAAAACATAGTCTTCAATTTCTGACCCAAAGACTGTTTGTACCACAGAAGGTTAAAGGAGTTTTGCATACGTTGTTTTTTCTAATATATACTTATTTTTTATAAGAGGTAATTATTAAATATTTTTTATTTAAAAACTCAGTGAATATACTTATATTTAAAATAAAATTTTCAAAAGTGACAAGTACACAATTATCATTTAAAGTCGTAGAATATACTCGTAGTACAGATATTTTAAGCATTAAATTTTTCTTTTTAGGGATATGTTTATTCATTGTTGAAGTTTTTACCTTAGACAAAATGCTATATGCCCTCTATATACGGTCATATTAGAGGTTCAAAGTTACAACACTATCTTATTTATATTGGTAAAATTTAACATAATTCTGGTAATCATTAAAACAATTATTTCTGAGATACTTTAGGATAAATTTGATGGAACCATTGAGACCTTTATAATAGTTTATAAAAAACAACTCAAATCATAAAAAAACGAAACAGAACGTCAGTTTGTTAAACGAAATGCTTAGTTAACTCAGGTATAGCGTTACTAAATATATATTTTAATATTGCAACCTAATATATTAATAAAAGACACAGAGTATTCTTCTCTAGTTAAAAGTTCTTAGTTGTATTTACAATTCTTTACAGGCATAACATTACAGTATTGTGTGAATTTTCTAAAACACGTAACGGTGGCATGATAAAATATACCTTTTATTCCACCAACGTCTTTATTAGGAAGCTTAAATTTATTTTGTTTAATAACATTTCGACAAAAGTTATTAAGAAACAGTATTCTCTCATATTACTTATAGTTGATAACTATAAATGTTACTCTATTATGATTTACTCTGACTTTATCTATAGGATCTATTGAAATGTATTTTAGTGTGAAACGCTCTTTAGTTCGAATGCTTAATATAGATATAAATGACATTCAGTGACGTTTACTGATCTGTTAAATACATATATTGAGCAGCGAATTTAATACATATATTCATAAACGAACGGGTCAGTATAAAAAGAGTATTAAATTTCTGACATTGACGGACAAGCATTTAGAATATGCAACACCTACGTAATATATTAATCGCAAAATTGCATATTGTGCAAATTAAAGGAATCTTTTTCCTAGCCAAATTTACCTTTACCTTTAAATGGTTATAAATAAATTGGAGACCGACTACCTCTGAACTTAGAATTATAAAAATAACAAGGTATACAAAACCAAAAATTATGTGGATATTAAGTATTAGAACAATCCTCAGGCATGCTTGTTATACCTACGATACATGTTGTTGAAAGAAAAAAGGCGAGGAAGGGCGAGCAACTGGTGAGTGAGTGTTTAGTTAAAAACAAAGTTTATCGGAAATAAAAACAGCAAGCATTTGTAGTTAGTTTAAAATAGAATATTTGTTTAAATAAACATATTTTATCGTTAATTTACTTAGAAAGAGATTAAGGACGAAGATTATTATCTCTGTCAGGGCATCCCCTGTGCTTTATAATCGTTTTCTTATCAGATAATATCATTGCTTATAAATATCGTAATTCGATTTAGACCGGTATACCAAGTAGACAAGCGGGAAGCGAATAGTCAACATGAAAACAATAATTTCTTTCTTTTCTGCCATGATCGTGGCTCTGCTAATGGCACAGAGCGTAGTTTCCGAGCAAAACCAACAACCGGGTGAGTTGATATTTACTAAATATACTTTTTTTTTGATGTCGCTGGGAAACTCTTTTTACGAGCCAACCGGCCAACCGGCCTTGGTGGGGCCGGAAGGGATGTGTGATGCTCGGCCTGGGCAGGCCTCTACAGGCCCCTATATGAATATGCTTTTATATTTTGTTCTAACTTGCATTAATTTGTCTTGAATAACAACTTTAAAGAACTCTTTATTCCCCAGATGAGTTCGATATCCAGTATCCAGAGGTATTCCGGCACGTGGCCGACGAAGCGGATAGTGACGTCATGTCCGCCGCTCGATCTTGCACCAACCACATCTGTCACCGTTTATGTGTGGCGTTGTACTACAGAACTGGACGATGCATCTCTAGTACTGTTTGTCGGTGCACTCGTTAAATGGCATACTCGTTAACAACCTTATGGAAGTTGGATTTTTTTTTTTAGATTTGTAAAAAAATCTTGAAATTTTAAGAAGTGATAATGTTAAGTTTTACTAATATAAGCTCTACTTTAAAATTATTTTCTTGTTTGATTTATAAAATTATTCAATAATAAACAAAAATGGTTAGGACTCACACCATTTCTTAATGAGTTAATTTCTCGTATGTAACACAAACTATCTATAGCAGTTTCATACACATATTTATTAGTATATAAACTACACAATACTATTGATTTGACACTAATATTATTTTAAGTGATTCTTTTATATCATATCATACATATACGAGTACAGTAAAAGAAAATGTAGTTTTTACAAATATGATTTAATCCTTTAAAAATATTGGGACCAACCCATAAAAATTCTACGGGAACTCGACCATTCCGAAAACCCCGCAAGAATGGGAACTATGTAGAAAGAACCAAAAATCTGCCGGAAGTCACTATTCCACGCGGACGAAGTCGCGGCAAAAGCTAGTAAGAATATATATCGGCGCAAACTACAAGTCATCGTTCGATTACGTCATCCTTTATTGAACACGCGTTCCAACTCGACGTCGTTCCCCTCCTATTGTCGAACAATAAAAGGCGGGTTTGCAGCGAGAGCGCATTCATTCGTTTGTCAGCACTCGAACTAGACTAATCTCTGTTGATATTTTGTTGATTCTGTGTGCGAATTTACTTAACTAGTTATTTAATTGTGTAATAAATCAGTGTGTGAAGTGACTGTAATATATCAGTGTATAAAGTGTGTCAAGTGACGTAATATATCAGTGTGTGAAGTGTTAAAGTGAATAAATAATAATGAATCCACAAGATGGTATTATTGAAGAAAGCACCCCTCCTCTTACATCAGAAGTGGGATGAACCAACGCCATCAACCGGTGCCAGGAAATGGTGCTACCATGGCACTATTGGCTAATACATTCAAGGATACTATGTGTGAAATGATGGTACAGATGTCTCAAGAAAATCGCGCTGTACTTGCTGAAATGTTGAAAGCCCTTAAGCCTGAGGAAACTAGATCAATCCGCATTTCCGACGTCTATTTTCCAAGTTTTGATCCTGACAAAGGTACCGACGTGAGGGAATGGGTTGATTTGATAACCAGAACTCAAGCGGAGTACAATCTAAAGGACCACGAAGTACGCCTAAAAGCTGCTGGTGTCTTAAAAGGAAGAGCACAATCTTGGGCCGATGATTGTCTACTGCGGACGACCACATGGTCTGAAATGAGGGAAGACATGCTACAAACATTTGAGCCAGAATCAAGATATTTTTCAGATGTTTTGAAATTCCGACGTTACTCCATAAATGATGCTGATAGCATCCCCGAATACATATCCAATGTATGGAAAATGTTCAAAAAAATCGTGAAGCCAAATCCTACGGAACAGGACGCTGTAGAATTTGTGATTGGAAGCATCAAAGAAGACGACCTTCGAACAGAACTTCTTAATGCTAAATGTTTATCTGTTCCAGAGCTTATTGCCATCGCTAAGACGATGCGCAAACGTAAACTGCCATCAACTCACGACCGCTTTCAAAACAAGAAAGTAAAAAGCGACGACAGCAGATCAGATCAAAGTATAACTTGTTTCGTATGTGGCAAACAAGGCCATCGAGCAAGATGGTGTAATCAAAATGCGATAGCACGTACCCGTACTGAACAACACCATCAGTCGATTCCATCAACGTCAGATGCAAACAAGAACAGAGAGAAAAGGAGTAAGGAATGCACTTACTGCTCTATTCCTGGACACACTTATGAAACTTGTTTTAAGCGACTCAACGCTGAAAAGAACATCAATTTCTGCCAAGTCCAAAACAATGACATGAAAAATGGTGTTGTGGTTGAAATTGGAAATAAACATTTTCAAGCAATGTTTGATAGCGGAGCGGACTGTTCACTTGTAAGGGAATCAACAGCTCTTTCACTTCCTGGTTCAAGAACAAACAAAACAACATACCTGAAGGGTATCGGACCAGTCCCCGCTATATCCTTTAGTCAAGTAACATCCGTCTGTTACATAAATGATATGCATCTGGAACTCGACTTTCATATTGTCCTAGACCACGAGCTACCCGCGGATATTCTCATTGGAAGAGACATTTTGAAGATACCGGGGCTGAAAGTTACAATGTCACATAGTGGCGTTACAATGACGAGAGACGAACAACACAAAACAGCCGCTAATATATGGCAGTTATCTTCGAGTTCGATAGATACAGATTTGAAGAATAAAGATGAAATAGACAGATTGATGACTGTGCTTAGAAAATATGAAGATTATTTTAGAGAGGGTGTATCTGGATCTAGAATCACAACAGGAGAATTGACTATCCGACTGAAAAACCCTGATAAAGTAGTTAACCGGCGGCCATACAGATTGGCGCCTGTCGAACGAGAAAAGGTGAAGACTATGATTAAGGAGCTTCGAGATAAAAATATTATTAGGGAAAGCAACTCGCCTTTTGCAAGCCCTATAATAATGGTGAAAAAGAAGAACGGAGAAGACAGATTATGTGTCGACTACAGAGAACTAAATGCAAACACTGTGCGAGATCACTACCCATTACCACTAATCTCGGAACAACTAGATCAACTCGCCGATGCGAAATATTTTACTTGTCTCGATATGGCCGCGGGGTTCCATCAGGTGCCAATATCAGCAACATCAATAGAGAAAACGGCATTCGTCACTCCCGACGGTCAGTATGAATATCTCACGATGCCATTTGGCCTAACGAATGCTCCATCAGTCTATCAAAGGGCTATAAACAAGGCATTGGGAGATCTTCGAGGCAAAATAGCTCTCGTTTATATGGACGATGTTCTTATACCAAGTAAAACGACTGATGAGGGAATTACCAATTTGGAACAAGTTCTAGAAGCAGTCACGAAATGTGGATTTTCCATTAATATCAAGAAGTGCTCATTTCTGAAAGTTTCGGTTGAATACCTCGGATTTATAGTAAGTGATGGTAAAGTGAGGCCCAGCACTTCCAAGGTTGAAGCATTGGCAAGATCCCCGCCTCCGACAAATGTAAAGCAGTTGAGACAGTTTAACGGTTTGGCGGGATATTTTCGAAGATTTATATGTAACTTCTCAACTGTAATGATACCCTTGTATAATTTGACAAAAACCGGTGTCAAATGGGAGTGGACAGAAGAACATGAAGCCATACGAGCAAGAATAATTAATTACCTAACATCAGCACCGCTACTGACAATATTCCAGGAAAACTATCCTATCGAGCTACACACAGACGCCAGTGCCATGGGATTTGGAGCTGTGTTGATTCAAGTGAAAGGTGGAATACGCCATGTCATTGGATATTTTAGCATGAAAACCACTGCAGCCGAATCCAAGTACCACAGCTACGAGCTTGAAACACTGGCAATAGTAAGAGCAATAAAGCACTTTCGTCACTTTTTATATGGGCGCAAATTTACGGTCATAACGGACTGCAATGCAGTGAAGGCGTCCCGCTATAAACAAGAATTGCTGCCTAGAATACACAGATGGTGGGCGTTCCTACAAAATTTTGAATTTGAAGTTGAATACCGAAAGGGAGAAAAACTAAAGCATGCAGATTTCTTTAGCAGAAACCCACTTCAGGTTGTAATGAACTTATCCACCAAAGATGACTGGCTAATTGTCGAACAACGTCGTGATACCGAATTGAGTAAAATCATTAAAGATGTCCACGCTAATAATGAGTTGCATCCAGACTATGAACTCAGGGATAATATTTTACACTACAAAACAAAAACCGACGATAAGTTAAAACTCGCTAAAGTCGTCCCTCAATCCTACCAGTGGAGTCTCATAAATACTTATCACGAAGCACTGAAGCATATGGGATGGGAGAAGACATTGGCAAAACTCAGGGAGAATTTCTGGTTTCCCAAAATGTCGTCAATTGTCAGATACTTCGTAGAGCACTGTGTTATATGCAAGACAATGAAAGGGTCATCTGGAGCTACACAAAGTCGCCTACACACAATAGAGAAGATACCAGAACCCTTTCATACCATCCATATCGACATTTCTGGAAAACTCAGTGGAAATGCTTCTCAAAAGGAATATGTTTTCGTGGCTATCGATGCCTATACAAAGTTTGTAATATTACAACACGCCAAAAACAAGACCCAGGCAAGTGCATTAAAACATCTAACGGAAATAGTTTTCCTTTTTGGAGCCCCAAAGCGCATTATTGTCGATGGTGATGGCGCATTTATATCCCATTATAAAGATTACTGTGAACAATTTGGGATCGAGCTACATCAATGTGCTGGATACACAAGTAGAGCCAATGGTCAAGTGGAAAGGATTATGAGAATAATAAAGAATGGTTTAACAGTAATCAACAATACTCACAAAAGTCATTGGACGAAATCTCTTGGAGCTCTGCAATTGGCTATTAATTCAACTTTTTCTAGAACAACAGGTCACACACCTATTGAATTGCTAACTGGAAAAAGAGGTTGTGTTCCTCCTGAACTGCTCAACCTGATTGATGAACGCAATGAGCGTATAGACCCGGAGATGTTGAAAAAATCTGTGTTAGCAAGGATGACCGAACAAGCTACGAAAGATGAAGCTCGGTATAACAGAGGTAAAGCCAAAGTGAACAGATTCGAGAAGGGCGAATACGTCTTGTTAAAAGAACCGCCACGTCTGGGTACCAAATTAAGCCCAAAATATGATGGACCTTTCGAAGTAAGAAAAGTTTTACCTCATGATAGGTATGAGATTCGAAAAATCAATGGTCGTGGTCGGGCAAGAAAAGTATGCCATGAACAACTAAGAAGCGCTCCTAAATTCGGAGTACAAAATGACGTGGCCATATCGGCGATTAATAAAGACGTCGAAGCAAGTTCATCCAAAGATGAGTAGCAATGGTTGTAGCTGTAAACGAGCAATGAGGTAATATCTTAAAGTAATTTATGAGATTAACCAAAATTAGCGCTGAGGCTATGAGGTTGACGTGCTTTGATAGCAACCAAAATTAGCGATGAGGCTATGAGGTTGACGTGCTTTGATAGCAACCAAAATTAGCGATGAGGCTATGGGGTTGACGTGCTTTGATAACAACCAAAATTAGCGACGAGGCTATGAGGTTGACGTGCTTTGATAACAACCAAAATTAGCGACGAGGCTATGAGGTTGACTTGTTTTTACGTGAATTAATACTTGTTAATTTTCCAGGTCCTTTCATGATGTAGACGCAGGGACGCGCCCATCATCAGAATGGCCGTATCGGCGCAAACTACAAGTCATCGTTCGATTACGTCATCCTTTATTGAACACGCGTTCCAACTCGACGTCGTTCCCCTCCTATTGTCGAACAATAAAAGGCGGGTTTGCAGCGAGAGCGCATTCATTCGTTTGTCAGCACTCGAACTAGACTAATCTCTGTTGATATTTTGTTGATTCTGTGTGCGAATTTACTTAACTAGTTATTTAATTGTGTAATAAATCAGTGTGTGAAGTGACTGTAATATATCAGTGTATAAAGTGTGTCAAGTGACGTAATATATCAGTGTGTGAAGTGTTAAAGTGAATAAATAATAATGAATCCACAAGATGGTATTATTGAAGAAAGCACCCCTCCTCTTACATATAAACGTTTTTCCGTTCCAAATACTATGAAAAATATGGCGACATATAAACGTTCCTTTATTCTTTATGATATTTCTTATTAGGTTATGGAGTGAGAAAACCTCCAAACGTTTATTACAAACATATATCAAAAACTGTGAACACAATCAACTGTGAAAATATCAACACAGAGGTTTTCATTTCAATACTGATAACTTACCGTGTTACGTACACGCTACATATGAAGAAACAAAAATTAACATCGCCGCGGCGACATCTTTGTATCGGTAAAATATCGTATAACGAGTGGCGCTGCTGACTCCGCGGAACGAACAGTAAGCCGCGTGAACCAGAAGTTTCGACATACCACACAAGCAATAAAATGCCGTAGGTATAAGTTATAAGTTTTAACATGTAATTCGTATTTTAATATACATATAAGTATGTTTCGTAGTTTTCCTGTAACCTCCGGTTGCCACCCTATATAATTAACACAAAAAATAATAATCAAACTGGTCGACATGTCTCAAGGCATTTACAATAAATCCACACATAATAACATATATAGGGTACCTCTTGTTAAGAACTCAAACGCGTTTAAACTAAAATAAATATTTTTATGAAGTCACAGTATGTAATGATTTTGAAGTCATCCCTTTTGATTTGAAAATTTCAATGCTAATTTTATAAATGATTCAATCATTTTGTCGCACTTCAAAACACGGAGATTTATGGCTTACAGGTAAACTCCAAAAATATAAATAAAAAAACGTAATAGATATTTCTTGATTATAGGGCGATACGAAGTTCGCCAGGTCTTCTAGTCTTATATAAATATACATTAGTGAGAGACTGGAGCCCGTGATGGGTATAAGAATACCTGTATTACAGGTAATAATAAGTAAACATGACTGTAATAATTACAGTTCAGTTATAGTGGATAGATAAATGCATAAATGGAGCTTTGTTTTCTGAATAAATGTTCTATCTATTACAATACATTAATCTGTCTCAAAGCCTTTTTTTTAAGGGGAAAATCATCATTGTTCCAATCATCACTATTCCACGCGGACGAAGTCGCGGCAAAAGCTAGTAAGAATATAAACGTCTTTCCGTTCCAACTATAACAATAACAAAAAATTATGATCGATTCAAAGATTCGTCATATTCATTAACGGTGGTTGCGATGAGACCGACTTTGATTCAATTAGTTTGATATAATTAGAATTCTTTTGCTGATACTTACATACCTTCGTCTTTTAAACATATTTAGAGCTAGGAATATCGATATTTCAGGAAAAGTTTGATTTCTCATTGTTAATCGGGAGGAATAAACAATTAACTCATCGTTATACACTTCCGTTAAATCCTTTGTAGCGTTATTATGTATAATTTTTTTATATATTATTATGTAGTATGAGAGGTATATTAAATTGTGATTGCAATTGAAAAAGTTTTTTTTTACTTTTTTGACAATGAACGACAAGCATTTAGTACATACAACGTGTAACATAATTAACGCACACCGTCAAACACCCCAATTAGAATATACTAATATAAACGCAAGGCAAGCACCAAACATTATTTATGTGTTTCCATTTTTTATTTGTGAAATGAGTTATCATAACTTCGTGCAAATAATATGGTCAGCTATTCATCAACACTCCGCTGCACACGCACACACAGACAGACACAATGTACTCGTCGCGCCCGCGCCCCTCTCTCCGAGTGCCGTCCGACAATAATACTAAGTAGGTAATAATAAGTACACGAAATAACTACATACATTATGATTTATGATTTTTCTTTCCATCACACTTTTCAAGCTTTAGATTGTTGACATTGAATTTTCTTTTTAATATGAAGCCAATATTTTATAATTACTGATTTGTTAAATTAAATTTGTAAATAAGAACCTACATACGAAGCATGTTGTTGGACTTCGACACGTTGAAAAAAGTGAGGAAGGGCGAGCAACTGGTGAGTGAGTGTTTAGTTAAAAATAAAGTTTATCGGATATAAAAACACCAACCATTTGTAGTTAGTTTAAAATAGAATATTTGTTTATAAACATATTTTATCGTTAAATTACTAATAAAGAGATTAAGGACGAAGATTATCTCTGTCAGGGCATCCCCTGTGCATTATAATCGTTTTCTTATCAGATAATATCATTGCTTATAAATATTGAAGATATTAATTGAAGATGGAGGAAAACTTACTTTTGTATATAACCAGAAATACACCATCATTGTGTATCATAAGTACATCATGGTATTCTTTATGATTCGATTAGCATTTTAAAGTAATAAATGTTTAATCCTTGTTTTAAATGTCATTTAGATGATTTAAAAACGATTCTTATTCTAAATATTTATCCAGCGCCATCAGTGGTTTTAATGTCATATACATTTATGTATGTTTACATTTGTTACAATCTGTTTAGTATGATCATAAAAAATTAAAATCATATTGCTCTTTTCGAAAATTGTCCGTTGAGGAAATTAGAGTACTATAACAGCATAATTGTTAATTGATTTATAATAATGTAGTTATAATGATTGTCAAGTTTGATAGGAATGAAAAAAATACCGCGATATGCATATGGAACGATATTCCAAGATATATTAGGTATATAGTAATCCAAATCGGAGCTAACGTGTACCACGTTAAAAATCTCTTGGTATTTGTTATTGGACACAATTTAACGAATGTGTTTAGGTGCGATGTTCAAAAACATTGAACATCTTCGACGCTACCAATGAAGTCCAGCCATCCGTGTGTGACGATTGCGAAATAGCCTTTCAGGTATTGATACCAAACGGGGCCCGGTTTTTTTAGTTTGAACTTTGAAGACGTATCTAAGTGTCTTGGAAGACGTATACATGACATGTTCCATTTTTAACGTAATTCTTATATATTTTATTATCTATGATTTTAATTCATCGCCCCAGTAGTATTCAAAATTGTGACTTGTATTTATATGTATGGAAATTGAGTGTTCACAAAAAAATGTATGGAAAAGGTAGTATCTACTTATAATAACTAACACAAGAATTATATGCACTAAATATGAATCAGTATGATTAGCCTTTATAGGTGTATACAACATTGTTTTTTTTTTACTAAGATACAGACTAACGGTATAAAACTAAGATAAACAAAGCAAAATATGAACTAGGTTAAAACAAAGTTTTAAACTAAGAAACAAAACTGGTAACAATATCAATCTACTTAATCTTGTTAGGATAGGGAAGTAGAGTGCTATAAATACTATCACTAACTTTTGTTAAAGATAGTCAGATTGAAAGGGTTATTTATTTTCATTCTTTACCACTTTCGAGGTAGATCATATTCTTTGTCTTTTTCTATATTTCATGAAAGAAGACTAGGACTTGAAAACTATTTAGGTAGTTTTTTAGAAAATTGCTGAATTTTGTCCATAATAGGTCATAAAAATATAAAACTATTTTTTCACAATTATTAGAAGCTTAGAAAGTATAACATTGAAGAAATTAAATCTTTTGTGATTTTTTCAAGCTCTGATAAAGGATTGATTTTATTGGTTGATTAATAAACAATATGTTTCAAACAAGGTGAGAAACATGGATATTTTACATAAATTTTGTTTACCGAAATCTCATTTACTAAGTTAACATCCGATAATATTTATTTATTTATAAAAAGAAGATATTATTTTATAAAACCATACAAGATTATTATCGCAGTGTAGCTTTCTCAATCAAACTTAATGATGAATAAATAGATAATTTAATCGATGTGTTTTTTTAAAACATGATGTATGAGATGTTTTCATCTGCCTCCCTCATATGGGATACTTTAGAGCAATGTTTAGGTTCAATTTCAAATAAAAAGAAGTCATTCCAAAAGATTTTTTTTATTACATTAGATTATTAACCTTTATATTTCTTTTTACTAATAATCCATTGTAGGTTTTTTATTATTTTTAAAAATACTGCTAAGCAAACTGTATCTTTAAAAATTGTTTTACTATGTCATATTCTTTTTGGTTTATGTTTTCAATTCTAGAGTAACAGGTACAAAGAACAATCCAGCAACTGTTTCGATTGAAGCTAGTTTCAAATAGTCAGTTTATTTGGGAATGTTTAAATAAACACTCTCTTTAAATAAACTTGGAATGTTCTAAAGATATTTTAAGAAAGATATCCTAGTAAATTAGTACCGATAATATAATACAAGTGTAAACAGGATGCTTTTCATGTAATTTACCATTTAATTGAATTTTTAATCTCCTTTTGCTATATGAATTATTATCAGAGTATCCTGTATAGGCTGTTTACAGTACTTGTCTATGAATAAAATTAAAAATGCATTTTAAACGGAAAAGGCTCTTTACTTAATCAAATGCTATTATGAACTTTTCTAACGGTAATAGTGGTGGTAACTACTAAGTACTTCACATAATATTTACATAATATTCACATAATATGAGATTTTTATGAAGAATGGTGCTTACGTTGATTAAATTACCATATTTTTTTTCTCAAATAAGTCTTGCCCTTGAATTCGTTAGCGTTAACTTTGGACGGCAGGTGCGCTAGGAAAATTCCTCCCGAACCTCGGAGGACCCAGCGCAGCTTGCAGGCGGCTATACTCTGGGGTCTGTCGGAGTATAGCCCTGTACGGTGCTCCCGTTTGGGCTGATCGCCCAATGAGCCGCAGGACCAAAGCCCTGCTGCGCTCTGCGCAAAGGGCTCCTGTGGTGAGGGTGATTAGGGGGTACCGTACGGTCTCCTGGGCCGCAGCGACTGCCCTTGCCGGCGATCCGCCTTGGGATCTCGTGGCGTCGGTTAAAGCCGAGTTGATCTCCTATGTCTCGGGTAGGAGGACACTCGGCGAGAACCCTTCGTCGTAGGAGATCCGAGCGGTTCGTCGGCAGGGGGAGGAGCGCCTTATGCGGGAGTGGAGGGAGGACCTGGCGGAGCAGCCGTACGGTAGACGTACAACGGCAGCGCTTCGCCCGGTCCTAGAGCGTTGGATGAGGCGGAAACGCAAACCCCTCACTTTCCGTCTGACGCAGGTCTTAACCGGGCACGGGTGCTTTGGTTACTACCTGTGTCGGATGGCCAGGAGAGAGCCGGGAGAAGGCTGCCATGAATGCGGCGCTGCGGTGGACTCGGCCCAGCACACCCTCGAGGTGTGCCCGAGATGGGCTGCGCAGCGCCAAGACCTTGTGGCGGCTCTCGGCGGAGTGGACCTGTCGCTTTCGAGTGTCGTGGAGAAGATGCTCGAGAGTGATGGGTCCTGGTTGGCGGTGTCCTCCTTCTGTGAGACGGTCATGTCACGAAGGAGGCATCTCAGCGGGAAAGGGAGAGGGCGGCTGATGCTCCCTCCCCCCGCAGGCGACGTACGGGGGTGCGACGGAGGCAATTCTTACGCCTCCAATAGCACCCCTGTGTTCCGGGCTGGGGTCGGCGTGGAAACCCGGCCCTTTTGAAAGCCCGGCGTCGTCGGGGTGGTCCTAATTGCCGGGATCGCCCCCATTCTCCGAGGGAATAAGTCCGGTCTTTGCCAGGACCAGCCAGTCGCTGGTGTGCCCTGTCGCTGACAGATCCGGGGTACACCGACATAGCGGCCGATGGCTTTCGCAGTGGTTTTAGTGAGTAGGGGCCTGCCCAGGCCGAGCCTCACACATCCCTTCCGGCCCCACCAAGGCCGGTTGGACGGCTCGTAAAAAGAGTTTCCACTACGTCATCAAAAAAAAAAAAGCGTTAACTTTGGAATTGGGCTATGAGAGAAATATACAGTGTGATAAAACAATTACTCATTATATTATGATAAACTTACCGTAATATTACAGTATCGTATATTTTTTTAAACACTCAACATTTCCACTTAAATACAACGATTTTATTGCTAAGATAAACAAGCGATCTTATTTAAAGACAATCATTATATTAGATGAAGTGCTTCTCTGTGGAGATCTTCAGGTGAACTAAGCACCATAAAGTTCCTTAAAGCCATCTTAAATGAGGTTTCTAAGTTTAGGACTAAATATGTAGGTAGTTAGTATTAAATTTAAATAAAAAAGGTTGGGATTTTTTTCAGTTAAAACAAAGTATTTTGAGATAATTCCTCGGTATGAAATATGAAGTAAAAAATATATATATTATATAAATAATATAATAATCTCGGCACTAATACTAATAAATACATTAAGGTCGAAGATAATCTTTGTCAGGGCATCCCCTGTGCATTACAATCGTTTTCTTATCAGATAATATCATTGCTTATAAATATCGTAATTCGATTTAGACCGGTATACCAAGTAGACAAGCGGGAAGCGAATAGTCAACATGAAAACAATAATTTCTTTCTTTTTTGCCATGATCGTGGCTCTGCTAATGGCACAGAGCGTAGTTTCCGAGCAAAACCAACAACCGGGTGAGTTATGCTTAATATGCTTTAATATTTTGTTCCAACTTGCATTTCTTTGTCCTGAATAACAACTTTAAAGAACTCTTTATTCCCCAGATGAGTTCGATATCCAGTATCCAGAGGTATTCCGGCACGTGGCCGACGAAGCGGATAGTGACGTCATGTCCGCCGCTCGATCTTGCACCAACCACATCTGTCACCGTTTATGTGTGGCGTTGTACTACAGAACTGGACGATGCATCTCTAGTACTGTCTGTCGTTGCACTCGTTAAGATACATACTCGTTAACAACCTTATGGAAGTGTGGATTTTTTTTTATATTTGTAAAATATCTTGAAATTGTAAGAAGTGATAATGTTAAGTTTTATTTAATATAAGCTCCACTTTAAAAGTATTTTCTGGTTTAATTTACAAAAATACTCAATAAGAAACAAAAATGATAAAGCCCTACACCGTCCCTTAATGAGTTATTTTCTCATATGTAACACAAACTATCTATAAAAGTTATACATATGTTTATTAGTACATAATAAACTACACAATAGTATTGATTTGACATTAATATTATTTGAAGGGATTCTTTTATTTCATCTCATACATATACGAGTACAATAAGAGAAAATGTTGTTTTTACAAATATGATTTATGATTTAATCCTTTAAAAATATTGGAAGCACACCATAAGCATATGAGAAACAATATCTCAAGTATCGAAAAAAAACTGGATAAATATTTTTGGAATATTACTTTAGATTGTTTATAAATTCGTGAGACCATGTTCTTCAAGTTATTTTAACCAACTAAATTATTATTTTACGACTATTATTAACATTTCTCGACACTAACAATGAAATCATTAGTCTGTCTGTCAAAAATAAGTTTATAATAAGCACTACTGAAACAGTTTCCAAAAATTTTTACTTTTATTAAATATCTAACCATTTTATACCGGGTGACTGGTGAATTACTATCGATATTTGAGGACGTGATATTTGACGATCATATATGACGAAATAAAAATTTATATAACATAAATATTAATAAACTTCTAAGTAAAGTTAACCAAAAGTTGTGTAATTAATTACGCATCGTATGAACACCCTATAGATTACTCTACACTACACACTCACACATACGCGCGCGGCGGCGTGTTGTTGTATCAGCACGCCGCCGCACGCGTCCACACTAGGAACACTTGGAACGTGTACACACTTTATTTATTTATACGGAAATTTGGTCAAAAATTAAATACCTATTTTTTTTACATAATTCGAATGAGAATCATGTACCGAGTATGCTCCTTAAATATTGATAGTAATTCACCAGTCACCCTGTATATACCCCACGAGATAACCTAATGGCACTTACCGGTGCATAGTGATTTAATTTATTGACAGCGATTAATGTTATGGTAATTTTACAATTATAATCAACGTTACAGCGTCTTTATGAAGCATTTATATGGCCTGATGCCTATTATTACTCGAATCTATCTACTATAACAATAACAAAAAATTATGTTCGATTCAAAGATTCGTCATTTTCATTAAAGGTGGTTTCGATGAGACCGACTTTGATTCAATTAGTTTGAAATAATTAGAATTTTTTTGCTGATACTAACATACCTACGTCTCTAAAATGTATTTAGAGCTAGGAATATCGATATTTCAGGAAAAGTTTGACTTCTCATTGTTAATCGCGAGGAATAAACATTTAATTCATCGTTATACACATCCGTTAAATCCTTTGCATCGTTGTTATCAGTTATGTATTATTTTTTATGTAATTATTTAGTATGAGAGGGATATTAAGTTATGAAATCTATGGAAAACGGTTTTTTTACTCTTTCGTCAATGACTGGCAGGCATTTAGTACATGCTACACTTAAATAATATATTTATTGCCTACCGTTGTAAGTAAGGGATCTAGCTGCATATTGAGCAAATAAAACGAATCTTTGTCCTAGTCAAATTTACGTATACCTTTAAATGGTTATAAATAAATTCGAAACCCACTAAATGTGAACTCAGAATTATAAAAATAACAAGGTATTTAAAACCAATAATTATGTGGTAGAGCAGGATTATAAATATTAGAACAATCCTCATGCATGCATGCTTGTTATAACAACGATGCATGTTGTTGAACTTCGACACGTTGAAAATGGTGAGGAAGGGCGAGCAACTGGTGAGTGAGTGTTTAGTTAAAAATAAAGTTTATCGGAAATAAAAACACCAGGCATTTGTAGTTAGTTTAAAATAGAATATTTGCTTATAAACATATTTTATCGTTAATTTACTGATAAAGAGATTAAGGACGAAGATTATTATCTTTGTCAGGGCATCCCCTGTGCATTATAATCGTTTTCTTATCAGATAATATCATTGCTTATAAATATCGTAATTCGATTTAGACCGGTATACCAAGTAGACAAGCGGGAAGCGAATAGTCAACATGAAAACAATAATTTCTTTCTTTTTTGCCATGATCGTGGCTCTGCTAATGGCACAGAGCGTAGTTTGCGAGCAAGACCGACAACAACAACCGGGTGAGTTGATATTTACTAAATATACTTGAATTTCTGAATATACTTTAATATTTTGTTCCAACTTGCATTTCTTAGTCCTGAATAACAACTTTAAAGAACTCTTTATTCCCCAGATGAGTTCGATATCCAGTATCCAGAGGTATTCCGGCACGTGGCCGACGAAGCGGATAGTGACGTCATGTCCGCCGCTCGATCTTGCACCAACCACATCTGTCACCGTTTATGTGTGGCGTTGTACTACAGAACTGGACGATGCATCTCTAGTACTGTCTGTCGTTGCACTCGTTAAATGGCATAATCGTTAACAACCTTATGGAAATTGATTTTTTTTAAAGATTTTCAAAAAGTGACTGAAATTGTAAGAAGTGATAATGTTAAGTTTTATTAATACATATAAGCTCCACTTTTTAAAAAAACATGTTTTGTAATTTTAATTTGTTTTAGAACCTTTTAATAAATATTTATTTTCCAGAATTTATTTCGTGTGATAACATTTTCGATTTCCTTCTAGCTCTTTAGTTTTATATAAAACACAACAGATACTCGTACTTTCTGATAATTCTCCACACGGGTCACTTTTAATAATGAGATCTAAGATATTCGCGAATCTAATTCATTTAAATGAAAACAATACGTTTCAAATATACTACGCGACTTTATTTTTGATAAAAACTACGTACTCCTGACGTATTTTAATAAGTTCCAATTTTATACCACAACACGACATTCAATGGACGCGGCATTAAAAAACGGTTGTGTTGGAGGTAAAATAATCTTGGATGTCATCTGCTGATAAACTTTATTGCAGATTTCAGTGATATATTATAATTAACTGTTAAATTGCATATTTTAGTATCAAATTTCAATGAAAACAAAACAATTATAGCTGGAGCTTGGACAATGGAGGTGAGCGTATAACGCGGGTTAGTTAAGGGGCCCCTTAAACCTACACCTGGGTCGCAAGTCCCAGGCACTGTTGAAGCTCCTCTCCCTGTAACGCGATGGACCCGGCACCCGCACGGGAATCCATCAAATGCTAAGAGGTTTCGTCTCTCTATATGTACATAAATTCACTATATATTAGTTTATCAATCTACTATGCTTTTATTGTTGTTATCGATCGTGATGGTGACAATAATGATTAATTATTCAAAGTCACCGGCTTTAGAAGTTGGCGTCTCATCAGATGAAGTGTTCTTTGATGACGAAACAAACGAGTGCTGAATGAGACTGCAGAGTTTGAGATTGGGAAAGTTTATATTTAAGTACATTTATTAAAATGTAAGTGCTAGTATATATAATTGTATACACTTTGTTTTTAGGATCTAAATATATGTGAGCTATCTATTTAAACGTATACAACTAAGTAATAAAAATATTTTCTAAAACAGTATTGTGATACATGTCATGTTTTGCATTATTATAATTAAAAAAGGACACTAAAGACATGCCGTATTCAGCCGTATGCTGTATTTTACTTTAATATCGTAACACTAAATATTTGTTTTATAGATGAAATGACTGATTACAACAATTCAACTTGGAAGAAAGACTTACGTTCATTCATAATTACAAAATAATACGACTAAGATAAATTCCAACGTTTTAAAAGTATTATTAAATCCTCTGTCTATTATTATGAAATATTGTTACAAAAATGCTTCACCGTTAATTTGTAAATTCACAAATAATAATTATAATAATAAGTTTAAATTCGATATACATGTTACTAAAAAAAGAGGGAATACATATATCTGACTCTGTATCTGTATAATATAATTGTGAATGAACTAAAATACATGTCAGATGGGCACGACATCGACATCGGTTAAGCCGTTTCAAAAATTATTCGCAATAAATATATAAATAGATAAACTAACAAAAAATATACCACAAAAAGTTATATAATATATATTAAGCATCAAACCTTCATATAGACAAATCTAAAATATTTCAAATCAATTATGACTCGTTTGTTAAAAATATATTTATATCCTGATAGTTAGATTAATTCTATTTACCTCTCTTTATGAGCACCTTACATTTAAGCGTCGTTCTGAACTATTTTCTAAACCATATTTCTGACGTCGAATACTTACTACGTCTGCAGTATCACTTACCTGAAAAATAAATAAATATGTTTACTTTAATAATAACTAACAAAGTTGATAAAATGTTATGTTAAAAATAATAAACCCTTAGGTCTATGGAAACAGAAACCACTGCCTTAAGTGCGATTTGGGCTACCAACAAGGAAAATTTCAATATAATGTATATAAAGTATATTGAAATTTTCCTTGTTGATATCTACACAAGGTCCATGATTGCAATACTTAAGAGACATCCGGTTGCTTAAAACAGATAAAAACAAATATTGAGTAAAATATACATAGTTCCGGAAATTTTCATTAAGATCATCTTTACATCACACTTTATTTTCAGTAGTTAATAAATTAAATTTCTAGGATTTTAAATTCTATACTTTAAAAATAATATTTTGCTATTTTACCCTAAGCCTTTGAAGTTCTCATAAAAAATTGTATTATCTCTCGATGTTCAAAGATTTAATGCTTTATGTTTATACGTATAGTGTAAACTTGTAGAATATTATTTTTACTCATCTCTCCTTATCTTTAAATTATATAACAAAATATTACAGCTGATTCAGTAAGTTTTAAATACTTATTTTGATTCCTCTATTTTAAACAAATACGAGAAAATTAAATAATAAAAAAGTTTACACCCTCCATCTATATAAGAATTTTAGAACTTTATTGACTGTTTATAATTAAAACATAAAGCTTATGACTGTAATAACATCACTGATTTTGGGGGAATTACAAGCAGAAATAAAAAAGAGTGAACTTTTTAAGTAATTTTTTAGAAATTATAAATTTTATAATACTTAAGTAAACCTAAAAACTATTCCCTGTAGACAAAGTCGCAACCGTAGCTTAATTAATAAAAACATATTAACCAAAATATTTAATTGAACTAGTTAAACGAGAAAAATCTACTTTTAATTTTTATTCCTTGTATTCTATTAATGCAAAAATAGTAACACTAAAAATATGAAAATGTTGAACAGTTTACTGATTGCAATCCACATTCCCGTAAACCGCTTAACAAACCGATTAATATTTTTTTGCATTGATGGACTTAAACTACTTTGATTTAAATATACAAGGCATTGATTTTAATTTATACATTATAAACATAGCCTTCAGAGTTCTGACATAAACACTATATGTACCACAGTAGATTAATGTGAGTGGTTATTCGAGTGAGAGTTTTTCATTCGTTGCTTTGTCTAGTACGTTACATATTTTTTATTAAAAATACAATTTATAATATATTAAATATTTACCTTTAATATATAACTCAGTTAATATACAAAAAAATTATATATTTATATAAAATAGCACGGCGTGTAATCTATTTATTTGATTTTAATATCCATTTAAATGTAAAATAAAACTCAAAATTTCTTAAACCATTTTATTAAAGCCAATAGTTACCACGATTTAATTTAATTAAAATTTTCGAAACTAACAAGTTCACTAATACCATTTAAAGTGGTAGAATAATACAGATATTTTCAGTATTACCTTTTTCTTTTTACAGATAGGTATGTTTATTCATTGTTGAAGTTTATACTTTAGACAAAGTGCTAAATGCTCTTTATAAACGGTCATATTAAGGGTTCAAAGTTGCAACATTATCTTATTTATACTTATAAAACTTAACATAATTCTGGTAATCATTAAAACAATTATTTATATTAGTGTGCTTATTTGAAGCCAATTTTTTTTACAATTTTATTCTCACTAACTACTTAATTACAAATGCTAAGATCATCGACTTTTATTGTTGATGAAAATAGATAATTTCTGTGTTTTTTTGTAATGGTAATACTAATATATAATTATCAAATAGATAAAAAATACATTATAGTGACACTTAAACGGCAACACGTTTGTATTTAGTCGTGAAAATATTTTTTAATATTATCAAACATACGAATATCTGATAAGCAGTTAATCTTATAATTAAATTACATACAGTATAAAAGAATATGAAAAATGAATATATTTTAATTTAACTGTAATAACTTTGGTACAGAATATTAAGTATAAAATTTTTAAAACTTCTCAATAATCAACTAAAAATAATTGTCTCAATTTATAATAATTGGACTAATCTAATGGTAACGAAATAAAATAGATTAAATCGAAGAAAAACATAAATATGTATATATATATGTGGAATTTTTAGTTTCAGTATTAAAACGTCATAACTTTAATGTGAAAATAATTTAACTCATAATATTACACGACTGAAAATTTACACACTCATTGAACGAAACTCCTTTTATGTCTGTTGGAATTAGTTATCGTTAGCTGACGTCATTCTTAGTTTATTCAACCAAAACATCTGTTTAACCCAGATTTCCCATTAACGTCAAAATGAACGGGCCAAATTTTTATCCCGAGTTTTAGACATTAGACTTATTACATTGAAAGCAAGTACAATTTATAAAAACACATACAAATATGAACTACAAAACCACCTACATCCATTAACTATTCAAGATTTCAATTTATGAAGAACATTTATACAGAGTCATCGTCAACAATAGAAAGATTCTCACGGCCGTTCAGTTACTGTTAATTCTACTCGGTATGTGAAAATGTTACGGGAGTTTTTGGCACCGATGCTACTGGAATTTTCTGACTACAATCGTAACACATGGTTTCAACAAGATGGAGCCACTTGTCACACATCCAACGAATCCCTGCCGGTGATTAAAGAAATGTTTCCGAAAAGGCTGATTTCCAGACGAGGTGACATTCCATGGCCACCCAGAAGTCCAGATCTATCCCCAGCTGACTTCTTTTTATGGGGTTATTTAAAGAGTCGTGTCTACATCGATAAACCAAATACACTACGTCAACTAAAAGAAAAAATCAGCGAAGAGATGTCGACGATCTCACGGTCTCTGTGCGGACGAGTATTCGAAAATTTCGTTAGTCGCTTAGAAGAGTGTAAAAATCGAAATGGTGGTCAGTTAGATGATATCATTTTTTAAAAATAATTTCCAACTAATTATCTTTCTTTTAATAAAGCAATTTTTAAATTTTTTCAAATAGTTTTTTTTTAATGATTATTTCAAATGTTAACTAATTCATGGCCCACCCTGTATAAGGTATATTAATTATATTACAACTATAAGTTATAACGTTCATTTTAGTACAATAAGGTTTTAAATATAAATTCTAGAGAACTTTTCATTCTTGTGAACATGAAAAAATATATCATTGTTTATGTGGCATAGCGTTAAACAAGAAATTATTCGGAAACAAGTAATTCGCTGTTATATTCCCGTAAATATGAATATTACATATTATTTAATATATGGCAAGAGCTAGTGGAATGACGAAGGAACATAAAAATCTAAAAAAAAAATTAAATTCTTAAAACAATGTATTGTTACTACACTAAGTTCACATTAAACGTGATAAAACAACGAAATTGACATCATCAGTTTTAGTTAACAGTAATAGTTTTCTTTAGATAAATAATAAATACCCAAATAACGTAAGAAGAGCTTGGCACCTTACGTTATTCAAAGAAGATTATAAAGTATTTTTTTAAACAGCTCTCAAGATCCTCTGCAATTCCTTTAATTAAAACTTGTTGTGTTCATGGCTGGAAGAAATTTTTAGTTTTTAAGTTAAAATATATACAGAACCATAATTTTACAACAGAATCACTCCCGGACAGCTGAGAGTAAACTATTTCAAAACTAACAATTCTATCCTTGGTACGGGATTTACACAAAAAAGAATTACGAGTTGGTTTTGGTACCAGCATAAGCTTAAATCTCCTTTATAAATATGTGTATTACCTTTTATAAATAAGCTATTTATTTCACTTAGATTTCAGGTTTTTTAGATAGAGAAGAAAATAGCGTATTTAAAAAATAAAATAAAATATTTGTCGACGTACTTTCTTTCAAAAAGGCATTTAATTTCCCTAAGTATTTACGGTACATTTCAATAAATTATTACTTTAAGTCTAGTCTGATCACTGATGTTTAATTCATATCATATGAGGTCTGTTTTGTGTTATGGTTTTTAGTTATTTCAATTATATGGCTATTTCTTTACATCTACAGCAAAAAAGTAACTTTAGAATATTACAATTGAAAGAAAGGTCAAAGATCTGAATGATCTGAAGATGATAAGTGTGGCTTGTTATAAAGTTAACCAAATTAAAATTTAATAAGGTTATCTTTACACTAATTTCATGCTAAATATTAAAAAAAATCTCTATATACATATATACACTATATAAGTATTGAAAGTAATTTTAATGTTAAGTCAAATGTCAAATGTAATGTAAAGGATAACTAAAATGTTGGAATTGGAATGTAAAAGTAAATGTTGGAATTATGATGTCAAAAATAGAATAAATGAAATATGAAAATGTAATGTAAATGTGAAATAATAAAAACTGTAAATTAATAGTAATAACCACGTAATAAGAGAAATGTAAATAATTGTAGACTCCCCAAAGATCCCGATGAAATATAAATAAGATAGGTACACAAAGTAGAAAGGTACAACCTAGGAACGAAAGAGATGTATGACAGAAAGACAGTATGCGGAATGGAAGGCCCTTATATGAGATAGAACTGGTATGAAAGTGCCTAAGCAAACAAGGTCTCTGACCACGTCAGAGAGACGAGTACAAAAAAAAGTATTGAAAGTAGAAAATTTACAATGCGTGTACATTTAAATTATAACTCGACTTGGATAATGAAAATTTTCATATTGCTATTAAAATTAAATAATTCGAAATCTTTTTCTAAAATTAATTATGGTGTAGGTACATATATAAACGAAAGCATCATTAAAGAGACAGAAACAGGCTATTCAAAGTGTTTCCTTCGTTAAATGTTTTTTTGCTTATAATTTTTATTCTTTTAAGTAACTTATATATTGTTAAATAATATTTAGACACGTAAATAAAGAAAAATTAGTTTACGACCACGTAATATACATATAATGCAGTTCAAAGGAAACAGTGGTTTTTTTTTTTTGAAGACATTGGTTATTTAAGACCTGAGAAATTTAAAGAGTGAATTACATTTGAGTAAATGATTTCCTTATAAACAACGATTTAAATATATAGAAAAAACGTACTTAAATACAAAATAATTGTGAAAGTAACAAATATATTAAAAGGTCTGTATCGTTTATTACTTAAGGCGACGAGATACCATTAAAAAATAAAAATGTGGGGTTACATCTTGTCTGCCCATGATCACGGTTGCTGCATAGTAACCGAAACGTCGGGGGTATATTGCTAAATCTGAAAAATATTAGTTCTATTTTAATTAAAATTAGCGGAAATATTTGAGATCTTATTAATATTTTTGTACCCAGAAGAGACAGTGTTAATGTTTCTTAATGATTAATAGCTAGTCGGATATATTCGCATAATTCCATTTTATTATTACAAAAATATCTCATTTTGTCAAAACATTCTCTCAATATAAACATTTTAATTCGCTCCGAAGTTTTTCGTTCATCTTTGCATTTAAGAAACGCGCGGTCCCTGAGTAACGGTAAAAGGAAAGGCACTTTGCAGCGGTGAAGAAAAGACTGTGGAACATTTTATGACTAATGAATTACAAAAATCTAATACGAGATGGAAAATCAATGTCGTTTTCTATTGATAATAAAAAACCAAAGAAATTTTAGAAATATCAATTTAAAACTATAAATTTTAGTTTTAATACTGTAAATGGTTTTATATTTTTTCTGATTTTATATTAATAATATCGTCACTCAAGATTTCTTATTTGTTTTCTAATTATTATACAAAAACAATCTTTCGAAGTATGATTTCAGTGTGAAATTTTGAACTTTTTATATCTGTATTTTTGAATAACGGAACCGATTTATAAAGATTCATACAGATGATAATTATAATTTATAGTTTCACAAAACATAAGAAAATAATAAATTTGAAATTGAAATAAATTTGATCTCGATCTTTAATGGGTAAGAAATATCCAGTGTAAAGAAAGTTATATCTCAGCAATTTCTGTTACATTTATTTTATAGTACTCACTACTAATACCGTGGTAGTATATGTATTTAAAAACATAAAAAGATTTGAAGCGTCTTTCATACACACCGAGTGAAAGTGCCCATTTATCCAACGTACTAGTGATAGTACCTGATCATACTCCCTACGGAACACTTTTGATAAGTTATAGTGTTTACCACACGACCACCATCCTTTTGACTCTTTAGAGTAATATATAACATGTTTTATTACTATATTTTACTATAAATATTCACATAACTTTTATAAATAAGTACATTTTATTATTGATAACTTCTTATCCCTCTACGTTACTATAAAATTCTATTCCCAAACTGACTGTTCTCGCAATTTTAGTAAGTATGTTTATTGATCCTTATGATGTTATTAATATGTGTCACGAAAAATATAAAACTTGAAAAAATAATAAAACATGATTGTGATACTAAAAACACAAGTTTCATAAATACACATTCGTAAAACTGAAAAGTAATAATTAAAACAATGCCTAATAGTGATTTAACAGAAACAGAGAATAATATATTCAAATAATATAAAGATATTTGTTTAATTAAATGATTATAAGTGTTACTAAATAATGATATGGTTAATTAAATGAGTTTTATTTAAACAAATTATAAAATATGTTCTGAGTGTGTCTAATATAAAACCTACTACTTAAACCAATATAATCTATATTTTAGTGGCAAGATTATAAACATTGTAAAAAAATCAAATAAATGTTGAAGTAGATGACGCCAATTATATGATAGAAGTGACGCCCAGGTGTTTCTAGTTGTAGATATTTTTTTCGAGTGCAGATTTAAATTAATGTTTTGTCAAATCTAAAAACTACTATTCCTAGAAGCAAAATACTCACGTAAAATATCTTAATTATTTTCTTTTTATTATGATAAGTAACTAAAAGTAGAAATTCTACAATTACCTCTAAAGTTTGTAACTTCTGAGTACAATCGTAAATATAATCTACTGAACATCAGGGTTATGCAAAATTTACAAGTAACTTTTAAACTGTATAAATGAGTGACTTGTTTGTGGTTTTATCCAACAGATTTTTGTAAAACCATCGCAATATACTGCATATTTATAAAAATATCCAACGTTCAATACTTGACATGACACTCTATAACACGTGAGTTATGGGAGCCTGAGTGAACATGGAAATGTGTAAGATAGACCTTTGTAAATACAGTTGAGCTCATAAATAAATTTGAATTGTTTGAGATCAATCAGTTGAAAAACCTTAATTAATATTCTATTTGGATTTGATTTTAATGATTATTACTGTACATGTTTGTTTATATACTTTAAACAAATGTTTAATTTAAATCTCTATAAATGATTCATATATGCTTATAACAAGTAATGTTATACATAGACAATATGATTAAAGTCAAACATTCCTCTTAATATATCATAGTATTAAACATAAAATAATCTATATTTTTAGCGATCAATTGATGTATGTAGTGTAATGATAATTAGTAACAAGACACTTTTAAAGCTGAAGTCATGAAGTTCGTATCGCGGGATTTTAATTTAAATTCAAATGATATTATTTTTGTGTGCTCGGTCCTGGATGGAGTTATGTATGAAACAAATAAAGCAACAGTGAAATTTTACAATTAATAGCTAAATTAATTTTCAAAACTAAAATCTAGATTAAAATTGGAAAAATTACTCTTATTAAGTTTGAAAATAAATTCGTATAGCCATATGAAGAAAAGGTTTTCCACGGTTCATTCAAAAAATAAATTTTTCGGAATATAAATTTTATTGTTAACGAAAAATACAAAATGTTTCAAGAGCGGGGAGTTTCAAAGAAGACCTTATTTTAAGCAATAAATATGTCTGTCTATTAAATATAATAATCCAATAAGGATATGGTTTTATGAATTACTATGTGTTTTATTATATTATATTTAATTACGTCATTAATTCGAAAACCAAAGTGTATTTAAATATGTACTTGAGAAATAATGGACATCATTACAATATAAAAGAACTTAGCTAGAAGAAAAAGAAAGAAGTTTCGTCATGAATACTTACAAAGTTCTTCCAGAAATTACCAAATTTAGTCTAGAAGATTTAAATTGTTTTACCTGAAAATAAAATTATTAATAATTCAACATTGTTTGAATGATTTACTATTAAATAAACAAAATTAGGTAAGAAGGTAATAACATCTTTAGATTTCAATTTGAGATGACTTAAAGAAACTTGCAGGAATGGTAAAATTCAATATGTGAATAGATCTAAAACAGCAATTCTAGAATAAATACATACATGTATAATCATTTTACAACAATGTGCTGTGTGTTACTGTATATCATTTATTGGTAAGCTTTCAAGCTTTTAGTAAACAAAATGTTGTTAATGTATTTTAACATTAATTTTAAGAATTATTTGAAGGTTTTAGAGTCTAGCAGTGGTCTGTTACTACGATACAGCTCGAACATGGCTGTCTCGATCGGGGAAGTATCGGCGTAAATTAGTCCTTAATATCTGCTTTTTGTCCGATGAGTAAGAGAGCCGGTTGCTCTTTCCCTGTTCCCACCCTTTTCGGCCATATCATTATTTCCACCCCTGCCTATTCCTTAACAACCAAGGTTGGTAACGCATCCACAACTTATGTTGCTGATGCCCAAGAGCGACGGTGACAACTACCCACCAAGTAGCCCGTCTGCTCATTTGACATTTTTTCATAAAAAAATGAGAATATAACTAATATGTATTTCAGAATAATAGAATCAAAACGGTTATAATAACTTATAATATTCAAACTAAACGTTTTTATAAATAATTATAATACACTTTATTTAAATCTTTAACATCGTATCTGAGGTTACAATATTTTTTAACTGTAACATATTGACAACGTTCCATATAATGCATATGAGTTATAACTTTACGTTTCACGTTATTTATTAACGTTGCTTAGTAGTTCCAACTTCATTAATTAAAACTTTACGACAAAAGTTTATCTGACGTAACTGTGATGTGTAATAATATCCCAACGTCAAATAATAAGTGACATGGTTATATATAAGATTTTTTATTAATCCGTGTTTGTCCTACATGGACGAAAATAAATAAAATAGGAAGAGATATGAAGCTCTCATTATTAATATTCAGAGTTGATTAGCTCCATGTGTGTCACTGGAACTACGCTTATCTCGACTTTAATCAACACGAAGCATACATACATATATACTGTGGCTGTGGCAAATTGTATGAAGACGTGACACATGCTATTTTCATTATAATACTAACCAGTAGTAATATTAAAAGAGATTAAAAGTTTAGAAATAATAAGATATATATTTTGTTTAATATTTAAATCTACTTAAGATCTAACTAAAGCAAATCTATAAATTAATTAAGACCAATTGAAATGTTCAAGTAAATTGCTTTTACTTACTTGAAACGAGTTCGAAATATATGTTTTTTAATATAACATTTTATTAATGAGTAATTTGAGATATTATACACGAATAAAAGTCTTATGAAAAAATTGTGTTATTAATAACAACTATAACTTATGCAGTATGATATAAAATATTTTATGTAGATCAAATGAAGTTTACTTCACTATATTTTGTCCACGGTAAAATATGTATTTGTTTGTGTCACACGTGTGTTACATAAGTAATAATCAATTAATTAGGTAATAATTTTCTAGTAGCCGTATCTTGTTGAGTGAAAGTGAGTATGATGCCTCGCAATAACTTTTTTAATTTATTTTTATACCAACAGATATTACAGTAATAAAATGTTTGTAACTATAAAATAATGAAATCACCTCCCATTCAATATTATTATCAGCCTTTTAACTTTTGATTTAAACTATTATCAAGCTAATGGTTTATTAATAACGGAAATCTACACACAAAGAGATTAAAAGTATGTGATAAATTCTTATTTTATTAATATTACATAGTGTTTAATGTTTGTATTTTCATTTAAGAAAGATATTTAGTGAAAGGTGTTATATGTAATGAAGTTATAATATATTTATGATTTTATTATCGGTGTACGGTATTTAAATATAGAATTGAGTTATCGATAAAATAAGCTGACTAATTATTAAATAATGTATAAAATATTGTTAATCAAAAATATCGTACATCAATCAAACTTTGTATACAATTTACCTAATAACATTTTATTGAAATAACAATCGCACTTACATACATGTGCTTATTCTCAAACTTTTTATAAACGCTATTGATATATTTATAATCTTATTTTATGTAACTATAATTTACAGATTTTTCTAAATATTCCTATACCCCGTTTAAAAATGGATATCTTAATTAATTAATCCTCTGGTAATTAAAAAGGTTGTAAATTAATAATTTCACGCCTGTCTGACCAGATATTGAAAAAAAGCTTGTAATCGTTTTCAATATAACCTTTATATAGTATAACTTAACCTCCTTATCACGGTAAATAAGGAGTTATAAAAGTATCAATTCTACCGCTGTATCGAAATTAAAAAATCAAGAGCCCATAAAGTAATAAAAATTACATATACATATAAGCCCAAAATTTAAACTTTTATGGATAAAAAGCTAAAAGATGAATAGACTTGTTTGTAGTACAGTTACATAAACATTCAAAAATCCAAATATTAATTTTACGCAAAGCATAGTCATTTAAATAATAAAGATATATGATAAGAGTAAGTGTCAAACAATTTAAAAACCTCCAAGTTCATGTTTTATGAGATTACTGAAGATACAAATAAGATACAGATACGTCAAGTAATCTCTTAAATATATCTTTGTGAGTAATATCTCAGGTATACAGTATGTAAATATGTGATGACTGACAAGAGTTACCTCACTTCTGTATTGGACCGGCCGAAAACGACTACACGTTAGTTGAGATTGCTTTGTATATTTACAAAGTGGCTTCTAGCTCAAACTATTATTCAAATAAGAAAGGTTAACAATATCAAATATGAATGATGTACAAACCTTATAAGAAATTAAATTGAATATTAATGTCGTTTTGCACATGATCTTTCCTTGTTACTTATCAGTGTATTGTGAACTTCAGAGTTAAAACAAAGTTATCTTGACCCTGTTGTTTCTTACTTTAAAATCGTTCACTATTAGTCTATTTTCATAGGTTTTTAAGAATTGGCCAACTTAATATCAAAAAAATATGTTTTAAGAGGCAGTGTATACTTTTTGGATTCCAAGATAGAGTTATGCTTTAGTTTCCACCTAAAAAAATTATGATGAGTATTCAATTTGCAAGTGTATTAGACGATCTTTAATGGCAAAAATTGTTTTTCAGATTTAGATTCCGTATTTTGATTATTTAGACCTTTAGATGAGAAAGAAGAATGACTTTTGGGAAGTAGAGTAATGGTGAAAAAAAAAAAACAGCTTTAACCAACCTTGATAAATATAAGCGAAAACCTTTTCTTTCTAAAAATAATAAAAGGGGATTGTTTTGACAACTCCTAGAAAATTTACTTCTGGGATCGTATTATGAAACAGGTCATTAGTACTTCCACTTTTTGCGAGTACTGAAAACTTTGGAGTATTCTTTTCTCTCTGAAGTAAGTCTAATAAAGTTATTATAAAGTCCAGTACCTTAATCATCAACATAAAATCCATTACCTACTCATGATCATACTTATACATAGAAAAGTAGCTGAAATAATAAAATGTAAGATCGTATACGTATAGTATATTGCTACTTGTTTTGTTTCTAACAAACAAGACGAGGTCTGTAAGTAACACTTTAGACGTTTCATCCTTTAACAAACAGGGAACAGTTGAATATCAACGTAATATCAGTTCGATATTGAACGGAATAGTTAACAGTGATAATTATAACGTAATTAAAGTGGTTAAATTTAATTAATATACGACGTGGTTCAATTAAGTAAAATTGAAGTATGATATGTTTAATTATAATAAATAATAGACAAATAAAAAGTTACGTCTTATGTTAATACTATGTTTTTATAAGTTGGTATAAAAGCCAGATAAATAATACTTCATTTAGATTGACAGATATTGGATTAATTATTATTATTACTTTTTATTACATATAATTCCCATCCCCATATAGTTACAATAAAAGCTTAATTTTCGCACAGTTTCAACTGTGTCAGCAATCAAACTGTAGCCCTAAAGGAAACTGTGGGCATTCTATAAAAACGTGCTAATTACTTTGGCTTAACTTTATTTTGGAACATACTTTTTAATTTTACTGAATAAGTAAAACAAAATCATATTTTTCAAAAACATTTTAACCTATACGAAATCTGATGACCATGTTAAAAAATTAGTTTTATTTGACCACACTTTCTAGGTTGATGTTCATGATGTTGTAAAATTATGATTACAGTCACTTATCACCTTAAACAGTAAAAACAATTTTATAACAATTCACGATAACGTCATGCAAGAAAAAATTCGTTGAATAACATATTATAACACATATTAAGACAACGTCAGTCTTTTATGTGCTAGCACCTGGTCATGCGTTAGGGTGAATATGTTCGCCACTGATTTAAACTTCACAAAAATATTTTACAAATTTAACATCATACAATATTCTGTTGGGACGTTGTTATAAAATATCAAAAGATTTCGATAACAACGGTCTGTGATCTCAAGAGTCTTAAAAACAGAATAATAAAACCTTACCAATCTGAAGAACACTGAATGAAAAAGGTTAAAGAACCAGAACCTTTTCTAAGCTGAATTAAAAGTATTTTAATCGATCTTTCAGTAGCATTTTTTTTTCACAACGATTAAATATTGAGAATTTTTTATTCATAATATGCAAAAAAGATAATGATCTACATAAGAACAAACAATCAAAGAAGAAAACAAATTCCCAATGCATACAACTTCATGGTTTTCTTATTTCTTATGAATTCATCCCAACTAATATTATAAATGCGAAAGTAACTGTCTGTCTGTCTGTTACGCTTTCACGCCTAAACCACTGAACTGATTTTAATGAATTTGGTTCATAGATAGAGTTGACCTTGATAAAGAACAGGATAGTTTTTATCCCAGTCTTTTGAAAGGTTCTCTTGGAAATGCATTATAACTATAAGCTGCGGGCGGAAAGCTAGTTACCAAATAAAACTATATTTAAGTACTATACATGATTACTTTCCCCACGGAATACTTTTAATCGTTATTACAGTGTGTTACACTTTCACATACAGATAAACAATATAATATCTGTTTTAAAAAATTTTATTATTCGTAAAATCAATAATCCAGGGGGGAACAGCTTTTATAAAAACTTTTCAGTGCTATGTCCGAATTTAATAAATCTCCTCCGAATCCAGTAATATTCTTAGAATATTTTTTAACTGTAAAATCTGTGTTAAGTAGAAGGCACAATCTTATGACAATATCAAATTATGAATACACTATGTTACAGTATGAGACTCCTGAATATTTAAACTGAGGTGAGTTGGGACTGCCTAGCTTTCAAATAAAGCTTTGTACAAATTAATTATCTTTATACTAGCTTTCCGCTATCATGTTTCCAAGAGAACTTTTCAAAAGTCATGGATGAAGACTATATGTCTATATCAAAGTTCATTAAAATCAGTTCAGTGGTTTTAGCGTGGAAGCGTAACAGACAGACAGTCAAGAGTTACTATCGCGTTTATAATATAAGTAGGGATTAATAACATGAATCTTATTACAAAAAAATCTTAATTTATTTCAAAAGCATTAATGTAACTTAATCATTATTATGTTAAAATTTTAATCTGTTTACAAGCTGTACCATCGCTTAATATCGACAATGTTATAAAAAGCTATTTAATGAATATTCATTAACGTGGAACTAGAATGTAATAAAAAGAAAGAAATATAAAGGATCATTTTTATTAGACAAAATCTTCTAAGGAAAATGAGAAGTCTGTAATAAAATGAAATACGTTGACCGTAAGAAAAACAACTCTGCAGGAAAGAATAAATAGCTTCAATGAAAGATCCTATTTTTATATATTTACCACTCTTAAAAAAATATGAAGTTGAATATTTTTTATTGATAAAAGTTAATTTTAAACTGGTTTCATAGACATTACTATTCTGTACTGTCGATTTTTATTTAATAATACAAACTTTATTTTGAACCTCTTGAATTACCTGAAAAAGAAGAAAAATATATTGATTATAAAAATGTATTGAATCAAGTAATAACTACGTAACACATTTATCAAACTTAATTCAAAAATAAATACAGTACATACATACAATGAATATAAATAGGTAGAAAAATTATACTACACATGTACAAAGACTGTGTTAAATAAAAAAATAAATTATTTAAAAGTTTTCAATTGACGCTAAATCATAACATATTAAAGTTGTTTAAGTAAACTTTGAACGTAGTAGTTTGTAGACATAGTCATAATATACAGATTATCGTTTGTGTTTACACTTCTTTGTATTCTTTTATAATTTTCAGAAAAACTATCCAAAGAATATTTTAAAAAGAGCTCCAAAATACATATATATACTATCAACAATCAGAAATTACCAAAATGGTGTGGCTTTGTTAGCACATTTAATTGGAACGTTATTTTTATTTATGATATTTCTGTTCTCAATTCGTTTCCGAAACTCACTCATATTTCCTTAAAATACCTATGGACAGGATTTAATCCATGATTAATTTTATATATGTTAAATGCTACATCATTTAAACCACATTTGAAACTAAGTCTTTAGCTTAAAGGTAATTCATATGAAATGTTAAAATATCAGGTTACTGTCACATAGCTCTTTCATATACATATATGAAATAAATATAATCACTAATTTATATAATAAAAGTCGAATAGAGACTATATATGTATGTATGTTATTGACAACTTCTATGATGATGAAAAATAAGTTTATATCATTTTATGGCTGTGTATCTTAAATTAAAGTTAATGAAGTTTCTAAGATGGCAAGACTTTCATGTTGTGAAAACAATAATTTTGTGGATATGTTTGATTTTAATATTTTAAAATCCTGGAACAAATTAGATGCATTGTCGAAAGTATTTATATTAAAATGTATTATTGTTATTCTGTGTAAAAAATATTCTTTTCAGCAACACGATATCTATGTATATAGAAAAATATGAAAGAGAGGTTCGAGATCCGTTAAAATTACAATACGTTTGTTGAAGACAAAAATACAAGCATAATTCAAATTTTACAAAGCTTCTTTTTCAAGACTTTTGAAAAGCAAGAACCTTCCGGCACGCGACCTCTTGACAAGAATTCCTTTCAAAGTTAAACCGAAATACTTTCCACCTATGTTATACATAAATAAAAATATGTATGTTTATACTGAAAACTACAACTATTCATGAAAGTACTCAACAGTGAATTAATATTGTATAGAGATAAGATAAAGCATTTAGAGATTATAACTTTCTACAATTTTTATTTTAGTAATTTAAATACGAAAAATTCTGAGTGAAAATAGTGACAATTAATAAATAGTCTTTAAGTCTGTAAAACAGACACAGCATTTGTTACTTTGTTGTTGATACTTTGCATCGGATACTGAAATATTAATTTAAAATTTTATTTTAAATATTTACGAGATAACATCCTTATAGTTATAAAAATTCTAAGTGACAACTTTTTCATTATTGGTCTTAAAATAACGTCAAGTAAAAAACAAAAAAAAATACTTTTATAAACATAATTATTTAGCCTTTATAAATATTCTTATGGTTTTAGTTTAACTGTGGATATGTGTATTACAATAGATAGCTCAAGCAATTACCAAAAATACATTTCCTTATATTAATATATTTTATCAATAGGGAAATTAAGTTAAATGTATGTGTAATTTAAATAAAACGCTTTTTCATTTAGTTCTACATTTCTCCATTCTCACTTTAGAAACCATTTATTAAAAAATAAGTAAATTAAGGAACAATAGTTTAATTTGTAAAACAATAGAAACCCAACATATCAGTTGTTGCAGATTCTGATCGTGCTCGTGTTGATATTTTTTTTGTTATATTCTCTATTTGGATTTTAATTCAAGTTTAAATATTCAAATTTAATGCAAGGTCAAAAAGTTTTAATTTGTAAACGTTCCAAATTAAATACATATACGAATCATTCACATGCGACACCAATAGGATTTTGCTGATAAGATCACATAGAGAGGTATCAATATTTTGCATACATTTGAAAAATATAGACAATATTAATTGTTTGAAAATTCAATGTTCAATAAGAAACATAAAATAAATATTTTTTATTTTATGTTTCTAATTTAACGTCCTAGAAATATTTTCGACATGATAGTTGAATTAAATACAAACCCACTAAGAATGTGGGGCTTTGTTCAGAAAATAATAGTTAATTAACAATACATTATACATAAAAAGCATTTTCAAAATATTAGCCTTCGACTTAATTTAATGACGAGAGATTTTATACCACAAGGAAAGTTATGGTTACTCAGTTTAACAAAAGAAAGATGATAGTTATTAATCATTCTCGTTTGGTCTTAATTTACTTATTAAAATAAAATATAAAACAACGCTTTACAGTATCAGCTTTATTCAACAAAACTATTTTATAAATCACATTTTGCTTACAATTTATACATCATAAAATATATATTAAAAAATAATATAGTACTTTTCAAATTCGTTAACTCTTATTTCACGTACTTTAAGTAAGATTTATTTTTAGACAAAAATCTATTTTTCTGTTGATTTCAGACTATGCATTTCAAATTTACTTTAGTATTGCTTCCTGCCTTTGCAAAATCAACATTTTCCTGGTTTGTAGAATTGGAAAAAGGAAAAAGCTATACGGTTTTGTATTCTAAGGATTCATTTGCTGCTTGGGCAATGAAGACGGATGGTATAAAATAAAAAAAAAAGTATTATACGTAATATCTGTAAAACTATATTCATACACCGTTTGCTTTTGTATAATATGAATGCCATATATATTATAAAAGGGTTTCAAGGATTAGGTTAATTAAAATAAACGATTATTTAGATTATTTCTTCCAACTCTTTTTTAAAACAGGTATCTTTGTCGGATTCAGTTGTAATATTTATTTACTATGAATGACTAAAGATTTGCAAACATACAAACAAGATGGCGGAATGTCGGAATCTTAGGATGGAGGATGAGTTGTTTGTAATGTACGTGTATAGTATGTATCATGGTTCATATGTCAGGGCCAGCTGAGAATAATTGAGTTTCCGTCAAGTAATTAATACAAGTTATTAATGTATACTATCACACATAGAAGAATTAGTTCTGCCTTATAATGCAGGTGCCATCAGCGAGCCCATAATTTATGTAAATTCAATGTAAACATTTGTTTTAGAATATATTGTCATTATAATGATTAACGTGACTCCTACATGGCTTCTTATCTACTTTGTCAACACCTTAACTGTGTATAAAATCAAAAGCATTTTTTTTAAACACGAATTCCCACAAGGTCAGAATGACAAAGGTCATTTATAGTCACACATTGTTCAATTAAACCAGTGCTAGCATGAACTTTCCTCAAGAAACGTTTATATTAGACACCATCAGATATAGAATAAACTATACAATTATGAACAAAAATGCTTAGGTACATTTACAATATAATCTTAGGGTTGTTTGAGTATTTAATGTATATGAATATAATAAATATAATGAACCTAACTATGTAGTATAAATACATTAAAAATAATAAAATAGTAAGAAAATAATTGATCAGGTATAATATAAGTTTTCGTTACATTACTAGATGAAATTCCAAGTCACAATTATATTTATTTCAATGTGACATTATTAATCAATACGTAATTTATTTCGATGAAATGCATTATTTCCAATTCACTGTAAGTAATATTTCATTTTAAAAGCATTGAAGTTTGTTTTCTAAATATTTCCGGTAGACCGCTCTTCAACTTCTTCGCATCAACGGATGATAACAAAAGGTGGCCGCACGTACTCGTACTTTTATACATTTACATCCAGTCCTCCAGAGGATTTTCTAATTAGTGATTGAAAAGAGAAGTATACGGAATTATTATATACAATGCCAGGTATTATACTTAACTCTGAGAAGTGAAATACATAACAAGTAAAACCTTGAAGAATTTAAACAAATATAATGTATAAAATACATAGTTTTTTACAGTGTAAAATCGTTTTTCAAAAAAGCATTTAGTTAATTATAATACTGTATAGTTATTAACAAATTCTAATATCCATTAAAGATCCTAAAATATTCGTAATTGTTACAACAGCTGTGCTAAAAAAAATATTAAAATGTAAAAAAATTATTGAATTAAATTGTCTGAGATTATAAATAATACTCTAAGGATCCCCCGGGAATCAATAGAAACAGCTTCTCATAATTGAATATATTATTCCTCTTCCATATTTATTTTCTTTCTATTTATTAAGTGCTCCCAATGATAACACCAAAATATTTTACGTTGCGTAGTACAGAAGAATAGGTGTCCTATTTAGTGATGTTTTAATATCCTTATAATATAATGTTACAAGATCCTCTATCCGTGCCTTACGAGTATCCTTTGGTTTGCAACGTGTATGCAACTGGGGTTATTGGTTAATAAAATTGTTGAATAACAACACCAAACTTAGAAATTATATACTTATGGAACACACAGTTAATTCGAACCGAACCTTAAAACACCGGAACGCACCCGAAGTGACATTGAAGCCATAGCATTTTGTTAGTTCACTTTTGCAAGGGATACAATATAGGTAATCTATATTTAAAGTTATATATTATAATAATAATTTTGTGCTGTAAACATGTAACCGGAAAACTGTATTTAGTACCTAGATATAAATACTGGCTTCAGCTCTTTTGTATTGGTATTGCTTAAATAAAGATTTTGAATTTGCATCTTAACAAAAGCGAATAGATAGATTCTAATAAAGTGCTTTGTTAAAGTAATTAGAGTGGTCATTGAGAGAAATATACTCGTATATACATATTATGTTAAAACATCAATAAGAGCCAACGATGTTAGAGAGGTATTCATGTTACAGAACAGACTCATGATTTACTCTATTCGACTTTTGATTTATTGTAAACGTTCTGAAGAGACTTAATTTTTTTAAATAATGGATGTGGGTGGGTTGTTGAATATTATTAAGGGAAAACTTTATAACATAAAAAACTTCTACCTATAAATGTTATTTTATGTTACACACGCCACAAGCTCTGTAAATAAACATTTCATGTTTATCGTTATCCCTGGATCGTTACAGACAAGATGTTACTGAAGGAAAAATATCAAAGTATCTAAAAATAATAATTTGTCCATACAATTGATAAAATGATTCTGGTTATAATGGTATAAAGACTTTGTTAAATACTTAAATTTATAAATGAAGATATAAAAAATAGGACAGGTTTGCTTTTTACTTATTGTTTACTTTGAAAAAGGCCATTGAAAGTGAAACAAAAATTTAATGTTGTTCATAAGTTGAACACATATTTAACGCTGGTAAACATTTACAGAATGTAGGTCCCGTAGTGAAATTGTGTTACATGAAGTTACAACACCACTGTTTAAACTTACCTTATAAGAAAATGCAGTCTTACTTAAATTATTTTAATTTTCTTTTGTAACAAATCAATAAAATTTTGCAACAAAGAGTTTTAGCGAAGGAGCTTGTTTATAGCGCCTTCAGGGAGATTAAAATTTCCCTAATCTTAAATGCAAATTTAACTTTAATTATGTAATGTTTAAGGATTATACATTCAGAACAATATATTTTATTTAAAAAACAATATCATAAAAATCACGAATTACACACCTGTACAAATGAGATTAACCTCATTAGAGCTATGATTAATTTTAAAAATATATTCTAGTAAATATTGCATGTTATGAAGAAAAATATATTGAACTACAAAGGTATTTGAAATGGTTAAGTCTTGTTTTATTTGAAACAAGAATTTGTTTCAGTAATTAAACAATCAAGTTATTGATTTTAAGTTCAAAAATATAATTCCTATGACGTACACCGCACCTAACCCAAAATAAATATATATTTTTTAATTAATAAAAGTATTTAGTATATAATTTATCGTATAAAATATGTAAGAATACACTATTTTCTCTTTCATCATTTATCAACCATTAAATATTAAGCACGTTTCATAGAATGTGAAATCTTTTTCTTATATTTTTTTGATACCAAGGGACATTATTTCTTCGGTGCTTCATAAACTTCAATTGAATCTTTAGATCGGATTTTAAAACATGTCGGAACAGTTATTGTCAAAATTTTAAAAGGTTGCCAGATAAAATACCTTTAGTTCCCACTTTGTCAGTATTGTACAGAGTGGGCCATGAATTAGTTAACATTTGAAATAATCATTTAAAAAAAACTATTTGACATATTTTAAAAATTGTTTTATTAAAAGAAAGCTAATTAGTTGGAAATTATTTTTTAAAAATCATATCATCTATATGACCACCATTTCGATTTTTAGACTCTTCTAAGCGAGTAACGAAATTTTCGAATACTCGTCCGCACAGAGACCGTGAGATCGTCGATATCTCTTTGCTGATTTTTTCTTTCAGTTGACGTAGTGTATTTGGTTTATCGATGTAGACACGACTCTTTAAATAACCCCATAAAAAGAAGTCAGCTGGGTTATTTTATTTATGAAGTATCGTCCTTAAAGTCACATGTTATAATAGAATTGGTATTTTATTTATTCTATTCTTTTTTTTTTATACATTCAAGTAACTTAATTTTACTTAAATAAAAAAATAGAGCCAAAAACATTGATAAGGGATCAATAAAAAGCGAAGCCAATAGTTGATGCCCCTGTTTTGATTGGAAGTTAAGGTTATACATTCATAATGAAGACTAGAAGGATATTTCATCGAGTGACTAGTATAAGATATGCCAGACGTCGTAGTATAAAATTCTACTGAAATTTAAATCCATATTTTTACGTATAAAATGCTCCTTTAATGTAAGAGAAAGAAGTACTGTTAAAACATAATCATTGCAGTAAACTAATTTTATATAAAATGTTTATTTATTTTCCACTTTTAATTCACTTCTGGTTAATAAAAAACATAAAGAAACCTACAACTTATATTTCCTGAGATTTTGTTTATTACTTTTTTTCAAAAATATGTATACATACTTAAATTTTTAATTTAAAAACATTTAATTTTTTTTACTATCTGTCTCAAAGAAATATTTCACATGTTTTATTGCTCCTTATCGTTTTTTTATTATGATCTTATAACTAAGTTGTTTAATACATTTAAAGAAGTATTTTATTACTTATACCATATATTAATGTATAAAAGATTGTTCACCCATAAGAGCATAATTTACTTTGTCCTTTAGACTTAAGGCAGATAATGGTATTAATCTTGTTAAATTACAATGTATGTAATTACAAAGCGAGGATGTGATAACAAAACACGGCTTGCCTAAAAATTTAATTAGCATTTTGACTTTGAAGACAATAATTAACATTGAGAATTACGTCTTTCACTCATTTTAAAAATCGAGTGGATTATATTATCACGTAATAGGCTGTTCTTATAATATTTACCTAACTCTTTTTGAGGTTGCATATCTGTAAATAAATTTTATAACTTTTTTAAATATTTTAATAGTCTCTTAGATCCCCTACATATTATTTTAAACCAGTTTTATATAAGTTTATATTAAGGTCAAAATATTAGCAACTACGATTTTTAATAATATCAGTTATAGTTATAGTATAGTATAGTATCAGTTTCAGTTTAATCTTTAATTTTATCGCACTAAAATACAGATATAAAACAAAACAAACAATAGTTAAGGAGTTTTGTAACGAAGTTCAAGCTTTGAATACAATTTTTACATATAAAGACCATGCAAGAAATACCTATCTTTATAACTTTATATGAAATGAAGATATCGCCGTAGTTTGTGGCTAAGTTAAATTTAATAAAACTGGCTTTTACTAAATACATACACTAATACATATACTAAATATATTACATACTGCACATAAAAATTATAATAATTAATTATTAAAAAAAAAAATATCTGTGTGTTTATTTTCATAACCCTCTAAAATAATTGGACTGATTTTGAAGAAACTTTGACTGTCAACAGAACTGATGTTATATGAATTTAGGCTATCCTTATCTTAGAAATTTTAACAACTGCTATCAATATAAATAGAAAAAAAAATTGGTTTCCAATTAGACATTAAATAAAATTTTAATTTGAAAACACTGAAACATTAAATGACCGCATTCTGCCGACATTTTAAGAAAATTAAGAAATCGTTGGTGGTAAATTATAAATAACAGGACCAACTGACAGACATTCACATCTCATATGCCAGTGACCACGGTAGCTGCAAAGTAAGCGGAACGTCGAGAGTATGTAGTTCAAATAATTAAAAAGGTTTTGTAAATCCGAAAATATCAGTTTATTTTAATGTTTTTTCAGTTGTTATGTTTGACCCAATTGTTGTTCTGATAAACAAACATTTGTAATTCTGTAATGATTCTGATAATCGTTCTTTTCATCTTATCAACTTCACCATAGGCATTGCCTATAAAATAAATGTGCCAAAATTTATGATATTTACCAGGTAGTGGTTATATGTAGCGCTTTTAGCATATGATAACTTTGTTATTTAAAGAGTTATTATTATACATATAAACTAGAAAGTAGGCATAAATTTATCCTGTATAATATGTGCAACGCCATACGACGATACATTTGAATCAGCTGTTTTATTTTTGAATTCACATTTTTCAATATATGTATAAAGACTAGAAACTTACAGGCCTCGATATTGAAACTAAATCGTTAGATTTGTAACAATGCACAATTTATTTACAGTTATTCATGTTTTGGAACGCTTATACAAGACATTTTATATGCTCTATACAGTTGTATCTTTGACTTCATTGTTTTTTTTTCTATTCTTGTTCAAATTTTATTTATTTATCCGTTAAATTTATCTTTGTTTGAGTAGAAATTGTCAGAGTAAAAAAATAAATTGTATTTCAGAACCTATAGGAGCCCAAAATTTACAGGAAAATAGGGTCTATACAAAGTTTAAGGTAGTTATCACTAAGAACTTCATATTTTCTTATAACTTTTATTTATTGCAAAAGTCAAAGATTTAGAAAAAAATTAAAACGTTATCTAAAAAGTAAAATGATTATTTGTTACATATGGATTATTTTGTTACAATATTTGAAAATGTCCCAAGCTTCAATGACTTTCAGTGACGACTTTAATATCTTATTCATCGAAAACATCGACAAGTAGTAATTGACATGCAGTATCCATATCTATATCCCATATTTATGCACAGTCGCTGACATTGGCCATGGTTACAAGATCGTACAACCGATGGAGATATATCACTAGCTGCCTGCCGAAATAAAGCTGGATACTCAAAGTCGAATACGTCTGAAGGATAAAATTTTGTGATTAATTATAACTCAGAGAAAAAATGCAAGGAAAAACAAATATGTATAGCAAAGTATTCATTCACCTGATTGTTGATTTTCCTCAGTAACTACGCTCTGTGCCATAAACAGAGCCACCGTCATGGCAAAAAAGAAGGAAATCACTGTTTTCATATTGAATACTTGCTTTGTAGCTTCTTAGTTTAAACGTTTCGATTCAGATTTGATATTTATATACATACATTATCTGATATTAAATGGAATATAATGCGTAGGGGATGCCCTGACTAACATTATCATGGCTCTTGGTAGATAATAAGCGATATGGTCACATTCAAAATATTATCACTACATACATATAGTAAAGCGTTTCACTTTGTAAAGAAATCATCAAGTTCAAGTAGTTTTCCGTAGTCAATATAAGATGAAATGAAATTTATAACTATTTTACTGATACTGAGACGTATGTAGGTACCTACATCTATGTCTCAAAAACATATTTAACGCTAGGAATACCGATATTTCAGGAAAAGTTTAATTTCTCATTATTAATCGCAAACAACAAACATTTAAGTCATCGTTATACACTTCCGTTAAATCTTTTGCATCGTTATTGTGTATTATTTTGTATATCCATATAATTGTGCAGAGCGAGTGGGATATCAAATAGTGGTTGCGATTAAAATAGTTTTTTTTACTTTTTTGACAATGAATGACAGGTAATCAGTATATGCAACACCTAAATAATATATTTATTGCTTACCGTTGCAAGTATTTTGCAAGTAGTTGCAAATTTGCCTATACCTTTAAATGGTTATAAATAGATTCGAGACCGACTACCTCTGAACTTAGAATTATAAAAATAACAAGGTATGTAAAACCAATAATTATGTGGTAGAGCAGGATACTAAGTATTAGAACAATCCTCATGCATGCATGCTTGTTATACCTACGATGCATGTTGTTGGACTTCGACACGTTGAAAAAGGTGAGGAAGGGCGAGCAACTGGTGAGTGAGTGTTTAGTTAAAAACAAAGTTTATCGGAAATAGAAACACCAAGCATTTGTAGTTACTTTAAAATAGAAATTTGTTTAAATTAACATATTTTATCGTTAATTAACGAATAAAGAGATTAAGGACGAAGATTATCTCTGTCAGGGCATCCCCTGTGCATTATAATCGTTTTCTTATCAGATAATATCATTGCTTATAAATATCGTAATTCGATCTAGACCGGTATACCAAGTAGACAAGCGGGAAGCGAATAGTCAACATGAAAACAATAATTTCTTTCTTTTTTGCCATGATCGTGGCTCTGCTAATGGCACAGAGCATAGTTTGCTAGCAAGACCAACAACAACAAGAGCAATAATTTGAATTCACTGTCGAAAATCATTAGACGCTTTTCTTTTTGAAACATCATTTGTTAAGTTTGTATCATTAATCATTCTAATAGAACAACGTAATGTTCTACTTTAGCTCTGACTTGAGCACTGAGTTAGAGTATTTACTTATTCTCTTTTGAGAAATCAAACATAAAATAATCGTTTATAAAATTTCACACCGCGTTTCATACTATAAAAATCTGAAGCAATAAGTGGAATAAGTGAAAATTGTGGTTTTATTCAAAAACACTTTAAAATAATAATATCTAAGATTTTATGTGACTACGGGTAGACAATGAAGCGTTATTTCGACGTGTATATAGAAATGCTTTAAAAATATTTAAGATGATTTAACATTTCAAGTTTTCGTCGTCACTTGCGATTCCTATCCAGTTATAAATATACGAGTATACGATCTAATGCAATAGTCGTATTAATAAATGATTAATTGAAATTGGTGAGGATTATATTTTTACGGAATATTTAATCATGTAGTATATAATATAATATTTAATAAAAAAACTTAGAATTTATATAATACAAACGTATATAACGTACAAACAGTTATGATAATGATTATTATTGATTCTATGACTTTTACAAATAATATTATTATTATTATTTCCTCACGTACATTCGAGAGTGATAGAAGAAAGTAGCTCTTGATACAACTCTCATCTATCTTATTCATTTATTAATTATTATAATATTATACACGAAATTCGATGTCAATATTCACAGATCTGAACTAAACAAAGTTAAAAAAAAAATAGTTAAATAATCATCTCCATTAGGATTATTTATACATATATTCAAAACGTAATGTGTTTTCTACATAGATAATTCTAATAAGAGCCAACTTGTCAGATGCGTTTCCAGCGAGGGTTAATTGTTAGATATTAATCTAGATGATCGTCGTCAAATGAGAAATTAAGTCCGTCTTATAATTCTTGTCTAATCAAAATGCCTTTTATTCGTGTCAGTTCAGTTTGACTTTTCTGGCTTAGGTTATACTAATACGTATAATCTAAGTCAGAAAAGTTAGATTGTACGATTACTAATAATGACGAATACAATATTGATTTAATACGAATACGAATAATGATTTGTATTCAACATTTAAAGTTTTTTGGTAAAGAAAAAACTAACTGTAATTAAAAGAAGATACATTTTTAAAAGACAATATTTTTTTTGTTTGGTATGGAAGACTTGAATAGCTCTAATCTAGCTAAGTTTACCGTTTTTTTAGACTTAAGATTTTAATATTTTATAGATAACTGACTTTGGTGATGGACATAGTTGGTGGTCATGTCTGATAGAACTGATGGCCCTTGGAGAGACTGGTTCTAGAGTAGAGTAAAGTTAAGCGTAGGATGATTTGAAACCAAGTAAAGCGATAATACCCGTAAGGTAGGAAGAGATTGAAAAAGCAGAACTGAGAGCTCAGTGGCGTTAAAGATGTGTGTTTATAAGTTTTTTATCCACAGAGATAAAGTGCTTTTGTTACATAATTAACACTAAAATTGTTCGCCACCTGGCTTTTAAAACCTATTTAAAATCATCTCATAGTCTATTCATATATCTTTTTATGAAGTGAAAATCAAAAATTGAAGAGATTTATTAAATTTATTTATTTCCTACCAAAAACACTGTCTCGATGTCTAGTTTGTCTATTTTTTCTACATATTTACCACCATATGCAATATTAAAGAAACGCTTTTAGTTTTGTTATTCATTTTTTTAATTTCCAACATTTTTTTTTTTTTGGAGTAATAAAAAAATGTTTTATTGGTCATTTGTTTTGATTAATTGCAATTATTATGTATCATTCATTATGGAAAATGTATCATTCATTAATGAAAAATAACTGTTTGTAACTAAAAACAGTAAATTATTACTGGAACTAAGAAAATTTAAAGAGTTGTAATTTACTAATTCTATGTAATAAAGTTAAGGATAATATTTTGCCAAAGAAGTTATCGTTTCTAGCTATATCAAATAACTCTAAATTCTATATTTTATGCTTTAAATTTATATTTAAGTATTAGCTTAATATAGTTGCAATCCTAAAAATTAAATAGCAAAATGTGTTTTAATGTTGCAATAAAAAATTTAAAGTTTTGTAAATTAATGAATTACTGATGGTTGGTGGGATATGCTTTTTCGCATAAATTTTACAACAAATCGTTATTTTTTACTTGTTTAACTTTTCATTTACTTATTCTCTCGTTAATTTTAAATATTTTTGGACGCCGCCCTATTCTCATAAATTTCATTTATTTTTAATAAGCTGAAAATAGTTTTGATTACGTGATGTTAATGTTGTAAGGTTAACATAATTTTTTATACGTAACATAATAACTCTTACAGTAAGTGTAAAGTGGGACTAGGAATTAATTATATATTTTGATAAAGACAACAGGTAAATCATAAAACTTTAGAATATAATGAATTGAGATCCAAGACTTTCTCGAGTATTCATTGAAATAAAACTAATATTTTCGGATTTACTATGTTTAAGATTATTTTTCAGAGTTCAGAGAATCATTAACGTCTTAATGTTTTTAATGAGTGTTTCAAAAGATCCGATTAACATCATTTATTTATGTGCGGTTTAGATCAATAGGTTTAAATTTTATGATCATGTAATTTAATTACATCCAACATATACTTATTAGCTGATTCCGGTTTGACAGGCTCTCATTTAAACTTTTTGTAGAACAATTGTGTTTATATTCGGTGCTTATATTGGAACGTGATAAGATGGTTAAAGATTGTATAAATATGATCAATTATTAAACATTCAAGTATTATTGTCATGGTACGTTCTAAAATAGGAATCATATCATATCATAACTACAAAAGGGCCTGAGATGATGTTTATATTATATCGTCATAGAAGATGGCGATATCTTTTTCATTTTTAATATCAACATAGATGACGACATTTTTTTTAATTTTTTATTTTTCATTATAGATATCAATACATCAAAGATATCAAATTATTATATTTAAATTTTAATATCAACCTATCACAAGAACGGTATGATATTTTCACAATGTAACCAAACTCTCATCGACGCCTTACCTACACGTAGCGATTGAAGCGACATCGCCACACCTCCTATATGTATATGCGAGGGCTAGAAATTGACATTCGGTAACTCAGAGACAAGTTCGTGTATTATAAAAAAAATTATAAGTACCTATTTTGAACGTTTTTAATTTTAAATAGCATATTATTTTACATTTAAATACTATAAATAATATTATATACTAATACTATAAATAATATTAACTTGCTATATCTGTGGAAAGGCAATTGGAACTGCTAAGCATTTGCTGGTGGGATGTAAGGTTCTCCTGGACAGCGGTCAATACTCGCGTCGTCACGATAGGGTTCTAGAGATCATACGTGAAGCGGTTAGTCTTTCGGTAGCCAGAGCGCAAAGGGAAATAACCACAAACGAGCGATCAGTAGGTTTTGTGAGAGAGGGCACCAGGGCTATAAAATCAAACGTCAAGCCTTACTCTATCCTTAAAGCGGCTTCGGATTGGACTATCATGATGGATACGTATGAGAAACAATACAAAATCCCCGAGGATATTTGTGCGTCGGCCTCCAGACCAGACATATTTCTATTTTCGCGTATTTTAAAGCGCGTTGTGATGATAGAGCTTACGGTCCCTTGGGAAACCAACATCCCCAAAGACCATGCCATCAGGTCAATAAGTATTACGAGCTCACTAACGAACTAACCCGAATTAGGTTTGTCGTTGATTTGTACGCGGTAGAGGTGGGAGCGAGAGGTATAACAGCTAAATCTCTCTATAACCTACTAAAAGACTTGGGCCTGTCCAGAACTAACATTAATTCATTCTTGGAACGTACGTCGAAGGCAGCCCTAGTAGGTTCTTTTCAAATTTGGTTAGGTAGGGAGAGGAACTTGGACAGTGGAGGTGAGCGTATAACGAGCGTTAGTTAAGGGGCCCCTTGTACCTACACCTGGGTCGCAAGTCCCAGGCAGTGTTGAAGCTCCTCTCCCTGCAACGCGATGGACCCGGCACCCGCACGGTGAATCCATTGAATGCTAAGAGGTTTCGTCTCATATTAAGAAAACGTTAAATGAAAAAGATTTATTTTTACATATTATTGTATGTAACATAAATGAACATATGGGACTTAGTCGTATTTCGTCTGAGTTCATATAATATGATATTGATTTTTTTTCCCGTTGATCTTTTATCAGCTTGTTGTATATGATTTAAATTGATTACATACATGCTTGATAAAGTGTTAGTACGATCGATATCTTCGAGTTTTATTTGTTCGAACTTTATTAAATAAATTAAGAATATTATAAAATATTAAATCAAGTCAAAGATTTCATTCAGTTTTACACTAGTTAATGAAATGTCGAAAAATATGAATACATATATTTTCTTTGTTAGATTTTATATAAAAAATGTACGTATCACAAAGTTTAAGATAACGTGATTTTAGGATTATTAAGGGTTTTTTATTAGTTTGAAATCTAAACTCACGATGTTTCGGTTACTTTGCAGCAACCGTCATCGCGGGCAGACGAGATTAGAATGTTGCAATGATGAAAGATTAAAATAAAAAATAAATTTAAAAAATATATATTTTTTAAATTCTCTTTCCATGATTTAACTTAAAAGTTAAGTGAATGATAATATTAACGGCGCTGGTGTGTCGTACAATTTATATAATTCTCAAAAGACATATCTTATTATCGTAAGCAAATATCGAGTGGAGCTACATAAGGATGTAGCTCTATGAAAGTGCTTGTAAAAGACTTTATTCTAGATGTTAATGAAGTTTGAATAACTTTAAATCACTTTTAATTTTCTCAGCAAGTGAATAGTCAAAGTTTATGGAAACGTATTTATTGCTGTCTCGTGTTCAAAATACATCAAGTACTTCTAAAATTTTTGAAAATTATTAAACGAAATTGGCAACTTCAAGTTTAACATAAATATGCAACGAACTTTCCATGGTTGTCTGTCTGTTAAAGTAAATAAGTCATTCGATCTCTGCTATTGATCACGATCCTGTAATGACCTACTAATGAATTATTTAGTTTAGACAATATCCAGATATTATGCTATTTCCAACAATTACAAAATAGCTTATAACAAATCACTATCATTGAAATGTATAATTTAATATAAAATACATAATGTTTAATGTTTTCGTCAATTGCAATTTGTGTTATAAATCGCGGAAGATTTTTTTTTTTTTTTTTTTTTTTTTTTTTTTTTGTGCGCACTGGGAAAAAATGCTTTACGCATCCCCTCTCCGTTGAAGACGGAGAGGGGTATGTGGGACTCCCCGGGAAAAGGATTCCCGGTATACCCACTAAAATAACCCAGTGGCGCTCCGACCTCGCCTGACTGGCAGGGGGCTGGGAATCCTGTTTGCGTCCAGCCCCCTGCTGGCGATTGCCCACCTTCTGGCGGACCCCTCACGCCCCCCCAGGTGGGGGGGGGCTCTGTTGTGGCCGGAGCGCACGGCCATCTATGGCCGTCGCAGGGGCGGGTGAAGATGGACGCTGTGTGCGCCACCTTCCGCCCCTTCTCCTTCTACGGAGCGCTGGCGCTGAGGGATCGTCCTCGCGCTGCCGCTCCGCCGCCTCCTTCTGTGACATTACGTCCTCGCAGAAGGAGGCAACTGCAGTCCACGCCTCCTCACTCCCCAGCATGGCGGTGACCACACGAGGGAGCGAGAGGTCGCTGCCAATCACTGCCACCAGTGCACGACGGGGCACGGCCCACGATGGGCACACCTCCATGGTGTGCTCTGGGGTGTCCACTTCAGCTCCGCACTGGTGGCACGACGGGGACTCTTCCCTCCCGATCCGGTGCAGGTACGATCCGAAGCAGCCATGCCCGGATAGCACCTGGGCCAGACGGAAGGAGAGGGAGCCAAATGACCGACCGAGCCAATCCTTGAGGACGGGCCCGATCGCGTCAAGCGTTCTTCGGCCGAACGTTGCGGTGGCGAGGTCCTCTGTCCAATGTTGGACGACTGCGGCCCTCGCCTCCTCACGAAACGGCTCCCCTCTCAGCGGCGTTGGGGCGCTGGCCAAGCACCCGCTGCTCCCCTCTCCACTCGTAGACTCTGGCGAGCACCCACGCCTCGAGCTCCCAAGGAGGGGTGCCCGCCAGAGCGCACGCTGCCGCGAGGCTTACCGTGCGGTAAGCCCTCGCCGCCCGCTGCGCAATAGCCCTTTGGGGCCTCCGGAACGCTGCTGCGTTTTCCCTCCTATGAAGGGAGTCCGCCCAGATTGGGGCCCCGTAAAGGGCCATACTCTTCAAGATGCCGGCATATAGTTGCCGGCATCGATTCCCAGGTCCCCCGATGTTTGGGAGGAGCCAGGAGAGAGCCCCCGCGGTCTTCAGCAGGCGCGTCGACAGCCCGCTGAAATGAGGGCCGAATCGCCACCTGCTGTCGAGCGTCAGGCCCAGATAGTTCATCTGGGCCTGCACCCCGATCCGGACGCCCCCCACATAAATATGCGCGTCCGGCGGCTGGCGATGCCGAGGCCGATGGAAGTAGACGGCTTCGGTCTTGTGCAACGCCACCGTCAGTCCAAGGCGTGAGATCCTGTCAGCGAGCAAGGATCCTCCCGCTGAGGCCAGGCTGGCTGCCGTCTCGAAATTACTCCCCCGAGCAGTCAGGAGAGTGTCATCTGCATAGCAGACGACTGACGTGCCTCGGGGAAGATTTCCCCGCAGTAGCCAGTCGAACCCGATATTCCACAGGAGTGGTCCTAGAACGGAACCCTGTGGAACACCAGATTCGACGCCATACCGTCGCAGTTGACCCGCCCTATCCGCAACGAGGACCGAACGGTCCTCTAGATAGCTGGCTAGGAGGGCCCGCAAGTATGGAGGCACTCCGTGGTAGCGGAGTGCCTCTAGGATGGTGGAGTGGGGGACGGAGTTAAAAGCGTTGGCTATGTCAAAGGACACAGCCAACAGTCCATCCCCCGCTTCCATCGCCTCGCTCACCTGATCCCTCAGTCTCGACAGGGCGTCCAATGTTGAACGCTCAGGCCGAAAACCGAACTGAGCGTCCGATAGGTCTGGGCCAATTGTGCCCAAATGTCCCTTGAGGCGGGTGGCTATCATCCCCTCGAACATTTTACCGACCTCATCAAGCAAGACGATGGGTCGGTAAGCGGACGGGGAGTCCACCGGCCGACCTTCCTTACGTAGGAGGCACAATTGGCCCTCCTTCCATATATTCGGGAACCTCTTCGACGCCAGGCACGCTCCGAAAAGGTCCCGAAATCGTGGACCCATCCGGGAAGCGGCGATGGCCACCACCCTCGCGGGGACGCCGTCCGGCCCTGGGGCCGTCTTCTTCTTACGGAGGCGGGCCATTGCTTCCTCCAACTCCTCCTCCGTAACAAGAGGCACTTCGTCCACTATTGGAGCCTCACCGCGCGGCCGGCTCATTGCCGGGGAAATCGCGGAAGATAGGTTAACTTAAATACGTTCAATAGAGACTCCTCGGCTGTCATCCTCGTTCTTCTAGCTACGAAGTAGTAGGTAAGTTGTAGTCCTTTAATTCTAGGATCTATTAATTAATTGTTTTAGGATTTGCAAAAATTAAAATTTTGTACTCAACGATATCATTCCCAAAGGAACAAGTTTATAAGAAACATAATGTACTCATCTCGTCTGCCCGTGATCAGAGTTGCTGCAAAGTAACCAGAACGTTTTGAGTGTGTAGTTTAAGAGAATAAAAAAACGCTAAGTAACTTGTTTTTTAAATAATATACTTTTTGCAACATTCAAACCAAACACAATATATAACATTAATTACCATCTCATTGTTCGAACATAAAATCTTTATAATTTTAATCTTCTAACCTCGCCCCAAGGAGTGTGCATAAATATGAGACAGTCACAATTACTCTTCCAATGGACAGTTTTTTGTATAAGTTATAACCTTTATTTTACAAAACAGCTGTTTTAGTTTAAATAATTACACGGTTATTTCATTTACTCCCAGAGGGAATTACAGCGTAATAAATAAATACTTTACAAATGTTATAAATTTAATCTTATACCAAAAATAATTCCTCATTCATTCAACTGAATATTTATAAAATGAAGAGAGAATATTGATTTTATCATAAAATTATTATAATTCCGAACTCGTTAATAATTTAGTATTTAAATCTTAAATAAATTACTTTTATTCTCTAAAATCACGGGAGTATGGTATGAACTCAACCTAACTTGTTCATGGGAATCTTTTTTGTTTTGAATGAAAACAGGAGCAATATAATGATTCAGTTATTATAACTAGAGAATAATTTTCCTGTAATCTGTTAAAATAGTACGGTACTATATTGTTTTCTTCATAGTATAGAGTTCAGTGTGGCGCCTGGAATTCCTATAAACCGACAAAAATAATATAAACAACGAAAAAAATGCATAATTGCTGTAAAAGCAATAAAAATATAAAAAATTAATAGGACACGTGATACTGTATTATTGAGTACAGATAATGTGAGTCCCAAATCCGAGATAAATATTGTTTAATGGTGCTGAGAGTTAGTGATAATGATAAACATTATTCCCAATACGTGGTTATATAATAATAATAATAAGATTTTTACTCCTTAGGACTTTTCAGGATATCATGAAGTTACATTATTATAAATTATCTTGGTATTTGAATACTGATTAATATAATTAAAGTTCTAAGTGATTCATTAAAATATATGTAGCTGTCTTTTTCTTCGAATTAATTTGTCTCAAATAAAAGTGTAAGTGATGCTACTGTATCATTGTTAAAGGTAGAGGGAAAATAAAAAAAAACTATTTTATTACATCTATAATAATAATCAGTTGAACAAAAACTAAGACCATATAAAATATACTTACTAATACTAATAAGAATTTATATTTCTACATCCAAAATTCAGTTCTCACTGGACACATCAAAAACGAGACAAATATATTAAACATTCACAAAGTCCTACGAGTATGACGTGCTTCTCTGTGGAAAGCTACACGTGAACTAAACCGTACAGAGTTTTCCGTCGGTTAGTCTAAAGACCAGTATATGTTTTTATTATGAAAACAAACCAACTGGGGTAAATTTTGGGGTCGAATTAAATTATAATTTGTATTTGAAACTCTTATTTAAAATTAATGTTTAAAAAATTAACATACCGCTTTTTTAATGCTTAATTTAATTTAGCATTGCCTGTTATGAATGATCCTTTTTTAATAGTACAGAATTAAATTCATATATTTAGTATTAAAGCAATGAACCAATACTTGAACTTTATTTTTAGTACAGCATTTATTTGGCTTTATAAGAAATAAAGAAATAAATTCAGAAACTCATTTTAATTTCATATTTTTTTTTAATGAGAAGAATATGAATATTTAAGATGATAATAAAATGTTCATCGAAAAGAACAGTGTTTAAAACTCCTTTGACGTTTAAATTAAATTGATTTTAAAAATCTATATTATTTGTATAATTATCAAAAGAAACTCGTCAAGTCTTGTAATTCAAACACTTTGTTTACCTTCATATTTTTCTCAACTTTTCATTTGATGTACAGCTGATATCCGTAAAATAGCATACCTGAAAAGTACAATATAGATTAATTAAATTAAAAGTAACTGAAGAAGGTGAATAAATAATGTTAGTTAAAGTGTATTCAACTTATACATTTACAGAGAATCTAATGTCATCTGCCGAGTTCATGGATCAGGTGTTACCAAATTCAAATTAAATCTTCCTAAATAAAAAGGTTAATAAAGAAGTCTAAGAATATTATTGCTTGTTCTTTAAAATGTTTTGAAGAAATGTACACAATATTGATAACTATTTAGTTTTCGTTTTAAATATAGATTTAATGTTAGTTTTTTAAAATCTATTTTGAACTACAAACCAAAATAATATTTTTGTTTCCGCTGAAATTCATAAAAATGTCAATAATTTTTTTACCGGACAATCGAAAAACCAACCAATCGTAAAAACCTTTTCTAGCGTAGTAGAATAGTTGCAAGCAAAATATTAAAAAAATAATAAAGTATGTTGTTATTTAAAAGGATAAAGTGCTCGCTCGTTATAAGCAGTATGTTATGATAATTATAAAATTCTGAAAATGTTTTAACCTCTAAAGTTAATAACGACAATTTTCTATTAATATTTTAAGGTTTTTCTTATAATAAACATTAATTTTTTTTTAATAAAAACATAAATTATTATTTTAACTGCTGAACAGTTTTTATATTTTATTTCGTATTTATAATGAAGAATCGGATATAACAAATCATCTAATATAGGTTTATCAAAGCTACATAACAAAAAAGGATGTAGATCAATGTAAGTAAATTTACAATATTAGTACTGTTTCGATTATTTTATACACTCGGGACTGGTCATTGTTATTGTTTTGAAAAGGGTAGTACACTAAACTATGTAGTTGGGAAAACATAAGTCTATTTAAGCTTTTATATGAATAATGCTCGTATTGTATGAAAATTCAAGCTTTTGTTTCGGCACAATAATACCAAATCATAAAAGCCAGACTCAAACTATTTCCTATAAATGATAGCAAAAACAATATATCTGTTTTAGTCGATTGAATGATAAAATCTCGCGTAAAAGAGAACTTAGGATTTTAGGTTATAATAAAAAAAGAAAATAAATAACCCTGTCAATCTGACTATCACTAACTTTTGTTCATGATAGTCAGATTGAAAGGATTATTTATTTTCATTCTTTACCACTTTCGAGGTAGATCAAATTCTTTGTCTTTTTCTATATTTCATGAAAGAAGACTAGGACTTGAAAACTATTTAGGTAGTGACATAAAATGCTGAATATTATCCGAAACAATTTTTCGGTTCCTTTACAGCAACCGTGATCACGGGTGTACGAGATGAAAGTGTTCGCCATAGGTCCATAATAGGTCATAAAAATATAAAATTAGTTTTTCACAATTATTAGAAGCTTAGAAAGTATAACATTGAATAAATTAAATCTGTTGTGATTTTTTCAAGTTCTGATAGAGGATTGATTTCGTTGGTTGATTGATAAAGAATATGTTTCAAACAAGGTGAGAAACATGGATAATTTACATAAATTTTGTTTACCGAAATCTCAATTACTATGTTAACATCCAATAATATTTATTTATAAAAAGAAGATATTATTTTATAAAACCATACAAGATTATTATCTCTCTCAGTGTAGCTTGCTCAATCAAACTTATTGATGAATCATAAATAGATAATTAAATCGATGTGTTTTTTTAAAACATGATGTATGAGATGTTTTCATCTGCCTCCTTCATATGGGATACTTTAGAGCAATGTTTAGGTTAAATTTCAAGTAAAAAGAAATCATTCCAGAAGATTTTTTTATTACATTAGATTATTAACCTTTAATTTTTTTTTACTAATAACCCATTGTAGGTTTTTTATTATTTTTAAAAATACTACGAAACAAACTGCATCTATAAAAAGTATTTTACTATGTCATATTCATTTTGGTTTATGTTTTCAATTTTACAGTAACAGGAACAAAGAACAATCCAGCAACTGTTTCGATTGATGCTAGTTTCAAATAGTCAGTTTATTTGGGAATGTTCAAATAAACACTCTCTTTAAATAAACTTGGAATGTTCTAAAGATATTTTAAGAAAGATATCTTAGTAAATTAGTACCGATAATATAATACAAGTGTAAACAGGATGCTTTTCATGTAATTTACCATTCAATTGAATTTTTAATCTCCTTTTGCTATATGAATTATTATCAGAGTATCTTGTATAGGCTGTGTACAGTGCTTGTCTATGAATAAAATTAAAAATGCATTTTAAACGGACAAGGCTCTTTACTTAATCAAATGCTATTATGAACTTTTCTAACGGTAATAGTGGTGGTAACTACTAAGTACTCCACATAATATGAGATTTTTATGAAGAATGGTGCATACGTTGATTAAATTACCATAATTTTTTTATCAAATAAGTCTTGCCCTTGACTTTGTTAGCGTTAACTTTGGAATTGGGCTATGAGAGAAATATACAGTGTGATAAAACAATTACTAATTATATGATAAATTTAACGTAATATTACAGTATCATATATTTTTTTTAAACACTCAACATTTCCACTTATATACAACGATTTTATTGATAATATAAACAAGCGATCTTATTTAAAGACAATCATTATATTAGATGAAGTGCTTCTATGTGGAGATCTTCAGGTGAACTAAGCACCATAAAGTTCCTTAAAGCCATCTTAAATCAGGCTTCTAAGTTTAGGACTAAATATGTAGTTAGTATTAAATTTAAATAAAAAAGGTTGGGATTTTTTTCAGTTAAAACAAAGTATTTTGAGATAATCCTCAGTATGAAGTATAAAGTAAAAAAAATATATATTATATAATAGTCTCGGCACGGCTGAATGTAAATATATATTTTGAATGCTTCAATAATAGACAGTATTAATATGTCTTTTATCGCTATTGTTAGCTTTTCCTTATCATGCAAACGTGGTTGTGGAATCACTTGCCCTGAGCTTTATCTATATCTTAAAGGTGGCAGAAAAAATGCCTAAAGTGATTGTGAATGCAGTTTAACCTGGGACTCATATGACATCAGAAACTTTGAACGTTATTCATTGGCTTTTAAGTAATTTAAGAAAAGTAAAAACTTATTACTTTTCTGTCTTGCAATAATATCCCTTTTCTTTTTTAGTACAAAGTGTTTTATTTATTATATTTAATCAGCAAGTAAGAAATAAATAATTCGAAATTCCTGGTATTAAAATTGTATGTCAATATTATCTTCAATCTCATAGTAGTGTTCAGATTTTATAATTGCGTTAAGTGACGTTGGGATGTCTGTCAAGGTAAAGATATGTTATGAAGTAAGCTTAGTGAAGTAAGTATTTTAAAATAATACTTATTTTTCAAGCGTAAGATTTAGTTTGACCCTAAAGTTTAAAGAGGCTTGTAATAACCTTAATTACCCTTATTACTTTCAAACTTCTTCTATGAAAATGGTAAATTAAACAAACGTTATTTTAAAGCTGAATATGTAAAAAGTTTCAAAGTAGGAACAATTTAATGTTTGAATGAGGAGGAATAAACTCTGTAGTTTTGATAATTTTAATTAAAATTCTCATAGGTAGTAAAAGCAATACAAAAATGTTTTATTTCATTATGTTTAAATATAAACAACGTTTATGCTTCAAAATACTAAAAAATTAAGCGTCTTGTCTAATCTAATATAACCCAATATTATATGGAATCTTAACATCACTTAAAAACTGTAACACTTATGTATCTTACAAGGGAGTACAGGGAGTACAGCTTGAACTTTTAAGTGACACATGATATATGTATAATGTATATAGGATACAACATAACAAAATACATCAGCCCTAAAAAGACCCAACATCATGTGTTATGAGATAAGTTTGTTATCACGTCACTCAAGCATCTAACTGAAAATAAATTACTGTTATAAAAGTGAATGATACTGTTACCGATTTATTACGTTGTTAAAGCTTTTAGTGGCTTGACCATTATATTTTCCAAATACTATATTTTCTATAAACAAAACAAAATCAAAACTATATCTTTTTTGCCAAACACGTTTCAATATAATGAGATTATTTAAGTTCTATATTCTTTAATAATCTTATATTTTATTTTTGCAGCAGAAATCTTCCTGTTTAAATGGTTATCGACGATAAAAATTCTAGGAAATATTAAAGTCTCATTTTATAGCCTGAAAACAAGAATTCAATTTTCTATATAATATGAGTTCTGTTTTGTAAAATGGTTTCAACGTTATTGCAATTGTATGGCTATTTTTTTACATGTACAGCATGAAAGTAATTTTAGAATATTGAAATTGCAAAAAAGGGTTTCAGATCTGAAAAGGATAAGTACATATGACTTTTTATAAAGGTAACCAAATTGGAATTTAGTAAGGTTCTTTTCGCCCTAAACCCATATATGCGTATACATATTATGCGTGTACATTTAACTTATCAATATTCTTAGCACTAACCACGACTTGGATGATGATAATTTTCTTATTGACATTAAAATTAAATAACTTGAAATGTGAATAAATATATGTAAAAATTCACAACTTTGATACATAGATTTGTTGTTACAAGTAAATAAGAATATTATTTTATTTATCAGTATTACTTAATAGAATCAAAATTCTACTTCCTAATTTAGATTCCGCTTTAGCAGATAATAAAAATATGATGGACTGATCACAATAATATATGTAGTTTAAACTTTATCGCATTATGAATAGTAAAGCTAAGTAAACCTAAAATCCCAGAAGTGTACATTTTGGAGGCTCACAGCAATCCATTTAAACTAACCAAGATCTTGAGGTTTTAATCACTAGATATCTATTAACATTTTATGATTAATGAATACTACCTTCGAAATATTTACCCACGAGGCCTTTTAGACGACGAAATATAAATGAAGTTTTGACGATTTGGTACAACGACAGGGCATTGTTACTAATAAATAACTCTGGTTTCTACTAAATATTATTTAACTTTACAATATGTATATATATATCATCATCATCATCATCATCAGCCAAAAGATATATAAATATATATATTTATATATGTATATACATATATATAAATACTAGAAGACCCGGCGAACTTCGTTTCACCCTATAATCAAGAAATATCTGTTACGTTTTTTTATTTATATTTTTGGAGTTTACCTATTAAAGCCATAAATCTCCGTGTTTTGAAGTGATTAGGAATGATTAATAGTTAATATGAGAGTTACACTGAGCTAGCAAAATAATAATTGTCAACGTTACTACTACACTTGATGCACAAACAATAACGATGGCCGACAACTGTGTAGGGAGTGAGAGAAGTCTAATTGTGTGAGAGAAACAGAAGACCGGCTTCGTTCTCATCCCTACTACGTGCTGTTTACTGGGTCAGAAGTGACACCTGTAGATATCTGGCGGGGATAACTTATTAAATGACGATTGATCAGTTATCGACCGGAGATGAAAAATGATTAAATTACTAAAATAGCTATTAAAAAATAAGGGTTGATCGTAGAAGGGTGAAAATTTAGGATTGTATGTATTTTTGTACGTTGTATCATAAAAAAATAGTAATTAAAAATTTTGTCTAAAAAATAAAAAAAAAAAAATTTAGGGGTGGACTACCCCTAACATTTAGGGGGATGAAAAATAGATGTTGGCCGATTCTCATAGCTACCGAATAAGCACAAAAAATTTCATCAAAATCGGTCAGGTTGTTTCGGAGGAGTATGGGCACGAAAACTGTGACACGAGAATTTTATATATTAGATATATAAGCTATTAATAATTATAAATTAATACAGTGCTTTGTGCAAATTATCTTTATAATAATAACATGAAACTAATTACAAAAAATAAATGTAACTTAATCATTATTATGTTAAAATGTAAATATATTTATAAGCTGTACCATCTATATTGTTATAAGAAGCTATTTAACGAATGTTCACTAACTTGGAACTAGAATTGTAATAAAGAAAAAGAAATATGAAGGATCATTTTTATTTGACACAATTTTCTGAGGAAAATGCGAAGACTGTAATAAAATAAAATACGTTGACCGTAAGAAAATCAACTATGTAGCAAGAGCAAATAGCTGCAATGAAACATCCTATTTTGAAATATGTACCATACACTGTTTTATTAAATATGAACTTGAATATGTTTTATATCTAAAAGTTAGTTGGAAACTGGTTTCATAGACATAACGATTCTGTACTGTCGATTTTTATTTAATATACATTGTTTATTTTAAAACAATATGAAACAACAAACAAACTCTAAACCTCTTGAATTACCTGAAAAAGAAGAAAAATATTGATTATAAAAATAAACTGATTAAACTAATAACTACATAACACATTTCTCAAACATAATTCAAAAATAAAAACAGTTTATATAATTAATATAGATAGGTAGATATTTTATGTACAAAGATTGTGTTAAATAAAAAAAAAAGAAAATAAATATATAAAAGTTTTCAATTGACGCTTAGTCGTAATATATTACAGTTATTTGAGTAAACTTTGAACATATTAGTTTGTATATATGGTCATAATATACAGATTATAGTTTGTGTTTAGACTTCTTTGTATTCTTTATAACTTTGAGCAAAAATATCCAAAGAATATTTTAAAAAGAGGTCCAAAATATATACATACTATCAACAATCAGAAATTAACGAAATGGAGTGGCTTGGATCACAATTAATTGGAAAGTTATTTTTATCTTCGATATTCCTGTTCTCGATTCGTTTCTGAACTTCACTTACCCAGTCCAATTTACTTAAAATGCCAATGGACATGATTTATTTTATATACTGTTAAATGTTTACATCATTTAAACCGCATTTGAAGCTAAACCTTAACTTAAAGGTGATTCATATGAAATGTTAAAATATCAGGTTACTGTTACATAGCTCTTTCATACATATGAAATAAATATAATCACTAACTTACATTTTACAAGACGCGTAAAGACTATATATGTACGAGTATGTATGTTTTTGACAACTTCTATATCTTATCTTGTCTTATATATTCTGTATCTTAAATTAAAGTAAATTAAGTTTCTAAGATGGCTATACTTTTATGTTGTGAAAGCAATAATTGTGTGAATATGTTGAATTTTAATTTTCAGGAATAAATTACATGCATTGTTGAAAGTATTTGTATTAAAATGTACTATTTTTATTCTATGTAAACAGAATTCTTTTCAGCAACACGATATCTATGTATTTATTTAATATAAGGAAGTAATTGCTGATATTGTAATATGGTTAAATATTTATCTTATAATAATTCCTTAAAACGCATTTTTCTAAGATATTTATTACTATATAACAAATATTAAATAGGTATATTATAAATTTACTTCGTAATCTACAAAGATATGAAAGATGAGTTTCGATATCAGTTTTATTTACAATACTTTTGTTGAATACAAAAATACAAGCATAATTCAAATTTCACAAAGCCTTCTTTTTCAAGGCTTTTGAATAGCAAGAACCTTCCGGCACGCGACCTCTTGACAAGAATTCCTTTCAAAGTTAAACCGAAATACCTTCCACCTATGTTATACATAAATAAAAATATGTATGTTTGTACTGAAAACTACAACTATTCAAGAAAGTTGTCAACAATATACTATTATTTTTCAGAGATAAGTTAAAGCATTTTGAGCGATTATAAATTTATACTATTATTTTATTATTAACTTACATTACGAAAAACTTTTAGTAAAAATAGCGACAGTTAATAAATAGTCTTTAAGTCTATAGAACAGACTCAGCATTTATTACTTTCTTGTTGACTTTACATCGAATATTGAAATATTAATTTAAAATTTCTTTTTAAATATTTACGAGATATCTTAACATCCTTATATTTAGAAAAATTCTGAGTAACAACTTTTTCAGTATTGGTCTTTATATAACGTCGAGTAAAACACAAAAGAATTACAATTACAAGCCAAGGTATTACATAGTGTTTGGGAAACAGGTTCTCGTTTTTTTCATACAGTTATATTCCATTATTAATAACCAAGAATATTGATATAAAATAAAAAACCTCTAAATATCTCATTCAAAACATTGTAGGTATCTTTAGAACAAAATAAGTTTTATGAAGTCAAGGAAGATTTTGACAACTTGCTCCAGCAAAAACAAATAATTAGTGATACAAAATTGTGTTTAATAGGTTAAAGAAAGTAGAAACTATCAGAAGAAAGTATTATTCGAAGCATTTAGTTGACAGAATCCAAACTCAAAAATACCTTTTAATCTGTTTTTACACTAACAATTTTTACATTATTAATCATAACAAAACATTTATTTCATTTGTATGCGTTTCTTATCGACGTTGTCCAAGGTACTAAACATACAATAAATGTACATTTTTGAGTCCAAAATTTTAAATTCAAAACATTCACATTAGAAACGAGTTCAAAAAAGGAGATTTCGCAATTAGACTGAATTTAATTTATTGTGCATTATTAATGTTTTTTTTTTAATTATTCTTTTTTGAAGATACCCAACGCTTAATAGTGGTCAGAAGTAAAGGAAATCAAGATCTGAAGTTGTCTTCCTAGATATTATGGGGATAAATCTTTCGAAAATCATTTTATGGTTTATCCCTATACTTCCCGTTCTCGTAAGTTTCTGTTTAATCTCAAAAAAAAATCATTCAAATTGCTTCACGCTACGTCTCAGGTAACCTACAGTTACAAAATATTTTTTGGTTATTAGCTTAACCAAAATACCTTTTACTTTGTGATACGAGTCATTTATTTTTTTCTTTTCAGTTTTTTTTTCAACGTTTTTCAAATGTGAAGAAACGGTTACTTAATTTATTTTATTAAATAAATTGATTCATTGAGACATCAGACCAGAACTAAATAAGTAAAGCATTTAATTTAAATTACACACACATTTTACTTAATATTCCTATTGCTAAGATAAACGTTCTGAAGAGACTTTATTTTTTCAATGAATGGGCTGTTGAATATTATTAAAGAAAACCTTTATAAGAAGTAATTTTTACATTGCTTTTTATTATATTTTATATTTGGTTAATAAGTAATACACGGTAATATAATTAACTAGATAAATGTAATTTTTGGGAGCCTCAATTAAGTTATAATATATTAATTTGATATTCTGAATCATATGACCCTTGTATGAAAGACTCGTGCCTGTGCTTAAGCTGTCAACATTAGTTGATTATTATTAATATAATTATACTAGCTGACCCGGCGAACTTCGTACCGCCTTATAATCAAGAAATAAAAATAAAAAATTAAAGTTTTTTAATTAACAAATAGAAAATAAGGGTTGATCTCAGAGTAATTGAATATATTTTGTAAGTAAAACGGATTTTTCTTGCATCCTTCGCTGCCACCAAACGTAATTGGCGCAGTCGGTAGGATATTCGAGTAATATTCGGTACGGTCGCGTCAAGATTTCCCCTAATATCGGTCCGAAGTCTCGCGTGACTTACCGATATCGAGTATCCGAATCTACTTGGCGGACAGCAAAGGTGAATCCAGACATCGATTCAGCAAGAAGATGAAGTTCATGTAAGTACTCTGAATCTTTCAGATCCTTACCTATCCTAGTTGTAGCCCTTATCCTTACATATGTAGATCAATTAAAAAAATTAAAATTAATAATTATATTATATTAATTTGTTTAATGATATTTAAATATATTTTATGAAATCTATTTTTTAATTGCTAGTTTTTTTCGTATTAAAATTAGTTCTCAAAATTTCTCATCTAAGAGAATCGAGTTATCGTAGTACGTAGTACAAGTATGAGTAGATTTAGCAGACTCGACGTTTTTGACGAGGTCAGACTGATAAGCGAATTTAAAACAATTAACATTAAAATGTATCAGGATAAAATAGGTGAGATTTAAAAGTAGCTCAGGGTTTTACCTGACTTCGACGGTAACTCAGTATTCGAAAATTATAGATAACATAGTAGATCATCAGAATAAATTAATTATCAGCATTAGTTATAAATTTTAATCGAAGTTTAGAAGAAGAGAACCAGGAATTATATCAATACATTCATTTAGAACAGGTTATTTTTATTATTTGCGATAACGTTGATCGCTTATCATAGTAAGTTACATATCGTATCGTATTAAGTTACAAAACTTTTTAGCATTTATAAAGACAGCTACGGCTCACCACGATGTCATCAGTTTAAACTCAATAAGAAGTATAATTGTTAAGTTACGTAGCATTTACGGTAGTAATCGAGTATTATATATACATAGGAACCCGAGAGTATTAATACAATTGGGTTCATATTATAAAAGTAATTTAAATAATTATAGTACATATATGTATAAAATCCCAATTATTCCATTCCAAACATATAATTTGTATAAAATATCAATTACTCCTATCAAATTCATGAAGTTCTTATACCTACCTCACTTCCGATTCCTTGCAATCCATCTGAAAGATTTCAAGTACATAGAGGCTGAATGCCCGAAGTCCACTAAAGGGTATCTATGTGAAGAGATACACAACATGTACAGCCCGACATCGCCTGATTGTATAACAGCTCTTGTTACTACGCAGTAAAAAATTCCTGATTGCAACCAGTCATCGCATCACTACACACGCCAACCTACGAGAAACTCGACAACCGACACTGCACTATCAGTTTTCTAACTCAAATTAAAACACGCTTATCTTGCGGTCAAGACGTCTCTAAAATGCTACAAGGAAGCTTTTTAGCTATAATTCACTACAACTGCTTTATACAAACATCTAACTTCATCATCTCAAATCTTAATCATAAATTAAAAGATGAAGCCTTGAAGATAGTAGACATTCCTGAAGAAAATATGAACGGTACAGCAACACGTCAAATATTTAAACTAAACTCAATTCATTTGAACAAACTTCACGCTGCCAATAGAGAAGTAATGTTACAGTCACCAGTACAATTCATCAAGGACAGCGATAGAAGCCTCTATCATACAACGATACCACTGTACACGCTTCTATTCATGGGCGGCCTTGCATATCGAAGATACCACCTTAGACACAAAAAGCTTAAGGTGGGACAGTCCATTGAAAATGAAAATCCACAGCAAAGCATCTACGTCATCTCAGAAGCTCAGAAGGAGACGGATCAGGTCGTCTGCCAGCGCAATTTACGACCAAGGTCTTCAATAGACGCTGTTCTACGGGGGGAGGTGTTACGTAAACATAACCCGATATTAAGTTTTCCGTATAACAATGGTGTAAAGTACGGAATGCTGACTCTGAGCCATCGGTGGGACTGGGAAAGTGAAGTGGACACCACACGCCTTGCACCATCGGTGAGAATGAAGAATGGGATTTTTACATATATTCAGTCTGGAGTCAACCGCTGACTTACAGACACCTCTTTAGTATGTAGTTAGTTATAAGACTTAATTATAGAATGGGTTTTAAGTCAATCGCTGACTTAAAGACCCCGCCCTAGCTAGTAGTTAAATTTAAGTCTTAATTGGAAATTAAATATATTTTGTAAGTAAAACGGATTTTTCTTGCATCCTTCGCTGCCACCAAACGTAATTTAATATAAAATATTTATAGTAAATAATTAAAAAGCAACATCGTGCGGAAACATTATTTCAGATAGCACTGCGAAAATAAACACGTCGGTTTTCAGACACCGTTGCAATTCATGTCACTTCAAAGTTTCTTTGAGGCTGCCTTCAAGATGAATCAGATAAAAAATTCTCTTAGAGATAGACGCCAGTCATCATATTTTGTGATATTTTTATTTTAAAGCACGACATTAGTCTTACAGGACAAAAAGTTTACAAGAGTGGTAGGCTGTAAAATTTATAAAATCATAAACATATTATAAATATGTATACTACGTCAGGAGGGACGTATATGAGCGTATAATAGTTCTAATCTGATGAAAATAACGCTAAGTATAAATAAAAGAACCGATAATTTGAAGTCATTGTCGAAAATCATTGTACGCTTTTCTTTTTTACACATCATTTGTAAAGTTTGTGTCATTAATCATTCCAATAGAACAATGCATTGTTCCACTTCGGCTCTCACTTGACTACTGAGTTAGCTTAAGTACTTATTTTCTTTTGAAAACTCAAATATAAAATAATAAATACTTCATTCGTTTATAATATATTCACACGTTTCGTAATATAAAAAATCGCAGCAATATGGATAGACAAGATGAAATTGTCTACGGTTGCGATAAAGAAATAGCGCCTCTATTTCTTTATCGGGTAAAATGTAAGATAAAACAACAATTATACGCGATGATAACGGATAAACATATTTCTACCTTATAAATATTAATTCGTGTGTGAAATAGTTATAGTTTGTGTAAAAGGTCCGCTTATGTTAAATATGTAACTATAATAGTTGCAATAAGTATGTTCTCATGTTTTAAAGACTTTACGCATGACGCAACTATTTAAATAATTTGAACAAATTGTAACAACTATGTAAGAATACAAAACAATATAAATAGGTACTTAATCTTTACGAGAAACTAAACTCTAATAAGACGTTGTTGTTGTTTATTAATTTATTTTTTATTCATAAATATTTAACTAATAAGTAATAATGATCAGTACCTAAATTTATGATACTTTTATATATAAGGTATAGTATTTATTATATAAATAGTTCAAAATATTCATTGCTGTTTTAAATTATTATTTTAATTTAGTGACATAGTCGTATTGTGAAAATAAATATTTAAAAAAAATAACTAATTCATGAATTACTTTGATTCGGTTTATCTTTCAATATGTTGAGTTAAATAATAATTGATGTAACTTGAGTAACATTTCTAACTCACTTGACTGTTGAGGTGTTAATCATAAAATATAAGAAAAAATATAATAGACACAAACTTCACCTTTTTATGATTTATCCTTGACACATTTAAATTATAATCAAGAAATATATAACTTCCTTTCATTACAAAGATTTTTTTGAACCTCATGATTTCGATAATAAATAGAGGATCTTCCAAAATTCTTAGCTTAACTGAAGTATGTACTGGAAAGAGATAAAAAAATCCCATAATCTAAAAAAAAATCGAACCTAAACTACTCAACTCCTTGGTTAAAGGACATCAAGTGAATAAAATTTTATAAAAGTTTTTATAACAATGTCATTATGACAGAAACATATTATACGATAGAGAAACAATGAAAGAAACGTAATACTCTCTATGTTTCAAAGAGTTCATATAAATATATAATTTATTTACTAACGTTCGTATAAAGGAGTGCTATTAACAATCTTGTGTGATTTATAGATAAATATATTATTTAATGGCAATCAAATCACCTGCATAATCCATATCAGAAGTTGACTAACAAATTATAAGTATAACAAAACAAGTGCTTTTTAATCATATACTTTTTTCACTAACACTCTAAAACAATACAAAGAACTCATTCTTTTCATGTTTTCAGATGGTCTTTGTATGAGTGTAAACAAAAACAATCAAACAACTGTGCATTTAACTAAATGACTAACTAGTTACAACTAGTCCCTATATTTCTAGACGTTTAAATAAACACGCTTTGTAAATAAACATGAAATATTCAGAAGATCGTTACAGGCGAGATGTTACTGAAGAAAAAATATGAAAGTGCCTGAAAACAAACAATCATTTGTACATACAATTGATAAAATGATTCTGATTATAACATTATTGAGATTTTATGACATACTTAAATTATAAATGAAGATGCAGAAATTAGAACGAGTGTGACGCGAACATAAAATTATTATATTAAACACCGAATGCTGATACTATGGAACTTATTGGAATGGAATGAGGTAAAGACGACACCTCATTCCGCGGAATCTATGGGAATGGAAGGCAGAAAGAGAACACCACGGCTTCCCGAGTCATTGTAAATCAGTTTTAAAATTATAAAATCACTTCTTCGTTCAATCGTGTAACGATAGGTTGTCTTTAGAATAAGGTAATTATAAGTAATCTTTGGTTTTTTTTTTCGGATCCTCCGGCTGTAGTCGACATAATTCAAGTCTGCTCTTAACTATTATTATTTACTTTAAAAAAAAGGCCATTAAAAATTAAACAAAAATTTTATTTAAGTTGTTCATAAGTTGAACACATATTTGACGCTACTAAAACATTTACAGAATGTGGGTCCCGTAGTGAAATTATGATACATTAAGTTACAACACCACTGATTAAATTTACGTTATAAAAATGTACAGTCTTACTTAAATAATTTTAATTACCATTTGTAATAAAACAATATGCTGTAAATATTAACAGTTTTATCGAAGGAGCGTGTTTATAGAATAGCTTTAAATTATAATCGTCTTCAGGGAGATTAAAATTTTCGTAATCCTAAATGCAAATTTTATTTTAATTATTATTAAAGTATTACACTTTGAGAAAAATAGTTTTTTGGTTAAAAACCATGTCAAAAATCACGAATTACATGCGTATACAGATCATTAGAGCTTTTATTTAATTTCACAAATACGTTATAGTAAATATTGAATGTAATGAAAAAATTAAATTAATGAACTACAAAGGTTATTGAAAGTATTTAATTCTTTTGTTTTGTTTGAAGCAAGGATTTGTTGTAGTAATTAAATAATCAAGCCCATATTGAAAAAAATATTTCCTATCAGATTAAATACACTCAAATCAAAATAAATAGTTTTTATATTGTAAAATTTGTTACAATGTCAATAACAAACTAGAATACATAAGACTTAATTCTTTTATGTCTTTCATAATTTATCAACCAAAAATTAAAGTTTTATACAATTTGAATTTTTTTCCTAGTATTCGTTTTATTCAAAGAAACACAAGTGTTATTGCTTCGTCGGTGCTTGGTAAACGTTAACTGATGATTTTACATCGGATAGTTAAAAAGTCTTCAGTTCCCATTTTGTCAGTTTTGAGTAATAATATTGAATTTAGGCAGTAGGTTATTTTATTTCGGAAGTGTCGTCTTTAAAGTCACATGTTTTAATTCTAATCGAATTGATTTTTTTATTGTTTGCTGTTTTTTTTTTTAAACATTCGACCAACTTAATTTTTCTTAAACGAAAAAATTGAGCTGAAGAAAGGCTAGGGTTTAATAAAAAGCCAAGCCAACAGATGGTACCTCTCCGTTGATAAGAAGATAAGGTTATACAGTATGTACATACATAATGAAAAATAGACGGGTAATTCATTAAGTGACTAGAATAAGATATGCCAGACGTCGTAGGATAAAGTTCTGTTAGATTTGAAATCCATGTTTATACGTATAAAATGACGTTCTATTAACCATAAAAATATAAAATGTTCATTTATTAAATTTTTACTCCTTATGGTTTTTTTTTATGATTATGTTATAAATAAGTTATTAAATGCATTTAAAGAAATATTTCATTACTCATACCACAATATTAATGTATAAAATTTTATTCACTCATAAGAGCATAATTCATTTTCTCCTTTAGACTTAAGGCAGTTAATGGATTAATCTTGTTAAATTACAATATGATTACAAAGAAAGGATGTGATAACAAAACGCGTCTTGCGTAAATATTTAATCAGAATTTTGACTTTGAAGAAAATATTAAACAATGAGATGTACGAAATACCGATAATACACAAGTAAAATTTTCAGTTTCTTTGACTTTGTGAATGTAAACCTATAGAAGCCCAAAATTTATACAAAAATAGGGTACTTAAAACTTCGGTATTAAATATCATTATCATTATAAACAAAGATCTTTAATCTCCGAATGAATAAACCAATCGATCATTTTTAATAAATCAGAAACCAGTTTCCAAATGTTTAAAGTGACCTACGGAAGCCTGATAAGTTCATTAAAATCATTAATTCTAGTTACAAATCTTTCCTTAGTTTCAATTTTCCTTAAAAGCAAGTAAATGAAAGTACTTGTTATGTGAAATACTATCCTCTCCTTCAAGCGTCGCCAGTATAATATACACACTATACACTCGGTGAATAATCTAAATAAAATACCATTTTATCCGCTTTAACTTCTTACTTAATTTACGCTTTAGTATGAAATAATAGTAGCTTCTTAGTTTAATACTTTCGTTTAACATTTGGTATTTATGTATTATTATGTATATACATACATTATCTGATACTAAATGGATTATAAGGCGTAGGGGATGCCCTGACTAACGTTATCATGGCTTTTGCTAGATAATTAGCGATATGGTCACATTCAAAATATTATTACTACATATACTAAAGTGTTTAACTTTGTAAAGAAATCTTTAGTTCAAGTAGTTTTCCGTAGTCAATATAAGATGAAATGAAATTTATAACTAGATTATTGTAAAATGTTATTCACTGATTTTGCTGTACCTAGAATTTATTAAAAAAAAATGTAGTTTTAATTTTTAATTAAGTATTAAATATACAAAACATTTCCTGCTTTGATTCAATAGCTTGAAAAAATTGGAATTCTTTTACTGATACTGAGACGTATGTAGGTACCTACATCTATGTCTCAAAAACATATTTAACGCTAGGAATACCGATATTTCAGGAAAAGATTAATTTCTCATTATTAATCGCAAACAACAAACATTTAAGTCATCGTTATACACTTCCGTTAAATCTTTTGCATCGTTATTGTGTATTATTTTTTATATCTATATAATTGTGCAGAGCGAGTGGGATATCAATTAAAATAGTTTTTTTTACTTTTTTGACAATGAATGACAGGTATTCAGTATATGCAACACCTAAATAATATATTTATTGCCTACCGTTGCAAGTAAGGGATCTAGTTGCATGTTGTTGGACTTCGACACGTTGAAAAAGGCGAGGAAGGGCGAGCAACTGGTGAGTGAGTGTTTAGTTAAAAACAAAGTTTATCGGAAATAAAAACACCAAGCAATTGTAGTTAGTTTAAAATAGAATATTTGTTTAAATTAACATATTTTATCGTTAATTTACTAATAAAAAGATTAAGGTCGAAGATTATCTTTGTCAGGGCATCCCCTGTGCATTATAATCGTTTTCTTATCAGATAATATCATTGCTTATAAATATCGTAATTCGATCTAGACCGGTATACCAAGTAGACAAGCGGGAAGCGAAGAGTCAACATGAAAACAATAATTTCTTTCTTTTTTGCCATGATCGTGGCTCTGCTGATGGGACAGAGCGTAGTTTCCGAGCAAAACCAACAACCGGGTGAGTTGATATTTACAAAATATACTTGAATTCCTGAATATGCTTTAATATTTTGTTCCAACTCGCATTTTTTTGTCCTGAATAACAACTTTAAAGAACTCTTTATTCCCCAGATGAGTTCGATATCCAGTATCCAGAGGTATTCCGGCACGTGGCCGACGAAGCGGATAGTGACGTCATGTCCGCCGCTCGATCTTGCACCAACCACATCTGTCACCGTTTATGTGTGGCGTTGTACTACAGAACTGGACGATGCATCTCTAGTACTGTCTGTCGTTGCACTCGTTAAATGGCATAATCGTTAACTATCTTATGGAAATTGGAATTTTTTTAAGATTTGTAAAAAATAACTGAAATTGTGAGAAGTGATATTGTTAAGTTTTATTAATATAAGCTCCACTTTTTAAAAAACCTGTTTTGTAATTTTAATGTATTTTATAACCTTTGAATAAACATTTATTTTGCAGAATTTATTCGGTATGATAACATTTTCGATTTCCTTCAAGCTCTTTATTTTTATATGAAGAACAACAGATACTCGTACTTTCTGATAATTCTCCCCACGGATCACTTTTAATAATGAGATCTAAGATATTCCCAAATCTTATTAATTTAAATGAAACCAACACTTTTCGAATATACTACGCGACTTTATTGTTGATAAAAACTACGTACTCCTGACGTTTCGACTACTTTTCAACAACCGCGTTCATTGTCAGACGAGATCTTTTAATAAGTTCCAATTTTATCCACAACACGATATTCTATGGACTCGGCAGTAAAAAACAATTGTGTTGGCATCTGCTGCTAAACTTTATTGCAGATTTCAGTAATTTAAAATAAGTAACTGTTAAATTGCATATTTTAGTATTATATTTCAATGAAAACAAAACAATTATATACTACGTGTATATAAATTGACTGTATAATAGTTTATCAATATACTTTTATTGTTGTGATCGATTGAGATGGTGACAATAATGATTAATTATTCAACGTCACCGGCTTTAGAAGTTACCGTCTCATCAGATGAAGTGTTCTTTGATGACGAAACAAACGAGTGCTGAATGAGACTGCAGAGTTTGGGATTGGGAAAGTTTATATTTAAGTATGTACATTTATTATAATATTAGTGCTAGTATATATGACTGTATACACTTATTTAAACGTATACAACTAAGAAATAAGCACATTTTCTAAAACAGTATTGTGATAGATATTGTTTTGCATTATTATAATTAAAAAAACCTGCTAGGACACTAAAGACATGCCGTATTCAACCGTATGCTGTATTTTATTTTATTATCGTTAAACTAAATATTTGTTTTATAGATGAAATGACTGATTACAGCAATTCAACTTGGAAGAAAGACTTGCGTTCATTCAGAAATTTACTTCTTATAATGAGAAAATAATACGTCTAAGATAAATTCCAACGTTTTAAAAATATTGTCACAGCCTTTATGTATTATTATGAAATAAAATAACAAAAATGCATTTTCATTTGTAAATTCGTAAATAATAAATAATTATAATAATAAGTATGAGTAATAATATGTTTAACTTCTATATATACATATGTTACCAAAAAATATATAAACATTAATATGTATTCCCTCTTGCATCTGTATAATATAATTGTGAATGGAATAAAGTACAAGTCAGGTGTGCACGTAACTTTTTCAACACCGACATCGGTTTAGCCGTTTCAGAAATTATTCGCACTAAATATATAAAAAGATAAACTAACAAACAATATACCACAAAAAGTTATATAAAACATATAAAGCATCAAAACTTCTTACAGACAATTATAAAACAAATCAAAGCAATTATGACTCATTTGTTAAAAATAAATTTAAAAACTCGTGGTTAGATTAATTTTATTTACCTATCTTTATAAGCACGTTACATTTAAGCGTCGCACAGTGTGGTATTTAGCCTCAAAAGTTAGCCAAAAATGTTTTTTTAAATTTTCCGTTATTTTACTTCTCCAAAGCTACTTCTCTAAAGAAGACAAAGACTAATCTTTGTTATGTAAATACTTAAATACGAAATAACGTCAGATAATTTAGACATCGAAACCCTTTACACATAACAAATTATATTCAAGCATTGCTCAGGCTTTCTACAACTGGAGGACACCTTTACAAAATGTCTTTATACGCAGAACACACAGGTATGGTATGACTTAACATTATTCTTTATGATATTCCTTAATAAGTTATTGAGTGAGAAAACATCTTAACGTTTATTACAAACATATACCGAAACTTGTAAAGAATCAACTGTGTAAATATCAACACAGAGGTTTTCTTTTCAATTCAAAATCCTAAGAGACTTAGATAACATCGAACTGGAATCATAAGGGTCTTAAAACTAAATAATAAAAGTTTCTCAATCTGTAGAGCATTTCTGATAAAAGAAGATATGTAATATGTATGAAAACCCGAAGCGATTCAAAGATAAACGAGTTCTGTTTGATCTTTCAATGGACTCGCTTGTTACTGAGAAAGAAAAAATATGTTATTTATATTATAATATTATTACTCATATTGTAAAATAAATATTTATAAATTTATTAATAAACTAATGGTAGTTTTTCTGGTAATGGTTATGCTAACTTCAGAATACATATGTGCAAATTTTTAATTGATATTAACTATTAAGATGAACAATTCTACTAATATCTAGTGTTACATAAATAATAAGAATAGTAGTTATAGTTTCATACGGAACTTTACATATAGGTTTTGTTTTTAACTATATTGAAAAATTTAAAATGATGAATTAGAATAGATTTAAATTAATATAAGACGAAAACTTCTCACCATTCCATGTTTTTACCGCGAGGATGGCGGGTCCATTGCCATAATCATCATATGTTTAGCAATATAAAAGTATCTTGCATGAAAATAAGCATCGGAGAATACATTTCAAAGTCTTTCAACTTCGTACTCAGTAACCAGTTTTCCTTCTTTTGAGTTAGAGATACAATCAGGATCTTTTACAATTTTTGTGAAAACATAACGGGCTGTTTCTAACCTATTGTATAACATTTATAAGAACAAAAATACAATTAATAATTTTTAAGTCCTTCTTTATTGGAATAAAGATTTTTAAAAGTTTAAAACACCACGTGTGATTCAGTCACCAATAACATCACGATTTCTATTCAAAAACCCCAGTAACAACAATATTGATAAAATATTTCTTGGGAGAAAATGAAATATTTTTTTAGATGATTCTATGAAGTTATACATAATCGATAATAAATACAACGTAGGACTGTAAATAATATAATAATTAATATATTTTTTATCGATAGTTAGGATTTTTTTGTTGGAAATCTTAATATTCTTCTTGAAACATCCTTCAGTAAAATATCCAATACGTGAAATTTTTATATAGTATGTTATAAATGGACCGTCATAATGTGTGATGTTTATTTCACCACCGTTAGTAAGAGTGTTGAATCGTCAAACGAAATACAGACTGTTTTGCAGTTTTTTATTCATAAATGTTACTCAAAACTGTCTTACTTTAATGCTGTAAATCCGAGGAAAGGAGAAAATATTATGTCTATTAGATAAATGTACAGTACGAACATTATGTCATTTTGTCTGTGTCACAGTCCCAAAGTGTTCACTAACACCGTAATTTCTCTAATAAATAAAAACTTAGGCAATTAGTTCAATTACTTTAATCCCTACCTACCACTTTTTTTATAGAAAAATCGAAAGTAAATAAGATACAAAAAATAAATTACAAAAATTAACTGAAACATAGTAACATTACCATCCAAATTAGTTCAATATTCCATTACTTTTCTACTTATATCACATATAAGAAGCTGGCCATTATTTGTATATTATAAGGGACGTGTGTTTATTACCTATGATAACCTGTATGAAATCGTATACAAAAGATATAATGAATTGTATGAAAATTCAAGACCCAATTTTAACAAGTAAAAATTGTGTATTAAGACGTAAAGCATAAAATTTATTAATATGTATAATATTATGAATTCAGGTCATATTGTTGCTACATATTAAAAGATGGAATTTCATTGAGAAGAAACTCTTAAATAACAAACATTTTTAGTAAGAATTTTTTGAAAAGTGAGAAAAGCTTAGTGTAATACTATAAAAACTTAAAGCAAATGAAACTTTCGTTTGGACTTAGTACTTGACCGTAAATTTTAAAGAGGTATTATAATTTAGCTGACAAATATAAAAAATATAATATAACTCCTGATACTATGTTTGACTCAGAAATATAATATCCAGCCTTTTAAGATCACCTACTGATATAATAATCATATATAAATAACGGTCAATAATCTCATAATAGTATTATTATTAGAGTGTCTTATCACGTTCGTACTCCTAGTTGTATAACATCCATATGAAATAGGTATAGGTGTTTTCGGTAACGAAAGGTAACTGAAGAGATAAAAGTAAAAATAAAATTAATTATTTTTCTCAGTATAGACTAAAGAAAATCATTTTCACAATCGGATCCCTAATTATTTTTTATGGTTTGAAAAATGGCAGCAGAATTTTGTAATCTAATTTTATAAATTGTAATTTTTCTATTTTTTGAATTACGTAATTAATAAAAACTTTAATTTGTTAAATCTAACTATCAGACTAGGATTTAAATAAAAATAGTAATAATATAGTTTGAAGTTAAATTTAATAAATTGAATAGCTATTATTGTGCTGCCCCAAGTTGGAGGGCCGAAATTACACTAGAGACGTGCTCACTACAAATATTCAAAAAGATTGGAATATGTTTAGCATCACCAGTGTGATTTAAGTTACATAATCACATGAGTCGATTTTAACTTAAGGTTAGGTATTAGTGTACGTCATATTCAATCTTTATAACACCTCATCAGGTTGACAAAAAACGTTTTCTAAATATATAATTTAAAGATTTTGTCAAATGAATTCTTAGTCACTTATCATCAACAATATTATCATTATATAACATTTTTAATGCAATTCACAAAAAGGATAAGAAGTTAAATGTAAATTGCGTAGCCAATAAGCGGTTGATGTTAGATATTAATCTACATATCTATATTAAATTGAGGAATAACCTTCACCTTGTGTTATGTTACCATTGAAATATTTTTTATTATTATTATGTGAAACTTATCGAGTCCATGATCAATCAATCGTCAATGCTCGAATGTCAAGTTAATTATAATTACAAATGAATTCTAAAAAGACTAAACTATGAGGTTTGAAAAGCTCTTCTAATAAAGTGGGTAGTTGTCACAACGACCGTATGATATGCATACTGCACACGGCTTTAAGGCACAAAGGTGCTTACATTTAATTTATATTTGATTATTGATTCACTGCTATTTAGTAAGATGTTATGTATATGCTTCCTCGTATTCACGACTTTGCAAATAGTTTTATAATTTCTTATTAACAAAAAATATTTTAAAATATTTAATGAAAAGACTGGTTTTGATAAAATATTTCAGCAAATTCTAGTTTCCTTACCATGGCCTCATTCTAGACGGCTTACAGAAAAAAACCTTATTTTATAAAAAACACCGGCAGTCTGTTCTAAAGTACTCAGTTTAACCTAGACACATGAAAAATACATATATGGTCGAATTGAGATGTCGCTTACAAATATTAACTCATGCAAAATATTTATTGTAAGTTTTGAATCTGATAATCTCTTTACTATTCATGAATTTATTCGAATGCAATTAATCATTTTTATACATCCCTTTCATGTTAACTGAATGACTACGTATTAAATGGTATATTTTGTATTTAATGTGTAATATTTCAGATAGTACAGAAAAGTAAACATTCATTATATTACATGAAAGTAAATTATTTCAAAGACTTAATGTACTCTAAAAATTTAGACACTTTAAAAGGTTTCAAAGTGTAATATAACATTACACAGACAAGTTTTATTTATCAAACAGTGCAATAAAGATGAGATCCATCCAATTATGTAAAAAACTTCACACGACGAGGAATTAATTCTTTTCGAGTTTATATTCCTCAAGGCATTTGTTTATTACGCGGAATAAAACACGGAATAATTGGGATAGAATTTCTAACAAAAAGGCTTTTATCTTTGAAAATATTTTTTAAATAAATATATATTATTTCTTGATAAATTGACTGTGATAATCAAAAGATTAAGAAGTATAACTATACATCTGTTCTATAATAATCAGTTACATTCTATGAATACAGGTAGACATACAACGTAATTGTTCACTTATATTATTACTAGAAGTCCTGGCGAACTTCGTATCGCCCTATAATCAAGAAGTATATATTACGTTTTTTTATTTATATTTTTGGTGTTTACCTTTAAGCCATAAATCTCCGTGTTTTGAAGTGCCACAGAATGATTGACATATTAGTTAGTTGTCAAATCTAATGTCAAAAAAAACGTTTGTATGGGAAATAGAAAAGGGTTGTTTTTATATTTTTCCCAGTAATGAATCAATTATTTTCAGCTTTTATACCTTCCCTGAACCTCCACGAACATTTCAAGACTAAGATAAGATAAATCCGTTCAGCTGTCCTCGAGTTTTAGCGAGACTAAGGAACAGCAATCCATTTTTATATATATAGAAGATGACATTCTATTGATCATTAATCAAATCATATGATTATTCTGTTGTATAGTCCAAGTTCAAAAATCCAGGCTTAGTACGTAATTTGCCATACAATTTATTGAAATATAAATTTTTCTGAATTATATTTTATTAATTCTATTTCTAAAAGTTATTTACTTCTTAAGATGAAAAGTGTAAATTATCTGGCATATAATATAATATGAAATTGTAATATTTCGTAAAGAAAGTAAGTAGTTAAAGGGTCAATAGGACATTGTCAGACTGATGGTCTCAATGGATTTATAATATAAATAAGCAAACACATACATTCTAATACTTGCAGAAAAATACTGAAGTTACATACAAAATTAGTGTAACATATTTGTTAACTGTAATGTGTAACTGGTTATTACCAGTTCTGATCATATCGCTTATTAACTACATAGTTACGAACCGTAAAGGGAGAGAGAATAAAAATATTAAATGGAATATATACGGAACATGCAATATAAAATTGACCTTAGTTGCATCTTGTTTTTAATAAGAAAGCAACTCTAACATATAATAGGTTTGTAGACTGTTAGTTATGAAATGATTTGTTGGAATTTAGAAATAGTCTAGTAGATAATCTATTTATGAATTTATTTATGAATAATCTATTTATGAATAATTTATGAATCTATTTAGATAACCTACTGAAATTTCACAGAAATGGTAATATGTGCCGTTTTACTTTTAACAATAATCATAAATACTAATGAGGTTTAATAAGAATTGATGACAGCCTCAAATTATTTTCAAGTCGCATCCGTTATTAAAGCTGGTAGCGCCGATATATACGTTATTATAAAATAAACATATGTACGTATATAGACATCATTATCATAGATTATAGAAATTATTATAAAGAATAAATTTTTCAAAGCGTTTTAAAAACTAAGTAATTTACTTTGAAGAAAGTGAGGCTAGACAATCAGAAGTTATTATGAGTTGTAAATGATTTTTAATTTCTTTCAATAGCTGGATATGAATTCAAATAAGTTTTTGTAATGCAACAAATCTTCTCCTTCTAAATAAATAGTTCAAAATGTATCATAAATAATAATTAAAATTAATGAATATTTAGTCAAAGAAATCTTTTTTTGCAGACATGTTTCAAACTCATTCCTAAAAATATCATAAAATACTAAACTACACCACAATTCATGACAACACTTTGATATACAATATGTTTTCATTTCATTATATTAAGAAATGTAGTTTTTTAATCAGTTAGGGAACCTGGTTCAAATAACATTTCATCCAATATGAGGTTTTATACTAAATTCAAAGCGTATATTCCACAATGTTGTAATATTTATTACTTAGATAACTGAATAATAACTTAGTCACTTTAATGATCAACATTTATAGCACTATTGAACAATACGATAGAATTATCAAGTCATCTTCCGACTACGTTTAACGATTACTTCAACAAATTTGAAAAGAATGAAATAATGAAGAGATTCCAGCCGTGCTAAGACTCTATCTCAGAATGCAAATATAAAATTAATCCTATAATAAATCAAGGAGAAACGATTCAAATTGCCTCTTCTGAATTTGGTAAGTTAAGCTAGTGACGATATTTAAACGGAATTTGAGTTTTTTATATAGTATTTCTTAAAAATTTTCTGAATTTCTTGAATGTTTGAATCTAGTATACGTATAGTGTAAGCTTGTGGAATATTATTTTTACTCATCTCTCCGTATCTTTTAACTAAATAACAAAATATTACAGCTGATTCAGCAAGATTTAAATACTTATTTTGTTTTCTCTGTTTTAAACATATACAAGGAAAATTAAATAATAAAAAAGTTTACACAAGAATTTTAGAACTTTATTGCCTGTTTATAATTAAAACATAAAGCTAATCACTGTAAGAACATGACTGATTAAGGGGAATTAAATGAAGAAATAAAAAAGAGTGAACTTATAGAAGTAATTTTTTAGTATTTTTTTTATATAAAGTAACCTTAAAAACTATTCTCTGTGGACAAAACATATTAACCCAAATTTATAATTTAACTAGTTAAACGAGAAAATTCTACTTTTAATTCTTATTCCTTTTTCTCTATTGATGCAAAACGAGTAACACTAAAAATATGAGAATGTTCAATTCACTGGTTGCAATCCACTATACCCGCTTAACAAACCGACGGATTTTTTTTGCACTGATGGACATGAAATAAATAATGTGTTTCATACGAATATTTTTGTTAGGCAAGATACTAGGGCCATAAAATCAAACGTCAAGCCTTACTCTATCCTTAAAGCGAATTCGTATTGGACTATAATGATAGATACTTATGGGAAACAATTCAAAATCCCCGAGGATATTTGTGCGTCAGCCTCCAGACCAGACATCTTAATAAAATCTGCGAATTTTAAAGCACGTTTTGATTATAGAGCTTATGGTTCCTTGGGAAACCAACATCCCCAAAGACCATACCATCAAGGTCAAAAAATATTAGGAGCTCACAAACGAACTCACTCGAAATAGGTTCGTCGTGGATTTGAACTCAGTAGAAGTGGGAGCGAGAGGTATAACAGCTCAATCTCTCTACAACCTACTAAAATACTTGGGCCTGACCAGAACTCACATTGATTCATTTTTGGAACGTACGTCGAAGGCAGCCCTAGTAGGTTATTTTCAAATTTGTTTACGTAGAGAGAGAAGCTTGGACAGTGGAGGTGAGCGTTTACATAGTTTTGTTTGGTTCATAATACAAAATCATCGCTATTGAAACCAGCTGAATTACAAATTAAAAGCTTCCTAATTTAAGCAATTAAGAATATCAAAGATGATTGTTGTAAATTATTTTGGGTTTTCCTCATAGGTACATTCAATAGTATGTTTTAAAACAATTCGAATAATTATAAATTATATAAAATTTTGGATCTTAGATATTTAAGTATATTTTTTCTGTCGGTATATACAAAGTCTAAGTAATTATTTATTGAAATTAGAAATTAATATTTAAGTTACAATGAGCAGTTTCTAAGTATTAAAACATTAATTAATGAAATTTTGATTTAAGCTTTGAAAGTAAAATTGAATACAATATGCAACAAAAGCTTGCGCAATACAATACATATAATAAGGAAACTTTAATAAAAATATAATCAATAAATATTATTACCAATTGTTTATCTACATCTAAACTCCATGCTACATTGAAGATTATTATTATAACTTTTATGAGAATTTGGATATTATATTACAATTATTAAATTGTTTGAATTCAATCTTAACAATAACCTCAATAACTCAACATGTTCACATAACATCTGGTCATTTTAACCTAGTTCCCTGGTCTTGTACATACATAATACATAGAATTTTCATGTGTAAGCATTACATATATTGCAGTCGAAATATTATTTATTTGTTATATAATAAATGCGATTTTTGTAAATTATACTGCAGAATGTAGTCTTTATTTAAATTACTTTATAATGTGTGACAAAATAATCGTACAACTATCATTAATATTCTTTATAAAGAAGTAATATTTTAAAATTGAAGCTTTTTAGTTGGAATAAAATGAACATATAAAGTATTGCGAAAAAGACGGTTTGAAATTCACATCAGATTCATTTTCTCAAAGATTATAAAGTATTTGTTCATTTATTTAAACGAAAACTTATCATTATAAAGTCGATAGATCGAAAACGTATCCTTATACTTCTCTTTTCATTAGAGTGTTTTTTAATTGAACAATTTAACTATAAAGTGAAAATTCCAATTTGCCGTTAAACTTTATTGTAGACAATATTTTCAACGTCTTTTTTAGTTTCAACGTCTTTTTTAGTTGCAGTTTGCTTAAGTTTTTAGTTAAAATTAAATTCACTCAACCCACAAACGCGATTTTGTCGTAAAAAATGGTCTTATAATTAAAACGTATAACAAGAGATATGAAATAATGATTAATGGCTTTAAAATATTAACAATATACGGTAAAGTTATTTCACAAATACAATACAAATCAAATAATGTGATAATTTTACAAACATTAAAACTATAATTACAATACCTAAGAAAACCATGAATATCATAATGAATAAACTTGAGTCATTCCGTTATTATAAATATTAATGTTTAATTGGTATGAGACCAATTATTATACTTTAAATATTTATAAACTGCGATTCTCAGGAGTGCTTAAAATTTTTCTGAAGTTAACCTGTTTAATAATGTTATATGCCCGAGGGTTTCCACTGTGATATAAATATTTTCAAAGCGGGATTCATACGTAATAATAAACTTCTAATGTTCCGCCCTTTACATAGGAAACAGTCGTTATGTCTCCAAGTGGTAACAGCTTACTTATTTACAAGTGATACGTTAATTGTTGTTGTTGTTGTATTATGATGGAAGCGTTGTAAACAGTAGAACTAACGACCGAATATTAAATAGGATATGTTGGTCATGAAATTTTGAAGTCAATACTTTTTTTATCTTTCGGAACAAATTATATAACTAAACATTTTATTAATAAAAATAAATATAAAACTTAATCAATATATATATTATCATTGGTATGGTTGAAAAAAACAAAATAGAAATATAAAGGTGATGACAAGGTAATGTCACTTAATGATTTCATAGTTTAAAACGAATTATTAATTATTAGTAATGATGATGATTTTTTTACCGGACAATCGAAAAAAAACAACCAATAGTAAAAACCTTTTTTAGCTAAGTAGAATCGTTGCAAGCAGTTATAAGTAGTAGGTATGTATGTTATGATTATTATATGTAATTATAAATTTCTGAAAATGTTGTTTTAATTTTTAAAGTTAATAATGACAATTTAATATTAATATTTTAAGGATTTTCTTATAATAAACATTTTTTTTTATTCAAAACCAAAAATAACTATTTTTACTGCTGAAAAGTTTTTATATTTTATCTCGTATTTATAATGAAGAATCGAATATAAAAAAACATCCAATATAGGTTTATCAAAGCTATATAACAAAAAAGGATGTAGATCAATGTAAGTAAATTTACAATTTTACTACTGTTTCGATTATTTTATACACTCGGGACTGGTCATTGTTATTGTTTTGAAAAGGGTAGTACACTAAACTAGTTGGGAAAACATAAGTCTATTTAAGCTTTTATATGAATAATGCTCGTATTGTATGAAAATTCAAGCTTTTGTTTCGTCACAATGAGACCAAATCATAAAAGCCGGACTCAAACTATTTCCTATAAATGATAGCAAAATCAATATATCTATTTTAGTCGATTGAATGATAAACTCTCGCGTAAAAGAGAACTTAGGATTTTAGGTTATAATAAAGAAAGAAAATAAATAACCCTTTTTTTTTTTTGATGTCGCAGGGAAACTCTTTTTACGAGCCGTCCAACACGCTTTGGTGGGGCCGGAAGGGATGTGTGAGGCTCGGCCTGGGCAGGCTCCTACTCACTAAAACCACTGCGAAAGCCATCGGCCGCTATGTCGGTGTACCCCGGATCTGTCAGCGACAGGGTACACCAGCGACTGGCCGGTCCTGGCAAAGACCGGACTTACTCCCTCGGAGAATGGGGCGATCCCGGCAATTAGGACCACCCCGACGACGCCGGGCTTTCAATAGGGCCGGGTTACCACGCCGACCCCAGCCCGGAACATAGGGGGTGCTATTGGAGGCATTGGAATTGCTTCCGTAGCACCCCCTACGTCGCCTGCGGGGGGAGGGAGCATCAGCCGCCCTCTCCCTTTCCCGCTCAGATGCCTCCTTCGTGGAAATGACCGTCTCACAGAAGGAGGACACCGCCAGCCAGGACCTATCACTCTCGAGCATCTTCTCCACGACACTCGAAAGCGACAGGTCCACTCCGCCGAGAGCCGCCACAAGGTCTTGGCGCTGCGCAGCCCATCTCGGGCACACCTCGAGGGTGTGCTGGGCCGAAAAATAAATAACCCTGTCAATCTGACTATCACTAACTTTTGTTTATGATAGTCAGATAGAAAGGGTTATTTATTTTCATTTTTTAACACTTTCGAGGTAGATCATATTCTTTGTCTTTTTCTACATTTCATGAAAGAAGACTAGGACATGAAAACTATTTAGGTAGTGACATAAATTGCTGAATATTATCCGAAACAAATTTTCGGTTCCTTTACAGCAACCGTGATCACGGGAGTACGAGATGAAAGTTTTCGCCATAGGTCCATAATAGGTCATACAAATATAAAACTAGTTTTTCACAATTATTAGAAGCTTAGAAAGTATAACATTGAAGAAATTAAATCTTTTATGATTTTTTCAAGCTCTGATGAAGGATTGATTTCATTGGTTGATTGATAAAGAATATGTTTCAAACAAAGTGAGAAACATGGATATTTTACATAAATTTTGTTAACCGAAATCTAAATTACTAAGTTAACATCCGATAATATTTATTAATTTATAAAAAGAAGATATTATTTTATAAAACCATACCAGATTATTATCGCAGTGTAGCTTGCTCAATCAAACTTAATGATGAATCATAAATAGATAATTTAATCGATGTGTTTTTTTAAAACATGATGTATGAGATGTTTTCATCTGCCTCCTTCATATGGGATACTTTAGAGCAATGTTTAGATTCAATTTCAAATAAAAAGAAGTCATTCCAGTAGATTTTTTTATTACATTAGATTATTAACCTTTATATTCTTTTTACTAATAATCCATTGTAGGTTTTTTATTATTTTAAAAAATACTGCTAAACAAACTGCATCTTTAAAAAGTATTTTACTATGTCATATTCATTTTGGTTTATGTTTTCAATTCTAGAGTAACAGGTGCAAAGAACAATCCAGCAACTGTTTCGATTGAAGCTAGTTTCAAATAGTCAGTTTATTTGGGAATGTTCAAATAAACACTCTCTTTAAATAAACTTGGAATGTTCTAAAGATATTTTAAGAAAGATATCTTACTATGTAAATTAGTACCGATAATATAGTACAAGTGTAAACAGGATGCTTTTCATGTCATTTACCATTCAATTGAATTTTTAATCTCCTTTTGTTATACGAATTATTATCACAGTATCCTGTATAGGCTGTGTACAGTACTTGTCTATGAATAAAATTAAAAATGCATTTTAAACGGACAAGGCTCTCTACTTAATCGAATGCTATTAGGAGTTTTTCTAACGGTAATAGTGGTGGTAACTACTAAGTACTTCACATAATATGAAATTTTTATGAAGAAAGGTGCTTACGTTGATTAAAGTACCATAAATTTTTTATCAAATAAGTCTTGCCCTTGACTTCGTCAGCGTAAATTTTGGAATTGGGCTATGAGAGAAATATACAGTGTGATAAAACAAATACTCATTATATGATAAACTTACCGTAATATTACAGTATCATATATTTTTTTTAAACACTCAACATTTCCACTTAAATACAACGATTTTATTGATAAGATAAACAAGCGATCTTATTTAAAAACAGCAATTATATTAGATCAAGTGCTTCTCTGTGGAGATCTTCAGCTGAACTAAGCACCATAAAGTTCCTTAAAGCCATTTTAAATCGGGTTTGTAAGTTTAGGACTAAATAGTTAGTATTAAATTTAAATAAAAAAGGTTCAGATTTTTTTCAGTTAAAACAAAGTATTTTTAGATAATTCCTCGGTATGAAATATGAAGTAAAAAAAATCTCGGCACGGCTGAATGTAAATATATGTATATTCTGAATGCTTCAATAATAGACACTATTAATATGTGTTTTATCTCTATTCTTAGCTTTTCCTTATCATGCAAACGTGATTGTGAAATCACTGGAATCACCCTGAGTTTTATTTATATCTTCAAGATGGCAGAAATAATGCTTTAGGTGATTGTGAATGCAGTTTAACCTGGGACTCATATGACATCAGAAACTTTGAAAGTTATGCATTGGTTTTTACTTTTAAGTAATTTAAGAAAAGTAAAAACTTATCACTTTTCTGTCTTGCAATAATATCTCCTTTCTCATAGCTTTTTCAGTAAATATTGTTTTATTAATTATATTTAATTAGCAAGTAAGAAATAAATAATTCGAAATTCCTGTTATTAAAATTATATGTCAATATTATCTTCAATCCCGTAGTAGCTTACTACATATATTAAGATTTTATAATTGCGTTAACTGACGTTGGGATGTCTGTCAAGGTAAAGATATGTTATGAAGTAAGCTTAGTGAAGTAAAAGGGCATAGCCGGATAAGTACTGGAAATCTGCCCCTATGGCTTTTTAACCAACACATAGGGGGTCGATTTGGCATCAAATAAAAATAATTCACACCAATTTTTAGCCCTTTAATTCGAACGACGTTCAAGATTAAAAAAAACCTGTATTTTTTATTTTAATTTTATTTTTATACTGAAATTGGGAGTTACGTAGAATCAAGTATTAATTTATAAATGAGTGAGTGTGTATTTAAAAATAATACTTATTTTTGAAGCGTGAGATTTAGTTTGACCCTAGTGCAGATTTTTCTAAAGTTTAAAGAGGCTTGTAATAACCTTAATTACTTTTTAACTTCCTCTATGAGAACTGTAAATTATACAAACGTTATTTTAAAGCTGAATATGTAAATAGTTTCAAAGTAGGTACGATTTAATGTTTTAATGTGGAGGAATAAACTCTGTAGATTAAATAACTTTTATTAAAATTCTCATAGGTAGTTAAAGCGATACAAAAATATTTTACTTCATTATGTCTAAATGTTAACGACGTTTATGTTTCAAAATACTAAAAAACTAAGGGTCTTTTTTTTGATGACGCAGGTAAACTCTTTTTACGAGCCGTCTAACCGACCTTGGTGGAAACTAAGGGTCTTGTCTAATCTAATATAACCCATTGTTATATGGAATCTTAATATCAATTAACAACTGCAACACTTATCTTATACAAGGGAGTACAGTTTTAACTTTTAAATGACACATAATATTTATACTGTTTAGGATACAACATAACAAAATACATCAGCCCTAAAAAGACCCAACATCATGTGTTGTGAGATAAGTTTGTTATCACGTCACTCAATCATCTAACTGAAAATAAATTACTGTTATAAAAGTGAATGATACTGTTACCGATTTATTACGTTGTTAAAGCTTTTAGTGGCTTGACCATTATATTTTCTAAATACTATATTTCCTATAAACAAAACAAAATCAAAACTATATCTTTTTTGCCAAACACGTTTCAATATAACGAGATTATTTTAGTTCTATATTCTCTAACCATCTTATATTATTGCAGCAGAAATGTTCCTGTTTAAATGGTTATCGACGATAAAAATTCTAGGAAATTATAAATTCTCGTTTAATAGCGGTCCGAAAACAAGAACACAATTTTCTATATGATATGAGGTCTGTTTTGTGTTATGGTTTTAACTTTATTTCAATTATATGGCTATTTCTTTACATCAAAAGGTCAAAGATCTGAATGATCTGAAGATGATAAGTGTGACTTGTTATAAAGTTAACCAAATTAAAATTTAATAAGGTTATCTTAACACTAATTTCATGCTAAATATTAAAAAAAATCTCTATATACATATATTATACACTATATAAGTATTGAAAGTAATTTTAATGTTAACTCAAATGTCAAATGTAATGTAAAGAATAACTAAAATTTTGGAATTGGAATGTAAATGTTGGAATTATGATGTCAAAAATAGAATAAATGAAATATGAAAATGTAATGTAAATGTGAAATAATAAAAACTGTAAATTAATAGTAATAACCAACTAATAAGAGAACTCGGCCCAGCACACCCTCGAGGTGTGCCCGAGATGGGCTGCGCAGCGCCAAGACCTTGTGGCGGCTCTCGGCGGAGTGGACCTGTCGCTTTCGAGTGTCGTGGAGAAGATGCTCGAGAGTGATGGGTCCTGGTTGGCGGTGTCCTCCTTCTGTGAGACGGTCATGTCCACGAAGGAGGCATCTCAGCGGGAAAGGGAGAGGGCGGCTGATGCTCCCTCCCCCCGCAGGCGACGTACGGGGGTGCGTCGGAGGCAATTCCTACGCCTCCAATAGCACCCCTGTGTTCCGGGCTGGGTTCGGCGTGGTAACCCGGCCCTTTTGAAAGCCCGGCGTCGTCGGGGTGGTCCTAATTGCCGGGATCGCCCCCATTCTCCGAGGGAGTAAGTCCGGTCTTTGCCAGGACCGGCCAGTCGCTGGTGTGCCCTGTCGCTGACAGATCCGGGGTACACCGACATAGCGGCCGATGGCTTTCGCAGTGGTTTTAGTGAGTAGGGGCCTGCCCAGGCCGAGCCTCACACATCCCTTCCGGCCCTACCAAGGCCGGTTGGACGGCTCGTAAAAAGAGTTTCCACTACGTCATCAAAAAAAAAAAAAAAAAAAACTAATAAGAGAAATGTAAATAAATGTAGACTCCCCAAAGATCCCCATGAAATATAAATAAGATAGGTACACAAAGTAGAAAGGTACAACCTAGGGACGAAAGAGATGTATGACAGAAAGACAGAATGCGGAATGGAAGGCCCTTATATGAGATAGAACTGGTATGAAAGTGTCTAAGCAAACAAGGTCTCTGACCACGTCAGAGGGACGAGTACAAAAAAAAAGTATTGAAAGTAGAAAATTTACAATGCGTGTACATTAAAATTAAATAACTCGAAATATTTCTCTAAAATTAATTATGGTGTAGGTACATATATAAACGATAGAATCATTAAAGAGACACAAACAGGCTATTCAAAGTTTTTTCTTTGTTAAATGTTTTCTTGCTTATAATTTTTATTCTTTTAAGTAACTTATATATTGTTAAATAATATTTAGACACGTAAATAAAGAAAAATTAGTTTACGACCACGTAATATACATATAGTACAATTCAAAGGAAACAGTGGGGTTTTTTTGAAAACATTGGTTATTTAAGACCTGAGAAATTTAAAGAGTGAATTACATTTGAGTAAATGATTTCCTTATAAACAACGATTTAAATATATAGAAAAAACGTACTTAAATCCAAAATAATTGTGAATGTAACAAATATATTAAAAGGTCTGTATCGTTTATTACTTAAGGCGACGAGATGCCATTAAAAAATAAAAATGTGGGGTTACATCTTGTCTGCCCATGATCACGGTTGCTGCATAGTAACCGAAACGTCGGGGGTATATTGCTAAATCTGAAAAATATTAGTTCTATTTTAATTAAAATTAGCGGAAATATTTGAGATCTTATTAATATTTTTGTACCCAGGAGAGACAGTGTTAATGTTTCTTAATGATTAATAGCTAGTCGGATATATTCGCATAATTCCATTTTATTATTACAAAAATATCCCATTTTGTTAAAACATTCTCTCAATATAAACATTTTAATTCGCTCCGAAGTTTTTCGTTCATCTTTGCATTTAAGAAACGCGCGGCCGCTGAGTAAGGGTAAAAGGAAAGGCACTTGGCAGGGCTGAAGAAAAGACTGTGTAACATTTTATGACTAATGAATTACAAAAATCTAATACGAGATGGAAAATCAATCTCGTTTTCTATTGATAATAAAATGCCAAAGAAATTTTAGAAATATCAATTTAAAACTATAAATTTTAGTTTTAATACTGTAAATAGTTTTATAATTTTCTGATTTTTATATTTTTAATATCCTCATTTAAGATTCCTTATTTGTTTTCTTATTATTATACAAAAACAATCTTTCGAAGTATGATTTCAGTGTGAACTTTTGGCCTTTTTATATCTGTATTTTTGAATAACAGAACCGATTTAAAAAGATTCATACAGATGATAATTATAATTTATAGTTTCACAAAACATAAGAAAATAATAAAATTTGAAATTGACATAAATTTGATCTCGATCTTTAATGGGTAATAAATATCCAGTGTAAAGAAAGTTAAACCTCAGTAATTTCTGTAACATTTATTTTATAGTACTCACTACTAATACCGTGGTAGAATATGTATTTAAAAACATAAAAAGCTTTGAAACCTTCTTTCATACACACCGAGTGAAAGTGCCCATTTATCCAACGTACCAGTGATAGTCCCTGATCATACTCCCCACGGAACACTTTTGATAAGTTATAGAGTTTACCACACGACAACCATCCTTTTGACTCTTTAGAGTAATATATAACATGTTTTATTACTCTATTTTACTATACATATTTACATAGCTTTAATAAATAAGTACATTTTATTATTGATAACTTCTTATCCCTCTACGTTACTTTAAAATTCTATTCCCAAACTGACTGCAATTTAAGTAAGTATGTTTATTGATCCTTATGATGTTATTGATATGTGTTACGAAAAATATAAAGCTTGAAAAAATAATAAAACATTATTGTGATACTAAAAACACAAGTTTCATAAATACATTTTTGTAAAACTGAAAAGTAATAATTAAAATAATGCCTAATTGTGTTTTTACAGAAACAGAGAAAAATATGTATATTCAAATAATATAAAGATATTTGTTTAATTAAATTATTATAAGTGTTACTAAATAATGATATGGTTAATTAAATGAGTTTTATTTAAACAAATTATAAAATATGTTCTGAATGCGTCTAATATAAAACCTACTACTTAAACCAATGTAATCTATATTTTAGTGGCAAGATTATAAACATTGTAAAATAATCAAATAAATGTTGAAGTAGATGACTATAATTATATGATAGAAGTGACGCCCAGGTGTTTCCAGCTGCAGATATTTTTTTCGAGTGCAGATTTAAATTAATGTTTTGTCAAATCTAAAAACTACTATTCCTAGAAACAAAATATTCACGTAAAATATCTTAATTAGAGTTTTTTTACTATGATATGTAACTAAAAGTAGAAATTCTACAATTACCTCTTAAGTTTGTAACTTCTAAGTAAAATTGTAAACATGATCTACTGAACATTAGGGTTACGCAAAGTTTACAAGTAACTTTTAAACTGTATAAATAAATGAGTGACCTGTCTGTGGTTTTATCCAACAGATATTTTATAAACCATCGCAATATATTGATATATATCGATAAAAATATCCACCGTTCAACACTTGACATGACACTCTATAACACGTGAGTTAGGGGAGCCTGAATAAACATGGAATAGACAGCTTTGTAAATACAGCTGAGCTCATAAATAAATTTGATTTATTGAGATCAATCAGTTGAAAAACCTTAATTAATATTATATTTAGATTGGATTTTAATGATTATTGTACATGTTTGTTTTTATACTTTAAACTAATAATTTGTTAAAATCTCTATAAATGATTCATTTGTGTTTACAACAAGTAATGTTATAGACAATATGATAAAAGCGAGATATTCTTATTAATATATTATAGTATTAAACATAAAATCATCTATATTTTTGTCGTTCAATTATTCTATATAGTCTACTGATATAATGTAACAAAACACTTTTAAAGCTGAAATCATGAAGTTTGTATCGCTTGATTTTTATTTAAATTCAAATGATATTGTTGTTTTCTTAGAATTTTCGTTAATTTATTAATAGCTTTCATTATATATTGATTATTAATATTTAATTAAAACATTAATCTAGTGTCGTAAATCATGAATAAAACAGTTAAAAAAAGTAACTTATTGTTCACCTCATAACTAATTGTTAGTAATCAAAGAATGAAATACGACCCTGTGGATCAACCAAAAGACGTAGGAATTCGTGTAAAAATGTTATATCTGTACTTAAAATCTCTGCTAAAAACTCAATTAATATTGAAATTTCAATTGTATAGAATGTCATATATACGAGGTAAGTATCTTTTCATAGATTACCATTTTCTTTGTTTGAATCAAAATATTAAGAAAATTGTTCAACCGTAACATCAAAATGAAAACAAGATACCTAGATCATGAAAGAACAATTATGATGGAAAACAAATTTTCATTTTATTAATCATGATGATAGATTGTTTGAATTCCCATTGAAATTTTTAAATTCGCTGCATAGTCAGGTCGTTGCCTTATAATTTATATAAACACTGGTCTGTTAGAGGGAGTTAGGAGAAAAAAAGGCCAGCATTATATGTTCTGATGTCCTTGGCTCTCCTCGTTCGTAAAAGGAGTTCAGACTAAACGAAATGCTAGTTAATACAGCCATTACTCTTGAAATTTAGCCAGGGTATGACGTTACTACATAATATTTATTATGATATTACAACCTGATACATTAATAAAAGATCCAGAATATTCTTCTCTCGTAAAAAATTGTTAGTTGTATATACAGTTCTTTATAGGAATAACATTACAGCATTGTGTGAAATTTGTAAAAGATACACTTACATTTGGTCCTCATTAATTAAGTGTTCGTAACTGAGACTTGGTAAAATATACACTTTACGCTACCAACATCTCTATTAGAAAGCTAAATTTTATTTTGTTTAATAACACTTCATATGACACAAGTTATTAAGAAACAGTTCTCTCTTTTTATATTGCTTATAGTTGATAACTACATATAAATGTTAAACTATTATCATTTACTTTGACTTTATCGATTGGATCTAATGAAATGTATTTTAGTGTGGAAAACTCTACAGTTCGAATGCTTAATATAGATATAAATGACTTTCAGTGACGTTTACTGACCTGTTAAACATATTGGGCAGCGAATTAATATATTCATAAACGGTACATAATAAAAAGGATTAAATATTTTCATTAGTGCTTTTAAAATTCTTCCATATATTTTATGTTACATATAATATTTTATGGAGTATATTATTTAAGTTAGTGATAAATCAGTTATGTTCATAAATGCACACTACAATAAAATAATTAGAAATAAAGTTTAAGGCAAAGTGTTACAATTTCACGGAAAGGAAATGGAGTCATTTTCCGAACGTTTTTCAGTTGTTGACCCACATAACATTTTAACGAGCGATAAATTTTCCTTCGATCTGCACATATATATCGCTTTTTATTGATGTGATCGATAATATTCTGCCTACATTGATTTAGAACGCACAGTCTGCTTATAATTTATCCACATCTAGTAGTAGCTTGCATATTATTAGTATAATCAATAAAAGAATTACTGTCAATAATTTATTTAGACAAAGATATATATATATCCGGTTAACTTTGAACCTGATAATCCGGTTTAAAAGGCATTTGAATAGATAATAGAGACAATATCGAATTTATCCGAACAATATCATTTAAATTCAATTTTATATTTGTACTTTCATACAAATTATAAAGTTGAAATTGCTAATAAAATAAATATTTTCTATAATATAGTTTAAATTTTTTTGTCACAGTTTCATATACATATTATATTGATTTTTAAACAAATCCTTAAAAATACTAGGCAAGAAAATTACGATAATCAAAAAAAATTACAATGGTTTATAGTTAATCGTCGGTCGGTGTTGTTATGTGTTGGGTCCTTTAAATTTGATTGAGAAGGAAAACAATTGCCAAAGACATTTTATAGAATGCCAACAATGGAAACATACGATCTGCCTTGGCTCAAACGTAAAATTAATATTATTTCAGATTTGTCAATTTAATATAATGTTACTGAATTCAAATCTATCTTCAACAAATACTCACCTATCCATAGCACAACACCACGTATGTATATACATTTGTGATAATTCAATTTAGTCGAACTGATTGAATTGAAGATAAATTAATTTAATTTTTAGTCCTTCAGGTGTAGGGTATAATTTAATTTTCTAGCTTATGAGTAGCAGTATACTATTCGTTGCATCCTACTTTCCTGTAAGTAAAGGAGAATGCAACAAAAAATAAACAATTAGTAGAATTGGTTACATCGACCGCGTCCCTCTGGAGATAATAAGAAGACTGTAATAAGTGAAATACGAGCGACTATAAGAAAAACCAATATCCATCAAAGAGAAAATGAATTCAATGAAGATGTTCCTCCTGTGTATTGTTACGAGTACATTAATAAAATGTATGAAATCGAGCCTTAGTTATGTACTTATTTTACAGTTCTGTAATATTATTAATACTTGTCATTTATTTAAGTAATTATCCAAAATCTAATTTTCAGTAATGTTATGTTTAAAATTTAGGATTATTATATTTTTTCCGTTCCAACCTTTTATCAGACAGCTAATGAAAAGTACCTGAAATGGAATCATCTGCATTCAAACAATTTTTTTTTAAAGATTATGAAATACACACGCCTACTTGAAGTCATATGTATATGATATTTAAAAACAAAAAATCATAATTAATGTTATGTTAAGTATGAATTCATTAAAAAAGTTATTCAGGATTTTAAATTAAGAACTATCTGATTCATTTATTATTTAAATAAAAAGCCTTCTCAAGAAGAGTACCCTAAGTACTAATTTTAAACTCCAACAGTTTGTAAAATTCGTTTTATTAAACGATTACTGACCGGTACTAGAGGAGTTGCTTTATTATACAAAAACTTACATATACGTCACGATATTCAAGAAGTGACAGATTTGATTCCTGCTCGTGTCATTGACTCATTATTTTTCATTTTCAATTTAAATTACTATCAACATTTCATTTTAGTTCCGAGATTCAATTAATCATTTTGTTTTTTATTGTTTCATATTTTCCATCTAGATTACGTTTAGTGTCTAAGAATCAGAAAAGCGATGAAATTTGATAACTATTTCCTGTTTTTTAATTGAAAAAAGGGAACAGGTAAAAGTAGGTATTACCAATATTAATTTCTTCACGAACATTTATATAATCTATACACCTTTAAGATTCACATAAGTCAATGTGAAAGTTCCCTTAATCCAAATAAACAGTATTGATCACTCTGTCCACAAAATGCCTTCTCTAAATTATAAAGCTTATAACAAAATATTACCATCCCTTAGCCCTTCGAGTAACATAAAAGATATTATAACGTAGTGATTGTTATATAAAAGATTACATCCATAAATATTAAAGTAGTGGTTTATATCGAATATACTTATTAATAGAAATGTTATTTTTCATTTTAAGCAACTACATATTTAGTGGACAAATTTTAGGATATGGATGTATACAGAAATTGCTAATTAATACAAACAATAGAAATGTAAATGAGGACCGGTAAAGTTTACTAAAATCTTAGCATTATTATTAGTCGAGAAAACATACTTATAATTTAAATATAAGTATTTTGTCACTAATATCGTTGTCACTGCAGTGTTGTAACTGACTGACTGATTGACTGACAAGCATTTAGCATATGCAACACCTACATAATATATTTATCGCTAAAATGCATATTGAGCAAATTAAACGAATCTTATTCCTTACCAAATTTACGTAGACATGCAAATGGTTATAAATAGATTCGAGACCGACTACCTCTGAACTTAGAATTATAAAAATAACAAGGTATTCAAAACCAAAAATTATGTGGATATTAAGTATTAGAACAATCCTCAGGCATGCTTGTTATACCTACGATACATGTTGTTGAAAGAAAAAAGGCGAGGAAGGGCGAGCAACTCGTAAGTGAGTGTTTAGTTAAAAACAAAGTTTATCGGAAATAAAAACACCAAGCATTTGTAGTTAGTTTAAAATTGAATATTTGTTAATAGACATATTTTATCGTTAATTTACTAATAAAGAGATTAAGGACGAAGATTATCGCTGTCAGGGCATCCCCTGTGCATTATAATCTATAAAAGTTATACATATGTTTATTAGTACATAATAAACTACACAATAGTATTGATTTGACATTAATATTATTTGAAGGGATTCTTTTATTTCATCTCATACATATACGAGTACAATAAGAGAAAATGTTGTTTTTACAAATGTGATTTATGATTTAAATTATAATATTTCTAAATTTGAACTTGGCAGGTTAATTTATTTATTTAAATTATATAATATTTAAATTATATAAATATAAATAATTATATAACTAAATAATAAATTAATGATACAATTAATTAAGTGTTACGTACAGCACAAAAACCTGCCAAGTTCAAATTGAGAAGTATTATAATTTTAGATATTTTTAACCAAGCACCTACGTATTTTCACAACTATACCATATTTTAAGTTGGGTGTATGGTAAAGTGAATTTCGGTCAGATGGACCGTTGACGTGAATAAGGTGGCGGGTAGTGGCTGGATGTGGAAGGCAGAGGACTGGGTGTGGTGGCGAGTCTTGGGAATGGCAAATGTTTACCAGTGGATCATGCTGTTGATGAAGATGATTATGATCGATTTCAAAGTGCATCTAAACTTGGCATTAGATTGGATTTCACCCCTTTTTTAGGCAAATAATTAGCCGATTGGAACTTGGCCCCCTTTTTAACAGGCATGTTTTTGGTGAGATCAAATTTACTTATACCTTTAAATGGTTATAAATAAATTCGAAACCGACTAAATGTGAACTCAGAATTATAAAAATAACAAGGTATGTAAAACCAATAATTATGTGGTGGAGCAGGATATTAAATATTAGAACAATCCTCATGCATGCATGCTTGTTATAACTACGATGCATGTTGTTGGACTTCGACACGTTGAAAAAGGTGAGGAAGGGCGAGCAACTGGTGAGTGAGTGTTTAGTGAAAAATAAAGTTTATCGGAAATAAAAACACCAAGCATTTGTAGTTAGTTTAAAATAGAATATTTGTTTATAAACATATTTTATCGTTAATTTACTGATAAAGAGATTAAGGACGAAGATTATTATCTTTGTCAGGGCATCCCCTGTGCATTATAATCGTTTTCTTATCAGATAATATCATCCCTACTAATATTATAAATGCGAAAGTAACTCTGTCTGTCTGTCTGTCTGTCTGTCTGTCTGCTACGCTTTCACGCCTAAACCACTGAACTGATTTTAATGAAATTCGGTACAGAGATAGAGTTGACCTTGAGAAAGAACATAGGATAGTTTTTATCCCAGACTTTTGAAAGGTTCTCTTGGAAACGCGATATAACCGAACTCCACGCGGCGAAGCTGCGGGCGGAAAGCTAGTTGCTTATAAATATCGTAATTCGATCTAGACCGGTATACCAAGTAGACAAGCGGGAAGTGAATACTCAACATGAAAACAATAATTTCTTTCTTTTTTGCCATGATCGTGGCTCTGCTAATGGCACGGAGCGTAGTTTGCGAGCAAGACCAACAACAACAACCGGGTGAGTTGATATTTACTAAATATACTTGAATTGCTGAATATACTTTAATATTTTGTTCAAACTTGCATTTCTTTGTCCAGAATAACAACTTTAAAGAACTTTTTATCCCCCAGATGAGTTCGATATCCAGTATCCAGAGGTATTCCGGCACGTGGCCGACGAAGCGGATAGTGACGTTATGTCCGCCGCTCGATCTTGCACCAACCACATCTGTCACCGTTTATGTGTGGCGTTGTACTACAGAACTGGACGATGCATCTCTAGTACTGTCTGTCGTTGCACTCGTTAAATGGCATAATCGTTAACTATCTTATGGAAATTGGATTTTTTTTAAGATTTCTAAAAAATAACTGAAATTGTGAGAAGTGATATTGTTAAGTTTTATTAATATAAGCTCCACTTTTTAAAAAACCTGTTTTGTAATTTTAATTTATTTTATTATATCATGGCCAGACGAGATATCTTTTAATAAGTTCAAATTTTATCCACAACACGATATTCTATGGACTCTGCAGTAAAAAACAATTGTGTTGGAGGAAAAAAATTCTTGGATGTCATCTGCTGCTAAACTTTATTGCAGATTTCAGTAATATAAAATAAGTAACTGTTAAATTGCATATTTTAGTACTATATTTCAATGAAAACAAAACAATTATATACTACGTGTATATAAATTGACTATATAATAGTTTATCAATATACTTTTATTGTTGTGATCGATTGTGATGGTGACAATAATGATTAATTATTCAACGTCACCAGCTTTAGAAGTTACCGTCTCATCAGATGAAGTGTTCTTTGATGACGAAACAAACGAGTGCTGAATGAGACTGCAGAGTTTGAGATTGGGAAAGTTTATATTTAAGTACATTTATTATAATTTAGTGCATGCTGTGATTACCTATAAAAAGAATTACAAGTATCAAGTGTGTTCAATTGTTAACTATATAATATTTGTAATACATTTGTCATTTCATTTGATGATCCCATAAAATAAATAAATAATGTAAGTGCTAGTATATATAATTGTATACACTTTGTTTTTAAGAACTAAATATATATGAGCTATCTATTTAAACGTATACAACTAAGAAATAAGCACATTTTCTAAAACAGTATTGTGATACATATTGTTTTGCATTATTATAATTAAAAAAACCTACTAGGACACTAAAGACATTTTTTTTATGACGTATGAGAAAATAATACGACTAAGATAAATTCCAACGTTTTAAAAATATTGTCACAACCTTTATGTATTATTATGAAATAAAATAACAAAAATACATTTTCGTTCATTTGTAAATTCGTAAATAATAAATAATTATAATAATAAGTATGAGTAATAATATGTTTAACTTCTATATATACATATGTTACCAAAAAATATATAAACATTAATATGTATTCCCTCTTGCATCTGTATAATATAATTGTGAATGGAATAAAGTACAAGTCAGGTGTGCACGTAACTTTTTCAACATCGACATCGGTTTAGCCGTTTCAGAAATTATTCGCACTAAATATATAAAAAGATAAACTAACAAACAATATACCACAAAAAGTTATATAAAACATATAAAGCATCAAAACTTCTTACAGACAATTATAAAACAAATCAAATCAATTATGACTCATTTGTTAAAAATAAATTTATAAACTCGTGGTTAGATTAATTTTATTTAACTCTCTTTATAAGCACGTTACATTTAAGCGTCGCACAGTGTGGTATTTAGCCTCAAAAGTTAGCCAAAAATGGTTTTTTAAATTTTCCGTTATTTTACTTCTCCAAAGCTACTTCTTTAGTCTTTGTTATGTAAATACTTAAATACGAAATAACGACAGATAATTTAGACATCGAAACCCTTTACACATAACAAATTATATTCAAGCATTGCTCCGGCTTTCTACAACTGGAGGACACCTTTACAAAATGTCTTTATACGCAGAACACACAGGTATGACTTAACATTATTATTTATGATATTTCTTAATAAGTTATTGAGTGAGAATACATCTTAACGTTTATTACAAACATATACCGAAACCTGTGAAGAATCAACTGTGTGAATATCAACACAGAGGTTTTCATTTCGAGAGTAAGAAAAAATATGTTATCTATATTATAATATGTATTATTACTCATATCTTCTATATATATATAAAAATGGATTGCTGTTCCTTAGTCTCGCTAAAACTCGAGAACGGCTGAACGGATTTATCTTATCTTAGTCTTGAAATGTTCATGGAGGTTCAGGGAAGGTTTAAAAGGTGAGAAAAATTGATTCATTTCTGAAACTGATGATAATTGAAACTAAATTGATTCATTTTTGAAACTGATGATAGTATTGTGTTAAAATACAAGACGGAATGGATGGATATAAAACATAAAATAATATTTTTAATGTATCTTATGTTTTCTAAATTGATACTTATATACGTTATTTATATGATTGCTACCAGTATACCCATATATACCATAATTATTTTGGAGTGACTGAAATGAGTAAAACAGAATAACTGTTAAGAATTTATTTTAACTGTACTTGAAGTCTGTTATATTATGAGTGTTGTTTGTTAGTCATTAGACATATTTTCCATAATATATATGAGATTTACTAGAAGAAAGGTGGCGAAAACCTTATTTTCAAGATTTCTACATTATTTGAATTAAAACTCAATGAGAATTTTCTACTAGAATATTAAATTTTGGCGTCTTTAGAAAGGGGACTTCAGGGTAACAAACCAAAATAGAGTCTTGTATTCATATACAAGATACAACATATGAGATCATTCTTGTTTCTCAATATTATCTCCCATACCAAGAAACATATTAAAAATTTAAGCGTCTTTAGAAACGAGACCACAGTACAAAAGACGTCTGTAACGTATGTTTTATTTGATTCAGACTATTTATTCTTTTGTTTCACAATATTATAACTAATGTAAAGACGAGAATAGTTGAAACTTTAGTTTTCATCTATTCACATGATCATTTATAATAATTAATCATGTGTAATAAATAAGCATTATATATAACACATCAAATCATTTTAAAGTTGTTTATGTACTTGTCTTGTTTTATAAATAGTCATAAATGAACGAGGCCATCTGTTAAAACATAACATCGTGACGAACAACCAATCAACTTAAGACGGGTCTAAGATTAATTAGTTTCGATGATTGTAATTGTTCCAAAGACAATACATATTCTACTTAAAATTACTAAATCTTTCTAATAAAAAAAGAAATAGTTTATATGATACTAATTATATTATAATCTCTTCACATGAAAAAAAAATTGAATTAATATTATAGGTGACAAATTTAGTCTTGTACATACGAGTATGTCTTAAATTGTCTTAAAGTCATTATATGTCTTAAAGTTTTTATATAAGCCGAACAAACTATTTACTACAATAATATGATGTGAGATAGAAGTGCAGAGATATTTTATTAAACATTATTTTATTCTTTATATATTTAATAATTATACAAAAACACTTTTGTACTAGAAGGAAAAGCAGAGAAAATAGAAAATATTATTTATATCAAAGTGTGGAATGAGAGTTTAAAACCTTCAGATAATAATTGTAATAATATAAATTTTATACAAGCAATTTTTTTAATTGTTTTTTTTTTTCTTATTTGGTTTATTCTCCTTAGCTATATAAAAGTCACCGCAAAGTAAAGCTGTTTCCAAAGTACTGCTATAGTTATTGCTATAATTTTTTTTTTGCCTACTTGACTTGAAATCAATGTATTAATATTAATACCCTGATTTCAAGTCAACTACATAAAATAAATAAATGTATATTTATTGTCATTCTACTACTACTTAGTTTCCTAATTCCCAGGACGTGTACTAAGGGAAGCCATAAGTAACATTTCGGATTTGCTCTTCAACGTATTCGATTCCAATTTATTTTAGATAATAAAATAATAATCATAATTTACAAATGAATTTATTATTTTCATGAGTGGGAAAAAGAGTTCTTTATTTGGTGCTAATATTTTTTTGAGCCTTAACTATTTTTGAAACCGGTAAGAAGGTAAATAATATAAATTATTTATAGACTCAGTATAAGTTAAATCAACTCTCAATTAATTTCTATCCTAGGATTTAATTTGTCGTTGCATTTCCAGGAAGACAATTGCTAGATATTAATCTAAATGTTCATAAATTATTGATATTAGGACTGTCTTACAACACATGTCAACACAACACATGATTTAAGTCATTTTAATTATAATGTTCAGTATTTCTTTGCATCTATTAATGATATAGTTTATGTGAAACTAGCTCAATTCTATTTAAGAATATTATACATTTACGTAACCGTCTCATTCTACACATATATCTCGGCTTCAAAGACTTGGAATATACTAAACCATATTCTCGAATAGCGAGAAATCGTGCCTGCCACAATGTTCTAGGTATTTAATAGATTTTACACTCTCATGTTTCTCATACTTCTCTATAGTATTTTAACAATATATATAGAACCGACTTTTGAAATAATTTTATTAACGCTAACAATAAATGTACTGAAAAAGTTCAGTTCAAAATAGTTCACCTTTATTAAAAATATAATATACATATTTAGTACATATGTATATAAAACATATATTCATTATTCTGTTAACGATTGGCGAACTAAGTATTATTTAACTAAGTATAATTTAAAATTTGTTAATTTATTCCTTTTATTTATAACAAAGGCGAAAAACGAGCAAACTGACTATTTGTCTGAAATATACGAAATGTTGCAGATGCATTGCCAATCTTGATTGTGGGAGAAGGTGAGGAAAGGGTGAAAAAGTGAAAGGGTAGTAAAAAGGAAAGCGAAACCAGATCTCTATCACATGGGACGAGCCGTGATCGTTAAAAACAACTTCACGCCTATCTTTTGGGAAAGGGTGGTACTTCCGCAGTAGAACCATCTCATGACCAAGCTGCAGTTTCTTGAAAACAGCTAGGTTACATCACCTCTAAAACTTTTACTTCTCCAAAGCTACTTCTTTAGTAGTTGTTATGTAAATAGTAAAAAACGAAATAACGACATTAAATTTAGACATCGAAACCCTTTACACATAACAAATTATATTCAAGCATTGCTCAGGCTTTCTATAACTGAAGGCTACCCTTACAAAATGTCTTTATACGCAGAACACACATATATTATGTAGTATGACTTAACATTGAGCCTTGTAACCCGTTAGCATTTACGGCTCAAAAATCCAAACAAAAACCAACGTTATACCTTTATGTTTTGCAAAAAGAAACTGATTAGCTATACAAATGTATAAACGCTTGATTTGTGCAATGTGACGAAATCTTCAATAGAAGTGAGGACCGATTTCAGGATTTTAGCCTCAAGGGTTTCAACTCATCAGTATTACTCATCACTAGAATTATCACAACAAATCGACGAGTAAATACAAAGCAAAAAATATCAATACTTATTTGGAAAGTTATTTCTAATCAGAGTTTGTACAAAGACATCAGGAGAGACTAACAACAATTTCCCTTTTGTTACAGTGGCAAGACAAAAATTTAATACGGAACCTTATAAAACAACTTCTTACTAAAAAAAAATTGGAGAATGTTGAGAATTTTTTTTATTTACAACAAATAAGAAGAAACTAGAATAAAAATAGTCAGGAACTGCAAGCTATTTATATGTACATACATATTATGTATGTCATTGTGATGACGTAGTGCTCTTTGTTTACAATGGTTGTGTATTTTCGTTTTTGTACTAGTGCTATAGAGAATTAAAATTATGTGAAATGAATAATTTTTTCCAGTTTAATAGCGATTTAATATTTATTGTTGAATTAGAGATTATCGGATGAATGTTTGATTATAATCCTTCTCCTTTGTGTATAATCGCAATAATAAAAGCATTATACAAAGTCTGTATAAAGAAAACTTTATGAATTTTAATATTCATTGATGGACAGAACTAACGATGACGGAGGGCCGAGAGTAACACTTGAGACTGAAGTTCATCAAACAAATGTCGGAGAAGAACGAAACATGTTTAGCACAATTGCAATATTTTTTGGAATTTAAATTTGAATAGTAATATTAAATAATGGTTTGTACAATTTTCATTGATATTGGTGTATGTTTAGGGTTAAATAGTAATAATCTAAAAAACAGTTATCTTTCAAACGAAAATTATCATATTAAATATTGTCGGAATGTTGGTTAAGAAGTAGAAGTTATACTCGATTTTTTTTAAATATCTTTCACAAACAATTAATTTATGACAATTTTAGTAATATCATATATCGTTTTTAAAAGGCAATTAACTATTTTATTACAATTTAATCTAGACTCGATAATATTTGTCTGTCATCTCAACTGATGATGAGTACGAAGAGATATTTAGCACTGGATGGTGATTGTAGTCTCAGTAAAAGCTCATTCAATCTTAATAGAAAGATGTTCAAATTGAAAGCAAAAGGGAAGTAGAACGGTTATTCATACTTTGGCTCGAATTTCGTCGGGGCCACAAGCTTTGTCCATGTTAAGATAATGAAGAATTTTCGTTGAATGTTAGTCGTTTGGAACTCTGTTGTCGATTAACGACAGTCAGCCGTCAGGTAAGTGAACGCTTGTGCTTTAAACGATTTATTCAGCTGTAATCCAAAGATGAGTTTACCACCAACAGCGTGTAAAGAAATAAAGTATTTCATAATATTATTTCTATCTGTAGGACATGGAGTCTGGTTCTCTGTTAAAAAAAGCAGAAGTGGCTTCTTACATGCACCTCAGTGCTAAATACAACTACTCTTTATTTACTAACTCGTTATTTCTTACAATGCGAAGAAAACTCGGAGTTAAATATAGTCATAAATAATAATTAAATGCACTTTAAGAAATCACTTTTCTTTGTATTATTGAAAGCAATTAAGAACTTTCATAATGTAGTAGTGGTTGCAACCACAACGTACTTTGCATACTAAGTTCGTTTAATGAAAGTAGTGCTAACGTTCATAACTAACATTTATTTTAATACTTTCATACATTCTCTATACGTTAACTAAACTAGAATTTATTTTCGGTATTTTCATTAACTACTCACTAATAAAATAAAAATATAAACGTTTTTCGGTCCAAAATACTTCATTAAAATATGGAGACATATGAATATATGTACATATGTATGTGTTCCTTTATTTTTTATGATATTCCTTATTAGGTTACTGAGTGAGAAAACTTCCTAACCTTTATAACAAACATTTACACAAACCTGTGAAGAATCAACTGTGTGAATATCAACACAGGTTTTCATTTCAATATTTATAACTTAACGAGCGCAATAACTTACAATTGAACTGACAGACATGCCAGAAGATAATTACAATAAATCCACAAATAATAACATACCTCTTCTTAACAACTCAAACACATTGAAATTAAAAGAAAGTATTTTATGAAGTATTAAAACGTAATTATTTTGAATTCATGCCTTTTATTTTATTATTATTTTGTAAATTCCAATGCTTCATATTTGACGTTTCTCTGTAGTTCTTTAATATACGAAATCTCATATAGAAATACAGTTAATATTTTTAAAATAATATAATTGATTGATATAATTAATAAATTAATTAGAGTCAAATATGCAATAACAGTGTGTGAAACACATATGTATGTTAAATAAAATGGAACTGTACAATAAGTAAACAAATAAACATGTCTGTTATTACCATAATTTTCGTGGATTGAGATAAATGGTTCTGAATAAATATCTTGACTATTACAATATATTAATCTGGCTCATAGCCCAACTGTCGCTGAAATATAATACCTGCATCTCATCTTAATAAATATACTCATATTTACCAGCTTTTCTATAAAAAGTCACGCGTTTTAAGCCATTTTGTCATAATATATTAAAATATATTCTAAAAACAGCCTATTCATAATGATATCTACTATTATCTCTTGTACCTACTTATATAAATGCAACTAAGTTTTTCGATTACTATGCATTTTTCATTTTTATATTTTTCATCACTCTCAACACATTTTCACCTTATCTTAATTTAATGATTTTTTGTATGATTATTTACACATATATTTATTTATATTTTTTACTTTGCTATTTGTTATGACCCAATTATATACAAATACATATTATATAGTGCAGTAACTTTCACACCATACGTGTAGAATTAATTCTAGTCCGACGATGTCAGAAAATCCTAAGAGTATCCTAAGAGTAATAATAATATCCTAAGAGTAATAAGGGTCTTAAAACTAAATAATAAAAGTTTCTCAATCTGTAGAGCATTTCTGATAAAAGAAGATATGTATGAAAACCCGAAGCGATTCAAAGATAAACGAGTTCTGTTTGATCTTTCAATGGACTCGCTTGTTACTGAGAAATAAAAAATATGTTATTTATATTATAATATTATTACTCATATTGTAAAATAAATATTTATAAAGTTTATTAATAAAATAATGGTAGTTGTTCTGGTAATGGAAATGCTAACTTCAAAATATGTGCAAATTTTTAATTAATATTAACTATTAAGATGAACAATTCTACTAATATCTAGTGTTACATAAATAATAAGAATAGTAGATACAGTTTCATACGGTACTTTACATATAGGTTTTGTTTTTAACTTTATTCAAAAAATTAAAATAATGAATTAGAATAGATTTAAATTAATATAAGACGAAAACTTCTCACCATTCCATGAATTTACTGCAAGGATGCGGGTCCATTGCCATAATCATCATGCCATATGTTTAGCAATATAAAAGTATCTTGCATGAAAATAAGCATCGGAGAACATTTAACATTTAAATTAGTTCAATATTCCATTACTTTTCTACTAATATCACATATAAGAAGCTGGCCATTATTTGTATATTATAAGGGACGTGTGTTTGTTTACCTCCTTTGACAACCTGTATGAAATCGTATACAAAAGATATAATGAATTGTATGAAAATTCAAGACCCAATTTTAACAAGTAAAAATTGTGTATTAAGACGTAAAGCATAAAATTTATTAATATATGAAATATTATCAATTTCATTGAGAAGAAACTCTTAAATAACAAACATTTTTAGTAAGAATTGTTTGAAAAGTGAGACTTAGTGTAATACCATAAAAACACAAAGCAAATGAAACTTTCGTTTGAACTTAGTTCTTGACCGTAAATTTTAGAGAGGTATTATAATTTAACTGACAAATATAAAAAATATAATATAACTCCTGATACTTTGTTTGACTCAGAAATATAATATTCAGATATTTCTTGGTTATAGGGCGATACGAATATACATATGTAAATATATATACTAGAAGACCCGGCGAACTTCGTACAAGTAATCTCTTAAATATATCTTTGTGAGTAATATCTCAGGTCTATAGTATGTAAATATGTGATGACTGACAAGAGTTACCTCACTCCTGTATTGGACCGGCCGAAAACGACTACACGTTAGTTGAGATTGCTTTTTCTGTTTACTTTGTGCTGGTCCTGGCTTCTAGCCCAAACTATTGTTCAAATAAGAAAGGTTAACAATATCAAATATGAATGATGTACAAACCTTATAAGAAATTAAATAAGATATTAATGTTGTTTTGCACATGATCTTTCCTTGTTACTTATCAGTGTATTGTGAACTTCAGAGTTAAAACAAAGTTATCTTGAGCCTATTGTTTCTTACTTTAAAATCGTTCACTATTAGTCTATTTTCATAGGTTTTTAAGAATTGGCCAACGAAATATCAAAAAAATATGCTTTAAGAGGCAGTGTATACAATACTTTTTGGATTCCAAGATAGAGTTATGCTTTAGTTTCTACCTAAAAAAATTATGATGAGTATTCAATTTGCAAGCAAGCAAGCGTGTCCTTGAGTGGAGACCGCGTCTCGGCAAACCTAGAGTAGGACGCCCCCCAGCTAGGTGGACCGATGACCTTAAAAAGGTCGCTGGGTCTCACTGGATGCGGAAGGCAGAGGACCGAGTGTTATGACGCGTGTTGGGAGAGGCCTTTGTCCAGCAGTGGACTGCAATAGGCTAAATAAATAGATAGATTCAATTTGCAAGTGTATTACATAGACGATCTTTTTAATGGCAAAAATTGTTTTTCTGATTTAGATTCCGTGTTTTTAGACCTTTAGATCACAAGGACGAATGACTTTTGGGAAATAGAGTAATGTTAAAAAAAAACAGCTTTAACCAACCTTGATAAAGATAAGCGAAAATCTTTTCTTTCTAAAAATTCAAATTAGATTGTTATGACAACTCCTAAAAAATTTACTTCTGTGATCGTATTATGAAACAGGTCATTAGTACTTCCACTTTTTGCGAGTACTGAAAACTTTGGAGTATTCTTTTCTCTCTGAAGTAAGTCTAATAAAGTTATTATAAAGTCCAGTACCTTAATCATCAATATAAAATCCATTACCTACTCATAAATAAACAAGGAATAGTTGAAAGTCATTGTAATATCAGTTCGATATTGAACGGAATAGATAACAGTGATAGTTATAACGTAATTAAAGTGGTTAAATTTAATTAATATACGACGTGGCTGAATTAAGTAAAATTGAAATATGATATTTGTAATTATAATTAAAAATAAACAAATAATAAGTTACGTCTTATGTTAATACTATGTTTTTATAAGTTGGTATAGAAGCCAGATAAATACTTCATTTAGATTGACAGATATTGGATTGATTATTATTACTTTTTATTACATATAATTCCCATCCCCATATAGTTACAATAAAAGCTTAATTTTTGCAGTTTCAACTGTGTCAGCAATCAAACTGTAGCCCTAACGGAAACTGTGGGCATTCTATAAAAACGTGCTAATTACTTTGGTTTAACTTTATTTTGGAACATACCTTTTCATATTACTGAATAAGTAAAACAAAATCATATTTTTCAAAATATTTGAACCTATACGAAATCGGATGACCATGTTAAAAAATTAGTTTTATTTGACCACACTTTCTAGGTTGATGTTCATGATGTTGTAAAATTATGATTACAGTCACTTATCACCTTAAACAGTAAAAACAATTTTATAACACTTCACGATAACGTCTTGCAAGAAAAAATTCGTTGAATAACATATTATAACACATATTAAGACAACGTCAGTCTTTTATGTGCTAGCACCTGGTCATGCGTTAGGGTGAATATGTTCGCCACTGATTTAAACTTAACAAAAATATTTTACAAATTTAACATCAGACAATATTCTGTTGAGACGTTGTTATAAAATATCAAAAGATTTCGATAGCAACGGTCTGTGATCTCAAGAGTCTTAAACACAGAATAATAAAATCTTACCAATCTGAAGAATACTGAATAAAAAAGGTTAAAGAACCAGAACCTTTTCTAAGCTGAATTAAAAGTATTTTAATCGATCTTTCAGTAGCATTTTTTTTCATAACGATTAAATATTGAGAATTTTTTATTCATAATATGCAAATAAGATAATTATCTACATAAGAACAAACAATCAAAGAAGAAAACAAATTCCCCATGCATACAACTTCATGGTTTTCTTATTTCTTATGAATTCATCCCAACTAATATTATAAATGCGAAAGTAACTCTGTCTGACTGAACTGATTTTAATGAAATTTGGTTCATAGATAGAGTTGACCTTGAGAAAGAACAGGATAGTTTTTATCCCAGGCTTTTGAAAGGTTCTCTTGGAAATGCGATATAACTATAACCTGCGGGCGGAAAGCTAGTTACCAAATAAAACTATATTTAAGTACTATACATGATTACTTTCCCCACGGAATACTTTTAATCGTTATTACAGTGTGTAACACTTTCACATACAGATAAACAATATAATATCTGTTTTAAAATATTTTATTATTCGTAAAATCAATAATCCAGGGGGGAAAAGCTTTTATAAAAACTTTTCAGTGCTATGTCCGAATTAAATAAACCTCCTCCGAATCTAGTAATATTCTTAGAATATTTTTTAACTGTAAAATCTGTGTTAAGTAGATGGCACAATCTTACGACAATATCAAATTATGAATACACTATGTTACAGTATGAGACTCTTGAATATTTAAACTGAGGTGAGTTGGGACTGCCTAGCTTTCAAATAAAGCTTTGTACAAATTAATTATCTTTATACTAGCTTTCCGCTATCGTGTTTCCAAGAGAACTTTTCAAAAGTCATGGAAGAAGACTATATGTCTATATCAAAGTTCATTAAAATCAGTTCAGTGGTTTTGGCGTGGAAGCGTAACAGACAGACAGACAGAGTTACTATCGCGTTTATAATTTAAGTAGGGATAACTAACATGAATCTTATTACAAAAAAAATTAATTTATTTCAAAAGCATTAATGTAACTTAATCATTATTATGTTAAAATTTTAATATGTTTACAAGCTGTACCATCGCTTAATATCGACAATGTTATAAAGAGCTATTTAATGAATATTCACTAACGTGGAACTAGAATGTAATAAAAAGAAAGAAATATAAAGGATCATTTTTATTGGACAAAATCTTCTAAGGAAAATGAGAAGTCTGTAATAAAATGAAATACGTTGACCGTAAGAAAAACAACTCTGCAGGAAAGAGAAAATAGCTTCAATGAAAGATCCTATTTTTATATATTTACCACTGTAAAAAAAATATGAAGTTGAATATTTTTTATCGGTAAAAGTTAATTTGAAACTGGTTTCATAGACATTACTATTCTGTACTGTCGATTTTTATTTAATAGGTATACAAACTTAATTTTGAACCTCTTGAATTACCTGAAAAAGAAGAAAAATATATTGATTATAAAAATGTATTGAATCAAGTAATAACTACGTAACACATTTATCAAACTTAATTCAAAAATAAATACAGTACATACATACAATGAATATAGATAGGTAGAAAAATTATACTACACATGAACAAAGACTGTGTTAAATAAAAAAATAAATTATTGAAAAGTTTTCAATTGACGCTAAATCATAACATATTAAAGTTATTTAAGTAAAGTTTGAACGTAGTAGTTTGTAGACATAGTCATAATATACAGATTATCGTTTGTGTTTACACTTCTTTGTATTCTTTTATAACTTTCAGAAAAACTATCCAAAGAATATTTTAAAAAGAGCTCCAAAAAACATATATACTATCAACAATCAGAAATTAACAAAATGGTGTGGCTTTGTTAGCACATTTAATTGGAACGTTATTTTTATTTATGATATTTCTGTTCTCAATTCGTTTCCGAAACTCACTCATATTTCCTTAAAATACCTATGGACAGGATTTAATCCATGATTAATTTTAGATATGTTAAATGCTACATCATTTAAACCACATTTGAAACTAAGTCTTTAGCTTAAAGGTAATTCATATGAAATGTTAAAATATCAGGTTACTGTCACACAGCTCTTTCATATACATATATAAAATAAATATAATCACTAATTTATATATTACAAGTCGAATAGAGTCTATATGTATGTATGTTATTGACAACTTCTATAATGATGAAAAATAAGTTTATATCATTTTATGGCTGTGTATCTTAAATTAAAGTTAATGAAGTTTCTAAGATGGCAAGACTTTCATGTTGTGAAAGCAATAATTTTGTGGATATGTTTGATTTTAATATTTTAATTTCCTGGAACAAATTAGATGCATTGTCGAAAGTATTTATATTAAAATGTATTATTGTTATTCTATGTAAAAAATATTCTTTTCAGCAACACGATATCTATGTATATAGAAAAATATGAAAGAGAGGTTCGAGATCCGTTAAAATTACAATACGTTTGTTGAAGACAAAAATACAAGTATAATTCAAATTTCACAAAGCCTTCTTTTTCAAGACTTTTGAAAAGCAAGAACCTTCCGGCACGCGACCTCTTGACAAGAATTCCTTTCAAAGTTAAACCGAAATACCTTCCACCTATGTTATACATAAATAAAAATATGTATGTTTATACTGAAAAGTACAACTATTCATGAAAGTACTCAACAGTGAATTAATATTGTATAGAGATAAGATAAAGCATGTAGAGATTATAACTTTCTACAATTTTTATTTTAGTAATTTAAATACGAAAAATTCTGAGTGAAAATAGTGACAATTAATTAATAGTCTTTAAGTCTGTAAAACAGACACAGCATTTGTTACTTTGTTGTTGATACTTTGCATCGTATACTGAAATATTAATTTAAAATTTTATTTTAAATATTTACGAGATAATATCCTTATAGTTATAAAAATTCTAAGTGACAACTTTTTCATTATTGGTCTTAAAATAACGTCGAGTAAAAAACAAAAAAAAATACTTTTATAAACATAATTATTTAGCCTTTATAAATATTCTTATGGTTTTAGTTTAACTGTGGATATGTGTATTAGAATAGATAGCTCAAGCAATTACCAAAAATACATTTCCTTATATTAATATATTTTATCAACAGGGAAATTAAGTTAAATGTATGTGTAATTTAAATAAAACGCTTTTTCATTTAGTTCTACATTTCTCCATTCTCACTTTAGAATACATTTATTAAAAAATAAGTAAATTAAGGAACAACAGTTTAATTTGTAAAACAATAGAAACCCAACATATCAGTAGTTGCAGATTCTGATCGTCATCGTGTTGATAATTTTTTTTGTTATATTCTCTATTTGGATTTTAATTCAAGTTTAAATATTCAAATTTAATGCAAGGTCAAAAAGTTTTAATTTGTAAACGTTTAATTTGGAACGTTTACGAACGTATGCGAATCATTCACATGCGACACCAATAGGATTTTGCTGATAAGAGAACATAATGAGGTATCAATATTTTGCATACATTTGAAAAATATAGACAATATTAATTATTTGAAAATTCAATGTTCAATTAGAAACATAAATTAAATATTTTTTTTATTTTATGTTTCGAATTTAACGTCCTAGAAATATTTTCGACATGATAGTTGAATTAAATACAAACCCACTAAGAATGTGGGGCTTTAACAATCCATTATACATAAAAAGCTTTTTCAAAATATTAGCCCTCGACTTAATTTAATGACGAGAGATTTTATACCACAAGGAAAGTTATGGTTACTCAGTTTAACAAAAGAAAGATGATAGTTATTAATGATTCTCGTTTGGTCTTAATTTACTTATTAAAATAAAATATAAAACAATGCTTTACAGTATCAGCTTCATTCAACAAAAAACATTTTATAAATCACATTTTGCTTACAATTTATATATCATAAAATATATATTAAAAAATAATATAGTACTTTTCAAATTCGTCAACTCTTATTTCACGTACTTTAAGTAAGATTTATTTTTAGACAAAAATCTATCTTTCTGTTGATTTCAGACTATGCATTTCAAATTTACTTTAGTATTGCTTCCTGCCTTTACAAAATCAACATTTTTCTGGTTTGTAGAATTGGAAAAAGGAAAAAGCTATACGGTTTTGTATTATAAGGATTCATTTGCTGCTTGGGCAATGAAGACGGATGGTATAATATAAAAAAAGTATTATACGTAATATCTGTAAGACTATATTCATACACCGTTTGTTTTTGTATTAAGGCCATATATATAAAAGGGTTTCAAGGGTTAGGTTAATTAAAATAAACGATTATTTGGATTATTTCTTCCAACTCTTTTTTAAAACAGGTATCTTTATCGGATTTAGTTGTAATATTTATTTATTATGAATGACTAAAGATTTGCAAACATACAAACAAGATGGCGCAATGGCGGAATTTTAGGATGGAGGATGAGTTGTTTGTAATGTACGTCTATAGTACGTATCATGGTTCATATGTCAGGGCCAGCTGAGAATAATTGAGTTTCCGTCAAGTAATTAATACAAGCTATTAATGTATACTATCACACATAGAGGAATTAGTTCTGCCTTATAATTCAAGTGCAATCAGCGAGCCCATAATTTATGTAAATTCAATGTAAACATTCGTTTTAGAATATATTGTCATTATTATGATTTACGTGACTCCTACATGGCTTCTAATCTACTTTGTCAACACCTTAACTGTGTATAAATTCAAAAGCATTTTTTTTTAAAGACGAATTCCCACTAGGTCAGAATGACAAAGGTCATTTATAGTCATACATTGTTCAATTAAACCAGTGCTAGCATGAACTTTCCTTAAGAAATGTTTATATTGGACACCATCAGATATTTTGAATAAACTATACATTATGAACAAAAATGCTTAGGTACATTTACGATATAATCTTAGGGTTGTTTGAGTATTTAATGTATATGAATATAATAAATATTATTTAATGTACATATGTATATGAATATAATAAATATAAATATAATGAACCTAACTATGTAGTATAAATACATTAAAAATAATAAAATAGTAAGAAAATAATTGATCAGGCATAATATAAGTTTTCATTACATTACTAGATGAAATTCCAAATCACAATTATATTTATTTCAATGTGACATTATTAATAAACACGTAATTTATTTCGATGAAATGCATTATTTCCAACTCACTGTAAGTAATATTTCATTTTAAAAGCATTGAAGGTTGTTTTCTAAATATTTCCGGTAGACCGCTCTTCAACTTCTTCGCATCAACGGATGGTAACAAAAGGTGGCCGCACGTACTCATACATTATACATTGACATCCAGTCTTCCAGAGGATTTTCTAATTAGTGATTGAAAAGAGAAGTATACGGAATTATTATATACAATGCTAGGTATTATACTAAACTCTGAGAAGTGAAATACATAACAAGTAAAACCTTGAAGAATTTAGACAAATATAATGTATAAAATACATAGTTTTTTAAAGTATCAAATCGTTTTTCAAAAAAGCATTTAGTTAATTATAATACTGTGTAGTTATTAACCAATTCTAATATACATTAAAGATCCTAAAATATTCGTAATTGTTAAAACAGCTGTGCTAAAAAAATATTTAAATGTAAAAATTTTATTCAATTAAATTGTCTGAGATTATAAATAATACTCTAAGGATCCCCCGGGAATCAACAGAAACAGCTTCTCATAATTAAATATATTATTCCTCTTCCATATTTATTTTCATTTCTATTTATTAAGTGCTCCCAATGATACCACCAAAATATTTTACGTTGCGTAGTGCAGAAGAACAGGTGTTTTCCCATTTAGTGATGTTTTAATATCCTTATATAATGTTACAAGATCCTCTATCCGTGCCTTACGAGTATCCTTTGGTTTGCAACGTGTTTGCAACTGTGGTTATTGGTTAATAAAATTGTTGAACAGCAACACCAAACTTAGAAATTATACACTTATGGAACACACAGTTAATTCGAACCGAACCTTAAAAACACCGGAACGCACCCGAAGTGACATTGAAGCCATAGCATTTTGTTAGTTCACTTTTGCAAGGGATACAATATAGGTAATCTATATTTAAAGTTATATATAATAATATTTTTTTACTGTAAACATGTAACCGGCAAACTGTATTTAGTAGATATAAATACTGGCTTTAGCTGTTTTGCATTGGTATTGCTGAAATTAAGATTTTGAATTTGCATCTTAATAAAAGCGAATAGATAGATTCTAATAAAGTGCTTTGTTAAAGTAATTAGAGTGGTAATTGAGAGAAATATACTCATATACATACTATGTTAAAACATCAATAAGAGCCAACGATGTTAGAGAGGTATTCATGTTACAGAACAGACTCATGATTTACTCTATTCGACTTTTGATTCATTGTAAACGTTCTGAAGAGACTTAATTTTTTCAAATAATGGATGTGGGTGGGTTGTTGAATATTATTAAGGGAAAACTTTATAACATAAAAAACTTCTACCTATAAATGTTATTTTATGTTACACACGCTACAAACTCTGTAAATAAACATGAAATCTTCCCTGGACCGTTACAGACAAGATGTTACTGAAGGAAAAATATCAAAGTATCTAAAAATAATAATTTGTTCATACAATTGGTAAAACCATTCTGGTTTTAATGGTATAAAGACTTTGTTAAATACTTAAATATATAAATGAAGATATAAAAAATAGGACAGCTTTGCTTTTTACTTATTGTTTACTTTGAAAAAGGCCATTGAAAGTGAAACAAAAATTTAATGTTGTTCATAAGTTGAACACATATTTAACGCTGGTAAACATTTACAGAATGTAGGTCCCGTAGTGAAATTATGATACATGATGTTACAACACCACTGTTTAAACTTACTTTATAAAAAACTGCAGTCTTACTTAAATTATTTTAATTTTCTTTTATTACAAATCAATAAAATTTTGTAACAAAGAGTTTTAGCGAAGGAGCTTGTTTATAGCGCCTTCAGGGAGATTAAAATTTCCTTAATCTTAAATGCAAATTTAACTTTAATTACGTAATGTTTAAGGATTATACATTCAGAAAAATATTTTATTTTAAAAACAATATCATAAAAATCACGAATTACACATCTGGACATACATATATCATTAGAGCTATGATTAATTTTAAAAATATATTCTAGTAAATATTTCATGTTATGAAGAAAAATATATTGAACTACAAAGGTATTTGAAATGGTTAAGTCTTGTTTTATTTGAAACTGAAAGAATTGTTTTAAATAATCAAGTTTCAAGAATTAATTTTAATAATCAAGTTATAGACTTTAAGTTTAAAAAAATAATTCCTATGACGTTACATGCACCTAACCCAAAATAAATATATATTTTTTAATTAGTAAAAGTATTTAGTTTGTAATTTATCGTCTAAAATATGTAAGAATACACTATTTTCTCTTTCATCATTTATCAACCACTAAATATTACACACGTTTCATAGAATGTGAAATCTTTTTCTTATATTTTTTTGATACCAAGAAACATTATTTTGATGAAATAGTAATTAGTAGATATGATTAGTAGATGCTGAAGACAAAAAAAAAATGGAATATTGCACGGCTATCTCACATAGTTTTAAGAGGATGAGGTATCAGTTAATGATAAAAGGCTTATGAAAAAAAAAATAAGGGAGTTGAATAGACATGATATGTTATACCAAACATTTAGCGAATATTAATGCTTGAAAGCAATACTAACACAGTAAAATGATGTCCAAGTTTTCTCTTTTCAAATTTGGTTTATTTTTTTGGAATTCAAATTATTATGATAACCCGTAACGCAATTTCATTTTATTTAGTAATCTCAAGTTTTAACAAATTCACTCGGATGATAAAATATTTGAAGATAAAAATCATGACACTATTGAAGAAATAAGTAAATGAGATTTTACTGGCCAACTTAATAAAAATAATTGCTAGAAAGAGTAGCGATTGAATTTCTTTTTGTTTCAAAATTAAATATTTTCTCAACTGTCACCATTTAATTTAATACCTACCTTTAATTATTAAGGTTATAGATTATATTCCTCATATTCTGTTATGATGAATGTAACTAAAGGAACTAAACTTCTAAACGAACTAGCAACCGTTATATATTAATCGGTATTCTTGAGGTGTTAGAGCCTAGCTGTGATCAAGTTACTACAGCTCGAACATGGGCTGTCTCGACCGGGGAAGTACCACTCTCTCACAGAAAATCGGCGTAAAATAGTCTTTAATATCTGCGTTTCGTCCGATGACTGAGAGAGCCGGTTGCCCTTGCCCTTTCCCTTTTCCTATCCTTTCTTGCCTTTTCCTTTTCCTCCCCCTTTACCCAAATCAAGGGCGGCAACACATCCGCCAATCTACTTTGCAGATGTCGATGGGCGTCGGTAACTACCTACCATCAAATAGACCGTCTGCTCGATTGCCCCTTTTTCCCATAAAATATATATATATACATATATATATATCAATTTTGGAATTTCATCAAATCATTATTAGTCTTATAACTTATTAAAGTGCTGATATAATCAAACAAGAGGTTGAATATTAATTAAATAGGATATATGCATTATATTAATATTACTGTAAGAACACCTGATGCTCGTATGTAAATGCTGATACATTTCTGTGATTACTACGAGTATGTATTGTTATAATAGGTTGGGATAAATGCAGCTGTGTCGTATTCGAGTGTTCAGTCCGGAAACTAATCGTTCTTTTACATGTATTAAAATATCTTTTAAGTAAATCACCGAATTTTATCAGTAAAATGTTAGTACTGAAAGCGAGTTTTAAAATGAATAGTATATTATATAATCTTGGAAGCCAGAGTGTACAATACTTTGTTCTTAATTATTACACAATTTATTTCGATAGTTTCCTAATATTTATTTCAACTAAACTCTTAAATATTAGAGTTGATCGAAAACATAATACTACAGTATTATAGCATATATTTATCAAAATACATTTATATACGTTATTATAAAATAAACATATGTATATAGGTATCATTATCATAGATTATAGAAATTATTATAAAAAATAAATTTTTCAAAGCGTTTTAAAAACTAAGTAATAATACTTCGTCAATCTAAAGTTTACTTTGAAGAAAGTGAGGCTAGACAATCAGAAGTTATTATGAGTTGTAAATGATTTTTAATTTCTTTCAATAGCTGGATATGAATTCCAATAAGTTTTTGTAATGCAACAAATCTTCTCCTTCTAAATAAATAGTTAAAAATGTATCATAAATAATAATTAAAATGTCATTTACAAAAATACAAAAAAATATCTATAAATACTACTAAATTAATGAATATTTAGTCAAAGAAATCTTTATTTGCAAACATGTTTCAAAGTCATTCCTAAAAATATCATAAAATACTAAACTACTCCTCAATTCTTGACAACACTGTGATATATAATATGTTTTCATTTCATTATATTAAGAAATGTAGTTTTTTAATCAGTTAGGGAACCTGGTTCAAATAACATTTCATCCAATATGAGGTTTTATACTAAATTCAAAGCGTATATGCAACAATGTTGTGATATTTATTACTTAAATAACTGAATAATAACTTAGTCACTGTAATGATCAACATTTATAGCACTATTGAACAATACGATAGAATTATCAAGTTATCTTCTAACTACGTTTAACGATTACTTCAACAAATTTGAAAAGCATGAAATAATGAAGAGATTCCAGCCGTGCTAAGACTCTATCTCAGAATGCAAATATAAAATTAATCCTATAATAAATCAAGGAGAAACGATTCAAATTGCCTCTTCTGAGTTTGGTAAGTTAAGCTAGTGACGATATTTAAACGGAATTTGAGTTTTTTATATAGTATTTCTTAAAATTTTTCTGAATTTCTTGAATGTTTGAATCTAGTATAAGTATAGTGTAAACTTGTAGAATATTATTTTTACTCATCTCTCCTTATCTTTTAACTAAATAACAAAATATTACAGCTGACTCAGTAAGTTTTAAATACTTATTTTGTTTCCTCTGTTTTAAACATATACAAGGAAAATTAAATAATAAAAAAGTTTACACAAGAATTTTAGAACTTTATTGCCTGTTTATAATTAAAACATAAAGCTAATCACTGTAAGAACATGACTGATTTTGGGGGAATTAAATGAAGAAATAAAAAAGAGTGAACTTATAGAAGTATTTTTTTAGATTTTTTTTTTATATATAAAGTAAACTTAAAAACTATTCTCTGTGGACAAAACATATTAACCAAAAGTTTTGAATTGAACTAGTTAAACGAGAAAATTCTACTTTTAATTCTTATTCATTTTTCTCTATTGATGCAAAACGAGTAACTAAAAATATGAGAATGTTCAACAATTCACTGGTTGCAATCCACTATACCCGCTTAACAAACCGACGGATTTTTTTTGCACTGAATGACATGAAATAAATAATGTGTTTCATACGAATATTTTTGTTAGGCAAGATACTAGGGCCATAAAATCAAACGTCAAGCCTTACTCTATCCTTAAAGCGAATTCGTATTGGACTGTAATGATAGATACTTATGGGAAATAATTCAAAATCCCCGAGGATATTTGTGCGTCAGCCTCCAGACCAGACATCTTAATAAAATCTGCGAATTTTAAAGCACGTTTTGATTATAGAGCTTACGGTTCCTTGGGAAACTAACATCCCCAAAGACCATACCATCAAGGTCAAAAATATTACGAGCTCACAAACAAACTCACTCGAAATAGGTTCGTCGTGGATTTGAACTCAGTAGAAGTGGGAGCGAGAGGTATATTAGCTCAATCTCTCTACAACCTCCTAAAATACATGGGCCTGACCAGAACTCACATTGATTCATTTTTGGAACGTACTTCGAAGGCAGCCCTAGTAGGTTATTTTCAAATTTGTTTACGTAGAGAGAGAAGCTTGGACAGTGGAGGTGAGCGTATAGCTAGGGGCCCCTTAAACCTACACCAGGGTTGTAAGACCCCGGCACTGTGGAAGCTCCTCTCCCTGAGACGGATCGTGCACCCGCACGATGAAGCCATTGGATGCTAAAAAGTTTCTTCTCATATTCTCTACATGTAATACGAAAATATTTCTTATAAGAGTATAATTTAATTAAAATTAAATATATATAATTACTAAAAATATCAGTAAGTAAAGCATTTTTTGTACTCTGAATAAGTACAACAGGCATTTTAATTTATACATTAAAAACATAGTCTTCAATTTCTGACCCAAAGACTGTTTGTACCACAGAAGGTTAAAGGAGTTTTGCATACGTTGTTTTTATCTAATATATATTTATTTTTTATAAGAGGTAATTATTAAATATTTTTTATTTAAAAACTCAGTGAATCAGTGAACTTATATTTAAAATAAAATTTTCAAAAGTGACAAGTACACAATTATCATTTAAAGTCGTCGAATATAGTACAGATATTTTAAGCATTAAATTTTTCTTTTTAGGGATATGTTTATTCATTGTTGAAGTTTTTACCTTAGACAAAATGCTATATGCCCTCTATATACGGTCATATTAGAGGTTCAAAGTTACAACACTATCTTATTTATATTGGTAAAATTTAACATAATTCTGGTAATCATTAAAACAATTATTTCTGAGATACTTTAGGATAAATTTGATGGAACCATTGAGACCTTTATAATAGTTTATGTATGTATTAAATAAAGTATGTTGACGATGAATATTCTATTACCCTCTGTGGTCAAAAGACTAAAGGATTTTTGGTGCGGTGAACAAAATTAAAAAGTTTAATGAAATAACCTTACTTAACTGACTTTGGTGATGGACATAGTTGGTGGTCATGTCTGATAGTACTGATGGCTATTGGAGAGACTGATTCTAGAGTAGAATAAAGTTAAGCGTAGGATGCTTTGAAACCAAGTAAAGCGATAATACCCGTAAGGTGGGAAGAGATTGAAAAAGCAGAACTGAGAGCTCAGTGGCGTTAAAGATGTGTGTTTATAAGTTTTTATCCACAGAGATAAAGTACTTTTGTTACATAATTAACACTAAAATTTTTCGCCACCTGGTTTTTATAACCTATTTCTAATCATCTGATAGTCTATTCATATATCTCTTTATGAAGTGAAAATCAAAAATTGAAGAGATTTATTAAATTTATTTATTTCCTACCAAAAACACTGTCTCGATGTCTAGTTTGTCTATTTTTTCTACATATTACCACACCATATGCAATATTAAAGAAAAGCTTTTAGTTTTGTTATTCATTTTTTTAATTTCCAACATTTATTCTCATTTCGTCAATTTTTTTTTGGAATAATAAAAAAATGTTTTATTGGTCATTTGTTTTGATTAATTGCAATTATTATGTATCATTCATTATGGAAAATGTATCATTCATTAATGAAAAATAACTGTTTTGTAACTAAAAACAGTAAATTATTACTGGAACTAAGAAAATTTAAAGAGTTGTAATTTACTAATTCTATGTAATAAAGTTAAGGATAATAGATATTTTTCCAAAGAAGTTATCGTTTCTAGCTATATCAAATAACTCTAAATTCTATATTTTCTGTTTTAAATTTATATTTAAGTATTAGCCCAATATAGTTGCAACCTGTAAAAATTAAATAGCAAAATGTGTTTTAATGTTGCAATAAAAATTTAAAAGTTTTGTAAATTAATGAATTACTGATGGTTGGGATATGCTTTTTCGCATAAATTTTACAACAAATCGTTATTTTTTACTTGTTTAACTTTTCATTTACTTATTCTCTCGTTAATTTTAAATATTTTTGGACGCCGCCCTATTCTCATAAATTTCATTTATTTTTAATAAGCTGAAATTAGTTTTGATTACGTGATGTTAATGTTGTAAGGTTAACATAATTTTTTATACATAACATAATAACTCTTACAGTACGTGTAAAGTGGGACTCAGAATTAAAAATATATTTTGATAAAGACAACAGGTAAATCATAAAACTTTAGAATATAATGAATTGAGATCCAAGACTTTCTCGAGTATTCATTGAAATAAAACTAATATTTTCGGATTTACTACGTTTAAGATTATTTTTCAGAGTTCAGAGAATCATTACGTCTTAATGTTTTTAATGAGTGTTTCAAAAGATCCGATTAAAATCATTTACTTATGTGCGGTTGAGATCAATAGGTTTAAATTTTATGATCATGTAATTTAATTACATCCAACATATACTTATTAGCTGATTCAGGTTTGACAGGCTCTCATTAAAACTTTTTGTAGAACAATTGTGTTTATATTCGGTGCTTATATTGGAACGTGATAAGATGGTTAAAGATTGTATAAATATGATCAATTATTAAACATTCAAGTATTATTGTCATGGTACGTTCTAAAATAGGAATCATATCATATCATAACTACAAAAGGGCCTGAGATGATGTTTATATTATATCGTCATAGAAGATGGCGATATCTTTTTCATTTTTAATATCAACATAGATGACGACATTTTTTTTATTTTTTATTTTTCATTATAGATATCAATACATCAAAGATATCATATTATTATATTTATATTTTAATATCAACCATCACAAGAACGGTATGATATTTTCACAATGTAACTAAACTCTCATCGACGCCTTACCTACACGTAGCGATTGAAGCCACATCGCCACAACTCCTATATATGTATGTATATATATGCGAGGGCTAGAAATTGACATTCGGTAACTCAGAGACAAGTTCGTTTATTATAAAAAAAAGAACCTATTTTCAACGTGTTTAATTTATAAATAGCATATTATTTTACACGTAAATACTTTAAATAATATAATATAAATAAAACGTTAAATGAAAAAGATTTATTTTTACATATTATTGTATGTAACATAAATGAACATATGGGACTTAGTCGTATTTCGTCTGAGTTCATATAATATGATATTGATTTTGTTTTCCCGTTGATCTTTTATCAGCTTGTTGTATATGTTTTAAATTGATTACATACATGCTTGATAAAGTGTTAGTACGATCGATTTCTTCGAATTTTATTTGTTCGAACTTTATTGAATAAATTAAGAATATTATAAAATATTAAATCAAGTCAAAGATTTCATTGAGTTTTACACTAGTTAATGAAATGTCGAAAAATATGAATACATATATATTCTTTGTTAGATTTTATATAAAAAATGTACCTATCACAAAGTTTAAGATAACGTGATTTTAGGATTATTAAGGGTTTTTTAATTAGTTTGAAATCTAAACTCACGATGTTTCGGTTACTTTGCAGCAACCGTCATCACGGGCGGACGAGATTAGAATGTTGCAATGATGAAAAATTAAAATAAAAAATAAATTTTAAAAATATATATTTTTAAATTCTCTTTCCATTATTTAACTTAAAAGTTAAGTGAATGATAATATTAACGGCGCTGGTGTGTCGTACAATTTATATAATTCTCAAAAGACATATCTTATTATCATAAGCAAATATCGAGTGGAGCTATATAAGGATGTAGCTCTATGAAAGGGCTTGTAAAAGACTTTATTCTAGATGTTAATGAAGTTTGAATAACTTTAAATCACTTTTAATTTTCTCAGCAAGTGTGAATAGTCAAAGTTTATGGAAACGTATTTATTGCTGTCTCGCTTTCAAAATACATCAAGTACTTCTAAAATTTTTGAATACTATTAAACAAAATTGGCAACTTCAAGTTTAACATAAATATGTAACGAACTTTCCATGGTTGTCTGTCTGTTGATGTAAATAAGTCATTCAATCTCTGCTATTGATCACGATCCTGTAATGACCTACTAATGAATTATTTAGTTTTGACAATATCCAGATATTATGCTATTTCCAACAATTACAAAATAGCTTATAACAAATCACTATCATTGAAATATATAATTTAATATAAAATACATAATGTTTTATGTTTTCGTCAATTGCAATTTGTGTTATAAATAGCGGAAGATAGGTTAACTTAAATACGTTCAATAGAGACTCCTCGGCTGTCATCCTCGTTCTTCTAGCTACGAAGTAGTAGGTAAGTTGTAGTCATTTAATTCTAGGATCGATTAATTAATTGTGTTAAGATTTGCAAAAATTAAAATTTTGTACTAAACGATATCATTCCCAAAGGAACAAGTTTATAAGAAACATAATGTACTCATCTCGTCTGCTCGTGACCAGAGTTGCTGCAAAGTAACCAGAACGTTTTGAGTGTGTAGTTTAAAAGAATTAAAAAACGCTAAGTAACTTTTTTTTAAAATAATATACTTTTTGCAACATTCAAACCAAACACAATATATAACATTAATTACCATCTCATTGTTCGAACATAAAATCCTTATAATTTTAATCTCCTAACCTCTCCCCGAGGAGTCTGCATAAATATGAGACAATCACAATTACTCTTCCCATGGACAGTTTTTTTTATAAGTTATAATCCTTTTTTACAAAACAGCTGTTTTAATTAATATAAGTACACGGTTACTTCAATCATTCCCAGAGGGAATTACAGCGTAATAAATAAATACTATACAAATGTTATAAATTTAATCTTATACCAATAATAATTCCTCATTCATTGAACTGAATATTTATAAAATGAAGAGAGAATATTGATTTTATCATAAAATTATTATAATTCCGAACTCGTTAATAATTTAGTATTTAAATCTTAAATAAATTACTTTTATTCTCTAAAATCTCTACCATACTCCCGAGTATGGTATGAACTCAACCTAACTTGTTCATGGGAATCTTTTTTGTTTTGAATGAAAACAGGAGCACTATGATGATTCATTTATTATAACTAGAGGATAATTTTCCTGTAATCTGTATCATTGTTAAAGTTAGCGGGAAAATTAAAAAAATCTATTTTATTACATCTATAATAATAATAATCGGTTGAACAAAAACTAAGACCATATAAAATATACTTACTGATACTAATAAGAATTTATATTTCTACATCCAAAATTCAGTTCTCACTGGACACATCAAGAACGAGAACAAATATATTAAACATTCACAAAATCCTATGACGTGCTTCTCTGTTGAAAGCTACACGTGAACTAAACCATACACAGTTTTCCGTCGGTTAGTCTAAAGACCAGTATATGTTTTTATTATGAGAACAAACCTACTGGGGTAAATTTTTCGGTCGAATTAAATTATGATTTGTATTTGAAACTCTTATTTAAAATTAATGTTTAAAAAAATTAACATACTGCTTTTTTAATGCTTAATTAAATTTAGCATTGCCTGTTATGAATGAGCCTTTTTAATAGTACAGAATTAAATTCATATTTTTAGTATTAAAGCAATTTTGAAGCAATGAACCAATACCTGAATATTATTTTTAGTACAGCATTAATTTGGCTTTATAAGTAATAAAGAAATAAATTCAGAAACTCATTTTCATTTAATTTTTTTTTTTTGTATAAAATAAGAAGAATATGAATATGTTAGATGATAATAAAATGTTCATCGAAAAGAACAGTGTTTAAAACTCCTTTGACGTTTAAATTAAATTGATTTTAAAAATCTATATTACCTATTTGTATAATTATCAAAAGAAACTCGTCAAGTCTTGTAATTTCAATACTTTGTTTACCTTCATACTTTTCTCAACTTTTCATTTGATTTACAGCTGACGTCCGTAAAATAGCATACCTGAAAAGTACAATATAGATTAATTAAATTCAAAGTAACTGAAGAAGGTGACTAAATAATGTTAGTTAAAGTGTATTCAACTTATACATTTACAGAGAATTTAATGTCATCTGCCGAGTTCATGGATCAGGTGTTACCAAATTCAAATTAAATCTTCCTAAATAAAAAGGTTAATAGATAAGTCCAAGAATATTATTGCTTGTTATTTAAAATGTTTTGAAGAAATGTACACAATATTTATGTATGTTATGATAATTATAATTATAAATTTATCAAAATGTTGTTTTAATTTTTAAAGTTAATAATCACAATTTTCTATTAATATTTTAAGGTTTTTCTTATAATAAACATTATTTTTTTTATTAAAAACGTAAATTATTATTTTATCTACTGAAAAGTTTTTATATTTTATTTCGTATTTATAATGAACAATCGAATATAAACAATCAACCAATATAGGTTTATCAAAGCTACATAACAAAAAAGGATGTAGATCAATGTAAGTAAATTTACAATTTTAGTACTGTTTCGATTATTTTATACACTGGGGACTGGTCATTGTTATTGTTTTGAAAAGGGTAGTACACTAAACTAGTTGGGAAAACATAAGTTTATTTAAGCTTTTATATGAATAATGCTCGTATTGTATGAAAATTCAAGCTTTTGTTTCGGCCCAATAATACCAAATCATAAAAGCCAGACTCAATAAAAAATTCTCTTAGAAATCAACGCCAGTCGTCATGTTTTGTGATATTTTTACGTTAAAGAAATATTAAAGAACAGGTCGTCTACCTGACAATAAAAGCACGACATTAGTCTTACAGGACAAAAAGTTTACAAGAGTGGTAGGCTGTAAAATTTATATAATCATGAACATATTATAAATATGTATACTACGTCAAGAGCGTCTAATAAAGTATTAATGTAAAAGAGCCAATAATTTGAAGTCACTGTCGAAAATCATTGTACGCTTTTCTTTTTTACACATCATTTGTAAAGTTTGTGTCATTAATCATTCAAATAGAACAATGCATTGTTCCACTTCGGCTTTCACTTGACTAGTGAGTTAGCTTAAGTACTTATTTTCTTTTGCAAAACTCAAATAAAATATTATCAAATACTTCATTCGTTCATAATATTTCACATGAAGTTTCATATATAAAAAATCAGAGCAATATGGGTACACAAGATGAAAGTGTCTACGGCTGCGATAAAGTAATAGAGGCGTCGGGTAAAATGTAAGATAAAACAACAATTATACGCGATGATAACGGATAACATATTTCTACATTATAAATATTAATTCGTGTGTGAAATAGTAGTAGTTTGTGTAAAAGGTCCGCTTGGATATAAAGATCTTAATTAATTAATCCTCTGGTAATTACAAAGGTTGTAAATTAATAATTTCACGCCTGTATGACCAGATATTGAAAAAAAGATTGTAATTATTTTCATTAAATAACCTTCATGGTATTATTTAACCATCTTACCAGGGCAAATAACTGGTACAATTGATCTAGGAGTTAAAAAAGTATCAAATATTCTACTGCTGTATCGAAATTAAAAAAATCAAGAGCACATAAACTAATAAAAATAACATATATAAGTCGTAACTTCGGGAGTATGTAGTTTTCTAATCAAAAATAAAACGCCAAGTAAAATCCGAAAAATATCAGTTTCATTTAAATGAGTACTCGCGAAAATATTAGATCTCATTACATATATAAGCCCTAAACTTAAACTTTTATGGCCAAAAAGCTAACAGATGAATAAGACTTGTTTGTAGTACAGTTACATATACATTCAAATATCCAAATATTAATTTTACACAAAGCATAGTCATTTAAAAGCAAAGCATTGCAATGAAATAAAATAATTTTTTCAACGCTTTTCAGTCAAGTGCCTGCGTGAAATTACGGTTTGAGATATCTTTATTAAGTAATAATTGACCCACACAACATTTTAACAGAGCGATAAATTTTTCTTCAATCTGCACATATGAAGCTTTTTATTAATGTATTCAATAACATTCTGCCTACATTTGTTTCGAACGCACAGATTGCTTATAATTTATATATAGTAAAATAATGGTGATAAAATATATGTATATGACAGCTTGCGGTTTTTTCGCAATATCAACTTTCAGGATTCTGTCCACTTACTGCCGTCTATTGATTTAAAAATAAACAAATCTTCAGCCTACCGGTGTCATAAATAGTAATTGTAATAAAAATTCCAAGTTTCTCACTCTACCTAACCAAATTTGAAAATAACCTTCTCGGGCTGCCTTCGAAGTACATACGTTCCAAGAATGTACTAATGTGACTTCTGGACAGTCCCAAGTCTTTTAGTAGGTTGTCGAGAAATTTTGCTGTTATACCTCTCGCTCCCACTTCTACTACGTAAGATCCACGACGAACCTATCTCGAGTGAGTTCGTTTGCGAGCTCGTAATATTTATCGGCCTTGAAGGCATGGTCTTTGGGGATGTTGATTTCCCAAGGAACCGTAAGCTCTATTATCACAAAGCGTTTTAAAATTCGCGAATACATAAATATATCTGGTCTGGAGGCTGACGCACAAATATCCTTGAGAATTTTGGATTATTATTAATTTTTACTGATATATGTATGTTATTGGTAAAGCAAGTGCAATGAGATACTCCGAAGGTTACAGGCTCAATTCTCGTTAAGAGTACTAGTGAAGGGTTGAAAGCATTTTCGTATAGCATAAATCCGTTCAGCTGTTCTCGAGTTTTAGCGAGACTAAGGAACAGCAATCCATTTTTATATATATAGAAGATAGTTGATAACAACATATAAATGTTAAACCATTATCATTTACTTTGACTTTATCGATTGGATCTAATGAAATGTATTTTAGTGTGGAAAACTCTTCAGTTCGAATGCTTAATATAGATATAAATGGCTTTCAGTGACGTTTACTGACCTGTTAAATATATTGGGCATCGAATTAATATATTCATAAACGGTACATAATAAAAAGGATTAAATATTTTCTTTAGTGCTTTTAAAATTCTTCCATATATTTTATGTTACATACAATATTTTATGGAGTATATTATTTAAGTAAGTGATAAATCAGTTATGTTCATAAATGCACAATACAATAAAATAAATAGAAATAAAGTTTAAGGCAAAGTGTTACAATTTCACGGAAAGGAAATGAAGTCATTTTCCGAACGTTTTTCAGTTGTTGACCCACATAACATTTTAACAGAGCGATAAATTTTCCTTCGATATATCCTTATAATTTGTAACAAATGCTCCAAACTCAGGTATCATTTAAATAATTCTTTATGACAATTCATAAACATATAAATGATTTAAATATGACTATTAATTGAATTCTCATGAATTACATACATATATATTCGCAGTTAAATTAAATTAATATATTACTAACTAATCTTACTTTAGTATTTATTAACCAATTCAAACTTCCTGAAATTGCTAGAATGAACATAAATATTTCAAAACTTTGTAAAATTTTACAGATATACTCTTAAGGTTTCTTATAAAATTTTACGACTGTTATCTATTATAATTTAGACGCTTACTTTATATCCGATGCTCCATTTTAAATAACATGTCTTATAAATAAAAGCTGATGCATTTTTTTGTCATTAAAACCTTATTGTTTTAATAATATTAAATCATGCAGCGTCTTTGATAAATTACGCTAATAATAAGGTATTAAATATATACTTTTTAGACATTTAAATCAGATTATTTAACAATAAATTTATGTTAATCTCATAATTAAAAATAATTATTATTAAGAATGTCAACGAACTTATACCTTTTTTTAGCCTATCAAAGCCCACTGCTGAGGTCCAAAGGCCTCATTCTCACATGGAGAAGATTTGAGCATTAATTACCACGCTTGCTAAAGACGGGTTGATGATTTCAAACTTATAATTGTGTAATTATAAGTCCAGGTTTCCTCGCGATGTTTTCCTTTAACGTCAGTCAGTGGTGTCTAAATACTCTTAGAAATTACATATGACTCGGAAAAATTACATTGGTACTTGCCAGGGTCGATTAAACGATTTTAATTTGATGGTAATCTGATACTCAGTAGTACTTTTTTGTAAAGTAATAAGTAAACTGAAGTATAATGTTAGTATTTAAATTTTTAAATAACTTATAAATAATTGACACAATCTTAATTAAAGAGTAAAAGCAATGGAAGTATCCCTTCTTATTGATTCCATTTACTTCGAATAAATTTAGACCACCTATTAAAGTGGTATAAGTGATTTCTTATATATTAAATATATATCATTTAATCATAAAATCTCTTTTGGCAATACCCTCGTCTATGCATAATTAATATGAATTAATTATGTTAACTAATGTCATTAATAATACACACGCAACCATATTATAACGCAGATCATATAAGATGAATAAATAAAGTAAAATGAATGATTAAAAATATTTCGGACATACATATGCCAAAACTACTAATTTTTAAAAAGATATGTTAAATTAAAAAAAACTTTAGGTCACAAGTGAGTAGGAGCTATGTTTGAAGTTTTATTGAGTTTTAATATCCTTGAATTTCCACAGGCCACGCAATACTGGTAAGTACCTCATTACATTATTATACCAAAGTAAGTTGAACTATTATTTACAGATTTGAAGTTTGCTTTTTTTCTTTTGTATACTAAGAGCTAATTCATTCGAACGCAATATTGATTTATGTTTGTTTGTATGTCAGTATTATTAAAGATACATTGTTCCTTTTCCTCCATTACTTTATTAAGTAAATTTTAACTAAAGCAGTTTATCAACAAAGCTCGAACTTTCGAAATGTTCTTTATCGTTACGATAGAAAAGTTTTAGCCTGACAAATAAAATTTAGAAACGGACCCCCGAGTAATTAAACACCGTGCAGCGATTTTACTTAGTCTATGGATGTTGGCTGAAGTCCAAAATGCGCTTAATAAATATTTAGTTTTTTGACTTTTGTCAGTAGAGAAACTTATTCCAAATACATAAAGAATTCCAAATGGTCATTTAAATATAGATAGAGGAAAATAATTATCATAATGTGTCTACGCATCAATAAAAATTGCTTTGATATGAAGCACTCCAACATTGATTCGATGACTTTTTCAAATAATATTATTATTACTACATATTTCCTCACGTACATTCGAGACGGAGACAAGAAAGTAGCTCTTGATACAACTCTCATCTATCTTATTCATTTATTAATTACGATATTATTAATACGATAATTGTAAATGTTTTTTAAAGTTGAATTATCCAGCATCGCTTTTAGTTAACGTCTAACGAAAATTACAACATTTGAAGTAATTAAACAGTTTTATTAATAAATACTTGTATAGACGACTTCTACTATTGCCATACTAACTTAATTATTTATAGAGAAAATAAAGAGTATTCACACAACCAGCTCAATTGATAGTTTTATAGCTTGACAACATATGCATGACGGGAGTCAAATTTAGTATTAATTAATATAAAGGTCCATATTTTTATATAATCATATCATATACATACATAGGTAGAACATTACTTTATACTTGTTTTACTTTTAATTAACTTAGTTTCTCGTAAATTGTCTATTGAAAATTATTTTTGCAAACCGCCCTATATTCTCAAAGCTTTATTTATTTTTAATAAGTTGAAAAAGTTTTGATCAACATCAAAGAGGTTAACATAATTTTTTTATGTACATATAAAAACTAATATATTAAGTATAAAGTGGGACTCAGAATTATAATATATTTTGATAAAGACTAATATTTACTACGCGTTTATTTTATTATTTTTCAGAGTATCATTACGTCTTAACGTTTTTAATGAGTGCTTTAAAAAGGTGCGATTAACATAATTTACGATGTGCGGTTTAGATCAATAGGTTTTAATTTTATAAACATATAATTTAATTATTGTATGTAACATAAATGAACATTTGAGACTTGATATTCAAAATTTTTCTTCTCGTTGATCTTTTATCCGCTTGTGTTTTCAATTGATTATTATATACATGCTTGATAAAGTTTTAGTACGATCGATTTCTTCGAAAATTATTTTCGAACTGTATAGAATAAAATAAGAATATTACAAAATATTTAATCAAGTCAATGATTTTATTGAGTTTTACACTATTTAATGAAATGTCAAAAATACTTTATTAAAATATGGAGACACATGTACATATGTATGTGTTCCTTTATTTTTTATGATATTCCTTATTAGGTTACTGAGTGAGAAAACTTCCTAACCTTTATAACAAACATATACACAGACCTGTGAAGAATCAACTGTGTAAATAACAACACAGAGGTTTCATTTCAATATTGATAGCTTAACGAGCGCAATAAATAACAATTGAACTGGCAGACATGTCTGAAGGCATTTACAATAAATCCACAGATAATAACACATACCTCTTGTTAACAACTGAAACAGATTTAAACTAAAATATTTTTTTATGAAGTATTAATATCTAATCGTTTTGCTTTTATTTTGTAAATTTCAATGCTTCATTTTTTAAACGATCTTCGTTAATAGAGGATAAGAAAAAAAAACTGTAGCTTTTATTATTTATACGTTTCTCTGTAGTTCTTTAATATACGAAATCTCTTACAAAAATATAGTTAATATTTTTATGATGATTGATATAATTAATTAATAAGAGACGATTATACAATAACAGTACATTTTTGAAATACATATGTATGTTTAAATAAAATAGCTCTTAATAATAAGAAAATAAATAAAAATGTCTGTGATTACTATAATTTTAGTGGATTGAGATAAACCGAGCTTTGTTCTGAATATCTGTTCTGTCTATTACAATACATTAGTCTGTCCTATAGCCTAACTCTCAAGGTAATAACTGCATCTTATCTGAATAAATATGCTCATTTTTTTAAGGCCACTTTATTATATATCATAAAAATAGCCAATACATTATAATATGTACCTACCCATATAAATGAAATTAAGTTTTTCGGATACTATGCATTTTTTTTTCTATTTTTCATCACTCTCAACACAGTTTCACCTATCTGCCATTATAAAAATTTTGTCAAACATATCTTATTTCAATGATGTTTCGTATGCTTCTTTACATATATATTTATATATATTTTGCTACTTTGTTATTTGTTATGACCCAATTATACATGTACATATATTATATAGTGCAGTACGTTTCACACTATACGTGTAGAATTATTTATGTAGTTTTTTATTCATAAATGTTACTGAAAACTGTATTACTTTAATGCTGTAAATCTGTTGAAAAGAGAAAATACTATCTGTACGCCATTTCACTATGAAAATATTATGTATTACGTCTATAAGATAAATGTATGATACAGTACCAATATTATGTCATTTTGTTACTGTTTATTTTGTCTATGTCACAGACCCATAGTGTTCACTGTTCACTAACACCAAAATTTCACTAATAAATAAAAACTTAGGCAACTAGTTCCATTACTTTAATCTCTACCTACCACTTTTTTAATACAAAAATCGAAAGTAAAAAATTCACAAAATAAATTACATTTTTACTGAAACACAGTAACATAACCATTTAAATTAGTTAAATATTCCATTATTTTTATAAAAATATCACATACCTATTTGAGGCTGGCCATTATTTGTATATAACAAGGGACGTACAATGTACATATGTTTACCTTCTTTGATAAGCTTTATGAAATCGTTTACAAAAGATATATTGAATTGTATGAAAATTTTATTATAAATATATAGGTCAGTTTCAGGCAGTGGATCGAGAGATGTTATACCTTGTAGGAGTCTTATTTAAATATTGTCTTAGATGTCTTGTTTCAAATAATCCCAGGTGAGCCGTCCAAAATAAATTAGAAAGAGTCCCATTAATTAAACGTACCTTTTCTTTGGACATATAAAATATATCTCTTAAACTAACTTTATAAAATTATATTCTTTCGCTTCATTACTGTTATTCTTATTATATTTTAATAATTACTTGTTTTTAGTACTTGGAACACAAAAAACATGTCCGATCCCAAAACACCGATAATACAAAAAATTTCAAATGTTATAAATTGTATTAAATTAAATAATGTTATCATAAGACGTGGGATATTATTAGTTTTACTACAACAATGACGATTTTAGAATTACAATATATTTATAAGCTGTGAGTTAAGCTATAAGCTAAATCAGTTCGTGAAACAAAACTAAACTACATAAAAAAATACGACAAGTTATTTTAATACGATAAACGAAAAAAAAGTGAGATATAGCAATTGTTTCCAACTAAACATGTTTATACAAATCATGAATATAGGACATTTGTAAAATATAAATTAATTATCAGTGGTTTAGAAAATAAACTACACAGTCAAAATTACTTGAAGATACACATATGTTGGAAGTATTTAAAAAACAAAATATCAATGGAAGCATTCAGTTTGAAACTACTTATCCAAAAGAGCAACATACATTTAATGTGACACATAATGAGAATTTGAAATAAAGGTGGCTTTTATATTCATTATTGAAAAACATGGCGATAGAAACTATTACATTATAATGTAGAAAATAAAATGACATATAAAAATATTTCATTATCATGTATGTATTCATTTTATTATACTTAGTAGGTCACTCGTAGAATTTAGATCAAATGAAATTACCATTTATGGTCACACCAAAGTGAAAAAAAATCTTATAATAATTTTAATACTGATTAATGCAATAGAAAAGTTAGAGATTTTTTATTTTTGTTTATAACTTAAGTGAAACTTTCAATTAATTGTATGTAATTATTTGGTATTACACTTTTAATTTTATTTAATTACATATAAAGAATCCCTTTAAGATATGACAACAAGGAACAATATAACAACTGTTTTAATCAAAGCTAGTTAAAAATAGTGTTTTGACTTGAAGATGTTTATATAAATGCTCCCTTCAAATAAACTTCAAATGTTTCTTAAGTTGTAAACAATGAACAAAAATGTTAATTAATTAGGACAATGCAATGATCTTAATACCTATTAAGCTTTTTATGTAATTATATACGTGTAGCCTTTTGTATTTTAAATAAATAAATTCATTAATTATAATAAAAACCTTTCAACTAATAGATACCTCACATTCTTCATTTTTTATTGTCTAAGATTTATGGAAGATATTTGGTGCCATATAAGTGTATTTCATAAAAAAAATGTTTTAAATAAAATTGTATATAATTAGGAGTACTTTTATACACATCTACTTTTACGTGGTAATAAATATTTCGTAGTTAAACTAGCATCGTCTTAATTAACATTACCAAAAAGGAGAGGAAATGTTTAAAAATGTTAAAGAATTCCTGCAAGAACAGCCAAATACTCAAAAAAAGTTTATAATACATACATTTTGAGTTTTGTATATTATAAAAAAAATTCTTTGTATATACCTATTATAAAGATATCCTTGACATTTAAAAAAAAATTGAATATAAATCTAATAAAAGGTTTTATAAAATTACCAGTTATAAAAGGACCTCATTTGCAAAATACAAATTATAATTTGATTTCCTAAGGAGAGTTTAACATTTTCCTAACAAAACCCTAAAGGTAAAACAGCGTTTTGAATTACACCATATAAAGATATATTTTCCGTAAATCATTATGGGAACACAGAAATAGTAGCATTGTATACAGGGTGACTGGTGAATTACTATCGATATTTGAGGACGTGATATTTGACGATCATATATGACAAAATAAAAATTAATATAACATAAATATTAATAAACTTCTAAGTAAAGTTAACCAAAAGTTATGTAATTAATTACGCATCGTGTGAACACCCTACAGATTAGGTATACACACATACACACGTCAGCGGCGTAGTGTTGTATCAGCACGCCACCATACGCGTCCACACTTGGAACATTTGGAACGTGTCCGCAGTTTATTTATTTATACGGAAATTTGGTCAAAAATTAAGTACCTATTTTTTTACATAATTCGAATGAGAATCATGTACCGAGTATGCTCCTTAAATATTGATAGTAATTCACCAGTCACCCTGTATAGAAAAAAAAACTATTTATATTAATAAACATACGCTTTCACATTGTTTTATTTAAAAAATTAAGTTTGTGTTATTCTCATCGTATATTTATCAAGTACCTACGGTTTAAGATACTAATAAGGATTTAAACTAGAACTAATTCAGTAAATAGAATTGAAAAATATTAAATATATTTTATAAAAATATTATATAGATTGAAATCAAGGTTAAAGGGTCTTGAAAGAATTTTTTATAATAATATTTAAACTCTCATTGTAACTGATAATTTATTGTTTTAATTAAAATTCATTTATCAAAATAAAAATATTTTTAAGACAATATTGACTTTTTTAAAAACCTAAATTAATTATTTACTTTACACATAGAATCAAAATATCACCAGTTAGGCATCCTTGTGCGTAATATAAAAGAAGCTCTTGTTGTGTCGTCCAATAAAATGGAATTTTATATCCATTTATACATCTAAAGAATGAAGGTTTTGATAACTTTTTATATGAAAATACGACCTTATCGTTTTCTTTCTAATTCAATGTGTTGAGCTAGAGAGCAAAAATAACCGATTAATAACTCTAAAAGTTTTAATACTTCATTTGTGTCTTTTTAATAAAACTCGCCACATGACCTTGCACTGATAATTCACACAACATATTATTTGGATATAATAAACTGTATATAATAAACTGCAAAGGAAAATTTGCAACAAAGCATAAAAACAAACAAACAAATAATAAATATTTCTTCTCAAGACTGCGGACTAAATGAAACTAAACCATTTAAAATATTTATTGGAGCTTTTCTGTATTTTTTTGTTACCATATTATATTTTAATTAAAAATACAAACTTTTTTTTTAATGGTTTTAATTTTCGCTGATGTCTTATATGGGTTCATTGAAATAATAAGTAGAATAAAATTTATTATTATTAAATTATTAACAATATTCTTCACAAGTAATGCAATTTTTAATAATTTACTTAAGTTTGATCTTATATAATATTCTTTATAGCTAAATGGTTTTCGATATAAATTAATATTTTCTTAAATTCTAAACTTTTAAACAAAATATATTCTTCATCTCTTCGTTCGTCTTCGTTTAGTTTGAAGTTTTATTACTTATAATCAGTCACAAACCCTTATTTAATTAGTTTTTGTTCTACACAAGTAAATATTGAAAAAGATTTTTATTTTACAAATCATATAATGACGTCCTAAGTACATAGAAAGTTTATAACGAAAAAAAATCTTTTTTTTCTTACAGAGCATCCAAATAAATATTTTTGTTTAAAACATTCTTTTTTTTTTTTCTTTTAACCTGTTTTTGTTTAATTATAATAATAAAACAGTTTATCGAACTATTTTTAACGAGCTTTTACATGAAAGTGTAATGTAAATTACATTTGCAACATTTTGAATATAAGATCAGCGAAATTGAGAATGAGGCCATAAAGTTAAAGGTAATAGATAGAACTACATACATATAAATTATTATGTTAACTAAAATAGGTTAAATTTTTTATCTAAAACATACATACATACACACAATTTAAATACAATGACAGTCTGTGAATAAATCTTATTATTTATGAAACATACGGCTTTTTAATTCCTCCGATATAAACTGTATATATAAAGCAATAAATGAAGGAGACATATCTATATCAAAATAATTTAATTTTTCTTCAAACTTCAAAACTTCAACTTCAATTTCAGTTTCAAAACTTAATTTAGTAGTTTAATAAATGTTTATAGATAGACACAAAAATTATGAAAAATGGTGAGCATCTAAAGTTAGTATGTATTTTAAACCAACAGAATTTCATTTTAGCATTCTACATATCTATAATAAATAGTAATAGGGATGGATCTTCCTTTACAATCGCTTGACAGCCAAAACTCACGAATCGTGAAATTACATATTATATTTAAGGTTAGAACTACACGAGCGTGCTGTAGAGCAATAAGTAAAATATACATTGTCTATATACATACAAACATAATATATCTTAATATTTACCGAGCATCAGGTACAATACAACTCTTCAATAAAGTAATATATCTTTTTGTTATTAAAAAATCTTATTTTTGGAGATAGTATCTTTGTGACGATTTTTTTCTTTTAGATATAATTGTTAACTTTGTCTACTTTAAAACTTCATTCGCGTTTAATAGTTCAAAATTTTAGCAGTTAGAATATATTTGGAAAATTCTCATCCAAAACTACAGAAGGGAACCACAAGCTGAAACATTTTCGTTCATAATCTGTATTTAAAACGTTACACAAGGAGATCAATTTTTCAAATGCTTATTATTTCATACAAATAAAATACTAAAACAAGAGTACTATAATACTGTTACTATTCTAAAAAAAATACGAGTTATGAGATAAGTTTGAAATCGTCTAAGGCGAACATGAAATCCACGCTATTGAAATCTTATGTCTTTTTGAGATATATATAAGTTTTTGACAACTAAATATTTATAACAGTTAATGGACAAAGTTTTATGTTTTTCATCTCCGTAGTTTCTTAGGTGTGATTAATACTTATTACAATTCAACGTCATTAGGAGACTCTATTTTCGATTCTACTCCTTAAGAAATACAGTTGTGGGATGAAGCATTGCACATGAACATGTAATTTTCCAAATTTTTAAAATTTTTTTCGTTTTTTTAAAAACCCTTCGAGACATCTAAGTCATTTATTATTGTTACGACAATAAACTAATTTATTTGTTTGTTATTTTACTGTGTACGATAACTTTCTAAATGTTTAAATTTACTGAGTAAATAATTCACAGGTAGACATAATTTGACTTAACAGCATAAACAATATATATTGCTAAAGCATATTCAATAAAAGATGATCGTTTTTTTTTTATAAATTATCATTAAAAATTCAAGGAAATAATGTTATTTTACCTTGGAGTAATGGACTTCTGAAACTTGAAGATTTCGTTACTTGAACACTAATTCATTTTTGGTCATCAAAAAAACTAATAGTTCACCAGAAAGATGCCACTTTGCACTTTATTAAATTGCTCTTTCGAAATGAAGCAAAGCGAAGCGATTTTTCGATAATTCAAACAAATCTGCCACTACAAACTCTTACTCTTCCAATTGAATACTTAATTAAATAATAAACGGTATTAAAGTTAACTTCAAATTTAGTGAAATTTAAGACGACTTTTTCAAATCCTAATATATAAATAAACTCATATGATACACTTTATACTTATCCGTACTGGAATTTTAATAGACACTTGATTTATTAACTGCTCTTTTAGGCTCGCGTCTTGTTTGAATAGATTCGATCGAATAGAGCGGGAAGCAACGGGACGTCCTCTCTTTGAGAGAGCTTCGCCGTAACTAAACTTAAAGCTTTTAAGCATTTCATACTGTATCGTAATAGAATTTGAAGTAAACAACTTATTCTCATTGAAAAAAGTTAAAACATATTATTAGTCCAAACATCGATAAAGCAGTTTCAATGGTACATATCTTCTATATATATAAAAATGGATTGCTGTTCCTTAGTCTCGCTAAAACTCGAGAACAGCTGAACGGATTTATCTTATCTTAGTCTTGAAATGTTCGTGGAGGTTCAGGGAAGGTGTAAAAGCTGAAAAAAATTTATTCATTACTGGGAAAACCATAAAAACAGCCCTTTTCTATTTGCCATACAAACGTTTTTTTTTGACATTAGATTTGACAACTAACTAATATTTCAATCATTCTGTCGCACTTCAAAACACGGAGATTTATGGCTTACAGGTAAACTCCAAAAATATAAATATAAAAACGTAATAGATATTTCTTGATTATAGGGCGATACGAAGTTCGCCAGATCTTCTAGTAAAAATATATTTATAGAAGTAAAAGTTAAAGTCTTATAAAGTCCTGAAAATAAATTAATGTATAGATTTTAATAAATTTACGAGTATAGTGAGCACTGCCTTAACAAGACACTTGAAGATGTGTTTATTCTTCTTTACCAACTACTTAATTGTTATAATTAAAAAACGAACGCCTTACATCGTGCTCTAAAAATCTTCTTATTATCCATACAATCAAATGAATTGTTGGTTTCAAATGAGTAGAGCTTCAAGTGAAATTGTGTTTGGAAGTTGAAATTGAAACAGTATTAAATTCTCTTTGAATGCATGCGAACAGAATACTTAATGTATGAAGTTTTTGTCCACAAAATAGTTCTTGTATGAGTCAGGTGAACAAATAATAAATATGAAGATTTCACGTTAAAAAAGTAAGTTTTTGGATATTTTATATCTACATTTTAGGTCGCAACGTTTCTGTTTGGAATTTTATTGTGAAATGTTCAATAGTTTGTTATTTATTTAATTGACATATATATATAATATCAACTTCATATAGTTTTAAGACCTTTCGAACTAACTATTTCTTATTATTTTTGTTTAGGGTCTTACAAAGCGGATTTTAATATTATGCATCTATTGGAAAATACTAAATTATCGCAATTAAATTTCATTTTAAAAGCTTATGGAGGTTTAAAGTTTAAAGACATGCTGTGTGGATATAGAAAGTGACATTGTTGCTCAGTAAACAACAGAGTGGTAGCTGATCATTTTTTATTTTTATTTTAAAATCCACCCGGGTTATGGTCAAACATGTATATTTTTGAAACCCAATCACGAAGCTAAACCCATATAAAACATTAACAAATAATTAGACGTCGTAGTTTTTTGTTAAATTATTTATGTAATAATCGATCTTTGTATTCTCGCCCACAGTCATATACGAGGATGTTTCTAAAAAATATGATACGATACGACTATTCTAAAAAATATGACATTAAATTTGTAAAGTAATAATTTAAAGTGTAATAAAGATGTTGTAAACTGATTACATTTCGAATTCAGTTCTGGTTTGAAAAAGAACCTTTTAGTTGCTTTTTCTTGGATGGATTTAAATTCCTAATTTATTTTAAAGAAATTACATTTGACAACATTTTTTCGTAAATTTAAGACTCTTGTAATTATGTTCGTTTTGCATACATTAAATAATTATAACATTTCATATACCTATAATTACGGGACATAAAATTTTAAATATTAGTTAAAAAATATAACTTGTTATTGGATGTCCCTTACAACAACTATTGGTGAGAATTAATTATAAATTTCTTACATTGTCACAGGACGAGTCCCGTCTAAAAAGACGTATTTATGTTTTACTTACTTCCTAGGTAAATTTTAAAATTATTTATATTATTTGAGATGTAGTTGATAATTTTTAACATAAAGGATGGTCGTGACAATTACATCGTTTTTTACATAAAAGATAAATGAACAATGAGTCATATTAGTAGAGACATTCCCTCGAGTTCCTGAACTGCGGGTGGCGTCTGTTCATAATTGAATTATCGGTGATAAATTACTTGAAGATTATTGTTTTTGGGATCGTTGATGCTGTCACGTGTAATGATTCTTTATAGTTAATATTTCAAAGTACAGTCTATTTTTTCCGTGATTTACAATTAAAATGGCTGATGATCTTTCAGAAAAAACGACGATATATCTCGTAAAAAGTCGTGTAAATTGTATTATTGGTGGTATACATTACCCTGCTTACTGTTTATCTATTCTCTAACCTTTTTTAATATCATAAACTCAAATCAAATTCATTTCTAAATAAAAAATAACATTCCAGAGAAACTTTGTTCGTCCAATTAAAATTTTAATTAAATCAGAACTACAGTGCTAACAACACTATTTAATTATAAACTGAAATGTCAGTTCTCGGAAGTAAATAACAGAGTCATATAATTATTAACTCATTCATTAGATGTCTGTAGAAAGGAAATTTATAAATTAAATAAATTAATTTCCATCGAATGTTTGTAGCCGTAAAAATAGTTTCTCCGACATGTCACTGTCATCATTAAACAGAATAATGAAGACATAAAAATTAATGTCTTTGAACTTTCATCGGTATACACCAAGGTCTCATAGGAACTATGGCACTTTATTTAATGAACTTTTGTGTTATGTTTACTCTATTTTATTTTGCTCAGTTATAAAAGACAATTAAATAAAATTTTTCAACGTCTTGCTCAACTCAATGAAACTTTAATGTCACGGACTGTCGATGTTTTTTGAGCCTAATTTTTTCATATTTTTGTTTATTTTAAAATACCAATAAATAAAAAATATATTAATGTATTAACGCGTACTTTCTATAGCTACGTGTTACCTTTTTAGTTTGAAATATATAAGATGTTGTACAAAATAATATAAATTGCTTTAAAGAGGCGATAAAAGAGAAATTAACATATATTGTTATCACCTCTCTGTATATATTCTCTGGAGGTTACTCCTTGAATAGTAACATTCTTAAAAATTTGGTTTAAAATTGTGCAACTAGCTGATATATTGTTGGCAATCCGATTATAATCAAGGATTCGTAACTCTCAGGTTAAGGTTGAATAGAAACCAACTATTATAAAGAAATGGCATCATGTGGTCTTTTTAATTGTGTACATTGGAATACAAACTAATTATATATGTTGAAAATATAACTATATATACTAATAACTATTATATTGTTGTTAGATAGTACTTTTAATTCATGAGCATCTAAGTTTAATGCAGAGAGGAGTATACTATAATAAAGATTCCCAGACAAACTAAATCTAACTAAAAATTATGATGATTAAATACGAATAAAGCTTTTCCTTTTTATTTTAATACTTTTCGAGTGTGGTGAAAATAGTTTTCTGTTTTTATTATATTTTTGGTAATATCCATGTTTTTTATTATATAGATATAAAAAGAGGCAAAAGGCGAAATTTCACTCGTTACTTTTCCAATTCAAATGCATGTCTATATTTCCTTAAATTTAATTTAACAACATTATATAAAAAATGAACGACGAACATATATCGGAAATTATCATATTGGTATGTTTTCATTAAACAAGTTACTACAACTCAATTATGTTTTATGTGATGTATAATTGTAAGGAATAATACCCTCTACGCCTACATATTTCTTACCTTCTTAGTCCATGTGGTATCACGCAAATATATATGATTAATGAGAGTAGACTAATTATATCATGTATAAGGCATGAGTATGGAGAAATCGTTTGAGATTAAGATCATTAATGAAGATGATCTGTGAAAATATAATATTATTTTTCTTTCACTTTCTTTTTGATAAAAAAGCGAGGGTTGTAGATTTTTGATAAGATATGAAATAATTAAGGTGATTTTTATATTTTTCAATTGATTTTACGAAGTAAACATTACATAAATTTTTTAAAAAAGCTGACAAAACAAAATAAAAATTAGAAGCAACATTAATTGTGTTATATATATAAATATATCACTAACTTTGGGACAACTTTTAAAAATATTTACAACCGACAACATATTTCAAAAGATTATAAAGAGCTTATTTGAATACCAGAGCATTTATTTGTAACATAGAGCAAATATCTTAATTTTGTTTAGTGCTAATCGACCTTACGGATAATTAAAGCTTCCTAAAACATATTTAGTACTTAATTTTTCATGAACTAAATCATACTTTATTTGAGTTAGACGGTTGCTATTGCTACTCAACTTAAATTGTCTGGTTGTCTAGTTGTCTTAACTTAAGTTGCTTGTGTTAACAATAAAATAACTTGATACAAGAAGAGTGGCAGTAATCAAGATCGTTCGTGATGAAGAATGCTGAGAACCATAATTTATAGCCAGGATAATTTCGTCGTAGTTACCAGCTGGTGAAATAGATGCCCACAGTACAGTAAACCAGTTCAGAAGTTAATAAATTCCAATCTCGACATATGTCTTCAACTATGTGATTTAAAAAAAATCTAGAGTTGCAAAAAACTACTGCAGATCAATGAAGTTTAAACTGGTAAGGTAACTGTTAAATAAACTAATACTAAAGTCACAAAAAAATATATGCAATAGGCGCTTATATGTAGAGATTTGACCACAGAAAGCATAAAAAATGTTTTTTGAGCGGATTAATGCAAATAAAATATTATATTCAGAGCTACCTTTCCCTCCATGAAACCGTGGATTTTTTATGTATAGAATTAATTACGAAAAACGAGTACTACAAACGGTCACAACAGCAAAATGCAGTTAGTTCCGCAAGATTTAATAATAATATGGAAATGGACTTATCTTGTAACAAATTAATGATGCAAGACATAGTTCTAAATTCTGTAGATATTATTTTGAATATGAAGAATCATAGTGTGAACCGTTAGAAAATGAAACTGAACACACTTGAGGTTTTGTGGTAAGAACTTGATAGAAATTTTTCGCTGTTGTTGTTCCTCCTAGTAAGACAAAATACAGAAGGCTTTAAAAGTACGCTGGAATAAAAATTCACAACATAATATTTACAAAGTAATTATTTGGTTATAAAAAATTGTATAACATAGGTACAAGGATGGTTTTTTCCAAAACATCTATTTACAAAGCGAAAGTTATTTGTAACGAAACTGCTTGATAGTTTTAAAGATTTGTCTTATTTAAAAAATTTAAAATGTGGCATATTAAATAAGTACTCAAACAAATAATTTAAACTATTGCATTGTATATTAAGTTTTGTTTCATTTTCCTTTTTCGGTTAACTGGGCTGGTAGTGCCTAAATTTATTCGTAGTTCATAAAGATTACACAATTTTTCACATATTTTTATCTTATTTATATCTTACATCAGTTAAATATTAGTAGTAGAATATCATAATATAATTAAAAGGAAAGACGGTTACTTTATTACGTTCTCATCGTCCTAGAGTTGACGCAACAGATGACATGGCATGAGTTATTTGTCCGTGAAGGAAGTTTGAACAAACAATAGAAAGACGAAAGGTTGTTATTAAAATAATATATACTTGAAAGTATGTTATTATTATTAGTAATGGCATTAAATGATATAACACAATAGTGATATCTAAGAATTTCGCGTGAACTCATTTAAATGAAATAACTTTTTTTCAGATACAACGCGTTTGTTATTATTTTAAAACTACATAATCCCGACGTTTTGGTTCATCTACAGAAACAGACATCTTGGATGGACTCGATAAAAGCGTCTGACACTTAACAATACAATAAAAATCGAATAGTATCCGAAAACTTAGTTTCATTAACCACAATGTTACTTATACAACAGGTTACCATAATAACAAGTCAAACGTTGTTCACACCTTATATTTGTAAGTCATTAGAGTTGCCTGCAGTTGAGGCAGTCGTACTTAAGTAATCTCGTTAGTTGTGTCTAATCACTCAGTATGGAGAATGAAGAGCATTTATATAAATATGATGCTGTCAAAATGAATAAAAGAAGAGCATGTGGTTAAAAATAATATTTAAAGATACGGAACCAAAATGAGAAGTATTACTGAAAAAACAAAATGCCTGAACCACAGAAAAAATACAAAACTAAAAATTACATAACATTGCTTTATTTATTAATTTTATTAACTAAGGTATTTGGTAAAGTTTTTTATGTTCGAGCTTTATATACTTAATAGCTTTTGCCGCGACTCCGTCCGCGTGGAGTAGTGACTTTCAGCAGATTTTTGGTTCTTTCCACATAGTTCCCGTTCTTGAGGGGTTTTCGGAATGGTCGAGTTTCTGTAGAGTTTTCAGGATAAAACCTATGTTTTTTTTAAATTCACAATGAAGTACTCTTAACCAACAACATATTTATTTGTTTATTTGAATAAAGATTTTATAAAATTATTTCGACCAAATTAGGTACCATAAAAACGGTTTTTGTGAGTTAATCTTAAAAGATAGACATATACTGTCACGGACTGTTTTTTAGATCATTAAAAGAGCTATTATTCTCTAATACATATTTTTTGTGTATCTTGAACCGTTTGCACGGCGCACGCAACGAAAGGCTTCAAAGATGAAATAATTTCTCCCGTTTTTTGCACATTTACCACTATATCTTTGCTCCTATTGGTCGTAGCGTGATGTTATATAGCCCACAGCCTTTCTCGATAACTGGATTATCCAACGCAAAAACAATTATTCAATTCGAACCAGTAGTTACGGAGATTAGCGCTTTCAAACAAACAAACAAACAAACTCATGAGCTTTATAATATTAGTATAGATTGTCTCAGTGTTTTCTTAGTTAAGAAACTTAATATTTATTAAGAGAGAACATTTTTTTGTGTATTTTACGTATAATTAAAGGTTAATTATCAATATTTGACCAACGTGCAGCAAGTTCTCTGACCGGTAAGGTTATTTTAGCCTTTCAATTTCTCGAAGCCTGTTGCTTTATTATCCCTATTTATATATGTATTTACTTGTTTTAATATTATAATCATATCTTAATGTTTATTTGCACAATATTGTTATTATATTGTTAAGAGTAAGGTTACTACAGGAAGTACTTTGTTTGAATTTTATATATAAAAAAATGTAACTTTAAGATTTTTTTGTGTTCTTACAGTTGACAAATTATGATTTTTTTAGCTATGTTTACAAATCGAGAATTAGATCTTTAACGAGCTTGTGAAACAAGAACTTTTTGAACAATTTTGTTTGCGAGTACAATAACGAGAGACGGTTATCTTATAAGTAATATTACGTTCGCACTCCACTATGATATTTATTTATTTATGTGCCAAAAGTAGCAGTTACATTATTATAAAAGAAATGTGACGTACAAAGGATAATTTATCTCTTAAAAGAGGTCTCTACCAGACCCCCTTTTGAAAGAGGAAAGGAAAAAAGAAATGTAGATTAGGTACAATAAAAGAGTTTATAATACATAGTTGAGATTTTTTGATATAAAAATTTGAGAATAAAACAGAAAACTTATATTTAGTTTTTTCAAACCACGTCCTTACTATTAGCTAACTTTAAAGAATATTGACAAAAACAGTAACATAGTATACGTATATATAAAAATATTTTTAGTGTCATAATTTTTTTAACACCCTATTACTCGATAACTGTAAGGTGTTTTCAAAGTATTTCAAATCAAACCCCATAGTTATAACATTATATATAATAGCTTTGTAGTAGATATTATTATCTTCAAATTATAAGAATATACATATAAGATCGTGCCTTACATTATAAAGTATACACAACTGTGGTATTATTTCTAATTTCAACACGAACTTGACTGGTTTAGAGCCATAAACGTTGTAAGTAATAAACGCGTATAGATATTCCCAGCCTAATTATCCTATTTAGAAACCACAAAGAGGTGTGAATTACGATGCAAGAGGAACTTGTAAAATTAAAAATAAAACCGTTGAAAACTCTCTCAATTATCTATTTTGTCTTCTGGAATTATATGTGTCATTATTTGAAATGATTTTTGTTCATATAATTGTTTAATGTGTATACATATGTATATTATGTATATATATTTGGTTTAATTATGTATAAACATATATCAGGACTGTAGTGTAATATTATTATTATTGTCACAGTTAACATCGTGGACACAGAACGATTGACAGTTTGATGTATCATTAGAGAAAGTAACTTTAGTAATTTCAAGAACGCTCTTAACTGTACTATGAATCATTTAATCTGATAAAGATTATATGAGACTCTTATATCAACTGTAGAATGATTAGATATAAAGAAATTATTTGTTTTAAGCAGATATAATACTGATAAAGTATATATAATTTCTTATACAATTAAAAAGTTGACTTCGTTTAAAATATAAAATATATAAATAAATATAAAATAAATTTCATGATATAAATTCAATGCGACAAGTTTTACTAAATACTCCTTCCAAACAAAACTTTGACACGTATCTAAATATAACATAACGAATGTTGAAAAACAACTGGTTTCCACACTTTAAATAGTTGAAGTTTTGCAAGTTTTCAAAGCAAATCTTAATTTTAAATTACAGAACGAGCTAAGAACCTAATGTTTATTAAAACCTTTACTATGTTAAAAATATCATAATATGCATGATTTTAAATAACTAATAAACGACTATTCAAAATATATATTATTTTTCTGGAATAACAAGCAATATTAACAAAATTTATGAAAGAATGTTATTTAAAAATCTATTATCATAGATAATGTTGGGACATTTATTTCTGAGGTAACACAGTGGCACGAAGGTCTAGTGTTCTTACATTTTAATTAAAACTTTAACGATGAAGGGTTCGTTGACCCGATTCATTTATTGAGAGGCTATCGTAACGAAGCGGTGAAGTAAACGCATATTATTATGGCGCAGCATCAATATTACGTTATCTGCCTTTAAAGCTCATTGTTCGCTTATAAAGCTAATAACAGAATATGTATCGTGCATTTAATTTTTTTTAAATACATTATGACTTCTGGATTATTTTTTCACTCGAAAAAATTCTCGAGACTTGACTCGATAACATGTAAATGATAAGAGAGAAATATTGTAGTGAAATAAATAAAAGATTTTTTTGAAATAAAAAGTATGTAATTTTTTAAAATCAATATTGAATTTTCTCCTTACTAAATTATTACATTTTATTCTCAAAGTATTTATGATTGTCTTTTGATTTTAGTAAACATAATAAGTTTGCTATTATCATGTTATTATTTAATTTCGATATGAGAATAAAATCTTTTTGATTTTACCAATTCGAGTTCAAACAATGAATATTATAAAGGGAAATGTAATCTGTTTTACAAAAGTGATGCAACATTGAGAAACTTACCCGAAGAAAAATAATATGTCACATTTGTGTACACAGAGATTTTGTTCAGTCTTTCTTGTTTAATTTGAAAACTTAATCGGTATAACTTTCACATTTCTGATGACAACCACGCTTAATAGTTATTGTTTCGAAGTTCTTAAGAGTCATATCTGATACCAGTTCATATTCTTCGAAAATTCAGAAAGGTTATGATTTTAATTATAAAAATAATAAAACTATTCTAATTAATTTATATGCTTAGTATTAAAAGAACACTCACATTTTTATTATGTCTTGAGATTTTGAGATGTTTTAAAATTTCAGCATTTCGATGAAAGTAAATTTTGGGAAAATATTTAATTAGGTATCATTAATGTTGGGGTAGCTACTAACCTGCTTTTTGACCCGTACATCACTTAATGAGCGTGCCCAAAAGTAGACTAAACACACTAGCAATGACTAAAATATTATTGACAGTAATCATTTTGGTACAATTTAAAAAAGTCATATCTATGTTTCTTTGATAATTTTTGATTATTACATAGCTTAAAACATGAATATTTTCCATTTATTTGATGTAAACATAGTATAATTGCTACCGCAATGAGTATCATATTGTTATCAATTTACATCGGGAAGAAATAAACATATTTTTAAATTATTTATATATGATGTTTAGTAAAATTTATTTTTGAGGTAAAACACGTTCTTAATTAAGATTAAACGTGTCGATTCCCGGTTACATTCCAATAATTTTAAATGCATCTAGCTCAAGTTGCCAATTACTTAAAAATGGTTGAAATAGATTTGACAGAAATCCATACTTTCCATTAAAGTTAAACGTTTAAATTAATTTCGTTTAAAAGATACATTTTACTTCCAGCTGTTTATGTTTAGTTTTTTGTGTTTTTATATTTGTTTGACATGAGATAAATCTTAATATTTTTGTGAAAATAGATCGAATGAGAGAAATCCACACATACGGATTGGAAAACCCACATATACGGACAGGTATCTCAATGGTAACTAACACTACAACCCTATACAAATCTTTGTTACAGGGAGCATAGTACCTTTGTCATGCTGACCATCTAGAGGCCGAGCTACAGCGTGTAAAACATGCTCTCACCATCAGCAACCTGCCCGTGCCTCGCCAGCATCGCAAGAACCACTCGGAACTACTGTAGGTGAAGGAAGTTACTGAGATAATAGGCACATCATGAAGAAGGCTTCAATCAAGACTTTTTCCAAACCACACAAGAAAGTGAGCCAATTCTTGAGACCAAACAAGAGTACCATTCATTAACAACAAGCGGGCGTATGCAAACTCGATTGTGACTGACTTGTCATACATTGGACGGACAACGAGAAGCATCGATACAAGGGTAAAAAACACATCTCAGACGTCAAAAATAGATGCGCATCGAAGTCAGCAGTGTGTGAATATACATTGGATAAACCAGACTACCACATTCGGTTTGATAAACCACATATCCTCGCTCGTGAAGACAGGTATATACCGAGCTTAATCAAACTTAATAGAGAAGATGGCTCGAGTCTATCAAATACCTTGGATCCCTTTCTTAAAAATATAAAATCCTATGTCCGTGACCACACCGTAGGACCTCGGGACACCGTGAGCGAATTCTACCAGCATCCAGAGCAGTACGCTAGAAAATTGAGAAATCCATGGCGGTAGGTGATAAATAACAAGACCAACTTACCGACATTCAAATCTCGTCTGCCCGTGATCACAGTTTCTGAAAATTAGCCGAAACGTCAAGAGTATGTAGTTTTTTACAAAAATAAAGTCGCGTAGTATAATCGGAAAAATATAAGTTTCATTTCAATGAATAAAACTCGCGAAAATCTTATATAACATTGTCAATAGACGGCATTGAGACGAGGCAAAGTCTTCCCTTAATTTTACTTAACACGTAAAATATGTTACTTTTATTTTATATCTTGTAATAATATATTCATGGAAAAGCATATTCTATTTAACTCATGTTTATGTATGTTTACATTTTCTAAACCTCAATCAGAACTATGGTAAGCAATAGTCAATTTTAAATTTTCATAATTATTTAAACAAAACATTGATAAATCATTTTGATACAAAGTTTTAATACTTTTACTATATTTGTTTTACTTTTTACTTCGACTTATTTTTTTACAATGGAACAGATAATTCAATATCTCCACTTACGTATAAATTACATCCAATTTTTCATGAGTATCATCATTGATATATATATCGTATTTGCTAGGAGATTAATAATAATTGGTAATTATAAATGTCCACTCAATACACGAAAGTATGAACTTATGGCCCTTATGGAGCTTATGGCGCGCAATGAAGAGACGTGCGTATCGGAAAAAACTATAACACGAACTAAAGAGTCAAAGCTTCAACGGCGGTTGTTTACTTACAAATGTACAAGTATAACTACGAACAACTTCAAATCAGTAACCTTAGCAAAAAGTTACTCTATTACAGTTCGGAAGCATGTTACGTCGTACTAACGAACCTTAAATAACACGTCTTGTTTGACTTTTTTGTAATATTTCTTGTATAACATTGTATAATAACCAAATTATTATGAAACTTGTAGTTGAAGATAAGATAAAATTGCCTTTATAAGCTAAATGATTTTTAAATAGAAGTTAGAAAATGAAGATATGTATAAATAAAAACGGCCTCATTATAATGATGAATGTAAAAATAACAGAAGCTGGATCCATCGTCGTGTTTAACGGCTTGCTAATTGACTAACCGACAAGTTACGTTGACTGACTATTGCTGAAAGACATTTAAGAAAATAAAGGTCATTTAACCAGACTGAATATATACGGTGAAAAATTATAAAAGTCTCAATAACACTCACAAAAAGTAGATTCTTGTAAAATATCAATAATGGCTGTGCAAAGAACAAAAGTGCTAAAACATAAATCTTCTCTTTTATCGAAGTCAAAAGGTTTTTCTGTATGTTTTTCTGTCTGTTGCTCGAACTATATCAGCGTCCTGGATAAAATTGACACAGGACTAATATATAAAACCAACGTATTAAGTTTTAGTATAAAGTAAAACAAACAACTGTGTTCTGACGGAGAAACTTTGAATACTATCAATATGCTTCAACTTAGTTTTTTGAAGCTACAATAATATTGTCATAAATTTTTAGACCTCATTTATTAACATAAGCTTTTAAACTAAACTCATTCAGCATTAAAACAAATATTTGCTTAAGAACGCTTTATTTGCTGTACATTATCAGATATTAATCTTAATTTAAACGATTAATTAAAAATTTATAGTCATATTGATTAATTAACTAAAGCTATCCAGCCAAAAATTTAAATGGTAAATGTTTGTTATTTAAGAAAATTAATGGCCATTTGTTAGGCTTCTACATATGTGTGTTAAACGAAAAAAAATTACGAAAGAATCAACTTTTTATGACATAATCATGATATCTATTGATTGATGAAATTAATAACGCTTAAAAATATATGTGATTCTAATTTCACTTTAAATAAAATAAAGACGTTTCTACCTTAATTGAAATTATTTCAATATGTAATTGATACTTCTCAATGCTTCTTTCTTATTTATCAACTGATTTTTACTTATACCACTGGGTTTATGTAAAACGTTTTTTCAATAATTTATCATATATATAAGTAGTCGATATACGAGTAAGTCCCAGATGTTCACCGACACATACGAAACATGTTATAATATTATCTTACAATTGTGAACAGAACTTATCCATATAAATAATATGTACGAATGGAATCGTTATAGACAGTTGAAATAATTTTAACATCATATACGAAAATATTCTAAGTCCTTTGAATACACGAAACGATAGAGTGCAACATAAAAATCATTCATAATTATCAAGAAATCGATCATACTAATACTAAATCATGTATGTTAATATTCAATATAAAATATATACATAACGAAAATCGGTCATCAAAAAGATTTTTTATTTTTAAATATCTTATATATAGTAAATATCTTATATGTATATAGTAGTAGACGAAATACGACTAGGTCCCAGATGTTCATTTATGTTATACATAGCTGTCATAAATTGTAAAAAAAACACTATTATTTGATGTGTCCTTTATATTTTATTTTTTATAGTATTTTATTTAAAGATAATATGCCATTTATACCTTATAAATATTCAAAATACGAACTTACAAAAATATCGTTAATACACGAACCGGTCACCGAGTTACCGAATGTCAATTTCTGGCCCTCGCATATATGTATATCGGAGGTGGTGAAGTGGGTTCCGTCATCATGTTGCGTACTGTAGGTAGGCTGGGGGGAGTTAGTTATATTGAAAATATCACACCGTTCTATTGATGGTTGATATTAAGATAAAAATATCTCGCCATAGATAAACATGTTAGTAATTAAATATAGGTACGTATATATGTATATCATCATCTCCCAAAAAACTTTTCAAATAAAATAATTTCATTGTTATGTTTTTTTTAATATCATTTTGATATTTGTTTATTTATAACTAATGTATTTGTATAAGTTGTTATGTCGTTTACTTAATTAATTTCGTAAATATTTGTTATGGAAACAGAAACAACGAATTGCACAACAAAACATCTATGTATATCAATAAGATAGTCTGTGTTACAAGAAGCTTGAAACGCCTTAAAGTTTAATTGAATGCAATCTTGTGAAACAATAGATTTTATAAGCATATGATAGTGCAAAACTACACAATTTTTTATCATGTCATAGAAATTATTTGCGTGAATTTTCTTGGTAAAAATAAAAATAGATTTTAAACACAAATCGAAATTACAAACGCACTGTATAATTGTACATAATATATCTGTACATATTTTTTTAGATTATATTCATCATATATTATTCTGATCACATTCAGACAGCTGTTTACCAAACACCCAGTAATTATGATCAGTTCAAATAGACCTTCTCTCCATTAGGAATACATAAGCAATATTTTACCAATCTTTTTTCATGCGTACGTAGTTCGCATAACCAAACATTATTAAAAGAAAAATTAGAAAATATCGAAGTTACTAGATAATATTAACATATACTCGTAATTTTACTCACTTGAAATCAGAACTAAAGATTATACAGATATTATATGTACTGTACTGCGATTGTTAAAATAAATTTTATTTATAGTTATATGTAGTCACGTTTGATAAACCGAATTTATGACGTCATTTAACCACCGGCCTGTGGCATTACATGAATATTGCCTTGGAATGGAATGCCACACAGACATACCAGTGCAGCGTTAAATCATTTTAACAGCGTCCGTCGGTATTGCTCTCAGCATTTAGTTTTCCACGATGAAAATGTCTCGGTAAATACAGTCTAAAATCATAAAAGCTAAACTTAGGTCCATGTTACGTCGTCTTCTTAATTTATTACAGATCCTGTTTTAAGTGCTTTGCAATAAATATATTTGAGAATATAAAGTAGTTATTATATGATAATAATTGGATTTTGCTACAGATAAGTACTAAATAAGATATATAGAAATGGGTGAATGAAGTTCAAAACTAAGATATAAAAAAAATACTCTTAAAATTAAAATAATGATATAGTTACTCGTATACTTTAATAATTGGTTCGGCCACAAGCAACCGGCACACTTATACAAATTAACTGACTATTCCATTGCTGCCTCTATTATTTATTTAACTCAGGCCTGGTCACTTTATTTTATTAATATATGTTCTCTAATTAACTTCCTAAAAACATTAATACAGGTGGTCGTATATGAAAGTGACATAAATCATCTAAATTGAAAAAGCTATTGTAATTGCAATATAAAAAGTTATACAAGCTATAAGATATAAAGTAGGGCGTACAATATGAAAGATGTTATGACACTCTTGTCATATGAATACTCAGACTGGTTTAAAAATTAGTGTACATGGATTATTATTGCTCTCTTAAAAGACAAATTAACATATAAATGGGTTATTGTAGAATATAGAGTATAATTTTTAGAAAAATAAAGATATAGTTGATTTGTATTTTGATTATTTACCAGGTTCAATATAAATTATAAATGATAAAAACGCTATAAAAATTTATCTGTTAAACGTATTTCACATAATATGACAATATTAAAATCATTGTGTCAATACAAAGTATTATACAAAGTACAATAAAAGTATTGTTTAAATATAAAAATAATAACATATTCAATATCCGTTAACTGTAATATTTTTGTTTGCCACCGTTCCGCATTTAGTTGCTTTATTTCCTCTACATTTAAAAATACTTTACTGAAAACACGGACTTAAGAAATGTTACTTTGTTGTTCTTCTAAAGGAAGCTAAAGTCTTCTGAACTAAAACTGTTACATTATGGGTTAGTTTTTATAATATTTGCCAGCTTTACAAACCCTTTAATTAAATAAATGTTTAGGTATATCCGTTTCATTGTATTTGATTTTAAGAAATTCTTTTTTTATTCAATTATTTTTGTCACATAAAAACCTATCCCCATTATCAGGAGTAGTTTTTAGACTCAATTGTCCTTCTGATATCGTTCGCTTACCTTTCATTGCTATGTACGAGTTATAATACGTAAATGAAAATAGGCACAAAAGCAATTGTGAATGAAATGTTTAACTTTGTTGTGTTCGTAGAAATTTTCGAACAAGAACGTTTGCCGGTTGAAAGTGAGGGCGTGTTTATTGAACAACAAATCATCTACTGACATTATAATATATTCTTATACACGGTTCCCGAGCTGTTTAACTCAAAATATTTGTAATTGTTTACAGATGTTATTAAAGTAAAAAAATATAAAATATATTTGATTCGCAGCTGTTGTTTGACGGATGTTATGTTTCTTAAAATGCAAATACTATAATTCAACTCTCGTATTCAATTTAAAACTTGTTAATTTTAAAACTCAAGTTTGGTCTTTTAGGAAGTATTATATGTATATGTCAGCTATGATGCAGACATTATAATTCGTTTGAGTATCACAAAGAAACCCATTAAGTGAACCATGATTCATTCCACACACAATCTAATTAGCTTTTCGTTATAAATATTTCCGCATCTTTCATTGAGACTGTTCACGTCGCTTTCAATACACTTAAGTGGTAAAAAAGTTGTTGGAAGAAAGCTTACTTTTGTATATAACCAGAAATACACCATCATTGTATATCATAAGTACATCATGGTATTCCTTATGATTCGATTAGTATTTTGAAGTAATAAATGTTTACTCTTTGTTTTATAATGTCATTTAGATGATTTAAAAACGATTCTTATTCTAAATGTATATCAAGCGCCATCAGTGGTTTTAATGTCATATATGTACATTAATGTATGTTTACATTTATTACAATCTTTTTAGTATGATCACAAAAAATAAAATTCATATTACTCTTTTCGAAAATTGTCCGTCGGGGAAATTAGAGTACTATAACAGCATAATAGTTAAGTGATTTGTAATAATGTAGTTATAATGATTGCCAAGTTTGACAGGCATGAGAAAAATACCGCGATGTGCATATGGAACGATATTCCAAGATACATATATTATATAGTAATCCAAATCGGAGCTAACGTGTACCACGTTACAAATCTCTTAGTATTTGTTATTGGAAACAATTTAACGAATGTGTTTAGGTGCGATGTTCATAAACATTAAACATCTTCGACGCTGCCAATGAAATCCATCCATGTGTGACGATTGCGAAATATATAGCCTTTCAGGTTGTGATACAAAACGGGCACTGTTTTTTTTACTTTGAACTGAGTGTCTTTGAAGACGTATACATGGCATGTTCCATTTTTAACGGAATGAATTAAAATTAAAATTATAGATAATAAAATATATATGAATATATATTTTATTATCTATAATTTTATATAATAGATAATAAAATATATATGAATATATATTTTATTACCTATAATTTTAATTTACATAATCATTCAATTTTTAATCATTCATCGCCCAAGTTGTATTCAAAACTGTGACTTATATTTTATATGTATGGAAATGGAGTATCCACTAAGAAAATTGTATTGAAAAGGTAGTAAATACACCTATTTTTAAATAATATAAGACAATTAAATGCTGTCGGTTTGTAATATGAATAACATAATTATATCAAGGAATTGAGATAACAATGGCAAGTATTGTAATCAATATGCATCCATATGTAAGTCTTGTCCTCGTATAATAAAAGTTATTGTATATATTTAAATAACAAAATGGCCAAAGGCACGTTAGTATGCCTTGAATTGAAATATATTTTAAAAATATTTCTTACAAACATACTGAGATGGCTAGGATGTCGCCTGTCGAAGCCCATTTGTAAAGCATCTTTTAAAATTGTGATTAATTCTGTAACCGTGTGTAATGGTTCGTATTAAATAAACATTTGGTTCACGAGTTTCAACACTTATGAAATATACTATTTGGAAGATTGATGATATTTTAATGGAATTATTTGAGGATTGTGAATTATTTATTTTCGTCATATTTCTTAAGGTTAATTACATATAATATTATAGTTCTGGACAGGAAAGAATATAAGTAGTCAAAATGAATTCTTGTATTAGATCATGGTATGTAATATTTTAAACGGAAAAATTTTCTATGACCAAAACAAGCAGTACAAGAAGAATTCCCTTTTTTTTATTTCAGATACGTTAAGCACATAAATTCCGTGAACTCAAAGCTATTTCGGCTTTTTACATAACAATTTATCTTTATTATACCGTCTACGTGTAAAATTATGATATGTATGAAGTTAACAAGCTTATATTCAGAACATAAAAAAGAAATTAGTAAAATAGATTTATTCAGTTTTTAATCATTTGTTTTGTAGATCTTTTGTATAATTGTTTTACTTTAAAGAAATTCAAATTAGTAAAACAGTTGTTGCACAACATTTTCTAATGATATAAAAATATACAAAAATCATAAGAAGTGAACAAATTTGATTTAAATTTGATTTGGAAATTTATTACAGTTAACACAAATAACATAATTCTCGATTAAGAATTGTAATCTAAATTGTTTCTAGTAGCTGTCGGTTTTGTATGTATTTGCTTTCCTTCTTTGAATAATTATTAATGAGATCATATTTCTATTTTATTAGTCGAAATCTAAGAATTATCATTTGTACATCTTTAGACGAGATAAATGGACAATCACATCTTAGTTTAGAAATTTCCTTTGTTCCCTGATCTGCGGGTGGTCTTCATTTATAATTAAATTATCGGTGATTAATTATTTGAAGAGGACTATTTTACTGAATCATGGATGTTGTCACGAATCAAGAAAGATTTGAGAAAAATTCCTCAAGTAAATTTTATACGGCTTTTAGTCATAAGCGGCTTCTTTTACAATTATTACTGGATAAGACGTTAGCAAATCCAGTTAGCAAGGTAGGTACAATATGTTATAAACAATTATATGTATTATTGATCAAAAACTAGTTCTATTTGTATCAGTTATAAAGAAAGAAGATCCAGAAATCTCTTGAACCTGATATATGATAATGCTCGTGTCGCGCTCTGTCAATGTCTCTTTTATTTACACTTCATTGCTACTTGTAAATAACTTGCTGGACTTTTTATATTTATAGTCTTACATTGAAATTCAATGCTCTGATGTTTAATAGATTTTAAAGATTTGTCATGTGGTCGTCATTATATACGTATATTTTAGTGATGTATATCTTCTGAAAATATTGTTAGAAAAGAACCGGATAAAGCTAAATGAATTGTGAGAAAATTACAATTGAATAAGTTATCACATACTCTATAATTGGTGTTTAAAATATACTTTTCAATGTATTATTTGCAAGACAATACCGTACTTTCAATAGAGACGATGGCTGACAAGCGTCTTAAGCCCCATAAAAATATAAAATCAGATGTCGGTGACTACACTGCAAGGTCTAAAGATACTGTAAGCGCATTCTGAGTGCATCCAGCGGGGTATCCGAGAAAATAAAAAAATCGTTGGCCGTAGATGACAAATAACAAGATTAACTGAGAGACACTTGCATCTTCTCTGACCGCGATCATGGTCGGGATTATGTAGTGATAAAATTATGACGCTTTTAAACTAGTATCCGAAAAATTTGGCTTTATTTGAATTGTTATATTTATTTTGTTACCCGTTTCTTTGTAATATATGTTCCAATAAAAAAAAGGGAAATCGAATTTCTACATGCAGCAGCGAATAAAAATAATGCTATCCAGAAATTCTCATTGAATAGAATCTACACATAGTCATATTTTTGAAATGAAAATTTCAACGTTTGTGATAAATTCTGTGCTCTTTTTTTGTGCTTGTTTTATACAATCACTATATTATAGATTTAATATAAACAAGTAAAATAAAAAACCTTTTTTTAAAATATTTATTGTTTCTTGAAAACACGAGTGTGACAGAAAAGTGCGTATACACGCTTTGACACAAAATCTGAACGCTAGGATTTTCATAAATAAATAGCAAGTTGAATTCGTCAATAAAGTAATACTTTAAAATAAATATAGCATCAATATTCCATCCAATCATAAAATATTTAGAAAGTTGTATAGAATTTTTTAACTCCTTAAGTTCTTTATAAAATTGGCATTATGTTAAATTTTCGTGTCCCAGAATTTAATTAAAACCACCTTTGTGGCTCCGGCATAGCGGTCATATTAACATATTTATCTCAAGTGCGTATTAAGTGCGTCATGCCTAAATTTTAGAATTCTATCTTAGAAAAATTGTTACAGATATGTGTGAGTAATTAGTAATATTATATTAATATAAAATTAAAAAGGTTGCATCATTAGATAAGATACTTATTAGAACCAGATTACTGTTTACAAAATACCAGTAATAATTATATATTAGTGTAAACAAACATCGCCTGGAGGAATATTGATAAGTGTTTGAAAAAGCCTCTATTTATGTGTTTTACAATATATGTATAAACATTACATAAAATATAAAACTGCTTAAAGTGAAAGCAAGAAGACAAAGTGTAGAAAATCAAATATTTGATATATAATATCATTATTATTATTTAAAATTCACTAAAACTACGTAAAATTGAACTGTCAAATAAGATGAAATATTTTATATTGTGAATTAATTATATGACATAACGAAAATGTCAATTTGTTACAATATTTAAATTAAGGTCATGTTTCTACACATTATCTTAACCGTCCTCTGATAATTGCCATTACCATTTAAAAATTGAACTGTTTCGTTTTTTATCATTTTTGACCTACAGTCAGGTAATGCAATGTCCGTTAAATTCTAAATAATGAAAATTGTATATTAATAAAGTTTTCCGATCAATTTCATTTGTATTAATATTTTACCTGAACACGACAGAGATACTTATCCAACTCTATTAACAATTCCATTACGGCTTTAGTTGTACAACATAGTCGGGACTAGTCATTGTTTGTTTTATTGTAAAAGGTTTAGTAAACTAGTTCGGAAAGCATGAAACCTATATGAGGTCGCTTATATAAGGTATTTGTATTATAGTACAACTATAAGTTATAACGTTCTTTTTAATAAAATAAAGTTTTAATTTTTAATTATAGAGAACTTTTTATTACGTTGAACTTAAAACATTATATCATTGTTTATGTTGCATAGAGTTGAAACGTGAAATTAGTCGGTATCATGGGCTCGTAAGTATGAATATTATATATTTAAAATACGGCAATAGTTATTGAAATGTCGAAGGAACATAATTTTTTTTAATAATTATTATCTTAAAATATATGCGTGGAAATCAATATTGTGTCAATCATTACAATTGTCATAATTTTTTACCCAAGTTATTTTACTGTAAAATGTATGTACATAGATGTAATTATTCTTAATCATTTTAAAAGTTTTATAGTTGATATAATTACGACAAAAATAATGGTAAAATAAAAATTGTTTGGGTTTTTGAAATATAGCAGACTTTTTTGTTTATGAGAATTTAATCTTGCTGTGTCTCAAGAAATGGAAAATAATGTTAATACGAGAAGAGTATAAGGAAGAAAAGTATACTGAATTTGAGAAAGTCAAAACATCCGACAATAATTATGTAAATTTTATAAGGGATAGAAAAATGAAATTATAAACAGTACCTTACTACACATTAACTATTAGGCAAAAGAAAGTAACACTGACACGAAAACATTGAGCAACACTCACTGCAGCGACGTCAACAAAGTTTTCACTACCTACTTCAAATAAATAAACGATTCTCAAAGTACGCTTCTACCACTTAACAAAAGTCGACAGTTTAACTTTTGTAAATACGATACGTCACTAAATATTGTTTATTCATCATCATCATCATCAGCCAAAAGACGTCCACTGCAGGACATAGGCCTCCCCCAAGGATCTCCACGACGACCGGTCTTGTGCCACCCGCATCCAGCGGATTCCCGCGACCTTCACCAGGTCGTCGGACCACCTTGTTGGGGGCCTACCCACACTGCGTCTTCCGGCTCGTGGTTGCCACTCGAGAACCCGTTGGCCCCATCGGGCATCGGTTCTGCGAGCGATGTGCCCTGCCCACTTGTTTATTCAAATAGTGAAAATTATAAATTAAAACCAGCGTCTTAAAAGATGAAAATAATCAATTTATTTCATTTTTAATTATAATTAACTAGTATCCATTAACCGTTTTGTTACCGTTACATGAAATATTTTTGATAGTTGATGAGTATTGTGCATAAATCACCTCAGTAACTTATTGAAAAATACTTCACTCAGATTTGATATTGCACTACGCTAAATTAAAACCAATAAGTATTAAAATATCATCCCATAATACATATAAAATCCTGGAGAAAGGAATTAATATTTCAATATTCGAACGTTGTGAATTTGAAAAAATAAATAATATGAATTTCTTTAATTAAATTTGCTTCCATAATCGTACTCGTATCATATTGTTTTTTCAATGAAATAATTAATATAAAAACATCCTAACCCAGAGATTTGTTGACACTATATACTTTTACCTAACACATCAGATATTTTTTTTATAAAATTGTTAATGACAGATATTTTTTCATACATTTTTGAATATTTAAATCAGTAAAAAAAATTTGGCGAAGTAACTTAACGCTGGTCAATTATAAGAAAATATAGTAAGTAGATCACGTTCCTTCCTATTTAGTCCTTTTTTAGAACTGACATCAGATTTTACAGAGTTATTTGACATAAAAGACTTCCGGCATCTACTTAAAACTTAACGCAATCTACAATTTCTTATAAACATGACTATGGTTCTGCGAAAAAATTGCTTTTGGACATTTAGTTTTGTTTGGTTCATAATGCAAAACCGTCGTAATTGAAACCAGGTGAATTACAAATTTAACGCTTCTTAATTCAAGCAATTAAGAATATCAAAGATGATTGTTGTGAATTATTTTGGCTTTTCTTCATTCGTACATTCAATAGAATGTTTTGAAACAAATCGAATGATTATTAATTATTTTTAGTTTAGGATATATACATATTTATTTATTTTTTCTGTCGGTATGTACAAAGTCTAAGTAATTATTTATTGAAATTGGATATTAATATTTAAGTTATAACCCAGCAGTTTCTAAGTATTCTTCTTCTTAGTCGTACACTCTTGACAGAGTCGTCGTGGTCATGTGTCCGTTGATTCCTGCGTCATCGCCACCTCGTAATGCAACGACATTTGTTCTTAGTCTTTTGCTGAGTGAAAGTTTTCGTCCACGGTGAAGTGTGTCGCAGACTTGATGAGGTCTATCCACCGTGTTGGAAAGCGCCCACGAGATCTTTTGCCCTTGATTTTCTCTTGTACCACAAATCGTTCCATGGAGTCTTCGTTACGAGTGATGTGCGCGAAGAACTTGAGGAAACGTTTTTTTACCGACGTCGCTAACCTCTCTTTTATGTTTAATTCCTTTGGAATGGAAACGGTTGGTTCTGTGTGCGGTCCAAGGTATTCTGAGCATGCGTTTCCAACACCACATTTCCAGCGCTGCGATCTTGTGATGCTTTTTTGGCCTCAGCGTCCACGTCTCAGCTCCGTATAGAAATATTTTAAAGACCAGACTCTTCATCAGTCGAACCTTTGTGTTTCTGGTTATTCGTCGGTCCTTCCAAAGCTTTACGAGTTTTTCCACTGAGGATCTAATTCATAGCGCTGCTCCTCCGGATCTCATCCTCGCAGCCTCCAGAATTTGTGATCATAGACCCCATGTACACATATGTATGTATGTATCTGTTCATCACTTCGCATCCCGCTATATCTTTGACGTCCGGTTGGTTATTGTTTGCACGGTCGACAGAAAGCAACGGGAAACTACTGCACTAATGTCCCACGAGAGTCATGACTCATGAGAAGGTCCTCTAAGAAGATACGTGTGCCTGGGAACGTGTGCGTGTCCGGGAGCCAGGGTGTGAAATTCTAAGTATTAAAAACATTACATAATTAATGAAATTTTTATTTAAGCTTTGAATACAATATGCAACAAAAAACTGAGCAAAACAATATAATAAGGACAAAACAATATATGTAATACCTATTGTTTATCTACTTCTAAACTCTACGCCACATTGAAGATTATGATTAAAAATTATAAACTTTATGAGATTTTGTGATATTCTATTACAATTACTATATTGTTTGAAATATTACCTAGGTCCAATTTAATCTTTACAATAACCTCAATAACTCTACATGTACACATAACATCTGGTCATTGTAACCTAGTTCCCTGGCCTCGTACATACATACATAATACATAGAACCTTCGTGTGTAAGCATTACATTACAGTCGAAATATTATTTTTTATATAATAAATGCGAATTTTTGTAAATTATAGAGATGAATATAGTCTTTAACATTTGATTCATTTTTTCAATGATTGTAAAGTAGTTGTTCATTTATTTAAACGAGACCTTATCATTCTGGAGTCGATAGATCGAAAGCGTATACTTCTACCTCTCTATTCATTTCAGTTTTTTTTATTGAACCATTTTAATTTGATTTAACGATAAAGTAAAAATTCCAATTTGCTGTTAAACTTTATTGAAGACAAATGTTCATAGTTTCAAGGTCTTTTTTTTTTTGCAGTTTGCTTAAGGTTTTAGTTAAAATTAAATTCACTCAAGCCACAAACCCGATGTTGTTGTCCTAAGAAATGGTCTTATAATTAAAACGTATAACAAGAGCTATGAAATAAAGATAAAATAGCCTTAAAACATTAACAATAAACGGTTAAGTTATATATATATTCCGTAATTATAAATATTTAACGTTTAATTGGTATGAGACCAATTATACTTTAAATATTTATAAACTGCGAGTCTCAGGAGTGCTTTAATTTTTTCTGAAATAAACCTTAGTAATAATGTTATGTGCCCGAGGGTTTTCACTGTGATATAAATATTTCCAAGCGGGGTTCATACGTAATAATAAACTTGAAATGTTCCGCCCTTTACATAACAAACAGTCGTTATGTCTCCAAGTGGTAACAGCTGATGATATCAGTTACAAGTGATGCGTTAATTGTTGTTGTTGTAGTACATATTATGTTGGAAGTGTTGTAAACAGTTGAACTAACGACCGAATATGAAATAGGATATGTTGGTCATGAAATTTTGAAGTCAATACTTTTTTATCTTTCGGAACAAATTAAAATTATATAATTAAACATTTTATAACTAAAAATAAATCTATAACTAAATAAATATATATTATCATTGGTATGGTTGAAAAAAAATAAAATAGAATTATAAAGGATAGTGACTGACAAGGTAATAGGTAAACTATTCACAAACATGTAAGGCAGACCCTGGCTATAGCTGGGAAATTGCCAAGTAGAAGGAGGAGGAGGAGTGACTGACAAGGTAATGTGACTTAATGATTTCATAGTTTAAAATGAGTTATTTTAAGTAATGAGTCGTTTGTCTATTTTTATTTACTACTAGGTTCAATATTTTACTTAGTATTGAAAACTGTAGAGTATATTTTTATACAAAAGGACTTCTATCCTATTAGATAATGTCATTTTAGGTTGTCATTAAGAAAACATGACACGGGCTGTAATAATAATAATTGTATAAGGTAAATTACCACATAGAATTTAATTATTTGGGCGTCCGGTAGCAAACTGTGTCCTTCAAGGTCAAAGGGCTTTTGTAGTGTTGAAAAATTAATTTTGAAAACGCCGTTTAATTAGAAATGAGTATATACTAATAGTAATGTGTAAATTGATATATAATTATTTGTAATTACACCACGACACTTTCTGTTCATAATTTACTTAAGACCAAAATTATATAAAGTATTATATTATAAAAATGTATCTATTTATAACTGTAAAACAATAAACATAAATTATTGAGTATCTACATATGTGATTTTTTGTTTTCAGTATTATTAAACCTTTGTTATGTAGGGCGGTGTATATTTTTTATACATATGTTTCTTGATATAAACCATAACGACATCAACTTTAATAAACTGTTCCATGCCCTTGTACTTCCGTTTACAAATAACTGATAACAAATTATATTTCATACACTTGATATTTGTGTTGCTTATTACCTCTGATGTTGAAAAAATAATTAAAATCTAACCTTCTTCCAAAAACTTAACACATTTCCACACTACTTGATTGTTTGACCCAAAAATACAAAAAGAACTAAATTTCTTACTATAGCTTTTTGTTGTAAGACTTTAAAAAAACAAGTCTTCAGGCAAGTGACCTCCTTTCAAAAATATCTTTTGTAAATACTATATACTAGCAAAATATTATCCTGTGTACAACAAAATAGTAATACTAAAAGTAAAAAGACAAGTTTTCATTAAATGGTTATTTTTATTTACAATTAATGTGAAACTAACTCAATTCAATCATATATGTATAAAAAAAATATTATGCTAGAGCCTCAATGGTTTAAGTCTTGAGAAGATAAAGAAACAACCTTCATGGTTTTAAACAAAATAGTTCTATTTGTCAATATATTATTACAATAGGTACATATATTTAAGAAAAGATTATTTTTTTTAAGTTTAATGTATTTTTATATACCCGTACTCAATTATAATGAATAAGATTAATATTAAAAAATATATTAAGCCGACATAATTTTATTCAAATTCGACTGCATAGTGCTTAAGTGCCATTCCATCCTCTGGAAGGTGTAAATGAAATCATAGGTGGACGAACGCACCGCCTCAGTGTCAGCACTCAGCACATTTAGAGACATTTAATTTTTAAATAAAAACATTTAAAACTAGAGGACTTTATATGACAACATTACGCTTATTAAATATTCGAGAAAGTATCAAAGATAAAAAAATATTTATACTTTTTTATATACCAAAAAGTGATCTCATAAGAATGTATACGAACAGAACTTCTCATCACCGGTTATATTTTAAACTTACCATTCAACAAGAGATTATTGTTGACTTAACAATAAATAAATATGATTCATTACACAGTTATATAGTGTGCTTAATACTCTCTCTAACGAGTGATCAATGTCAAATGATCTGTGTTAGAGATTTTAAATCAGTAACAATGACAAGCTGTAATTACAGAGTCATCGTTACAAATAGATTGAGATGTTATGTAACGTGTTTTAATATTAAATAAAAGTAATTTATAATAAACTGAAATATTTATCTTTAAATGCAAATGAATAGTAATACCTTTTTAGTTCAATATAAAGTCATTACATACTTTATATCCTTACCACAAATTACAAAAACTTACAACTTGTTTGAATTCTGTTTCAACGAAGTTTGAATATTGTAACTTTTACATTTACGTATGAATATATATAAAATGGATGTACATATATACATTTACTCCTAAAATTCTGTATAAATGTTAAAATGCGAAAACCCTCCATGATTTTATTGATACAAATGCATTGAATAATTTCGTTCGTTAATAATGTTATCATTTACTGCTTTTACTTTGAATCAGAGTAGTTAAACTTAAATAAATAACTTAATGAATATATGTACTATTAGGATCAAATTTTAAAATAAAAGTTCATTTTTTCAAAAAAACTGACCTCTTAAGTTTATCTCATTATTTTTAATTTATTTAAGTATTACTTAATTTACCAGTGAAAAACAAACTTCTCAATAACTTTGGTTTTGATAGTTTATTACTAATTCAAGTTTAATTCAGCAACATCTTAAGGTTTAGATTGGTAGATATCCATTTATAATATAATAACTTAATAGTTCATCCTAAATGTTGACCCCCAGAGGCCCTTAGACGACGAAAGATTAATGAAGGGTGAGAGAGTTTTGATGACTTCGGTCTAGAGATGAAAAATAGTTTATGAATAAATAATTTTCGCTTGGTGTTTGAACTATAAAACAATAAATTGTATCGTAATAAGAGGAATTATCATTTAAACAACTTAATTCAAACTGTTTATTTTTTACACTCACATAAATAAGTCAATCTCTTTTCGAATACTTATTACATTCTTTATTTGATGTTGGACATTGTTTGAAAAAATTTAGAGCACAATATGTTTATTTATTTTAAAGTTTAAATAATTTAGACATTTTTATAATAGTAATATTATTTCACAGCATTAATTTACTGGATACCATATCGTTCTCAAAGTGTTACGAACACTAGTGCAATTTGATATGAAATAAATATGTGTAATAACCAATATACATATATGGCACAGTTTAATAAAAAAAAAACTATTTTAATTCACCTGTTTTGGTTTTCAAAAAATGTTATAAGTTGACTATAAAAAATATCTTATAAAAAAAGTATTAGTTCATTATGTGGACGTTATAGTAGAGAGTAGCTATTAATTACACGTTGTTATATCTATAATTATATGCTTAGAGCTCAAATAAATACAATTAATAGAACTTTTATAAAGTACTCAATACTCTCTTTGTTGTAACGCATGGTTAGTGTCTGTCGATCTTTGGCCGCGTTGTTAACTCAGTAACAATGTGTTATAATTACACAGTCATTGTAACAAATGGTTTGAGATCTTATGTAATGATATATGTTTTTAATAAATTAAAACACTTTAGGATAGTATCAGATTATTAATTTATAACCTGTTATCTTTAGATTTATTTGGTTTTAGGAATTGACAAGAACCATGGGGTTCATATGTATTAATGTATAAATATAATTGTTGATTAAGGAGGCCTTTCCCATGAAATAAAAATTACTATGATACTTTACTGCGTAAAATGTGTGTCAAAAATAATTTTATATTTTAATATAAATAAAGAAAAGGAAAAGACATAATAATGCACCTGCTTTGTTTCTTATTACAGTAAAGTTAATTGTTTTATATATATATCGTATAAATACAATGTACTTCTAAATTTATTGATGAGAGTGTAAAAAAAAAAGAAAAATTAAAGTCGCTTTGTTCAGTTGAAAGTTATTAGATAACAAAAAACACAGACGAAAAATAACATCCTCCTTTTTTGAATTCGATTGAAAAGATAATTGTTATATATACCTATAGTTATTAAGAAAAAATATTTAATATATGAAATTACAATGTTTAAGTTTAGTTTATTCACTCATAAGTTAAAGTAAAAATTCTCAGCAATAACCACGTTTAAGATTCTAACATCAATTTATTTCGGACCCACCAAGAACTAGAAGGCTTTGATTACGAGATACAAATTTAAAATTTACTGTTTTATTTTTTTTATATATTTTGTGTGGTGTTGGATATTATAACAAATAATTCATATTGTGTTAACACAATAACACGTCTATAACTATACATCGCTTACAAATATACATCATCCTTGGCGATTTTCTAGTTCTGTTTTTATGATCCAAGAAAATTGTTATTTGCATTATAGTTCTTAATACCTCACTAGCTTTTCCCATGGATGTTGAAATTTATCAATAGCTGCTTTGCCTTCCTATAAAAAAGCTCTTTAACGGTTTTAAAGTAAATATTAATGATTTTATTCCAGAAGGAAATTCATAACTCTTAATTACCCGTTCTGAATGTAACTTGACGTTTTTGGATTACGAGAAAGGCATATTCTAGATTTTTTCTAATCCAATTCCCAAATATTAAATCAAATAACATAAGAGATACATAGACACTGCAACAATGAAGCGTTATTTCTACGCGTATATAGAAATGCTTTAAAAATATTTAAGATGATTTAACATTTCAAGTTTTCGTCGTCACTCGCGATTCCTATCCAGTTATAAATATACGAGTATACGATCTAATGCAATAGTCGTATTAATAAATAATTAATTATAAACTGGTTAGGATTATATTTTTACGGAATATTTAATCATGTAGTATATAATATAATAATTAATAAAAAAACTTAGAAATTATATAATACAAACGTACGTACAAACAGTTATGATAATGATTATTGATTCTATGACTTTTACAAATAATATTATTATTTCCTCACGTACATTCGAGACTGATACAAGAAAGTAGCTCTTGATACAACTCTCATCTATCTTAATCATATATTAATTATTATGATATAGTGAAAGACGAAATTCAATGTCAGTATTCACAGATCTGAACTAAACAAAGTTAAAAAAAAAAATAGTAAAATAATCATCTCCATTATGATTATTTTTATATTCAAAACATAATGCGTCTTCTACATAGACAATTCTAATAAGAGCCAACTTGTTAGATGCGTTTCCAGCGAGGGTTAATTGTTAGATATTAATCTAGATGATCGTCGTCAAATGAGGAATTAGGTCCGTCTTATAATTCTTGTCTAATCAAAATGCCTTTTATTCGTGTCTCAGTTCAGTTTGACATTTCTGGCTTAGGTTATACGAATACTAATAATGACTTTTATTAGTATTCGTATAATCTAAGCCAGAAAAGTTAAATTATACGAATACTAATAATGACGAATACAATATTGACTTAATACGAATACGAATAATGATTTTCAACAATTTAAGCTTAGATTTTAAATATAGGAGATTGTAGTATCATATTCAAATTTTAAACAGATGAGCATGTCTTAAATATAATAAACCCACGTGAAGTTAATAATTAAAACTAAATACATTAAATGAAATGTTGATGTAGATTACATTTTATGGATACCATTGCGCAAGAAATAATTAATGTTTCAATTTATTATGACTAACATGCGAGTACCTCACCAGTTATTTCGGGAGCAGACTTACCAGAAATGATAACAATTTTACTAATTGAAATGCTTTGAGTGAATGTGCTTATTATACAACAGAAGGAATGTTAAATTACCAACTACGTTTGTGAAGTAGGATATCATGAGTTATTCTTTTATTTTGATGTACACATATAAACATGAATATATTAATTTTCAATACGATAATTAAAAATGTTTTTTTAAATTTGAATTATCCAGCATCGCTTTTAGTTAATGTCTGACAAAAAATACAACATTTGAAGTAATTAAAGTTTATTAATAAAAACTTGTGTAGACGACTACTACTATTGTCATACTAACTTAATTATTTATAGAGAAAATAAAGAGCATTCACACAACCAGCTCAATAAAAAAATTTAAATCTTGATGAAATATACATGACGAGAGTCAAATTTAGTATTATTTGATATCCAGGTCCATATTCTTATAATAATATAATCATATCATATACATATATATAGGTAAAACATTATTTTTTACTTATTTAACTTTTCATTTACTTATTCTCTCGTTAATTTTAAATATTTTTGCACGCCGCCTATTCTTAAAAATTTCATTTATTTTTAATAAGCTGAAAATAGTTTTCAATCAAGGAGGTTAACATAATTTTTTAAACATAACATAATAACTCTTACAGTAAATGTGAAGTGGGACTCAGAATTAAAAATATATTTTGATAAAGACAACAGGTAACTCATAAAACTTTAGAATATAATGAATTGAGATCAAAGACTTTCTCGAGTATTCATTGAAATAAAACTAATATTGTCGGATTTACTACGTTTAAGATTATTTTTCAGAGTTCGGAGAATCATTACATCTTAATGTTTTTAATGAGTGTTTCAAAAGATCCGATTAACATCATTTATTTATGTGCGGTTTAGATCAATAGGTTTAAATTTTATGATCATGTAATTTAATTACATCCAACATATACTTATTAGCTGATTCAGGTTTGACAGGCTCTCATTTAAACTTTTTGTAGAACAATTGTGTTTATATCCGGTGCTTATATTGGAACGTGATAAGATAGTTAAAGATTGTATAAATATGATTAATTATTATTAAACATTCAAGTTTTATTGTCATGGTACGATCTACAATAGGAATCATATCATATCATAACTACAAAGGGGCCTGAGATGATGTTTATATTATTTCGTCATAGAAGATGGCGATATCTTTTTAATTTTTATTTTTCATTATAGATATCATCAATACATCAAAGATATCATATTATTATATTTATATTTTAATATCAACCATCACAAGAACGGTATGATATTTTCACAATGTAGCCAAACTCTCATCGACACCTTACCTACACGTAGCGATTGAAGCCACATCGCCACACCTACTATATATGTATGTATATATATATATATATGCGAGGGCTAGAAATTGACATTCGGTAACTCAGAGACAAGTTCGTGTATTATAAAAAAAATTATAAGTACCTATTTTAAACGTTTTTAATTTTTAAATAGCATATTATTTTACATTTAAATACTAAAAATAATATTATATACTAATACTACAAATAATATTATATACTAATACTATAAATAATATTAACTTGCTATATCTGTGGAAAGGCAGTTGGAACTGCTAACCATTTGCTGGTGGGATGTAAGGTTCTCCTGGACAGCGGTCAATACTCGCGTCGTCACGATATTGTTCTAGAGATCATACGTGAAGCGGTTAGTCTTTCGGTAGTCAGAGCGTAAAGGGAAATAACCACAAATGAGCGATCAATAGGTTTTGTGAGAGAGGGCACCAGGACTATAAAATCAAACGTCAAGCCTTACTCTATCCTTAAAGCGGCTTCGGATTGGACTATCATGATGAATACATATGAGAAACAATACAAAATCCCCGAGGATATTTGTGCGTCGGCCTCCAGACCAGACATATTTCTATATTCGCGTATTTTAAAGCGCGTTGTGATGATAGAACTTACGGTGCCTTGGGAAACCAACATCCCCAAAGACCATGCCATGAGAGGAACTTGGACAATGGAGGCGAGCGTATAACGCGCGTTAGTTAAGGGGCCCCTTAAACCTACACCTGGGTCGCAAGTCCCAATCCTTTGAATGCTAAGAGGTTTCGTCTCATATAAAGAAAACGTTAAATGAAAAAGATTTATTTTTACATATTATTGTATGTAACATAAATGAACGTATGGGACTTAGTCGTATTTCGTCTGAGTTCATATAATATGATATTGACTTTTTTTCCCGTTGATCTTTTATCAGCTTGTTGTATATGTTTTAAATTGATTACATACATGCTTGATAAAGTGTTAGTACGATCGATTTCTTCGAGTTTTATTTGTTCGAACTTTATTAAATAAATTAAGAATATTATAAAATATTAAATCAAGTCAAAGATTTCATTGAGTTTTACACTAGTTAATAAAATGACGAAAAATATGAATACATATATATCCTTTGTTAGAGTTTATATACAAAAACTAGAAGACCCGGCGAACTTCGTTTCGCCCTATAATCAAGAAATATCTGTTACGTTTTTTTATTTATATTTTTGGAGTTTACCTATTAAAGCCATAAATCTCCGTGTTTTGAAGTGATTAGGAATGATTAATAGTTAATATGAGAGTTACACTGAGCTAGCAAAATAATAATTGTCAACGTTACTACTACACTTGATGCACAAACAATAACGATGGCCGACAACTGTGTAGGGAGTGAGAGAAGTCTAATTGTGTGAGAGAAACAGAAGACCGGCTTCGTTCTCATCCCTACTCCGTGCTGTTTACTGGGTCAGAAGTGACACCTGTAGATATCTGGCGGGGATAACTTATTAAATGACGATTGATCAGTTATCGACCGGAGATGAAAAATGATTAAATTACTAAAATAGCTATTAAAAAATAAGGGTTGATCGTAGAAGGGTGAAAATTTAGGATTGTATGTATTTTTGTACGTTGTATCATAAAAAAATAGTAATTAAAAATTTTGTCTAAAAAATAAAAAAAAAAAATTTAGAGGTGGACTACCCCTAACATTTAGGGGGATGAAAAATAGATGTTGGCCGATTCTCATAGCTACCGAATAAGCACAAAAAATTTCATCAAAATCGGTCAGGTTGTTTCGGAGGAGTATGGGCACGAAAACTGTGACACGAGAATTTTATATATTAGAAGATGTACGTATCACAAAGTTTAAGATAACGTGATTTTAGGATTATTAAGGGTTTCTTATTATTTTGAAATTAAAACCCACGATGTTTCAGTTGCTTTGCAGTAACCGTCATCACGGACAGACGAGATTAGAATGTTGCAATGATGAAAGATTAAAATAAAAAATAAATTTTAAAAATATATATTTTTTAAATTGTCGTTCCATGATTTAACTTAAAAGTTAAGTGAATGATATTATCGTAAGCAAATATCGAGTGGAGCTACATAAGGATGTAGCTCTATGAAAGTGCTTGTAAAAGACTTTATTCTAGATGTTAATGAAGTTTGAATAACTTTAAATCACTTTTAATTTTCTCAGCAAGTGAATAGTCAAAGTTTATTGAAACGTATTTATTACTGTCTCGTGTTCAAAATACATCAAGTATTTCTAAAATTTTTGAAAATTATTAAACGAAATTGGCAACTTTAAGTTTAACATAAATATGCAACGAACTTTCCCACTTGGTTGTCTGTCTGTTGATGTAAATAAGTCATTCGATCTCTGCTATTGATCACGATCCTGTAATGACCTACTAATGAATTATTTAGTTTAGACAATATCCACATATTATGCTATTTCCAACAATCACAAAATAGCTTATAACAAATCAATATCATTAAAATGTATAATTTAATATAAAATACATAATGTTTCATGTTTTCTTCAATTGCAATTTGTGTTATAAATCGCGGAAGATAGGTTAACTTAAATACGTTCAATAGAGACTCCTCGGCTGTCATCCTCGTTCTTCTAGCTACGAAGTAGTAGGTAAGTTGTGGTCATTTAATTCTAGGATCGATTAATTAATTGTGTTAAGATTTGTAAAAATTAAAATTTTGTACTAAAAGATATCATTCCCAAAGGAACAAGTTTATAAGAAACATAATGTACTCATCTCGTCTGCCCGTGACCAGAGTTGCTGCAAAGTAACCAGAACGTTTTGAGTGTGTAGTTTAAAACAATAAAAAAACGCTAAGTAACTTTTCTTTTAAATAATATACTTTTTGCAACATTCAAACCAAACACAAAATATATAACATTAATTACCATCTCATTGTTCGAACATAAAATCCTTATAATTTTAATCTTCTAACCTCTCCCCAAGGATTGTGCATAAATATGAGACAGTCACAATTACTCTTCCCATGGACAGTTTTTTTTATAAGTTATAATCTTTTTTTTACAAAACAGCTGTTTTAGTTAAAATAACTACACGGTTATTTCAATCATTCCCAGAGGGAATTGCAGAGTAATAAATAAATACTTTACAAATGTTATAAATTTAATCTCCTACCAATAATAATTCCTCATTCATTGAACTGAATATTTATAAAATGAAGAGAGAATATTGATTTTATCATAAAATTATTATAATTCCGAACTCGTTAATAATTTAGTATTTAAATCTTAAATAAATTACTTTTATTCTCTAAAATCACGGGAGTATGGTATGAACTCAACCTAACTTGTTCATGGGAATCTTTTTTGTTTTGAATGAAAACAGGAGCAATATGATGATTCATTTATTATAACTAGAGGATAATTTTCCTGTAATCTGTATCATTTTTAAAGTTAGCGGGAAAATTTAAAAAATCTATTTTATTACATCTATAATAATAATAATCGGTTGAACAAAAACTAAGACCATATAAAATATACTTACTGATACTAGTAAGAATTTATATTTCTACATCCAAAATTCAGTTCTCACTGGACACATCAAGAACGAGAACAAATATATTAAACATTCACAAAATCCTATGACGTGCTTCTCTGTGGAAAGCTACACGTGAACTAAACCATACACAGTTTTCCGTCGGTTAGTCTAAAGACCAGTATATGTTTTTATTGTGAGAACAAACCAACTGGGGTAAATTTTTCGGTCGAATTAAATTATAATTTGTATTTGAAACTCTTATTTAAAATTAATGTTTAAAAAATTAACATACTGCTTTTTTAATGCTTAATTAAATTTAGCATTGCCTGTTATGAATGAGCCTTTTTTAATAGTACAGAATTAAATTCATATTTTTAGTATTAAAGCAATTTTGAAGCAATGAACCAATACCTGAATATTATTTTTAGTACAGCATTAATTTGGCTTTATAAGTAATAAAGAAATAAATTGAGAAACTCATTTTAATTTAATATTTTTTTTTATATAATGAGAAGAATATGAATATGTTAGATGATAATAAAATGTTCATCGAAAAAAACACTGTTTGAAACTCCTTTGACGTTTAAATTAAATTGATTTTGAAATCTATATTATTTGTATAATTATCAAAAGAAACTCGTCAAGTCTTGTAATTTAAATACTTCGTTTACCTTCATATTTTTCTCAACTTTTCATTTGATTTACAGCTGACGTCCGTAAAATAGCATACCTGCAAAAGTACAATATAGATTAATTAAATTATAAGTAACTGAAGAAGGTAAATAAATAATGTTAGTTAAAGTGTATTCAACTTATACATTTACAGAGAATCTAATGTAGATGACATTAGATTCTCTGTAAATGACGAGTTCGTGGATCAGTTGTTACCAAATTCAAATTAAATCTTCCTAAATAAAAAGATTAATAAATAAGTCGAAGAATATTATTGCTTGTTCCTTAAAGTGTTTGAAGAAATATACACAATATTAATAACTATTTAGTTTTCGTTTTAAATATTTTTGAGGTGGTAGAGCCTAGCTGTGGTCAGTTACTTTGAGGTGGTAGAGCCTAGCTGTGGTCAGTTACTACAGCTCGAACATGGGCTGGCTCGACCGGGGAACTACCACCCTCTCACAGAAAATCGGCGTGAAGTAGTCTTTAAAGACTGCGTTTCGTCCGGTGAGTGAGAGAGCCGGTTGCCCTTTTCCTTTTCCCACCCTTTCCTTTCCCTCCCTTTCCCACATCAAGGGGGGCAACACATCTGCAAATCTACTTTGCAGATGTCAATGGGCGACGGTAACTACCTACCGTCAAGTAGGCCGTCTGCTCGGTTGCCCCCTTTTCCCATAAAAAAAAAAAAATAGGTTTAATGTTAGTTTTTTTAAAATCTATTTTGAACTACAAACCAAAATAATATTTTAGTTTCTGCTGAAATTCATAAAAATATCAATATTTTTTTACCGGACAATCGAAAAAAAACAACCAATAGTAAAAACCTTTCTTAGCTAAGTAGAATCGTTGCAAGCAGTTATAAGTAGTAGGTATGTATGTTATGATTATTATATGTAATTATAAATTTCTGAAAATGTTTTAATTTTTAAAGTTAATAATGACAATTTGCTATTAACATTTTATTCAAAACCAAAAATTACTATTTTTACTGCTGAAAAGTTTTTATATTTTATCTCGTATTTATAATGAAGAATCGAATATAAAAAAACATCCAATATAGGTTTATCAAAGCTACATAACAAAAAAGGATGTAGATCAATGTAAGTAAATTTACAATTTTACTACTGTTTCGATTATTTTATACACTCGGGACTGGTCATTGTTATTGTTTTGAAAAGCTTTTGTTTCGTCACAATAATACCAAATCATAAAAGCCAGACTCAAACTATTTCCTATAAATGATAGCAAAAACAATATATCTATTTTAGTCGATTGAATGATAAACTCCCGCGTAAAAGAGAACTAAGGATTTCTTTGAATGCACGCGAACAGAATACTTAATACACGAAGTTTTTATCTACAAAACAGTTTTCATATGAGTCAGGTAAATGAATTAAGAATATGCTATGGATATTTCAAGTTATACATACATTTACGTATCGTGCATAAAAAATATATATTTTAGCTTTTTATACAATTTCTTTTGGTTTATAATTTGGTTCGAGAAAATTCTAAATACTCGAATGACATTTCTGAAAATATTTTGTTTTTAAAACGTGTGGTTTAAATAATTTTAAATTAGTTAGTTTTTTCAAATTTGTATTTAAAATTAAAATAAAAGGCCGTTAAATAATATAAAAAATGAAAATAATAAAAGAGAAATATGGTAGTTATATAAATAAAACATTCTTTGGACCATTCTTCTAATAATGACAATTTTTAAATATAAAGTAAGTATTTTTTTTAGTATTTAATTTTTCACCATACCTAACTACTTATTACATTTTATTTTTAAAGAATTTATGATTATTTTTATATTTTGTTTTTATCATGCAATGAAGATTATAAACAGAAATGTAAAATAAATATGTTTCATAAAAATTATGTTACAATAAGAAACTAACCCGACAAAAGAAAATATGTCACATTTGTTTAATTTGAAAACTTGAACTGTATAACTTTCACAGTCCACGGTCCTGATGACATCAAACGCTTGATAATTATTGTTTAGCAGTTCTTAAGATTCGTATCTGATACCAGCGCATGACTTTTGATGATTCAGAAAGGTTTTATTGATTTTAATTATAAAAATAACAAAACCATTCTAATTAATTTATATACTTTGTATAAAAATAAACATTCACATTTTTATTATGATATGATGCTATGAGATGTTTAAAATTTTAGCATTTCGATGAACGAAAATTTGGCGAAATTATTTAATTGGGTAACATAACTGTTTGAATACCGTATATCACTTTAATAGCGTGCCCGAAAAGTAGACTAAACACACTAGCAATAAAGTAATATTGACAGTAATAATGTCGGTATAATTTAAGGCTTTTCATTATATAGGTTTGATAGTATAGGTCGTACTGTATCTTTAAAAGGAATAGTAGATAGCTTTTTAGATGATCTCAACAAGGTAGATAGCCAACAGATCAGTAACGTGAAAAAAGCTTGGATCGACGATAATTACTTAACTTCACGTTTGATTTGGCCTTTCCTCGTCTATGATTTTAATAAAACCCTTTTATCTAAATTAGATGCAGGCGTCATAAAGATGTTGAAGCTGTGTCTCGGGCTCGCGCTAACGGCTGATTCGTCGGCTTTATTCAGGGATCGTAATAGTCTCGGGATGAATTTAAAAAGGCTATCGGAGCTCTACAAACACCTAAGAGTTTCCAAGAGACATGTCCTGGGAAAATCCAATGATGACGTCGTTACATCACTCCCAAAAGACAAAGATGCCCCAGAGCTAGAGTCATTTTAAGTTTTATATCTATCTTTATATTAAATTAATGGTAAAAGATTATGAAAATTTCCTTCTTAACGCAGGGTGCGTTCACTGAAAAGAATCAGCATCAAAATAAATTTGTGAGAAGTGTAAAACTAATTAAACAGTTTATATTACATTCGAATCAAAAATTAAACTTTTTACAAGACATTCATCTCTCGTTTTTTATCAGCCAACTAAATGTTTTGACAGAGTTACGCGCGTTAATAGTTTGAAATAAATACGAATTAATCTTTCTGATACAAAAGCGAAAAGTTTATGTGTAGTTACAATTCTTATAACTAATTGTATAAAACATTTAGCGAAGAAAGTAATAGAAAAACATTCACAGAACAATATCTGGGTGCTTATTATTACTTAATAAATTATAGGAACATCGTTAAAATTATTGAAAATATTTTTCAAGTTAGATTCTTTCAAGACGATACTACCTTAGTTGAAGTTATGTCAATATGTAATTGATATAGTTTTGAAGGCTTCTTATTTATCAACCAATTTTTACTTTTACCACTTAATACATAGCAATTATAAAATTTATAACAAAAACTTCTTTACATTTTATTATTTACAGTATTTAATTTAAAGATAATATGTCATTTATCCATTAAAAATGTTCAAAATACGAACTAATAAAATTTTGGTAATAAACGAACCGGTGCCCGAAATACCGGATGTCAATTTCTGGCCTTCCCATACATAGGAGGTGGCGAAGTGAGTTCGATCGTCACGTTGATTCAACTACCTATAGGTAGGGTTCAAGGAGTTAGCTATATAAAAAATATCACACCATTCTATTGATGATTGATATTAAAATAAAAATATCTCATCATAGATAAACATGTTACTTTTAAAATAAAATAATTTCATCGTTATGTTATTTTTGATGTTAATTCATTTATGTCCAATTTATTCGATCAATCTATATAAGTCATTATGGTGTTTACTTCACTTAGTTGAATTGCGTAACAACTATACTCGTAATCAATAGTCTGTTACAAGAAGCTTGAAGAGACCTATAATTTAATCGAATACAATCTTTTGAAACAATATATTTTATAAGTATCAAATAGTGCAAAGCTACACAATTTTTTATCATGTCATAGAAATTGTTACCATGTATTTTCTTAGTAAAAAAGAAACATTGAATTTTAATATATTTTAAATACCTATCAATTTTACGAACTAATTATAAAATTGTATATACGTATGTACATTTTTTTTAGATAACATTTATCTTAAATTTTTCTGACCACATTTTGACAGCTGTTTACCAAACACCAGTAATTATGATTAGTTCAAATAGACCTTCTCTCCTTTGGGAATACATAAGCAATAATTTACCAATCTTTTTTCATGTGTAAGTAGTTCGCATAATCGAACATTATTAAAAGAAAAATTTGAAAATATCGATATAACGAGATAATACAAGGAAAAACTTTAAATAAAACCGCTTGAATAAAGTACTAAACAAAATATTTTTTTATACCTCTTGCTAAGACCTTGTTTCGACAAATGATATACGGACCGTTTCATTATTAGTCGCCATGTTTTGTGATATTTTTATGTTAAAGAAAGATTAAAGAACAGGTCGTCTACCTGACAATAAAAGCACGACATTAGTCTTACAGGACAAAAAGTTTACAAGAGTGGTAGGCTGTAAAATTTATATAATCATGAACATATTATAAATATGTATACTACGTCAAGAGCGTCTAGTAATTCTAATCTGATGAAAATAACGCTGAGTATTAATGTAAAAGAGCCAATAATTTGAAGTCATTGTCGAAAATCATTGTACGCTTTTCTTTTTTACACATCATTTGTAAAGTTTGTGTCATTAATCATTCCAATAGAACAATGCAATGTTCCACTTCGGCTTTCACTTGACTACTGAGTTAGCTTAAGTACTTATTTTCTTTTGCAAAACTCAAAGAAAATATTATCAAATACTTCATTCGTTCATAATATTTCACACGACGATTCATATATAAAAAATCGGAGCAATATGGGTAGACAAGATGAAAGTGTCTACAAATGTAAGATTCTGTGTCTAAAAATCTATACTAATATTATAAATCTGAAGAGTTTGTCTGTTTGTTTGTTTGTTTGAAAGCGCTAATCTCCGAAACTACTGGTTCGAATTGAATAATTCTTTTTGTTTTGGATAGTCCAGTTATCGAGGAAGGCTGTGGGCTATATAACATCACGCTACGACCAATAGGAGCAAAGATATAGTGGTAAATGTGTAAAAAACGGGAGAAATTATTTCATCTTTGAAGCCTTCCGTTGGGTGCACCGTGAAAACGGTTCAAGATACACAAAAAAATATGTATTAAAGAATAATAGCTCTTTTAATGATCTAAAAAACAGTCCGCGACAGTATATGTCTATCTTTTAAGACTAACTCACAAAAACCGTTTTTATAGTACCTAATTTAGTCGAAATAATTTGTTTAAGTTGTATCAACATAATAATATTAATCTTTATTCAAATAAACAAATAAATATGTTGTTAGTTAAGAGTACTTCATTGTGAATTAAAAAAAAATATAGGTTTTATTATGAAAATTTTAAGGGACCATTCCGAAAAACCGGTAAGAACGGGAACCATGTGGGAAGAACCAAAAATCTGCCGGAAGTCACTATTCCACGCGGACGGAGTCGCGGCACAAGCTAGTGTAAGATAAAACAACAATTATACGCGATGATAACGGATAAACATATTTCTACATTATAAATATTAATTCGTGTGTGAAATAGTTGTAGTTTGTGTAAAAGGTCCGCTTATGTTAAATATGTACTCGTAACTATAAAAGTTGCAATATGTTCTTATGTTTTAAAGACTTTACGCATGACGCAACTATTTCAATGATTTGAACAAATTGTAACAACTATGTAAGAATACAAAACAATATAAATAGGTACTTAATCTTTACGAGAAAACAAACTCTAATAAGAGGTTGTAGTTGTTTATTTATTTTTTGTATTCATAAATAGTTAACTAATAAATAATAATGATCAGTACCTAAATTTATGATACTTTTATATATATTTTATATACATATATTTATTATATAAACAGTTCAAAATATTCATTGCTGTTTTAAATTATTTTAATAAAGTGACAGTCGTATTGTGAAAATAAATATTTTTTTAAAATAACTAATTCATAAATTACTTTGATTCGGTTTATCTTTTAATATGTTGAATTAAATAATAATTGACGTAACTTGAGTAACATTTCTTACTCACTTGACTGTTGAGGTGTTGTAATCATAAAATATAAGAAAAAAATATAATAGACACAAACTTCACCTTTTTTATGATTTAACCTTGTAACATTTAAATTATAATCAAGAAATCTATAACTTCTTTTCATTACAAGATTTTTATGAACCTCATGATTTCGATAATCAATAGATGATCGTTTATATTTTATAACACAACTTTTTTACTACATCATCTTATAAAATATTACAAAAATTGGCTAACGATGTAAGATTAATAGAGGATCTTCCAAAATTCTTTGCTAATCTCAAGTATGTACTGGAAAAAGATAAAAAATCCCATAATCTGAAAAAATTCGATCTTTAACTCCTTAACTTAACTCCTTGCAGGACATCGAGTGAATAAAATTTTATAAAAATCTCAAATTACTGGAAGTAAATGTTTTTATAACAATGTCATTATGACAGAAACATATTATACGATAGAAAAACAATGAAAGAAACGTAATACTCTCTATGTTTCAAAGAGTTCATATAAATATATAATTTATTTACTAACGTTCGTATAAAGGAGTGCTATTAACAATCTTGTGTTATTTATAGATAAATATATTATTTAATGGCAATTCAATCACATGAATAATCCATATCAGAAGTTGACTAACAAATTATAAGTATAACAAAACAAGTGCTTTTTAATCATATACTTTTTTCACTAACACTCTAAAACAATACAAAGAATTCATTCTTTTCACGTTTTCAGATGGTCTTTGTATGAGTTTAAACAAAAACAATCAAACAACTGTGCATTTAACTAAATGACTAACTAGTTACAACTAGTCCCTATATTTCTAGACATTTAAATAAACACGCTCTGGAAATAAACATGAAATATTCAGAAGATCGTTACAGGCGAGATGTTACTAAAGAAAAAATATGAAAGTGCCTGAAAACAAACAATCATTTGTACATACAATTGATAAAATGATTTTGATTATAACATTATTGAGATTTTATCACTTACTTAAATTATAAATGAAGATGCAGAAATTAGAACTAGTGTGACGCGAACATAAAATTATTAAATTAAACACCGAATGTTGACACCATGGAACTTATTGGAATGGATTGAGGTAAAGACGACACCTCATTCCGCGGAATCTTTGGGAATGGAATGCAGAAAGAGAACACCACGGCTTCCCGAGTCATTGTAAATCAGTTTTAAAATTATAAAATCACTTCTTCGTTCAATCGTGTAACAATAGGTTGTCTTTAGAATAAGGTAATTATAAGTAAATTTTGTTTTTTTTGGAACCTCCGGCTGAAGTCGACATAATTCAAGTCTGCTCTTAACTATTATTATTTACTTTGAAAAAAAAAGGCCATTAAAAATTAAACAAAAATTTTATTTAAGTTGTTCATAAGTTGAACACATATTTAACGCTGGTAAAACATTTACAGAATGTGGGTCCCGTAGTGAAATTATGATACATTAAGTTACAACACCACTGATTAAATTTACGTTATACAAAATGTACAGTCTTACTTAAATAATTTTAACTAACATTTGTAATAAAACAATATGCTGTAAATATTAACAGTTTTATTGAAGGAGCGCGTTTATAGAATAGCTTTAAATTATAATCGTCTTCAGGGAGATTAAAATTTTCGTAATCCTAAATGCAAATTTTATTTTAATTATTATTTGCACTTTGAGAAAAATAGTTTTTTGGTTAAAAACCATGTCAAAAATCACGAATTACATGCGTATACATATCATTAGAGCTTTTATTTAATTTCACAAATACGTTCTATGTAGTAAATATTGAATGTTATGAAGAAAAAAAATTAATGAACTACAAAGGTTATTGAAGTATTCAATTCTTTTGTTTTGTTTGAAGCAAGGATTTGTTGTAGTAATTAAACAATCAAGCCCATATTGAAAAAAATATTTCCTATCAGATTACATACACTCAAATCAAAATAAATAGTTTTTATATTGTAAAATTTGTTGCAATGTCAATAACAAACTAGAATACATAAGATTTAATTCTTTTGTCTTTCATAATTTATCAACCAAAAAGTTATGTTTTATATAATTAGTTTTTTTTTTCCTAGTATTCGTTTTATTCAAAGAAACACAAGTGTAATTGCTTCGTCAGTGCTTGGGAAACGGTAACTGATGATTTTACATCGGATAGTTAAAAAGTCTTCAGTTCCCACTTTGTTAGTTTTGCATAATAATATTGAATTTAGGCAGTAGGTTATTTTATTTCGGAAGTGTCGTCTTTAAAGTCACATGTTCTAATTGAATTGATGATTTTTTTATTGTTTGCTGTTTTTTTTTTAATACATTCGACTAACTTAATTTTTTTTAAACGAAAAAATTGAGCTGAAGAAAGGCTAGGGTTTAATAAAAAGCCAAGCCAACAGATGGTACCTCTGTGTTGATAAGAAGATAAGGTTATACAGTATGTATATAAATACATAATGAAGAATAGACGGGTAATTCATCAAGTGACTAGAATAAGATGTCAACAATCTAAAGCTTGAAAAGTGTGATGGAATGAAAAATCATAAATCATAATGTATGTAGTTATTTCGTGTACTTATTATTACCTACTTAGTATTATTGTCGGACGGCACTCGGAGAGAGAGGCGCGGGCGCGGCGAGTACATAGTGTCTGTCTGTGTGTGCTTGTGCAGCGAAGTGTTGGTGAATAGCTGACCATATTATTTGCACGAAATTGGGATAACTAATTTCACACAATGTAAATATTTTAGTTATAAAATGCACAGAAACAGCACTTAAGAACCACCAATGAAATTTAATAGATTGCCAGCAATGGAAACAATCCTGCTGGGTCCCTTCACTCAAATATAATATGATTATATTAAAATTAATATTAGTCCACACTGTTTCAGATAGTCTAGGTAACAACTAGTTAATTGAATACATGTAAGTGTTACTGGATTAAAATCTATCTTTAACAAATCCTCCGTCGTGCATAGAATTATTCCTTGTATATAGATTTGTGATAATTTTATTTAGTCAAACTGATTTAATTGAAGTCTGAATAATTTAATGTTTAGTCTTTGAAGTGTTTAGTTTAATTTTCTAGCTTATGAGCACCGATATACCATTTGTGAGTGGATCGATACGTGGAGCGGTAAGTGGAATGCAACAAATAATAAACAATTCACAGGATCGGTTACGTCTGACACGCCCCTCTGGAGATAATAAGAAGACTGTTATAAGTGAAAAACGAATGCCGTAATAAAAACCAATATCCATCAACGAAAAAATTGCTTCAATGAAAATTTTCCTATTGTATATTGTTACGTTAATAAAATTTATAAAGTCGACTCTTTATAAAATAGTTGCGTTACAGTGACGTTACATATGTATATTACTAGTGATTTATTTAAGTATGTTTAAAATTTCAGGTTGTAATAAAATACTTTTTTGGGCGTTCCAACCTTTTATCCGACAACTGATAAAAAGTACCTAAAATGTACATATTGGCATGAAAAATAAAAAAATATATATCTTTAAACATTTTGAAATAACTGAGTTACATACGTATAACTAAAGACGGCCATGACATTTACAAAACAAAAAATCATAACGTGAAATAGTTTATGATTTATTTATTTTTTTAAAAAAAGCATTCTTTTGGTACAGTACTCTTAGTACTTATTTTAATCGTCGTTAAACTAGAACAGTTCTTAATATTGCTTTTTCAAAATAATAACTGACCATCACTAGTAGAGTTGGTTTTTTATTTATTGCGATATGTGGATTGGGGTTGGTACGATGACTCCTTTAATTTATAATTTTCTATGTAAATTTTTATCAACATTCAATGTGCCTACATTTAATCAATCTTATTGCTTTCTTTCACATTTTAAATCTAGACGATGGTTAGAGTCGAAGAATCAGTAAACTGATTAAAATTAATGACTGATTGCAAAGATAGGTATTGATTTCTTCCTTTATTTAAAGTTTACTGAAATTTAACCATTATTATCGAATAAGAAAATATAGTATATGTTAATAGTCAAACTCCGAGCAGACGGTCAGTGATTTGTAATGTACAGAATGCCATAACATTAATAAATAATTCGTATTAAATATATATTTAAATTTTAGTGTACAAAATTATACATATAAGTTTCATTCAAACTCATAAGCTCTAGAGTTAAAACGGATTTTCTATGAGATTTCTATCTTTATAAGTACTCGTATTACCGGTGACATATTTGGGTCTTGAATCCTTTTAATCTTACTTAATAACACTCCGACGATTAATCCCCGTTATGTGCAAAGCTGTTGTGAAAAACTTTCATTTATTCAAGGCACAATAATTATTGTTTTATAATATCTTATAGCACATAATCTTTGAGTTTCAACTTTAAATTTTTGGCTTACATTATATTTATTATTATATGTATTATAAGCTTTATTGAACAAAACTATTTTGTAAATCACATTTTATTTTATATGTACGTATGTCATATAATAAATACATAAACATTATGATACTTTTCAAATTCGTAAACTCTTATTTCGTGTACTTTAAGTAAGATTTATTTTTAGACAAAAATCAATTTTCCCGTTTATTTCAGACTTTGCATTTCAAATTTACTTTAGAGTTGCTTCCTGCCTTTGCAAAATCAACATATTCCTGGTTTGTAGAATTAGAAAAAGGAGAAAGCTAGACAGTTTTATATTCTAAGGATTCATTTGCTGATTTGGCATTAAAAACAGATGGAACAAAATAAATAAAAAGAATTATAACATCTGTAAAACTATATTCAAATACTGTTTATTTTTGTATAAAATTAATGCTATATATATTTAAAAGCTTTTAATTTTTTGGTTAATTAAAGTAAACGATTATTTAGATTTTTCCTTCCAACTTTTATTAAAATCAGGTATATATATAGGCGCCTTATAATTCCGGTGCAATCAGAAAGTCCCTAATTTATGTAAATTCAATAAAAACCTTCGTTTTCGAGTATATTGTCATTATAACAATTTTCGTGACGCCTACGTGGCTTTTTATCTACTTTGCCAAAAATTAAACTGCGTATAAAATTATTAACAGAATATATAATAATTTTCTGCAGATTAATTTACTTCTGTGAAATAGTTTATATATCGTAATGATTCCTTATTTCGTAATTTTTAAGTAAAACCTTGATTTATGTCAAAACTAGAGCTACTTTTTTCTAATCCCTCTGCTATTACTCCTATGTTTCATAAAGAATTTACTGATATAAAAACTGTTAACAAAAAACTCGGCACAGCTATTTATGACATGGAAGTGAAGATTAAGTAATTCGGCATTGGGTTCAATATCTTATGAACATATTGTGAATTCATCTTTTCACAAAATATGAGTAGGTTGAAACGAAATACGAGAAATACTTAATGATAATATTATTGGATTAATTAGAAACTTATATTTATTATAAACTTGTAGTACTTAATACGTACGTACACAAATTTAGTAAAAAAAAAAACTTTTTTCACAGCCTAAATATCGAGATCTAACGTTTATAGGTATATGGAATAATAAAAAACGCCTAGTTTCCGAAAAACTATGTTTCATTTAAAATTGTTCACATGAACATCTTGGATATCATTATTATTCATGATTTAGCAAAACCTTTTAATTAATTTTCAATCAGTATCTAGTATGTTTGTTTTATAACTAGTATACCTACTGTTAACTGTAAGGGACCCGTCCTCTTTAACAATTTTTCTTTTTCAAAGCTTCAATATAGTTTTCTACTTTAGAAAATAATATCAGTGTCTGGAGACGTAAGTGCGATTTATTTTCTCTAAATGTTGGAGCAATTGAAATATTAAAAACTGATGATAGGCGGAATGAATATAAAACATAAAATAATGTTGGTAATGTACCTATCTTATGTTTTCTAAAGTGATACATATATAAATTAAATTATTTATTATTCATTGCAAAATAATAATTAATTTAATTAAATTAATTATTATTGACAAGACTAAAATGACTAAAACAGAGCGAAGAATAATAATTGTTAAGAATATATTGTGACTGTACTTGAAGTCTGTTATATGTATTATTTTTCTTTTTTTGCTATTCCCTTGACATATTTCCATAATATATATATAAATATATATGTATGTATGTATATATATATATATATATATATATATATATATATATATATATATAGAATTCTTATGAATATGCTAGAATAAAAATGGCGAAAACCTTATTTTCTAGATTCTAAGGTTTAGTTTTCTAGATTCCTATATTATTTGATTCAAAACTCGAAGAGAAATTTCCACTAGAATATTAAATTTCGGCGTCTTTAGATACGGGACTTCAGGGTAACAAAGCTGATCTTAAAGTATTTTTCACTCCAAATAGAGTCTGGTATATGATCGTGTTTCTCAATATTATCTCCCATACCAAGAAATATATTAAATTTAGGTGTCTTTGGAAAAGAGACCACAGAACAAAAGACGTCTTTAAGGTATTACATCTTTATGCGACTCAGACTCTTATTATTTATCCTTTTATTTGACACTAATGTTAAAAGGAGAATAGTTGAAATTTAAGGTATCAAAGTTTAATTTTCATCTATTCACGTGATCATTTATATTCAAGTGTAATTAATAAGTGTTATATTTAAGACAAGACAATGAACGAGGCCATCTGTTAAAACATAACATCGTGATGAACTATCAATCAACTTAAGGCGAGTCTAAAATTAATTAGTTTCAATGATTATAATTGTTTCAAAGACAATACATGTTCTACTTAAAGTTACTAAATCTTTTTAATAAAAAAAGAAAAAGTTTATATGATACTAAATATATTATAATCTCTACAAATAAAAAAAAAATGAATAAATAGTATCGGTGACAAATGTGAGTCTTTTATGTCTTAAATTGTCTTAAAGTCATAATGTGTCTTTAAGTCTTTATATAAGCCGTACAAACTAATCACTACAATAATTTAGATATATAATATGATGTGAGATATGTGAATATAATGTGCAGAGACATTTCATTCAACATAACAATCTTTTTTAAACATTGTATCAATTAAAAACACTTTTGTACTGGAAGGAAAAGCAGAGAAAATAGAAAATATTATTTATATCAAAGTGTGGAATGAGAGTTTAACAACTTTAGACGAAAATTGTAATATTTTAAGTTTTATACAAGCATTTTTTTAAATTGTTTTCTTTTCTTTCTTATTTGATTTATTCCTAATCTATATAAAAGGCACCTCAAAGTAAAGCTGCTCCCAAAGTACTACTATAGTTATCACTATGATTTTTTTGCTTTCTTGACTTGAAATCAATGTATTAATATTTATACCCTGACTAGCTTTCCGCCCGCAGCTTCGCCGCGTGGAGTTCGGTTATATCGCGTTTCCAAGAGAACCTTTCAAAAGTCTGGTATAAAAACTATCCTATGTTCTTTCTCAAGGTCAACTCTATCTCTGTACCGAATTTCATTAAAATCAGTTCAGTGGTTTAGGCGTGAAAGCGTAGCAGACAGACAGACAGACAGACAGAGTTACTTTCGCATTTATAATATTAGTAGGGATTTCAAGTCAACTACATAAAATAAATAAAGGTATATACATATATTGTCATTATATTACTACTTAGTTTCCTAATTCCCGGGACGAGTACTAAGCGAAGCCATAAGTAACATTAAAGATTTTGCTCTTCAACGTATTCGATTCCAATGTATTTTAGATAATAAAATAACAATCATAATTTACAAATGAATTTATTATTTTCATGAGTGGGAAAAAGAGTTCTTTATTTGGTACTAATATTTTTTCGAGCCTTAACTATTTTTGAAACCGGTAAGAAGGTAAATAATATAAATTATTTATGGACTCAGTGTAAGTTAAATCAACTCTCAATTAATTTCTATCCTAGGATTAAATTTGTGGTTGCATTTCCAGGAAGACAATTGCTAGATATTAATCTAAATGTTCATAAATTATTGATATTTGGACTGTCTTACAACACATGTCAACACAACACATGATTTAAGTCATTTTAATTATAATGTTCAGTATTTCTTTGTATCTATTAATGATATAGTTTATATGAAACTTGCTCATACATTTACGTAACCGTCTCATTCTATATATCTCGGCTTCAAAGACTTGGAATATACTAAACCATATTCTCGAATAGCGAGAAATCGTGCCTGCCACAATGTTCTAGGTATTTAATAGATTTTACTAAACCCATGTATGCGTATACATATGCGTGTACATTTAACTTATCAATATTCTAAACACGACTTGGGTGATGATAATTTTCTTATTGATATTAAAATTAAATAACTTGAAATGTGAATAAATACATGTAAAAATTCACGACTTTGATCCATAGATTTGTTGTTAATTTATAAATAAATTAATAAGTGGAATAGCAATGAAGACAATAAATAAGAATATTATTTATTTATCTGTGTTCCTTAATAGAATCAAAATTCTACTTCCTAATTTAGATTCCGCTTCATCAGATAATAAAAATATGATGGACTGATCACAATAACATAGTTTAAACTTTATCGTATCATGAATAGTAAAGCTAAGTAAACCTAAAATCCCAGAAGTGTACATTTTGGTAGGCTCACAGCAATCCATTTAAACTAACCAAGATCTTGAGGTTTTAATCACTAGATATCTATTTTCATTTTATGATTAATTAATAGTACCTTCGAAATATTTACCCAAGAGGCCTTTTAGACGACGAAATATTAATGAAGTTTTGACGATTTGGTCCAACGACAGGGCATTGTTACTAATAAATAACTCTGGTTTCTACTAAATATTTTTTAACTTTACAATCAAAATTGTATTATATATATATATAGAAGCTATTAATAATAATAATAAATTAATACAGTGCTTTAAAGATGAATAACTATTAATGTGATTAGTATTATTCACAGTATGTTTTGAAGACCTTTTAAAACATGTTGTAATATTTAATATGTTTAAAAGATAGTGTTCTGTAAAACCACCGCCATCTTACTGTTACCACATAGAGTAACGCACAAAATTAATTTAATAATTGAATCTTTTCATTGATATGAACGATAGGATAATATAAATAGTCATTGATATATTAATTCAACCTAATAGTTTGTAAATGTCACACAAAAAAACGCATAGTTTTTTTTGTATGACATTTATTATCTTGCGTATAAATGTAACAACAATTTGAAGTTTCAACATACTGTTCAGTGAATCTAGTGTCATGATTTTAAGGTAAGATAAAATAAATATACTTTTTTGTACACCGAAACAAAAGAATACAAGAAGCAACATAACAAATTGATGAAGTTTATTAAAAAATGGTAAAGCCATGTAATTTATCAAATATTTTTTTTTGAGAATAAACCCAAAGTATAATTAATTACATTGCAAAGTAATTGCTATATTTAAATGAAATTGAATGGTAGCAATGAAGTAAACGAAAGATAAAATACGTTATATTACGTATCTCCTAGGTGTTATAAAAACATATTATTATAATTATCGATGTAGGTGTGTCCCATGGAAATAAGATCAAATTGGTTTGTTCAAATCCGATTTATAAAACTGTACGAGTTGTGGAGCAGTAAGCATCTAAGTGGAAGTACTGCCTTATTTATTCCTAACAATACATATAGATTTAATTGTTATCATAAACCTTTTACAGCGTTTTAAAAAACTCAGTGATGACACTTCGTCCATTTGAAGTTTAGTTTGAATAAAGTTAGGCTAGACAATCAGAAGCTATTGTGAGTTGTAAATACTTTGTAATTTCTCTCTTTACTGATGGATATGAATTTAAATAAGTTTTTGTAATACAACATATCTATTGCTTCTAAATAAATTGTTGAAAATGAATCCCTCGTGAAAATATTCTTAATAAAAAGATTTCTTCAATAACGAATCTATCAGTACAGTAATGAATAATTATTATTTAAAGAAACCTTTTTATTTTCAAACATATTAACTTTCATAAAAATAGCTTCAAATATAAAAGTATTTCCAATTCATGACAATAATGTGAAGTATAAAATGTTTTTTTATTAATTTAATTATATAAATGTAGTTTATAAATGTAGTTTTAAGGCCAGTAATGGAATCCATTTAAAATAACATTTTATCCAATATGAGGTTTTATGCCATGTTTGTAGCGTGATTTTTAACAATGATAACTATATCACTTTAATTTATAAGGCCTCGGCCTCGAATTTTGCGGGCAGCGGAGCGGCAGCGGCGGCGGCACGGAAACGCATACTATTCTCCAAACTAGCGGGCAGCGGGCACCGCTGTATTCGAGGGTCGGTCCATTTGATTATACGCGTAAGATCTTGCCGCTCCCGCTGCCGCTCCGCTGCCCGCAAAATTCGAGGCCGAGGCCTAATACTTTTGAGCAATACGATACATTTGCAATGTTCTGAAATGATATTATAACAAAAAAATATCTACTTCGACACGGAATTACATATCTAGTTTACTTCAAAACATTTTTAGAGAAGAATTTGAATATTTTTTTATTATACATAAACAGTGAAGTTAGTTTATAGTTGTAATATTACAGTTTCTGCGTAATTACGTACTATTAACACAGGATTCTAAATTAATGAATTGGTTCAATCAAAAGTACAAACATACTTACATTTTCCTTTAGATATTAAATGGATTTATTAAGTACTTATACAAGATTTGTATATAATCTTTCGACTACTTATAAAGGTAACTTCAACAAATTTTGAAAAGCATAAAATATTGAAGAGATTCCAACAGTGGTAAGATTCTATCTCGGTATGCAAATCCTACTATATATAATTATATAATATTATAATTGCTAAAGTTTGTGAGTATTATTGTGTATGTTTGTTACTTCTTCAAGCTCAAACGATTGAACCGATTTTGATAAAATTTTGTATACAGGAAGCTGACGTCCAGGAATAACACATAGGCTACTTTACATCCTGGAATATGTTTGACTTTTACTCATATAAGCGAAAAACCATATTTACTTACTCGAGGACTCAAATCCTAGCCAAAACGACATTATCGCTATGTACCTTTTACCGTAACGAAATAAATTTACATTACTGTTGTGAAATGAAATAACAATTTTTATTTTCAAATAGGTATAAAAAAAAATTCTTCATCTTTTAATCACCAACCGAAATGTTACATAAAACAAAGCCTTCTGGTGGCGAAACGGAGTTCGCCGGGTTTACTAGTATAAAATAAATCCCATAATAAATCAAGGAGAAGCGATTCAAATTGCCTCTTCTGAGTTTGGTAAGTTGGACTAATGATGACATTTAAAGGAAATTTGAGCTTTTTTTATATTGTATCCTACTTACTTAAGAGTATATTATCAAATTCACGCCATATTCTGTTTTCTTCATAATAAAACGACGTCAATAAATACATACACAGCTAATACGTATATAAATTTAATACCCACATTTTAATTATAGAACTATCCGTTTGACTTTGACCTTCTACTCTTTATTTTTTTTGTACTCTTTAATTTAAAGCAAATATACGTTCCCACGGTACATTTTAACTATTTTATAAAGGAGACACTGGCCAAGGAATTTATAATTAGGATACATTGTTTGTGTTGAACAAATTGTTTCAAAGTTTCAATAAGAGTACAGATTTGGTATCTGTTATGTTCAATCTTAAATTACTTATTGTATTGAAATATCAATACAAATTTAAATAGCTCTGTATTAGATATAGTCTCAACTTACACTAACTATACTTTCATTATTTCATTCTTTACAAAACTTATTTATGGACCCTATTGGTTTCCTCACAAAACTACAAATAATCCCAGTCAAATCAGTCTAATCTTCAAAAGTGAGATTAAAATTATTATTTCTCACCCGAAACCAGGTATCAATAAGTTCATGATAAAGGCATAATGATTTTTTTACTTGTTTCTCAAGAAAATTTTTACTTCAATATAATATCATTTTAAATATTGCCCCTGCCATAATTTGTCCTAAATCTTTCTCTAAAACTAATTGTAGTGTATATAAACGATAGCTTCAAGAAAGAGACAGAAACAGGCTATTCAAAGTTTGGCATTTGTTATAATTTTTCTTGCTTATAATTTTTAGCCTTTTAAATAACTTATATATTCTTAAATATTATTTTGACACGTAAATAAAGAAAAAATAATTTACGAACACTTAAACATTGTGCAATTCAAACGAAACAATACCATTGATTTTTTTTGAAAACATTGGTTATTTAAAACCTGAGAAAGTTAAAGAGTGATTTATATGTGTGTAATGTGATTGTGAGTACATAATTTTCTTATGAAATACGATTTATATATTTAGGAACAACAATACTAAAATACAAAATAATTGTGAATATAACAAATATATTAAAAGGTCTGTATCGTTTATTACTTAAGGCGACAAGATACGATCAATAAATAAATAAAATGTTACCGTTCATCTAAGAAGCTCGGCAAGTAAGTAAATGAGTGTGAATAATTGATTATGAAGTTTAAAGTAAACATGAAATATCAGACTGGTAAATGTTTTGTTTAAAGACAGTTAAATTTATGAACGATACTTCGGAAATTAAAGCGTTGAACGCTATTATTATAATAGACAATATTCTGAGAACAATTTGTGTAATACAACTGTCTATTTCGAGTTCCTTTTTATTATGTATTGTTGAATCTATAGAATTCGAAGCTGTTTTTATCCTATTTCCCTTTATTTATTTTAAAAATTTGTAATATTTTTGTAGAAAGAAATGTATTACATCTCATCTGCCCGTGATCACGGTTGCAACAAAGTAACTGAAACGTCGGGAGTATATTGCTCAAAATGATTATAAACGCATAGTAAATCTGAAAATTTTAATTTTCAGATAATAATTATTAGTTCTATTTAAATTAAAATTCGCGGAAATATTTGATTTTATTAATATTTTTATGAGAGACAGTGTTATTGTTTGTAAATGATTAATAGCTAGTCGGATATATTCGTATAATTACATTTTATTAATTACTAAATATCTCATTCCGTTAAAACAATCTCCCAATATAAAAAATTTAATTCGTCCCCAAGTTTTTCGTTCATCTTTGTATTTAAGAAACGCGCGGCTGCTGAGTGAGGGTAAAGTGAAAGGCACTTGGCAGAGCTAAAGACAAGACAGTTGAACATTTTATAACTAATGAATTACAAAATCTACTACTGAGATGGTACATCAACCTCGTTTATTGCTGATAATAAATTGCTGATTATAATATAATTATTTTTTATGTAATTATGTAGTATGAGAGGGATATTAAATTGTGATTCCAATTGAAAACTTTTTTTACTTTTTTGTGAATGACTGACAAGCATTTAGTATATGCAACACTTAAATAATATATTTACTGCCTAATAGATAATAATAAAATCAATCAAAGCAATTGTGTCCCTTTGGTCAAACATAAATTTATATAATTACTCGTAGTTAGTTTAATTTTATTTACCTCTTTTCATAATACGTCTGCTGTGTCACATACCTGAAAAATAAATAAATATGTCTTACTTTATATAACAATAACTAACTATATCTTAAGATAATACAATGTTATGTGAAAAATAATAAGTCCCTAGCTCTATGGAAACACAAAACAATGCCTTAAGTATGATTTGGGCTAACAACAAGGAAAATTTGTATATACTTTGGTGGCTATATTATTATTTAATATAATGATATTTTCAATATATTTTTTTCATTCATTATGGTTTTATGTTATACATTATGACATATTCGTATTTTTTAAAGAATAAACGATTATCATCGAAACAAGGTGTATAGTTGTTCTATTAAGTAAGAGACATCCGGCTTGATTTAAAGAAATAAGAATATATATTGGTTTTAGAGTGAAGTTCGTAGAGTGAGGTTCGAAGATTTAATACTTTATGCTTGTACGTATAGTGTTAATTTGTAGAAAATTCTTGTTACTTATCTCCCCAATCTTTTTGTCGATAACTAACTAACAAAACTCTTTTATGTTACATACTTTTATGTTATGTCGTCTATGAGAATTAGGACTTGTGGGTCCTGGACCGACTTTATTCTTTGTCTACTCAACCGAAACATCTTTTTACACGAGCTCTCTCCTTAAACGCAATAATGAACAAGGCCAAATTTTTGTCACGAGTTCTTACGTTCATAGCAAATACAATTTATAATATTTTTTAACATAATATGTACTTCAAAACCACCTACATCCATTAAAGATTAAACATTCCAATTTCTGGAGAACATTAATACAAAGTCATCGTCAACAATAAAAAATCAATAAAATGTTTGTATCATTAATCATTTACAAAAATATGAATCTTGTAATGACAAATATCTGTCTGTGTTATCTGTATACTTTAACAACAAATATTGTAATTTAATTACACTTTGTACTAAATTATATTTATAATTAATTCACTGTCAATTTAGATTTTTAGTAAACCGCATATTCATGGTAAAATTCCTGGACGAAGTTAACTTGAAATTGTTTAATTTATAAAACGTCCAAATAAAAGACAATATATAAAAATTTTCTGCAAATTAGTTTACTTCTATGAAATAGTTTACAAATCGTAATGATTTCTTTTTCCTAATTTTTAAATAAAAACTTGATTTATGTAAAGGCTAGAGCTACTTTTTCTAATCCCTATGTTATTATTCCTATGTTTTATAAAGAATCTACTAATACAAAAACTGTTAACAAAAAACTCGGCATAGCTATTTGTGACTTTTAAGTGAAGATTAAGTAATTCGGCATTGGGTTCAAAATGCTTTGAACATATTGTGAATTCATCTTATAACAAAATAGGAGTAGGTTGAAAGTAATCACAAACGAAATACGAGAACTACTAAATCATAAAATTTATTGGATTGATTAGCAACTTACCAAATTAACTTGTTAATGACTCTCGAATATTAATGGAACTCAAGGTTTAAAATGATCTAATTATACACAAAAAGTACTTCAGCTACTTCCAAACGATATTATTAAGGTAAGGTAAATAAAAATCTTATTAAGCATAATTAATATGTTATTTCACTCTATTGAAACATTAACGATTTATTTTTTATTAAACTCTTACTAAAATAAAGTTGAGATGTTTGATGTATTTTGGTAAACAAAGGAAGGAAAAAGCTGGAAGGTGTATTGATATTTATCAAAATATATAAAGTACTTATATTTTTTATGAAAAGATATGTACTTTTTATTTTGCTTTTAAAAATATTATTAATTTTCACATATTCATTGCTATACGACTTCGTTACTACATCTATTGTAGACTAATACTTAATATGTACTACGTTTTTCAGACCCGAAACATCGGGATCATGTTCGTATATGAAATAATAAAAAACACGTCATGTCTGAAAATAATTGTATCATAAAAATGTGCAGAGGTTAAAATGTTCCATTTTATTATAATTTCAATTTTAACAAAACCTTTAAATGACTTTTCGATCTGTATATAGTACTTTTATTCTCTAAAATCACGGGAGTATGGTATGAACTCAACCTAACTTGTTCATGGGAATCTTTTTTGTTTAGAATGAAAACAGGAGCAATAGATGATTCATTTATTATAACTAGAGAATAATTTTCCCGTAAGCAGTTAAAATAGTACGGTACTATATTGTTTTCTTCATAGTATAGAGTTCAGTGTGGCGCCTGAAATTATATTCTTTCGCTTCATTACTGTTATTCTTATTATATTTTAATAATTACTTGTTTTTAGGACTTGGAACACAAAAAACATGTCCGATCGCAAAACACCGATAATACAAAAAAAAATAAATGTTATAAATTGTATTAAATTAAATAATGTTATCATAAGACATGGGATATTATTAGTTTTACTACAAAAATGACGATTTTAGAATTACAATATATTTATAACCTGTGAGTTAAGCTATAAGCTAAATCCGTTCGTGAAACAAAACTAAACTACATAAAAAAATACGACAAGTTATTTTAATACGATAAACGAAAAAAAGTGAGATATAGCAATTGCTAGTTTTCTTACCATATTGTTTCCAACTAAACGTGTTAATACAAATCATGAATATAGGACATTCGTAAAATATAAATCAATTATCAGTGGTTTAGAAAATAAACTACACAGTCAAAATTACTTGAAGATACACATATGTTGGAAGTATTTAAAAAACAAGATATCATTAGAAGCATTTAGTTTGAAACTACTTATTCAAAAAAGCAACATACATTTAATGTGACACATAATGAGAATTTGAAATAAAGGTGCCTTTTATATTCATTATTGAAAAACATGGCGGTAGAAACTATTATATTATAATATAGAAAATAAAATGACATATAAAATATTTCATTATCATGTATGTATTCATTTTATTATATGTATTTAGTAGGTCACTCGTAGAATTTACATCAAATGAAATTACCATTTATGGTCATACCAAAGTGAAAAAAAAATTTTTTATTATAATTTTAATACTGATTAATGCAATAGAAAAGTTAAAGATTTTTTATTTTTGTTTATAACTTAAGTGAAACTTTCAATTAATTTGTATGTAATTATTTGGTATTACACTTTTAATTTTATTTAATTACATATAAAGAATCCCTTTAAGATATGACAACAAAGAACAATACAACAACTGTTTTAATCAAAGCTAGATAAAAATAGTGTTTTGACTTGATTATGTTTATATAAATGCTCCCTTCAAATAAACTTCAAATGTTTCTTAAGTCGTAAACAATGAACAACAATGTTAATTAATTAGGACAATGCAATGATCTTAATACCTATTAACCTGTAGCCTTTTGTATTTTAAATAAATAAATTCATTAATTATAATAAAAACCTTTCAACTTATAGATACCTCACATTCTTCATTTTTTATTGTCTAAGATTTATGGAAGATATTTGGTGCCATATAAGTGTATTTCCATAAAAAATAATGTTTTAAATAAAATTGTATATAATTAGGAGTACTTTTATACACTCCTACTTTTACGTGGTAATAAATATTTCATAGTTAAACTAGCATTTTCTTAATTAACATTACCAAAAAGAAGAGGAAATGTTTAAAAATGTTAAAGAATTCCTGCAAGAACAGCCAAATACTCAAAAAAAGTTTATAATACATACATTTTGAGTTTTGTATAAAAATTTTGTATATTATAAAAAATTTCTTTGTATTTATACCTATTATAAAAATATCCTTGACATAAAAAAAAAATGAATATAAATCTAATAAAAGGTTTTATAAAATTACCAGTTATAAAAGGACCTCATTTGCAAAATACAAATTAAAATTTGATTTCCTCCGGAGAGTTTAACATTTTCCTAACAAAACCCTAAAGGTAAAACAGCGTTTTGAATTACAACATATAAAGATATATTTTCCGTAAATCATTATGGGAACACAGAAATAGTAGCATTGTATATAGAAAAAACACAATTTATATTAATAAACATAGGCTTTCACATTGTTTTATTTTAAAATTTAAGTTTGTGTTATTCTCATCGTATATTTATCTAGTTCCTACTGTTTAAGAAACTCATAAGGATTTTAACTGTAGAACTAATTCAGTAAATAGAATTAAAAAATATTTATAACATTTTTCAATTCTATTTACTGAATTATTATACTTTTTATACTTTAAAGTTTGTAAAAAAAACTTAACATAATTTTAAAAGTAATTAATTTTTAATGAAAATTCAATGTTAAAATGGGAAATTATCCCTTAAAGATTACAAACATGGTGAAATATTTTTCTTTCCAAGGTATATGTCTACAATATTCTTATTGATTTTAGATCCCTGCATAGAACCTGAACATGATAAAATAATAGACATTTCAGAGTGTAATAAACTTTAAGCCGAGAGGTAAATCTTAAAAAATTCCGTAATAAATGAAGGACGAACGATTCAAATAATCTCAGGGCCGAGATTGAAATAAAGGTTAAAGGATCTTGAAAGAATTTTGTATAATAATATTTAAACTCTCATTGTAACTGATATTTTATTGTTTTAATTAAAATTCATTTATCAAAATAGAAATATTTTTAAGACAATATTGACTGTTTTAAAAACCTAAATAAATTATTTACTTTGCACAGAGAATCAAAATATCACCAGTTAGGCATGCTTGTGCGTAATATAAAAGAAGCTCTTGTTGTGTCGTCCAATAAAATGGACTTTTGTACGCCTAAAGAATGAAGGTTTTGATAGCTGAAGGTTTTTATAACTTTTAATATGAAAATACGACTTTATCGTTTTCTTTCTAATTCCATGTGTTGAGCTAGAGAGCAAAAATAACCGATTAATAACTCTAAAAGTTTTAATACTTCATCTGTGTCTTTTTAATAAAACTTGCCACTTGACTTGCGACCCTAGGTTATTTCATAGCTTTTATTGTAAACTAATGATAAAGTTCGGTTTTAATCGGCTCCATTATTTTGAAGTAAGTGTCGTTAATTCATGTTTATTCGTATGTACGTTTTAAATAGTAAAATGTTGCGCAGAAATAGATCTTTACAATGTCGTCACAGTAAAATTTTAAAAAAATTATTTAATGTAAAATAAACAAACTATAGTATTTTTTATTTTTTCGATTCATAAACTTTTGAATTAAGTTTATTTAATTGATTTTGTTTTATGTTATGAAAATATTTATCAGTTAGTTATAACATATCAATTCTTTCTAAATGACTAGCATGAGTACCTCTCCAGCTATGATTCAGCCGTGTAACTAATCAAGATCGCAATTATACTAATTGGACTGCTTTGAGTGCATCCAACTATGTACGAAGGAAGGAGTTTTAATATAACTCATGTGTGTGAATTACATTATTACGAGTCGCTTTTCATATTTGTTAAAAAACATGAATATACGAATTCCAAACAAAAAGAATTTTAAATAGTTTTAAATAATTCAAGTTAATAAACTAATATGATTCTTAGCTAAATTTAGATAAATTTGGTGGAACAATCAAGACCTTTACAATAATTAAAAAAAAAAAATAACACTAACATCCCAGAAAAAACGAATATGACGCTGTTTTTCTTCATGAAACGAGCTCTGACTGAACGTAGTGCATAGTTAATATAGGCATTACTTTTCAAATTTAGCCACAGTATACCGCTACTACGTTACCGCTACTACATTATATAACAATATAATATATTAATAAAAGACCCAGAATATTCTTCTCTAGTTTAAAATTCTTAGTTGTATTTACAGTTCTATACAGGCATAACATTACAGCATTGTGCGAAATTTCTAAAGGATATACCTATATTTATTCCTCATTATTTAGGTCTTCGTAACTGAGACTTATATACATACATTTTACTCCACTGACATGTTCATTAGGAACCTAAATTGCATTTTGTTTAATAACAATTCAAATGACCCCAGTTATTAAAAAACAGTTGTCTCGTTTTATATTGCTTATAGTTGATAGTTATAAATGTAACTCTTTTATCATATACTCTGACGTTATTGATTGGATCTATTAAAATGTATTTTAGAGTGAGAAGCCTCTTTAGTTCGAATGCTTAATATAGATATAAATGACATTCAGTGACGTTTACTGACCTGTTAAATATATTGGGCAGCGAATTAATATATTCATAAAAGGGACTAAAAAGGATTAAATGTTTTCTTCATAGCGATTTAAATTCTTTCATATATTTTAAGTTACTTGCAATATTTAATGCACAATTATTTAAGTAAGTAATAAATTAATTATGTTAATAAATGCACACTAGAATAAAATAAGTAGAAATACTGTTAAGGCAAAGCATTGCAATGAAATAAAATAATTTTAACACTTTTCAGACAAGTGGCTGCGTGAAATTACGGTTTGAGATATCTTTATTAAGTAATAATTGACCCACACAACATTTTAACAGAGCGATAAATTTTTCTTCAATCTGCACATATGAAGCTTTTTATTGATGTATTCAATAATATTCTGCCTACATTTATTTCGAACGCACAGATTGCTTATAATTTATATATATTTATTAATAGTATAATCAATAAAATAATTACTATCAATTGTAAATGTAGAAAAACATATTTTTCTCACTTGTTGTTATCTCCATTATACGATACAAATACAAAAATAAACCTCTGTAGCTTCCAGCTGGTTCGTGTATTTCTTTATTTTTCTTTTATCCGGTTGCTATTGAACTTGATGATCCGGCTTTAAAGGGTTTTGAATAGATTATAGAGACAATATCGAAACGTACATTCAAAATCCCTTAATAATTATTCTAAAATTTAATTATTAGTATCTAAGCTCACAATGTTTTCATATAAACTATAATTTATATTTGAACTTAGTACTTAGAGTTACTTTTTTAAAAGTAATAATAATAATAATAATAATAAAGCCCTTTATTTCCGAATTTTTACAATTTACAAAAATTACATTTAAAGTAGATAAAAATTTTTATTCAATGATATCGCGTAATTCGGTGTGCCTTACGGCAAAGGCCTCCTCCAACTCTTTCCATTGCAGCCTATCTGTTGCTACTCTGGTCCAAAAGGGTCCTAGGGTCAATTTTATTTCATCTTCCCATCTTCTTACCTTGCGACCTCTGCTCCTAACTCCATCTCTTGGGTACCAAACTGTTACTTGTTTGCTCCATTTTTCTGTTTTGCAGCGAAGCAAATGTCCAGTCCACCTCCATTTAAGTAGGTCAATTCGTGAGAGTATATCTGTTAGTTTGGTTTTTTGCCTTATATTTGCACTTCTTTCTTTATCTTTTAATTTTATGCCCAACATACTCCTTTCCATGCTTCTTTGACATTTCTCCAGTTTGTCCCTGTGGTGTTTTGTAAGGGCCCAGGTTTCACAGCCATATGTGAGGCAGGGAAGAATACAGACATCGAAAGCTTTTTTCTTGGTCTCCAGTCTCAGTTCCTTGCTTTTCATGATTTCTTTCAGAGCCCAGTATTTTTTCCACCCAATCGCAATTCTTTTGTCTATTTCCTTTGACATTTGATCCTTTGGAGATATTAACCCTTAGCCACCTACCTACAAATTTTATAACACAGTCACCTACCTCCCGTCTGGGAGACACCTGTACTCTAAATCAAAATTTTTTGTAAATTAGGAATTCAGTTAGAATGAAATACTTTTTTTACGTATTTCAATGTTTTATTAAAAGAAAATAAACATAAAGTGATCAACTATACCTACTATAAACTCAACTAAAATGAACAACACTTATACTCTGACATTTTTAAGCCTTACTTACGTTGACTAAACTTACGTTTTTAGTAATATAAAAATAAATGGAAATAGGAACTTTTAAATAAACTATTCTTATCTTTTAACATTTACTAAATATAGACTTGAAACATTTAGAGAGAAAAAATAAAAAAATAAACAAAATTGCAGACTCTAAACCTACAGCTTTTCACGGCAGTCAATGCACAGCTTGTTCGAGCACTCGAGGCAGATTGATCTCTTACATTCGAAACACATGTGCTAGGTCCTGCGTTTCTTTTTAGGATCATAAGTTGAGCATGTTTTTCGTGTTGTGTGTACTTCTTCACCACGTTTGGTACTAGAAAGCACTGCTGATTGACTGGTTACCTCGTCATAGTGATTCACATTTCGGAGATTCACATTTCGCTCGGGGCGCTCCATATGAGGTGTTGTAAGCCGTTTAGCTAGTCTACAATATTATGTTGTAATGTTATAGAACGAGAAACCTGGGGAGCTGATGACCAACGGTACCGGTTTTTACCAAAATAATTTGTTTTTCTCGGTCTTGACCGTATTTCAGATGACGGCACTTCATCTTCAGATGAACTTTGTGATTCGTCAAGCACATTGTGGGATGAAAGAGGTACCATACCTGCTTGTAAAGTAGTTTCTTCCTCGGCTTCAATTTCAGAACACGATCCACAGCATTCTTCCAGTACGTGTTGTACTCCAATTTCAGTGTCGTCATCGCTACACTCATCTTTCGGTATATTTTCTTCATCCGATATGTTATCTTCAAACCAGTGTTCAATAATGGAATCGTTTAAAGCCATTTTCACAATAAGACAAAAAAAAAAAATTGTCACACAAACACCTACCATCCGTCTCTGAGACACTCGAAGACAGATTTTTACTTACCAGGAAAAAATGGCGCGCATCTCAAACCTCAATAAGCGCTTACGCAACACTGATCGGTGCGGGGAAAAGGTACAGGAAAGCACAGGTTCGTAAGACGCATACACAGCAAAATATTTACGACTTTAAAATCGCTTCCGTCTGTGAGACGGGAGGTAGGTGGTTAAGGGTTAACTGTCCAAGATAGACGTATTCCTCTACATATTCAATATTTTGTCCATTGATGGTTATATCTGTAGGTACTGAGTTTGTCATCATTTTGGTTTTTTCAAAAATATGATTACTTAAAATAAACCAATGTTACTTTATGCTAGTAAAGATTTTAAAATTAAAGAATATAAATTGTACACCAATATATTGAAATTTCACATTTCACTTGCCAACTTACACTTATATTAAAAAAAACGGAAACCTTTGAAATAATTTACTTTTTACCTTTTTCATCCTATTTGTGAAATGTTTTTAATGTATTTGTGTTTTTGATGATATTGCAATGAATACGGAAGCTTTTTTTCTTCAATATGAGCGCTATATAGATTTCTTACAAGAATATATAAGTTATGGACATACAATATTTACATATGTAGTAAAAACTCAGATATACTATTGTAAATAATTAAAATATTCAGAAAATCAGTTTTATGTCATATTAATTTAAAACATTAATTTATAAAGTCAAATCAATAAATGAAGAGCCGCGGTATCCTTGTACCCGTTTAATTCTAGGATCGATGTATTAATTGTTTCAAAATTTGTAAAGGTTTAAATTTTGTACTAAGATATATTAAGGAACAATTTTATAAGAAACAATATACTCATTTCGTCTGCCCATGATCACAGTTACTGGAATGTAACCGGTACGTCTTGAGTGTGTAGTTTAAAATAATAAAAAAACGCTTTGTGAATTTTGTTTAAAAATAATATACTTTTTGCAACATTCAAACAGAACAGAAAATATATAACATTAATTACCACCTCATTGTTCGAACATGAAATCCTTATAATTTAAATCTTCTAACCTCTCCCCAAGGAGTGTGTCTAAATATGAGACAGTCACAATTACTCTTTCTATGGACAGTAATAAGTAATAATCTTTATTTTACACAACGGCTGTTTTAGTTAAAATTATTACACGGTTATTTCAATCAAAATATTTAATTCCCAGATGAAATTGAAGCATAATAAATACATACTTTACAAATATTATAAATTTAATCTTATACCAATAATAATTCCTCATTCATTCAATTGAATATTTATAAAATGAAGAGAGAATATTGATTTCATCATAAAATTATTATAATTCCGAACTCGTTAAAATAAATTATTATTATATTATTATTAGTATTTCAATCTTAAATAAATTACTTTTACTCTGTAAAATCACGAGATTATGGAGTGAATTTAACCTAACTTGATTATAGCAATCTTTTTTGTTTTAAATGAAAACGGGAGCAATAAAATGATTCAGCTACTTTAACTAACTTTCCTGTAATCTGTTAAAATATGTTTGTCGTTTACAATATTATGGTACAAAAATTGTTTTCTTTATAGTATAGAATTCAGTATTCGTATACAAAATATTACATTACTGTAAAAGCAATAAAAATGCAAAAAAAAAGGAAAGGGACTCGTGATACTGAATTACTGAATACAGACAATATGAGTCCCAGGTCCGAGGTAAATATTGTTTAATGGTGCTGAGAGCAGTGATTACGTTTGTATTGCAAGAGATTAAAGTACCTATAATAGTTTTTAATTTGTGCTTGTAAGAAGAAATCATTATAATTTTATGTATAAAAAATAAACAATATTTCCAATACGTGGTAATATAATTATAACAAGATCTTTGCTCCTTAAGACTTGTCAGGATATCATAAAGTTACATTTTTATAAATTGTCTTTGTAGTTGAATCCTGATTAATAAAGTAAAAGTTCTAAGTGATTCATTGAAAAATAGCTCTCTGTTTCTTCGAATTAATTTGTCTCAAATAGAATGTTACTCAAAACTGTCTTACTTTAATGCTGTAAATCTGTTGAAAGGAGAAAATAATATCTGTACGCGATTTCACTATGAAAATATTATGTATTATGTCTATAAGATAAATGTATGATACAGTAAGAATATTATGTCATTTTATTACTGTTTATTTTGTCTGTGTCAAAGACCCATAGTGTTCACTGTTCACTAACACCAAAATTTCACTAATAAATAAAAAATTAGGCAACTAGTTCCATTACTTTAATCTCTACCTACCACTTTTTTAATATAAAAATCGAAAGTAAAAAATGACTAAATAAATTACATTTTTACTGAGACACAGTAACATAACCATTTAAATTAGTTAAATATTCCATTATTTTTATAATAATATCACATATTTGAGGCTGGCCATTATTTGTATATAACAAGGAACGTACAATGTACATATGTTTACCTTCTTTGATAAGCTTTATGAAATCGTTTACAAAAGATATATTGAATTGTATGAAAATTTTATTATAAATATATAAGTCAGTTTCAGGCAGTGGATCGAGAGATGTTATACCTTGTAGGAGTCTTATTTAAATATTGTCTTAGATGTCTTGTTTCAAATAATCCCAGGTGAGCCGTCCAAAATAAATTAGAAAGAGTCCCATTAATTAAACGTACCTTTTCTTTGGACATATAAAATATATCTCTTAAACTAACTTTATAAAATTATATTCTTTCGCTTCATTACTGTTATTTTTAGTATATTTTAATAATTACTTGTTTTTAGGACTTGGAACACAAAAAACATGTCCGATCGCAAAACACCGATAATACAAAAAAATTTAAGTGTTATAAATTGTATTAAATTAAATAATGTTATCATAAGACGTGGGATATTATTAGTTTTACTACAAAAATGACGATTTTAGAATTACAATATATTTATAACCTGTGAGTTAAGCTATAAGCTAAATCAGTTCGTGAAACAAAACTAAACTACATAAAAAATACGACAAGTTATTTTAATACGATAAACGAAAAAAAAGTGAGATATAGCAATTGTTTCGAACTAAACATGTTTATACAAATCATGAATATAGGACATTTGTAAAATATAAATTAATTATCAGTGGTTTAGAAAATAAACTACACAGTCAAAATTACTTGAAGATACACATATCTTGGAAGTATTTAAAAAACAAGATATCAATGGAAGCATTCAGTTTGAAACTACTTATTCAAAAGAGCAACATACATTTAATGTGACACATAATGAGAATTTGAAATAAAGGTGGCTTTTATATTCATTATTGAAAAACATGGCGATAGAAACAATTACATTATAATGTAGAAAATAAAATGACATATAAAAATATTTCATTATCATGTATGTATTCATTTTATTATACTTAGTAGGTCACTCGTAGAATTTACATCAAATGAAATTACCATTTATGGTCACACCAAAGTGAAAAAAAATCTTATAATAATTTTAATACTGATTAATGCAATAGAAAAGTTAAAGATTTTTTATTTTTGTTTATAACTTAAGTGAAACTTTCAATTAAACTTCAAATAAACTTCAAATGTTTCTTAAGTCGTAAACAATGAACAAAAATGTTAATTAATTAGGACAATGCAATGATCTTAATACATACCTATTAAGCTTTTTATGTAATTATACACCTGTAGCCTTTTGTATTTTAAATAAATAAATTCTTTAATTATAATAACAACCTTTCTACTAATAGATACCTCACATTCTTCATTTTTTATTGTCTAAGATTTATGGAAGATATTTGGTGCCATATGAGTGTATTTCCATAAAAAATAATGTTTTAAATAAAATTGTATATAATTAGGAGTACTTTTATACACATCTACTTTTACGTGGTAATAAATATTTTGTAGCATAAACTAGCATCGTCTTAATTAACATTACCAAAAAGGAGAGGAAATGTTTAAAAATGTTAAAGAATTCCTGCAAGAATAGCCAAATACTCAAAAAAAGTTTATAATACATACATTTTGAGTTTTGTATATTATAAAAAATTTCTTTGTGTATTACCTATTATAAAGATATCCTTGACATTTTAAAAAAAAAGAATATATATCTAATAAAAGGTTTTATAAAATTACCAGTTATAAAAGGACCTCATTTGCAAAATAAAAATTATAATTTGATTTCCTCCGGAGAGTTTAACATTTTCCTAACAAAACCCTAAAGGTAAAACAGCGTTTTGAATTACACCATATAAAGATATATTTTCCGTAAATCATTATGGGAACACAGAAATAGTAGCATTGTATATAGAAAAAAAAACTATTTATATTAATAAACATACGCTTTCACATTGTTATATTTAAAAAATTAAGTTTGTGTTATTCTCATCGTATATTTATCAAGAACCTACGGTTTAAGATACTAATAAGGATTTTAACTAGAACTAATTCAGTAAATAGAATTGAAAAATATTAAATATATTTTATAAAAATATTATATAGATTGAAATCAAGGTTAAAGGGTCTTGAAAGAATTTTGTATAATAATATTTAAACTCTCATTGTAACTGTTAATTTATTGTTTTAATTAAAATTCATTTATCAAAATAGAAATATTTTTAAGACAATATTGACTTTTTTAAAAACCTAACTTAATTATTTACTTTACACAGAGAATCAAAATATCACCAGTTAGGCATCCTTGTGCGTAATATAAAAGAAGCTCTTGTTGTGTCGTCCAACAAAATGGAATTTTATATCCATTTATACGCCTAAAGAATGAAGGTTTTGATAACTTTTAATATGAAAATACGACTTTATCGTTTTCTTTCTAATTCAATCTATTGAACTAGAGAGTAAAAATAACCGATTAATTACTCTAAAAGTTTTAATACTTCATCTGTGTCTTTTTAATAAAACTCGCCACATGACCTTGCACTGATAATTCACACAACATATTATTTGGATATAATAAACTGCATATAGTAAACTGCAAAGGAAAATTTGCAACAAAGCATAAAAACAAACAAACAAACAATAAATATTTCTTCTCAAGACTGCGGACTAAATGAAACTAAACCATTTAAAATATTTATTTGAGCTTTTCTGTATTTTTTTGTTTCCATATTATATTTTAATTAAAAATACAAACTTTTTTTATTAATGGTTTTAATTTTCGCTGATGTCTTTTATATGGGTTCATTGAAATAATAACAGGAATAAAATTTATTATTATTAAATTATTAACAATATTCTTCACAAGTAATGCAATTTTTAATAACTTTAAGTTTGACCTTATATAATTAATATTTTCTTAAATTCTAAACTTTAAAACAAAATATATTTTTCATCCCTTCTTCGTTCGTTTTCGTTTAGTTTGAAAGCTTTATTACTTATAATCAGTCACAAACCCTTATTTAATTAGTTTTTTGCTCTACACAAGTAAATATTGAAAAAGATTTTTATTGTACAAATTATATAATGACGTCGTAAGTACATAGAAAGTTTATAAAGAAAAAAAATCTTCTTTTCTTTACAGAGCATCCAAATAAATATTTTTGTTTAAAACATTCTTCTTTTTTCTTTTAACCTGTTTTTGTTTAATTATAATAGAACAGTTTACATGAAAGTGTAATATAAAATACATTTGCAACATTTTGAATATAAGATCAGCGAAATTGAGAATGAGGCCATAAAGTTAAAGGTTATAAATAGAACTACATATACATTATTATGTTAACTAAAATAGGTTAAATAATTTATCTCAAACATACATACATACACACAATTTAAATACAATGACAGTCTGTGAATAAATCTTATTATTTATGAAACATACGGCTTTTTAATTCCTCCGATATAAACTGTATATATATAAAGCAATAAATGAAGGAGACATATCTATATCAAAAATAATTTAATACTATTTCTTCAAACTTCAAAACTTCAACTTCAATTTCAGTTTCAAAACTTAATTTAGTAGTTTAATAAATGTTTATAGATAGACACAAAAATTATGAAAAATGGTGAGCATCTAAAGTTAGTATGTATTTAAAACCAACAGAATTTCATTTGAGCATTCTACATATCTAGAATAAATAGTTATAGGGATGGATCTTCCTTTACGATCGCTTGACAGCCAAAACTCACGAATCGTGGAATTACATATGTATTATACTTTAGCTTAGAACTACTCGAGCGTGCTGTAGAGTAATAAGTAAAATATACATTGTCTATATACATACATACATAATACATCTTAACATTTACAGAGCATCAGGTACAATACAACTCTTCAATAAAGTAATATATCTTTTTGTTATTAAAAAATCTTATTTTTGGAGATAGTATCTTTGTGACGATTTTTTTCTTTTAGATACAATAGTTAACTTTGTCAACTTTAAAACTTCATTCGCGTTTAATAGTTCAAAATTTAAGCAGTTAGAATATATTTTGAAAATCCTCATCCAAAACTACAGAAGGGAACCACAAGCTGAAACATTTTCGTTCATAATCTGTATTTAAAACGTTACACAAGGAGATCAATTTTTCAAATGCTTATTATTTCATACAAATAAAATAGTAAAACAAGAGTACTATAATATGTATGGTATTATTCTAAAAAATTATGTCTTATGAGATAAGTTTGAAATCGTCTAAGGCGGACATGAAACCCACGCTATTGAAATCTTATGTCTTTTTGAGATATATATATAAGTTTTTGACAACTAAATATTTATAACAGTAAATGGACAAAGTTTTATGTTTTTCATCTCCGCAGTTTCTTAGGTGTGATTTATATTTATTACAATTCACCGTCATTAGGAGACTCTGTTTTCGATTCTACTCCATAAGAAATACAGTTGTGGGATGAAGCATTGCACATGAACATGTAATTTTCCAAATTATTAACTTTTGTTTCGTTTTTTTAAAAACCCGTCGAAACATCTAAGTCATTTATTATTGTTACGACAATAAACTAATTTATTTGTTTGTTATTTTACTGTGTACGATAACTTTCTAAACGTTAAAGATGTGTGTTTATAAGTTTTTATCCACAGAGATAAAGTGCTTTTGTTGCAGAATTAACAGTAAAATTTTTCGCCACCTGGCTTTTAAAACCTATTTATAATTAATCATCTGATAGTCTATTCATATATCTCTTTATGAAGTGAAAATCAAAAATTTAAGAGATTTATTAAATTTATTTATTTCCTACCAAAAACACTGTCTCGATGTCTAGTTTGTCTATTTTTTCTACATATTTACCACCATATGCAATATTAAAGAAAAGCTTTTAGTTTTGTTATTCATTTTTTTAATTTCCAACATTTATTCTCATTTCCACAATTTTTTTTTTGGAGTAATAAAAAAATGTTTTATTGGTCATTTGTTTTGATTAATTGCAATTATTATGTTATAAATGTATCATTAATTAATGAAAAATAACTGTTTTGTAACTAAAAACAGTAAATTATTACTGGAACTAAGAAAATTTAAAGAGTTGTAATTTACTAATTCTATGTAATGAAGTTAAGGATAATATGTAGATATTTTGCCAAAGAAGTTATTGTTTCTAGCTATATCAAATAACTCTAAATTCTATATTTTATACTTTAAATTTATATTTAAGTATTAGCTTAATATAGTTGCAATCCTAAAAATATAATAGCAAAATGAGTTTTAACGTTGCAATAAAAAATTAAAAGTTTTGTAAATTAATGAATTACTGATGGTTGGGATATGCTTTTTCGTATAAACTTTACAACGAATCGTTAGATATTATAAAAAAATGTTCCTATTAAAAATAGAAAGACCTCGATAATGATGAAATGAGGTCTTTAAAGAATCTTCAATCATAAAATATTTTATCAATCTGAAGTGTGCATTGAACAAAGACTCCTAAAAATACCAAAAGTATATACTAATATATACTAACATAGTAAAAAAAGTAAAAAGTCTATACTAATCTTCCAATAATCTCTTTCTTAAAACAAAAATCAGTATATAATTACTAAGAAACTATGAGTATTATTGTTTTAATATTTGCTCAACACTTTAAGCTTAGATTTTAAATATAGGAGATCGTAGTATCATATTCAAATTTTAAACAGATGAAATGAAATGTTGATGTAGATTACATTTTATGGATACCATTGCGCAAGAAATAATTAATGTTTCAATTTATTATGACTAACATGCGAGCACCTCACCAGTTATTCCGGGAGCAGACTTACCAGAAATGATAACAATTTTACTAATTGAAATGCTTTGAGTGAATGTGCTTATTATACAACAGAAGGAATGTTAAATTACCAACTATGTCTGTGATGTAGGATATCACGAGTTATTCTTTTATTTTGATGTACACATATAAACATGAATATATTAATTTTCAATACGATAATTATAAATGTTTTTTTTAAATTTGAATTATCCAGCATCGCTTTTAGTTAATGTCTGACAAAAATTACAACATTTGAAGTAATTAAAGTTTATTAATAAAAACTTGTGTAGACGACTACTACTATTGTCATACTAACTTAATTATTTATAGAGAAAATAAAGAGCATTCACACAACCAGCTCAATAAAAAAAATTAAATCTTGATAAAATATGCATGACGGGAGTCAAATTTAGTATTATTTGATATCCAGGTCCATATTCTTATAATAATATAATCATATCATATACATATACATAGGTAAAACATTATTTTTTACTTATTTAACTTTTCATTTACTTATTCTCTCGTTAATTTTAAATATTTTTAGCACGCCGCCCTATTCTCAAAAATTTCATTTATTTTTAATAAGCTGAAAATAGTTTTCAATCAAGGAGGTTAACATGATTTTTTAAACATAACATAATAACTCTTACAGTACGTGTAAAGTGGGACTCAGAATTAAAAAAAAAAAAAATAAAGATAAAGACAACAGGTAAATCATGAAACTTTAGAATATAATGAATTTGAGATCCAAGACTTTCTCGAGTATTCATTGAAATAAAACTAATATTTTCGGATTTACTACGTTTAAGATTATTTTTCAGAGTTCAGAGAATCATTACGTTTTAATGTTTTTAATGAGTGTTTCAAAAGATCCGATTAACATCATTTATTTATGTGCGGTTTAGATCAATAGGTTTAAATTTTATGATCATGTAATTTAATTACATCCAACATATACTTATTAGCTGCTGATTCAGGTTTGACAGGCTCTCATTTAAACTTTTTGTAGAAAAATTGTGTTTATATCCCGTGCTTATATAGGAACGTGATAAGATAGTTAAAGATTGTATAAATATGATTAATTATTATTATTATTAAACATTCAAGTTTTATTGTCATAGTACGTTCTAAAATAGGAATCATATCATATCATAACTACAAAGGGCCTGAGATGATGTTTATATTATTTCGTCATAGAAGATGGCGATATCTTTTTCATTTTCAATATCAACATAGATGACGACATTTTTTTTAATTTTTTATATTTCATTATAGATATCAATACATCAAAGATATCATATTATTATATTTAAATTTTAATATCAACCATCACAAGAACGGTATGATATTTTCACAATGTAACCAAACTCTCATCGACGCCTTACCTACACGTAGCGATTGAAGCCACATCGCCACACCTCCTATATGTATGTATATATATGCGAGGGCTAGAAATTGACATTCGGTAACTCAGAAACAAGTTCGTGTATTATAAAAAAAATTTATAAGTACCTATTTTGAACGGTTTTAATTTTAAATAGCATATTATTTTACATTTAAATACTATAAATAATATTATATACTAATACTATGTATAAATAATATTAACTTGCTATATCTGTGGAAAGGCAGTTGGAACTGCTAAGCATTTGCTGGTGGGATGTAAGGTTCTCCTGGACAGCGGTCAATACTCGCGTCGTCAGGATAGGGTTCTAGAGATCATACGTGAAGCGGTTAGTCTTTCGGTAGCCAGAGCGCAAAGGGAAATAACCACAAACGAGCGATCAATAGGTTTTGTGAGAGAGGACACCAGGACTATAAAATCAAACGTCAAGCCTTACTCTATCCTTAAAGCGGCTTCGGATTGGACTATCATGATGGATACGTATGAGAAACAATACAAAATCCCCGAGGATATTTGTGCGTCGGCCTCCAGACCAGACATATTTCTATATTCGCGTATTTTAAAGCGCGTTGTGATGATAGAGCTTACGGTCCCTTGGGAAACCAACATCCCCAAAGACCATGCCATCAAGGTCAATAAGTATTACGAGCTCACTAACGAACTAACCCGAATTAGGTTTGTCGCTGATTTGTACGCGGTAGAGGTGGGAGCGAGAGGTATAACAGCTAAATCTCTCTATAACCTACTAAAAGACTTGGGCCTGTCCAGAACTAACATTAATTCATTCTTGGAACGTACGTCGAAGGCAGCCCTAGTAGGTTCTTTTCAAATTTGGTTAGGTAGGGAGAGGAACTTGGACAGTGGAGGTGAGAGTATAACGGGCGTTAGTTAAGGGGCCCCTTGTACCTACACCTGGGTCGCAAGTCCCAGGCACTGTTGAAGCTCCTTTCCCTGCAACGCGATGGACCCGGCACCCGCACGGTGAATCCATTGAATGCTAAGAGGTTTCGTCTCATATAAAGAAAACGTTAAATGAAAAAGATTTATTTTTACATATTATTGTATGTAACATAAATGAACATATGGGACTTAGTCGTATTTCGTCTGAGTTCATATAATATGATATTGATTTTTTTTCCCGTTGATCTTTTATCAGCTTGTTGTATATGTTTTAAATTGATTACATACATGCTTGATAAAGTGTTAGTACGATCGATATCTTCGAGTTTTATTTGTTCGAACTTTTTACTTTATGCTAGTAAAGATTTTAAAATGAAGGAATATAAGTTGTACGCCAATGTATTGAAATGTCACATTTCACTTGGCAACTTACACTTATATTAAATGTGAAACCTTTGAAATAATTCACTTTTTACCTTTTTCATCCTATTTGTGAAATGTTTTTAATGTATTTGTGTTTTTGATGATATTTAAATGAATACGGAAGCTTTTTTCTTCAATACGAGCGCTATACAACGTGTAATATAATTAACGCACACCCTGAAAGTAGTTTAATTTGATATAATAATATTTAATTTGATTATACATTCAGAGATAAATGTAGAAGTTATGAAACCTTTGAAATTGGTATAACATCTCGGAGGTAAAAGTGTTGTAACAAAAATTTTGCAGAAAAATCTTAAGAAATTTCTCAACAGCTAGACTAAGGTCTCATTTTGTATTTCACTATTTTATTCTGTTTCATTTTGTAATTATTATACTGTTGCGATGTAAAATAACAGCCTTTCTATGCAGTCCATGAATATGATTCTCTATACTTCTAGATTTATTTATTTTTATTTATACTTTATTGTACAACATACTAAAACTAAAAAATACATTATCGTTATACATATATTACTAATGCATGTTGTGCAACAGGCGGCCTTATCGCTAAACAGCGATTTCTTCCAGGCAACTTTTGGGTAGAGGATAATAATGTGGAAGGGTAAATACAAATTAAATACAAATAACAATAAATATATATATAACACAAATATACATATATACTATATTAAATACATACATACATAAATATATACATAAAATACATATAATAAAATAGGAGATATTAAGTAGACAAGATATTAACAATAACAACTGACTGCTTAGAACTGTTGAGAAAAGTAAAAGTCCTTAACCATTTTTTAAAAATGGCTAAAGACTGGATTGTATGACCTATAATGTACATGTCTATACTATGCATACTTTTTAAAGTATTTTTAAAAATTTGAACAGTACTTTTAATATTTCTTTTTAAATTTTGACTTTTTTGTTATATATTATTTAGGACTTAGAACAAAGGAAATCAGTAGTCAGTAAATCAGAAAGAAAATACCATGCAATTTAAAATAATACATAGTTATTAAACGGTTTTAAAATATTATTATAATGTATTTTTCCAGAATTTTACGGCTTATTGTTTGTTATTTGTTACTGTTATTGATTTTTAAAAGTTTTATAGTTGATATATTTACGATTAAAATAATGTTGTCTTTAAAAAAAACTATTTGGATTTTAAACTTATAGCAGACTTTTTTTGTTTATGATAATTTAAGCTTGCCGTGTCTCAAGAAATTAAAAATACTATTGACTATATCTGAAGAGTATAAGGGAAAAATATACTGAATTTGAAAAAGTCAAAACATCCGACGATAATTATGTAAATTTTATAAGGGATAGAACAATAAAATTTTAAACAGTACCTTACTACACCTATACTATTAGTAAAAAAAAGTCGCATGAGACAAAAACACTAAACCACACTCACTTTAACAACGTAACATATTTTTCACTACCTACTTCAAATAAATATACGATTCTCAAAATACGCTTTAATCACTTAACAAAGTCGACAGTTTAACTTTTGTCAATACCATACCTCAGTAAATATTGTTTATTCAAATAATGAAAATTACAAATTAAAAATAGCGTCCTTAAAGATGAAAATAATAAATTTAAATTTTAAATATTATATGAATTACTATCCACGAAACGGTAAAGTGTTACATTACATGAAATATTTTTGATATTGATGGAACAAATCAAATTAAACAACCACTATGATTTAATGAGTATATTGCGTTAATCATCTTAGTAACTTATGGAAAAATACTTCACTCAGATTTGATATTTCATTACGCTAAATTAAAACCATGAATATTAAAGTATATATATATATATATATATATATATATATATATATATATATATATATATATATATATATATATATATACATATATATGTATTAAAATATCATCCCAAAGAAAGAAAGAAAAATTTGGATGATTTGAATTTCTTTAATTAAATTAGTTTCCATAATCGTATCATTATGTTTCTTTTTATGAAATAATTAATATAAAAACATCCAAACAACTGATTTGTTGACACTATATACTTTTACGTAACGCATCGCATAATTTGTATTATAAAATTGTTAATGACAATTATAACTAAGAGATTAGTTATGGTTAATTGTGAAATTTAAAGGAAATATGAAATATTAGACTGGTGAATGTTTTGTTCAAAGATAATTAAATTTATGAAAGATACTTCGGAAATTAAAATGTGACATTACGTCTCGTTTGCCTGTGATCACGGTTGCTGCAAATTAATCGAAGCCTCAGAAATATGTTGTTAAAAATAATTATAAACCGTAGTAAATCCGAAAAATATTAGTTTTATTTCAATTTATACTCGCGAAAATCTGAGATCTTATAAATATTCTCTTTCCCAGGAAAGACATTGTTAATGTTTCTCAATGATTACGTTGGTTGTAACATTATAATTCCTTTTTATTTATTACTAAAAGATCTCAATCCCTTGGATCATTCTCTCAATATGAAAATTTTAATTTACTTCGAAGGTTTTCGTCCATTTTTGCATTTAAGAAACACGGGGCCGCTGACTAAGGGTAAAGTGAGAGGCGCTTGGCAGAGCTGAAGAATAGACTGTGAGGCATTTTATTATTAATGAATTACAAAATCTAATACTGAGATTGAAATTCAATGTAGTCTACTATTGGTAATAAAATACCTAGTATATTTAAAACTAAAAATTTTAGTTTCTTACTTACTGGTTTTATAGTTTTCTGATTTTTATATTAATAACCTTATTCAATATTTCTTATTTAATTACGAGTTAAAAGAAAGCCCACAAATGGGGCAATACCCAACCATTACAAAACAACAGAAATGTTATAAAAATTAAGAATTACGTTCCAAATAATTCTAAAGGAAATAATTTTAAAGGAAATTACTGTATATATACCACTGTATATATACCGAATAATTTTAAAGGAAATCACTGTTTTCATATTGAATACTTGCTTTGTAGCGTCTTTTAGTTTAATCGTTTCAATTAAAATTTGGTATTTATATACATACATTATCTGATACTAAATAGAATATAAGGCGTAGGGGATGCCCTGACTAACATTATCATGGCTCTTGGTAGATAATAAGCGATATGGTCACATTCAAAATATTATCACTACATACATATACTAAAGCGTTTCACTTTATAAAGAAATCTTTAGTTCAAGTAGTTTTCCGAGAAGTAAGTCAATACAAGATGAAATGAAAATTATACCTAGAGTATTGTAAAATGTTATTCCCTGATATTGCTGTAGTATTTATTTTAAAAAAATGTAGTTTTAATTTTTAATTAAGTATTAAATATAAAAATATATCTTGCTGTGATTCAGTAGTTATAGTAGTAATTGGAAATCTTTTACGGATACTGAGACGTAGGTACCTACATCTAGGTCTCTAAAACATATTTAACGCTAGGAATACCGATATTTCAGGAAAAGTTTGATTCCTCATTGTTAATCGCGAGCAACAAACATTTAAGTCATCGTTATACACTTCCGTTAAATCCTTTGCATCGTTATTGTGTATTATTTTTTATATATAACTAGAAGACCTGGCGAACTTCGTATCGCCCTATAATCAAGAAATATCTGTTACGTTTTTTATTTATATTTTTGGAGTTTACCTACAAGCCATAAATCTCTGTGTTTTGAAGTGCGACAAAATGATTGACATATTAGTTAGTTGTAAAATCTAATGTAAAAAAAAAAACGTTTGTATGGGAAATAGAAAAGGGCTGTTTTTATGGTTTTCCCAGTAATGAATCAAATTTTTTCAGCTTTTTTACCTTTCCTGAACCTCCACGAACATTTCAAGACTAAGATAAGATAAATCCGTTCAGCTGTTCTCGAGTTTTAGCGAGACTAAGGAACAGCAATCCATTTTTATATATATAGAAGATAGAAGAAGAAGATTGTGCAGAACGAGTGAGATATCAAATAGTGGTTGCAATTGAAATAGTTTTTTTATACTTTTTTTACAATGAATGACAGGTATTCAGTATATGCAACAATAAATAATATATTTATTGCCTACCGTTGTAAGTAAGGGATCTAGTTAAATATTGAGCAAATGAAAGGAATCTTTTTCCTAGCCAAATTTACCTATACCTTTAAATGGTTATAAATAAATTGGAGACTACCTCTAAACTTAGCATTATAAAAAAAAAACAAGGTATTCAAAACCAAAAATTATGTGGATATTAAGTATTAGAACAATCCTCAGGCATGCATGCTTGTTATACCTACATACGATGCATGTTGTTGGACTTCGACACGTTGAAAAAGGTGAGGAAGGGCGAGCAACTCGTGAGTGAGTGTTTAGTTAAAAACAAAGTTTATCGGAAATAAAAACACCAAGCATTTGTAGGTAGTTTAAATAGAATATTTGTTTAAATAAACATATTTTATCGTTAATTTACTTATAAAGAGATTAAGGACGAAGATTATTATCTCTGTCAGGGCATCCCCTGTGCATTATAATCGTTTTCTTATCAGATAATATCATTGCTTATAAATATCGTAATTCGATTTAGACCGGTATACCAAGTAGACAAGCGGGAAGCGAATAGTCAACATGAAAACAATAACTTCTTTCTTTTTTGCCATGATCGTGGCTCTGCTAATGGCACAGAGCGTAGTTTCCGAGCAAAACCAACAACCGGGTGAGTTGATATTTACTAAATATACTTTTTTTTTTATGTCGCTGGGAAACTCTTTTTACGAGCCGTCCAACCGGCCTTGGTGGGGCCGCAAGGGATGTGTGATGCTCGGCCTGGGCAGGCCCCTACAGGCCCCTATATGAATATGCTTTTAATAAGATAAATAAGATAAGAATAAGATTTATTTTTAGACAAAAATCTAATTTTCTGTTGACTTCAGACTATGCATTTCAAATTTACTTTAGTACTCCTTCCTGCCTTTGCAAAATCAACATTTTCCTGGTTTGTAGAATTGGAAAAAGGAAAAAGCTATACGATTTTGTATTCTAAGGGTTCATTTGCTGCTTGGGCAATGAAGACGGATGGTATAAAATAAAAAAAATATTATACGTAATATCTGTAAAACTATATTCATATACCGTTTGTTTTTGTACAATATTAATGCCATATATATAAAAGGGTTTCAAGGGTTAGGTTAATTAAAATAAACGATTATTAAGATTATTTCTTCCAACTCTTTTTTAAAACAGGTATCTTTATCGGATTCAGTTGTAATATTTATTTACTATGAATGACTAAAGATTTGCAAACATACAAACAAGATGGCGCAATGGCGGAATCTTAGGATGGAGGATGAGTTGTTTGTAATGTACGTCTATAGTATGTATCATGGTTCATATGTCAGGGCCAGCTGAGAATAATTGGGTTTCCGTCAAGTAATTAATACAAGTTATTAATGTATACTATCACACATAGAGGAATTAGTTCTGCCTTATAATTCAGGTGCAATCAGCGAGCCCATAATTTATGTAAATTCAATGTAAACATTCGTTTTAGAATATATTGTCATTATAATGATTAACGTGACTCCTACATGGCTTCTTATCTACTTTTACAACAACTTAACTGTGTATAAAATCAAAAGCATTTTTTTTTAAAGACGAATTCCCACAAGGTCAGAATGACAAAGGTCATTTATAGTCACACATTGTTCAATTAAACCAGTGCTAGCATGAACTTTCCTCAAGAAATCTGTATATTGGACACTATCAGATATCTAAATATATAAAAGAAGGTCGTGTTAGTTACTCCACTTATAACCACAGAACGGCTGAACCGATTTAGCTGAAAATGGAGGAGGTAGTTTAGAACCAGGAAATTGCAAAAGGATACTTTTTATCCCGTTCGACAGCATTCCCGTGGGACTTGACATGAAACGTCTGTCACTATAAAACGTGGAATAACGAAACACAATTGACAGCTATGCAATTGACGTATAATGACAGATATGTAATGACGTATGAATGACAATTTGATATTTGTAAGAAATCTTCTATATAAAAATAAGTCAGGTTTTCCATCCTAACGCTCTAACTTCAGAACGAAAGAACCAAGAAAAGGGGGAAAATCTTTTGTCACATACAGCGCATGTACTACAAATCAATATTTTGAGTAGACGGTGCCGTCGCATGATACATTGTTTGACAGCTACTCATTGTTTTCTTCTCAGTTAATTTCATGTGACAAACCGGTATTGTGTTTGTAGTTTGAACTCTTAAAACCATTTAGTATTTGCGGTTTAAATTTAGAAAATCATTGTTTTTCACATGGGCAGTTATATTTTGCATGTTCACAAATTTGGAAACCATACGCTTTATTTGTGTTAAAGTTAGACCAAAAAAACAAAAAAATGTGGTTTACAAAGGAGCCCTTCAATGAAATGGATAATTTGCGGACACGTATAACGCTTCGATTCGGTATCTACTTTGGATTCACTTTCATTTACTTATAGAAGTTCAACTAAATAACACTTCATTTTTGTAATCGAAATGAATTCATTACTGTTGTGAAATAAAATAAAAAATTTCCTTTTCAAATATAAAACAAAAAAAATTCTTCATCTTTTAATCACCAAAGGAAATGTTATATAAAAGCCTTCTGGTGGCGAAACGGAGTTCGCCAGGTTTACTAGTTTTGAATTAACTATACATTATGAACAAAAATGAACAAAAACATTTACAATACAATCTTAGCGTTGTTTGATTATTTAATATATATCAATATAGTAAATATAAATATAATTAAGCTAACTAGTATAAATACAATAAAAATAATAAAATAGTAAGAAATTTATTGATCAGGTATAATATAAGTTTTCACTACATTAGTAGATGAAATTCCAAGTCACAATATTTATTTCAATGTGACATTATTAATAAATAAGTAATTTATTTCGATGACACGACCGACTACTTCTGAACTTAGAATTATAAAAATAACAAGGTATTCAAAACCAAAACTGATGTGGATATTAAGTATTAGAACAATCCTCATGCATGCTTGTTATACATACGATGCATGTTGTTGGACTTCGACACGTTGAAAGGAAAAAGGTGAGGAAGGGCGAGCGACTGGTGAGTGAGTGTTTAGTTAAAAACAAAGTTTATCGGAAATAAAAACACCAAGCATTTGTAGTTAGTTTAAAATAGAATATTTGTTTATAAACATATTTTATCGTTAATTTACTAATAAAGAGATTAAGGACGAAGATTATGTCTGTCAGGGCATCCCCTGTGCATTATAATCGTTTTCTTATCAGATAAGATCATTGCTTATAAATATCGTAATTCGATTTAGACCGGTATACCAAGTAGACAAGCGGGAAGCGAATAGTCAAAATGAAAACAATAATTTCTTTCTTTTTTGCCATGATCGTGGCTCTGCTAATGGCACAGAGCGTAGTTTCCGAGCAAAATCAACAACCGGGTGAGTTGATATTTACTAAATATACTTGAATTCCTGAATATGCTTTCATATTTTGTTCCAACTTACATTTCTTTGTCCTGAATAACAACTTTAAAGAACTCTTTATTCCCCAGATGAGTTCGATATCCAATATCCAGATCTATTCCGGCACGTGGCCGACGAAGCGGATAGTGACGTTATGTCCGCCGCTCGATCTTGCACCAACCACATCTGTCACCGTTTATGTGTGGCGTTGTACTACAGAACTGGACGATGCATCTCTAGTACTGTCTGTCGTTGCACTCGTTAAGATACATACTCGTTAACAACCTTCTGGAAGTTGGATTCTTTTTTATATTTGTAAAATATCTTGAAATTGTAAGAAGTGATAATGTTAAGTTTTATTTAATATAAGCTCCACTTTAAAAGTATTTTCTGGTTTGATTTACAAAAATACTCATAAGAAACAAAAATGATAAAGCCCCACACCGTTCCTTAATGAGTTACTTTCTCGTATGTAACACAAACTATCTATAGCAGTTTCATACACATGTTTATTAGTATATAAACTACACAATAGTATTGATTCGATATTAATATTATTTGAAGTGATTCTTTTATATCATACATATACGATTACAGTAAGAGAAAATGTAGTTTTTACAAACATGATTTAATCCTTTAAAAATATTGGGACCAACCCATAATCATATGAGAAACAATAATCTCAAGTATGGAAAAGAAATGGATAATTATTTTTGGAACATTATTTTAAATTAGTCAGTGTTGGCCTAGTGGTTAAGGGGCCATGTTCATCAAGTTCTTTTAACTAACTAAGCTATCATGTTACGAGTATTATTATTAACAATTTCTGACACTAACAATGAAATTATCAGTCTGTCTGTCAAAAATAAGTTTATTATACGCACTATTGAAACAGTTTCAAAAATTTTTTACTTTTATTACATATCTTACCATTTTCTATACACCCCACGAGATAACCTAATGGCACTTACCGGTACATAGTGAATTAATTTATTGACAGCGATTAATGTATGTGTAAACTGCAAACTGTATCGTGTAAACTGCAGACTCTAACGTGTATCGTATAAACTGCAAACTGTATCGTGTAAACTGCAAACTGTATCGTGTATCGTATAAACTGCAAACTGTATCGTGTAAACTGCAAACTGTATCGTGTAAACTGCAAACTGTATCGTGTAAAGTGTAAACTGCAAACTGTATCGTGTATCGTGTAAACTGCAAACTGTATCGTGTAAACTGCAGACTGTAACGTGTATAGTGTAAACTGCAAACTGTATCGTGTATCGTGTAAACTGCAAACTGTATCGTGTATCGTGTAAACTGCAGACTGTAACGTGTATAGTGTAAACTGCAAACTGTATCGTGTAAACTGCAAACTGTATCGTGTATCGTATAAACTGCAAACTGTATCCTGTATCGTGTAAACTGCAAAACTGTATCGTGTATCGTGTAAGTAAGAAGTTTAAGCGGATAAAATGATATTTTATTTAGATTATTCACCGAGTTTATAGTGCGTTTACTATACTGGCGACGCTTGAAGGAGAGGATAGTACATATTTCACATAACAATTACTTTCATTTACTTTCTTTTAAGGAAAATTGAAGCTGAGGAAAGATTTGTAACTAGAATTAATGATTTTAATGAACTTGTCAGGCTTGTGTAGGTAACTTTAAACATTTGGAAACTGGTTTCTGATTTATTAAAAATGATAGATTGGTTTATTCATTCGGAGATTAAAGATCTTTGTTTAAAATGATAATGATATTTAATACCGAAGTTTTAAGCACCCTATTTTCGTATAAATTTTGGGCTTCTATAGGTTTACATTCACAAATTCAAAGAAACTGAAGATTTTACTTGTGTATTATCGGTATTTCGTACATCTCATTGTTTAATATTTTCTTCAAAGTCAAAATTCTAATTAAATATTTACACAAGACGCGTTTTGTTATCACATCCTTTCTTTGTAATCATATTGTAATTTAACAAGATTAATCCATTAACTGCCTTAAGTCTAAAGGAGAAAATGAATTATGCTCTTATGAGTGAATAAAATTTTGTACATTAATATTGTAGTATGAGTAGTAAAATATTTCTTTAAATGCATTTAATAACTTAGTTAAAACATAATCATTAAAAAAACACAAGGAGTTAAAATTTTATAAATGAACATTTTATATTTTTATGCTTAATAGAACGTCATTCTCTTACATAAGGAGCATTTTATACGTATAAACATGGATTTCAAATCTAACAGAACTTTATCCTACGACGTCTGGCATATCTTATTCTAGTCACTTAATGAATTACCCGTCTATTCTTCATTATGTATATATGTACATACTGTATAACCTTATCTTCTTATCAACACAGAGGTACCATCTGTTGGCTTGGCTTTTTATTAAACCCTAGCCTTTCTTCAGCTCAATTTTTTCGTTTAAGAAAAATTAAGTTAGTCGAATGTATTAAAAAAACAGCAAACAATAAAAAAATCATCAATTCAATTAGAACATGTAACTTTAAAGACGACACTTCCGAAATAAAACAACCTACTGCCTAAATTCAATGTTATTATGCAAAACGGACAAAGTGGGAACTGAAGGCTTTTTAACTATCCGATGTAAAATCATCAGTTACCGTTTACCAAGCACTGAAGACGCAATAACACTTGTGTTTCTTTGAATAAAACGAAGGCTAGGAAAAAAAATCAAATTATATAAAACAGTACTTTTTGGTTGATAAATTATGAAAGACATAAAAGAATTAAATCTTATGTATTCTAGATTGTTATTGACATTGCAACAAATCTTCTATATATATATAAAAATGGATTGCTGTTCCTTAGTCTCGCTAAAACTCGAGAACGGCTGAACCGATTTGGCTAATTTTAGTCTTGAAATACTCCTGGAAGTCCAGGGAAGGTTTAAAAGGTGAGAAAAATTGTAATAATTGCCGGGAAAACCCTATAAACAGCCCTTTTCTATTTCCCATACAAACGTTTTTTTTTTGACATTAGATTTAACAACTAACTAAGATTTCAATCATTCTGTTTGATTGAAACAGGAAAAACCTGATTATTTATGGCCTCTAAGACGGAATAGAGTTCGCCTGGTCAGCTATACCTACATATATTACTCTTGACCAAACTAACGCGGACGAAGTCGCGGGGAAAAACTAGTTTTACAATAAAAACTATTTCGTTTGACTTGAGTGTATTTATTTATTTAAAATCTTTATTGTCTAACTACACACGTAGAAACAAAAGGTGGACTTAATGCCTGAAGGCATTCTCTCCCAGTCAACCCTTAGGCAAAGCAGAAAGACATGAAGACGGTAGTATGTAAAAGTAAAACTATACATATTAATTTCTATTGATATATACATAATATATACACATATATATAGATACATATACATACACATACATATACATACATATACATACACATACACATACACATACATACACATACATATACATACACATACATACACATACATATACATACACATACATACACATACATATACATATACATACACATACAAATACAATACACCAAAAACAATAATAAAAACAGAGACTTAACACCGATTCTGAGCAAAATGTTCCAGTAAGCGACGCCTGAAAATTGCCCTTGTAGGTGCCTTTCTTATTTCTAGTGGAAGTTTATTCCACAGTCTGATAGATTTTACAGAGAAGGAGTTGGAGAGGAAACCAGAGTGGTGGAAAAGAGAGGAGGAGAGAGTCATTAGAGCGTAGCTGTCGATCATGATTGTCACAAAGAAATTTAAAATTAAATTTTATCTGATAGGAAATATTTTTTTAATATGGGCTTGATTATTTAATTACTGCAACAAATCCTTGCTTCAAACAAAACAAAAGAATTAAATACTTCAATAAACTTTGTAGTTCAATAATTTTATTTCTTCATAACATTCAATATTTAGAATGTATTTGTGAAATTAAATCAAAGCTCTAATGATATGTATATGCATGTAATTCGTGATTTTTGACATGGCTTCTGACCAAAAAACTATTTTTCTCAAAGTATTATACTTTAATAATAATTGAAATAAAATTTGCATTTAGGATTACGAAAATTTTAATCTCCCTGAAGACGATTATAATTTAAAGTTTAAAAATTTACATAAAATTTACATATAAAGACGCTCCTTCGATAAAGCTGTTAATATTTACAGCATATTGTTTTATGACAAATGTTAAGTAAAATTATTTAAGTAAGACTGTGCATTTTGTATAACGTAAATTTAAACAGTGGTGTTGTAACTTAATGTATCATAATTTCACTACGGGACCCACATTCTGTAAATGTTTACCAGCGTTAAATATGTGTTTAATTTTTAATGGCCTTTTTTTTCAAAGTAAATAATAATACTTAACAGCAGACTCTTTCTAATTTCTGCATCTTCATTTATAAATTTAAGTAAGTGATAAAATCTCAAAATTGTTATAATCAGAATCATTTTATCAATTGTATGTACAAATGATTGTTTGTTTTCGGACACTTTCATATTTTTTCTTTAGTAACATCGCGCCTGTAACGATCTTCTGAATATTTCATGTTTATTTACAAAGCGTGTTTATTTAAACGTCTAGAAATATAGGGACTAGTTGTAACTAGTTAGTCATTTAGTTAAATGCACAGTTGTTTGATTGTTTTTGTTTACACTCATACAAAGACCATCTGAAAAAATGAAAAGAACGAATTTTTTGTATTGTTTTAGAGTATTAGTGAAAAAAGTATATGATTAAAAAGCACTTGTTTTGTTATATGTACTTATAATTTGTTAGTCAACTTCTGACATGGATTATTATTCATGTGATTGAATTGCCATTTAATAATATGTATATCTATAAATAACACAAGATTGTTAATAGCACTCTTTTATACGAACGTTAGTAAATAAATAATATATTTATATGAACTCTTTGAAACATAGAGAGTATTACGTTCCTTTCATTATTTCTCTATCGTATAATATGTTTCTGACATAATGACATTGTTATAAAAACTTTTATGAAATTTTATTCACTTGATGTCCTTTAACCAAGGAGTTAAGTTGAGTAGTTTAAGATCGATTTTTTTCAGATTATGGGATTTTTTTTATCTTTTTCCAGTACATACTTCAGATTAGCTAAGAATTTTGGAAGATCCTCTATTAATCTTACATCGTTTAGTAAAGTCTTTAAAACATAAGAATATATTGCAACTTTTATAGTTACATATTTAACATAAGCGGACCTTTTACACAAACTACAACTTTTTCACACACGAATTGATATTTATAATGTAGAAATATGTTTATCCGTTATCATCGCGTATAATTGTTGTTTTATCTTACATTTTATTACTTTATCGCCTCTATTACTTTATCGCAGCCGTAGACACTTTCATCTTGTCTATCCATATTGCTGCGATTTTTTATTTTATGAAACGCCGTGTGAAATATTATAAACGAATGAAGTATTTATTATTTTATATTTGAGTTTTCAAAAGAAAATAAGTACTTAAGCTAACTCAGTAGTCAAGTGAGAGCCGAAGTGGAACAATGCATTGTTCTATTGGAATGATTAATGACACAAACTTTATAAATTATGTGTAAAAAAGAAAAGCGTATAATGAATTTAGACAATGACTTCAAATAATCGGTTCTTTTATTTATACTTAGTGTTATTTTCATCAGATTAGAACTATTATACGCTCATATACGTCCTTCCTGACGTAGTATACATATTTATAATATGTTCATGATTTTATAAATTTTGCAGCCTACCACCCTTGTAAACTTTTTGTCCTGTAAGACTAATGTCGTGCTTTAAAACTAAAAATATCACAAAATCTCTAAGAGAATTTTTTATCTGATTCATCTTGAAGGCAGCCTCAAAGAAACTTTGAAGTGACATGAATTGCGACGGTGTCTGAAAACTGACGTGTTTATTTTCGCAATGCTATCTGAAATAATGTTTCCGCACGATGTTGCTTTTTAATTATTTATTATTAATATTTTATATTATTATGTTATTTATTATTAGTATTTCATATTATTATATAATTTGTTATTATTTCACATCATTATAATAATACCAAAACTTCAGTAAATTTGCTCTAGTCATAGTGATTGGAAAACGAATACAAATTATTTTAAGAGCATGTAAATAAATATAAAAATTACTTTCAAGTTCTTATAAATGTTTCGTCTTATATAACTTACATAACATGTATAATAAAACATGAAATAATATTTTTTGTATAATATTAAAAATTTCCTGTATTGTAAAGTTTTCCTCTAATAATATTCAACAACCCACCCACATTCATTATTTGACTAAATTATGTAAGTCTCTTCACAACGTTTACAATAAATCAAAAGTCGGATAGCGTAAATCATCTGCGGTCTGTTCTGTAATATGAATACCTCCTTAAGATCATTATTATATAATAAAATCGTCAGCTCTTATTGATGTATTAACACAATATGTATGTACGAGTATATTTCTCTCAATGACCACTTTAATTACTTTAACAAATATGTTAAAGCACTTTATTAGAATCTATCTATTCGCTTATGTTACGATGCAAATTCAAAATCTTTATTTTTATCTTCTTAAAATAGATTGCCGATTAAATGTTTACAGTACAAAATTATTATTATATATAACTTAAAATATAGAATACCTATAGTGTATCCCTCGCAAAAGTGAACTAACCAAATGCTATCGCTTCAACCTCACTTCGGGTACGACTACCATTCACAAAACTTGCCAGCAAGTACCTGGCATTTTTTGTGAATGGGCCAGTTGTTTACGAACGTATAATGTCGGATATGTTAAAATCATATATAGAATCCGGATTTGTATTGGTGTAAATTAATGACGTCATCACGCTTTAATAAGGTTGCGGTGAATATAAGAACTTTCACAGCGAATAACTATACATAATTCAAGTGTTATTGATGCCCTTTAAGAGTTAATTTCTTGTTCAATTCCCCAATTGAATTAAGTATTCTAGTGTGTTAGTGTTAGTAACCACACATGTACCTACGAAAATAGTCCGCTAAGCCAAATAATTGTCTAATTTGTTTTTTTTTTTTATGGTACAAGGGGGCAACCGAGCAAACGGCCTACTTGATAGTAGGTAGTTACCGATCTTCCGTCTCTCTCACTCTAGCGGCATACAAACGAATGGAGATTTTCTCGTGCGGTTAAGTTTTCGTTGAAAACGATAGATGCAATTTAAAATTTGAAAAATTTGTTATCTTCATTAATTCCTTACTTCGACGTTCCTTCCTTACTTAAGACGTTATCACGTAAACATATAGATCGTAAACCTACTTAACAAACAACCAATATTTTTTATCGTTAATTTACTAATAGAGATTAAGGTCGAAGATTATCTCTGTCAGGGCATCCCCTGTGCATTATAATGTTTTCTTATCAGATAATATCATTGCTTATAAATATCGTAATTCGATGTAGACCGGTATACCAAGTAGACAAGCGGGAAGCGAATAGTCGACATGAAAACAATAATTTCTTTCTTTTTTGCCATGATCGCGGCTCTGCTAATGGCACAGAGCGTAGTTTCCGAGCAAAACCAACAACTGAGTGAGTGAGTTGATATTAACTAAATATACTTGAATTCCTGAATATGCTTTCATATTTTGTTCAAACCTGCATTTCTTTGTCCTGAATAACAACTTTAAAGAACTCTTTATTCCCCAGATGAGTTCGATATCCAGTATCCAGAGGTATTCCGGCTCGTGGCCGACGAAGCGGATAGTGACGTTATGTCCGCCGCTCGATCTTGCACCAACCACATCTGTCATCGTTTATGTGTGGCGTTGTACTACAGAACTGGACGATGCATCTCTAGTACTGTCTGTCGTTGCACTCGTTAAGTGGCATACTCGTTAACAACCTTATGGAAGTTGGATTTTTTTTTATATTTGTAAAATATCTTGAAATTGTAAGAAGTGATAATGTTAAGTTTGATTTAATATAAGCTCCACTTTAAAAGTATTTTCTGGTTTGATTTACAAAAATACTCAATAAGAAACAAAAGTAATAAAGCCCCACACCGTCCCTTAATCAGTTATTTTCTCGTATGTAACACAAACTATCTATAGAAGTTTCATACATATGTTTATAAGTACATAATAAACTACGCAATAGTATTGATTTGACATTAATATTATTTGAAGGGATTCTTTTATTTCATCTCTTACATATACCAGTACAATAAGAGAAAATGTTGTTTTTACAAATACGATTTATGATTTAATCCTTTAAAAATATTGGGAGCACACCATAAGCATATGAGAAACAATATCTCAAGTATGGAAAAGAAATGGATAAATATTTTTGGAATATCACTTTAGATTGCTAATAAATTCGTGAGACCATGTTCTTCAAGTTCTTTTAACCAACTAAATTATTATTTTACGAGTATTATTAACATTTCTCGACTCTAACCATGAAATTATCAGTCCGTCTGTCATAACTAAGAATTAAATAAGCACTATTGAAAAAAGTTCCCAAAAATGTTTACTTGTATTAAATATCTTAAATTTTTTATATACCCCACGAGATTACCTAATCGCACTTACCGGTACAGTGTTTTAATTTATTGACAGCAATTAATGTTATTGTAACTTTACAATTATAATCAACGTTACAGCATCTTTATGAAGCATTTATATGGCCTGATGCTTATTATTACTCGAATCTGCCTACTATAACAATAACTCATGTTCGGTTCACAGATTCGTCACATCCATTAACGGTGGTTTCGATGAGACCTACTTTGATTCAGTAGTTTTAAATAATTAGAATTCTTTTGCTGATACTTACATACCTTCGTCTCTTAAACATATTTAGAGCTAGGAATACCGATATTTCAGGAAAAGTTTGATTTCTCATTATTAATCGCGAGCAATAAACATTTAACTCATCGTTATACACTTCCGTTAAATTCTTTGCATCGTTGTTATGTATTATTTTTTATATAATAATTTAGTATGAGAGGGATATTAAATTGTGATTGCAATGGAAAACGGTTTTTTTTTACTCTTTCGTCAATGACTGGCAGGCATTTAGTATATGCAACACTTAAATAATATATTTATTGCCTACCGTTGTAAGGGACCATGGTGCATATTGAGCAAATAAAACGAATATTTTTCCCAGTCAAATTTACGTATACCTTTAAATGGTTATAAATAAATTCGAGACCGACTACCTCTGAACTTAGAATTATAAAAATAACAAGGTATGTAAAACCAATAATTATGTGGTGGAGCAGGATATTAAATATTAGAACAATCCTCATGCATGCATGCTTGTTATAACTACGATGCATGTTGTTGGACTTCGACACGTTGGAAAAGGTGAAGAAGGGCGAGCAACTGGTGAGTGAGTGTTTAGTGAAAAACAAAGTTTATCGGAAATAAAAACACCAAGCATTTGTAGGTAGTTTAAAATAGAATATTTCTTTATAAATATATCTTATCGTTAATTTACTAATAAAGAGATTAAGGTCGAAGATTATCTCTGTCAGGGCATCCCCTGTGCATTATAATCGTTTTCTTATCATATAATATCATTGCTTATAAATATCGTAATTCGATTTAGACCGGTATACCAAGTAGACAAGCGGGAAGCGAATAGTCAACATGAAAACAATAATTTCTTTCTTTTTTGCCATGATCGTGGCTCTGCTAATGGCACAGAGCGTAGTTTCCGAGCAAAACCAACAACCGGGTGAGTTATGCTTAATATGCTTTAATATTTTGTTCCAACTTGCATTTCTTAGTCCTGAATAACAACATTAAAGAACTCTTTATTCCTCAGATGAGTTCGATATCCAGTATCCAGAGGTATTCCGGCACGTGGCCGACGAAGCGGATAGTGACGTTATGTCCGCCGCTCGATCTTGCACCAACCACATCTGTCATCGTTTATGTGTGGCGTTGTACTACAGAACTGGACGATGCATCTCTAGTACTGTCTGTCGTTGCACTCGTTAAGTTGCATACTCGTTAACAACCTTATGGAAGTTGGATTTTTTTTTTAAGATTTGTAAAAAAATATTGAAATTGTAAGAAGTGATAATGTTAAGTTTTATTAGTATACTCCACTTTAAAATTATTTTCTGGTCTGATTTACAAAATTACTCAATAAGAAACAAAAATGATAAAGCCAAACACCGTCCCTTAATGAGTTAATTTCTCGTATGTAACACAAACTCGTGAGACCACGTTCTTCAAGGTCTTTAATCTTTTAACCAACTAAGTTATCATTTTACGAGTATTATTAACATTTCTCGACACTAACAATGAAATTATCAGTCTGTCTGTCATAAATAAGAATAAAATAAGCACTATTAAACAGTTCCCGAAAATGTTTACTTTTATTAAATTTCTTACCATTTTCTTTATATCCCAAGAGATTATCTAATCTATACTTACAGGTACATAGTGATTTAATTTATTGAAATCGATTAATGTTATTGTAACTTTACAATTATAATCAACGTTACAGCGTCTTTATGAAGAACTAGTAAACCTGGCGAACTCCATTTCGCCACCAGAAGGCTTTTATATAACATTTCGTTTGTTGATTAAAAGATGAAGAATTTTTTTTGTTTTATATTTGAAAAGGAAAATTTATATTTCATTTCACAACAGTAATGAATTCATTTCGATTACAAAAAAGAAGTGTTATTTAGTTGAACTTCTCTAAGTAAATGAAAGTGAATCCAAAGTAGATACCGAATCGAAGCGTTATACGTGTCCGCAAATTATCCGTTTTATTGAAGTGGTTCTTTGTAAACCAAATTATTTTATTTTTTGGTCGAACTTTAACACAAATAAAGCGGATGGTATCCAAACTCATGAACACGCAAAATATAACGCCCATGTGAAAAACAATGATTTTCTAAATTTATCACATGAAATTAACTGAGCAGAGAACAATGAGTAGCTGTCAAACAATGTATCATGCACTGGCACCATCTACTTAAAAATATATTGATTTGTAGTACCATGTTTGATGGATTTTTGTGTTATAAACCTCAGCGAGCCCGAGACCTTTCCAACGAATGCAAAACCGTAGAAATTGGTTCGTTCGTATTTAAGTTATAGCGTCAGGACGGAAAACCTTACTTATTTTTATATGTATAGTAAAAGATATCAAATTATACAATAACAGTACATTTTTGAAATACATATGCATGTTTAAATAAAATAGCTCTTGATAATAAGAAAATAAATAAACATGTCTGTGATCACTATAATTTTAGTGGATTGAGATAAACGGAGCTGTGTCTGTATATGTGTTCTGGTCTATTACAATACACTAGTCTTTCCTATAGCCTAACTCTCGCGGTAATATATATAACTGCATCTTATCTGAATCAATATGCTCCTTTTTTTAAGGCCACTTTATTATATATCATAAAAATAGCCAATACATTATAATATATACCTACCCATATAAATAAAACTAAGTTTTTCGGGTACTATGCATTTTTTTTCTATTTTTCAACACTCTTAACACAGTTTAACCTATCTGCCATTATAAAATTTTGTTATTTGTTATGACCCAATTATATATGTACATCTATACTAATATTATAAAGCTGAAGAGTTTGTTTGTTTGAAAGCGCTAATTTCCGAAACTACTGGTTCGAGTTGAATAATTCTTTTTGTGTTGGATAGTCCAATTATCGAGGAAGGCTGTGGGCTATATAACATCACACTACGACCAATAGGAGCAAAGATATAGTGGCAAATGTGTAAAAAACGGGAGAAATTATTTCATCTTTGAAGCCTTGCGTGCGCCGTGAAAACGGTTCAAGATACACAAAAAATATGTATTAAAGAATAATAGCTCTTTTAATGATCTAAAAAACAGTCCGCGACAGTATATGTCTATCTTTTAAGATTAACTCACAAAAACCGTTTTTATGGTACCTAATTTTGTCGAAATAATATGTTTAAGTTGTATCAACATAACAATATTAGTCTTTATTCAAATAAACAAATTAATATGTTGTTGGTTAAGGGTACTTCATTGTGAATGGGATCATGTCCCTACCTACAAGATGGCAAAAGATTATCAAACAAAACGGTATATACATATTTTAGTTAAATTTAAATAAACTTTATTAAAAAAACGTTTTGAATTTTCTTAAAAAATGCGAAGAAACTTTTTCCCCAACCTATTATAATCGGTAAGGAAAGATCTTGTGCAAAACGACATTAATTTTCCATTTAATTCCTAATAAGGTTTGTACATCATTCATATTTGATATTTTTGACCTTTCTTATGAGAACAATAGTTTAAGTTAGAAGCCAGGACAAGGACATAGTAAATATACAAAGCAATGTTAACTGACGTGTAGTCGTTTTCGGCCGGTCAAGTACTGAAGTGATGTAACACTGTACTATAGACCTGAGATATGGTTAAAGATACTTTATTTTCTCAAAAAGAAATTACATTTCACTTATTATGAGAAATTTATGATTATAAACATATATTAAATTAAAACTTCGACACTTTAAAGCATACCCTCAAAGCAACAATAATTGTGTACAAAAACAGCGATAAGAAATGCAAACTCATAGACACAGAGTAACAAAAACAGTTAGATCATTAGTTATTTATTTCATACTTTATTCTTATTATATTTAATTTACTTAATATTTATTACTCACAAAGCTTTATTTAAGAGATTACTTGACGTACCAGTAATCTCATAAAACATGAACTTGGAGGTTTTTAAGTTGTTTGACATTTACTCTTATTATATTTTTTAAATGACTATTGTTTGTGTAAAATTAATAGTTGGTTTTTTGAATGTACATTGTACATATATGTAACTGTACTACAAACAAGTCTTTTCATCTGTTAGCTTTTTATCCACAAAAGTATAAGTTCAGGGCTTATGTATGTAATTTTTATTAGTTTATGTACTCTTGATTTTTTTAATTTTGATACAACGGTGGAATTGATACTTTTATAACTCCTAGGCCAATTGTACCAGTTATTTACCGTGATAAGAATTTTAACTAATACTATATAAAGATTATTTAATGAAAATAATTACAATCTTTTTTTCAATATCTGGTCAGACAGGCGTGAAATTATTAATTTACCACCTTTTTAATTACCAGAGGTTTAATTAATTAACATCTTAATAGCCAATTTTAAACCAAGTAATGAAATATTAAAAAAAAAAATATTACGTAAAATAAGATTATAAAAATATTAATAAAATTTGCAAAATTTTCAAAATGGACAGCACAAGAGCCTCCATTGACGTGATCCTTATTCGTGCTTCAATGAGAATAATTTTATTTATTATAGTTCATCTGGAAGAACACTACAACATTAATGATGGTTGAGTAATTTAAATATTGTTAACGAAATACATCTCATAGTACTTGAATTATTGATAATTGCTCAAAACTATAATCACTACAGTCAAAATAAGCTTTCGGTTTCGATTACAATGTCTGGATTAGAATTTCTGGATAGCACTATTTTTATTCGATGTTGCGTATTGAAATTCGATTCCATATTTTTTATTATACGATAAAAAAGTTTTCCTGATAAAAATATCAAATATTACAAAGAAACGTCTAACAAAATAAATACATATAACAATTCAAATGAAACCAAATTTATCAGATACTAGTTAAAATCGTCATTATCTTAAAAATAACGATACGATACGAACTTAAAAATTACGGTAATTTCTTACAAATAATACTTTATATTTGAGTTTTCAAAAGAAAATAAGTACTTAAGCTAACTCAGTAGTCAAGTGAGAGCCCAAGTGGAACAATGCATTGTTTTATTGGAATGATTAATGACACAAACTTTACAAATGATGTGTAAAAAAGCAAAGCGTATAATGAATTTAGACAATGACTTCAAATTATCGGTTCTTTTATAAATACTTAGCGTTATTTTCTTCCGATTAGAACTATTATACGCTCATATACGTCCCTCCTGACGTAGTATACATATTTATAATATGTTTATGATTTTATAAATTTTACAGCCTACCACCCTTGTAAACTTTTTGTCCTGTAAGACGAATGTCGTGCTTTAAAACTAAAAATATCACAAAATATGATGACTGGCGTCGATCTCTAAGAGATTTTTTTATCTGATTCATCTTGAAGGCAGCCTCAAAGAATCTTTGAAGTAACATGAATTGCGACGGTGTCTGAAAACTGACGTGTTTATTTTCGCAGTGCTATCTGAAATAATGTTTCCGCACGATACTGCTTTTTAGTTATTTATTATTAATATTTTATATTATTATGTTATTTATTATTAGTATTTCATATTATTATATAATTTATTATTATTATTTCACATCATTATAATAATAACAAAACTTCAGTAAATTTGCTCTAGTCATAGTGATTGGAAAACGAATACAAATTATTTTAAGAGCATGTAAATTAATATAACATTTACTTCCAAGTTCTTATAAATGTTTCATGTTATATATCTTACATAACATGTATAATAAAACATGAAATAATATTTTTTGTTAAAAATATCCTGTATTATAAAGTTTTTCTTTAATAATATTCAACAACCCACCCATTCATTATTTGACAAAATTAAGTCCCTTCACAACGTTTACAATAAATCAAAAGTCGGATAGCGTAAATCATCTGCGGTCTGTTCTGTAATATGAATACCTCCTTAAGATCATTATTATATAATAAAATCGTCAGCTCTTATTGATGTATTAACACAATATGTATGTACGAGTATATTTCTCTCAATGACCACTTTAATTACTTTAACAAATATGTTAAAGCACTTTATTAGAATCTATCAATTCGCTTATGTTACGATGCAAATTCAAAATCTTTATTTTAGCTATACCAATACAAAATAGCTGAAGCCAGTATTTATATCTTCTAAAAACAGATTGCCGGTTAAATGTTTACAGTACAAATTTATTATTATATATAACTTAAAATATAGAATACCTATAGTGTATCCCTCGCAGTGAACTAACCAAATGCTATCGCTTCAACCTCACTTCGGGTATGTTCCGGAGTTTTTAAGGTTTGATTCGAATTAAGTGTGTGTTATACGTGATTATTAAGTAGTGTTAGTAATCATTATATATAATGATTTAACTATTTGTCTACTTCACAATTCTAAACTTCACGTTATTTATATTCTAATATTTATTGGGAATTATTATGATAGTCTACTAGCGGCATCTGTATATTCGGTTTAATAGTGTAAATTAATGTTAATAATATTTCTGTACAGTAATTTAAATGCCCAAATAATTAACAATTGGTTTTATAATTTATAATTAGAGCCTAAAGCCTAAATAATGACAGATATGTAATGACGTATGGATGATAATTTGATATTTGTAAGAAATCTATTATATAAAAATAAGTCCGGTTTTCCATCCTGACGCTATAACTGCAGAACGAAAGAACCAAGAAAAGGGGGAAAATCTTTTGACACATACAGCGCCATCATACATAACATGTACTACAAATCAATATTTTAAGTAGATGGTGTCGTCGCATGATACATTGTTTGGCAGCTACTCATTGTTTTCTTCTCAGTTCATTTTATTTGACAAACCGGTAATGTCTTTGTAGTTTGAACTCTTAAAACCATTTAGTATTTGCGGGGTAAATTTAGAAAATTATTGTTTTTCACATGGGCAGTTATATTTTGCGTGTTCACGAGTTTGGAAACCATACGCTTTATTTCTGTTAAAGTTAGACCAAAAAACAAAAAATGTGGTTTACAAAGGACCACTTCAATGAAACGGATAATTTGCGGACATGTATAACGCTTCGATTCGGTATCTACTTTGGTTTCACTTTCATTTACTTAGAGAAGTTCAACTAAATAACACTTCATTTTTGTAATCGAAATGAATTCATTACTGCTGTGAAATGAAATAAAAATTTTCCTTTTCAAATATAAAACAAAAAAAAATCTTTATCTTTTAATCACCAAACGAAATGTTATATAAAAGCCTTCTGGTGGCGAAACGGAGTTCGCCGGGTTTACTAGTTTAATCGCCGGTTGGAGGTGTATCTATGTGTTGGGTCTTTTAAATTTGATTGAGAAGGAAATCAATTGCCAACGACATTTTATAGAATACCAACGATGGAAACATATGTTCTCCCTTGGCTTAAACGTAAAATTATTTATATTAAAATTAATATTACTTCGGATTTGTCAATTTAATATAATGTCACTGAATTCAAATTTATCTTGAACAAATACTCAGCCATCCATAGCACAACACCACGTATGTATGTATATACATTTGTGATAATTCAATTTAGTTGAACTAGTCCTAGTCCTCAAGTATCGATAGTAATTCACCAGTCAACCTGTATAGGTATCATTATCATAGATTATAGAAATTATTATAAAGAATAAATTTTTCAAAGCGTTTTAAAAAGTAAGTAATAATAGTTCGTCCATCTAAAGTTTACTTTGAATAAAGTGAGGCTAGACAATCAGAAGTTATTATGAGTTGTAAATGATTTTTAATTTCTTTCAATAGCTGGATATGAATTCAAATAAGTTTTTGTAATGCAACAAATCTTCTCCTTCTAAATAAATAGTTAAAAATGTATCATAAATAATAATTAAAATGTTATTTACAAAAATACAAAAAAATATCTATAAATACTACTAAATTAATGAATATTTAGTCAAAGAAATCTATTTTTGCAAACATGTTTCAAACTCATTCCTAAAAATATCATAAAATACTAAACTACACCACAATTCATGACAACACTGTGATATATAATATGTTTTCATTTCATTATATTAAGAAATGTAGTTTTTTAATCAGTTAGGGAACCTGGTTCAAATAACATTTCATCCAATATGAGGTTTTATACTAAATTCAAAGCGTATATTCAACAATGTTGTGATATTTATTACTTAAATAACTGAATAATAACTTAGTCACTTTAATGATCAACATTTATAGCACTATTGAACAATACGATAGAATTATCAAGTTATCTTCTGACTACGTTTAACGATTACTTCAACAAATTTGAAAAGCATGAAATAATATAGAGATTCCAGCCGTGCTAAGACTCTATCTCAGAATGCAAATATAAAATTAATCCTATAATAAATCAAGGAGAAACGATTCAAATTGCCTCTTCTGAGTTTGGTAAGTTAAGCAAGTGACGATATTTAAACGGAATTTGAGTTTTTTATATAGTATTTCTTAAAAAATTTCTGAATTTCTTGAATGTTTGAATCTAGTATAAGTATAGTGTAAGCTCGTAGAATATTATTTTTACTCATCTCTCCGTATCTTTTAACTAAATAACAAAATATTACAGCTGATTCAGTAAGTTTTAAATACTTATTTTGTTTCCTCTGTTTTAAACATATACAAGGAAAATTAAATAATAAAAAAGTTTACACAAGAATTTTAGAACTTTATTGCCTGTTTATAATTAAAACATAAAGCTAATCACTGTAAGAACATGACTGATTTTGGGGGAATTAAATGAAGAAATAAAAAAGAGTGAACTTATAGAAGTAATTTTTTAGATTTTTTTTTAATATAAAGTAAACTTAAAAACTATTCTCTGTGGACAAAACAAACTTGAATTACTCAAGACCAGGACCAAATATAGAATTAAAACTATTGTACAGTTTGAGGGAGCGAAACTATATAATGGCTTGCCTGACGAAGTTTTTGATGAAAAAACGTTTGGGATTTTTAGAAAGAAACTATTGGGTCAATGTAGGGAGCACTTGGATTAACCGCTCTTGAGTTGTATGGTTCGTTGCTACTGTACTGAATTGTTGTTTGAATTGAATTACGTAATACATCTCATTCAAGTGAACACTGTTCTTTATGAGAAAATAAAGTTCTTTAACCACATATACGTACATTTGATCATATTATTTCGAATAACTTTATGATCAATTTATAACATTGATAAATTAAATGATAAAGTAGCATTATTTAAGATTAAATATTGTAATCAAATTAGTTATTATCAAATAAGTTCTACAATAATAAAGCAAAACTATATTTAATCTATATGGATCATAAGTATCTGGTCTATTTAAAGCAATTGACGTAAAAAATAAAGCAAAAAATTTCGTATTTCGACCTACCTACCGATTGATGTCATATATAAATTTCAGACATGAATATAGGTGAGACTTCCAACTTATCAACAATGAAAGATTCGTGTTATGAAGGACTTAAGTAATGCATTTCTTAATAACTTACTTAAGTTTGACCTTATATAACATTCTTTATAGCTAAATGGTTTTCGACATAAGTTAATATTTTCTTAAATTCTAAACGTTTATACAAAATATATTCTTCATCTCTTCTTAAAATTATTATTACTTATAATCAGTCACAACTAATAATTTAATTAGTTGTTTGTTCTACGCAAGTAAATATTAAAAAAGGTTTTTATTGTACAAATTATATAATGACGTCATAAGTACATAGAAAGTTTATAAAGAAAAAATCTTTTTTTCTTACAGAGCATTTAAATAAATATTTTTGTTTAAAACATTCTTATTTTTTCTTTTGACCTGTTTTTGTTTAATTATCATAGAACAGTTTATCGAATTATTCTTAGCGAGCTCTTTCATGAAAGTGTACTGCAAATTAGATTTGCAACATTTTGAATATAAGATCAGCAAAATTGAGAATGAGGCCATAAAGTTAAAGATTATAGATAAAACTACGTATACATAATAATAAATATATAATAGTATTATGTTAACTAAAATAGGTTAAAAATTTCATCTCCATAAAGTCAATCTTTCAAAATGAAGTTGCGAAATTTTCCTCGAACAAACATATATACAAACAAATTAAATATACGGAAAGACTGTGAAATTAGTTTTTTCGTCAATTAATAATAAATCGCGAAAGAAACTAAACATTAAAAAAAACTTTCACAAAATTTGGTTGAAAAAGGTTTCAAAAATATGATTACTTAAAATAAACCAATGTTACTTTATGCTAGTAAAGATTTTAAAATTAAAGAATATAAGTTGTTCACCAATATATTGAAATTTCACATTTCACTTGCCAACTTACACTTATATTAAAAAGACGGAAACCTTTGAAATAATTTACTTTTTACCTTTTTCATCCTTTTTGTGAAATGTTTTTAATGTATTTGTGTTTTTGATAATATTTCAATGAATACGGAAGCTTTTTTTCTTCAATATGAGCGCTATATAGATTTCTTACAAGAATATATAAGTTATGGACATTTTTTTTTTTTTTTTGATGACGTAGTGGAAACTCTTTTTACGAGCCGTCCAACCGACCTTGGTGGGGCCGGAAGGGATGTGTGAGGCTCGGCCTGGGCAGGCCCCTACTCACTAAAACCACTGCGAAAGCCATCGGCCGCTATGTCGGTGTACCCCGGATCTGTCAGCGACAGGGCACACCAGCGACTGGCCGGTCCTGGCAAAGACCGGACTTACTCCCTCGGAGCATGGGGGCGATCCCGGCAATTAGGACCACCCCGACGACGCCGGGCTTTCAAAAGGGCCGGGTTACCACGCCGACCCCAGCCCGGAACACAGGGGTGCTATTGGAGGCGTAGGAATTGCCTCCGTCGCACCCCCGTACGTCGCCTGCGGGGGGAGGGAGCATCAGCCGCCCTCTCCCTTTCCCGCTGAGATGCCTCCTTCGTGGACATGACCGTCTCACAGAAGGAGGACACCGCCAACCAGGACCCATCACTCTCGAGCATCTTCTCCACGACACTCGAAAGCGACAGGTCCACTCCGCCGAGAGCCGCCACAAGGTCTTGGCGCTGCGCAGCCCATCTCGGGCACACCTCGAGGGTGTGCTGGGCCGAGTCCACCGCAGCGCCGCACTCATGGCAGCCTTCTCCCGGCTCTCTCCTGGCCGTCCGACACAGGTAGTAACCAAAGCACCCGTGCCCGGTTAAGACCTGCGTCAGACGGAAAGTGAGGGGTTTGCGTTTCCGCCTCATCCAACGCTCTAGGACCGGGCGAAGCGCTGCCGTTGTACGTCTACCGTACGGCTGCTCCGCCAGGTCCTCCCCCCACTCCCGCATAAGGCGCTCCTCCCCCTGCCGACGAACCGCTCGGATCTCCTCCGACGAAGGGTTCTCGCCGAGTGCCCTCCTACCCGAGACATAGGAGAACAACTCGGCTCGAACCGACGCCACGAGATCCCAAGGCGGATCGCCGGCAAGGGCAGTCGCTGCGGCATATAAGTTATGGACATACAATATTTACATATATGTATGTAGTAAAAACTCAGATATACTATTGTAAATAATTAAAATATTCAGAAAATCAGTTTTATGTCATATTAATTTAAAACATTAATTTATTAAGTCAAATCAATAAATGAAGAGCCGCGGTATCCTTGCACCCGTTTAATTCTAGGATCGATGAATTAATTGTTTTAAAATTTGTAAAGATTTAAATTTTGTACTAAGATATATTAAGGAACAATTTTATAAGAAACAATATACTCATTTCGTCTGCCCATGATCACAGTTACTGGAATGTAACCGGTACGTCTTGAGTTTGTAGTTTAAAATAATAAAAAAACGCTTTGTGAATTTTGTTTAAAAATAATATACTTTTTGCAACATTCAAACAGAACAGAAAATATATAACATTAATTACCATCTCATTATTCGAACATGAAATCCTTATAATTTTAATCTTCTAACCTCTCCCCAAGGAGTGTGTCTAAATATGAGACAGTCACAATTACTCTTTCTATGGACAGTATTTTTTTAGGTGGTAGAGCCTAGCTGTAGTTAACCACTACAACTCGAACATGGGCTGGCTCGACCGGGGAAGTACCACCCTCTCACAGAAGATCGGCGTAAAGTAGCCTTCAATGGCTGCGTTTCGTATGATGAGTGAGAGAGCCGGATGCCCTTTTCCTTTCCCCACCCTTCCCTCTCCCGGAATGTTGATGTGTGTATTGACTTTCTGTCCTACATTAGTCTGAGTTTGTTTTGAGGTGTTGAGCGTGTTTCATTGGCATGGGGTCCAGGGAGACCCGATGAAACGGTTTACCGCTGGCCGCCCGTTGGTTCGTAGGGGACCCGAACCTAGACTGTCCCGATCTAGGAGGCTGTCCCACCGCCAATGACAAAAGCCCGTCGGTTGTTGACTGTGCCGGAGTGGGAGACCGGAGTGGAACCCAGTTTTCAACCGCGGGTCGGATCGGGGGCCCTTCCGTGCCTCATGCCAGCGACACACTAAACTCCACTCTCAATTCAGACCATTGGCAATGTTCTTTGACAGGATAGTTGATGGGCCATCAGCATTCCTCCTTCAATCCCATCTCCTGAACTAAAACTCAAATTAATGGCTGTCAAAAAAAAAAGAATTAAGGTTTTTACAGCGGCACCCCCTTCCACGTTTGTAGTGGACTTTTGCAACATAAGGGGTATACATTCTAATCTACATGCCGTCCATTACCACCTAGAAACGGCTAAGCCGGCCTTGTTATTTTTGACCGAGACGCAAATATCCAATCCTCAAGACACCTCGTATCTACATTACCCCGGTTACAGACTTGAGCACCTATTTCTGCCGCGGGCCGGGGTGTGCTTATTCGTCAAGGAGGATATTTGTTGTCAACGTCTTGACAGCCTTGAACATAAGGACCTGTCAGTGATGTGGGTGCGAGTTTACAACGGTAGCTCAAACCGTGTCTACGCGTGCCAGTACAGGTCCCATAGTGGTAACACCGAAGTCGATCGTCTTTTTGGACACATCCAGGAGGCTACAGATTTTGTTCTCCAGCGGTATCCCAGCGCGGAGGTGGTGATCCTAGGTGACTTTAACGCCCACCATTGCGAATGGTTAGGATCACGTACCACAGACTACGCTGGAAAAGCCGCAAATAACTTTGCTCTGGCTTATGGGTTAACTCAGGTAGTTCCAGAACACACTCGGATCCCTGATGTTGAGGACCATAACCCCTCTTTGTTGGACCTTCTGCTGACCAGTCGTCCGGATCGCTACAAGGTGTCCGTCAATGCACCCCTTGGGTCATCTGACCACTGCCTGGTGCACTCCGAGACACAATTAGTGCCAACAACGACTTCCCGTCCACCCGGAAGACGTCTAGTTTGGCACTACAAGTCAGCAGATTGGGAAGGATTGCGAGAATTTTACGCATCCTACCCCTGGAGACAGCTTTGTTTTTCTTCGGACGATCCTTCGATCTGCGCGAACGCCGTTGCGGATACTATTCTGCAGGGAATGGAATGTTTCATTCCCAGCTCTGTTATTCGCACGGGCGGTAAGTCTCAGCCCTGGTTTGGTAAATCCTGTACAGGAGCGTTGCGCTCGAAACAGTTGAAATACCGATCATGGGCTGAGGCATCAGCTGCGAAGGATCCAAAAACGTCCGAATTGAAAAAGGGTTATAATGCTGCCTCCAGGTCTTGCAAAAAGGAGATTACCAGAGCAAAGAAGGAGCACGTTCGCAGAATTGGAGAGAGACTACTTGACGTTCCCTCAGGAACTCGTTCTTTTTGGTCTCTCGCCAAAGCGGTGCAAGGCAATTTCTGTAAGTCTTCCCTACCATCCTTGCACCTTCCTGATGGAACGCTGGCTAATTCCGCAAAAGAGAAGGCTGACCTTCTGTGCACTCTTTTTACGTCGAATTCAACTCTTGACGATGGGGGAAAATCACCGCCTACCATCCCGCGGTGCAGGGAAAATATGCGCAATGTGCGTTTTACGCAGAGCGCTGTGCGTGCCGCCCTGTCATCCCTCGACGTCAAGAAATCCAGCGGCCCAGACGGTATCCCAGCCATTGTGCTTAAGATGTGTGCTCCTGAATTGACTTCGGTTTTAACGCGCCTATTCTCACTCTCTTATACTACTGGTAAAGTTCCGTCTTCGTGGAAAGTGGCCAATGTCCACCCTATCCCCAAGAAGGGTGACAGCACAGACCCATCCAATTACAGGCCTATTGCGATCACTTCCCTACTCTCAAAGGTGATGGAGCGGATCATCAATACGCAACTTTTAGGTTATCTAGAGGATAACCAGCTTATTAGCGACCGTCAATATGGCTTTCGCCACGGACGAAGCGCTGGTGATCTTCTAGTATACCTCACGTATCGATGGGCTGAAGCCATTGAGAGCAAAGGGGAGGCCATGGCGGTCAGCCTAGACATCGCAAAGGCTTTTGATCGGGTCTGGCATCGCGCACTTCTATCGAAGCTACCATCGTACGGACTACCCGAGGAATTATGCAACTGGGTAGCCAGCTTCCTTCATGGACGGAGCATACAGGTTGTTGTTGACGGTTCTTGCTCGGAACCCAAGCCCATCAACGCTGGTGTGCCCCAAGGCTCAGTGCTGTCACCAACGCTGTTCATTCTGCATATCAACGACATGCTGCATACCAGCAACATTCGGTGCTATGCAGATGACAGTACTGGTGACGCTTATTACATGGGCCGAGCTAATATTCCTCGTGACCAAGTAGAAGAGAGCAGAAAGAGACTTGTGTCTGAAATTGAGACCTCCCTGGAGCAGGTCTCCGAATGGGGTAAGCTGAACCTTGTTCAGTTTAATCCCAAGAAGACACAAGTCTGCGCGTTTACCACTAAAAAGACCCCATTCACTGTAGCTCCAAAGTTCCAGGACGTTCCCCTTGAGATCAAACAGAGCATTGGGATCCTTGGGGTTGACATAGCGAACGACGTTCAATTCCGGAGACATTTGGAGGATAAGGCTAAACTAGCATCAAAAAAATTAGGGGTACTGAGTAGAGCGAGGCAGTACTTCACACCGGGACACTTGCTTTTGTTATATAAAGCACAGGTTCGTCCCCACATGGAGTATTGTTCTCACCTCTGGTCCGGTGCCCCACAGTACCAACTTCTTCCATTTGACTCCATTCAACGTCGGGCAGTTCGTATTGTCAACGATCCCATGCTCACAGACGATCTAGAACCCCTAAGTCTCAGAAGGGATGTAAGCTCCCTTAGTGTGTTCTATCGTCTGTACAATGGGGAATGTTCCGAGGAACTGTTTGATGTAGTGCCATCGTCCACATTCCACCATCGCACTACTCGGCGTAGGGTTGGATTTCACCCACATCATCTAGATGCATTCAGTTGCAGGACTGTACGTGCGTCGCGTTCATTCTTTTCACGCACGTGCAGGATGTGGAATGATCTTCCGCCCGAGGCTTTTCCAGAGAGCTACAACATGGGGTCTTTCAAACATCACGAGTTCAGGTGGCTCCTTCACAAACAAGGCCGGCAACGCATCTACAACACCCCCTGTGCTGCAGATGTCCATGGGCGACGGTGACTGCTTACCATCAGGCAGGCCGTCTGCTCGCTTGCCCCTTTGGTTTAAATAAAAAAAAAAAAAAAAGTAATAAGTTATAATCTTTATTTTACACAACGGCTGTTTTAGTTAAAATTATAACACGGTTATTTCAATCAAAATATTTAATTCCCAGATGAAATTGAAGCATAATAAATACATACTTTACAAATATTATAAATTTAATCTTATACCAATAATAATTCCTCATTCATTCAATTGAATATTTATAAAATGAAGAGAGAATATTGATTTCATCATAAAATTATTATAATTCCGAACTCATTAAAATTAATTATTATTATATTATTATTAGTATTTCAATCTTAAATAAATTACTTTTACTCTGTAAAATCACGAGAGTATGGAGTGAATTTAACCTAACTTGATTATAGCAATCTTTTTTGTTTTAAATGAAAACGGGAGCAATAAAATGATTCAGATACTTTAACTAGCTTTCCTGTAATCTGTTAAAAATGTTTGTAGTTTACAATATTACGGTACAAAAATTGTTTTCTTAATGGTATAGAATTCAGTATGGCGTCTGGAATTCGTATACAAAATATTATATTACTGTAAATGCAATAAAAATGCAAAAAAAAATAATAAAAGGGACTCGTGATACTGAATTACTGAATACAGACAATATGAGTCCCAAGTCCGAGGTAAATATTGTTTAATGGTGCTGAGAGTTAGTAATTACGTTTGTATAGCAAGAGATTAAAGTACCTATATTCGTTTTTAATTTGTGCTTGTAAGAAGAAATCATTATAATTTTATGTATAAAAAATAAACAATATTTCCAATACGTGGTAATATAATTATAACAAGATCTTTGCTCCTTAAGACTTGTCAGGATATCATAAGGTTACAGTTTTATAAATTGTCTTTGTAGTTGAATCCTGATTAATAAAGTAAAAGTTCTAAGTGATTCATTGAAAAATAGCTCTCTGTTTCTTCGAATTAATTTGTCTCAAATAGAAGTGTGATGCAATTGCATTATTGTTAAAGTTAACGAAGAATACTTTATTACATCTATAATTAGCTGAACAAGAACAAAGACCATATAAAATAAACTTACTGATACTAGTAACACGATTTTCGCAATAATGAATATTCAATCCTCACTAGACACATCAAAAACAGTATCAAATATATTAAACATTCACAAAGTCCTGTGACGTGCTTCTCTGTGGAATGCTACACGTGAACTAAACGGTGGAGTTTTCCGTCGGTGAGTCTAAATACCAGTATATGTTTTTATTATGAAAACAAACGAACTGGGGTAAATTTTGAGGTTCCATAAAATTCTAATTTGTATTTGAAATTCTCATTTATAATTAATGATAAAAAATAACATACTGCTTTTTTTAATGCTTAATTTAATTTAGCATTGCCTGTTATGAATGAGCCCTTTTTAATAGTACGGAATTAAATTCATATTTTTAGTATTAAAGCAATTTTGAAGCAATGAACCAATACCTGAATATTATTTTTAGTACAGCATTAATTTGGCTTTATAAGACATAAAGAAATAAATTCAGAAGCTCATTTTAATTTAATAATATTTTGTATAAAATGAAAAGAATATGAATATGTTGGATGATAATAAAATGTTGATCGAGAAGAATAATGATTAAAACTCCTTTGAGGTCTAAATTAAATTGATTTTAAAAATCGATATTGTTTGTATAATTATTCATTATCAAAGGAAACTCTTAAGCCTTATAATTTAAATACTTTGTTTACCTTCATATTTTTCTCAACTTTTCGTTTTGTTTTACAGCTGACGTCCGTAAAATAGCATACCTGAAAAGTACAATATAGATTAATTAAATTAAAAGTAACTGAAGAAGGTGAATAAATTATGTTAGTTAAAGTGTATTAAAGTTTCACTGCGTGATCATATCAGGAATGAGGAGATCCGCAGAAGAACGGGAGTCACCGACATAGCCCGAAGAATTGCAATACTTAAGTGGCAGTGCGCAGGGCACATCGCTCGCTTGGGGGAGGCCAATGTCCTGCAGTGGACGTCTTTTGGCTGATGATGATGATGAAAGTGTATTCAACTTATAAATTTACAGAGAATCTAATGTCATCTGCCGAGTCATGGATCAGGTGTTACCAAATTCAAATTAAATCTTCCTTAATAAAAAGGTTAATAAATAAGTCTAATATTATTGCTTGTTCCTTAAAATGTTTGAAGAAATGTACACAATATTTAGTTTTCGTTTTAAATATAGATTTAATGTTAGTTTTTTTTTTAATCTATGTATTTTGAAGTACAAACCAAAATAATATTTTTGTTTCTACTAAAATTCATGAAAATATCAATATTTTTTTTACCGGACAATTGAAAAAAACCATCCAATCGTAAAAACCTTTTCTATGTATGTTATGATAATTATAATTATCAATTTCTGAAAATGTTGTTTTAATTTTTAAAGTTAATAATGACAATTTTCTATTAATATTTTAAGGTTTTTCTTATTATAAACATTATTTTTTTTTAATTAAAAACATAAATTATTATTTTAACTGCTGAAAAGTTTTTATATTTTATTTCGTATTTATAATGAAGAATCGAATATAAAAAACATCTAATATAGGTTTATCAAAGCTACATAACAAAAAAGGATGTAGATCAATGTAAATAAATTTACAATTTTAGTACTGTTTCGATTATTTTATACACTGGGGACTGGTCATTGTTATTGTTTTGAAAAGGGTAGTACACTAAACTAGTTGGGAAAACATAAGTCTATTTAAGCTTTTATATGAATAATGCTCGTATTGTATGAAAATTCAAGCTTTTGTTTTGTCACAATAATACCAAATCATAAAAGCCAGACTCAAACTATTTCCTATAAATGATAGCAAAATCAATATATCTATTTTAGTCGATTGAATGATAAACTCTCGCGTAAAAGAGAACTTAGGATTTTAGGTTATAATAAAGAAAGAAAATGAATAACCCTGTTAATCTATCACTAACTTTTGTTTATGATCTCCACATATATCGCTTTTTATTGACGTAATCGATAATATTCTGCTTACATTTATTTAGAAGGCACAGCCTGCTTATAATTTATCCATATCTAGTAGTAACTGGCATATTATTAGTATAATCAATAAAAGAATTACTGTCAATAATTTATTTAGACAAACATATATATGTACATCCTATTCATTCTAGCAGATTCATGTATTTCTCAAATTTTCTTTTATCCGGTTAACTTTGAACCTGATAATCCGGTTTAAAAGGAATTTGAATAGATAATAGAGACAATATCGAATTTATTTAGATAACCTACTGAAATTTCACAGAAATGGTAATATATGCCGTGGTTGAGATGTCAAGTTGTGAGATTGAATTCCGATTGGATTAATGTGGAATTCGAAAGTTATCAAAGGCTTTTTTATTGTGCATATTCTATTATGGACATACCTCTTGTTAATGTATTTTTATTTTTCTCTAATTAAATGGAATACTTTATTAAACATAACTCATTTAAATCAATGTAATACCATTTTCTCCTTATATTTTTTCAGTCGCAAGTTCAAAGAAACTCAAAGTTTACTAAGTTTATGTAATATAAAAAAAATTTGTTTACTGAGAAAAAAGATATTGCTGATGAAAAATATTGAAATATAAGCGGTTACTGTTTTTCATTTATCAAAATAGTTTTTTTACTTTCAGGAATCTCTTAAGTATTTTTAATTTCTTTCAGTTATTAATATAATGTAATACGAATTATTTTGCAGACAATTTTTTTCTTATTTAAAAGTTTATTTTTTCGCAATAGGTACTTGAAATTGTGAATAATTTCAGTTAGCAAAATCAAACTTTTGGATTTTTCAACAGTTTATAATAAAAACTTTTAAAAGATTTGGTTTAAGATAAAACATTTTATTTTGATCGAACTTTTACCTACACTTTAAACTTCATCAAACTTTCTTTAAATTTGTTGCTTATATTCTCTTATAATTTTCATAATGAATGAATACTTCCTTGATAATTAGACGCAAAAAAGGATGAATATATCGACATATAGATTTGCAAATTAAATTTGCAATGTAAAATAAAATAATGGTTTGAATCAATATCATCATATTTTTTTGTAACTTACCTAAGGGATGCTTTAAATATTAGAACGTTCATAAATGTCACTTTTATAATATAATATTATCCACACATGTTCATGATACTATAGTGACATATTTAAAATCCATATATTGTAATTTATACTATTGTTAAATGAAACGAGTAATTATTTATGGGAAAATTGAAAATATGCCATGGCTTTAACATATTTACTTTATACGTATGTATATTTATAATTGTTTGTTAGTATATAATAAAAACATATACTATCATAAAGCTTTAATTATATTTTTAAAAGCATTCTTTTCTTAAAAGCATTCTTCCAAAAACATGCATTATAAGTTCTGAGGGGATTTATAAGCGTGAATGAATATTCCCGCCTTTCAATTGATAAAGTTAAAATTATGAATATACGCTTTATTTAATAAAAAGGGATTTCTTGCAACTTCTTAAAAAAATAATTCACAAATAGAACGGGCATTGATATAAAACATACATACGTACGTTATTAAAGTACGTACGCTATACATATTAAGTTAATTGAAAAACAAATTGAATAGCTAAAAAGTTTTTTACGAATTAACACTATAAAATGGCACAAATACGACACGGTATGCAATTTATTAAAACGCTGTAATGTTAAATGGTACATAAAGAATATTTTACTTTTTAAATTTATATTTGAATGATAACATTTTTAAAACAAAGTAAAATATACGTGTACAGAATATAGGTATTATATTTCATCCATTAATAAAAATCCATGAATATCAATTTACTGTTCCTATAGGATTTCAATCACAACAAGAGAATAAAAAATTTACATCCTAAACAAAAATTTCAAATTACGTTATTTATTTTTAGGTAACAAACATGCGTATATAGTACAACCTTTTAGAAAATATAATATTATTTAAATTATGATGCTTTCGGGAGGTATTCTTACAATATAGGAACATTTACTGGATTAATCCAACAGTAACTCGTATTTGTGCGATGAGTATAAATACCTGGGTAGTATGATAAACAAATTCGGTAGTCTGGAAAGCAACCTTCAACACCGTATATCCACTGCTTGGGTGAAGTGGCGCGAGCTTACTGGAGTCATTTGCGACACGAGGATGCCCATCAAGCTCAAAGGGCTAGTTTATAAGTCCATCATAAGACCAGTTCTCATATATGGAAGCGACACGTGGGCTGTTACAAAAAAACATGTTGATACCATTCGTGTGACGGAGATGAAAATGTTGAGGTGGATGTGCGGAGTGACGAGGCTCGACAAGATCCGCAACGTGTACGTGCGTGGTAGCCTCGGGATACGCGACATCGCCGACAAACTGCAGGAGAACCGACTACGATGGTATGGACATGTTAAAAGAAGACCACCTCAATACATAGGCAATAGAACGCTTAACTGCAATTTACCTGGCAAGCGAAAAAGGGGAAGACCGCGATTGCGATGGTTAAGCGTCGTCACTAATGACATGTATAACTGCGATCTGGATGAGGAAGATGTCCATGATAGAGCGAAGTGGAAGAAAAACAGCAGGAAAGCGGACCCCGTCACAAGACGGGATTAACGCTAAGAAGAAGAAGATCTAGTTCGTTTATTTCATAACTAGTGTACTGGTAGCTCTAAAAGACTCTTTTAGTCGTCCTTAAATCGTCTTTACGCATTTTTTTAAAGCTTCAGTATAGTTTTCTACTTAAAAAACAAATATCAGTGACTGGAGACGTAAGTGAGATTTATTTTCTCTAAATGGAAACTGATGATAGTATTGTGTTAAAATACAAGACGGAATGGATGGATATAAAACATAAAATTATATTTTTAATGTATCTTATGTTTTCTAAATTGATACTTATATACGTTATTTATTTGTTTGCTACCAGTATACCCATATATACCATAATTATTTTGGAGTGACTGAAATGAGTAAAACAGAATAACTGTTAAGAATTTATTTTAACTGTACTTGAAGTCTGTTATATTATGAGTGTTGTTTGTTAGTCATTAGACATATTTTCCATAATATATATGAGTTTTATTAGAAGAAAGGTGGCGAAAACCTTATTTTCTAGATTTCTACATTATTTGATTTAAAACTCAAGGAGAATTTTCTACTAGAATATTAAATTTTGGCGTCTTTAGAAAGGGGACTTCAGGGTAACAAACCAAAATAGAGTCTTGTATTCATATACAAGATACAACATACGAGATCATTCTTGTTTCTCAATATTATCTCCCATACCCAGAAACATATAAAAAATTTAAGCGTCTTTAGAAACGAGACCACAGTACAAAAGACGTCTGTAAGGTATGTTTTATTTGATTCAGATTATTTATTCTTTTGTTTCACAATATTATAACTAATGTAAAGACGAGAATAGTTGAAACTTAGTTTTCATCTATTCACATGATCATTTATAATAATTAATCATGTGTAATTAATAAGTATTATATATAACACATCAAATCATTTTAAAGTTGTTTATGTACTTGTCTTGTTTTATAAATAGTCATAAATGAACAAGGCCATCTGTTAAAACATAACATCGTGACGAACAATCAATCAACTTAAGACGGGTCTAAGATTAATTAGTTTCGATGATTATAATTGTTCTAAAGACAATACATTTTCTATTTAAAATTACTAAATCTTTCTAATAAAAAAAGAAATAGTTTATATGATACTAATTATATTATAATCTCTTCACATGAAAAGAAAATTGAATTAATATTATAGGTGACAAATTTAGTCTTGTACATACGAGTATGTCTTAAATTGTCTTAAAGTCATTATATGTCTTAAAAATTTTATATAAGCCAAACAAACTATTTACTACAATAATATGATGTTAGATAGAAGTGCAGAGATATTTTATTAAACATTATTTTATTCTTTATATATTTAATAATTATACAAAAACACTTTTGTACTAGAAGGAAAAGCAGAGAAAATAGAAAATATTATTTATATCAAAGTGTGGAATGAGAGTTTAAAACCTTCAGATAATAATTGTAATAATATAAATTTTATACAAGCAATTTTTTTAATTGTTTTTTTTTTTTTTCTTATTTGGTTTATTCTCCTCAGCTATATAAAAGTCACCGCAAAGTAAAGCTGTTTCCAAAGTACTGCTATAGTTATTGCTATGATTTTTTTTTGCCTACTTGACTTGAAATCAATGTATTAGTATTAATACCCTGATTTCAAGTCAACTACATAAAATAAATAAATGTATAAACATTGTCATTCTACTACTACTTAGTTTCCTAATTCCCAGGACGTGTACTAAGGGAAGCCATAAGTAACATTCCGGATTTGCTCTTTAACGTATTCGATTCCAATGTATTTTAGATAATAAAATAATAATCATAATTTACAAATGAATTTATTATTTTCATGAGTGGGAAAAGAGTTCTTTATTTGGTGCTAATATTTTTTTGAGCCTTAACTATTTTTGAAACCGGTAAGAAGGTAAATAATATAAATTATTTATAGACTCAGTGTAATTTAAATCAACTCTCAATTAATTTCTATCCTAGGATTTAATTTGTCGTTGCATTTCCAGGAAGACAATTGCTAGATATTAATCTAAATGTGCATAAATTATTGATATCAGGACTGTCTTACAACACATGTCAACACAACACATGATTTAAGTCATTTTAATTAAAATGTTCAGTATTTCTTTGCATTTATTAATGATATAGTTCATATGAAATATACGAAATGTTGCAGATGCATTGCCAATCTTGATTGTGGGAGAAGGTGAGGAAAGGGTGAAAAAGTAGGTAGGTAGTAAAAAGGAAAGCGAAACCAGATCTCTATCACATGGCACGAACCGTGATCGTTAAAAACAACTTCACGCCTATCTTTTGGGAAAGGGTGGTACTTCCCCGGTCAAACCATCTCATGACCAAGCTGCAGTTTCTTGAAAACAGCTAGGTTACATCACCTCTAAAACTTTTACTTCTCCAAAGCTACTTCTTTAGTCTTTGTTATGTAAATAGTAAAAAACGAAATAACGACATTAAATTTAGACATCGAAACCCTTTACACATAACAAATTATATTCAAGCATTGCTCAGGCTTTCTATAACTGAAGGCTACCCTTACAAAATGTCTTTATACGCAGAACACACATATATGTAGTATGACTTAACATTGAGCCTTGTAACCCGTTAGCATTTACGGCTCAAAAATCCAAACAAAAACCAACGTTATACCTTTATGTTTTGCAAAAAGAAACTGATTAGCTATACAAATGTATAAACGCTTGATTTGTGCAATGTGACGAAATCTTCAATAGAAGTCAGGACCGATTTCAGGATTTTAGCCTCAAGGGTTTCAACTCATCAGTATTACTCATCACTAGAATTATCTCAACAAATCGACGAGTAAATACAAAGCAAAAAATAGCAATACTTATTTGGAAAGTTATTTCTAATCAGAGTTTGTACAAAGACATCAGGAGAGACTAACAACAATTTCCCTTTTGTTATAGTGGCAAGACAAAAATTTAATACGGAACCTTATAAAACAACTTCTTAGTAAAAAAAAAATTGGAGAATGCTGAGGAAATTTTTTATTTACAACAAATAAGAAGAAACTAGAATAAAAATAGTCAGGAACTGCAAGCTATTTATATGTACATACATATGTATGTCATTGTGATGACGTAGTGCTCTTTGTTTACAATGGTTGTATATTTTTGTTTTTGTACTACTGCTATAGAGTATTAAAATTATGTGAAATAAACAATTTTTTCCAGTTTAATAGCGATTTAATATTTATTGTTGAATTAGAGATTATCGGATGAATGTTTGAGTATAATCCTTCTCCTTTGTGTATAATCGCAATAATAAAAGCATTAAAAAGTGTGTATGAAGAAAACTTTTTGAATTTTAATATTCATTGATGGACAGAACTGACGATGACGGAGGGCCGAGAGTAACACTTGAGACAGACGATCATCAAACTAATGTCGGGGAAGAATGAAACATGTTTAGCACAATTGCAATATTTTTTGGAATTTAAATTTGACTAGTAATATTAAATAATGGTTTATACAATTTTCATTGATATTGATGTATGTTTAGGGTAAAATAGTAATAATCTAAAAAACAGTTACCTTTCAAACGAAAATTATCATATTAAATAGTGTCGGAATGTTGGTTAAGAAGTAGAAGTTATACTCGATTTTTTTAAAATATCTTTCACAAACAATTAACTTATGACAATTTTAGTAATATCATATATCGTTTTTAAAAGGCAATTAACTATTTTATTACAATTTAATCTAGACTCGATAATATTTGTCTGTCATCTCAACTGATGATGAGTACGAAGAGATATTTAGCACAGGATGGTGATTGTAGTCTCAGTAAAAGCTCATTCAATCTTAATATGTAGAAAGATGTTCAAATTGAAAGCAAAAGGGAAGTAGAACGGTTATTCATACTTTGGCTCGAATGTCCTCGGGGCCACAAGCTTTGTCCATGTTAAGATAATGAAGAATTTTCGTTGAATGTTAGTCGTTTGGAACTCTGTTGTCGATTAACGACAGTCAGCCGTCAGGTAAGTGAACGCTTGTGCTTTAAACGATTTATTCAGCCGTAATCCAAATATGAGTTTACCACCAACAGTATGTAAAGAAATAAAGTATTTCATAATATTATTTCTATCTGTAGGACATAGAGTCTGGTTCTCTGTTAAAAAAAGCAGAAGTGGCTTCTTACATGCACCTCAGTGCTAAATACAACTACTCTTTATTTACTAACTCGTTATTTCTTACAATACGAAGAAAACTCGAAGTTAAATATAGTCATAAATAATTAAATGCACTTTAAGAAATCACTTTTCTTTGTATTATTGAAAGCAATTAAGAACTTTCATAATGTAGTAGTGGTTGCAACCACAACGTACTTTGCATACTGAGTTCGTCTAATTAAAATAGTGCTAACGTTCATAGCTAACATTTACTTTAATACTTTCAAACACTCTCTATACGTTAACTAAACTAGAATTTATTTTCGGTATTTTCATTACTTACTCACTAATAAAATAAAAATATAAACGTTTTTCGGTCCAAAATACTTCATTAAAATATGGAGACATATGTATATGTACATATGTATGTGTACCTTTATTTTTTATGATATTCCTTATTAGGTTACTAAGTGAGAAAACTTCCTAACGTTTATAACAAACATATACACAGACCTGTGAAGAATAAACTGTGTAAAGATCAACACAGAGGTTTTCATTTCAATATTGATAGCTTAACGAGCGCAATAAATAACAATTGAACTGACAGACATGTCTGAAGGCATTTACAATAAATCCACAGATAATAACACATACCTCTTGTTAACAACTAAAACACATTAAAAACTAAAATATTTTTCTATGAAGTATTAATATCTAATCGTTTTGAATTTACCTCTTTTATTTTGTAAATTTCAATGCTTCATTTTTTAAACGATCTTCGTTAATAGAGGATAAGAAAAAAAAGATTGTTTCCAACTAAACATGTTTATACAAATCATGAATATAGGACATGTGTAAAATATAAATCAATTATCAGTGGTTTAGAAAATAAACTACACAGTCAAAATTACTTGAAGATACACATATGTTGGAAGTATTTAAAAAACAAGATATCAATGGAAGCATTTAGTTTGAATCTACATACTTATTCAAAAGAGCCACATACATTTAATGTGACACATAATGAGAATTTGAAATAAAGGTAGCTTTAATATTCATTATTGAAAAACATGGCAATAGAAACTATTACATTATTATGTAGAAAATAAAATGACATATAAAAATATTTCATTATCATGTATGTTTTCATTTTATTATACTTAGTAGGTCACTCGTAGAATTTAGATCAAATGAAATTACCATTTATGGTCCTACCAAAATGACAAAAAAAATCTTATAATAATTTTAATACTGATTAATGCAAAAGAAAAGTTACAGATTTTTTATTTTTGTTTATTACTTATGTGAAACTTTCAATTAATTTGTAAATAATTATTTGTTATTACACTTTTAATTTTATTTAATTACATATAAAGAATCCCTTTAAGATAAGACAACAAAGAACAAAACAACAACTGTTTTAATCAAAGCTAGTTAAAAATAGTGTTTTGACTTGAAGATGTTTATATAAATGCTCCCTTCAAATAAACTTCAAATGTTTCTTAAGTCGTAAACAATGAACAAAAATGTTAATTAATAAGGACAATGCAATGATCTTAATACCTATTGAGCTTTTTATGTAATTATACACCTGTAGCCTTTTGTATTTTAAATAAATAAATTCATTGATTATAATAAAAACCTTTCAACTAATAGATACCTCATATTTTTCATTTTTAATTGTCTAAGATTTATAGAAGATATTTGGTGCCATATAACTGTATTTCCATAAAAAATAATGTTTTAAATAAAATTGTATATAATTAGGAGTATTTATACACATCTACCTTTACGTGGTAATAAATATTTCGTAGTTAAACTAGCATCTTCTTAATTAACATTACCAAAAAGTAGAGGAAATGTTTTAAAAATGTTAAAGAATTCCTGCAAGAACAGCCAAATACTCAAAAACAGTTTATAATACATACATTTTGAGTTTTGTATAAAAATTATGTATATTATAAAAAAAATCTTTGTATATATACCTATTATAAAAATATCCTTGACATTAAAAAAAATGAATATAAATCTAATAAAAGGTTTTATAAAATTACCAGTTATAAAAGGACCTCATTTGCAAAATACAAATTAAAATTTGATTTCCTCCGGAGAGTTTAACATTTTCCTAACAAAACCCTAAAGGTAAAACAGCGTTTTGAATTACACCATATAAAGATATATTTTCCGTAAATCATTATGGGAACACAGAAATAGTAGCATTGTATATTGAAATTGAAAAATTAAGTTTGTGTTATTCTCATCGTATATTTATCAAGTACTTACTGTTTAAGAAACTAATAAGGATTTTAACTAGAACTAATTCAGAAAATATGTAGAATTGAAAAATATATATAATATTATATTATTATACTTTTTATACTTTATTGTTACGATCTTATCTGTTAATAAGTCATTAACAGATAATATATCGTACTGAATGCATCGGATATATGAAATCCAAATCATTAACCTTTTTTACTTTTTCGAAATATATTTTAATTAGGTAGTGTTGTTTTATACATTTCATACGATTTTTAATAATATCAGTTATAGTTATAGTATCAGTTTCAGTTTGATCTTTAATTTTATCGCACTAAAATACAGATATAAAACAAAACAAACAATAGTTAAGGAGTTTTGTAACGAAGTTCAAGCTTTGAATACAATTTTTACACATAAAGAATGGTCTTTCATGGGCAAGAAATACCTAGCTTTATAACTTTATATGAAATGAAGATATCGCCGTAGTTTGTGGCTAAGTTATATGTAATAAAACGGGCTTTTACTATATACATATAAATATATTACATACTGCATATAAAAATCATAATAATTAATTATACATATAAATATGTTTTATCTGTGTGTTTATTTTCATAACATGTGTTTATTGTCAGTCTACGTGGAAGCAGTAAAGTGTGTGCCACCAGTTCAATGTTTTATTTCATTATAACTCATGAATATAACAATAATATAGGAATTCCAGGAATAATACAGATATATACCAAGGTTAATCCGCGAGGCTACTGAAATTAAAAAACACCCCAATTTCAATAGAGAAGATGGCTGGAACCTATCAAACACCTGGGATCCTCTTCTTAAAAATATAAAATCCCATGTCCGTGACCACACTGCAGGACCTCGAGACACCGTAAGCGCATTTTGCCGGCATCCAGAGCGGTACGCAAGAAAATAAAGAAATCGATGGCGGTAGGAGATAAAATAACCAGACCAACTGACAGACACTCACATTTCGTCTGCCCGTGATCACGGTTGCTGAAAAGTAGCCAAAACGTCTCATTATTAATATTCAGAGTTGATTAGCTCCATGTGTGTCACTGGAACTACGCTTACCACGACTTTAATCAACACGAAGCATACATATATACTGTGGCTGTGGCAAATTGTATAAAGACGTGACACATGCTATTTTCATTATAATACTAACCAGTAGTAATATTAAAAGAGATTATAAGTCTAGAAATAATAAGATATATATTTTGTTTAATATTTAAATCTTCTTAAGATCTAACTAAAACAAATCTATAAATTAATTAAGACCAATTGAAATGTTCAATTAAATTGCTTTTACTTACTTGAAACGAGTTCGAAATATATGTTTTTTAATATAACATTTTATTAATGAGTAATTAACATTGAGATATAATACACGAATAAAAGTCTTATGAAAAAATTGTGTTATTAATAACAACTACAACTTATGCAGTATGATATAAAATATTTTATGTAGATCAAATGTAGTTTACTTAACTATATTTTGTCCACGGTAAAATATGTATTTGTTTGTGTCACATGTGTGTTACATAAGTAATAATTAATTAATTAATAATTTTCTAGTAGCCGTATCTTGTTGAGTGAAAGTGTGTATGATGCCTCGCAATAACTTTTTAAATTTTTTTATACCAACAGATATTACAGTAATAAAATTATTGTTACTATAAAATAATGAAATCACCTCCCATTCATTATTATTATCAGCCTTTTAAATTTTGATTTTAACTCTTAACAAGGTAATGGTTTCTTAATACCGGAAATCTACACACAAAGAGATTAAAAGTATTTGATAAATTCTTATTTTATTTATATTACATAGTGTTTAATGTTTGTATTTTCATTTAAGAAAAATATTTAGTGAAAGATGTTATATGTAATGAAGTTATAATATATTTATGATTTTATTCTCGGTGTACGGTGTTTAAATATAGAATTGAGTTATCGATAAAATAAGCTGACTAATTATTAAATAATGTATAAAAAAAAATATTGTTAATCAAAAATATCGTACATCAATCAAACTTTGTATACAATTTATCTAATAACATTTTATTGAAGTAACAATTGCACTTACATACATGTGCTCATTCCCAAACTTTTTATAAACGCTATTGATATTTTTATAATCTTATTTTATGTAACTATGTTTTTTCTAAATATTCCTATACCCCGTTTAAAAATGGATATCTTAATTAATTAATCCTCTGGAAATTAAAAAGGTTGTAAATTAATAATTTCACGCCTGTCTGACCAGATATTGAAAAAAAGCTTGTAATTGTTTTCAATATAACCTTTATATAATATTACTTAACCTTCTTATCACGGTAAATAACTGGTACAATTGACCGAGGAGTTATAAAAGTATCAATTCTACCGCTGTATCGAAATTAAAAAAATCAAAAGCACATAAAGTAATAAAAATTACATATACATATGTATAAGCCCAAAATTTAAACTTTTATGGATAAAAAGCTAACAGGTGAATAGACTTGTTTGTAGTACAGTTACATATACATTCAAAAATCCAAATATTAATTTTACGCAACGCATAGTCATTTAAATAATAAAGATATATGATAAGAGTAAGTGTCAAACAATTTAAAAACCTGCAAGTTCATGTTTTATGAGATTACTGAAGATACAAATAAGATACAGATACGTCAAGTAATCTCTTAAATATATCTTTGTGAGTAATATCTCAGGTCTATAGTATGTAAATATGTGATGACTGACAAGAGTTACCTCACTTCTGTATTGGACCGGCCGAAAACGACTACACGTTAGTTGAGATTGCTTTGTATATTTACTTTGTGCTGGTCCTGGCTTCTAGCTCAAACTATTGTTCAAATAAGAAAGGTTAACAAGATCAAATATGAATGATGTACAAACCTTATAAGAAATTAAATAAGATATATTAATGTTGTTCTGCACATGATCTTTCCTTGTTACTTATCAGTGTATTGTGAACATCAGAGTTAAAACAAAGTTATCTCTACCCTATTGTTTCTTACTTTAAAATCGTTCACTATTAGTCTATTTTCATAGGTTTTTAAGGATTGGCCAACTAAATATAAAAAAAAATATGCTTTAAGAGGCAGTGTATACTTTTTGGATTCCAAGATAGAGTTATGCTTTAGTTTCTACCTAAAAAAATTATGATGAGTATTCAATTTGCAAGTGTATTAGACGATCTTTAATGGCAAAAATTGTTTTTCTGATATAGATTCCGTATTTTGATTTTTTAGACCTTTAGATCAGAAAGAAGAATGACTTTTGGGAAATAGAGTAATGGTGAAAAAAAACAGCTTTAACCAATCTTGATAAAGATAAGCGAAAACCTTTTCTTTCTAAAAATAATAAAATGGGATTGTTTTGACAACTCCTAAAAAATTTACTTCTGTGAACGTATTATGAAACAGGTCATTAGTACTTCCACTTTTTGCGAGTATTGAAAACTTTGGAGTATTCTTTTCTCTCTGAAGTAAGTCTAATAAAGTTATTATAAAGTCCAGTACCTTAATCATCAATATAAAATCCATTACCTACTCATAAATAGACAAGGAATAGTTGAAAGTCATTGTAATATCAGTTCGATATTGAACGGAATAGATAACAGTGATAGTTATAACGTAATTAAAGTGGTTAAATTTAATTAATATACGACGTGGTTGAATTAAGTAAAATTGAAATATGATATTACACATATAATTAAAAATAAACAAATAAAAAGTTACGTCTTATGTTAATACTATGTTTTTATAAGTTGGCATAGAAGCCAGATAAATAATACTTACTACATTTAGGTTGACAGATATTGGATTGATTACTATTACTTTTTATTACATATAATTCCCATCCTCATATAGTTACAATAATAGCTTAATTTTTCAGTTTCAACTGTGTCAGCAATCAAACTGTAGCCCTAACGGAAACTGTGGGCATTCTATAAAAACGTGCTAATTACTTTGATTTAACTTTATTTTGGAACATACCTTTTTATTTTACTGAATATTAGTAAAACAAAATCATACTTTTCAAAATACTTGAACCTATACGAAATCTGATGACCATGTTAAAAAATTAGTTTTATTTGACCACACTTTCTAGGTTGATGTTCATGATGTTGTAAAATTATGATTACAGTCACTTATCACCTTAAACAGTAAAAATAATTTTATAACACTTCACGATAACGTCATGCAAGAAAAAATTCGTTGAATAACATATTATAACACATATTAAGACAACGTAAGTCTTTTATGTGCTAGCACCTGGTCATGCGTTAGGGTGAATATGTTCGCCACTGATTTAGACTTCATAAAAATATTTTACAAATTTAACATCATACAATATTCTGTTGAGACGTTGTTATAAAATATCAAAGGATTTCGATAGCAACGGTCTGTGATCTCAAGAGTCTTAAAAACAGAATAATAAAATTTTACCAATCTGAAGAATACTGAATGAAAAAGGTTAAAGAACCAGAACCTTTTCTAAGCTGAATTAAAAGTATTTTAATCGATCTTTCAGTAGCATTTTTTTTCATAACGATTAAATATTGAGAATATTTTATTCATAATATGCAAATAAGATAACTATCTACATAAGAACAAAGAATCAAAGAAGAAAACAAATTCCCCATGCATACAACTTCATGGTTTTCTTATTTCTTATGAATTCATCCCAACTGATATTATAAATGCGAAAGTAAAGAAAGTACTATACATGATTACTTTCCCCACGGAATACTTTTAATCGTTATTACAGTGTGTTACACTTTCACATACAGATAAACAATATAATATCTGTTTTAAAATATGTTATTATTCGTAAAATCAATAATCCAGGGGGGAACAGCTTTTATAAAAACTTTTCAGTGGTATGTCCGAATTAAATAAATCTCCTCCGAATCCAGTAATATTCTTAGAATATTTTTTAACTGTAAAATCTGTGTTAAGGAGATGGAACAATCTTACGACAATATCAAATTATGAATACACTATGTTACAGTATGAGACTCCTGAATATTTAAACTGAGGTGAGATGGAACTGCCTAGCTTTCAAATAAAGCTTTGTACAAATTAATTATCTTGATACTAGCTTTCCGCTATCGTGTTTCCAAGAGAACTTTTCAAAAGTCGTGGATGAAGACTATATGTCTATATCAAAGTTCATTAAAATCAGTTCAGTGGTTTTGGCGTGGAAGCGTAACAGACAGACGGTCAAGAGTTACTATCGCGTTTATAATATAAGTAGGGATTAACAAAATGAATCTTATTACGAAAAAATTTTAATTTATTTCAAAAGCATTAATGTAACTTAATCATTATTATGTTAAAATCTTAATCTGTTTACAAGCTGTACCATCGCTTAATATCGACAATGTTATAAAAAGCTATTTAATGAATATTCACTAACGTGGAACTAGAATGTAATAAAGAGAAAGAAATATAAAGGATCATTTTTATTGGACAAAATCTTCTAAGGAAAATGAGAAGTCTGTAATAAAATGAAATACGTTGACCGTAAGAAAAACAACTCTGCAGGAAAGAGAAAATAGCTTCAATGAAAGATCCTATTTTTATATATTTACCACTCTAAAAAAATATGAAGTTGAATATTTTTTATTGGTAAAAGTTAATTTGAAACTGGTTTTATAGACATTACTATTCTGTACTGTCGATTTTTATTTCATAGGTATACAAACTTTATTTTGAACCTCTTGAATTACCTGAAAAAGAAGAAAAATATATTGATTATAAAAATGTATTGAATCAAGTAATAACTACGTAACACATTTATCAAACTTAATTCAAAAATAAATACAGTACATACATACAATGAATATAGATAGGTAGAAAAATTATACTACACATGTACAAAGACTGTGTTAAATAAAAAAATAAATTATTTAAAAGTTTTCAATTGACGCTAAATCATAACATATTAAAGTTATTTAAGTAAAGTTTGAACGTAGTAGTTTGTAGACATAGTCATAATATACAGATTATCGTTTGTGTTTACACTTCTTTGTATTCTTTTATAACTTTCAGAAAAACTATCCAAAGAATATTTTAAAAAGAGCTTCAAAATACATATATACTATCAACAATCAGATATTAACAAAATGGTGTGGCTTTGTTAGCACATTTAATTGGAACGTTATTTTTATTTATGATATTTCTGTTCTCAATTCGTTTCCGAAACTCACTCATATTTCCTTAAAATACCTATGGACAGGATTTAATCCATGATTAATTTTATATATGTTAAATGCTACATCATTTAAACCACATTTGAAACTAAGTCTTTAGCTTAAAGGTAATTCATATGAAATGTTAAAATATCAGGTTACTGTCACATAGCTCTTCCATATACATATATGAAATAAATATAATCACTCATTTATATATTACAAGTCGAATAGAGTCTGTATGTATGATGATGAAAAATAAGTTTATATCATTTTATGGCTGTGTATCTTAAATTAAAAATAATGAAGTTTCTACGATGGCAAGACTTTCATGTTGTGAAAGCAATAATTTTGTGGATATGTTTGATTTTAATATTTTAATTTCCTGGAACAAATTAGATGCATTGTCGAAAGTATATATATTAAAATGTATTATTGTTATTCTATGTAAAAAAAATTCTTTTCAGCAACACGATATCTATGTATATAGAAAAATATGAAAGAGAGGTTCGAGATCCGTTAAAATTACAATACGTTTGTTGAAGACAAAAATACAAGTATAATTCAAATTTCACAAAGCCTTCTTTTTCAAGACTTTTGAAAAGCAAGAACCTTCCGGCACGCGACCTCTTGACAAGAATTCCTTTCAAAGTTAAACCGAAATACCTTCCACCTATGTTATACATAAATAAAAATATGTATGTTTATACTGAAAACTACAACTATTCATGAAAGTACTCAACAGTGAATTAATATTGTATAGAGATAAGATAAAGCATTTAGAGATTATAACTTTCTACAATTTTTATTTTAGTAATTTAAATACGAAAAATTCTGAGTGAAAATAGTGACAGTTAATAAATAGTCTTTAAGTCTGTAAAACAGACACAGCATTTGTTACTTAGTTGTTGATACCTTACATCGGATACTGAAATATTAATTTAAAATTTAATTTTAAATATTTACGAGATAACATCCTTATAGTTATAAAAATTCTAAGTGACAACTTTTTCATTATTGGTCTTAAAATAACGTCGAGTAAAAAACAAAAAAAAAATACTTTTATAAACATAATTATTTAGCCTTTATAAATATTCTTATGGTTTTAGTTTAACTGTGGATATGTGTGTTACAATAGATAGCTCAAGCAATTACCAAAAATACATTTACTTATATTAATATATTTTATCAATAGGGAAATTAAGTTAAATGTATGTGTAATTTAAATAAAACGCTTTTTCATTTAGTTCTACATTTCTCCATACTCACTTTAGAATACATTTATTAAAAAATAAGTAAATTAAGGAACAATAGTTTAATTTGTAAAACAATAGAAACCCAACATATCAGTAGGTTCAGATTCTGATCGTGATCGTGTTGATATTTTTTTTTGTTATATTCTCTATATGGATTCTAATTCAAGTTTAAATATTCAAATTTAATGCAAAGTCAAAAAGTTTTAATTTGTAAACGTTCCAAATTAAATATACGAATCATTCACATGCGACACCAATAGGATTTTGCTGATAAGAGCACATAGAGGTATCAATATTTTGCAAACATTTGAAAAATATAGACAATATTAATTGTTTGAAAATTCAATGTTCAATAAGAAACATAAAATAAATATTTTTTATTTTATGTTTCTAATTTAACGTCCTAGAAATATTTTCGACATGATCAGATCGGCTTTGTTCAGAAAATAATATATAATTAACAATCCATTATACATAAAAAGCTTTTTCAAAATATTAGCCATCGACTTAATTTAATGACGAGAGATTTTATACCACAAGGAAAGTTATGGTTACTCAGTTTAACAAAATAAAGATGATAGTTATTAATGATTCTCGTTTGGTCTTAATTTACTTATTAAAATAAAATATAAAACAATGCTTTACAGTATCAGCTTCATACAACAAAACTATTTTATAAATCACATTTTGCTTACAATTTATATATCATAAAATATATATTAAAAAATAATATAGTACTTTTCAAATTCGTTAACTCTTATTTCACGTACTTTATTTTAAGACAAAAAGTAAGATTTATTTTTAGACAAAAATCTAATTTTCTGTTGACTTCAGACTATGCACTTCAAATTTACTTTAGTATTGCTTCCTGCCTTTGCAAAATCAACATTTTCCTGGTTTGTAGAATTGGAAAAAGGAAAAAGCTATACGGTTTTGTATTCTAAGGATTCATTTGCTGCTTGGGCAATGAAGACGGACGGTATAAAATAAAAAAAAGTATTATACGTAATATCTGTAAAACTACATATATTCATACACCGTTTATTTTTGTATAATATTAATGCCATATATATAAAAGGGTTTCAAGGGTTAGGTTTATTAAAATAAACGATTATTTAGATTATTTCTTCCAACTCTTTTTTAAAACAGGTATCTTTATCGGATTCAGTTGTAATATTTATTTACTATGAATGACTAAAGATTTGCAAACATACAAACAAGATGGCGGAATGGCGGAATCTTAGGATGGAGGATGAGTTGTTTGTAATGTACGTGTATAGTAAGTATCATGGTTCATATGTCAGGGCCAGCTGAGAATAATTGAGTTTCCGTCAAGTAATTAATACAAGTTATTAATGTATACTATCACACATAGAGGAATTAGTTCTGCCTTATAATTCAGGTGCAATCAGTGAGCCCATAATTTATGTAAACATTTGTTTTAGAATATATTGTCATTATAATGATTTACGTGACTCCTACATGGCTTCTTATCTACTTTGTCAACACCTTAACTGTGTATAAATTCAAAAGCATTTTTTTTTAAAGACGAATTCCCACAAGGTCAGAATGACAAAGGTCATTTATAGTCACACATTGTTCAATTAAACCAGTGCTAGCATGAACTTTCCTCAAGAAATGTTTATATTGGACACCATCAGATATTTTGAATAAACTATACATTATGAACAAAAATGTTTAGGTACATTTACAATATAATCTTAGGGTTGTTTGAGTATTTAATGTATATGAATATAATAAATATAAATATAATGAACCTAACTATGTAGTGTAAATACATTAAAAATAATAAAATAGTAAGAAAATAATTGATCAGGTATAATATAAGTTTTCATTACATTACTAGATGAAATTCCAAGTCACAATTATATTTCAATGTGACATTATTAATCAATACGTAATTTATTTCGATGAAATGCATTATATCCAATTCACTGTAAGTAATATTTCATTTTAAAAGCATTGAAGGTTGTTTTCTAAATATTTCCGATAAACCGCTCTTCAACTTCTTCGCATCAACGGATGATAACAAAAGGTGGCCGCACGTACTCGTACTTTTATACATTTACATCCAGTCCTCCAGAGGATTTCCTAATTAGTGATTGAAAAGAGAAGTATACGGAATTATTAATTACAATGCCAGGTATTATACTAAACTCTGAGAAGTGAAATACATAACAAGTAAAACCTTGAAGAATTTAAACAAATATAATATATAAAATACATAGTTTTTTACAGTGTCAAATCGTTTTTCAAAAAAGCATTTAGTTAATTATAATACTGTGTAGTTAATAACCAATTCTAATATACATTAAAGATCCTAAAATATTCGTAATTGTTAAAACAGCCGTGCTAAAAAACATATTTAAATGTAAAATTTTATTGAATTAAATTGTCTGAGATTATAAATAGTACTCTAAGGATCCCCCGGAAATCAACAGAAACAGCTTCTCATAATTGAATATATTACAAAAATAAGAATAAAATAAGCACTATTGAAAAAAGTTCCCAAAACTGTTTACTTTTATAAAATATTTTACATTTTCTATATACCCCCACGAGTTTACCTAATCGCACTTACCGGTACATACATTGTTTTAATTTATTGACAGCAATTAATGTAATTGTAACTTTACAATTATAATCAACGTTACAGCGTCTTTATGAAGCATTTATATGGCCTGATGCCTAATATTACTCGAATCTGTCTACTATAACAATAACAAAAAATTATGTTCGATTCAAAGATTCGTCATATTCATTAACGGTGGTTTCGATGAGACCGACTTTGATTCAATTAGTTTGAAATAATTAGAATTCTTTTGCTGATACTTACAACATACCTTCGTCTCTTAAACATATTTAGACATATTTAGATATACTTAAACATATTTAAACATATTTAGATAATTCCTCGGTATGAAATATGAAGTAAAAAAAAGTTTACTAGTGTAAAATAAATCCCATAATAAATCAAGGAGAAGTGATTCAAATTGCCTCTTCTGAGTTTGGTATGTTGGACTAATGACGATATTTAAAGGAAATTTGGGATTTTTTTATATTGTATCCTACTTACTTAAGAGTATATTATCAAATTCACGCCATATTCTGTTTTCTTCATAATAAAATGACATCAATAAATACATACACAGCTAATACGTATATAAATTTAATACCCACATTTTAATTATAGAACTATCCGTTTGACTTTGACTTTCTACTCTTTATTTTTTTGTACTCTTTAATTTAAAGCAAATATACGTTCCCACGGTACATTTTAACTATTTTATAAAGGAGACACTGGCCAAGGAATTTATAATTAGGATACTTTGTTTGTGTTGAACAAATTGTTTCAAGGTTTCAATAAGAGTACAGATTTGGTATTTGTTATGTTCAATCTTAAATTACTTACAGAACAGGCTATTCAAAGTTTGGCCTTTGTTATATGTTTTCTTGCTTATAATTTTTAGCCTTTTAAATAACTTATATATTCTTAAATATTATTTTGACACGTAAATAAAGGAAAAATAGTTTACGAACACTAAAACATTGTGCAGTTCAAACGAAACAGTATCGTTGGATGTTTTTTTTTTTTGAAAACATTGGTTATTTAAGACCTGAGAAAGTTAAAGAGTGAATTATATGTGTGTAATGTGATTGTGAGTACATGATTTTCTTATGGAATACGATTTATATATTTAGGAACAACACTACTAAAATACAAAATAATTGTGAATATAACAAATATATTAAAAGGTCTGTGTCGTTTATTACTTAAGGCGACGAGATACCATCAATAAATAAAAAAACATTACCGTTCATTTAAGAAGCTCGGCAAGTAAGTAATTGACTGTGAATGATTAATTATGAAGTTTAAAGTAAATATGAAATATCAGACTGGTGAATGTTTTGTTTAAAGACAATTAAATTTATGTACGATACTTCGGAAATTAAAGCGTTCAACGCTATTACTATAATAGACAATATTCTGAGAACAATTCGTGTAATACATCTGTCCATTTCGAGTTTCTTTTTATTATGTATTGTTGAATCTATAGTATTCGAAGCTGTTGTTATCCTATTTCCCTTTCTTTATTTTATAAGAAATGTATAGATGTGAGGTTACATCTCATCTGCCCGTGATCACGGTTGCAACAAAGTAACCGAAACGTCGGGAGTATATTGCACAAAATGATTATAAACGCGTAGTAAATCTGAAAATTATTAGTTCTATTTTAATTAAAATTCGCGAAAATATTTGATCTTATTAATATTTTTCTACCCAGAAGAGACTGTATTAATGTTTCTTAATCATTAATGTCTAGTCGGATATATTCGTATAATTCCATTTTATTAATTACTAAATATCTCATTTCGTTAAAACATTCTCTCAATATAAAAAAAATAATTTGTTATGAAGTTAATCATTAATCCATTGAGACCATCAGTTTAATAATGTCATACTGACCCTTTAATTACTTATAGTTATTAGTTTCTTTACGAAATATTCAGAGAAATATTACAATTTCATATTATATTATATGCCAGATACTTACACTTTTCATCTTAAAAAGTAAATAACTTTTAGAAATAGAATAACTAAAATATTATTCAGAAAAATTTACATTTCAATAAACTGTATGGCAAATTACGTACTAAGCTTGGATTTTTGAACTTGGACTATACAACATAATAATCATATGATTTGATTAATGATCAATACAATGTTATAATAATATAAGTGAACAATTACGTTGTATGTCTGCCTGTATTCATAGAATGTAACTGATTATTATAGAACAGATGTATCGTTATACTTCTTAATCTTTTGATTATCACAGTCAATTTATTAAGAAATAATATATGTATATATTTAAAAAATATATTCAAAGATAAAAGCCTTTTTGTTAGAAATTCTATCCCAATAATTCCGTGTTTTATTCCGCGTAATAAACAAATGCCTTGAGGAATATAAACTCGAAAAGAATTAATTCCTCGTCCGTGTGAAGCTTTTTACATAATTGGATGGATCTCATCTTTATTGCACTGTTTTATAAATAAAACTTGTCTGTGTAATGTTATATTACACTTGCAAACCTTTTAAAGTGTCTTAATTTTTAGAGTACATTAAGTCTTTGAAATAATTTACTTTCGTGTAATATGATGAATGTTTACTTTTCTGTACTATCTGAAATATTACACATTAAATACAAAATGTACCATTTAATACGTAGTCATTCAGTTAACGTGAAAGGGATGTATAAAAATGATTAATTGCATTCGAATAAATTCATGAATAGTAAAGAGATTATCAGATTCAAAGCTTACAATAAATATTTTGCATGAGTTAATATTTGTAACCGACTTCTCAATTCAACCATATATTTTTCATGTGTCTAGGTTAAACTGAGTACTTTAGAACAGACTACCGATATTTTTTATAAAATAAGGTTTTTTTCTGTAAGTCGACGTAAATTGTACCAGCAACTAACTAAAAAAACACTGCCAGCTTTTTAAAGTTTAATAAATTTATAACTATTCAGTGTTCACAAAAAGAATAAACAGAATGTGATTGAAACAGTAGAACACACTAAAAGAAATACGATCCTGTGGATCAACCAAAAGACGTAGGAATTCGTGTAAAAATGTTATATCTGTACTTAAAATCTCTGCTAAAAACTCAATTAATATAGAAATTTCAATTGTATAGAATGTTATATATACGAGGTAAGTATCATTTCATAGATTACCCTTTTCTTTGTTTGAATCAAAATATTAAGCAAAAAAGTTCAACCGTAACATCAAAATGAAAACAAGATACCTAGATCATGGAAGAACAATTATGATGGTTAATAAATTTTCATTTTATTAATCATGATGATAGATTGTTTGAATTCCCATTCAAATTTTTAAATTCGCTCCATAGTCAGGTCGTTGCCTTATAATTTATATAAACACTGGTCTGTTAGAGGGAGTTAGGAGAAAAAAAGGCCAGCATTATGTGTTCTGATGTCCTTGGCTCTCCTCGTTGTAGTATACATATGTAGTATAATAAAAAAGGTTCTACTCTATGGCTGGATATACTGACACAAATAAGCCAATCAGCTTAGTGAATTGTCTGATTTTCCAGCTTACCTATTTAAAGAATATTACAATTTAGTTTTATTTATAAAACTGTCATTGGTAGACTTGTCTGCATTGTGTGAGTATTGTTAATAATTTTACTAAGCCAGTTCGATGATGGGAATTAGTTATTATTTTCTTGATTTGTTTTAAATCCTAAGGATTTAAGGGCCTTGAATGTAATGTTGATATTATTTATACATTAGTTGTGCGAAATTTAAACAAAAAAAAAACCATAGTTAATCTTTGTTCATATTTACCAAAAAATTTCCTCTTTAATATAAACTTGTTGATGATGACCGCCTCCGTTTCCGAGAAGTGTATTTTGTGGATAGGCTGAAGATTTGTTTATTTTTAAATCAATAGACGGCAGTAAGTGTGTCTAATCAAGCTCGCAATTATACTAATTGAAATGCTTTGAGGGCGTTCAATAATGTACAAAGGAAGGAATTATTAATATGAAGCACATGTGTGAACAACATTATTATTACGAGTCGTGTTTATATTTGTTTTAAAACCTGATCATACGAAATTAGAAAAAAAAGAATTGATGAATTGGTACTTAATGGTTTTTATTTTGAAATTTAAATTAGCTAGCCTAGATACGTTTTGATAAATTTGGCAGAGACATTAAGAATACTTACTATAATTTATTTAAAAATCTACTAAAATCCTGAAAAGACGAACCTGCGGCCGTTTATCTGGATAAAAGGAGTTCAGACTAAACGAAATTCTAGTTAATACAGCTCTTAAAATTTAGCCACGGTATAACGTTACTACACATATATTATGATATTACAACCTGATACATTAATAAAAGATCCAAAGTATTCTTCTCTCGTAAAAAACTGTTAGTTGTATATACAGTTCTTTATAGGAATAACATTAAAGCATTGTGTAAAATTTGTAAAAGATACACTTACATTTGGTCCTCATTAATTAAGTGTTCGTCACTGATACTTGGTAAAATATACACTTTACGTCACCAATATCTCTATTAGGAAGCTAAATTTTATTTTGTTTAATAACACTTCATATAATACAAGTTATTAAGAAACAGATCTCTCTTTTTATATTGCTTATATCAACTGATAACTACATATAAATGTTAAACTATTATCATTTACTTTGACTTTATCGATTGGATCTAATGAAATGTATTTAAGTGTGGAAAACTCTTCAGTTCGAATGCTTAATATAGATATAAATGACATTCGGTGACGTTTACTGACCTGTTAAATATATTGGGCAGCGAATTAATATATTCATAAACGGTACATAATAAAAGGATTAAATATTTTATTTAGTGCTTTTAAAATTCTTCCATATATTTTATGTTACTTACAATATTTTATAGAGTATATTATTTAAGTAAGTGATAAATCAGATATGTTCATAAATGCACACTACAATAAAATAATTAGAAATAAAGTTTAAGGCAAAGCATTACAATTTCACGGAAAGGAAATGGAGTTATTTTCCGAACGTTTTTCAGTTGTTGACCCACATAACATTTTAACGAGCGATAATTTTTTTTCGATCTGCACATATATCGCTTTTTATTGATGTAATCGATAATATTCTGCCTGCATTTATTTAGAACGCACAGCCTGCTTATAATTTATCCATATCTTGTAGTAACTTGCATATTATTAGTATAATCAATAAAAGAATTAATGTCAATAATTTATTTAGACAAACATATATATATGTATACATCTTACTAATTCTAGCAGATTCATGTATTTCTCAATTTTGCTTTCATCTGGTTAACTTTGAACCTGATAATCCGGTTTAAAAGGCATTTGAATAGATAATAGAGACAATATCGAATTTATCCAAACAATATCATTTAAATTCAATTTTATATTTGTACTTTCATACAAATTATAAAGTTGTAATTGATAATAAAATAAATATTTTCTTTAATATAGTTTAAACTTTTTTTGTCACAGTTTCATATAAATATTAATTTGATTTTAAATACAGATCCTTAAAAATACTAAGCAAGAAAATTACAAAAATGAAAAAAACTTTACAATGGATTATAGTTAATCGTCGGTCGGTGGTGTATTTATATGTTGGGTCCTTTAAATTTGATTGAGAAGGAAATCAATTGCAAACGACATTTTATAGAATGCCAACAATGGAAACATACGATCTGCCTTGGCTCAAACGTAAAATTAATATTATTTCAGATTTGTCAATTTTATATAATGTTACTGAATTCAAATTTATCTTCAACAAATACTCAGCCGTCCATAGCACAACACCACGTTTGTATATACATTTGTGATAATTCAATTTAGTCGAACTGATTGAATTGAAGATAAATTAATTAAATTTTTAGTCCTTCAGGTGTAGGGTATAATTTTATTTTCTAGCTTATGAGTAACAGTATACTATTCGTTGCATCCTACTTTCCTGTATGTAAAGTAGAATGCAACAAAAAATAAACAATTAGGAGAATTGGTTACATCGACCACGTCCCTCTGGAGATAATAAGAAGACTGTAATAAGTGAAATACGAGCGACTATAAGAAAAACCAATATCCATCAAACAGAAAATGAATTCAATGAAGATGTTCCTCCTGTATATTGTAACACTAAAAAAAATGTATGAAATTAAGCCTTAGTTATGTACTTATTTTACAGTTCTGTTATATTATTAATACGTCATTTATTTAAGTAATTATCCAAATCCAATTTTCAGTAATATTATGTTTAAAATTTAGGATTATAATATTTTTTCCGTTCCAACCTTTTATCAGACAGCTAATGAAAAGTACCTAACAAGGAATCATCTGCATTCAAACAATTTTTTTTTAAGATTATGAAATACACACGCCTACATGAAGTCATATGTACATGATATTTAAAAACAAAAAATCATAATCAATGTTATGTTAAGAATGAATTAATTAAAAAAGTTATTCAGGATTTTAAATAAAAAGCCTTCTCAAGTAGAGTACCCTAAGTACTAATTTTAATCGTCTTTAAACTCCAACAGTTTGTAAAATTCGTTTTATTAAACGATTACTGACCGGTACTAGAAGCGTTGCTTTATTATACAAATACTTACATATACGTCACGATATTCAGGAAGTGACAGATTTGATTCCTGCTCGTGTCATTGACTCATTTAATTTTTTTATTTTCAATTTTAATTACGATCAACATTTCGCTTTAGTTCCTAGATTCAATTAATCATTTTGCTTTTTATTGTTTCATATTTTCCATCTAGATTATGTTTAGTGTCGAAGAATCAGAAAAGCGATGAAATTTGATAACTATTTCCTGTTTTTTAATTGATAAAAGGGAACAGCTAAAAGTAGGTATTACCAATATTAACTTCTTCACGAACATTTATACAATCTATACACCTTTAAGATTCACATAAGTCAATGTGAAAGTTCCATTAATCCAAATAAACAGTATTGATCACTCTGTCCACAAAACGCCTTCTCTAAATTATAAAGCTTATCCCAAAATATTACCATCCCTTAGCCCTTCGAGTAACATAAAAGATATTATAACGTAGTGATTGTTATATAAAAGATTACATCCATAAATATTAAAGTAGTAGTTTATATCGAATATACTTATTAATAGAAATGTTATTTTTCATTTTAAGCAACTACATATTTAATGGACAAATTTTAGGATATGGATGTATACAGAAATTGCTAATTAATACAAACAATAGAAATGTAAATGAGGACCGGTAAAGTTTACTAAAATCTTAGCATTATTATTAGTCGAGAAAACATACGTATAATTTAAACATAAGTATTATAGATTAAAGATAGGTAGATATTTTATGTACAAAGATTGTGTTAAATAATAAAAAAGAAAATAAATAAATAAAAGTTTTCAATTAACGCTAAATCATAATACATATAATTAAGTTATTTGAGTAAACTTTGAACATATTAGTTTGTACAAATGGTCATAATATACAGATTATATGTAGTTTGTGTTTAGACTTCTTTGTATTCTTTATAACTTTGAGCAAAAATATCCAAAAAGTATTTTAAAAATATATATAATCAATAATCAAAAATTAACGAAATGGAGTGGCTTGGATCACATTAAATTTGAAAGTTATTTTTATCTTCGATATTCCTGTTCTTAATTCGTTTCCAAACTTCACTTACGCAGTCAAATTTACTTAAAATGCCAATGGACATAATTTAATTCATGATTTATTTTATATACTGTTAAATGTTTACATCATTTAAACCGCATTTGAAGCTAAACCTTAACTTAAAGGTAATTAATATGAAATGTTAAAATACATATGAAATAAATATAACCACTAACTTACATTTTACAACACGAGTAAAGACTATACAACGTGTAACGTAATTAACGCACACCCTCAAATACCCCAATGCGAATATAATGATATAAACGCAATGCATACACCAAATATTATTTATATGTGCATTTGCATTTTTTATTTGTGAAATTAGTTATCCACAATTTCGTGCAAATAATATGGTCAGCTATTCAGCGACACTCTGTACTCGCCGCGCCCGCGCCCCTCTCTCCGAGTGCCGTCCGACGATAATAAGAAGTAGGTAATAATAAGTACAGGAAATAACTACATTATGATTTATGATTCTTCTTTCCATCACACTTTTCAAGCTTTAGATTGTTGACATTGAATTTTCTTTTTAATGTGAAGCCAATATTTTATAATTACTGATTTGTTAAATTAAATTTGTAAATAAGAATTATTAAACAGCTGATAACGCGTGATTTGATTAGACACCACAATACCTACGACAAAGTTAAACACAGTCGGCCTGTTTAAATGGTGTGTATCAAAATATTTACAATAATTTAAAGATCATAAACAAACTTACAGTTTAATTTGCACTCGCACGGCGTTGTCGTTTTAAAACATTTTCAAAATGTCCACCGCCTTGTTCAATGCACTTTAATGACCGTTTTCGCAATTGTGGTTTTATTTTAGATAATACTGTAATGTCACTTTTCACTTTTACAAAGGCGGTTATTATCTTATTTTTTAGTTCCTCGGCACTTGTTATCTCTGTGTTATAAACTAGCGATTTAATTCGCCCCCACAAAAAAAAGTCGAGTCGCGTCAAATCAGCTGATCTAGGAGGTCAATGGACACGTGCGTAGGTACTTGATGTATTGAATGTTAGTGTACCGAAACGACACAGCGAAATGCGCGACTAAGATTTTATTTGCACTTTACACTTGACCTCTTTTCGATAAGGTGGACGCGGCGTGACTAACTTACCCAAAACACATTTTGTTAACTTCGATGTTTAGTTATTATTACTCTGATTCCCGAAATTAGTCTGCCGTCTCGCTCTATTGTAATGTTATTAAGCCGAAGAAAGAAGGAGAAAGTAATAATTTTTGTATTACGCGGCTTTCTTTTATGCACTGTAGTGACCTTGCTGTGTGCCGGTTGTCGCTATGGTGTTGCGTGCGCAGTTATTTTTAAATATGAACTATTTTAGCCTTGAAATAAGTATCAGTTTTCTTTAATTGAATGATGATTACTAATTAAATATTTCATTTTAAAAATCTTAATACCCTGACTTACGATCCATTTTCGTTTCCATTAATTTTCGTTTCTATGAAGTGTTTAGATAACTGTGTGTAGGGTGACTATATTTTACTTAGTTCTATCTAAATTTGAGAAAAAAAATGACCTACATAAAAAACTATCAAAATCAATCCAGTATCCGATTCTGATCAAACTACTTTAAGGTGTGCGTTAATTATGTTACACGTTGTATATGTACGAGTATGTATGTTTTTGACAACTTCAACATCTTATCTTGTCTTATATATTCTGTATCTTAAATTAAAGTAAATTAAGTTTCTAAGATGGCTATACTTTTATGTTGTGAAAGTAATAATTTTGTGAATATGTTGGATTTTAATTTCCTGGAATAAATTACATGCATTGTCGAAAGTATTTATATTAAAATGTATTATTGTTATTCTATGTAAACAATATTCTATTCAGCAACACGATATCTTTGTATATATTTAATATAAGGAAGTAATTGAGGATATTGTAATATGGTAAAATGTTTATCTTATAATATTTCCTTAAAACGCATTTTTTTATGATATACTAGTAAACCCGGCGAACTCTGTTTCGCCACCAGAAGGCTTTTATAACATTTCGTTTGGTGATTAAAAGATGAAGTTTTTTTTTTATATTTGAAAAGGAAAATTTTTATTTCGTTTCAAAACAGTAATGAATTCATTTCGATTACAAAAATGAAGTATTATTTAGTTGAACTTCTCTAAGTAAATGAAAGTGAATCCAAAGTAGATACCGAATCGAAGCGTTATACGTGTCCGCAAATTATCCGTTTCATTGAAGTGGTCCTTTGTAAACCACATTTTTTGTGTTTTGGTCTAACTTTAACACAAATAAAGCGGATGGTTTCCAAACTCGTGAACACGCAAAATAGAATGTCAGGATGGAAAACCGGACTTATTTTTATATAGTAGATCTCTTACAAATATCTAATTGTCATCATTACGTCGTTACATATCTGTCATTATACGTCAATTGCGTAGCTGTCAATTGTCTTTCGTTATTCCACGTTTCATAGTGACTGACGTTTCATGTCAAGTCCCACGGGAATGCTGTCGAACGGAATAAAAAGTATCCTATTGCATTTTCCTGGCTCTAAACTACCTCCCTGCCAATTTTCAGCTAAATCTGTTCAGCCGTTCTTGAGTTATAAGTGGAGTAACTAACACGACTTTCTTTTATACATATATGTAGATATTATTATATAATAAATATAAAGTATATTATAGACTTACTTCGTAATCTACAAAAATATGAAAGATGAGTTTCGATATCCGTTTTATTTAAAATACGTTTGTTGAATACAAAAATACAAGTATAATTCAAATTTCACAAAGCCTTCTTTTTCAAAACTTTTGAATAGCAAGAACCTTCCGGCACGCAACCTCTTGACAAGAATTCCTTTCAAAGTTAAACCGAAATACCTTCCACCTATGTTATACATAAATAAAAATATGTATGTTTGTACTGAAAACTATAACTATTCATGAAAGTACTCAACAGTATACTAATATTTTACAGAGATAAGTTAAAGCATTTTCAGCGATTACAAATTTATACTACATATTATTTTATTATTAACTTACAATACGAAAAATTCTGAGTAAAAATAGCCACAGTTAATAAATAAATAATCTTTAAGACTGTAGAACAGACAGAGCATTTATTACTTTGTTGTTGACACTTTACATCGATTACGGAAATTAATTTAGAGATAATTTAACATCCTTATAAGTAAATAGAAAAATTCTGAGCAACAGCTTTTTCATTATTGGTCTTTAAATAACGTCGTTTAAAACACAAGAAAAACCTTTTATAAACATAATTATTATATTCTTTATGGTTTTAGTTTAACTGTAGATATGTATAATATTACAATAGATAGCTCAAGCATTGACCAGATATACATTTCCTTTCTCAATATCTTTTATCTTTTATCAATAGGGATATTAAATAAAATGTATGTATAATTTAAATAATATGCTTTACTTATTTAGTTCTGGTCTGATGTCCCAACGAAATCAATTTATTTAAAAAAATATTAAATTAAGGAACAATATATCAGAAGTCGCAGATTCTGATCGTGTTCGTGTGATATTTTTTTTTTGTTTTATTCTCTATTTGGATTTTAATTGAAGTTAAAATATTTAAGTTTTAATGGAATTTCAATATTGTTTAAATTTGTAAATTAATTATACGAATCAACCACATGAGATAACAGTATGAATTTACTGATACGAACACAAAGAGTGCTCAAGATTTTCCTACATTTGAAAAATATTAACAATAATAATAACGCCTAGCAATAATAGTTGGTTGAACTGACCAGTAAGACAAATTACAACGAAAAAAAAAATACTGAATTCAAGATTTTATTTGCATAAAATAAAATAAGGTCTTTTTTATATTTATAATTAATTCCTAGAAATATTTTAACCAAGAAAGTGGGGCTTTGTCCGCAAAATAACAATTAACAATACATTATACATTAAAAGCTCTTTCAAAATGTTAACCTTCGAGTTAATTTAATGACGAGAGATTTTAGACGGTAAGGAAGGTTATGGTTGCTTAGTTCCATAAAAAGGGAATAGTTATTGATGATTCTCGTTTAATTGTACTTAATTAACTTATTTAATTAAAATATAATACAACGTTTTACATCATCAGCTTTATTGAACAAAACTATTTTATTATTTACACTTTGTTATACATTATATACGTGTACCATATTATAGTATACTTAAATATATATACTTTTATATTTAAGTATATTATAATATGGTACTTTTCAAATTCGTTAACTCTTATTTCACGTACTTTAAGTAAGATTTATTTTTAGACAAAAATCTATTTTTCTGTTGATTTCAGACTTTACATTTCAAATTTACTTTAGTATTGCTTCCTGCCTTTCCAAAATCAACATTTTCCTGGTTTGCAGAATTGGAAAAAGGAGAAAGCAATACGGTTTTGTATTCTAAGAATTCATTTGCTGCTTGGGCAATGAAGACGGATAGTATAAAATTAAAAAAAGTATTATACATAATATCTGTAAAACTATATTCATACACCGTTTGTTTTTGTATAGTATTAATGCCATATATATTATAAAAGGGTTGCGAGGGTTAGGTTAATTAAAATAAACGATTATTTAGATTATTTCTACCAACTCTTTTTTAAAACAGGTATTTTTATCAACGAGAGCTGAGGCTTAGGCTGAGCTGACCAAGAACAACATCCCGAGATGCTGAAACTGCGTCACAACGAGAATCGCGTCTCACTGCTGACCGCGAACGGCATACATTATCTCGCAACTCAGAAACCTTCCCTGACAGAGAATTGCGTCTCACAGCTGACCACGAACGATCTATATTGTCTCAGGAGTCAGAAACCTACACTGAGAGGGAATTGCGTCTCACAGCTGACCGTGAACGGCATACATTACCTCGCGACTCAGAAACTTTTACTTTTTTTGTAGACCGTTTGACAAATAATAGGGTGCACCATAATATTATTCGATCTCTAGAAGTTGAACATGAGCATGAACAACGAGTAGAGTTGGTACGCGAATATTACAATTCTTTGAGACAAGAACAATTAGTAAGTTTGTCTAATGAAAGATTAAGAATCGAAAATATTCGGTCTCTTGAAAAGGACGAACAGCGAGAGACTCATCTTACTGCAGAGTGATTTCGACATAGCCTTAATAACTTAGATGTACATATAGAAGATCAATCTAGAAATTCGGTGGCGTGGTCCGTCAAATATAAAAGTGCGTTTGCTTTGCACTGAAGTATTTTCGTTCTATGGATACCTTTACCTTTATAAGGCAGTGGTATTATATTGCCACCAGAATTTGAACCTTAACACATTATTATACAGTTTAAAACCAATAAATATTTTTAAGTTCTGTGTATTATAAAGGGTTAAGCCTTATGTGAATGAGACCTAAACAATATTACCAATATAAATAATAATAATAAATATTAAGAATACATTAACTAAATATACAAGGAGTTACACGCTGACGGAGACGCGGGCACAGCTATCTATAATTTTCTGCCGGAAGTCACTATTCCACGCGGACGAAGTCGCGGGCTAAAGCTAGTATTGAATAAAATAGACTTAGATTATAAATAACATTCAAAGGATCCCCCGGGAATCAAGAGCAAGAGCTTCTCATCATGAAATATATTATTCCTCTTCCTAATTTATTCTCATTTCTGTTTTTAATATAATTTTACATATTGATTACAATAATAACTTTATGCAACTTTGTTTATTCTATATTTATAGTTATATATAATAACAATTTTGTACTGGAATCATTTAACCATCAATCTGTATTTCAAAGATATAAATACTGGCTTGAGCTATTATGTATTGGTATTGCTAAAATAGACAATGAGAATAAATCAGTAAGACTTTGAATTTGCATCGTAACTATAAGCCGAAAAATAGATTCTAATTAAGTAAATAAATGCTTTAAAAATATTGTAAAAGTAACTGAAGTGATCATTGAGAAAATATAATCCTACATACATATTTCAGTACTACTGATATATAATAATGATCTTAAAGAGGTATTCATATTCCAGAACAGACCTCAGGTGATTTACGCTATCCGACTTTTGATTTATTGTAAACGTTGTGAAGAGACTTAATTTTGTCAAATAATGAATGTGGGTGGGTTGTTGAATATTATTAGAGGAAAACTTTATAATACAGGATATTTTTAACAAAAAATGTTATTTCATGTTTTATTATAAACGTTTGTAAGAACTTGAAAGTAAATGTTATATTAATATACATGCTCTTAAAATAATTTGTATTCTTTTTCCAATCACTATGACTGGAGCAAATTTACTGAATTTTTGGTATTATTATAATGATGTGAATTAATAATAATAAATTATATAATATTATAAAATATTAATAATAAATAATTATAAAAAGCAACATCGTGCGGAAGCATTATTTCAGATAGCACTGCGAAAATAAACACGTCAGTTTTCAGACACCGTCGCTAGAAAAGAACTGATGAAGTTAAATGAATTGTGAGAAAATTACAATTAAATAAGTTATAACATCATTGGTGTTTAAAATATACATTTCAATGTATTATTTGCAAGACAATACCGTACTTTCAATAGAGACGATGGCTGACAAGCGTCTTAAGCCTTATAAAAATATAAAATCAGATGTCGGTGACCACACTGCAAGGTGTAAAGATACTATAAGTGCATTCTGAGTGCATTCAGCGGGGTATCCGAGAAAATAAAAAAAATCGTGGACCTTAGATGACAAATAACAAGATTAACTGAGAGACACTTTCGTCTTCTCTGACCGTGATCATAGTCGCTGTTAAATAACCGAAACATCGGGATTATGTAGTGATAAAATAATGACGCTTTTAAACTAGTATCCGAAAAATTTGGCTTTATTTGAATTGTTACATTTATATTGTTACCAGTTTCTTTGTAATATATGTTCCAATAAAAAAAATGGAAATCAAATTTCTACATGCAGCAGCGAATAAAAATAATGCTATCCAGAAATTCTCATTGAATAGAATCTACATATAGCCATATTTTTTAAAATGAAAATTTCAACGTTTGTGATAAATTCTGTGCTCTTTTTTGTGCTTGTTTTATACAATCACTTTATTATAGATTTATTATAAACAAGTAAAATTAAAACCATTTTTTTATAATTATGATTCTTGAAAACACGAGTATGACAGAAAAGTGCGTATACACCATTTGACACTAAATCTGAACGTTAGGTTTTTCATAAATAAATAGCAAGTTGAATTCGTAAATAAAGTAATACTTTCAAATAAATATAGCATCAATATTCGATGCAACCATAAAATATTTAGAAAGTTGTATAGAATTTTTTAATTCCTTAAGTTCTTTATAAAATTGGCATTATGTAAAATTTTCGTCTCCAGAATTTAATTAAAACAACCTTTGTGGCTCCGTCATTTCGGTCATATTAAAATATTTATCTTAAGTGCGTATTAAGGGCGCCATGCTTAAATTTTAGAATTCTATCTTAGAAAAATTGTTACAGATGTGTGTTACTAATGTAATATAAAATTAATAAGGTTGCATCATTAGATAAGATACTCATTAGAACCAGATTACTGTTTACAAAATACCAGTAATAATTATATTTTAGTGTAAACAAACATCGACGGGAGGAATATTGATTAGTGTTTGAAAAAGCCTCTATTTATGTGTTTTACAATATATAAACATTACGTAAAATATGAAACTGCTTAAAGTGAAAGCAAGAAGACAAAGTGTGGAAAAACAAATACTTGATATATAATATAATTATTATTATTTCAAACTCACTAAAACTACGTAAAACTTAACAGTCAAATAAGATGAAATATTATAATATTATGAATTAATTATATGACAAAACGAAAATATCAATTTGTTACAATATTTAAATTAAGGTCATGTTTCTACACATTATCTTAACTGTCCTCTGATAATTGCCATTACCATTTAATAATTGAACTGTTTCGTTTTTTATCATTTTTGACCTACAGTCAGCTAACGCAATGTCCGTAAAATTCTAAATAATGAAAATTGTATATTAATACAGTTTTTCGATCAATTTCATTGGTATTAATTTCATTGGTATTATTATAAGTGCGTATTAAGGGCGCCATGCTTAAATTTTAGAATTCTATCTTAGAAAAATTGTTACAGATGTGTGTTACTAATGTAATATAAAATTAATAAGGTTGCATCATTAGATAAGATACTCATTAGAACCAGATTACTGTTTACAAAATACCAGTAATAATTATATTTTAGTGTAAACAAACATCGACGGGAGGAATATTGATTAGTGTTTGAAAAAGCCTCTATTTATGTGTTTTACAATATATAAACATTACGTAAAATATGAAACTGCTTAAAGTGAAAGCAAGAAGACAAAGTGTGGAAAAACAAATACTTGATATATAATATAATTATTATTATTTCAAACTCACTAAAACTACGTAAAACTTAACAGTCAAATAAGATGAAATATTATAATATTATGAATTAATTATATGACAAAACGAAAATATCAATTTGTTACAATATTTAAATTAAGGTCATGTTTCTACACATTATCTTAACTGTCCTCTGATAATTGCCATTACCATTTAATAATTGAACTGTTTCGTTTTTTATCATTTTTGACCTACAGTCAGCTAACGCAATGTCCGTAAAATTCTAAATAATGAAAATTGTATATTAATACAGTTTTTCGATCAATTTCATTGGTATTAATATTTTACCTGAACACGACAGAGATACTTATCCAACTCTATTAACAATTCCATTACGGCTTTAGTTATACAACATAGTCGGAACTAGTCATTGTTTGTTTTATTGTAAAAGGTTTAGTAAACTAGTTCGGAAAGAATTAAACCTATATGAGGTCGCTTATATAAGGTATTTGTATTATAGTACAACTATAAGTTATAACGTTCTTTTTAATAAAATAAGGTTTTAATTTTTAATTATAGACAACTTTTTATTACGTTGAACTTAAAACATTATATCATTGTTTATGTTGCATAGAGTTTAAACGTGAAATTAGTCGGAAACACGTGATACTGTATCATAGGCTCGTAAGTATGAATATTATATATTTAAAATACGGCAATAGTTATTGAAATGTCAAAGGAACAATTATTTTTTTTTAATAATTATTATCTTAAAAATAATAGATCTTAAAATATATGCGTGGAAATCAATATTGTGTCAATCATTAGAATTGTCATAATTTTTTACCCAAGTTATTTTACTGTAAAATGTATGTACATAGATGTAATTTTTCTTAATCATTTTAAAAGTTTTATAGTTGATATAATTACGACAAAAATAGTGGTGACTTAATAAAAAAACTGTTTGGGTTTTTGAAATATAGCAGACTTTTTTGTTTATGAGAATTTAATCTTGCTGTGTCTCAAGAAATGGAAAATAATGTTAATACGAGAAGAGTATAAAGAAGAAAAGTATATTGAATTTGAGAAAGTCAAAACATCCGACAATAATTATGTAAATTTTATAAGGGATAGAAAAATGAAATTATAAACAGTACCTTACTACACATTAACTATTAGGCAAAAGAAAGTAACACTGACACGAAAACATTGAGCAACACTCACTGCAGCGACCTCAACATAGTTTTCACTACCTTCTTCAAATAAATATACGATTCTCAAAGAACGCTTCTACCACTTAACAAAAGTAGACAGTTTAATTTTTGTAAATACGATACCTCACTAAATATTGTTTATTCAAATAATGAAAATTATAAGTTAAAACCAGCGTCTTAAAAGATGAAAATAATCGATTTATTTCATTTTTAATTATAATTAACTAGTATCCACAAACCGTTGTGTTACCGTTACATGAAATATTTTTGATATTTAATGAGTATTGTGCATAAATCACCTCAGTAACTTATTGAAAAATACTTCACTCAGATTTAATATTGCACTACTCTAAATTAAAACCAATAAGTATTAAAATATCATCCCATAATACGTATAAAATCTGGAGAAAGAAATTAATATTTCAATATTTGAACATTGAGAATTTGAAAAAAAATTGATGATTTGAATTTCTTTAATTAAATTTATTTCCATAATCGTATCATATTGTTTTTTCAATGAAATAATTAATATAAAAACATCCTAACCCAGAGATTTGTTGACACTATATACTTTTACCTAACACATCCGATATTTTTTTCATAAAATTGTTAATGACAGGTATTTTTTCATACATTTTTGAATATTTAAAACAGTAAAAAAAATTTGGCGAATTAACTTAACGCTGGTCAATCGTAAGAAAATATAGTAAGTAGATCACGTTCCTTCCTATTTAGTCCTTTTTTAAAACTGACAGCAGATTTTACAGAGTTATTTAACATAAAAGACTTGCGGCATCTACTTAAAACTTAACGCAATCCACAATATCTTATAAACATGGCTATGGTTCTGCGAAGAAATTGGTTTTGGACATGTAGTTTTGTTTGGTTCATAATGCAAAACCGTCGTAATTGAAACCAGGTGAATTACAAATTTAACGCTTCTTAATTCAAGCAATTAAGAATATCAAAGATGATTGTTGTGAATTATTTTGGCTTTTCTTCATTCGTACATTCTATAGAATGTTTTGAAACAAATCGAATGATTATTATTAATTATTTTTAGATTAGGATATATACATATTTATTTATTTTTTCTGTCGGTATGTGCTAAGTCTAAGTAATTATTTATTGTAATTGGATATTAATATTTAAGTTATAACCCAGCAGTTTCTAAGTATTCTTCTTCTTAGTCGTACACTCTTGACAGAGTCGTCGTGGTCATGTGTCCGTTGATTCCTGCGTCATCGCCACCTCGTAATGCAACGACATTTGTTCTTAATCTTTTGCTGAGTGAGAGTTTTCGTCCACGGTGAAGTGTGTCGCAGACTTGATGAGGTCTATCCACCGTGTTGGAAAGCGCCCACGAAATCTTTTGCCCTTGATTTTCTCTTGTACCACAAATCGTTCCATGGAGTCTTCGTTACGAGTGATGTGCGCGAAGAACTTGAGGAATCGTTTTTTAACCGACGTCGCTAACCTCTCTTTTATGTTTGATTCCTTTGGAATGGAAACGGTTGGTTCTGTGTGCGGTTCAAGGTATTCTGAGCATGCGTCTCCAACACCACATTTCCAGCGCTGCGATCTTGTGATGCTCTTTTGGCCTCAGCGTCCACGTCTCAGCTCCGTATAGAAAGATTTTAAAGACCAGACTCTTCATCAGTCGAACCTTTGTGTTTCTGGTTATTCGTCGGTCCTTCCAAAGCTTTACGAGTTTTTCCACTGAGGATCTAATTCATAGCGCTGCTCCTCCGGATCTCATCCTCGCAGCCTCCAGAATTTGTGATCATAGACCCCATATACACATATGTATGTATGTATCTGTTCATCACTTCGCATCCCGCTATATCTTTGACGTCCGGTTGGTTATTGTTTGCACGGTCGACAGAAAGCAACGGGAAACTACTGCACTAATGTCCCACGAGAGTCATGACTCATGAGAAGGTCCTCTAAGAAGATACGTGTGCCCGGGAACGTGTGCGTGTCCGGGAGCCAGGGTGTGAAATTCTTAGTATTAAAAACATTACATAATTAATGAAATTTTAATTTAAGCTTTGAATACAATATGCAACAAAAAACTGAGCAAAACAATATAATAAGGACAAAACAATATATGTAATACCTATTGTTTATCTAATTCTAAACTCTACGCCACATTGAAGATTATGATTAAAAATTATAAATTTTATGAGATTATGTGATATTCTATTACAATTACTATATTGTTTGAAATATTACCTAGGTCCAATTTAATCCTTACAATAACCTCAATAACTCAACATGTTCACATAACACATCTGGTCATTGTAACCTAGTTCCCTGGCCTCGTACATACATAATACATAGAACCTTCGTGTGTAAGCATTACATTACAGTCGAAAAATTATTTATTCATTATACAATAAATGTGAAATTTATCAAATTCTACTGATGAATATAGTCTTTATTTAAACTACTTTATAATGTGTTACAAAATAATACTGTAACCTTCATTAATATTCTATACTTTATACAGGGTGACTGGTGAATTACTATCAATATTTAAGGAGAATACTCGGTACATGATTCTCATTCGAATTATGTAAAAAAAATAGGCACTTAATTTTTGACAAAATTTCCGTATAAATAAGTAAAGTGTTGACACGTTCCAAGTGTTCAAGTGTGGACGCGTGCGGCGACGTGCTGATACAACACTACGTCACGACACGCGTATGTGTGAGTGTCAGTGTATACCTAATCTGTAGGGTGTTCACACGATGCGTAATTAATTAGATAACTTTTGGTTAACTTTACTTAGAAGTTTATTAATATTTATGTTATATTAATTTTTATTTCGTCATATATGATCGTCAAATATCACGTCCTCAAATATCGATAGTAATTCATCAGTCACCCTGTATATACAAAATAATATTTTAAAATGGAAGCCTTTTTAGTTGGAATTAAAAGAAAATATATAGTATTGCGAATATAGACGGTTTGAAATTCACATTTGATTCATTTTTTCAAAGATTATAAAGTAGTTGTTCATTTATTTAAACGAGAACTTATTATTGTGGAGTCAATAGATCGAAAGCATATACTTCTACCTCTCTATTCATTTCAGTTTTTTTTTTATTGAACCATTTTAATTTGATTTAACGATAAAGTGAAAATTCCAATTTACTGTTAAACTTTATTGTAGACAATATGTTCATAGTTTCAAGGTCTTCTTTAGTTGCAGTTTGCTTAAGGTTTATGTTAACATAAAATTCACTCTAGCGTCAAACACGATGTTGTTGTCCTAAGAAATGGGCTTATAATTAAAACGTATAACAAGAGCTATGAAATAAAGATTAAATGGCCTTAAAACATTAACAACAAACGGTAAAGTTATAATACATATATATATATATAAAAAGATATTTAACAAATATAATACAAATCAAATAATGTGATAATTTTACAATCATTTAAACTATAATTACAATACCTAAACAAAACCATGAATATCATAATGAAAAAACTTGTGTCATTCCGTAATTATAAATATTTAACGTTTAATTGGTATGAGACCAATTATACTTTAAATATTTATAAACTGCGATTCTCAGGAGTGCTTTAAATTTTTCTGAACTTAACCTGTTTAATAATGTTATGTGCCCGAGGGTTTTCACTGTGATATAAATATTTCCAAGCGGGGTTCATACGTAATAATAAACTTGAAATGTTCCGCCCTTTACATAACAAACAGTCGTTATGTCTCCAAGTGGTAACAGCTGATGATATCAGTTACAAGTGATGCGTTAATTGTTGTTGTTGTAGTATTATGATGGAAGTGTTGTAAACAGTTGAACTAACGACCGAATATGAAATAGGATATGTTGGTCATGAAATTTTGAAGTCAATACTTTTTTATCTTTCGGAACAAATTAAAATTATATAATTAAACATTTTATTAATAAAAATAAATCTATAACTACATTAATATCTATTATCATTGGTATGGTTGAAAAATATAAAATAGAAATATAAAGGATAGTGACTGACAAGGTAATGTCACTTAATGATTTCATACTTTAAAATGAATTATTATAAGTATGTAATGAATTGTTTTTCTATTTTAATCGCATCTTAATATTTTACTTAGTATTGAAAACTGTAGAGTATATTTTTATACAAAAGGACTTCTATCCTATTAGATAAAGTCATGTTAGGTTGTCATTAAAAAAACATGACACGGGCTGTAATAATAATAATTGTATAAGGTAAATTACCACACAGAATTTAATTATTTGGGCGTCCGGTAGCAAACTGTGTCCTTCAAGGTCAAAGGGCTTTTGTCGTGTTGAAAAATTAATTTTGAAAACACGGTTTAATTAGAAATGAGTATATACTAATAGTAATGTGTAAATTCACACTTTCTGTTCATAATTTACTTAAGACCAAAATTATTATATAAAGTATTATATTATAAAAATGTATCCATTTATAACTGTAAAACAATAAACATAAATTATTGAGTATCTACATATGTGATTTTTTCTTTTCAGTATTATTAAACCTTTGTAATGTAGGGCGGTGTATATTTTTTATACATATGTTTCTCGACATAAACCATAACGACATCAACTTTAATAAACTGTTCCATGCCCTTGTACTTCCGTTTACAAATAACTGATAACAAATTATATTTCATACACTTGATATTTGTGTTGCTTATTACCTCTGATGTTGAAAAAAAAAATAGTGAAAATCTAACCTTCTTCCAAAAACACTCGTAAATATGTATATAGTGTCTTAACACATTTCCAGACAACTTGTTTGTCTGACCCAAAAATACAAAAAGAACTAAATTTCTTACTATAGCTTTTGTTGTAAGACTTTAAAAAAACGAAAGTCTTCAGGCAAGTGACCTCCTTTCAAAAATACCTTTTGTTATATATTATATACTAGCAAAATATTATCCTGTGTACAACAAAATAGTAATACTAAAAGTAAAAAGACAAGTTTTCATTAAATGGTTATCTTTATTTACAATTAATGTGAAACTAACTCAATTCAATCATATATGTATAAAAAAAATATTATGCTAGAGCCTCAATGGTTTAAGTCTCGAGAAGATAATAAACAACCTTCATGGTTTTAAACGAAATACTTCTATTTGTCAATATATTATTACAATAGGTACATATATTTTAGAAAAGATTTTTTTTTAAGTTTTATGTATTTGTATGTATCCGTACTCAATTATGATGAATAAGATTAACATTAAAAAATATATTAAGCCGACATAATTTTATTCAAATTCGACTGCATAGTGCTTAAGTGCCATTCCATCCTCTGGAAGGTGTAAATGAAATCATAGGTGGACGAACGCACCGCCTCAGTGTCAGCACATTTATAATATTCTTGAGACATTTAATTTTTAAATAAAAACATTTAAAACTAGAGGACTTTATATGACAACATTACGCTTATTAAAAAAATCGAGAAAGTATCAAAGACAAAAAAAATATATATACATTTTATATACCAAAAAAGTGATCTCATAAGAGTACCTATATACGAACAGAACTTCACATCACCGGTTATATTTTAAACTTACCATTCAACAAGAGATTATTGCTGATATAACAATAAATAAATATGATTAATTACACAGTTATATAGTGTGCTTAATACTCTCTCTAACGAGTGATCAATGTCAAATGATCTGTGTTAGAGATTTTAAATCGGTAACAATGACAAGCTGTGATTACAGAGTCATCGTTACAAATATGTAGATTGAGATGTTATGTAACGTATTTCAATATTAAATAAAAGTAATTTATTAATAAACTGAAATATTTATCTTAAAATACAAATGAATAGTAATACCTTTTAAGTTCAATATAAAGTCATTACATATCCTTATTTTATTCCTTATCCTTACCACAAATTACAAAAACTTACAACTTGTTTGAATTTTGTTTCAACGAAGTTTGAATATTGTAACTTTTACATTTACGTATGAATATATATAAAATGTATGTACATATACACATTTACTCCTTAAATTCTGTATAAATGTCAAAAAGCGAAAACCCTCCATGATTTTATTGATACAAATGCATTGAATAATTTCGTTCGTTAATAATGTTATCATTTACTGGTTTTACTTTGAATCAGAGTAGTTAAACTTAAATAAATAAATTAATGAATATATGTACTATTAGGATCAAATTTTAAAATAAAAGTTCATTTTATCAAAAAAACTGACCTCTTACGTTTATCTCATTATTTTTAATTTATTTAAGTATTACTTAATATACCAGTGAAAGACAAACTTCTCAATAACTTTGGTATTGATAGTTTATTATAGATTCAAGTTTAATTCAGCAACATCTTAAGGTTTAGATTGGTATGTAGATATCCATTTACAATATAATAACTTAATAGTTCATCCAAAATGTTGATCCCCAGAGGCCCTTAGACGACGAAAGATTAATGAAGGGTGAGAGAGTTTTGATGACTTCGGTCTAGAGATGAAAAATAGTTTATGAATAAATAATTTTCGCTTGATGTTTGAACTATAAAACAATAAATTGTATCGTAATAAGATGAATTATCATTTAAACAACTTAATTCAAACTGTTTATTTTTTACACTCACATAAATAAGTCAATCTCTTTTCGAATACTTATTACATTCCTTATTTGATGTTGGACATTGTTTGAAAAAATTTAGACCACAATATGTTTATTTATTTTAAAGTTTAAATTATTTAGACATTTTTAAAAAAGTAATATTATTTCACAGCATTAATTTACTGAGTACCATATCGTTCTCAAAGTGTTACGAACACTAGTGCAATTTGATATGAAATAAATATGTGTAATAACCAATATATATGGCACAGTTTAATAAAAAAAAAATCTATTTTAATTCACCTGTTTTAGTTTTCAAAAAATGTTATAAGTTGACTATAAAAAATATCTTATAAAAAAAGTATTAGTTCATTATGTGGACGTTATAGTAGAGAGTAGCTATTAATTACACGTTGTTATATCTATAGTTATATGCTTAGAGCTCAAATAAATACAATTAATAGAACTTTTATAAAGTACTCAATGCTCTCTTTAACGAATGGTTAGTGTCTGTCGATCTTTGGCCGCGTTGTTAACTCAGTAACAATGTGTTATAATTACTCAGTCATTGTAACAAATGGTCTGAGATCTTATGTTATGATATATGTATGTTTGTAATAAATTAAAACACTTTAGGATAGTATCAGATTATTAATTTATAACCTGTTATCTTTAGATTTATTTGGCTTTAGGAATTGACAAGAACTATGGGGTCCATATGTATTAATGTATAAATATAATTGTTGATTAAGGAGGCCTTTCCCATGAAATAAAAATTACTATGATACTTTACTGTGTAAAATGTGTGTAAAAAAATAATTTTACATTTTAATATAAATAAAGAAATGGAAATATAACATAACAATACAGCTGCTTTGTTTCTTATTACAGTAGAGTTAATTGTTTTAAATATACATATATCGTATAAATACAATGTACTTCTAAATTTATTGATGAGAGTGTAAAAAAAAAGAAATAATAAAGTCGCTTTGTTCAGTTGAAAGTTATTAGATAACAAAAAAACACAGACGAAAAGATAACATCCTCCTTTTTTGAATTCGATTGAAAAGATAATTGTTATATATACCTATAGTTATTAAGAAAAAATATTTAATATATGAAATTACAATGTTTAAGTTTAGTTTATTCACTCATAAGTTAAAGTTAAAATTCTCAGCAATAAACACGTTTAAGATTCTAACATCAATTTATTTCGGACCCACCAAGAACTAGAAGGCTTAGATTACGAGATACAAATTTAAAATTTACTGTTTAAAATGTGGTTTTAATATATTTAGTTGACAATGGAAATTTAATAACTTAAATGACTTTTAAAGTTACATATATTACTTTTATGTTTCAAAGAGTAGAGATAAAAATATTATTTTTTACTGCATAACAGATTAAGATTTTATAAAATATTAATGAACTGTGTAAATTCAAATGAAAAGTATTTAAAAAATTTCGTAGTTTTGTACATATTTGTTTTAAAACATGCATAATTTGCCCTTTTATTCGTGTCAGTTCAGTTTGACTTTTCTGGCTTACATTATACGAATACTAATAATGACTTTTATTAGTATTCATAATAAGCCAGAAAAGTTAGATTATACGAATACTATATTGACTTAATACGAGTACGAATAATGATTTGTATTCAAAATTTATAGTTCTTTGGTAAAGAAAAAACTTACTACATATAATTATAAGAAGATACATTTTTAAAAGACAATATTTTTTTTGTTTGGTATGGAAGACTTGAATAGCACTAATCTAGCTAAGTTTACCGTTTTTTTAGACTTAGGATTTGAATATTTTATAGATAACTGACTTTGGTGATGGACATAGTTGGTGGTCATGTCTGATAGTACTGATGGCTATTGGAGAGACTGGTTCTAGAGTAGAGTAAAGTTAAGCGTAGGATGATTTGAAACCAAGTAAAGCGATAATACCCGTAAGGTGGAAAGAGATTGAAAAATTAGAACTGAGAGCTCAGTGGCGTTAAAGATGTGTGTTTATAAGTTTTTATCCACAGAGATAAAGTACTTTTGTTGTATAATTAACACTAAAATTTTTGGCAACCTGGCTTTTAAAACCTATTTATAATCATCTGATAATCTATTCATATATCTCTTTATGAAGTGAAAAACAAAAATTAAAGAGATTTATTAAATTTATTTATTTCCTACCAAAAACACTGTCTCGATGTCTAGTCTGTCTATTTTTTCTACATATTTACCACCATATGCAATATTAAAGAAAAGCTTTTAGTTTTGTTATTCATTTTTTTAATTTCCAACATTTATTCTCATTCCGTCAATATTTTTTTTGTAGTAATAAAAAAATGTTTTATTGGTCATTTGTTTTGATTAATTTCAATTATTATGTTATAAATGTATCATTCATTAATGAAAAATAACTGTTTTGAAACTAAAAACAGTAAATTATTACTGGAACTAAGAAAATTTAAAGAGTTGTAATTTAGTAATTCTATGTACCTAATAAAGTTAAGGATAATAGATATTTTGCCAAAGAAGTTATCGTTTCTAGCTATATCAAGTAACTCTAAAAATTCTATATTTTCTGCTTTAAATTTATATTAAAGTGTTAGCTTAATTTAGTTGCAATCCTAAAAATATAATAGCAAAATGTGTTTCAATAAAAAAATAAAAGTTTTGTAAATTAATGAATTACTGATGGTTGGGATATGATTTTTCGTATAAATTTTACAACAAATCGTTAGGTATTATAAAAAAATGTTCTTATTAAAAATAGAAAAACGTCGATAATGATGAAATGAGGTCTTTAAAGAGTCTTCAAGCATAAAATATTTCATCAATCTGAAGTGTGCATTGAACAAAGACTCCTAAAAATACCAAAAGTATATACTAATATATACTAACATAGTAAAAAAAGTAAAAAGTCTATACTAATCTTCCAATAATCTCTTTCTTAAAACAAAAATCAGTATATAATTACTAAGAAACTATGAGTATTATTGTTTTAATATTTGCTCAACACTTTAAGCTTAGATTTTAAATATAGGAGATCGTAGTATCATATTCAAATTTTAAACAGATGAGCATGTCTTAAATATAATAAACCCACGTGAAGTTAATAATGAAATCTAAATACATTGAATGAAATGTTGATGTAGATTACATTTTATGGATACCATTGCGCAAGAAATAATTAATGTTTCAATTTATTATGACTAACATGCGAGTACCTCACCAGTTATTTCGCGAGCAGACTTACCAGAAATGATAACAATTTTACTAATTGAAATGCTTTGAGTGAATGTGCTTATTATACAACAGAAGGAATGTTAAATTACCAACTATGTTTGTGATGTAGGATATCATGAGTTATTCTTTTATTTTGATGTACACATATAAACATGAATATATTAATTTTCAATACGATAATTATAAATGTTTTTTTTTTAAATTTGAATTATCCAGCATCGCTTTTAGTTAATGTCTGACAAAAATTACAACATTTGAAGTATTTAAAGTTTATTAATAAAAACTTGTGTAGACGACTACTACATACTATTGTCATACTAACTTAATTATTTATAGAGAAAATAAAGAGCATTCACACAACCAGCTCAATTAAAAATTTATAGCTTGATAAAATATGCATGACGAGAGTCAAATTTAGTATTATTTGATATCCAGGTCCATATTTTTATAATAATATAATCATATCATATACATATACATAAATAAAACATTATTTTTTACTTGTTTAACTTTTCATTTACTTATTCTCTCAATTACTTTTAATAAGCTGAAAATAGTTTTCAATCAAGGAGGTTAACATAATTTTTTAAACATAACATAATAACTCTTACAGTAAATGTAAAGTGGGTTTCAGAATTAAAAATATATTTTGATAAAGACAACAGGTAAATCATTAAACTTTAGAATATAATGAATTGAGATCCAAGACTTTCTTGAGTATTCATTGATATAAAACTAATATTGTCGGATTTACTACGTTTAAGATTATTTTTCAGAGTTCAGAGAATCATTACGTCTTAATGTTTTTAATGAGTGTTTCAAAAGATCCGATTAACATCATTTATTTATGTGCGGTTGAGATCAATAGGTTTAAATTTTATGATCATGTAATTTAATTACATCCAACATATACTTATTAGCTGATTCCGGTTTGACAGGCTCTCATTTAAACTTTTTGTAGAACAATTGTGCTTATCCGGTGCTTATATTGGAACGTGATAAGATGGTTAAAGATTGTATAAATATGATTAATTATTAAACATTCAAGTATTATTGTCATGGTACGTTCTAAAATAGGAATCATATCATATCATAACTACAAAAGGGCCTGAGATGATGTTTATATTATATCGTCATAGAAGATGGCGATATCTTTTTCATTTTTAATATCAACATAGATGACGACATTTTTTTTATTTTTTATTTTTCATTATAGATATCAATACATCAAAGATATCATATTATTATATTTATATTTTAATATCAACCATCACAAGAACGGTATGATATTTTCACAATGTAACCAAACTCTCATCGACGCCTTACCTACACGTAGCGATTGAAGCCACATCGCCACACCTCCTATATATGTATGTATATATATGCGAGGGCTAGAAATTGACATTCGGTAATTCAAAGACAAGTTCGTGTATTATAAAAAAAAAGAACCTATTTTCAACGTGTTTAATTTATAAATAGCATATTATTTTACACGTAAATACTTTAAATAATATAATATAAAGAAAACGTTAAATGAAAAAGATTTATTTTTACATATTATTGTATGTAACATAAATGAACATATGGGACTTAGTCGTATTTCGTCTGAGTTCATATAATATGATATTGATTTTGTTTTCCCGTTGATCTTTTATCAGCTTGTTGTATATGTTTTAAATTGATTACATACATGCTTGATAAAGGGTTAGTACTATCGATTTCTTCGAATTTTATTTGTTCGAACTTTATTAAATAAATTAAGAATATTATAAAATATTAAATCAAGTCAAAGATTTCATTGAGTTTTACACTAGTTAATGAAATGTCGAAAAATATGAATACATATATATTCTTTGTAAGATTTTATATAAAAAAATGTACGTATGACAAAGTTTAAGATAACGTGATTTTAGGATTATTAAGGGCTTTTTATTATTTTGAAATTTAAACCCACGATGTTTCGGTTACTTTGCAGCAACCGTCATCACGGGCAGACGAGATTAGAATGTTGCAATGATGTACAAAATAAAAAAATAAATTTTAAAAATATATATTTTTTAAATTCTCTTTCCATGATTTAATTTAAAAGTTAAGTGAATTATCATATTAACGGCGCTGGTGTGTCGTACAATTTATATAATTCTCAAAAGATATATCTTATTATCGTAAGCAAATATCGAGTGGAGCTACATAGGGATGTAGCTCTATGAAAGTGCTTGTAAAAGACTTTATTCTAGATGTTAATGAGGTTTGGATAACTTTAAATCACTTTTAATTTTCTCAGCAAGTGAATAGTCAAAGTTTATGGAAACGAATTTATTGCTGTCTCGTGTTCAAAATACATCAAGTACTTCTAAAATTTTTGAAAATTATTAAACGAAATTGGCAACTTCAAGTTTAACATAAATATGCAACGAACTTTCCATGGTTGTCTGTCTGTTGATGTAAATAAGTCATTCGATCTCTGCTATTGATCACGATCCTGTAATGACCTACTAATGAATTATTTAGTTGAGACAATATCCAGATATTATGCTATTTCCAACAATTACAAAAAAGCTTATAACAAATCACTATCATTGAAATGTATAATTTAATATAAAATACATAATGTTTCATGTTTTCGTCAATTGCAATTTGTGTTATAAATCGCGGAAGATAGGTTAACTTAAATACGTTCAATAGAGACTCCTCGGCTGTCATCCTCGTTCTTCTAGCTACGAAGTAGTAGGTAAGTTGTAGTCATTTAATTCTAGGATCGATTAATTGTGTTAAGATTTGCAAAAATTAAAATTTTGTACTAAACGATATCATTCCCAAAGGAACAAGTTTATAAGAAACATAATGTACTCATCTCGTCTGCCCGTGACCAGAGTTGCTGCAAAGTAACCAGAACGTTTTGAGTGTGTAGTTTAAAACAATAAAAAAACGCTAAGTAACTTTTTTTAAAATAATATACTTTTTGCAACATTCAAACCAAACACAAAATATATAACATTAATTACCATCTCATTGTTCGAACATAAAATCCTTATAATTTTAATCTTCTAACCTCTCCCCAAGGAGTGTGCATAAATATGAGACAGTCACAATTACTCTTCCCATGGACAGTTTTTTTTATAAGTTATAATCTTAATTTTACAAAACAGCTGTTTTAGTTTAAATAATTACACGGTTATTTCATTTACTCCCAGAGGGAATTACAGCATAATAAATAAATACTTTACAAATGTTATAAATTTAATGTTATACCAATAATAATTCCTCATTCATTCAACTGAATATTTATAAAATGAAGAGAGAATATTGATTTTATCATAAAATTATTGTAATTCCGAACTCGTTAATAATTTAGTATTTAAATCTTAAATAAATTACTTTTATTCTCTAAAATCACGGGAGTATGGTATGAACTCAACCTAACTTGTTCATGGGAATCTTTTTTGTTTTGAATGAAAACAGGAGCAATATTATAACTACAGAATAATTTTCCTGTAATCTGTTAAAATAGTACGGTACTATATTGTTTTCTTCATAGTATAGAGTTCAGTGTGGCGCCTGGAATTCCTATAAACCGACAAAAATAATATAAACAATAAATATAAACAACGAAAAAAAATGCATAATTGCTGTAAAAGCAATAAAAATATAAAAAATTAATAGGACACGTGATACTGTATTACTGAGTACAGATAATGTGAGTCCCATATACGAGATAAATATTGTTTAATGGTGCTGAGAGTTAGTGATAATGATAAACATTATTCCCAATACGTGGTTATATAGAATAGAATACAATATACTTTATTGTACACCACGAACAGTAAATTTACACGGAAAGAAAAAAATAATAATAAATTGGAATGTACAAAAAAGCGGTCTTATCGCTAAAAAGCGATTTCTGCCAGACAACCTTTGATTTGGGGAAATTGTGCAGCGAAAGGTAGGTGGTGCCTTATCCTTTTATATTTACTACTACATATATAAATAGATACATAAAATACATACATATATACATAAATATATATACTAATAAATACATATAAATGAACAATTAGACATATAAATATAAATGATAATAATAATATATAATAATAACAATAATAAAATTTTTACTCATTAGGACTACTCAGGATATCATGAAGTTACATTATTATAAATTATCTTGGTATTTGAATACTGATTAATATAATTAAAGTTCTAAGTGATTCATTAAAATATATGTAGCTGTCTTTTTCTTCGAATTAATTTGTCTCAAATTAAAGTGTAAGTTATGCTACTGTACCATTGTTAAAGTTAGCGGGAAAATAAAAAAAACTATTTTATTACATCTATAATAATAATCAGTTGAACAAAAACTAAGACCATATAAAATATACTTACTGATACTAATAAGAATTTATATTTCTACATCCAAAATTCAGTTCTCACTGGACACATCAAGAACGAGAACAAATATATTAAACATTCACAAAGTCCTATGACGTGCTTCTCTGTGGAAAGCTACACGTGAACTAAACCGTACAGAGTTTTCCGTCAGTTAGTCTAAAGACCAGTATATGTTTTTATTATGAAAACAAACGAACTGGGGTAAATTTTTCGGTCGAATTAAATTATAATTTGTATTTGAAACTCTTATTTAAAATTAATGTTTAAAAAATTAACATACTGCTTTTTTAATGCTTAATTAAATTTAGCATTCCCTGTTATGAATGAGCCTTTTTTAATAGTACAGAATTAAATTCATATTTTTAGTATTAAAGCAATTTTGAAGCAATGAACCAATACCTGAATATTATTTTTAGTACAGCTTTATAAGTAATAAAGAAATAAATTCAGAAACTCATTTTCATTTAATTTTTTTTTTTGTATAAAATGAGAATAATATGAATATGTTAGATGATAATAAAATGTTCATCGAAAAGAACAGTGTTTAAAACTCCTTTGACGTTTAAATTAAATTGATTTTAAAAATCTATATTGCTTGTACAATTATCAAAAGAAACTCGTCAAGTCTTGTAATTTAAATACTTTGTTTACCTTCATATTTTTCTCAACTTTTCATTTGATTTACAGCTGACGTCCGTAAAATAGCATACCTGAAAAGTACAATATAGATTAATTAAATTAAAAGTAACTGAAGAAGGTGAATAAGTAATGTTAGTTAAAGTGTATTCAACTTATACATTTACAGAGAATCTATTGTGATCTGCCGAGTTCATGGATCAGGTGTTACCAAATTAAAATTAAATCTTCCTAAATAGTAAGGTTAATAGATAAGTCCAAGAATATTATTGCTGGTTCTTTAAAATGTTTTGAAGAAATGTACACAATATTTAGTTTTCGTTTTAAATATAGATTTAATGTTAGTTTTTTTAAATCTATTTTGAAGTACAAACCAAAATAATATTTTTGTTTCTGCTGAAATTCATGAAAATATCAATATTTTTTTTACCGGACAATCGAAAAAAAAACAACCAATAGTAAAAACCTTTTCTAACTAAGTAGAATCGTTGCAAACAGTTATAAGCAGTAGGTATGTATGTTATGATAATTATACATAATTATAAATTTCTGAAAATGTTGTTTTAATTTTTAAAGTTAATAATGACAATTTTCTATTAATATTTTAAGTTTTTTCTTATAATAAATTTCCCATTAACGTCAAAATGAAAGGGTCAAATTTTTATCCCGAGTTTTACACGAGGTTTACATTCAGAGAAAGTAGAATTTATAAAAACACATACACATATGTACTACAAAACCACCTACATCTATTAACTATTCAAGATTCCAATTTATAAAAAACGTTAATACAAAGTCATCGTCAACAATAGAAAATCAATAAATTAATGTTTGTATCATTAATCATTTACGAAAAATACGAATGTTTTAATGATAAATATCTATCTGTGGTTTTTGAATTTGTTGTATTGAGTTGAATGAAATTTATATATAATATAGCAATACTTAAACAATAAATCATTGTAATTTAATTATACTTTGTACTAAATTATATTTATTTCCTATTTATATTTATAGTAAACAACATATTCATTATTAAATTTCAGGACGAAATTAAATTTTAAATTGTTTAATTTGTAATACGTGCAAATAAACACAATAAATAATAGTTTTTTACGAACTAGTTTTCTTATAAAATAGTTTATAAATAATCATCTAAAACTAGAACTAGAACATAGGAAAGAAAAATAGAGTAGCTTCACCACAGCCTGTTACCTTAAAAGTCAATTGTAACGGTTTTTCAAAAAAAAATGTTTTAAGATGATGTGTTATAAGAAGAAATTTCAATAAGGTGTCAGAAAGTGACAAAATAGTAGGTATAAGAGTAGGTTTTCTTAGGTTTGGTAGGTCCGCGATGGATGGTTTTCTAATATTCTCTTTAAATATTCGCTTTCTATAATATTCGACGGCAATGTCATTTGAATAAGCACGGATAAACACGATTTTATAAATAATTGATGAATACAATCATCATTCAATATTTCAACAAAACATTTATCATTCAGCAATATATTTTAGCTTCTAGTTGTCAATGATTTGATGTTCAAATGAAATGTGGTTAAAGTGGTTCTCCACACACCAATAAATATACCTAATTTGTAACAAAAGCTCCAATCTAAGCTATCATATTTTGAATCACTAGTTATTATTATTATCTTATACATACATACATATGTATTGTTAGAAATAATTTAGGCGGGACTTTCACTTAGATGTTTAATTTTCCACGACTCGTTACGTTAAGTATTTGGACATTTAAATTACTGCGTGTATGTACAGAAATATTATTAACATTAATTTACACTATTATAACAAATATATAGATGGCGCTAGTTAACTATCAGAAGAATTCCTAATAAATATCAGAATATAAATAACATTAAGCTTAGAATTATAAAGTATATCACATTTTAAATTATTATAAATAATTATTGCTAACAGTATATAATTTCTAGTCGTATTGATTTAAATATATAATTAATTAATGTAACTTTAGTAATAACAAAGCCTGGGTTCCCGAAATTGTTAGAATGAACATAAATATTTCCAAACTTTGTAAACTTATGCAGACATTTTCTTAAGGTTATTTCTTAAATGTTACCACTGTTATCTATTCAAATTTAGACGCTAACTTTATATCTAAAGCTACATCTCAAATAAACTATCTTATAAATAAAAACCGACGCATTTATACAATATTTCCTTTAAAGCCTAATTGATTTAAGAAAAATAAATCATGCAGCGTATGATAATTTTCTCAAACAATAGGATATTAAATATACGAGTATATCTACTTTATAGTCTTTTGAATTATATTATTTAAGAATAAATTTATCTTAATTTAATAATTTGTAAACAACAATTATAATTAACAATATCAAAAGATTTTCGACTTAGAATTTAAATGTGTTTATAAAACACAGCCTCTAACTAAATTTGTAAATTCAATGAGGGGATTCTTCACTTGTCAACAATATTTATAGAATTCAATAAATTAACGATTATAATTTGATTAGAATCTGATGTTCAGTACTTTAGTGAAAGTAATAAATAAACTACAGTATAATGTCTTTCCTTAAATGTTTAAATGAAATCAATACTTAAGACAACCTTAATTAAAGAATAAAAGAAATACCCCTTCTTTTTGATTCCGCGTATTTAAAAAAAAATAATAAAATAAAACTCTAATCAAGATCTATTAAAGGAGCGTAAGTGATTTCTTTTAAATTATACTAGTAAACCTGGCGAACTCCGTTTCGCCACCAAAGCTTTTATATAACATTTCGTTTGGTGATTAAAAGATGAAGAATTTTTTGTTTTATATTTGAAAAGGAAAATTTTTATTTGAAAGTGAATCCAAAGTAGATACCGAATCGAAGCGTTATACGTGTCCGCAAATTATCCGTTTCATTGAAGTGCTCCTTTGTAAACCACATTTTTTGTTTTTTAGTCTAACTTTAACACAAATAAAGCGGATGGTTTCCAAACTCGTGAACACGCAAAATATAACTGCCCATGTGAAAAACAATGATTTTCTAAATTTATCCCGCAAATACTAAATGGTTTTAAGAGTTCAAGCTACAAACACATTACCTAAATATTTTTATTTTTATATAGTAGATTTCTTACAAATATCTAATTGTCATCCATACGTCATTACATATCTGTCATTATACGTCAATTGCATAGCTGTGAATTGTATTATTCCACGTTTTATAATGACTGACGTTTCATGTCAAGTCCCACGGGAATGCTGTCGAACGGGATAAAAAGTATCCTATTGCAATTTCCTGGTTCTAAACTACCTCCCTGCCAATTTTCAGCTAAATCGGTTCAGCCGTTCTTGGGTTATAAGTGAAGTCACTAACACGACTTTCTTTTATATATATAAGATATGTATATGTATATATATTTAAATCACAAAGTCTTTTCGATGCATATTTAATATGAATTAATTATGTTAACTGATGCCATTAATAATACACACGCAACCCAGACCATATGAGATGAATGAAAATATTTCGAACATACATACCTATGCAAAAAAGAATTAAAAATTTCAAAATGATATGTTAAATTAATAACTTTAAGTCACAAGTCAGTTGGTACTATGTATGAAATTTTATCGAGTTTTAATATCCTTGAATAATATTGCATTAACTTTTACAGTATAAAAAAAACATTTAAATTGCCACCAGCAATAAAAAATCACATAATTTTTTTTATATATTTAAGAATTTTTCACACAATACGCCAATTATAAAAATCTGTTAGGATTTTGTTGGAGTACTTAGTATAATCTGCCGAGATGTGCACTGGCTGGTTTAAGTTCATAAAAAAGTGTACGTCTGGCGTACGTCAATTCTTTTATTGGCTTTCAAAGAATAACTTTTCCATTGCTTGTGTTATTGATTAGATTTGACACCAAATTGTAAGAAAAATATATCTTCGGTTTTTATAATGAGAAAAGTTTTATGATTTGCAGTAACAAAACCATATTTGTTATCTCAAGTGTACCTAATACTGTAAGTATTAGTAAGTAAGTGTAATAAATGGACTATGTATATGATAACAATAAGTCATTAACAGATAAGATATCGTACGAAATGCATCGCATATATGAAATCCAAATCATTAACTTTGTTTACTTTTTCGAAATATATTTTAATCAGTGTTGTTTTATACATTTCATACGATTTTTAATAATATCAGTTATAGTACATATAGTATCAGTTTCAGTTTAATCTTTAATTTCATCGCACTAAAATACAGATATAAAACAAAACAAACAATAGTTAAGGAGTTTGGTAACGAAGTTCAAGCTTTGAATACAATTTTTACATATAAAGACCATGCAAGAAATACCTAGCTTTATAACTTTATATGAAATGAAGATATCGTCGTAGTTTGTGGCTAAGTTAAATTTAATAAAACTGGCTTTTACTAAATACATATACTAATACATATACTAAATATATTACATACTGCACATAAAAATTATAATAATTAATTATAAAAATATTTTTTATCTGTGTGTTTATTTTCATAACCCTCTAAAATAATTGGACTGATTTTGAAGAAACTTTGACTGTCAACAGAACTGATGTTATACGAATTTAGGCTATCCTTATCTAAGGAAATTTTATCAACTGCTATCAATATAAGTAGAAAGAAAATTGGTTCTCAATTAGACATTAAATAAAATTTTAATTTTAGACACTGACACATTAAATTACGGCATTCTGCCGACATTTTAAGAAAATTGAAAAATCGTTGGTGGTAAATTATAAATAACAGGACCAACTGACAGACATTCACATCTCGTATGCCAGTGACCACGGTAGCTGCAAAGTAAGCGAAACGTCGAGAGTATGTAGTTCAAATAATTAAAAATGCGTTGTAAATCCGAAAATATTAGTTTACTTCAGTATTTTTTCAGTTGTTATGTTTGACCCAATTGTTGTTCTGATAAACAAACATTTGTAATTCTGTAATGATTCTGATAATGGTTCTTTTTATCTTATCAACTTCCCCATTGGCATTGCCTATAAAATAAATGTGCAAAAGTTTATGAAATTTACCAGGTAGTGGTTATAGTGCTTTTAGCATATGATAACTTTGTTATTTAAAGAGTTATTATTATATAAAGAGTAATCCAATAATGTTTTACCTTACATTTTTAACATAAACTAAAAAGTAGGCATAAATTTATCCTGTATAATATGTGCAACGCCATACTACGATACATTTGAATCAGCTGTTTTATTTTTGAATTCACATTTTTCGATATATGTATAAAGACTAGAAACTTACAGGCCTCGATATTGAAACTAAGTCGTTAGATTTATAACAATGCACAATTTATTTACAGTTATTCATGTTTTAGAACACTTATACAAGACATTTTATATGCTCTATACAGTTGTATCTTTGACTTCATTGTTTTTTTTTCTATTCTTGTTCAAATTTTATTTATTTATCCATTAAATTTATCTTTGTTTGAGTAGAAAATGTCAGAGTAAAAAAATAAATTGTATTTCAGAACCTATAGGAGCCCAAAATTTACAGGAAAATAGGGTCTATACAAAGTTTAAGGTAGTTATCACTAAGAACTTCATATTTCCTTATAACTTTTATTTATTGCAAAAGTCAAAGATTTAGAAAAAAAATAATACGTTATCTAAAAAGTAAAGTGATTATTTGTTACATATGGATTATTTTGTTACAATATTTGAAAATGTCCCTAGCTTCAATGACTTTCAGTGACGACTTTAATATCTTATTCATCGAAAACATCGACAAGTAGTAATTGACATGCAGTATCCATATCTATATCCCATATTTATGCACAGACGCTGACATTGACCATGGTTACAAGATCGTACAACCGATGGAGATATATCGCTAGCTGCCTGCTGAAATAAAGCTGGATACTCAAAGTCGAATACGTCTGAAGGATAAAATTTTGTGATTAATTATAACTCAGAGAAAAAATGCAAGGAAAAACAAATATGTATAAGCAAAGTATTCATTCACCTGATTGTTGATTTTCCTCAGTAACTACGCTCTGTGCCATAAACAGAGCCACCATCATGGCAAAAAAGAAGGAAATCACTGTTTTCATATTGAATAGTTGCTTTGTAGCTTCTTAGTTTAAACGTTTCGATTCAGATTTGATATTTATATACATACACTATCTGATATTAAATGGAATATAATGCGTAGGGGATGCCCTGACTAACATTATCATGGCTCTTGGTAGATAATAAGCGATATGGTCACATTCAAAATATTATCACTACATACATATACTAAAGCGTTTCACTTTGTAAAGAAATCTTTAGTTCAAGTAGTTTTCCGTAGTCAATATAAGATGAAATGAAATTTATAACTACATAGATTATTGTAAAATGTTATTCACTGATTTTGCTGTACCTAGTATTTATTTAAAAAAAATGAAGTTTTAATTTTTAATTAAGTATTAAATATAAAAACATTTCCTGCTTTGATTCAGTAGTTTGAAAAAATTGGAATTCTTTTACTGATACTGAGACGTATGTAGGTACCTACATCTATGTCTCAAAAACATATTTAACGCTAGGAATACCAATATTTCAGGAAAAGATTAATTTCTCATTATTAATCGCAAACAACAAACATTTAAGTCATCGTTATACACTTCCGTTAAATCTTTTGCATCGTTATTGTGTATTATTTTTTATATACATATAATTGTGCAGAGCGAGTGGGATATCAAATAGTGGTTGCAATTAAAATAGTTTTTTTTACTTTTTTGACAATGAATGACAGGTAATCAGAATATGCAACACCTAAATAATATATTTATTGCTTACCGTTGCAAGTATTTTGCAAGTAGTTGCAAATTTGCCTATACCTTTAAATGGTTATAAATAGATTCGAGACCGACTACCTCTGAACTTAGAATTATAAAAATAACAAGGTATATAAAACCAATAATTATGTGGTAGAGCAGAATATTAAATATTAGAACAATCCTCATGCATGCATGCTTGTTATACCTACATACGATGCATGTTGTTGTACTTCGACACGTTGAAAAAGGTGAGGAAGGGCGAGCAACTCGTGAGTGAGTGTTTAGTTAAAAACAAAGTTTATCGGAAATAGAAACACCAAGCATTTGTAGTTACTTTAAAATAGAAATTTGTTTAAATTAACATATTTTATCGTTAATTAACTAATAAAGAGATTAAGGACGAAGATTATCTCTGTCAGGGCATCCCCTGTGCATTATAATCGTTTTCTTATCAGATAATATCATTGCTTATAAATATCGTAATTCGATTTAGACCGGTATACCAAGTAGACAAGCGGGAAGCCAATAGTCAACATGAAAACAATAATTTCTTTCTTTTTTGCCATGATCGTGGCTCTGCTAATGGCACAGAGCGTAGTTTCCGAGCAAAACCAACAACCGGGTGAGTTGAATATGCTTTCATATTTTGTTCCAACTTGCATTTCTTTGTCCTGAATAACAACATTAAAGAACTCTTTATTCCCCAGATGAGTTCGATATCCAGTATCCAGAGGTATTCCGGCACGTGGCCGACGAAGCGGATAGTGACGTCATGTCCGCCGCTCGATCTTGCACCAACCACATCTGTCATCGTTTATGTTTTTTTTTTTTTTTTTTTATTTTACCAAAGGGGCAAGCGAGCAGACGGCCTGCCTGATGGTAAGCAATTACCGTCGCCCATGGACATCTGCAACACAAGGGGTGTTGTAGATGCGTTGCCGGCCTTGTTTGTGAAGGAGCCACCTGAACACGTGATGTTTGAAAGACCCCATGTTGTAGCTCTCTGGAAAAGCCTCGGGCGGAAGATCATTCCACATCCTGCACGTGCGTGAAAAAAATGAACGCGACGCACGTACAGTCCTGCAACTGAATGCATCCAGATGATGTGGGTGAAATCCAACCCTACGCCGAGTAGTGCGATGGTGGAATGTGGACGATGGCACTACATCAAACAGTTCCTCGGAACATTCCCCATTGTACAGACGATAGAACACACTAAGAGAGCTTACATCCCTTCGAAGACTTAGGGGTTCTAGATCGTCTGTGAGCATGGGATCGTTGACAATACGAACTGCCCGACGTTGAATGGAGTCAAATGGAAGAAGTTGGTACTGTGGGGCACCGGACCAGAGGTGAGAACAATACTCCATGTGGGGACGAACCTGTGCTTTATATAACAAAAGCAAGTGTCCCGGTGTGAAGTACTGCCTCGCTCTACTCAGTACCCCTAGTTTTTTTGATGCTAGTTTAGCTTTATCCTCCAAATGTCTCCGGAATTGAACGTCGTTCGCTATGTCAACCCCAAGGATCCCAATGCTCTGTTTGATCTTAAGGGGAATGTCCTGGAACTTTGGAGCTACAGTGAATGGGGTCTTTTTAGTGGTAAACGCGCAGACTTGTGTCTTCTTGGGATTAAACTGAACAAGGTTCAGCTTACCCCATTCGGAGACCTGCTCCAGGGAGGTCTCAATTTCAGACACAAGTCTCTTTCTGCTCTCTTCTACTTGGTCACGAGGAATATTAGCTCGGCCCATGTAATAAGCGTCACCAGTACTGTCATCTGCATAGCACCGAATGTTGCTGGTATGCAGCATGTCGTTGATATGCAGAATGAACAGCGTTGGTGATAGCACTGAGCCTTGGGGCACACCAGCGTTGATGGGCTTGGGTTCCGAGCAAGAGCCGTCAACAACGACCTGTATGCTCCGCCCATGAAGGAAGCTGGCTACCCAGTTGCATAATTCCTCGGGTAGTCCGTACGATGGTAGCTTCGATAGAAGTGCGCGATGCCAGACCCGATCAAAAGCCTTTGCGATGTCTAGGCTGACCGCCATGGCCTCCCCTTTGCTCTCAATGGCTTCAGCCCATCGATACGTGAGGTATACTAGAAGATCACCAGCGCTTCGTCCGTGGCGAAAGCCATATTGACGGTCGCTAATAAGCTGGTTATCCTCTAGATAACCTAAAAGTTGCGTATTGATGATCCGCTCCATCACCTTTGAGAGTAGGGAAGTGATCGCAATAGGCCTGTAGTTGGATGGGTCTGTGCTGTCACCCTTCTTGGGAATAGGGTGGACATTGGCCACTTTCCACGAAGACGGAACTTTACCAGTAGTATAAGAGAGTGAGAATAGGCGCGTTAAGACCGAAGTCAATTCAGGAGCACACATCTTAAGCACAGTGGCTGGGATACCGTCTGGGCCGCTGGATTTCTTGACGTCGAGGGATGACAGGGCGGCACGTACAGCGCTCTGCGTAAAACGCACATTGCGCATATTTTCCCTGCACCGCGGGATGGTAGGCGGTGCTTTTCCCCCATCGTCAAGAGTTGAATTCGACGCAAAAAGAGTGCACAGAAGATCAGCCTTCTCTTTTGCGGAATTAGCCAGCGTTCCATCAGGAGTGTGCAAGGATGGTAGGGAAGACTTACAGAAATTGCCTTGCACCGCTTTGGCGAGAGACCAAAAAGATCGAGTTCCCGAGGGAACGTCAAGTAGTCACTCTCCAATTCTGCGGACGTGCTCCTTCTTTGCTCTGGTAATCTCCTTTTTGCAAGACCTGGAGGCAGCATTATAACCCTTTTTCAATTCGGACGTTTTTGGATCCTTCGCAGCTGATGCCGCAGCCCATGATCGGTATTTCAACTGTTTCGAGCGCAACGCTCCTGTACAGGATTTACCGAACCAGGGCTGAGACTTACCCCCCGTGCGAATAACAGAGCTGGGAATGAAACATTCCATTCCCTGCAGAATAGTATCCGCAACGGCGTTCGCGCAGATCGAAGGATCGTCCGAAGAAAAACAAAGCTGTCTCCAGGGGTAGGATGCGTAAAATTCTCGCAATCCTTCCCAATCTGCCGACTTGTAGTGCCAAACTAGACGTCTTCCGGGTGGCCGGGAAGTCGTTGTTGGAACTAATTGTGTCTCGGAGTGCACCAGGCAGTGGTCAGATGACCCAAGGGGTGCATTGACGGACACCTTGTAGCGATCCGGACGACTGGTCAGCAGAAGGTCCAACAAAGAGGGGTTATGGTCCTCAACATCAGGGATCCGAGTGTGTTCTGGAACTACCTGAGTTAACCCATAAGCCAGAGCAAAGTTATTTGCGGCTTTTCCAGCGTAGTCTGTGGTACGTGATCCTAACCATTCGCAATGGTGGGCGTTAAAGTCACCTAGGATCACTACCTCCGCGCTGGGATACCGCTGGAGGACAAAATCTGTAGCCTCCTGGATGTGTCCAAAAAGACGATCGACTTCGGTGTTACCACTATGGGACCTGTACAGGCACGCGTAGACACGGTTTGAGCTACCGTTGTAAACTCGCACCCACATCACTGACAGGTCCTTATGTTCGAGGCTGTCAAGACGTTGACAACAAATATCCTCCTTGACGAATAAGCACACCCCGGCCCGCGGCAGAAATAAGTGCTCAAGTCTGTAACCGGGGTAATGTAGATACGAGGTGTCTTGAGGATTGGATATTTGCGTCTCGGTCAAAAATAACAAGGCCGGCTTAGCCGTTTCTAGGTGGTAATGGACGGCATGTAGATTAGAATGTATACCCCTTATGTTGCAAAAATCCACTACAAACGTGGAAGGGGGTGCCGCTGTAAAAACCTTAATTCTTTTTTTTTGACAGCCATAAATTTGAGTTTTTGTTCAGGAGATGGGATTGAAGGAGGAATGCTGATGGCCCATCAACTATCCTGTCAAAGAACATTGCCAATGGTCTGAATTGAGAGTGGAGTTTAGTGTGTCGCTGGCATGAGGCACGGAAGGGCCCCCGATCCGACCCGCGGTTGAAAACTGGGTTCCACTCCGGTCTCCCACTCCGGCACAGTCAACAACCGACGAGCTTTTGTCATTGGCGGTGGGACAGCCTCCTAGATCGGGACAGTCTAGGTTCGGGTCCCCTACGAACCAACGGGCGGCCAGCGGTAAACCGTTTCATCGGGTCTCCCTGGACCCCATGCCAATGAAACACGCTCAACACCTCAAAACAAACTCAGACTAATGTAGGACAGAAAGTCAATACACACATCAACATTCCGGGAGAGGGAAGGGTGGGGAAAGGAAAAGGGCATCCGGCTCTCTCACTCATCATACGAAACGCAGCCATTGAAAGCTACTTTACGCCGATCTTCTGTGAGAGGGTGGTACTTCCCCGGTCGAGCCAGCCCATGTTCGAGTTGTAGTGATTAACTACAGCTAGGCTCTACCACCTAAAGCGTGGCGTTGTACTACAGAACTGGACGATGCATCTCTAGTACTGTCTGTCGTTGCACTCGTTAAGTTACATACTCGTTAACAACCTTATGGAAATTGGATTTTTTTAAAGATTTTCAAAAAGTGACTGAAATTGTAAGAAGTGATAATGTTAAGTTTTATTAATACATATAAGCTCCACTTTTTAAAAAAACATGTTTTGTAATTTTAATTTGTTTTAGAACCTTTTAATAAATATTTATTTTCCAGAATTTATTTCGTGTGATAACATTTTCGATTTCCTTCTAGCTCTTTATTTTTATATAAAACACAACAGATACTCGTACTTTCTGATAATTCTCCCCACGGATCACTTTTAATAATGAGATCTAAGATATTCGCGAATCTAATTCATTTAAATGAAAACAATACGTTTCAAATATACTACGCGACTTTATTTTTGATAAAAACTACGTACTCCTGACGTTTAATAAGTTCCAATTTTATACCACAACACGATATTCAATGGACGCGGCATTAAAAAACGGTTGTGTTGAAGGTAAAATAATCTTGGATGTCATCTGCTGATAAACTTTATTGCAGATTTCAGGATATATTATAATTAACTGTTAAATTGCATATTTTAGTATCAAATTTCAATGAAAACAAAACAATTATAGCTGGAGCTTGGACAATGGAGGTGCGTATAACGCGGGTTAGTTAAGGGGCCCCTTAAACCTACACCTGGGTCGCAAGTCCCAGGCACTGTTGAAGCTCCTCTCCCTGTAACGCGATGGACCCGGCACCCGCACGGGAATCCATCAAATGCTAAGAGGTTTCGTCTCTCTATATGTACATAAATTCACTATACATTAGTTTATCAATCTACTATGCTTTTATTGTTGTGATCGATTGTGATGGTGACAATAATGATTAATTATTCAACGTCCGCGGCTTTAGAAGTTACCGTCTCATCAGATGAAGTGTTCTTTGATGACGAAACAAACGAGTGTTGAATGAGACTGTAGAGTTTGAGATTGGGAAAGTTTATATTTAAGTACATTTATTAAAATGTAAGTGCTAGTATATATAATTGTATACACTTTGTTTTTAGGATCTAAATATATGTGAGCTATCTATTTAAACGTATACAACTAAGTAATAAAAACATTTTCTAAAACAGTATTGTGATACATGTCATGTTTTGCATTATTATAATTAAAAAAGGACACTAAAGACATGCCGTTTTCAGCCGTATGCTGTATTTTACTTTAATATCGTAAAACTAAATATTTGTTTTATAGATGAAATGACTGATTACAACAATTCAACTTGGAAGAAAGACTTACGTTCATTCATAATTAGAAAATAATACGACTAAGATAAATTCCAACGTTTTAAAAGTATTATTAAATCCTCTGTCTATTATTATGAAATAAAGTTACAAAAATGCTTTACCGTTCATTTGTAAATTCACAAATAATAATTATAATAATAAGTATGAGTAATAATATGTTTAAATTCGATATACATGTTACTAAAAAAAAAGAGAATACATATATCTGACTCTGTATCTGTATAATATAATTGTGATTGAACTAAAATACATGTCAGATGGGCACGACATCGACATCGGTTAAGCCGTTTCAAAAATTATTCGCAATAAATATATAAATAGATAAACTAACAAAAAATATACCACAAAAAGTTATATAATATATATTAAGCATCAAACCTTCATATAGACAAATCTAAAATATTTCAAATTAATTATGACTCGTTTGTTAAAAATATATTTATATACTGATAGTTAGATTAATTTTATTTACCTCTCTTTATAAGCACGTTACATTTAAGTGTCGTTCTGAACCCATATTTTCTAAACCATATTTCTGACGTCGAATACTTACTACGTCTGCAGTATCACTTACCTGAAAAATAAATAAATATGTTTACTTTAATAATAACTAACAAAGTTGATAAAATGTTATGTTAAAAATAATAAACCCTTAGGTCTATGGAAACAGAAACCACTGCCTTAAGTGCGATTTGGGCTACCAACAAGGAAAATTTCAATATAATGTATATAAAGTATATTGAAATTTTCCTTGTAGATATATTATTTAATGTAATGATATTTTAAATATATAATTTATTAAAAAGGTTGTTTTGTTATTAATTAATTACATTATAGAATTTTTTAAGACTAAATAGTTGATATCTACACAAGGTCCATGATTGCAATACTTAAGAGATGCTTAAAACAGATAAAAACAAATATTGAGTAAAATATAGTTCCGGAAATTTTCATTAAGATCATCTTTACATCACACTTTATTTTCATGAGTTAATAAATTAAATTTCTAGGATTTTAAATTCTATACTATAAAAATAATATTTTGCTATTTTACCCTAAACCTTTAAAGTTCTCATACAAAATTGTATTATCTCTCGATGTTCAAAGATATAATGCTTTATGTTTATAAGTATACCTAGTGTAAACTTGTAGAATATTATTTTTACTCATCTCTCCCTATCTTTTAATTGTATCACAAAATATTACAGCTGATTCAGTAAGTTTTAAATACTTATTTTATTTCCTCTCTTTTAAACAAATACGAGAAAATTAAATAATAAAAAGTTTATACCCTCCATCTATACCTATAAAAATTTTAGAACTTTATTCACTGTTTATAATTAAAACATAAAGCTTATGACTATAATAGCATGACCGATTTTGGGGGAATTACAAGCAGAAATAAAAAAGAGTGAACTTTTTAAGTAATTTTTGAGAAATTATAAATGTTATAATACTTAAGTAAACCTAAAAACTATTCCCTGTGGACAAAGTCGCAACCGTAGCTTAATTAATAAAAACATATTAACCAAAATATTTTATTGAACTAGTTAAACGAGTAAAATCTTCTTTTAATTTTTATTCCTTGTATTCTATTAATGCAAAAATAGTAACACTAAAAATATGAAAATGTTGAACAGTTTACTGATTGCAATCCACATTCCCGTAAACCGCTTAACAAACCGATTAATATTTTTTTTGCATTGATGGACTTAAAATAAATCATGTGTTTCATACGAATATTTTAACGATGTAGTCTAAGTTAAATTAATACTAATAATAATTAAGTGAGAGAAGACACGAGGGCCATAAAATCAAACGTCAAGCCTTACTCTATTCTTAAAGCTTCTTCGTATTGGAGTATGATGATGGATAATTATGAGAAACAATATCCAGACCAGACATCTTTATAAATTCGCGAATTTTAAAGCGCGTTTTGATGATAGAGTTCATGGTTCCTTGGGAAACCAACATCCCTAAAGACCATACCACCAAGGTCAAAAATATAAGAGCTCACAAACGAGCTCTTTCGAAATAGGTTAGGGGACCCTTAAACCCACACCTGGGTTGCAAGTCCCCGGAACTGTTGAAGCTCCTTTCCCTGCAACGAGATGGATCCTGCACCCGCAAGATGCAGCCATTGGATGCCAAGAGGTTTCGTCTCATATTCTCTACATGTAATACGAAATTATTTCTTATAAAAGTATAATTTAATTTAAAATAAATATATATAATTACTGAAAAGATAAGAAAGCAAACTTTTTTCTTACTCTGATTTTAATTTACAAGGCATTGATATATATAGGTATGTTTATTCATTGTTAAAGTTTACACTTTAGACAAAGTGCTATATGCCCTCTATAAACGGTCATATTAAGGGTTCAAAGTTGCAACATTATCTTATTTATACTTATAAAATTTAACATAATTCTGGTAATAATCATTAAAACAATTATTTATATTAGTGTGCTTATTTGAAGCCAATTTTTTTTTACATTTTTTTTCTCACTAACTACTTAATTAAAAATTCTAAGATCATAGACTTTTATTGTTGATGAAAATAGATAATTTCCAATAACTAAATACTTAAAGTGTTTTTTGTAATGGTAATACTAATATATAATTATCAAATAGATAAAAAATACATTATAGTGACACTTAAACGGCAACACGTTTGTATTTAGTCGTGAAAATATTTTTTAATATTATCAAACATACGAATATTTGATAACCAGTTAATCTTATAATTAAATTACATACAGTATAAAATAATATGAAAAATGAATATATTTCAATTTAACTGTAATAACTTTGGTACAGAATATTAAGTATAAAACTTTTAAAACTTCTCAACAATGAACTAAAAATAATTGTCTCAATTTATAATAATTGGACTAATCTAATGGTAACGAAATAAATTAGATTAAATCGAAGAAAAACATAAATATGTATATATATGTGGAATTTTCAGTTTCAGTATTAAAACGGGATAACTTTAATGTGAAAATAATTTAACTCATAATATTACACGACTGAAAATTTACACACTCATTGAACGAAACTCTTTTTATGTCACTCCTCGTCTGTTGAAATTAGTTATCGTTAGCTGACGTCATTCTCAGTTTACTCAACCAAACCATCTGTTTAACCCAGATTTCCCATTAACGTCAAAATGAATGGGTCAAATTCCTATCCCGAGTTTGACACGAGGTTAACATTCAGAAAAAGTACAATTTATAAAAACACATACATATATACAGTACTACAAAACCACCTTTATCCATTAACTATTCAAGATTTCAATTTATAAAGAACATTAATACAGAGTCATCGTCAACAATAGAAAATCAATAAAATGTTTTTATCATTAATCATTTACGAAAAATACGAATGACACAACTTTTGGTTAACTTTACTTAGAAGTTTATTAATATTTATGTTATACTAGCTTTCCGCCCGCAGCTTCGCCGCGTGGAGTTCGGTTATATCGCGTTTCCAAGAGAACCTTTCAAAAGTCTGGGATAAAAACTATCCTATGTTCTTTCTCAAGGTCAACTCTATCTCTGTACCGAATTTCATTAAAATCAGTTCAGTGGTTTAGGCGTGAAAGCGTAGCAGACAGACAGACAGACAGACAGACAGAGTTACTTTCGCATTTATAATATTAGTAGGGATTAATTTTTATTTTGTCATATATGATCGTCAAATATCACGTCCTCAAGTATCGATAGTAATTCACCAGTCACCCTGTATATGAAATAGTAAAAAACACCTAGTTTCCGAAAAACTTAGTTTCATATAAATGTGTACACACACGATCATCTTAGATATCATTGTTATTCAAAATTAAAAAAAACCTTTTAATGACTTTTCAATCAATATCTAGTTCGTTTTCATATTTTGTTTACTCTAAAAGACCAGTCGTCTTTACGCATTTTTCTTTTTAAGCTACAGTATAGTTTTCTGCTTTAGGAAATAATATCAGTGACTGGAGACGTAAGTGATTTATTTTCTCTAAATGTTGGAGCAACTGAAATGTGACGATAGTATTAAGTTTAAATACAAGATTGAATGGATGAATATAAAACATAAAATAATATTTTTAATGCATCTTATGTTTTCTACAGTGATACTTATATAAATTATTTCTTGGTTTGCTACCAGTATACCCATATATACCGTAATTATTTTGCAGAGACAAAAATGAGTAAAACAAAGTAAAGAATAATTATTAAGTATTTATTCTAACTGTATTTGAACTCTTTTATATTATTAGTCTTGTTTATCAGTCACTTGACATATTTTCCACAATACATATATATGAGATATACGAGAAGAAAAGTGGCAAGAACCTTATTTTCTAGGTTCCTACATTATTTGATTCAAAATTCAAAAATAAATTTCAGTTAGAATATTAAATTTTAGCGTCTTTGGATACGGGACCTCAGGGCAACAAAGCTGCTCTTAAAGTACTTTTCACTCGAAATAGAGTCTTGTATATGATCTTGTTTCTCAATATTATCTCCCATACCATGAAATATATTAAATTTAAGCGTCTTTAGAAACGAGACCACAGGACAAAAGACGTCTGTAACGTATATTTTATTCGATTCAGACTATTGATCCTTTTGTTTCACAATATTATTCACTAATGTAAAGAAGAGAATAGTTGAAATTTAAGTTATCAACGTTTAATTTTCAGCTATTCAAGTAATTATTTATATTCAAGTGTATTTAATAAGTGTTATATATAATACATTTTTATATAATACAGAAAATCACTTTAAAGTTGTTTATAAACTTGTTTTTCTAAGTAGTCATAAATGAACAACGCCATCTGTTAAGACATAACATCATGACGAACAATCAATCAACTTAAGACGAGTCTAAGATTAATTAGTTTCGATGATTGTAATTGTTCCAAAGACAATACATATTTTACTCAAAATTACTAAGTCTTTATAATAAAAAAAGAAATATTTTATATGATACTAAATGTATTATAATCTCTACACATGAAAAAAAATTGAATTAATAGTATCAAATGAATTAAAAGTGGCAAATGTGAGTCTTGTATGTCTTTAATTGTCTTAAATTCATAATGTTTCTTAAAGTCTTTATATGTATAAGCCGTAAAAACTAGATACTACAATAATAATTTAGAGATATAATATGATGTGAGATAGAAGTGCAGAGACATTTCATTAGACATTATAATATTTTTTATTTAATATTGTATCAATTAAAAACACTTTTGTACTAGAAGGAAAAGCAGAGATAATAGAAAATATTATTTATATCAAAGTGTGGAATGAGACTTTAAAACCTTCAGATGAAAATTGTAATATTTTAAGTTTTACATATACAAGCAATTTTTTTTATTGTTTTCTTTTCTTTCTTATTTGTTTTATTTATTCTCCTCAGCTCATATATAAAAGTCACCGCAAAGTAAAGCTGTTCCCAAAGTACTATAGTTATAACTATGAATTTTTTTGCCTACTTGACTTGAATTCAATGTATTAATATTAATACCCTGATTTCAAGTCAACTACATAAAATAAATAAATGTATAAACATTGTCATTCTACTACTACTTAGTTTCCTAATTCCCAGGACGTGTACTAAAGGAAGCCATAAGTAACTTTCCAGATTTGCTCTTCAACGTATTCGATTCAAATATATTTCGGATAATAAAATAACAATCATAATTTACAAATGAATTTATTATTTTAATGAGTGGGAAAACGACTTCTTAATTGGTACTAATATTTTTTCGAGCCTTAACAATTTTTGAAACTGTTAAGAAGGTAAATAATTTAAATTAATATTTATAGACTCAGTGTAAGTTAAACCAACTGTCAATTAATTTCTATCCTAGGATTTAAATCGTCGTTGCATTTCCAGGAAAATAATTGCTAGATATTAATCTAAATGGTCATAAATTGTTATTAGGACTGTCTTACAACACAATGTGTCCAATCACCTTGATTTTAATTTAAGTCATTTTAATTAAAATGTTCCGGATTTCTTTGCATCTATTAATAATATTATAGTTTATGTGAAACTTGCTCAATTCTATTTAAGCATATTATACATAACCGTCTCATTCTATATATCTCGGTTTAGATGACTTGGAATATACTAAACCATATTCTCGAATAGCGAGAAATCGTGCCTGCCACAACGTCGTCGTCGTCGTTGCATTTCCAGGAAAATAATTGCTAGATATTAATCTAAATGTTCATAAATTGATATTAGGACTGTCTTACAACACATGTCCAATCAACTTGAGTTTAATTTTTCATTTTAATTTAACTGTCCCATATTTATTTGCATCTATTAATAATATAGTTTATGTGAAACTTTCTCAATTCTATTAAATAAAACCTCACCACCTTAGTCTATATATCTCTAGTTATTTAATAGGTTTTTCACTCACATAATTCTCATATTTCTAATTTGGATTTTAACAATATATGTATCTACATAGAAACGGCATTTGAAATAATATTATTAAAAGCAACAATAAATGTTTAATGTACTGAATACCTTTATTAAAACTTTAATATATAATAGATATTTAGTATATATATCAAATTTGTTCATTATTCTTTTAACGATTGACGAACTAAATATTGTTTTTGATTAATTCAAAATTTCTTGATTTATTCCTTTTTTTATACCAAAGGTTGAAAACGAGCAAACGGACTATTTGATGAAAGGTAGCCACCGTCACATATGGACGTCTGCAATATACGAAATGTTGTAGATGCATTGCCAATCTTGATTGTGGGAGAAAGTGAGGAAAGGGAAAGAAAGTGAAAGGGTAGTAAAAGGGAAAACTCAACCAGATCTCCATCTCATCGGTCGAATCGCGATCAGCCTTTTAACCTACTTATCACCTACTGATATAATAATCATATATAAATAACGGTCAATAATCTCATAATAGTGTTATTATAAGAGTGTCTTATCACGTTCGTACTCCTAGTTGTATAACATCAATATGAAATAGGTATAGGTGTTTTCGGTAACGAAAGGTAACTGAAGAGATAAAAGTAAAAATAAAAATAATTATTTTTCTCAGTATAGACTAAAGAAAATCATTTTTACAATCAGATCCCTAATTATTTTTTTATGGTATGAAAAACGGCAGCAAAATTTTGTAAATTACTTTTATAAATTGTAATTTTTCTCTTTTTTGAATTACGTAATTAAAAAAAACTTTAATTTGTTAAATCTAACTATGAGACTAGGATTTAAATAAAAATAGTAATAATATATAACGGACAAGGCTCTTTACTTAATCAAATGCTATTATGAACTTTTCTAACGGTAATAGTGGTGGTAACTACTAAGTACTTCACATAATATTTAGATAATATTCACATAATATGAGATTTTTATGAAGAATGGTGCTTACGTTGATTAAATTACCATAAATTTTTTGTCAAATAAGTCTTGCCCTTGAATTTGTTAGCGTTAACTTTGGAATTGGGCTATGAGAGAAATATACAGTGTGATAAAACAATTACTCATTATATGATAAGCTTAACGTAATATTACAGTATCATATATTTTTTTAAACACTCAACATTTCCACTTTAATACAACGATTTTATTGATAAGATAAACAAGCGATCTTATTTAAAGACAATCATTATATTAGATGAAGTGCTTCTCTGTGGAGATCTTCAGGTGAACTAAGCACCATAAAGTTCTTTAAAGCCATCTTAAATCAGGTTTCTAAGTTTAGGACTAAATATGTAGTTAGTAAATTTAAATAAAAAAAGTTGGGATTTTTTTCAGTTAAAACAAAGTATTTTGAGATAATTCCTCGGTATGAAATATGAAGTAAAAAAAATATATATTATATAAATAATATAATAATCTCGGCACGGCTGAATGTGAATATATATTCTGAATGCTTCAATAATAGACAGTATTAATATGTGTTTTATCTCTATTGTTAGCTTTTTCTTATTATGCAAACGTGGTAGTGGAATCACTGGAATCACCCTGAGTTTTATTTATATCTTCAAGATGGCAGAAATAATGCTTTAGGTGATTGTGAATGCAGTTTAACCTGGGACTCATATGACATCAGAAACTTTGAAAGTTATTCATTGGTTTTTACTTTTTAGTAATTGAAGAAAAGTAAAAACTTATCACTTTTCTGTCTTGCAATAATATCCCTTTTCTCATAACTTTTTCAGTAAATATTGTTTTATTAATTATATTTAAATAGCAAGTAAGAAACAAATAATTTGAAATTCCTGTTATTAAAATTATATATCAATGTTATCTTCAATCCCATAGTAGCTTACTATATTCAGATTTTATAATTGCGTTAACTGACGTTCGGATGTCTGTCAAGATAAAGATATGTTATGAAGTAAGCTTAGTGAAGTAAAAGGGCATAGCCGGATAAGTACTGGAAATCTGCCCCCATGGCTTTTTAACCAACACATAGGGGGTCGATTTGGCATCAAATAAAAATAATTCACACCAATTTTTAGCCCTTTAATTCGAACGACGTTCGAGATTTTAAAAAAACTGTATTTTTTATTTTAATTTTATTTTTATACTGAAATTCGGAGTTACGTAGAATCAAGTATTAATGAATAAATGAGTGAGTGTGTATTTAAAAATAATACTTATTTTTGAAGCGTAAGATTTAGTTTGACCCTAGTGCAGATTTTTCTAAAGTTTAAAGAGGCTTGTAATAACCTTTATTACTTTCAAACTTCCTCTATGAGAACGGTAAATTATACAAACGTTATTTTAAAGCTGAATATGTAAATAGTTTCAAAGTAGGTACGATTTAATATTTTAATGTGGAGGAATTAACTCTGTGGTTTAAATAACTTTTACTAAAATTCTCATAGGAAGTTAAAGCAATACGAAAATATTTTACTTCATTATGTCTAAATGTAAACGACGTTTATGTTTCAAAATACTAAAAAACTAAGGGTCTTGTGACTTGTCTAATTTAATATAACCCAATGTTATATGGAATCTTGATATCAATTAACAACTGCAACACTTATCTTATACAAGGGAGTACAGCTTTAACTTTAAAATAACACATAATATTAATATACTGTATATGATACAACATAACATAAATACATCAGCCCTAAAAAGACCCAACATCATGTGTTATGAGATAAGTTTGTTATCACGTCACTCAATCATCTAACTGAAAATAAATTACTGTTATAAAAGTGAATGATACTGTTACCGATTTATTACGTTGTTAAAGCTTTTAGTGGCTTAAACATAATATTTTCTATATACTATATTTTCTATAAACAAAAACAAATAAAAACTATATCTTTTTTGCCAAACACGTTTCAATATACCTCATGAGATTATTTTAGTTTTTTTTAGTCTCTAACCATCTTATATTATTGCAGCAGAAATTTTCCTGTTTAAATGGTTATCGACGATAAAAATTCTAGGAAATATTAAAATCTCGTTTTATAGCGGTCCGAAAACAAGAATACAATTTTCTATATAATATGATGTCTGTTTTGTGTTATGGTTTCAACGTTATTTCAATTATATGGCTATTTCTTTACATCTACAGCAAAAAAGTAACTTTAGAAATATTACAATTGCAAGAAAGGAAAATTTTCTTATTGAATAAAGCATTTTATATAATAAATTTATAACCTGAAAAATATTTTGCATTCCTGAAAACTAATTTTTTATCTCATTTATTTATCACTTAAAGAGTTTTTTACAATAATTGAGAAAACACACGAGAATTCTTTTATGTTTAAAATAAACAATTAATTAATTATCGTTCTCGGAACTGTTCATTTTATTCAATTAAATATATTTCGCAATATTTCGTTGCATGAATTAAAAAATAAACTGACTCAAATATTTTTTAATAACCCGATAAACATCAACAAATTTTTATGAATGTTTTATTAAATTGGTAGCGTCTAAATGAGAAAGGGCTCTTTAAATATTTTCAAGTTATAGGTCATAATTAACTCTATAAAGTAATTCATAACTCCCAAATAAAACTGTACTAAATGTAACTTCACTTTTAATGACTCTCGAATGTTAACGGAGCTCAAGGTTTATAACGGTCTAATTACACTGTCTAATTTGTCTAATACACAAAAACTACCACTTACAAACGATAATATTAAGTCAAGGTAAATATAAATCTTATTAATAATAATTAATATGTTATTTCACTCTATTGAAATATTGAAACGATTTACTTTTTATTAAACTCTTACTTAAGGAAAGTGGAGATGTTTGATGTATTTTGGTAAAAAATGGAAGGAAAAATCTGGAAGGTGGGTGATATTTATAAAAATATATGTATTTATATCATTAATGAACTGATTTATAATTTTTATTTAGCTTTTAAAAATATTATTAATTTTTACATATTTATTACTATGAGACTGGCTTAAGTACTGTATTTATTATATACTTAGCTGACCCGGCAGACTTCGTACTGCCTCAATCGAGAAATTTAAAGTTTAAAGTAAATATGAAATATCAAACTGGTGAATGTTTTGATTAAAGACAATTAAATTTATGTACGATACTTCGGAAATTAAAGCGTTCAACGCTTTTATTATAATAGACAATATTCTGAGAAAAATTCGTGTAATACATCTGTCTATTTCGAGTTCCTTTTTATTATGTATTATTGAATCTATAGTATTCAAAGCTGTTGTTATCCTATTTCCCTTTATTTATTTCATAAGAAATGTATAGATGTGAGGTTATATCTCATCTGCCCGTGATCACGGTTGCAACAAAGTAACTGAAACGTCGGAAGTATATTGCACAAAATGATTATAAACGCGTAGTAAATCTGAAAATTATTAGATCTATTTTAATTAAAATTCGCGAAAATATTTGATCTTATTAATATTTTTCTACCCAGAAGAGACTGTATTAATGTTTCTGAATCATTAATATCTAGTCGGATATATTCATAGAATTCCATTTTATTAATTACTAAATATCTCATTTCGTTAAAACATTCTCTCAATATAAAAAAAATAATTTGTTATGAAGTTCTGAAGTTAATTATTATTAATCCTTTGAGACCATCAGTTTAATAATGTCATACTGACCCTTGAATTACTTAGTTTATTTACGAAATATTCAGAGAAATATTACAATTTCATATTATATTATATGCCAGATATTTACACTTTTCTTCTTAAAAAGTAAATAACTTTTAGAAATAGAATAAGTAAAATATTATTCAGAAAAATTTACATTTCAATAAATTGTATGGCAAATTACGTACTAAGCTTGGATTTTTGAACTGGGACTATACAACAGAATAATCATATGATTTGATTAATAATAATCAATACAATGTTATAATAATATAAGTGAACAATTACGTTGTATGTCTACCTGTATTCATAGAATGTAACTGATTATTATAGAACAGGTGTATAGAACTATAACTTTATACTTTTTAATCTTTTGATTATCACAGTCAATTTATTAGCCTTTTTGTTAGAAATAATAATATCAAAATAATATCAGCCTTTTTGTTAGAAATTCTATCCCAATTATTCCGTGTTTCATTCCGCGTAATAAACAAATGCCTTGAGGAATATAAATTCGAAAAGAATTAATTCCTCGTCCGTGTGAAGCTTTTTACATAATTGGATGGATCTCATCTTTATTGCGCTGTTTTATAAATAAAACTTGTCTGTGTAATGTTATATTACACTTTGAAACCTTTTAAAATGTCTAAATTTTTAGAGCACATTAAGTCTTTGAAATAATTTACTTTCGTGTAATATAATGAATGTTTACTTTTCTGTACTATCTGAAACATTACACATTAAATACAAAATGTACAATTTAATACGTAGTCATTCAGTTAACATGAAACGGATGTATAAAAATGATTAATTGCATTCGAATAAATTCATGAATAGTAAAGAGATTATCAGATTCAAAACTTACAATAAATATTTTGCATGAGTTAATATTTGTAACCGACTTCTCAATTCGACCATATATTTTTCATGTGTCTAGGTTAAACTGAGTACTTTAGAACAGACTGCCGCTATTTTTTATAAAATAAGGTTTTTTTCTGTAAGTCGTCTAGAATGAGGCCATGGTAAAGAAACTAGAATTTGCTGGAATATTTTATCAAAACCAGTCTTTTCATTAAACGCATATGAAAGTATATACAACACCTACACATCAAATCGTAAATTTCTAAAATGTCTGTCTGTCTTAATTTGACGTAAATTGTACTAGCAACTAACTATAAAAACATTATCAGCTTTTTAAAGTTTAATAAATTTATAACTATTCAGTGTTCACAAACAGAATGTGATTGAGACAGTAGAACACACTAAAAGAAATACGACCCTGTGGATCAACCAAAAGACGTAGGAATTCGTGTAAAAATGTTATATCTGTACTTAAAATCTCTGCTAAAAACTCAATTTATATAGAAATTTCAATTGTATAGAATGTCATATATACGAGGTAAGTATCTTTTCATAGATTACCATTTTCTTTGTTTGAATCAAAATATTAATAAAATAGTTCAACCGTAACATCAAAATGAAAACAAGATACTTAGATCATGGAAGAACAATTATGATGGTAAATAAATTTTCATTTTATTAATCATGATGATAGATTGTTTGAATTCCCATTCAAATTTTTAAATTCGCTGCATAGTCAGGTCGTTACCTTATAATTTATATAAACACTGGTCTGTTAGTACTAGTGGTACTTATGTCCTTTGCTCTCCTCGTTGTAGTATAATAAAAAAGGTTCTACTCTATGGCTGGATATACTGACACAAATAAGCCAATCAGCTTAGTGAATTGTCTGATTTTGCAGCTATCCTATTTAGAGAATATTACAATTTCGTTTTATTTATAAAACTGTCATTGGTAGACTTGTCTGCATTGTGTGAGTATTGTTAATAATTTTACTAAGCCAGTTCTTTGATGGGAATTAGTTATTATTTTCTTGATTTGTTTTAAATCCTAAGGATTTAAGGGCCTTGAATGTAATGTTGATATTATTTATACATTAGTTGTGCGAAATTTAAACAAAAAAAAAATCAATAGTTAATCTTTGTTCATATTTACCAAAAAATTTCCTCTTTAATATAAACTTGTTGATGATGACCGCCTCCGTTTCCGAGAAGTGTATTTTGTGGATAGGCTGAAGATTTGTTTATTTTTAAATCAATAGACGGCAGTAAGTGTATCTAATCAAGCTCGCAATTATACTAATTGAAATGCTTTGAGTGCGTTCAATAATGTACAAAGGAAGGAATTATTAATATGAAGCACATGTGTGAACAACATTATTATCACGAGTCGTGTTTATATTTGTTTTAAAACCTGATCATACGAAATTAAAACAAAAAAAGAATTCTTAATGGTTTTTATTTTGAAATTTAAATTAGCTAGCCTAGATACGTTTTGATAGATTTGGCAGAGACATTAAGAATACTTACTATGATTTATTTAAAAATCTACTAAAATCCTGAAAAGACGAACCTGCCGCCGTTTATCTGGATAAAAGGAGTTCAGACTAAACGAAATGCTAGTTAATACAACCATTACTCTTGAAATTTAGCCACGGTATGACGTTACTACATATATATTATGATATTACATCCTGATACATTAATAAAAGATCCAGAATATTTTTCTGTCGTAAAAAACTGTTAGTTGTATATACAGTTCTTTATAGGAATAACATTACAGCATTGTGTGAAATTTGTAAAAGATACACTTACATTTGGTCCTCATTAATTAAGTGTTCGTAACTGAGACTTGGTAAAATATACACTTTAAGTCACCAACATCTCTATTAGGAAGCTAAATTTTATTTTGTTTAATAACACTTCATATGACTAAAGTTATTAAGAAACAGTTCTCTCTTTTTATATTGATTATAATTGATAAGTACATATAAATGATAAAATATTATCTTTTACTTTGACTTTATCGATTGGATCTAATGAAATATATTTTAGTGTGGAAAACTCTTCAGTTCGAATGTTTAATATAGATATAAATAAATGACATTCGGTGACGTTTACTGACCTGTTAAATATATTGGGCATCGAATTAATATATTCATAAACGGTACATAATAAAAAGGATTAAATATTTTCTTTAGTGCTTTTAAAATTCTTCCATATATTTTATGTTACATACAATATTTTATGGAGTATATTAGTTAAGTAAGTGATAAATCAGTTATGTTCATAAATGCACAATACAATAAAATAATAGGAAATAAAGTTTAAGGCAAAGTGTTACAATTTCACGGAAAGGAAATGGAGTCATTTTCCGAAAGTTTTTCAGTTGTTGACCCACATAACATTTTAACAGAGCGATAAATTTTCCTTCGATCTGCACTTATATCGCTTTTTATTGACGTAATCGATAATATTCTGCCTACATTTATTTAGAACGCACAGCCTGCTTATAATTTATCCACATCTAGTAGTAGCTTGCATATTATTACATAGTATAATTAATAAAAGAATTACTTTTAATAATTTATTTAGACAAACATATATATATCAAACATATGATAATCCGGTTTAAAAGGCATTTGAATAGATAATAGAGACAATATCGAATTTATCCGAACAATATCATTTAAATTCAATTTTATATTTTTACTTTCATACAAATTATAAAGTTGTAATTGCTAATAAAATAAATATTTTCTATAATATAGTTTAAATTTTTTTGTCACAGTTTCATATACATATTATATTGATTTTAAAAACAAATCCTTAAAAATACTAATTATACTAATACTTAAAATTACGATAATCAAAAAAACTTTACAAATGGATTATAGTTAATCGTCGGTCGGTGGTGTATTTATGTGTTGGGTCCTTTAAATTTGATTGAGAAGGAAAACAATTGCCAAAGACATTTTATAGAATGCCAACAATGGAAACATACGATCTGCCTTGGCTCAAACGTAAAATTAATATTATTTCAGATTTGTCAATTTAATATAATGTTACTGAATTCAAATCTATCTTCAACAAATACTCAGCCATCCATAGCACAACACCACGTATGTGTATACATTTGTGATAATTCAATTTAGCCGAACTGATTGAATTGAAGATGAATTAATTTAATTTTTAGTCCTTCAGGTGTAGGGTATAATTTAATTTTCTAGCTTATGAGTAACAGTATACTATTCGTTGCATCCTACTTTCCTGTAAGTAAAGGAGAATGCAACAAAAAATAAACAGTTAGGAGAATTGGTTACATCGACCACGTCCCTCTGGAGATAATAAGAAGACTGTAATAAGTGAAATACGAGCGAGTATAAGAAAAACCAATATCCATTAAACAGAAAATGAATTCAATGAAGATTTTCCTCCTGTATATTGTAACACTAAAAAAAATGTATGAAATTAAGTCTTAGTCTTATTATTAATACTTGTTATTTATTTAAGTAATTATCCAAATCCAATTTTCAGTAATATTATGTTTAAAATTTAGGATTATAATATTTTTTCCGTTCCAACCTTTTATCAGACAGCTAATGAAAAGTACCTAACAAGGAATCATCTGCATTCAAACAATTTTTTTTTAAAGATAATGAAATACACACGCCTACATGAAGTCATATGTACATCATATTTAAAAACAAAAAATCATAATTAATGTTATGTTAAGAATGAATTAATTAAAAAAGTTATTCAGGATTTTAAATAAAAAGCCTTCTCAAGTAGAGTACCCTAAGTACAAATTTTAATCGTCGTTAAACTCCAACAGTTTGTAAAATTCGTTTTATTAAACGATTACTGACCGGTACTAGAAGAGTTGCTTTATTATACAAATAATTACATATACGTCACGATATTCAGGAAGTGACAGATTTGATTCCTGCTCGTGTCATTGACTCATACATTTTTTTCATTTTCAATTTTAATTACGATCAACATTTCGCTTTAGTTCCTAGATTCAATTAATCATTTTGCTTTTTCTTGTTTCATATTTTCCATCTAGATTATGTTTAGTGTCGAAGAATTAGAAAAGCGATGAAATTTGATAACTATTTCCTGTTTTTTAATTGAAAAATGGGAACAGGTAAAAGTAGTTATTACCAATATTAATTTCTTCACGAACATTTATATAATCCATACACCTTTAAGATTCACATAAGTCAATGTGAAAGTTCCCTTAATCCAAATATTGATCACTCCTTTCCCTTAATCTTAGTATTGATCACTCTGTCCACAAAATGCCTTCTCTAAATTATAAAGCTTATCCCAAAATATTACCATCCCTTAGCCCTTCGAGTAACATAAAAGATATTATAACGTAGTGATTGTTATACATATAAAAGATTACATCCAAACATAAATATTAAAGTAGTGGTTTATATCGAATATAATTATTAATAGAAATGTTATTTTTCGTTTTAAGCAACTACATATTTAGTGGACAAATTTTAGGATATGGATGTATACAGAAATTGCTAATTAATACAAACAATAGAAATGTAAATGAGGACCGGTAAAGTTTACTAAAATCTTAGCATTATTATTAGTCGAGAAAACATACGTATAATTTAAATATAAGTATTTTGTCACTATTATCGTTGTCACTGCAGTGTTGTAATTCTGTTTTTTTTTTTATTTTTTAACATTGGTTTGTAGGAGAAAAGTAATTAAAACATAAATATTATAGTGTACACAAACATATAATTTTCATTCAAATGCATAATAAGCTTGTAAGCTCTAGAGTACGACGGGTGTTCTATGTGATTTCTATCTTTATAAGTACTCGTATTACCGGTGACATATTTGGGTCTTGAATCCTTTTAATCTTACTTAATAATGATTCGACGTTAAATCCCCGTTTTATTCAAGGCACATAATTATTGTTTAATAATATCTTTTACGTCAGTGGTGGCCTAGTGGTTTAAGGGCCCACCTATCGTGCCCGAAATCGCGGGTTCGATCCTGGCAAATAACAATGTGATTTTTCCAAGTCATGTACTTTCTAAAAATATCTAGACACCACTGACAGACGGTGAAGGAAAACATCGTGAGGAAACCTGGACTTATAATTTCATAATTATAAGTTTGAAATCATCAACCCGTCTTGAGCAAGCGTGGTAATTAATGCTCAAACCTTCTCCATGTGAGGAAGAGGTCTTTGCTCAGCAGTGGGCTCTGATGGGCTGATGTCGAATATTTTGTAACGTGTAAGCTTTGATTTTGTACTTAATGTTTTTGTTCTATATTTTATTTATTATTACTTAAGGATATCAAATGAATATAATTGTGTTTTTTACAACATTATTCACATAGTTGTACGGGTTTAACAATCACACTTTATTGATGGTAACGATTAGTTGAAGAATGGTTGATTTATCTCTTGTTTAATATTGAACTTTAGCAGATGTCATATTCATTTTTATAATGAAATATTTAAATTCTTATTTAATATTATTAAAGTATGAGTATGTTTATCTACTTAAGAATTGTTATTTTGAAACAATAGAACATAAAATAATGTTATTAAAATACAATATATAAATCCTAAAACATAAGACATTATTTGTTTTAAAACAATTATTGCTGGATGTTTTTTGTGAAATATGTTTATGTATGATAAATTTAATTTTAGATTAATTAATGATGTTCCATTCATAACTTTTACACCCGTTCCATTTTATCATATATATGAGAGTAGAGAGTATAGTAGTATTACTTACAATATTTATGTTTAAAACTAATAATTGGGAATTACAATTTATACGCAAATATCTCATTCAAAACGTTGTAAGTATCTTTAGAAGAAAATTAAATTTATGAAGTTAAATAAATAATTAGTGATAACTAATAATTTTAACATTAATAATCATAACAAAACATTTATTTCATTTGTATTAGCGTTTCTTATAGATGTTATCCAAGGTACCTACTAAACATATAATATATGTACATTTTTGAGTCCATCAAATTGAAAACATTATTTTTCTATAATTCATTAATGTCACATTAGAAACGAATTCAAAAAAGGAGGTTTCTTAATTAGACTGAATTTAATTTATTGTGCATTCTTAATGTTTTTTTTTAATTATTATTGTTTGAAGATACCCAATGTTTTAATATTGGTCTCATCAAAAGAAAATTAAGATCTGTAGTGGTCATCTTAGATATTTTGGTGATAAATCTTTCGAAAACCATTCCATGGTTTATCCCTGTAATTCCCGTTCTCATAAGTTTGTGATTAAGCTTAAGCAAGCGTAAGTTTCTGTGTTTCCGTTCGTAAGCTTCAGTAGTTTTTGACTTTATTACGTCTCGTGTAATCGTTTCTTCACATTAGAAAAATAGTGGTAATAGTGGTGGTAACTACTAAGTACTTCACATAATATGAGATTTTTATGAAGAAAGGTGCTTACGTTGATTAAATTACTATAATATTTCTATCAAATAAGTCTTGTTCTTGACTTTGTCAGCGTGTGATAAAACAATTACTATTAAATAAGATAGGTATTATTATTAAATAAGATAGGTACACAAAGTAGAAAGGTACAACCTAGGAACGAAAGAGATGTATGACAGAAAGACAGTTTGCGGAATGGAAGGCCCTTATATGAGATAGAACTGGTATGAATGTGCCTAAGCAAACAAGGTCTCTGACCACGTCAGAGAGACGAGTACAAAAAAAAGTATTGAAAGTAGAAAATTTACAATGCGTGTATAACTCGACTTATAACTCGACTTGGATAATGAAAATTTTCATATTGCTATTAAAATTAAATAACTCGAAATCTTTCTCTAAAATTAATTATGGTGTAGGTACATATATAAACGACAGCATCATTAAAGAGACACAAACAGGCTATTCAAAGTTTTTCCTTCGTTAAATGTTTTCTTGCTTATAATTTTTATTCTTTTAAGTAACTTATATATTGTTAAATAATATTTAGACACGTAAATAAAGAAAAAATTGTTTACCACCACGTATATACATATAGTGCAATACAAAGGAAACAGTGGTTTTTTTTTTGAAAACATTGGTTATTTAAGACCTGAGAAAGTTAAAGAGTGAATTACATTTGAGTAAATGATTTCCTTATAAACAACGATTGAAATATATAGAAAAAACGTATTTAAATACAAAATAATTGTGAATGTAAGTTATGTAACAAATATATTAAAAAGTCTGTATCGTTTATTACTTAAGGCGACGAGATACCATTAAAAAATAAAAATGTGAGGTTACATCTTGTCTGCCCATGATCACGGTTGCTGCATAGTAACCGAAACGTCGGGGGTATATTGCTAAATCTGAAAAATATTAGTTCTATTTTAATTAAAATTAGCGGAAATATTTGAGATCTTATTAATATTTTTGTACCCAGGAGAGACAGTGTTAAAGTTTCTTAATGATTAATAGCTAGTCGGATATATTCGCATAATTCCATTTTATTATTACAAAAATATCTCATTTTGTTAAAACATTCTCTCAATATAAACATTTTAATTCGCTCCCAAGTTTTTCGTTCATCTTTGCATTTAAGAAACGCGCGGTCCCTGAGTAAGGGTAAAAGGAAAGACACTTGGCAGCGCTGAAGAAAAGACTGTGGAACATTTTATGACAAATGAATTACAAATATCTAATACGAGATGGAAAATCAATCTCGTTTTCTATTGATAATTAAATGCCAAAGAAATTTTAGAAATATCAATTTAAAACTATAAATTTTAGTTTTAATACTGTAAATAGTTTTATAATTTTCTGATTTGTATATTTTTAATATCCTCATTTAAGATTCCTTATTTGTTTTCTAATTATTATACAAAAACAATCTTTCGAAGTATGATTTCAGTGTGAACTTTTGACCTTTTTATATCTGTATGTTTGAATAACGGAACCGATTTAAAAAGATTCATACAGATGATAATTATAATTTATAGTTTCACAAAACATAAAAAAATAATAAAATTTGAAATTGAAATAAATTTGATCTGGATCTTTAATGGGTAATAAATATCCAGTGTAAAGAAAGTTAAACCTCAGTAATTTCTGTAACATTTATTTTATAGTACTCACTACTAATACCGTGGTAGTATATGTATGTAAAAACATAAAAAGCTTTGAAAGCTTCTTTCATACACACCGAGTGAAAGTGCCCATTTATCCAACGTACTAGTGATAGTCCCTGATCATACTCCCCACGGAACACTTTTGATAAGTTATAGTGTTTACCACACGACAACCATCCTTTTGACTCTTTAGAGTAATATATAACATGTTTTATTACTATATTTTACTATAAATATTCACATAACTTTTAGAAAGAAGTACATTTTATTATTGATAACTTGTTATCCCTCTACATTACTATAAAATTCTATTCCCAAACTGACTGTTCTCGCAATTTTAGTAAGTATGTTTATTGATCCTTATGATGTTATTAATATGTGTTACGAAAAATATAAAACTTGAAAAAATAATAAAACATGATTGTGATACTAAAAACACAAGTTTCATAAATACACATTTGTAAAACTGAAAAGTAATAATTAAAATAATGCCTAATAGTGATTTAACAGAAACAGAGAAAAATATATTCAAATTATATAAAGATATTTGTTTAATTAAATTATTATAAATGTTACTAAATAATGATATGGTTAATTAAATGAGTTTTATTTAAACAAATTATAAAATATGTTCTGAGTGTGTCTAATATAAAACCTACTACTTAAACCAATTTAATCTATATTTTAGTGGCAAGATTATAAACAATGTAAAAAAATCAAATAAATGTTGAAGTAGATGACGCCAATTAAACATATGATAGAAGTGACGCCCAGGTGTTTCCAGCTGTAGATATTGTTTTCGAGTGCAGATTTAAATTAATGTTTTATCAAATCTAAAAACTACTATTCCTAGAAACAAAATATTCACGTAAAATATCTTAATTAGAGTCTTTTTACTACATATGATAAGTAACTAAAAGTAGAAATTCTACAATTACCTCTTAAGTTTTTAACTTCTAAGTAAAACTGTAAACATGATCTACTGAACATTAGGGTTACGCAAAGTTTACAAGTAACTTTTAAACTGTGTAAATAAATGAGTGACCTGTCTGTGGTTTTATCCAACAGATATTTTGTAAACCATCGCAATATACTGCTATATATCGATAAAAGTATCCACCGTTCAACACTTGACATGACACTCTATAACACGTGAGTTATGGGAGCCTGAATAAACACGGAATAGACAGCTTTGTAAATACAGCTGAGCTCATAAATAAATTTGATTTATTGAGATCAATCAGTTGAAAAACCTTAATTAATATTCTATTTAGATTGGATTTTAATGATTATTGTACATGTTTGTTTTTATACTATAAACTAATAATTTGTTAATATCTCTATAAATTATTCATATCTGCTTACAACAAGTAATGCTATAGACAATATGATAAAAGCGAGATATTCTTCTTAATATATTATAGTATTAAACATAAAATCATCTATATTTTTGTCGTTCAATTAATATATATAGTCTACTGATATAATGTAACAAAACACTTTTAAAGCTGAAATCATGAAGTTTGTATCGCGGGATTTTTATTTAAATTCAAATGATATTGTTGTTTTCTTACAATTTTCGTTAATTTATTAATAACTTTCATTATATATTGATTATTAACATTTAATTAAAACATTAATCTAGTGTTGTAAATCTTCTATATATATAAAATGGATTGCTGTTCCTTAGTCTCGCTAAAACTCGAGAACGGCTGAACCGATTTGGCTAATTTTAGTCTTGAAATACTCCTGGAAGTCCAGGGAAGGTTTAAAAGGTGAGAAAAAATTGATTCATTACTGGGAAAACCATAAAAACAGCCCTTTTCTATTTCCCATACAAAAGTTTTTTTTGACATTAGATCTGACAACTAACTAATATGTCAATTCTGTTTGATTGAAACAGGAAAAACCTGATTATTTATGGCCTGTAAGATGGAATAGAGTTCGACTGGTCAGCTATACGGTCTACATATATTACTCTTGACCAAACTAACGCGGACGAAGTCGCGGGCAAAAACTAGTCATGAATAAAACAGTGAAAAAAAGAAACTTATTATTAACCTCATAACTAATTATTAGTAATCAAAAAATGATAAAGTTTTAAATGTACTTAGCTTTCTCATTTCCTTACCAGACATAGACTCACGGTATGACGAATATAAACTCATTCACGTCTCGTCTGCCCGTGATCACGGTTGCAGTAAAGTAGCCGAAACGTAGTAAACGAAACGCAAACGAAACGCGTAGTAAAATCCGACAATATTAGTTTCATTTAAACGAGTACTCGCGAAAATTTTAGATTCAAATAATATAAAGTCATTCAATAAATATAATAAAACATTCTTGGGAGTTTGTTTTATTTTCAAATAGGCAAACGGGCAAACTTGATTGAAGGTAGTTACTGTCTGCAACATAAGCAATGTTGCAGTAACTAAGTTGACCACTGCTATGCTCTCAGACAAGAAGATGAAATTCTCAGTTTGGTAGTTTTAGAAGAAGCCACTTAAAAAAGCATTATCTTAAAATTTGAATTGCAAGGTATCTGTTTACATTTTACTAATTAATCTCTTCTCCGAGACGTTGACCTCCGTAGATCTTTTATACGATGAAGGGTACATTTAGTGTTGACGATTTGGTCAATCGAGGAATAGTTACTAATAGATAAGTCTAGTTTGTACAAAAAATGATTAAATTTGACTCAAAAAGTTACATAAAGAGAAATTTGTAAGTATTGTTTAGACCATTTATCTTAATAACAGCTATTTATATATATCAAAACATTTTTTAAACAAACTATGTAAATCTACTCTTAATTTAAACGTTTAAATTATAATATTTTCATTCAATTAATCATTTCAACCTTTGATTAAGTTAAATAGTGCTTCGTCTATACTTTTATTCTGATAAATTCAGTGAAAAAAGTTAAACCCAACAGAACCATATCTTTCTCGAGAAAATTTTGCCTATTCTTAATTTCAATCCACTAAGACATACAATCTGTTGACATTTTATTCAAAATATTATCAAAAAACATTGAAGTCAGTGGTGGCCTAGTGGTTAAAGATCCCGCCTCTAGTGCACGAGGGCGCGGGTTCGATCCTGGCAAATACTAATGTGATTTTTCCGAATCATATGTACTTTCTAAGATTATTTAGACACTACTGACAGATGGAGAAGGAAAACACAGTGAGGAAACCTGGACATATAATTTCACGATTATAAGTTTGAAATCATCAACCCGTCTTAAGCAAGCGTGGTGATTAATGCTCAAACCTTCTCCATGTGAGAAAGAGGCCTTTGCTCAGCAGTGGACACTGAAAGGCTGATGACGATTACAAAAAATACGCAAACACTGTGTTGTGACTGATTTTATGTAAACCTATGAACTACTTCGTTTTATGATGCCGTTTCATATATTAAACTGTTTACGTTTATTGTATTTTATAGATTTGGAATCACTTTTTAAATATTATTTATACTTTATTCGGGAGAAGATGTCTATAACAAGTATCATGTGTTTCATAAAAGTTTTTATGTATTTATTATTTGCTGTTTATAAAAATGTGTTTCTATATGTTTTATTTTCTTTTTTGCCGCAAATTATTTACCTTCACTTATACATATGAATACCATTAAAAAGCAACAAAAATACAACTGAAAATATTCTGAATATTTTGCTTTTGACTTTTCTTAATGCTTATGATATGTATATAACTTGTTGAAAGATATATTACTAAATTCTGGACTAAAATAACAGTTTTTTTACCAACTGCGCAAGCTTATTATATGACAATTAAGTGATAGAAATAAAATTGACAAATAAAAATATAATGTATACAAGTACCAAGCGATGTTCAAATTGTTTAACCAATGAGTGCCATAGTATATATTATTAATTTAAAATCGTCTTATTAATATTTTAAATACAATTAATATTTTTGACACTTGATAGGCTGAAGTTTTGTTTATTTTCTAAATCCATAGACGTCAGTAAGTGGACAGAACCCAGAAAGCTGATATTGCGAAAAAATTACAAGCTGTCAAGTCTAGTTGCTAGATGTGTCATTCAGAAAGTTATTTAGAGTTGGCTATCAATTACATTCCCAGGACGAATTTAGTTAGTGGTTTATGTACGTCTTTTATTCTATAGAATTATGAACACGATGTGAAAGCAACTAAAAAGTGAAAATTAAATATACTCATTAAAAGTAGTAGATATTTATATATATTTTAGTTCTAGTTATTTAGAAATTATAGAATATATTATTTTTAAAATTTTTGAGTCGGTGTCAGGTAAGGCAGTTCTAGGTATTATATTAATTGTTCTAATAAAAATTTAGTTACATTTCAAAGGACGATAAAAAACATTTGTAACTAGACTTCATCTATGAATATTTCTTCAGCTCTAATATTATGATTTTTTTTAATTTATTTTAGTTATAGTAATGATTCTTTCAGATCTGTTGTTATTTCAAATTAAGTAGTTACGTACGTAGGGAATTGTGTATTGATGAAATTTTAAAAATTCACTTAACTTTTTTCACTATTTCATATCCTGAAACCGTATGTAGTACAAGTTTCGATACATGAAGTCTAAAAACATACCTACTTTAATAGTCAGTATGTAATTAGTTCCATGTTTTTTATACTGTTGGTAACTTAGTCATATTTCGTCACACTGTGTTTAATAATTCCATATTTTGGTAAGGTTTTTGCAACAGTTACTTGACAGTGCATTCAAAATTATAAAATATACATTTTTTAATTTTAAATAACTGTATCAAAATGCTAATAACTTTGTGGTAAGGGTATGAATTATTTACCATTTATATATGTACTTCGTATTATCATCAAATATAGATTTCAAAAATAATATGAGCTCTACTTTAGGATATTTTAAAGTTTTCCAAAACGATTGATATGTTTACCTGAAATAGTATTGTCATCAAATATTACTCGTACTAGCATTCACTGGAAACTATCGGCAAGTTCAATTTGAATCTTTGATACTTTTGTTAATATCACAATAACTAATAATCTAATTATTTAACTATTCATCGCTTTACATTATATAACCGATGATAAAGTTCGGTTAAATTCGCTTTTATTATTTTTAAGTAGTTGTCATTAACTCATATTTATATGGATGTACGTTATACGTATTAAATTTTGAGTAGAAAAATCTTTGAAATTACGTAAAATAAATTTTATTGTGTAAAATTAACATAGTTTGTGTTTAGTTTTTCGGTTAATAAACTCTTAAATTTAGTGTTTTAATTTGATAAACTTTGTTTTATTTATAAAAAAATATTTATGACTTTGTTTTATTTTTGAAAAAATATTTATGGGTTAGTTCAAATATATAAATTTTGTCCAAGTGACTAGCATGAGTACCTCTCCAGTTATTTCCTAACATACAGCCGTGTAACTAATTAAGCTCGCAATTATACTAATTGAAATGTTTTGAGTGTGTTCAATTATGTACAAAGGAAGGAATTATTAATATAAAGCACAAAAATATTATTACGAGTCGTGTTTGATATTTCTTTTAGAACCTGGTCATACAAAATCAAAACAAAAAAAGAATTGGTAATGGTTTTTATTTTGCAATTTAAATTAGCTAGCCTGGTATCTAGATACGTTTTAATAGATTTGGCAGAGACATTAAAAATACTTTCTAGAATTTATTTAAAAAATCCTCTACAATCCTAAAAAAGACGAAACTGCAGCCGTTTTTCTTGATAAAAGGAGTTCAGACTAAACGAAATGCTAGTTAATACAGCAATAAGTCTTGAAATTTAGCAACGGCATAACGTTACTACATATACATACATATCTTCTATGTATATATATATAAAAATGGATTGCTGTTTCTTAGTCTCGCTAAAACTCGAGAACGGCTGAACGGATTTATCTTATCTTAGTCTTGAAATGTTCGTGGAGGTTTTTTTTTAGCCAAAACTATTAGCCAAAACTATTCATAACCAGGCAGACCCTGGCTAAAGCTGGGAAATTGCCAGGTAGTAGAAGAAGAAGAGTACATAAGAAAATAATAAAATTTGATATTGAAATAAATTTGAAATTTCGATCTCGTACCAATGGGTAATGAATATCCAGTGTAAAGGAAGTTGAATCTCAGCAATTTCTGTTACATTTATTTGGTAGAACCCACTACTAATACTGTGTTAGTGTATGTATGTAAAAACATAAAAAGATTTGAACCTTCTTTCATACACACCGAGTGAAAGTGTCCATTTATCCAACGTACTAGTGATAGTCCCTGATCATACTCCCCACGGAACACTTTTGATAAGTTATAGAGTTTACCACACGACGACTATCCTTTTGATTCTTTAGAGTAATACATAACATGTTTTATTACTATATTTTACTTTACATATTCACATAGCTTTAATAAATAAGTAAATTTTATTATTGATAACTTCTTATCCCTCTACGTTACTATAAAATTCTATTTCAAAACTGACTGTTCTCGCAATTTTAGTTAGTATGTTTATTGATCCTTATGATGTTATCAATATATTGTGAAAAGCAATAATTAAAATAATGCCTAATTGTATTTTAACCGAAACAGAGAATAATATATTCAAATAATATAAAGATATTTGTTTAATATAAATAAGACAAAATAATTATATGGATAATTAAGGGAGTTTTATTTAAACAAATTGTAACTATACAATATGTTGTGAGTGTGTCTAATATAAGTAGTAGTGTTTAATTACGTAATTAATTCGAAAACCAAAGTGAATTTAAATATGTACTTCAGAAATTATGGACTTCAGAAATTATTATTTAAAAGAACTTAGCTAGAAGAAGAAGAAAGAAGTTTAGTTATGAATACTTACAAAGTTCTTCCAGAAATTAGCAAATTTAGTCTAGAAGATTTCATTGTTTTACCTGGAAATAAAATTATTAATAATTTAATATCGTTTGAATGATTTACTATCAAATAAACTAAACTAGGTAAGAAGGTAATACATCTTTAGATTTTACATTAAGATGACTTAAAGAAACTTGCAAGAATGGTAAAATTCAATATGTGAATAGGTCTAAAAACAGATATTCTAGAATAAATACATACATGTATAATCATTTTACAACAATGTGCTGTGTGTTACTGTATATCATTTATTGGTAAGCTTTCAAGCTTTCAGTAAACAAAATGTTGCTAATGTATTTTAACATTAATTATAAGAATTATTTGAAGGTTTTAAAGTCTAGCAGTGGTCTGTTACTACGATACAGCTCGAACATGGGCTGTCTCGATCGGGGAAGTATCGGCGTAAATTAGTCCTTAATATCTGCTTTTCGTCCGTTGAGTAAGGGAGCCGGTTGCTCTTTCCCTGTTCCCACCCTTTTCGGCCATATCATTATTTCCACCCCTGCCTATTCCTTAACAACCAAGGTTGGCAACGCATCCACAACTTATGTTGCTGATGCCCAAGAGCGACGGTGACAACTACTCACCAAGTAACCCGTCTGCTCATTTGACATTTTTTCATAAAAAAATGAGAATATAACTTATATGTATTTCAGAATAATAGAATCAAAACGGTTATAATAACTTATAATATTCAAACTAAACGTTTTTATAGAGAATTAAATTATATTATAAAGAGTTATAAAGAGTTATAATTATAAAGAGTTAAAGATTTAAATAAAGTGTATTATTAATACACTTTATTTAAATCTTTAACATCGTATCTGAGGTTAAAATATTTTTTAACTGTAATATATGAGTTATAACTTTACGTTTCACGTTATTTATTAACGTTGCTTAGTAGTTCCAACTTCATTAATTAAAACTTTACGACAAAAGTTTATCTGACGTTACTGTGATGTGTAATAATATCCCAACGTCAAATAATAAGTGACATGGTAATATATAAGATTTTTTATCAATCCGTGTTTGTCCTATATGGACAAAAATAAATTAAATAGGAAGAGATATGAAGCTCTCATTATTAATATTCAGAGTTGATTAGCTCCATGTGTGTCACTGGAACTACGCTTACCACGACTTTAATCAACACGAAGCATACATATATACTGTGGCTGTGGCAAATTGTACGAGTATGAAGACGTGACACATGCTATTTTCATTATAATATTAACCAGTAGTAATATTAAAAGAGATTATAAGTTTAGAAATAATAAGATATATTTCGTTTAATATTTAAATCTACGTAAGATCTAACTAAAACAAATCTATATATTAATTAAGACCAATTGAAATGTTCAAGTAAATTGCTTTTATTTACTTGAAACGAGATCGAAATATATGTTTTTTAATATAACATTTTATTAATGAGTATGATTAATATTGAGATATAATACGCAAATAAAAGTCTTATGAAAAAACAGTGTTTTTAATAACAACTATAACTTTTGCAGTATGATATAAAATATTTTATGTACATCAAATGTAGTTTACTTCACTATATTTTGTCCACTGTGAGATATGTATTTGTCTATGTCACATGTGTATTACATAAGTAATAATTAATTAATTAATTATTCTCTAGTAACCGTATCTTGTTGAGGGAAAGTGTGTATGATGCCTCGCAATAACTTTTTAAATTTATTTTTATACCTACAGATATTACGGTAATAAAATTATTGTAACTGTAAAATAATGAGATTACCTCCCATTCATTATTATTATATGTATATCAGCCTTTTAAATTTTGATTTGAACTCTTAACAAGATAATGGTTTCTTAATAACGGAAATCTACATACAAAGAGATTAACAGTATTTGATAAATCCTTATTTTAATTATATTAGTGTTTTATGTTTGTATTTTCATTTAAAAAAGTTTAAAAAGATATTAAGTGAAAGGTATTATAATTAAATTATAATATATTTATAATTATCTTATCGGTGTACGGTATTTAAATATAGTATTGAGTTATCGATGAAAAAAGCAAAATAATTATTAAATAATGTATGTATGTATAAAAATAAAATATTGTTTATCAAAAATATCGTACATTAATCAAACTTTGTATAGAATTTATCTAATAACATTTAATTGAAGTAACAATCCCACTTACATACATCAATGTTATCTGAAAATTTGCGATACTAAAATTCGAGAGGTCAAGTCACTTCTAAAACACGCACATGACGTTTGTTATCAGTGTTACTTTGGTATTAAATATCATTATCAACAAAAAATTTGTAATCTCCGAATGATTAAACCAATCTATCGTTTTCAATAAATCAGAAACCAGCTTTCAAATGTATAAAGTTACGAGTACCTACATACGCCTGATAATTTCAATAGGATTATTAATTCCAGTTACAAATCTTTCCTTAGCAGTAAAAGCAAGTAAATGAAAATACTTTTTACTAAATAAAGTACCCAATCCATTCTGATGTGAAATACTATCCTCTCCTTCAAGTGTCGCCAGTATAGTACTCTATTAATAATCTAAATAAAAGACCATTTATCTACTTCTAATTCTTACTTAATTTACGCTTTAGTAATGACATACAAAGAAAAACAAATATGTAAAATTCTGTTAAGTAATAAAATGTATTGAATATCATGGCACCTACGAGTAGTATAAGAAATTCTTGTACAGGTGTTGCAATAGAGTAAAAAATCAACTCAGGCTCATGTATATAAAAAAAATTCTATCCTCATATTTTATTAATATGAAACGATTTAGAATCTCATAGGTAAGGTGCCATTGTCAGTATAAGTCAAATAATCTCGAATACTATGGAAAAAAACCTTTTTGATATTTATAGCTTTACCTAGCCTAGCTCTCTTTGTGTCTAAAGAAAGGACAAGTAAATCTCTTTTGAGTTGATTCATCTCAAGAGTGCAATAAGCGTAGCTTTAAATATCTAGGAGCGCTATTGTTTACTGTGCGCTTTTTAGATATAAATGTATTCTTTTAAATGTATATTCGTGTAATTTATTGTTAATTATTATTAATAACCTCAATCAACTCAATTATCAAGCGATAATATAAACTCTGCACATGTTCTCAACTGAGCTGTTTTAATGATCTTTATAAGTTTAATATGTTTCTTGTGATTTCAATACTTACTCGTAAAAAGATAATATAAGTCAATTCAATAAGAATCGACTACAATTCAATTTTCTAGAAGAAAAGTTTAAAGTAGTTATCATTAAGAACTTCATATTTTCTTATAACTTTTATTTATTGCAGAAGTCAAAGATTTAGAAAAACATAAAAATATCAACTAAAAAGTAAATTATTATTTGTTACATATGGATTATTTTGTTACAATATTTGAAAATGTCCCTAACTTCAATGACTTTTAGTGACGACTTTAATATCTTATTCATCGAAAACATCGACAAGTAGTAATTGACATGCAGTATCCATATCTATATCCCATATTTATGCACAGACGCTGACATTGGCCATGGTTACAAGATCGTACAACCGATGGAGATATATCGCTAGCTGCCTGCCGAAATAAGGCTGGATACTCAAAGTCGAATACGTCTGAAGGATAATTTTATTTGATTATTATAACTCAGAGAAAAAATGCAAGGAAAAACAAATATGTATAGCAAACAAAGTATTCATTCACCTGATTGTTGATTTTCCTCAGTAACTACGATCTGTGCCATAAACAGAGCCACCATCATGGCAAAAAAGAAGGAAATCATTGTTTTCATATTGAATAGTTGCTTTGTAGCTTCTTAGTTTAAACGTTTCGATTAATATTTGGTATTTATATACATACATTATCTGATACTAAATGGAATATAATGCTTAGGGGATGCCCTGACTAACATTATCATGGCTTTTGCTAGATAGTTAATTATCGATATGATCACATTCAAAATATTATTACTACATATACTAAAACGTTTCATTTTGTAAAGAAATCTTTAGTTCAAGTAGTTTTCCGAGACGTAAGTCAATGTAAGATGAAATAAAAATTATAACCTGAGTATTGTAAAATGTTATTAACTGATTTCGCTGGAGTATTTATTAAAAAAAAAAAAAGTGGTTTTTTTTTTTTTTAAGTATTAAATATTGACATATTTCCTGGTTTGATTCAGTAGTTTGAAATCGTTGTAATGCTTTTATTGATACTGAGACGTAGGTCTCAAAAACATGCTAGGAATACCGATATTTCAGGAAAAGTTCGATTTCTCATTGTTAATCGCGAGCAATAAACATTTAACTCATCGTTATACACTTCCGATAAATCCTTTGCGTCGTTATTATGTATTATTTTTTATATATAATTGTGCAAAGCGAGTTTGATATCAAATAGTGATTGAAAACTATCACTTTTTTACTTTTACTGACAATGACTGACAAGCATTTAGTATACGCAACACCTACATAATATATTTATTGCTTACCATTGCAAGTAAGGGATCTAGTTGCATATTGAGCAAATTAAAGGAATCTTTTTCCTAGCCAAATTTATGTATAACTGTAAATGTTTATAAATAAATTCGAGACCGACTCGACTACCTCTGAACTTAGATTTATAAAAATAACAAGGTATTCAAAACCAAAAATTATGTGGATATTAAGTATTAGAACAATCCTCAGGCATGCTTGTTATACCTACATACGATGCATGTTGTTGGACTTCGACACGTCGCGTTGAAAGGAAAAAGGCGAGGAACGGCGAGCAACTGGTGAGTGAGTGTTTAGTTAAAAACAAAGTTTATCGGAAATAAAAACACCAAGCATTTGTAGTTAGTTTAAAATAGAATATTTGTTTATAAACATATTTTATCGTTAATTTACTAATAAAGAGATTAAGGACGAAGATTATTATCTCTGTCAGGGCATCCCCTGTCTACTATAGTCATTTTCTTATCGGATAATACACTGCATATAAATATCGTAATTCGATCTAGACCGGTATACCAAGTAGACAAACGGGAAGCGAATAGTTAACATGAAAACAATAATTTCTTTCCTTTTTGCCATGATCGTGGCTCTGCTAATGGCACAGAGCGTAGTTTCCGAGCAAAACCAACAACCGGGTGAGTTATGCTTAATATGCTTTCATATTTTGTTCCAACTCGCATTTCTTAGTCCTGAATAACAACTTTAAAGAACTCTTTATTCCCCAGATGAGTTCGATATCCAGTATCCAGAGGTATTCCGGCACGTGGCCGACGAAGCGGATAGTGACGTCATGTCCGCCGCTCGATCTTGCACCAACCACATCTGTCATCGTTTATGTGTGGCGTTGTACTACAGAACTGGACGATGCATCTCTAGTACTGTCTGTCGTTGCACTCGTTAAGTTGCATACTCGTTAACAACCTTATGGAAGTTGGATTTTTTTTTATATTTATGTAATTAACATTGAGATATAATACACGAATAAAAGTCATATGAAAAAATTGTGTTATTAATAACTGTTGAAATTATTCAATACATCAAACGGAACGTAATTACAATAATTTGTATTCTTGAGGGTGCAATAAAATAAAGTTACTTGTCACTAAGAATTCAAACTGATACAACGTGTTTTATTAACAACAACTATAACTTATGCAGTATGATATAAAATATTTTATGTAGATCAAATGTAGTTTACTTCACTATATTTTGTGCACGGTGAAATATGTATTTGTTTGTGTCACACGTGTTACATAAGTAATAATTAATTAATAAATAATAATTTTATAGTAGCCGTATCTTGTTGAGTAAAAGTGTGTATGATGCCTCGCAATAACTTTTTTAATTTATTTTTATACCAACAGATATTACAGTAATAAAATGTTTGTAACTATAAAATAATGAAATCACCTCCCATTCAATATTATTATCAGCCTTTTAACTTTTGATTTAAACTCTTATCAAGCTAATGGTTTATTAATACCGGAAATCTACACACAAAGAGATTAAAAGTATGTGATAAATTCTTATTTTATTTATATTATATAGTGTTTAATGTTTGTATTTTCATTTAAGAAAGATATTTAGTGAAAGGTGTTATATGTAATGAAGTTATAATATATTTATGATTTTATCATCGGTGTACGGTATTTAAATATAGAATTGAGTTATCGATAAAATAAGCTGACTAATTATTAAATAATGTATAAAATATTGTTAATCAAAAATATCGTACATCAATCAAACTTTGTATACAATTTATCTAATAACATTTTATTGAAGTAACAATCGCACTTACATACATGTGCTTATTCTCAAACTTTTTATAAACGCTATTGATATATTTATAATCTTATTTTACGTAACTATAATTTACAGATTTTTCTAAATATTCCTATACCCCGTTTAAAAATGGATATCTTAATTAATTAATCCTCTGGTAATTAAAAAGGTTGTAAATTAATAATTTCACGCCTGTCTGACCAGATATTGAAAAAAAGCTTATAATTGTTTTCAATATAACCTTTATATAGTATAACTTAACCTCCTTATCACGGTAAATAAGGAGTTATAAAAGTATCAATTCTACCGCTGTATCGAAATTAAAAAATCAAGAGCCCATGAAGTAATAAAAATTACATATACATATAAGCCCAAATTTTAAACTTTTATGGATAAAAAGCTAACAGATGAATAGACTTGTTTGTAGTACAGTTACATATACATTCAAAAATCCAAATATTAATTTTACGCAAAGCATAGTCATTTAAATAATAAAGATATATGATAAGAGTAAGTGTCAAACAATTTAAAAACCTCCAAGTTCATGTTTTATGAGATTACTGAAGATACAAATAAGATACAGATACGTCAAGTAATCTCTTAAATATATCTTTGTGAGTAATATCTCAGGTATATAGTACGTAAATATGTGATGACTGACAAGAGTTACCTCACTCCTGTATTGGACCGGCCGAAAAAGACTACACGTTAGTTGAGATTGCTTTTTCTGTTTACTTTGTGCTGGTCCTGGCTTCTAGCTCAAACTATTGTTCAAATAAGAAAGGTTAACAATATCAAATATGAATGATGTACAAACCTTATAAGAAATTAAATTAGATATTAATGTTGTTTTGCACATGATCTTTCCTTGTTACTTATCAGTGTATTGTGAACTTCAGAGTTAAAACAAAGTTCTCTTGACCCTATTGTTTCTTACTTTAAAATCGTTCACTATTAGTCTATTTTCATAGGTTTTTAAGAATTGGCCAACTAAATATCAAGAAAATATGCTTTAAGAGGCAGTGTATACTTTTTGGATTCCAGGATAGAGTTATGCTTTAGTTTCCACCTAAAAAAATTATGATGAGTATTCAATTTGCAAGTGTATTAGACGATCTTTAATGGCAAAAATGATTTTCAGATTTAGATTCCGTATTTTGATTATTTAGACCTTTAGATCAGAAAGAAGAATGACTTTTGGGAAATAGAGTAGTGGTGAAAAAAAAACAGCTTTAACCAACCTTGATAAATATAAGCGAAAACCTTTTCTTTCTAAAAATAATAAAAGGGGATTGTTTTGACAACTCCTAGAAAATTTACTTCTGTGATCGTATTATGAAACAGGTCATTAGTACTTCCACTTTTTGCGAGTACTGAAAACTTTGGAGTATTCTTTTCTCTCTGAAGTAAGTCTAATAAACTTATTATAAAGTCCAGTACCTTAATCATCAATATAAAATCCATTACCTACTCATCATCATACTTATACATAGAAAAGTAGCTGAAACAATAAAATGTAAGATCGTATACGTATAGTATATTGCTACTTGTTTTGTTTCTAACAAACAAGACGAGGTCTGCAAGTAACACTTTAGACGTTGAATCCTTTAACAAACAGGGAACAGTTGAATGTCATTGTAATATCAGTTCGATATTGAACGGAATAGTTAACAGTGATAATTATAACGTAATTAAAGTGGTTAAATTTAATTAATATACGACGTGGTTCAATTAAGTAAAATTGAAATATGATATGTGTAATTATAATTAATAATAAACAAATAAAAAGTTACGTCTTATGTTAATACTATGTTTTTATAAGTTGGTATAAAAGCCAGATAAATAATACTTCATTTAGATTGACAGATATTGGATTAATTATTATTATTACTTTTTATTATATATAATTCCCATCCCCATATAGTTACAATAAAAAGCTTAATTTTTGCACAGTTTCAACTGTGTCAGCAATCAAACTGTAGCCCTAAAGGAAACTGTGGGCATTCTATAAAAACGTGCTAATTACTTTGGCTTAACTTTATTTTGGAACATACCTTTTTATTTTACTGAATATTAGTAAAACAAAATCATACTTTTCAAAATACTTGAACCTATACGAAATCTGATGACCATGTTTAAAAATTAGTTTTATTTGACCACACTTTCTAGGTTGATGTTCATGATGTTGTAAAATTATGATTACAGTCACTTATCACCTTAAACAGTAAAAACAATTTTATAACACTTCACGATAACGTCATGCAAGAAAAAATCGTTGAATAACATATTATAACACATATTAAGACAACGTCAGTCTTTTATGTGCTAGCACCTGGTCATGCGTTAGGGTGAATATGTTCGCCACTGATTTAAACTTCACAAAAATATTTTACAAATTTAATATCATACAATATTCTGTTGAGACGTTGTTATAAAATATCAAAAGATTTCGATAGCAACGGTCTGTGATCTCAAGAGTCTTAAAAACAGAATAATAAAATCTTACCAATCTGAAGAATACTGAATGAAAAAGGTTAAAGAACCAGAACCTTTTCTAAGCTGAATTAAAAGTATTATAATCGATCTTTCAGTAGCATTTTTTTGTCATAACGATTAAATATTGAGAATTTTTATTCATAATATGCAAATAAGATAATAATCTACATAAGAACAAACAATCAAGAGAAAAACAAATTCCCAATGCATACAACTTCATGGTTTTCTTATTTCTTATGAATTCATCCCAACTTATATTATAAATGCGAAAGTAACTCTGTCTGTCTGTCTGTATGTTACGCTTTCACGCCTAAACCACTGAACTGATTTTAATGAAATTTGGTTCATAGATAGAGTTGACCTTGAGAAAGAACAGGATAGTTTTTATCCCAGGCTTTTGAAAGGTTCTCTTGGAAATGCGATATAACTGTAACCTGCGGGCGGAAAGCTAGTTACCAAATAAAACTATATTTAAGTACTATACATGATTACTTTCCCCACGGAATACTTTTAATCGTTATTACAGTGTGTTACACTTTCACATACAGATAAACAATATAATATCTGTTTTAAAATATTTTATTATTCGTAAAATCAATAATCCATGGGGGAACAGCTTTTATAAAAACTTTTCAGTGGTATGTCCGAATTAAATAAATCTCCTCCGAATCCAGTAATATTCTTAGAATATTTTTTAACTGGAAAATCTGTGTTAAGTAGATGGAACAATCTTACAATATCAAATTATGAATACACTATGTTACAGTATGAGACACCTGAATATTGAAACTGAGGTGAGTTCGGAACTGCCTAGCTTTCAAATAAAGCTTTGTACAAATTAATTATCTTTATACTAGCTTTCCGCTATCGTGTTTCCAAGAGAACTTTTCAAAAGTCATGGATGAAGACTATATGTCTATATCAAAGTTCATTAAAATCAGTTCAGTGGTTTTGGCGTGGAAGCGTAATAGACAGACAGACAGAGTTACTATCGCGTTTATAATATAAGTAGGGATAAATAACATGAATCTTATTACAAAAAAAATTTAATTTCTTTCAAAAGCATTAATGTAACTTAATCATTATTATGTTAAAATTTTAATATGTTTACAAGCTGTACCATCGCTTAATATCGACAATGTTATAAAAAGCTATTTAATGAATATTCACTAACGTGGAACTACATAGAATGTAATAAAGAGAAAGAAATATAAAGGATCATTTTTATTGGACAAAATCTTCTAAGGAAAATGAGAAGTCTGTAATAAAATGAAATACGTTGACCGTAAGAAAAACAACTCTGCAGGAAAGAGAAAATAGCTTCAATGAAAGATCCTATTTTTATATATTTACCACTCTAAAAAAATATGAAGTTGAATATTTTTTATTGGTAAAAGTTAATTTGAAACTGGTTTCATAGACATTACTATTCTGTACTGTCGATTTTTATTTAATAGGTATACAAACTTTATTTTGAACCTCTTGAATTACCTGAAAAAGAAGAAAAATATATTGATTATAAAAATGTATTGAATCAAGTAATAACTACGTAACACATTTATCAAACTTAATTCAAAAATAAATACAGTACATACATACAATGAATAAAGATAGGTAGAAAAATTATACTACACATGTACAAAGACTGTGTTAAATAAAAAAATAATTTATTTAAAAGTTTTCAATTGACGCTAAATCATAACATATTAAAGTTATTTGAGTAAACTTTGAACGTAGTAGTTTTTAGACATAGTCATAGACAGATTATTATCGTTTGTGTTTACACTTCTTTGTATTCTTTTATAACTTTTAGAAAAACAATCCAAGGAATATTTTAAAAAGAGCTCCAAAATATATACTATCAACAATCAGAAATTAACAAAATGGTGTGGTTTTGTTAGCACATTTAATTGGAACGTTATTTTTATTTATGATATTTCTGTTCTCAATTCCTTTCCGAAACTCACTCATATTTCCTTAAAATACCAATGGACAGGATTTAATCCATGATTAATTTTATATACTGTTAAATGCTACATCATTTAAACCACATTTGAAACCAAATCTTTAGCTTAAAGGTAATTCATATGAAATGTTAAAATATCAGGTTACTGTCACATAGCTCTTCCATATATATGAAATAAATACATATAATCATTAATTTATATATTACAAGTGGAATAGAGACTATATATTGTATGTATGTTATCGACAACTTCTATGATGATGAAAAATAAGTTTATATCATTTTATGGCTGTGTATCTTAAATTAAAGTTAATGAAGTTTCTAAGATGGCAAGACTTTCATGTTGTGAAAGCAATAATTTTGTGGATATGTTTGATTTTAATATTTTAATTTCCTGGAACAAATTAGAGGCATTGTCAAAAGTATTTATATTAAAATGTATTATTTTTATATTAAAATGTATTATTTTATCAGACAGCTAATGAAAAGTACCTAAAATGGAATCATCTGCATTCAAACAATTTTTTTTTAAAGATAATGAAATACACACGCCTACATGAAGTCATATGTACATCATATTTAAAAACAAAAAATCATAATTAATGTTATGTTAAGAATGAATTAATTAAAAAAGTTATTCGGGATTTTAAATAAAAAGCCTTCTCAAGTAGAGTACCCTAAGTATTAATTTTAATCGTCGTTAAACTCCAACAGTTTGTAAAATTCGTTTTATTAAACGATTACTGACTGGTACTAGAAGCGTTGCTTTATTATACAAATACTTACATATACGTCACGATATTCAGGAAGTGACAGATTTGGTTTCTGCTCGTGTCATTGACTCATTTAATTTTTTTATTTTCAATTTTAATTACGATCAACATTTCGCTTTAGTTCCTAGATTCAATTAATCATTTTGCTTTTTATGGTTTTATATTTTCCATCTAGATTATGTTTAGTGTCGAAGAATCAGAAAAGCGATGAAATTGATAACTATTTCCTGTTTTTTAATTGAAAAAAGGGAACAGCTAAAAGTAGGTATTACCAATATTAATTTTTTCACGAACATTTATATAATCTATACACCTTTAAGATTCACATAAGTCAATGTGAAAGTTCCATTAATCCAAATAAACAGTATTGATCACTCTGTCCACAAAATGCCTTCTCTAAATTATAAAGCTTATAACAAAATATTACCATCCCTTAGCCCTTCGAGTAACATAAAAGATATTATAACGTAGTGATTGTTATATAAAAGATTACATCCATAAATATTAAAGTAGTGGTTTATATCGAATATACTTATTAATAGAAATGTTATTTTTCATTTTAAGCAACTACATATTTAGTGGACAAATTTTAGGATATGGATGTATACAGTAATTGCTAATTAATACAAACAATAGAAATGTAAATGAGGACCGGTAAAGTTTACTAAAATCTTAGCATTATTATTAGTCGAGAAAACATACTTATAATTTAAATATAAGTATTTTGTCACTAATATCGTTGTCACTGCAGTGTTGTAACTTACTGACTGACTGACTGACAAGCATTTAGCATATGCAACACCTACATAATATATTTATCGCTAAAATGCATATTGAGCAAATAAAACGAATCTTTTTCCTTACCAAATTTACGTAGACATGTAAATGGTTATAAATAGATTCGAGACCGACTACCTCTGAACTTAGAATTATAAAAATAACGAGGTATTCAAAACCAAAAATTATGTGGATATTAAGAATAAGAACAATCCTCAGGCATGCATGCTTGTTATACCTACGATACATGTTGTTGGACAGCGACACGTTGAAAGGAAAAAGGCGAGGAAGGGCGAGCAACTGGTGAGTGAGTGTTTAGTTAAAAACAAAGTTTATCGGAAATAAAAACACCAAGCATTTGTAGTTAGTTTAAAATTGAATATTTGTTTATAGACATATTTTATCGTTAGTTTACGTTATTAATAAATAGATTAAGGACGAAGATTATCTTTGTCAGGGCATCCCCTGTGCATTATAATCGTTTTCTTATCAGATAATATCATTGCTTATAAATATCGTAATTCGATTTAGACCGGTATACCAAGTAGACAAGCGGGAAGTGAATAGTCAACATGAAAACAATAATTTCTTTCTTTTTTGCCATGATCGTGGCTTTGCTAATGGCACAGAGCGTAGTTTCCGAGCAAAACCAACAACCGGGTGAGTTGATATTTACTAAATATACTTGAATTCCTGAATATGCTTTAATACTTTGTTCAAACTTGCATTTCTTTGTCCAGAATAACAACTTTAAAGAACTCTTTATTCCCCAGAAGAGTTCGATATCCAGTATCCAGAGGTATTCCGGCACGTGGCCGACGAAGCGGATAGTGACGTTATGTCCGCCGCTCGATCTTGCACCAACCACATCTGTCATCGTTTATGTGTGGCGTTGTACTACAGAACTGGACGATGCATCTCTAGTACTGTCTGTCGTTGCACTCGTTAAGTTGCATACTCGTTAACAACCTTATGGAAGTTGGATTTTTTTTAATATTTGTAAAATATCTTGAAATTGTAAGAAGTGATAATGTTAAGTTGATTTAATATAAGCTCCACTTTAAAAGTATTTTCTGGTTTGATTTACAAAATTACTCAATAATAAACAAAAATGATAAAGCCCCACACCGTCCCTTAATGAGCTAATTTCTCGTACGCAACACAAACTATCTATAGGAGTTTCATACATAAATATACAGATCTTTCACAATTTTTACGTGGCTTGTAACATTATTTGAAATGATCGTTTTGTACTCGAAAACATCTAGAACCTTTTAATAAATATTAATTTTTTCACAATTCATTCGGTGTTATAACATTTTTGTTTCCCTTCAAGCTCTTCATGTCCTATATAACCATATTTTTTATAGAGTTTTATATTTTCACATAGTAATAGTCATACTCTCTAATAATTTACCCCACGAATCTCTTTTAATAAGTCCCAGTTTTAGACCACAAGACAACATTCTGTTTATTCGACAATAAAATAAAATTGTGTTGTAGTTTTAATATTCTTGTATTTCATCTACTCTAAACTTTATTGCAGATTTCAGTAATATATAATAATGAACTGTTAAATTACATATTTCGTACCATATTTCAATGATAACAAAATAAATATATACTTCGTGTATATAAATCCGTTATATAATAGCTTATCAATGCATTATGCTTTTATGGTTGTGGTCGATTGTGATGGTGGCAACAATGATTGATTATTCTACGTCCTGAACTTAAGAAGTTACCGTCTCATCGGATATAGTGTTCTTCAACAAAACCAACGAGTGCTAAATGAGACTGCAAAGTTTTTAACTGACAAAGTTTATACTTAAGTACATTAACTATAACAACATCGAAAACATCGTGAGGAAACCTGGACTTATAGTTTCACAGTTATAAGTTTGAAATCACCAACCCGTCTTGAGCAAGCGTGGTGATTAATGCTCAAACCTTCTCCATGTGAGAAAGAGGCCTTTGCTCAGCAGTGGGCTCTGATAGGCTGATGATGATGATGATGATGATGATGATACAAATATAACATGATAAAAACAAAAAAAAAATTAAAGATATACATTATATGTATTTCACTGTTTTATAATTTAACTCTAGTTGTTATGATTATAATCATATCCTAATGTTTATTTGTAAAATATTGTTAAGAGTAGGTAATGTAACTTAAAGATCTTTTTGTGTTCTTACAGTTGACGAATTATGATTTTTTTAGCTATGTTTGCATGTCGAGAATTAGATCTTTAACGAGCCTGTAAAACAAGAACTTTTGTTTGCGAATACAATAACGAGAGATGGTTATCTTATAAGTAATATTATGTTCGCACTCCACTATGATATTTATTTATTTATGTGCCAAAAGTAGCAGTTACATTATTATGAAAGAAATGTGACGTATAAAGGATAATTTATCTCTTAAAAGAGGTCTCTACCAGACCCCCTTTTGAAAGAGGAAAGGAGAAAAGAAATGTAGATCAGGCACAAAAAAAAAGAGTTTATAATAGTTGAGAATTTTTGATATAAATATTTGAAAATAAAACAGCAATCTCATATTTAGTTTTTTTTAAACCACGTTCTTACTTTTAGCTAACTTTGAAGAATATTTAGACAAATGGTAACATGTTATAGTATACGTATATGTAAAACTATTTTTATTGTCAAAAAATTTTAACACCCTATTACTCGATAACTGTAAGGTGTATTCAAAGTATGTCAAATCAAACCCCATAGTTATAACATTATACAGGGTGACTGGTGAATTACTATCAATATTTAAGGAGCATACTCGGTACATGATTCTCATTTGAATTATGTAATAAAAATTGGTACTTAATTTTTGACCAAATTTCCGTATAAATAAATAAAGTGTGTACACGTTCCAAGTGTTCCAAGTGTGGACGCGTGCGGCGGCGTGCTGATACAACAACACGCCGCCGCGCGCGTATGTGTGAGAGTGTGTGTACACCTAATCTGTAGGGTGTTCATACGATGCGTAATTAATTACATAACTTTTGGTTAACTTTACTTAGAAGTTTATTAATATTTATGTTATATTAATTTTTATTTTGTCATATATGATCGTCAAATATCACGTCCTCAAATATCGATAGTAATTTACCAGTCACCCTGTATATTTAAAACTAACTAAAATCACGTAAAATTGACCTGTCAAATAATGTGCAATATATTATTATATGTATGAATTATATAACATAACGAAAATGAGAAATTAGGAAACAAGTAATTTGGTATTATATTCTCATAAATATTAATATTACATATTTAAAATATGGCAATAGCTGTTGGAATGACAAAGGAACACAAAAATCTAAAAAAAAAAAAAAAAAAAAATTTAACAATGTATTGTCAATATATAATAAGTCCGCATTAAACGTGATAAATCCACAAAATTGATATCATCAGGTTTAGGTAACGGTAATAGCTTTCTTTAGATTAAGAAAATACCCAAATAACTTAAGAGCTTTGGTACCTAACGCTATTTTAAAGAAGATTATAAAGTAATTTTTTATACAGCTCTCAAGATCCTCTGCAGTTAATTTAATTAAAACTTGTGTTCATGGCTAACTACCTTTTACTATAAGTCTAGTCTGATGTTTAATTCATGTCAATTGAGGTAGTATATACTTTAGGAAATACTAAAAGGTTCTAATATGCACACAGATTTATCTTTACCAACACAGTTTCGACTTATCGAAGGTTTACTTTAAAAATCATTTTAATTAGGTTATTTTAACACTAATTTCATGCTAAATGCTAAAAACTTTCACAATGTAGTAGTGGTTGCAACCACAACGTACTTTGCATACTGAGTTCGTCTAATGAAAGTAGTGCTAACGTTCATAGCTAACATTTATTTTAATACTTTCATACATTATCTATACGTTAACTAAACTAGAATTTATTTTCGGTATTTTCATTACTTACTCACTAATAAAATAAAAATATAAACGTTTTTCGGTCCAAAATACTTCATTATAATATGGAGACATATGTATATGTACATATGTATGTGTACCTTTATTTTTTATGATATTCCTTATTAGGTTACTGAGTGAGAAAACTTCCTAACGTTTATAACAAACATATACACAGACCTGTAAAGAATAAACTGTGTAAATATCAACACAGAGGTTTTCATTTCAATATTGATAGCTTAACGCGCGCAATAAATAACAATTGAACTGGCAGACATGTCTGAAGGCATTTACAATAAATCCACAGATAATAACACATACCTCTTGTTAACAACTAAAACACATTTAAACTAAAATATTTTTGTATGAAGTATTAATATCTAAGCGTTTTGAATTTACCTCTTTTATTTTGTATATTTCAATGCTTCATTTTTTAAACGATCTTCGTTAATAGAGGATAAGAAAAAAAACTGTAACTTTTATTATTTCAACGTTTCTCTGTAGTTCTTTAATATACGAAATCTCTTATAAAAATATTGTTAATATTTTTATGATGATTGATATAATTAATTAATAAGAGACAATTATACAATAACAGTACATTTTTGAAATACATATGTATGTTTAAATAAAATAGCTCTTAATAATAAGAAAATAAATAAACATGTCTGTGATTACTATAATTTTAGTGGATTGAGATAAATGAAGCTTTGTTCTGAATATCTGTTCTGTCTATTACAATACATTAATCTGGCTCATAGCCTAACTCTCAAGGTAATATATGTATATAACTGCATCTTATCTGAATAAATATGCTCCTTTTTTAAGGCCACTTTATTATATATCATAAAAATAGCCAATACATTATATGTAATATGTACCTACCCATATAAATGAAACTAAGTTTTTCGGATACTATGCATTTTTTTTTCTATTTTTCATCACTCTTAACACAGTTTCACCTATCTGCCATTATAAAATTTTGTCAAACATATCTTATTTCAATGATTTTTATATATATTCCTACTTTGTTATTTGTTATGACCCAATTATATATGTACATCTATACTAATATTATAAAGCTGAAGAGTTTGTTTCTTTGTTTGAAAGCGCTAATCTCCGAAACTACTGATTCGAGTTGAATAATTCTTTTTGTGTTGGATAGTCCAGTTATCGAGGAAGGCTGTGGGCTATATAACATCACACTACGACCAATAGGAGAAAAGATATAGTGGCAAATGTGTAAAAAACGGGAGAAATTATTTCATCTTTGAAGCCTTCCGTTGCGTGCGCCGTGAAAACGGTTCAAGATACACAAAAAATATGTATTAAAGAATAATAGCTCTTTTAATGATCTAAAAAACAGTCCGCGACAGTATATGTCTATCTATTAAGATTAACTCACAAAAACCGTTTTTATGGTACCTAATTTGGTCGAAATAATATGTTTAAGTTGTATCAACATAATAATATTAATCTTAATTCAAATAAACAAATTAACATGTTGTTGGTTAAGAGTACTTCATTGTGAATCATGTCCCCTACCTACAAGATGGCAAAAGGTTATCGAACAAAACGGTATATACATATTTTAGTTAAATTTAAATAAACTATATTAAAAAAACGTTTTGAATTTTCTTAAAAAATGCGAAGAAACTTTTTCCCCAATCTATTATAATCGGTAAGGAAAGATCTTGTGCAAAACGACATTAATTTCCCATTTAATTTCTAAAAAGGTTTGTACATCATTCATATTTGATATTTTTGACCTTTCTTATGGGAACAATAGTTTAAGCTAGAAGCCAGGACAAGCACATAGTAAATATACAAAGCAATCTCAACTGACGTGTAGTCGTTTTTGGCCGGTCAAGTACTGAAGTGATGTAACACTCATCACATATTTACATACTATAGACCTGAGATATTACTCACAAAGCTTTATTTAAGAGATTACTTGACGTACCAGTAATCTCATAAAACATGAACTTGGAGGTTTTTAAGTTGTTTGACATTTAGTCTTATTATATTTTTTAAATGACTATTGTTTGCGTAAAATTAATAGTTGGTTTTTTGAATGTACATTGTACATATATGTGACTGTACTACAAACAAGACTTTTCATCTGTTAGCTTTTTATCCACAAAAGGTTAAGTTCAGGGCTTATATATGTAATTTTTATTAGTTTATGTACTCTTGATTTTTTAAATTTTGATACAACGGTGGAATTGATACTTTTATAACTCCTCGGTCAATTGTACCAGTTATTTACCGTGATAAGAAGGTTAAATAATACCATATAAAGATTATTTAATGAAAATAATTACGAGCTTTTTTTCAATATCTGGTCAGACAGGCGTGAAATTATTAATTTACAACCTTTTTAATTACCAGAGGATTAATTAATTAACATCTTAATAGCCAATTTTAAACCAGATAATGGTATATTAAAAAAAAATATTATGTAAAATAAGATTATAAAAATATTAATAGAATTTACAAAATTTTCAAAATGGACAGCACAAGAGCCTCCATTGTGAAGGGACTTAATTTTGTGAAATAATGAATGTGGGTGGGTTGTTGAATATTATTAGAGGAAAACTTTATAATACACGATATTTTTAACAAAAATATTATTTCATGTTTTATTATAGGTACATGTTATGTAAGTTATATAAGATGAAACATTTATAAGAACTTGAAAGTAATTTTTATATTAATTTACATGCTCTTAAAATAATTAATTTGTATTCGTTTTCCAATCACCATGACTAGAGCAAATTTACTGAAGTTTTGGTATTATTATAATGATGTGAAATAATAATAATAAATTATGTAATAATATGTAATACTAATAATAAATAACATAATAATACAAAATATTAATAATAAATAATTAAAAAGCAACATCGTGCGGAAACATTATTTCAGATAGCACTGCGAAAATAAACACGTCAGTTTTCAGACACCGTCGCAATTCATGTCACTTCAAAGTTTCATTGAGGCTGCCTTCAAGATGAATCAGATAAAAAAATCTCTTAGAGATCGACGCCAGTCATCATATTTTGTGATATTTGTAGTTTTAAAGCACGACATTAGTCTTACAGGACGAACATATTATAAATATGTATACTACGTCAGGAGGGACGTATATGAGTGTATAATATATGAGTGTATAATATATATACGTATGTGTTCTAATCTGATGAAAATAACGCTAAGTATAAACGTACTTACGTACGTAACGCTAAGTACAATTTATTATCAAACAATTTGTGATTGTCATTTGACTTTAGTAAACATAATAAATTTGCTTTTATCATTCCAGTATTTAACTTCGATATGAGAGTAAAACCGTTTTGTTTTTACCGGTTCGAGTTTAAACAATAAATATTATAAAGGGAAATGTAATGTGTTTTACAAAAGTGATGCAACAATGACAAACTTACCAGAAAAGAGATAATATATCACATTTGTGTACACAGAGATTTTGTTCAGTCTTTCTTGTTTAATTTGAAAACTCAATCGGTATAACTTTCACATTTCTGATGACATCCACGCTTAATAGTTATTGTTAAAATAAATAAATATATAAATAAAATAAATAATTATAAAAATAATAAAACTATTCTTATTAATTTATGTGCTTAGTATAAAAATAAACACTCACATTTTTATTATGTCTTGAGATTTTGAGATGTTTTAAAATTTCAGCATTTCGATGAACGTAAATTTGGGGAAATTATTTAATTAGGTATCATTAATATTGGAGTAGCTACTAACCTGCTTTTTGACCCGTACGTCACTTAATGAACGTGCCCAAAAGTAGACTAAACACACTAGCAATGACTAAAATAATATTGACAGTAATCATTTTGGTACAGTTTTAAAGAAAGTTTTTTTGATAATTTTTGATTATTACATAGCTTAATAAAACACGAATATTTTCCATTTATTTGTGGTAAACATAGTATAATAAATACCGCAATGAGTGTCATATTGTTATTAATTTATCATCAGGAAGAAATAAACATATTTTTAAATTATTTATAAATGACGTTTAGGAAATTTATTTTTGAGGTAAAACACGTTCTTAATTAAGATTAAACGTGTCGATTCCCGGTTACATTCCAATCATTTTAAATGCATCTAGCTCAAGTTGCCAATTACTTAAAAATGGTTGAAATAGTTTTGACAGAAATCTATACTTTCCATTTAAGTGAAACGTTTAAATTAATTTCGTTTAAAAGATACATTTTACTTCCAGCTGTTTATGTTTCGTTTTTTGTGTTTTTGTATTTGTTTGACATGAGATAAATCTTAATATTTTTGTGAAAATAGATCGAATGAGAGAAATCCACACATACGGATAGGAAACCCACACATACCCACGGAATAGAGTTCGCCTGGTCAGCTATACCTACATATATTACTCTTGACCAAACTAACGCGGACGAAGTCGCGGGCAAAAACTAGTTTGACATAAAAAATCTAGCAGTATCTACTAATAATAACTTAACGCGATCCACAATTTCTTATAAACATATGGCCATTGTTCTACGAAGAAATTAGTTTTGGACATATAGTTTTGTTTGGTTCATAATGCAAAATCATCGTTTTTGAAATCAGGTGAATTACAAATTAAACGCTTCCTAATTTAAGCAATTAATAATATCAAAGATGATTGTTGTGAACTATTTTGGGTTTTCCTCATAGGTACATTCAATAGAATGTTTTAAAACAATTCGAATAATTATAAATTATATAAAGTTTAGGATCTATATTTAAGTATATTTTTTCTGTCGGTATATACAAAGTCTAAGTAATTATTTATTGAAATTAGAAATTAATATTTAAGTTACAATGCAGCAGTTTCTAAGTATTAAAACATTATTAAAACATTATTTTTCTATAATTCATTAATGTCACATTAGAAACGAATTCGAAAAAAGGAGGTTTCTTAATTATTATATGTATGTATACCATAATTATTTTGCAGTGACTAAAACGCGTAAAACAGAGCGAAGAATAATTATTATTAAGAATTTATTTTAACTGTTAAGTGAAGTCTGTTATATTATTTTTCGTTTTTTGTTACTCACTTGACATATTTTCCATAATATTTTTATATATATTATTCTTATGAATATGCTCGAACTAAGGTTTCGAAAACCTTATTTTCTAGATTCCTATATTATTTGATTCAAAACTCAAACAGAAAATTCCACTAGAATATTAAATTTAAGCGACTTTAGATACGAGACCTCAGGGCAACAAAGGTGCTCTTAAAGTATTAATCACGCCAAATAGAGTCTTGTACACGCTTTTGTTTCTCAATAATATCTCTCATACCAAGAAATATATTGAAGTTAAACGTCTTTTGAGACAAGATCGCAGAACAAAAGACGTCTTTCGGGTTAATATTTCATTCGATTCAGTCTTGTTTAACTTATTATTACATAATACATATTATCACTAATATAAAAAAGAGACTAGTTGAAATATAAGTTATTATAACTTTAATTTTCAACTATTCACATGAATATTTACATTCATTTGTTATTAGATATCTTTATATAAAACAGGAAAAATGAACTGTCTTATATACCTACTTGTTTTATAGTAACAAAAACTAAATGGGGCCATTTGTTAAAAGATAACATTATTGTGACCAGCAACCAATCAACTTAAGACTAGTCTAAGATTAAATAGTTTCAATTATTATAATTGTTCCAGAGACAATGCAAACCCCAAATAAAAATACTAAATCATAATAATAAAAAGACAAGTTATTTAAACTAATTATATTATTATTAAGCTCGATACATGAATTGTTTTAATGAATAGTATCGGTGAAAAATTTGAGTCATAGATCCCAAGAACTCCATTTAAAGTCACATCATACACAAACTATTATCAACAATTATTTAGAGATATAATATGATATGAGATGGAAATGCAGAGAAAATAAAAAAATTACATAAGTATATCAAAATAAAAGTGAGTCTATAATTGAAAGAATTAAAAATTTTGTAAAAACCCCCGTCCCAATAAGAACAATAAGGAGAACCAGTCAAGACAAATTTAACGAGCCCAAACTCGATGGGTATACTACAAGGCAATCCAGGGTTACGTCTCTTATCTTCGAGCATCTTCTGACAGCAGACCAGCTCAGAAGTTCCAGAAGACTTCAAATGTATTGTAAATGTTTATTCTATTTCAAATGTCAGATTCCACATATGTTTTCAAGCAAACTGTGTATAACATTCGTATCACACCTAACGAATGACCAGACGACCTTGAAGAACTGAACCGATTTCCACCAAAAATAGTTAAGACCACTCTCGACCTTTCCAACAAAAAAAAACGTATTAAAATCGGATCATCCGTTTGGGAGGTTTGGGAGGAGACAGACACATCGTTTTGCGTAAGGATTAAAACATTCAGATGAAAAATTTTATAGTTTTATAGTACCAATTTTTTTTAACTTTGTTTTCTTTTCTTTCTTATTTGTTTAATTCTCCTCAGTTATATAAAGTCACCACAAAGTAAAGCTATTCAAAAGTACTACTATAAAATTATTGAACTTAAGATCCATGGAGATTCTTAACCCCGTAACACATACATACGTACTTGTTTAATAATAAGCCTTTTTATTGAAATTAATTAACTAAAATTAAAATTGTAAAATATAAAACTTAAATATCTGTTGAAATGTATAAGTCTTACTGAATAATTCCGAAACATTATTTTAATTGATATGATACGAAACCTATTAACATTCAATAGATTCACCTTGCCATATAATACCCATACCCTTCCCGACCTCAGATCGCCCGTAAATTATTTTTCCTTTAATTTTTATAATATTCCCCTCCTTTTCTAATGAGTTTCATTCTACTATAATTTATTTTCACTTTTCATTAATTTTAAAGACTTCTGCACTGGGCTATACTACGACTTTAATCAACACGAAGCATACTGTGGCTGTAGCAAATTGTATGAAGACGTGACATATTGTGCTATTTTTGTTTATAATACTATCACATAGTAATATTAAAAGAGGATTGTAAGTTTAGAAATCATAAGATATATATATTTTTTAATAAGTACTTAACATTGAGACATAATACATGAATAAAAGTCTTATGAAAAAAAGTGTTATTAGCAACAACTATTATTTATGCAGTATGGTATAAAATATTTTATGTAGATCAAAAATAGTTTACTTCATTATATTTTGTCCACTGTAAAATATGTATTTGTTTGTGTCACATGTGTGTTACATCAGTAATAATTAATTTATAAATAATTTTCTAGTAGCTGTATCTTGTTGAGTGAAAGTATGTATGATGCCTTGCAATAACTTTTTAAATTTGTTTTATACTAACAGATATTACAGTAATAAAATGTTTGTAACTATAAAATAATTAAATCACCTCCCATTCATTATTATTATCAGCCTTTTAACTTTTGATTTAAACTCTTATCAAGCTAATGGTTTATTAATAACGGAACTCTACACACAAAGAGATTCAAAGTATTCGATAAATTCTTATTTTATTTATATTAGGGTTTGTTTGTATTTTCATTTAAGAAAGATATTTAGTGAAATATAGAATTGAGTTATCGATAAAATAAGCTGAATATTTATTAAATAACGTATAAAAAATAAAATATTAATAATCAAAAATATCGTACATTAATCAAACTTTGTATAGAATTTACCTAATAACATTTTATTGAAGTAACAATCGCACTAACATACATGTGCTCATTCTCAAACTTTTTATAAACACTATTAATATATTTATAATCTTATTTTGCTTATATAAATACATTTTACAGATTTTTCTAAATGCTCCTATACCCCGTTTCAAAATCCGATATAAAGATCTTAATTAATTAATCCTCTGGTAATTAAAAAGTTTAAAAAATATTAATTACACGCCTGTCTGACCAGATATTGAAAAAATGCTTATAATTATTTTCAATATAACCTTTATATGGTATTACTTAACCTTCTTATCACGGTAAATAACTGGTACAATTGACCGAGGAGTTATAAAAGTATGAATTCTACCGCTGTATCGAATTTTAAAAAATCAAGAGCACATAAAGTAATAAAAATTACATATGTATATAAGCCCGAAACATAAACTTTTATGGATAAAAAACTGACAGATAAATAGACTTGTTTGTAGTTACATATACATTCAAAAAACCAAATATTAATTTTGCCCAAAGCATAGTCATTTAAATAATAAAGATATATGATAAGGGTATGTAAGTGTCAAACAATTTAAAAACCTCCAAGTTCATGTTTTATGAGATTTCGGAAGATACAAATGTACGTCAAGTAATCTCTTAAATATATCTGTGTGAGTAATATCTCAGCTCTATAATATGTGATGTATGTAAATATGTGATGACTGACAAGTGTTACCTCACTTCTGTATTGGACCGGCCGAAAACGACTACACGTCAGTTGAGATTGCTTTGTATATTTACAAAGTGCTTGTCCTGGCTTCTAGCTTAAACTATTGAATCTATTGAATTGATTCTCATAAGAAAGATCAAATATATAAAATATGAATGATGTAGAAACCTTATAAGAATTTATACAGGAAATTAATGTCGTTTTGCACATGATCTTTCCTTGTTACTTATCAGTGTATTGTGAAATTCAGAGTTAAAACAAAGTTATCTTGACCCTATTGTGTCTTCATTACTTGAAAATTATACACAATAAGTCTATTTTATAGGTTTTAAGGAATTGGCTAACTAAATATAAAAAAATATGCTTTAAGAGGCAGTGTATACTTTCTGGATTCAACGATAGAAGTATGTATGCTTTAGTTTTCACCTAAAAAAAGTATGATGATAATTCAAATTGAAAGTGTATTAGACGATCTTAAAGTGCAAAAATGATTTTCATATTTAGATTCCGTATTAAGATTTTTAGACTTTTAGATCAGAAAAAAAATTGACTTTAGGAAACAGAGTAATGGTGAAAGAACAGAAGTAGAACTTAAACAGCCTTATACAACCTCAAACTTTTCTTTGTAAAAATAATAAAATGGGATTGTTTTGACAACTCCTGAAAAATGTACTTCTGTGATCGTATTATGAAAAAGGTCAACAGTACTTCCACTTTTTGCGATTAAGTTATGATAAAGTTCAGTACCTTAATTATCAACATAAAATCCACTACTCGTGATCATACTTATATAAAAGTAGCTGAAACAATAAAATGTAAGATCGTATACGTATAATATATTGCTACTTGTTTTGTTTCTAACAAACAAGACGAGGTCTGTAAGTAACACTTTAGACGTTGAATCCTTTAACAAACATGGAACAGTTGAATGTCATTGTAATATCAGTTCGATATTGAACGGAACTGGTAACATTGATAATAATACGTAATTAAAGTGGTTAAATTTATTTAATTTACGACGTGGTTCAATTAAGCAAAATTGAAGTATGATATGTTTAATTATAATAAATAATAAGCAATGAAAAATGTACGACTTATGTTAATACTACTTTTTTATAAATTGGTATGGAAGCCAGAGAAGTAATACATCATTTACATTGACAGACATTGGATTGATTATTACTTTTTATTAAATATAGTTCCCATCTCCATATAGATACAATGAAAGCTTAATTTTGGCACATTTTCAACTATTGTTAGCAATGTAACTGTAGCCTTAACGGAAATTGTGGCCATTTTATAATAACATGCTAGTTACTTTGGCTTAACTTTATTTTGGAACATACTTTTTTAAGTTACTGAATAAGTAAAGTAAAATCATATTTTGAAAAATATCTGTACCAATCATATTTTGAAAAATATTTGCACCTATAAGAAATCTGATGACCATGTAAGAAAATTAGTTGTATTTGAACACACTTTCTAGGTTGATGTTCTTAACATTATGATATAGTTTATATGAAACTTGCTCAATTCTATTTTTAGGTGGTAGAGCCTAGCTGTAGTTTAGTTACTATAGCTCGAACATGGGCTGGCTCGACCGGGGAAGTACCACCCTCTCACAGAAGATCGGCGTGAAGTAGTCAGTAATGACTGCGTTTCGTCCGATGAGTGAGAGAGCCGGTTGCCCTTTCCCTGTTCCCAACCTTTCCTTGTATTTCCTTATTCCCACCCCTCCCTTTTCCTCCACAAGTAAGGTTGGCAACGCATCCGCAACATCTATGTTGCGGATGTCTATGGGCGGCGGCCACTACTGACCATCAAGTGGGTCGTCTGCTCGCTTGCCACCTATAACATAAAAAAAAAAAAAAAAAAAAAAAAAAAAAAAAAAAAAAAAAAATTTAAGAATATTATACATTTACGTAACCGTCTCATTCTACACATATATCTCGGCTTCAAAGACTTGGAATATACTAAACCATATTCTCGAATAGCGAGAAATCGTGCCTGCCACAATGTTCTAGGTATTTAATAGATTTTACACTCTCATGTTTCTCATACTTCTCTATAGGATTTTAACAATATATATACAGCCACGGGCAAAAGTATTAGGCACCGTAGAGTAAGACAAGTTTTAGGGTGTTTTAGCATAGCGAGTCTAAATAAAACTGCATTTATGATTACAATGGTTTATTTTAAGAAAATAATTAATATTTTGTAGGTCCACCTTTTGACTTAATAACCGCAGCCACTCTTTTTGGCATTGACTCTACCAGCCTGAAACATTCTTCTCTTGATATATTTTTCCATTCCTGCTGTAACGCGGCCAATAGAGCTTGTTTATTGCTAATCGAGTGCCTGCGGACATTTTTCTTTAAAATGAACCAAATATGCTCAATCGGGTTGAGGTCTGGTGATTGTGGTGGCCAGTCCAAAAGATCAATATGATTTTCAGCAAACCACTTCATGGTATGCGCGGACTTGTGGCAAGTGGCGTTGTCTTGCTGAAATTTCAGGCCATCGGTGTTTGTATCACCGAAAATTTGCGTTATCGACGTTGCTAGTGCTGTTTCCAGAACTTCAGTGTATTTAACACTATTCATTCGTCCCTCACATAACACCATTTCGCCCACTCCGTCGGCAGCCATGCAGCCCCAGATCATTATTGAGCCTCCACCATGCTTAACAGTGGAACCCACACATTCTGGGTTGTATTCTTCGCCAACCCTTCGCCTAACATAAGTCACACCGGGTGTTCCAAACACCTATGCCAAAGGAAAAAAACACATTTATTTTCAAAGTTATTATTTTTCTTGCAGTACGTTATTTTAAAAACATTTATGTGTTTTAATATTGTACATAAAATAAATAACAGTACCTCAAAGTTAGATTCGTCTGACCACAGTATGTTGGACCAATCTTCCACTGACCAATCTCTATGTTTGAGTGCCCACTCCAACCGATTTTTCTTATTGTGTTCTGATAGCCACGGCTTCTTCCTTGCTTTACATCCTTTTAATCCAGCTTTAAGAAGTCTTCTTCTCACAGTATAAACACTCACTGAGCTGCCTTTTGCCTCAGATAATGCTGCAGCGAGCTCTAAAGCAGTTTTTTTCCTGTTTTGTAGAGACTGCCTAATCAACAATCGATCTTCCCGTTCAGTAGTAACTTTTCTTCTGCCTGTTCTTGGTCTATTTTCATGGGTGCCAGTCTCTTTGAAGCGATTTATAGCATATTGAACTGCACATCGCGAGCACTTCACTTCTCGGGCTATTTTAACCTGAGACATGCCTTGTTCATGTAAAATCTTAATTCTTAGACGCTGTTCAGCACTAAGTTCAGATTTTTTCGGCATGATTAACGCGTTAAATGTTAGTCTTTAGAATTGTGATAGGAATAGTTGCGTAGAAGACGTGTATGTTCACTGCAAGCACTTATAACACACTATAACCCGAAACGCAAAAAAAGCAAATTCGAAGAAACACCGCTTAGGAGCACACCTGGATGTCATAAATATTTTCTTTTATCTTAATTTGGTTAAAAATTGCCGCTAATACAATAGCTAAACCATAAAACACACACTTGACCGCAATATAATGAGATAGTGACTAACAATAGGGGTGCCTAATACTTTTGCACGCAGCTGTAGAATCGACTTTTGAAATAATTTTATTAACGCTAACAATAAATGTACTGAAAAATAGTTCACCTTTATTAAAAATATAATATACATATTTAGTACATATGTGTATATAACATATATTCATTATTCTGTTAACGATTGGCGAACTAAGTATTATTTAACTAAGTATAATTTAAAATTTGTTAATTTATTCCTTTTTTTATAACAAAGGCGAAAAACGAGCAAACAGACTATTTGTCTGAAATATACGAAATGTTGCAGATGCATTGCCAATCTTGATTGTGGGAGAAGGTGAGGAAAGGGTGAAAAAGTGAAAGGGTAGTAAAAAGGAAAGCGAAACCAGATCTCTATCACATGGGACGAACCGTGATCGTTAAAAACAACTTCACGCCTATCTTTTGTGAAAGGGTGGTACTTCCCCAGTCGAACCATCTCATGACCAAGCTGCAGTTTCTTGAAAACAGATAGGTAACATCACCTCTAAAACTTTTACTTCTCCAAAGCTACTTCTTTAGTCTTTGTTATGTAAATAGTAAAAAACGAAATAACGACATTAAATTTAGACATCGAAACCCTTTACAGTTTACACATAACAAATTATATTCAAGCATTGCTCAGGCTTTCTATAACTGAAGGCTACCCTTACAAAATGTCTTTATACGCAGAACACACATATATGTAGTATGACTTAACATTGAGCCTTGTAACCCGTTAGCATTTACGGCTCAAAAATCCAAACAAAAACCAACGTTATACCTTTATGTTTTGCAAAAAGAAACCGACTAGCTATACAAATGTATAAACGCTTGATTTGTGCAATGTGACGAAATCTTCAATAGAAGTCAGGACCGATTTCAGGATTTTAGCCTCAAGGGTTTCAACTCATCGGTATTACTCATCACTAGAATTATCACAACAAATCGACGAGTAAATACAAAGCAAAAAAATTGCAATACTTATTTGGAAAGTTATTTCTAATCAGAGTTTGTACAAAGACATCAGGAGAGACTAACAACAATTTCCCTTTTGTTATAGTGGCAAGACAAAAATTTAATACGGAACCTTATAAAACAACTTCTTAGTAAAAAAAAATTGGAGAATGCTGAGGAAATTTTTTATTTACAAGAAATAAGAAGAAACTAGAATAAAAATAGTCAGGAACTGCAAGCTATTTATATGTACATACATACATCTTTGTTTACAATGGTTGTGTATTTTTGTTATTGTACTAGTGCTATAGAGTATTAAAATTATGTGAAATGAACAATTTTTTCCAGTTTAATAGCGATTTAATATTTATTGTTGAATTAGAGATTATCGGATGAATGTTTGAGTATAATCCTTCTCCTTTGTGTATAATCGCAATAATAAAAGCATTATAAGTCTGTATAAAGAAAACTTTATGAATTTTAATATTCATTGATGGACAGAACTAACGATGACGGAGGGCCGAGAGTAACACTTGAGACAGAAGTTCATCAAACAAATGTCGGAGAAGAACGAAACATATTTAGCACAATTGCAATATTTTTTGGAATTTAAATTTGAATAGTAATATTAAATAATGGTTTGTACAATTTTCATTGATATTGACGTATGTTTAGGGTAAAATAGTAATAATCTAAAAAACAGTTATCTTTCAAACGAAAATTATCATATTAAATATTGTCGGAATGTTGGTTAAGTTATACTCGATTTTTTTAAATATCTTTAACAAACAAATAATTTATGACAATTTTAGTAATATCATATATCGTTTTTAAAAGGCAATTAACTATTTTATTACAATTTAATCTAGACTCGATAATATTTGTCTGTCATCTCAACTGATGATGAGTACGAAGAGATATTTAGCACTGGATGATGATTGTGGTCTCAGTAAAAGCTCATTCAATCTTAATAGAAAGATGTTCAAATTGAAAGCAAAAGGGAAGTAGAACGGTTATTCATACTTTGGCTCGAATTTCGTCGGGGCCACAAGCTTTGTCCATGTTAAGATAATGAAGAATTTTCGTTGGATGTTAGTCGTTTGGACCTCTGTTGTCGATTAACGACAGTCAGCCGTCAGGTAAGTGAACGCTTGTGCTTTAAACGATTTATTCGGCCGTAATCCAAAGATGAGTTTACCACCAACAGCATGTAAAGAAATAAAGTATTTCATAATATTATTTCTACCTGTAGGACATGGAGTCTGGATTTCTGTTAAAAAAAGCGGAAGTGGCTTCTTACATGCACCTCAGTGCTAAATACAACTACTCTTTATTTACTAACTCGTTATTTCTTACAATGCGAAGAAAACTCGGAGTTAAATATAGTCATAAATAATAATTAAATGCACTTTAAGACATCACTTTTCTTTGTATTAGCTTAACGAGCGCAATAAATAACAATTGAACTGGCAGACATGTCTGAAGGCATTTACAATAAATCCACAGATAATAACACATACCTCTTGTTAACAACTAAAACATATTTAAACTAAAATATTTTTCTATGAAGTATTAATATCTAATCGTTTTGAATTTACCTCTTTTATTTTGTAAATTTCAATGCTTCATTTTTTAAACGATCTTCGTTAATAGAGGATAAGAAAAAAAAGATTGTTTCCAACTAAACATGTTTATACAAATCATGAATATAGGACATTTGTAAAATATAAATCAATTATCAGTGGTTTAGAAAATAAACTACACAGTCAAAATTACTTGAAGATACACATATGTTGGAAGTATTTAAAAAACAAGATATCAATGGAAGCATTTAGTTTGAAACTACATACTTATTCAAAAGAGCAACATACATTTAATGTGACACATAATGAGAATTTATAATAAAGGTGGCTTTTATATTCATTATTGAAAAACATGGCGATAGAAACTATTATATTATAATGCATAAAAATATTTTATTATCATGTACGTATTCATTTTATTATACTTAGTAGGTCACTCGTAGAATTTAGATCAAATGAAATTACCATTTATGGTCATGTAAATAATTATTTGTTATTACACTTTTAATTTTATTTAAATACATATAAAGAATTCCTTTAAGATATGACAACAAAGAACAATATAACAACTGTTTTAATCAAAGCTAGTTAAAAATAGTGTTTTGACTTGAATATGTTTATATAAATGCTCCCTTCAAATAAACTTCAAATGTTTCTTAAGTTGTAAACAATGAACAAAAATGTTAATTAATTAGGACAATGCAATGATCTTAATACCTATTAAGCTTTTTATGTAATTATACACCTGTAGCCTTTAGTATTTTAAATAAATAAATTCATTGATTATAATAAAAACCTTTCAACTAATAGATACCTCATACTCTTCATTTTTAATTGTCTAAGATTTATAGAAAATATTTGGTGCCATATAACTGTATTTCCATAAAAAATAATGTTTAAAATAAAATTGTTTATAATTAGGAGTATTTTTATACACATCTACCTTTACGTGGTAATAAATATTTAGTAGTTAAACTAGCATCGTCTTAATTAACATTACCAAAAAGTAGAGGAAATGTTTTAAAAATGTTAAAGAATTCCTGCAAGAACAGCCAAATACTCAAAAAAAGTTTATAATACATATACATTTTGAGTTTTGTATAAAAATTTTGTTTATTATAAAAAATTTCTTTGTATATATACCTATTATAAAAATATCCTTGACATAAAAAAAAATGAATATAAATCTAATAAAAGGTTTTATAAAATTACCAGTTATAAAAGGACCTCATTTGCAAAATATAAATTAAAATTTGATTTCCTAAGGAGAGTTTAACATTTTCCTAACAAAACCCTAAAGGAAAAACAGCGTTTTGAATTAAACCATATAAAGATATATTTTAACCATTATAAAGATATATTATTTACGTAAATCATTATGGGAACACAGAAATAGTAGCATTGTATATAGAAAAAAAAACAATTTATATTAAAAAACATACGCTTTCACATGGTTTTATTTAAAAAATTAAGTTTGTGTAATTCTCATCGTATATTTATCAAGTACTTACTGTTTAAGAAACTAATAAGGATTTTAACTAGAAATATATTTTAATCAGTGTTGTTTTATACATTTCATACGATTTTTAATAATATCAGTTATAGTTATAGTATCAGTTTCAGTTTGATCTTTAATTTCATCGCACTAAAATACAGATATAAAACAAAACAAACAATAGTTAAGGAGTTTTGTAACGAAGTTCAAGCTTTGAATACAATTTTTACACATAAAGACCATGCAAGAAATACCTAGCTTTATAACTTTATATGAAATGAAGATATCGCCGTAGTTTGTGGCTAAGTTAAATTTAATAAAACGGGCTTTTACTATATACATATAAATATATTACATACTGCATATAAAAATCATAATAATTAATTATATAAATATGTTTTATCTGTGTGTTTATTTTGATAACATGTGTTTTTTGTCAGTCTACGTGGAAGCAGTAAAGTGTGTGCCACCAGTTCAATGTTTTATTTCATTATAACTCATAAATATAACAATAATATAGGAATTCCAGGAATAATACAGATATATACCAAGGTTAATCCGCGAGGCTATTGAAATTAAAAAACACCCCAATTTCAATAGAGAAGATGACTGGAACCTATCAAACACCTGGGATCCTATTCTTAAAAATATAAAATCCCATGTCCGTGACCACACCGCAGGACCTCGAGACACCGTAAGCGCATTTTGCCGGCATCCAGAGCGGTACGCAAGACAATTAAGAAATAGATGGCGGTAGGAGATAAAATAACCAGACCAACTGACAGACACTCACATCTCGTCTGCCCGTGATCACGGTTGCTGAAAAGTAGCCAAAACGTCGGGAGTATGTAGTTTTCTAATCAAAAATAAAACGCGAAGTAAAATCCGAAAAATATTAGTTTCATTTAAATGAGTACTCACGAAAATCTTAGATCTCCTTATACAAGACATTTTATATGCTCTAGACAGTTGTATCTTTGACTTCATTGTTTTTTTTTTCTATTCTTGTTCAAATTTTATTTATTTTTCCATTAAATATATCTTTGTTTGAGTAGAAATTGTCAGAGTAAAAAAATAAATTGTATTTCAGAACCTATAGGAGCCCAAAATTTACACGAAAATAGGGTACATACAACTTTGGTATTAAATATCATTATTCATTATTAACAAAAAATTTGTAATCTCCGAATGAATAAACCAATCTATCGTTTTCAATAAATCAGAAACCAGCTTCCAAATGTATAAAGTTACGAGTACCTATATACGCCTGATAATTTCAATAGAATCATTAATTCTAGTTACAAATCTTTCCTTAGCAGTAAAAGCAAGTAAATGAAAATACTTTTTATTAAATAAGGTACCTAATCCATTCTGATGTGAAATACTATCCTCTCCTTCAAGTGTCGCCAGTATAGTACTCTATGAATAATCTAAATAAAATACCATTTATCTATTTCTAATTCTTACTTAATTTACGCTTTAGTAATGACATATAAAGAAAAACAAATATGTAAAATTCTGTTAAGTAATAAAATGTATTGAATATCATGGCACCTTTTTTTTTTTTTTTTTAAGGGGAAAATCATCAAATGACCCCTCTTGCCTGGGTGGGGCAAGAGGGAGTGTCAGACTCTTACTGACTAAAAACCCCCCGTACCTACTCCTGCTCCGAGCCTGGCCGCGGTACATCATTGCGCTTACACCCGCGACCAGGCCAGGCATCGGCTCTAGGGCCCCATCTGTGTTGGTCCGATGGCTCTTTGAGGCGCGCGCGGTACGCTACGCGCCGTACGCTCGGGTCTGGTTCTGATCGGGCGGCAAGCTACCCTTGGTTGCCGTCCACAGACCCGCGCAATATCATGGCACCTACGAGTAGTATAAGAAATTCTTGTACAAGTATTGCAATAGAGTAAAAAATCAACTCAGGCTCATGTATATAAAAGAATTCTATCCTCATACTTTATTAATATGAAACGATTTAGAATCTCATAGGTAAGGTGCCATTGTCAATATAAGTCAAATAATTTCGAATACTATGGAAAAAAACCTTTTTGATATTTATAGCTTTACCTAGCTCTCTTTGTGTCTAAAGTAAAGACAAGTCTCTTTTGAGTTGATTCATCTCAAGAGTGCAATAAGCGTAGCTTTAAATATCTAGGAGCGCTGTTGTTTGCTGTGCGCTTTTTAGATATAAATGTATTTTTTTTAATGTATATTTGTGTAATTTATTGTTCATTATTATCAATAAATTCAATCAACTCAATTATCAAGCGATACTAAACTCTGCACATGTTCTCCACTGAGCTGTTTTAATGATCTTTATAAGTTTAATATGTTTCTTGTGATTTCAATACTTACTCGTAAAAAGACGAAGCACACATGTCGATAATATAAGTCAATTCAATAATAATCGACTATAATTCAATTTTTTAGAAGAAAAGTTTAAGGTATTTATCACCAAGAACTTCATATTTTCTTATAACTTTTGTTTTTTGCAGAACTCAAAGATTTAGAAAAACGTAAAAACATTATCTAAAAAGTAAATTGATTATTTGTTACATATGGATTATTTTGTTACAATATTTGAAAATGGCCCTAACTTCAATGACTTTGAGTGACGACTTTAATATCTTATTCATCGAAAACATCGACAAGTAGTAATTGACATGCAGTATCCATATCTATATCCCATATTTATGCACAGACGCTGACATTGACCATGGTTACAAGATCGTACAACCGATGGAGATATATCGCTAGCTGCCTGCTGAAATAAAGCTGGATACTCAAAGTCGAATACGTCTGAAGGATAAAATTTTGTGATTAATTATAACTCAGAGAAAAAATGCAAGGAAAAACAAATATGTATAGCAAAGTATTCATTCACCTGATTGTTGATTTTCCTCAGTAACTACGCTCTGTGCCATAAACAGAGCCACCGTCATGGCGAAAAAGAAGGAAATTACTGTTTTCATATTGAATACTTGCTTTGTAGCGTCTTTTAGTTTAATAGTTTCGATTAAAATTTGGTACTTATATACATACATTATCTGATACTAAATAGAATATACTCGTATTGCGTAGGGGATGCCCTGCCTAACATTATCATGGCTTTTGCTAAATAAATAGCGATATGGTCACATACAAAATATTATAACTAGAGTATTGTAGAATGTTATTCCCTGCTTTTGCTGTAGTATTTATTTTAAAAAAATGTTGTTTTAATTTTTTATTCAGTATTAAATATAAAAATATTTCCTGCTTTGATTGAGTAGTTTGAAATAATTGGAATTCTTTTATTGATATTGAGACGTAGGTACCTGCATCTACGTCTCAAAAAGATATTACAATACCGATATTTCAGAAAAAGTCTGATTTCTTATTGTTAATCGCAAGGAATAAACATTTAACTCTTCGTTATAAATTTCCGTTAAATCCTTTGAATCGTTATTATGTTTTATGTTTTATATATAATTGTGCAAAGCGAGTCTGATATCAAACAGTGATTAGTAATTATCACTTTTTTTTATTTTTTCTGACAATGACTAACAAGCATTTAGAATTTGAAACACCTACATAATATATTTATCGCAAAATTGCATATTGAGCAAATTAAAGGAATATTTTTCCTAGCCAAATTTACCTATACCTTTAAATGGTTATAAATAAATTGGAGACCGACTACTTCTGAACTTAGAATAATAAAAACCAAAAATTACGTGGCTTTTAAGTATTAGAACAATCCTCAGGCATGCTTGTTATAACTACATACGATGCGTGTTGTTGGACTTCGACACGTTGAAAAAGGTGAGGAAGGGCGAGCAACTGGTGAGTGAGTGTTTAGTTAAAAACAAAGTTTATCGGAAATAAAAACATCAAGCATTTGTAGTTAGTTTAAAAAAGAATATTTGTTTATAAACATATTTTGACGTGTGTTACGTAAGCACAACCCGATATTAAGTTTTCGGTATAACAATGGTGTAAAGTACAGAATGCTGACTCTGAGCCATCGGTGGGACTGGGAAAGTGAAGTGGACACCACACGCCTTGCACCATCGGTGAGAATGAAGAATGGGATTTTTACATATATTCAGTCTGGAGTCAACCGCTGACTTACAGACACCTCTTTAGTATGTAGTTAGTTATAAGACTTAATTATAGAATGGGTCTTAAGTCAATCGCTGACTTAAAGACCCCGCCCTAGCTAGTAGTTAAATTTAAGTCTTAATTGGTAATTGAATATATTTTGTAAGTAAAACGGATTTTTCTTGCATCCTTCGCTGCCACCAAACGTAATTGGCGCAGTCGGTAGGATATTCGAGTAATATTCGGTACGGTCGCGTCAAGATTTCCCCTACTATCGGTCCGAAGTCTCGCGTGACTTACCGATATCGAGTATCCGAATCTACTTGGCGGACAGCAAAGGTGAATCCAGACATCGATTCAGCAAGAAGATGAAGTTCATGTAAGTACTCTGAATCTTTCAGATCCTTACCTATCCTAGTTGTAGCCCTTATCCTTACATATATCAATTAAAAAAATTAAAATTAATAATGATATTATATTAATTTGTTTAACGATATTTAAATATATTTTAAGATATCTATTTTTTATTGCTAGCGTTTTAAAAATTAGTTCTCAAAAATTCTCATCCAAGAGAATCGAGTTATCGTAGTACGAGTAGGAGTAGATCTTGCAGACTCGACGTTATTGACGAGTTCAGACGGATAAGCGAATTTAAAATAATTAACATTAAAATGTCGCAGGATAAAATAGGTGAGACTAAAAAGCAGTACTCACCCGAGCAACAAATATTCGTTAAAAAGTAGCTCCACGTTATATTCGTACGCAAGATACAGTTACGGTCTCAAATACGATCTCCCAATACATACATATATAAAACATATATACTTGACTACTATCACTCTTTTTTTTAAAACACATCAATATTCACGAGCTACAAGAAAAAGTAAAGGCAGTTCATATCCAGTTAATTAATAAAATCCCTCATCTTAATAATATAACACTTTCGTTATTTCATCCTCATATAGAATATTTAAAAGAAAAGCTTCAAACCATCTCGACCAATCGCAGTCATTTGAGCTTAGTCGCGCTACAAGAGGTCTCGTTGACGGTCTCGGTTCCGTAGTAAAAAGTATATACAGTAACCTTGATTATTCAGATGCGATATAATTTAATAACTCAATAAAATTACTTCAAAATAACGATAATAAATTATTAATGGAATTTAACAATCATGTCAGCCTGACGAAAGATTGGGTAACTCACTATTCGAAAATTATAGATAACATAGTAGATAATCAGAATAAATTAATTATCAGCATTAGTTATAAATTTTAATCGAAGTTTACAAGAAGAGAACCAGAAACTATATCAATACATTCATTTAGGACAGATTATTTTTATTATTAGCGATAACGTTGATCGCTTATCATACGAGTAGTAAATTACAGATCGTATCGTATTAAGTTACATAACTTTTTAGAATTTATAAAGACAACTACGGCTCACCGCGATGTCATCAGTTTAAACTCAATAAGAAGTATAATTGATAAGTCACGTAGCATTTACGGTAGTAATCGAGTATTATATGTATTAACATAGGAGCCCAAGAGTATTAATACAATTGGGTATATATTATGAAAGTAATTTAAATAATTATAGTATATACATATATGTATAAAATCCCAATTATTCCATCCCAAACATATAATTTGTATAAAATATCAATTACTCCTATCAAAATTCATGAAGTTCTTAAACCTACCTCACTCCCGATTCCTTGCAATCCATCTGAAAGATTTCAAGTACATAGAGGCTGAATGCCCGAAGTCCACTAAAGGGTATCTATGTGAAGAGATACACAACATGTACAGCCCGACATCGCCTGATTTTATAACAGCTCTTGTTACTACGCAGTAAAAAAAAATTCCTGATTGCAACCAGTCATCGCATCACTACACACGCCAGCCTACGAGAAACTCGACAACCGACACTGCACTATCAGTTTTCTAACTCAAATTAAAACACGCTTATCTTGCGGTCAAGACGTCTCTAAAATGCTACAAGGAAGCTTTTCAGCTATAATTCACTACAACTGTATTATACAAATATCTAACTTTTTATAAGAAACATAATGTACTCATCTCGTCTCGAGACCAGAGTTGCTGCAAAAGAAACCAGAACGTTTTGAGTGTGTAGTTTAAAACAATAAAAAAACGCTAAGTAACATTTTTTTTAAATAATATACTTTTTGCAACATTCAAACCAAACACAAAATATATAACATTAATTACCATCTCATTGTTCGAACATAAAATCCTTATAATTTAAATCTTCTAACCTCTCCCCAAGGAGTGTGCGTAAACATGAGACAGTCACAATTACTCTTCCCATGGACAGTTTTTTTTATAAGTTATAATCTTTATTTTACAAAACAGCTGTTTTAGTTAAAATAATTACACGGTTATTTCAATCATTCCCAGAGGGAATTACAGCGTAATAAATAAATACTTTACAAATATTATAAATTTAATCTTATACCAATAATAATTCCTCATTCATTCAACTGAATATTTATAAAATGAAGAGAGAATATTGATTTTATCATAAAATTATTATAATTCCGAACTCGTTAATAATTTAGTATTTAAATCTTAAATAAATTACTTTTATTCTCTAAAATCTCTACCATACTCCCGAGTATGGTATGAACTCAACCTAACTTGTTCATGGGAATCTTTTTTGTTTTGAATGAAAACAGGAGCAATATGATGATTCAGTTATTATTACTAGAGAATAATTTTCCTGTAATCTGTTAAAATAGTACGGTACTATATTGTTTTCTTCATAGTATAGAGTTCAGTGTGGCCCCTGGAATTTCTATACAAACGACAAAAATAATATAAAAAATTAATAGGACACGTGATACTGTATTACTGAGTACAGATAATGTGAGTCCCAAATCCGAGATAAATATTGTTTAATGGTGCTGAGAGTTAGTGATAATGATAAACATTATTCCCAATACGTGGTTATATAGAATAGAATACAATATACTTTATTGTACACCACGAACATTAAATTTACACGGAAAGAAAAAAAACTAATAAATTGGAATGTACAAAAAGGCGGTCTTATCGGTAAAAAGCGATTTCTGCCAGACAACCTTTGATTTGGGGAAATTGTGCAGCGAAAGGTAGGTGGTGCCTTATCCTTATATATATACTAATACATATATAAATAGATACATAAAATACATACATATATACATAAATATATATACTAATAAATACATATAAATGAACAATTAGACATATAAATATAAATGATAATAATAATATATAATAATAATAATAATAAGATTTTTACTCATTAGGACTACTCAGGATATCATGAAGTTACATTATTATAAATTATCTTGGTATTTGAATACTGATTAATATAATTAAATTTCTAAGTGATTCATTAAAATATATGTAGCTATCTTTTTCTTCGAAGTAATTTGTCTCAAATAAAATTGTAAGTGATGCTACTGTATCATTGTTAAAGTTAGCGGGAAAATTAAAAAAAAACTATTTTATTACATCTATAATAATAATCAGTTGAACAAAAACTAAGACCATATAAAATATACTTACTGATATACTAATAAGAATTTATATTTCTACATCCAAAATTCAGTTTTCACTGGACACATCAAGAACGAGAACAAATATAGTAAACATTCACAAAGTCCTATGACGTGCTTCTCTGTGGAAAGCTACACGTGAACTAAACCGTACAGAGTTTGCCGTCGGTTAGTCTAAAGACCAGTATATGTTTTTATTATGAAAACAAACGAACTGGGGTAAATTTTGGGGTCGAATTAAATTGTAATTTGTATTTGAAACTCTTATTTAAAATTAATGTTTAAAAAATTTACATACTGCTTTTTTTAATGCTTAATTTAATTTAGCATTGGCTGTTATGAATGAGCTTTTTTTAATAGTACAGAATTAAATGCATATTTTTAGTATTAAATCAATTTTGAAGCAATGAACCAATACTTGAATTTTATTTTTAGTACAGCATTCATTTGGCTTTATAAGAAATAAAGAAATAAATTGAGAAACTCATTTTAATTTAATATTTTTTTTTGTATAAAATGAGAAGAATATGAATATGTTAGATGATAATAAAATGTTCATCGAAAAGAACACTGTTTAAAACTCCTTTGACGTTTAAATTAAATTGATTTTAAAAATCTATATTATTTGTATAATTATCAAAAGAAACTCGTCAAGTCTTGTAATTTAAATACTTTGTTTACCTTCACATTTTTCTCAACTTTTCATTTGATTTACAGCTGACGTCCGTAAAATAGCATACCTGAAAAGTACAACATAGATTAATTAAATTAAAAGTAACTGAAGAAGATGAATAAATTATGTTAGTTAAAGTGTATTCAACTTATACATTTACAGAGAATCTAATGTCATCTGCCGAGTTCATGGATCAGGTGTTACCAAATTAAAATTAAATCTTCCTAAATAAAAAGGTTAATAGATAAGTCCAAGAATATTATTGCTTGTTCTTTAAAATGTTTTGAAGAATTGTACACAATATTTAGTTTTCGTTTTAAATATAGATTTAATGTTAGTTTTTTTTTAAATCTATTTTGAAGTACAAACCAAAATAATATTTTTGTTTCTGCTAAAATTCATGAAAATATCAATATTTTTTTTACCGGACAATCGAAAAAAAACAACCAATAATAAAAACCTTTTCTAGCTTAGTAGAATCGTTGCAAGCAGTAGGTATGTATGTTATGATAATTATACATAACTAGCTTTTGCCGCGACTTCGTCTGCGTGGAATAGTGACTTCCAGCAGATTTTTGGTTCTTCCCACATTGTTCCCGTTCTTGCGGGGTTTTCGGAATGGTCGAGTTCCCGTAGAATTTTCAGAATAAAACCTATGTTTTTTTTATTCACAATGAAGTACTCTTAACCAACAACATATTTATTTGTTTATTTGAATAAATATTAATACTATTATGTTAAAACAACTTAAACAAATTATTTCGACCAAATTAGGTACCATAAAAACAGTTTTTGTGAGTTAATCTTAAAAGATAGACATATACTGTCGCGGACCGTTTTTTAGATCATTAAAAGAGCTGTTATTCTTTAATACATATTTTTTGTGTATCTTGAACCGTTTTCACAGCGCACGCAACGGAAGGCTTCAAAGATGAAATAATTTCTCCCGTTTTTTACACATTTACCACTATATCTTTGCTCCTATTGGTCGTAGCGTGATGTTATATAGCCCACAGCCTTTCTCGATAACTGGACTATCCAACACAAAAAGAATTATTCAATTCGAACCAGTAGTTTCGGAGATTAGCGCTTTCAAACAAACAAACAAACAAACAAACAAACAAACAAACAAACAAACTCTTCAGCTTTATAATATTAGTATAGATTATAAATTTATGAAAATGTTGTTTTAATTTTTAAAGTTAATAATGACAATTTTTTATTAATATTTTAAGGTTTTTCTTATAATAAACATTATTTCTTTTAATTAAAAACATAAATAAAGATTTTTACTGCTGAAAAGTTTTTATATTTTATTTCGTATTTATAATGAAGAATCGAATATAAAAATCATCCAAAATAGGTTTATCAAAGCTACATAACAAAAAAGGATGTAGATCAATGTAAGTAAATTTATAATTTTAGTACTGTTTCGATTATTTTATACACTCGGGACTGGTCATTGTTATTGTTTTGAAAAGGGTAGTACACTAAACTAGTTGGGAAAACATAAGTCTATTTAAGCTTCTATATGAATAATGCTCGTATTGTATAAAAATTCAAGCTTTTGTTTCGGTACAATAATACCAAATCATAAAAGCCAGACTCAAACTATTTCCTATAAATGATAGCAAAATCAATATATCTATTTTAGTCGATTGAATGATAAACTCTCGCGTAAAAGAGAACTTAGGATTTTAGGTTATAATAAAGAAAGAAAATAAATAACCCTGTCAATCTATCACTAACTTTTGTTTATGATAGTCAGATTGAAAGGGAAAATCTGTCTCAAAGAAATATTTCACATGTTTTTTTGCTCCTTATCTTTTTTAATGATTAATTATCTTATAACTAATTCGTTTCATCCATTTAAATAAGTATTTTATTACTCATACGATATATTAATGTATAAAAGTTTGTTCACCCATAAGAGCATAATTCACTTTGTCCTTTAGACTTAAGGCAGTTAATGGTATTAATCTTGTTAAATTACAATGTAATTACAAAGCGAGGATGTGATAACAAAACGCGTCTTGTGTAAATATTTAATTAGCATTTTAACTTTGAAGACACAACATATTTAACATTGAGAATAAGTTCTTTTACTCATTTTTAAAATCGAGTGGATTATAGTATCACTTATGGGCTGTTCTTATAATATTTACTCTTTTTGAGGTTGCTTATCTGTAAACACATTGGATATACTACTTGTTGGATTAATCTCCGGAGTTTTTCTATATTGTAATAATACTTCCCGAGAGCATCATAATTTTTATATTATTTTATTTTCAGAAACGTTGTTCTACATGCACATGTGTGTTACTTAAATATAAATAAGTAGGGAGAGAAGCTTGGACAATGGATGTGAGCGTTTAGCAAGGGGCCCCTTGAACCTACACCTGGGTTGTAAGTCTCCGGCACTGTTGAAGCTCCTCTCCCTGAGGCGGATCGTGCACCCGCACGATGAAGCCATTGGATGCTATATATACTGATAAAATTTCACATAATTCTGGTAATTATTAATACAATTATATATATTAGTGTGCTTATTTGGAGCCAAATTTTTTTAATATTTTTTTTTACTTACTACTTTAATACAAATTCTAAGATCATCGACTTTTATCGTTGAAAAAAATAGATAATATCCAATAACTAAATATTTAAAGTATTTTTTGTAATGGTAATACTAATATATAACTTAAACGGCAACACGTTTGTATTTAGTCGTGAAAATATTTCTAAATGTTATCAAAAATAGGAATATTTGTTAATAATCAGTATTTATTTAAGATAAAACTTTTAAAAACTTCTCAATGATCAACTAAAAATAATTGTTTCAATTTATATTAATTGGACCAATCTAATATTAAAAAAATAAAATAAATTAAATCGAAGCAAAACATATATATATAATAAGTGGAATATTCAGTTTCAGTATTAAAACGTGATAACTTTAATGTGACAAATAATTTCACTCATAGTATTATACGGCTGAAAATTTACACACTCATTGAATGAAACTCCTTTTATGTCACTCCTCGTCTGTTGGAATTAGTTATCGTTAGCTGACGTCATTCTCAGTTTATTCAACCAAAACATCTGTTTAACCCAGATTTCCCCTTAACGTCAAAATGAACGGGCCAAATTTTTATCCCGAGTTTTAGACATTAGACTTATTACATTGAAAACAATTTATAAAAACACATACACATATGTTCTACAAAACCACCTACATCTATTAACTATTCAAGATTCCAATATTAAAAAACATTAATAAAGAGTCATCGTCAACAATAGAAAATCAATAAAATGTTTGGATCATTAATCATTTACGAAAAATACGAATGTTTTAATGATAAATATCCATCTGTGGTTTTTGAATTTGTTGAGTTGAGTTGAATGAATTTAATATATATAATATAGTAATACTTAAACAATAAATCATTGTAATTTAATTATACTTTGTACTAAATTATATTTATGGCCTATTTAGATTTGTAGTAAACAACATATTCATTATTAAATTTCAGGACGAAATAAACTTTAAATTGTTTAATTTCTAATACGTGCAAATAAACACAATAAATACTAGTTTTTTACGAAATAGCTTTCTTATAAAATAGTTTATAAATAATCATCTAAAACTAGAACTAGAACATAAGAAAGAAAATAGAGTAGCTTCACCACAGCCTGTTATGAAATAAGACCTTATCTACCCTTATTGAAAAGTCAATTGTAACGGTTTTTCAAAAAAAATTGTTTTAAGATGATGTTATAAGAAGAAATTTCAATAAGGTGTCAAAAAGTGACAAAATAGTAGGTATACGAGTAGATTTTCCTAGATTAGGTAGGTCCGCGACGGATGGTTTTCTAATATTCTCTTTAAATATTCGCTTTCTATAATTTTCGACGGCAATGTCATTTGAATAAGCACGGATAAACACGATTTTATAAATAATTGATGAATACAATCATCATTCAATATTTCAACAAAACATTTGTCATTCAGCAATATATTTTAGCTTCTGGTTGTCAATGATTTGATGTTCAAATAAAATGTGGTTAAAGTGGTTCTCACACAAATAAATACATATATGTAATTTGTAACAAAAGCTCCAATCTCAGCTATCATATTTTGAATCACTAGTCATTATTATTATCTTATACATACATATGTATTGTTAGAAATAATTTAGGCGGGACTTTCACTTAGATGTTTAATTTTCCACGACTCGTTACGTTAAGTATTTGGACAATTAAATTACTGCGTGTATGTACAGACACATTATTAACATTAATTTACACTATTATAACAAATATATAGATGGCGTTAGTTAACTATCAGAAGAATTCCTAATAAATATCAGAATATAAATAACATTAAGCTTAGAATTATAAAGTATATCACATTTTAAATTATTATAAATAATTATTGCTAACAGTATATATTTTCTAGTCCTATTGATTTAAATACATCATTAATTAATGTAACTTTAGTATTAACAAAGCCTGGGTTCCCGAAATTATTGGAATGAACATAAATATGTATTTTGAAAACTTTGTAAACTTATGCAGACATTTTCTTAAGGTTATTTCTAAAATGTTACCACTGTTATCTATTCAAATTCAAATTTAGAATTCAAAGTTTATATCTAAAGCTACATCTCAAATAAACTATCTTATAAATAAAAAAATGCGTCGGGCATTTATACAATATTTCCTTTAAAGCCTAATTGATTTAAGAAAAATAAATCATGCAGCGTATGATAATTTTCTCAAACAACAGGATATTAAATATAAGTGTGTATCTACATACTTTATAGTCTTATAAATCATATTATTTAAGAATAAATTTATCTTATTTTAATAATTTGTAAAAAACAATTATAATTAACAATATCAAAAGATTTTCGACTTAGAATTTAAATGTGTTTTATAACACAGCCTCTAACTAAATTTGTAAATTCAATGAGGGGATTATTCATTTGTCAACAATATTTATAGAATTCAATAAATTAACGATTATAATTTGATTAGAATCTGATGTTCAATACTTTAGTGAAAGTAATAAATAAACTACAGTATAATGTCTTTCCTTAAATGTTTAAATCTTCTATATATATAAAAATGGATTGCTGTTCCTTAGTCTCGCTAAAACTCGAGAACAGCTGAACGGATTTATCTTATCATAGTCTTGAAATGTTCGTGGAGGTTCAGGGAAGGTATAAAAGGTGAGAAAAATTGATTCATTTTCGGGAAAACCCTAAAAACAGCCCTTTTCTATTTCCCATACAAATGTTTTCTTTGACATTAGATTTGACAAATAACTAAAATGTCAATCATTTTGTTCGATTGAAACTGGAAAAACCTGATTATTTATGGTCTCTAGGACGGAATAGAGTTCGCCCGGTCAGCTATACACATATTACTAACTAGAAGACCTGGTGAACTTCGTATCGCCCTATAATCAAGAAATATCTATTACGTTTTTTTATTTATATTTTTGGAGTTTACCTGTAAGCCATAAATCTGCGTGTTTTGAAGTGCGACAGAATGATTGACATATTAGTTGTCAAATCTAATGTCAAAAAAAACGTTTGTATGGGAAATAGAAAAGGGCTGTTTTAATGGTTTTCCCAGTAATGAATCAATTTTTTTCAGCTTTTATACATACCTTCCCTGAACCTCCACGAACATTTCAAGACTAAGATAAGATAAATTCGGTCAGCTGTTCTCGAGTTTTAGCGAGACTAAGGAACAGCAATCCATTTTTATATATATAGAAGATAGAAGAAGAAGATATATAGATATAGAAGATAGAAGATGATGAAATTAACGCGGACGAAGTCGCGGGCAAAAACTAGTGATTTATAAATACTTAAGACAACCTTAATTAAAGAATAAAAGAAATACCCCTTCTTTTTGATTCCGCGTATTTTAAAAAAATAATAAAATAAAACTCTAATCAAGATCTATTAAAGGAGACCAGACAGACCATATGAGATGAATGAAAATTTTTCGAACATACATACCTATGCAAAAAAGAATTAAAAATTTCAAAAAAATATGTTAAATTAAAAACTTTAAGTCACAAGTCAGTTGGTACTATGTATGAAATTTTATTGAGTTTTAATATCCTTGAATATTGCATTAACTTTTACAGTGTAAAAAAAACATTTAAATTGCCACCAGCAATAAAAAAATCACATTTTTTTTTATATTTAAGAATTTTTCACACAATACGCCAATTATAAAAATCTGTTAACTAGGACTTTGTTGGAGTACTTAGTATAATCTGCCGAGATGTGCACTGGCTGGTTTAAGTTCATAAAAAAGTGTACGTCTGGCGTACATGTGTCAATTGTTTTATTGACTTTCAAAGAATAAGTTTTCGATTGCTTGTGTTATTCATTAGATTTGGCACCAAATTGTAAGGAAAATTTATCTTCGGATTTTATAATGAGAAAAGTTTTATGATTTGCAGTAACAAAATCATATTTGTTATCTCAAGTGTACCTAATACTTGGACAATGTGTATGATAACAATAAGTCATTAACAGATATCGTACTGAATGCATCGGATATATGAAATCGAAATCATTAACCTTGTTTACTTTTTCGAAATATATTTTAATCAGTGTTGTTTTATACATTTCATACGATTTTTAATAATATCAGTTATACATAGTATAGTATCAGTTTCAGTTTAATCTTTAATTTCATCGCACTAAAATACATATATAAAACAAAACAAACAATAGTTAAGGAGTTTTGTAACGAAGTTCAAGCTTTGAATACAATTTTTACATATAAAGACCATGCAATAAATACCTAGCTTTATAACTTTATATGAAATGAAGATATCGCCGTAGTTTGTGGCTAAGTTAAATTTAATAAAACTGGCTTTTACTAAATACATATACTAATACATATACTAAATATATTACATACTGCACATAAAAATTATAATAATTAATTATAAATTTTTTTTTATCTGTGTGTTTATTTTCATAACCCTCTAAAATAATTGGACTGATTTTGAAGAAACTTTGACTGTCAACAGAACTGATGTTATATGAATTTAGGCTATCCTTATCTTAGAAATTTTAACAACTGCTATCAATATAAATAGAAAAAAAAAATGGTTTCCAATTAGACATTAAATAAAATTTTAAATTGAAAACACTGAAACATTAAATGACCGCATTCTGCCGACATTTTAAGAAAATTAAGAAATCGTTGGTGGTAAATTATAAATAACAGGACCAACTGACAGACATTCACACCTCGTATGCCAGTGACCACGGTAGCTGCAAAGTAAGCGGAACGTCGAGAGTATGTAGTTCAAATAATTAAAAATGCGTTGTAAATCCGAAAATATCAGTTTATTTTAGTGTTTTTTCAGTTGTTATGTTTGACCCAATTGTTGTTCTGATAAACAAACATTTGTAATTCTGTAATGATTCTGATAATGGTTCTTTTCATCTTATCAACTTCGCCATAGGCATTGCCTATAAAATAAATGTGCCAAAATTTATGATATTTACCAGGTAGTGGTTATATGTAGCGCTTTTAGCATATGATAACTTTGTTATTTAAAGAGTTATTATTATATGTACATATAAAGAGTAGTCCAATAATGTTTAACCATACATTTTTAACATAAACTAGAAAGTAGGCATAAATTTATCCTGTATAATATGTGCAACGGGATACGACGATACATTTGAATCAGCTGTTTTATTTTTGAATTCACATTTTTCAATATATGTATAAAGACTAGAAACTTACAGGCCTCGATATTGAAACTAAATCGTTAGATTTGTAACAATGCACAATTTATTTACAGTTATTCATGTTTTAGAACGCTTATACAAGACATTTTATATGCTCTATACAGTTGTATCTTTGACTTCATTGTTTTTTTTTCTATTCCTGTTGAAATTTTATTTATTTATCCATTAAATTTATCTTTGTTACAGTAGAAATTGTCAGAGTAAAAAAATAAATTGTATTTCAGAACCTATAGGAGCCCAAAATTTACAGGAAAATAGGGTCTATACAAAGTTTAAAGTAGTTATCACTAAGAACTTCATATTTTCTTATAACTTTTATTTATTGCAGAAGTAAAAGATTTAGAAAAAAATTAAAACGTTATCTAAAAAGTAAAATGATTATTTGTTACATATGGATTATTTTGTTACAATATTTGAAAATGTCGCAAGCTTCAATGACTTTCAGTGACGACTTTAATATCTTATTCATCGAAAACATCGACAAGTAGTAATTGACATGCAGTATCCATATCTATATCCCATATTTATGCACAGACGCTGACATTGACCATGGTTACAAGATCGTACAACCGATGGAGATATATCGCTAGCTGCCTGCTGAAATAAAGCTGGATACTCAAAGTCGAATACGTCTGAAGGATAACATTTTGTGATTAATTATAACTCAGAGAAAAAATGCAAGGAAAAACAGATATGTATAGCAAAGTATTCATTCACCTGATTGTTGATTTTCCTCAGTAACTACGCTCTGTGCCATAAACAGAGCCACCGTCATGGCAAAAAAGAAGGAAATCACTGTTTTCATATTGAATACTTGCTTTGTAGCTTCTTAGTTTAAACGTTTCGATTCAGATTTGATATTTATATACATACATTATCTCATATTAAATGGAAAATAATGCGTAGGGGATGCCCTGACTAACATTATCATGGCTCTTGGTAGATAATAAGCGATATGGTCACATTCACAATATTATCACTACATACATATACTAAAGCGTTTCACTTTGTAAAGAAATCTTTAGTTCAAGTAGTTTTTCGTAGTCAATATAAGATGAAATTAAATTTATAACTAGATTATTGTAAAATGTTATTCACTGATTTTGCTGTACCTAGTATTTATTTAAAAAAATGAAGTTTTAATTTTTAATTAAGTATTAAATATAAAAACATTTCCTGCTTTGATTCAGTAGTTTGAAAAAATTGGAATTCTTTTACTGATACTGAGACGTATGTAGGTACCTACATCTATGTCTCAAAAACATATTTAACGCTAGGAATACCGATATTTCAGGAAAAGATTAATTTCTCATTATTAATCGCAAACAACAAACATTTAAGTCATCGTTATACACTTCCGTTAAATCTTTTGCATCGTTATTGTGTATTATTTTTTATATCCATATAATTGTGCAGAGCGAGTGGGATATCAAATAGTGGTTGCAATTAAAATAGTTTTTTTTACTTTTTTGACAATGAATGACAGGTAATCAGTATATGCAACACCTAAATAATATATTTATTGCTTACCGTTGCAAGTATTTTGCAAGTAGTTGCAAATTTGCCTATAGGTACCTTTAAATGGTTATAAATAGATTCGAGACCGACTACCTCTGAACTTAGAATTATAAAAATAACAAGGTATGTAAAACCAATAATTATGTGGTAGAGTAGGATATTAAATATTAGAACAATCCTCATGCATGTATGCTTGTTATAACTACGATGCATGTTGTTGGACTTCGACACGATGAAAGGAAAAATGCGAGGAAGGACGAGCAACTTGTGAGTGAATGTTTAGTTAAGAACAAAGTTTATCGGAAATAAAAACACCAAGCACTTGTAGGTAGTTTAAAGTAGAATATTTGTTTATAAATATATTTTATCGTTAATTTACTAATAAAGAGATTAAGGTCGAAGATTATCTCTGTCAGGACATCCCCTGTGCATTATAATCGTTTTCTTATCAGATAATATCATTGCTTATAAATATCGTAATTCGATCTAGACCGGTATACCAAGTAGACAAGCGGGAAGCGAATAGAATAGCGCTATATAGATTTCTTACAAGAATATATAAGTTATGGACATACAATATTTACATATGTAGTAAAAACTCAGATATACTATTGTAAATAATTAAAATATTCAGAAAATCAGTTTTATGTCATATTAATTTAAAACATTAATTTATAAAGTCAAATCAATAAATGAAGAGCCGCGGTATCCTTGCACCCGTTTAATTCTAGGATCGATGAAATAATTGTTTTAAAATTTGTAAAGATTTAAATTTTGTACTAAGATATATTAAGGAACAATTTTATTAGAAACAATATACTCATTTCGTCTGCCCATGATCACAGTTACTGGAATGTAACTGGTACGTCTTGAGTGTGTAGTTTAAAATAATAAAAAAACACTTTGTGAATTTTGTTTAAAAATAATATACTTTTTGCAACATTCAAACAGAACAGAAAATATATAACATTAATTACCATCTCATTGTTCGAACATGAAATCCTTATAATTTAAATCTTCTAACCTCGCCCCAAGGAGTGTGTGTAAATATGAGACAGTCACAATTACTCTTTCTATGGACAGTAAGAGGTCATAATCTTTATTTTACACAACGGCTGTTTTAGTATATTACACGGTTATTTCAATCAAAATATTTAATTCCCAGATGAAATTGAAGCATAATAAATACATACTTTACAAATATTATAAATTTAATCTTATACCAATAATAATTCCTCATTCATTCAATTGAATATTTATAAAATGAAGAGAGAATATTGATTTCATCATAAAATTATTATAATTCCGAACTCGTTAAAATAAATTATTATTAGTATTTCAATCTTAAATAAAATACTTTTACTCTGTAAAATCACGAGAGTATGGAGTGAATTCAACCTAACTTGATTATAGCAATCTTTTTTTGTTTTAAATGAAAACGGGAGCAATAAAATGATTCAGCTACTTTAACTAACTTTCCTGTAATCTGTTAAAATATGTTTGTCGTTTACAATATTACGGTACAAAAATTGTTTTCTTTATAGTATAGAATTCAGTGGGGCGTCTGGAATTCGTATACAAAATATTACATTACTGTAAATGCAATAAAAATGCAAAAAAAAAAAATGAACGGGACACGTGATACTGAATTACTGAATACAGACAATATGAGTCCCAGGTCCGAGGTAAATATTGTTTAATGGTGCTGAGAGTTAGTGATTACGTTTGTATTGCAAGAGATTAAAGTACCTATATTCGTTTTTAATTTGTGCTTGTAAAAAGATCATCATCAAGAATCATTATAATTTTATGTATAAAAAATAAACAATATTTCCAATACGTGGTAATATAATTATAACAAGATCTTTGCTCCTTAAGACTTGTCAGGATATCATAAGGTTACAGTTTTATAAATTGTCTTTGTAGTTGAATCCTGATTAATAAAGTAAAAGTTCTAAGTGATTCATTGAAAAATAGCTCTCTGTTTCTTCGAATTAATTTGTCTCAAATAGAAGTGTGATGCAATTGCATTATTGTTAAAGTTAACGAAGAATACTTTATTACATCTATAATTAGCTGAACAAGAACTAAGACCATATAAAATAAACTTACTGATACTAGTAACACGATTTTCGCAATAATGAATATTCAATCCTCACTAGACACATCAAAAACAGTATCAAATATATTAAACATTCACAAAGTCCTGTGACGTGCTTCTCTGTGGTATGCTACCCGTGAACTAAACGGTGGAGTTTTCCGTCGGTTAGTCTAAATACCAGTATATGTTTTTATTATGAAAACAAACGAACTGGGGTAAATTTTGAGGTTCCATAAAATTCTAATTTGTATTTGAAATTCTCATTTATAATTAATGATAAAAAATAACATACTGCTTTTTTTAATGCTTAATTTAATGTAGCATTGCCTGTTATGAATGAGCCCTTTTTAATAGTACGGAATTAAATTCATATTTTTAGTATTAAAGCAATTTTGAAGCAATGAACCAATACCTGAATATTATTTTTAGTACAGTATTAATTTGGCTTTATAAGACATAAAGAAATAAATTCAGAAACTCATTTCATTTGAATCATATTTTTTTTGTATAAAATGAAAAGAATATGAATATGTTAGATGATAATAAAATGTTCATCGAGAAGAATGTAATGTTTAAAACTCCTTTGACGTTTAAATTAAATTGATTTTAAAAATCTATATTGTTTGTATAATTATTATCAAAAGAAACTCGTCAAGTCTTGTAATTTAAATACTTTGTTTACCTTCATATTTTTCTCAACTTTTCATTCGATTAACAGCTGACGTCCGTAAAATAGCATACCTGAAAAGTACAATATAAATTAATTAAATTATAAGTATCTGAAGAAAGTGAGTAAATAATGTTAGTTTAAGTGTATTCAACTTATACATTTACAGAGAATCCAACGTCATGTGACGATATTATGGATCAGTTGTTACCAAATTAAAATTAAATCTTCTTAAATAAAAAAAACCCTTCGTGCAGCAGCACGTATTAAAGCTAAAGAAATGAATTATCGCTTTCCTTGGACAAGAAATGGGAAAATTTTCGTCCGTAAGGATGAATTTAGTCAGGCTAAGCTTATAAAAAATGAAGACAGTCTTAAACTATTCTATTTCGCAGTTAATAGGTTAGTATCCTTGGTCAATCCAACTGTGATGTTTTGTTACTTATAGAAAAATATTTTATATAAACCTTTCATGTACGACATATGTGTATGTTCATATTAATTCGACCTCATCGATCGTCCAATACTGTCACGTTCCTGTAGTGACCCACTTACAAATTATTACTATAATATTAAGTTCAGGAATTTTATTTCTTTTAGTAACATCCAATATGGATAAAATATAAATACTTAAGATCTTTAACACTTCTGTTAATAAATAATTTCAATTCCAACGATATATAATAAAACTTGCAATATACTTAAAGGCGGTCTTTGGAATATTTTCTGTAGAGATATCTTTCTTTATAAGTCCTATCAATAAAAATTTAAAATTCTCTCAAGATATTTATTAATATGTACAGTCTGTTACTTAATTCTCATCTAGGTCAATATCTTTTACAAATTAAATACCTAAAATGTAAAAGTTTTATTCTATTTTTTCTATAAAACATTTTAGCTTGGAGTTTATTATTTTTTTGATCTCCATATTATTAATCTTTTGCTAAGAATGATACGCGATCATTTTTGAAAATTATAATTATTTTTTTAATCATCTTTTTTGTTGAAGACTGAATAGAACAATGGCTTATTGTGTCTGTTATTTAAGTTTTTATTGTATATATCTATATATTATATATTGACTCGTAACGATGTCTCTGGAGCTATAAAGCGAAGCGACTTGAAATTAGGTAGGAATAATCCTTTTACCGAGTAGAGGTCAGTCAAAAACAGATTTTATGAAATTTCATCCACAAGGTCGGTTGCGGGGGAGTTAAAAATGAATAATTCTTATTTTAAAACTATAGCTCTAATTGATTCTGAATTAAGTAGAAATCAGAAGATTCCTTCTGAATTTGGAATAGAAATATCTGATGGAGATATAATCTTCTTAGATTAACGTTACTTACTTACTCTTAACGTTACTCTAAACTGTGCGTTTTTGACGGCCACACGCCAATCTATATGTTACTCACTAATATAAGATAATATTTTATAGTTTGTACGTCAAGCCAAGGCTTGAATATCACTACACTGAACAGCAAATTACGAGAACGTGCTGTAGTTTTTTCTGTGTAGCTTTAATAATCTCAATATTACAAAACCACGAACTCTTCTAATAATTAAAAAGGTTATTAATTTTAAATTAAAAAATAATAGACATTAAATGGTAATTTCACCAGAGTAGCTAGAGAAAATGGTAGTTAAATCTGGTACTATTATTGTTACATTCTTATTATTTTTAACAGTGCATTTTCATACAGAGTAAATGTATGATGTAGTGCAACAAGTGCTTTATAAATGTTTTTGGAATTTTTTGAGATGTTTTACTTCGATATTCATAACTATTTTAACCATAAATTTACTGAAATGATAAAAGGAAAACTTTTACGTCTCATTCTCATATATTTTCAATCATAGTGAGAAGATCGTAGATATAAAATTCTAGATTATATTTGTATCATTTTTCTTTTTCATATTATGTGACATTTGATGTAAAAAGGATGTTAATTTATCGTAAAAACTCATCCAGGTGATAAAAATAAATACGTTTAATGTATTTAGATTGCTTTGTATATTTACTATGTGCTTGGCCTGGCTTCTAGCTTAAACTATTGTTCTCATAAGAAAGGTCAAAAATATCAAATATGAATGATGTACAAACCTTATTACAAATTAAATGGGAAACTAATGTCGTTTTTCACATAATCTTTCCTTGTTACTTATCAGTGTATTGTAAACTTCAGAGTTAAAACAATGTTATCCTTACCCTAATGTGCCTTAATTACTTGAAAATTATACACTATTAGTCTATTTTATAGGTTTTTAGGAATTGGCTAACTAATTATTAAAAAAAATGCTTTATGAGGCAGTGTATACTTTTTGGATTCTGCGATAGAGCTATGTATGTTTTAGTTCCACCTAAAAAAAATATGATGATCATTCAAATTGAAAGTGTATAAGACGATCTTAAAGGGCAAAAATGATTTTCAGATTTATTTTTTATTCCGTATTTTGATTTTTTATACTTTTAGATTAGAAAGAAGATTGACTTTATTTAGGAAACAGAGTAATGGTGAAAAAACAGAAGTACTTAGAACTTACACAGTATAAACCAATCTTGATAAAGATATGAGAAAACCTTTTTTTGTAAAAATAAAAAAATGTGATTGTTTTGACAACTCCTAAAAAATTTACTTATGTGATCGTATTATGAGAAAGTTCAATAGCACTTCCACTTTTTGCGAGTACTGAAAACTTTGGAGTATTCTTTTCTCTCTGAAGTAAGTCTAATAAAGTTATTATAAAGTCCAGTACCTTAATCATCAATATAAAATCCATTACTCATGATCATACTTATAGAAAAGTAGCTGAAACGATGTAAGATCGTATACGTATAGTATATTGCTACTTGATTTGTTTCTAACAAACAAGACGAGGTCTGTAAGTAACACTTAACGCTATTTTCACATTACACGATTTCGCTCGTGCGGGAAAAAATCGCCCGGGCAATTTTTCTTTATCGACTATTGAAGAGTACGGGACCTTTCACATTGCACGATTTGAACACGGGCACGTTTTGTAATCGTGTTGCAGCCGTCCAGTGCCACTAGAACCGCACGGCTACCGTATCGCCCTCTAGCCTAGTGGCCTATATGACCAAATGCACGCTTTCACACTAGACGGTCTTTAGTCGTACGGGAATTGTAGAACACTCTTCAGTTTCCCATGTAACTCATCAAAGGAGCGAACTGACATACAAAAGTAGTTGAAAAACTTTTGGTCATTGTTTCTAAGATCTTCAAATAATGTGTGGAACATCCCGACTTCCTCTCGTCTCTGACTAATTGGGTGAATCCAGTGAAGGCGATTGCGCCTTTGTCTTTTCCGACGCCGATACAGTATCCAAAATGCAATAACTTGTTCGCGATCCATAGTTTTCATCCAGACCAGACCAAATGTTCCAATGAACTGACAAAAATGTACGATTTTTATCGTTCAATGTGAAAGTAGCAAAACCCTGATTAAAAATCGGGCAAGTTTTTCTCGCACGAGCGAAATCGTGTAATGTGAAAATAGCGTTAGACGTTGAATCCTTTAACAAACAAGGAACAGTTGAATGTCATTGTAATATCAGTTCGATATTGAACGGAATAGATAACAGTGATAATTATAACGTAATTAAAGTGGTTAAATTTAATTAATATACGACGTGGTTCAATTAAGCAAAATTGAAGTATGATATGTTTAATTATAATAAATAATAAGCAATGAAAAATGTACGACTTATGTTAATACTATGTTTTTATAAATTATGTAGTATGGAAGCCAAAGAAGTAATACTTCATTTAGATTGACAGACATTGGATTGATTATTACTTTTTATTACATATAATTCCCATCCCCATATATGTAGTTGGAATAAAGGCTTAATTTTCTGTACAGTTTCAACTGCATCAGCAATGGAATTGGGGCTCTAGCGAAAACTGTGGCCATTTTGTTACAAAGGTTATACATTTTCCTAAATTTAAATTTGAAATATTTTTTTATAAGTTAATGAATAAGCAAAGCATAATAACTTGTTGCTCTAAAAATGTTATATCGTTTAATATTTAGTTTTTAATTCTAGGGGTTATCGCCTGTGACTATGATTGAATAACTTGTTCGTTTTATAACATCAATAAATAACTAATAACATTCCGTTATCCTTAATTTGAAAATAAAAAGTTCCAAATTTATTTAAAATCAATATTTATGCAAGCATACAGATATTAGAAATAATTTTATAGTAGTAGAAAATGTTCATAATATATCATTGTGGTATAAGTCTTTTTAAAAATAGATAATACATAGTGTAACCTATAAAATAGGTTTATGTGTATGCCCAAGGGAGCTTTTAAGGTAAACTGTATTTAATACTTGCAGTAATATTAGTTTATTAAAAAATATAAAATTTTGCTAAATATAAGGTCATTTAAAAGTATATTCTACAGTGATTTCACCGAACAAAAACCTTTTACTAATTTGACATCATATAATCATCTTTTGAGACGTTGTTGTAATATAACCAAGAGATTCCGATAACAACAATCTGTGATCTCAAGAGTCTTAAATACTGAATAATAAAACCTCACCCATCTGAAGTGTACTGAATGGAAAGAGGTTAAAGAACCAGAAGCTCTAGGATTTATTGAAGTCTTCTAAAACGATTGGTATGTTTATGTGACACAGTATAGTTATCAAATGTTACTCTTACAAGAATTCACTGTAAGCCATCTGCACGTTCAAGTTGAATCGTTGATACTTCTGTTAGTATCACAATAACTAATAAGCAGAGACCAAGCTTTTCACCATTCCATGAATTCAACGTGCGGGTGAAGCGTCCATGGCGTCACAGGGAGAGCAGCTTCAACAGTAGCTAAGATCTGCTCTGGTATGGTTATGAGGAGACCCTATCAAAAGCCTATGTAACTATGTTTTTTTTCATCGCTTTTCATTGTAAACTGATGATAAAGTTCGGTTTCAATCGCCTCCATTATTTTTAAGTAATTGTCCTTAATTCATGTTTATTCGTATGTACGTTTTAAGTAGTAAAATGTTGCGTAGAAAGATCTTTAAAATGTCGTCGAAGTAAAATGTAAACAAATTTTTTTTGATGTAAAATGAACAAACTATAGTATTTTTTATTTTTTCGAATTATAAACTTTTGAATTAAGTTTATTAATTTGATTTTGTTTTATTTTATGAGAGTATTTATCGGTTAGTTATAACATATCAATTCTTTCTAAATGACTAGCATGAGTACCTCTCCAGCTATGATTCAGCCGTCTAACTAATCAAGATCGCAATTATACTAATTGGAATGCTTTGAGTGCATCCAACTATGTACGAAGGAAGGAGTTTTAGTATAACTCATGTGTGTGAATTACATTATTACGAGTCGCTTTTCATATTTGTTAAAAAACATGAATATACGAATTCCAAACAAAAAGAATTTTAAATAGTTTTAAATAATTCAAGTTAATAAACTAATATGATTCTTAGCTAAATTTAGATAAATTTGGTGGAACAATCAAGACCTTTACAATAATTAAAAAAAAATAACACTAACATCCCAGAAAAAACGAATATGACGCTGTTTTTCTTCATGAAACGAGCTCTGACTGAACATAGTGCATAGTTAATATAGGCATTACTTTTCAAATTTAGGCACAGTATACCGCTACTACGTTACCGCTACTACATTATATAACAATATAATATATTAATAAAAGACCCAGAATATTCTTCTCTAGTTTAAAATTCTTAGTTGTATTTACAGTTCTATACAGGCATAACATTACAGCATTGTGCGAAATTTCTAAAGGATATACCTATATTTATTCCTCATTATTTAGGTCTTCGTAACTGAGACTTATATACATTTTATTCCACTGACATGTTCATTAGGAACCTAAATTGCATTTTGTTTAATAACAATTCAAATGACCCCAGTTATTAAAAAACAGTTGTCTCGTTTTATATTGCTTATAGTTGATAGTTATAAATGTAACTCTTTTATCATATACTCTGACGTTATTGATTGGATGTATTAAAATGTATTTTAGAGTGAGAAGCCTCTTTAGTTCGAATGCTTAATATAGATATAAATGACATTCAGTGACGTTTACTGACCTGTTAAATATATTGGGCAGCGAATTAATATATTCATAAAAGGGACTAAAAAGGATTAAATGTTTTCTTCATAGCGATTTAAATTCTTTCATATATTTTAAGTTACTTGCAATATTTAATGCACAATTATTTAAGTAAGTAATAAAATAATTATGTTAATAAATGTACACTAGAATAAAATAATTAGAAATACTGTTAAGGCCAAAGCATTGCAATGAAATAAAATAATTTTTTCAAGGCTTTTCAGACAAGTGCCTGCGTGAAATTAAGTAAATAAGTATTGATTGACCCACCCAATATTTTAACAGAGCGATAAATTTTTCTTCAATCTGCACATATAAAGCTTTTTATTGATGTATTCGATAATATTCTGCCTCCATTTATTTCGAACGCATAGATTGCTTATAATTTTTATATAATTATTAATAGTATAATCAATTAAATAATTACTATCAATTGTTAATGTAGAAAAACATATTTTTCTCGCTTGTTGTTATCTCCATTATACAATACAAATACAAAAATAAACCTCTGTAGCTTCCAGCTGGTTCATGTATTTCTTTATTTTTCTTTTATCCGGTTGCTATTGAACTTGATGATCCGGCTTTAAAGGGTTTTGAATAGATTATAGCGACAATATCGAAACGTACATTCAAAATCGCTTAATAATTATCCTGAAATTTAATTATTCGTATCTAAGCTCACAATATTTTCATATAAACTATAATTTATATTTGAACTTAGTACTCAGAGTTACTTTTTTTAAAGTAGTAACTGCTTAAAAATAAATATATTCTATAATATAGTTTAATTTTTTATCACTGTTGTTTATAAATATCAATATGATTTAAAATACAGATCCTTACAAATACTAAGCAAAAAATACACAAAAGTTAAAAAACCTTCACAATAATTTTTTTGATCATTGTGGGTAGCGTATTTTTGGCTCTTGGATCTTTTAAATGTAACATAAAATGTACGAAGCCAAAATAAAGTTTCACTAGGTATATTTAAAGTCAAGGGAAAGAAAATAGTCCCTAATTTAATTCTATAAATATTAAAATTTCATAACAATCTGTAAGCTATTGTAAAGTTTTTTTTTAATGCAGCTCCTTTTATATAAGGCCATTACTGAAATATTGTGTTCATCTCCTACGGCTTAATTATCTCCTTTTGAGATAGAATGAGAGTGAAGAACTATCCAATTGATTTTTTTGTCAGTATATATTTACGATATCCTAAACTACAGCTAACATAACCCACACATTCTACAAATAAGCACAATGTAAATAATTTAGTGATAAAATACACAGAAACGGCACTTAAGAACCACCAATAAAATTTAATAGATTGCCAGCAATGGAAACAATACTGCTGGGTCCCGTCACTCAAATATAATATGATTATATTAAAATTAATATTAGTCCAGACTGTTTCAGATAGTCTAGGTAACAACTTGTTAATTGAATACATGTAAGTGTTACTGGATTAAAATCTATCTTTAACAAATCCTCCGTCGTGCATAGAATTATTCCGTGTATATAGATTCGTGATAATTTTATTTAGTCAAAATGTTTAAATTGAAGGCTGAATAATTTAATGTTTAGTCTTTGAAGTGTTTAGTTTAATTTTGTAGCTTATGAGCACCGATATACCATTTGTGAGTGGATCGATACGTGGAGCGGTAAGTGGAATGTAACAAATAATTAACAATTCACAGGATCGGTTACGTCTGACACGCCCCTCTGGAGATATTAAGAAGACGTGAAAAACGAATGCCATAATAAAAACCAATATCCATCAACGAAAAAATTGCTTCAATGAAAATTTTCCTATTGTATATTGTTACGTTAATAAAATGTATAAAGTCGACTCTTTATAAAATAGTTGCGTTACAGTGACGTTACATACATATATAACTAGTGATTTATTTAAGTATAAATGCAAAATCTGATTTTCAGTAATATGTATAATGTTTAAAATTTCAGATTGTAATAAAATACTATTTTGGGCGTTCCAACCTTTTATCCGACAACTGATGAAAAGTACCTAAAATGTACATATTGGCATGAAAAATAAAAAAATATATATCTTTAAACATTTTGGAATAACTGAGTTACATACGTATAACTAAAGACAGCCATGACATTTACAAAACAGAAAATCATAACGTTAAATAGTTTATGATTTATTTATTTTTTTATAAAAAAGCATTCTTTTGGTACAGTACCCTTAGTACTTATTTTAATCGTCGTTAAACTAGAACAGTTCTTAATATTGCTTTTTCAAAATAATAACTGACCATCACTAGTAGAGTTGGTTTTTGATTTATTGCGATATGTGGATTGGGGTTGGTACGATGACTCCTTTAATTTATAATTTTCTATCTAAATTTTTATCAACATTCAATGTGCCTACATTTAATCAATCTTATTGCTTTCTTTCAGATTTTAAATCTAGACGATGGTTAGAGTCGAAGAATCAGTAAACTGATTAAAATTAATGACTGATTGCAAAGATAGGTATTGATTTCTTCCTTTATTTAAAGTTTACTGAAATTTAACCATTATTATCGAATAAGAAAATATAGTATATGTTAATAGTCAAACTCCGAGCAGACGGTCAGTGATTTGTAATGTACAGAATGCCATAACATTAATAAATAATTCGTATTAAATATATATTTAAATTTTAGTGTACAAAATTATACATATAAGTTTCATTCAAACTCATAAGCTCTAGAGTTAAAACGGATTTTCTATGAGATTTCTATCTTTATAAGTACTCGTATTACCGGTGACATATTTGGGTCTTGAATCCTTTTAATCTTACTTAATAACACTCCGACGATTAATCCCCGTTATGTGCAAAGCTGTTGTGAAAAACTTTCATTTATTCAAGGCACAATAATTATTGTTTTATAATATCTTATAGCACATAATCTTTGAGTTTCAACTTTAAATTTTTGGCTTACATTATATTTATTATTATATGTATTATAAGCTTTATTGAACAAAACTATTTTGTAAATCACATTTTATTTTATATGTACGTATGTCATATAATAAATACATAAACATTATGATACTTTTCAAATTCGTAAACTCTTATTTCGTGTACTTTAAGTAAGATTTATTTTTAGACAAAAATCAATTTTCCCGTTTATTTCAGACTTTGCATTTCAAATTTACTTTAGTGTTGCTTCCTGCCTTTGCAAATTCAACATATTCCTGGTTTGTAGAATTGGAAAAAGGAGAAAGCTACACAGTTTTATATTCTAAGGACTCATTTGCTGATTTGGCATTAAAAACAGATGGAACAAAATAAATAAAAAGTATTATAACATCTGTAAAACTATATTCAAATACTGTTTATTTTTGTATAAAATTAATGCTACAAATATTGAAAAGCTTTTAATTTTTTGGTTAATTAAAGTAAACGATTATTTAGATTTTTCCTTCCAACTTTTTTTAAAATCAGGTATATATATGTAGGTGCCTTATAATTCAGGAACAATCAGCGAGCCCATGATTTATGTAAATTCAGTATAAACCTTCGTTTTCAAGTATATTGTCATCATGACAATTTACGTGACGCCTACGTGGCTTTTTATCTACTTTGTTAACAATTAAACTGTGTATAAAATTATTAACACAATATATAATAATTTTCTGCGGATTACTTTACTTTTGTGAAATAGTTTATATATCGTAATGATTCCTTATTTCGTAATTTTTAAGTAAAATCTTGATTTATGTGAAAACTAGAGCTACTTTTTTCTAATCCCTCTGCTATTACTCCTATGTTTCATAAAGAATTTACTGATATAGTAACTGTTAATAAAAAACTCGGCACAGCTACATATTTATGACATGGAAGTGAAGATTAAGTAATTCGGCATTGGGTTCAATATTTTATGAACATATTGTGAATTCATCTTTTAACAAAATATGAGTAGGTTGAAAGTAATTACCAACCAAGCAAGGAAAATCCGCTCAGACGATTTTTGAAGAGCTGTTATCAGTTTACGCGGACTCTGCCCCTGGTAAAACCATGGTTTACAAGTGGCATGGACTTTTTAAACAAGGAAGAGAGTCCATTGAAGATGACCCCCGCTCCGGACGACCGATTGAGGCCACCACACCGGAAATCGTCGTAAAGTAGTTTTCTAGTTTAGGAAAAAATATCAGTGACTGGACACGTAAGTGAGATTTATTTTCTCTAAATGGAAACTGATGATAGTATTGTGTTAAAATACAAGACGGAATGGATGGATATAAAACATAAAATAATATTTTTAATGTCTCTTATGTTTTCTAACGTGTAACATAATTAACGCACACCCTGAAAGTAGTTTGTTCAGAATCGGAATCTGGATCAATTTTTATAGTTTTTTATATAGGTAATTTTTTTTTCTCAAATTTAGATAGAACTAAGTAAATTACAGCCATCCTACACACAATTATCTAAACACTTCATTGAAACAAAAATAGGTCGTAGGTCAGAGTATTAAGATTTTTAAAATGAAATATTAAATTAGTAATCATCATTCAATTAAAGAAAACTGATACTTGTTTCAAGGCTAAAATAGTATTTTACAAATATCTACGCACGCACAGCGACAGCCGGCACACATCAAATACCTACGCACGTGTCCATTGACCTCCTAGATCAGCTGATTTGAAGCGACTCGACTTTTTTTGTGGGGGCGAATTAAATCGCTAGTTTATAACACAGAGACAACAAGTGTCGAGGAACTATAAAATAAGAAAATTACCGCCTTTGTAAAAGTGAAAAGTGACACTGCAGTATTATCTTAAATAAAACCACAATTGCGAAAACGGTCATTAAAGTGCATTGAACAAGGCGGTGGGGTGGACATTTTGAAAATGTTTTAAAACGACAACGCCGTGCGAGTGCAAATTAAACTGTAAGTTTGTTTATAATCTTTAAATTATTGTTAATATTTTGATTCACACCATTTAAACACGCCGACTTTGTCGTAGATATTGTGGTGTCTAATCAAAACACGCGTTATCAGCTGTTTAATAATTCTTATTTAAAAACTTAACAAGTTAGAACAATGGGGAATTTCTATGTCAAGTTACCAATTCAAAATAAATCCTGTAATAAATTAAGGAGAGGCGATTTAAGCGATGCAAACACCTAATTTGGTTTAAGATTAGAAATGTTTTTCGTGGATTGTGGTACAAAATAATTTTAATTTCGTTATTTTCTTTTACAGTTATTAGAAATGCATTAAGATAAAAAATTTAAAATAATTTTGATGAAATAGTAATATTAGTAGATACGAGTATGATTAGTAGATGCTGAAGACAAAAAAAAAAGAATATTGCCTGGCTATCTCACATACATAGTTTTAAGAGGATGAGGTATCAGTTAATGATAAAAGGCTTATGAAAAAGAAAAATAAGGGAGTTGAATAGACATGATATGTTATACCAAACATTTACATTTATTTATGCTTGAAAGCAATACTAACACAGTAAAATGATGTCCAAGTTTTCTCTTTTTAAATTTGGTTTATTTTTTTTGTAATTCAAGTTATTATGATAACCCGTAACGCAATTTCATTTTATTTAGTAATCTCAAGTTTTAACAAATTCACTCGGATGATAAAAAATCTGAAGTCAAAAATCATGACACTATTGAAGTAATAAGTAAATGAGATTTTACTGGCCAACTTAATAAAAATAATTGATAGAAAGAGTAGCGATTGAATTTCTTTTTGTTTCAAAACTAAAATATTTTCACAACTGTTACCAATTAATTTAATACCTACCTTAAATTATTAAGGTTATAGATAATATTCCTCATATTCTGTTGTGATGAATGTAACTAAATGGATTAAACTTCTAAATGAACTAGCAATCTATATATATTAATCGGTATTCTTGAGGTGTTAGAGCCTAGCTGTGGTCAAGTTACTACAGCTCGAACATGGGCTGGCTCGACCGGGTAAGTACCACTCTCTCATAGAGAATCGGCATAAAATAGTCTTTAATATCTGCGTTTCGTCCGATGAGTGAGAGAGCCGGTTGCCCTTTCCCTTTTCCTATCCTTTCTTGCCTTTTCCTTTTCCTATCCTTTCTTGCCTTTTCCTTTTCCTACCCCTTTTCCCAAATCAAGGGCGGCAACACATCCGCCAATCTACGTTGCAGATGTCGATGGGCGATGGTAACTACCTACCATCAAATAGACCGTCTGCTCGATTGCCCCTTTTTCCCATAAAAATATATATATACATATATATATCAATTTTGGAATTTCATCAAATCATTATTAGTCTTATTATTTATTAAAGTGCTGATAGAGTCAAACAAGAGGTTGAATATTAATTAAATAGGATGTATGCATAATATTAATATTACTGTAAGAACACCTGATGCTCGTATGTAAATGCTGATACATCTCTGTGACTTCTATGTATTGTTATAATAGGTTGGGATAAATGCAGCTGCGTCGTATTCGAGTGTTCAGTTCGGAAACTAATCGTTGTTTTACTTGTATTAAAATATCTTTTAAGTAAAACACCGAATTTTATCAGTAAAATGTTAGTACTGAAAGCGAATTTTAAAATGAATAGTATATTATATAATCTTGGAAGCCAGAGTGTACAATACTTTGTTCTTAATTATTACACAATTGATTTCGTTATTTCCAAATGTTTATTTTAACTAAACTCTTAAATATTAGAGTTACCGGTTAACATAGTGCTACAGTATTATAGCATATATTTATCAAAATACATTTATATACGTTATTATAAAATAAACATATGTATATAGGTATCATTATCATAGATTATAGAAATTACTATAAAGAATAAATTTTTCAAAGCGTTTTAAAAACTAAGTAATAATATTTCGTCGATCTAAAGTTTACTTTGAAGAAAGTGAGGCTAGACAATCAGAAGTTATTATAAGTTGTAAATGCTTTTTTAATTTCTTTCAATAGCTGGATATGAATTCAAATAAGTTTTTGTAATGCAACAAATCTTCTCCTTCTAAATAAATAGTTAAAAATATATCTTCTATATATATAAAAATGGAATGCTGTTCCTTAGTCTCGCTAAAACTCGAGAACGGCTGAACCGATTTGGCAAATTTTAGTCTTGAAATACTCCTGAAAGTCCAGGAAAGGTTTAAAAAGTGAGAAAAATTGGAATAATTGCCGGGATAACCATAAAAACAGCCCTTTTCTATTTTCCATACAAACGATTTTTTGACATTAGACTTGACAACTAACTAATATGTCAATCATTCTGTTCGATTGAAACAGTAGAAATTTAATAAATACCAATACCGGGTTATTGAAGACGGAATAGAGTTTGCCCGGTCAGCTATACCTATATTACTAATTACGAAATTAACTCGGACGAAGTCGCGGGCAAAAAACTAGTAATAAATAATAATTAAAATGTCATTTACAAAAATACAAAAAAATATCTATAAATGCTACTAAATTAATGAATATTTAGTCAAAGAAATCTTTATTTGCAAACATGTTTCAAACTCATTCCTAAAAATATCATAAAATACTAAACTACACCACAATTCATGACAACACTGTGATATATAATATGTTTTCATTTCATTATATTAAGAAATGTAATTTTTTAATCAGTTAGGGAACCTGGTTCAAATAACATTTCATCCAATATGAGGTTTTATACTAAATTCAAAGCGTATATTCAACAATGTTGTAATATTTATTACTTAAATAACTGAATAATAACTTAGTCACTTTAATGATCAACATTTATAGCACTATTGAACAATACGATAGAATTATCAAGTTATCTTCTGACTACGTTTAACGATTACTTCAACAAATTTGAAAAGCATGAAATAATGAAGAGATTCCAGCCGTGCTAAGACTCTATCTCAGTATGCAAATATAAAATTAATCCTATAATAAATCAAGGAGAAACGATTCAAATTGCCTCTTCTGAGTTTGGTAAGTTAAGCTAGTGAGGATATTTAAACGGAATTTGAATTTTTTATATAGTATTTCTTAAAAATTTTCTGAATTTCTTGAATGTTTGAATCTAGTTTAAGTATAGTGTAAACTTGTAGAATATCATTTTTACTCATCTCTCCTTATCTTTTAACTAAATAACAAAATTTTACAGCTAATTTAGTAAGTTTTAAATACTTATTTTGTTTCCTCTGTTTTAAACATATACAAGGAAAATTAAATAATAAAAAAGTTTACACAAGAATTTTTTGAACTTTATTGCCTGTTTATAATTAAAACATAAAGCTAATCACTGTAAGAACATGACTGATTTTGGGGGAATTAAATGAAGAAATAAAAAAGAGTGAACTTATAGAAGTAATTTTTTTTACTTTTTTTTAAATATAAAGTAAACCTAAAAACTATTCTCTGTGGATAAAACAAACTTGAATTACCCAAGACCAGGACCAAATATGGAATTAAAACTATTGTACAGTTTGAGGGAGCGAAACTATATAATGGCTTGCCTGACGAAGTTTTTGATGAAAAAACGTTTGGGATTTTTAGAAGAAAACTATTGGGTCAATGTAGGGATCACTTGGATTAACCGCTCTTGAGTTGTATGGTTCGTTGCTACTGTACTGAATTGTTGTTTGAATTGAATTACGTAATACATCTCATTCAAGTGAACACTGTTCTTTATGAGAAAATAAAGTTCTTTAACCACATATACGTACATTTGATCATATTATTTCGAATAACTTTATGATCAATTTATAACATTGATAAATTAAATGATAAAGTAGCATTATTTAAGATTAAATATTGTAATCAAATTAGTTATTATCAAATAAGTTCTACAATAATAAAGCAAAACTATATTTAATTTATATGGATCATAAGTATCTGGTCTATTTAAAGCAATTGACGTAAAAAATAAAGCGAAAAATTTCCTATTTCCACCAACCTACCGATTGATGTCATATATAAATGATGTCATATATGAATATAGGTAAGACTTCCAACTTATCAACAATAAAAGATTCGTGTTATGAAGGACTTAAGTAATGCATTTCTTAATAACTTACTTAAGTTTGACCTTATATGACATTCTTTATAGCTAAATGGTTTTCGACATAAGTTAATATTTTCTTAAATTCTAAACGTTTATACAAAATATATTCTTCATCTCTTCTTAAAAGTATTATTACTTATAATCAGTCACAACTAATAATTTAATTAGTTGTTTGTTCTACGCAAGTAAATATTAAAAAAGGTTTTTATTGTACAAATTATATAATGACGTCATAAGTACATAGAAAGTTTATAAAGAAAAAATCTTTTTTTTTCCTTACAGAGCATCCAAATAAATATTTTTGTTTAAAACATTCTTCTTTTTTCTTTTGACCTGTTTTTGTTCAATTATCATAGAACAGTTTATCGAATTATTCTTAGCGAGCTCTTTCATGAAAGTGTACTGCAAATTACATTTGCAACATTTTGAATATAAGATCAGCGAAATTGAGAATGAGGCCATAAACTTAAGATTTTAGATAAAACTACATATACATAATAATAAATAAATAATAATATTATATTAACTAAAATAAGTTATAAATTTCATCTCATCATTAAAAAAAACTTTCACAAAATTTGGTTGAAAAAGGTTTCAAAAAATATGATTACTTAAAATAAACCAACGTTACTTTATGCTAGTAAGGATTTTAAAATTAAAGAATATAAGTTGTACACCAATATATTGACATTTCACATTTCACTTGCCAACTTACACTTATATTAAAAAAACGGAAACCTTTGAAATAATTTACTTTTTACCTTTTTCATCCTATTTGTGAAATGTTTTTAATGTATTTGTGTTTTTGATGATATTTCAATGAATACGGAAGCTTTTTTTCTTCAATATGAGCGCTATATAGATTTCTTACAAGAATATATAAGTTATGGACATACAATATCAATAACATATGTAGTAAAAAATTAGATGTACTATTGTAAATAATTAAAATATTCAGAAAATCAGTTTTATGTCATATTAATTTAAAACATTAATTTATAAAGTCAAATCAATAAATGAGACGCGGTATCCTTGCACCCGTTTAATTCTAGGATCGATGAATTAATTGTTTTAAAATTTGTAAAGATTTAAATTTTGTACTAAGATATATTAAGGAACAATTTTATAAGGAACAATATACTCATTTCGTCTGCCCATGATCACAGTTACTGGAATGTAACCGGTACGTCTTGAGTGTGTAGTTTAAAATAATAAAAAAACGCTTTGTGAATTTTGTTTAAAAATAATATACTTTTTGCAACATTCAAACAGAACAGAAAATATATAACATTAATTACCATCTCTTTGTTTGAACATGAAATCCTTATAATTTTAATCTTCTAACCTCTCCCCAAGGAGTGTGTCTAAATATGAGACAGTCACAATTACTCTTCCCATGGACAGTAATAAGTTATAATCTTTATTTTACACAACGGCTGTTTTAGTTAAAATTATTACACGGTTATTTCAATCAAAATATTTAATTCCCAGATGAAATTGAAGCATAATAAATACATACTTTACAAATATTATAAATTTAATCTTATACCAAAAATAATTCCTCATTCATTCCATTGAATATTTATAAAATGAAGAGAGAATATTGATTTCATCATAAAATTATTATAATTCCGAACTCGTTAAAATAAATTATTATCATATTATTATTAGTATTTCAATCTTAAATAAAATACTTTTACTCTGTAAAATCACAAGAGTATGTAGTGAATTCAACCTAACTTGATTATAGCAATCTTTTTTGTTTTAAATGAAAACGGGAGCAATAAAATGATTCAGCTACTTTAACTAACTTTCCTGTAATCTGTTAAAATATGTTTGTCGTTTACAATATTACGGTACAAAAATTGTTTTCTTTATAGTATAGAATTCAGTGTGGCGTCTGGAATTCTTATACAAAATACTACATTACTGTAAATGCAATAAAAATGCAAAAAAAATGAATGGGACACGTGATACTGAATTACTGAATACAGACAATATGAGTCCCAAGTCCGAGGTAAATATTGTTTAATGGTGCTGAGAGTTAGTGATTACGTTTGTATTGCAAGAGATTAAAGTACCTATAATAGTTTTTAATTTGTGCTTGTAAGAAGAAATCATTATAATTTTATGTATTAAAAATAAACAATATTTCCAATACGTGGTAATATAATTATAACAAGATCTTTGCTCCTTAAGACTTGTCAGGATATCATAAAGTTACATTTTTATAAATTGTCTTTGTAGTTGAATCCTGATTAATAAAGAAAAAGTTCTAAGTGATTCATTGAAAAATAGCTCTCTGTTTCTTCGAATTAATTTGTCTGAAATAGAAGTGTGATGCAACTGCATTATTGTTAAAGTTAACGAAGAATACTTTATTACATCTATAATTAGCTGAACAAGAACTAAGACCATATAAAATAAATTAACTGATACTAGTAACACGACTTTCGCAATAATGAATATTCAATCCTCACTAGACACATCAAAAACAGCATCAAATATATCAAATATTCACAAAGTCCTATCACGTGCTTCTTTGTGGAAAGCTACACGTGAACTAAACGGTTGAGTTTTCCGGGACATGTAAACTTATATACTTCATTAAGTATGTAGGAAATCATATACTTTTTTTTATTTACGATACGTAATTTATATAACAGTATCCCTATTAGTGTTTTTTTAAATAATTATTTAATCTTATATTTCTTAGTTAATAGGTTAGTAGGTAGTATCCGTGGTCAATCCAACTGTGATGTTTTGTTACTTATAGAACAATATTTTATTTAAACCTTTCATGTACCCTATATGTGTTTGTTCATATTAATCCGACCTCATCGATCGTCCAACACTGTCACGTTCCTGTAGTGACCCACTTACAAATTATTACTATAATATTAAGTTCAGGAATTTTATTTGTTTTAGTAACATCCAATATGGATAAAATATAAATACTTAAGATCTATAATACTTCTGTTAACAAATAATTTCAATACCAGTGACATAAAATAAAACTTACAATATACTTAAAGCGGTCTTTGGTATATTTTCTGTAGAGATATCTTTCTTTATAAGTCCTATCAATAAGGATTTTAAATTTTCTCAAGATATTTATTAATATTTACAGGTTATAACTTAATTCTCATTTAATTTAAATATCTTTTACAAATTAAATGCCTAAAATGTAAAAGTTTTATTCTATTTTTTCTATAAAACATTTTAGCTTGGAGTTTATTATTTTTTTTGATCTCCATATTATTAATCTTTTGCTAAGAATGATACGCGACCATTTTTGAAAATTATAATTATTTTTTTAATCATTTTTTTTGTTGAAGACTGAATAGAACAATGGCTTATTGTGTCTATTATTTAAGTTATTATTGTATATATCTATATATTATATATTGACTCGTAACGATGTCTCTGGAGCTAAAAAGCGAAGCGACTTGAAATTAGGTAGGAATAATCCCTTTACCCAGTAGAGGTCAGTCAAAAACAGATTTTATGAACTTTAATAATAAGAATATTTGATAATAAGAAGACTTGTAATAAGTGAAAAACGAATGCCATAATAAAACCAATATCCATCAACGAAAAAATTGCTTCAATGAAAATTTTCCTATTGTATATTGTTACGTTAATAAAATTTATAAAGTCGACTCTTTATAAAATAGTTGCGTTACAGTCACGTTACATATATTACTAGTGATTTATTTAAGTATAAATGCAAAATCTGTTTTCAGTAATATAATGTTTAAAATTTCAGATTGTAATAAAATACAATTTTGGGCGTTCCAACCTTTTATCCGACAACTGATGAAAAGTACCTAAAATGTACATATGGCATTGCATGAAAAATAAAATATATATCTTTAAACATTTTGAAATAACTGAGTCACATACGTATAACTAAAGACAGCCCCATGACATTTACAAAACAAAAATCATAACGTTAAATAGTTTATGATTTATTTATTTCTTTATAAAAAAGCATTCTTTCGGTACAGTACCCTTAGTACTTATTTTAATCGTCGTTAAACTAGAACAGTTCTTAATATTGCTTTTTCAAAATAATAACTGACCATCATTAGTAGAGTTGGTTTTTTATTTATTGCGATATGTGGATTGGGGTTGGTACGAAGACTCCTTTAATTTATAATTTTCTATCTAAATTTTTATCAACATTAAATGTGCCTACATTTAATCAATCTTATTGCTTTCTTTCAGATTTTAAATCTAGACGATGGTTAGAGTCGAAGATTCAGTAAACTGATTAAAATTAATGGCTGATTGCAAAGATACGTATTGATTTCTTCCTTTATTTAAAGTTTACTAAAATTTTACCATTATTATCGAACATGAAAATATATGTATGTAGTATGTGTTAATAGTCAAACTCCGAGCAGACAGTCAGTGATTTGTAATGTACAGAATGCCATAACATTAATAAATAATTCGTATTATATATATATAAATTTTAGTGTACATATATAAGTTTCATTCAAACTCATAAGATTTTAAGCTCTAGAGTTAAATCGGATTTTCTATGAGATTTCTATCTTTATAAGTACTCGTATTACCGGTGACATATTTGGGTCTTGAATCCTTTTAATCTTACTTAATAACACTCCGACGATTAATCCCTGTTATGTACAAAGCTGTTTTGAAAAACTTTCATTTATTCAAGGCACAATAATTATTGTTTTATAATATCTTATAGCACATAATCTTTGAGTTTCACCTTTAAATTTTTGGCTTACATTATATTTATTATTATATTATAAGCTTTATTGAACAAAACTATTTTGTAAATCACATTTTATTTTAAATGTACGTGTGTCATATAATAAATATGTACATAAAAAATATGATACTTTTCAAATTCGTAAACTCTTTTTTCGTGTACTTTAAGTAAGATTTATTTTTAGACAAAAATCAATTTTCCCGTTTATTTCAGACTTTTGCATTTCAAATTTACTTTAGTGTTGCTTCCTGCCTTTGCAAAATCAACATATTTCTGGTTTGTAGAATTGGAAAAAGGAGAAAGCTAGACAGTTTTATATTCTAAGGATTCATTTGCTGATTTGGCATTAAAAACAGATGGAACAAAATAAATAAAAAGTATTATAACATCTGTAAAACTATATTCAAATACTGTTTATTTTTGTATAAAATTAATGCAATATTTAAAAGCTTTTAATTTTTTGGTTAATTAAAGTAAACGATTATTTAGATTTTTCCTTCCAACTTTTTTTAAAATCAGGTATATATAGGTGCTTTATAATTCAGGTGCAATCAGCGAGCCCATGATTTATGTAAATTCAATATAAACCTTCGTTTTCGAGTATATTGTCATTATAACAATTTACGTGACGCCTACGTGGCTTTCTTTCTACTTTGTCAACAATTAAACTGTGTATAACATTATTAACACAATATATAATAATTTTCTGCGCATTACTTTACTTTTGTGAAATAGTTTATACATCGTAATGATTCCTTATTTCGTAATTTTTAAGTAAAAACTTGATTTATGTGAAAACTAGAGCTACTTTTATCTTATCCCTCTACTATGTATTATTCCTATGTTTCATAAATAAAATCTCGGCACAGCTATTTATGACATGGAAGTGAAGATTAAGTAATTCGGCATTGGGTTCAATATCTTATGAATATATTGTGAATTTGTTAGAAAATGTATTAAAATATTAAAATAATATATAAGAAAAGGTAGATTTATATACATATTATACATATTTAGAATAAAACAATTCATTAAAACATCTCATAACATTTTATTTACTGGACATGTTATAATTTTACAAAATATCGTCTTTCGTAAAGGGAAGCTATACAATATAATATACTTATCTCGTCTATATAGTCTTTCGGTAATTGTTTCTTCAAGAGTCACTGTTCTATAGTTTCACTATAACCACAGGGTTTCAATTGAAGTTCTGGCCCAGGCTGCTGTCCGATGTCAAGTCCCTTGCCTCGGCGAAGAGCAATGTTTTATAGGTCCTCCGAACACCACACGATATTCAAGATATTTACTTTTTAATTGTAACAAAATATATATTGAAAATATAAATCATATATGTTGAAAACATAACTCTTAAATAATAGAAAATATTTTAGTAAATAGTATTTAGAAAGCGGGTTCCAATTTAACAGTATATTAAACACATATTTGACATGTTACCGCTTTTGTACCTTAAGTCTTATTCTTACTTTTTAATAATAATTCCTTAATTATAAATCAAATAATATTCTAAATACAATAAAATATTATTTTAAAGATTTAACAGTTTTTAAACAAAGCTGACTCCAATATAATTATATAATAATAGTATATTAGACATTCGTTTGACAAATAATTGACGACACAACACTTTTGTAAGTCAAATCCTAACTATTTGATTATTTAAACTGTAATTAAGAAGATATATATTTAAATACAAATAGTATATTTAATAAACATTGTATAATTATAGAACATATATCCTTATAAATTCATATTTTAACAAAATATGAGTAGGTTGAAAGTAATTACAAACGAAATACGAGAAATACTGAATGATAATATTATTGGATTAATTAGAAACTTACCAATTTAACTTGTTATAAATATTGCGAAAGATAAGTTTCCTTTGATGTTTTTTTTTATTCTAGCAATTCTTAACTACTCTACTAGTTCTTATTGTGTTTATCCACTGTAATTATTTTTCTATTCTGAATGTGGCTAAGGGATTACAATTACATGTTTAAACCTGTTTATATGTATTTTTGTACTTTATAACAGCCAAACAGATTTTACTTATTACCTATATATTTTTAAAATAATTTCAGTGGTGTGTTACTATTGCAGATTTATTTAAATACAAAGTTCAAGAACAATTTATATTATAAAATTTATAAAGCAAGAAATGGGAATAAAGTACTTTATATTAAAAATATATAGAAATCTTAAAAATATTTTGCATTTCTGAAACTCATTTATTATTTTATCATTTAAAAAGTTGTTCACGATAATTGAGGAAAAACACAAGAAAACTCTTTTATATAAATAATTAATTATCCTTGTGGGAAGTGTGAATATTTCGTTTCATGAATTTAAAAAAAAAGAAACTAGCTCAATTATTTTTTCCTAACCCGATAAACATCGATAAAATTTTATGAATGTTTTAATAAATTGGTGGCTTCTAAATGAGAAAGAGCTCTTTAAATATTTTCAAGTTATAGGCCATTAATACGACTAATGACCGACCCACCAAGAACTATGTAGAAGGCTTAGATTACGAGATACAAATTTAAAATTTACTGTTTAAAATGTGGTTTTAATATATTTAGTTGACAATGGAAATTTTTTTAACTTAAATTACTTTTGAAGTTATATTACTTTTATGTATCAAAGATTAGAGATAAAAATATTTTTTTTTTACTTCATAACAGATTAAGATTTTATAAAATATTAATGAACTGTGTAAATTCAAATGAAAAGTATTTAAAAAATTTCGTAGTTTTGTACATATTTGTTTTAAAACATGCATAATTTGCCCTTTTACGAATACATATACATAGAGTTGAATAGATGAATAGTTCTATTTACATATATAACAATATTATATTTCAAGTAACCATATAGTTAAGGTTGTAAAAATAATATTTTATTGTTTAAAATAACAAAACCGGATCCTTCAATCACCATGTCATAGCAATTCAATGTTACTTTATAAATTATTTTATGTTAAATTTAAAAATACAACTGTTATACTGGTTAATCGAAGAGCAGTAAATTAATATTCAATCATGATTTATTGTTTAAAGACTGTTTTTGTTATAAAAATAACTATAAATGCTCGATTATAATGACCAAGTCATAATATCTGATGGTCTCAAAATGTTTTGTAGACTAGTTTGTTTCCTAATCAGGTAAGTTTTATTTTTTATATATTAAATATTGTTTCTATGTATGTATTAAAGTATGTTGCTGATTCTATTACCCTTATGTGGTCAAAAGACTAAAGGATTTCTGGTGCGGTGATCAAATAAAAAAGTTTAATGAAATAACCTTATTTAGTATGTTTTATTTTTTTTATATATGTATGTATTTTGTGTGGTCCTGGATATTATAACAAATAATTCATATTGTGTTAACACAATAACACGTCTATAACTATACATCGCTTACAAATATACATCATCCTTGGCGATTTTCTAGTTCAGTTTTTTTGATCCAAGAAAATTGTTATTTGCCTCATAGTTCTTAATACCTCACTAGCTTTTCCCATGGATGTTGAAATTATCAATAGCTTGGTTTGCAATTCTATAAAAAAAATGCTCTTTAACCGTTTATAAGTAAATGTTAATGATTTTATTCCAGAAGGAAATTCATAACTCTTAATTACCCGTTCACTGAATGTAATTTGACGTTTTTGGATTACGAGAAAGGCATAATCTAGATTTTTTCTAATCCAATTCCCAAATATTAAATCAAATAACATAAGAGATACACAGACACTACAACAATGAGGCGTTATTTCTACGTGTATATAGAAATGCTTTAAAGATATTTAAGATGATTTAACATTTCAAGTTTCCAGTTATAAATATACGAGTATACGATCTAATGCATTAGTCGTATTAATAAATGATTAATTGAAATTGGTGAGGATTATATTTTTACGGAATATTTGATCATGTAGTATATAATATAATATTTAATAATAAAACTTAGAATTTATATAATACAAACGTATATAACGTACAAACAGTTATGATAATGATTATTATTGATTCTATGACTTTTATAAATAATATTATTATTATTATTTCCTCACGTACATTCGAGAGTGATAGAAGAAAGTAGCTCTTGATACAACTCTTCATCTATCTTATTCATTTATTAATTATTATAATATTATACACGAAATTCAATGTCAATATTCACAAATCTGAACTAAACAAAGTTAAAAAAAAATAGTAAAATAATCATCTCCATTGTGATTATTTATATATTCAAAACGTAATGTGTCTTCTACATAGACAATTCTAATAAGAGCCAACTTGTCAGATGCGTTTCCAGCGAGGGTTAATTGTTAGATATTAATCTAGATGATCGTCGTCAAATGAGGAATTAAGTCCGTCTTATAATTCTTGTCTAATCAAAATGCCTTTTATTCGTGTCTCAGTTCAGTTTGACTTTTCTGGCTTAGGTTATACTAATACGTATAATCTAAGCCAGAAAAGTTAGATTGTACGAATACTAATAATGACGAATACAATATTGATTTAATACGAATAATGATTTGTATCCAACATTTAAAGTTTTTTGGTAAAGAAAAAACTAACTGTAATTAAAAGAAGATACATTTTTAAAAGACAATATTTTTTTTGTTTGGTATGGAAGACTTGAATAGCACTGATCTAGCGAAGTCTACCGTTTTTTTAGACTTAGGATTTTAATATTTTATAGATAACTGACTTTGGTGATGGACATAGTTGGTTGTCATGTCTGATAGTACTGATGGCTATTGGAGAGACTGATTCTAGAGTAGAGTAAAGTTAAGCGTAGGATGATTTGAAACCAAGTAAAGCGATAATACCCGTAAGGTAGGAAGAGATTGAAAAAGCAGAACTGAGAGCTCAGTGGCGTTAAAGATGTGTGTTTATAAGTTTTTATCCACAGAGATAAAGTACTTTTGTTGTATAATTAACACAAAAATTTTTCGCAACCTGGCTTTTAAAACCTATTTATAATCATCTGATAATCTATTCATATATCTCTTTATGAAGTGAAAAACAAAAATTAAAGAGATTTATTAAATTTATTTATTTCCTACCAAAAACACTGTCTCGATGTCTAGTTTGTCTCTTTTTCTACATATTTACTATCATATGCAATATTAAAGAAAAGCTTTTAGTTTTGTTATTCTTTTTTTTAATTTGCAACACATATTCTCATTCCGAATTTTTTTTTGTAGTAATAAAAAAATGTTTTATTCGTCATTTGTTTTGATTAATTTCAATTATTATGTTATAAATGTATCATTCATTAATGAAAAATAACTGTTTTGTAACTAAAAACAGTAAATTATTACTGGAACTAAGAAAATTTAAACAGTTGTGATTTACTAATTCTATGTAATAAAGTTAAGGATAATAGATATTTTGCCAAAGAAGTTATCGTTTCTAGCTATATCAAATAACTCTAAATTCTATATTTTCTTCTTTAAATTTATATTTAAGTATTAGCTTAATATAGTTGCAATCCTAAAAATTAAATAGCAAAATGTGTTTTAATGTTGCAATAAAAAATTAAAAGTTTTGTAAATTAATGAATTACTGATGGTTGGGATATATGCTTTTTCGTATAAATTTTACAACAAATCGTTAGATATGATAAAAAAATGTTCTTATTAAAAATAGAAAGACGTCTATAATGATGAAATGAGGTCTTTAAAGAGTCTTCAAGCATAAAATATTTTATCAATCTGAAGTGTGCATTGAACAAAGACTCCTAAAAATACCAAAAGTCTATACTAATGTTCCAATAATCTCTTTCTTAAAACAAAAATCAGTATATAATTACTAAGAAACGATGAGTATTATTGTTTTAATATTCGCTCAACACTTTAAGCTTAGATTTTAAATATTAGATTGTAGTATCATATTCAAATTTTAAACAGATGAGCATGTCTTAAATATAATAAACCCACGTGAAGTTAATAATTAAAACTACATACATTAAATGAAATGTTGATGAAGATTACATTTTATGGATACCATTGCGCAAGAAATAATTAATGTTTCAATTTATTATGACTAACATGCGAGTACCTCACCAGTTATTTCGGGAGCAGACTTACCAGAAATGATAACAATTTTACTAATTGAAATGCTTTGAGTGAATGTGCTTATTATGCAACAGAAGCAATGTTAAATTACCAACTACGTTTGTGATGTAGGATATCATGAGTTATTCTTTTATTTTGATGTACACATATAAACATGAATATATTAATTTTCAATACCATAATTATAAATTTTATTTTTAAATTTGAATTATCCAGCTTCGCTCTTAGTTAATGTCTGACGAAAATTACAATATTTGAGGTAATTAAACAGTTTTATTAATAACTTGTATAGACGACTACTACTATTGTCATACTAACTTAATTATTTATAGAGAAAATAAAGAGCATTCACACAACCAGCTCAATAAAAAAAATTAAATCTTGATAAAATATACATGACGAGAGTCAAATTTAGTATTATTTGATATCCAGGTCCATTATTCTTAAAATAATATAATCATATCATATACATATACATAGGTAAAACATTATTTTTTACTTGTTAAACTTTTCATTTACTTGTTCTCTCGTTAATTTTAAATATTTTTGCACGCCGCCCTATTCTCAAAAATTTCATTTATTTTTAATAAGCTGAAAATAGTTTTCAATCAAGGAGGTTAACATGATTTTTTAAACATAACATAATAACTCTTACAGTAAATGTGAAGTGGAACTCAGAATTAAAAATATATTTTGATAAAGACAACAGGTAAATCATAAAACTTAAGAATATAATGAATTGAGTTCCAAGACTTTCTCGAGTATTCATTGAAATAAAACTAATACTTTCGGATTTACTACGTTTAAGATTATTTTTCAGAGTTCAGAGAATCATTACGTCTTAATGTTTTTAATGAGTGTTTCAAAAGATCCGATTAACATCATTTATTTATGTGCGGTTGAGATCAATAGGTTTAAATTTTATGATCATGTAATTTAATTACATCCAACATATACTTATTAGCTGATTCAGGTTTGACAGGCTCTCATTTAAACTTTTTGTAGAACAATTGTGTTTATATCCGGTGCTTATATTGGAACGTGATAAGATAGTTAAAGATTGTGTAAATATGATTTAATTATTAAACATTCAAGTTTTATTGTCATGGTACGTTCTAAAATAGGAATCATATCATATCATAACCACAAAAGGGCCTGAGATTTCGTCATAGAAGATGGCGATATATGAAAAGTTTAACAAGCAAAAAATAATGTTTTACTTATGTATATGTATATGATATGATTATATTATTTTAAGAATAATGGACCTGGATATCAAATAATACTAAATTTGACTCTCGTCATGTATATTTTATCAAGATTTAATTTTTTTTATTGAGCTGGTTGTGTGAATGCTCTTTATTTTCTCTATAAATAATTAAGTTAGTATGACAATAGTAGTAGTCGTCTATACAAGTTATTAATAAAACTGTTTAATTACCTCAAATATTGTAATTTTCGTCAGACATTAACTAAGAGCGAAGCTGGATAATTCAAATTTAAAAATAAAATTTATAATTATGGTATTGAAAATTAATATATTCATGTTTATATGTGTACATCAAAATAAAAGAATAACTCATGATATCCTACATCACAAACGTAGTTGGTAATTTAACATTGCTTCTGTTGCATAATAAGCACATTCACTCAAAGCATTTCAATTAGTAAAATTGTTATCATTTCTGGTAAGTCTGCTCCCGAAATAACTGGTGAGGTACTCGCATGTTAGTCATAATAAATTGAAACATTAATTATTTCTTGCGCAATGGTATCCATAAAATGTAATCTTCATCAACATTTCATTTAATGTATGTAGTTTTAATTATTAACTTCACGTGGGTTTATTATATTTAAGACATGCTCATCTGTTTAAAATTTGAATATGATACTACAATCTAATATTTAAAATCTAAGCTTAAAGTGTTGAGCGAATATTAAAACAATAATACTCATCGTTTCTTAGTAATTATATACTGATTTTTGTTTTAAGAAAGAGATTATTGGAACATTAGTATAGACTTTTGGTATTTTTAGGAGTCTTTGTTCAATGCACACTTCAGATTGATAAAATATTTTATGCTTGAAGACTCTTTAAAGACCTCATTTCATCATTATAGACGTCTTTCTATTTTTAATAAGAACATTTTTTTATCATATCTAACGATTTGTTGTAAAATTTATACGAAAAAGCATATATCCCAACCATAAGTAATTCATTAATTTACAAAACTTTTAATTTTTTATTGCAACATTAAAACACATTTTGCTATTTAATTTTTAGGATTGCAACTATATTAAGCTAATACTTAAATATAAATTTAAAGAAGAAAATATAGAATTTAGAGTTATTTGATATAGCTAGAAACGATAATTTCTTTAATAAACAGTATGTCCCAAAGTATTGTCAGGATTCCTGATGACTAATATATCAAGGAAAGCTAAAGAATTATTTGCCTCTAATTCTATAGTAAACTCATGTGGAAGGATGAATTCTACATACAAGTAGATGGAGTAGCAATGGGTTCGCCGGTTTCCCCCGTTGTCTCAGATATATTCATGGAAGACTTCGAGGTGCGAGCCCTTAGCTCTCCTACAATAAGACCCTTAATTTATAAACGCTATGTAGATGACACTTTCACAATATTAAATAAAAACAAAACATCTGCTTTCTTGAACCATCTTAATTCTATCAATAATAAGATCCAGTTTACTATAGAATTAGAGGCAAATAATTCTTTGGCTTTCCTTGATATATTAGTCATCAGGAATCCTGACAATACTTTGGGACATACTGTTTATAGGCAACCCACACATACGGATAGGTATCTCAATGGTAAATCACACCACCACCCTGTACAGTTAGCTACCGTTGGTAAATCTTTGTTACAGAGAGCACAACACCTTTGTGATGCTGACCACCTAGAGGCCGAGCTGCAGCATGTAAGACGTGCTCTGACCACCAACAGCCTGCCCGTGCCTCGCCAGCATCACAAGAACCAGATGAAGCCACCTACAGTTGAGCGACAACCTGCAATTCTACCATATGTAAAGGGAGTTACTGACAGAATAGGCAACATCTTGAAGAAGGTTTCAATCAAGACTATTTATAAACCACATAAGAAAGTGAGCCAATTCTTGAGACCAATCAAGAGTAACATTCCTTTACAACAAGCGGGTGTATATAAACTTGATTGTGACTGTGGCTTGTCATACATCGGACAGACAAAGAGAAGCATCGGTACAAGGGTTAAGGAACACATTTCAGACGTCAGGAATAGGCGCGCGTCGAAGTCAGCAGTGTGCGAACATGCATTGGACAAACCAGGCCATTACATTAGATTTGATAAACCACAGATCCTCGCTCGTGAAGACAGATATATACCAAGGTTAATCCGCGAGGCTATTGAAATTAAAAAACACCCAAATTTCAATAGAGAAGATGGCTGGAACCTATCAAACACCTGGGATCCTCTTCTTAAAAATATAAAATCCCATGTCCGTGACCACACCGCAGGACCTCGAGACACCGTGAGCGCATTTTGCCGGCATCCAGAGCGGTACGCAAGACAATTAAGAAATCGATGGCGGTAGGAGATAAAATGACCAGACCAACTGACAGACACTCACATCTCGTCTGCCCGTGATCACGGTTGCTGAAAAGTAGCCGAAACGTCGGGAGTATGTAGTTTCTAAAATAAAACGCGAAGTAAAATCCGAAAATATTAGTTTCATAATAATAATCAGTTGAACAAAAACTAAGACCATATAAAATATACTTACTGATACTAATAAGAATTTATATTTCTACATCCAAAATTCAGTTCTCACTGGACACATCAAGAACGAGAACCAATATATTAAACATTCACAAAGTCCTATAACGTGCTTCTCTGTGGAAAGCTACACGTGAACTAAAACGTACAGAGTTTTCCGTCGGTTAGTCTAAAGACCAGTATATGTTTTTATTATGAAAACAAACCAACTGGGGTAAATTTTGGGGTCGAATTAAATTATAATTTGTATTTGAAACTATTATTTAAAATTAATGTTTAAAAAATTAACATACTGCTTTTTTAATGCTTAATTTAATTTAGCATTGCCTGTTATGAATGAGCCTTTTTTAATAGTACAGAATTAAATTCATATTTTTAGTATTAAAGCAATGAACTAATACTTGAATTTTATTTTTAGTACAGCATTCATTTGGCTTTATGAGAAATAAAGAAATAAATTCAGAAACTCATTTTAATTTAATATATTTTTTTGTATATAATGAGAAGAATATGAATATGTTAGATGATAATAAAATGTTCATCGAAAAGAACAGTGTTTAAAATAGAACCTTTGACGTTTAAATTAAATTGATTTTAAAAATCTATATTATTTGTATAATTATCAAAAGAAACTCGTCAAGTCTTGTAATTTAAATACTTTGTTTACCTTCATATTTTTCTCAACTTTTCATTTGATTTACAGCTGACGTCCGTAAAATAGCATACCTGAAAAGTACAATATAGATTAATTAAATTAAAAGTAACTGAAGAAGGTTAATAAATAATGTTAGTTAAAGTGTATTCAACTTATACATTTACAGAGAATCTAATGTCATCTGCCGAGTTCATGGATCAGGTGTTACCAAATTCAAATTAAATCTTCCTAAATAAAAAGGTTAATAAATAAGTCTAAGAATATTATTGCTTGTTCTTTAAAATGTTTTGAAGAAATGTACACAATATTGATAACTATTTAGTTTTCGTTTTAAATATAGGTTTAATGTTAGTTTTTTTAAAATCTATTTTGAACTACAAACCAAAATAATATTTTTGTTTCTGCTGCAATTCATAAAAATATCAATATTTTTTTTTACCGGACAATCGAAAAAAAAACAACCAATCGTAAAACCCTTTTCTAGCTTAGTAGAATCGTTGCAAGCAGTAGGTATGTATGTTATGATAATTATACATAATTATAAATTTATGAAAATGTTGTTTTAATTTTTAAAGTTAATAATGACATAAAATGCTGAATATTATCCGAAACAAATTTTCGGTTCCTTTACAGCAACCGTGATCACGGGTGTACGAGATGAAAGTGTTCGCCATAGGTGCATAATAGGTCATACAAATATAAAACTAGTTTTTCACAATTATTAGAATCTTAGAAAGTATAACATTGAAGAAATTAAATCTTTTGTGATTTTTTCAAGCTCTGATAAAGGATTGATTTCATTGGTTGATTGATAAAGAATATGTTTCAAACAAGGTAAGAAACATGGATATTTTACATAAATTTTGTTAACCGAAATCTAAATTACTATGTTAATATCAAATAATATTTATTTATTTATAAAAAGAAGATATTATTTTATAAAACCATACAAGATTATTATCGTAGTGTAGCTTGCTCAATCAAACTTATTGATGAATCCATAAATAGATAATTTAATCGATGTGGTTTTTTTTAAAACATGATGTATGATATGTTTTCATCTGCCTCCTTCATATGGGATACTTTAGAGCAATGTTTAGGTTCAATTTCAAATAAAAAGAAGTCATTCCAGAATATTTTTTTTATTACATTAGATTATTAACCTTTATATTCTTTTTACTAATAATCAATTGTAGGTTTTTTATTATTTAAAACAAATACTGCTAAACAAACTGCATCTTTAAAAAGTATTTTACTATGTCATATTCATTTTGGTTTATGTTTTTAATTTTACAGTAACAGGTACAAAGAACAATCCAGCAACTGTTTCGATTGAAGCTAGTTTCAAATAGTCAGTTTATTTGGGAATGTTCAAATAAACACGCTCTTTAAATAAACTTGGAATGTTCTAAAGATATTTTGAGAAAGATATCTTACTAAATTAGTACCGATAATATAATACTGTTAATAGTGTTAACAGGATGCTTTTCATGTAATTTACCATTCAATTGAATTTTTAATCTCCTTTTGTTATATGAATTATTATCACAGTATCCTGTATCCTGTATGTACAGTACTTGTCTATGAATAAAATTAAAAATGCATTTTAAACAGACAAGGCTCTCTACTTAATCGAATGCTATTAGGAGCTTTTCTAACGGTAATAGTGGTGGTAACTACTAAGTACTTCACATAATATGAAATTTTTATGAAGAAAGGTGCTTACGTTGATTAAAGTACCATAAAATTTTTATCAAATAAGTCTTGCCCTTGACTTCTTCAGCGTAAATTTTGGAATTGGGCTATGAGAGAAATATACAGTGTGATAAAACAATTACTCATTATATAACAAACTTACCGTAATATTACAGTATCATATTTTTTTTTTAAACACTCAACATTTTCACTTAAATACAACGATTTTATTGATAAGATAAACAAGCGATTTTATGTAAAAACAGTCATTATATTAGATCAAGTGCTTCTCTGTGGAGATCTTCAGGTGAACTAAGCACCATAAAGTTCCTTAAAGCCATCTTAAATCAGGTTTCTAAGGTTAGGACTAAATTTGTAGTTAGTATTAAATTTAAATAAAAAAGGTTGGGATTTTTTTTCAGTTAAAACAAAGTATTTTGAGATAATTCCTGGGTATGAAATATGAAGTAAAAAAATATATATATGTATATATTTTAAAAATAATATAATAATCTCGGCACGGCTGAATGTGAATATATATTCTGAATGCTTCAATAATAGATACTATTAATATGTGTTTTATCTCTATTGTTAGCTTTTCCTTATCATGCAAACGTGATTGTGGAATCACTGGAATCACCCTGAGTTTTATTTATATCTTCAAGATGGTAGAAAAAATGCTTCAGGTGATTGTGAATGCAGTTTATCCTGGGACTTATATGACATCAGAAACTTTGAAAGTTATTCATTGGTTTTTACTTTGAAGTAATTTAAGAAAAGTAAAAACTTATCACTTTTCTGTCTTGCAATAATATCCCTTTTCTCATAGCTTTTTAAGTATAAATTGTTTTATTAATTATATTTAATTAGCAAGTAAGAAACAAATAATTCGAAATTACTGTTATTAAAATTATATGTCAATATTATCTTCAATCCCATAGTAGCTTACTATATTCAGATTTAATAATTGCGTTAACTGATGTTGGGATGTCTGTCAAGGTAAAGATATGTTATGAAGTAAGCTTAGTGAAGTAAAAGTGTATAGCCGGATAAGTACTGGAAATCTAACCCCATGGCTTTTTAACCAACACTTAAATAATAATAATAATAATAATTAAAACACAAATAAAAATAATTCACACCAAATTTTAGCCCTTTAACTCGAACGACGTTCGAGATTTTTTTAAAAACCTGTTTTTTTTATTTTAATTTTATTTTTATACTGAAATTCGGAGTTACGTAGAATCTAGTATAAATTAATACATCAAAGGCAGCCCTAGTAGGTTATTTTCAAATTTGGTTAGGTAGGGAGAGGAGCTTGGACGGTGGAGGTGAGCGTATAACGCGCGTTAGTTAAGGGGCCCCTTAAACCTACACCTGGGTCGCAAGTCCCAGGCCCTGTTGAAGCTCCTCTCCCTGCAACGCGATGGACCTGGCACCCGCACGGTGAATTCATTGAATGCGAAGAGGTTTCGTCTCGTCTCATGAGTGAGTGTTTATTTTAAAATAATACTTATTTTTCAAACGTAAGATTTAGTTTGACCCTTAAGTTTGAAGAGGCTTGTAATAACCTTAATTACTTTCAAACTTCTTCTATAAAAACGGTAAATTAAACAAACGTTATTTTAAAGCTGAATATGTAAAAAGTTTCAAAGTAGGTACAATTTATTGTTTGAATGAGGAGGAATAAACTCTGTAGTTTTGATATTTATTATTAAAATTCTCATAGGTAGTAAAAGCAATAAAAAATGTTTTATATCATTATGTCTAAATGTAAACGACGTTTATGTTTCAAAATACTAAAAAAATTACCTGAACATCAATTAACAACTGTAACACTTATGTATTTTACAAGGGAGTACAGCTTTAACTTTTAAGTGACACATAATATATGTATATAGGATACAACATAACAAAATACATCAGCCCTAAAAAGACCCAACATCATGTGTTGTGAGATAAGTGTGTTATCACGTCACTCAATCATCTAACTGAAAATAAATTACTGTTATAAAAGTGAATGATACTGTTACCGATTTATTACGTTGTTAAAGCTTTTAGTGGCTTGACCATTATATTTTCTAAATACTATATTTTCTATAAACAAAACAAAATCAAAACTATATCTTTTTTGCCAAACACGTTTCAATATAATGAGATTAATTTAGTTCTATATTCTTTAACCATCTTATATGTATTTGATTTTTGCAGCAGAAATCTTCTTGTTTAAATGGTTATCGACGATAAAAATTCTAGGAGATGGGAAGCTGACGTCCAGGAATAGCACATAGGCTACTTTACATCCCGGAAACCATATTTACTTATTCGAGAACTCAAATCCTAGCCAAAACGACATTATCGATATGTACCTTATACCTTAACGAAATGAATCATTACTGTTGTGAAATGATGAAAAAAATTACAATTTTTATTTTCAAATAGGTATAAAAAAAATTCTTCATCTTTTAATCACCAAACGAAATGTTACATAAAACAAAGCCTTCTGGTTGCGAAACGGAGTTCACCGGGTTTACTAGTATAAAATAAATCCCATAATAAATCAAGGAGAAGCAATTCAAATTGCCTATTCTGAGTTTGGTAAATTGGACTAATGACGATATTTAAAGGAAATTTGAGCTTCTTTATATTGTATCCTACTTACTTAAGAATATGATATCAAATTAACGCCATATACTGTTTTCTTCATAATAAAACGACGTCAATAAATACATTCACAGCTAATACGTATATAGATTTAATACCCATATTTTAATTATAGAACTATTCGTTTGACTTTGACTTTCTACTCTTTAATTTAAAGTAAATATACGTTCCCACGGTACATTTTAACTATTTTAAAAAGGAGACACTGGCCAAGGAATTTATAAGTAGGATACTTTGTTTGTGTTGAACAAATTGTTTCAAAGTTTCAATAAGAGTACAGATTTGGTATCTGTTATGTTCAATCTTAAATTACTTATTGTATTGGAACATTAATACAAATTTAAATAGCTCTTTATTAGATATAGTCTCAACTTACACTAACTATACTTTCTTTATTTCATTCTTTACAATACTTATTTATGGACCCTATTGGTTTCCTCACAAAAATACAAATAATCCCAGTCAAATCAGTCTAAACTTCAAAAGTGAGATTAAAATTATTATTTCCCACCCGAAACCAGGTATCAATAAGTTCATGATAAAGGCATAATGATTTTTTTACTTGTTTCTCAAGAAAATCTTTACTTCAATATATTATCATTTTAAATATTGCCCCTGCCATAATTTGTCCTAAATCTTTCTCTTAAACTAATTATAGTGTATATAAACGATAGTTTCATGAAAGGGACAGAAACAGGCTATTCAAAGTTTGGCCTTTGTTATATGTTTTCTTGCTTATAATTTTAAATAACTTATATAGTCTTAAATATTATTTTGACACGTAAATAAAGAAAAAATAATTTACGAACACTAAAACATTGTGCAATTCAAACGAAACAGTACCGTTGGATTTTTTTTGAAAACATTGGTTATTTAAGACCTGAAAAAGTTAAAGAGTGAATTACATGTGAGTAATGTGATTGTGAGTACATGATTTTCTTATGGAATACGATTTATATATTTAGGAACAACAATACTAAAATACAAAATAATTGTGAATATAACAAATATATTATAAGGTCTGTGTCGTTTATTACTTAAGGCGACGAGATACCATCAATAAATAAATAAAATGTTACCGTTCATTTAAGAAGCTGGGCAAGTAAGTAATTGAGTGAGAATGATTAATTGTGAAGTTTAAAGTAAATATGAAATATCAGACTGGTGAATGTTTTATTTAAAGACAATTTAATTTATGAACGATACTTCGGAAATTAAAGCGTTCAACGCTATTATTAAAATAGACAATATTCTGAGAACAATTCGTGTAATACATCTGTCTATTTCGAATTTCTTTTTATTATGTATTGTTGAATCTATAGTATTCGAAGCTGTTGTTATCCTATTTCCCTTTATTTATTTTATAAGAAATGTATAGATGTGAGGTTACATCTCATCTGCCCGTGATCACGGTTGCAACAAAGTAACTGAAACGTCGGAAGTATATTGCACAAAATGATTATAAACGCGTAGTAAATCTGAAAATTATTAGATCTATTTTAATTAAAATTCGCGAAAATATTTGATCTTATTAATATTTTTCTTCCCAGAAGAGACTGTATTAATGTTTCTGACTCATTAATATCTAGTCGGATATATTCGTATAATTCCATTTTATTAATTACTAAATATCTCAATTCGTTAAAACATTCTCTCAATATAAAAAAAATAATTTGTTACGAAGTTCTGAAGTTAATTATTATTAATCCATTGAGACCATCAGTTTAATAATGTCATACTGACCCTTTAATTACTTAGTTTATTAAAGAAATATTCAGAGAAATATTACAATTTCATATTATATTATATGCCAGATATTTACACTTTTCATCTTAAAAAGTAAATAACTTTTAGAAATAGAATAACTAAAATATTATTCAGAAAAATTTACATTTCAATTAATTGTATGGCAAATTACGTACTAAGCTTGGATTTTTGAACTTGGACTATACAACAGAATAATCATATGATTTGATTAATTATCAATAGAATGTTATAATAATATAAGTGAACAATTACGTTGTATGTCTCCTGTATTCATACAATGTAACTGGTTATTATAGAACAGATGTATAGTTATACTTCTTAATCTTTTGATTATCACAGTCAATTTATTAAGAAATAATATATATATATATATATATATATATATATATATATATATATATATTTAAAAAATATATTCAAAGATAAAAGCCTTTTTGTTAGAAATTCTATCCCAATTATTCCGTGTTTTATTCCGCGTAATAAACAATTGCCTTGAGGTGTATAAACTCGAAAAGATTAAATTCCTCGTCCGTGTGAAGCTTTTTACATAATTGGATGGATCTCATCTTTATTGCACTGTTTTATAAATAAAACTTGTCTGTGTAATGTTATATTACACTTGGAAACCTTTTAAAGTGTCTAAATTTTTAGAGTACATTAAGTCTTTCAAATAATAATAAATAATTTACTTTCGTGTAATATAATGAATGTTTACTTTTCTGTACTATCTGAAATATTACTCATTAAATACAAAATGTACCATTTAATACGTAGTCATTCAGTTAACAGTAAAGGGAGGTATAAAAATGATTAATTGCATTCGAATAAATTCATGAATAGTGAAGAGATTATCAGATTCAAAGCTTACAATAAATATTTTGCATGAGTTAATATTTGTAACCTACGTCTCAATTCGACCATATTTTTTTCATGTGTCTAGGTTAAACTGAGTACTTTAGAATAGACTGCCGCTATTTTTTATAAAATAAGGTTTTTTCTGTAAGTCGTCTAGAATGAGGCCATGATAAGGAAACTAGAATTTGCTTGAATATTTTATCAAAACCAGTCTTTTCATTAAACGCATATGAAAGTATATACAACACCTACATCAAATCGTAAATTTCTAAAATGTCTGTCTGTCTGTCTGAATTTGACGTAAATTGTACTAGCAACTAACTATAAAAACACTATCAGCTTTTTAAAGTTTAATAAATTTATAACTATTCAGTGTTCACAAAAAGAATAAACAGAATGTGATTGGGACAGTAGAACACACTAAAAGAAATACGACCCTGTGGATCAACCAAAAGACGTAGGAATTCGTGTAAAACTGTTATATCTGTTCTTAAAATCTCTGCTAAAAACTCAATTTATATAGAAATTTCAATTGTATAGAATGTCATATATACGAGGTAAGTATCTTTATAGATTACCATTTTCTTTGTTTGAATCAAAATATTAAGAAAATAGTTCAACCGTAACATCAAAATGAAAACAAGATACCTAGATCATGAAAGAACAATTATGATGGTAAATAAATTTTCATTTTATTAATCATGATGATAGATAGATTGTTTGAATTAACATTCAAATTTTTAAATTCGCTGCATAGTCAGGTCGTTGCCTTATCTATACTAATATTATAAAGCTGAAGAGTTTGTTTGTTTGTTTGTTTGAAAGCGCTAATCTCCGAAACTACTGGTTCGAAATGAATAATTCTTTTTGTGTTGGATATTCCAGATATTGAGGAAGGCTTTAGGCTATAAAACATCGCGCTACGGCCAATAGGAGCAAAGATATAGTGGTAAATGTGTAAAAAACGGGAGAAATTATTTCATCTTTAAAGCCTTCCGTTGCGTGCGCCGTGAAAACGGTTCAAGATACACAAAAAATATGTATTAAAGAATAATATCTCTTTTAATGATCTAAAAAACACTCCGCGATAGTATATGTCTATCTTTTAAGATTAACTCACAAAAACCAGTTTTTATGGTACCTAATTTGGTCGAAATAATTTGTTTAAGTTGTATCAACATAATAATATTAATCTTTATTCAAATAAACAAATAAATATGTTGTTGGTTAAGAGTACTTCACTGTGAATTAAAAAAAACATAGGTTTTATCCTGAAAATTGTACGGGAACTCGACCATTCCGAAAACCCCACTAGAACGGGAACTATGTGGGAAGAACCAAAAAGCTAGTAATTTATATAAACACTGCTCTGTCAGAAGGAGTTAGGAGAAAAAAAGGCCACCATTATGTGTTCTGATGTCCTTGGCTCTCCTCGTTGTAGTATACATATGTAGTATAATAAAAAAGGTTCTACTCTATGGCTGGATATACTGACACAAATAAGCCAATCAGCTTAGTGAATTGTCTGATTTTGCAGCTGTCCTATGTATTTAGAGAATATTACAATTTCATTTTATTTATAAAACTGTCATTCTATTTGTAGACTTGTCTGCATTGTCTGAGTATTGTTAATAATTTTACTAAGCCAGTTCGTTGACGGGAATTAGTTATTATTTTCTTGATTTCTTTTAAATCCTTAGGATTTAAAACAAATCAAGAAAATAAGGGCCTTGAATGTAATGTTGATATTATTTATACATTAGTTGTGCGAAATTTAAACAAAAAAAAAATCAATAGTTAAATGACAGTTATGTAATTTTGTGATTAAATATGGTTGAGTATTAAAACCGAATGGTAACACGTTAAACTTATAAAGTTTTTATCTTCCATATAAACTTCAAGTATTTCCTCGAATCTTTGTTCATATTTACCAAAGAATTTCCTCTTTAATATAAACTTGTTGATGATGACCGCCTCCGTTTCAGAGAAGTGTATTTTGTGGATAGGCTGAAGATTTGTTTATTTTTAAATCAATAGACGACAGTAAGTGTATCTAATCAAGCTCGCAATTATACTAATTGAAATGCTTTAAGTGCTTTCAACAATGTACAAAGGAAGGAATTATTAATATGAAGCACATGTGTGAACAACATCATTATTACGAATCGTGTTTATATTTGTTTTAAAACCTTATCATCCGAAATTAAAACAAAAAAAGAATTGGTAATGGTTTTTATTTTGAAATTTAAATTAGCTAGCCTAGATACGTTTTGATAGATTTGGCAGAGACATTAAGAATACTTACTATAATTTATTTAAAAATCTACTAAAATCCTGAAAAGACGAACCTGCCGCCGTTTATCTGGATAAAAGGAGTTCAGACTAAACGAAATGCTAGTTAATACAGCCATTAGTCTTGAAATTTAGCCACGATATAACGTTACTACATATATATTATGATATTACAACCTGATACATTAATAAAACATCCAGAATATTCTTCTCTCGTAAGAAACTGTTAGTTGTATATACAGTTCTTTATAGGAATAACATTACAGCATTGTGTGAAATTTGTAAAAGATACACTTACATTTGGTCCTCATTAATTAAGTGTTCGTAACTGAGACTTGGTAAAATACACACTTTACGTCACCAACATCTCTATTAGGAAGCTAAATTTTATTTTGTTTAATAACACTTCATATGATACAAATTATTAAGGAACAGTTCTCTCTTTTTATATTGCTTATAGTGGATAACTACATATAAATGTTAAAATATTATCATTTACTTTGACTTTATCGATTGGATCTAATGGAATGTATTTTAGTGTGGAAAACTCTTCAGTTCGAATGCTTAATATAGATATGTGTAAATGACATTCAGTGACGTTAACTGACTGATTCATAAACGGTACATAATAAAAGGATTAAATATTTTCTTTAGTGCTTTTAAAACTCTTATATTTATTTTATGTTACTTACAATATTTTATGGAGTATATTATTTAAATAAGTGATAAATCAGTTATGTTCATAAATGCACACTACAATAAAATAAATAGAAATAAAGTTTAAGGCAAAGTATTACAATTTCACGGAAAGGAAATGGAGTCATTTTCCGAACGTTTTTCAGTTGTTGACCCACATAACATTTTAACAGAGCGACAAATTTTCCATCGATCTGCACATATATCGTTTTTTATTGACGTAATTGATAATATTCTGCCTACATTTATTTAGAACACACAGCCTGCTTATAATTTATACATATCTAGTAGTAACTGGCTTATTATTAGTACATATAATCATTAATCAATAAAAGAATTACTGTCAATAATTTATTTAGACAAACATATATATATCCTACTCATTCTAGCAGATTCATATATTTCTCAATTTTTCTTTCATCCGGTTAACTTTGAACCTGATAATCCGGTTTAAAAGGCATTTGAATAGATAATAGAGACAATATCGAATTTATCCAAACAATATCATTTAAATTCAATTTTATATTTGTACTTTCATACAAATTATAAAGTTGTAATTGCTAATAAAATAAATATTTTCTATAATATAGTTTAAACTTTTTTTGTCACAGTTTCATATAAATATTAATTTGATTTTAAATACAGATCCTTAAAAATACTAAGCAAGAAAATTACAAAAATGAAAAAAACTTTACAATGGATTATAGTTAATCGTCGGTCGGTGGTGTATTTATGGGTTGGGTCCTTTAAATTTGATTGAGAAGGAAATCAATTGCAAACGACATTTTATAGAATGCCAACAATGGAAACATACGATCTGCCTTGGCTCAAACGTAAAATTAATATTATTTCAGATTTGTCAATTTAATATATTGTTACTCAATTCAAATCTATCTTCAACAAATACTCACCCATCCATAGCACAATATCACGTATGTATGTATATACATTTGTGATAATTCAATTTAGTCGAACTGATTGAATTGAAGATAAATTAATTTAATTTTTAGTCCTTCAGGTGTAGGGTATAATTTTATTTTCTAGCTTATGAGTAACAGTATACTATTTGTTGCATCCTACTTTCCTGTAAGTAAAGTAGAATGCAACAAAAAATAAACAATTAGGACAATTGGTTACATCGACCACGTCCCTCTGGAGATAATAACAAGACTGTAATAAGTGAAATACGAGCGAGTATAAGAAAAACCGAAATCCATCAAACAGAAAATGAATTCAATGAAGATTTTCCTCCTCTATATTGTAACACTAAAAAAAATGTATGAAATTAAGCCTTAGTTATGTACTTATTTTACAGTTCTGTAATATTATTAATACGTCATTTATTTAAGTAATTATCCAAATCCAATTTTCAGTAATATTATGTTTAAAATTTAGGATTATAATATTTTTTCCGTTCCAGCCTTTTATCAGACAGCTAATGAAAAGTACCTAACAAGGAATCATCTGCATTCAAACAATTTTTTTTAAAGATAATGAAATACACACGCCTACATGAAGTCATATGTACATCATATTTAAAAACAAAAAATCATAATTAATGTTATGTCAAGAATGAATTAATTAAAAAAGTTATTCAGGATTATAAATAAAAAGCCTTCTCAAGTAGAGTACCCTAAGTACTAATTTTAATCGTCGTTAAACTCCAACAGTTTGTAAAATTCGTTTTATTAAACGATTACTGACCGGTACTAGAAGCGTTGCTTTATTATACAAATACATATACGTCACGATATTCAGGAAGTGACAGATTTGATTCCTGCTCGTGTCATTGACTCGTTTAATTTTTTTATTTTCAATTTAAATGACGATCAACATTTCGCTTTAGTTCCTAGATTCAATTAATCATTTTGTTTTTTATTGTTTCATATTTTCCATCTAGATGATGTTTGGTGTCGAAGAATCAGAAAAGCGATGAAATTTGATAACTATTTCCTGTTTTTTACTTGAAAAAAGGGAACAGCTAAAAGTAGGTATTACCAATATTAATTTCTTCACGAACATTTATAAAATCTATACACCTTTAAGATTCACATAAGTCAATGTGAAAGTTCCATTAATCCAAATAAACAGTATTGATCACTCTGTCCACAAAATGCCTTCTCTAAATTATAAAGCTTATAACAAAATATTACCATCCCTTAGCCCTTCGAGTAACATAAAAGATATTATAACGTAGTGATTGTTATATAAAAGATTACATCCATAAATATTAAAGTAGTGGTTTATATCGTATATACTTATTAATAGAAATGTTATTTTTCATTTTAAGCAACTACATATTTAGCGGACAAATTTTAGGATATGGATGTATACAGAAATTGCTAATTAATACAAACAATAGAAATGTAAATGAGGACCGGTACAGTTTACTAAAATCTTAGCATTATTATTAGTCGAGAAAACATACTTATAATTTAAATATAAGTATTTTGTCACTAATATCGTTGTCACTGCAGTGTTGTAACTGACTGACTGACTGACAAGCATTTAGCATATGCAACACCTACATAATATATTTATCGCTAAAATGCATATTGAGCAAATTAAACGAATCTTTTTCCTTACCAAAATTACGTAGACATGTAAATGGTTATAAATAAATTGGAGACCGACTACCTCTGAACTTAGAATTATAAAAATAACGAGGTATTCAAAACCAAAAATTATGTGGATATTAAGTATTAGAACAATCCTCAGGCATGCATGCTTGTTATACCTTTTTTTTTTTTGTTATCGCGGTGAAAGGTTTTATACCTACCCCTCCGTCTAGGGGAGACAGAGGCGGTTATGTGGGATTCACGGCCAAAAGGGCCCATGTTACCCACTAAAACACCAGCGGTCACTCTCCGTTGCCGCCAAGTGGATCGCCACGGGAAACGCCGAAGCATGCATCCGCGACGATCCGGCGGCGGGCCGCGAACGGCCACCTCCCCCCCCGAGGGCTCACTCCAAGTGACCAGGAGTGTCCCCCCGCCTGGCGGGCTTGCTTAATCGCGAGAGGGTTAACCCCTTACCCCTCCCACCCAAGCCCACGCGGCCAGTCTCCAACCACCCACCGACGAGCGCAAGCGCCCGACGGCAGACAGAGAGGAAACCGACCGACCACAAGCGAACTCAGGCCTCCGGAGAGACCCGAGTATCCCCTCCCCCCCAAGACAGCCACGGACGGCCTCCTGCCAGATCCGTGACCGTCTTACTCCCAGGGCTGTACCCCCAGCCCTCCCCCCCGTGACTGATTGCACCGGAATACACCAGTGGGCGATGGGGTCGTCACGTCCCGACGCCGGACTGCGCCGACAGTGGCCGAGGCCACCCGCCAACACGTAGGGCCGAACTTGGCAATGCTTGTTATACCTACGATACATGTTGTTGGACTTCGACACGTTGAAAGGAAAAAGGCGAGGAAGGGCGAGCAACTGGTGAGTGAGTGTTTAGTTAAAAACAAAGTTTATCGGAAATAAAAACACCAAGCATTTGTAGTTACTTTAAAATAGAATATTTGTTTAAATTAACATATTTTATCGTTAATTAACTAATAAACAGATTAAGGACGAAGATTATCTCTGTCAGGGCATCCCCTGTGCATTATAATCGTTTTCTTATCAGATAATATCATTGCTTATAAATATCGTAATTTGATTTAGACCGGTATACCAAGTAGACAAGCGGGAAGCGAATAGTCAACATGAAAACAATAATTTCTTTCTTTTTTGCCATGATCGTGGCTCTGCTAATGGCACAGAGCGTAGTTTCCGAGCAAAACCAACAACCGGGTGAGTTGAATATGCTTTCATATTTTGTTCCAACTTGCATTTCTTTGTCCAGAATAACAACTTTAAAGAACTCTTTATTCCCCAGATGAGTTCGATATCCAGTATCCAGAGGTATTCCGGCACGTGGCCGACGAAGCGGATAGTGACGTCATGTCCGCCGCTCGATCTTGCACCAACCACATCTGTCATCGTTTATGTGTGGCGTTGTACTACAGAACTGGACGATGCATCTCTAGTACTGTCTGCCGTTGCACTCGTTAAATGGCATATTCATTAACTATGTATCTTATGGAAATTGAATATTTTTTTAAAGATTTGTAAAAAGTAACTAAAAACTGTGCGAAGTGATAAAGTTAAGTTTTATTAATACATATAAGCTCCACTTTTTAAAAAAACATGTTTTGTAATTTTAATTTGTTTTAGAACCTTTTAATAAATATTTATTTTCCAGAATTTATTTCGTGTGATAACATTTTCGATTTCCTTCAAGCTCTTTATTTTTATATAAAACACAACAGATACTCGTACTTTCTGATAATTCTCCACACGGGTCACTTTTAATAATGAGATCTAAGATATTCGCGAATCTAATTTATTTAAATGAAAACAATACGTTTCAAATATACTACGCGACTTTATTTTTGATAAAAACTACGTACTCCTGACGTATTTTAATAAGTTCCAGTTTTATACCACAACACCATATTCAATGGACGCGGCATTAAAAAACGGTTGTGTTGGAGGTAAAATAATCTTGGATGTCATCTGCTGATAAACTTTATTGCAGATTTCAGTGATATATTATAATTAACTGTTAAATTGCATATTTTAGTATCAAATTTCAATGAAAACAAAACAATTATAGCTGGAGCTTGGACAATGGAGGTGAGCGTATAACGCGGGTTAGTTAAGGGGCCCCTTAAACCTACACCTGGATCGCAAGTCCCAGGCTCTCCCTGTAACGCGATGGACCCGGCACCCGGACGGGAATCCATCAAATGCTAAGAGGTTTCGTCTCTCTATATGTACATAAATTCACTATATATTAGTTTATCAATCTACTATGCTTTTATTGTTGTTATCGATTGTGATGGTGACAATAATGATTAATTATTCAACGTCACCGGCTTTAGAAGTTACCGTCTCATCAGATGAAGTGTTCTTTGATGACGAAACAAACGAGTGCTGAATGAGACTGCATAGTTTGAGATTGGGAAAGTTTATATTTAAGTACATTTATTATAATGTAAGTGCTAGTATATATAATTGTAAACACTTTGTTTTTAGGATCTAAATATATGTGAGCTATCTATTTAAACGTATACAACTAAGTAATAAAAACATTTTCTAAAACAGTATTGTGATACATGTCATGTTTTGCATTATTATAATTAAAAAACCTGCTAGGACACTAAAGACATGCCGTATTCAGCCGTATGTTGTATTTTACTTTAATATCGTAAAACTAAAAATTTGTTTTATAGATGAAATGACTGATTACAACAATTCAACTTGGAAGAAAGACTTACGTTCATTCATAATTAGAAAATAATACGACTAAGATAAATTCCAACGTTTTAAAAGTATTATTAAATCCTCTGTCTATTATTATGAAATAAAGTTACAAAAATGCTTCACCGTTCATTTGTAAATTCACAAATATCTAATAATTATAATAATAAGTATGAGTGATAATATGTTTAAATTCTATATACATACATGTTACTAAAAAAAGAGGGAATACATATATCTGAATCTGTATCTGTATAATATAATTGTGAATGAACTAAAATACATGTCAGATGGGCACGACATTGACATCGACATCGGTTAAGCCGTTTCAAAAATTATTCGCACTAAATATATAAATAGATAAACTAACAAAAAATATACCACAAAAAGTTATATAATATACATTAAGCATCAAATCCTCATATAGACAATTCTAAAATATTTCAAATCAATTATGACTTGTTAGTTAAAAATAAATTTATATACTCATAGTTAGATTAATTTTATTTACCTCTCTTTATAAGCACGTTACATTTAAGCGTCGTTCTGAACCCATATTTTCTAAACCATATTTCTGAAGTCGAATACTTACTACGTCTGCAGTATCACTTACCTGAAAAATAAATAAATATGTTTACTTTAATAATAACTAACAAAGTTGATAAAATGTTATTTTAAAAATAATTAACCCTTAGGTCTATGGAAACAGAAACCACTGCTTTAAGTGCGATTTGGGCTACCAACAAGGAAAATTTCAATATACTTTATATTGAAATTTTCCTTGTTGATATATTATTTAATATAATGATATTTTAAATATGTAATTTATGAAGAAGGTTGTTTTGTTATATAATTAATTACATTATAGAATTTTTTAAGACTAAATGGTTGATATCTACACAACATCCATGATTGCAATACTTAAGAGACATCCGGTTGCTTAAAACAGATAAAAACAAATATTGAGTAAAATATAGTTCCGGAAATTTTCATTAAGATCATCTTTAGATCACACTTTATTTTCATAAGTTAATAAATTAAATTTCTAGGATTTTAAATTCTATACTTTAAAAATAATATTTTGCTATTTTAGCCTAAGCCTTTGAAGTTCTCATAAAAAATTGTATTATCTCTCGATGGTCAAAGATTTAATGCTTTATGTTTATACGTATAGTGTAAACTTGTAGAATATTATTTTTACTCATCTCTCCTTATCTTTTAATTATATAACAAAATATTACAGCTGATTCAGTAAGTTTTAAATATTTATTTTGTTTCCTCTATTTTAAACAAATACGAGAAAATTAAATAATAAAAAAGTTTACACCCTCCATCTATATAAGAATTTTAGAACTTTATTGACTGTTTATAATTAAAACATATTATGACTCTAATAACATGACTGATTTTGGGGGAATTACAGGCACAAATAAAAAAGAATGAACTTTTTAAGTAATTTTTTAGAAATTATAAATTTTATAATACTTAAATAAACCTAAAAACTATTCCCTGTAGACAAAGTCGCAACCGTTGCTTAATTAATAAAAACATATTAACCAAAATATTTAATTGAACTAGTTAAACGAGAAAAATCTACTTTTAATTTTTATTCCTTGTATTATATTAATGCAAAAATAGTAACACTAAAAATATGAAAATGTTGAACAGTTTACTGATTGCAATCCACATTCCCGTAAACCGCTTAACAAACCGATTAATATTTTTTTTGCATTGATGGACTTAAAATAAATCATGTGTTTCATACGAATATTTTAACGATGTAGTCTAAGTTAAATTCATACTAATAATTAAGTGAGAGAAGACACGAGGGCCATAAAATCAGACGTCAAGCCTTACTCTATTCTTAAAGCTTCTTCGTATTGGAGTATGATGATGGATAATTATGAGAAACAATATAAAATCCCTGAGGATATTTATGCGTCGCGCTCCAGACCAGACATCTTTATAAATTCGCAAATTTTAAAGCGCGTTTTGATGATAGAGTTTACGGTTCCTTGGGAAACCAACATCCCCAAAGACCATACCACCAAGGTCAAAAATATTATGAGCTAACAAACGATCTCTTTCGAAATAGGTTATGGGACCCTTAAACCCACACCTGGATTGCAAGTCGCCGGAACTGTTGAAGCTCCTCTCCCTCAACGAGATGGATCCTGCATCCGCACGATGCAGTCAATGGATGCCAAGAGGTTTCGTCTCATATTCTCTACATGTAATACGAAATTATTTCTTATAAAAGTATAATTTAATTTAAAATAAATATATATAATTACTAAAAAGATAAGAAAGCAAACATTTTTCGTACTCCGATTTAAATTTACAAGGCATTGATTTATACATTATAAACATAGCCTTCAAAGTTCTGACATAAACACTGTTTGTACCATTTAATGTGTGTGGTTATCCGGGTGAGAGTTTTTCATTCGTTACTTTATCTAGTATGTTACATATTTTTTATTAAAAATACAATTTATAATATATTAAATATTTAACTTTAATATATAACTCAGTTAATATACTAAAATTTTATATATTTATATAAAATAGCACGGCGTGTAATCTATTTATTTGATTTTAATATCCATTTAAATCTCAAATGAAAACCTAAATTTCTTAAACCATTTCATTAAAGCCAATAGTTACCACGATTTAATTTAATTAAAATTTTCGAAACTAACAAGTTCACTATTATCATTTAAAGTGGTAGAATAATACAGATATTTTCAGTATTACCTTTTTCTTTTTACAGATAGGTATGTTTATTCATTGTTGAAGTTTACACTTTCGACAAAGTGCTATATGCTCTTTATAAACGGTCATATTAAGGGTTCAAAGTTGCAACATTATCTTATTTATACTTTTAAAATTTAACATAATTCTGGTAATAATCATTAAAACAATTATTTATATTAGTGTGCTTATTTGAAGCCAATTTTTTTTACAACTTTTTTCTCACTAACTACTTAATTACAAATTCTAAGATCATAGACATTTATTGTTGATGAAAATAGATAATTTTCAATAGCTAAACACTTAGTGTTTTTTGTAATGGTAATACTAATATATAATTATCAAATAGATAAAAAATACATTATAGTGACACTTAAACGGCAACACGTTTGTATTTAGTCGTGAAAATATTTTTTAATATTATCAAACATACGAATATTTGATAACCAGTTAATCTTATAATTAAATTACATAGAGTATAAAAGAATATGAAAAGTGAATATTTTTTAATTTAACTGTAATAACTTTGGTACAGAATATTAAGTATAAAACTTTTAAAACTTCTCAACAATCAACTATAAATAATTGTCTCAATTTATAATAATTGGACTAATCTAATGGTAATGAAATAAAATAGATTAAATCGAAGAAAAACATAAATATGTATATATATGTGGATTTTCAGTTTCAGTATTAAAACGTGATAACTTTAATGTGAAAATAATTTAACTCATAATACATATTACACGACTGAAAATTTACACACTCATTGAACGAAACTCCTTTTATGTCTGTTGGAATTAGTTATCGTTAGCTGACGTCATTCTTAGTTTATTAAACCAAACCATCTGTTTACCCCAGATTTCTCCTTAACGTCAAAATGAACGGGCCAAATTTTAATCCCGAGTTTTAGACATTAGACTTATTACATTGAAAGCAAGTACAATTTATAAAAACACATACAAATATGAACTACAAAACCACCTACATCCATTAACTATTCAAGATTTCAATTTATAAAGAACATTAATACAGAGTCATCGTCAACAATAGAAAATCAATAAAATGTTTGGATCATTAATCATTTACTAAAAATACGAATGTTTTAATGATAAATATCTATCTGTGGTTTTTGAAATTGTTGATTTGAATAAAATTAATATAACAATACTTAATAAATCATTGTAATTTAATTGTACTTTGTACTAAATATATTTACTGCCTATTTAGATTTGTAATAAACCACATATTCATTATTTATTTTCAGGACGAAATAAATTTTGAATTGTTTAATTTATAATACGTCCAAATAAAACACAATAAATAATAGTTTTCTTATAAAATATGTAGTTTATAAATAGTTATCATTTTTATTCCCTATTTTTTTTTTATATAAACATAGTTTATGTAACCAACTAGAACTACTGTTAATAATTCCTATGTTATTACTCTTACGTTATAAAAAGAATTTACTGCTGCAAAAAATTTAACAAAAAACTCGTAACAGCTTTTTGTGATTTCTATGTGAAGATTAATTAATTTTAAACGTGTTGTACTGGTTTCATGATTTTATTATATCATATTCTGAATTCATTTCAACTACAAAAAATGAATAAGTTGAAAAAAAATGCAAACAAAATACGAGAGATATCTAATATTTAACTTTGTTGGACTGCTTAGAAACTTACCAAATTAACATATAATAAATATTGTGGAAGTTACGTCTCCTTTGATGATTTCTTTATTCTACCAATTCCTACTACTACTACTTATTGTGTTAAGCCACTGCGATTATTATTCTATATTTTAATATGGCTAAGTGATTATATTAATGTTTAAACACGTCTATATTTATTTATGTACTTTGTTACAGCCAAACAGATTTTGACAAATTATATACTCGTATTTTTAAAATAATTTCAGTGGCATTAGTGCTACAACATGAAGTCTTAACAAGACACGAAGTAAAAGAGTTAGTTAAAGTTAGATAAAGTTTTTAAAAATTGATTAAATATGAAATGGGAATAAAACACTTCATATAAAAAATTTGACACCTAAAAAACATTTGGTATTCCTGAAAACTCTTTTTTTAAATTATAAGTTTAAGAGCTTTTCAAGCTCTCAATTGAGGAAAAACAGGAGAATATTCTTTCATGTTAAATTTTGTTCAATATCAACCATTATTCATCGTTCTTGAAAATCTTCATTTTATTTAATAATATAAAATATCTTAATATTTCGGTCCATTAGTAAAAAAAATAGCTCATTTATTTTTTTATAATACGATAAACATCAACAATTTTTTATGAATGTTTTAATAAATTGGTGGCTTCTAAATGAAATAGGGCTCTTTAAGTATTTTCAAGTTGTAGGTCATGTTTCAATTCTACACAGTACTTATAACTCCCAAATAAAACTGTACTAAGTATAACTTTACCGTAAAGGACTCTCGAATATTAACGGAACTCAAGGTTTATAATGGTCTAATTATACACAAAAAGTACTACAGCTACATACTTACAAACGATAATATTACTTCCAAGGTAAATAAAACACTTATCAAGAATAATTAAAATTTAATTTCACTCTATTGAAACATTGAAATGAATTACTTTTTTATTAAACTCTTACTTTATTAAAATGGAGATGTTTGACATATTTTGATATAAAAAGGAAGGAAAAAGCTGGAAGGTGTGTTGATATTTATAAAAATATATGTATTTTTATTAAAAGATTTGTACTTTTTATTTAGCTTTTAAAAATATTATTATTAATAGCCAAATACTCAAAAAAAGTTTATAATACATACATTTTGAGTTTTGTATATTATAAAAAATTTCTTTGTATATATACCTATTATAAAGATATTCTTGTCATTTAAAAAAAATGAATATAAATCTAATAAAAGGTTTTATAAAATTACCAGTTATAAAAGGACCTCATTTGCAAAATACAAATTATAATTTGATTTCCTCCGGAGAGTTTAACATTTTCCTAACAAAACCCTAAAGGTAAAACAGCGTTTTGAATTACACCATATAAAGATATATTTTCCGTAAATCATTATGGGAACACAGAAATAGTAGCATTGTATATAGAAAAAAAACTATTTATATTAATAAACCTACGCTTTCACATTGTTTTATTTAAAAAATTAAGTTTGTGTTATTCTCATCGTATATTTATCAAGTACCTACGGTTTAAGATACTAATAAGGATTTTAACTAGAACAAATTCAGTAAATAGAATTGAAAAATATTAAATATATTTTATAAAAATATTATATAGATTGAAATCAAGGTTAAAGGGTCTTGAAAGAATTTTGTATAATAATATTTAAACTCTCATTGTAACTGATAATTTATTGTTTTAATTATAATTATTTATCAAAATAGAAATATTTTTAAGACAATATTGACTTTTTTAAAAACCTAAATTAATTATTTACTTTACACAGAGAATCAAAATATCACCAGTTAGGCATCCTTGTGCGTAATATAAAAGAAGCTCTTGTTGTGTCGTCCAATAAAATGGACTTTTGTACGCCTAAAGAATGAAGGTTTTGATAGCTGAAGGTTTTGATAACTTTTTATATGAAAATACGACTTTATCGTTTTCTTTCTAATTCAATGTGTTGAGCTAGAGAGCAAAACTAACCGATTAATAACTCTAAAAGTTTTAATACTTCATCTGTGTCTTTTTAATAAAACTCGCCACATGACCTTGCACTGATAATTCACACAACATATTATTTGGATATAATAAACTGCATATAATAAACTGCAAAGGAAAATTTGCAACAAAGCATAAAAACAAACAAACAAATAATAAATATTTCTTCTCAAGACTGCGGACTAAAGGAAACTAAACCATTTAAAATATTTATTGGAGCTTTTCTGTATTTTTTTGTTACCATATTATATTTTAATTAAAAATACAAACTTTTTTTATTAATGGTTTTAATTTTCGCTGATGTCTTATATGGGTTCATTGAAATAATAACAGGAATAAAATTTATTATTATTAAATTATTAACAATATTCTTAACAAGTAATGCAATTTTTAGTAACTTACTTAAGTTTGACCTTATATAATTAATATTTTCTTAAATTCTAAACTTTAAAACAAACTATATTTTTCATCCCTTCTTCGTTCGTTTTCGTTTAGTTTGAAAGCTTTATTACTTATAATCAGTCACAAACCCTTATTTAATTAGTTTTTGCTCTACACAAGTAGATATTGAAAAAGATTTTTATTGTACAAATTATATAATGACGTCGTAAGTACATAGAAAGTTTATAAAGAAAAAAATCTTTTCATTACAGAGCATCCAAATAAATATTTTTGTTTAAAACATTCTTCTTTTTTCTTTTAGCCTGTTTTTGTTTAATTATAATAATAGAACAATTTATCGAACTATTTTTAACGAGCTTTTACATGAAAGTGTAATGTAAATTACATTTGCAATATTTTCAATATAAGATCAGCGAAATTGAGAATGAGGCCATAAAGTTGAAGGTTATAGATAGAACTACATATACAATATTATGTTAACTAAAATAGGTTAAAATTTTTATCTCAAACATACATACATACACACAATTTAAATACAATGACAGTCTGTGGATAAATCTTATTATTTATGAAACATACGGCTTTTTAATTCCTCCGATATAAACTGTATGTATAAAGCAATAAATGAAGGAGACATAACTATATCAAAAATAATTTAATACTATTTCTTCAAACTTCAAAACTTCAACTTCAATTTCAGTTTCAAAACTTAATTTAGTAGTTTAATAAATGTTTATAGATAGACACAAAAATTATGAAAAATGGTGATCATCTAAAGTTAGTATGTATTTTAAACCAACAGAATTTCATTTTAGCATTCTACATATCTATAATAAATAGTTATAGGGATGGATCTTCCTTTACGATCGCTTGACAGCCAAAACTCACGAATCGTGAAATTACATATTATACTTTAGCTTAGAACTACACGAGCGTGCTGTAGAGCAAAAAGTAAAATATACATTGTCTATATACATAATACATCTTAATATTTACAGAGCATCAGGTACAATACAACTCTTCAATAAAGTAATATATCTTTTTGTTATTAAAAAATCTTATTTTTGGAGATAGTATCTTTGTGACGATTTTTTTCTTTTAGATACAATAGTTAACTTTGTCTACTTTAAAACTTCATTCGCATTTAATAGTTCAAAATTTTAGCAGTTAGAATATATTTTGAAAATCCTCATCCAAAACTACAGAAGGGAACCACAAACTGAAACACTTTCGTTCATAATCTGTATTTAAAACGTTACACAAGGAGATCAATTTTTCAAATGCTTATTATTTCACACAAATAAAATACTAAAACAAGAGTACTATAATACTGGTATTATTCTAAAAAATTACGAGTTATGAGATAAGTTTGAAATCGTCTAAGGCGAACATGAAACCCACGCTATTGAAATCTTATGTCTTTTTCAGATCTATATAAGTTTCTGACAACTAAATATTTATAACAGTTAATGGACAAAGTTTTATGTTTTTCATCTCCGTAGTTTCTTAGGTGTGATTTATGTTTATTACAATTCAACGTCATTAGGAGACACTGATTTCGATTCTACTCCTTAAGAAATACAGTTGTGGGATGAAGCATTGCATATGTAGATGTAATTTTCCAAATTATTAACTTTTGTTTCGTTTTTTTCAAAACCCGTCGAAACATCTAAGTCATTTATTATTGTTACGACAATAAACTAATTTATTTGTTTGTTATTTTACTGCGTACGATAACTTTCTAAATGTTTAAATTTACTAAGTAAATAATTCACAGGTAGACATAATTTGACTTAACAGCATAAACAATATATATTGCTAAAGCATATTCAATAAACAATGATAGTTTTTTTTTATAAAATATCATTAAAAATTCAAGGAAATAATGTTATTTTACCTGGGAGTAATGGACTTCTGAAACTTGAAGATTTCGTTACTGGAACACTAATTCATTTTTGGTCATCAAAAAAACTAATAGTTCACCAGAGAGATGCCACTTTGCACTTTATTAAATTGCTCTTTCAAAATGAAGCAAAGCGAAGCGATTTTTCGATAGTTCAAACAAATCTGCCACTACAAACTCTTACTCTTCAAATTGAATACTTAATTAAATAATAAACAGTATTAAAGTTAACTTCAAATTTAGTAAAATTTAAGACGAATTTTTGAAGTCCTAATATATGTATAAATAAACTCATATGATACACTTTATACTTATCCATACTGGAATTTTAATAGACCCTTGATTTATTAACTGCTCTTTTAGGCTCGCGTCTTGTTTGAATAGATTCGATCGAATAGAGCGGGAAGCAACGGTACGTCCTCTCTTTGAGAGAGCTTTACCGTAACTAAACTTAAAGCTTTTAAGCATTTCATACTGTATCGTAATAGAATTTGAAGTAAACAACTTATTCTTATTGAAAAAACTTAAAACATATTTTTAGCCCAAACATCGATAAAGCAGTTTCAATCGTACATACAAAAATATATTTATAGAAGTAAAAGTAAGTCATAAGACTTACTAAAGTCCTGAAAATAAATTAATCTATAGATTTTAATAATTTTACGAGTACAGTGAGCACTGTCTTAACAAGACACTTGAAAGTGTGTTTATTCTTCTTGGGAACTTCTTAATTTCTCTTCCAAGGTTAAGAAGAATTTGAACAATGGAAGTGTTGGCTTTCGCTAGTAGAAACCTTTTACATTTTTTTGCCAAGTTTGATAGGAGAAGTCAAATTTTGACCTTAGAGGAACAAGAAACATCAACAAATGTAAGAACTTACAAATGGATGCTTACATCCATCTTGAACTTGGAATTTTAATTTCGATTTAGAATTATTGTAGTTAAAACTATTGAAACGTAAACTTTATGGTTTCTGTGAAATGAATATTGTGTTAATTTTATTTTCCTTTGTTGTATAACATATGGCAATACTCGTATCGCCTGTGGATATCATGATTAGATAATATAATACGAAGATTCTAAACGCAACGAATTATCAAACTGAGATATAATAAATATATATTTTTATGAGTAAAACATACTCGTATGTCAGGTAAATGCTTAGATCGTATTAGAATTTTATATTTTTTTTTATTTATGAAGCACAGAAGCTGATAAGCAAAAAATTACTACATTGCGGAAGATACGGCTTGTAATTAACTTGATATAAGCGTGTATCATTAAGTATTATATTAAAATTTACATTAATTTGTCAATTTGCCCGAAAATAAATTCCATTGTAAACTTACTGGAACAATAACATGATATCTAATTAATTTATATATATTTTTTAATTACTATTCTAAATTGTTTCGTGTCTACCATATGTCATATTAAACACTCCTTGTATTAGATATCAATAATAACATATCGTATAGGGACTTACAGACGGACAGCTACATGACAGTGAATGCTCGAATTCTCAGAATTCCTCATTAAATAAATAAATATATTATATCAATGTACGAATTAACCAATTATACAGAATAGTGTTAAGTGTTTTCCTATATTATGTACTTTTTTATTTGTTCTTGTACATTTCCTTAATTTGTTTTTTATTTATTTTACATATTATCTAAGATATTAAAATATGGAACCACGCAACGAACTTATACGAGGAGCGTGATTGTCCTAAAATGTGCTTTGAACAATTTAAGGAATTCAATGAGCTGCAGATAATTATGAGACATTTAAATTATCATTAATATAGCAAATTTATCCGATATCAATTAAACTGAATTAACTTGGATATAATTTTCGAATGAAAAGCACAAGTTAAAAAGGGCAATGTTTCAAGTCTATTTAACATTTAGATATTAAATTGTTTTAGCAACTTTGAAGACTTTTTAGATTAGGGAATCATTCGTAATTAAGGCGTTCAAACATCACAATAAAAGATATCTATTGTAATACTGCATGACGCATCCTATTTCAATAGATATTAACTTGAGCTCTTTGTTAATAGTATTGGTTTTAAATAATATTGGATTCATTGCTGCTTCAATGAATTGGCTAAATAAATATTTTACACTGATTAAACATCTGTATTACTATATTGTTGTGCCTAATTAATTGATGTTAATGATATGTAGTAGATAGAAAATTTATAGTCCTATAACCAGATAATGTTTCCAGGAAATAATTAATACAAATTATAATAAATTATAAACATAAACTACATTATAATTAATAGGTAGTTGTATGTATTTATATGTTGTTTATGTATGTTTGGTTCTGAAAGAATTTCCGAGTTATGATTATGACTTAATAGCCATTATTCAAATATTTAGGAAATACTTTAATTAGTTGCTTTATCACTAAGCGTAAAAGAGGAATAAATGAAAATGAGTATTAATGCAGAGAAGAGTATACTATTAGAAAGATTCCCAGACAAACTAAATCTAACTAAAAATTATGATAATTAAATACAAATAAAGCTTTTCCTTTTTTATTTTAATACCTTTCGAATGTGGTGAATATAGTTTTCTGTTTTCCTTATATGATTGATAATATCCATGTTTTTCATTGTGTATATAAAAAAAGAAAACGCGAAAAATGCACTCGTTACTTTTCCAATTCAAATGCATGTTTATAGTTCCTTCAATTTAAGTTTACAACTTTATATAAAAAAACAAAGACGAACTTATATCGGAAATTATCATATAAGTATGTTTTCATTAAACATGTTAATACAACTCAATTATGTTTTATGTGATGTATAATTGTAAGGAATAATACCTATAGCCTATTTCTTACCTTCTTAGTCGATTTAATATCACGCAAATATACATGATTAATAAGAGTAGACTAATTATATCATAAAATTTTTGATAAAAAAGCGGGGGTTGTAGATTTTTGACAAGATATGAAATAATTAAGGTCGTGTTTATGTTTTTCAATTGATTTTACGAAGTGCACGTTAGATAAATTTTTAAAAATAGCTGACAAAACAAAATAAAAATTAGAAGCAACATTAATAGTGTGTTAGATATATATATATATATATATATATATATATATATATATATATATATATATATATATATATATATATATATCTATCACTAACTTTGGGACAACTTTTAAAAATCTTTACAACCGACAACGTATTTCAAAAGATGATAAAGAGCTTTTTTGAACACCGGAGCATTTATTTGTAATTGTAGAATTTCAAGCGTGGGAATTTACTTTGAACTAATGTATTTCTAGATATATCTTAATTTTGTTTAGCGCTAACCAACCTAACGGATAATTAAAGCTTCCTAAAACATATTTAGAACTTAATTTTTCATGGACTAAATCATACTTTATTTGAGTTAGACGGTTGCTATTGCTACTCAACTTAAGTTGTCTAAGTCTTTTGTAAACAATAAAATAACTTGATACAATAAGAGTGGCAGTAATCAAGATCGTTCGTGATGAAGAATGCTGAGAACCATAATTTATAGCCAGGATAATTTCATCGTAGTTACCAGCTGGTGAAATAGATGCCCACAGTACAGAAAACCAGTTGAGAAGGTAATAAATTTCAATCTCGACATATGTCTTCAACTATGTGATTTAAAAAAAAACTGGAGTTGCAAAAAATTACTACAGATCAATGAAGTTTAAACTGGTTAGGTAACTGTTAAATAAACTAAAACTAAAGTCACAAAAAAATATATGCAATAGGCGCTTATATGTAGAGATTTGACCACCGAAAGCATAAAAAACGTTTTTTTAACGGATTAATGCAAATAAAATATTATATTCAGAGGTACCTTTCCCTCCTTGAAACCGTGGATTTTTTATGTATAGAATTAATTAAGAAAAACGAGCATTACGAACGGTCACAACAGCAAAATGCAGTTCCGTCAGATTTAAGAATAATAAGGAAATGGACTTATGTTGTAACAAATTAATGATGCAAGACATAGTTCTAAATTCTGTAGATATTATTTTGAATAGAAAGAATCGTAGTGTGAACTGTTAGAGAATGAAACTCAATACACTTGAGGTTTTTGATAGGTAAGAACTTGATAGAAATTTAGCAGTTGTTGTTCCTGGTAGTAAGATGAAATATTGAAGGTTTTAAAAGAACACTGGAGTAAAAATTCACAACTTAAAATTTACAAAGTAATCATTTGATAATAAAAAATTATATAACATACAAGGATGATTTTTTTTTACCAAAACGTCTGGTTACAACGCGAAAGTAATTTCTAACGAAATTGCTTGAAAATTTTATTGTTTTCTATTTTATATTTTTAGTTATAAAGTTTTCTTACTGATAAATCTAAAAGTTTGCGATATTAAATAAGTACTCAAACAAATAATTAAAACTCTTGCATTGTATATTAAGTTTTGTTTCATTTTCCTTTTTCGGCTAACTTGGCTGGTAGTGCCTAAATTTATTAGTAGTTCATAAAGATTACACACTTTTTACATATTTTTATATTATTTATATCTTATATCAATTAAAAATTTGTAGTAGTATATTAAATCAATATCATAATATAATTAATTAGAAGGAGAGACGGTTACTTTATTACGTTCTCGTCGTCCTAGAGCTGTCGCAACAGATGAAATGACATGAGTTATTTGTCCGTTAAGGCAGTTTGAACAAACAATGAAAAGACGACTCTTTTTAAATACATTTTGAATGAAGATATCAATATATGATATGATATATATGCTGTATTCAAAATTGTCGAGCGTCGTAAAATCATTATATATAAAATTGGATATTAACGAACAAGATATTAAATAATATATATTGGATATTAATTTCTACTTGATAATGTTAATGCATTTTTTACCGTAACACTAATTAACACTTAACAACTTTATGTGGTTTCTATCATACAACAGAAATGTGAAGATCATTAGGTTATAAAACAGCAAGACAATTTAAGATGCTTCATTTGATGAATTATTTTTACCTAAAACGCTTTTTGACTCGAATTTAACAACCGTGTTCTCTAGATACATCAAGTATGCGGGACTAGCTACATTCACTATATAAAGACTTCATCTAAATAATAACCTTTATAGGTTCGTAGAAACAGTTCATTCAATATTATTGTTTGTTATTGTTAAATCATAATTTTTATAGAATTAAGATCCACAAAGCTTCAACCCAGATTTTTGCTAACAATAAAACAACCCAAAACTTTGGTGTTTCCAATAACGTAAATCTCTATGTATTTATTTTATACAAATTAAAGAAACCTTCATTCCCTTTACTAAAGATTTCTTTACAACTTACTAATTGATATAAAAAATATTCAGAATTATACAACGTGTAACATAAATAACGCACACCCTCTAACACCCCAATTGGAATATAATAATATAAACGCAAGGCAAGCACCAAATATTATTTATATGTGTTTCCATTTTTTATTTGTGAAATTAGTTATCATAATTTCGTTCAAATAATATGGTCAGCTATTCATCAACACTCCGCTGCACACGCACACACAGACAGACACAATGTACTCGCCGCGCCCGCGCCCCTTTCTCCGTGCCCCGTGCCCCTCTCTCCCCGAGTGCCGTCCGACAATAATAATAAGTAGGTAATAATAAGTACACGAAATAACATATGATTTATGATTTTTCTTTCCATCACACTTTTCAAGCTTTAGATTGTTGACATTGAATTTTCTTATTAATGTGAAGCCAATATTTTATAATTACTGACTTGTTAAATTAAATTTGTAAATAAGAATTATTAAACAGCTGATAACGCGTGTTTTGATTAGACACCACAATACCTATGACAAAGTCGGCGTGTTTAAATGGTGTAAATCAAAATATTAATAATAATTTAAATTTTATAAACAAACTTACAGTTTAATTTGCACTCGCACGGCGTTGTCTTTTTAAAACATTTTCAAAATGTCCACCGCCTTGTTCAATGCACTTTAATGACCGTTTTCGGAATTGTGGTTTTATTTTAGATAATACTGCAGTGTCACTTTTCACTGTTACAAAGGCGGTAATTATCTTATTTTTTAGTTCCTCAACAATTGTTGTCTCTGTGTTATAAACTAGCGATTTAATTCGCACCCACAAAAAAAAGTCGAGTCGCGTCTAATCAGCTGATCTAGGAGGTCAATGGACACGTGCGTAGGTATTTGATGTGTGCCGACTGTCGCTGTGCGTGCGTAGATATTTGTAAAATACTATTTTAGCCTTGAACCAGTATCAGTTTTCTGTCATTGAATGATGATTACTAATTTAATATTTCATTTTAAAAATCTTAATACTCTGACTTACGATCCATTTTCGTTTCTATGAAGTGTTTAGATAAGTGTGTGTAGGATGACTGTAATTTACTTAGTTCTATCTAAATTTGAGAAAAAAAATGACCTACTTAAAAAACTATAAAAATCGATCCAAATTCCGATTCTGAACAAACTACTTTCAGGGTGTGCGTTATTATGTTAACGTTGTATAAAACCCACGCTAGGTCTTTATGTAAGGGCTGAAGAATTTTGTTGTTACAAAATTTAGTTAAAAGCTAGCAGTATTGTGTAACAGAGTAATTAATTTTAGTGTAACGTATTCTAGTCTCAAGGCTGTTTCCTAAAAAAAATATGAAAATTATCATGTACCTCCTACACAAAATGCCTAAAGGAGTATCTTTAAATACGGATTGAAAATAAATCTGCCTTCACAGCTGATGCAAATTGTCCTTGAAATCGTATTTAAACAAAATTAATAATTTTATAGCCGAATTTATAAAGTCTTTCAAGGAAGTTTACAAAATTAATAAAGTGCTAAGATATTTTCCAAGTCGAAATTAAAGATACAGAATTTTACATATGTATATTGTATAACCTACATACGAGTACATTAACGATTACAGTAAAGAAATTTGGCTATTTAAAGTATTGCTAAAATTGCACGTGCAATCAAATACATTAAAATACTTAAAAAATATTAAAATTATTTTAACCCAAATCGAACTTCAAATTTTTCGGCATTACATCTTACAAATTTTACCAACTTCTTAATTGTTACAATTAAAAAACGAACGCCTTACATCGTGCTCTAAAAATCTTGGTATTATCCATAGAATCAAATGAATTGTTGGTTTCAAATGAGTAGAGCTTCAAGTAAAATTGTGTTTGCAAGTTGAAAATGAAACTGTATTAAATTCTCTTTGAATGCACGCGAACAGAATACTTAATGTATGAAGTTTTTGTCTACAAAATAGTTCTTGTATGAGTCTGGTGAACAAATAATGAATATGAAGGTTTCACGTGAAAAAAAGTAAGTTTTTGGATATTTTATATCTACATAGTCGCAACGTTTCGGTTTGGAATTTTATTGTGAAATGTTCAATAGTTTGTTATTTATTTAATTGATATATATATATATATATATATATATATATATATATATATATATATATATATATCAATATAAATAGATATATATATATATATATATATATATATATATATATATATATAATATCAACTTCATATAGTTTTAAGAACTTTCGAACTAACAATTTCATTTTAAAAGCTTATGGAGGTTTAAAGTTTAAAGACATGCTGTGTGGATATAAAAAGTGACATTGTTGCTCAGTAAACAACAGAGTGGTAGGTGATCATTTTTTATTTTTATTTTTAAATCCACCCGGGTTATGGTCAAACATGTATATTTTTGAAACCCAACCACGAAGCTAAACCCATATAATACATTAACACTTTCTGTTTTAAGAGCTTTACCCAAATAATTAGACGTCGTAGGTTTTTGTTAAATTATTTATGTAACAATCGATCTTTGTATTCCCGCCCACAGTCATATACGAGGATGTTTCATTATGATTTAGTATCTAATGACTATTCTAAAAAATATGACATTAAATTTGTAAAGTAATAATTTAAAGTGTAATAAAGATGTTGTAAACTGATTACATTTCGAATTCAGTTCTGGTTTGAAAAAGAACCTTTTAGTTGCTTTTTCTTGGATGGATTGAAATTCCTAATTTATTTTAAAGAAATTACATTTGACAACATTTTTTCGTAAATTTAAGACTCTTGTAATTATGTTCGTTTTGCATACATTAAATAATTATAACATTTCATATACCTATAATTACGGGACATAAAATTTTAAATATTAGTTAAAAAATATAACTTGTTATTGGATGTCCCTTACAACAACTATTTGTCAGAATTAAATATAAATTTCTTACATTGTTAGAGGACGAGTCCCGTCTAAAAAGACGTATTTATGTTTTACTCACTTCCTAGATAAATTTTAAAATTATTTATATTATTTGGGGTGTAGTGGATAATTTTTAACATAAAGGATCGTCGTGACAATTACATCGTTTTTTACACAAAAGATAAATGAACAATGAGTCATATTAGTAGAGACATTCCCTCGAGTTCCTGAACTGCGGGTGGCCTCTGTTCATACTTGAATTATCGGTGATAAATTACTTGAAGATTATTGTTTTTGGGATCGTTGATGCTTTCACGAATTAACAAAACTTCGAGTGAATTGTCTAATTTTGTATAATGGAACATTAACAGCTTTTTAGAACTTCGCAACTGTATTTTTAATGACGTCATTGTTTAAAATTTCTTTTTAAATGTATGATATACTTATTTGAATATTTCGTTAGACATGGGAGTTTTAGTATAAATATGGAATGACGTTGGTAAGATAATATAAAATCTGGGTCAGGTTAACATTAGAGCTAGCGCGTGATTATAAAATTAATAAGTTCACAAGAGAATTAAAGCATTATACCTGTAACATATATGTACATACATACTCGTATATAACAGTATTGGGACAATAGTGTGATGTTATAGAGAATTTGTAATGATTCTTTATAGTTAATATTTCAAAGTACAGTCTATTTTTTGCGTGATTTACAATTAAAATGGCTGATGATCTTTCAGAAAAAACGACGATATATCTCGTAAAAAGTCGTGTAAATTGTATTATTGGTGGTATACATTACCCTGCTTACTGTTTATCTATTCTCTACCCTTTTTTAATATCATAAACTCAAATCAAATTCATTTCTAAACAAAAAATAACATTCCAGAGAAACTTTGTTCATCCAATTAAAATTTTAATTAAATGAGAACTACAGTGCTAACAACCCTATTTAATTATAAACTGAAATGTCAGTTCTCGGAAGTAAATAACAGAGTCATATAATTATTAACTCATTCATTAGATGTCTGTAGAAAGGAAATTTATAAATTAAATAAATTAATTTCCATCGAATGTTTGTAGGCGTAAAAATAGTTTCTCCGACATGTCACTGTCATCATTAAACAGAATAATGAAGACATAAAAATTAATGTCTTTGAACTTTCATCGGTATACACCAAGGTCTCATAGGAACTATGGCACTATATTTAATGATTTTTTGTGTTATGTTTACTCTATTTTATTTTACTCAGTTATAAAAGACAATTAATTAAAATTTTAAAACGTCTTGCTCAAATCAATGAAACTTTAATGTCACGGACTGTCGATGTTTTTTGAGCCTAATTTTTTCATATTTTTGTTTATTTTAAAATACCAATAAATAAAAAATCTATTAATTTATTAATGCGTACTTTCTATAGCTACGTGTTACCTTTTTAGTTTGAAATATATAAGATGTTGTACAAAATAATATAAATTGCTGTAAAGAGGCGATAAAAGATAAATTAACATGTATTGTTATCACCTCTCTGTATATATTCTCTGGAGGTTACTCCTTGAATAGTAACATTCTTTAAAATTTGGTTTAAAATTAGCTAGCTAAAATTAGCTAAAACTAGGTGATATATTGTTGGCAATCCGATTATAATCAAGGATTCGTAACTCTCAGGTTAAGGTTGAATAGAAACCAACTATTATAAAGAAATGGCATCATGTGGTCTTTTTAATTGTGTACATTGGAATACAAACTAATTATATATGTTGAAAATATAACTATATTAAAAATAACTATTTATATTGTTGTAAGTTAGTACTTTTAATTCATGAGCATCTAATTTTAATGCAGAGAGGAGTATACTATGTATAATAAAGATTCCCAGACAAACTAAATCTAACTAAAAATTATGATGATTAAATACAAATAAAGCTTTTCCTTTTTATTTTAATACTTTTCGAATGTGGTGAACATAATTTTCTGTTTTTATTATATTTTTGGTAATATCCATGATTTTTATTATATCCATATAAAAAGAGGCAAAAGGCGAAATTTCACTCGTTACTTTTCCAATTCAAATGCATGTCTATATTTCCTTAAATTTAATTTAACAACATTATATAAAAAATGAACGACGAACATATATCGGAAATTATCATATAGGTATGTTTTCATTAAACAAGTTACTACAACTCAATTATGTTTTATGTGATGTATAATTGTAAGGAATAATACCCTCTACGCCTAAATATTTCTTACCTTCTTAGTCCATGTGGTATCAAGCAAATATATATGATTAATGAGAGTAGACTAATTATATCATGTATAAGGCATGAGTCTGGAGAAATCGTTTGAGATTAAGATCATTAATGAAGATGATCTGTGAAAATATAATACATATTATTTTTCTTTCACTTTCTTTGATAAAAAAGCGAGGGTTGTAGATTTTTGACAAGATATGAAATTATTAAGGTGATTTTTATATTTTTCAAACTGATTTTACGAAGTGCACATTACATAATTTTTTTAAAATAGCTGACAAAACGAAATAAAAATTAGAAGCAACATTAATTGTGTTATATATATAAATATATAACCAATATTGGAACAACTTTTAAAAATCTTTACAACCGACAACACATTTCAAAAGAGGATAAAGAGCTTATTTGAATACCAGAGCATTTATTTGTAATATAGAGCAAATATCTTAATTTTGTTTAGTGCTAATCGACCTTACGGATAATTAATAAAAGCTTCCTAAAACATATTTAGTACTTAATTTTTCATGGACTAAATCATACTTTATTTGAGTTAGACGGTTGCTATTGCTACTCAACTTAAATTGTCTGGTTGTCTAGTTGTCTTAACTTAATAACAATAAAATAACTTGATACAAGAAGAGTGGCAGTAATCAAGATCGTTCGTGATGAAGAATGCTGAGAACCATAATTTATAGCCAGGATAATTTCATAGTAGTTACCAGCTGGTGAAATAGATGCCCACAGTACAGAAAACCAGTTCAGAAGTTAATAAATTCCAATCTCGACATATGTCTTCAACTATGTGATTTAAAAAAAATCTGGAGTTGCAAAAAACTACTGCAGATCAATGAAGTTTAAACTGGTGAGGTAACTGTTAAATAAACTAATACTAAAGTCACAAAAAAATATATGCAATAGGCGCTTATATGTAGAGATTTGATCACAGAAAGCATAAAAAATGTTTTGTGAGCGGATTAATGCAAATAAAATATTATATTCAGAGCTACCTTTCCCTCCATGAAACCGTGGATTTTTTATGTATAGAATTAATTACGAAAAACGAGTACTACAAACGGTCACAACAGCAAAATGCAGTTCCGCCAGATTTAAGAATAATATGGAAATGGACTTATCAAGTAACAAATTAATGATGCAAGACATAGTTCTAAATTGTGTAGATATTATTTTGAATAGAAAGAATCATAGTGTGAACTGTTAGAGAATGAAACTCAATACACTTGAGGTTTTGATAGGTAAGAACTTGATAGAAATTTAGCTGTTGTTGTTCCTCCTAGTAAGATAAAATATTGAAGGTTTCAAAAGAACACTGGAGTAAAAATTCACAACTTAAAATTTACAAAGTAATCGTTTGATAATAAAAAATTATATAATATACAAGGATGATTTTTTTTTTTTACCAAAACGTCTGGTTACAACGCGAAAGTAATTTGTAACGAAATTGCTTGATAATTTTAATGTTTTCTATTTTATATTTTTAGTTATAAAGTTTTCTTACTGATAAATCTAAAAGTTTGCGATATTAAATAAGTACTCAAACAAATAATTAAAACTCTTGCATTGTATATTAAGTTTTGTTTCATTTTCCTTTTCAGGCTAACTTGGCTGGTAGTGCCTAAATTTATTAGTAGTTCATAAAGATTACACGCTTTTTACATATTTTTATATTATTTATATCTTATATCTATTAAAAATTAGTAGTAACATATTAAATCAATATCATAATATAATTAATTAGAAGGAGAGACGGTTACTTTATTACGTTCTCGTCGTCCTAGAGCTGTCGCAACAATGAAAAGACGACAGGTTGTTATTAAAATAATATGTACTTGAAAGTATGTTATTATTAGTATGTTATTATTAGCAATGACATGAAATGATATAACACAATATTGATATCTAAGAATTTCGCGTGAACTCATTTAAATGAAATAACTTTTTTCAGATACAACGCGTTTGTTATTATTTTATAACTACATAATTCCGACGTTTTGGTTCATCTACAGAAACAGACATCACGGATAGACTAGATACAAGCGTCTGACACTTAACAATACAATAAAAATCGAATAGTATCCGAAAACTTAGTTTCATTAACCACAATGTTACTTATACAACAGGTTACCATAATAACAAGTCAAACGTTGTTCACACCTTATACTTGTAAGTCATTAGAGTTGCCTGCAGTTGAGGCAGTCGTACTTAAGTAATCTCGTTAGTTGTGTCTAATCACTCAGTATGGAGAATGAAGAGCATTTACATAAATATGATGCTGTCAAAATGAATAAAAGAAGAGCATGTGGTTAAAAATAATATTTAAAGATACGGAACCAAAATGAGAAGCATTTCTGAAAAAACAATATGCCTGAACCACAGAAAAAATACAGAACTAAAACTTACATAACATTGCTTTATTTATTAATTTTATTAACTAAGGTATTTGGTAAAGTTTTTTATGGTCGAGCTATAAATAAACTTATCGTCTCAGTGTTTTCTTAGTTAAGAAACTTAATATTTATTAAGAGAGAATATTTTTTTGTGTATTTTACGTATAATTAAAGGTTAATTATCAATATTTGACCAACGTGCAGCAAGTTCTCTGACCGGTAAGGTTATTTAAGCCTTTCAATTTCTCGAAGCCTGTTTCTTTATTATCCCTATTTATTTATGTATTTACTTGTTTTAATATTAGAATCATATGTTAATGTTTATTTGCACAATATTGTTATTATATTGTTAAGAGTAAGGTTACTACAGGAACTATTTTGTTTGAATTTTATATATTAAAAAATGTAACTTTAAGATTTTTTTGTGTTCTTACAGTTGACAAATTATGATTTTGTTAGCTATGTTTGCATATCGAGAATTAGATCTTTAACGAGCTTGTGAAACAAGAGCTTTTTGAACAATTTTGTTTGCGAGTACAATAACGAGACAGGTTATCTTATAAGTAATATTATGTTCGTACTGCACTATGATATTTACTTATTTATGTGCCAAAAGTAGCAGTTACATTATTAAAAAAGAAATGTGACGTACAAAGGATAATTTATCTCTTAAAAGAGGTCTCTACCAGACCCCCTTTTGAAAGAGGAAAGGAGAAAAGAAATGTTGATTAGGTACAATAAAAGAGTTTATAATACATAGTTGAGAATTTTTGATATAAAAATTTGAGAATAAAACAGAAAACTTATATTTAGTTTTTTCAAACCACGTCCTTACTATTAGCTAACTTTAAAGAATATTGACATAAACAGTAACATAGTATACGTATATATAAAAAATTTTTTAGTGTCATAATTTTTTTTAACACCCTATTACTCGATAACTATAAGGTGTATTCAAAGTATTTCAAATCAAACCCCATAGTTATAACATTATATATAATGGCATAGCTTTGCAGTAGCAATAATTATCTAAAAATTATAAGAATATACATATAAGATCGTGCCTTACATTATAAAGTATGCTCCAACTCTGGTATTACTTCTAATTTCAACACAAACTTGACTGGTTTAGTGCCATAAACGTTGTAAGTAGTAAACGCGTATAGATATTCCCAGCCTAATTATACTATTTAGAAACCACAGAGAGGTGTGAAATACGATGCAAGAGGAACTTGTAAAATTAAAAATAAAACCGTTGAAAACTCTCTCAATTATCAATTTTGTCTTCTGGAATTATATGTGTCGTTATTTGAAATGATTTTTGTTCATATAATTGTATATATACAGGATGACTGGTGAATTACTATCAATATTTCAGGACGTGATATTTGACGATCATATATGACAAAATAAAAATTAATATAACATAAATATTAATAAACTTCTAAGTAAAGTTAACCAAAAGTTATGTAATTAATTACGCATCGTGTGAACACCCTACAGATTAGGTATACACTGACACTCACACATACGCATGTCGTGACGTGGTGTTGTATCAACACGTCGCCGCACGCGTCCACACTTGAACACTTGGAACGTGTCAACACTTTACTTATTTATACGGAAATTTTGTCAAAAATTAAGTGCCTATTTTTTTTACATAATTCGAATGAGAATCATGTACCGAGTATGCTCCTTAAATATTGATAGTAATTCACCAGTCACCCTGTATATTTGGTTTAATTATGTATAAACATATAGCATGACTGTAGTGTAATACTATTATTATTGTCACAGTTAACATCGTGGACACAGAACGATTGACAGTTTGATGTATCATTAGAGAAAGTAACTTTAGTAATTTCAAGAACGTTCTTAACTGTCCTATGAATCATTTAATCTGATAAAGATTATATGAGACTCTTATTTCTACTGTCGAATGATTAGATATAAAGAAATTATTTGTTTTAAGCAGGTATAATACTGATAAAGTATATATGATTTCTTATACAATTAAAAAGTTGACTTCATTTAAAGTATAAAATATATAAATAAATATAAAATAAATTTCATGATATAAATTCAATGCGACAAGTTTTACTAAATACTTCTTCCAAACAAAACTTTGACACGTATCTAAATATAATATAACGAATGTTGAAAAACAACTGGTTTCCACACTTTAAATTGTTGAAGTTTTGCAAGTTTTCAAAGCAAATCTTAATTTTAAATTACAGAACAAGCTAAGAAACTAATGTTTATTAGAATCTTTACTAATTTAAAATTATCATAATATGCATGATTTTAAATAACTAATAAACGGACTATTAAAAAAAATATTTTTCTGGAATAACAAGCGATATTAACAAAATTTGTTAAAGAATGTTATTTAAAAATCTATTATCATAGATAATGTTGGGACATTTATTTATTATGAGGGAACACAGTGGCACGGAGGTCTAGTGTTCTTACATTTTAATTAAAACTTTAACGATGAAGGGTTCGTTGACCCGATTCATTTATTGAGAGGCTATCGTAACGAAGCGGTGAAGTAAACGCTTATTATTATGGCGCAGCATCAATACTACGTTATCTGCCTTTAAAGCTCATTGTTCACTTGTAAAGATAATAAAAGAATATGTATCGTGCATATAAACATTTTTTATATATATATTATGACTTCTAAGTTTGCGAAATGGATTTCTGTTAATATTTCGTCTGTAAATGGTGTTATTAAAAAAATGTAAAATTTAATTTATTATTGCAATAGAATGTTAATGAACAGTATAAAAATGTAAATGATAAGAGACAAATATGGTGGTGATATAAATAAAAGAATATTTTTTTAATAAAAGGTATGTAAAATTTTATAATCAATATTTAATTTTGCTCCTTACTTAATCATTACAATTTATTCTCAAAGTATTTGTAATTGTCATTTGATTTTAGTAAACATAATAAGTTTGCTTTTATCATGCCAGTATTTAACATCGATATGAGAGTAAAACCGTTTTGTTTTTAACGGTACGAGTTTAAATAATGAATATTATAAAGGGAAATATAATGTGTTTTACAAAAGTGATGCAACATTGAGAAACTTATCCGAAGAAAAATAATATGTCACATATTTTGTGTACACAGAGATTTTGTTCAGTCTTTCTTGTTTAATTTGAAAACTCAATCGGTATAACTTTCACGTTTCTGATGACATCCACGCTTAATAGTTATTGTTTAGAAGTTCTTAAGAGTCATATCTGATACCAGTTCATATTCTTCGAAAGTTCAGAAAAGTAATGATTTTAATTATAAAAATAATAAAACTATTCTAATTAATTTATATGCTTAGTATAAAAATAAACACTCACATTTTTATTATGTCTTGAGATTTTGAGATGTTTTAAAATTTCAGCATTTCGATGAACGTAAATTTTGGGAAAATATTTAATTAGGTATCATTAATGTTGGAGTAGCTACTAACCTGCTTTTTGACCCGTACATCACTTAATGAGAGTGCCCAAAAGTAGACTAAACATACTAGCCATGACTAAAATATTATTGACAGTAATCATTTTGGTACAATTTTAAGGAAAGTCATATCTATGTTTCTTTGATAATTTTTGATTATTACATAGCTTAAAACATGAATATTTTCCATTTATTTGTGGTAAACATAGTATAATTGCTACCGCAATGAGTGTCATTTTGTTATCAATTTACATCGGGAAGAAATAAACATATTTTTAAATTATTTATAAATGATGTTTAGTAAAATTTATTTTTGAGGTAAAACACGTTCTTAATTAAGATTAAACGTGTCGATTCCCGGTTACATTCCAATAATTTAAAATGCATCTAGCTCAAGTGGCCAATTACTTAAAAATGGTTGAAATAGTTTTGATAGAAATCTATACTTTCCATTAAAGTTAAACGTTTAAATTAATTTCGTTTAAAAGATACATTTTATACTTCCAGCTGTTAATGTTTAGTTTTTGTGTTTTCATATTTGTTTGACATGAGATAAATCTTAATATTTTTGTGAAAATAGATCGAATGAGAGAAATCCACACATACGGATAGGAAACCCACATATACGGAAAGGTATCTCAATGGTAACTCACACCACAACCCTATACAAATCTATGTTACAGATAGCATAACACCTTTGTCATGCTGACCATCTAGAGGCCGAGCTACAGCGTGTAAAACATGCTCTCACCATCACTGTGACTTGTCATACATTGGACAGACAACGAGAACCATCGGTACAAGGGTAAAGAACACATCTCAGACGTCAAAAATAAATGCGCATCGAAGTCAGCAGTGTGTGAATATACATATGATAAACCAGACTACTACAGACATTCGGTTTGATAAACCACATATCCTCGCTCGTGAAGACAGGAATATACCGAGCTTAATCAAACTTATTAGAGAAGATGGCTCGAGTCTATCAACACCTTGGATCCCTTTCTTAAAAATATAAAATCCATTGTCCGTGACCACACCATAGAACCTCGGTACACCGTGAGCGCTTTCTGCCAGCATCCAGAGCAATACGCTAGAAAATTGAGAAATCGATGGGGGTAGGTGATAAATAACAAGACCAACTTACAGACATTCAAATCTCGTCTGCCCGTGATCACAGTTTCTGAAAATGAGCCGAAACGTCGGGAGTATGTAGTTTTTTACAAAAATAAAGTCGCGTAGTATAATCGGAAAAATATAAGTTTCATTTAAATGAATAAAACTCGCGGAAATCTTATATAGCATTGTCAATAGACGGCATTGAGACGAGGCAAAGTCTTCCCTTAATTTTACTTAACACGTAAAATATGTTACTTTTATTTCATTTCTTGTAATAATATATTCATGGAAAAGCATATTCTATTTAACTCATGTTCATGTAAGTTTTTATCTTCTAAACATCAATCAGAACTATGGTAAACAATAGTCAATTTTAATTTTCATAATTATTTAAACAAAGCATTGATAAATCATTTTGATACAAAGTTTTAATACTTTTTACTTCGATTTATTTTATTACAATGGAACAAATAATTCAATATCTCTACTTACGTATAAATTACCTCCAATTTTTCATGAGTATCACTGATATATATATCGTATTTGGTAGGAGATTAATAATAATTGGTAATTATAAACGCCACTCAATACACGAAAGAATGAACTTATGGCCCTTATAGAGCTTATGGCGCGCAATGAAGAGACGTGCGTATCGGAAAAAACTTTAACACGACCTAAAGAGTCAAAGTTTCAACGGCGGTTGTTTACTTACAAATGTACAAGTATAACTACGAACAACTTCAAATCAGTAACCTTAGCAAAAAGTTACTCTATTACAGTTCGGAAGCATGTTACGTCGTACTAACGAACCTTAAATAACACGTCTTGTTTGACTTTTTTGTAATATTTCTTGTATAACATTGTATAATAACCAAATTATTATGAAACTTGTAGTTGAAGATAAGATAAAATTGCCTTTATAAGCTAAATGATTTTTAAATAGAAGTTAGAAAATGAAGACATGTATAAATAAAAACGGCCTCATTATAATGATGAATGTAAAAATAACAGAAGCTGGATCCATCGTCGTGTTTAACGGCTTGCTAATTGACTAACCGATAAGTTACGTTGACTGACTATTGCTGAAAGACATTTAAGAAAATAAAGGTAATTTAACCAGACTGAATATATACGGTGAAAAATAATAAAAGTCTCAATAACACTCACAAAAAGTAGATTCTTGTAAAATATCAATAATGGCTGTGCAAAGAACAAAAGTGCTAAAACATAAATCTTCTCTTCTATCGAAGTCAAAAGGTTTTTCTGTATGTTTTTCTGTCTGTTGCTCGAACTATATCAGCGTCCTGGATAAAATTGACACAGGACTAATATATGAAACCGACGTATTAAGTTTTAGTATAAAGTAAAACAAACAACTGTGTTCTGATGGAGAAACTTTGAATACTATCAATATGCTTCAACTTAGTTTTTTGAAGCTACAATAATACTGTCATAAATTTTTAGGCCTCATTTATTAACATAAGCTTTTAAACTAAACTCATTCAGCATTAAAACAAATATTTGCTTAAGAACGCTTTATTTGCTGTACATTATCAAATATTAATCTTAATTTAAACGATTAATTAAAAATTTATAGTCATATTGATTAATTAACTAAAGCTATCCAGCCAAAAATTTAAATGGTAAATGTTAGTAATTTAAGAAAATTAATGGCCATTTGTTAGGCTTCTACATATGTGTGTTAAACGAAAAAAAATTACGAAAGAATCAACTTTTTATGACATAATCATGATATCTATTGATTGATGAAATTAACAACGCTTAAAAATATATGTGATTCTAATTTCACTTTAAATAAAATAAAGACGTTTCTACCTTAATTGAAATTATTTCAATATGTAATTGATACTTCTCAATGCTTCTTTCTTATTTATCAACTGATTTTTACTGATACCACTGGGTTTATGTGAAACGTTTTTTCAATGATTTATCATATATATAAGTAGTCGATATACGAGTAAGTCCCAGATGTTCACCGACACATACGAAACATGTTATAATATTATCTTACAATTGTGAACAGAACTTATCCATATAGATAATATATACGAATGGAATCGTTATAGACAGTTCAAATAATTTTAACATCATATACGGAAATTTTCTAAGTCCTTTGAATACACGAAACGATAGAGTGCAACATAAAAATCATTCATAATTATCAAGAAATCGATCATACTAATACTAAATCATATATGTTAATATTCAATATAAAATATATACGTAACGAAAATCGGTCATCAAAAAGATTTTTTATTTTTAAATATCTTATATATAGTAAATATCTTATATGTATATAGTAGTAGACGAAATACGACTAGGTCCTAGATGTTCATTTATGTTTTATACATAGCTGTCATAAATTGTAAAAAAAAACACTATTATTTGATGTGTCCTTTATATTTTATTTTTTATAGTATTTTATTTAAAGATAATATGCCATTTATACATTATAAATATTCAAAATACGAACTTAAAAAAAATATCGTTAATACACGAACCGGTCACCGAGTTACCGAATGTCAATTTCTGGCCCTCGCATATATATGGGAGGTGGCGAAGTGGGTTCCGTCATCATGTTGCGTACTGTAGGTAGGCTCGGGGGAGTTACTTATATTGAAAATATCACACCGTTCTATTGATGGTTGATATTAAAATAAAAATATCTCGCCATAGATAAACATGTTAGTAATTAAATATAGGTACGTATATATGTATATCATCACCTCCGAAAAAACCTTTTAAATAAAATAATTTCATTGTTATGTTTTTTTAATATCATTTTGATATTTGATTATTAATAACTAATGTATTTGTATAAGTTGTTGTGTCGTTTACTTTACTAATTTCGTAAATATTTGTTATGGAAACAGAACCAATGAATTGCACAACAAAACATCTATGTATATCAATAAGATAGTCTGTGTTACAAGAAGCTTGAAACGCCTTAAAGTTTAATTGAATGCAATCTTGTGAAACAATAGATTTTATGAGCATATAATAGTGCAAAACTACAATTTTTTTTTATCATGTCATAGAAATTATTTGCGTGTATTTTCTTGGTAAAAATAAAAATCTAATATTAATATGTATATTTTAAACACAAATCGAAATTACAAACGAACTGTATAATTTGTTCATAATATATATATATATCGGCGCTACCAGCTTTAATAACGGATGCGACTTGAAAATAATTTGAGGCTGTCATCAATTCTTATTAAACCTCATTAGTATTAATGATTATTGTTAATAGTAAAACGAAATCAAAGGAGAATAGAACTATGTTTGAATCTTGTTATAAATATGACGTCTGGACTCACGACGGCGGACTCCAGATTTGAGAATTCAGAATTGATACTCGTAATTCAGAGTTCAGTGAGTGTGTATCATTGAAATATGTTATTATGAAGAATCTTTGAGAAATACAGGAGCATTAAGAACAATTGCAGTTTCATTTTAAAATATCATGCAACACTCTAGAAGAAGTGACATATATGTGACGTCAGCGAGGCTGGCGTCCCTCTCTTTTAAAATCAACGAATGTGTAATAAATCCGATATATATGTACATATTTTTTTAGATTACATTCATCATATATTATTCTGATCACATTCAGACAGCTGTTTACCAAACACCCAGTAATTATGATCAGTACAAATAGACCTTCTCTCCATTAGGAATACATAAGCAATATTTACCAATCTTTTTTCATGCGTACGTAGTTCGCATAACCAAACATTATTAAAAAAAAAAAATAGAAAATATCGAGAGGTTACTAGATAATATTAACATATACTCGTAATTTTACTCACTTGCGACCAGAACTAAAGATTATACAGATATTATATATGCGATTGTTAAAATAAATTTTATTTATAGTTATATGTACTCACGTTTGATAAACCGAATTTATGACGTCATTTAACCACCGGCCTGTGGCATTACATGAATATTGCCTTGGAATGGAATGCCACACAGACATACCAGTGCAGCGTTAAATCATTTTAACAGCGTCCGTCGGTATTGCTCTCAGCATTTAGTTTTCCACGATGAAAATGTCTCGGTAAATACAGTCTAAAATCATAAAAGCTAAACTTAGGTCCATGTTACGTTGACTTCTTAATTTATTACAGATCCTGTTTTAAGTGCTTTGCAAAATATATATTTGAGGATATAAAGTAGTTTTTATATGATAATAATTGGATTTTGTTACAGATAAGTACTAGTTAAGATATGTAGAGATGGGTGAATGAAGTTCAAAATTAAGATATTAAAAAAAAATACTCTTAAAATTAAAATTATGATATAGTTACTCGTATACTTTAATAATTGGTTCGGCCACAAGCAACCGGCACACTTATACAAATTAACTGTCTATTCCATTGCTGCCTCTATTATTTATTTAACTCAGGCCTGGTCACTTTATTTTATTAATACATATATGTTCTCTAATTAACTTCCTAAAAACATTAATACAGGTGGTCGTATATGAAAGTGACATAAATCATCTAAATTGAAAAAGCTATTGTAATTGCAATATAAAAAGTTATACAAGCTATAAAAGATATAAAGTAGGGCGTACAATATGAAAGATGTTATGACACTCTTGTCATATGAATACTCAGACTGGTTTAAAAATTAGTGTACATGGATTATTATTGCTCTCTTGAAAGACAAATTAACATATAAATGGATTATTATAGAATATAGAGTATAATTTTAGAAAAATAAAGATATAGTTGATTTGTATTTTGATTATTTACCATGTTTAATATAAATTATAAATAATAAAAACGCTATAAAAATTTATCTGTTAAACGTTTTTCACATATCACAATTTTAAAATCATTGTGTCAATACAAAGTATTATACAAAGTACAATAAAAGTATTGTTTAAATATAAAAATAATAACATATTCAATATCCGTTAACTGTAATATTTTTGTTTGCCACCGTTCCGCATTTAGCTGCTTTATTTCCCCTATATTTAAAAATACTTTACTGGAAACACGGACTTAAGAAACGTTACTTTGTTGTTCTTCTAAAGGAAGCTAAAGTCTTCAGAACCAAAATTGTTACATTATGGGTTAGTTTTTATAATATTTGCCAGCTTTACAAACCCTTTAATTAAATAAATGTTTAGGTACATATATCCGTTTCATTGTATTTGATTTTAAGAAATTCTTTTTTTATTCAATTATTTTTGTCTCATAAAAACCTATCCCCATTAAAAGGAGTAGTTTTTTGACTCAATTGTCCTTCTGATATCGTTCGCTTACCTTTCATTGCTATGTAGGAGTTATAATACGTAAATGAAAATAGGCACAAAAGCAATTGTGAATGAAATGTTCAACTTTGTTGTGTTCGTAGAAATTTTCGAACAAGAACGTTTGCCGGTTGAAAGTGAGGGCGTGTTTATTGAACAACAAATCATCTACTGACATTATAATATATTCTTATACACGGTTCCCGAGCTGTTTAACTCAAAATATTTATTGTTTACAGATGTTATTAAAGTAAAAAAATATAAAATATATTTGATTCGCAGCTGTTGTTTGACGGAAGTTATGTTTCTTAAAATGCAAATACTATAATTCAACTCTTGTATTCAATTTAAAACTTGTTAATACTTGTTAATTTAAAACTCAAGTTTGGTCTTTTAGGAGGTATTATATGTATATGTCAGCTATGATGCAGACATTATAATTCGTTTGAGTATCACAAAGAAACCCATTAAGTGAACCATGATTCATTCCGCACACAAACTAATTAGTTTTTCGTTATAAATATTTTCATATCTTTGCATTGAGGCTGTTGACGTTGATTTCAATACACTTAAGTGGTAAGAAACTTCTGGGAAGAAAACGTACTGTTGTATGTAAACAGAAATACACCATTGCGAAATATATAGCCTTTCAGGTTGTGATACCAAACGGGGCCCGGTTTTTTTAGTTTGAACTTTGAAGACGTATCTAAGTGTCTTGGAAGACGTATACATGACATGTTCCATTTTTAACGTAATTCTTATATATTTTATTATCTATGATTTTAATTCATCGCCCCAGTAGTATTCAAAATTGTGACTTGTGTTTTATATGTGTGGAAATTGAGTATTCACAAAAAATTGTATTGAAAAGGTAGTATCTACTTATATTTAATTAATATAAGACAATGAAATGCTGTCGGTTTGGTTAAGCATTTCGCTATTAATAATATGAATTACATAATTATATCAAGGAATTGTTTATTTATTTATTTATATAAGGACAACTAACAAAACATACACCATTTATAAGTTTTGAAAAATAAAGATAATTACATTTTTGCTAAGTGATGTTTCAATTACAAGTTATCATATGCATCCTCATGTAAGTCTTTTCCACGTATAATAAAAGTTATATATTTGAATAACAAAATTGTCACAGGCACATTAGTACATCTTGAATCGAAATATATTTTAAAGATATTTCTTACAAGATACGAGGGTGTCGAAGAACATTTGTAAAGCGTCTTTTAAAACTGTGATTAATTCTGTAACCGTGTGTAGTGGTTCGTATTAAACAAACATTTGGTTCACGAGTTTCAACACTTATGAAATATACTATTTGGAAGATTGATGATATTTTAATTGAATTATTTGAGGATTGTGAATTATTTATTTTGGTCATATTTGTTAAGGTTAATAACAACATATAATATTATTGTTCTGGACAGGAAAGGATAATTTATCAAAATGAATTCTTGTATTAGATCATGGTATGTAATATTTTAAATGGAAAAATTTTCTATGACCAAAACAAGCAGTACAAGAAGAATTCCCTTTTTTTTATTTCAGATACGTTAAGCACATAAATTCCGTGAACTCAAAGCTATTTCGGCTTTTTACATAACAATTTATCTTTATTATACCGTCTACGTGTAAAATTATGATATGTATGAAGTTAACAAGCTTATATTCAGAACATAAAAAAGAAATTAGTCAAATAGATTTATTCAGTTTTTAATCATTTGTTTTGTAGATCTTTTGTATAATTGTTTTACTTTAAAGAAATTCAAATTAGTAAAACAGTTATTGCACAACATTTTTAATGATATAAAAATATACAAAAATCATAAGAAGTGAACAAATTTGATTTAAATTTGATTTGGAAATTTATTACAGTTAACACAAATAACTTAATTCTCGATTAAGAATTGTAATCTAAATTGTTTCTAGTAGCTGTCGGTTTTGTATGTATTTGCTTTCCTTCTTTGAATAATTATTAATGAGATCATATTTCTATTTTATTAGTCGAAATCTAAGAATTATCATTTGTACATCTTTAGACGAGATAAATGGACAATAACATCTTAGTTTAGAAATTTCCTTTGTTCCCTGATCTGCGGGTGGTCCTCATTTATAATTAAATTATCGGTGATTAATTATTTGAAGACGTCTATTTTACTGAATCATGGATCTTGTCACGAATCAAGAAAGATTTGAGAAAAATTCCTCAAGTAAATTTTATACGGCTTTTAGTCATTAGCGGCTTCTTTTACAATTATTACTGGATAAGACGTTATCAAATCCAGTTAACAAGGTAGGTACAATATGTTATAAACAATTATATGTATTATTGATCAAAAACTAGTTCTATTTCTATCAGTTATAAAGAAAGAAGATCCAGAAATCTCTTGAACCTGATATATGATAATGCTCGTGTCGCGCTCTGTCAATGTCTCTCTTATTTACACTTCATTGCTACTTGTAAATAACTTGCTGGACTTTTTATATTTAAAGTCTTCCATTGAAATTCAATGCTCTGATGTTTAATAGATTTTAAAGATTTGTAATGTGGTCGTCATATATATTTTAGTGATGTATATCTTCTGAAAATATTGTTAGAAAAGAACCGGATAAAGCTAAATGAATTGTGAGAAAATTACAATTGAATAAGTTATCACATACTCTATAATTGGTGTTTAAAATATACTTTTCAATGTATTATTTGCAAGACAATGCCGTACTTTCAATAGAGACGATGGCTGACAAGCGTCTTAAGCCTCATAAAAATATAAAATCAGGTGTCGGTGACTACACTGCAATGTCTAAAGATACTATAAGCGCATTCTGAGTGCATCCAGCGGGGTATCCGAGAAAATAAAAAAATCGTTGGCCTTAGATGACAAATAACAAGATTAACTGAGAGACACTTGCATCTTCTCTGACCGCGATCATGGTCGGGATTATGTAGTGATAAAATTATGACGCTTTTAAACTCTAGTATCCGAAAAATTTGGCTTCATTTGTATTGTTACATTTATTTTGTTACCCGTTTCTTTGTAATATATGTTCCAATAAAAAAATGGAAATCGAATTTCAACATGCAGCAGCGAATAAAAATAATGCTATCCAGAAATTCTCATTGAATAGAATCTACACATAGCCATATTTTTTGAAAGAAAATATGCGTACTGGAAAATTTCAACGTTCGTGATAAATTCTGTGCCCTTTTTTGTGCTTGTTTTATACAATCACTATATTATAGATTTATTATAAACAAGTAAAATTAAAACCATTTTTTTTAATAATTATGATTCTTGAAAACACGAGTATGACAGAAAAGTGCGTATACACGCTTTGACACTAAATCTGAACGTTAGGTTTTTCATAAATAAATAGCAAGTTGAATTCGTAAATAAAGTAATACTTTCAAATAAATATAGCATCAATAATCCATGCAACCATAAAATATTTAGAAAGTTGTATAGAATTTTTTAATTCCTTAAGTTCTTTATAAAATTGGCATTATGTAAAATTTTCGTCTCCAGAATTTAATTAAAACCACCTTTGTGGCTCCGTCATTTCGGTCATATTAAAATATTTATCTTAAGTGCGTATTAAGGGCGCCATGCTTAAATTTTAGAATTCTATCTTAGAAAAATTGTTACAGATGTGTGTTACTAATGTAATATAAAATTAATAAGGTTGCATCATTAGATAAGATACTCAGTAGAACCAGATTACTGTTTACAAAATACCAGTAATAATAATTAGTGTAAACAAACATCGCCGGGACGAATATTGATTAGTGTTTGAAAAAGCCTCCATTTATGTGTTTTTAATATATAAACATTACGTAAAATATATGAAACTGCTTAAAGTGAAAGCAATAAGACAAAGTGTAGAAAATCAAATATTTGATATATAATATCATTATTATTATTTAAAACTCACTAAAACTACGTAAAATTTAACTGTCAAATAAGATGAAATGAATTATATGACGTAACGAAAATGTCAATTTGTTACAATATTTAAATTAAGGTCATGTTTCTACACATTATCTTAACAGTCCTCTGATAATTGCCTTTACCATTTAATAATAATTGTGCTGTCTCGTTTTTTATCATTTTTATGAAACAGTCAGCTAACGCAATGACTGTAAAAATCTAAATAATGAAAATTGTATATTAATACAGTTTTTCGATCAACTTCATTTGTATTAATAATAATTTACCTGAACACGACAGAGATACTTATCCAACTCTGTTAACAATTCCATTACGGCTTTAGTTATACAACATGGTCGGGACTAGTGATTGTTTGTTTTATTGTAAAAGGTTTGGTAAACTAGTTCGGAAAGTATTAAACCTATATGAGGTCGCTTATACAAGGTATTTGTATTATAGAGTACAACTGTAAGTTATAACGTTCTTTTTAATAAAATAAGGTTTTAATTTTTAATTATAGACAACTTTTTATTACGTTGAACTTAAAACATTATATCATTGTTTATGTTGCATAGAGTTGAAACGTGAAATTAGTCGGAAACACGTGATACTGTATCATAGGCTCGTAAGTATAAATCCCTACTAATATTATAAATGCGAAAGTAACTCTGTCTGTCTGCCTGTGTGCTACGCTTTCACGCCTAAACCACTGAACTGATTTTAATGAAATTCGGTACAGAGATAGAGTTGACCTTGAGAAAGAACATAGGATAGTTTTTATCCCAGACTTTTGAAAGGTTCTCTTGGAAACGCGATATAACCGAACTCCACGCGGCGAAGCTGCGGGCGGAAAGCTAGTATTACATATTTAAAATACGGCAATACTAATATTATAAATGCGAAAGTAACTCTGTCTGTCTGTCTGTCTGTCTGTCTGCTACGCTTTCACGCCTAAACCACTGAACTGATTTTAATGAAATTCGGTACAGAGATAGAGTTGACCTTGAGAAAGAACATAGGATAGTTTTTATCCCAGACTTTTGAAAGGTTCTCTTGGAAACGCGATATAACCGAACTCCACGCGGCGAAGCTGCGGGCGGAAAGCTAGTATTACATATTTAAAATACGGCAATAGTTATTGAAATGTCAAAGGAACATTATTATTATTTTTTAATAATTATTATATTAAAAATAATAGATCTTAAAATATATGCGTGGAAATCAATATTGTGTCAATCATTAGAATTGTCATAATTTTTTACCCAAGTTATTTTACTGTAAAATGTATGTACATAGATGTAATGTATGTTTTCTTAATCATTTTAAAAGTTTTATAGTTGATATAATTACGACAAAAATAGTGGTGACTTAATAAAAAAACTGTTTGGGTTTTTGAAATATAGCAGACTTTTTTGTTTATGAGAATTTAATCTTGCTGTGTCTCAAGAAATGGAAAATAATGTTAATACGAGAAGAATATAAAGAAGAAAAGCATACTGAATTTGAGAAAGTCAAAACATACGACGATAATTATGTAAATTTTATAAGGGATAGAAAAATTAAATTATAAACAGTACCTTACTACACATTAACTATTAGGCAAAAGAAAGTAACACTGTCACGAAAACATTGAGCGACACTCACTGCAGCGACGTCAACATAGTTTTCACTACCTACTTCAAATAAATAAACGAATCTCAAAGTACGCTTCTACCACTTAACAAAAGTCGACAGTTTAACTTTTGTAAATACGATACCTCACTAAATATTGTTTATTCAAATAGTGAAAATTATAAGTTAAAACCAGCGTCTTAAAAGATGAAAATAATCAATTTATTTCATTTTTAATTATAATTAACTAGTATCCACAAACCGTTTTGTTACCGGTACATGAAATATTTTTGATAGTTAATGAGTATTGTGCATAAATCACCTCAGTAACTTATTGAAAAATACATACTTCACTCAGATTTGATATTGCACTAGGCTAAATTAAAACCAATAAGTATTAAAATATCATCCCATAATACATATAAAATCTGGAGAAAGAAATTAATATTTCAATATTTGAACATTGTGAATTTGAAAAAAAAATGATGATTTGAATTTCTTTAATTAAATTTATTTCCATAATCGCAATCCAATCCAAAAAAAGCAATATGATATATTGCTTTTTTAATGAAATAATTAATATAAAAACATCCAACCCAGAGATTTGTTGACACTATATACTTTTACCTAACACATCAGAATTTTTTTTTTATAAAATTGTTAATGACCGTTATTTTTTCATACATTTTTGAATATTTAAATCAGTACAAAAAATTTGACGAAGTAACTTAGCGCTGGTCAATTATAAGAAAATACAGTAAGTAGATCAAGTTCCTTCCTATTTAGTCCTTTTTAAAACTGACAGCAGATTTTACAGAGTTTATTTAACATAAAAAATTTGCGGCATTTAACATAAAAAACTTAAAACTTAACGCAATCAACCATTTCTTATAAACATGGCCATGGTTCTGCGAAGAAATTTTTTTTGGACATGAAGTTTTGTTTGGTTCATAATGCAAAACCGTCGTAATTGAAACCAGGTGAATTACAAATTTAACGCTTCTTAATTCAAGCAATTAAGAATATCAAAGATGATTGTTGTGAATTATTTTGGGTTTTTTATTCATACATTCAAAAGAATGTTTTAAAACAAATGGAATAATTATTAATTATTTATTTTAGCATATATACATTTTTTTTTTCAGTCGGTATGTACAGTCTAAGTAATTATTTTTTGAAATAAGATATTAATATTTAAGTTACAACGCAGCAGTTTCTAAGTATTAAAAACATTAATTAATGAAACTTTGATTTAAGCTTTGAAAGTAAATTTTAATATAATATGCAACAAAAAACTGCGCAATACAATATAATAAGGAAACTTTAATAACAATATAATCAATAAATATTATTACCAATTGTTCTAAACTCCACGCCATATTGAAGATCATGATTAAAAATTATAAATTTTATGAGATTTTGTGATATTCTATTACAATTACTATCTTGTTTGAAATATTACCTAGGTCCAATTCAATCTTTACAATAACCTCAATAACCCTACATGTTCACATAACATCTGGTCATTGTAACCTAGTTCCCTGGCCTCGTACATACATAATACATAGAACCTTCGTGTGTAAGCATTACATTACAGTCGAAATATTATTTATTTGTTAAATAAAATATGCGAATTTTTTAAATTATACTGATGAATATAGTCTTTATTTAAACTACTTTATAATGTGTTACAAAATAATAGTGTAACCATCATTAATATTCTATACTTTATATAGAAAATAATATTTTAAAATGGAAGCATTTTTAGTTGGAATTAAAAGAAAATATAAAGTATTGCGAATATAGACGGTTTGAAATTCACATTTGATTCAACTAACAAAACCATGAATATCATGGTATGAGACCAATTATACTTTAAATATTTATAAACTGCGAGTCTCAGGAGTGCTTTAAATTTTTCTGAAGTAAACCTTAGTAATAATGTTATGTGCCCGAGGGTTTTCACTGTGATATAAATATTTTCAACCGGGTTTCATACGTAATAATAAACTTGAAATGTTCCGCCCTTTACATAACAAACAGTCGTTATGTCTCCAAGTGGTAACAGCTGATGATATCAGTTACAAGTGATGCGTTAATTGTTGTTGTTGTAGTATTATGATGGAAGTGTTGTAAACAGTTGAACTAACGACCGAAACGAATATGAAATAGGATATGTTGGTCATGAAATTTTGAAGTCAATACTTTTTTATCTTTCGGAGCAAATTAAAATTATATAATTAAACATTTTATTAATAAAAATAAATATAAAACTAAATCAATATAAATATATATTATTATCATTGGTATGATTGAAAAAAATTAAAATAGAAATATAAAGGATAGTGACTGACACTAATGTCACTTGATGATTTCATAGTTTAAAACGAATTATTAATTATTATTAGTAATGATTCGTTTTTCTATTTTTATTTACTATTAGGTTCAATTTTAATTTACTTAGTATTGGAAACTGTAGAGTATATTTTTATACAAAAGGACTTCTATCCTATTAGGTAATGTCATGTTAGGTTGCCATTAAGAAAACATGACACGGGCGGTAATAATAATAATTGTATAGGTAAATTACCACACAGAATTTAATTATTTGGGCGTCCGGTAGCAAACTGTGTCCTTCAAGGTCAAAGGGCTTTTGTCGTGTTGAAAAATTAATTTTGAAAACACGGTTTAATTAGAAATTAGTATATATATGTACTAATACTAATGTGTAAATTGATTTAAAATTATTTGTAATCACACCACTACACTTTCTGTTCATAATTTACTTATTATATTATAAAAATGTATCTATTTATAAGTGTAAAACAATAAATATAAATTATTGAGTATTTATGTGATTTCTTGTTTTCAGTATTATTAAAACTTTATAATGTAGGGGAGGTGTATATTTTTTATACATGTTTTGTACTTCCGTTTACAAATAACTGATATCAAGTTATATTTCATATACTTGATATTTGTGTTGCTTATTACATCTGATGTTGAAAAGATAATTAAAATCTTACCTTCTTCCAAAAACACTCTTAAAAATATATAGTGTCTTAACACATTTCCAGACAACTTGTTTGTTTGACCCAAAAATACAAAAAGAACTAAATTTCTTACTATAGCTTTTTGTTGTAAGACTTTAAAAAAACAAAAGTCTTCAGGCAAGTGACCTCCTTTTAAAAATATCTTTTGTAATATATAATATATATACTAGCAAAATATTATCCTGTGTACAACAAAATAGTAATACTAAAAGTAAAAAGACAAGTTTTCATTAAATGGTTATTTTTATTTACGATTAATGTGAAACTAACTCAATTCAATCATATATGTATAAAAAAAATATTATGCTAGAGCCTCAATGGTTTAAGTCTTAAGAAGATAAAGAAACAACCTTCATGGTTTTAAACAAAAAAGTTCTATTTGTCAATATATTATTACAATCGGTACATATATTTAATTATTTAAGAAAAGAATTATTATTTTTTTAAGTTTATGTATTTTTATATACCCCGTACTCAATTATAATAAATAAGATTAATATTAAGAAATAAATAAAGCCGACATAATTTTATTAAAATTCGACTGCATAGTGCTTAAGTGCCATTCCATCCTCTGGAAGGTGTAAATGAAATCATAGGTGGACGAACGCATCGCCTCAGTGTCTGCACATTTATAATATTCTTGAGACATTTAATTTTTAAATAAAAACATTTAAAACTAGAGGACTTTATATGACAAAATTACGCTTATAAAAAAATTCTAGAAACTATCAAAGAATAAATATATTTTCTTATATACCAAAAAAGTGATCTCATAAGAATGTATACGAACAGAACTTCACATCACCGGTTATATTTTAAACTTACCATTCAACAAGAGATTATTGTTGATATAACAATGAATAAATATGATTCATTACACAGTTATATAGTGTGCTTAATACTTTCTCTAACGAGTGATCAATGTCAAATGATCTGTGTTAGAGATTTAATATCAGTAACAATGACAAGCTGTAATTACAGAGTCATCGTTACAAATAGATTGAGATGTTATGTAACGTATTTCAATATTAAATAAAAGTAATTTATTAATAAACTGAAATATCTATCATTAAATGCAAATGAATAGTAATGCCTTGTAAGTTCAATATAAAGTCATTACTTTATATCCTTACCACAAATTACAAAAAACTTACAACTTGTGTGAATTTTGTTTCAACGAAGTTTGAATATTGTAACTTTAACATTTACGTATGAATATATATAAAATGTATGTACATATATACATTTACTTCTAAAATTCTGTATAAATGTTAAAATGCGAAAACCCTCCATGATTTTATTGATACAAATGCATTGAATAATTTCGTTCGTTAATAATGTTATCATTTACTGGTTTTACGTTGAATCAGAGTAGTTAAACTTAAATAAATAAATTAATGAATATATGTACTATTACGATCAAATTTTAAAATAAAAGTTGATTTTATCAAAAAAACTGACCTCTTAAGTTTATCTCATTATTTTTAATTTATTTAAGTATTACTTAATTTACCAGTGACAGAGAAACTTCTCAATAACTTTGGTTTTGATAGTTTATTATTAATTCAAGTTTAATTCAGCAACATCTTAAGGTTTAGATTGGTAGATATGCATTTACAATATAATAACTTAATAGTTCATCCAAAATGTTGACCCCCAGAGGCCCTTAGACGACGAAAGATTAATGAAGGGTGAGAGAGTTTTGATGACTTCGGTCTAGAGATGAAAAATAGTTTATGAATAAATAATTTTCGCTTGGTGTTTGAACTATAAAACAATACATTGTATTGTAATAAAAGGAATTATCATTTAAACAACTTAATTCAAACTGTTTATTTTTTACACTCACATAAATAAGTCAATCTCTTTTCGAATACTTATTACATTCTTTATTTGATGTTGGACATTGTTTGAAAAAGTTTAGAGTACAATATGTTTATTTATTTTGAAGTTTAAATAATTTAGACATTTTTATAATAGTAATAGTATTTCACAGCATTTACTTACTGGATACCATATCGTTCTCAAAGTGTTACGAAAACTGGTGCAATTTGATATGTGTAATAACCAATATATATGACACAGTTTAATAAAAAAAAACTATTTTAATTCACCTGTTTTGGTTTTCAAAAAATGTTATAAGTTGACTATAAAAAAAGTATTAGTTCATTATGTGGACGTTATAGTAGAAAGTAGCTATTAATTACTTATTGTTATATCTATAGTTATATGCTTAGAGCTCAAATAAATACAATTAATAGAACTTTTATAAAGTACTCAATACTCTCTTTAACGAATGGTTAGTGTCTGTCGATCTTTGGCCGTGTTGTTAACTCAGTAACAATGCGTTATAATTACACAGTCATCGTAACAAATGGTTTGAGATCTTATGTTATGATATATGTTTGTAATAAATTAAAACACTTTAGGATAGTATCAGATTATTAATTTATAACATTTTTTTGAGAACCTGTTATCTTTATATTTATTTGGCTTTAGTAATTGACAAGAACCATGGGGTTCATATGTATTAATGTATAAATATAATTGTTGATTAAGGAGGCCTTTCCCATGAAATAAAAATTACTATGATACTTTACTGTGTAAAATGTGTGTAAAAAAATAATTTTATATTTTAATAGAAATAAAAAAAAGGAAATATAACATAACAATACATCTGCTTTGTTTCTTATTACAGTAAAGTTCATTGTTTTAAATATATATCGTATAAATACAATGTACTTCTAAATTTATTGATGGGAGTGTAAAAAAAATAATAATAAAGTCGCTTTGTTCAGTTGAAAGTCATTAGAGATAACAAAAAACACACGACGAAAAGATAACATCCTCCTTTTTTGAAATCGATTGAAAAGATAACTGTTATATATACCTACAGTTATTACGAAAAAATATTTAATATATGAAATTACAATGATTACGTTTAGTTTATTCACTCATAAGTTAAAGTTAAAATTCTCAGCAATATACACGTTTAAGATTCTAACATCAATTTATTTCGGACCCACCAAGAACTATGTAGAAGGCTTAGATTACGAGATACAAATTTAAAATTTACTGTTTAAAATGTGGTTTTAATATATTCAGTTGACAATGAAATTTTTTTAACTTAAATAACTTTTGAAGTTATATTACTTTATGTATCAAAGATTAGAGATAAAAATATTTGTTTTTTACTGCATAACAGATTAAGATTTTATAAAATATTAATGAACTGTGTAAATTCAAATGAAAAGTATTTAAAAAATTTCGTAGTTTTGTACATATTTGTTTTAAAACATGCATAATTTGCCCTTTTACGAATACATATACATAGAGTTGAATAGATGAATACTTGTATTTATATACGAGTATATAGCAATATTATATTCCAAGTAAACAATTAGTTAAGGTTGTAAATATAATATTTTATTGAATAAAATAACAAAACCGGATCCTTCAATCACCATGTCATAGCAATTCAATGTTACTGAATGGTTTAAAAATGTATTGTAGACTAGTTTGTTTAGGAAACAAATCAGGTAAGTTATATTTTTTATATATTAAAATTTGTTTCTATGTATGTTAGTATGTATTAAATAAAGTATGTTGCAGATGAATATTCTATTACCCTCTGTGGTCAAAAGACTAAAGGATTTTTGGTGCGGTGACCAAATTAAAAAGTTTAATGAAATAACCTTATTTAGTATGTTTTATTTTTTTTTTATATTGTGTGTGGTGTTGGATATTATAACAAATAATTCATATTGTTTTTACACAATAACACGTCTATAACTATACATCGCTTACACATATACGTCATCATCCTTGGCGATTTTCTAGTTCAGTTTTTACGATCCAAGAAAATTGTTATTTGCATCATAGTTCTTAATACCTCACTAGCTTTTCCCATGGATGTTGAAATTATCAATAGCTGGTTTGCAATTCTATAAGAAAAATGCTCTTTAACCGTATATAAGTAAATGTTAATGATTTTATTCTAGAAGGAAATTCATAACTCTTAATTACCCGTTCACTGAATGTAACTTGACGTTTTTGGATTACGAGAAAGGCATATTCTAGATTTTTTCTAATCCAATTCCCAAATATTAAATCAAATAACATAAGAGATACACAGACACTGCAACAATGAGGCGTTATTTCTACGTGTATATAGAAATGCTTTAAAAATATTTAACATGATTTATCATTTCAAGTTTCCAGTTATAAATATACGCGTATACGATCTAATGCAATAGTCCTATTAATAAATAAGTAATTGAAATTGGTGAGGATTATATTTTTCCGGAATATTTAATCATGTAGTATATAATATAATATTCAATAAAAAAACTTAGAAATTATATAATACAAACGTATATTACATACAAACAGTTATGATAATGATTATTATTGATTCTATGACTTTTGCAAATAATATTATTATTATTATTTCCTCACGTACATTCGAGACGGAGACAAGAAAGTAGCTCTTGATACAACTCTCATCTAATATATCTTACTCATATATTAATTATTATGATATAGTTAAAGACGAAATTCAATGTCAGTATTCACAGATCTGAACTAAACAAAGTTAAAAAAAAAGTAAAATAATCATCTCCATTATGATTATTTATATATTCAAAACGTAATGTGTTTTCTACATAGACAATTCTAATAAGAGCCAACTGACAAGATGCGTTTCCAGCGAGGGTTAATTGTTAGATATTAATCTAGATCGTCGTCAAATGAGGAATTAAGTCCGTCTTATAATTCTTGTTTAATCAAAATGCCTTTTATTCGTGTCAGTTCCGTTTGACTTTTCTGGCTTACATTATACGAATACTATATTGACTTAATACGAGTACGAATAATGATTTGTATTCAACATTTATATTTCTATGGTAAAGAAAAAACTTACGACATATAATTATAAGAAGATACATTTTTAAAAAACAATATTTTTTTTGTTTGGTATGGAAGACTTGAATAGCACTAATCTAGCTAAGTCTACCGTTTTTTTTAGACTTAGGATTTTAATGTTTTATAGATAACTGACTTTAGTGATGGACATAGTCGGTGGTCATGTCTGATAGTACTGATGGCTGTTGGAGAGACTAGTTCTAGAGTAAAGTTAAGCGTAGGATGATTTGAAACCAAGTAAAGCGATAATACCCGTAAGGTGGGAAGAGATTGAAAAAGCAGAACTGAGAGCTCAGTGGCGTTAAAGATGTGTGTTAATAAGTTTTTATCCACAGAGATAAAGTACTTTTGTTGTATAATTAACACTAAAATTTTTCGCCACCTGGCTTTTAAAACCTATTTATAATCATCTGATAATCTATTCATATATGAAGTGAAAATCAAAAATTAAAGAGATTTATTAAATTTATTTATTTCCTACCAAAAACACTGTCTCTATGTCTAGTTTTTCTACATATTTACCACCATATGCAATATTAAAGAAAAGCTTTTAGTTTTGTTATTCTTTTTTTTTAATTTGCAACATTTATTCTCATTCCGTCAATTTTTATTGTAGTAATAAAAAAATGATTTATTGGTCATTTGTTTTGATTAATTTCAATTATGTTATAAATGTATCATTCATTAATGAAAAATAACTGTTTTGTAACTAAAAACAGTAAATTATGTATTACTGGAACTAAGAAAATTTAAAGAGTTGTAATTTACTAATTCTATGTAATAAAGTTAAGGATAATAGATATTTTGCCAAAGAAGTTATCTTTTCTAGCTATATCAAATAACTCTAAATTCTATATTTTCTTCTTTAAATTTATATTTAAGTATTAGCTTAATATAGTTGCAATCATAAAATTAAATAGCAAAATGTCTTTTAATGTTGCAATAAAAAATTAAAAGTTTTGTAAATTAATGAATTACTGATGGTTGGGATATGCTTTTTCGTATAAATTTTACAACAAATCGTTAGATATTATAAAAAAAATGTTCTTATTAAAAATAGAAAGACGTCTATAATGATGAAATGAGGTCTTTAAAGAGTCTTCAAGCATAAAATATTTTATCAATCTGAAGTGTGTGTTGAACAAAGACTCCTAAAAATACCAAAAGTATATACTAATCTTCCAATAATCTCTTTCTTAAAACAAAAATCAGTATATAATTACTAAGAAACGATGAGTATTATTGTTTTAATATACGCTCAACATTTTAAGCTTAGATTTTAAATATAGGAGATTGTAGTATCATATTTAAATTTAAAAACAGATGAGCATGTCTTAAATGTAATAAACCCACGTGAAGTTAATAATTAAATCTAAATACATTAAATGAAATGTTGATGTAGATTACATTTTATGGATACCATTGCGCAAGAAATAATTAATGTTTCAATTTATTATGACTAACATGCGAGTACCTCACCAGTTATTTCGGGAACAGACTTACCAGAAATGATAACAATTTTACTAATTGAAATGCTTTGAGTGAATGTGCTTATTATACAACAGAAGGAATGTTAAATTACCAACTTTGTTTGTGATGTAGGATATCATGAGTAATTCTTTTATTTTGATGTACACATATAAACATGAATATATTAATTAATATATTAATTTTCAATACGATAATTATAAATGTTTTTTAAAATTTGAATTATCCAGCATCGCTCTTAGTTAATGTCTGACGAAAATAACAATATTTGAGGTAATTAAACAGTTTTATTAATAACTTGTATAGACGACTACTACTATTGTCATACTAACTTAATTATTTATAGAGAAAATAAAGAGCATTCACACAACCAGCTCAATAAAAAAATTTAAATCTTGATAAAATATACATGACGAGAGTCAAATTTAGTATTATTTGATATCCAGGTCCATATTCTTATAATAATATAATCATATCATATACATATACAATAGGTAAAACATTATTTTTTACTTGTTTAACTTTTCATTTACTTATTCTCTCGTTAATTTTAAATATTTTTGCACGCCGCCCTATTCTCAAAAATTTCATTTATTTTTAATAAGCTGAAAATAGTTTTCAATCAAGGAGGTTAACATAATTTTTTAAACATAACATAATAATAACATAATAACTCTTACAGTAAATGTGAAGTTGGACTCAGAATTAAAAATATATTTTGATAAAGACAACAGGTAAATCATAAAACTTTAGAATATAATGAATTGAGATCCAAGACTTTCTCGAGTATTCATTGAAATAAAACTAATATTTTCGGATTTACTACGTTTAAGATTATTTTTCAGAGTTCAGAGAATCATTACGTCTTAATGTTTTTAATGAGTGTTCAAAAGATCCGATTAACATCATTTATTTATGTGCGGTTTCGATCAATAGGTTTAAATTTTATTATCATGTAATTTAATTACATCCAACATATACTTATTAGCTGGATTCCGGTTTGACAGGCTCTCATTTAAACTTTTTGTAGAACAATTGTGTTTATATCCGGTGCTTATATTGGATCGTGATAAGATGGTTAAAGATTGTGTAAATATGATTAATTATTATTAAACATTCAAGTTTTATTGTCATAGTACGTTCTAAAATAGGAATCATATCATATCATAACTACAAAAGGGCCTGAGATGATGTTTATATTATTTCGTCATAGAAGATGGCGATATCTTTTTCATTTTCAATATCAACATAGATGACGACATTTTTTTTAATTTTTTATATTTCATTATAGATATCAATACATCAAAGATATCATATTATTATATTTAAATTTTAATATCAACCATCACAAGAACGGTATGATATTTTCACAATGTAACCAAACTCTCATCGACGCCTTACCTACACGTAGCGATTGAAGCCACATCGCCACTCCTCCTATATGTAGGTATATATATGCGAGGGCTAGAAATTGACATTCGGTAACTCAGAGACAAGTTCGTGTATTATAAAAATTTTTTATAAGTACCTATTTTGAACGTTTTTAATTTTAAATAGCATATTATTTTACATTTAAATACTATAAATAATATTATATACTAATACTATGTATAAATAATATTAACTTGCTATATCTGTGGAAAGGCAGTTGGAACTGCTAAGCATTTGCTGGTGGGATGTAAGGTTCTCCTGGACAGCGGTCAATACTCGCGTCGTCACGATAGGGTTCTAGAGATCATACGTGAAGCGGTTAGTCTTTCGGTAGCCAGAGCGCAAAGGGAAATAACTACAAACGAGCGATCAATAGGTTTTGTGAGAGAGGACACCAAGACTATAAAATCAAACGTCAAGCCTTACTCTATCCTTAAAGCGGCTTCGGATTGGACTATCATGATGGATACGTATGAGAAACAATACAAAATACCCGAGGATATTTATGCGTCGGCCTCCAGACCAGACATATTTCTATATTCGCGTATTTTAAAGCGCGTTGTGATGATAGAGCTTACGGTCCCTTGGGAAACCAACATCCCCAAAGACCATGCCATCAAGGTCAATAAGTATTACGAGCTCACTAACGAACTAACCAGAATTAGGTTTGTCGTTGATTTGTACGCGGTAGAGGTGGGAGCGAGAGGTATAACAGCTAAATCTCTCTATAACCTACTAAGAGACTTGGGCCTGTCCAGAACTAACATTAATTCATTCTTGGAACGTACGTCGAAGGCAGCCCTAGTAGGTTCTTTTCAAATTTGGTTAGGTAGGGAGAGGAACTTGGACAGTGGAGGTGAGAGTATAACGAGCGTTAGTTAAGGGGCCCCTTACACCTGGGTCGCAAGTCCCAGGCACTGTTGAAGCTCTTCTCCCTGCAACGCGATGGACCCGGCACCCGCACGGTGAATCCATTGAATGCTAAGAGGTTTCGTCTCATATAAAGAAAACGTTAAATGAAAAAGATTTATTTTTACATATTATTTATTGTATGTAACATAAATGAACATATGGGACTTAGTCGTATTTCGTCTGAGTTCATATAATATGATATTGATTTTTTTCCCGTTGATCTTTTATCAGCTTCTTGTATATATTTTAAATTGATTACATACATGCTTGATAAAGTGTTAGTACGATCGATATCTTCGAGTTTTATTTGTTCGAACTTTATTAAATAAATTAAGAATATTATAAAATATTAAATCAAGTCAAAGATTTCATTGAGTTTTATACTAGTTAATGAAATGTCGAAAAATATGAATACATATATATTCTTTGTTAGATTTTATATAAAAAATGTACGTATCACAAAGTTTAAGATAACGTGATTTTAGGATTATTAAGGGTTTTTTATTAGTTTGAAATCTAAACTCACGATGTTTCGGTTACTTTTTAGCAACCGTCATCACGGGCAGACGAGATTAGTATGTTGCAATGATGAAAGATTAAAATAAAAAATAAATTTTAAAAATATATATTTTTTAAATTCTCTTTCCATGATTTAACTTAAAAGTTAAGTGAATGATAATATTAACGGCGCTGGTGTGTCATACAATTTATATAATTCTCAAAAGACATATCTTATTATCGTAAGCAAATATCGAGTGGAGCTACATAAGGATGTAGGTCTATGAAAGTGCTTGTAAAAGACTTTATTCTAGATGTTAATGAAGTTTGAATAACTTTAAATCACTTTTAATTTTCTCAGCAAGTGAATAGTCAAAGTTTATGGAAACGTATTTATTGCTGTCTCGTGTTCAAAATACATCAAGTACTTCTAAAATTTTTGAAAATTATTAAATGAAATTGGCAACTTCAAGTTTAACATAAATATGCAACGAACTTTCCATGGTTGTCTGTCTGTTGATGTAAATAAGTCATTCGATCTCTGCTATTGATCACGATCCTGTAATGACCTACTAATGAATTATTTAGTTTAGACAATATCCAGATATTATGCTATTTCCAACAATTACAAAATAGCTTATAACAAATCACTATCATTGAAATGTATAATTTAATATAAAATACATAATGTTTCATGTTTTCGTCAATTGCAATTTGTGTTATAAATCGCGGAAGATAGGTAAACTTAAATACGTTCAATAGAGACTCCTCGGCTGTCATCCTCGTTCTTCTAGCTACGAAGTAGTAGGTAAGTTGTAGTCGTTTAATTCTAGGATCGATTAATTAATTGTGTTAAGATTTGCAAAAATTAAAATTTTGTACTAAACGATATCATTCCCAAAGGAACAAGTTTATAAGAAACATAATGTACTCATCTCGTCTGCCCGTGACCAGAGTTGCTGCAAAGTAACCAGAACGTTTTGAGTGTGTAGTTTAAAACAATAAAATAACGCTAAGTAACTTTTTTTTCAAATAATATACTTTTGCAACATTCAAACCAAACACAAAATATATAACATTAATTACCATCTCATTGTTCGAACATAAAATCTTTATAATTTTAATCTTCTAACCTCGCTCCAAGGAGTGTGCATAAATATGAGACAGTCACAATTACTCTTCCCATGGACAGTTTTTTTTATAAATTATAATCTTTATTTTACAAAACAGCTGTTTTAGTTTAAATAATTACACGGTTATTTCAATCATTCCCAGAGGGAATTACAGCGTAATAAATAAATACTTTACAAATGTTATAAATTTAATCTTATACCAAAAATAATTCCTCATTCATTCAACTGAATATTTATAAAATGAAGAAAGAATATTGATTTCACCATAAAATTATTATAATTCCGAACTCGATAATAATTTAGTAATTTTAATCTTAAATAAATTACTTTTACTCTCTAAAATCACGTTAGTATGGAATGAACTCAACCTTACATGTTTATAGCAATCTTTTTTGTTTTGAATGAAAACAGGAGCAATATGATGATTCAGTTATTATAACTAGAGAATAATTTTCCTGTAATCTGTTAAAATAGTACGGCACTATATTGTTTTCTTCATAGAATAGAGTTCAATGTGGCGCCTGAAATTCCTATACAAACGACAAAAATAATATAAACAATAAATATAAATAACGAAAAAAAATGCATAATTGCTGTAAAAGCAATAAAAATATAAAAAATTAATAGGACACGTGATACTGTATTACTGAGTACAGATAATGTGAGTCCCAAATCCGATATAAATATTGTTTAATGGTAGTGATAATGATAAACATTATTCCCAATACGTGGTTATATAATAATAATAAAAAGATTTTTACTCCTTAGGACTATTCAGGATATCATGAAGTTACATTATTATAAATTATCTTGGTATTTGAATAATCATTAATACAATTAAAGTTCTAAGTGATTCGTTAAAATATATGTAGCTGTCTTTTTCTTCGAATTAATTTGTCTTAAATAAAAGTGTAAGTGATGCTAATGTATCATTGTTAAAGTTAGCGGGAAAATTAAAAAACTATTTTATTACATCTATAATAATAATAATCAGTTGAACAAAAACTAAGACCATATAAAATATACTTACTGATACTAAGAAGAATTTATATTTCTACATCCAAAATTCAGTTCTCACTGGACACATCAAGAACGAGAACCAATATATTAAACATTCACAAAGTCCTATGACGTGCTTCTCTGTGGAAAGCTACACGTGAACTAAACCGTACAGAGTTTTCCGTCGGTTAGTCTAAAGACCAGTATATGTTTTTATTATGAAAACAAATGAACTGGGGTAAATTGTGGGGTCGAATTAAATTATAATTTGTATTTGAAACTCTTATTTAAAATTAATGTTTAAAAAATTAACATACTGCTTTTTTTAATGCTTAATTTAATTTAGCATTGGCTGTTATGAATGAGCCTTTTTAATAGTACCGAATTAAATTCATATTTTTAGTATTAAAGCAATGAACCAATACTTGAATTTTATTTTTAGTACAGCATTCATTTGGCTTTATAAGAAATAAAGATGTAAATTCAGAAACTCATTTTAATTTAATATTTTTTTTTTGGAAAAAATGAGAAGAATTGAATATGTTAGATGATAATAAAATGTTCATTGAAAAGAACACTGTTTAAAACTCCTTTGACGTTTAAATTAAATTGATTTTAAAAATCTATATTATTTGTATAATTATCAAAAGAAACTCGTCAAGTCTTGTTATTTAAATACTTTGTTTACCTTCATATTTTTCTCAACTTTTCATTTGATTTACAGCTGACGTCCGTAAAATAGCATACCTGAAAAGTACAATATAGATTAATTAAATTAAAAGTAACTGAAGAAGGTGAATAAATAATGTTAGTTAAAGTGTATTCAACTTATACATTTACAGAGAATCTAATGTCATCTGCCGAGTTCATGGATCAGGTGGTACCAAATTAAAATTAAATCTTCCTAAATAAAAAGGATAATAAATAAGTCTAAGAATATTATTGCTTGTTCTTTAAAATGTTTGAAGAAATGTACACAATATTTAGTTTTCGTTTTAAATATAGATTTAATGTTAGTTTTTTAAAATCTATTTTGAAGTACAAACCAAAATAATATTTTACCAAAATAATATTTTTGTGTTATTTGAAAATATCAATAATTTTTTTACCGGACAATCGAAAAAAACCAACCAATCGTAAAAACCTTTTCTAGCTTAGTAGAATCGTTGCAAGCAGTTATAAGCAGTAGGTATGTACTCGTATGTTATGATAATTATAATTATAAATTTATGAAAATGTTGTTTTAATTTTTAAAGTTAATAATGACAATTTTCTATTAATATTTTAAGGTTTTTCTTATTATAAACATTAAATTTTTTTAATTAAAAACATAAATTATTATTTTAACTGCTGAAAAGTTTTTATATTTTATTTCGTATTTATAATGAAGAATCGAATATAAAAAAAACATCCAATATAGGTTTATCAAAGCTACATAACAAAAAAGGATGTAGATCAATGTAAATAAATTTACAATTTTAGTACTGTTTCGATTATTTTATACACTCGGGACTGGTCATTGTTATTGTTTTGAAAAGGGTAGTACACTAAACTAGTTGGGAAAACATAAGTCTATTTAAGCTTTTATATGAATAATGCTCGTATTGTATGAAAATTCAAGCTTTTGTTTCGTCACAATAATACCAAATCATAAAAGCCAGACTCAAACTATTTCCTATAAATGATAGCAAAATCAATATATCTATTTTAATCGATTGAATGATAAACTCTCGCGTAACAGAGAACTTAGGATTTTAGGTTATAATAAAGAAAGAAAATAAATAACCCTGTCAATCTATCACTAACTTTTGTTAATGATAGTCTGATTGAAATGGTTATTTATTTTCATTCTTTACCACTTTCGAGGTAGATCATATTCTTTGTCTTTTTCTATATTTCATGAAAGAAGACTAGGACTTGAACACTATTTAGGTAGTGACATAAATTGCTGAATATTATCCGAATCAAGTTTTCGGTTCCTTTACAGCAACCGTGATCACGGGTGTACGAGATGAAAGTGTTCGCCATAGGTCCATAATAGGTCATAAAAATATAAAACTAGTTTTTCACAATTATTAGAAGCTTAGAAAGTATAACATTGAAGAAATTAAATCTTTTGTGATTTTTTCAAGCTCTGATAAAGGATTGATTTCATTGGTTGATATTTTACATAAATTTTGTTTACCGAAATCTCAATTACTAAGTTAACATCCGATAATATTTATTTATTTATAAAAAGAAGATATTATTTTATAAAACCATACAAGATTATTATCGCAGTGTAGCTTGCTCAATCAAACTTAATGATGAATCATAAATAGATAATTTAATCGATGTGTTTTTTTTTTAAACATGATGTATGAGATGTTTTCATCTGCCTTCTTCATATGGGATACTTTAGAGCAATGTTTAGATTCAATTTCAAATAAAAAGAAATCATTCCAGAAGTTTTTTTTTATTACATTAGATTATTAACCTTTATATTTTTTTTACTAATAATCCACTGTAGGCTTTTTATTATTTTTAAAATATACTGCTAAACGAACTGCATCTTTAAAAAGTATTTTACTATGTCATATTCATTTTGGTTTATGTTTTCAATTCCAGAGTAACACAAACAAAGAACAATCCAGCAACTGTTTTGATTGAAACTAGTTTCAAATAGTCAGTTTATTTGGGACTGTTCAAATAAACACTCTCTTTAAATAATCTTGGAATGTTCTTAAGATCGTAACAGAGAATGGTAGATATATTTAAATTTTGCTAGCGGACAGAAAAACAGAAACAAAACATAAGTTCTAACAACAATATTACTTTAGTTGACTATATTATAATAATGCTTTAATTGATTATCGTTATCATAAGAAATATATGATAAACAAAGAAATAAACAAGTAATAATAATAAGTTTTTCGAGAGATTCAGTACAGACATATGTAGCGGAGCTACTTAAAATTAAAACTTTTATATTGTAAATTTAAAATTATATTGATTTCTATATTTGTTTAAAATTTATTTCATATTTTTATTTCTTGCGACGGCAAACTTCTTATTAAATTGTATATAGCGAGGATGCGCGTTGCGTCTATTGTTGGCGTCGTCCGGGCCCGCGCACCTTTAGCCCCGCTGGCCAGCTGAGCGGGCACTGCAACTGCGCCGGGCTCGTCAGTCCGCATAGACTTTGGCTGTGTAACGTTTGTCCGTCATCGCTACGGCGACAGTCGCACGCGCTCCCTCGCTTACTAAAAATAATCTCCTTCTGTATTAATAGCTTTTAAGTAGTTTAAATTGCTAAACCTTGTTTAATTCGCCAAACACATTTTAAATTATGGAATTATTATTTACATATTTCCAGAACCCTAATGTGGCGACGCGTGTATTGACATTTGACCCCTTTCCAGGATTATCTTACATCCCACCTTTCACCAGGAAATGCCTAATAGTTACTTACTTACTAACCGCAAACAAAGTAAGTTTTTTCGGTACATATACTTAATTACACTGTTTTGGGAGAGTCATTTAAAAACGCATTGAGATAAAAGAAAATCTTCTACTCACAGAAGTTATCCACTTCATTTAATAGTACTTGACAGTGTTTTAAAAAATTCTGTGTATTTACTATTGAACCGATATACCAGATATTATATATTTCTCGTCACTTATTAAGTGACTATATGTACAAGTGAATTTACCATGTAAGAGATTAATTTCAGTATTAAATAATATTTGATGTAAACAACAGCCTTCAAACGTCCTATATTGTAAATCTGACTCATCAACTGAACGTATCAAAACTTTTGCGTTTTAATTTGTACAATAAAGTTGAAATTTCAGGTCGTTTGTCTACATCGTTAATCAACTTAGTGATCAGTACTTTGCTGCACAATTTATAATATGGGACGTGTAAACTTATATACTTCATTAAGTATGTAGGAAACCATATATTTTTTATTTACGATACGTAATTTATATAACAGTACCCCTATTAGTGTTTTTTAAATAATTATTTAATCTTATATTTCGTAGTTTAAGGGTTAGTAGGTATCCTTGGTCAATCCAACTGTGATGTTTTGTTACTTATAGAATAATATTTTATATAAACCTTTCATGTACCATATATGTGTTTGTTCATATTAATCCGACCTCATCGATCGTCCAACACTGTCACGTTCCTGTAGTGACCCACTTACAAATTATTACTATAATATTAAGTTCAGGAATTTTATTTCTTTTAGTAATATCCAATATGGATAAAATTTAACTACATAAGATCTATAATACTTCTGTTACCAAATAATTTCAATACCAGTGACATAAAATAAAACTTACAATATACTTAAAGCGGTCTTTGGTATATTTTCTGTAAGATATCTTTCTTTATAAGTCCTATCAATAAGGATTTTAAATTTTCTCAAGATATTTATGCTATAACTTAATTCTCATTTAATTCAAATATCTTTTACAAATTAAATGCCTAAAATGTAAAAGTTTTATTCTATTTTTTCTATAAAATATTTTAGCTTGGAGTTTATTATTTTTTTTGATCTCCATATTATTAATCTTTTGCTAAGAATGATACGCGATCATTTTTGAAAGTTATAATTATTTTTTTAATCATCTTTTTTGTTGAAGACTGAATAGAACAATGGCTTATTGTGTCTATTATTTAAGTTATTATTGTATATATCTATATATTATATATTGACTCGTAACGATGTCTCTGGAGCTAAAAAGCGAAGCGACTTGAAATTAGGTAGGAATAATCCTTTTACCGAGTAGAGGTCAGTCAAAAACAAATTTATGAAATTTCATCCACAAGGTCGGTTGCGGGGGAGTTAAAAATGAATAATTCTTATTTTAAAACTATAACTCTAATTGATTCCGAATTTAGTAGAAATCAGAAGATTCCTTCTGAATTTGGAATAGAAATATCTGATGGCGATATAATCTAAGAGTTACGTTACTCTAAACTGTACGTTTTTGACGGCCACACGCCAATCTATACATTACTCACTAATATAAGATAATATTTTACAGTTTGTACGTCAAGCCAAGGCTTGAATATCACTACACTAAACAGCAAATTACGAGAACGTGCTGTAGTTTTTTCTGTGTAGCTTTAATAATCTCAATATTACAAAACCACGAACTCTTCTAATAATTAAAAAGGCTATTAATTTTAAATTAAAAAATAATAGACATTAAATGGTAATTTCACCAGAGTAGCTAAAGAAAATGGTAGTTAAATCTGGTACTATATTCTGATACTACATTCGTATTATTTTTAACAGTGCATTTTCATACAGAGTAAATGTATGATGAAGTGCAACAAGTGCTTTATAAATGTTTTTGGAATTTTTTAAGATGTTTTACTTCGATATTCATAACTATTTTAACCATAAATTTACTGAAATGATAAAAGGAAAACTTATACGTCTCATTCTCATATATTTTCAATCATAGTGAGAAGATCGTAGATATAAAATAATGGATTATATTTGTATCATTTTTCTTTTTTATATTATGTGACATTTTGATGTAAAAAGGATGTTAATTTATCGTAAAAACTCATCCAGGTGATAAAAATAAATATGTTCAATGTATTTAATTATTTGGTTGGACACGCAAAATATCACAGAGTTTACAAAGAGGTACTGAACTGTTAAATACATGAGACTTTGCAAATAATTGAAACATTACCTGATTTTTCTTGGATAACTAAGATATATTAAAATAAAATATGCTAGATAAATTATATCATCTTCGAATTTACTTTTTTTTTTTTTGTAAAGATAAGTATTGCCATACTAAACATTATCACAACTGGAAGTATGAATATATGTACCGTGAACATATTTAAAACGTAACCTGTCTATTTTATTGTTGATACAATTATTTATGGCCACAAATATTTCTGTAATATATTTGTATTTTAATTAATTGGTGTAATATTTATGAAATGTATGAAATTATAGATTTTTAGTTTATAATTTATTTAATATTGTCAACTTTATCTCATATGGATTAGAATATAAAAAAAGATCTACATATCAAAATAATAATAATTATTCTTATATATAAATTAAGTTTAAAAATTGAACATTATTATATAATTTGTATCAGCTGAAACATATTATTTATATTTGTTACATTTTTTTTGTATCAAAGTAACAAGTTCTAATTAGTTCTTCAAAGAAAGAACTAAATACGTTAACTCATAGTCTCTGCATTAATATAAAGATTACTGGCTGTTTCCGTTTTATTATATCTTGAATGTGATTATTGATCATAAGAATTAATTAATTAATACATAAACATATTCATATAATAAATACATAAACATTATTATACTTTTCAAGTTCGTAAACTCTTATTTCGTATACTTTAAGTTATACACAGTTATACACTTCCGTTGAATACTTTGCATCGTTATTGTGTACTAGCTTTTGCCGCGGCTTCATCCGCGTGGAATAGTTACTTCCGACAGATTTTTGGTTCTTCCCACATAGTTCCCGTTCTTGCGGGGTTTTCGGAATGGTCGAGTTCCGTAGAATTTCCAGGATGAAATCTATGTTTTTTTTATTAATAATGAAGTACTCTTAACCAACAACATATTTATTTGTTTATATGAATAAAGATTATTATTATTATTTTGATACAACTTAAACAAATTATTTTGACCAAATTAGGTACCATAAAAACGGTTTTTGTGAGTTAATCTTAAAAGATAGACATATACTGTCGCGGACTGTTTTTTAGATCATTAAAAGAGCTATTATTCGTCAATATATATATTTTTGTGTATCATGAACCGTTTTCACGGCCCACGCAACGGAAGGCTTCAAAGATGAAATAATTTCTCCAATTTTTTACACATTTACGACTATATCTTTGCTCCTATTGGTCGTAGCGTGATGTTATATAGCTCACAGCCTTCCTCGATAACTGGACTATCCAACACAAAAAGAATTATTCAATTCAAACCAGTAGTTTCGGAGATAAGTACTTTCAAACAAACAAACAAACAAACTCTTCAGCTTTATAATATTAGTATAGATAATTTTTTATATATAATTGTGCAGAGCGAGTGGGATATCAAATAATGAATGAAAATTATCATTTTTTTTACTTTTCTGACATTTACTGACAAGCATTTAGAATATGCAACACCTACATAATATATTTATCGATAGTAAGGTTTTTTTTTTGTTGAAAACATCTTAATATTCTTCTTGAAACATCCTTCAGTAAAATATCCAATACGTGATATTTTTATATATCATGTAATAATTGGACGGTCGTAATGTATGTTTACTTCACCACCGTTAGTACGAGAGTTGAATCGTCAAACGAAATACACACTGCTTTGCAGTTTTTTATTCATAAATGTTACTCAAAACTGTCTTACTTTAATGCTGTAAATCCGTGGAAAGGAGAAAATATTATGTCTATTAGATAAATGTACGGTACAAACATTATGTCATTTTATTACTGTTTATTTTGTCTGTGTCATAGTCCCAAAGTGTTCACTAACAATGTAATTTCTCTAATAAATAAAAACTTAGGCAATTAGTTCAATTACTTTAATCCCTACCTACCACTTTTTTAATAGAAAAATCGAAAGTAAATAAGATACACAAAATAAATTACAAAAATTTACTGAAACACAGTAACATAACCATCCAAATTAGTTCAATATTCCATTACTTTTCTACTTATATCACATATAAGAAGCTGGCCATTATTTGTATATTATAAGGGACGTATGTTTACCTCCTTTGATAACCTGTATGAAATCGTATACAAAAGATATAATGAATTGTATGACAATTCAAGACCCAATTTTAACAAGAAAAAATTGTGTATTAAGACGTAAAGCAATTTAATAATATATAAAATATTATGAATTCAGGTCATATTGTTGCTACATATTAAAAGATGGAATTTCATTAAGAAGAAACTCTTAAATAACAAACATTTTTAGTAAGAATATTTTTTTAAGTGAGAAAAACTTAGTAAAAAACCATAAAAACACAAAGCAAATGAAACTTTCGTTTGGACTTAGTACTTGACCGTAAATTTTAGAGAGGTATTATAATTTAGCTGACAAATATAAAAAATATAATATAACTCCTGATACTTTGTTTGACTCAGAAATATAATATTCAGCCTTTTAAGATCACCTACTGATATAATAATCATATATAAATACCGGTCAATAATCTCATAATAGGATTATTATTAGAGTGTCTTATCACGTTCGTACTCCTATGTAGTTGTATAACATCAATATGAAATAGGTATAGGTGTTTTCGGTAACGAAAGATAACTGAAGAGATAAAAGTAAAAATAAAAATAATTATTTTTCTCAGTATAGACTAAAGAAAATCATTTTCACAATCAGATCCCTAATTACTTTTTTATGGTATGAAAAATGGCAGCAGAATTTTGTAAATTAATTTTATAAATTGTAATTTTTCCACTTTTTGAATTACCTAATTAATTAAAAACTTAATTTATTAAATCTAACTATGAGACTAGGATTTAAATGAAAATAGTAATAATATACTTTGAATTTAAATTTAATAAATTGAACAGCTATTATTGTGCTGCCTCATCTAATCATATAAGTTGGAGGGCCAAAAGTACACTAGAGACGTGCTCTCTACAAATATTCAAAAAGTTTGGAATATGTTTAGCATCACCATTGTGATTTAAGTTACATAATCACATGAGTCAATTTTAACTTAAGGTTAGGTATTAGTGCAGTGGCGGGGCAAGACCTAAATTTGATGTGGGCAAGAGATTTCGCGAGGCCCTATTCTATGTAAACCTGAAGCTCTTACTACCAGCTAGTTTTAAAAACTTAAACGTCGATGCTTTTTTTACTCTAAAAGCTTTGGTTTCCTTCAAAAGATATTATAAAGCCTACTTTATAGACAAGTAATTACTGCGTTACGTACTTATCACCAATTAAATGTTTGTTACTTTATGTAAAATAGACGAGTACAGGTACTGGTGTATTACAAATCACAGAGAAAACAAAAACAATTAAAAAACGTCACTCTTTTCGGGGGCAATCAATATACTTAAACACTATCTATTTATTCGCTAAATATTATTAAAACCTTGAACACACTATTCTTATCAAAATAGGTTTAATTAATTCTGATTCCCAAAGAGGGTTGATGTCAGGCAGACGACCGGTCGTAAAAATAAATAGCCAAAACTAATCACAACATGTAAGGCAGACTCTGGCTATAGCTGGGAAATTGGCAAGAAGAAGATATTTTTTTTTTAATTCTCGCTTTAAAATTTTTTGAGGCGCGAGGCCCCTTGTACCGCGAGGCCGTAGGCGGTATTAGTGTACTTCATATTCAATCTTCATAACACCCCATCAGGTTAACAAAAAACGTTTTCTAAATATATAATTTAAAGATTATGTCAAATGAATTCTCAGTCACTTATCATCAACAATATTATCATTATATAACATTTTTAATGCAATTCACAATAAGGATAAGAAGTTAAACGTAAATTGCGTAGCCAATAAGCGGTTGATGTTAGTTATTAATCTACATATCTATATTAAATTGAGGAATGACCTTCACCTTGTGTTATGTTACCATTGAAATATATTTTATTATTATTATGTGAAACTTATCGAGTCCAAGATCAATCCATCGTCAATACTCGAATGTCAATTTAATTATAATTACAAATGAATTCTAAAACGACAAAACTATGAGGTTTGACAAGCTGTTGTAATAAAGTGGGTAGTGGTCACAACGACCGTATGATATGCATACTACACACGGCTTTGTGGCACAAAGGTGCTTACATATAATTTATATTTAATAATTGATTCACTGCTATTTAGTAAGATGTTATGTATATGCTTCCTCGTATTCACGACTTTGCAAATAGTTTTATAATTTCTTATTACAAAAAATATATTAAAATTTATATAAGTATCGGTTTCAGACAACCGATCGAGTTATACTATAACTTATACATTGTAGAAGTCTTATTAAAATATTATCTTAATTAGATGTCTTTATTCAAATAATCCCAGGTGAACTGTCCAAAATAAGTTGGAAAGAGTCCCATTAATAAAACGTTCCTTTTCTTTGGAGATATTATACAAAATATATATCTAATTACTTACTTTTAAAATTATATTTAAGTTTTTCCACTTTACAACTTTCATTCTAAATAATGTCTTGTTTTTAGGGCCTCTAAAACAAAAATAACGTTGGTGATAAGGTTAACCGATTTGACAAGCTGTTAATTTTATTAATTTGAGCAATATTTTTATGAAATTTTACTATTTGAGGATTACAATATAATTAAAACTTGCGAGTTAAGCTAAATTCGATAAGTTATTGTAATACGACAAAGCATGAAATTTGAGATTAAAGCATTATATCGCATACTATTGCTAGACATGTTACCGTATGCATGTTCAACACGATCTGGTTGTGTCAAATCCTGTGTTATAATCTCTTTAGGATAAATATCAATATATTTTATTTAAAAAATCAGGAGATATAGAAAACGCAGGCTTTTATATTAATGATTGAAAAATATGGCTATAGAAACTGTTATATAATAGAGAAAATAAAATGACGTATATAAATGTTTCATTATAATATATTCATATTAATTATTATACTTAGTAGGTCACTTGTAGAATTTAGGTCAAACGAAAATATCATTTATGGTCATACTAACGTGAAAAAAGTTATTCTTTTAATAAAATTAATATTTCTTAATACAATAGAAAAGTTACAAATATTTTAATTTTGTTTATAGCTTAAGCGATACTTTCAATAATTTTTTATGCAATTATTTGCTATGAAACTTTTTATTTTCTTTAATCGTAAAAAAAAAACTTTAAGTTATGACAACAAAGAACAATCCAACAAAAGTTTTTATCAAAGCTAGTTAAAAATAGTATGTTTATATAAACGCTCATTTCAAATAAACTTCAAATGTTTTTTGAGATGTAAACAATGAACAAAAATGTTAATTAATTAAGACAATACAATGATGTTAATAGGTGTAACCTCTTGTAGTTAAAATAAATATATTCATTATTAATAATAAAAACCTTTCAACAAATAGATTCTTCATTTTTAATTGTTTAAGATTTATAGAAGATATTTGGTGCAATATAGCTGTATTTTCATAAAAAATAATATTTTAAATAAATTTGTATATAATTAGGAGTACTTTTACACATTTACTTTTACGTGTCAACAAATATTTCGCTGTCAAACTAGCATCGTCTTAATTAACATTAGCAAAAAGTAGAGGAAATGTTTTAACAATGTAAAAAAATTGCTTCAAGAACAGAGTAATACTCAAAAAAAGTTTTTTAATACATAAATTTTGAGTTTTGTATAAAAATTATGTAAATTATAAAAAAATCTTTTGTATTTAATTTCCTTTGTATAAATAAGTATTATAAAAATTTGCTTGATATTTAAAAATATTGAATATAAATCGAATAGAATGTTTTATAAAATTACCATTTATATAAGAGCTTCATTTGCAAAATACAAATTAAAATTTGATTTCCTCCGGAGAGTTTATAATTTTCCTATCAAAACCGTAAAGGTAAAACAGCGTTTTGAATAACACCATATAAAGGTATATTTTCCGTAAAGCATTATGGGGACACAAAAAACAATTTTGGCCCCATAATGGGGATAGAAAAAACAATTTATATTAATAAATATATTATGCTTTCACAATGTATTATTTAAAAAAATAAGTTATTGTGTTATTCTCATCGTATATTTATCAAGTACCTACTGTATAAGAAACTAATAAGGATTTTAACTAGAACTAAGTCAGTTAATAGAATTGAAAAATATACTTAATATATACTTTTTATACTTTATTGTTTATAAGCAAAACTTTACATAATTTTAATATTAATTAATTTTTAATGAAAATTCAATGTTAAAAATGGGAAACTTTCTTTAACAATTATAAACATGGTGAAATATTTTTCCATTGATTTTAGATACCTGCATAGAACCTGAACATGATAAAACAATAGACATTTCAGAGTCTAATAGTCTTTAAGGCGAGAGGGAAATCTTAAATAATCCCGTAATAAATCAAGGATGAACGATTCAAATAATCATAGGGCCGGAATTGAAATTAAGATTAAAGGGTCTTGTAATAATTTTGTATAATCATATTTAAATTTTCATTGTTACTGATATTTTATTACTGATATTTTATAGAAAAATATCCCTGGGACAGTCCGAGAGGGGGGCGGAAGAACTGTCCACCGGTCGATTTTAACGGCGAAAACGGCGCGAATACGTACTTGAAATGCTCTACGTGCGGGAAAAACTACAAGAGACGAGCCAACATTAAACATCTAAAACCACATAATGGTGTTGAAGCACGACAATCGTCGGTAAGATCTCCAACTTTCACTTCGGATAGAGTTGACCCTCACGTATCTCATGGTGAACCATTAACTGGAAACCACCAGGAGTCCATTAACATCAGGACACGTCTTAGCATTCCTAATGTAAAACAATCGACTTGGAAAGTTCATGACGACAACTTAGCTGTCCTGTTAGAGCGTCCGGGCTCGAAGCAGGAATTGAACTCGCAGGTAGAAACTTTCCAAAATACCGTTTATGACTACTTTAGCGAGCAATATCCACCTCGTAATCGTTATGCTCGCAAAAATAAAGACAATTCGTTCAAAATAAAAATGCGGAAGAAAAAACGGGAATTAATAAAAAACTACGTATAGCCAAAGCTCTAGGCGACAATCACCTTAGTCATCAACTAGCTAGGGCGTTAAGGTCAATCCTTAAATTAATCCAAGGAATATCGGCGCAAAACTGCAGAATATCGCGATTATTTTGACCGGGCAAAACAAAAAGTAGATTAGATGTAGATTATAACACAAACCTCTTCCAACATTTAGAGCTCAAGTGGTGACAGTAACGTTTTGTGCAACGGATGACCGTACTGGAAACCTTAATCACGAAACCATTAACTTTCTTGAACGCCAAAAGTCCCTGGAGCGATGGTAGCCATTTTCCGTTTGATTACTGTACTGACGTCTCAAATTCATTAGGGTTTGCTGTACCCAAATATTTTAAAATATTATTTGTGTATGTCAATTACTCTTTAATGCATCAAAACTATTTTTATTAAATAATAAATGTATTTATCAATACAGTTATTTTTAAACTTAATAGAAACTTGAACTATTTTAATGTTAGTAGAAAGTTTAAGATGTTATTAAATTATTATGCACTAAAAAGTGCTTTTAATCTTAACTTTTTCAATTAAAATTTAAAAGATTATCCTTTGATTTCTTTCGTCTAATCACATAATTTAATGGGTTAACGTTATTATGTTACTTGGACGTATGTACGCTTCGATTCCAAAACACAATGTTCTGTAACAATATATAAATTGTATTGCACTTATTTTTATAATTGAATATATGCTACATTTTCGACTATAGTGATTACATTTTTCTACGAGTACAACAACATCTTTCATCGCTTATTAACAAGAATTATAAATAATTCAAGTATTATTAGATGTATTTCGTTAACAATATTTTAATTACTCAACCATCACTAATGTTCTAATACTGTTCTTCCAGATGAACTAAAATAAATAAAAATATTCTTATTATAACATGAATAAGGATCACCTTAGTGGAGGCTTGTGCTCATCTCGCCTGCCCGTGATCATGGTTGCTGTAAAGTAAACGAAACGTCGGGAGTATGTAGTTTAAGGTAATCAAAAAATCAAGTAGTAAATCTGAAAATATTAGTTTCATTCAAATGAGTGCTATTGATATATTTTAAATAATAAGATTTTAAACATATTAATAGTACTCATTACGTAATATAAATTACGTAAATATATCTTACAGATTATTCTAAATGTTCCTATACCCCGTTTAAAAATGGATATAAAGATCTTAATTAATTAATCCTCTGGAAATTAAAAAGGTTGTAAATTAATAATTACACGCCTGTCTGACCAGATATTGAAAAAAAGATTGTAATTATTTTTATTAAATAACCTTTATGGTATTATTTAACCATCTTACCGGGGTAAATAACTGGTACAATTGACCTAAGACTTATAAAAGTATCAATTATTCTACCGCTGTATCGAAATTAAAAAATCAAGAGCACATAAACTAATAAAAATTACATATATAAGCCCTAAACTTAAACTTTTATGGACAAACAGCTAACAGATGAATAGACTTGTTTGTAGTACAGTTACATATACATTCATGCATCACCATCCGCGGCGTCCGCGTCGAGCTCAGTCCCCGGATGAAATATCTGGGGCTGACTCTGGACGGAAGGTGGAACTTCCGGGAGCACTTTCGCGGGTTAGTCCCGAAACTCCTCGGGACGGCGAATGCTCTCGGGAGGCTTCTCCCCAATCTCGGCGGTCCGAGTGTGGCATGCCGGCGTTTATACACCGGTGTGTTACGCTCAATGGCGCTGTACGGAGCTCCAGTGTGGGTCGGTGCCCTCACAAGGCCGAACGTGGCTGCGCTGCACAGAGTGCAGCGCGTCATGGCGGTGAGGGTGGTACGAGCATACCGCACTGTCTCTCATGAGGCGGCTTGCGTGCTGGCTGGGACGCCTCCCTGGGAACTGGATGCCCAGGTTCTGGCGGAGGTTTACCACCAGCGCGCGCGAGACCGATCCCGGGGAACGAGTCCGGACCGGGATCGGGTGGATAGTTGGCGACGATCTGCGCGGTCGTCCTTGTTCCATCGGTGGAGGCAAAGGCTCTCTGAGCCAGTGGCCGGGTTGCGAACCGTGGAGGCTATTCGCCCGCTCCTCATGGAGTGGGTGGACCGCCGACACGGATCCTTGACCTTCCGGCTGGTGCAGATCCTCTCGGGGCACGGTTGCTTCGGGAGGTATTTGTGCCACATAGTCGGGAGAGAGCCGACAGCGACGTGTCACCACTGCAGTCGCGTGGAAGACACCGCTGACCACACCTTGATGGAATGTCCAGCGTGGATATCCGAGCGTAGCCAACTCATCCGCGTGGTTGGCGCAGACCTTTCGTTGCCGGCAGTGGTCCAGGCCATGGTCGGCAGCGAGAGGGCATGGCAGGCGGTGGCCGACTTCAGCGAGAGAGTCATCTTGCAGAAGGAGGCTGCTGAACGAGTGAGGGAAGACGACCCCTCCTCGGCGCCGCTGCGCCGACGAAGGCTGGGTCGAAGGCAGCGGGCTTATGCTCGCGACCTGCCTCCCCAGTGAGGAAGCCTCCAGGCGTCGGTGGGGAACCGGCGTCCGGGTAACATAGGCTAGAGGAAGAGCGGCGTGTTTGGCGTTCCCGGCACGCTGCTCTTGAGTCGGAGGGGTGGTGTGGTCAGCCACTGATGCCCCTGCCGATGGCGGAGTCCCTTTCGGGACTCGTGCGTAGTGAGCGGAAGTATGGCTTGCCGTTCCCGCTCACTAGCCTACGCACAGCGCAGAGAACGTCGAGGTGGTTTAGTGGGTGGAAATCCCACATGCCCCTGTCGCGTTTCCCCCGCGGCAGGAAGTCTTTAAAAGATTCCCCTCGTAGAAAAAAAAAAAAAAAAAAAAAAAAACATATACATTCAAACATCCAAATATTAATTTTACGCAAAGCATAGTCATTTAAATAATAAAGATATATGATAAGAGTAAGTGTCAAAGAATATAAAAACTTACAAAGCCATGTTTATGAGATTACTAAAGATACAAATGTACGTCAAGTAACCTTTTAAATATGTATAGCTTTGTGAGTAATATATCTGCTCTATAGTATGTAAATATGTGATGAGTGTTAAATCACTTCAGTACTTGACCGGCCGAAAACGACTACACGTCAGTTGAGATTGCTTTGTATGTTTACTATGTGCTTGTCCTGGCTTCTAGCTTAAACTATAGTTCTCATAAGAAAGGTCAAAAATATTAAATATGAATGATGTACAAACCTTATTAGAAATTAAATGGAAAATTAATGTCGTTTTGCACAAGATCTTTCCTTTATACTTATGAGTGTACTGTGAACTTTAGAGTTAAAACAAAGTTATCTTGATCTTATTGTGCCTTAATTACTTGAAAATTATGTATTCACTATAAGTTTATTTTTAAATGTTTTTAGGAATTGGCCTACTTAATATCAAAAAAATTGCTTTAAGAGGCAGTGTATGATTTTTAGATTCCGCGATAGAGGTATGCTTTAGTTTCCACCTAAAAAAAAAATTAAAAGTAATTCAAATTGAAATTGTATTAGAGGATTTGAAAGGGCAACAGTGATTTTCAGATTTAGATTTCGTATTTAGATTTTTTAGACTTTTAGATGAGAAAGAAGAATGACTTAAGGAAATAGAGTAATGGTGAAAAAACAGAAGTGGAACTTAAACCAATTTTGATAAATATATTCGAAAACCTCTTCTTTGTAAAAATAATAAAATTGGATTGTTTTGACAACTCCTATAAAATTTACTACTGTGATCGTATTATAAAAAAGATCATTAGTACTTCTACTTTTTGCGAGTGAAAACTTTGGAGTATTCTTTTCTCTCTGATTTAAGTCTAATAAAGTTATTATAAAGTCCAGAACCTTAATCATCAATATAAAATCCATTACTCATGATCATACTTACAGAAAAGTAGCTGAAACAATGAAATGTAAGATCGTATACATATAATATATTGCTACTTGTTTTGTTTCTAACAAACAAGACGAGGTCTGTAAGTAACACTTTAGACGTTGAATCCTTTAACAAACAAGGAACAGTTGAATATCAACGTAATATCAGTTCGAAATTGAACGGAATAGGTAACAGTGATAATAATTCGTAATTAAAGTGGTTAAATTTAATTAATATACGACGTGGTTCAATTAAGCAAAATTGAAGTATGATATGTTTAATTATAATAAATAATAAGCAATAACAAATTTACGTCTTATGTTAATACTATGTTTTTATAAATTGGTATGGAAGCCAGAGAAGTAATATTTCATTTAGATTGAGAGACATTATATTGATTATTATTACTTTTTATTACAAATATTCCCATCCCCATATAGTTAGAATAAAGAATTATTTTTTTGCACAGTTTCAACTATGTCAGCAATGTAACTGTAGCCTTAATTTACAAAAATAACTTTGGCTTAACTCTATTTTGGAACATGCTTTTTAAGTTGAATAAGTAAAGCAAAATCATAGTTTGAAAAATATCTGTACCAATCATATAATTCTTATAAATATGCTCGAACTAAAGTTTTAAAACCTTATTTTCTAGATTCCTATATTATTTGATTCAAAACTCAAACAGAAAATTCCACTAGAATATTAAATTTAAGCGACTTTAGATACGAGACCTCAGGGCAACAAAGGTGCTCTTAAAGTATTAATCACGCCAAATAGAGTCTTGTATACGCTTTTGTTTTTCAATAATATCTCTCATACCAAGAAATATATTCAAGTTGAACGTCTTTTGAGATAAGATCGCAGAACAAAAGACGTCTTTCAGGTTAATATTTCATTCGATTCAGTCTTGTTTAACTTATTATTACATAATATTATCACTAATATAAAAAAGAGAGTAGTTGAAATATAAGTTATTAAACTTTAATTTTCAACCTTTCACATAAAAATTTACATTCATGTGTTATAAGATATCTTTATATAAAACAGGAAAAATGAACTGTCTTATATACCTACTTATTTTATAGTAACAAAAATAAATGAGGCCATTTGTTAAAAGATAACATTATTGTGACCAGCAACCAATCAACTTAAGACTTGTCTAAGATTAAATAGTTTCAATGATTATAATTGTTCCAGAGACAATGCAAACCCCAAATAAAAATACTAAATCTTTATAATAAAAAGAGAAGTTATTTATACTAATTATATTATTATTAAGCTCGATACATACATGAATTGTTTTAATGAATAGTATCGGTGAAATATTTGAGTCATAGATCCCAAGAACTCCATTTAAAGTCATATCATACACAAACTATTATCAACAATTATTTAGAGATATAATATGATATGAGATGGAAATGCAGAGAAAATAAAAACATTACATAAGTATATCAAAATAAAAGTGAGTCTATAATTGAAAGAATTAAAAATGTTGTAAAACCCCCGTCCCAATAAGAACAATAAGGAGAACCAGTCAAGACAAATTTAACGAGCCCAAACTCGATGGGTATACTATGTACAAGGCAATCCAGGGTTACGTCTCTTATCTTCGAGCATCTTCTGACAGCAGACCAGCTCAGAAGTTCCAGAAGACTTCAAATCTATTGTAAATGTTTATTCTATTTCAAATGTCAGATTCCACATATGTTTGCAAGCAAACTGTGTATAACATTCCTATCACACCTAACGAATGACCAGACGACCTTGAAGAACTGAACCGATTTCCACCAAAAATAATTAAGACCACTCTCGACGGATATACATACCTTTCCAACAAAAAAAAAACCGTATTAAAATCGGATCATCCGTTTGGGAGGTTTGGGAGGAGACAGACACATCGTTTTGCGTAAGGATTAAAACATTCAGTTGAAAATTTTTATAGTTTCATAGAACCAATTTTTTATAAACTTTGTTTCCTTTTCTTTCTTATTTTTTTAATTCTCCTACGTTATATAAAGTCACCACAAAGTAAAGCTATTCAAAAGTACTACTATAAAGTTATTGAACTTAAGATCCATGGAGATTCTTAACCCCGTAACACATACATACGTACTTGTTTAATAATAAGCCTTTTTATTGAAATTAATTAACTAAAATTAAAATTGTAAAATATAAAACTTACATATCTGTTGAAATTGATGTCTTACTGAATAATTCCGAAACATTATTTTAATTGATATGATACGAAACCTATTAAAATTCAATGGATTCACCTTGCCATATAATACCCATACCCTTCCCGACCTCAGATCGCCCGTAAATTAATTTTCCTTTAATTTTTATAATATTCCCCTCCTTTTCTAATGAGTTTCATTCTTCTATAATTTATTTTCACTTTTCATTAATTTTAAAGACTGGGCTATACTACGACTTTAATCAACACGAAGCATACTGTGGCTGTAGCAAATTGTATGAAGACGTGACATATTGTGCTATTTTTGATTATAAAAAATTTAATATTAAAAGAGGATTGTAAGTTTAGAAATGATAAGATAATATATATTTTAATAAGTAATTAACATTGAGACATAATACATGAATAAATGTTTGTTTGTATTTTCATTAAAGAAAGATATTTAATGAAAAATAGAATTGAGTTATCGATGAAATAAGCTGAACAATTATTAAATAACGTATAAAAAATAAAATATTGTTAATCAAAAATATCGTACATTAATCAAACTTTGTATAGAATTTACTTAAGAACATTTTATTGAAGTAACAATCGCACTAACATACATGTGCTCATTCTCAAACTTTTTATAAACGCTATTAATATATTTATAATCTTATTTTGCTTATATAAATATATTTTACAGATTTTTCTAAATGTTCCTACACCCCGTTTCAAAATCCGATATAAAGATCTTAATTAATTAATCCTCTGGTAATTAAAAAGTTTAAAAATTATTAATTACACGCCTGTCTGACCAGATATTGAAAAAATGCTTATAATTATTTTCAATATAACCTTTATATGGTATTACTTAACCTTCTTATCGCGGTAAATAACTGGTACAATTGACCGAGGAGTTATAGAAGTATGAATTCTATCGCTGTATCGAATTAAAAAAAATCAAGAGCAGAGAGCTCTATAATATGTGATATATGTAAATATATGATGTATGTAAATATGTGATGACTGACAAGTGTTACCTCACTTCTGTATTGGACCGGCCGAAAACGACTACACGTCAGTTGAGATTGCTTTGTATATTTACAAAGTGCTTGTCGCGGCTTCTAGCTTAAACTATTGAATCTATTGAATTGATTCTCATAAGAAATATCAAATATATCAAATATGAATGATGTAGAAACCTTATAAGAATTTAAACAGGAAATTAATGTCGTTTTGCACACGATCTTTCCTTGTTACTTATCAGTGTATTGTGAAATTCAGAGTTAAAACAAAGTTATCTTGACCCTATTGTGTCTTAATTACTTAAAAATTATACACTATTAGTCTATTTTATAGGTTTTAAGGAATTGGCTAACTAAATATAAAAAAATATACTTTAAGAGGCAGTGTATACTTTTTGGATCCAACGATAGAAGTATGTATGCTTTAGTTTTCACCTAAAAAAAGTATGACGATAATTCAAATTGAAAGTGCATTAGACGATCTTAAAGTGCAAAAATGATTTTCATATTTAGATTCCGTATTAAGATTTTTAGACTTTTAGATCAGAAAAAAAATTGACTTTAGGAAACAGAGTAATGGTGAAAAAACAGAAGTAGAACTTAAACAGCCTAAATCAACCTCGATGAAGATATGCGAAAACCTTTTCTTTGTAAAAATAATAAAATGGGATTGTTTTGACAACTCCTGAAAAATGTACTTTTGTGATCGTATTATGAAAAAGGTCAATAGTACTTCCACTTTTTGCGATTATGATAAAGTTCAGTACCTTAATCATCAACATAAAATCCACTACTCATGATCATACTTATAGAAAAGTATCTGAAACAATAAAATGTAAGATCGTATACGTATAATATATTGCTACTTGTTTTGTTTCTAACAAACAAGGCCAGGTCTGTAAGTAACACTTAAGACGTTGAATCCTTTAACAAACAAGTAACAGTTGAATGTCATCGTAATATCAGTTCGATATTGAACGGAATAGGTAACAGTGATAATAATACGTAATTAAAGTGGTTAAATTTAATTAATATACGACGTGGTTCAATTAAGCAAAATTGAAGTATGATATGTTTAATTATAATTAATAATAAGCAATGAAAAATGTACGTCCTATGTCAATACTATTTTTTTATAAATTGGTATGGAATATCTAGTCGGATATATTCGTATAATTCTATTTTATTAATTACTAAATATCTCATTTGGTTAAAACATTCTCTCAATATAAAAAATAATAATTTGTTATAAAGTTCTAAAGTTAATTATTAATCCATTGATACCATCAGTTTAATAATGTCATACTGACCCTTTAATTACTTAGTTTCTTTATGAAATATTCAGAGAAATATTACACTTTCATATTATATTATATGCCAGATATTTACACTTTTCATCTTAAAAAGTAAATAACTTTTAAAAATCGAATAACTAAAATATTATTCAGAAAAATTTACATTTCAATAAATTGTATGGCAAATTACGTTCTAAGCTTGGATTTTTGAACTTGGACTATACAACAGAATAATCATATGATTTGATTAATGATCAATACAATGTTATAATAATATAATGGAACAATTAAGTTGTATGTCTAAGTGTATTCATAGAATGTAACTGATTATTATAGAACAGATGTATAGTTATACTTCTTAATCTTTTGATTATCACAGTCAATTTATTAAGAAATAATATATATATTTAAAAAATATATTCAAAGGGAAAAGCCTTTTTGTTAGAAATTCTATCCCAATTATTCCGTGTTTTATTCCGCGTAATAAACAAATGCCTTGAGGAATATAAATTCGAAAAGAATTAATTCCTCGTCCGTGTGAAGCTTTTTACATAATTGGATGGATCTCATCTTTATTGCACTGTTTTATAAATAAAACTTGTCTGTGTAATGTTATATTACACTTTGAAACCTTTTAAAGTGTCTAAATTTTTAGAGCACATTAAGTCTTTGAAATAATTTACTTTCGTGTAATATAATGAATGTTTACTTTTCTGTACTATCTGAAATATTACACATTAAATACAAAATGTACCATTTAATACGTAGTCATTCAGTTAACATGAAAGGGAGGTATAAAAATGATTAATTGCATTCGAATAAATTCATGAATAGTAAAGAGATTATCAGATTCAAAGCTTACAATAAATATTTTGCATGAGTTAATATTTGTAACCGACTTCTCAATTCGACCATATATTTTTCATGTGTCTAGGTTAAACTGAGTACTTTAGAACAGACTGCCGCTATTTTTTATAAAATAAGGTTTTTTTCTGTAAGTCGTCTAGAATGAGGCCATGATAAGGAAACTATAATTTGCTGGAATATTTTATCAAAACCAGTCTTTTCATTAAACGCATATGAAAGTATATACAACACCTACATCAAATCATAAATTTCTAAAATGTCTGTCTGTCTGTCTGAATTTGACGTAAATTGTACTAGCAACTAACTATAAAAACACTATCAGCTTTTTAAAGTTTAATAAATTTATAACTATTCAGTGTTCACACAAAGAATAAACAGAATGTGATTGGGACAGTAGAACACACTAAAAGAAATACGACCCTGTGGATCAACCAAAAGACGTAGGAATTCGTGTAAAACTGTTATATCTGTACTTAAAATCTCTGCAAATCTCAATTAATATAGAAATTTCAATTGTATAGAATGTCATATATACGAGGTAAGTATCTTTTCATAGATTACCATTTTCTTTGTTTGAATCAAAATATTAAGAAAATAGTTAAACCGTAACGTCAAAATGAAAACAAGATACCTAGATCATGAAAGAACAATTATGATGGTAATTAAATTCTCATTTTATTAATCATGATGATAGATTGTTTGAATTCCCATTAAAATTTTTAAATTCGCTGCATAGTCAGGTCGTTGCCTTATCTATACTAATATTATAAAGCTGAAGAGTTTGTTTGTTTGTTTGAAAGCGCTAATCTCCGAAACTACTGGTTCGAATTGACTAATTCTTTTTGTGTTGGATATTCCAGATATTGAGGAAGGCTTTAGGCTATATAACATAGCCAATAGGACCAAAGATATAGTGGTAAATGTGTAAAAAACGGGAGAAATTATTTCATTTTTGAAGCCTTCCGTTGCGTGCGCCGTTCAAGATACACAAAAAATATGTAAAGAATAATAGCTCTTTTAATGATCTCAAAAACAGTCCGCGACAGTATATGTCTATCTTTTAAGATTAACCCACAAAACCCTTTTTTATGGTACCTAATTTGGTCGAAATAATTTGTTTAAGTTGTATCAACATAATAATATTAATCTTTATTCAAATAAACAAATAAATATGTTGTTGGTTAAGAGTACTTCATTGTGAATTAAAAAAAACATAGGTTTTCCGAAAAATTCTACGGGAACTCGACCATTCCGAAAACCCCACTAGAACGGGAACTAGGTGGGAAGAACCAAAAATCTGCGTAAGTCACTATTCCACGCGGACGGAGTCGAGGCAAAAGCTAGTAATTTATATAAACACTGGTCTGTTAGAGGGAGTTAGGAGAAAAAAAGGCCAGCATTATGTGTTCTGATGTCCTTGGCTCTCCTCGTTGTAGTATACATATGTAGTATAATAAAAAAGGTTCTACTCTATGGCTGGATATAACGACACAAATAAGCCAATCAGCTTAGTGAATTGTCTGATTTTGCTGCTGTCCTATTTAGAGAATATTACAATTTCGTTTTATTTATAAAACTGTCATTCTATTTGTAGACTTGTCTGCATTGCGTGAGTATTGTTAATAATTTTACTAAGCCAGTTCGTTGATGGGAATTAGTTATTATTTTCTTGATTTGTTTTAAATCCTAAGGATTTAAGCGCCTTGAATGTAATGTTGATATTATTTATACATTAGTTGTGCGAAATTTAATTAAAAAAAATCAATAGTTAAATGACAGTCATCATAAATTTTGTGATTGAATATGGTTGAGTATTAAAACCGAATGGTAACACGTTAAACTTATAAAGTTTTTATCTTCCATATAAACTTCAAGTATTTTCTCGAATCTTTGTTCATACATATTTACCAATTTCCTCTTTAATATAAACTTGTTGATGATAACCGCCTCCGTTTCCGAGAAGTGCATTTTGTGGATAGCCTGAAGATTTGTTTATTTTTAAATCAATAGACGGCAGTAAGTGTATCTAATCAAGCTCGCAATTATACTAATTGAAATGCTTTGAGGGCGTTCAATAATGTACAAAGGAAGGAATTATTGATATAAAGCAAACATTTGGCAGACATTAAGAATACTTACTATAATTTATTTAAAAATCTACTAAAATCCTGAAAAGACGAACCTGCGGCCGTTTATCTGGATAAAAGGAGTTCAGACTAAACGAAATTCTAGTTAATACAGCCATTACTCTTGAAATTTAGCCACGGTATAACGGTACTACATATATATATTATGATATTACAACCTGATACATTAATAAAAGATCCAGAAATTCTTCTCTCGTAAAAAACTGTTAGTTGTATATACAGTTCTTTATAGGAATAACATTAAAGCATTTTGTGATATTTGTAAAAGATACACTTACATTTGGTCCTCATTAATTAAGTGTTCGTAACTGAAACTTGGTAAAATATACACTTTACGTCACCAACATCTCTATTAGGAAGCTAAATTTTATTTTGTTTAATAACACTTCATATGACACAAGTTATTAAGAAACAGTTCTCTCTTTTTATATTGCTTATAGTTGATAACTACATATAAATGTTAAACTATTATCATTTACTTTGACTTTATCGATTGGATCTAATAAAATGTATTTTAGTGTGGAAAACTCTTCAGTTCGAATGCTTAATATAGATATAAATGACATTCGGTGACGTTTACTGACCTGTTAAATATATTGAGCAGCGAATTAATATATTCATAAACGGTACATAATAAAAAGGATTAAATATTTTCTTTAGTGCTTTTAAAATTCTTTCATATATTTTATGTTACTTACAATATTTTATGGAGTATATTATTTAAGTAAGTGATAAATCAGTTATGTTCATAAATGCACACTACAATAAAATAATCTTCTATATATATAAAAATGGATTGCTGTTCCTTAGTCTCGCTAAAACTCGAGAACGGCTGAACGGATTTATCGTATCTTAGTCTTGAAATAATCGTGGAGGTTCAGGGGAGGTATAAAAGCTGAAAAAAATTGATTCATTAGTGGGAAAACCATAAAAAAAGCCTTTTTCTATTTCCCATACAAACGATATTTTGACATTAGACTTGACAACTAACTAATATGTCAATCATTCTGTTCGATTGAAACAGTAGAAATTTAATTAATACCAATACCGGATTATTGAAGACGGAATAGAGTTTGCCCGGTCTGCTATACCTATATTACTAACGACGAAATTAACGCGGACGAAGTCGCGGGCAAAAACTAGTTAGAAATAAAGTTTAAGGCAAAGTGTTACAAATTCAAATGGAGTCATTTTCCGAACGTTTTTAAGTTGTTGACCCACATAACATTTTAACAGAGCGATAAATTTTCCTTCGATCTGCACATATATCGCTTTTTATTGATGTGATAGATAATATTCTGCCTACATTTATTTAGAACGCACAGCCTGCTTATAATTTATCCACATCTAGTAGTAGCTTGCATATTATTAGTATAATCAATAAAAGAATTACTGTCAATAATTTATTTAGACAAACATATATATATATATCCGGTTAACTTTGAACCTGAAAATCCGGTTTAAAAGGCATTTGAATAGATAATAGACACAATATCGAATTTGTCCGAACAATATCATTTAAATTCAATTTTATATTTGTACTTTCAACCAAATTATAAATTTGTAATTGCTAATAAAATAAATATTTTCTACAATATAGTTTAATTTTTTTTGTCACAGTTTCATATACATATTAACTTGATTTTAAATACAGATCCTTAAAAATACTAGGCAAGAAAATTACGAAAATCAAAAAAACTTTACAATGGATTATAGTTAATCGTCGGTCGGTGGTGTATTTATGTGTTGGGTCCTTTAAATTTGATTGAGAAGGAAAACAATTGCCAAAGACATTTTATAGAATGCCAACAATGGAAACATACGATCTGCCTTGGCTCAAACGTAAAATTAATATTATTTCACATTTGTCAATTTAATATAATGTTACTGAATTCAAATCTATCTTCAACAAATACTCAGCCACCCATAGCACAACACCACGTAAGTATATACATTTGTGATAATTCAATTTAGTCGAACTGATTGAATTGAAGATAAATTAATTTAATTTTTAGTCCTTCAGGTGTAGGGTGTAATTTAATTTTCTAGCTTATGAGTAACAGTATACTATTCGTTGCATCCTACTTTCCTGTAAGTAAAGTAGAATGCAACAAAAAATAAACAATTAGGAGAATTGGTTACATCGAACCCGTCCCTCTGGAGATAATAAGAAGACTGTAATAAGTGAAATACGAGCGAGTATAAGAAAAACCGAAATCCATCAAACAGAAAATGAATTCAATGAAGATTTTCCTCCTGTATATTGTAACACTAAAAAAAATGTATGAAATTAAGCCTTAGTTATGTACTTATTTTACAGTTCTGTAATATTTCTAATACGTCATTTATTTAAGTAATTATCCAAATCCAATTTTCAGTAATATTATGTTTAAAATTTAGGATTATAATATTTTTTCCGTTCCAACCTTTTATCAGACAGCTAATGAAAAGTACCTAACAAGGAATCATCTGCATTCAAACAATTTTTTTTTTAATATTATGAAATACACACACCTACATGAAATCATATGTACATGATATTTAAAAACAAAAAAATCATAATTAATGTTATGTTAAGAATTAATTAATTAAAAAAGTTATTCAGGATTTTAAATAAAAAGCCTTCTCAAGTAGAGTACCCTAAGTACTAATTTTAATCGTCGTTAAACTCCAACAGTTTGTAAAATTCGTTTTATTAAACGATTACTGACCGGTACTAGAAGCGTTGCTTTATTATACAAATACTTACATATACGTCACTATATTCAGGAAGTGACAGATTTGATTCCTGCTCGTGTCATTGAATCATTTAATTTTTTTATTTTCAATTTTAATTACGATCAACATTTCGCTTTAGTTCCTAGATTCAATTAATCATTTTGCTTTTTATGGTTTCATATTTTCCATCTAGATTGAAAGCGATGAAATTTGATAACTGTTTCCTGTTTTTTAATTGAAAAAAGGGAACAGCTAAAAGTAGGTATTACCAATATTAATTTCTTCACGAACATTTATATAATCTATACACCTTTAAGATTCACATAAGTCAATGTGAAAGTTCCATTAATCCAAATAAACAGTATTTATCACTCTGTCCACAAAATGCCTTCTCTAAATTATAAAGCTTATAATAAAATATTACCATCCCTTAGCCCTTCGAGTAACATAAAAGATATTATAACGTAGTGATTGTTATACGTGTAACGTAATTAACGCACACCCTCAAATACCCCAATGCGAATATAATGATATAAACGCAATGCATACATCAAATATTATTTATATGTGCGTTTGCATTTTTTATTTGTGAAATTAGTTATCCCAATTTCGTGCAAATAATATGGTCCGCTATTCAGCGACACTCCGCTGCACACACACATACACAGACAGACACAATGTACTCGCCGCGCCCGCGCCCCTCTCTCCGAGTGCCGTCCGACAATAATAAGAAATAGGTAATAATAAGTACACGAAATTACTACATTATGATTTATGATTTTTCTTTCCATCACACTTCTCAAGCTTTAGATTGTTGACATTAAATTTTCTTTTTAATGTGAAGCCAATATTTTATAATTACTGATTTGTTACATTAAATTTGTAAATAAGAATTATTAAACAGCTGATAACGCGTGATTTGATTAGACACCACAATACCTACGACAAAGTTAAACACAGTCGGCCTGTTTAAATGGTGTGTATCAAAATATTTACAATAATTTAAAGATCATAAACAAACTTACAGTTTAATTTGCACTCGCACGGCGTTGTCGTTTTAAAACATTTTCAAAATGTCCACCGCCTTGTTCAATGCACTTTAATGACCGTTTTCGCAATTGTGGTTTTATTTTAGATAATACTGCAATGTCACTTTTCACTTTTACAAAGGCGGTTATTATCTTATTTTTTAGTTCCTCGGCACTTGTTATCTCTGTATAACTAGCGATTTAATTCGCCCCCACAAAAAAAAGTCGAGTCGCGTCAAATCAGCTGATCTAGGAGGTCAATGGACACGTGCGTAGGTATTTGATGTATTGAATGTTAGTGTACCGAAACGATACAGTGAAAAGCGCGACTAAGATTTTATTTGCACTTTACACTTGACCTCTTTTCGATAAGGTGGACGCGGCGTGACTAACTTACCCAAAACACATTTTGTTGACTTCGATGTTTAGTTATTATTACTCTGATTCCTGAAATTAGCCTGGCGTCTCGCTCTATTGTAATGTTATTAAACCAAAGAAAGGAGGAGAAAGTAATAATTTTTGTATTACGCGGCTTTCTTTTATGCACTGTAGTGACCTTGCTGTGTGCCGGTTGTCGCTATGGTGTTGCGTGCGTAGTTATTATTATATACTATTTTAGCCTTGAAATAAGTATCAGTTTTCTTTAATTGAATGATGATTACTAATTAAATATTTCATTTTAAAAATCTTAATACCCTGACTTACGATCCATTTTCATTTCCATTAATTTTCGTTTCTATGAAGTGTTTAGATGACTGTGTGTAGGGTGACTATAATTTACTTAGTTCTATCTAAATTTGAGAAAAAAAATGACCTACATAAAAAACTATCAAAATCGATCCAGTATCCGATTCTGATCAAACTACTTTCAGGGTGTGCGTTAATTATTTTACACGTTGTATAAAAGATTACATCCATAAATATTAAAGTAGTGGTTTATATCGAATATACTTATTAATAGAAATGTTATTTTTCATTTTAAGCAACTACATATTTAGTGGACAAATTTTAGGATATGGATGTATACAGAAATTGCTAATTAATACAAACAATAGAAATGTAAATGAGGACCGGTAAAGTTTACTAAAATCTTAGCATTATTATTAGTCGAGAAAACATACTTATAATTTAAATATAAGTATTTTGTCACTAATATCGTTGTCACTGCAGTGTTGTAATTGACTGACTGACTGACTGAAAGCAAAGCACTTAGCATATGCAACACCTACATAATATATTTATCGCTAAAATGCATATTGAGCAAATTAAACGAATCTTTTTCCTTACCAAATTTACGTAGACATGTAAATGGTTATAAATAGATTCGAGACCGACTACCTCTGAACTTAGAATTATAAAAATAACGAGGTATTCAAAACCAAAAATTATGTGGATATTAAGTATTAGAACAATCCTCAGGCATGCATGCTTGTTATACCTACGATACATGTTGTTGGACTTCGACACGTTGAAAGAAAAAAGGCGAGGAAGGGCGAGCAACTGGTGAGTGAGTGTTTAGTTAAAAACAAAGTTTATCGGAAATAAAAACACCAAGCATTTGTAGTTAGTTTAAAATTGAATATTTGTTTATAGACATATTTTATCGTTAATTTACTAATAAATAGATTAAGGACGAAGATTATCTTTGTCAGGGTATCCCCTGTGGATTATAATCGTTTTCTTATCAGATAATATCATTGCTTATAAATATCGTAATTCGATTTAGACCGGTATACCAAGTAGACAAGCGGGAAGCGAATAGTCAACATGAAAACAATAATTTCTTTCTTTTTTGCCATGATCGTGGCTCTGCTAATGGCACAGAGCGTAGTTTCCGAGCAAAACCAACAACCGGGTGAGTTGATATTTACTAAATATACTTGAATTGCTGAATATGCTTTAATACTTTGTTCAAACTTGCATTTCTTTGTCCAGAACAACAACTTTAAAGAACTCTTTATTCCCCAGATGAGTTCGATATCCAGTATCCAGAGGTATTCCGGCACGTGGCCGACGAAGCGGATAGTGACGTCATGTCCGCCGCTCGATCTTGCACCAACCACATCTGTCACCGTTTATGTGTGGCGTTGTACTACAGAACTGGACGATGCATCTCTAGTACTGTCTGTCGTTGCACTCGTTAAATGGCATACTCGTTAACAACCTTATGGAAGTTGGATTTTTTTTAAGATTTGTAAAAAAATCTTGAAATTGTAAGAAGTGATAATGTTAAGTTTTATTAATATAAGCTCTACTTTAAAATTATTTTCTTGTTTGATTTATAAAATTACTCAATAATAAACAAAAATGGTTAGGACTCACACCGTTCCTTAATGAGTTAATTTCTCGTATGTAACACAAACTATCTATAGCAGTTTCATACACATGTTTATTAGAATATATTTATCTACACAATAGTATTGATTTGACATTAATATAATTTGAAGTGATTCTTTTATATCATATCATACATATACGAGTACAGTAAGAGAAAATGTAGTTTTTACAAATATGATTTAATCCTTCAAAAATATTGGGACCAACCCATAATCATATGAGAAACAGTAATCTCAAGTATGGAAAAGAAGTGGATAATTATTTTTGGAACATTATTTTAAATTAGTCAGTGGTGGCCTAGTGGTTAATGGGCCATGTTCATCAAGTTGTTTTAACTAACTTAGTTATCATGTTACGAGTATTATTATTAACAATTCCTGACACTAACAATGAAATTACCAGTCTGTCTGTCAAAAATAAGTTTATAATAAGCACTATTGAAACAGTTTCCAAAAATTTTTACTTTTATTAAATATCTTACCATTTTCTATATACCCCACGAGATAACCTAATGGCACTTACCGGTACATAGTGATTTAATTTAGTGAAATCGATTAATGTCATTGTAATTTTACAATTATAATCAACGTTACAGCGTCTTTATGAAGCATTTATATGGCCTGATGCCTAATATTACTCGAATCCGTCTACTATAATAAAAAAATTATGTTCGATTCAAAGATTCGTCATTTTCATTAAAGGTGGTTTCGATGTGACCGACTTTGATTCAATTAGTTTGAAATAATTAGAACTCTTTTGCTGATACTTACATAACTAAGTCTCTAAAACATATTTAGAGCTAAGAATATCGATATTTCAGGAAAAGTTTGACTTGTCATTGTTAATCGCGAGGAATAAACATTTAACTCATCGTTAATCACTTCCGTTAAATCCTTGGCATCGTTGTTATGTATTATTTTTTATGTAATTATTTAGTTTGAGAGGGATATTAAATTGTGAAATCTATGGCAAACGGTTTTTTTTACTCTTTCGTCAATGACTGGCAGGCATTTAGTATATGCTACACTTAAATAATATATTAATTGCCTACCGTTGTAAATAAGGGATCTAGCTGCATATTGAGCAAATAAAACGAATCTTTAACCTAATCAAATTTACGTATACCTTTAAATAGTTATAAATAAATTAGAGACCGACTACCTCTGAACTTAGAATTATAAAGATAACAAGGTATGTAAAACCAATACTTATGTGGTAGAGCAGGATATTAAATATTAGAACAATCCTCATGCATGCTTGTTATACCTACGATACAAGTTGTTGGACTTCGACACGTTGAAAATGGTGAGGAAGGTCGAGCAACTGGTGAGTGAGTGTTTAGTTAAAAATAAAGTTTATCGGAAATAAAAACAGCAAGCATTTGTAGTTAGTTTAAAATAGAATATTTGTTTATAAACATATTTTATCGTTAATTTACTGATAAAGAGATTAAGGACGAAGATTATTATCTTTGTCAGGGCATCCCCTGTCTACAATAGTCATTTTCTTATCAGATAATACACTGCATATAAATATCGTAATTTGATTTAGACCGGTATACCAAGTAGACAAGCGGGAAGCGAATAGTCAACATGAAAACAATAATTTCTTTCTTTTTTGCCATGATCGTGGCTCTGTTAATGGCACAGAGCGTAGTTTCCGAGCAAAACCAACAACCGGGTGAGTTGATATTAACTAAATATGCTTGAATTCCTGAATATGCTTTCATATTTTGTTCCAACTCGCATTTATTTGTCCTGAATAACAACTTTAAAGAACTCTTTATTCCCCAGATGAGTTCGATATCCAGTATCCAGAGGTATTCCGGCACGTGGCCGACGAAGCGGATAGTGACGTCATGTCCGCCGCTCGATCTTGCACCAACCACATCTGTCACCGTTTATGTGTGGCGTTGTACTACAGAACTGGACGATGCATCTCTAGTACTGTCTGTCGTTGCACTCGTTAAATGGCATACACGTAAACAACCTTATGGAAATTGGATTTTTTTTTAAAGATTTTTAAAAAGTGACTGAAATTGTAAGAAGTGATAATGTTAAGTTTTATTAATACATATAAGCTCCACTTTTTAAAAAAACATGTTTTGTAATTTTAATTTGTTTTAGAACCTTTTAATAAATATTTATTTTCCAGAATTTATTTCGTGTGATAACATTTTCGATTTCCTTCTAGCTCTTTATTTTTATATAAAACACAACAGATACTCGTACTTTCTGATAATTCTCCACACGGGTCACTTTTAATAATAAGATCTAAGATATTCGCGAATCTAATTCATTTAAATGAAAACAATACGTTTCAAATATACTACGCGACTTTATTTTTGATAAAAACTACGTACTCCTGACGTATTTTAATAAGTTTCAATTTTATACCACAACACGATATTCAATGGACGCGGCATTAAAAAACGGTTGTGTTGGAGGTAAAATAATCTTGGATGTCATCTGCTGATAAACTTTATTGCAGATTTCAGTAATATATTATAATTAACTGTTAAATTGCATATTTTAGTATCAAATTTCAATGAAAACAAAACAATTATAGCTTGGACAATGGAGGTGAGCGTAAACGCGGGTTAGTTAAGGGGCCCCTTAAACCTACACCTGGGTCGCAAGTCCCAGGCACTGTTGAAGCTCCTCTCCCTGTAACGCGATGGACCCGGCACCCGCACGGGAATCCATCAAATGCTAAGAGGTTTCGTCTCTCTATATGTACATAAATTCACTATATATTAGTTTATCAATCTACTATGCTTTTATTGTTGTGATCGATTGTGATGGTGACAATAATGATTAATTATTCAACGTCACCGGCTTTAGAAGTTACCGTCTCATCAGATGAAGTGTTCTTTGATGACGAAACAAGCGAGTGCTGAATGAGACTGCAGAGTTTGGGATTGGGAAAGTTTATATTTAAGTACATTTATTATATAATATAAGTGCTAGTATATATAATTGTATACACTTATTTAAACGTATACAGCGAAAGAATAAGAACATTTTCTAAAACAGTATTGTGATACATGACATATTGTTTTGCATTATTATAATTAAAAAAACCTGCTAGGACACTAAAGACATGCCGTATTCAACCGTATGCTGTATTTTATTTTAATATCGTAAAACTAAATATTTGTTTTATAGATGAAATGACTGATTACAATAATTCAACTTGGAAGAAAGACTTACGTTCATTCATAATTAGAAAATAATACGACTAAGATAAATTCCAACGTTTTAAAAGTATTGTTAAATCCTCTGTCTATTATTATGAAATAAAGTTACAAAAATGCTTCACCGTTCATTTGTAAATTCACAAATATCTAATAATTATAATAATAAGTATGAGTAATAATATGTTTAAATTCTATATACATGTTACTAAAAAAAGAGGGAATACATATATCTGACTCTGTATCTGTATAATATAATTGTGAATGAACTAAAATACATGTCAGTTGGGCACGACATCGACATCGGTTAAGCCGTTTCAAAAATTATTAGCAATAAATATATAAATAGATAAACTAACAAAAAATATACCACAAAAAGTTATATAATATATATAAAGCATCAAATCCTCATATAGACAATTCTAAAATATTTCAAATCAATTATGACTCGTTTGTTAAAAATAAATTTATATACTCGTAGTTAGATTAATTTTATTTACCTCTCTTTATAAGCACGTTGCATTTAAGCGTCGTTCTGAACCCATTTTTTCTAAACCATATTTCTGACGTCGAATACTTACTACGTCTGCAGTATCACTTACCTGAAAAATAAATAAATATGTTTACTTTAATAATAACTAACAAAATTGATAAAATGTTATGTTAAAAATAATAAACTCTTAGGTCTATGGAAACAGAAACCACTGCCTTAAGTGCGATTTGGGCTACCAACAAGGAAAATTTCAATATAATGTATATAAAGTATATTGAAATTTTCCTTGTTGATATCTACACAAGGTCCAGGATTGCAATACTTAAGAGACATCCGGTTGCTTAAAACAGATAAAAACAAATATTGAGTAAAATATAGTTCCGGAAATTTTCATTAAGATCATCTTTACATCACACTTTATTTTCAGTAGTTAATAAATTAAATTTCTAGGATTTTAAATTCTATACTTTAAAAATAATATTTTGCTATTTTATCCTAAGCCTTTGAAGTTCTCATAAAAAATTGTATTATCTCTCGATGTTCAAAGATTTAATGCTTTATGTTTATACGTATAGTGTAAACTTGTAGAATATTATTTTTACTCATCTCTCCTTATCTTTAAATTATATAACAAAATATTACAGCTGATTCAGTAAGTTTTAAATACTTATTTTGATTCCTCTATTTTAAACAAATACGAGAAAATTAAATAATAAAAAAGTTTACACCCTCCATCTATATAAGAATTTTAGAACTTTATTGACTGTTTATAATTAAAACATAAAGCTTATGACTGTAAAGCTAATAACATGACTGATTTTGGGGGAATTACAAGCAGAAATAAAAAAGAGTGAACTTTTTAAGTAATTTTTTAGAAATTATAAATTTTATAATACTTAAGTAAACCTAAAAACTATTCCCTGTAGACAAAGTCGCAACCGTAGCTTAATTAATAAAAACATATTAACCAAAATATTTAATTGAACTAGTTAAACGAGAAAAATCTACTTTTAATTTTTGTTCCTTGTATTCTATTAATGCAAAAATAGTAACACTAAAAATATGAAAATGTTAAACAGTTTACTGATTGCAATCCACATTCCCGTAAACCGCTTAGCAAACCGATTAATATTTTTTTTTGCATTAATGGACTTAAAATAAATCATGTGTTTCATACGAATATTTTAACGATGTAGTCTAAGTTAAATTAATACTAATAATAATTAAGTGAGAGAAGACACGAGGGCCATAAAATCAAACGTCAAGCCTTACTCTATTCTTAAAGCTTCTTCGTATTGGAGTATGATGATGGATAATTATGAGAAACAATATCCAGACCAGACGTCTTTATAAATTCGCGAATTTTAAAGCGCGTTTTGATGATAGAGTTCATGGTTCCATGGGAAACCAACATCCCTAAAGACCATACCACCAAAGTCAAAAATATTACGAGCTCACAAACGAGCTCTTTCGAAATAGGTTAGGGGACCCTTAAACCCACACCTGGATTGCAAGTCCCCGGAACTGTTGAAGCTCCTCTCCCTCAACGAGATGGATCCTGCACCCGCAAGATGCAGCCATTGGATGCCAAGAGGTTTCGTCTCATATTCTCTACATGTAATACGAAATTATTTCTTACAAAAGTATAATTTAATTTAAAATAAATATATATAATTACTAAAAAGATAAGAAAGCAAACATTTTTCATACTCTGATTTAAATTTACAAGGCATTGACTTTAATGAATACATTATAAACATGGCCTTCAAAGTTCTGACATAAACACTATTTGTACCACAGTAGATTAATGTGAGTGGTTATTCGAGTGAGAGTTTTTCATTCGTTGCTTTATCTAGTATGTTACATATTTTTTATTAAAAATACAATTTATAATATATTAAATATTAAACTTTAATATATAACTCAGTTAATATAATAAAATTTTATATATTTATATAAAATAGCACGGCGTGTAATCTATTTATTCGATTTTAATATCCATTTATATCTCAAATGAAACCCTACATTTCTTAAACCATTTCATTAAAGCAAATAGTTACCACGATTTAATTTAATTAAAATTTTCGAAACTAACAAGTTCACTAATACCATTTAAAGTGGTAGAATAATACAGATATTTTCAGTATTACCTTTTTCTTTTTACAGATAGGTATGTTTATTCATTGTTGAAGTTTACACTTTAGACAAAGTGCTAAATGCCCTTTATAAACGGTCATATTAAGGGTTCAAAGTTGCAACATTATCTTATTTATACTTATAAAATTTAACATGATTCTGGTAATAATCATTAAAACAATTATTTATATTAGTGTGCTTATTTGAGGACAATTTTTTTTACATTTTTTTTCTCACTAACTACTTAATTACAAATTCTAAGATCATAGACTTTTATTGTTGATGAAAATAGATAATTTCCAATAGCTAAATACTTAGTGTTTTATGTAATGGTAATACTAATATATAATTATCAAATAGATAAAAATACATTATAGTGACACTTAAACGGCAACACGTTTGTATTTAGTCGTGAAAATATTTTTTAATATTATCAAACATACGAATATTTGATAACCAGTTAATCTTATAATTAAATGACATACAGTATAAAATAATATGAAAAATGAATATATTTGAATTTAACTGTAATAACTTTGGTACAGAATATTAAGTATAAAACTTTTAAAACTTCTCAACAATCAACTAAAAATAATTGTCTCAATTTATAATAATTGGACTAATCTAATGGTAACGAAATAAAATAGATTACATCGAAGAAAAACATAAATATGTATATACCTACGAGTATATGTGGAATTTTCAGTTTCAGTATTAAAACGTGATAACTTTAATGTGACAAATATTTTAACTCATAGTATGTATTATACGGCTGAAAATTTACACACTCATTGAACGAAACTCCTTTTATGTCTGTTGGAATTAGTTATCGTTAGCTGACGTCATTCTCAGTTTACTCAACCATACCATCTGTTTACCCCAGATTTCCTCTTAACGTCAAAATGAACGGGCCAAATTTTTATCCCGAGTTTAACACGAGTTTTACATTCAAAGCAAATACAATTTATAAAAATACATACACGTATGTACTATAAAACCACCTACATCCATTAACTATTCAAGATTCCAATTTATAAAAAACATTAATACAGAGTCATCGTCAACAATAGAAAATCAATAAAATGCTTTTATCATTAATCATCTACGAAAATTACGAATGTTTTAATGATAAATATCTATCTGTGGTTTTTGAAATTGTTGAGTTGAATAAAATTAATATATAATAATATAGCAATACTTAAACAATGAATACAATAGGAGAGAAATATACAATGTGATAAAACAATTACTAATTATATGATAAACTTACTGTAATATTACAGTATCATATATATTTTTTAAACACTCATCATGTCCACTTAAATAAAACGAATTTATAAGATAAATAAGCGGTCTTATTTAAAGACAATCACTATATTGGATAACATTCCTTAAAGCCATCTTAAATCAGGTTTCTAAGTTTAGGACTAAATAGTTAGTATTAAATTAAAATAAAAAAGGTTGGGATTTTTTTCAGTTAAAACTAAGTATTTTGAGATAATTCCTCGGTATGAAATATGAAGTAAAAAAAATAATATATTATAAAAATTATATAATAATCTCGGCACGGCTGAATGTAAATACATATTCTGAATGCTTCAATAATAGACAGTATTAATATGTATTTTATCGCTATTGTAAGCTTTTCCTCATCATGCAAACGTGGCTTTTTTTTTTATGTGAAAGGTGGCAAACGAGCAGACGGCCCACTTGATGGAAGGTGGTCACCGTCGCCCATGGACATCCGCAACATTTTGTTGCGGATGCATTGCCAACCTTGTTTTTTGGGGGTAGGGAGGGGTGGGAATAAGGAAATGAAAGGAAAGGGTAGAAATAGGGAAAGGGCAACCGGCTCTCTCACTCATCAGACGAAACGCAGCCAGTAAAGGCTACTTCACACCGATCTTCTGTGAGAGGGTGGTACTTCCCCGGTCGAGCCAGCCCATGTTCGAGCTGTAGTAACTCACCACAGCTAGGCTCTACCACCGTCCGTGGTAGTGGAATCACTTGCCCTGAGTTTTATATATATCTTAAAGATGACAGAAAAAATGCCAAAGATGATTGTGAATGCAGTTTAACCTGGGACTTATATGACATCAGAAACTTTGAACGTTATTCATTGGTTTTTAAGTAATTTCAGAAAAGTAAAAACTTATTACTTTTCTGTCTTGCATTAATATAACTTTTCTAATATAAATTGTTTTATTAATTATATTTAATCAGCAAGTAAGAAACAGATAATTCGAAATTCCTGGTATTAAAATTATATGTCAATATTATATTCAATCCCATAGTAGCTTACTACATTCAGATTTTATAATTGCGTTAAGTGAAATTGGGATGTCTGTCAAGGTAAAGATATGTTATGAAGTAAGCTTAGTGAAGTAAAAGGGCATAGCCGGATAAGTACCTACTGGAAATCTGCCCCCATGGCTTTTTAACCAACACTTAGGGGATCGATTTATCAACAAATAAAAATAATTCACACCAATTTTTAGCCCTTTAATTCGAGCGACGTTCGAGATTTTTAAAAGAACCTGTCTTTTTTATTTTTATTTAATTTTTATACTAAAATTCGGAGTTACGTAGAATCTAGTATTAATTTATTAATGAATGAGTTTGTATTTTAAAATACTACTTATTTTTGAAGCGTAAGGTTTAGTTTGAAACTAGTGCAGATTTATCTAAAGTTTAAAGAGGCTTGTAATAACCTTAATTTCTTTCAAACTTCTTCTATGAGAACGGTAAATTATACAAACGTTATTTTAAAGCTGAATATGTAAAAAGTTCCAAAGTAGGAACGATTTAATGTTTTAATGTGGAGGAATAAACTCTATAGTTTTAATCACTTTTATTAAAATTCTCATAGGTAGTAAAAGCACTACAAAAATATTTTACTTCATTATGTCTAAATGTAAACGATGTTAATGTTTCAAAATACTAAAAAATTAAGTGTCTTGTCGATTCTCATAAAACCCAATGTTATATGGAATCTTAAAATCAATTAACAACTTTAACTTTTAAATGACACATAATACATATACTGTATATGATACAACATAACAAAATACATCAGCCCTAAAAAGACCCAACATCATGTGTTATAAGTTTGTTATCACGTCCCTCAACAATCTAACTGAATATAAATTACTGTTATAAAAGTGAATGATACTGTTACCGATTTATTACGTTGTTAAAGTTTTTAGTGGCTTGACCATTATATTTTCTATATACTATATTTTATATAAACCAAACAAAATCAAAACTATATCTTTTTTCCCAAACACGTTTCAATATAATGAGATTATTTTAATTCTATATTCTTTAACCATCTTATATTTCATTTTTGCAGCAGAAATCTTCCTGTTTAAATGGTTATCGATATTAAAAATTCTAGGATAAAGTCTCATTTTATAGTCTGAAAACAAGAATTAAATATTCTATATAATATGAGTTCTGTTTTGTAATATGGTGTCAACGTTATTTCAATTGTATGGCTATTTTTTTACATCTACAGCATAAAAGTAACTTAAGAATTTTGAATTTGCAAAAAAGGGTTCAGATCTGAAAATGATAAGTATTTTTATAAAGGTAACCAAATTGAAATTTAGTAAGGTTCTTTTCGCCCTAAACCCATATATGCGTATACATATGCGTGTACATTTAACTTATCAATATTCTTAACACGACTTGGATAATTTCCTTATTGATATTAAAATTAAATATCTTGAAATGTGAATAAATATATGTAAAAATTCACGACTTTGATACATAGATTTGTTGTTAATTTATAAATAAATTAATAAGTTGAATACCAATGAAGACAATAAATAAGAATATTATTTATTTATCTGTATTCCTTAATAGAATCAAAATTCTACTTCCTAATTTAGATTCCGCTTCATCAGATAATAAAAATATGATGGACTGATCACAATAATATAGTTTAAACTTTATCGCATTATGAATAGTAAAGCTAAGTAAACCTAAAATCCAAGAAGTGTACATTTTGGAGGCTCACAGCAATCCATTTAAACTAACCAAGATCTTGATGTTTTAATCACTAGATATCTATTTTCATTTTATGATTAATTAATAGTACCTTCGAATTATTTACCCAAGAGGCCTTTTAGACGACGAAATATTAATGAAGTTTTGACGATTTGGTCCAACGACAGGGCATTGTTACTAATAAATAACTCTGGTATCTACTAAATATTTTTTAACTTTACAATCAACATTGCATTAATTTTATATGTATATAATATATATACATAGAGGCTATAAATAATAATTATAAATTAATACAGTGCTTTAAAGATGATTAACTATTAATGTGAATAGTATTATTCACAGTATGTTTTGAAGATCTTTTAAACATATTGTAATATTTAATATGTTTAAAAGATAGTGTTAAGTAAAACCATCGCCATCTTACAGTTACCACATAGAGCAACGCACAAAATTAATTTAATAATTGAATCTTTTCATTGATAAGAACAATAGGATATACCTACACATGTCAGTTAAAAAAGTCATCTCATAATATAAATAGTCATTGATATATTAATTCAACCTAATAGTTTGTAAATGTCACACAGGAGACTCTTTTTTGGTTAGGTAGAGAGAGGAGTTTGGACAGTGGAGGTGAGCGTATAACGCGCGTTAGATAGGGGCCCCTTAAACCTACACCTGGGTCGCAAGTCCCAGGCACTGTTGAAGCTCCTCTCACTGCAACGCGATGGACCCGGCACCCGCACAGTGAATCCACTGAATGCTACGAGGTTTCCTCTCGTCTCTGGATACTTTTATTTTGAAATTAAGAATAACGTTCTGCTTTTAATATTGATGGTGAATGAAAATTAGTTATTAGATTGAAAGTTATTTATTGATGTTATTAAACAAACAAGTTATTTAATCATTGTCACAAACAATAACCCCCTACAGTTAAAAACTAAACATTAATCGATCAAACATTTTCATACCAAAATGTTATTAAAAAAATCTACATATTTCAAACTGAAATCTAGCAAGTGTTTGATCACTTTTTTCCAAAATGGACACAGTTTTCGCTATAGCCTCAGTTTCATTGCTGACAGAGTTGAAACTGTACAAAAAGTTATGCTTTATTCTAACTATATATGTATATAGGATAGAATAGGATTACATTTAATAAAAAGTAATATCTGTTCTGTCAATCTAAATGTAGTATTAGGTTTCTAGATTCTGTATCATTTTATTAAAACATAGTGTTAATATAATATGTAACTTTTCGTTGCTTATTAATAATTATAATTAAAATATCATATTATATCAGAATTCACTTTGATTTGCACCACGTTCTGTATTAATTAAATTCAACCACTTTAATTATGTATTAATTATCACTGTTAAATATTCCGTTCATCGAGTTCATATTACAAAGACAGTCAAGTATTCCTCGTTTGTTAAAGGATTAAATGTCTAAAGTGTTACTCACAGGTCTTGTCTTGTTTGTTAGGCAGAAAAAAGATAAGTAACAAAGAAATATCATATGCAAAAAGATATTGATTTCCCATTTACTTTTTTATTTGCTTTTTAATAGGGTTGTGAATCATTTGACTACTAATATTTTTGACCTTTCACATAATAGTATAAGCATACAATACTAGAACAATAGTATGAGCTAAAAGTCAGGACAAGTACATAGTAAATATACAAAGCAATCTCAACTGACGTGCAGTCGCTTTTGGCCGGTCAAGTACTGAAGTTATGTAACACTATCAGTCATCACATATTTACATATATAGAACTGAGATATTATTCACAAAGCTATTTTTAAGACATAACTTGACGTACCATTTGTATTTTCCGTAATCTCATAAAACATGAACTTGGAGATTTTTAAGTTGTTTGACACTTACTCTTATTATACATATTTATTTAAATGATTATTCTCCGTGTATATTTAATATTTAGACTTTTGAATTTATATATGTAACAGTAATCTATTAGCTTTCTCTCTATAAAACTTAAAGGTTTGGTCTAATTTATTAAATTTTTATTAGATTATTAGCTCTTGATATTTTTAATTTCGTATAATCCGTCGAATTTATACTTTTGTAACTCCTACGTTTATTGTACCAGTTATTTACCGTTATAAGAAGTTTAAATAATACCATGAAAAACTAATTTACTGCATGGAAATAAATACGGGCCTACATCAAATCGTAAATTTTAGAAATTTACGATTTGATGTAGGTGTTGTATATATGTACTTTTATATGCGTTTAATGAAAAGACTGATTTTGATAAAATATTCCAGCAAATTCTAGTTTCCTTATCATGGCCTCATTCTAGACGACTTACAGAAAAAAACCTTATTTTATAAAAAATAGTGGCAGTCTGTTCTAAAGTACTCAGTTTAACCTTGACACATGAAAAATATATGGTCGAATTGAGAAGTCGGTTACAAATATTAACTCATGCAAAATATTTATTGTAAGCTTTGAATCTGATAATCTCTTTACTATGCATGAATTTATTCGAATGCAATTAATCATTTTTATACCTCCCTTTCATATTAACTGAATGACTACGTATTAAATGGTACATTTTGTATTTAATGTGTAATATTTCAGATAGTACAGAAAAGTAAACATTCATTATATTACACGAAAGTAATTATTTCAAAGACATAATATACTCTAAAAATTTAGACACTTAAAAAGGTTTCCAAGTGTAATGTAAAGAGATACTAGGGCTGCCTTCGACGTACGCTCTGAGAATGAGTTAATGTGAGTTCTGGACAAGCCCAAGTCTTTTAGTAGGTTATAGAGAGATTTAGCTGTTATACCTCTCGCTCCCACCTCTACCGCGTAGAAATTAACGACGAACCTATTTCGAGTTAGTTCGTAAATAAGCTCGTAATATTTATTGACCTTGATGGTATGGTCTTTGGGGATGTTGGTTTCCCAAGGCACCGTAAGCTCTATCATCACAACGCGCTTTAAAATACGCGAATATAAAAATATGTCTGGTCTGGAGGCCGACGCACAAATATCCTCGGGGATTTTGTATTGTTTATCATACGTATCCATCATGATAGTCCAATCCGTAGCCGCTTTAAGGATAGAGTAAGGCTTGACGTTTTATTTTATAGCCCTGGTGCCCTCTCTCATAAAACCTACTGATCGCTCGTTTGTAGTTATTTCCCTTTGCGCTCTGGCTACCGAAAGACTAACCGCTTCACGTATAATTTCTAGAAACCTATCGTGACAACGCGAGTATTGACCGCTGTTCAGGACCCGAGTATTGACCTTATATCCCACCAGCAGATCCTTAGCAGTTCCAACTGCCACAGATATAGCAAGTTTTTTCGGTACCTTTACCCCATCTTACTAAATTACTACTCTGATCTGGGAGTCATCTGGAACGCATTGAGATAAAATTTTAGCAATGCTGGCCACCAGTCATGAATTAGGGTGCGCCATTTCAGTGCTAGTGGAATGCAAAAATCTTCTATGTCTAACCACTCGTTCTGCATTTCTAAACTCATTGCATTATATAAAATCAATATTTATAAAAGTTTACAAATATTACGAATAATTTTATAGTAGTAGAAAAAGTTGATAATATGTCACTTCGGTATAAATTATTTTAATAATAATAGATAATAGTGGAACCTATAAAAGAGCTGTTAAGCTACGACACCATTATTAATACTTTTATAATATTAGTTTAATAAATTTCCCAAAATTTTACTAAATATTATCTCATTGAAAAGCATGTTCGCCACTGATTTAAACTTAACAAAAATATTTTACAAATTTAACATCATACAAAGCTCTGTTGAGACGTTGTTATAAAATATCAAAGGATTTCGATAACAACGATCTGTGATCTCAAGAGTCTTAAAATCTGAATAATAAAACCTCACCCACCTAAAGTGTACTGAATGAAAAACTTTAAAGAACCAGAAGCTTTTCTAAGCTCAGTTAAAAGTATTGTCATCGATCTTTGAGAAACATTTTTTTATATTTTATTTTATTTTAGAAAAAATATTCACTGGCAAGTAATAATATATCAATATTTTCTATGTGACTGGCATGAATACCTGTCCAGTTATTTCTCTACCCGCATAGCTATGATACAGCCGTCTAACTAATCAAGACCTCAATTTTACTAATTGAAATGCTTTGAGTGCATTCAACTAGGTACGAAGGAAGGAATTTATAATATAAATTATGTGTGTGAATTACTTTATTACGAGTCGTTTTTGATATTTGTTCAAAAACATGAATATTCTTTTAGTGTTTTCATGAAAACAAGTTAATTAACTAATATGGTTGTGAGATACTTTAGGATAAATTTGATGGAACCAGTGAGACCTTTACAATAGTTTATAAAAAAACACTCAAATCATAAGAAAAACGAAACAGAGCGTCAGTTTGTTAAACGAAATGCTTAGTTAACTCAGGAATTACTTTTGAAATTTAGTCACGGTATACCGTTACTAAATATATATTTTAATATTGCAACCTAATATATTAATAAAAGACACAGAGTATTCTTCTCTAGTTAAAAGTTCTTAGTTGTATTTACAATTCTTTACAGGCATAACATTACAGTGTTGTGTGAAATTTCTAAAACACATACCTACATTTATTCCTCATTAATTAAGTTTTCGTAACGGTGGCATGATAAAATATACCTTTTATTCCACCAACATCTTTATTAGGAAGCTTAAATTTATTTTGTTTAATAACATTTCGACAAAAAATATTAAGAAACAGTTTTCTCTCATATTACTTATAGTTGATAACTATAAATGTTACTCTATTATGATTTACTCTGAGTTTATCTATAGGATCTAATGAAATGTATTTGAGTGTGGAACGCTCTTTAGTTCGAATGCTTAATATAGATATAAATGACATTCAGTGACGTTTACTGACCTGTTAAATATATTGGGCAGCGAATTAATATATTCATAAACGAACGGTTCAGTATAAAAAGAGTATTAAATATTTTATTTTCTGCTTTTCTAAGCCAAGTTAAGAGTATTATCATAGATCTTGCTGTAACATTCTTTTTCACAATAACAAAGTATTAAATTTTTTTTATTCATAGTATACATTTACATAAATACCAACTATATCAAAGTAAGTCAGTGGTGGCCTAGTGGTTAAAAGGCCCGCCTGTCATGCATGAGGGCGCGGGTTCGATCCTGGCTAGTACCAATGTGATTTTTCTGAGTCATATGTATGTACTTTCGAAGAGTATTTAGACATCACTGATTAATGCATTCCCAAAAAGAGGGTTGATGTCAGACAGGCAGCCGGTAGTAAAAACAATTAGCCAAAACTATAGCCAAAACTATACACAACATGTAAGGCAGACCCTGGCTAAAGCTGGGAAATTGCCAGGTAGAAGAAGATAGAAGACTAAATATATCAGTGAAGAAAACAAACTCAAAAATATATATATTCTTGGATTGTTTTTTGGAAGGTGTTATGAATTTTTTTTAAATATATTAATTACAATTTCCTATAATGGAATTAGAGAATATTACATTTCTAACATTCATTTAATTAAATATGTATCGTTGTTATACCACTAATTTATCAGCTAGAAATTAATTAGGTAATTTCTTTATTCAATGGAATTATAGACCTGACGTAGAGCAAGAGCCAGGGCCAGCCAGGCACTCGTTAATTTACAAAAGCTGAAAGTTTTCTATAGATATACCCAATATAGGTAGTCACGATCCCCACCTATGAAATTTGGGTCGCGGTGGCTTTGGCAGGTAAGACGTTCTAAAGGTGTATAAAATTTTCTTTCACTTTCCTCTAAGTACAAAATTCAGTTTTAATACTTTTTCATCGTAATAATATTAGAAATCACGCTGTAAATTGCCCGGCACTTAGTAAGGTGGGAAACCTAGCCAGGCACCCCTAAATTATAAGTAATTTTATTTGTACTTTCGTTATAGTAGATATATAAGCTGATTTTTATGTATGTTACTGAGGAAAGTATTAAATTATATTTACTCAGTAGCCAGGCAGTTTCGATGGTGCTTTTATCTGGCCAGGCACACTGAAAATCTTCCGTAAGTGCGAAAGCGAGGAACATATATCTGAGCGAGTGTGAGTGAGTTAGTGCTCTCGGTCTATTGCGAGCCTGGCTGCCTGGCTGGCCCTGGCTCTTGGACTATAGGTACCTCCATCTACATCTCAAAAAGATATTAGAATACCGATATTTCAGAAAAAGTCATTTAACTCATCGTTATACACTTCTGTTAAATCCTTTGCATCGTTGTTATGTATTATTTTTTATGTAATTATTTAGTATGCGAGGGATATTAAGTTGTGAAATCTATGGAAAACAGTTTTTTTACTCTTTCGTCAATGACTGGCAGGCATTTAGTACATGCTAGACTTAAATAATATATTTATTGCCTACCGTTGTAAGTAAGGGATCTAGCTGCATATTGAGCAAATAAAACGAATCTTTTTCCTAGTCAAATCTACGTATACCTTTAAATGGTTATAAATAAATTCGAAACCGACTAAATGTGAACTCAGAATTATAAAAATAACAAGGTATGTAAAACCAATAATTATGTGGTAGAGCAGGATATTAAATATAAGAACAATCCTCAGGCATGCATGCTTGTTATAACTACGATGCATGTTGTTGGACTTCGACACGTTGAAAATGGTGAGGAAGGGCGAGCAACTGGTGAGTGAGTGTTTAGTTAAAACTAAAGTTTATCGGAAATAAAAACAGCAAGCATTTGTAGTTAGTTTAAAATAGAATATTTGTTTATAAACATATTTTATCGTTAATTTACTGATAAAGAGATTAAGGACGAAGATTATCTCTGTCAGGGCATCCCCTGTGCATTATAATCGTTTTCTTATCAGATAATATCATTGCTTATAAATATCGTAATTCGATTTAGACCGGTATACCAAGTAGACAAGCGGGAAGCGAATAGTCAACATGAAAACAATAATTTCCTTCTTTTTTGCCATGATCGTGGCTCTGCTAATGGCACAGAGCGTAGTTTCCGAGCAAGACCAACAACAACAACCGGGTGAGTTGATATTAACTAAATATACTTGAATTCCTGAATATGCTTTCATATTTTGTTCCAACTTGCATTTCTTTGTCATGAATAACAACTTTAAAGAACTCTTTATTCCCCAGATGAGTTCGATATCCAGTATCCAGATGTATTCCGGCACGTGGCCGACGAAGCGGATAGTGACGTTATGTCCGCCGCTCGATCTTGCACCAACCACATCTGTCACCGTTTATGTGTGGCGTTGTACTACAGAACTGGACGATGCATCTCTAGTACTGTCTGTCGTTGCACTCGTTAAGTGGCATACTCGTTAACAACCTTATGAAAGTTGGACTTTTTTTTATATTTGTAAAATATCTTGAAATTGTAAGAAGTGATAATATTAAGTTTTATTTAATATAAGCTCCACTTTAAAAGTATTTTCTGGTTTGATTTACAAAAATACTTAATAAGAAACAAAAATGATAAAGCCCCACACCGTCCCTTAATGAGTTAATTTCTCGTATGTAACACAAACTATTACATTTATGTGTTATTAGATATCTTTATATAAATCAGAAACAATAAACTGGCTTATATACCTACTTGTTTTATAGTAACAAAAACTAAATGGGGCCATCTGTTAAACGATAACATTATTGTGAACAACAATCAATCAACTTAATACTTGCCTAAAATTAAATAGTCTCAATAATTATAAATGTTCCAGAGACAATGCATAGCCCAATGAAAAATACTAAATCTTAATAATAAAAGGAGAAGTTATTTATACTTATTATATTATTATTATTAAGCTCTATAAATTAATTGTTTTAATGAATAGTATCGGTGAGAAATTTCAGTCATGGATCCCAAGAACTCCATTTAAAGTCATATAAGTCGTATCATACACAAAATGTTCACAACAATGATTTGGAGAAATAATGTGATATGAGATGGAAATGCAGAGAATTTAAAAAATATGGCATAAGTATGTCAACATGTGGCAAGTGGGTCTATAATTGTATAAATTAAACATTTTATAAAACCCCCGTCCCAGTTAGAGGAATGAAGAGAACCAGTCAAGACAAATTCAACGAGCCCAAACGCGATGGGTTTACTAAAAAGACAGTCCAGGGTAACGCCTCTTATCTTCGAGCCCTAACAGCAGACCAGCTCAGTGGTTCCAGAAGACATTACTATTTCAAATGTCAAATCCCACATACGCTCGCAAGCAAACTGTGCGTGTTATATTCCTATCACTCCTAACAAACAACCTGATGACCTTGAAGACCTGAACCGATTTCCACCAAAAATAGTTAAGAACACTCTCAACGGATATACCTTTCAAACAAAAAAAAGCATTAAAATTTAATGTCTTTTCGAGGTTTAAATATTTGTTAAAGAAATTCTTGGTAACTTTGAGTATGATCCCGATTTTTCTTAACAACAAACAAAAATATCGGGAATAAAAACAATCTCGAATAAACCGTTATTTGTATATCATCAAGGGGACGATGGGTTTTTTGTTTTGTTGTTTTTGAACTTGTGCTATAAAGTGTTTTAGTTATTTGAAATTGGCAATTTTTTCCCTCATTGGTGTAGCGATTTATATTTGTAATGTATATTGTTGAAGAAAAGGTTATCGAATGAACATAGGAAAATAATCCTTTGTAATGTATAGTCGCAATAAAAAACGCATCAAATAGTCTGTATGAAGAAAACTTTAGGAATGTTAATATTCATTGATGATCGGAACTGACGATGACGGATAGCCAAGAGTAACACTTGAGACAGACGATCATCAAACAAATGATGGGGAAGAATGAAACATGTTGAGAGCAATTGCAGTTTTTATTTAATTTACATTTGAATAGTAATATAAAATTATTTTTTACGTCAGTGAAAGTAATAAAGTATTCTAAAGCCTTATTTCCATTTATAGGACATAGAATCTGCTTCTTTGTGAAAAAAAGGCTAATGTAGCTTTAAACACTCATCGCATTACTACAACTACTCTTTATTTATTATCTCGCTATTTCATACGATGCGGAGAAAACTCGGAGTTAAATATAAATAATTAAATGCACTTAAAAAGATCACAGTTCTTTGGATTATTGAACTTTCATAAGGTCGTAGTAGTCGATGTAACCACAACGTACTTTGCATACTGAGTTCGTTTAATGAAAGTTAAGCTAACGTTCATAGTTAATATTTATTTATTAAATTCCATACATTCTCTATACGTTAACTAAACTAGAACTTATTTTCAGTATTTTCATTACTTATTTACTAATAAAATAAGAATATAAACGTTTTTCCGTTCCAAATACTATGAAAAATATGGCGACATATAAACGTTCCTTTATTCTTTATGATATTTCTTATTAGGTTATGGAGTGAGAAAACCTCCAAACGTTTATTACAGACATATATCAAAAACTGTGAACACAATCAACTGTGAAAATATCAACACAGCGGTTTTCATTTCAATACTGATAACTTACCGTGTTACGTACACGCTACATATGAAGAAAAAAAATTAACATCGCCGCGGCGACATCTTTGTATCGGTAAAATATCGTGTAACGAGTAACGCTGCTGACTCCGCGGAACCAACAGTAAGCCGCGTGAACCAGAAGTTTCGACATACCACACAAGCAATAAAATGCCATTGTCATCCTAACATCGGGTCAATCATGTAGTCGTAGGTATAAGTTATAAGTTTTAACATGTAATTCGTATTTTAATATACATACATATAAGTATGTTTCGTAGTTTTCCTGGAACCTCCGGTTGCCACCCTATATAATTAACGAGCACAAAAAATAATAATTAAACTGGCCGACATGTCTCAAGGCATTTACAAGGGTACCTCTTGTTAAGAACTCAAACGCGTTTAAACTAAAATAAATATTTGTATTACAGGTAATAATAAGTAAACATGTCTGTAATAATTACAGTTCAGTTATAGTGGATAGATAAATGCATAAATGGAGCTTTGTTTTCTGAATAAAAGTTCTATCTATTACAATACATTAATCTGTCTCATAGCTTTTTTTTTTAAGGGGAAAATCATCAAATGACCCCTCTTGCCTGGGTGGGGCAAGAGGGAGGGTCAGACTCTTACCGACTAAAAACCCCCCGTACCTACTCCTGCTCCGAGCCTGGCCGCGGTACATTATTGCGCTTACACCCGCGACCTGGCCAGGCAATCTGTCTCATAGCCTACCTTATTAAATAAATATACTCCTTTTTTAGGCCATTTTATCATATATTAAAATATATCCTAAAAACAGCTAATACAAATGATATCTACCTAGCCATATAAATGCAACTAAGTTTTCCGGATACTATGCATTAAAATAGTTTAAAAATTTCATCTCCATAAATTAAATCTCCTTTAAAATGAAGTTGCGATATTTTATTCAAGAAACATATACAGAAACAATTTAAATACAAGGAAAGTCTGTGGATAATCTTATCCTACTACTATTATAAAGGCGAAAGTTTGTAAGTATGGATGTATGGATGTATGTATGTTTGTTACTCTTTCACGTAAAAACTACTGAATGGATTTGAATGAAACTTTACCATAATATAGCTTATACATCAGAATAACAGATAGGCTATAGGTTATACATCAGAATAACACATAGGCTACAATTTTTGATGTTTCTAATGTGAGGTCGTAAAAAAACACATTTTTTGCGCTTACATTGCAAACGCTGACTGAATCCTACAAGATAGATCAAAACAATGTACTACAGTATTGTACAACTTAAAAAGGTCTACAAAAGAGTCCGTGATGGTATATGTTTATCTCTTAGGAATAACCCACAATAACCATTTTTTATCCTTTACTTTGTACGAGAAATAATGGCTTATTTACGAAGCGATTTTAAGCAATACAGTATCAATCCTTATCCAATTAAGTATCTTAAATACATTGTGCATTTAATAAAGATCAATATGGCTTTTTACAGCATGTAAATTAAACAAATATTTTCGAAGATATCACAGATTTAAAATGCAGAGTCATAGCAATTTCGGTGATAAATACCGGCAGCTTTGCCAGGCGAACGGGGCGTGGGGGGAGCGGGGTAGGTGCGGTGGGGAAGAAGTGGCTATACATATATTACTAATGACGAAACTAACGCGGACGAAGTCGCGGGCAAAAACTAGTTATTTATGAAACATACGGCTCTTTAATTCCTCCGACAAGTACATATACAACGTGTAACGTAATTAACGCACACCCTCAAATACCCCAATGCGAATATAATAATATAAACGCAATGCATACACCAAATATTATTTATATGTGCGTTTGCATTTTTTATTTGTGAAATTAGTTATCCCAATTTCGTGCAAATAATATGGTCAGACACAATGTACTCCCCGCGCCCGCGCCCCTCTCTCCGAGTGCCGTCCGACAATAATAAGCAATAGGTAATAATAAGTACACGAAATAACTACATACATTATGATTTTTCTTTCCATCACACTTTTCAAGCTTTAGATTGTTGACATTGAATTTTCTTTTTAATGTGAAGCCAATATTTCATAATTACTGATTTGTTAAATTAAATTTGTAAATAAGAATTATTAAACAGCTGATAACGCGTGATTTGATTAGACACCACAATACCTACGACAAAGTTAAACACAGTCGGCCTGTTTAAATAGTGTGTATCAAAATATTTACAATAATTTAAAGATCATAAACAAACTTACAGTTTAATTTGTACTCGCACGGCGTTGTCGTTTTAAACCATTTTCAAAATGTCCACCGCCTTGTTCAATGGACTTAAATGACCGTTTTCGCAATTGTGGTTTTATTTTAGATAATACTGCAATGTCACTTTTCACTTTTACAAAGACGGTTATTATCTTATTTTTTAGTTCCACGGCACTTGTTATCTCTGTGTTATAAACTAGCGATTTAATTCGCCCCCACAAAAAAAAGTCGAGTCGCGTCAAATCAGCTGATCTAGGAGGTCAATGGACACGTGCGTAGGTATTTGATGTATTGAATGTTAGTGTACCGAAACGACAGCGAAATGCGCGACTAAGATTTTAATTGCACTTTACACTTGACCTCTTTTCGATAAGGTGGACGCGGCGTCACTAACTTACCCAAAACACATTTTGTTGACTTCGATGTTTAGTTATTATTACTCTGATTCCCGGAATTATGCCTGCCGTCTCGCTCTATTGTAATGTTATTAACCCGAAGAAAGAAGGAGAAAGTAATAATTTTTGTATTACGCGGCTTTCTTTTATGCACTGTAGTGACCTTGCTGTGTGCCGGTTGTCGCTATGGTGTTGCGTGCGTAGTTATTTTTAAATACTATTTTAGCCTTGAAATAAGTATCAGTTTTCTTTAATTGAATGATGATTACTAATTAAATATTTCATTTTAAAAATCTTAATACCCTGACTTACGATTCATTTTCGTTTCCATTAATTTTCGTTTCTATGAAGTGTTTAGACTCACTATAATTTACTTAGTTCTATCTAAATTTGAGAAAAAAAATTACCTACATAAAAAACTATCAAAATCGATCCAGTATCCGATTCTGATCAAACTACTTTCAGAGTGTGCGTTAATTATGTTACACGTTGTATATATATAAAGCAATAAAATATGAAGGAGACACGTCTATATCAAAAATTTATTTTTTAAGACTAAATAGTTGATATCTACGCAAGGTCCATGATTGTAATACTTAAGAGACATCCGGTTGTTTAAAACAGATAAAAACAAATATAGTTCCTTCAATTTTCATAAAAATCATCGTTACATCACACTTTATTTTTATTTTATTTTAGATACGAGAACATTTGTAAAGCGTCTTTTAAAATTGTGATTAATTCTGTAACAGTGTGTAATGGTTCGTATTAAACGAACATTTGATTCATGAGTTTCAACTCTTATGAAATATACTATTTGGAAGATTGATGATATTTTAAGTGAATTATTTGAGGATTGTGAATTTTTTATTTTTGTCATTTTTGTTTAGGTTAATTACATATAATATATAGTTTTGGACAGGAAAAGATAATTGGTCAAAATAAATTCTTGTATTAGATCATGGTATGTAATAATGGGCGAATTTTCTATGACCAAAAGAAGCAGAATAAGAAGAATTCTCTTTTTTTGTATATTTCCTATACGTTAAGCACATAAATTCCATGAAGTCAAAGCTACATATTAGAGCTGTTAACGCACAAATAACTTAATTCTCGATTAAGAATTATAATATAAATTGTTTCTAGTAGCTGACGGTTGAGATAACATTTTGTATGTATTTACTTTCCTTCTTTGAATAATTATATTAATGAGATCATATTTCTATTTTATTAGTCGAAATCTAAGAATTATCATTTGAACATCTTTAGACGAGATAAATGGATAATAACATCTTAGTTCAGAAATTTCCTTTATTCCCTGATCTGCGGGTGGTCCTCATTCATAATTAAATTATCGGTGATTAATTACTTGGAGACACTATTTCTTAAACCATGGATCTTGTCACGAATCAAAAAACAATTGAGAAAATTCCTCAAGTAAATTTTGTACAGCTTTTAGTCATTAACGGCTTCTTTTACAATTATTACTGAATAAGACGTTAGCAATGCAATTAGCAAGGTAGGTACAATATGTTATAAAGAATTATATTATTGATCAAAAACTAGTTCTATTTGTATCAGTTATCAAGAGAGCAGATCCAGAAATCTCGTCAACCTGATATATGTGATAACGCTCGTGTCGCGTTCTTTCAATGTCTCTTTTATTTACACTTCATTGCTGTTGTAAATAACTTATAATATTACGTGTGTTGGTATTTGTTCCGCGCCTAATAATTAAACCAATATTTTTTTTCAATTATTATTGGAGTCATAAATTGCTAAAAGTGAAATGGTTCATATTGAATACATTTCTGTTGCACAATATTTTAATTTTTTGTTATGTATTTTCAACGATTTCAAATCATATTTTAGATTACGTTTTAAGATCATTAAGTCATAGAAATAAAATTTAGAAACTAAAATTTATAACATACCTGTATCAAATGATATTGAAAATGTTTAACTAATGAATGCCTTAGTAAGTAAATGTAAAACTAGTAAACTAGTAAAATATTGATCTAATATCGTTTTATTAATATTTTTATTACAATTACTATTTTTGACACCGATAGGCTGAAGATTTGTTTATTTTTAAATCAATAGACGGCAGTAAGTGGACAGAATCCTGAAAGTTGATATTGCGAAAAAACCGCAAGCTGTCAAATGTACATACTTACTAGATGTGTCATTCACAAAGTCCAAGTACAAATTTTAGTTGTGTTGTGGTTTATGTACCTTTTTTATACAATTATTAACGCGATGTGAAAGCAACTGAAAAATAATAAATTAATTTACTCATTACAGAGTAACAGTTATTTATATATTTTTGGCTTAGTTAATTAGAAAAGATAGAATTTTTTTTACAGTTTTGAGTCGGTATCAGATAAGGCAGTAAGTACTAGGTATTATAGTAATTGTTCTTATAGTAACTTAGTTGCATTTCTAAGGACTAAAAATAATATTCGCAACTAGGTTTCATCTATGAATATCTATTCTGCTCTAATGTTATATTTTTTGTAATTCCTTTTAGTACCTATAGTAATGATTCTTTCAGAATCTACTGTTATTTCACATTAAATAGTGACGTACGTAGTTAATTGTGTATTGACGAATTTTGAATAATTGACTTAACTATTTTTACTATTTCATATCCTGAGTACGCTTGTAGGATAGTACTTTTTCCGATGCTTGAAATCTAAAAACATACTTTAATAATAATCAGTATGTACTGAGTTCCATATTTTCATACTGTACTTAAGTTTTGTCATATTTCGTCACCTTGTATTCAATAATTTGATATTTTCGTAAAGATACTAGTTACTAGATAGTGCATCCAAAATTATAAAATAAATATTAATTAATTTTAAATAACTGAATCAAAATGCCTACAACTTTGTGGTAAGTGTATATTTTTTTACTATTTATATAAAATATTATCGTTAAATATTAATTTCAACAATAATATGAGCTCTAGGATTTATTGAAGTCTTTTAAAACGATTGGTATGTTTATGTGACACAGTATAGTTATCAAATATTACTCTTACAAGAATTCACTGTAAGCCATCTGCACGTTCAAGTTGAATCGTTGATACTTCTGTTAGTATCACAATAACTAATAAGCAGAGACCAAGCTTTTCACCATTCCATGAATTCAACGTGCGGGTGAAACGTCCATGGCGTCACAGGGAGAGCAGCTTCAACAGAAGCTAAGATCTGCTCTGGTATGGTGATTATGAGGAGACCCTATCTAAAGCCTATGTAACTATGTTTTTTTTCATCGCTTTTCATTGTAAACTGATGATAAAGTTCGGTTTAAATCGCCTCCATTATTTTTAAGTAATTGTCCTTAATTCATGTTTATTCGTATGTACGTTTTAAGTAGTAAAATGTTGCGTATAAAGGTCTTTAAAATGTCGTCAAAGTAAAATGTGAACAAATTTTTTTTGATGTAAATTGAACAAACTATAGTATTTTTTATTTTTTCGAATTATAAACTTTTGAATTAAGTTTATTAATTTGATTTTGTTTTATTTTATGAAAATATTTATCAGTTAGTTATAACATATCAATTCTTTCTAAATGACTAGCATGAGTACCTCTCCAGCTATGATTCAGCCGTCTAACTAATCAAGATCGCAATTATACTAATTGGAATGCTTTGAGTGCATCCAACTATGTACGAAGGAAGGAGTTTTAGTATAATTCATGTGTGTGAATTACATTATTACGAGTCGCTTTTCATATTTGTTAAAAAACATGAATATACGAATTCCAAACAAAAAAGAATTTTAAATAGTTTTAAATAATTCAAGTTAATAAACTAATATGATTCTTAGCTAAATTTAGATAAATTTGGTGGAACAATCAAGACCTTTACAATAATTTAAAAAAAAATAACACTAACATCCCAGAAAAAATGAATATGAAGCTGTTTTTCTTCATGAAACGAGCTCTGACTGAACGTAGTGCATAGTTAATATAGGCATTACTTTTCAAATTTAGCCACAGTATACCGCTACTACGTTACCGCTACTACATTATATAACAACATAATATATTAATAAAAGACCCAGAATATTCTTCTCTAGTTTAAAATTCTTAGTTGTATTTACAGTTCTATACAGACATAACATTACAGCATTGTGCGAAATTTCTAAAGGATATACCTATATTTATTCCTCAATATTTAGGTCTTAGTAACTGAGACTTATATACATTTTATTCCACTGACATGTTCATTAGGAACCTAAATTGCATTTTGTTTAATAACAATTCAAATGACCCCAGTTATTAAAAAACAGTTGTCTCGTTTTATATTGCTTATAGTTGATAGTTATAAATGTAACTCTTTTATCATATACTCTGACGTTATTGATTGGATCTATTAAAATGTATTTTAGAGTGAGAAGCCTCTTTAGTTCGAATGCTTAATATAGATATAAATGACATTCAGTTACTGACCTGTTAAATATATTGGGCAGCGAATTAATATATTCATAAAAGGGACTAAAAAGGATTAAATGTTTTCTTCATAGCGATTTAAATTCTTTCATATATTTTAAGTTACTTGCAATATTTAATGCACAATTATGTAAGTAAGTAATAAATTAATTATGTTAATAAATGCACACTAGAATAAAATAATTAGAAATACTGTTAAGGCAAAGCATTGCAATGAAATAAAATAATTTTTTCAACGCTTTTCAGACAAGTGCCTGCGTGAAATTACGGTTTGAGATATCTTTATTTAAAGTAAAAATTGACCCACACAACATTTTAACAGAGCGATAAAATTTCTTCAATCTGCACATATAAAGCTTTTTATTGATTTAATCGATAATATTCTGCCTACATTTATTTCGAACGCACAGATTGCTTATAATTTATATATATTTATTAATAGTATAATCAATAAAATAATTACTATCAATTGTAAATGTAGAAAAACATATTTTTCTCGCTTGTTGTTATTTCCAATATACAATACAAATACAAAAATAAACCTCTTTAGCTTCCAGCTGGTTCATGTATATCTTTATTTTTTTTTTATCCGGTTGCTATTGAACTTGATGATCCGGCTTTACAGGGTTTTGAATAGATTATAGAGACAATATCGAAACGTACATTCAAAATCCCTTAATAATTATTCTGAAATTTAATTATTCGTATCTAAGCTCACAATGTTTTCATATAAACTATAATTTACATATATTTGAACTTAGTACTTAGAGTTACTTTTTTTAAAATAGTAACTGCTTAAAAAATAATTATTTTCTATAATATACTTTAAGTCAGTGGTGGCTCAGTGGTTAAAGAGCCCGCCTCTCGTCGCCGAGGGCGCGGGTTCGATCCTGGCCCGGGCAAGTACCAATGTGATTTTTCCGAATCATATGTACTTTCTAAGAGTATTTAGACATCACTGATTAATGTTGATTCCCAAAAGAGGGTTGATGTCAGGCAGGCGGCCGGTCGTAAAAACAAATAGCCAAAAACTATTCACAACATGTAAGGCAGACCCTGGCTATAGCTGGGAAATTGCCAGGTAGAAGAAGAATATACTTTAATTTTTTATCACTGTTGTTTATAAATATCAATATGATTTAAAATACAGATCCTTACAAATACTAAGCAAAAAATACACAAAAGTTAAAAAACCTTCACAATAATTTTTTTGATCATTGTGGGTAGCGTATTTTTGGCTCTTGGATCTTTTAAATGTAACATAAAATGTACGAAGCCAAAATAAATTTTCTTCAATATATTTAAAGTCAAGGGAAAGAAAAAAGCCTCTAATTTAATTCTATAAATATTAAAATTTCATAACAATCTGTAAACTATTGTAATGTAAAGTTTTTTTTAATGCAGCTCCTTTTTTATAAGGCCATTTCTGAAATATTGTGTTTACCTTCTACGGCTTAATTATCTCCTTTTGAGATAGAATGAGAGTGAAGAACTAACCAATTAATTTTTTTGCAGTATATATTTACGATATCTTAAACTACAGCTAACATAACCCACACATTCTACAAATAAGCACAATGTAAATATTTTAATTATAAAATACACAGAAACAGCATTTAAGAACCACCAATGAAATTTAATAGATTGCCAGCAATGGAAACAATCCTGCTGGGTCACTTCACTCAAATATAATATGATTATATTAAAATTAATATTAGTCCAGACTGTTTCAGGTAGTCTAGGTAACAACTTGTTAATTGAATACATGTAAGTGTTACTGGATTAAAATCTATCTTTAACAAATCCTCCGTCGTGCATAGAATTATTCCTTGTATATAGATTTGTGATAATTTATTTAGTCAAACTGATTAAATTGAAGGCTGAATAATTTAATGTTTAGTCTTTGAAATGTTTAGTTTAATTTTTTAGCTTATGAGCACCGATATACCATTTGTGAGTGGATCAATACGTGGAGCGATAAGTGGAATGTAACCAATAATAAACAATTCACCGGATCGGTTACGTTTGACACGCCCCTCTGAAGATAATAAGAAGACTGTAATAAGTGAAAAACGAATGCCATGATAAAAACCAATATCCATCAAGGAAAAAATTGCTTCAATGAAATTTTTCCTATTGTATATTGTTACGTTAATAAAATTTATAAAGCCGAATCTTTATAAAATAGTTGCGTTACAGTCACGTTACATATATTACTAGTGATTTATTTAAGTATAAATGTAAAATCTGATTTTCAGTAATATAATGTTTAAAATTTCAGATTGTAATAAAATACTATTTTGGGCGTTCCAACCTTTTATCCGACAACTGATAAAATAACTGAGTTACATTCGAATAACTGAAGACAGCCATGAAATTTACAAAACAAAAAATCATAACGTTAGTTTGATTTTTTTTTTCTAATAAAAAAGCATTCTTTCGGTACAGTACCTTTAGTACTTATTTTAATCTTCCTTAAACTAGAACAGTTCTTAATATTGCTTTTTCAAAATAATAACTGACTATCACTAGTAGAGTTGGTTTTTTATTTATTGCGATATGTGGATTGGGGTTGGTACGATGATTCCTTTAATTTATAATTTTCTATCTAAATTTTTATCAACATTAAATGTGCCTACATTTGATCAATCTTATTGCTTTCTTTCAGATTTTAAATCTAGACGATGGTTAAAGTCGAAGAATCAGTAAACTGATTATAAAATATAGTATGTGTTAATAGTCAAACTCCGAGCAGACGGTCAGTGATTTGTAATGTACAGAATGCCATAACATTAATAAATAATTCGTATTAAATATATATATTAATTTTAGTGTACAAAAATATATCAGTTTCATTCAAACTCATAAGCTTATAAGCTCTAGCGTTAAAACGGATTTTCTATGTGATTTCTATCTTTATAAGTACTCGTATTACCGGTGACATATTTGGGTCTTGAAACCTTTTAATCTTACTTAATAACACTCCGACGATTAATCCCCGTTATGTACAAAGCTGTTGTGAAAAACTTTCATTTATTCAAGGCACACTAATTATTGTTTTATAATATCTTATAGCACATAATCTTTGAGTTTCGACCTTAAATTTTGGCTTACATTATATTTATTATTATATTATAAGCTTTATTGAACAAAACTATTTTGTAAATCACATTTTGTTTTATATGTACGTGTGTTATATAATAAATACATAAACATTATTATACTTTTTAAATTAGTAAACTCTTATTTCGTGTACTTTAAGTTATACACTTCCGTTAATTACTTTGCATCGTTATTGTGTACTAGCTTTTGCCGCGGCTTCGTCCGCGTGGAATAGTTACTTCCGACAGATTTTTGGTTCTTCCCACATAGTTCCCGTTCTTGCGGGGTTTTCGGAATGGTCGAGTTCCGTAGAATTTCCAGGATGAAACCTATGTTTTTTTTATTAATAATGAGGTACTCTTAACCAACAACATATTTATTTGTCTATATGAATAAAGATTAATATTATTATTTTGATACAACTTAAACAAATTATTTCGACAAAATTAGGTACCATAAAAACGGTTTTTGTGAGTTAATCTTAAAAGATAGACATATACTGTCGTGGACTGTTTTTTAGATCATTAAAAGAGCTATTATTCGTCAATATATTTTTTGTGTATCATGAACCGTTTTCACGGCGCACGCAACGAAAGGCTTCAAAGATGAAATAATTTCTCCAATTTTATACACATTTACCACTATATCTTTGCACCTATTGGTCGAAGCGTGATGTTATATAGCTCACAGCCTTCCTCGATAACTGGACTATCCAACACAAAAAGAATTATTCAATTCAAACCAGTAGTTTCGGAGATAAGTGCTTTCAAACAAACAAACAAACAAACTCTTCAGCTTTATAATATTAGTATAGATTATTTTTTATATACATATAATTGTGCAGAGCGAGTGGGATATCAAATAATGAATGAAAATTATCACTTTTTTTACTTTTCTGACATTTACTGACAAGCATTTAGAATATGCAACACCTACAGAATATATTTATCGCAAAATTGCATATTGAGCAAATTAAAGGAATCTTTTTCCTAGCCAAATTTACCTTTACCTTTAAATGGTTATAAATAAATTGGAGACCGACTACTTCTGAACTTAGAATTATAAAAACCAAAAATTTCGTGGCTATTAAGTATTAGAACAATGCTTGTTATAACTACATACGATGCATGTTGTTGGACTTCGACACGTTGAAAAAGGTGAGGAAGGGCGAGCAACTGGTGAGTGAGTGTTTAGTTAAAAACAAAGTTTATTGGATATAAAAACAGCAAGCATTTGTAGGTAGTTTAAAAAAGAATATTTGTTTAAATAAACATATTTTGACGTGATAACGTCTTTAAAATCGTTTTAGTCGGGTGACATGTTCAGAAACTTGTGACACACCAAAACCTCACGAGCGCGATCGCAGGTATAACGAGAGAGAGACGGACCGATCTCCCGTCTCATCTCGAGCGTGAAACTTGTCACGCGGAATCCTCACGAGCGGAGGCAGGCATAGCGTTCGAGTGAGTGGACCGATCTTCCGTCTCTTTCACTCTAGCGGCATACAAACGAATGGAGATTTTCTCGTGCGGTTAAGTTTTCGTTGAAAACGATAGATGCAATTTAAAATTTAAAAAATTTGTTATCTTTATTAATTCCTTACTTCGACGTTCCTTCCTTACTTAAGACGTTATCACGTAAACATATCGATCGTAAACCTACTTTACAAACAACCAATATGTTTAATCGTTAATTTACTAATAGAGATTAAGGTCGAAGATTATCTCTGTCAGGGCATCCCCTGTGCATTATAATCGTTTTCTTATCAGATAATATCATTGCTTATAAATATCGTAATTCGATCTAGACCGGTATACCAAGTAGACAAGCGGGAAGCGAATAGTCAACATGAAAACAATAATTTCTTTCTTTTTTGCCATGATCGTGGCTCTGCTAATGGCACAGAGCGTAGTTTCCGAGCAAAACCAACAACCGGGTGAGTTGATATTTACTAAATATATGTACTTGAATTCCAGAATATGGTTTAATATTTTATTCTAACTCGCATTTCTTTGTCATGAATAACAACTTTAAAGAACTCTTTATTCCCCAGATGAGTTCGATATCCAGTATCCAGAGGTATTCCGGCACGTGGCCGACGAAGCGGATAGTGACGTCATGTCCGCCGCTCGATCTTGCACCAACCACATCTGTCACCGTTTATGTGTGGCGTTGTACTACAGAACTGGACGATGCATCTCTAGTACTGTCTGTCGTTGCACTCGTTAAGTTACATACTCGTTAACAACCTTATGAAAGTTGGATTTTTTTTTTTAAATTTGTAAAAAAATCTTGAAATTGTAAGAAGTGATAATGTTAACTTTTATTCATATAAGCTCTACATTTTAAAAAACCTGTTTTGTAGTTTTAATTAACCTTTGAATAAATATTTATTTTCCAGAATTTATTCGGTATGATAACATTTTCGATTTCCTTCAAGCTCTTTATTTTTATGTGAAAAACAACAGATACACGTACTTTCTGATAATTCTCCCCACGGGTCACTTTTAATAATGAGATCTAAGATATTCGCGAATCTTATTAATTTAAATGAAACCAATAGTTTTCGAATATACAACGCGACTTTATTTTTGATAAAAACTACGTACTCCTGACGTTTCGACTACTTTTCAGCAACCGTGATCATGGCCAGACGAGATATCTTTTAATAAGTTCCAATTTTATCCACAACACGATATCCTACGGACTCGGCAGTAAAAAACAATTGTGTTGGAGGTAAAATATTCTTGGATGTCATCTGCTGCTAAACTTTATTGCAGATTTCAATAATATAAAATAAGTAACTGTTAAGTTGCATATTTTAGTACTATATTTCAATGAAAACAAAACAATTATACAGGGTGACTGGTGAATTACTATCAATATTTAAGGAGAATACTCGGTACATGATTCTCATTCATTAAAAAAAAATAGGTACTTAATTTTTGAGCAAATTTCCGTATAAATAAATAAAGTGTGGACACGTTCCAAGTGTTCCAAGTGTGGACGCGTGCGGCGGCGTGCTGATACAACACCACGCCGCCGTACGCGTGTGTGTGTGTGTGTGTATACCTAATCTGTAGGGTGTTCACACGATGCCTAATTAATTACATAACTTTTGGTTAACTTTACTTAGAAGTTTATTAATATTTATGTAATATTGATTTTTATTTTGTCATATATGATCGTCAAATATCACGTCCTCAAGTATCGATAGTAATTCACCAGTCACCCTGTATACTACTCGTATATAAATTGACTATATAATAGTTTATCAATATGCTTTTATTGTTGTGATCGATTGTGATGGTGACAATAATGATTAATTATTCAACGTCACCGGCTTTAGAGGTTACCGTCTCATCAGATGAAGTGTTCTTTGATGACGAAACAAACGAGTGCTGAATGAGACTGCAGAGTTTGGGATTGGGAAAGTTTATATTTAAGTACATTTATTATAATATAAGTGCTAGTAAGTATATATAATTGTATACACTTATTTAAACATATACAACAAAGGAATAAGCACATTTTCTAAAACAGTATTGTGATACATGACATATTGTTTTGCATTATTATAATTAAAAAAACCTGCTAGGACACTAAGGACATACCTTTTTAACCGTATGCTGGACTTTATTTTAATATCGTAAAACTAAAAATTTGTTTTATAGATGAAATGACTGATTAAACAATTCAACTTGGAAGAGAGACTTACGTTTAGTCAGAAATTTACTTCTTATAATGAGAAAATAATACGACTAAGATAAATTCTTACGTTTTAAAAATATTTCGACACCTTCTGTGTATTATGTATTATGAAATAAAATAACAAAAATGCTTCTTTTGTAAGTCCGTAAATAATAATTATAATAATAAATATATGAGCAATAATATGTTTAACTTCTTAATATATGTTACTAAAAAAAGAGGGAATACATGTAAATGTATATCTGTTTAATATAATTGTGAATGAACTAAATTACATGCCAGATGTGCACGTGACTTTTTGGACATCGACATCGGTTTGGCCGTTTCAGATATTATTCGCACTAAATATTTAAATTGATAAACTAACAAACGATATTCTACGAAAAGTTATATATTATACATAGTAAGCAACAAATCTTCTTATAGATAATTATAAAATAAATCAAATCAATTATGACTCATTTGTTAAAAATAAATTGATATACTCGTAGTTAGATTAATTTTATTTACCTCTCTTTATAAGCACGTTACATTTAAGCGTCGTTCTGAACCCATATTTTCTAAACCATATTTTTGACGTCGAATACTTACTACGTCTGCAGTATCACATACCTGAAAAATAAATATGTCTTAGTTTAAGAATAACTAACAAAGTTGATAAAATGTTATGTTAAAAATAATAAACCCTTAGGTCTATGGAAACAGAAACTGCCTGAAGTACGATTTGAGCTACCAACGAGGAAAATTTCAAAACTTTATTTAATTTAATGATATTTTAAATGTATATTTTTTAATTTATTAAGAAGGTTGTTTTGTTATTAATTAAATACATTATAGTATTTTTTGAGACTAAATAGTTGATATCTACACAAGGTCCATGATTGTAATACTTAAGAGACATCCGGTTGTTTAAAACAGATAAAAACAAATATAGTTCCTTCAATTTTCATAAAAATCATCGTTACATCACACTTTATTTTTATTTTATTTTAGATACGAGAACATTTGTAAAGCGTCTTTTAAAATTGTGATTAATTCTGTAACAGTGTGTAATGGTTCGTATTAAACGAACATTTGATTCATGAGTTTCAACTCTTATGAAATATACTATTTGGAAGATTGATGATATTTTAAGTGAATTATTTGAGGATTGTGAATTTTTTATTTTTGTCATTTTTGTTTAGGTTAATTACATATAATATATAGTTTTGGACAGGAAAAGATAATTGGTCAAAATAAATTCTTGTATTAGATCATGGTATGTAATAATGGACGAATTTTCTATGACCGAAAGAAGCAGACTAAGAAGAATTCTCTTTTTTTGTACATTTCCAATACGTTAAGCACATAAATTCCGTGAAGTCAAAGCTATTTCAGCTGTTTACGTAACAATTTATCTTTATTATTCCGTCTACGTGTTAAATATGATATGTATGAAGTTAACAAGCTTTCATAAGCTGAATACATCAGAACATAAAAAAGAGATTAGTAAAATAGATTTACTCAGTTTTATAATTAGTTTTGTAGATCTTTTGTATTATTGTTTTATTTTGAAGAAATTTATAAATAGTAATTTTAATTTCTTTTATTTTTATCATAATTTTGTTTATGTATCTTTTCTTCGGGTTAATAGTGTGAAATTAGTAAAACAGTTGTTGCACAACATTTTCTAATGATATAAAAATATACACAAATTATTAGAAGTGAACAAATTTGTTTTAAATTTGATTTAGAAATTTATTACAGTTAACACAAATAACTTAATTCTCGATTAAGAATTGTAATCTAAATTGTTTCTAGTAGCTGTCGATTGAGATAACATTTTGTATGTATTTGCTTTCCTTCTTTGAATAATTATTAATGAGATCATATTTCTATTTTATTAGTCGAAATCTAAGACTTATTTATCTGTACATCTTTAGACGAGATAAATGGAAAATCATATCTTAATTTAGAAATTTCCTTTATTCCCTCAACTGCGGATGGTTCTGATTCATAATTAAATTATCGATGATTAATTATTTGAAGACGACTATTTTTTGAATCGTGGATCTTGTCACGAATCAAGAAAGATTAAAAAAAAAATTTATCAAGTAAATTTTGTTCGGCTTTTAGTCATTATCGGCTTCTTTTACAGTTATTACTGGATAAGACTTTAGCAAATGCAGTTAGCAAGGTAGGTACCATAGGTTATAAAGAATTATATTATTGATCAAAAACTAGTTCTATTTCTATCAGTTATAAAGAGAGAAGATCCAGAAAGCTCTTGAACCTGATATATGATAATGCTCCTGTCACGCTCTTTCAATGTCTTTTTTATTTACACTCCCTTGCTATTGTAAATAACTTGCTGGAGTTGTTATAGTGTGTCTTATATTAAAATTCAATGCTCTGATGTTTAATAGATTTTAAAGATTTGTAATGTGGACGTCATAAACATTTTTATTTATGTATATCTCTGAAAGTATTGTTAGAAAAGAACCGGATGAAGCTAAATGAATTGTGAGAAAACTACAATTAAATAAGTTATCACATACTCTATAATTGGTGTTTAAAATATACTTTTCAATGTATTATTTGCAAGACAATACCGTACTTTCAATAGAGACGATGGCTGACGAGCGTCTTAAGCCTCATAAAAATATAAAATCCGATGTCGGTGACCACACTGCAAGGTCTAAAGATACTATAAGCACATTCTGCGTGCATCCAGCGGGGTATCCGAGAAAATAAAAAAATCGTTGGCCTTAGATGACAAATAACAATATTAACTGAGAGACACTTTCATCTTCTCTGACCGTGATCATGGTCGCTGTTAAATAACCGAAACATCGGGATTATGTAGTGATAAAATAATGACGCTTTTAAACTAGTATTCGAAAAATTTGGCTTCATTTGAATTGTTACATTTATTTTGTTAGCGATTTCTTTGTAATATATGTTCCAATAAAAAAATGGAAATCGATTTCAACATGCAGCAGCGAATAAAAATAATGGTTTCCAGAAATTCTCATTGAATAGAATCTATGTACATATAAGCATATTTTTTAAAATGAAAATTTCAACGTTCGTGATAAATTCTGTGCTCTTTTTTGTGCTTGTTTTATACAATCACTATATTATAGATTTATTATAAACAAGTAAAATAAAAAGCTTTTTTTTTACATATTAATGTTTCTTGAAAACACGAGTGTGACAGAAAAGTGCGTATACACGCTTTGACACTAAATCTGAACGTTAGGTTTTTCATAAAAAAAATAGCAAGTTGAAATCGTCAATAAAGTAATACTTTAAAATAAATATAGCGTCAATATTCCATGCAATCATAAAATATTTAGAAAGTCGTATAGAATTTTTAACTCCTTAAGTTCTTTATAAAATTGGCATTATGTAAAATTTTCGTCTCCAGAATTTAATTAAAATCACCTTTGTTGCTCCGTCATTTCGGTCATATTAAAATACTTATCTTAAGTGCGTATTAAGTGCGTCATGCCTAAATTTTAGAATTCTATCTCAGAAAAATTGTTACAGATGTGTGTGAGTAATTAGTAATATTATATAATATAAAATTAAAAAGGTTGCATCATTAGATAAGATACTCATTAGAACCAGATTACTGTTTACAAAATACCAGTAATAATTATTAGTGTAAACAAACATCGCCGGGAGGAATATTGATTAGTGTTTGAAAAAGCCTCTATTTATGTGTTTTATAATATATAAACATTACATAAAATATGAAACTGCTTAAAGTGAAATCAAGAAGACAAAGTGTAGAAAATCAAATATTTGATATATAATATCATTATTATTATTTCAAACTCACTAAAATTACGTAAAATTGAACTATCAAATAATATAAATATTCTATGTTATGAATTATATGACGTAACGAAAATGTCAATTTGTTACAATATTTAAATTAAGGTCATGTTTCTACACATTATCTTAACCGTCCTCTGATAATTGCCATTACCATTTAATAATAATTGTACTGTTTCGTATTTTATCATTTTTATGAAACAGTAGTCAGCTAACGCAACGACTGTAAAAATCTAAATAATGAAAATTGTATATTAATACAGTTTTTCGATCAATTTCATTTGTATTAATAATTTACCTGAACACGACAGAGATACTTATCCAACTCTATTAACAATTCCATTACGGCTTTAGTTATACAACATAGTCGGGGCTAGTCATTGTTTGTTTTATTGTAAAAGGTTTAGTAAACTAGTTCGGAAAGCATTAAACCTATATGAGGTCGCTTATATAAGGTATTTGGGTTATAGTACAACTATAAGTTATAACGTTCTCTTTAATAAAATAAGGTTTTAATTTTTAATTACAGAGAACTTTTTATTACGTTGAACTTAAAACATTATATCATTGTTTTTGTTGCATAGAGTTGAAACGTGAAATTAGTCGGTATCATAGGCTCGTAAGTATGAATATTATATATTTAAAATACGGCAATAGTTATTGAAATGTCATAATTTTTTTTTAATAATTATTATCTTAAAAAATAATAGATCTTAAAATATATGCTTGGAAATCAATATTGTGTCAATCATTACAATTGTCATAATTTTTTACCCAAGTTATTTTACTGTAAAATGTATGTAGATGTAGTAATTTTTCTTAATCATTTTGAAAGTTTTTATATTTGATATAATTACGACAAAAATAATGGTGACTTAATAAAAATTGTTTGGGTTTTTGAAATATAGCAGACTTTTTTGTTTATGAGAATTTAATCTTGCTGTGTCTCAAGAAATGGAAAATAATGTTAATACGAGAAGAGTATAAAGAAGAAAAGTATACTGAATTTGAGAAAGTTAAAACATACGACGATATCATTATGTAAATTTTATAAGGGATAAAACAATGAAATTATAAACAGTACCTTACTACACATTTACTATTAGGTCAAAGAAAGTAACACTGACACGAAAACATTGAGCGACACTCACTGCAGCGACGTCAAAATAGTTTTCACTACTACTTCAAATAAATATACGATTCTCAAAGTACGCCTCAACCTCTTAACAAAAGTAGACAGTTTAACTTCTATCAATACGATACCTCACTAAATATTGTTTATTCAAATAATGAAAATTATAAATTAAAACCAGCGTCTTAAAAGATGAAAATAATCAATTTATTTTTAATTTTAAATTATAATTAACTAGTATCCACAAACCGTTAAGTGTTAACATTAAATGAAATATTTTTGATATTTAATTAGTATTTAATAAGTATTATGCATAAATCACTTCAGTAACTTATTGGAAAATACTTCACTCAGATTTAATATTGCACTACTCTAAATTAAAACCAATAAGTATTAAAATATCATCCCATAATACATATAAAATCTGGAGAAAGAAATTAATATTTCAATATTTGAACATTGTGAATTTGAAAAAAAATTGATGATTTGAATTTCTTTAATTAAATTTATTTCCATAATCGTTTTGTATTGTTTTTTAATGAAATAATTAATATAAAAACATCCAAACCAGAGATTTGTTGACACTATATACTTTTACCTAACACATCAGATATTTTTTTTTATAAAAATTGTTAATGACAGATATTTTTTTCATACATTTTTGAATATTTAAATCAGTAAAAAAAATTTGGCGAAGTAACTTAACGCTGGACAATTTCCTTTTTTAAAACTGACATCAGATTTTACAGAGTTATTTTACAAAGTTAGTTTAGACTTGCGGCATCTACTTAAAACTTAAAGCAATCCACAATTTCTTATAAACATGGCCATGGTTCTGCGAAGAAATTGGTTTTGGACATGTAGTTTTGTTTGGTTCATAATGCAAAACCGTCGTAATTGAAACCAGTTGAATTACAAATTTAACGCTTCTTAATTCAAGCAATTAAGAATATCAAAGATGATTGTTGTGAATTATTTTGGCTTTTCTTCATTCGTACATTCAATAGAATGTTTTAAAAAAAATCGAATAATTATTAGTTATTTTTAGTTTAGGATATATATTGTTTCTGTCGGTATGTACTAAGTTATTATTTATTGAAATCAAATATTAATATTTAAGTTACAATGCAGCAGTTTCTAAGTATTAAAAACATTAATTAATGAAACTTTGATTTAAGCTTTGAAAGTAAATTTGAATACATAACGCAAGAAAAAAACTGCGTAATACAATATAAAAAGGAAACTTTAATAAAATTATAATGAATAAACATTATTACCATGGTCTATCTACTTCTAAACTCCACGCTACATTGAAGATCATGATTAAATTTTTATAAAATTATAAGTTTTTGTGATATTCTATTACAATTATTTAATTTTTTGAAATATTAGGTCCAATTCAATCTTTACAATAAGCTCAATAACTCAACATGTTCACATAACATCTGGTCATTGTAACCTAGTTCCCTGGCCTCGTACATACATAATACATAGAACCTTCGTGTGTAAGCATTACATTACAGTCGAAATATTATTTATTTGTTATATAAAATATGCGAATTTTTTAAATTATACTGAATGAATATAGTCTTTATATAAATTACTTTATAAGATGTGACAAAATAATCGTATAAGTATCATTAATATTCTAACTTTATAAAGAAAATAATATTTTTAAATGAAAGCTTTTTTAGTGGGAATTAAATGAACATATAAAGTATTGCGAAAATATACACACATATATAGGACACAGAACGATTGACAATTTGATGTATTATTAGAGACAATAACTTTAGTAATTTCAAGAACGTTCTTAACTGCCCTATGAATCATTTGATCTGATAAAGCTTATATGAGACTGTTATATCTACTGTCAGATAGGTTTAGAAATAAAAAAAATATTTGATTTAATCAGGTATAATATTGATAAAGAAAATATGATTGCTTATAAAATTTAAAGCTTGACTTCATTTAAAATAACATAAAATACTAGAAGACCCGGCTAACTTCGTATCGCCATATAATCAAGAAATATCTGTTACGTTTTTTTTATTTATATTTTTGAGTTTACCTATTAAAGCCATAAATATCTGTGTTTTGAAGTGCGACATGATTGACAAATTAGTTAGTTGTCAAATCTAATGTCAAAAAAAAACGTTTGCATCAACAACTACTAATAAATTAAAAATTAATTAAAAAAACCATTCCCAGACCCCTTGAACATACACAAAAAATTCATCAAAATCCGTCCAGTCGTTTGAGAGAAGTTCAGTGACATACAGACTCACAGAAGAATTATATATATAACGATTTTTCATGATATAAATTCTATGCGACAAGTTTTACTAAATACTTCTTCCAAACAAAACTTTGGCACCTATCTAAATATAACATAACGAATGTTGAAAAACAACTGGTTTCCACACTTTAAATTGTTGAAGTTTTGCAAGTTTTCAAAGCAAAATCTTAATTTTAAATTACAGAACAAGCTAAGAAACTAATGTTTATTAGAATCTTTACTAATTTAAAATTATCATAATATGAATGATTTTAAATAACTAATAAACGGACTATTAAAAAAATTCCAAATTATTCCAATAAAAATGATTTTTTTGGAATAACAAGCGATATTAACAAAATTTATCAAAGAATGTTATTTAAAAATCTATGTATTATCATAGATAATGTTGGGACATTTATTTATTATGTTTAACACAGTCTTCTTACATTTTAATTAAAACTTTAACGATGAAGGGTTCGTTAACCCGATTCATTTATTGAGAGGCTATCGTAACGAAGCGGTGAAGTAAACGCATATTATTAATAATTACTAACACTACTTAATAATCACGTATAACACACACTTAATTCGAATCAAACCTTAAAAACTCCGGAACGTACCCGAAGTGAGGTTGAAGCGATAGCATTTGGTTAGTTCACTTTTGCGAGGGATACACTATAGGTATTCTATATTTTAAGTTATATATAGTAATAATTTTGTACAGTAAACATTTAACCGGCAATCTGTTTTTAGTAGATATAAATACTGGCTTCTGCTATTTTGTATTGGTATAGCTAAAATAAAGATTTTGAATTTGCATCGTAACATAAGCGAATAGATAGATTCTAATAAAGCGCTTTAACATATTTCATGTTTTATAATAAAAATATTATTTCATGTTTTATTATACATGTTATGTAAGTTATATAAGACGAAACATTTATAAGAACTTGAAAGTAAATGTTATATTAATTTACATGCTCTTAAAATAATTAATTTGTATTCGTTTTCCAATCACTATGACTAGATCAAATTTACTGAAGTTTTGGTATTATTATAATGATGTGAAAAGATAATAATAAATTATATAATAATATGAAAAACTAATAGTAAATAACATAATAATATACAATATTAATAATAAATGATTAAAAAGCAACATCGTGCGGAAACATTATTTCAGATAGCACTGCGAAAATAAACACGTCGGTTTTTAGACACCGTCGCAATTCATGTCACTTCAAAGTTTCTTTGAGGCTGCCTTCAAGATGAATCAGATAAAAAATTCTCTTAGAGATCGACGCCAGTCATCATATTTTGTGATATTTTTAGTTTTAAAGCACGACATTAGTCTTACAGGACAAAAAGTTTACAAGGGTGGTAGGCTGTAAAATTTATAAAATCATAAACATATTATTAATATGTATACTACGTCAGGAGGGACGTATATGAGCGTATAATAGTTCTAATCTGATGAAAATAACGCTAAGTATAAATAAAAGAACCGATAATTTGAAGTCATTGTCGAAAATCATTGTACGCTTTTCTTTTTTACACATCATTTGTAAAGTTTGTGTCATTAATCATTCCAATAAACCAATGCATTGTTCCACTTCGGCTCTCACTTGACTACTGAGTTAGCTTAAGTACTTATTTTCTTTTGAAAACTCAAATATAAAATAATAAATACTTCATTCGTTTATAATATATTCACACGGCGTTTCGTAATATAAATAATCGCAGCAATATGGATAGACAAGATGAAATTGTCTACGGCTGCGATAAAGAAATAGAGGCGTCGGGTAAAATGTAAGATAAAACAACAATTATACGCGATGATAAAGAATAAACATATTTCTACATTATAAATATTAATTCGTGTGTGAAATAGTTATAGTTTGTGTAAAAGGTCCGCTTATGTTAAATATGTAACTATAAAAGTTGCAATATGTTCTTATGTTTTAAAGACTTTACGCATGACGCAACTATTTCAATGATTTGAACAAATTGTAACAACTATGTAAGAATACAAAACAATATAAATAGGTACTTAATCTTTACGAGAAAACAAACTCTAATAAGACGTTGTTGTTGTTTATTAATTTATTTTTTATTCATAAATATTTAACCAATAAGTAATAATGATCAGTACCTAAATTTATGATACTTTTATATATAAGGTATAGTATTTATTATATAAATAGTTCAAAATATTCATTGCTGTTTTAAATTATTATTTTAATTTAGTGACATAGTCGTATTGTGAAAATAAATATTTTAAAAAAATAACTAATTCATGAATTACTTTGATTCGGTTTATCTTTCAATATGTTGAGTTAAATAATAATTGATGTAACTTGAGTAACATTTCTAACTCACTTGACTGTTGAGGTGTTGTTATCATAAAATATAAGAAAAAATATAATAGACACAAACTTCACCTTTTTTATGATTTATCCTTGACACATTTAAATTATAATCAAGAAATATATAACTTCCTTTCATTACAAAGATTTTTTTGAACCTCATGATTTCGATAATCAATAGAGGATCTTCCAAAATTCTTAGCTTAACTGAAGTATGTACTGGAAAGAGATAAAAAAATCCCATAATCTGAAAAAAAATTCGAACCTAAACTACTCAACTCCTTGGTTAAAGGACATCAAGTGAATAAAATTTTATAAAAGTTTTTATAACAATGTCATTATGACAGAAACATATTATACGATAGAGAAACAATGAAAGAAACGTAATACTCTCTATGTTTCAAGAGTTCATATAAATATATAATTTATTTACTAACGTTCGTATAAAGGAGTGCTATTAACAATCTTGTGTGATTTATAGATAAATATATTATTTAATGGCAATTCAATCACATGAATAATCCATATCAGAAGTTGACTAACAAATTATAAGTATAACAAAACAAGTGCTTTTTAATCATATACTTTTTTTTCAATAATACTCTAAAACAATACAAAGAATTCATTCTTTTCATGTTTTCAGATGGTCTTTGTATGAGTGTAAACAAAAACAATCAAACAACTGTGCATTTAACTAAATGACTAACTAGTTACAACTAGTCCCTATATTTCTAGACGTTTAAATAAACACGCTTTGTAAATAAACATGAAATATTCAGAAGATCGTTACAGGCAAGATGTTACTAAAGAAAAAATATGAAAGTGTCTGAAAACAAACAATCATTTGTACATACAATTGATAAAATGATTCTGATTATAATATTATTGAGATTTTATCACTTACTTAAATAATGTATGAGGATGCAGAAATTAGAACGAGTGTGACGCGAACATAAAATTATTAAATTAAACACCGAATGATGACACCATGGAACTTATTGGAATGGAATGAGGTAAAGACGACACCTCATTCCGCGGAATCTATGGGAATGGAATGCAGAAAGAGAACACCACGGCTTCCCGAGGCATAGTAAATCAGTTTTAAAATTATAAAATCACTCCTTCGTTCAATCTTGTAACGATAGGTTGTCTTTAGAATAAGGTAATTATAAGTAAATTTTGTTTTTTTCTTGGAACCTCCGGCTGTAGTCGACATAATTCAAGTCTGCTCTTAACTATTATTATTTACTTTAAAAAAAAGGCCATTAAAAATTATACAAAAATTTTATTTAAGTTGTTCATAAGTTGAACACATATTTGACGCTACTAAAACATTTACAGAATGTGGGTCCCGTAGTGAAATTATGATACATTAAGTTACAACACCACTGATTAAATTTACGTTATAAAAATGTACAGTCTTACTTAAATAATTTTAATTACCATTTGTAATAAAACAATATGCTGTAAATATTAACAGTTTTATCGAAGGAGCGTGTTTATAGAATAGCTTTAAATTATAATCGTCTTCAGGGAGATTAAAATTTTCGTAATCCTAAATGCAAATTTTATTTTAATTATTATTAAAGTATTACACTTTGAGAAAAATAGTTTTTTGGTTAAAAACCATGTCAAAAATCACGAATTACATGCGTATACATATCATTAGAGCTTTTATTTAATTTCACAAATACGTTCTAGTAAATATTGAATGTTATGAAAAAAATAAATTAATGAACTACAAAGGTTATTGAAATATTTAATTCTTTTGTTTTGTTTGAAGCAAGGATTTGTTGTAGTAATTAAATAATCAAGCCCATATTGAAAAAAATATTTCCTATCAGATTAAATAAACTCAAATCAAAATAAATAATTTTTATATTGTAAAATTTGTTGCAATGTCAATAACAAACTAGAATACACAAGATTTAATTCTTTTTTGTCTTTCATAATTTATCAACCAAAAAGTTATGTTTTATATAATTTGAATTTTTTTCCTAGTCTTCGTTTTATTCAAAGAAACACAAGTGTTATTGCTTCTTCAGTGCGGTAAACGTTGACTGATGATTTTACATTGGATAGTTAAAAAGTCTTCAGTTCCCACTTTATCAGTTTTGCATTATAACATTGAATTTAGGCAGTAGGTTATTTTATTTCGGAAGTGTCGTCTTTAAAGTCACATGTTCTAATTGGATTGATGATTTTTTTATTGTTTGCTGTTTTTTTTTAATACATTCGACTAACTTAATTTTTCTTAAACGAAAAAATTGAGCTGAAGAAAGGCTAGGGTTTAATAAAAAGCCAAGCCAACAGATGGTACCTCTGTGTTGATAAGAAGATAAGGTTATACAGTATGTATATACATAATGAAAAATAGACGGGTAATTTCTTGAGGTGGCAGAGCCTAGTTTGAGGTGGCAGAGCCTAGCTTTTGAGGTGGCAGAGCCTAGCTGTAGTCAATTTACTACAGCTCGAACTTGGGCTGGCTCGACCGGGGAAGTACCACCCTCTCACAGAAAATCGGCGTAAAGTAGTCTTTAAAGTCCTTTCCCTTTTCCCAACATTTCCTTTCCCTCCCTTTCCCATCTTTTCCTCCTCCTTTTCCCCAATCAAGGGGGGCAACACATCCGCAAATCTACGTTGCGGATGTCCAGGGACGACGGTAACTACCTACCAGCAAGTAGGCCGTCTGCTCAGTTGCCCCCTTTTCCCATAAAAAAAATAAAAAAATCATTAAGTGACTAGAATAAGATATGCCAGACGTCGTAGGATAAAGTTCTGTTAGATTTGAAATCCATTTTTATACGTATAAAATGCTCCTTACGTAAGAGAATGACGTTCTATTAACCATAAAAATATAAAATGTTCAGTTATTAAATTTTTACTCCTTGTGTTTTTTTTATGATTATGTAATAAATAAGTTATTAAATGCATTTAAAGAAATATTTTACTACTCATACTACAATATTAATGTATAAAATTGTATTCACTCATAAGAACATAATTCATTTTCTCCTTTAGACTTAAGGCAGTTAATGGATTAATCTTGTTAAATTACAATATGATTACAAAGAAAGGATGTGATAACAAAACGCGTCTTGTGTAAATATTTAATCAGAATTTTGACTTTGAACAAAATATTAAACAATGTGATGTACGAAATACCGATAATACACAAGTAAAATTTCCAGTTTCTTTGAATTTGTGAATGTAAACCTATAGAAACCCAAAATTTATACAAAAATAGGGTACTTAAAACTTCGGTATTAAAAATCATTATCATTAAAAACAGAGATCTTTAATCTCCGAATGAATAAACCAATCTATCATTTTTAATAACTCAGAAACCAGTTTCCAAATGTTTAAAGTTACCTACAGAAGACTGATAAGTTCATTAAAATCATTAATTCCAGTTACAAATCTTTCCTTAGTTTCAATTTTCCTTAAAAGCAAGGAAATGAAAGTACTTGTTATGTGAAATACTATTCTCTCCTTCAAGCGTCGCCAGTATAGTAAACGCACTATAAACTCGGTGAATAATCTAAATAAAATATCATTTTATCCGCTTCAACTTCTTACTTAATTTACGCTTTAGTATGAAATATAAGGAAATACCAGTTTGTAAATTGTAAACTTTTATTTATTGCAGAAGTCGAAGATTCATAAAAACATACATTATCTAAAAAATAAAATAATTATTTGTCACAATATGAATGATTTTGTTACAATATTTGAAAATGTCCCTGACTTCAATGACTTTCAGTGACGACTTTAATATCTTATTCATCGAAAGCATCGACAAGTAGTAATTGACATGCAGTATCCATATCTATATCCCATATTTATGCACAGACGCTGACATTGGCCATGGTTACAAGATCGTACAACCGATGGAGATATATGGCTAGCTGCCTGCCGAAATAAAGCTGGATACTCAAAGTCGAATACGTCTGAAGGATAAAATTTTGTTATAAGTTATAACATAGAGTAAAAATGCAAGTAAGAACAAATATGTATAGCAAAGTATTCATTCACCTGATTGTAGATTTTCCTCAGTAACTACGCTCTGTGCCATAAACAGAGCCACCGTCATGGCAAAAAAGAAGGAAATCACTGTTTTCATATTGAATACTTGCTTTGCAGCTTCTTAGTTTAATCGTTTCGATTAAGATTTGGTATTTATATACATACATTATCTGATATTAAATAGAATAAAATGCGTAGGGGATGCCCTGACTAACATTATCATGGCTTTTGCTAGATAATTAGCGATATGGTCACATTCAAAATATTATTATTACATATACTAAAGCGTTTCACTTTGTAAAGAAATCTTTAGTTCAAATAGTTTTCCGAGGCGTAAGTCAATGTAAGATGAAATGAAAATTATAACCTGAGTATTGTAAAATGTTTTTCCCTGATTTTGCTGTAGTATCTATTAAAAAAAATATAGTTTTAATTTTTACTTAAGTATTAAATATAAAAATATTTCTTGCCTTGATTCTGTAGTTTGAAATAATTGGAATTCTTTTACTGATATTGAGTGGTATGTAGGTAACTACATCTACATATTTAATGCTAGGAATACCGATATTTCAGGAAAAGTTTGTTTTCTCATTGTTAATCGCGAGCAATAAACATTTAACTCATCGTTATACACTTCAGTTAAATACTTTGTGTGGTTATTATGTATTATTTTTTATATATAATTGTGCAGAGCGAAAGGGACATCAAATAGTGAATGAAAATTATCACTTTTTTTACTTTTCTGACATTGACTAACAAGCATTTAAAATATGCAACACCTACATAATATATTTATCGCAAAATTGCATATTGAGCAAATTAAAGGAATCTTTTTCCTAGCCAAATTTACGTATACCTTTAAATGGTTATAAATAAATCGGAGACCGACTACCTCTGAACTTAGAATTATAAAAACCAAAAATTACGTGGCTATTAAATATTAGAACAATCCTCATGCATGCTTGTTATAACTACATACGATGAGTGTTGTTGGACTTCGACACGTTGAAAAAGGTGAGGAAGGGCGAGCGACTGGTGAGTGAGTGTTTAGTTAAAAACAAAGTTTATCGGAAATAAAAACACCAAGCATTTGTAGTTAGTTTAAAATAGAATATTTGTTTATAAACATATTTTGACGTGATAACGTCTTTAAAAACGTTTTAGTCGGGTGACATGTTCAGAAACTTGTGTCACACCAAAACCTCACGAGCGCGATCGCAGGTATAACGAGAGAGAGACGGACTCATCTCGAGCGCTGCCAGTCATTTCCTGAAACTTGTCACGCGGAATCCTCACGAGCGGAGGCAGGCATAGCGTTCGAGTGAGTGGACCGATCTTCCGTCTCTCTCACTCTAGCGGCATACAAACGAATGGAGATTTTCTCGTGCGGTTAAGTTTTCGTTGAAAACGATAGATGCAATTTAAAATTTGAAAAATTTGTTATCTTCATTAATTCCTTACTTCGACGTTCCTTCCTTACTTAAGATGTTATCACGTAAACACATCGATCGTAAACCTACTTTACAAACAACCAATATTTTTTATCGTTAATTTACTAATAGAGATTAAGGTCGAAGATTATCTCTGTCAGGGCATCCCCTGTGCATTATAATCGTTTTCTTATCAGATAATATCATTGCTTATAAATATCGTAATTCGATCTAGACCGGTATACCAAGTAGACACGCGGGAAGCGAATAGACAACATGAAAACAATAACTTCTTTCGTTTTTGTCATGATCGTGGCTCTGCTAATGGCACAGAGCATAGTTTGCTAGCAAGACCACCAACAACAACAAGAGCAATAATTTGAATTCACTGTCGAAAATCATTAGACGCTTTTCTCTTTGAAACATAATTTGTTAAGTTAGTCATTCTACATAATAGAACAACGTAATGTTCTACTTTAGCTCTGACTTGAGCACTGAGTTAGAGTATTTACTTATTCTCTTTTGAGAAATCAAACATACAATAATACTGCAATCGTTTATAAAATTTCACACCGCGTTTCATACTTTAAAAATCTGAAGCAATAAGTGGAATAAGTGAAAATTGTGGTTTTATTCAAAAACACTTTTAAATAATAATATCTAAGATTTTACGTGACTACGGGTAGACAAGATGAAAGTGTCTACGGCTGCGATAAAGTAACCAAAGCGTCGGGTAAAATAATAAATGCACGAAGTATATCCGAGAAACACAGTTTTACGTTGTAAATATTAATTCGTATCTGAAAAAAGCTATAAAATTTGTAATATCAAATGTTTTTAAAAATTGTGTTAACCAGTTTAGATTAACGTAGATAAAAATTATCTTTCAATAACTTACAATTATTTTCAAAAGCAGAATCGATGTATATTGTATTGAATGTAATATAGTGCAACGATTATTTACATTTAATAATATATAGTGGTTTGTAAACAAGATTCAATACTATGAAAAGCCGTAAAAGCATAGATAAATGAACAAGCACTGTCTCTTAAATTCATTATTCTATATGAATTTATTTTATACAACCATCTATTGCTTAATATATCATACTTAATAAGACGAAACTTCTCAGCATTCCATGGATTCACCGGGTCCATCGCGTTGCAGGGAGAGGAACTTCAACAGTGCCTGGGACTTGCGACCCAAGTGTAGGTTTAAGGGGTCCCTTAACTAACGCGCTTTATACGTTCACCTCCACTGTCCAAGCTCCTCCCCCTACCAAACGAAATTTGAAAATAACCTACTAGGGCTGCCTTCGATGTACGTTCCAAGAATGCATTAATGTGAGTTCTGGACAAGCCCAAGTCTTTTAGTAGGTTGTAGAGAGATTTCGTTGTTATACCTCTGGCTCCCACCTCTACCGCGTACAAATCTACTACGAACCTATTTCGAGTGAGTTCGTTTGTGAGCTCGTAATATTTGTTGACCTTGATGGTATGGGCTTTGGGGATGTTGGTTTCCCAAGGGAACGTAAGCTCTATCATCACTACGCGCTTTAAAATTCGCGAAAACAAAAATATATCCGGTCGGGAGGCCGATGCACAAATATGCTCGGGGATTTTATATTGTTTTTCATACGTGTCCATCAGTATAGTCCAATCCGACGCCGCTTTAAGGATGGAGTAAGGTTATTATTTCAAATAACTTTATGAACGATTTAAAAAATTACAAAGTTAACTAATTTATCGTAAATTAAATTAAATTTAAAACTTATCAACAATAAAAAATCATGTTATGAAGTTCTCAATTTAATAATTTATCATTAATATAATTATATATTAATTTGATATTCTGCATGATATGTCCCTTGTATGAAAGCTACTCGTGCCTGTGCTTAAGCTGTCAACATTAGAAGATTAAATTAATAATATATGCATTATAATCATAAGGCTCATGATATAATATGTTGTCGAAAACTTACAAGAGGAATACTAGTAGTTATTATCATATTCTAATTTGCGTATATTTTACAAAGAAAGATGGCACCGAATATTTTAGTGATATAACTCTAAATTTGATGTCATGGTTTTCGAACAGAACGACGACATTCCCAAAAAATAAATTAATATTTAAGCCAACTTCTAGGATAGCAATAACCTTCAACAACTCCTTTGAGTGGACTTGAATACAAGATACCTAGATTTAATACGTAGTCATTCAGTTAACATGAAATGCATTCGAATAAATTCATGAATAGTAAAGAGATTATCAGATTCAAAGCTTACAATAAATATTTTGCATGAGTTAATATTTGTAACCGACTTCTCAATTCGACCATATTTTTTTCATGTGTCTAGGTTAAACTGAGTACTTTAGAACAGACTGCCGCTATTTTTTATAAAATAAGGTTTTTTCTGTAAGTCGTCTAGAATGAGGCCATGATAAGGAAACTAGAATTTGCTGGAATATTTTATCAAAACCAGTCTTTTCATTAAACGCATATGAAAGTATATACAACACCTACATCAAATCATAAATTTCTAAAATGTCTGTCTGTCTGTCTGAATTTGACGTAAATAGTACTAGCAACTAACTATAAAAACACTATCAGCTTTTTAAAGTTTAATAAATTTATAACTATTGAGTGTTCACAAAAAGAATAAACAGAATGTGATTGGGACAGTAGAACACACTAAAAGAAATACGACCCTGTGGATCAACCAAAAGACGTAGGAATTCGTGTAAAACTGTTATATCTGTTCTTAAAATCTCTGCTAAAAACTCAATTAATATAGAAATTTCAATTGTATAGAATGTCATATATAGGAGGTAAGTATCTTTTCATAGATAACCATTTTCTTTGTTTTAATCAAAATATTAAGAAAATAGTTCAACCGTAACATCAAAATGAAAACAAGATACCTAGATCATGAAAGAACAATTATGATGGTAAATAAATTTTCATTTTATTAATCATGATGATAGATTGTTTGAATTAACATTCAAATTTTTAAATTCGCTGCATAGTCAGGTCGTTGCCTTATCTATACTAATATTATAAAGCTGAAGAGTTTGTTTGTTTGAAAGCGCTAATCTCCGAAACTACTGGTTCGAATTGATTAATTTTTGTGTTGGATATTCCACATTTGAACTTGGCAGGTTTTCGTGCTGTACGTAACACTTAATTAATTGTATCATTAATTTATTATTTAGTTATATAATTATTTATATTTATATAATTTAAATAATTAAATTAACCTGCCAAGTTCAAATTTAGAAGTATTATAATTTTAGATATTTTTAACCAAGCACCTACGTATTTTCACAACTATACCATATTTTAAGTTGGGTGTATGGTAAAGTGAATTTCGGCCAGATGGACCGTTGACGTGAATAAGGTGGCGGGTATTGGCTGGATGTGGAAGGCAGAGGACTGGGTGTGGTGGCGAGTCTTGGGAATGGCAAATGTTTACCAGTGGATCATGCTGTTGATGAAGATGATTATGATCGATTTCAAAGTGCATCTAAACTTGGCATTAGATTGGATTTCACCCCTTTTTTAGGCAAACAATTAGCCGATTGGAACTTGGCCCCCTTTTTAACAGGCATGTTTTTGGTGAGATTTCAATACTTTTTTTCAAGAAATCGTACATACAATCGTACTATACAGCCGTACAATGCATAACTTACAGCATGAAACATACAGCTACCATCTGATGGCATAGGAATTACCCTATGTGGTATATCTCCGCCAACCACCGAAAGATGTACAGTTTCCATCGTTGGTAAATGAATAGTGGAAAAGAAATAGAGTGAATTTGTGCTTTTAACACACACAAGTAATCAATCAATAAGCAATATCAAAATTAATCCTTTAGCAAGTCAAATCAGTGATCCATTTAATCGTAATCGTAACCATATATAAGATATCAAGACATAAGTGTAGAAAGAAATAGAAAGAAATGACCATCGATTCCTTATCGACTTTCATTCATATATACTGCAAACAAAACAATATCGCGATTCAATTATGCCGCTAGCGCCATCTATCGAAAGTAATTTATAACAATAGAAACCTGATTTTTTAGGTAAGCAATATTTAATTAAGTTATACAGTGTGCATTATGTATACATGACAATATTTTATATCCTTTATATATATCAATTCTTAAGAAGCGCCCCACACTTTTTTCACAATAATATTAATTTAAAAATAAATTAACAAACAATAAATGGTATTTTTGTGAAAAAAAGCGTGATGAGCTTCATATATCACTTCTTGAGAAGCGCCCCACGCTTTTTTTCAATAATACCATTTATTGTTTATTTTAAACAATTTAAATTAAATTGATTTCCAAGGTTGTAAAGGTTAAATTAGTTTCCACGCGGTTTCTTTCATCATTGGAGCGTGTTTTTTAGTTTTTTTTAAACTATATTTATTTTTTATTTTTTAGTTTCATTTATCACCGATTGATAGATGTACTCATATTATTAATTATTAATATTTCATTATTATGTATTTTATTGTGCTGAGCTGAGCGCCTATATAAAGGTTTTGATTACCTGTCAGTGAGTCAGTGCCAAAATTAGCTATTTTCACAGGGTCATATTTCAGGATCTACTGAAGTGTTATCTATGAAATTTGGCATACTGCTTTAGGACTAGTATATGATTACTTAGGTACAATTTTATCTCTGTACTTGCAATAGACACTGAGCTACAGGGGGTCAAAAGTGGGTCGAATTTATTAAAAATTCGATATTTAGAATTGAGGCAACTCACGCTTGACCGATTTCTTAAATTTCTTAATTTTTTGTTAATCTACATATAACACACAACCTGTGTACCAAATTTCATAATGCTAAAACAATGGGAAGTGGCCTAGAGGTTTTGATTACCTGTCAGTGAGTCAGTGCCAAAATTAGCTATTTTCACAGGGTCATATTTCAGGATCTACTGAAGCTTTATCTATGAAATTTGGCATACTGCTTTAGTACTAGTATATGATTACGTAGGTAAAATTTTATCTCTGTACTTGCAATAGGCACTGAGCTACAGGGGGGTCAAAAGTGGGTCGAAACGGTTCGTGTAAATATAGTGCACGGCATGCGCCGGCCTGTGGAACTTGGCCGGCGCACTACCGTGCGCTTAGATTCCACGCGGACGGAGTCGCGGCAAAAGCTAGTAATTTATATAAACACTGGTCTGTTAGAGGGAGTAAGGAGAAAAAAAGGCCAGCATTATGTGTACTGATGTCCTTGGCTCTCCTCGTTGTAGTATACATATGTAGTATAATAAAAAAGGTTCTACTCTATGGCTGGATATACTGACACAAATAAGCCAATCAGCTTAGTGAATTGTCTGATTTTGCTGCCGTCCTATTTAGAGAATATTACAATTTCGTTTTATTTATAAAACTGTCATTCTATTTGTAGACTTGTCTGCATTGCGTGAGTATTGTTAATAATTTTACTAAGCCAGTTCGTTGATGGGAATTAGTTATTATATTCTTGATTTGTTTTAAATCCTAAGGATTTAAGCGCCTTGAATGTAATGTTGATATTATTTATACATTAGTTGTGCGAAATTTAATTAAAAAAAATCAATAGTTAAATGACAGTCATCATAAATTTTGTGATTGAATATGGTTGAGTATTAAAACCGAATGGTAACACGTTAAACTTATAAAGTTTTTATCTTCCATATAAACTTCAAGTATTTTCTCGAATCTTTGTTCATATTTACCAATTTCCTCTTTAATATAAACTTGTTGATGATGACCGCCTCCGTTTCCGAGAAGTGTATTTTGTGGATAGGCTGAAGATTTGTTTATTTTTAAATCAATAGACGGCAGTAAGTGTATCTAATCAAGCTCGCAATTATACTAATTGAAATGCTTTGAGGGCGTTCAATAATGTACAAAGGAAGGAATTATTAATATAAAGCAAACATTTGGCAGAGACATTAAGAATACTTACTATAATTTATTTAAAAATCTACTAAAATCCTGAAAAGACGAACCTGCCACCGTTTATCTGGATAAAAGGAGTTCAGACTAAACGAAATGCTAGTTAATACAGCCATTACTCTTGAAATTTAGCCACGGTATAACGTTACTACATATATATTATGATATTACAACCTGATACATTAATAAAATATCCGGAATATTCTTCACTCGTAAGAAACTGTTAGTTGTATATACACTTCTTTATAGGAATAACATTACAGCATTGTGTGAAATTTGTAAAAGATACACTTACATTTGGTCCTCATTAATTAAGTGTTCGTGACTGAGACTTGGTAAAATATTCACTTTACGTCACCAATATCTCTATTAGGAAGCTAAATTTTATTTTGTTTAATAACACTTCATATGACACAAGTTATTAAGAAACAGTTCTCTTTTTTTATATTGCTTATAGTTGATAACTACATATAAATGTTAAACTATTAAATATAATAAATATAAATGTTAAAACTGTGACTTATATGTATTTTATATGTATGGAAATTGAGTGTCCACAAAAAAATTGTATTGAAAAGGTAGTAACTACTTATTTTGAAATAATATAAGACAATCACAAGCTGTCGGTTTGTAATATGAATTACATAATTATATTAAGGAATTGAGATAACAATGGCAAGTATTGTAATCATATGCATCCTTATGTAAGTCTTGTTTACGTATAATAAAAGTTATTGTATATATATATTTAAATAACAAAATAGCCAAAGAAAGGCACGTTAGTACGCCTTGTTTCGAAATATATTTTACAAATATTTCTTACAAACATACTGAGATGGCTAGGGTGTCGCCTGTCGAAGCCCATATGTAAAGCATCTTTTAAAATTGTGATTAATTCTTTAACCGTGTGTAATGGTTCGTATTAAATAAACATTTGGTTCACGAGTTTCAACACTTATGAAATATACTATTTGGAAGATTGATGATATTTTAATGGAATTATTTGAGGATTGTGAATTATTTATTTTCGTCATATTTCTTAAGGTTAATTACATATAATATTATAGTTCTGGACAGGAAAGAATATAATTAGTCAAAATGAATTCTTGTATTAGATCATGGTATGTAATATTTTAGATGGAAAAATTTTCTATGACCAAAACAAGCAGTACAAGAAGAATTCCCTTTTTTTTATTTCAGATACGTTAAGCACATAAATTCCGTGAACTCAAAGCTATTTCGGCTTTTTACATAACAATTTATCTTTATTATACCGTCTACGTGTTAAATTATGATATGTATGAAGTTAACAAGCTTATATTCAGAACAAAAAAAAGAAATTAGTCAAATAGATTTATTCAGTTTTTAATCATTTGTTTTGTAGATCTTTTGTATAATTGTTTTACTTTAAAGAAATTCAAATTAGTAAAACAGTTGTTGCACAACATTTTCTAATGATATAAAAATATACAAAAATCATAAGAAGTGAACAAATTTGATTTAAATTTGATTTGGAAATTTATTACAGTTAACACAAATAACTTAATTCTCGATTAAGAATTTTAATCTAAATTGTTTCTAGTAGCTGTCGGTTTTGTATGTATTTGCTTTCCTTCTTTGAATAATTATGAATGAGATCATATTTCTATTTTATTAGTCGAAATCTAAGAATTATCATTTGTACATATTTAGACGAGATAAATGGACAATCACATCTTAGTTTAGAAATTTCCTTTGTTCCCTGATCTGCGGGTGGTCCTCATTTATAATTAAATTATCGGTGATTAATTATTTGAAGACGACTATTTTACTGAATCATGGATCTTGTCACGAATCAAGAAAGATTTGAAAAAAATTCCTCAAGTAAATTTTATACGGCTTTTAGTCATTAATTAGCGGCTTCTTTTACAATTATTACTGGATAAGACGTTAGCAATGCAGTTAGCAAGGTAGGTACAATATGTTATAAAGAATTATATTATTGATCAAACACTAGTTCTATTTGTATCAGTTATAAAGAAAGAAGATCCAGAAAGCTCTTGAACCTGTTACCTGATATATGATAATGCTCGTGTTGCGCTCTGTCAATGTCTCTTTTATTTACACTTCATTGCTACTTGTAAATAACTTGCTGGACTTTTTATACTTATAGTCTTACATTGAAATTCAATGCTCTGATGTTTAATAGATTTTAAAGATTTGTAATGTGGACGTCATATATATTTTGAGACGCTTTTAAAATAGTATCCGAAATATTTGGCTTCATTTGAATTGTTACATTTATTTTGTGAGCGGTTTCTTTGTAATATATGTTCCAATAAAAAAAATGGAAATCGAATTTCAACATGCAGCAGCGAATAAAAATAATGGTTTCCAGAAATTCTCATTGAATAGAATCTATGTACATATAAGCATATTTTTTAAAATGAAAATTTCAACGTTCGTGATAAATTCTGTGCTCTTTTTTGTGCTTGTTTTATACAATCACTATATTATAGATTTATTATAAACAAGTAAAATAAAAAGCTTTTTTTTTACATATTAATGTTTCTTGAAAACACGAGTGTGACAGAAAAGTGCGTATACACGCTTTGACACTAAATCTGAACGTTAGGTTTTTCATAAAAAAAATAGCAAGTTGAAATCGTCAATAAAGTAATACTTTAAAATAAATATAGCGTCAATATTCCATGCAATCATAAAATATTTAGAAAGTCGTATAGAATTTTTAACTCCTTAAGTTCTTTATAAAATTGGCATTATGTAAAATTTTCGTCTCCAGAATTTAATTAAAATCACCTTTGTTGCTCCGTCATTTCGGTCATATTAAAATATTTATCTTAAGTGCGTATTAAGTGCGTCATGCCTAAATTTTAGAATTCTATCTCAGAAAAATTGTTACAGATGTGTGTGAGTAATTAGTAATATTATATAATATAAAATTAAAAAGGTTGCATCATTAGATAAGATACTCATTAGAACCAGATTACTGTTTACAAAATACCAGTAATAATTAATTATTAGTGTAAACAAACATCGCCGGGAGGAATATTGATTAGTGTTTGAAAAAGCCTCTATTTATGTGTTTTATAATATATAAACATTACATAAAATATGAAACTGCTTAAAGTGAAATCAAGAAGACAAAGTGTAGAAAATCAAATATTTGATATATAATATCATTATTATTATTTAAAATTCACTAAAACTACGTAAAATTGAACTGTCAAATAAGATAAAATATTTTATATTATGAATTATATGACGTAACGAAAATGTCAATTTGTTACAATATTTAAATTAAGGTCATGTTTCTACACATTATCTTAACAGTCCTCTGATAATTGCCATACCATTTAATAATCATTGTACTGTTTCGTTTTTTATCATTTTTATGAAACAGTCAGCTGTAAAAATCTAAATAATGAAAATTGTATATTAATACAGTTTTTCGATCAATTTCATTTGTATTAATAATTTACCTGAACACGACAGAGATACTTATCCAACTCTATTAACAATTCCATTACGGCTTTAGTTATACAACATAGTCGGGGCTAGTCATTGTTTGTTTTATTGTAAAAGGTTTAGTAAACTAGTTCGGAAAGCATTAAACCTATATGAGGTCGCTTATATAAGGTATTTGGGTTATAGTACAACTATAAGTTATAACGTTCTCTTTAATAAAATAAGGTTTTAATTTTTAATTACAGAGAACTTTTTATTACGTTGAACTTAAAACATTATATCATTGTTTTTGTTGCATAGAGTTGAAACGTGAAATTAGTCGGTATCATAGGCTCGTAAGTATGAATATTATATATTTAAAATACGGCAATAGTTATTGAAATGTCGAAGGAACATAATTTTTTTTTAATAATTATTATCTTAAAAAATAATAGATCTTAAAATATATGCGTGGAAATCAATATTGTGTCAATCATTACAATTGTCATAATTTTTTACCCAAGTTATTTTACTGTAAAATGTATGTAGATGTAGTAATTTTTCTTAATCATTTTGAAAGTTTTTATATTTGATATAATTACGACAAAAATAATGGTGACTTAATAAAAATTGTTTGGGTTTTTGAAATATAGCAGACTTTTTTGTTTATGAGAATTTAATCTTGCTGTGTCTCAAGAAATGGAAAATAATGTTAATACGAGAAGAGTATAAAGAAGAAAAGTATACTGAATTTGAGAAAGTTAAAACATACGACGATATCATTATGTAAATTTTATAAGGGATAAAACAATGAAATTATAAACAGTACCTTACTACACATTTACTATTAGGTCAAAGAAAGTAACACTGACACGAAAACATTGAGCGACACTCACTGCAGCGACGTCAAAATAGTTTTCACTACTACTTCAAATAAATATACGATTCTCAAAGTACGCCTCAACCTCTTAACAAAAGTAGACAGTTTAACTTCTATCAATACGATACCTCACTAAATATTGTTTATTCAAATAATGAAAATTATAAATTAAAACCAGCGTCTTAAAAGATGAAAATAATCAATTTATTTTTAATTTTAAATTATAATTAACTAGTATCCACAAACCGTTAAGTGTTAACATTAAATGAAATATTTTTGATATTTAATTAGTATTTAATAAGTATTATGCATAAATCACTTCAGTAACTTATTGGAAAATACTTCACTCAGATTTAATATTGCACTACTCTAAATTAAAACCAATAAGTATTAAAATATCATCCCATAATACATATAAAATCTGGAGAAAGAAATTAATATTTCAATATTTGAACATTGTGAATTTGAAAAAAAATTGATGATTTGAATTTCTTTAATTAAATTTATTTCCATAATCGTTTTGTATTGTTTTTTAATGAAATAATTAATATAAAAACATCCAAACCAGAGATTTGTTGACACTATATACTTTTACCTAACACATCAGATATTTTTTTTTATAAAATTGTTAATGACAGATATTTTTTCATACATTTTTGAATATTTAAATCAGTAAAAAAAATTTGGCGAAGTAACTTAACGCTGGACAATTTCCTTTTTTAAAACTGACATCAGATTTTACAGAGTTATTTTACAAAGTTAGTTTAGACTTGCGGCATCTACTTAAAACTTAAAGCAATCCACAATTTCTTATAAACATGGCCATGGTTCTGCGAAGAAATTGGTTTTGGACATGTAGTTTTGTTTGGTTCATAATGCAAAACCGTCGTAATTGAAACCAGTTGAATTACAAATTTAACGCTTCTTAATTCAAGCAATTAAGAATATCAAAGATGATTGTTGTGAATTATTTTGGCTTTTCTTCATTCGTACATTCAATAGAATGTTTTGAAACAAATCGAATGATTATTAATTATTTTTAGTTTAGGATATATACATATTTATTTATTTTTTCTGTCGGTATGTACAAAGTCTAAGTGATTATTTATTGAAATTGGATATTAATATTTAAGTTATAACCCAGCAGTTTCTAAGTATTCTTCTTCTTAGTCGTACACTCTTGACAGAGTCGTCGTGGTCATATTGTGTCCGTTGATTCCTGCGTCATCGCCACCTCGTAATGCAACGACATTTGTTCTTAGTCTTTTGCTGAGTGAGAGTTTTCGTCCACGGTGAAGTGTGTCGCAGACTTGATGTGGTCTATCCACCGTGTTGGAAAGCGCCCACGAGTTATTTTGCCCTTGATTTTCTCTTGTACCACAAATCGTTCCATGGAGTCTTCGTTACGAGTGATGTGCGCGAAGAACTTGAGGAAACGTTTTTTTACCGACGTCGCTAACCTCTCTTTTATGTTTAATTCCTTTGGAATGGAAACGGTTGGTTCTGTGTGCGGTCCAAGGTATTCTGAGCATGCGTCTCCAACACCACATTTCCAGCGCTGCGATCTTGTGATGCTCTTTTGGCCTCAGCGTCCACGTCTCAGCTCCATATAGAAAGATTTTAAAGACCAGACTCTTCATCAGTCGAACCTTTGTGTTTCTGGTTATTCGTCGGTCCTTCCGAAGCTTTACGAGTTTTTCCACTGAGGATCTAATTCATAGCGCTGCTCCTCCGGATCTCATCCTCGCATCCTCCAGAATTTGTGATCATAGACCCCATATACACATATGTATGTATCTGTTCATCACTTCGCATCCCGCTATATCTTTGACGTCCGGTTGGTTATTGTTTGCACGGTCGACAGAAAGCAACGGGAAACTACTGCACTAATGTCCCACGAGAGTCATGACTCATGAGAAGGTCCTCTAAGAAGATACGTGTGCCCGGGAACGTGTGCGTGTCCGGGAGCCAGGGTGTGAAATTCTTAGTATTAAAAACATTACATAATTAATGAAATTTTTATTTAAGCTTTGAATACAATATGCAACAAAAAACTGAGCAAAACAATATAATAAGGACAAAACAATATATGTAATACCTATTGTTTATCTACTTCTAAACTCTACGCCACATTGAAGATTATGATTAAAAATTATAAACTTTATGAGATTTTGTGATATTCTATTACAATTACTATATTGTTTGAAATATTACCTAGGTCCAATTTAATCTTTACAATAACCTCAATAACTCAACATGTTCACATAACATCTGGTCATTGTAACCTAGTTCCCTGGCCTCGTACATACATAATACATAGAACCTTCGTGTGTAAGCATTATATTACAGTCGAAATATTATTTTTTATATAATAAATGCGATTTTTTGTAAATTATAGAGATGAATATAGTCTTTATTTAAATTACTTTATTATGTGTGACAAAATAATCGTATAAGTATCAGTAATATTCTAACTTTGTAAAGAAAATAATATTTTTAAATGAAAGCTTTTTTACTTGGAATTAAATGAACATATAAAGTATTTCGAAAATAGACGGTTTGAAATTCACATTTGATTCATTTTTTCAATGATTATAAAGTAGTTGTTCATTTATTTAAACGAGACCTTATCATTCTGGAGTCGATAGATCGAAAGCATATACTTCTACCTCTCTATTCATTTCAGTTTTTTTATTGAATCATTTTAATTTGATTTAACGATAAAGTGAAAATTCCAATTTGCTGTTAAACTTTATTGTAGACAAATGTTCATAGTTTCAAGGTCTTTTTTAGTTGCAGTTTGCTTAAGGTTTTAGTTAAAATTAAATTCACTCAAGCCACAAACACGATGTTGTTGTCCTAAGAAATGGTCTTATAATTAAAACGTATAACAAGAGCTATGAAATAAAGATAAAATGGCCTTAAAACATTAACAATAAACGGTTAAGTTATATATATATTCCGTAATTATAAATAATTTAACGTTTAATTGGTATGAGACCAATTAAACTTTAAATATTTATAAACTGCGAGTATCAGGAGTGCTTTAAATTTTTCTGAAGTAAACCTTAGTAATAATGTTATGTGCCCGAGGGTTTTCACTGTGATATAAATATTTCCAAGCGGGGTCCATACGTAATAATAAACTTGAAATGTTCCGCCCTTTACATAACAAACAGTCGTTATGTCTCCAAGTGGTAACAGCTGATGATATCAGTTACAAGTGATACGTTAATTGTTGTTGTTGTAGTATTACGATGGAAGTGTTGTAAACAGTTGAACTAACGACCGAATATGAAATAGGATATGTTGGTCATGAAATTTTGAAGTCAATACTTTTTTATCTTTCGGAACAAATTAAAATTATATAATTAAACATTTTATTAATAAAAATAAATCTATAACTAAATACATATATATTATTATCATTGATTTGGTTGAAAAAATAAAATAGAAATATAAAGGTGATGACAAGGTAATGTCACTTAATGATTTCATAGTTTAAAACGAATTATTAATTATTAGTAATGATTCGTTTTTCTATTTTTATTTACTATTAGGTTCAATATTAATTTACTTAGTATTGAAAACTGTAGAGTATATTTTTATACAAAAGGACTTCTATCCTATTAGATAATGTCATGTTAGGTTGCCATTAAGAAAACATGACACGGGCTGTAATAATAAAAATTGTATAAGGTAAATTACCACACAGAATTTAATTATTTGGGCGTCCGGTAGCAAACTGTGTCCTTCAAGGTCAAAGGGCTTTTGTCGTGTTGAAAAATTAATTTTGAAAACACCGTTTAATTAGAAATGAGTATATACTGATAGTAATGTGTAAATTGATATAAAATTATTTGTAATTACACCACGACACTTTCTGTTCATTTACTTAAGACCAAAATTATATAAAGTATTATATTATAAAAATGTATCTATTTATAACTGTAAAACAATAAACATAAATTATTGAGTATCTACATATGTGATTTTTTGTTTTCAGTATTATTAAACCTTTGTTATGTAGGGCGGTGTATATTTTTTATACATATGTTTCTTGATATAAACCATAACGACATCAACTTTAATAAACTGTTCCATGCCCTTGTACCTCCGTTTACAAATAACTGATAACAAATTATATTTCATACACTTGATATTTGTGTTGCTTATTACCTCTGATGTTGAAAAAATAATTAAAATCTAACCTTCTTCCAAAAACTTAACACATTTCCAGACAACTTGTTTGTTTGACCCAAAAATACAAAAAGAACTAAATTTCTTACTATAGCTTTTTGTTGTAAGACTTTAAAAAAACAAAAGTCTTCAGGCAAGTGACCTCCTTTCAAAAATATCTTTTGTAATATATGTATATACTAGCAAAATATTATCCTGTGTACAATAAAATAGTAATACTAAAAGTAAAAAGACAAGTTTTCATTAAATGGTTATTTTTATTTACAATTAATGTGAAACTAACTCAATTCAATCATATATGTATAATAAAAATATTATGTTAGAGCCTCATTGGTCTTAAGAAGATAAAGAAACAACAAAGGTTTTAAACAAAATAGTTCTATTTGTCGATAGATTATTACAATAGGTACCTACATATATTAAAGAAAAGATTTTTTTGTAAGTTTATGTATTTTTATATACCCGTACTCAATTATAATAAATAAGATTAATATTAAGAAATATATTAAGCCGATATAATTTTATTAAAATTCGACTGCATAGTGCTTAAGTGATGGCACAATCTATCTAACCTCTGGAAGGTGCAAATGAAATCAGGTGGACGAACGCACCACCTCAGTGTCAGCACATTTATAATATTCTTGAGACATTAAATTTTTAAATGAAAACATTTAAAACTAGAGGACTTTATATGACAACATTACGCTTATTAAAAAATGCTAGAAAGTATCAAAGATAAATAAATATTTATACTTTTTTATATACCAAAAAAGTGATCTCATAAGAATGTATATGAACAGAACTTCTCATCACCGGTTATATTTTAAACTTACCATTCAACAAGAGATTATTGTTGCCTTAACAATAAATAAATATGATTCATTACACAGTTATATAGTGTGCTTAATACTCTCTCTAACGAGTGATCAATGTCAAATGATCTGTGTTAGAGATTTTAAATCAGTAACAATGACAAGCTCTAATTACAGAGTCATCGTTACAAATAGATTGAGATGTTATGTAACGTATTTTAATATTAAATAAAAGTAATTTATAATAAACTGAAATATTTATCTTTAAATGCAAATAAACAGTACTATCTTTTAAGTTCAATATAAAGTCATTACTTTATATCCTTACCACAAATTACAAAAACTTACAACTTGTTTGAATTTTGTTTCAACGAAGTTTGAATATTGTACATATATACATTTACTCCTAAAATTCTGTATAAATGTTAAAATTCGTAAACCCTCCATGATTTTATTGATACAAATGCATTGAATAATTTCGTTCGTTAATAATGTTATCATTTACTGGTTTTACTTTGAATCAGAGTAGTTAAACTTAAATAAATAAATTAATGAATATATTATGTGCTATTAGGATCAATTTTAAAATAAAAGTTCATTTTATCAAAAAAACTGACCTCTTAAGATTATCTCATTATTTTTAATTTATTTAAGTATTACTTAATTTACCAGTGAAAAACAAACTTCTCAATAACTTTGGTTTTGATAGTTTATTATTAATTCAAGTTTAATTCAGAAACACCTTAAGGTTTAGATTGGTAGATACCCATTTATAATATAATAACTTAATAGTTCATCCAAAATGTTGACCCCCAGAGGCCCTTAGACGACGAAAGATTAATGAAGGGTGAGAGAGTTTTGATGACTTCGGTCTAGAGATGAAAAATAGTTTATGAATAAATAATTTTCGCTTGGTGTTTGAACTATAAAACAATAAATTGTATCGTAATAAGAGAAATTATCATTTAAACAACCTAATTCAAACTGTTTATTTTTTACACTCACATAAATAAGTTAATTTCCTTTCGAATACTTATTACATTCTTTTTTGATGTTGGACATTGTTTGAAAAAATTTCGAGCACAATATGTTTATTTATTTTAAAGTTTAAATAATTTAGACATTTTTATAATAGTAATAGTATTTCACAGCATTTACTTACTGGATACCATATCGTTCTCAAAGTGTTACGGACACTAGTGCAATTTGCTATGAAATAAAAATGTGTAATAACCAATGTATATGACACAGTTTAATAAAAAAAAACTATTTTAATTCACCTGTTTTGGTTTTCAAAAAATGTTATAAGTTGATTATAAAAAATGTCTTGTACAAAAAGTATTAGTTCATTATGTGGACGTTATAGTAGAAAGTAGCTATTAATTACACGTTGTTATATCTATAGTTATATGCTTAGAGCTCAAATAAATACAATTAATAGAACTTTTATTAAGTACTCAATACTCTCTTTAACGAATGGTTAGTGTCTGTCGATCTTTGGCCGCGTTGTTAACTCAGTAACAATGCGTTATAATTACACAGTCATTGTAACAAATGGTTTGAGATCTTATGTTATGATATATGTATGTTTGTAATAAATTAAAACACTTTAGGATAGTAACAGATTATTAATTTATAACATTTTTTTGAGAACCTGTTATCTTTATATTTATTTGGCTTTAGTAATTGAAAAGAACCATGGGGTTCATATGTCTTCCTTCTACCTGGCAATTTCCCGGCTATTGCCAGGGTTTGCCTTACATGTTGTGAATAGTTCTGGCTAATTGCTTTTTACGAGCGGCCGCCTACCTGACATCAACCCTCTCTTTTGGAATCAGCATTAATCAGTGATGTCTAAATATTCTTAGAAAGTACATATGACTCGGAAAAATCACATTGGTACTTGCCCCAGCCAGGATCGAACCCACGCCCTCGGCAATGAGAGGCGGGCCCTCTAACCATTAGGCCACCACTGACTTGTAATGGGGTTCATATGTTTTAATGTATAAATATAATTGTTGTATAAGGAGGCCTTTTCCATGAAATAAAAAATACTATGATAGGTACTTTACTGTGTAAAATGTGTGTAAAAAAATATTTTTAAAATTATTTTATATTTTAATATAAATAAAGAAAAGCACAAGACATGATAATACACCTGCTTTGTTTCTTATTACAGTAGAGTTAATTGTTTTTAATATATATCGTATACATACAATGTACTTCTAAATTTATTGATGGGAGTGTAAAAAAAAGAAAAATTATAGTCGCTTTGTTCAGTTGAAAGTTATTAGAGATAACAAAAAACAGACGAAAAGATAACATCCTCCTTTTTTGAAATCGATTGAAAAGATAATTGTTATATATACCTATAGTTATTAAGAAAAAATATTTAATATATGAAATTTAAGTTTAGTTTATTCACTCATAAGTTAAAGTTAAAATTCTCAGCAATAAACACGTTTAAGATTCTAACATCAATTTATTACGGACCCACCAAGAACAAGAAGGCTTTGATTACGAGATACAAATTTAAAATTTACTGTTTAAAATGTGGTTTTAATATATTTAGTTGACAATGGAAATTTAATAACTTAAATGACTTTTCAAGTTATATTACTTTTATGTATCAAAGAGTAGAGATAAAAATATATATTTTTTTACCGCATAACAGATTAGGATTTTATAAAATATTAATGAACTGCGTAAATTCAAATGAAAAGTATTTTTTTAAAAAAATCGTAGTTTTGTACATAATTGTTTTAAACCATGCATAATTTGCCCTTTTACGAATGCATATACATAGTTGAATAGATGAATAGTTCTATTTACATATATGTATAACAATATTATATTTCAAGTAACCATATAGTTAAGGTTGTAAAAATAATATTTTATTTTATAAAATAACAAAACCGGATCCTTCAATCACCATGTCATAGCCATTCAATGTTACTTTATAAATTATTTTATCTTAAATTTAAATATACAACTGTTATACTGGTTAATCGAAGAGCAGTAAAATAATATTCAATCATGATTTATTGTTTAAAGACTGTTTTGTTATAAAAAATAACTATGAACGTCCAAATATAATGACCAAGCCATAATATCTGATGGTCTAAAAATGTATTGTAGACCAGTTTGTTTCCTAATCAGGTAAGTTTTATTTTTTATATATTAAATATTGTATCTGTGTATGTATTAAAGTATGTTGCTGATTCTATTACCCTCTGGGGTCAAAAGACTAAAGGATTTCTGGTGCGGTGATCAAATAAAAAAGTTTAATGAAATACCCTTATTTAGTATGTTTTATTTTTTATATATGTACTAGTTTTTGCCCGCGACTTCGTCCGCGTTAGCTTCGTCATTAGTAATATATGTATAGCCACTTCTTCCCCACCGCACCTACCCCGCTCCAACCACGCACCGTTCGCCTGGCACCGCTGCCGGTATTTATCACCGAAATTGCTATGACTCTGCATTTTAAGTCTGTGATATCTTCGAAAATATTTATTTAATTTACATGCTGTAAAAAGCCATATTGATCTTTATTAAATGCACAATGGATTTAAGATACTTAATTGGATAAGGATTAATACTGTATTGCTTAAAATCGCTTCGTAAATAAGCCATTATTTCTCGTACAAAGTAAAGGATAAAAAATGGTTATTGTGGGTTATTCCTAAGAGATAAACATATACCATACGGATTCTTTTGTAGACCTTTTTAAGTTGTACAATACTGTAGTACATTGTTTTGATCTATCTTGTAGGATTCAGTCAGCGTTTGCAATGTAAGCGCAAAAAATGTGTTTTTTTACGACCTCACATTAGAAACCTCAAAAGTTGTAGCCTATGTGTTTTATTCTGATGTATAAGCTATAGCCTATATGTTATTCTGATGTATAAGCTATATTGTGGTAAAGTTTCATTCAAATCCATACAGTAGTTTTTACGTGAAAGAGTAACAAACATACATCCATACATCCATACTTACAAACTTTCGCCTTTATAATAGTAGTAGGATTTTGTGTGGTGCTGGATATTATAACAAATAATTCATATTGTGTTAACACAATAACACGTCTATAACTATGAATCGCTTACAAATATACATCATCCTTGGCGATTTTCTAGTTCAGTTTTTTATGATCCAAGAAAATTGTTATTTGCATCATAGTTCTTAATACCTCACTAGCTTTTCCCATGGATGTTGAAATTATCAATAGTTGGTTTGCAATTCTATAAAAAAATGCTCTTTAACCGTTTATAAGCAAATGTTAATGATTTTATTCCAGAAGGAAATTCATAACTCTTAATTACCCGTTCACTGAATGTAACTTGACGTTTTTGGATTACGAGAAAGGCATATTCTAGATTTTTTCTAATCCAATTCCCAAATATTGAATCAAATAACATAAGAGATACACAGATACTGCAACAATGAAGCGTTATTTCTACGTGTATATAGAAATGCTTTAAAAATATTTAACATGATTTATCATTTCAAGTTTCCAGTTATAAATATACGAGTATACGATCTAATGCATTAAGTAGTCGTATTAATAAATAATTAATTGAAATTGGTGAGGATTATATTTTTACGGAATATTTAATCATGTAGTATATAATATAATATTTAAAAAAAAACTTACAAATTATATAATACAAACGTATATAACCTACAAACAGTTATGATAATGATTATTGATTCTATGACTTTTACAAATAATATTATTATTATTATTTCCTCACGTACATTCGAGACTGATACAAGAAAGTATGTAGCTCTTAATACAACTCTCATCTATCTTATTCATTTATTAATTATTATAATATTATACACGAAATTCAATGTCAATATTCACAGATCTGAACTAAACAAAGTTAAAAAAAGTAGTTAAATAATCATCTCCATTATGATTATTTTTATATTCAAAACATAATGTGTCTTCTACACAGACAATTCTAATAAGAGCCAACTTGTTAGATGCTCGTCCAGCGAGGGTTAATTGTTAGATATTAATCTAGATCGTCGTCAAATGAGGAATTAAGTCCGTCTTATAATTCTTGTCTAATCAAAATGCCTTTTATTCGTGTCTCAGTTCAGTTTGACTTTTCTGGCTTAGATTATACGAATACTACATATATTGACTTACTACGAGTACGAATAATGATTTGTATTCAACATTTATATTTCTTTGGTAAAGAAAAAACTAACTGTAATTAAAAGAAGATACATTTTTAAAAGACAATATTTTTTTTTGTTTGGTATGGAAGACTTGAATAGCTCTAATCTAGCTAAGTTTACCGTTTTTTTAGACTTAGGATTTTAATATTTTATATATAACTGACTTTGGTGATGGACATATTTGGTTGTCATGTCTGATAGTACTGATGGCTATTGGAGAGACTGGTTCTAGAGTAGAGTAAAGTTAAGCGTAGGATGATTTGAAACCAAGTAAAGCGATAATACCCGTAAGGTAGGAAGAGATTGAAAAATCAGAACTGAGAGCTCAGTGGCGTTAAAGATGTGTGTTAATAAGTTTTTATCCACAGAGATAAAGTACTTTTGTTGTATAATTAACACTAAAATTTTTCTTTACTGGGCTTTTAAAACCTATTTATAATCATATGATAATCTATTCATATATCTCTTTATGAAGTGAAAATCAAAAATTAAAGAGATTTATTAAATTTATTTATTTTCTACCAAAAACACTGTCTCGATGTCTAGTTTGACTATTTTTTCTACATATTTACCACCATATGCAATATTAAAGAAAAGCTTTTAGTTTTGTTATTATTATTTTTTAATTTGCAACATTTATTCTCATTCCGTCAATTTTTTTTTGTAGTAATAAAAAAATGTTTTATTGGTCATTTGTTTTGATTACTTTCAATTATTATGTTATAAATATATTATTCATAAATGAAAAATAACTGTTTTGTAACTAAAAACAGTAAATTATTATTGGAACTAAGAAAATTTAAAGAGTTGTAATTTACTAATTCTATGTAATAAAGTTAAGGATAATAGATATTTTGCCAAAGAAGTTATCGTTTCTAGCTATATCAAATAACTCTAAATTCTATATTTTCTGCTTTAAATTTATATTTTAAGTATTAGCTTAATATAGTTGCAATCCTAAAAATATAATAGCAAAATGTGTTTTAATGTTGCAATAAAAAATTAAAAGTTTTGTAAATTAATGAATTACTGATGGTTGGGATATGCTTTTTCGTATAAATTTTACAACAAATCGATAGATATAAAAAAAAAATGTTCTTATTAAAAATAGAAAGACGTCGATAATGATGAAATGAGGTCTTTAAAGAGTCTTCAATCATAAAATATTTTATCAATCTGAAGTGTGCATTGAACAAAGACTCCTAAAAATACCAAAAGTATATACTAATCTTCCACTAATCTCTTTCTTAAAACAAAAATCAGTATATAATTACTAAGAAACTATGAGTATTATATTGTTTTAATATTAGCTCAACACTTTAAGCTTAAATTATAAATATAGGAGATTGTAGTATCATATTCAAATTTTAAACAGATGAGCATGTCTTAAATATAATAAACCCACGTGAAGTTAATAATTAAAACTAAATACATTGAATGAAATGTTGATGTAGATTACATTTTATGGATACCATTGCGCAAGAAATAATTAATGCTTCAATTTATTATGACTAACATGCGAGTACCTCACCAGTTATTTCGGGAGCAGACTTACCAGAAATGATAACAATTTTACTAATTGAAATGCTTTGAGTGAATGTGCTTATTATGCAACAGAAGCAATGTTAAATTACCAACTACGTTTGTGATGTAGGATATCATGAGTTATTCTTTTATTTTGATGTACACATATAAACATGAATATATTAATTTTCAATACCATAATTATAAATTTTATTTTTAAATTTGAATTATCCAGCTTCGCTCTTAGTTAATGTCTGACGAAAATTACAATATTTGAGGTAATTAAACAGTTTTATTAATAACTTGTATAGACGACTACTACTATTGTCATACTAACTTAATTATTTATAGAGAAAATAAAGAGCATTCACACAACCAGCTCAATTAAAAAATTTATAGCTCGATAAAATATGAATGACGAGAGTCAAATTTAGTATTATTTGATATCCAAGTCCATATTCTTATAATAATATAATCATATCATATACATATACATAGGTAAAACATTACTTTTTACTTGTTTAACTTTTCATTAACTTATTCTCTCGTTAATTTTAAATATTTTTGCACGCCGCCCTATTCTCAAAAATTTCATTTATTTTTAATAAGCTGAAAATAGTTTTCAATCAAGGAGGTTAACATAATTTTTTAAACATAACATAATAACTCTTACAGTAAATGTTAAGTGGGACTCAGAATTAAAAATATGTTTTGATAAAGACAACAGGTAAATCATAAAACTTTAGAATATAATGAATTGAGATCCAAGACTTTCTCGAGTATTCATTGAAATAAAACTAATATTATCGGATTTACTACGTTTAAGATTATTTTTCAGAGTTCAGAGAATCATTACGTCTTAATGTTTTTAATGAGTGTTTCAAAAGATCCGATTAACATCCTTTATTTATGTGCGGTTTAGATCAATAGGTTTAAATTTTATGATCATGTAATTTAATTATATCCAACATATACTTATTAGCTGATTCAGGTTTGACAGGCTCTCATTTAAACTTTTTGTAGAACAATTGTGCTTATCCGGTGCTTATATTGGAACGTGATAAGATGGTTAAAGATTGTGTAAATATGATTAATTATTAAACATTCAAGTTTTATTGTCATAGTACGTTCTAAAATAGGAATCATATCATATCATAACTACAAAGGGCCTGAGATGATGTTTATATTATTTCGTCATAGAAGATGGCGATATCTTTTTCGTTTTCAATATCAACATAGATGACGACATTTTTCATTATAGATATCAATACATCAAAGATATCATATAATTTATATTTAAATTTTAATATCAACCATCACAAGAACGGTATGATATTTTCACAATGTAACCAAAACTCTCATCGACGCCTTACCTACACGTAGCGATTGAAGCCACATCGCCACACCTCCTATATGTATATATGTATATGCGAGGGCTAGAAATTGACATTCGGTAACTCAGAGACAAGTTCGTGTATTATAAAAAAAAATTATAAGTACCTATTTTGAACGTTTTAAATTTTAAAAAGCATATTATTTTACATTTAAATACTATAAATAATATTATATACTAATACTATGTATAAATAATATTATATACTAATACTATGTATAAATAATATTAACTTGCTATATCTGTGGAATGGCAGTTGGAACTGCTAAGCATTTGCTGGTGGGATGTAAGGTTCTCCTGGACAGCGGTCAATACTCGCGTCGTCACGATAGGGTTCTAGAGATCATACGTGAAGCGGTTAGTCTTTCGGTAGCCAGAGCGCAAAGGGAAATAACCACAAACGAGCGATCAATAGGTTTTGTGAGAGAGGGCACCAGGACTATAAAATCAAACGTCAAGCCTTACTCTATCCTTAAAGCGGCTTCGGATTGGACTATCATGGATACGTATGAGAAACAATACAAAAGGATATTTGTGCATCGGCCTCCAGACCAGACATATTTCTATATTCGCGTATTTTAAAGCGCGTTGTGATGATAGAGCTTACGGTCCCTTGGGAAACCAACATCCCCAAAGACCATGCCATCAAGGTCAATAAGTATTACGAGCTCACTAACGAACTAACCCGAATTAGGTTTGTCGTTGATTTGTACGCGGTAGAGGTGGGAGCGAGAGGTACATATAACAGCTAAATCTCTCTATAACCTACTAAAAGACTTGGTCCTGTCCAGAACTAACATTAATTCATTCTTGGAACGTACGGCGAAGGCAGCCCTAGTAGGTTCTTTTCAAATTTGGTTAGGTAGGGAGAGGAACTTGGACAGTGGAGGTGAGCGTATAACGAGCGTTAGTTAAGGGGCCCCTTGTACCTACACCTGGGTCGCAAGTCCCAGGCACTGTTGAAGCTCCTCTCCCTGCAACGCGATGGACCCGGCACCCGCACGGTGAATCCATTGAATGCTAAGAAGTTTCGTCTCATATAAAGAAAACGTTAAATGAAAAAGATTTATTTTTACATATTATTGTATGTAACATAAATGAACATATGGGACTTAGTCGTATTTCGTCTGAGTTCATGTAATATGATATTGATTTTGTTTTCCCGTTGATCTTTTATCAGCTTGTTGTATATGTTTTAAATTGATTACATACATGCTTGATAAAGTGCTAGTACGATCGATATCTTCGAGTTTTATTTGTTCGAAGTTTATTAAATAAATTAAGAATATCTTCTATACGAGTATATATAAAAATGGATTGCTGTTCCTTAGTCTCGCTAAAACTCGAGAACGGCTGAACCGATTTGATTAATTTTAGTCTTGAAATACTCCTGGAAGTCCAGGGAAGGTTTAAAAGGTGAGAAAAATTGGAATTATTGCCACGAAAACCCTAAAACCAGCCCTTTTCTATTTCCCATACAAACGATTTTTTGACATTAGACTTGACAACTAACTAATATTATGTCAATCATTCTGTTCGATTGAAACAGTGGAAATTTAATAAATACCAATACCGGGTTATTGAAGACGGAATAGAGGTTGCCCGGTCAGCTATACCTATATTACTAATGACGAAATTAACGCGGACGAAGTCGCGGGCAAAAACTAGTTATAAAATATTAAATCAAGTCAAAGATTTCATTGAGTTTTACACTAGTTAATGAAATGTCGAAAAAAATGAATACATATGTATATTCTTTGTTAGATTTTATATAAAAAATTTACGTATCACAAAGTTTAAGATAACGTGATTTTAGGATTATTAAGGGTTTTTTATTAGTTTGAAATCTAAACTCACGACGCTTCGGTTACTTTGCAGCAACCGTCATCACGGGCAGACGAGATTAGAATGTTGCAATGATGAAAGATTAAAATAAAATATAAATTTTAATTCTCTTTCCATGATTTAACTTAAAAGTTAAGTGAATGATAATATTAACGGCGCTGGTGTGTCGTACAATTTATATAATTCTCAAAAGACATATCTTATTATCGTAAGCAAATATCGAGTGGAGCTACATAAGGATGTAGCTCTATGAAAGTGCTTGTAAAAGACTTTATTCTAGATGTTAATGAAGTTTGAATAACTTTAAATCACTTTTAAATTTCTCAGCAAGTGAACAGTCAAAGTTTATGGAAACGTATTTATTGCTGTCTCGTGTTCAAAATACATCAAGTACTTCTAAAATTTTTGAAAATTATTAAACAAAATTGGCAACTTCAAGTTTAACATAAATATGCAACGAACTTTCCATGGTTGTCTGTCTGTTGATGTAAATAAGTCATTCGATCTCTGCTATTGATCACGATCCTGTAATGACCTACTAATGAATTATTTAGTTTAGACAATATCCAGATATTATGCTATTTCCAACAATTACAAAATAGCTTATAACAAATCACTATAATTGAAATGTATAATTTAATATAAAATACATAATGTCCTCATGTTTTCGTCAATTGCAATTTGTGTTATAAATCGCGGAAGAAAGGTTAACTTAAATACGTTCAATAGAGACTCCTCAGCTGTCATCCTCGTTCTTGTAGCTACGAAGTAGTAGGTAAGTTGTAGTCGTTTAATTCTAGGATCGATTAATTAATTGTGTTAAGATTTGTAAAAATTAAAATTTTGTACTAAACGATATCATTCCCAAAGGAACAAGTTTATAAGAAACATAATGTACTCATCTCGTCTGCCCGTGACCAGAGTTGCTGCAAAATAACCAGAACGTTTTGAGTGTGTAGTTTAAAAGAATAAAAAAACACAAGTAACTTTTTTTTTTTAAATAATATACTTTTTGCAACATTCAAACCAAACACCAAATATATAACATTAATTACCATCTCATTGTTCGAACATAAAATCCTTATAATTTTAATCTTCTAACCTCTCCCCAAGGAGTGTGCATAAATATGAGACAGTCACAATTACTCTTCCCATGGACAGTTTTTTTTTTATAAGTTATAATCTTTATTTTACAAAACAGCTGTTTTAGTTAAAATAATTACACGGTTATTTTAATCATTCCCAGAGGGAATTACAGCGTAATAAATAAATACTTTACAAATGTTATGAATTTAATCTCCTACCAATAATAATTACTCATTCATTCAACTGAATATTTATAAAATGAAGAGACAATATTGATTTTATCATAAAATTATTATAATTTCGAACTCGTTAATAATTTAGTATTTAAATCTTAAATAAATTACTTTTATTCTCTAAAATCACGGGAGTATTGTATCAACTTAACCTAACTTGTTCATGGGAATCTTTTTTTGTTTTGAATGAAAACAGGAGCAATATGATGATTCAGTTATTATAACTAGAGAATAATTTTCCTGTTATCTGTTAAAATAGTACGGTACTATATTGTTTTCTTCATAGTATAGAGTTCAGTGTGGCGCCTGGAATTCCTATACAAACAACAAAAATAATATAAACAATAAATATAAACAATAAAAAAATGCATAATTGCTGTAAAAGCAATAAAAATATAAAAAATTAATAGGACACGTGATACTGTATTACTGAGTACAGATAATGTGAGTCCCAAATCCGAGATAAATATTGTTTAATGGTAGTGATAATGATAAACATTATTCCTAATACGTGGTTATATAATAATAATAATAAGATTTTTACTCCTTAGGACTATTCAGGTCATCATGAAGTTACATTATTATAAATTATCTCGGTATTTGAATACTGATTAATGTAATTAAAGTTCTAAGTGATTCATTAAAATAAATGTAGCTGTCTTTTCTTTCGAATTGATTTGTCTCAAATAAAAGTGTAAGTGATGCTACTGTATCATTGTTAAAGTTAGCGCAAAAATTTAAGAAACTATTTTATTACATCTATAATAATCATCAGTTGAACAAAAACTAAGACCATATAAAATATACTTACTGGTATACTAATAAGAATTATATTTCTACATCCAAAATTCAGTTCTCACTAGACACATCAAAAACAGTATCAAATATATTAAACATTCACAAAGTCCTGTGACGTGCTTCTCTGTGGAAAGCTACACGTGAACTAAACCGTACAGAGTTTGCCGTCGGTTAGTCTAAAGACCAGTATATGTTTTTATTATGAAAACAAACGAACTGGGGTAAATTTTGGGGTCGAATTAAATTATAATTTGTATTTGAAACTCTTATTTAAAATAAATGTTTAAAAAATTAACATACTGCTTTTTTTAATGCTTAATTTAATTTAGCATTGGCTGTTATGAATGAGCCTTTTTTAATAGTACAGAATTAAATGCATATTTTTAGTATTAAAGCAATTTTGAAGCAATGAACCAATACTTGAATTTTATTTTTAGTACAGCATTCTTTTGGCTTTATAAGAATAAAGAAATAAGTTGAGAAACTCATTTTAATTTAATTTTTTTTTTTGTATAAAATGAGTAGAATATGAATATGTTAGATGATAATAAAATGTTGATCGAAAAGAACAGTGTTTAAAACTCCTTTGACGTTTAAATTAAATTGATTTTAAAAATCTATATTGTTTGTATAATTATCAAAAGAAACTCGTCAAGTCTTGTAATTTCAATACTTTGTTTACCTTCATATTTTTCTCAACTTTTCATTTGATTTACAGCTGACGTCCGTCAAATAGCATACCTGAAAAGTACAATAAAGATTAATTAAATTATAAGTAACTGAAGAAGGTGAATAAATTATGTTAGTTAAAGTGTATTCAACTTATACATTTAAAGAGAATCTAATGTCATCTGCCGAGTTCAAGGATCAGGTGTTACCAAATTAAAATTAAATCTTCCTAAATAAAAAGGTTAATATGTAGATAAGTTCAAGAATATTATTGCTTGTTCTTTAAAATGTTTTGAAGAAATGTACACAATATTTAGTTTTCGTTTTAAATATAGATTTAATGTTAGTTTATTTTAAATCTATTTTGAAGTACAAACCAAAATAATATTTTTGTTTCTGATAAAATTCATGAAAATATCAAAATTTTTTTTACCGGACAATCGAAAAAAACCAACCAATCGTAAAAACTTTTTCTAGCTTAGTAGAATCGTTGCAAGCAGTTATAAGCAGTAGGTATGTATGTTATGATAATTATAATTATAAATTTATGAAAATGTTGTTTTAATTTTTTAAGTTAATAATGACAATTTTCTATTAATATTTTAAGGTTTTTCTTATAATAAACATTATTTTTTTTTAATTAAAAACATAAATTATTATTTTAACTGCTGAAAAGTTTTTATATTTTATTTCGTATTTGTAATGAAGAATCGAATATAAAAAATCATCCAATATAGGTTTATCAAAGCTACATAACAAAAAAGGATGTAGATCAATGTAAGTAAATTTACAATTTTAGTACTGTTTCGATTATTTTATACACTCGGGACTGGTCATTGTTATTGTTTTGAAAAGGGTAGTACACTAAACTAGTTGGGAAAACATAAGTCTATTTAAGCTTTTATATGAATAATGCTCGTATTGTATGAAAATTCAAGCTTTTGTTTCGTCACAATAATACCAAATCATAAAAGCCAGACTCAAACTATTTCCTATAAATGATAGCAAAAACAATATGTCTATTTTAGTCGATTGAATGATAAAATCTCGCGTAAAAGAGAACTTAGGATTTTAGGTTATAATAAAGAAAGAAAATAAATAATCCTGCCAATCTGACTATCACTAACTTTTGTTTATGATAGTCAGATTGAAAGGGTTATTTATTTTCATTCTTTACCACTTTCGAGGTAGATCATATTCTTTGTCTTTTTCTATATTTCATGAAAGAAGACTAGGACTTGAAAACTATTTCGGTAGTGACATAAATTGCTGAATATTATCCAAATCAAATTTTCACGTGATCACGGGAGTACGAGATGAAAGTGTTCGCCATAGGTCCATAATAGGTAATAAAAATATAAAACTAGTTTTTCACAATTATTAGAAGCTTAGAAAGTATAACATTGAAGAAATTAAATCTTTTGTGACTTTTTCAAGTTCTGATAAAGGATTGGTTTCATTGGTTGATTGATAAAGAATATGTTTCAAACAAGGTGAGAAACATGGATATTTTACATAAATTTTGTTTACCGAAATCTCAATTACTAAGTTAACATCCGATAATATTTATTTATTTATAAAAAGAAGATATTATTTTATAAAACCATACAAGACTATTATCGCAGTGTAGCTTTTTTTTTTTTGATGACGTAGTGGAAACTCTTTTTACGAGCCGTCCAACTGACCTTGGTGGGGCCGGGAGGGATGTGTGAGGCTCGGCCTGGGCAGGCCCCTACTCACTAAAACCACTGCGAAAGCCATCGGCAGCTATGTCGGTGTACCCCGGATCTGTCAGCGACAGGGCACACCAGCGACTGGCCGGTCCTGGCAAAGACCGGACTTACTCCCTCGGAGAATGGGGGCGATCCCGGCAATTAGGACCACCCCGACGACGCCGGGCTTTCAAAAGGGCCGGGTTACCACGCCGACCCCAGCCCGGAACACAGGGGTGCTATTGGAGGCGTAGGAATTGCCTCCGTCGCACCCCCGTACGTCGCCTGCGGGGGGAGGGAGCATCAGCCGCCCTCTCCCTTTCCCGCTGAGATGCCTCCTTCGTGGACATGACCGTCTCACAGAAGGAGGACACCGCCAACCAGGACCCATCACTCTCGAGCATCTTCTCCACGACACTCGAAAGCGACAGGTCCACTCCGCCGAGAGCCGCCACAAGGTCTTGGCGCTGCGCAGCCCATCTCGGGCACACCTCGAGGGTGTGCTGGGCCGAGTCCACCGCAGCGCCGCACTCATGGCAGCCTTCTCCCGGCTCTCTCCTGGCCGTCCGACACAGGTAGTAACCAAAGCACCCGTGCCCGGTTAAGACCTGCGTCAGACGGAAAGTGAGGGGTTTGCGTTTCCGCCTCATCCAACGCTCTAGGACCGGGCGAAGCGCTGCCGTTGTACGTCTACCGTACGGCTGCTCCGCCAGGTCCTCCCCCCACTCCCGCATAAGGCGCTCCTCCCCCTGCCGACGAACCGCTCGGATCTCCTCCGACGAAGGGTTCTCGCCGAGTGTCCTCCTACCCGAGACATAGGAGAACAACTCGGCTCGAACCGACGCCACGAGATCCCAAGGCGGATCGCCGGCAAGGGCAGTCGCTGCGGCCCAAGAGACCGTACGGTAACCCCTAATCACCCTCACCGCAGGAGCCCTTTGCGCAGAGCGCAGCAGGGCTTTGGTCCTGCGGCTCATTGGGCGATCAGCCCAAACTGGAGCACCGTACAGGGCTATACTCCGACAGACCCCAGAGTATAGCAGCCTGCAAGCTGCGCTGGGTCCTCCGAGGTTCGGGAGGAATTTTCCCAGCGCACCTGCCGTCCTCACGACCTTCGGCCCCAGTTCCTTGAAATGAGGCACGAAGGTCCACCCTCCGTCAAGAGTGAGCCCCAGATATTTCATGGTGGGACTCACTCTGACCCTTCCTCCTCCTATGAGGAGGGTGGCACCCGGCGGGGGTCCTTTCCGCCCAGTCCCGCGGAAGAGGAGGGCTTCGGTCTTGTCTATTCTCACCCGAAGCCCCAACCTCTCTATGCGGCTGATCACGAGGTCTGTTCCGACCTCGGCCAGCCGCGCCGCCTCCCTGTAGGTTCGTCCCCGGGATAAGACGAGGGTGTCATCGGCAGGGGAGGGCGGCACGGAAACGCATACATTTCTCCAAACTAGCGGGCAGCGGGCACCGCTGTATTCGAGGGTCGGTCCATTTGATTATGCGTGTAAGATCCTGCCGCTCCCGCCGCCGCTCCGCTGCCCGCAAAATTCGAGGCCGAGGCCTAAGGGGCCCCTTAACTAACGCGCGTTATACGCTCACCTCCACTGTCCAAGCAATATGTCATATATTTTTTTGAAACACTCAAAATTTTCACTTAAATACAACGATTCTATTGATAAGATAAACAAGCGATCTTATTTAAAGACAATCATTATATTAGATGAAGTGCTTCTCTGTGGAGATCTTCAGGTGAATTAAGCACCATAAAGTTCCTTAAAGCCATCTTAAATCAGGTTTCTAAGTTAAGGACTAAATAGTTAGTATTAAATTTAAATAAAAAAGGTTGGGATTTTTTTCAGTTAAAACAAAGTATTTTGAGATAATCCTCGGTATGAAGTTTAAAGTACAAAAAAATATATATTTTATAATATTCTCGGCACGGCTGAATGTAAATATATATTTTGATGTGTTTTATTGCCATTGTTAGCTTTTCATTGTCATGCAAACGTGGTTGTGGAATCACTTGCCCTGAGTTTGTGAAGGCAGTGATTGTGAAGGCAGTTTAACCTGGGACTCATATGACATCAAAAACTTTGAAAGTTATTCATCGGTTTCTAAGTAATTTAAGAAAAGTAAAAACTTATTACTTTTCTGTCTTGCAATAATATCCCTTTTCTCATAGCTTTTTTCAGTAAGTATTGTTTTATTAGTTATATTTAATTAGCAAGTAAGAAACAAATAATTTGAAATTCCTGTTATTAAAATTATATATCAATGTTATCTTCAATCCCATAGTAGCTTACTATATTCAGATTTTATAATTGCGTTAACTGACGTTCGGATGTCTGTCAAGATAAAGATATGTTATGAAGTAAGCTTAGTGAAGTAAAAGGGCATAGCCGGATAAGTTCTGGAAATCTGCCCCCATGGCTTTTTAACCAACACACAGGGGGTCGATTTGGCATCAAATAAAAATAATTCACACCAATTTTTAGCCCTTTAATTCGAACGACGTTCGAGATTTAAAAAAAAACTGTATTTTTTATTTTAATTTTATTTTTATACTGAAATTCGGAGTTACGTAGAATCAAGTATTACTTAATAAATGAGTGAGTGTGTATTTAAAAATAATACTTATTTTAGAAGCGTAAGATTTAGTTTGACCCTAGTGCAGATTTTTCTAAAGTTTAAAGAGGCTTGTAATAACCTTAATTACTTTCAAACTTCCTCTATGAGAACGGTAAATTATACAAACGTTATTTTAAAGCTAAATATGTTAATAGTTTCAAAGTAGGTACGATTTAATGTTTTAATGTGGAGGAATAAACTCTGTAGTTTAAATAACTTTTATTAAAATTCTCATAGGTAGTTAAAGCGAAATGAAGCAAAAATATTTTACTTCATTATATCTAAATGTAAACGACGTTTATGTTTCAAAATACTAAAAAACTAAGGGTCTTTGTTTTTTGATGACGCAGGGAAACTCTTTTTACGAGCCGTCTAACCGGCCTCGGTGGAAACTAAGGGTCTTGTCTAATCTAATATAACCCAATGTTATATGGAATCTTAATATCAATTAACAACTGCAAAACTTATCTTATACAAGGGAGTACAGCTTTAACTTTTAAATGACACATAATATTTATACTGTATATGATACAACATAACAAAATACATCAGCCCTAAAAAGACCCAACATCATGTGTTGTGAGATAAGTTTGTTATCACGTCACTCAATCATCTAACTGAAAATAAATTACTGTTATAAAAGTGAATGATACTGTTACCGATTTATCACGTTGCTAAAGCTTTTAGTGGCTTGACCATTATATTTTCTAAATACTATATTTCCTATAAACAAAACAAAATCAAAACTATATCTTTTTTGCCAAACACGTTTCAATATAACAAGATTATTTTAGTTCTATATTCTCTAACCATCTTATATTTTTGCAGCAGAAATATTCCTGTTTAAATGGTTATCGACGATAAAAAATCTAGGAAATATTAAATTCTCGTTTTATAGCCGTCCGAAAACAAAAATACAATTTTCTATATGATATGAGGTCTGTTTTGTGTTATGGTTTTTAGTTATTTCAATTATATGGCTATTTCTTTACATCTACAGCAAAAAAGTAACTTTAGAATATTACAATTGCAAGAAAGGTCAAAGATCTGAAGATGATAAGTGTGGCTTGTTATAAAGTTAACCAAATTAAATTTAATAAGGTTATCTTAACACTAATTTCTCTATATCTCTAAAAACTCTATATACATATATACACTATATAAGTATTGAAAGTAATTTTAATGTTAAGTCAAATGTCAAATGTAATGTAAAGGATGACTAAAATGTTGGAATTGGAATGTAAATGTAAATGTTGGAATTATGATGTCAAAAATAGAATAAATGAAATATGAAAATGTAATGTAAATGTGAAACAATAAAAACTGTAAATTAATAGTAATAACCACGTAATAAGAGAAATGTAAATAAATGTAGACTTCCCAAAGATCCCGATGAAATATAAATAAGATAGGTACACAAAGTAGAAAGGTACAACCTATTATTATTACCTATATTCCAGTTTATTATTACAAAAATATCTCATTTTGTTAAAACATTCTCTCAATATAAACATTTTAATTCGCTCCGAAGTTTTTCGTTCATCTTTGCATTTAAGAAACGCTCGGTCCCTGAGTAAGGGTAAAAGGAAAGGCACTTGGCAGCGCTGAAGAAAAGACTGTGGAACATTTTATCACTAATGAATTACAAAAATCTAAAACCGAGATGGAAAATCAATCTCGTTTTCTATTGATAATAAAATACCAAAGAAATCTTAGAAATATCAATTTAAAACTATAACTACATATTAGTTTTAATACTGTAAATGGTTTTATAATTTTCTGAATTGACGTGACAACGTCTTATAAATTGGTTTGCCGGGTGACACTTCAAGAAACTGCGGTACGCTCCGCTCACGTTATGCGCTCACAATGACAGCGAGTGAGAAGCACGCGTCCCTTCCACTCGGGCATGGTTAGCCCGCCTAAGAGCGAGAGAGACAGAAATAAAAAGTGAAAGGCTAAACGCTGTTTCATTGTACGCAAATGTATTGCAAGTTATTGTATGTATATTTGTATATAAATACGTATGTATGTGTGAAGGTAAAAATAAAATTTTGTTAATATGAAATTCAGTACGAGATTCTTTGTATAAATTAATGTTTTAAATATAATTCCTTGTTTAAATAAATGTTTTAAATTGTTACTATTATTTCATCCTTCTTCCTACTATACGAATGAATATTCACATTAAAATCATTTTATCACTCAAAGTCGTTGTCACGTAAAACTTTTGCCCGACCGTATACCGACTTTACAGGCAACTAATATTTTTTTTATATTAATAATATCGTCACTCAAGATTTCTTATTTGTTTTCTAATTATTATACAAAAACAATCTTTCGAAGTATGATTTCAGTGTGAACTTTTGACCTTTTTATATCTGTATTTTTGAATAACGGAACCGATTTAAAAAGATTCATACAGATGATAATTATAATTTATAGTTTCACAAAACATAAGAAAATAATAAAATTTGAAATTGAAATAAATTTGATCTCGATCTTTAATGGGTAATAAATATCCAGTGTAAAGAAAGTTATATCTCAGCAATTTCTGTTAAATTTATTTAGTAGAACTCCCTACTAATACTGTATTAATATATGTAGGTAAAAACATAAAAAGCTTGGAACCTTCTTTCATACACACCGAGTGAAAGTGCCCATTTATCCAACGTTCTAGTGATAGTCCCTGATCATACTCCCCACGGAACACTTTTGATAAGTTATAGTGTTTACCACACGACGACCATCCTTTTGACTCTTTAGAGTAATATATAACATGTTTTATTACTCTATTTTACTATACATATTTACATAGCTTTAATAAATAAGTACATTTTATTATTGATAACTTCTTATCCCACTACGTTACTTTAAAATTCTATTCCCAAACTGACTGCAATTTAAGTAAGTATGTTTATTGATCCTTATGATGTTATTAATATGTGTTACGAAAAATATAAAACTTGAAAAAATAATAAACCATTATTGTGATACTAAAAACACAAGTTTCATAAAAACATTTTTGTAAAACTGAAAAGTAATAATTAAACTAATGCCTAATAGTGATTTAACAGAAACAGAGAAAAATATATTCAAATAACAATTTAACAATAATATAAAGATATTTGTTTAATTAAATTATTATAAATGTTACTAAATAATGATATGGTTAATTAAATGACTTTTATTTAAACAAATTATAAAATATGTTCTGAGTGTGTCTAATATAAAACCTACTGCTAAACCAATTTAATCTATATTTTAGCGGCAAGATTATAAACATTGTAAAATAATCAAATAAATGTTGAAGTAGATGACGCCAATTATATGATAGAAGTGACGCCCAGGTGTTTCCAACTGTAGATATTTTTTCGAGTGCAGATTTAAATTAATGTTTTGTCAAATCTAAAAACTACTATTCCTAGAAACAAAATATTCACGTAAAATATCTTAATTAAAGTCTTTTTATTATGATAAGTAACTAAAAGTAGAAATTCTACAATTACCTCTAAAGTTTTTAACTTCTGAGTACAATCGTTAATATAATCTATTGAACATTAGAGTTATGCAAAATTTACAAGTAACTTTTAAACTGTATAAATGAGTGACCTGTCTGTGGTTATATCCAACAGATATTTTGTAAACCATCGCAATATACTGCTATATATAGATAAAAATATCCACCGTTCAACACTTGACATGACACTCTATAACACGTGAGTTATGGGAGCCTGAATAAACACGGAATACACACCTTTGTAAATACAGCTGAGCTCATAAATAAATTTGATTTATTGAGATCAATCAGTTGAAAAACCTTAATTAATTATTATATTTAGATTGGATTTTAATGATTATTGTACATGTTTGTTTTTATACTATAAACTAATAATTTGTTAAAATCTCTATAAATGATTCATTTGTGCTTACAACAAGTAATGTTATAGACAATATGATAAAAGCGAGATATTCTTCTTAATATATTATACATAGTATTAAACATAAAATCATCTATATTTTTATCGTTCAATTAATCTATATAGTCTACTAATACATATAATGTAACTTTTAAAGCTGAAATCATGAAGTTTGTATCGCGGGATTTTTATTTAAATTCAAATGATATTGTTGTTTTCTTACAATTTTCGTTAATTTATTAATAACTTTCATTATATATTGATTATTAACATTTAATTAAAACATTAATCTAGTGTTGTAAATCATGAATAAAACAGTTAAAAAAAGTAACTTATTGTTCACCTCATAACTAATTGTTAGTAATCAAAGAATTTTAAGGCCCTTATTTTCTTGATTTGTTTTAAATCCTAAGGATTTAAGGGCCTTGAATGTAATGTCGATACTATTTATACATTAGTTGTACGAAATTTAAAAAAAAAAATCAATAGTTAAATGACAGTTATCATCAATTTTGTGATTAAATATGGTTGAGTATTAAAACCGAATGGTAACACGTTAAACTTATTAAGTTTTTATCTTCCATTTAAACTTCAAGTATTTCCTCGAATCTTTGTTCATATTTAGCAAAAAATTTCCTCTTTAATATAAACTTGTTGATGATAACCGCCTCCGTTTCCGAGAAGTGGATTTTGTGGGTAGGCTGAAGATTTGTTTATTTTTAAATCAATAGACGGCAGTAAGTGTATCTAATCAAGCTCGCAATTATACTAATTGAAATGCTTTGAGGGCGTTCAACAATGTACAAAGGAAGGAATTATTAATATGAAGCACATGTGTGAACAACATCATTATCACGAGTCGTGTTTATATTTGTTTTAAAACCTTATCATACGAAATTAGAAAAAAATAGAATTGGTACTTACTGGTTTTTATTTTGAAATTTAAATTAGCTAGCCTAGATATGTTTTGATAGATTTGGCAGAGACATTAAGAATACTTACTATAATTTATTTAAAAATCTACTAAAATCCTGAAAAGACGAACCTGCCGCCGTTTATCTGGATAAAAGGAGTTCAGACTAAACGAAATTCTAGTTAATACAGCCATTACTCTTGAAATTTAGCCACGGTATAACGTTACTACATATATATTATGATATTACAACCTGATACATTAATAAAAGATCCAGAGTATTCTTCTCTCGTAAAAAACTGTTAGTTGTATATACAGTTCTTTATAGGAATAACATTACAGCATCGTGTGAAATTTGTAAAAGATACACTTACATTTGGTCCTCATTAATTAAGTGTTCGTGACTGAGACTTGGTATAATATACACTTTACGTCACCAATATCTCTATTAGGAAGCTAAATTTTATTTTGTTTAATAACACTTCATATGACACAAGTTATTAAGAAACAGTTCTATTTTTATATTGCTTATAGTTGATAACAACATATAAATGTTAAACTTTTATCATTTACTTTGAATTTATCGATTGGATCTAATAAAATGTATTTTAGTGTGGAAAACTCTTCAGTTCGAATGCTTTATATAGATATAAATGACATTCAGTGACGTTAACTGACCTGTTAAATATATTGGGCAGCGAATTAATATATTCATAAACGGTACATAATAAAAGGTTTAAATATTTTCTTTAGTGCTTTTAAAATTCTTTAATATATTTTATGTTACTTGCATATACTTACAATACTTTATGGAGTATATTATTTAAGTAAGTGATAAATCAGTTATGTTCATAAATGCACACTACAATAAAATAATTAGAAATAAAGTTTAAGGCAAAGTGTTACAATTTCACGGAAAGGAAATGGAGTCATCAAAACAGTTAAAAAAAGAAACATATTATTCACCTCATAACTAATTGTTAGTAATCAAAGAATGATAAAGTTTTAAATGTACTTACCTTTCTCATTTTCTTACCAGACATAGACTCACGGTATGACGAATATAAACTCATTCACGTCTCGTCTGCCCGTTTTTTTTTCTTTTTGTAATGAATGTGCTGTTAGCCCTGCGGCTGTTACAGCGTCACCGGTAGAGTGGGCCAGTGCCGGGACTGACCCGTTTCGAGGGGGGCTGAAGGGCCCCCAGGGGAACGTACGTTCTAAGGGCGCCTGCTAAAAGTGAGGCTTGGACTCGTCTGCCCGTGATCACGGTTGCTGTAAAGTAGCCGAAACGTCGGGAGTATGTAATTTATAGTCAAAAATAAAAAACGCGTAGTAAAATCAGAAAATATTAGTTTTATTTAAACGAGTACTCGCGAAAATTTTAGATCTCAATAATATAAAGTCATTCTATAAATATAATAAAACATTCTTGGGAGTTTGTTTTATTTTCATGTCAAATAGGCAAACGGATAGATTGAAGCTAGTTACTGTCTGCAACATAAGCAATGTTGCAGTAACTAAGTTGACCACAGCTATGCTCTTAGACGAGAAGATGAAATTCGCAGTTTGGTAGTTTTAGAAGAAGCTACTTAAAAAAGCATTATCTTAAAATTTGAATTGCAAGGTATCTGTTTACATTTTACTAATTAATCTCTTCTCCGAGACGTTGACCCCCGTAGATCTTTTACACGACGAAGGGTACATTTAGTGTTGACGATTTGGTCAATCGAGGAATAGTTACTAAAAGATAAGTCTAGTTTGTACAAAAAATGATTAAATTTGACTCAAAAAGTTACATAAAGAGAAATTTGTAAGTCTTGTTTAGACCATTTATCTTAATAACAGCTATTTATATATATCAAAACATTTTTTAAACAATGTAAATCTACTCTTAATTTAAACGTTTAAATTATAATATTTTCATTCAATTAATCATTTCAACCTTTGATTAAGTTAAATAGTGCCTCGTCTATACTTTTATTCTGATAAATTCAGTGAAAAAAGTTAAACGCAACAGAACCGTATCTTTCTCGAGAAAATTTTGCCTATTCTTAATTTCAATCCACTAAGACATACAATCTGTTGACATTTTATTCAAAATATTATCAAAAAACATTGAAGTCAGTGGTGGCCTAGTGGTTAAATATCCCGCCTCTAGTGCACGAGGGCGCGGGTTCGATCCTGGCAAATGCTAATGTGATTTTTCCGAATCATATGTACTTTCTAAGATTATTTAGACACTACTGACAGATGGAGAAGGAAATCACAGTGAGGAAACCTGGACATATAATTTCACGATTATAAGTTTGAAATCATCAACCCGTCTTAAGCAAGCGTGGTGATTAATGCTCAAACCTTCTCCATGTGAGAAAGAGGCCTTTGCTCAGCAGTGGACACTTAAAGGCTGATGACGATTACAAAAACTACGCAAACACTGTGTTGTGACTGATTTTATGTAAACCTATGAACTACTTCGTTTTATGATGCCGTGTCATATATTAAACTGTTTACGTTTATTGTATTTTATAGATTTGGAATCACTTTTTAAATATTATTTATACTTTATTCGGGAGAAGATGTCTATAACAAGTATCATGTGTTTCATTAAAGTTTTTATGTATTTATTATTTGCAGTTTATAAGAATGTGTTACTATATGTTTTATTTTCTTTTTTGCCGCAAATTATTTACCTTCACTTATACATATGAATACCATTAAAAAGCAACAAAAAAATCCAACAATGTTCTGAAAATATTCTGAATATTTTGCTTTTGACTTTTCTTAATGCTTATGATATATAACTTGTTGAAAGATATATTACTAAATTCTGGACTAAAATAACCGTTTTTTTACCAACTGCGCAAGCTTATTATATGACAATTAAGTGATAGAAATAAAATTGACAAATAAAAATATAATGTGTACAAGTACCAAGCGATGTTGAAATTGTTTAACCAATGAGTGCCATAGTATATATTATTAATTTAAAATCGTCTTATTAATATTTTAAATACAATTAATATTTTTGACACTTGATAGGCTGAAGTTTTGTTTATTTTCTAAATCCATAGACGTCAGTAAGTGGACAGAACCCAGAAAGCTGATATTGCGAAAAAATTACAAGCTGTCAAGTCTAGCTGCTAGATGTGTCATTCAGAAAGTTATTTAGAGTTGGCTATCAATTACATTCCCAGGACGAATTTAGTTTGTGGTTTATGTACGTCTTATATTCTATAGAATTATGAACACGATGTGAAAGCAACTAAAAAGTGAAAATTAAATATACTCATTAAAAGTAGTAGATATTTATATATATTTTAGTTTTAGTTATTTAGAAATTATAGAATATATAATTTTTAAAATTTTTGAGTCAGTGTCAGGTAAGGCAGTTCTACTCGTAGGTATTATATTAATTGTTCTAATAAAAATTTAGTTACATTTCTAAGGACGATAAAAAACATTTGTAACTAGACTTCATCTATGAATATTTCTTCAGCTCTAATATTATGATTTTTTTTAATTTATTTTAGTTATAGTAATGAGTCTTTCAGATCTGCTGTTATTTCAAATTAAGTAGTTACGTACGTAGGGAATTGGGTATTGATGAAATTTTAAAAATTCACTTAACTTTTTTCACTATTTCATATCCTGAAACCGTATGTAGTACAAGTTTCGATGCATGAAGTCTAAAAACATACTTTAATAGTCAGTATGTACTTAGTTCCATATTTTTATACTGTTGGTAACTTTGTCATATTTCGTCACATTGCGTTTAATAATTCCATATTTTAGTAAGGTTTTTGCAACAGTTACATGACAGTGCATTCAAAATTATAAAATATATATTTTTTTATTTTAAATAACTGTGTCAAAATGCTAATAACTTTGTGGTAAGGGTATTAATTTTTTAACATTTATATACTTCGTATTATCATCAAATATAGATTTCAAAAATAATATGAGCTTTAGGATTTTTAAAGTTTTCCAAAACGATTGATATGTTTACCTGAAATAGTATAGTCATCAAATATTACTCGTACTAGCATTCACTGGAAACTATCGGCAAGATCAATTTGAATCTTTGATACTTTTGTTAATATCACAATAACTAATAATCTGATTATGTAGCTATTCATCGCTTTACATTATATAACCGATGATAAAGTTCGGTTTAATTCGCCTTTATTATTTTTAAGTAGTTGTCAATAACTCATATTTATATGGATGTGCGTTATACGTAGTAAATTTTGCGTACAAGAATCTTTGAAATTACGTAAAATTTTATTATGTAAAATAAAAATAGTTTGTGTTTAGTTTTTCGGTTAATAAACTCTTAAATTTAGTATTTTAATTTGATAAACTTTGTTATAGTTTTAAAAAAATATTTATGACTTTGTTTTATTTTTGAAAAAATATTTATGGGTTAGTTCAAATATATACATTTTGTCCAAGTCACTAGCATGAGTACCTCTCCATTTATTTCCTAACATACAGCCGTGTAACTAATTAAGTTCGGAATTATACTAATTGAAATGCTTTGAGTGTGTTCAATTATGTACAAAGGAAGGAATTATTAATATAAAGCACAAAAATATTATTACGAGTCGTGTTTGATATTTCTTTTAGAACCTGGTCATACAAAATCAAAACAAAAAAATTGGTAATGGTTTTGATTTTCAATTTAAATTAGCTAGCCTGGTATCTAGATAAGTTTTAATAGATTTGGCAGAGACGTTAAGAATACTAACTATAATTTATTTAAAAATCTACTAAAATCCTGAAAAGACGAACCTGCCGCCGTTTTTCTGGATAAAAGGAGTTCAGACAAAACAAAATTCTAGTTAATACAGCCATTACTCTTGAAATTTAGCCACGGTATAACGTTACTACATATATATTATGATATTACAACCTGATACATTAATAAAAGATCCAGAGTATTCTTCTCTCGTAAAAAACTGTTAGTTGTATATACAGTTCTTTATAGGAATAACATTACAGCATTGTGTGAAATTTGCAAAAGATACACTTACATTTGGTCCTCATTAATTAAGTGTTCGTAACTGAGACTTGGTAAAATATACACTTTACGTCACCAACATCTCTATTAGGAAGCTAAATTTTATTTTGTTTAATAACACTTCATATGATACAAGTTATTAAGAAACAGTTCTCTCTTTTAATATTGCTTATATCAACTGATAACTACATATAAATGTTAAACTTTTATCATTTACTTTGAATTTATCGATTGGATCTAATGGAATGTATTTTAGTGTGGAAAACTCTTCAGTTCGAATGCTTTATATAGATATAAATGACATTCAGTGACGTTAACTGACCTGTTAAATATATTGGGTATCGAATTAATATATTCATAAACGGTACAAAAAGGATTAAATATGTATTTTCTTTAGTGCTTTTAAAATTCTTCCATATATTTTATGTTACTTACAATATTTTATGGAGTATATTATTTAAGTAAGTGATAAATCAGTTATGTTCATAAATGCACACTACAATAAAATAATTAGAAATAAAGTTTAAGGCAAAGTGTTACAATTTCACGGAAAGGAAATGGAGTCATTTTCCGAACGTTTTTCAGTTGTTGACCCACATAACATTTTAACAGAGCGATAAATTTTCCTTCGATCTGCACATATGTATATCGCTTTTTATTGACGTAATCGATAATATTCTGCCTACATTTATTTAGAACGCACAGCCTGCCTATAATTTATCCACATCTAGTAGTAGCTTGCATATTATTAGTATAATCTATAAAAGAATTACTGTGAATAATTTATTTAGACAAACATATATATATATATATATATATATATATATATATATATATATATATATATATATATATATATATATATATATATATATATATGTTTATATACAAATTATAAAGTTGTAATTGCTAATAAAATAAATATTTTCTATAATATAGTTTAAATTTTTTTGTCACAGTTTCATATACATATTAATTTGATTTTAAATACAGATCCTTAAAAATACTAGGCAAGAAAATTACGAAAATCAAAAAAAAATTACAATGGATTATAGTTAATCGTCGGTCGGTGGTGTATTTATGTGTTGGGTCCTTTAAATTTGATTGAGAAGGAAAACAATTGCCCAAGACATTTTATAGAATGCCAACAATGGAAACATACGATGTGCCTTGGCTCAAACGTAAAATTAATATTATTTCAGATTTGTCAATTTAATATAATGTTACTGAATTCAAATCTATCTTCAACAAATACTCAGCCACCCATAGCACAACACCACGTATATACATTTGTGATAATTCAATTTAGTCGAATTGATTGAATTGAAGATAAATTAATTTAATTTTTAGTCCTTCAGGTGTAGGGTATAATTTAATTTTCTAGCTTATGAGTAACAGTACTCTATTCGTTGCATCCTACTTTCCTGTAAGTAAAGTAGAATGAAACAAAAAATAAACAATTAGGAGAATTGGTTACATCGAACCCGTCCCTCTGGAGATAATAAGAAGACTGTAATAAGTGAAATACGAGCGACTATAAGAAAAACCAATATCCATCAAAGAGAAAATGAATTCAATGAAGATGTTCCTCCTGTATATTGTTACATTAATAAAATGTATGAAATCGAGTCCTAGTTATGTACTTATTTTACAGTTCTGTAATATTATTAATACTTGTCAATTATTTAAGTAATTATTCAAAATCTAATTTTCAGTAATATTATGTTTAAAATTTAGGATTATAATATAATACTATTTTTTCCATTCAAACCTTTTATCAGACAGCTAATGAAAAGTACCTAAAATGGAATTATCTGCAAGGAAACATTTTTTGTTTAAAGATTATGAAATACACACGCCTAACTGAAGTAATATATACATGATATTGAAAAACAAAAATCATAATTAACTTTATGATAAGTATTAATTCATTAAAAAAGTTATTCATTCATCAACATTTCGCTTTAGTTCCTAGATTCAATTAATCATTTTGCTTTTTATTGTTTTATATTTTTCAATCTAGATTATGTTTAGTGTCGAAAAATCAGAAAAGCGATGAAATTTGATAACTGTTTTCTTTTTTTTTTTAATTGATAAAAGGGAACAGGTAAAAGTAGGTATTACCAAGTTTAATTTCTTCACGAACATTTATATAATCTATACACCTTTAACATTCACATAAGTCAATGTGAAAGTTCCATTAATTCAAATAAACAGTATTGATCACTCTGTCCACAAAACGCCTTCTCTAAACTGTAAAGCTTATCCCAAAATATTACCATCCCTTAGCCCTTCGAGTAACATAAAAGATATTATAACGTAGTGATTGTTATATAAAAGATTACATCCAAACATAAATATTAAAATAGTGGTTTATATCGAATATAATTATTAATAGAAATGTTATTTTTCGTTTTAAGCAACTACATATTTAGTGGACAAATTTTAGGATATGGATGTATACAGAAATTGCTAATTAATACAAACAATAGAAATGTAAATGAGGACCGGTAAAGTTTACTAAAATCTTAGCATTATTATTAGTCGAGAAAACATACGTATAATTTAAATATAAGTATTTTGTCACTATTATCGTTGTCACTGCAGTGTTGTAATTCTGTTTTTTTTTTTTTTTAACATTGGTTTGTAGGAGAAAAGTAATTAAAAAATAAATATTATAGTGTACACAAACATATTATTTTCATTCAAATGCATAATAAGCTTGTAAGCTTTAGAGTATGACGGGTGTTCTATGTGATTTTTATCTTTATAAGTACTCGTATTACCGGTGACATATTTGGGTTTTGAATCCTTAATCTTACTTAATAATGATTCGACGATAAATCCCCGTTATTTCATTTATTCAAGGCACATAATTATTGTTTAATAATATATTTTACGTCAGTGGTGGCCTAGTGGTTAAAGGGCCCACCTATCGTGCCCGAAAGCGCGGGTTCGATCCTGGCAAGTACCAATGTGATTTTTCCAAGTCATGTAGTTACTTTCAAAAAATATCTAGACACCACTGACAGACGGAGAAGGAAAACATCGTGAGGAAACCTGGACTTATAATTTCATAATTATAAGTTTGAAATCATCAACCCGTCTTGAGCAAGCGTGGTAATTAAAGACCACAGTACAAAAGACGTCTGTAAGGTATGTTTTATTTGATTCAGATTATTTATTCTTTTGTTTCACAATATTATAACTAATGTAAAGACGAGAATAGTTGAAACTTAGTTTTCATCTATTCACATGATCATTTATAATAATTAATCATGTGTTATTAATAAGTATTATATATAACACATCAAATCATTTTAAAGTTGTTTATGTACTTGTCTTGTTTTATAAATAGTCATAAATGAACAAGGCCATCTGTTAAAACATAACATCGTGACGAACAATCAATCAACTTAAGACGAGTCTAAGATTAATTAGTTTCGATGATTATAATTGTTCCAAAGACAATACATTTTCTACTTAAAATTACTAAATCTTTCTAATAAAAAAAGAAATAGTTTATATGATACTAATTATATTATAATCTCTTCACATGAAAAACAAAATTGATTTAATATTATAGGTGACAAAGTTAGTCTTGTACATACGAGTATGTCTTAAATTGTCTTAAAGTCATTATATGTCTTAAAGTTTTTATATAAGCCGAACAAACTATTTACTACAATAATTGATATATAATAAAGATATACATATAATATGACGTGAGATAGAAGTGCAGAGATATTTTATTAAACATTATTATATATTTTATATATTTAATAATTATACAAAAACACTTTTGTACTAGAAGGAAAAGCAGAGAAAATAGAAAATATTATTTGTATCAAAGTGTGGAATGAGAGTTTAAAACCTTCAGATAATAATTGTAATAATATAAGTTTTATACAAGCAATTTTTTTACATAATTGTTTCTATTTTCTTATTTGTTTTATTCTCCTCAGCTATATAAAAGTCACCGCAAAGTAAAGCTGTTTCCAAAGTACTACTATAGTTATTGCTATGATTTTTTTGCCTACTTGACTTGAAATCAATGTATTAATATAAATACCCTGATTTCAAGTCAACTACATAAAATAAATAAATGTATGTATATTGTCATTCTACTACTACTTAGTTTCCTAATTCCCAGGACGTGTACTAAGGGAAGCCATAAGTAACATTCCAGATTTGCTCTTCAACGTATTCGATTCCAATGTTTTTTAGATATTAAAATAACAATCATAATTTACAAATGAATTTATTATTTTCATGAGTGGGAAAAAGAGTTCTTTATTTGGTGCTAATATTTTTTCGAGCCTTAACAATTTTTGAAACCGGTAAGAAGGTAAATAATATAAATTATTTATGGACTCAGTGTAAGTTAAATCAACTCTCAATTAATTTCTATCCTAGGATTTAATTTGTCGTTGCATTTCCAGGAAGACAATTGCTAGATATTAATCTAAATGTTCATAAATTATTGATATCAGGACTGTCTTACAACACATGTCAACACAACACATGATTTAAGTCATTTTAATTAAAATGTTCAGTATTTCTTTGCATCTATTAATGATATAGTTTATATGAAACTTGCTCAATTCTATTTAAGAATATTATACATTTACGTAACCGTCTCATTGTACACATATATCTCGGCTTCAAAGACTTGGAATATACTAAACCATATTCTCGAATAGCGAGAAATCGTGCCTGCCACAATGTTCTAGGTATTTAATAGATTTTACACTCTCATGTTTCTCATACTTCTCTATAGGATTTTAACAATATATATAATCGACTTTTGAAATAATTTTACTATTATTAGATATTTGGCACTGGATGGTGATTGTGGTCTCAGTAAAAGCTTATTCAATCTTAATAAAAAGATGATCAAATTGAAAGCATGAGGGAAGTCAAACGGTTATTTATCTAAATTAATCCCGTAATAAATCAAGGACGAACTACTTAAATAATCTCAGGGTCGAGATTGAAATTAAGGTTAAAGGGTATTGAAAGAACTCTTGTATAATAATATCTAAACTCTCATTGTTACTGATATTTTAATTAAGTAATTATTTTGCACAGAGAATTCAAATATCACCTGGTCGACATCCTTGTAATATAAAAGAAGCTCTCGATGTGTCATCCAATAAAAGTGAATTTTATATCCATTTAAACGACAAATTAATGAATATTTCATTGGCTTTAACTTTAAATATGAAAATACGACTTTATCGTTTTCTTTTTAATTCAATGTTTTGAACTAGAGATGAAAAATAAGTGATTAATAACTCTAAAAGTTTTACTACTTCATCTTTGTCTTTTTAGTCAAACTTGTCACTTGACCTTGAAATGATAATTTACACAACATATTATTTGGAAGCATTTGATTAATGTTAGGGAATAAACTGCAAAGGAAAATTGGCAGCAAAACATAAAAACACAATAAATAAGTATTTCTTCTCAAAATTATGGACTTAATTTCAGTCCATCATTTATGTAAATGTAACTACTAAACATTTTATACAGCTCTTAAAATATTTATTGGCGTTCCTGTAAAATCTTTGTGACCATAATATATTTTAATTATAAATATCAGCTTTTCTTCTCAATGGCTCTTATTTTCGCTGATATCTTATATGGGTTCATTGAAATAATAACAGGAATAATATTTTTTATGAATCATGGATCCGATATTGTCTTTTATAAAATTATTAAAAATATTCTACACAAGTAATGAAATTTTTATAATCAGTCTCAACCAATTATTTAATTAGTTGTTTGTTCTACATAAATAAATATTGTTAGAAGCTTTTTATTCTACAAATTTTATAATGACGTCATAAGTACATATGTAGTAACAAATTTTATAGTGACGTCAAAAGTAGAAGTTTATAAAGAAAAAATCTTTTTTTTCCGTACGGAACATCCAAATAAATATTTTTGTTTAAAACATTTCATTTTACTTTTGACCTGTTTTTGTTTAGTTATCATTCTTAGCGAGCTGTTTTGTGAACGTGCATTGTAAATTACATTTGCAATATTTTGAATATAAGGGCGATGTAATTGGTAATGACGAGATATAGTTATATCTATAAGATTATAGATAGAACTACATAATATGCATTATTATTTTATTTCCATAGATTAAAAATTTCATCTTAATATAGAGAATCTCCTTTAAAATGAAGCTGCAAGATTTTACCCGAATAAACATACATACACATGATTTAAATACAATGAAAGTCTGTGAATAATCTAATTATTTATAAAACATACGGCTCTTTAATTCCTCCGATATGAACTGTTTAAATATAAGCCATAAATGACGGAGACGTGTCTATATCAAAAATTATTTAAAATGTCTTCAAACTTCGAAACTTCAACTTCAATTTCAAAACTTAATTTATTTGTTAAATATTTACGTATAAACACAATATAATGAAAAATAGTGAGCATGTAAGGTTATTTATTTAAAACCAACAGAATTTCATTATAGCTTTCTATATATCTATTCCTTTACGATTGCTTGACTGCCTAAACCCACGAATCGTGAAATTACATAGTATACTTTATAGTTAGAACTACTCGAGCGTGCTGCAGAATAATAAGTAAAATTTACATTGTCTATATATATTATGTCTTAACATTTATAGAGCTTCAGGTACAATGCAACTCTTCAATAAAGTAATATACCTTTTTGTTATTAAAATGTCTTATTTTTAGAGTTAGTATCTTTGTGAACATTTTTTTTCTTTTAGATACAACAGTTAACTTTGTCTACTTTTATACAGCATTCGCATTTTACAGTTCAAAATTTTATCAGTTCGTAAATATATTTGGATAATCCTCATCCAAAACTACAGAAGGGAACCACAAGCTGAAACACTTTCGTTTATAATCTGTATTTAAAACGTTACACAAATACTTATTACTTTACACAACTAAAAAAATACTACAGCAAAAGTAGTTTAATACTACTATAGTTCTAAAAATGCCCAAAATTTACAAGATAAGTTTGAAATCGTTTAAGCCGAAGATGATTTTTTTAGGTGGTAGAGCCTAGCTGTGGTTAGTTACTACAGCTCGAACACGGGCTGGCTCGACCGGGGAAGTACCACCCTCTCACAGAAGATCGGCGTGAAGTAGCCTTTAATGGCTGCGTTTCGTCCGATGAGTGAGAGAGCCGGTTGCCCTTTCCCTTTTCCCAACCTTTCCTTGTATTTCCTTATTCCCACCCCTCCCTATCCCTATAAAACAAGGTTGGCAACGCATCCGCAACATCTTTGTTGCGGATGTCCATGGGCGACGGTAACCACCTTCCATCAAGTGGGCCGTCTGCTCGTTTGCCACCTTTAACATAAAAAAAAAAAAAAAAAAAAAAATGAAACCCACGCGATGGAGATCTTTTTTCTATTTGAGATATATACATACACATTTCACACTTAATTAATTATTTGAAACAGTGAATGGACAAAATTAATGTTTTTCATCTCCGTAGTTTCTTAGGGGTGACTTATACTTATTACAATTCAACGTCGTAAGGAGACTCTGTTTTCGCTTCTGCTCTTTAAGAAATACAGATGCGGGATGAAGCATTGCATATGTAGATGTAATTTTCCAAATTATAATTTTGTTTAGTTTTTTTTTTAAATCCGTCGAAACATCTAAGTCATTTATTATAGATACGATAATAAACTAATTTATTCCTTTGTTATTTTACTGTGTAAGGTAACTTTCTAAATGTTGAAATTTACTCAGTAAATAGTTTACAGATAGACATAATTTGACTTAAGAGTATAAACAATATATATTGCTAAAGCAAATTAGATAAACGACGATTTTTTTTTATAAAATATCATTAAAAATTAAAGGTTATACATAGTGTAATTTTACCTGTGAGTAATGGACTTACTTGAACACTAATTCATTTTTGGCCATCTAAAAAACTAATAAATTCACCAGAGAGATGCCACTTTGCACTTTATTAAATTGCTCTTTCGAAATGAAGCAAAGCGAAGCGATTTTTCAATAATTCAAACAAATCTGCCACTACAAACTTTTACTCTTCAAATTTAATACTTGATTAAATAATAAACGGTATTAAAGTTAAAGTCAAATTTAGTAAAATATAAGACGACTTTTTCAAGTCATAATACATAAATAAAAACTCATTTGATACACTTTATATTTCTCCATACTGAAATTTTAATAGACCCTTGATTTATAAACTGCTCTTTTAGGCTCGCCTCTTGTTTGAATAGATTCGATCGAATAGAGCGCGAAGCAACAGAGCGTCCTCTCTTCGAGAGAGCTTCGCTGTAACTAAACTTAAAGCTTTTAGACACTTCGTACTCGTACTATGTCGTAATAAAATTTGAAGTTAGCAACTTTTTCTCATTGAAAGTAAGTTAAAACTTGTTTTAAATCCAAACATGAATAAAGCAGTCTCAAAAATATATTTATTGAAGTAAAAGTTAAAGTCTTTTCAAGTCCTGGAGATAAATAAATGTATAGATTTTAATAAATTTACGAGTATATTGAGCACTGTCTTAGCAAGACACTTGAAAGAGTGTGTGTACTTCTTGGGAATTTCTCTTCCTTGGTTAAGACAAATTTAAGGAGTGAAGGTGTTGGCTTTCGCTAATAGAAACCTTTTACATTTTATTGGCAATTTTGATAACAGAACTCCAATTTCAACCTTTTGGAACAAGGTAAGTAACAACAGTAATAAATGTAAGAACTTACAAATGGATACTTGGAATTTTAATTTTGATATGAAATTAATGAATTTAAAAATATTGAAACGTAAACTTAATGATCTCAGTGAAATAAATATTGTGTTAATTTTATTTTCCTTTGTTGTGTATAACATATGGCAATACTATGTAGTATCGCCTGTGGATATCATGATTAGATAATATAATACGAAGATTCTAAACGCCACGAATTATCGAACTGAGATATAATAAATATATGTATATTTTTATGAGTAAAACATATGTCAGATAAATGCTTAGATCGTATTAGAATTTTATATATTTTTTTTAAAGTTATGAAATTGCGAAAGATTCGTCATGTGATTTGCTTGATATAAGAGTGTATCATTAAGTATTATATTAAAATTTACATTAATTTATTAATTAGCCCGAAGAATAAAATAAATTCCATTGTAAACTTACTAGAACAGTAACATGATATCTTATTAATTAATATATATTTTTTAATTACTAGTCCAAATAGTTTCGTGTCTATCAAGTGTCATATTAAACACTCCTTGTATTAAATATCAATTATAACATATCGTATAGGGACTTACAGACGGACAGATACATGACAGTGAATGCTCGAATTCTCAGAATTCCTCATTAAATAAATAAATATATTTTGTCAATGTACGAATTAACCAATTATACAGAATATTTTAAAGTGTTTTCCTTAATTTGTTTTATTTTTTAATGAAAAGTGTTATAAAATAATAGTTCGCGTTAATTTGATCGTTTTATATGTTTTGAACACTTATGTATATAAATTTTAAACACGCTTATACTACATAAGGGTGTTTAAAATTTATGTTTTTATTTATATATAAGTATTATTTACGTAGTAATTCAGAAGAAATGTATATGAACATTTCTAATTTTAAAAGCCACGTGTACATCATTTAGTCATTTGGTCATTCGTCATGCCTACAACCCTTTATAACACAAACCTCTTCTAACATTTAGAGCTCAAGCTGTGACAGTTACGTTTTGTGCAACGAATGACAGTATTGGAAACCTTAATCCCGAAACCATTAACTTTCCTGTACACCAAAAGTCCCTGGAGCTATGGTAGCCATTTTCCGATTCATTACTTTACTGACGTCTCAAATTTATAGGGGTTTGCTGTACCTAAATATTTTAAAATATTATTGTTTCTTCTTTTTCCTGGCAATTTCCCAGTTTTAACCATCTACAGTGTGTATGAAAAATTGTGTCAACCCCCTTAACTGCGTTATCAGTATCGAAAATGGAACACAATCAAACAACTTACATTTACAAACTCTTCAATAAAAATAATAAAATTAAATATTAAATGATTATTATATGTAGAATAACCAAATGTTTGTATCCACTGGTATAACACGATGAGACTCAATGGCGTCATTACACCTGCTGCGCTACTAGTGACGAACTCGAACGTACATTCACATTATTGAAAATATCGATATTTAAAAAATCATAACTATAAATAAACATTTAATATTCATATCATTTCGATACTTATTTTGATATATCAAACATTAATATTATTTTTGATTGTAAAACACCATTTTTAACAGAAATAGATTAACGAGTTATCCTTATAATACAACATAGTTAATTTACTTGAAGAAGTTCCGAATTATAATATTGATTAATAATGTTTATTATTAATAAAAGTTATGTTAAATGAAATTATTTTAATGTGAAAAGCATAACTATTTATAGCAATAGCTATATTGAAAATATCGATTGAATATTTATCGATATACCTAATTTTTAAACTTGCAAATCTCTATTCGAAAAATTAACAAAATAATAATAATAACACCGGCGGCCCGGCGTCTGCGCGACTATACGGTGCCTTAACCTTTTATAGGTCAGATTTTTGCAACATTTTTTCAAATAATGTCGATTTAAAACTTATTTAGCCTATGCACAGTAACTGACCTCTGCTTGATATTTTTTAAGTTATACTATTTTTTATAATAAGCTTATACTTATATGTATGCCTTTAAGGATGGACACAGTTTTAAGAGCATTCTGAATAGATCAAAACTAATTTTATTGATAAATACATGTATTACGGTGATTTTTACAATACGTTAATTTTAAAACTCAACAGAAACTTATACTTTTTTAATGTTAGAAGAAAATTTAAGAGGTTATTTAATTATCATGCACTAATAATGTTTTTAATCTTAACTTCTTCAATTAAAACTTCAAAGACTTCCTTTAATTTATTTCCTCTAATGACAAAAGTTGACAAAAAAAAACAAAAGTTATGACTAACTCTCTGAAGACACATAAGATTACAGTAAACATGCAAGAAATACAATACGTAGATGAATATGTATACTTAGGACAATTAATAACACCTATAAAAACCACGCCAAAGGAAATAGACAGGAGGATAGCCAATACTTGGAAGAGATACTGGTAACTAAGTGAAGTTATGAAGGATAGGAATATGGCAATCAAAGAAAAATTAAAAAAACATAATATGTGCATTCTACCATGTTTAATGTATGGCTGCCAAACTTGGGCATTAACAGAAAAATTTGAACAAAAAATAAAGGTCTGCCAAAATAGGATACAGAGGAGTGTTATTGGAATCAAGAAGAAGAAGTAAGACTAACAGAAATAAAAAATAAAACACAATTTACTCAAGCACGTTTATTATATCTAACACAGAAATGGAGATGGACAGGGCACATGTTAAGGGAACACCAAGAGAAATGGACGAAAATTGTAACAGAGTGGTACCCGCGAGATGGTAAAAGAAATAAGGGACGACCAGCTAAAAGATGGGAGGACGACTTTAAAAAAGTGTCTGGTCCATTATGGATCCCGGTAGCAAAGGATAGAGATTCATGGAAGTTTTTAGAGGAGGCCTATGTCGAAAGACAAGCTGTTTTTAAAACGAACGTTGATGAAGGCATTTTATTATAAGTAATTTAAGATTAGATTAAGAAATAGGATAATATTATAAAATGTAGTTATTTAGTAGAAGTAGTTTTTGCAATTTAAACAGCAATAAAGGCTTATTTTATTTATTTTATCTTTTATTTAATGACAAAATTTAATAGGTTTAAGTAATTATGTTAATTGAACGTATGTACGCTTCAGTCCCAAAACACAGTCCGTATCAAATTCACTATAACTGTAGACTAAATCCAAACTGTTTCTAATTTACACAACTTTATTTATGCATCATGTTATGTGACTGCGTTTAAACTACAGCACCCAAAACTTCTTATTAGAAAGTCATTGAAAGCAAATGTATGTTTGAATACGTTTAAAAGTATTTTTATTTTTTAAATATATTAGAAATCATACACTATGTTGAATCTATAAAGTAATTATCGCTGTGACCTTGATATCTATAGAGATCAGTCCCGATACTATAAAACGGAGGAAAAATATCAGATTGAGGGTGAATGAATGTATGTTGATGAATGAACGTATGTTCCTACTAATATTCTACAATAGTTTGGTAACTCACATTAATATTATGAAGTACTTATTATTTAAAACTGGAAAAATTCCCTTGAGACAAGCTTGAACTGAGCTAAGTAAGCTATAATGAGACGACCTATATATGTTTTATCCTTGTAAAATATGCTTTTTCTCTTGCAATTCTTGTTGGCTTCTAAAAGAATATATATTCTCGTTACTTAAAACTTTCGTTTAAATAATTGTTTTTTGTGGTTTGCGACTTTTGTGGTAGTGTTTATGCGACGTGACAGCCTTGGAATCAAAACTAAAATCTTCCAAAGCGCTGACACAAGTTTTGAGATTTTATCAATTAGCACAATTTACTTAATAAGCTACAGTAATTACATTTCTTGAAAAAAAAAATTCACACACATTAAAATCTTGAGTGTCCCAATATCAACAGCTGATAAAGGCTTAGTATTTAAAATACAAATAAAATATTTTTTTTATAATAAGAAGAACAAACATCTTAAACCTAAAATCTTTTCAAACAACACACTTAATTTATTTACAGTGTAATGTAAAGAAGTCAAACTTTTATCGTTAGTTCAGCGAACTTTATATTACATCCAACATATTAATAAAAATTACTTAGATTATGCAACATTAGATCTTTTAATACATATTCAATAAGGACATATTTCTTTAAGATTTATAAGATCAGTAACTCGTTATATTTGGCTATCTATAGTGTTTCTCAAATTGCTTGTGCAATTAAATACATTATAATACATAAAAAAATATGAAAATTATTTTATCCTTAATAAAATTACTTCAATTTTTTTGGCATGTAATGCTTACAAATTAACAAATTTTATTTTTATTATTAAAAAATATACAAAAACGAACGCGTATGGCGTTGATCGTGATATAAAAATCTTGGTCTTTTCCATACAATCAAATGAATTGTTGGTTTCAAATGTTTATGTAGAGTTTTCAAGTAAAATTGTGTTTGGAAGTTGAAATTGAAACTGTATTAAATTCTCTTTGAATGCACGCGAACAGAATACTTAATACACGATGTTTTTATCTACAAAACAGTTCTCATATGAGTCAGGTAAATGAATAAAGAATATGCTATGGATATTTCAAGTTATACATACATACATTTATGTATCGTGCATAAAAAATATATATTTTAGCTTTTTATACAATTTCTTTTGGTTTATAATTTGGTTCGAGAAAATTCTAAATACTCGAATGACATTTCTGAAAATATTTTGTTTTTAAAACGTGTGGTTTAAATAATTTTAAATTAGTTAGTTTTTCAAATTTGTATTTAAAATTAAAATAAAAAGCCTTTAAATAATATAAAAAATGAAAATAATAAAAGAGAAATATGGTAGTTATATAAACAAAACATTCTTTGGACCATTCTTCTAATAATGACAATTTTAAATATAAAGTAAGTATTTTTTTTAGTATTTAATTTTTCACCATACCTAACTATTACATTTTATTTTTAAAGAATTTATGATTATTTTTATATTTTGTTTTTATCATGCAATGAAGATTATAAAGAGAAAGGTAAAATAAATATGTTTCATAAAAATTATGTTACAATGAGAAACTAACCTGACAAAAGAAAATATGTCACATTTGTTTAATTTGAAAACTTGAACTGTATAACTTTCACAGTCCACAGTCCTGATGACATCAAACGCTTGATAATTATTGTTTAGCAGTTCTTAAGATTCGTATCTGATACCAGCGCATGACTTTTGATGATTCAGAAAGGTTTTGATGGTTTTAATTATAAAAATAACAAAACCATTCTAATTAATTTATATACTTTGTATAACAATAAACATTCACATTTTTATTATGATATGATGCTATGAGATGTTTAAAATTTTAGCATTTCGATGAACGAAAATTTGGCGAAATTATTTAATTGGGTAACATAACTGTTTGAATACCGTATATCACTTTAATAGCGTGCCCGAAAAGTAGACTAAACACACTAGCAATAAAGTAATATTGACAGTAATAATGTCGGTATAATTTAAGGATTTTCATTATATAGGTTTGATAATATAGGTCTTACTGTATCTTTAAAAGGAATAGTAGATAGCTTTTTAAATGATCTCAACAAGGTAGATAGCCAACAGATCAGTAACGTAAAAAAAGCTTGGATCTACGATAATTACTTAACTTCACGTTTGATTTGGCCTTTCCTCGTCTATGATTTTAATAAAACCCTTTTATCTAAATTAGATGCAGGCGTCATAAAGATGTTGAAGTTGTGTCTCGGGCTCGCGCTAACGGCTGATTCGTCTGCTTTATTCAGGGATCGTAATAGTTTTGGGATGAATTTAAAAAGTCCATCGGAGCTCTACAAACACCTAAGAGTTTCCAAGAGACATATCCTGGGAAAATCCCATGATGACGTCGTTTCATCACTCCCAAAAGACAAAGATGCCCCAGAGCTAGAGTCATTTTAAGTTTTATATCTATATTTATATTAAATTAATGGTAAAAGATTATGAAAATTTCCTTCTTAACGCAGGGTGCGTTCACTGAAAAGAATCAGCATCAAAATAAATTTGTGAGAAGTGTAAAACTAATTAAACAGTTTATATTACATTCGAATCAAAAATTAAACTTTTTACAAGACATTCATCTCTCGTTTTTTATCAGCCAACTAAATGTTTTGACAGAGTTACGCGCGTTAATAGTGTGAAATAAATACGAATTAATCTTTCTGATACAAAAGCGAAAAGTTTATGTGTAGTTACAATTCTTATAGCTAATTGTATAAAACATTTAGCGAAGAAAGTAATAGAAAAACATTCACAGAACAATATCTGGGTGCTTATTATTACTTAATAAATTATAGGAACATCGTTAAAATTATTGAAAATATTTTTCAAGTCAGATTCTTTCAAGACGATACTACCTTAGTTGAAGTTATGTCAATATGTAATTGATAGTTTTGAAGGCTTCTTATTTATTAACCAATTTTTACTTTTACCACTTAATACATAGCAATTAAAAAATGTATAACAAAAACTTCTTTACATTTTATTATTTATAGTATTTAATTTAAAGATAATATGTCATTTATCCATTAAAAATGTTCAAAATACGAACTAATAAAATTTTGGTAATAAACGAACCGGTGCCCGAAATACCGGATGTCAATTTCTGGCCTTCCCATACATAGGAGGTGGCGAAGTGAGTTCGATCGTCACGTTGATTCAACTGCCTATAGGTAGGGTTCAAGGGAGTTAGTTATATAAAAAATATCACACCATTCTATTGATGATTGATATTAAAATAAAAATATCTCATCATAGATAAACATGTTACTTTTAAAATAAAATAATTTCATCGTTATGTTATTTTGATGTTATTTTTGATGTTAATTCATTTATGTCCAATTTATTCGATCAATCTATATAAGTCATTATGGTGTTTACTTCACTTTGTTGAATTGCGTAACAACTATACTCGTAATCAATAGTCTGTTACAAGAAGCTTGAAGAGACCTATAATTTAATCGAATACAATCTTTTGAAACAATATATTTTATAAGTATCAAATAGTGCAAAACAACATTTTTTTTATCATGTCACAGAAATAGTTACCATGTATTTTCTTAGCAAAAAAGAAACATTGAATTTTAATATATTTTAAACACCTATCAAATTTACAAACTAATTATAAAATTGTATAATGTATGTACATTTTTTTCAGATAACATTTATCTTAAATTTTTCTGACCACATTTTGACAGCTGTTTACCAAACACCAGTAATTATGATTAGTTGAAATAGACCTCCTCTCCTTTGGGAATACATAAGCAATAATTTACCAATCTTTTTTTCATGTGTAAGTTCGCATAATCAAACATTATTAAAAGAAAAAATTGAAAATATCGATGTAACGAGATAATACAAGGTAAAACTTTAAATAAAACCGCTTGAATAAAGTACTAAACAAAATATTTTTTTATACCTCTTGCTAAGACCTTGTTTCGACAAATGATATACGGACCGTTTCATTAATTAGTTAGTAATAATATAATAAATTTGGACACTATCTATATTTCGTTTAAGGATGCCAAATCCTTATCCGGGAATCCAAATAATTTTACTCGTGTGCAATCAGAACTAAATTAAGTATTATATAGAAACGAGTATTACGCAACATAATATACTGCGATTGGTAAAATAAATTTTATTTTATATGTATGTAGTCACATTTGATAAACCGAATTTATGACGTCATTTAACAACGGGCCTGTGGCATTACATGAATATTGACTTGGAATGGAATGCCGCACAGACATACCAGTGCAGCTTTAAATCATTTTAACAGCGCCCGTCGGTATTGCTCTCAGCATTTAGTTTTCCACGATGAAAATGTCTCGGTAAATACAGTCTGAAATTATAAAATCTAAACTTAGGTCCACGTAACGTTGACTTTTTAATTTATTAGAGATCCTGTTTTTAAGTGCTCTACGTATAAATATATAGTATTTAATTTTTTATGATACTAGAAGACCCGGCGAACTTCGTATCGCCCTATAATCTAGAAATATCTGTTACTTTTTTATCTATATTTTTGGAGTTTAGCTATTAAAGCCATAAATCTCCGTGTTTTGCAATGCGACAGAATGATTGACATCTAATGTCCAAAAAAAACGTTTGTATCAACATCATCATCATCATCATCATCAGCCTATCAGACGCCCACTGCTGAGCAAAGGCCTCTTTCTCTCATGGAGAAGGTTTGAGCATTAATCACCACGCTTGCTCAAGACGGGTTGGTGATTTCAAACTTATAATTGTGAAACTATAAAACCAGGTTTCCTCACGATGTTTTCCTTCACCGTATGTCAGTGATGTCTAAATACTCTCAGAAAGTACATATGACTCCAAAAAATCACAATGGTACTTGCCAGGTTTGAACCCGCGCCCTCGGCAACGAGAGGCGAGCCCCTTACTTAACCACTAGGCCACCACTGACTTAATGTACATATGAATGAGGTTCAAGGTAATGAATGAGGTTCAAGGTACGAATGAGGTTCAAAATTAAGATATTAAAAAAAATACTCGTAACATTAAAATAATGATATAGTTACTCGTATACTTTAATAATTGGTTCGGTCGCAAGCACCGGTACACTTATACAAATTAACTGACTATTCCATCGCTGCCTCTATTATTTATTTAACTCAGGACTGGTCACTTTATTTTATTAATATGTTATGTTTTTTTATTAACTTCCTAAAAGCATTAATATAGGTGGTCGCATATGAAATTGACATAAATCATTTAAATGGAAAGGGCTACAGTATTTATAGGATAAAAAGTAGGGCGTACAATGAACAGTGTTATGACACTGGTCATATATATATCTGGTCTGGTCACACAAAACTATCTTAAACATGAGTCTACACGAATTATTAAGACACTCGTAAGTAACAAAATATAAATGGATTTTAATGCAAGTAAACATATTAAGTATACTATTTTAAATAAAGACACAGTTGATTACGTCTTACATTTTAAAATTATTGTTTCAATACAAAGTATATTTGGTTGTTTAAATATAAAAATAATGACTTATTCAATATCCGTTAACTGTAATATTTTTGTTTGCCACCGTTCCGTATTTAGCTGCTTTATTTTACGTATATTTAAAAATACTTTACTGATAATACGGACTTAAGAAACGTTACTTTGTTATTCTTCTAAAGGAAGCATAAGTCTTCTAAACTAGAACTGTTACTTAGTGAGTAGTTTTTTTTTATTTATTTTTTATTTTGTATAGTAAAACTTATACATGTATGTTTAAATAACAAAATGGTTAAAGTCACATTATAAAGCCTTGAAACGAAATTTATTTTAAAGATACTTTCTACAACATACTGAGATAGGATTGTGTCGAAGAACATTTGTAAAGCGTCTTTTAAAATTGTGATTAATTCTGTAACAGTGTGTAATGGTTCGTATTAAATAAACATTTGGTTCATGCGTTTCAACTCTTATGAAATATATATTATATATATATTATTTGAAAAATTTATTTAAATTGAATTATTTGAGGATTGTGAATTATTTAGTTTTGCCATATTGGTAAACTGAATTATATTATAGTCCTAGACAAGAAAAAGCAATTAGTCTTTATGACCTCAAAGCTATTTAAGCTGTTTACGGAACAATTTATCTTTATTGTTCCGCATACATGTTAAATTATGATGTGTATGAAGTTAACAAGCTTATGAATACATCAGAACATTAAAAAAATGGAAAATTGATTTATTCAGTTTTATTAATTTGTTTTGTATATATACATTTAGATTTGTTTAATTATCATTGTTTTATTGTAAATGTATTTATAAATAGTAATTTATTATATCTTTTACTTCTAACACAATTATTTATGTATCTTTTTTTTTGAGGTATGTAGTGTGAAATTAGTTAAAAGGTTGTTGAACAATATTCTGTCATGAAATAAGTATACACACAAATTATTCAAAGTGAACAATTAGTCATGTAAATGTATTCTAAGTATTGATATATTCGTTTCCAATTTACATATTTATATCCAACCATAGAAACAGAATATATATTTTTGTGTTAGGATGACTAAAAATAATATTATTTTCTTTGTATTGATTGTCTCGATTTAGAATTGTAAATTAAACTGATTTTGGTAGCTAACGATCTTTCGTTTGGTTAACATTTTCTAATATTTGCTTACTCTCTTTAAATAATTATGGCCTGGGGTAGTCTGATTAATGAGATCATAATATTCCCATTTTGTTTCTTGAAATCTAAGTTATTATTTGTACATCTTTATAAGAGATAAATGGTCAATCAAATCTAAGTTTCGATATTCCCTTTATTTAGATATTCCCTTTATTCCCTCAACCCGGGTGGTCCTGATTCATAATTGAATTAGAGGTGGTGGTTCATGGTCGCTCATAAATAACCGAAATGTATCGGGATTATGTAGTTATAAAATAATAACGATTTTAACTAGTATCCGAAAAATTTGGTTTCATTTCTTACATTTATTTTGTTAGCGGTTTCTTTGTAATATACATATTTTATTTAATATTTTTATGAGGAAAACTTTTTTCTCGTCCAATAAAAAAAATATGGAAATCGAATTCAACATGCAACAGCAAATAAAAATAATGCTATCCAGATTTTCTAATCGAATCGAAAAATTCTACAGCCGTATTTATTGGAAGAAAATATGCGTACTCTAAATTTTCGACGTTCGTGATAAATTCCGGCTTTTTTTTTGTATTTGCTTTAAACAATAACTATATTTTAGTTTTGTTATAAATAAATAACTTAAAAACCCATTTTTTAATATTAATGTTTCTTCGAAAAGCGTATGTGACTGAAAAGTGGTTGAACACGCTTTTAGCAACTTACAGAATATATAAGTAAAATTTTTAGGAAACAAATAACATTATTAAAATAATTAAGTTCTTTATAAAATTGGCATTATGTAAAATTTACGTGTCCAGAATTTAATCAAAACCACCATTGCGGCTCCGTCAGTGCGGTCTAATAAAAATATTTATCTTAAGTAGGTCATGACTACATTTTAGAATTCCATCTTAGAAAAATTGCTACAGGTGTGTGTTATTAAAGTAATAAATTATATATTTATAAAGCCATGGTTGTTAATATGAAATTCAAGTTGTCAAAAACATTTCTTTTTAGTTTTTAGTTCTATTCAATGGAGGAATCGTTGAAATAGTTTCTTAAATTAACTTTTTATGTCTCAGTGGAGGAACGAGAGAACGATCAACATACGTTTGATAATGCTAGAACTAAACATTACTCTTAGAAGAGTCAATAATCGAAAATGCCTCAAAAGTGTTTGTTAGACTCCAACTTTATTTCATCACTATTTATATTAATACATCAACATTTACCTAACTTGCTTGTCTAGAAGAGATAGCCAATTGGGAAGTCAGACGGACTTTTATCACAGTTTTATTATTACAAGTAAAATATATTATATTGTGTTTAACGACTTCTCTAAATTATTTTGTGTTAAGTATAGTTTAAAATAAATAATAACATGCGAATGTGTCCTATTGTCACATCAATACAATCATTTACTACATACTGTATAAATACTTTATCTTCTTATTATAAAAGCTAAATAGAAAAAATAGACGTGTAGAATGTAAATAAAGATATAAGGTAAAATTAAAAAGGTAGAATCATTAGATAAGATACTACTCATTAGAACCAGATTACGGTTTTAAAAACACCAGTAAAAGTTATTAGTGTTTTAGTCGCCAGGAGGAAATATTGAATAGTGTTTGTAAAAGTCTCTATTTACGTAGTTTACAATATATAAAGATAACGTAAAATATTAAACTTCTTAAAGCGAAAGAAAGAAGACAAAGTGTAGAAAATCTCATATTTGTTATATACAGGGTGACTGGTGAATTACTATCAATATTTAAGGAGAATACTCGGTACATGATTCTCATTCGAATTATGTAAAAAAATATGTACTTAATTTTTTACCAAATTTCCGTATAAATAAATAAAGTGTGGACACGTTCCAAGTGTTCCAAGTGTGGACGCGTGCGGCGGCGTGCTGATACAACACCACGCCGCCGCACGCGTCTGTGTGTGTGTGTATACCTAATCTGTAGGTGTTCACACGATGCGTAATTAAAAACATAACTTTTGGTTAACTTTACTTAGAAGTTTATTAATATTTACGTTATATTAATTTTTATTTTGTCATATATGATCGTCAAATATCACGTCCTCAAGTATCGATAGTAATTCACCAGTCACCCTGTATATCATTAATATTATTTAAAACTCACTAAAACCAAGTAAAATGGACCTGTCAAATAATATGAAATATTATAACTATATCTGTTCAGTTAAGGTCATAATTCTACATTATCTTAACAGTTCTCTGATAATTACCATTGCCATTTAGTAATTTAACTGTTTCGTTCTTGTAATTTCTGACCTGCACCCAACCAACGCAACGACCGTAAATATCTAAATAATGAAAATTTTATATTAAAACAATTTTTCGATTAATTTACCTGAACACGACAGAGATACTTATCCAACTCTATTAACAATTTCATTACGACCTCAGTTATATATGTATAAAACAAACAATGACAAGTCGGGACTAGTCATTGTTTGTTTTATTGTAAAAGGTTTGGTATATTAGTTCGGAAAGTATTAAATTTCTATGAGCTGGCTTATATAAGGTATATTAATTATATTACAACTATAAGTTTTTAAATATAAGGTTTTAAATATAAATTCTAGAAAACTTTTCATTCTTGTGAACATGAAAAAATATATCATTGTTTATGTGGCATAGCGTTAAACAAAAAAATATTCGGAAACAAGTAATTCGCTGTTATATTCCCGTAAATATGAATATTACATATTATTTAATATATGGCAAGAGCTAGTGGAATGACGAAGGAACATAAAAATCTAAAAAAAAGTAATTAAATTCTTAAAACAATGTATTGTTACTACACTAAGTTCACATTAAACGTGATAAATCAACGAAATTGATATCATCAGTTTTAGTTAACAGTAATAGTTTTCTTTAGATAAATAATAAATACCCAAATAACGTAAGAAGAGCTTGGCACCTTACGTTATTCAAAGAAGATTATAAAGTATTTTTTTAAACAGCTCTCAAGATCCTCTGCTATTCCTTTAATTAAAACTTGTTGTGTTCATGGCTGGAAGAAATTTTTAGTTTTTAGGTTAAAATATATACAGAACCATAATTTTACAACAGAATCACTCCCGGACAGCTGAGAGTGAACTATTTCAAAGCTAACAATTCTATCCTTGGTACGGGATTTACACAAAAAAGAATTAATTAAATCTCCTTTATAAATATGTGTTACCTTTTATAAATAGCTATTTATTTCACTTAGATTTCAGATTTTTTAGATAGAGAAGAAAAAAGCGTATTTAAAAAAATAAAATATTTGTCGACGTACTTTCTTTCAAAAAGGCATTTAATTTCCCTGGGTTTTTTTTAAATGTGAAAGCTGGCAAACGAGCAGACGGCCCACTTGATGGAAGGTGGTTAGCGTCGCCCACGGACATCCGCAACATCTTTGTTGCGGATGCGTTGCCAACCTTATTTTTTATTGATAGGAAGGAGTGGGAATGAGGAAATGGTAGGAAAGGGTAGAGAATAGGGAAAGGGCAACCGGCTCCCTCACTCATCGGACGAAACGCAACCATTAAAGGCTACTTCACGCCGATCTTCTATGAGAGGGTGGTACTTCCCCGGCCGAGCCAGCCCACGTTCGAGCTGTAGTAACTGACTACAGCTGGGCTCTATCACCTACAAAATATATAGTATTTACGGTTCATTTCAATAAATTATTACTATAAGTCTAATCTGATGTTTAATTCATATCATTCATATCAGTTGAGGTAGTATATAACTTAGGAAATACTAAAGGTTAACAAATATGCAAACAGATTTTTCTTTACCAACACATTTTCAATTTATCGAAGGTTAATTAAAAAATTCATTTATTAATTTTAACTTTCTTGTAGTACTAAAAATTTCGTGTAAAGTTCCATTTATGGCCAAAGTAATGTTTGTGCATATAAATTGTTTTATTCAGGTCTTGTCAGGTCATGTTGCTACATATGTTTAATACAGTCGAGCAATATTGGACGATATGAATTACTATTATGACCGTGTTTCAGATGCAACCTCAAATGTTAAACAATGAAATGACGTTTGTGAATAGCGAACGGGAACGTACATGTATTCTACTTTGAGCGTACATACAGATGTGGCGTATGGCAAAATTGTTTCATTTGAATGCACATACCTACTAACTTGATATCGCATAGATTCATAGTTGGTATTGAATGTTTGGATACCAGAAATTGACACAACATTGCCTTTCGTGACATATTTGTAAGTGAATTTAATCAAATTCATGAAATGCAATAGTCAATGTTAGAAAGTGACTCGAATACTTGGGAAAGAGGCAGCGCATGTAGAGCCACGCAACTGTTATGGATTGTAAATCGTTTCCTCCATCAGCACGGCTGTTTTACAAAACTTATGTTAGACATACACTTTTGCGACTTAGAAATATTACACATTCTACAGTTAGAATCTCAATCTTAAAAAAATACTAACCTGCTTAAAAGATTAGTGTGTGGACATGAATAATTGCGTCAATCATTAAGATTGTCATAATATTTTACCCACCCCACGTTATTTCTTTTTGTAATGTCTTTGTAGAGTCAATTTTCTACGTTTATTTTAAATATTAAATTTGATTATACATTCAGAGATAAATGTAGAAGTTATGAAACCTTTGAAATTGGTATAACATCTCGGAGGTAAAAGTGTTGTAACAAAAATTTTGCAGAAAAATTGGAAGAAATTTCTCAACAGCTATACTAAGGTCTATTTTGTATTTCACTATTTTCTTCTGTTTCATTTTGTAATTATTATACTGTTGCGATGTAAAATAACAGCCTTTCTATGCAGTCCATGAATATGATTCTCTATACTTCTAGATTGTATGACCTATAATGTACATGTCTATACTATGCATACTTTTTAAAGTATTTTTAAAAATTTGAATAGTACTTTTAATATTTCTTTTTAAATTTTAACTTTTTGTTATATATTATTTAGGACTTAGAACAAAGGAAATCAGTAGTCAGTAAATCAGAAAGAAACTACCATGCAATTTAAAATAATACATAGTTATTAAACGGTTTTAAAATATTATTATAATGTGTTTTTCCACAATTTTACGGCTTATTGTTTGTTATTTGTTACTGTTATTGATTTTTAAAAGTTTTATAGTTGATATAATTACGATTAAAATAATGTTGTCTTTAAAAAAAACTATTTGGATTTTAAACTTATAGCAGACTTTTTTTGTTTATGATAATTTAAGCTTGCCGCGTCTCAAGAAATTAAAAATACTATTGACTATATCAGAAGAGTATAAGGGAAAAATATACTGAATTTGAAAAAGTCAAAATATCCGACGATAATTATGTAAATTTTATAAGGGATAGAACAATAAAATTTTAAACAGTACCTTACTACACCTATACTATTAGTAAAAAAAAGTCGCACTGAGACGAAAACACTAAACCATACTCACTTTAACAACGTAACATATTTTTCACTATCTACTTCAAATAAATATACGATTCTCAAAATACGCTTTAATCACTTAACAAAGTCGACAATTTAACTTTTGTCAATACCATACCTCAGCAAATATTGTTTATTCAAATAATGAAAATAACAAATTAAAAATAGCGTCCTTAAAGATGAAAATAATAAATTTAAATTTTATATATTATATGAACTATTATCCACGAAACGGTAAAGTGTTACATTACATGAAATATTTTTGATATTGATGGAACAAAACAAATTCACCAACCACTATGATTTAATGAGTATATTGCGTTAATCATCTCAGTAACTTATTGAAAAATATTTCACTCAGATTTGATATTTCATTACGCTAAATTAAAACCATGAATATTAAAATATCATCCCATAGTACATACATATACATATATATGTATATATATATATACATATATATAGATCCTACTACTATTATAAAGGCGAAAGTTTGTAAGTATGGATGTATGTTTGTTACTCTTTCACGTAAAAACTACTGTATGGATTTGAATGAAACTTTACCACAATATAGCTTATACATCAGAATAACATATAGGCTATAGCTTATACATCAGAATAACACATAGGCTACAATTTTTGAGGTTTCTAATGTGAGGTCGTAAAAAAACACATTTTCTGCGCTTACATTGCAAACGCTGACTGAATCCTACAAGATAGATTAAAACAATGTACAACTTAAAAATGTCTACAAAAGAGTCCGTGATGGTATATGTTTATCTCTTAGGAATAACCCACAATAACCATTTTTTATCCTTTACTTTGTACGAGAAATAATGGCTTATTTACGAAGCGATTTTAAGCAATACAGTATTAATCCTTATCCAATTAAGTATCCTAAATCCATTGTGCATTTAATAAAAATCAATATGGCTTTTTACGGCATGTAAATTAAATAAATATTTTCGAAGATATCACAGATTTAAAATGCAGAGTCATAGCAATTTCGGTAATAAATACCGGCAGCGGTGCCAGGCGAACGGGGCGTGGGGGGAGCGGGGTAGGTGCGGTGGGGAAGAAGTGGCTATACATATATTACTAATGACGAAACTAACGCGGACGAAGTCGCGGGCAAAAACTAGTATATACATATATATGTATTAAAATATCATCCCAAAGAAAGAAAGAAATATTTCATTATTCGAGCATTTTCAACATGAAAAAAAATTTGGATGATTTGAATTTCTTTAATTAAATTAGTTTCCATAATCGTATCATTATGTTTCTTTTTATGAAATAATTAATATAAAAACATCCAAACAACAGATTTGTTGACACTATATACTTTTACGTAACGCATCGCATAATTTGTATTATAAAATTGTTAATGACAATTATAAATATAGTTATGGTTAATTGTGAAATCTTAAGGAAATATGAAATATTAGACTGGTGAATGTTTTGTTCAAAGAATTAAATTTATGAAAGATACTTCGGAAATTAAACTGTGACATTACGTCTCGTTTGCCTGTGATCACGGTTGCTGCAAATTAATCGAAGCCTCAGAAATATGTTGTTAAAAATAATTATAAACCGTAGTAAATCCGCAAAATATTAGTTTTATTTCAATTTGTACTCGCGAAAATGTGAGATCTTATAAATATTCTCTTTCCCAGGAAAGACATTGTTAATGTTTCTCAATGATAACGTTGGTTGTAACATTATTATTCCTTTTTATTTATTACTAAAAGATCTCAATCCCTTGGATCATTCTCTCCATATGAAAATTTTAATTTACTTCGAAGGTTTTCGTCCATTTTTGCATTTAAGAAACACGGGCCGCTGACTAAGGGTAAAGTGAGAGGCGCTTGGCAGACCTGAAGAATAGACTGTGAGGCATTTTATTATTAATGAATTACAAAATCTAATACTGATATTGAAATTCAATGTAGTCTACTGTTGGTAATAAAATACCTAGCAAATTTAAAACTAAAAATTTTAGTTTCAATAACCTTACTGGTTTTATAGTTTTCTGATTTTTATATTAATAACCTTATTCAATATTTCTTATTTAATTACGAGTTAAAAGAAAGCCCACAAATGGGGCAATACCCAACCATTACAAAACAACAGAAATGTTATAAAAATTAAGAATTACGTTTCTAATAATTCTAAAGGAAATAATTTTAAAGGAAATCACTGTATATAGACCACTGTATATATACCGAATAATTTTAAAGGAAATCACTGCTTTCATATTGAATACTTGCTTTGTAGCGTCTTTTAGTTTAATCGTTTCAATTAAAATTTGGTATTTATATACATACATTATCTGATATTAAATAGAATATAATGCTTAGGGGATGCCCTGACTAACATTATCATGGCTCTTGATAGATAATAAGCGATATGGTCACATTCAAAATATGATCACTACATACATATACTAAAGCGTTTCACTTTGTAAAGAAATCTTTAGTTCAAGTAGTTTTCCGAGACGTAAGTCAATACAAGATGAAATGAAAATTATACCTAGAGTATTGTAAAATGTTATTCCCTGATATTGCTGTAGTATTTATTTAAAAAAAATGTAGTTTTAATTTTAATTAAGTATTAAATATAAAAATATATCTTGCTTTGATTCAGTAGTTATAGTAGTAATTGATAATCTTTTACGGATACTGAGACATAGGTACCTACCTACATCTAGGTCTCTAAAACATATTTAACGCTAGGAATACCGATATTTCAGGAAAAGTTTGATTCCTCATTGTTAATCGCGAGCAACAAACATTTAAGTCATCGTTATACACTTCCGTTAAATCCTTTGCATCGTTATTGTGTATTATTTTTTATATCTAAGCGCACGGTAGTGCGCCGGCCAAGTTCCACAGGCCGGCGCATGCGGTGCACTATATTTACACGAACCGTTTCGACCCACTTTTGACCCCCTGTAGCTCAGTGTCTATTGCAAGTACAGAGATAAAATTGTACCTACGTAATCATATACTAGTCCTAAAGCAGTATGCCAAATTTCATAGATAAAGCTTCAGTAGATCCTGAAATATGACCCTGTGAAAATAGCTAATTTTGGCACTGACTCACTGACAGGTAATCAAAACCTTTATATAGGCGCTCAGCTCAGCACAATAAAATACATAATAATGAAATATTAATAATTAATAATATGAGTACATCTATCAATCGGTGATAAATGAAACTAAAAAATTAAAAATAAATATAGTTTAAAAAAAACTAAAAAACACGCTCCAATGATGAAAGAAACCGCGTGGAAACTAATTTAAACCTTTACAACCTTGGAAATCAATTTAATTTAAATTGTTTAAAATAAACAACAAATGGTATTATTGAGAAAAAGCGTGGGGCGCTTCTCAAGAAGTGATATATGAAGCTCCCCACGCTTTTTTTCACAAGAATACCATTTATTGTTTGTTAATTTATTTTTAAATTAATATTATTGTGAAAAAAGTGTAGGGCGCTTCTTAAGAACTGATATATATATAAGGGATATAAAATATTGTCAGGTATACATAATGCACACTGTATAACTTAATTAAATATTGCTTACCTAAAAAATCAGGTTTCTATTGTTATAAATTAGTTTCGATAGATGGCGATAGCGGTATAATTGAATCGCGATATTGTTTTGTCTGCAGTATATATGAATGAAAGTCGATAAGGAATCGATGGTCATTTCTTTCTATTTCTTTCTACATTTATGTCTTGATATCTTATATATGGTTACGATTACGATTAAATGGATCACTGATTTGACTTGCTAAAGGATTAATTTTGATATTGCTTATTGATTGATTACTTGTGTGTGCTAAAAGCACAAATTCACTCTATTTCTTTTCTACTATTCATTTACCAACGATGGAAATTGTGCATCTTTTGGTGGTTGGCGGAGATATACCACATAGGGTAATTTCTATGCCATCAGATGGTAGCTGTATGTTTCATGCTGTAATTTTTAATTTCTTTCAATAGTTGGATATGAATTCAAATAAGTTTTTGTAATGAAACAAATCTTCTCCTTCTAAATAAATAGTTAAATATATATATATAATAAATAATAATTAAAATGTCATTTACAAAAATACAAAAAAATATCTATAAATACTACTTGTTGAGTCTTTCTTTAATGCATATATAAACAAATTATTACTTTGACCATAATGTACTCGATCTGTTTGAATCTTAAAGTAGTCGCAAATAAACAACGTATCAGTGAACACGTATCGTGGTTTTCATTAAAAAACATAATCGTCCTGCAATACAATAACAACTTTAATACCATAACATATGGTCGAATTCGAGCCGGATCGGGAACTAATTACCTGAGCTACGATCGCCCGTCGAGAACAAAAGGAACCGAGACCCGAGCGATAACGATGAGTACTACTGCGGAATTATTAAATATATTAGAAGATATTGCAACAAAATTAAAGAAAACTCAAATTAACTTGAAAAAATGTCCGAAATCACGTTTAACAAAAGGTTACGTCGAAGCAAGAATTAAAATCATTGAAGAGTATTGGTCATCTTTTAAGCAAACTCATGAAGATTTAACCCGAGTAACACCCAAAGAGCAGAGGTCAATATTACAATACTTCGTAAATGAAGATTATTTTATATACGAAGACTTATATTTGATATTGGTGGCGGATTTGCGTGATATATTGGCCTCATCATCGGAATCGTCCATATCGCACAATTCAAGTTCAGCAAACAATTCAGAACAACTAATCAGGTTGCCGAGAATTAAATTACCCACCTTTAGCGGAAATTATGAAGAATGGCCTACGTTCCAGGACTTATTTGTTTCATTAGTGCATGAAAATACTTCATTAAGTGATGTTCAAAAATTACATTATTTAAAGACTAGCATTACTGGAGAAGCCGAAACATTGTTAAAACACGTAAAAATAACACATAAAAATTATGAACAAGCATGGAGTATTTTAAAGTCGAGGTATGGTAATAAAAGATTAATAATAAACTCAGTCTTGAAAAAATTATTTAATCAGAAGAAAATTAATTCTCAATCATCAGTACAAATAAAAAATTTATTAGACGTCACGACAGATTGTTTAAATAATTTACAAAATTTAAATATTTCCACGGATTCTTGGGTCCTTTAATTATTTTTCTGGTGGTACAGAAGTTGGACCCAGAGTCACATAAAGACTGGGAACAAAATGCATACAAGGAAGACACAGAAGAATTATCTACCTGGAATGATTTAAAGAAGTTTTTGCAATCGAAATACCGCACTTTGGAACTTGTAACGTCATCGGGTCCACGTGAAAAACCTGTAAAGGAACGATCTTTTCACGTTGCTACGTCATGTAAAAAATCTTGTTATCTATGTAAAGAAGACCACGCACTTTGCCACTGCAAAGAATTTTGTAAACTGCAACCTACTGAGAGATGTCAATATGTAAAGAAAACCAACCTATGTTTTAACTGTCTTGTACCGGGACACTCAGCACATCAATGTAGACTGTCCCAGTCATGCAGGATATGTAAACGACGCCATCACACTCTTCTACACAATAAGAAGCAATTTGATACTCCAGTATCATCGAGCTCAATTCAACCGGAGGTATCACACCACGTCGTAGAAGAAAAAGAAGAAGAATTCCAAGTCAATACAATGGTAGCGTCTCATCACAGTATTGGACAAAACACGGGTATAGCACTACTAGCGACAGCAACGGTAATAACTAGAAGCGAGCAAAATCATACTGTTGTTTTACGTGCGCTAATAGACCAAGGTTCGCAGGCATCGTTTATAACGGAGAAGGCGGCTCAAATGCTCAATCTTAACAAACAATCAGCGAGAGGAAGTATCATTGGAGTAGGATCTACAAAAACAAACGTTAAGCATGTAGTAATGCTACAGATAGGTTCCATTTGGGATTCTAATTTTGAACTAAATCTACAAGCTTATGTTATGAGCAAGCAACTTACAACTAAGATCCCGTCCAAAGCTGTATCTGTTCACCAATGGCCACACCTAGAAGGACTCAACCTGGCAGATCCTAGCTTCCATACACCAGGTCCTATAGATTTGCTTCTAGGCGTAAAAGAATATGCACAAATTATACAACAACCCCTGATCAAGGGTCCATCAGGTTCTCCTTGTGCACAAAAGACACACTTGGGTTGGATCTTGTTTGGAGAGATAGACACGAAGCAACAAGAAGAATCATTTCTGGTTCTCCATCATCAAGTAGATGTGGACAACATGCTGAAATCACTATGGGAGATAGACTCTGATAATAAAAGAAAGCTTACAAAAGAAGAAGTAATGTGTGAAAAAATATATGAAGAGACATATACAAGAACAAAAGAAGGAAGATATATTGTAAAATTACCTTTTAAAACAAATAATCCAATATCAGTTGACGGGAACACTAAGGAAGTCGCTACAAAAAGGCTACTGCAATTAGAAAAAAGATTTAGAAGATCACCACAGCTGAAAGAAGAATACATTAAAGTTATGAAAGAATATTTAACACTGGAACATATGGAAGAAATACCTGAAAATGAAACAAATAAAGAAAGGGTTGTATACTTACCTCACCACGCCGTAGTCCGCGAAGATAAAGATACGTCGAAAACACGAGTTGTGTTTGATGCTTCTGCAAAGGGCTCGAACTCCGTCTCACTTAATGATGAACTTCTTTTGGGGCCACAACTCCAAGAAGATATGAGGAATTTAATCATGCGATGGAGAATGAAACGTGTATGTTACGCAAGTGACATTCAACAGATGTACAGACAAATTATGATATATAAAGAGGATGGTGATACTTTTCAAAGAATTCTGTGGAGAGAAGATCCATCAAAAAATATTAAAGAATATCGTTTACTTCGCGTCACGTTTGGTACTGCTTCTGCACCTTACCTTGCGATTAAAACTTTGCATCAAATCGCCGAAGATGAAGGCAAAAATCATCCTGAAGCTGCGCGAATTATAAAAGAAGATTTCTATATGGACGATTTGATGTCAGGAGATGACACTACACACAATGCAATCATTACAGCAAAAGAAATATCTTCTATACTAGGAAAGGGTTGCTTCAAACTTTCAAAGTGGTCATCGAATTGTCCTGAATTTATGAGATCCATTGAACCCAGTCATCGAACAACTCATGCACATTTGGATATAAAACTGGATGGTACAGTCAAAGCACTAGGATTGATTTGGAACTTAGGTTCAGATGATTTTACATATCGATGTAACTTACCACCTCATCCATCATATATTACGAAAAGAATAATCTTATCCGATATTCAAAAATTATTCGACCCATTAGGATGGATTTCCCCAATTTTAATTAAAGCTAAAACACTCATACAAAGGCTATGGGTAGAAAAGGTGGATTGGGATGATAAATTAAGTCATAAATTAGAAGAAGAATGGATGATTATTCGTGAAGATTTTAAAAATGTTGAACAAATTCATATTGACCGATGGCTCGGAACAATTAGTACTGACACTGAAATACAAATCCATGGTTTTAGTGATGCCTCGATGCAAGCATATGCCGCAGTCGCATACATCCGAATAAAAACTGCAGATGGTTTCATCAAGACTAAGCTTATTGCTTCGAGGACTAGAGTCGCACCACTACGTACAATATCTTTACCACGATTAGAGTTGTCAGGAGCATTGTTGTTATCAAGATTACTGAAACAAATCGGACAAGCTATGAGGATACAGATGATACAAATGTATGCCTGGACAGATTCGTCAATTGTAATTGCATGGCTATCAGGGGAACCGAATAGATGGAAGCCATTTGTAGCAAATCGAGTAGTAGAAATTATTGAGAACCTCAATAATAACCGTTGGTACCATGTTTCGTCTGAAGAAAACCCGGCAGACATAGCGTCCAGAGGAATGTTACTCGCTGACTTGAAGAATGCTGATCTATGGTGGAAGGGTCCAGTTTGGCTTTCTGAAAAAGAAATAAAATTAAAACAAACAGAAGTATATACAGACCTGGAAATAAAAAAAGAAAAAATACAAACTAATTTAAAATTACAACAGGAAGAGGAAGGGAAGGGATTAATGTCACAAATAGAGGAATTTAGATGTCTAAAGGAATTATTAAAAACTATTACCTACTGTCGAAGATTTTAAATTTTAAAAGAAGCTTAGAACAAGTGGATGAAAATTTTACAACAGAAGAATTAGAGAAATCACTTTCGTCCTGTATTAAGTTAGTACAAAATGAAGAGTTTACAAATGAAATAGATAGATTAAAAAGGACCAAAGCTGTAAGAGGAGACAGTACTATTAAGACACTCAATCCTTACCTGGATACAAATGATATCCTCAGGGTGGGCGGTCGCCTTCGGCATGCAAATTTAGATGAACTAGCTAAACACCCTATAATTTTAGGAAACAAAAGTAAATTAGTTACCCTGATTGTTGCCGATGCACATGCTCGAACGCTGCATGGAGGCGTTCAACTGATGCTTTGTTACTTACGTAACAAATATTGGATTATACGAGCCAAGGGTTTAGTGAAGACATGCATCCACAAGTGTTTGATATGCGCAAGACAGAGATCAGTTTTCCGGACTCAGATCATGGGAGACCTACCCAAACAAAGGGTAACTCCTACCCGGGCTTTCCTACATTGTGGGGTGATTTTGCCGGGCCCTTACAAATATTAATGTCAAAGGGAAGAGGTATGAAACTTCAGAAGGCATACATCTCAGTCTTTGTTTGTATGTCAACTAAAGCCATACACTTAGAGTTAGTAAGAGATCTGAGTGCCGAAGCATTTATTGCTGCATTCAAACGCTTCATATCTAGAAGAGGGAAATGCACACACATATGGAGTGACCAGGGAAGAAATTTTGTAGGAGCTAATAAGGAATTAGCGACAGCCTGGAAGGACGCTAAGCTTATATTCGACGGTGACATAGCCAACGAATTGGCATTAGATGGAACTCAATGGCATTTTATACCACCTTACACACCAAACTTCGGTGGCTTATGGGAGGCTGGAGTGAAATCAGTGAAATACCACCTAAAAAGAGTACTGACCAACAACCTTACCTTTGAGGAAATGTCCACGGTGTTGTGCCAAATTGAGGCTTGCCTAAACTCCCGTCCGCTATGTCCTATAGACAGTACAGATGCAGATTCAATAGAACCTCTTACTCCTGGATCTTATTTCTTAATCGGAGAACCACCAATTGTCGTACCTTCACCAGACTTTAAGGATTCAAAGGTACATAATCTATCAAGATGGCAATATACACAGAAGTTGCTCGGTGATTTCTGGCGAAGGTGGCAACAAGAGTATCTCTCGAGATTACAGCAACGTCCTATATGGCTAAAAGGGACTGAGGAATTAAAAATAGGCGATATAGTCTTGATAAAGACCGATGGTTTGCCTCCCGGCAAATGGTCATTGGGACGTATTGTGGATAAGCATCCTGGTGAAGATGGATGTACGAGAGTATACAGCGTAAAATCTGGTAATAATGTGGTAAAAAGATCAATCACGAAACTTTGTCATTTTCCAATTAGCAGCACTGAGTAATTTAATAACTTTATTATTATTTTTTTTTAATTCTTAGTATTGTTTTTTTTTACGATTAGGTACTTGTTTGTATTATTTAATTTAATTTGATTTAATTAAATAACATACTGCCATTGTAATTGGTTGCTTAATTTTTTTGCTTAATTTGGTACATATTTAATATTTACATATATATAAGTGCATTTGTCTAGATTTTTTGTAAAAGGACCTGATAGTCCTTTTGGTGGGCGGAATGTTGAGTCTTTCTTTAATGCATATATAAACAAATTATTACTTTGACCATAATGTACTCGATCTGTTTGAATCTTAAAGTAGTCGCAAATAAACAACGTATCAGTGAACACGTATCGTGGTTTTCATTAAAAAACATAATCGTCCTGCAATACAATAACAACTTTAATACTATAACACTACTAAATTAATGAATATTTAGTCAAAGAAATCTTTATTTGCAAACATGTTTCAAACTCATTCCTAAAAATATCATAAAATACTAAACTACTCCACAATTCATGACAACACTGTGATATATAATATGTTTTCATTTCATTATATTAAGAAATGTAGTTTTTTAATCAGTTAGGGAACCTGGTTCAAATAACATTTCATCCAATATGAGGTTTAATACTAAATTCAAAGCGTATATTCAACAATGTTGTGATATTTTTTACTTAAATAACTGAATAATAACTTAGTCACCTTAATGATCAACATTTATAGCACTATTGAACAATACGATAGAATTATCAAGTTATCTTCTGACTACGTTTAACGATTACTTATATACCTAACAAATTTGAAAAGCATGAAATAATGAAGAGATTCCAGCCGTGCTAAGACTCTATCTCAGTATGCAAATATAAAATTAATCCTATAATAAATCAAGGAGAAAAGATTCAAATTGCCTCTTCTGAGTTTGGTAAGTTAAGCTAGTGACGATATTTAAACGGAATTTGAATTTTTTATATAGTATTTCTTAAAAATTTTCTGAATTTCTTGAATGTTTGAATCTAGTTTAAGTATAGTGTAAACTTGTAGAATATCATTTTTACTCATCTCTCCTTACCTTTTAACTAAATAACAAAATTTTACAGCTAATTCAGTAAGTTTTAAATACTTATTTTGTTTCCTCTGTTTTAAACATATACAAGGAAAATTAAATAATAAAAAAGTTTACACAAAAATTTTTTGAACTTTATTGCCTGTTTATAATTAAAACATAAAGCTAATCACTGTAAGAACATGACTGATTTTGGGGGAATTAAATGAAGAAATAAAAAAGAGTGAACTTATAGAAGTAATTTTTTTGACTTTTTTTTAAATATAAAGTAAACCTAAAAACTATTCTCTGTGGATAAAACAAACTTGAATCACCCAAGACCAGGACCAAATATGGAATTAAAACTATTGTACAGTTTGAGGGAGCGAAACTATATAATGGCTTGCCTCACGAAGTTTTTGATGAAAAAACGTTTGGGATTTTTAGAAGAAAACTATTGGGTCAATGTAGGGATCACTTGGATTAACCGCTCTTGAGTTGTATGGTTCGTTGCTACTGTACTGAATTGTTGTTTGAATTGAATTACGTAATACATCTCATTCAAGTGAACACTGTTCTTTATGAGAAAATAAAGTTCTTTAACCACATATACGTACATTTGATCATATTATTTCGAATAACTTTATGATCAATTTATAACATTGATAAATTAAATGATAAAGTAGCATTATTTAAGATTAAATATTGTAATCAAATTAGTTATTATCAAATAAGTTCTACAATAATAAAGCAAAACTATATTTAATTTATATGGATCATAAGTATCTGGTCTATTTAAAGCAATTGACGTAAAAAATAAAGCGAAAAATTTCGTATTTCCACCAACCTACCGATTGATGTCATATATAAATGATGTCATATATGAATATAGGTAAGACTTCCAACTTATCAACAATAAAAGATTCGTGTTATGAAGGACTTAAGTAATGCATTTCTTAATAACTTACTTAAGTTTGACCTTATATGACATTCTTTATAGCTAAATGGTTTTCGACATAAGTTAATATTTTCTTAAATTCTAAACGTTTATACAAAATATATTCTTCATCTCTTCTTAAAAGTATTATTACTTATAATCAGTCACAACTAATAATTTAATTAGTTGTTTGTTCTACGCAAGTAAATATTAAAAAAGGTTTTTATTGTACAAATTATATAATGACGTCATAAGTACATAGAAAGTTTATAAAGAAAAAATCTTTTTTTTTCCTTACAGAGCATCCAAATAAATATTTTTGTTTAAAACATTCTTTTTTTTTCTTTTGACCTGTTTTTGTTTAATTATCATAGAACAGTTTATCAAATTATTCTTAGCGAGCTCTTTCATGAAAGTGTACTGCAAATTACATTTGCAACATTTTGAATATAAGATCAGCGATATTGAGAATGAGGCCATAAACTTAAGATTTTAGATAAAACTACATATACATAATAATAAATAAATAATAATATTATATTAACTAAAATAAGTTAAAAATTTCATCTCATCATTAAAAAAAACTTTCACAAAATTTGGTTGAAAAAGGTTTCAAAAATATGATTACTTTAAATAAACCAAAGTTACTTTATGCTAGTAAAGATTTTAAAATTAAAGAATATAAGTTGTACACCAATATATTGACATTTCACATTTCACTTGCCAACTTACACTTATATTAAAAAAAACGGAAACCTTTGAAATAATTTACTTTTTACCTTTTTCATCCTATTTGTGAAATGTTTTTAATGTATTTGTGGTTTTTGATGATATTTCAATGAATACGGAAGCTTTTTTTCTTCAATATGAGCGCTATATAGATTTCTTACAAGAATATATAAGTTATGGACATATAATATTTACATATGTAGTAAAAACTTAGATGTACTATTGTAAATAATTAAAATATTCAGAAAATCAGTTTTATGTCATATTAATTTAAAACATTAATTTATAAAGTCAAATCAATAAATGAGACGCGGTATCCTTGCATCCGTTTAATTCTAGGATCGATGAATTAATTGTTTTAAAATTTGTAAAGATTTATATTTTGTACTAAGATATATTAAGGAACAATTTTATAAGAAACAATATACTCATTTCGTCTGCCCATGATCACAGTTACTGGAATGTAACCGGTACGTCTTGAGTGTGTAGTTCAAAATAATAAAAAAAACGCTTTGTGAATTTTGTTTAAAAATAATATACTTTTTGCAACATTCAAAGAGAACAGAAAATATATAACATTAATTACCATCTCATTGTTCGAACATGAAATCCTTATAATTTTAATCTTCTAACCTCTCCCCAAGGAGTGTGTCTAAATATGAGACAGTCACAATTACTCTTTCTATGGACAGTAATAAATTATAATCTTTATTTTACACAACGGCTGTTTTAGTTAAAATTATTACACGGTTATTTCAATCAAAATATTTAATTCCCAGATGAAATTGAAGCATAATAAATACATACTTTACAAATATTATAAATTTAATCTTATACCAAAAATAATTCCTCATTCATTCCATTGAATATTTATAAAATGAAGAGAGAATATTGATTTCATCATAAAATTATTATAATTCCGAACTCGTTAAAATAAATTATTATTATATTATTATTAGTATTTCAATCTTAAATAAATTACTTTTATTCTGTAAAATCACGAGAGTATGGAGTGAATTTAACCTAACTTGATTATAGGAATCTTTGTTTGTTTTAAATGAAAACGGGAGCAATAAAATGATTCAGCTACTTTAACTAACTTTCCTGTAATCTGTTAAAATATGTTTGTAGTTTACAATATTACGGTACAAAAATTGTTTTCTTTACAGTATAGAATTCAGTGTGGCGTCTGGAATTCGTATACAAAATATTACATTACTGTAAATGCAATAAAAATGCAAAAAAAAATGAAAGGGACTCGTGATACTGAATTACTGAATACAGACAATATGAGTCCCAAGTCCGAGGTAAATATTGTTTAATGGTGCTGAGAGTTAGTGATTACGTTTGTATTGCAAGAGATTAAAGTACCTATAATAGTTTTTAATTTGTGCTTGTAAGAAGAAATCATTATAATTTTATGTATAAAAAATAAACAATATTTCCAATACGTGGTAATATAATTATAACAAGATCTTTGCTCCTTAAGACTTGTCAGGATATCATAAAGTTACATTTTTATAAATTGTCTTTGTAGTTGAATCCTGATTAATAAAGAAAAAGTTCTAAGTGATTCATTGAAAAATAGCTCTCCGTTTCTTCTAATTAATTTGTCTCAAATAGAAGTGTGATGCAACTGCATTATTGTTAAAGTTAACGAAGAATACTTTATTACATCTATAATTAGCTGAACAAGAACTAAGACCATATAAAATAAACTTACTGATACTAGTAACACGACTTTCGCAATAATGAATATTCAATCCTCACTAGACACATCAAAAACAGCATCAAATATATCAAATATTCACAAAGTCCTATCACGTGCTTCTTTGTGGAAAGCTACACGTGAACTAAACGGTTGAGTTTTCCGGGACGTGTAAACTTATATACTTCATTAAGTATGTAAGAAATCATATACTTTTTTTATTTACGATACGTAATTTATATAACAGTATCCCTATTAGTGTTTTTTTAAATAATTATTTAATCTTATATTTCTTAGTTAATAGGTTAGAAGGTATCCTTGGTCAATCCAACTGTGATGTTTTGTTACTTATAGAACAATATTTTATATAAACCTTTCATGTACCATATATGTGTTTGTTCATATTAATCCGACCTCATCGATCGTCCAATACTGTCACGTTCCTGTAGTGACCCACTTACAAATTATTACTATAATATTAAGTTCAGGAATTTTATTTCTTTTAGTAATATCCAATATGGATAAAATATAACTACATAAGATCTATAATACTTCTGTTAACAAATAATTTCAATACCAGTGACATAAAATAAAACTTACAATATACTTAAAGCGGTCTTTGGTATAATTTCTGTAGAGATATCTTTCTTTATAAGTCCTATCAATAAGGATTTTAAATTTTCTCAAGATATTTATTAATATTTACAGGTTATAACTTAATTCTCATTTAATTTAAATATCTTTTACAAATTAAATGCCTAAAATGTAAAAGTTTTATTCTATTTTTTCTATAAAACAGTTTATTATTTTTGTTTTTATTTCCATATTATTAATCTTTTGCTAAGAATGATACGCGACCATTTTTGAAAATTATAATTATTTTTTAATCATTTTTTTTCTTGAAGACTGAATAGAACAATGGCTTATTGTGTCTATTATTTAAGTTATTATTGTATATATCTATATATTATATATTGACTCGTAACGTTGTCTCTGGAGCTAAAAAGCGAAGCGACTTGAAATTAGGTAGGAATAATCCCTTTACCCAGTAGAGGTCAGTCAAAAACAGATTTTATGAACTTTAATAATAAGAAGACTTGTAATAAGTGAAAAACGAATACCATAATAAAACCAATATCCATCAACGAAAAAATTGCTTCAATGAAAATTTTCCTATTGTATATTGTTACGTTAATAAAATTTATAAAGTCGAATCTTTATAAAATAGTTGCGTTACAGTCACGTTACATATATTACTAGTGATTTATTTAAGTATAAATGCAAAATCTGTTTTCAGTAATATAATGTTTAAAATTTCAGATTGTAATAAAATACAATTTTGGGCGTTCCAACCTTTTATCCATTTATCCACCAAAATGTACATATGGCATTGCATGAAAAATAAAAAAAATATATCTTTAAACATTTTGAAATAACTGAGTTACATACGTATAACTAAAGACGGCCATGACATTTACAAAACAAAAAACTATAACGTGAAATAGTTTATGATTTATTAATTTTTTTTAAAAAAAGCATTTTTTCGGTACAGTACCCTTAGTACTTATTTTAATCGTCGTTAAACTAGAACAGTTCTTAGTATTGCTTTTTTAAAATAATAACTGACCATCACTAGTAGAGTTGGTTTTTTATTTATTGCGATATGTGGATTGGGGTTGGTACGATGACTCCTTCAATTTATAATTTTCTATCTAAATTTTTATCAACATTCAATGTGCCTACATTTAATCAATCTTATTGCTTTCTTTCAGATTTTAAACATAGACGATGGTTAGAATCGAAGAATCAGTAAACTGACATTAATAAATAATTCGTATTAAATATATATATATATATAAATTTTAGTGTACAAAAATATATAAGTTTCATCAAACTCATAAGGTTATAAGCGCTAGAGTTAAAACGGATTTTCTATGAGATTTCTATCTTTATAAGTACTCGTATTACCGGTGACATATTTGGGTCTTGAATCCTTTTAATCTTACTTAAGAACACTCCGACGATTAATCCCCGTTATGTACAAAGCTGTTGTGAAAAACTTTCATTTATTCAAGGCACACTAATTATTGTTTTATAATATCTTATAGCACATAATCTTTGAGTTTCGACTTTAAATTTTTGGCTTACATTATATTTATTATTAATATTATAAGCTTTATTGAACAAAACTATTTTGTAAATCACATTTTATTTTATATGTACATACGTGTGTCATATAATAAATACATAAACATTATTATACTTTTCAAATTCGTAAACTCTTATTTCGTGTACTTTAAGTTATACACAGTTATACACTTCCGTTAAATACTTTGCATCGTTATTGTGTACTACCTTTTGCCGCGGCTTCGTCCGCGTGGAATAGTTACTTCCGACAGATTTTTGGTTCTTCCCACATAGTTCCCGTTCTTGCGGGGTTTTCGGAATGGTCGAGTTCCATAGACTTTCCAGGATGAAACCTATGTTTTTTTATTAATAATGAAGTACTCTTAACCAACAACATATTTATTTGTTTATATGAATAAAGATTAATATTATTATTTTGATACAACTTAAACAAATTATTTCGACAAAATTAGGTACGATAAAAACGGTTTTTGTGAGTTAATCTTAAAAGATAGACATATACTGTCGCGGACTGTTTTTTAGATCATTAAAAGATCTATTATTCTTCAATATATTTTTTGTGTATCATGAACCGTTTTCACGGCGCACGCAACGGAAGGCTTCAAAGATGAAATAATTTCTCCAATTTTTTACACATTTACCACTATATCTTTGCTCCTATTGGTCGAAGCGTGATGTTATATAGCTCACAGCCTTCCTCGATAACTGGACTATCCAACACAAAAAGAATTATTTAATTCAAACCAGTAGTTTCGGAGATAAGTGCTTTCAAACAAACAAACAAACAAACAAACTCTTCAGCTTTATAATATTAGTATAGATTATTTTTTATATATAATTGTGCAGAGCGAGTGGGATATCAAATAATGAATGAAAATTATCACTTTTTTTACTTTTCTGACAAGCATTTAGAATATGCAACACTTACAGAATATATTTATCGCAAAATTGCATATTGAGCAAATTAAAGGAATCTTTTTCTTAGCCAAATTTACCTTTACCTTCAAATGGTTATAAATAAATTGGAGACCGACTACCTCTGAACTTAGAATTATAAAAACCAAAAATTTCGTGGCTATTAAGTATTAGAACAATGCTTGTTATAACTACATACGATGCATGTTGTTGGACTTCGACACGTTGAAAAAGGTGAGGAAGGGCGAGCAACTAGTGAGTGAGTGTCTAGTTAAAAACAAAGTTTATCGGAAATAAAAACAAGCATTTGTAGTTAGTTTAAAAAAGAATATTTGTTTATAAACATATTTTGACGTGTGTTACGTAAGCATAACCCGATATTAAGTTTTCGGTATAACAATTGTGTAAAGTACGGAATGCTGACTCTGAGCCATCGGTGGGACTGGGAAAGTGAAATGGACACCACACGCCTTGCACCATCGGTGAGAATGAAGAATGGGATTTTACATATATTCAGTCTGGAGTCAACCGCTGACTTACAGACACCTCTTTAGTATGTAGTTAGTTATAAGACTTAATTATAGAATGGGTCTTAAGTCAATCGCTGACTTAAAGACCCCGCCCTAGCTAGTAGTTAAATTTAAGTCTTAATTGGTAATTGAATAAATTTTATAAGTAAAACGGATTTTTCTTGCATCCTTCGCTGCCACCAAACGTAATTGGCGCAGTCGGTAGGATATTCGTGTAATATTCGGTACGGTCACGTCAAGATTTCCCCTACTATCGGTCCGAAGTCTCGCGTGACTTACCGATATCGAGTATCCGAATCTACTTGGCGGACAGCAAAGGTGAATCCAGACATCGATTCAGCAAGAAGATGAAGTTCATGTAAGTACTCTGAATCTTTCAGATCCTTACCTATCCTAGTTGTAGCCCTTATCCTTACATATATCAATTAAAAAATTAAAATTAATAAATATATTATATTAATTTGTTTAATGATATTTAAATATATTTTAAGAAATCTATTTTTTATTGCTAGCGTTTTAAAATTAGTTCTCAAAATTTCTCATCCAAGAGAATCGAGTTATCGTAGTACGAGTAGGAGTAGATCTTGCAGACTCAACGTTATTGACGAGTTCAGACGGATAAGCGAATTTAAAATAATTAACATTAAAATGTATCAGGATAAAATAGGTGAGATTTACAAGTAGCTCAGGGTTTTACCTGACTTCGACGGTAACCCCCACGTATTAACGCGTTTTATAAATTTGTGTGATCAATTAGTATATGAATATTTTAAAAGAGAACCGGGTTATGAGTTATCCAATTTGGCCCGTATTAATGGCATATTAAACAAGGTCCCAGCTAGATTGATAAATTCCAACGGTATTCCCAAAAATTGGATTCTTATTCGGAATGCACTTATTAACAACTTTGCAGATCATCGCGACGAGACCGCTTTATTTAACGACTTATCATTACCCACTCAGGGGTCTTCCACCCCTCAAGAATTCTATGAACGAGTTCAAAACTTATTTAGCACCATTATGACATACGTCACGTTACATGAAACCGTGGATGCCACCATCGAGGCGAAACGCGATCTATATTAAAAAAAATAACTCTACAATGCTACTTGCGTGGTCTTAAATGTGGCCTAAAACAATTTAAAATGCTTTAGATCGTCCAGAAAGAGCTTAATACACTCTATATGCAACAGCGTGCTGAAGATAAAGATTATATTAATAACCTATAGTCAAATAATCAAATTTAATTTATTAACTTCATACAACATACTGGGAACGGATTCAATATTGGTTCTTTTAAACCACAAGCATATAATATGTCAGGACCGGCTCACCAATTTATCTCTCAACATAATCAAGGTTGGCGGCCTAATATGTTTCCAATGCATCCAATGCACTAACCCCGTGGTCTCACACGCACTCAACAAATGTTCCGTGCTCCACCTCCAAATTATATTGCGCACAGTAATATCTTTAGAGCTCCGAATAAACCACCTTTACAGTCCACCGACAATTTTAATAATATGACACGTCCTATAAGTGGCGTTAGCTCCTTCTTATCCAAACCCGCCACCGAATAACTATTTAAAAACTCGTGAAATTAATTACTGGAAATTTTCCCAAGGCCGAGATATCAGACAAACCAAAATAGAAATTAATTTTAATATTCAGCGGAAATTAGGATATATACAAATTGATGACCCGTCTTTAAAACTACTCAAAGACACGGGAGCTAATCAATCTTTTATATTACCCCAGGCAGTCGAAAAATACTTCCTTCACATACCTCTTAATTATACCCCACTTGAAATTACTAATAACCACAACGTTTATAAAAAGGATTATTCTATAACTTTACCAGGATTTTCAGAATTTAAAGAATACGGCGACATAACGTTTTTCATTCATAATTTTCATAATTATTTCGATGGTATTATTGCATTTGATTTGTTAAATTAATGGTATTCTAAGATTGATTTTAAAAATAGAAAAGTTAGTTACTAAAAAAACGGAAATGCAAATTATTAACTATGGATACTCGAAATCCTAATCTTTACGAAGAAATAATACCAGCCGGACATCAAAGTTAGTAAAATTGCCAATTAATTCAAAGGATAGGGATGTATTTGTTCCTAATCAGATTATTAGTAACTGTTTAATTTCTGATTGTTTCACTAACGTACAGAACAATCGAGGCTGGGTAAAAATTTCAAATAATTATGTAATTTTCTCAATTAATCATCCGAAATATTTAAAATTAGCCGAAATATTTAATATCGAAAATAAGTATTTAACATGACTTTCTAATCGAACGAAACAAGTTTTATCCTGTATTCGCACCGACCATTTAACCCAGAAGAGCTGGCTAATTAAAAAAAAAATATGTACACGTTATTCAGATGTATTTTATCTTGAGGGAGAACCCTTAACATTTATGAATAAAATCAAAAATAAAGTTTAAACGACTGATGAAATCCCCGTTAATGCTTAAAGTTATAGGTATCCATATATACACAAACAAGATATAAGAGATAAGAAATAATAATGCTTGAACAGAATATAATTCAGACTTCCGAATCCATGTACAGCTCTCCTATTTGGGTAATTCCTAAAAAGGTGAGGCTTCTGGTAAAACTAAATGGCGCTTAGTCATAGATTTTCGAAGAGTTAACGAAAACACTATTGACGATAAGTACCCCATACCTAATATATCAGACATATTGGATAAATGAGGATATACTAAAAGGGACATTACAACAATTCTGCATTATCGCTCCACCATGTAAGCCTTTCAAAACTGTTCATTTGGACTTATTAACCATACAGAACGAACAGTTTTTAATAATCGTCGATACATTTTCGAAACATGCGCAATTAGCAGTGGTATTATCTAAAAGACGGAAAGGCAATAAGTATAGCATAATTAAAATTTTGTATTCATCACGGTATACCTTATATTTTAGTGACAGACAACGGTCCTGAATTCACAAATCAAATATGAGCCGAATTTGTAAGACTACATGTAAACTTCAACATAATAAAATGAAATTGTTAAAATATTTCACTCAACACTTTTAGAATATCTACGAATACTTAATATGGAATCAAAGAATGAATCCGTTATTAATTTAATTAATTATGCCCTTTTAGCTTACAAAGAAATGGTTCAATACACAGTTTTACTAAATGTAAACCGATTGACCTTATTACTGGACACTTTGACCCACTACACATATGTAGATCTGACAGCCCATTTATGCCAACAGTATACCATAAAACATAGAAATTAAATGAACAAGGCTAATATTTTAATTCATGAACATAATTTAATGAATAGGAAAGATTTGACAGAAGCTCATAATGGATCTAGAGAGACTAAAAAGCAGTACTCATCCGAGCAACAAATATTCGTTAAAAAGCCATTGGCTTCTCTTCAAAAAGTAGCTACACGTTATACTCGTACGCAAGATACAGTTACGGTCTCAATTACGATCTCCCAATACATACCATATATACTTGACTACTATCACTCTTTTTTTTAAAACACATCAATATCCAAGAGCTACAAGAAAAAGTAAAGGCAGTTCATAATATCCAGTTAATTAATAAAATTCCTCATCTTAATAATATAACACTTTCGTTATTTCATCCTCATATAGAATATTTAAAAGGAAAGCTTCAAACCATTCTCGACCAATCCCAGTCATTTGAGCTTAGTCGTGCTACAAGAGGTCTCGTTGACGGTCTCGGTTCCGTAGTAAAAAGTATATCCAGTAACCTTGATTATTCAGATGCGATATAATTTAATAACTCAATAAAATTACTTGAAAATAACGATAATAAATTATTAATGGAATTTAACAATCATGTCTGCCTGATGAAAGATTGGGTAACTCAGTATTTGAAAATTATGGATAACATAGTAGATAATCAGAATAAATTAATTACCAGCATTAGTTATAAATTTTAATCGAAGTTTAGAAGAAGAGAACCAGGAATTATATCAATACATTCATTTAGGACAGATTATTTTTATTATAACGTTGATCGCTTATCATACGAGTAGTAAGTAAGTTACAGATCGTATCGTATTAAGTTACATAACTTTTAAGCACTTATAAAGACAACTACGGCTCACCGCGATGTCATCAGTTTAAACTCAATAAGAAGTATAATTGATAAGTCACGTAGCATTCAATTCAATCGAGTATTATATTAACATAGGAGCCCGAGAGTATTAATACAATTGGGTTCATATTATAAAAGTAATTTAAATAATTATAGTACATATATGTATAAAATCCCAATTATTCCATTCCAAACATATAATTTGTATAAAATATCAATTACTCCTATCAAATTCATGAAGTTCTTATACCTACCTCACTTCCGAATCCTTGCAATCCATCTGAAAGATTTCAAGTACATAGAGGCTGAATGCCCGAAGTCCACTAAAGGTTATCTATGTGAAGAGATACACAACATGTACAGCCCGACATCGCCTGATTGTATAACAGCTCTTGTTACTACGCAGTAAAAAATTCCTGATTGCAACCACTCATCGCATCACTACACACGCCAGCCTACGAGAAACTCGACAACTCGACAACTCGACTCGACAAAACACGCTTATCTTGCGGTCAAGACATCTCTAAAATGCTACAAGGAAGCTTTTTAGCTATAATTCACTACAACTGTATTATACAAATATCTAACTTCATCATCTCAAATCTTAATCATAAATTAAAAGATAAAGCCTTGAAGATAGTAGACATTCCTGAAGAAAATATGAACGGTACAGCAACACGTCAAATATTTAAACTAAACTCAATCCATTTGAACTAACTTCACGCTGCCAATAGAGAAGTAATGTTACAGTCACCGGTACAATTCATCAAGGACAGCGATAGAAGCCTCTATCATACAACGATACCACTGTACACGCTTCTATTCATGGGCGGCCTTGCATATCGAAGATACCACCTTAGACACAAAAAGCTTAAGGTGGGACATTCCAGTGAAAATGAAAATCCACAGCAAAGCATCTACGTCATCTCAGAAGCTCAAGGAGACGGATCAGGTCATCTGCCAGCGCAATTTACGACCAAGGTCTTCAATAGACGCTGTTCTACGGGGGCAGGTGTTACGTAAGCATAACCAGATATTAAGTTTTCGGTATAACAATTGTGTAAAGTACGGAATGCTGACTCTGAGCCATCGGTGGGACTGGGAAAGTGAAATGGACACCACACGCCTTGCACCATCGGTGAGAATGAAGAATGGGATTTTACATATATTCAGTCTGGAGTCAACCGCTGACTTACAGACACCTCTTTAGTATGTAGTTAGTTATAAGACTTAATTATAGAATGGGTCTTAAGTCAATCGCTGACTTAAAGACCCCGCCCTAGCTAGTAGTTAAATTTAAGTCTTAATTGGTAATTGAATAAATTTTATAAGTAAAACGGATTTTTCTTGCATCCTTCGCTGCCACCAAACGTAATTCGTGATAACGTCTTTAAAATCGTTTTAGTCGGGTGACATGTTCAGAAACTTGTGACACACCAAAACCTCACGAGCGCGATCGCAGGTATAACGAGAGAGAGAGACGGACCGATCTCCCGTCTCATCTCGAGCGTGAAACTTGTCACGCGGAATCCTCACGAGCGGATGCAGGCATAGCGTTCGAGTGAGTGGACCGATCTTCCGTCTCTTTCACTCTAGCGGCATACAAACGAATGGAGATTTTCTCGTGCGGTTAAGTTTTCGTTGAAAACGATAGATGCAATTTAAAATTTAAAAAATTTGTTATCTTTATTAATTCCTTACTTCGACGTTCCTTCCTTACTTAAGACGTTATCACGTAAACATATCGATCGTAAACCTACTTTACAAACAACCAATATTTTTAATCGTTAATTTACTAATAAAGAGATTAAGGACGAAGATTATCTATGTCAGGGCATCCCCTGTGCATTAAAATCGTTTTCTTATCAGATAATATCATTGCTTATAAATATCGTAATTCGATTTAGACCGGTATACCAAGTAGACAAGCGGGAAGCGAATAGTCAACATGAAAACAATAACTTCTTTCTTTTTTGCCATGATCGTGGCTCTGCTAATGGCACAGAGCGTAGTTTCCGAGCAAAACCAACAACCGGGTGAGTTGATATTTACTAAATATACTTGAATTCCTGAATATGCTTTCCTAATTTGTTCCAACTTGCATTTCTTTGTCCTGAATAACAACTTTAAAGAACTCTTTCTTCCCCAGATGAGTTCGATATCCAGTATCCAGAGGTATTCCGGCACGTGGCCGACGAAGCGGATAGTGACGTCATGTCCGCCGCTCGATCTTGCACCAACCACATCTGTCACCGTTTATGTGTGGCGTTGTACTACAGAACTGGACGATGCATCTCTAGTACTGTCTGTCGTTGCACTCGTTAAGTGGCATACTCTTTAACAACCTTATGGAAGTTGTTTTTTTTTAAGATTTCTAAAAAAATCTTGTAATTGTAAGAAGTGATAATGTAAAGTTTTATTTAATATAAGCTCTACTTTAAAATTATTTTCTGGTTTGATTTACAAAATTACACAACAATAAACATAAATTATTAAGATCCACACCGTACTTTAATTAATTAAATGCTCGAACGTAACACAAACTCTATAGGAGTTTCATACATACATACATTTTACAGATCTTTCACAATTTTTATATGGCTTTTATAACATTTTTGTTTTCCTTCAAGCTCTTCATGTCCTATATCATCGTATTTTTTTACAGTTTTATATTTATATTTATAGTCATACTCTCTAATAATTTTCCCCACGTATCTTATTTAATAAGTCCCAGTGTTATACCACAAGACGATATTCTGCTTATTCGACAATAAAATAAAATGCGTTGGAGTTTAAATATTCTTTTATTTTATCTACTCTAAACTTTATTGCAGATTTCAGTAATATATAATAATCAACTGTTAAATTACATATTTCGTACCATATTTCAATAACTACAAAACAATTATATACTTCGTATGTATAAATCCGTTATATACCTATATTATGCTTTTATGGTTCTGGTCGATTGTGATGGTGACGTCCTTAACTTATGAAGTTACTGTCTCATCGGATGTTCTTCAACAAAACCAACGAGTGCTAAATGAGACTGCAGAGTTTTGGATTGGGAAGGTTTATATTTAAGTGCATTAACCATAATATATGTGCTTGTACATATATATATATATGCTTTGTTTTTAAGATCTCAACATATAAGAGCCATCAATTTAAATTTTATTTAATTTATATAATAGACAAACTAACAAACAATATACTACACAAAGGTTTATCCCTATATATGTACCTTTGTGAAAAGATAATTATAAAATCAATCAAAGCAATTATGTCTCATTTATCAAAAATAAATTTATATACTCGTAGTTAGTTTAATTTTATTTACCTTTATAATATGTACTACGTCTGATGTATCACATACCTGAAAAATAAATAAATATGTCTTACTTTATGTAATTCTATTATGTCTTACTAAATATAATTTCTTTATGTATTCTACAATATCTTACTATATCTAAAGATAATACAATGTTATGTGAAAAATAATAAACCCGTAACCCGTAGCTCTAAAGAAACATAAACCAATGACTTAAGTATGATTTGGGCTAACAATAAGGAAAATTTCAATATACTGTGTTGGATATTCATATTATTTAATGTAATGACATTTTCAATATTTTTTTATTTATTCATTTAGATTTTATGTTATATATTATGACATAAAAGTATTATTTTAAGAATAAACTGTTGTTATCCAAATAAGGTGCATTGTTCTATTAAGTAAAAGACATCCGGCTTGATTTAAACAAATAAGAATAAATATTTAGTAAAATATGGTTCCGTAAATTTAAATAACGTTCATATTAACTTGAAACTATATTTCCATTAATTGTAATGAAGTAAATATCAAGAAATTAACTTGAAAATATTTTTTCTCTCTTGTCTTAGTGAACTACATGAAAGATTATTACTTCTAATAAAGTAAAACATAAGAGGAGAAATATATTAGCTTCATCAAAGTCAGTTATGAAATCAAATCTTACTCTTATTTCAAAAGTCGATTGGAATGGTTTTTAAAAAAAATATGTTATAAGATGCTATTTTAAAAAAAGTGTCAGAAATTGTCCAAATATTGTATATGTATGTACGTTTTCTAATATTCTCTTCAAATGTTCGCCTTCAATACTTTCCGACGTCAATGTCACTTGAATAAGCGCTGATAAACACGATTTATTTGATAAATAGTTCATGAATATAATCATCATTCTATATCACAACAATATATTAATCATTCAACAATATATTTTAGTTTTAAGGTGTCAATGATTTGATATGTTAAAATAAAATGAGGTTGTTGTGGTTTTCCGCACAAATAAACATAATTTGTAAGAAATGCTCCAAACTCAGGTATCATTTAAATAATTCTTTATGACAATTCATAAACATATAAATGATTTAAATATGACTATTAATTGAATTCTCATGAATTACATACATATATATTCGCAGTTAAATTAAATTAATATATTACTAACTAATCTTACTTTAGTATTTATTAACCAATTCAAACTTCCTGAAATTGCTAGAATGAACATAAATATTTCAAAACTTTGTAAAATTTTACAGATATACTCTTCAGGTTTCTTATAAAATTTTACGACTGTTATCTATTATAATTTAGACGCTTACTTTATATCCGATGCTCCATTTTAAATAACATGTCTTATAAATAAAAGCTGATGCATTTTTATTGTCATTAAAACCTTATTGTTTTAATAATATTAAATCATGCAGCGTCTTTGATAAATTACGCTAATAATAAGGTATTAAATATATACTTTTTAGACATTTAAATCAGATTATTTAACAATAAATTTATGTTAATCTCATAATTAAAAATAATTATTATTAAGAATGTCAACGAACTTATACCTTTTTTTAGCCTATCAAAGCCCACTGCTGAGGTCCAAAGGCCTCATTCTCACATGGAGAAGATTTGAGCATTAATTACCACGCTTGCTAAAGACAGGTTGATGATTTCAAACTTATAATTGTGTAATTATAAGTCCAGGTTTCCTCGCGATGTTTTCCTTTAACGTCAGTCAGTGGTGTCTAAATACTCTTAGAAAGTACATATGACTCGGAAAAATTACATTGGTACTTGCCAGGGTCGATTAAACGATTTTAATTTGATGGTAATCTGATACTCAGCAGTACGTTTTTGTAAAGTAATAAGTAAACTGAAGTATAATGTTAGTATTTAAATTTTTAAATAACTTATAAATAATTGACACAATCTTAATTAAAGAGTAAAAGCAATGGAAGTATCCCTTCTTATTGATTCCATTTACTTCGAATAAATTTAGACCACCTATTAAAGTGATATAAAAGATTTCTTATATATTAAATATATATCATTTAATCATAAAATCTCTTTTGGCAATTCCCTCGTCTATGCATATTTAATATGAATTAATTATGTTAACTAATGTCATTAATAATACACACGCAACCATATTATAACGCAGATCATATAAGATGAATAAATAAAATAAAATGAATGATTAAAAATATTTCGAACATACATATGCCAAAACTACTAATTTTTAAAAAGATATGTTAAATTAAAAAACTTTAGGTCACAAGTGAGTAGGAGCTATGTTTGAAGTTTTATTGAGTTTTAATATCCTTGAATTTCCACAGGCCACGCAATACTGGTAAGTACCTCATTACATTGTTATACCAAAGTAAGTTGAACTATTATTTACAGATTTGAAGTTTGCTTTTTTTCTTTTGTATACTAAGCGCTAATTCATTCGAACGCAATATTGATTTATATTTGTTTGTATTATTAAAGATACATTGTTCCATTTCCTCCATTACTTTATTAAGTAAATTTTAACTAAAGCAGTTTCTCAACAAAGCTCGAACTTTCGAAATGTTCTTTATCGTTACGATAGATAAGTTTTAGCCTGACAAATAAAATTTAGAAACGGACGCTCGAGTAATTAAACACCGTGCAGCGATTTTACTTAGTCTATGGATGTTGGCTGAAGTCCAAAATGCGCTTAATAAATATTTAGTTTTTTGACTTTTGTCAGTAGAGAAACTTATTCCAAATACGTAAAGAATACCAAATGGTCATTTAAATATAGATAGAGGAAAATAATTATCATAATGTGTCTACACATCAATAAAAATTGCTTTGGTATGAAGCACTCAGACATTACAGTTTTTACAATGAAATTCAAACAGATTAATATAGTTATAAAATATCTTAATTAAGTTTCTTAAATGTGGATCACTCTATATTAATTAAGTCTTTATATTAAGTCTATATGATAGGTATATGATTTTTCTATGAATTTCAAGGACTCGGGTAAGGGATCTACCTACATATCTGGTGCGTTACAAGTCATATATCGAAGTACGTCCATGAGCTGTGTTTTACATGAATTCCAATTCTAGTAAAGTCACCAACAGAAAGGTAAAACGTTAATTCTAGATAAATTCAAAAAGACGCCAATGGTAATCATAAAATGAAAATTATGAGAAAAGAACATGACTTGAGAATAGAAGCCGGGGAATAACTCGCTTTAGTTGTTTTACCAATAAAGCTATTGTTCGAGCAGATAAATTAAGCATTCAATATAATTAACTTTTGCAGTATAAAAGAAACATTTAAATTGCCACCAGAAATAAAAGGCTGGGAGGATTTTTTTGGAGTAGTACAATTTGCCGAGAGTGAGAGAGTGCACTGGCTGGTTTAAGTATATAAAAAAGTGTACGTCTGGCGTGCGTCAAATGTTTTATTGTCTTTCAAAGAATAATTTTTCTGTGTTCTTCATTACATTTGACACCACATTGTAAGAATAATTTGTGTTAGGATTGTATAATTAGAACAGTTGTTAGATTTGCAGTAACAAAATATTTGTAATCTTAAGTATACCTACTACTTGGAGAATGTGTATGAAAACAATAAGTCATTAGCAGATAAGATATCGTACTGAATTCATCAGATATATGAAATTCAAATCATTAACCTTATTTGCCTTTTTCGAAATATTTTGTAATCAATGTTGTTTTATACATTTCATATGCTTTTAAATTTTATTATTTATTTTTACAATTTCAATTTAATCTTTAATTTTATAGCACCAAAATACAGATATAAAACAACACAAACAATAGTTAAGGAGTTTTGTAATGAAGTTCAAGGTAAGAATATAATATAATTTTGACACAAAAAGACCATGCAAGAAATACCTTGCTTAAAACTTCATATGAAATGAAGATATCGCCGTAGTTTGTGGCTAAGTTAAATGTAACAAAACTGGTTTTTAGAAAATAATTATCAATATAATATGTATATACTGTGTACAAAAGAATACAGCTGGGAAATTGCCAGGTAGAAGAAGATGAGTGTACATAAAAATATAATATTTTTTATCTCTCAGTATGTTTATTTTCACAAACCTCTAAAATAACTGGACTAATTTTAAAGAAACTGACTGTCACCAAAACTGATATTATAAGAATTTCGGCTACCCTTATCTTAGAAATTTTATCAACTGCTATTAATATAAAAGAACAATATGTTTCCAATTAGACGAAGGACAAAATTTAAATTTTAAACATCAGTCTCATAATTTATTATACTGAATTACCGCATTTTGCCAGCATCCAGAGCTCAATTGTTGTTTTTATGAACAAACATTTGTAGTTCTTGGGCAATGGTTCTTTTCATCTTATCAACTTCCCCATCGGCATTGCCCATAAAATAAATATGCAAAAATTTATGATCTTTACCAGGTAGTGGTTATAGCACTCTAGCACATGATAACTTTGTTATTGAAAGAATTATAAATTATTATTTAAAGAGTAATCCAATAATTTTTAACCATACATATTTTAATAAAAACTTGAAATAGTAGGCATAAATTTATCTTGTATAATTTCTGCAATGCCATACGACGATACATTTGAATCAGCTGTTATATTTGTGAATTCACATTTTTCAATAAATATATATAAACTAGAAGCTTACAGGCCTCGCTATTGAAAATAAATCATCGGATTTGTAACAATGCATAATTTTATTATATGTTTAAGAACACTCAAACAAACCAATAAAATACTCTTTACAGTTGTATCTTTGATATCATTCTTTTGTATGTATTCTACATAGTTTAAATTATATTTATTTATCAATTAAATATATTTTTGTTTAAGTAGAAATTGTTAGAGTTGAAATATATACATACATATATTGTATTAGAAAACCTATAGAAGCCAAAAATTTACAAGAAAATAGGGTACATAAAACTTTGGTATTAAATATCATTATCATTAACAAAGATCTTTAATCTCCGAATGAAAAAATCAATCTATCATTTTTAACTTATTAATATTAATAGCTTTACCTAGCCTAGCTCTCTTTGTGTCTAAACTAAAGACAAGACTCTTCTGAGTTAATTCAACTCAGAGTGCAATAAGCGTAGCTATGTCTAGGAGCACTGTTGTTTGCTGCGCGCTTTTTAGATATAAATTTATGAATTTTTTTGTAAATGTATGTTTGTGTAATTTATTATTAATTATTATTAAGATATCAACTTAAATTGTTTATAAATTCGTGAGACCATGTTCTTCAAGGTCTTTTAACCAACTAATTTATAATTTTACGAGTATTATTAACATTTCTCGACACTAACAATGAAATTACCAGTCTGTCTGTCATAAATACGAATAAAATAAGCACTATTGAAACAGTTCCCAAAAATGTTTATTTTTATTAAATATCTTACATTTTCTATACACCCCACGAGATTACCTAATCGCACTTACCGGTACATAATTTAATTTATTGACAGCAATTTATGTTATTGTAACTTTACAATTATAATCAACGTGACAGCATCTTCATGAAGAATTTATATGGCCTGATGCCTATTATTACTTGAATCTGCCTACTATAACAATAACAATAACTCATGTTCGGTTCACAGATTCGTCACTGCCATTAACGGTGGTTTCGATGAGACCTACCTTGATTCAGTAGTTTTAAATAATTAGAATTCTTTTACTGATACTTACGTACCTACGTCTTAAAAACATATTTAGCGCTAGGAATACCGATTTTTCAGGAAAAATTTGATTTCTCATTATTAATCGCGAGGAATAATTAACTCATCGTTAACATTTAACTCATCGTTATACACTTCTGTTAAATCCTTTGAAGCGTTGTTATGTATATTTTTTTAATATATTATTATGTAGTACTAGCTTTCCGCCCGCAGCTTCGCCCGCGTGGAGTTCAGTTATGTCACGTTTCCAAGAGAACCTTTCAAAAGTCTGGAATATAAACTATCCTATGTTCTTTCACACAGTCAAATCTATCTCTGTACCATATATTAGTAGGGATGAAAGGGATATTAAATTATGATTGCAATTGAAAAACTTTTTTTTACATTTTTGACAGGCATTTAGTATATGCAACACCTAAATAATATATTTATTGCTTACCGTTGCAAGTAAGGGATCTAGTTGCATATTGAGCAAATTAAAGGGATCTTTTTCCTAGCCAAATGTACCTATACCTTTGAATGGTTATAAATAAATTCAAAACCGACTGAATACCTCTGGACTTAGAATTATAAAAATAACAAGTTATTCAAAACCAATAATTATGTGGTAGAGCAGGATATTAAATATTAGAACAATTCTCAGGCATGCATGCTTGTTATACCTACATACGATGCATGTTATTGGACTTCGACACGTTGAAAGGAAAAAGGCGAGGAAGGACGAGCAACTGGTGAGTGAGTGTTTCGTTAAAATCGGAAATAAAAACACCAAGCATTTGTAGTAAGTTTAAAATAGAATATTTGTTTATAAACATATTTTATCGTTAATTTACTAATAAAGAGATTAAGGACGAAGATTATCTCAGTCAGGGCATCCCCTGTGCATTATAATCGTTTTCTTATCAGATAATATCATTGCTTATAAATATCGTAATTCAATTAATATCGGTATACCAAGTAGACAAGCGGGAAGGCGAATCAACATGAAAACAATAATTTCTTTCACCTTTCATTTCTTTCATCTAGAACCACTTCCGTTAAATCCTTTGAATCGTTGTTATGTATTTTTTTTTATGTAATTATGTAGTATGAAAGGGATATTAAATTGTGATTACAATTGAAAACTTTTTTTTTACTTTTTTGTCAATGACTGACAAGCATTTAGTATATGCAACAGTTAAATAATATATTTACTGCCTACTAGATATTAATAAAATCAATCAAAGCAATTATGTCTCTTTGGTCAAACATAAATTTATATACTCGTAGTTAGTTTAATTTTATTTACCTCTCTTCATAATACGTACAACGTCTGCTGTGTCACATACCTGAAAAATAAATAAATATGTCTTACTTTATATAACAATAACTAACTATATCTAAAGATAATACAATGTTATGTGAAAAATAATAAGTCCCTAGCTCTATGGAAACACAAAACAATGCCTTAAGTATGAGTTGGGTTAACAACAAGGAAAATTTGTATATACTTTGGTATATTATTGTTTAATAATTTTTATAATTTTAATGTTCTCATTTAAGATTCCTTATTTGTTTTCTAATCATTATACAAAAACAATCTTTCGAAGTATGATTTCAGTGTGGACTTTTGACCTTTTTATATCTGTATTTTTGAATAACGGAACCGATTTAAAAAGATTCATACAGATGATAATTATAATTTATAGTTTCACAAAACATAAGAAAATAATAAAATTTGAAATTTAAATAAATTTGATCTCGATCTTTAATGGGTAATAAATATCCAGTGTAAAGAAAGTTAAACCTCAGTAATTTCTGTTACATTTATTTTATAGTGCTCACTACTGATACCGTGGTAGTATATGTATTTAAAACCATAAAAAGCTTTGAAAGCTTCTTTCATACACACCGAGTGAAAGTGCCCATTTATCCAACGTACTAGTGATAGTCCCTGATCATACTCCCCACGGAACACTTTTGATAAGTTATATTGTTTACCACTAAAATTAAAATTGTAAACATGATCTACTGAACATTAGGGTTAGGCAAAGTTTACAAGTAACTTTTAAACTGTATAAAAGAGTGACCTGTCTGTGGTTATATCCAACAGATATTTTGTAAACCATCGCAATATACTGCTATATATCGATAAAAATATCCACCGTTCAACACTTGACATGACACTCTATAACACGTGAGTTATGGGAGCCTGAATAAACACGGAATACACAGCTTTGTAAATACAGCTGAGCTCATAAATAAATTTGATTTATTGAGATCAATCAATTGAAAAACCTTAATTAATAATATATTTAGATTATTGTACATGTTTGTTTATATACTTTAAACAAATTTTTATTTTAAATCTCTATAAATGATTCATATCTGCTTACAACAAGTAATGTTATAGACAATATGATAAAAGCGAAATATTCTTCTTAATATATTATAGTATTAAACATAAAATCATCTATATTTTTATCGTTCAATTAATCTATATAGTCTACTAATATAATGTAACAAAAGACTTTTAAAGCTGAAATCATGAAGTTTGTATCGCGGGATTTTTATTTAAATTCAAATGATATTGTTGTTTTCTTACAATTTTCGTTAATTTATTAATAACTTTCATTATATATTGATTATTAACATTTAATTAAAACATGAATCTAGTGTTGTAAATCATGAATAAAACAGTTAAAAAAAGTAACTTATTGTTCACCTCATAACTAATTGTTAGTAATCAAAGAATGAAATACGACCCTGTGGATCAACCAAAAGACGTAGGAATCGTGTAAAAATGTTATATCTGTACTTAAAATCTCTGCTAAAAACTCAATTAATATAGAAATTTCAATTGTATAGTATGTCATATATACGAGGTAAATATTATTATTAAGATTACCATTTTCTTTGTTTGAATCAAAATATTAAGAAAATAGTTCAACCGTTACATCAAAATGAAAACAAGATACCTAGATCATGAAAGAACAATTATGATGGTAAACAAATTTTCATTTTATTAATCATGATGATAGATTGTTTGAATTCCCATTCAAATTTTTAAATTCGCTGCAAAGTCAGGTCGTTGCCTTATAATTTATATAAACACTGGTCTGTTAGAGGGAGTTAGGAGAAAAAAAGGCCAGCATTATGTGTACTGATGTCCTTGGCTCTCCTCGTTGTAGTATACATATGTAGTATAATAAAAAAGGTTCTACTCTATGGCTGGATATACTGACACAAATAAGCCAATCACCTTAGTGAATTGTCTGATTTTGCAGTTGTCCTATTTAGAGAATATTACAATTTCGTTTTATTTATAAAACTGTCATTGGTAGACTTGTCTGCATTGTGTGAGTATTGTTAATAATTTTACTAAGCCAGTTCGTTGATGGGAATTAGGTATTATTTTCTTGATTTGTTTTAAATCCTAAGGATTTAAGGGCCTTGAATGTAATGTTGATATTATTTATACATTAGTTGTGCGAAATTTAAACAAAAAAAAAATCAATAGTTAATCTTTGTTCATATTTACCAAAAAATTTCCTCTTTAATATAAACTTGTTGATGATGACCGCCTCCGTTTCCGAGAAGTGTATTTTGTGGATAGGCTGAAGATTTGTTTATTTTGAAATCAATAGACGGCAGTAAGTGTATCTAATCAAGCTCGCAATTATACTAATTGAAATGCTTTGAGTGCGTTCAATAATGTACAAAGGAAGGAATTATTAATATAAAGCACATGTGTGAACAACGTCGTGTTTATATTTGTTTTAAAACCTGATCATACGAAATTAAAACAAAAAAAGAATTGGTAATGGTTTTTATTTTGAAATTTAAATTAGCTAGCCTAGATATGTTTTGATAGATTTGGCAGAGACATTAAGAATACTTACTATAATTTATTTAAAAATCTATTAAAATCCTGAAAAGACGAACCTGCCGCCGTTTATCTGGATAAAAGGAGTTCAGACTAAACGAAATGCTAGTTAATACAGCCATTACTCTTGAAATTTAGCCACGGTATAACGTTACTACATATATATTATGATATTACAACCTGATACTTTAATAAAAGATCCAGAATATTCTTCTCTCGTAAAAAACTGTTAGTTGTATATACAGTTCTTTATAGGAATAACATTAAAGCATTGTGTGAAATTTGTAAAAGATACACTTACATTTGGTCCTCATTAATTAAGTGTTCGTAACTGAGACTTGGTAAAATATACACTTTAAGTCACCAACATCTCTATTAGGAAGCTAAATTTTATTTTGTTTAATAACACTTCATATGACACAAGTTATTAAGAAACAGTTTTCTTTTTATATTGCTTATAGTTGATAACTACATATAAATGTTAAACTATTATCATTTACTTTGACTTTATCGATTAGATCTAATAAAATGTATTTTAGTGTGGAAAACTCTTCAGTTCGAAAGCTTAATATAGATATTAATGACATTCAATGACGTTAACTGACCTGTTAAATATATTGGGCAGCGAATTAATATATTCATAAACGGTACATAATAAAAGGATTAAATATTTTCTTTAGTGCTTTTAAAATTCTTTCATATATTTTATGTTACTTACAATATTTTATGTAGTATATTATTTAAGTAAGTGACAAATAAGTTATGTTCATAAATGCGCACTACAATAAAATAATTAGAAATAAAGTTTAAGGCAAAGTATTACAATTTCACGGAAAGGAAATGGAGTCATTTTCCAAACGTTTTTCAGTTGTTGACCCACATAACATTTTAACAGAGCGATAAATTTTCGTTCGATCTGCACATATATGCTTTTTATTGACGTAATCGATAATATTCTGCCTACATTTATTTAGAACGCACAGCCTGCTTATAATTTATCCATATCTAGTAGTAACTTGTATATTATTAGTATAATCAATAAAAGAATTACTGTCAATATATATATAAGGTAAGTGACCCAAATAAGGCCTACCTTAACTTTGATATTATCTAACTAGCGGGTTTATAATAACAATGCACTGGTAATTTGTTTTTACTATATTCATTAATTAAACTTTGTAATAAATTAAACTAAAATAACACTTTTGTGAACTCAAATGACTTAAATATCACTTAGGTCTATTGGGAACCCTGTGTCTTAATAGGGCCTAAATAATAACAAGTAAACATTCAACTTCTTAACGAATTCAAAATGTTATCAAGCGATAATATAAACTCAAAACAAGTGCCCAACTGAGCTGTTTCAATTACATATCTCTATAGGTTTAATATGTTTCTTGTGATTTCAACATTTACTCGTAAAAAAGACGAAGCACACATGTCGATAATATAAGTTAAATCAATAAAACACGACTATAATTCAATTTTTTTAAAGAAAAGATTAAGGTAGTTGTCACTAAGAACTTCATATTTTCTTACAACTTTTGTTTATTAAAGAAGTCAAAAGAATTCAGAAAAACATGAATACAATATCTAAAAAGTAAAATGATTATTTGTTACATATGGATTATTTTGTAAGAATATTTAAAAATGTCCCTAACTTCAATGACTTTCAGTGACGACTTTAATATCTTATTCATCGAAAACATCGACAAGTAGTAATTGACATGCAGTATCCATATCTATATCCCATATTTATGCACAGACGCTGACATTGACCATGGTTACAAGATCGTACAACCGATGGAGATATATCGCTAGCTGCCTGCTGAAATAAAGCTGGATACTCAAAGTCGAATACGTCTGAAGGATAAAATTTTGTGATTAATTATAACTCAGAGAAAAAATGCAAGGAAAAACAAATATGTATAGCAAAGTATTCATGCACCTGATTGTTGATTTTCCTCAGTAACTACGCTCTGTGCCATAAACAGAGCCACCGTCATGGCAAAAAAGAAGGAAATCACTGTTTTCATATTGAATACTTGCTTTGTAGCTTCTTTTAGTTTAAACGTTTCGATTCAGATTTGATATTTATATACATACATTATCTGATACTAAATAGAATATAATGCGTAGGGGATGCCCTGACTAACATTATCATGGCTCTTGGTAGATAATAAGCGATATGGTCACATTCAAAATATTATCACTACATACATATACTAAAGCGTTTCACTGTGTAAAGAAATCTTTAGTTCAAGTAGTTTTCCGTAGTCAATGTAAGATGAAATGAAAATTATAACTAGATTATTGTAAAATGTTATTCACTGATTTTGCTGTACCCAGTAAAAATGTAGTTTTAATTTTTAATTAAGTATTAAAAATAAAAATATTTCCTGCTTTGATTCAGTAGTTTGAAATAATTGGAATTCTTTTACTGATACTGAGACGTAGGAACCTACATCTACATCCTATATCTATGAAATCATCATAATATGCATGATTTTAAATAACTAATAAACGGACTATTAAAAAAAAATATTTTTCTGGAATAACAAGCGATATTAACAAAATTTATCAAAGAATGTTATTTAAAAATCTATTATCATAGATAATGTTGGGACATTTATTTATTATGAGGGAACACAGTGGCACGGAGGTCTAGTGTTCTTACATTTTAATTAAAACTTTAACGATGAAGTTTAGTTTTTTAATTAAGTATTAAATATAAAAATATTTCCTGCTTTGATTCAGTAGTTTGAAATAATTGGAATTCTTTTACTGATACTGAGATGTATGTAACACCTAAATAATATATTTATTGCCTACCGTTGCAAGTAAGGGATCTAGTTGCATATTGAGCAAATTAAACGAATCTTTTTCCTAGTCCAATTTACCTATACCTTTAAATGGTTATAAATAAATTCGAGACTACCTCTAAAGTTAGCATTATAAAAAAACAAGGTATTCAAAACCAAAAATTTTTTGGATATTAAGTATTAGAACAATCCTCAGGCATGCTTGTTATAACTACATACTATGCATGTTGTTGGACTTCGACACGTTGAAAGGAAAATGCGAGGAAGGACGAGCAACTTGTGAGTGAATGTATAGTTAAGAACAAAGATTATCGGAAATAAAAACACCAAGCATTTGTAGGCAGTTTAAAATAGAATATTTGTTTATAAACATATTTTACCGTTAATTTACTAATAAAGAGATTAAGGTCAAAGATAATCTCTGTCAGGGCATCCCCTGTGCATTATAATCGTTTTCTTATCAGATAATATCATTGCTTATAAATATCGTAATTCGATCTAGACCGGTATACCAAGAAGACAAGCGGGAAGCGAATAGTCAACATGAAAACAATAATTTCTTTCTTTTTTGCCATGATCGTGGCTCTGCTAATGGCACAGAGCGTAGTTTCCGAGCAAAATCAACAACCGGGTGAGTTGATATTTACTAAATATACTTGAATTCCTGAATATGCTTTCATATTTTGTTCTAACTCGCATTTCTTAGTCCTGAATAACAACTTTAAAGAACTCTTTATTCCCCAGATGAGTTCGATATCCAGTATCCAGAGGTATTCCGGCACGTGGCCGACGAAGCGGATAGTGACGTCATGTCCGCCGCTCGATCTTGCACCAACCACATCTGTCATCGTTTATGTGTGGCGTTGTACTACAGAACTGGACGATGCATCTCTAGTACTGTCTGTCGTTGCACTCGTTAAATGACATACTCGTTAACAACCTTATGGAAGTTGAATTTTTTTTTAAGATTTGTAAAAAAAATATTGAAATTGTAAGAAGTGATAATGTTAAGTTTTATCAATATAATCCACTTTAAAATTATTTTCTGGTTTGATTTACAAAAATACTCAATAAGAAACAAGAATGATAAAGCCAAACACTTAATGATTTATTTTCTCGTATGTAACAAACTCGTGAGACCACGTTCTTCAAGGTCTTTAACCTTTTAACCAACTAAGTTATCATTTTACGAGTATTATTAACATTTCTCGACACTAACAATGAAATTATCAGTCTGTCTGTCATAAATAAGAATAAAATAAGCACTATTGAAACAGTTCCCGAAAATGTTTACTTTTATTTAATATCTTACCATTTTCTAAATACCCCAAGAGATTACCTAATCGCACTTACAGGTACATAGTGATTTAATTTATTGACAATGTTATTGTAACTTCAACACAAAGACAAAATTCAACGAGCCCAAACTCGATGGGTTTCCTAAAAAGACAGTCCAGGGTAACGCCTCTTATCTTCGAGCCCTAACAGCAGACCAGCTCAGTAGTTCCAGAAGACATTACTATTTCAAATGTCAAATCCCACATACGCTCGCAAGCAAACTGTGCGTGTTATATTCCTATCACTCCTAACAAACAACCTGATGACCTTGAAGACCTGAACCGATTTCCACCAAAAATAGCTAAGAACACTCTCAACGGATATACCTTTCAAACAAAAAAAAGCATTAAAATTTAATGTCTTTTCGAGGTTTAAATATTTGTTAAAGAAATTCTTGTAACTTTGAGTATGATCCCGATTTTTCTTAACAACAAACAAAAATATCGGGAATAAAAACAATCTCGAATAAAACGTTATTTGTATATCATCAAGGTGACGATGGGTTTTTGTTTTGTTGTTTTTGAACTTGTGCTATAAAGTGTTTTAGTTATTTGAAATTGGCAATTTTTTCCCTCATTGGTGTAGCGATTTATATTTGTAATATATATTGTTGAAGAAAAGGTTATCGAATGAACATAGGAAAATAATCCTCTTTAATGTATAGTCGCATTAAAAAAACGCATCAAATAGTCTGTATGAAGAAAACTTTAGGAATGTTAATATTCATTGATGATCAGAACTGTCGATAACGGAGGGCCACGAGTAACACTTGAGACAGACGATCATCAAACAAACGATGGGGAAGAATGAAACATGTTGAGAGCAATTGCAGTTTTTTTTAAATTTACATTTGAATAGTAATATAAAATCATTTTTTACGTCAGTGAAAGTAATAAAGTATTCTAAAGCCTTATTTCCATTTATAGGACATAGAATCTGCTTCTTTGTGAAAAAAAGGCGAATTTAGCTTTAACCACTCATCTCATTACTACAACTACTTTTTATTTATTATCTCGTTATTTCATAGGATGCGGAGAAAACTCGGAGTTAAATATAAATAATTAAATGCACTTTAAAAGATCACAGTTCTTTGCATTATTGAACTTTCATTAGGTCCTAGTAGTCGTTGTAACCACAACGTACTTTGCATACTGAGTTCGTTTAATGAAAGTTATGCTAACGTTCATAGTTAATATTTATTTATTAAATTCCATACATTCTCTATACGTTAACTAAACTAGAACTTATTTTTAGTATTTTTATTACTTATTTACTAATAAAATAAGAATATAAACGTTTTTCCGTTCCAAATACTATGAAAAATATGGCGACATATAAACGTTCCTTTATTCTTTATGATTTTTCTTATTAGGTTGGAGTTGGAGTTGGAGTGAGAAAACCTCCAAACGTTTATAACAGACATATATCAAAAACTGTGAACACAATCAACTGTGAAAATATCAACACAGAGGTTTTCATTTCAATACTGATAACTTACCGTGTTTCGTACACGCTACATATGAAGAAAAAAAAATTAACATCGCCGCGGCGACATCTTTGTATCGGTAAAATATTATATATCGAGTGACGCCGCTGACTCCGCGGAACGAACACCAAGCCGTGTGAACCAGAAGATTCCACATACCACAAAAGCAATAAAATGCCATTGTCATCCTAACATCGGGTCAATCATGTAGTCGTAGGTATAAGTTATAAGTTTTAACATGTAATTCGTATTTTAATATACATATAAGTATGTTTCGTAGTTTTCCTGGAACCTCCGGTTGCCACCCTATATAATTAACGAGCACAAAAAATAATAATTAAACTGGCCAACATGTCTCAAGGCATTTACAATAAATCCACACATAATAACATATATAGGATACCTCTTGTTAAGAACTCAAACGCGTTTAAACTAAAATAAATATTATTATGAAGTCACAATATCTAATGATTTTGAATTCATCCCTTTTGATTTGAAAATTTCAATGCTAATTTTATAAATGATCTTACTTAATAGAGAATAAGATAAAAAACGTTTCTTTGTAGTTCTTTAATATACGCAAAATAGAGATATTGTTAATATTTTATCATAATTGATATATTTAATTAATAAGAGACGATTATACAAAATAAGTATTTGAAATACATATGTATGTTTAAATAAAATAGTGTAACGCGAGGTAAGATGAGGAACTGGTGAGTCAGTGTTTATTTAAAGTTTATCGGAAATAAAAACCAAGCATATCCAGTTATTTTAAAATAGAATATACGTTAATAAACATATTCTATCGTTAATTTACTAATAAAGAGATTAAGGACGAAGATTATTATCTTTGTCAGGGGATCCCCTGTGCATTATAATCGTTTTCTTATCAGATAATATCATTGCTTATAAATATCGTAATTCGATCTAGACCGGTATACCAAGAAGACAAGCGGGAAGCGAATAGTCAACATGAAAACAATAATTTCTTTCTTTTTTGCCATGATCGTGGCTCTGCTAATGGCACAGAGCGTAGTTTCCGAGCAAAATCAACAATCTGGTGAGTTTATATTTACTGAATATACTTGGATTGATGAATATTATTTAATATTTTGTTCCAATTCGCTTTTCTTTGTAATGAATAACAACTTTAAGGAACTCTTTATTCCCCAGATGAGTTCGATATCCAGTATCCAGAGGTATTCCGGCACGTGGCCGACGAAGCGGATAGTGACGTCATGTCCGCCGCTCGATCTTGCACCAACCACATCTGTCATCGTTTATGTGTGGCGTTGTACTACAGAACTGGACGATGCATCTCTAGTACTGTCTGTCGTTGCACTCGTTAAGTTGCATACTCGTTAACAACCTTATGGAAGTTGAATTTTTAATTAGATTCGTAGAATGTGACTGAAATTGTAAGAAGTGATAATGTTAAGTTTTATTAATATAAGCTCCACTTTATAATTCTTTTCTGGTTTGATTTACAAAATTACTTAATAAGAAACAAAAATGATTAAGACCCACACCATCCTTTAATGAATTAATTGCTCCTACGTAACACAAACTATCTATAGGAGTTTCATACATACATACATATACATTTTCACCTTTCATTCTTATGATAAAAAACTATATAATAGTTTTTATGTGAAATATATTGTAATCAATGTTGTTTTATACATTTCATACGCTTTTAAATATTTTCTTATTAACATTTACAGTTTCAGTTAATTTTTAATTTTATAGCACCTAAATACAGATATAAAACAAAACAAACAATAGTTAAGGAGTTTAAAAACGTTGAACATCGTTTTTTGAATATATTCGTTCTTCGTGTGTAAAAATACTCGAAGAACGTGCAAGAAATACCTAATTTTATAACTTTATATGAAATGAGTCGTTCATTGAGCAATGTTAGTCACTTGTCATTCAACGCTACTAAGTTTTGATTACGCAAGGATACTCTTAAGTTATTAAAGATTAAGTTATTTTAAAATTGTTATCACGTTGTTCGCTTTGTGTTTAAGTACCTATATTGAACTTTTAATCTCATCTTGTCTGCAAATAAGAGGAAACTAAGTAAAGAAATCCTCACATTTAATGCGAAATGGGAGTTAGACTACTTTATCTCCAACAATAACAATAAAATTCAGTGTTTGATTTGTATGCAAGTTTTATCTGTAGTTAAAGAATATAAGGTTATACGACATTATACTTCTTTACATGGAGAAAAGTATAAAAAACATGTCGGTGAAGCAAGAAAAGTTATGGTGGCTGAGTACAAAAAAAAACTAATACAGCAAACAAGTATATTTTCAGAAGTATGTACTGAGAATGATCAAAGCTTGGCTGCCTCGTATGAAATTTCATTACAATTAGCCAGAACTAAAAAACCATTTAGTGTTGGAGTTTTTATAAAAGAATGCGGAAATGAAATGGCTAAACATTATTTCTACATTTTTTGATTTAAAACTGAAGGATAATTTTCTACTAGAATATTAAATTTTGGCGTCTTTAGATAGGGGACTTCAGAGTAACAAACCAAAATAGAGTCTTGTATAGATCTTGTTTCTCAATATTATCTCCCATACCAAGAAACATATTAAAAATGTATGCGTCTTTAGAAACGAGACCACAGTACAAAAGACGTCTGTAAGGTGTGTTTTATTTGATTCAGACTATTTATTCTTTTGTTTCACAATATTATAACTAATGTAAAGACGAGAATAGTTGAAACTTAGTTTTCATCTATTCACATGATCATTTATAATAATTAATCATGTGTTATTAATAAGTATTATATATAACACATCAAATCATTTTAAAGTTGTTTATGTACTTGTCTTGTTTTATAAATAGTCATAAATGAACGAGGCCATCTGTTAAAACATAACATCGTGACGAACAATCAATCAACTTAAGACGAGTCTAAGATTAATTAGTTTCGATGATTATAATTGTTCCAAAGACAATACATATTCTACTTAAAATTACTAAATCTTTCTAATAAAAAAAGAAATAGTTTATATGATACTAATTATATCATAATCTCTTCACATGAAAAAAAAATTGAATTAATATTATAGGTGACAAAGTTAGTCTTGTACATACGAGTATGTCTTAAATTGTCTTAAAGTCATTATATGTCTTAAAGTTTTTATATAAGCCGAACAAACTATTTACTACAATAATTTAGATGTATAATATGATGTGAGATAGAAGTGCAGAGATATTTTATTAAACATTATTATATTTTTTATATATTTAATAATTATATAAAAACACTTTTGTACTAGAAGGATAAGCAGAGAAAATAGAAAATATTATTTATATCAAAGTGTGGAATGAGAGTTTAAAACCTTCAGATGATAATTGTAATAATATAAGTTTTATACAAGCAATTTTTTTAATTGTTTTTTTTTCTTTCTTATTTGTTTTATTCTCCTCAGCTATATAAAAGTCACCGCAAAGTAAAGCTGTTTCTAAAGTACTACTATAGTTATTACTATGAATTTTTTTGTCTACTTGACTTGAATTCAATGTATTTATATTAATACCCTGATTTCAAGTCAACTACATAAAATAAATAAATGTATATATATTGTCATTCTACTACTACTTAGTATCCTAACTCCCAGGACGTGTACTAAGGGAAGCCATAAGTAACATTCCAGATTTGCTCTTCAACGTATTCGATTCCAATGTATTTTAGATAATAAAATAACAATCATAATTTACAAATGAATTTATTATATTCATGAGTGGGAAAAAGAGTTCTTTATTTGGTGCTTATATTTTTTCGAGCCTTAACTATTTTTGAAACCGGTAAGAAGGTAAATAATATAAATTATTTATAGACTCAGTGTAAGTTAAATCAATTCTCAATTAATTTCTATCCTAGGATTTAATTTGTCGTTGCATTTCCAGGAAGATAATTGCTGGATATTAATCTAAATGTTCATAAATTATTGATACTCGTATTAGGACTGTCTTACAACACATGTCAACACAACACATGATTTAAGTTATTTTAATTAAAGTATTCAGTATTTATTTGCATCTATTAATGATATAGTTTATGTGAAACTTGCTCAATTCTATTTAAGCATATTATACATAACCGTCTCATTCTATATATCTCGGCTTAGATGACTTGGAATATACTAAACCATATTCTCGAATAGCGAGAAATCGTACAACGTTCTAGTTATTTAATAGATTTTACACTCTCATGTTTCTCAAACTTCTTTATTGTATTTTAACAATATATATCCAACCGACTTTTGAAATAATGTTATTAACGCTAACAATAAATGTACTGAAAAATAGTTCACCTCTAGTAAAAACTAGTAAACCTGGCGAACTCCGTTTCGCCACCAGAAGGCTTTTATATAACATTTCGTTTGGTGATTAAAAGATGAAGATTTTTTTTGTTTTATATTTAAAAAGGAAAATTTTTATTTCATTTCACAACTGTAATGAATTCATTTCGATTACAAAAAAGAAGTGTTATTTAGTTTAACTTCTCTAAGTAAATGAAAGTGAATCCAAAGTAGATACCGTGTCCGTGTATTATAGGTGTCCGCAAATTATCCGTTTCATTAAAGTGGTCCTTTGTAAACCCCATTTTTTGTTTTTTGGTCTAACTTTAACACAAATAAGTCGGATGGTTTCCAAACTCTTGAACACGCAAAATATAATGCCCATGTGAAAAACAATGTTTTCTAAATTTATCCCGCAAATACTAAATGGTTTTAAGAGTTCAAACTACAAACACAATACCGGTTTGTCACATGAAATTAATTGAGCAGAGAACAATGAGTAGCTGTCAACCAATGTATCATGCACCGACACCATTTACTTAAAATATTGATTTGTAGTACATGTTATGTATGATGGCGCTGTATGTGAAAAAAGATTTTCCCGCTTTTCTGTTGAAATTTTTTGTTATATACCTCACGGAACCCAAGACCTTTCCAACGAATGCAAAACCGTGGAAATTAGTTCGTTCCGGACCGGACTTATTTTTATATAGTACATCTCACAAATATACCTACTAATTAGTTGTTTTTTCTACATAAATAAATATTGTTAGAAGCTTTTTATTCTACAAATTTTATAATGACGTCTTAAGAACATATGTAGTAACAAATTTTATAATGACGTCAAAAGTACAAGTTTATAAAGAAAAAATCTTTTTTTCCTTACGGAGCATCCAAATAAAAATTTTTGTTTATAACATTTCTTTCTACTTTTGACCTGTTTTTGTTTAGTTATCATTCTTAGCGAGCGTTCTTATCAAAACATGTGAACGTGCATTGTAAATCACATTTGCAATATTTTGAATATAAGGGCAGTGTAATTGGTAATGACGAGATATAGTTATATCTATAAGATTATAGATAGAACTACATAATATGCATTATTATTTTACCTCAAACAGATTAAAATTTCATCTTAATAAAGAGAATCTCCTTTAAAATGAAGCTGCGAGATTTTACCCGAATAAACATACACACACATAATTTAAATACAACGAAAGTCTGTGAATAATCTAATTATTTATAAAACATACGGCTCTTTAATTCCTCCGATATAAACTGTATAAATATAAAGCAATAAATGACGGAGACATGTCTATATCAAAAATTATTTAAAATGTCTCCAAACTTCGAAACTTCAACTTCAATTTCAAAACTTAATTTATTTGTTAAATATTTACGTATAAACACAATATAATGAAAAATAGTGAGCATGGAAGGTTATTTATTTAAAACCAACAGAATTTCATTATAGCTTTCTATATATCTATTCCTTTACGATTGCTTGACTGCCTAAACCCCTGAATCGTGAAATTACATAGTATACTTTATACTTAGAACTACTCGAGCGTGCTGCAGAATAATAAGTAAAATATACATTGTCTATATATTATATGTCTTAACATTTATAGAGTTTCAGGTACAATACAACTCTTCAATAAAGTAATATACCTTTTTGCTATTAAAACGTCTTATTTTTGGAGTTAGTATCTTTGTCAACATTTTTTTTCTTTTAGATACAACAGTTAACTTTGTCTACTTGTTTTTATACAGCATTCGCATTTTACAGATCAAAATTTTATCAGTTCGTAAATATATTTTGATAATCCACATCCTAAACTACAGAAGAGAACCACAAGCTGAAACACTTTCGTTTATAATCAGTATTTTAAACGTAACACAAGGATAGCAAATTTTCAAATACTTATTACTTTACACAACTAAAAAAAATACTACAGCAAAAGTACTTTAATTCTACTATAGTTCTAAAAATGCCCAAAATTTACGAGATAAGTTTGAAATCGTATAAGCCGAAGATGAAACCCACGCGATGGAAATCTTATTTCTATTTGAGATATATATACACATTTGACACTTAATTAATTATTTATAACAGTGAATGGACAAAATTAATGTTTTTCATCTCCGTAGTTTCTTAGGGGTGACTTATACTTATTACAATTCAACGTCGTAAGGAGACTCTGTTTTCGCTTCTGCTCTTTAAGAAATACAGATGCGGGATGAAGCATTGCATATGTAGATGTAATTTTCCAAATTATAATTTTGTTTAGTTTTTTTTTAAAATCCGTCGAAACATCTAAGTCATTTATTATAGATACGATAATAAACTAATTTATTCGTTTGTTATTTTACTGTGTAAGGTAACTTTCTAAATGTTGATATTTACTCAGTAAATAGTTTACAGGTAGACATAATTTGACTTAAGAGCATAAACAATATATATTGCTAAAGCAAATTAGATAAACGACGATTGTTTTTTTTTATAAAATATCATTAAAAATTAAAGGTTATAAATGTAATTTTACCTGGGAGTAATGGACTTTTGAAACTTGAAGATTTCGTTACTTGAACACTAATTCATTTTTGGTCATCTAAAAAACTAATAGATTCACCAGAGAGATGCCACTTTGCACTTTATTAAATTGCTCTTTCGAAATGAAGCAAAGCGAAGCGATTTTTCAATAATTCAAACAAATCTTGCTCTTCAAATTTAATACTTCATTGAATAATAAACGGTATTAAAGTTAAAGTCAAATTTAGTAAAATATAAGACGACTTTTTCAAGTCATAATACATAAATAAAAACTCATTTGATACACTTTATATTTCTCCATACTGAAATTTTAATAGACCCTTGATTTATAAACTGCTCTTTTAGGCTCGCCTCTTGTTTGAATAGATTCGATCGAATAGAGCGCGAAGCAACAGAGCGTCCTCTCTTCGAGAGAGCTTCGCTGTAACTAAACTTAAAGCTTTTAGACACTTCGTACTCGTACTATGTCGTAATAAAATTTGAAGTTAGCAACTTTTTCTCATTGAAAGTAAGTTAAAACTTGTTTTAAATCCAAACATGAATAAAGCAGTCTCAAAAATATATTTATTGAAGTAAAAGTTAAAGTCTTTTCAAGTCCTGGAGATAAATAAATGTATAGATTTTAATAAATTTACGAGTATATTGAGCACTGTCTTAGCAAGACACTTGAAAGTTTGTTTGTACTTCTTGGAAATTTCTCTTCTTCGGTTAAGAAAAATTTAAGGAGTGAAGGTGTTGGCTTTCGGTAATAGAAACCTTTTACATTTTATTGGCAATTTTGATAACAGAACTCCAATTTCAACCTTTTGGAACAAGGTAAGTAACAACAGTAATAAATGTAAGAACTTACAAATGGATACTTACTTGGAATTTTAATTTTGATTTGGAATATATGTATTTAAAAATATTGAAACGTAAACTTTATGATTTCACTGAAATAAATATTGTGTTTATTTTATTTTCCTTTGTTGTATAACATATGGCAATACTAGTAAGTAGCACCTGTGGATGTCATCTTCTATATATATAAAAATGGATTGCTGTTCCTTAGTCTCGCTAAATCTCGAGAACGGCTGAACCGATTTGGTTAATTTTAGTCTTGAAATACTTCTGAAAGTCCAGGGAAGGTTTAAAAGGTGAGAAAAATTGGAATATTTGCCGGGAAAACCCTAAAAACAGCTCTTTTCTATTTCCCATACAAACGTTTTTTTTACATTAGATTTGACAACTAACTAATATGTCAATCATTCTGTTTGACTGAAACAGGAAAAACCTGATTATGTATGCATAATCAGGTTTTTCAGGAGGCCATAGCCTCTAAGACGGAATAGAGTTCGCCTGGTCAGTTATACCTACATATATTACTCTTGAGCAAACTAACGCGGACGAAGTCACGGGAAAAAACTAGTGATTAGATAATAAAATACGAAGATTCTAAACGCCACGAATTATCGAACTGAGATAATATAATAAATATATATTTTTATGAGTAAAACATATGTCAGATAAATGCTTAGATCGTATTAGAATTTCATATATTTTTTTTAAAGTTATGACATTGCGAAAGAGATGATGGCATATGATTTGCTTGATATAAGAGTGTATCATTAAGTATTATATTAAAATTTACATAATTTATTAACTAGCCCGAAGAATAAAATAAATTCCATTGTAAACTTACTAGAACAGTAACATGATATCTTATTAATTAATATATATTTTTTAATCACTAGTCCAAATAGTTTCGTGTCTATCAAGTGTCATATTAAACACTCCTTGTATTAAATATCAATAATAACATATCGTATAGGGACTTACAGACGGACAGATACATGACAGTGAATGCGCGAATTCTCAGAATTTCTCATTAAATAAATAAATATATTTTGTCAATGTACTAATTAACCAATTATACAGAATATTTTAAAGTGTTTTCCTTAATTTGTTTTATTTTTGAATGAAAAGTGTTATAAAATAATAGTTCGCGTTAATTTGATCGTTTTATATGTTTTTAACACTTATGTATATAAATTTTAAACACGCTTATACTACATAAGGGTGTTTAAAATTTATGTTTTTATTCATATATTAGTATTATTTACGTAGTAATTCAGAAGAAATGTATATGAACATTTCTAATTTTAAAAGCCACGTGTACATCATTTAGTCATTCGTCATGCCAACAACCCTTTATAACACAAACCTCTTCTAACATTTAGAGCTCAAGCTGTGACAGTTACGTTATGTGCAACGAATGACAGTATTGAAACATTAATCCCGAAACCATTAACTTTCCTGTACACCAAAAGTCCCTGGAGCAATGGTAGCCATTTTCCGATTCATTACTTTACTGACGTCTCAAATTTATAGGGGTTTGCTGTACCTAAATATTTTAAAATATTATTGTTTCTTCTTTTTCCTGGCAATTTCCCAGCCCTAACCATTATCTGCCTCAATTAATATTTTAAAATATTATTTGTGTTTGCCAATTCACAATCTACAGTGTGTATGAAAATGGAACACAATCAAACAACTTACATTTACAAACTCTTCGATAAAAATAATAAAATTAAATATCAAATGATTATTATATGTAGAGTAACCAAATGTTTGTATCCACTGGTATAACACGATGAGACTCAATGGCGTCATTACACCTGCTGCGCTACTAGTGACGAACTCGAACGTACATTCTTATTATTGAAAATATCGATATTTAAAAAATCATAACAATAAATAAATATTTAATTTTCATATTATTTCGATACTTATTTTGATATATCAGACATTAATGTTATTTTTGATTGTAAAACACCATTTTTAACAGAAATAGATTAACGAGTTATCCTTATAATACAATTTACCTGAAGAAGTTCCGAATAATAATATTGATTAATAATATTTATTACTAATAAAAGTTATTTTAAATAAAATTATTTTAATGTGAAAAGCATAACTATTTATAGCAATACTGAAAATATCGATAGAATATTTATCGATATACCTAATTTTTAAACTTGCTAATCTCTATTCGAAAAATTAACTAAATAATAATAATAACGCCGGCGGCCCGGCGCCTGCGCGACTATACGGTGCCTTAACCTTTTATAGGTCAGATGTTTGCAACATTTTTTAAAATAATGTCGATTTAAAACTTATTTAGCCTATGCACTGTAACTGACCTCTGCTTGATATTTTTTAAGTTATACTATTTTTTATAATAAGCTTATACTTATATATATTATATATGTATACATGCCTTTAAGGAAGGACACAGTTTTTAGAACACCCTGAATAGACCAAAACTAATTTTATTGATAAATACATGTATTACGGTGATTTTTACAATATATTTTACAATACGTTAATTTTAAAACTCAACAGAAACTTATACTTTTTTAATGTTAGTAGAAAATTTAAGAGGTTATTTAATTATCATGCACTAATAATGTTTTTAATCTTAACTTCTTCAATTAAAACTTCAAAGATTTCCTTTAATTTATTTCGTCTAATGACAAAAGTTGACAAAAAAAAAAACAAAAGTTATGACTAACTCTCTGAAGACACATAAGATTACAGTAAACATGCAAGAAATACTATACGTAGATGAATATGTTTACTTAGGACAATTAATATCACCTACAAAAACCATGCCAAAGGAAATAGACAGGAGGATAGCCAATACTTGGAAGAGATACTGGTCACTAAGTGAAGTTATGAAGGATAGGAATATGGCAATCAAAGAAAAAAGAAAGGGCACATGTTAAGGGAACACCAAGAGAAATGGACGAAAATTGTAACCGAGTGGTACCCGAGAGATGGCTAAAGAAATAAGGGACGACCAGCTAAAAGATGGGAGGACGACTTTAAAAAAGTGGCTGGTCCATTATGGATCCCGGTAGCAAAGGATAGAGATTCGTGGAAGTTTTTAGAGGAGGCCTATGTCGAAAGACAAGCTGTTTTTAAAACGAACGTCGATGAAGGCATTTTATTATAAGTAATTTAAGATTAGATTAAGAAATAAGATAATATTATAAAATGTAGTTATTTAGTAGAAGTAGTTTTTGTAATTTAAACAGCAATAAAGGCAAATTTTATTTATTTTATTTTTTATTTAATGTCAAAATTTAATAGGTTTAAGTAATTATGTTAATTGGACGTATGTACGCTTCAGTCCCAAAACACAGTGTCCGTATCAAATTCACTATAACTGTAGACTAAATCCAAACTGTTTCTAATTTACACAACTTTATTTATGCATCATGTTATGTGACTGCATTTAAACTACAGCACTCAAAACTTCTTAATAGAAAGTCATTGAATGCAAATTTATGTTTGAATACGTTCAAAAGTATTTTTATTTTTTAATGTCTTTTTTAAATATTTTAGAAATCATACACTATGTTGAATCTATAAAGTAATTATCGCTGAGCCCTTGATATCTATAGAGATCAGTCCCGATACTATAAAACGGAGGAAAAATATCAGATTGACAGTGAATGAATGTATGTTGATGAATACGTATGTTCCTATTTATGTTCTACAATAGTTTGGTAACTCACATTAATATTATGAAGTACTTATTATTTAAAACTGGAAAAATTCCCTTGAGACAAGCTTGAGCTGAGCTAAGAAAGCTGTAATGAGACGACCTATATATGTTTTATCCTTGTAAAACACGCTTTTTCTCTTGCAATTCTTGTTGGCTTTTAAAAGAATATATATTCTCGTTACTTAAAACTTTCGTTTAAATAATTGTTTTTTGTGGTTTGCTACTTTTGTGGTAGTGTTTATGCGACGTAGCCTTGGAATCAAAACTAAAATCTTCCAAAGCGCTGACACAAGTTTTGAGATTTTATCAATTAGCACAATTTACTTAATAAGTGAAAGTAATTACATTTCTTGAAAAAAAAATCCCACACATTAAAATTTTGAGTGTCCTAATATCAACAGCTGATAAAGGCTTAGTATTTAAAATACAAATATTTTTTTTTAATAATAAGAAGAACAAACATCCTAAACCTAAAATCTTTTCAAACAACACACTTAATTTATTTACAGTGTAATGTAAAGAAGTCAAACTTTTATCATTAGTTCGGCGAACTTTATATTACATCCAACATATTGATAAAAATTACTTAGATTATGCAACATTAGATCTTTAAATACATATTCAATAAGGACATATTTCTTTAAGATTTATAAGATCAGTAACTCGTTATATTTGGCTATCTATAGTGCTTCTCAAATTGCTTGTGCAATTAAATACATTAAAATACATAAAAAATTATGAAAATTATTTTATCCTTAATAAAATTACTTCAATTTTTTTTGGCATTACAGCTTACAAATTTTATTTTTATGATTAAAAAATATACAAAAACGAACGCGTATGGCGTTGATCGTGATATAAAAATCTTGGTCTTTTCCATACAATCAAATGAATTGTTGGTTTCAAATGTTTATGTAGAGTTCTCAAGTAAAATTGTGTTTGGAAGTTGAAATTGAAACTGTATTAAATTTTCTTTGAAAGCACGCGAACAGAATACTTAATACACGAAGTTTTTATCTACAAAACAGTTCTCATATGAGTCAGGTAAATGAATAAAGAATATGCTATGGATATTTCAAGTTATATGTACATACATTTACGTATCGTGCATAAAAAATATATATTTAAGTTTTTGATACAATTTCTTTTGGTTTATAATTTGGTTCGAGAAAATTTAAGTACTCGAATGACATTTCTGAAAATATTTTGTTTTTAAAACGTGTTGTTTAAATAATTTTAAATTAGTTAGTTTTTTCAAATTTGTATATAAAATTAAAATAAAATGCCGTTGAATAATATAAAAAATGAAAATAATAAAAGAGAAATATGGTAGTTATATAAATAAAACATTCTTTGGACCATTCTTCAAATAATGACAATTTTTAAATATAACGTAAGTATTTTTTTTTAATATTTAATTTTTCACCATACCTAAGTAACTATTACATTTTATTTTTAAAGAATTTATGATTATTTTTAAATTTTGTTTTTATCATGCCATAATTTAACTTCGATATGAGAGTAAATTCTTTTTTTGATTTACCTTCATATCGAAGTTTAAACAATGAAGATTATAAAGAGAAATGTACAATAAATATGTTTCATAAAAATTATGTTACAATGAGAATCTAACCCGACAAAAGAAAATATGTCACATTTGTTTAATTTGAAAACTTGAACTGTATAACTTTCACAGTCCACAGTCCTGATGACTTCCACGCTTGATAATAATTATTGTTCTTAAGATTCATATCTGATACCAGAGCATGACTTTTGATGATTCAGAAAGGTTTTAATGATTTTAATTATAAAAATAACAAAACCATTCAAATTAATTTATATACTTTGTATAAAAATAAACATTCACATTTTTATTATGATATGATGCTATGAGATGTTTAAAATTTTAGCATTTCGATGAACGAAAATTTGGCGAAATTATTTAATTGGGTAACATAACTGTTTGAATACCGTATATCACTTTAATAGCGTGCCCGAAAAGTAGACTAAACAAACTAGCAATAAAGTAATATTGACAGTAATAATGTCGCTATAATTTAAGGATTTTCATTATATAGGTTTGATAATATAGGTCGTACTGTATCTTTAAAAGGAACAGTAGATAGCTTTTTAAATGATCTCAACAAGGTAGATAGCCAACAGATCAGTAACGTAAAAAGAGCTTGGATCTACGATAATTACTTAACTTCACGTTTGAATTGGCCTTTCCTCGTCTATGATTTTAATAAAACCCTTTTATCTTAATTAGATGCAAGCGTTACAAAGATGTTGAAGTTGTGTCTCGGGCTCGCGCTAACGGCTGATTCGTCGGCTTTATTCAGGGATCGTAATAGTTTTGGGATGAATTTAAAAAGGCCATCGGAGCTCTACAAACACCTAAGAGTTTCCAAGAGATATATCCTGGGAAAATCCCATGATGACCTCGTTACATCTCTCCCAAAAGACAAAGATGCCCCAGGACTAGAGTCACGACTTTAATTTATGATCGAAGCGCAAAACAACAGAGTAGGGTTAGGATCAAGTAAGAAAGTTCAAGATACGGATATATTGAAGTCTTTTATTCGGCAAGACGAGAACGATAAATACAATAGCCATGCAATGAGTTTAGAAATGCAGAACGAGTGGTTTAGGCATATGACATTTTTTCATTTCACTAGCACTAAAATAGCGCACCCTAATTTTGCTAAAATTTTATCTCAATGCGTTTCAGATGACTCTCTCAGATCAGAGTAATTTAGTAAGATGGGATAAAGGTACCGAAAAAATTTGCTATGTCTATGGAAAGGCAGTTAGAACTGCTAAGCATTTGCTGGTGGGATGTAAGGTTCTCCTGGACAGCAGTCTATACTCGCGTCGTCACGATAGGGTTCTAGAAATCATACGTGAAGCGGTTAGTCTTTCGATAGCCAGAGCGCAAAGGGAAATAACCACAAACGAGCGATCTGAAGGTTTTGTGAGAGAGGGTGCCAGGACTAAAAATCAAATGTCAAGCCTTACTCTATTTTTAAAGCAGCTTTGGATTGGACTATCATGATGGATATGTATGAGAAACAATACAAAGTCCCCGATGATATTTGTGCGTCCAGACCAGACATATTTCTATATTCGCGTATTTTAGCGAACGTATTTGAAACCAACATTCCCAAAGATCATGCCATCAAGGTCAATAAGTATAACGAGCTCATTAACGAACGAACTCGAAATAGGTTCGTCGTTGATTTATACGCGGTAGAGGTGGGAGCGAGAGGTATAACAGCTAAACCTCTCTATAACCTATTAAAAGACTTGGGCCTATCCAGAACTAACATTAATTCATTCTTGGAACGTACGTCGAATGCAGCCCTAGTAGGGTCTTTGCAAATTTGGTTTGGTAGAGAGAGGAGCTTGGACAGTGGAGGTGAGCGTATAACGCGCGTTAGATAGGGTCCCCTTAAACCTACACCTGGGTCGCAAATCCCATTCACTGTTGAAGCACCTCTCCCTGCAACGCGATGGACTCGGCACCCGCACAGTGAATCCATTGAATGCTAAGAGGTTTCGTCTGGTCTCTATATATGTCTAGTTACCTATGGAATTTTCATTACGATATTACCTTAAAAAACATATATGTTTTCCATTTACTGGTCAAAAATAAACAATAAAATACTGCAGTCAGTGTCAATTTATCATTAGTCATAAAAAAAAAATATTTTTAAATTATGCTTTTATAAAATTCGATTGCCGGTTACATTCCAATCATTTATAATGCGTTATTTCAAGTTGCCAATTACATAAAAATGGTTGAAATATTTTTGATAGAAATCTATAATTTCCATTAGAGTCAAACGTTAAAATTAATTTCAGCTATTGATGTTCAATTGTTTGTGTATTTGTATACCTCTAACATGAAATAAATTTTAATATTTTTGTGGAAACAGATCAAATGAGAGAAATAATGAGTATAAATAAATGTTTTGCTCATTAACATGACATCCAATAATTATTTTTATTATTTAAAGCAGTTTTTAGTAAAAAGGAATAATCATTTCACAATGACTTAGAAAATATTACAAAAGCATAAAAAATTGCGTTTTGCTCACAGCTTTGTTCTTAAAGTCACCCGAGGTATATAATCTATTATAAACTTAAGTGGATTTAGGCTTTTTTCGTTTTAATTCGCTCAGTTAACTACCTATTTATAGGTAAAAATGGTCTGTCCATGTAGAAAATTTAATAGAATAGAAAAAAATTGACAGAACAATATCTGGGTGCTTATTATTACTTAATAAATTATAGGAACATCGTTAAAATTATTGAAAATATTTTTCAAGTTACATTCTTTCAAGACGATACTACCTTAGTTGAAGTTATGTCAATATGTAATCGATAGTTTTGAAGGCTTCTTATTTATTAACCAATTTTTACTTTTACCACTTAATACATAGCAATTATAAAATGTAAAACAAAAACTTCTTTACATTTTATTATTTCTAATATTTAATTTAAAGATTTATCCATTAAAAATGTTCAAAATAAGAACTAATAAAATTTTGGTAATAAACGAACCTGTCCCCAAAATACCGGATGTCAATTTCTGGCCTTCCCATACATAGGAGGTGGCGAACTGAGTTCGATCGTCACGTTGATTCAACTATAGGTAGAATTCAAGGGGGTTAGTTATATAAAAAGTATCACACCATTCTATTGATGATTGATATTAAAATAAAAATTTCTCATCATAGATAAACATGTTACTTTTAACATAAAATAATTTCATCGTTATGTTATTTTGATGTTATTTTGATGTTATTTTTGATATTAATTCATTTATGTCCAATTTATTCGATCAATCTATATAAGTCATTATTTTGTTTACTTCATTTTGTTGAATTGCGTAACAACTATACTCGTAATCTATAGTCTGTTGTTACAAGAAGCTTGAAGAGACTTATAATTTAATCGAATACAATCTTTTGAAACAATATATTTTATAAGTATCAAATAGTGCAAAACTACACAATTTTTTATCATGTCACAGAAATTGTTACCATGTATTTTCTTAGCAAAAAAGAAACATTGAATTTTAATATATTTTAAACACCTATCAAATTTACAAACTAATTATAAAATTGTATATATGTATGTACCTTTTGTCAGATAACATTTATCTTAAATTTTTCTGACCACATTTTGACAGCTGTTTACCAAACACCAGTAATTATGATTAGTTCAAATAGACCTCCTCTCCTTTGGGAATACATAAGCAATAATTTACCAATCATTTTTCATGTGTAAGTTCGCATAATCGAACATTATTAAAAGAAAATTTGAAAATATCGATATAACGAGATAATACAAGGAAAACTTTTAAATAAAACCGCTTGAATAAAGTACTAAACAAAATATTTTTTTATACCTCTTGCTAAGACCTTGTTTCGACAAATGATATACGGACCGTTTCATTAATTAGTTAGTAGTAATAACATAATAAATTTGGACACTATCTATATTTAGTTTAAGGATGCCAAATCCTTATCCGGGAATTCAAATAATTTTACTGGTGTGCAATCAGAACTAAATTTAGTATTATATAGAAACGAGTATTACGCAACATAATATACTGCGGTTGGTAAATTAAAATTTATTTCATATGTATGTAGTCACATTTGATAAACCGAATTTATGACGTCATTTAACAACGGGCCTGTGGCATTACATGAATATTGCCTTGAAATGGAATGCCACACAGACATACCAGCGCAGCGTTAAATCATTTTAACAGCTCCCGTCGGTATTGCTCTCAGCATTTTGTTTTCAATGATGAAAATGTCTCGGTAAATACAGTTTGAAATCATAAAATCTAAACTTAGGTATACGTTACGTTGACTTTTTAATTTATTAGAGATCCTTTTTTTTTTTTTTTTAACGAGGAGAATCTTTCAAAGACTTCCCGCCGCGGGGGAAACCACGGCGGGGGCGTGTGGGATTTCCACCCACTAAACTCCTCGGCGTTCTCTGCGCTGTGCGTAGGCTAGTGAGCGGGAACGGCAAGCCATACTTCCGCTCACTACGCACGAGTCCCATGGACTCCGTCTTCGGCAGGGGTCACAGTGGCTTCACCACACTTCCCCTCCGACTCCAGAGCAGCATGCCGGGAACGCCAAGCACGCCACTCTCACTCCAGCCTATGTTGCCCGGACGCCGGTTCCCCACCAACGCCCGGAGGCTCCTCTCACTGGGGAGGCATTTGGCGAGCGTAGGCCCGCTGCCTTCTACCCAGCCTTCGTCGACGCAGGGGCGCCGAGGAGGGGTCATCTTCCCGCGCTCGTTCAGCGGCCTCTTTCCGCGAGATGACGCACTCGCTGAACCGGACCACCGCCTCCCAGGCACTCTCGCTACCGACCATGGCCTGAACCACTGCCGGCAACGAGAGATCTGCGCCAACCACCGCGGTGAGCTGGCGACGCTCAATCGCCCACGCAGGGCACTCCGCCAAGGTGTGATCGGGGGTGTCATCCATGCAACTGCAATGGTGACACGCCGCGGTCGGCTCTCTTCCGACTATGTGGCACAGATACCTCCCAAAGCAACCATGCCCCGAGAGGATCTGCACCAGCCGGAAGGTCAAGGAACCGTGTCGGCGGTCCACCCACTCTTTGAGGAGCGGGCGAATAGCCCCCACGGTTCGCAACCCGGCCACTGGCTCAGAGAGCTTCCGCCTCCACCGGCGAAATAGCAAGGCGAGCGCGGAGCGCCGCCAACCTTCCACCCGATCCCGGTCCGGACTCGTTCCCCGGGATCGCTCTCGCGCACGCTGGTGGTACACCTCCGCCAGAACCTGGGCATCCAGTTCCCAGGGAGGCGTCCCAGCCAGTACGCAAGCCGCCTCATGTGAGACAGTGCGGTATAAGGAGCCTTCCGAGAGCGATCGCCGTCCCGAGGAGTTTCGGGACTAACCCGCGAAAGTGCTCCCGGAAGTTCCACCTTCCGTCCAGAGTCAGCCCCAGATATTTCATCCGGGGACTGAGCTCGACGCGGACGCCGCAGATGTTCATGCTGGCGCCCGTCGGAGGTCCTGCTCGAGGGTGATGGAACAGGAGGGCCTCGGTTTTCTCGAGACCCACCCTCAGCCCGAGCATCTCTATGCGCCGTACGATTAAGGCGGCTCCCGCCTCGGCACGCGCCTTCGCCTCTGCTAGGTCATCGCCTCGGGCTACAACGAGCGTGTCGTCCGCATAGCAGACGACGCTCAGCCCGGTCGGGAGGGCACCGCGGAGTACGAAATCGTACCCGAGGTTCCACAGGAGAGGTCCGAGGACCGACCCCTGCGGAACACCGCAGCGCACCTCGTGACGATGCACCCTACCGTCTACATTTATTAGAGATCCTGTTTTAAGTGCTCTACATATAAATTTTAGTATATATAGTATTTAATTTTATATGATACTAGAAGACCCGGCGAACTTCGTATCGCCCTATAATCTAGAAATATCTGTTACTTTTTTATCTATACTTTTGGAGTTTACCTATTAAAGCCATAAATCTCCGCGAAATGCAAATCGAATCTCTCACGAAATGCGACAGAATGATTGACATATTAGTTAATTGTCAAATCTAATGTCAAAAAAAACGTTTGTATCAACAACTACTAATAAATTAAAAATTAATTAAAAAAATATTATCCAGCGGACAAAATTGTGAATCTAAACCATTCCCAGATCCTCCTGAACACACACAAAAAATTTCATCAAAATCGGTCCAGTCGTTTGAGAGAACTTCAGTGACATACACACGCACAGAAGAATTATATATATAAAGATAATTGAGTTTTTCTAGAACTTAGAGCAAATTCAGAGATATAGAAATGGACGAATGAGGTTCAAAATTAAGATATTAAAAAAATTACTCGTAACATTAAAATAATGATATAGTTACTCGTATACTTTAATAATTGGTTCGGTCACAAGTACCGGCACACTTATACAAATTAACTGACTATTCCATTGCTGCCTCTATTATTTATTTAACTGAGGACTGGTCACTTTATTTTATTAATATGTTATATTTTCTTATTAACTTCCTAAAAGCATTAATATTATAGGTGGTCGCATATGAAATTGACATAAATCATTTAAATGGAAACGGCTACAGTATTTATAGGATAAAAAGTAAGGAGTACAATGAAGAGTGTTATGACACTCTGGTCATACATATATCTGGTCTGGTCACACAAAACTATCTTAAACATTAGTCTACACGAATTATTAAGACACTCGTAAGTAACAAATTATAAATGGATTTTAATGCAAGTAAACATATTAAGTATACTATTTTAAATAAAGACACAGTTGATTACGTCTTACATTTTAAAATCATTGTTTCAATACCAAGTATATTTGGTTGTTTAATTATAAAAATAATGACCTATTCAATATCCGTTAACTGTAATATTTTTGTTTGCCACCGTTCCGTATTTAGCTGCTTTATTTTACTTATATTTAAAAATACTTTACTGATAATACGGACTTAAGAAACGTTACTTTGTTGTTCTTCTAAAGGAAGCATAAGTCTTCTAAACTAGAACTAATACTTAGTAAGTAGTTTTTTATTTTGTCTGTTGGCATTACAATCGCTATAAAGGAAAGAATATTCATTTTATTTGATTTCAAGAAAATCTTATTATTTAATTAATTTTGTATAGTAAAACTTATACATGTATGTTTAAATAACAAAATGTTTAAAGTCACATTATAAAGCTTTGAAACGAAATTTATTTTAAAGATACTTTTTACAACATACTGAGATAGGATTGTGTCGAAGAACATTTGTAAAGCGTCTTTTAAAATTGTGATTAATTCTGTAACAGTTTGTAATGGTTCATATTAAATAAACATTTGGTTCATGAGTTTCAACTCTTATGAAATATACTATTTGAAAAATTTATATTTAGGATTGTGAATTATTTAGTTTTGCCATATTTGTTAAACTGAATTATATTGTAGTCCTAGACAAAAAAAGGTAATTAGTCTTTATGACCTCAAAGCTATTTAAGCTGTTTACGGAACAATTTATCTTTATTGTTCCGCATACATGTTAAATTATGATATGTATGAAGTTAACAAGCTTATGAATACATCAGAACATTAAAAAAATGTAATATTGATTTATTCAGTTTTAATTAATTTGTTTTGTATATATACATTTAGGTTTGTTTAATTATTATTGTTTTATTGTAAATGTATTTATAAATAGTAATTTATTATATCTTTTACTTCTAACACGATTATTTATGTATCTTTTTTTGAGGTATGTAGTGTGAAATTAGTTAAAAGCTTGTTGAAAAATATTTTGTAATGAAATAAGTATACACACAAATTATTCAAAGTGAACAATTAGTCATGTAAATGTATTCTAAGTATTGATATATTCGTTTCCAATATACATATTTATAACCAACCATAGAAACAGAATATATATTTTTGTGTTAGGATGACTAAAAATAATATTATTTTTTTTGTATTGATTGTCTCGATTTAGAATTGTAAATTAAACTGATTTTGGTAGCTAACAATTTTTCGTTTGGTTAACATTTTCTAGTATTTACTTTCTCTCTTTAAATAATTATGGCCTGGGCTAGTCTGATTAATGAGATCATAATATTCCCATTTTGTTTCTTGAAATCTAAGTTATTATTTGTACATCTTTATAAGAGATAAATGGTCAATCAAATCTAAGTTTCGATATTCCCTTTATTTAGATATTCCCTTTATTCCCTCAACCCGGGTGGTCCTGATTCATAATTAAATTAGAGATGGTGGTTCATGGTCGCTGATAAATAACCGAAATCTATCGGGATTATGTAGTTATAAAATATTAACAATTTTAACTAGTATCCGAAAAATTTGGTTTCATTTGTTACATTTATTTTGTTAGCGGTTTCTTTGTAATATATTTTATTTAATACTAGCTTTTGCCGCGGCTTCGTCCGCGTGGAATAGTGACTTCCGGCAGTTTTTTGGTTCTTCCCACATAGTTCCCGTTCTTTCGGGGTTTTCGGAATGGTCGAGTTCCCGTAGAATTTTCAGGATAAAACCTGTTTTTTTATTCACAATGAAGTACTTTTTACCAACAACATATTTTATTTTCTTTATTTGAATAAAGATTATGTTGATACAACTTAAACAAATTATTTCGACCAAATTAGGTACCATAAAAACGGTTTTTGTGAGTTAATCTTAAAAGATAGACATATACTGTTGCGGACTGTTTTTTAGATCATTCAAAGAGCTATTATTCTTTCATACATATTTTTTGTTTATCTTGAACCGTTTTCACGGCGCACGCAACGGAAGGCTGCAAAGATGAAAAAATTTCTCCCGTTTTTTACACATTTACCACTATATCTCTGCTCCTATTGGTCGTAGCGTGATGTTATATAGCCTACGGCCTTTCTCGATAACTGGACTATCCAACACAAAAAGAATTATTCAATTAGAACCAGTAGTTTCGGAGATTAGCGCTTTCAAACAAACAAACAAACACTCTTCAGCTTTATAATATTAGTATAGATTTTTATGAGGAAAACTTTTTTCTCGTCCAATAAAAAAAATATGGAAATCGAATTCAACATGCAACAGCAAATAAAAATAATGCTATCCAGATATTCTAATCGAATCGAAAAATTCTATAGCCGTATTTATTGGAAGAAAATATGCGTACTCTAAATTTTCGACGTTCGTGATAAATTCCGGCTTTTTTGTGTTTGCTTTATACAATAAGTATATTTTAGTTTTGTTATAAATAAATAATTTAAAAACCCATTTTTTAATATTGATGTTTCTTGAAAACGCGTTTGTGACTGAAAAGTGGTTGAACACGCTTTTAGCAACTTACAGAATATATAAGTTAAATTTTTAGTAAACAAATAACATTATTAAAATAATTAATTTCTTTATAAAATTGGCATTATGTAAAATTTACGTGTCCAGAATTTAATCAAAACCACCTTTGCGGCTCCGTCAGTGCGGTCTAATAAAAATATTTATCTTAAGTAGGTCATGACTACATTTTAGAATTCCATCTTAGAAAAATTGCTACAGGTGTGTGTTATTAAAGTATGTAATATACATATTATACAATTATAAAGCCATGGTTGTTAATATGAAATTCAAGTTGTCAAAAACATTTCTTTTTAGTTCTATTCAATGGAGGAATCGTTGAAATAGTTTCTTAAATTAACTTTTTATATCTCAGTGGAGGAACGAGAGAACGATCAACATAGGTTTGATAATGCTAGAACTAAACATTACTCTTGGAAGAGTCAATACTCGAAAATGCCTCAAAAGTGTTTGTTAGACTCCAACTTTATTTCATCACTATTTATATTAGTACATCAACATTTACCTAACTTGCTTGTCTAGAAGAGATAGCCAAATGGGAAGAAAGACGGACTTTTATCACAGTTTTATTATTACAAGTAAATATTATATTGTGTTTAACGACTTCTCTAAATGATTTTGTGTTAAGTATAGTTTAAAATAAATAATAACATGCGAATGTTTCCTATTGTCACATCAATACTATCATTTACTACACACTGTACAAATACTTTATCTTCTTATTATAAAAGCTTAATAGAAAAAATTGACGTGTAGAATGTAAATAAAGATATAAGGTAAAATTAAAAAGTTAGAATCATTAGATAAGATATTACTCATTAGAACCAGATTACTGTTTAAAAAACACCAGTTAAAGTTAATAGTGTTTTAGTCGCCAGGAGGAATATTGAATAGTGTTTGTAAAAGTCTCTATTTACGTGGTTTACAATATATATAAAGATTACGCAAAATATTAAACTTCTTAAAGCGAAAGAGAGAAGACAAAGTGTAGAAAATCTCATATTTGGTATATATATCATTAATATTATTTAAAACTCACTTAAACCAAGTAAAATGGACCTGTCAAATAATATGAAATATTATAACTATATCTATTCAGATAAGGTTATAATTCTACATTATCTTAACAGTTCTCTAAAAATTACCATTGCCATTTAGTAATTTAACTGTTTCGTTCTTGTAATTTCTGACCTGCACCCAACCAACGCAAAGACCGTAAATATCTAAATAATGAAAATTTTATATTAAAACAATTGTTCGATTAATTTACCTGAATACGATAGAGATACTTATCCAACTCTATTAACAATTCCATTACGACCTCAGTTATAGATGTCTAATACAAACAATGACTTTGTTTTATTGTAAAAGGTTTGGTAAACTAGTTCGGAAAGTATTAAATTTCTATGAGGTCGCTTATATAAGGTACATATTAATTATATTACAACTATAAGTTATAACGTTCATTTTAGTAGAATAAGGTTTTAATTATAAATTCTAGAGAACTTTTCAGTCTTGTGAACTTGAAAAAATATATCATTGTTTATGTGGCATAGCGTTAAACAAAAAAATATTCGGAAACAAGTAATTCGCTGTTATATTCCCATAAATATGAATATTACATATTATTTAATATATGGCAAGAGCTAGTATAGCTAGTGGAATGACGAAGGAACATAAAAATCTAAAAAAAATAAATAAATTCTTAAAACAATGTATTGTTACTAGACTAAGTCCACATTAAACGTGATAAATCAAGGAAATTGATATCATCAGTTTTAGTTAACAGTAATAGTTTTCTTTAGATAAATAATAAATACCCAAATAACGTAAGAAGAGCTTGGCACCTTACGTTATTCAAAGATTATAAAGTATTTTTTTAAACAGCTCTCAAGATCCTCTGCAATTCCTTTAATTAAAACTAGTTGTGTTCATGGCTGGAAGAAATTGTTAGTTTTTAAGTTAAAATATATAGAGAACCATAATTTTACAACAGAATCACTCCCGGACAGCTGAGAGTAAACTATTTCAAAACTAACAATTCTATCCTTGGTACGGGATTTACACAAAAAAGAATTACGAGTTGGTTTTGGTACCAGCATAAGCTTAAATCTCCTTTATAAATATGTGTATTACCTTTTATAAATAAGCTATTTATTTCACTTAGATTTCAGGTTTTTTAGATAGAGAAGAAAATAGCGTATTTAAAAAAATAAAATATTTGTCGACGTACTTTCTTTCAAAAAGGCATTTAATTTCCCTAAGTATTTACGGTACATTTCAATAAATTATTACTTTAAGTCTAGTCTGATCACTGATGTTTAATTCATATCATTCATATCAATTGAGGTAGTATATAACTTAGGAAATACTAAAGGTTAACAAACATGCAAACAGATTTTCCTTTACCAAGACAGTTTCAACTTATCGAAGGTTAATTAAAAAAAAAAATTATTAATTTTAACTTTCTTGTAATACTAAAAATTTCGTGTAAAGTTCTATTTATGGCCAAAGCAATGTTTGTGCATACAAATTGTTTTATTCAGGTCTTGTCAGGTCATGTTGCTACATATATTTAATACAGTCGAGCAATATTGGACGATATGAACTACTAATATGACCATGTTTCAGATGCGACCTCAAATGTTAAACAATGAGATGACGTTTGTGAATAACGAACGGGAACGTACATGTATTCTACTTTGAGCGTACATACAGATGTGGCGTATGGCAAAATTGTTTCATTTGAGTTCAGATACCTACTAACTAGATATCGCATGGATTCATAGTTGGTATTGAATGTTTGGATACCAGAAATTGACACAACATTGCCTTTCGTGACATATTTGTAAGTGAATTTAATCAAATTCATGAAATGCAATAGTCAATGTTACAAAGTCACTCGAATATTTGGGAAAGAGGCAGCGCATGTAGAGCCACGCAACTGTTATGGATTGTAAATCGTTTCCTCCATCAGCACGGCTGTTTTACAAAACTTATGTTAGACATACACTTTTGCGACTTACAAATATTACACATTCTACAGTTAGAATCTCAATCTTAAAAAAATACTAACCTGCTTAAAAGATTAGTGTGTGGACATGAATGATTGCGTCAATCATTAATATTGTCATAATTTTTTACCCACGTTATTTCTTTTTGTAATATGTCTTTGTAGAGTCAATTTTCTACGTTTATTTTAAATATTTAATTTGATTATACATTCAGAGATAAATGTAGAAGTTATGAAACCTTTGAAATTGGTATAACATCTCGGAGGTAAAAGTGTTGTAACAAAAATTTTGCAGAAAAATTGGAAGAAATTTCTCAACAGCTACTAAGGTCTCATTTTGTATTTCACTATTTTCTTCTGTGGCATTTTGTAATTATTGTACTGTTGCGATGTAAAATAACAGCCTTTCTATGCAGTCCATGAATATGATTTTCTATACTTCTAGATTATATGACCTATAATGTACATGTCTATACTATGCATACTTTTTAAAGTATTTTTAAAAATTTGAACAGTATTTTTAATATTTCTTTTTAAATTTTGACTTTTTGTAATATATTATTTAGGACTTAGAACAAAGGAAATCAGTAGTCTGAAAGAAAATACCATGCAATTTAAAATAATACACAGTTATTAAACGGTTTTAAAATATTATAATAATGTATTTTTCCACAATTTTACGGCTTATTGTTTGTTATTTGTTACTGTTATTGATTTTAAAAAGTTTTATAGTTGATATAAATACGATTAAAATAATGTTGCCTTTAAAAAAAAAACTATTTGGATATTAAACTTATAGAGGACTTTTTTGTTTATGATAATTTAAGCTTCCCGTGTCTCAAGAAATTAAAAATACTATTGACTATATCAGAAGAGTATAAGGGAAAAATATACTGAATTTGAAAAAGTCAAAACATCCGACGATAATTATGTAAATTTTATAAGGGATAGAACAATAAAATATTAAACAGTACCTTACTACACCTATACTATTAGTAAAAAAAGTCGCACTGAGACGAAAACACTAAACCATACTCACTTTAACAACGTTAACATATTTTTCACTGCCTACTTCAAATAAATATACGATTCTCAAAATACGCTTTAATCACTTAACAAAGTCGACAGTTTAACTTTTGTCAATACCATACCTCAGCAAAATATTGTTTATTCAAATAATGAAAATTAGAAATTAAAAATAGCGTCCTTAAAGATGAAAATAATAAATTTAAATTTTATATGAACTTATATCCACGAAACGGTAAAGTGTTACATTACATGAAATATTTTTGATATTGATGGAACAAAACAAATTCAACAACCACTATGATTTAATGAGTATATTGCGTTAATCATCTCAGTAACTTATTGAAAAATACTTCACTCAGATTTGATATTTCATTACGCTAAATTAAAACCATAAATATTAAAATATCATCCCAAAGAAAGAAATAAATATTTCATTATTCGAGCATTTTCAATATGAAAAAAAATTTGGATGATTTGAATTTCTTTAATTAAATTTGTTTCCATAATCGTATCATTATGTTTCTTTTTATGAGATAATTAATATAAAAACATCCAAACAACAGATTTATTGACACTATATACTTTAACGTAACGCATCGCATAATCTATACTAATATTATAAAGCTGAAGAGTTTGTTTGTTTGTTTGTTTGTTTGTTTGTTTGTTTGTTTGAAAGCGCTAATCTCCGAAACTACTGGTTCGAATTGAATAACTCTTTTTGTGTTGGATAGTCCAGTTATCGAGGAAGGCTGTGAGCTATATAACATCACGCTACGACCAATAGGAGCAAAGATATAGTGGTAAATGTGTAAAAAACGGGAGAAATTATTACATCTTTGAAGCCTTCCGTTGCGTGCGCCGTGAAAACGGTTCAAGATACACAAAAAATATGTATCAAAGAATAATAGCTCTTTTAATGATCTAAAAAACAGTCCGCGACAGTATATGTCTATCTTTTAAGATTAACTCACAAAAACCGTTTTTATGGTACCTAATTTGGTCGAAATAATTTTATAAAATCTTTATTCAAATAAACAAATAAATATGTTGTTGGTTAAGAGTACTTCATTGTGAATTTTAAAAAACATAGGTTTTATCCTGAAAACTCTACGGGAACTCGACCATCCCGAAAACCCCTCAAGAACGGGAACTATGTGGGAAGAAACAAAAATCTGCCGGAAGTCACTATTCCACGCGGACGGAGTCGCGGCAAAAGCTAGTTTGTATTATAAAATTGTTAATGACAATTATAAATAAGAGATTAGTTATGGTTAATTGTGAAATTTAAAGGAAATATGAAATATTAGACTGGTGAATGTTTTGTTCAAAGATAATTAAATTTATGAAAGATACTTCGGAAATTAAAATGTGACATTACGTCTCGTTTGCTCGTGATCACGGTTGCTGCAAATTAATCGAAGCCTCGAGATTTTATAAATATTCTCTTTCCCAGGAAAGACATTGTTAATGTTTCTCAATGATTACGTTGGTTGTAACATTATTATTCCTTTTTATTTATTACTAAAAGATCTCAATCCCTTGGATCATTCTCTCAATATGAAAATTTTAATTTACTTCGAAGGTTTTCGTCCATTTTTGCATTTAAGAAACACGGGGCCGCTGACTAAGGGTAAAGTGAGAGGCGCTTGGCAGAGCTGAAGAATAGACTGTGAGGCATTTTATTATTAATGAATTACAAAATCTAATACTGAGATTGAAATTCAATGTAGTCTACTATTGGTAATAAAATACCTAGCAAATTAAAAATAAAAATTTTAGTTTCAATAACCTCACTGATTTTATAGTTTTCTGATTTTTATATTAATAACCTTATTCAATATTTCTTATTTAATTACGAGTAACAAGAAAGCCCACAAATGGGGCAATACCCAACCATTACAAAACAACAGAAATTTTATAAAAATTAAGAATTACGTTCCAAATAATTCTAAAGAAAATATTTTTAAAGGAAATCACTGTATATATACCACTGTATATATACCGAATAATTTTAAAGGAAATCACTGTTTTCATATTGAATACTTGCTTTGTAGCGTCTTTTAGTTTAATCGTTTCAATTAAAATTTGGTATTCATATATATACATTATCTGATACTAAATAGAATATAATGCGTAGGGGATGCCCTGACTAATATTATCATGGCTCTTGGTAGATAATAAGCGATATGGTCACATTCAAAATATTATCACTACATACATATACTAAAGCGTTTCACTTTGTAAAGAAATCTTTAGTTCAAGTAGTTTTCCGGGACGTAAGTCAATACAAGATGAAATGAAAATTATACCTAGAGTATTGTAAAATGTTATTCCCTGATATTGCTGTAGTATTTATTTAAGAAAAAATGTAGTTTTAATTTTTAATTAAGTATTAAATATAAAAATATATCTTGCTTTGATTCAGTAGTTATAGTAGTAATTGAAAATCTTTTACGGATACTGAGACATAGGTACCTACCTACATCTAGGTCTCTAAAACATATTTAACGCTAGGAATACCGATATTTCAGGAAAAGTTTGATTCCTCATTATTAATCGCAAACAACAAACATTTAAGTCATCGTTATACACTTCCGTTAAATCCTTTGCATCGTTATTGTGTATTATTTTTTATATATAACTAGAAGACCTGGCGAACTTCGTATCGCCCTATAATCAAGAAATATCTGTTACGTTTTTTATTTATATTTTTGGAGTTTACCTGTAAGCCATAAATCTCTGTGTTTTGAAGTGCGACAGAATGATTGACATATTAGTTAGTTGTCAAATCTAATGTCAAAAAAAAACGTTTGTATGGGAAATAGAAAAGGGCTGTTTTTAAGGTTTTCCCAGTAATGAATCAATTTTTTTCAGCTTTTATACCTTTCCTGAACCTCCACGAACATTTCAAGACTAAGATAAGATAAATCCGTTCAGCTGTTCTCGAGTTTTAGCGAGACCAAGAAACAGCAACCCATTTTTATATATATAGAAGAAGAAGATTGTGCAGAACGAGTGGGATATCAAATAGTGGTTGCAATTGAAATAGTTTTTTTATACTTTTTTTACAATGAATGACAGGTATTCAGTATATGCAACAAATAAATAATATATTTATTGCTTAAAAAAAACAAGGTATTCAAAACCAAAAATTATGTGGATATTAAGTATTAGAACAATCCTCAGGCATGCATGCTTGTTATACCTACATACGATGCATATTGTTGGACTTCGACACGTTGAAAAAGGTGAGGAAGGGCGAGCAACTGGTAAGTGAGTGTTTAGTTAAAAACAAAGTTTATCGGAAATAAAAACACCAAGCATTTGTAGGTAGTTTAAAATAGAATATTTGTTTAAATAAACATATTTTATCGTTAATTTACTTATAAAGAGATTAAGGACGAAGATTATTATCTCTGTCAGGGCATCCCCTGTGCATTATAATTGTTTTCTTATCAGATAATATCATCGCTTATAAATATCGTAATTCGATTTAGACCGGTATACCAAGTAGACAAGCGGGAAGCGAATAGTCAACATGAAAACAATAATTTCTTTCTTTTTTGCCATGATCGTGGCTCTGCTAATGGCAAAGAGCGTAGTTTCCGAGCAAAACCAACATCCGGGTGAGTTGATATTTACTAAATATACTTTTTTTTTTTGATGTCGCTGGGAAACTCTTTTTACGAGCCATCCAACCGGCCTTGGTGGGGCCGGAGGGGATGTGTAATGCTCGGCCTGGGCAGGCCCCTACAGGCCCCTATATGAATATGCTTTTATATTTTGTTCTAACTTGCATTAATTTGTCTTGAATAACAACTTTAAAGAACTCTTTATTCCCCAGATGAGTTCGATATCCAGTATCCAGAGGTATTACGGCACGTGGCCGACGAAGCGGATAGTGACGTCATGTCCGCCGCTCGATCTTGCACCAACCACATCTGTCACCGTTTATGTGTGGCGTTGTACTACAGAACTGGACGATGCATCTCTAGTACTGTTTGTCGTTGCACACGTTGAAATGGCATATTCATTACTTATCTTATGGAAATTGGATATATTTTTAAAGATTTGTAAAAAGTAACTAAAAATTGTGAGAAGTGATAATGTTAAGTTTTATCAATATACCTACTCCACTTTAAAATTATTTTCTGGTTTGATTTACAAAAACACTCAATAAGAAACAAGAATGATAAAGCCAAACACCGTCCCTTAATGATTTATTTTCTCGTATGTAACACAAACTCGTGAGACCACGTTCTTCAAGGTCTTTAATCTTTTAACCAACTAAGTTATCATTTTACGAGTATTATGAACATTTCTCGACACTAACAATGAAATTATCAGCCTGTTTGTCATAAATAAGAATAAAATAAGCACTATTAAACAGTTCCCGAAAATGTTTACTTTTATTAAATATCTTACCATTTTCTATATATCCCAAGAGATTACCTAATCGCACTTACAGGTACATAGTGATTTAATTTATTGACAGCGATGAATGTTTTTGTAACTTTACAATTATAATCAACGTTACAGCGTCTTTACGAAGAACTAGTAAACCTGGCGATCTCCGTTTCGCCACCAGAAGGCTTTTATATAACATTTCGTTTGTTGATTAAAAGAGGAAGAATTTTTTTTTGTTTTATATTTGAAAAGGAAAATTTGTATTTCATTTCACAACAGTAATGAATTCTTTTCGAATACATAACAGAAGTGTTATTTAGTTGAACTTCTCTAAGTAAATGAAAGTGAATCCAATGTAGATACCGAATCGAAGCGTTATACGTGTCCGCAAATTATCCGTTTTATTGAAGTGGTTCTTTGTAAACCAATTTTTTTGTTTCTTGGTCTAACTTTAACACAAATAAAGCGGATTGTTTCCAAAGTCATGAACACGAAAAATATAACGCCCATGTGAAAAACAATGATTTTCTAAATTTATCCCGCAAATACTAAATGGTTTTAAGAGTTCATACTACAAACACAATACCAGTTTATCACATGAAATTAAGTGAGCAGAGAACAATGAGTAGCTGTCAAACAATGTATCATGCACTGGCACCATCTACTTAAAAATATATTGATTTGTAGTACATGTTTGATGGCGCTGTATGTGAAAAAAACTTTTCTGTTGAATTTTTTTGTTATAAACCTCAGCGAACCCGAGACCTTTCCAACGAATGCAAAATCGTAGAAATTAGTTCGTTCGTATTAAAGTTATAGCGTCAGGACGGAAAACCGGACTTATTTTTACATAGTAAAAGATATCAAATTGTCATCCATATGTCATTACATATCTGTCATTATACGTCAATTGCATAGCTCTGTCAATTATGTTTCGTTATTCCACGTTTTATAGTGACTGACGTTTCATGTCAAGTCCCACGGGAGTGCTGTCTAACGGGTTAAAAAGTATCCTATTACAATTTCCTGGCTCTAACCTACCTCCCTGCCAATTTTCAGCTAAATCGGTTCAGCCGTTCTTGAGTCATAAGTGGAGTAACTAACACGACTTTCTTTTATATATATAGATTTATATGGCCTGATGCCTATTATTACTTGAATCTGTTTACTATAACAATATCAAAAAAATCATGTTCGTTTCACAGTTTCGTCACTTCCATTAACGGTGGTTTCGATGAGACCTACTTTGATTCTGAAATTGAAATACTCATATTTCAGGAAAAGTTTCATTTCTCATTATTAATCACGAGCTATAATCATTTAACTCATCGTTATACACTTCCATTAAATCCTTTGTAGCGTTATTATATATCATTTTTTTATTTATTATTATGTAGTATGAGAGGGATATTAAATTGTGATTGCAATTGAAAAAGTTTTTTTTACTTTTTTGACGATGAATAACAGGCAAAATATATAGGTTACTAAAAAGATAAGAAACAAAGCATTTTTTGTACCCTGATTTTAATTTATTAGGTATCGATTTGAATATATATTTCAGATATAGCCTTCAAAGCTCTGACCCAACCACTGTTTGTACCACAGAAGATTAATGTGTGTGGTTATTAGTGAGAGAGTTTTTCATTAGTCGATTTTAACTAGTAAGTTACTCATTTTTTATTAGAAATACAGTTTATAATTTATTAAATATTTTTAACTATAGAACTCAGTGAATAAACTTATATTTTATATCCTTATATAAATAGCATTGCGTGTAATCTATTTATTTGATGGTAGTATCTATTATTAAATCTCAAATAAAACTCAAAATTTGTTAATTCATTATATTAATAACAGTTATGTAGTTACCACGATTTATTTAAATTAATGTTTTCGAAACTAACAAGTATGCTATTGTCATTTAAGCTCGTAGAATATAGTACAGTATTTTAAGTATTACATCTTTAAATGAAACTAATATTTTCGGATTTTACTTCGCGTTTTATTTTAGAAACTACATACTCCCGACGTTTCGGCTACTTTTCAGCAACCGTGATCACGGGCAGACGAGATGTGAGTGTCTGTTAGTTGGTCTGGTCATTTTATCTCCTACCGCCATCGATTTCATAATTCAATCGATTTCTCAATTAATTAATTCTAAAATAAAACGCGAAGTAAAATCCGAAAATATTAGTTTCATTTAAATGTGTACTCGCGAAAATCTTAGATCTCATTATATTACATCTTTCTTTATACGGAAATGTTTATTCATAGTTTTGAAAAACGATTACATAAACTACCTATCCATTGGTGAAATTTATACTTTAAGATAAAGTGCTATGTGTCTTCTATTTATTGTTATATTAAGGGTTCGATGTTGCACATAATCTAATTGATACTGATAAAATTTTAAGAGACATGACCCTAATATAATCATTTAAAGTTTTATTTTTATCAAAAAGACACTACCGAGGGTGGTCCGAATTCGCTTTCTTTTGTACAATAATAAGCACGCACAAAATTAGTATTGTTAACAATTAGTTATATTAGTGTGCTCATTTGAAAAAAAATTTTTTAACTACCAGTTGCATAGGATATCAGAATAAGGTTTCACAATCTTCTATATATATAAAAATGGATTGCTGTTCCTTAGTCTCGCTAAAACTCGAGAACGGCTGAACCGATTTGGCTAATTTTAGTCTTGAAATACTCCTGGAAGTCCAGGGAAGGTTTAAAAGGTGAGAAAAATTGGAATAATTGCCGGGAAAAACTTAAAAACAGCTTTTTCTATTTCCCATACAAACGTTTTTTTTTGACATTAGATTTGACAACTAACTAATATGTCAATCATTCTGTTTGATTGAAACAGGAAAAACCTGATTATTTATGGCCTCTAAGACGGAATAGAGTTCGCCCGGTCAGCTATACCTACATATATGACTCTTGACCAAACTAACGCGGACGAAGTCGCGGGCAAAAACTAGTTTTGAAATAAAACACTATTTTATATAGATCAAATGCAATAGTGGTCCTAGCAAATATATATTTTTTTACTAGCTATTTAACAAATAAAGAATAGAATTTAATTTACACATTTTTATTTTATTTACCTGATTTAAAATTACTTTATCTGCAAATATATTACCGGGCGCATTATTTATAGATTACAAATTCAAAGACTACTGTTGCAAAAACATAGTAAATAATTAAAGTATTTTTGTAATGGTAACACTAATCATTAATGTTTTCCTATAATAATAATAAGTCTTATATGTTAACACCTTTTTATTGAGTTGTCAAAACATTTATTAATGTTATCAAAATGGGTATACATATAAGTATGTGAAAACAGTAAATCTGTTAATTAAATAATAATATAAAAGAATATGAAAAAAAATAATCTATTTAATTAGACTACAATAACTAATTTTAGTATAGAATATTTGATATAAAAAAAATTAAAAACTTCTCAACGATTAAACTAAAACTAATTGTTTCGAATTATAATAATTGAGTCTATCGAATTGTAACGGAATAAAAAAGATTTAATCGAAGATAAAAATAGATATGTGGAAATTTCGGTTTCAGTATTAAAATATGAAAACTTTAATGTGACAAATAATTTAACTCATATACGGCTGAAAATTTACACACTCATTGGATGAAATTCCTTTTATATCACTTCTCGTCTGTGAGAATTAGTTATCGTTAACCGACGTCATTCTTAGTTTACTCAACCAAACCATCTGTTTACCCCAGCTTTCCCCTTCATTTAATAATAAAAAGTATCAATTTTTTGTCACGATCTCTCACATTCATAGCAAATACAATTTATAATACACACATGTACTTCAAAACCACCTACATCCAGTAACAATTAAACGTTCCAATTTCCAAAGAACTTTAATACAAAGTCATAGTTAACAAAGAACGTCAATAAAATGTGTGTGTCATTAATCATTTACGAAAACTACGAACGTTTTAATGATAGATAATATCTACCTATATTTTGTGAAATTGCTGTATTGAATAAAATATTTCATATGTAATAAATCATTATAATTTAATTATACTTTGTATTATAAATTATATTTATTAATTAATTCACTGTCTATTTTGATTTGCAGTAAATCGCATATTCATTATTAAATTCCAGAACGAAATGAACTTTACACTGTTTAATATACATATAACACATCCAAATAAAAACACAATAAATAATAATTTTCTTCTAAATAGTTTACTTCTGCCAATGTATAATTTATTAAACAGAATCATTTTTTATTTCGTCATTTAAAATATAAACATGGTTTATTAAAAAAAAATAGAATCACTTGTTAATAACTTCTATGTCATATAAATAAAATACTGATACACAAAATGTTAACAAAAAAACTCGTCATAGCTTTTTGTAATTAGGATGTGAAAATAAATTAATTTTTAACATTCGGTATTGGATTCAAGATTTTATGAACATATTGTGAATTTATCTTAATAACAAAATATGAGTAGGTTGAAGGTAATGACAAACGAAATACAGGAAATACTTAATGTTAAACTTTATTGGACTATTTAGAAACTTACCCAATTAACTCCTAATAAATATAGTGGAAGTTAAATTTCCTTTGACAATGATTTCTTTATTCCACGAATTCCTACTACAACTACTTATTGTGTTTAGCCACTGCAATTCTTTATATAGAATATGCCGAAGTGATTACAGTTATATGTTTAAAACCATAAATATTTTTAAAAAAAATCTCGGTGGTGTGTTACTACGCAGTTTATTTACAATACGAAGTTCAAGATAAATTTATTCTTTAAAATTGATAAAATGAGATATGGGAATAAAGCGCTTTATATAAAAAAAAATATCATCTGAAAAACATTTTACATTCCTGAAAACTCATTTTTTATCTCACTTTTTATTTTATCACTTAAAAAATTTAGGAAAAACAAGAAAATTCTTTTATGTTCAATTTAAAAAATTAATTATCGTTGTCGAAACTGTAAATTTTATTAAATTAAACAAAATATCGCAATATTTCGTTATATGAATGAAAGATAAAAACAGTTTCATTATTTTTTTATAACCCGATAAACATAAACAAATTTTTATGAATGTTTTATTAAATTGGAGGTTTCTAAATGAGAAAGGGCTCTTTAAATAATTTCAAGTTATAAGTCATGTTGCGATTCTACAAAGCAATTCCTAACTTCCAAATAAAACTGTATTAAATGTAAATTTATTGTTAATGACTCTCGAATATAAACGGAGCTCAAGTCTTATAATGGTCTAATTATTACACAAAAAGGACTAAGGCTACTCTATTGAAACATTAAAACGAGTTACTTTTATTAAACTCTTAATTAATGTTGAGATGTTTGACGTATTATGGTAAAAGAAAGGAAGGAAAAAGCTGGAAGGTGTGTTGATATTTATACAAATATATGTTATATGTATGTATATTTTTAATGAAAAGATTTGTATTTGTTATTTAGTTTTTAAAAATACACATACAACATTAAATGCATAGTGTACTGAAAAATAGTATAACTTTATTATACATATTTAGTACATGTAACATATTTAATTTATTATTCTGTTAACAATTCACGAACTTAATATTGTTTTCAAATAATTTGATTTTTGTTAGTTTATTTACTTAAATGAGACTAATATTTTTGGGTGTACTACGCGATTTTTATTTTTGATTATAATCTACATACTCCCGAAGTTCGGCTACTTTTCAGCAACCGTGATCACGGGCAGACTAGATGTGATTGCCTAATGTTTATTACTTTTTAATATCAAAAGTGACAAAAGAGCTTGCGAACTACTTGATTAAAGATAGCCACCGTTGCATATGTACATCTACAACTTACGGAATGTTGCGGATGCGTTGCCGACGTTGATTGTGAAAAAAGGAGAAGAAAAAGTAGGAAAAAGGAGAGGGCAACCAGGTCTCTATCTCATCGGACAAAACGCAACCATTAAAAACTATTTCATGTCAATCTTCTGTGAGAGTGTGTTACTTCTCCGGTCGAGCCAGCGCTTGAACGAGCTGTAGTTACTTGACTCCGCCTCCTCCAAAACTTCTATCACTCCAAAACTACTCCTTATTTATATTTTATTTAAATACTTAAATACAAAATTGTAATAATAATTCAGGCTTTCACCCACTGGAGGACGGCAAATTGTTACATTTTCAAAAACTCCCTTTTTCGTCTATACATATATGCAGAAAATACAGGGATGACTTAAAATTGAACCTTGTAAATCGTCTGCATGTGCGACAAAAACCAAACAATCCAATTTTATACTTTACACAAAAAGAAAGCTGATAATACAAATATATTATCCCTTTGCATTTTATTGGGATTTTTATTATACATGAGTACAGATTTCAGGATTTTATTCCAGGGACTTTCAACCAATAGATACGACACGAATACTAAAAGCACCATCGCTTTAGCCAGTAACACTCATACGCCTATTTTCATCTTTATAACACAAAAAGTAACCACATTAATTATTTCCGTCAAATTTAGTGAAGACAGGCAAAATTTATTTAAATTCCACGAAAACCGATCATCACTAGAAGCCTTAGAGATTGCAAATAGAGATGCATTACAACAAAATATGTATGAGTGCACGCAGAAAGAAATAAACCCATATTATGTCTGTATTTGGTAAGTTGTTTCTAATAAGAATTTGTCCACAGAAGTTAGGAGCGATTTACACAAGTTGTCCTTTTGTTGTTGTGACACAACATAAATTTTATAACTACATAGCCTTATAAAACAAACCCATCAAGAAATTCTTGGCAAATTTTTGAGTAGATGATCATTGTTTCTTAAAAACAAACAAGGAAAAGTTGAAATAAAAACATTCAAAACAAATACGCTATTTCTGTCATTGACATTTTTGTTTTATTGTTTTTGAACTAGTGCTTAAAAGTATTTTCATTATTTAATTTTTTTTTTCCACTTTGTAGCGATTTATATTTGTAATGTATATTGTTGAATTAGAGGTTATCAAATAAACATAGGACAATAATCCTACTCTTTTGTGTATAATCGCGATCATAAAAGCTTTAAATAGTCTGTGTAAAGAAAACTGTATGAATTTTAATATTCATTGATGAACACAACTGACGATGACGGAGGGCCGAGAGTAACACTTGAGACAGACGATCATCAAACTAATGTCGGGGAAGAATGAAACATGTTTAGCACAATTGCAATTTTTTTGGAATCCAAATTTGTATAGTAGTCATTAAGCAGACGCGGTTCAAACGAGTAAATAAGGAGCAGATTTAGTCACACATCTGTAACACAATTTGTCTGAAATATCCTTCGGACCACAAGCTTTATTATAATACTAGTCTTTGCCTGCGACTTCGTCCGCGTTAATTTCGTCATTAGTAATATAGGTATAGCTGACTGGGCAAACTCTATTCCATCTTCAATAACCCGGTATTGGTATTTATTAAATTTCTACTGTTTCAATCGAACAGAATGATTGACATATTAGTTGTCAAGTCTAATGTAAAAAAATAATATAATAGAAAAGGGCTGTTTTTAGGGTTTTCCCGGCAATTATTCCAATTTTTCTCACCTTCTAAACCTTCCCTGGATTCCAGAAGTATTTCAAGACTAAAATTAGACAAATCGGTTCAGCCGTTCTCGAGTTTTAGCGAGACTAAGGAACAGCAATCCATTTTTATATATATAGAAGAAGAAGATTAGTAGTTTGAACCTATGTAGTAGAGGAGTCAGGTAAGCGGAGGTTTATGCTTTCAACGAAACCACATTTGGCCATAAACCAAAAGTGAGCTCACCACCATTGGTATCTCAGTGAAACAAATAAAGTATTTTATAGCTTTATTTCCATCTGTACAAGATAGAATCTGCTTTTCTGTGAAGAAAAAGCAAAAGAGGCTTTTTACTTATACCTCAGTACTACAACTTCTCTTAGTTTACTAACTCGGTATTTCTTAGGATACGAGGAAAACTCAGCATTAAATATAGTAGTAAATAATTAATTAAATTCATTTTAAAAGAGCAGACTTCTTTGCATTATTGAATGCAATTAAGAACTTTCACAATGTAGTAGTGGTTGCAACCACAACGTACTTTGCATACTAAGTTCGTTTAATGAAAGTAGTGCTAACGTTCATAGTTAACATTTATTTATTTATTAACTTACATACATTCTCTACAAGTTAACTAAATAAGAACTTATCTTCAGTATTTTCATTACTTACCTAATAATCGTTTTTCGGTCAAACCAAAACCTTCATTAAAACAGACATTTATATGTTCTTTTGTTTTCCTAACGTTTATTATAAACATATTATATCAAAAACTACGAACACAATCAACTGTGTAAATATCAACACGGAGGTTTTCCATTTCAATATTGATAACTTAACGAGCGCAATAAATAACAATTGAACTGTAGAACTAGTCTGAAGGTATTTACAATACCTTCAGACTAGTTCTACAGTTCAATTGTTATTTATAACACATACCTCTTGTTAACAACTCAAACACATTTAAACTAAAACAAAGCATTTTATGAAGTATTAAAATGTAATAATTTTGTATTCATCGCTTTTATACAGTAAATTTTAATGATTTTTTTTTAAATTATCTTATTCAATATAGGATAAGATAAAAAATCTGGAACTATTATCCTTTGAATGTTTATATCTGTAGTTCTTTAAAGTATTTTAATTATTTTTATACTTATTAATATAATTAATTAATGATAAGTGAAAAAATAAATATTAATTTAACAGTGTTTGAAATACATACTAAATGTTTAGTAATCACAGACAGGTTTTTTTGTTTACTTAGTACGTAGTTCTATTTTATATATAATGTATATACATATTAAACAGAACGACGTAATAAGTAAACAAATAAACATATCCGGGATTACTATAATTTTAGTGGATTGAGATAAATGAAGCTTTGTTCTGAATAAATGTTCTGTCTATTACAATACATTAATCTGGCTCATAGCCTAACTACCGCTGTAATATATTACTGCATCTTATCTGAATAAATGTACTCTTAGTTACCAGCATTCGTATTAAAAGTCACATGTTTTTACTCAATTTTATCGTATATTAAAATATAAGCAAGAATCATTTATAAGGACGAATTCTGTTATCTATAGTACAGTATATTTTACACCATACGTGTAAAATTATTTATTTAAAGACGGTATCATAAAATCCTAATAGACTTAGATAACATCGAACTGGAATCATAAGGGTCTTAAAACTAAGTAATAAACGTTCTTCAATCTGTAAAGCATTTCTGATTAAAGTATGTAGATATGAAAACACGAAACGAATCAAGGATAAACGAGTTCTTTGTGATCTTTCTGTGGGCTCGCTTGTTAGTATGAGTGTGAGAAAGTATTTTTTTGATATATTATAATATTATATTGTAAATTACATACATATTTTGAAAAGTATATTTAATAAAAAAAACAAGGATCCGACTTCAACTGTATGAATAATATATATTTTTAGTTACTACATAGTTTGGCAAATTTTTCATTTTAAATATTGAGATGAAAATTCAATTAATAAGTAATGAACAGTAATAATAAAATCTAGTGTTATAAAAATCATAAGATTAGAAGTTACAGTTTCATACGGTACTTAAGATATAAGTTTTGTTTATAACTTAACGGATTTTTTTTAATGAATGACAATAGATTCAAATTAGTATAAGACGCAATGTTCTCAGGATGCCGGGTCCTTTGCTTTAATTCAAGTAAACCATATGTGTAGGAATATAAAACGAATATACCTAATATCATCTCGTAACAAAATAAACATCGTAGGATACATTTCAAACTTTTTCAACCTCACACTCAATAACGAATGTTTCTTCTTATATGTTATATTATACACTCACTATATGTATTTTTGCAATTGTTTTAAAAACCATAATAACGGACTGTTTCTAACCTATTGTATTATATTAATAAAAACAAAAATACAATTAATAATTTATAAGTCCTTTATTGGAATAAAGATTTTTTTAAGTTTAAATCACCACGTGTGATTCAGTCACTAGTAACATCACGATGACTATTCAAAAACCCCAGTAATAATATATATTATAATATGTTTATTTTTGATGACACTATTAACTTTACATAATCGAAAATAAGTACAACTTAAAACTGTAAATACCAAAAAAATAAACATATTTTCTATTAACATTTAGGAAACTACTTTTTTTATAAAATACAAAAATCTTAACAATATTCTTGAAGTCTTCAGTACAATATCCGGTACGTGATATTTTTATATAGTACATATGTTATAAATGGACCGTCGTAATGTGTGATGTTTATTTCATCGCCGTTAGTACGAGTGTTGTATCGTGAAACGAAAACAGACTGTTTTGGAGTTTTTTTCCCGTATACATATGTTACTGAAACTGTGTTTCTTTAATGCTGTAAATCCGTTGAAAAGAGAAAAAAATAACTGTACACGATTTCTCTAAAGGAATATTATGTCTATAAGATAAATGTATGATACGGTACAAATATTAAGTAATTTTGTTACTGTTCATTTTGTCTGTCACAGTCCCGTAACAGTTCACTAACATCACGAATTCTTTAATAAATAAAAACTTACGCAACTAATCTATCCACTACTTTTTTAATAGAAAAATCGAAATTAATAAGTCGCAAAATATATAAGAATTTCACTGAAACGCAGTATTATAACCGTTATTTTTCTCATAGTATCATATATTTGGGACTGGCCATTATTTTTATATTAAAAGGTACGATCGTTTACCTATCTTTTATATACAGTATACAATTGCATACAGTTTATCGAAATAAACTGTATACAATTGCAAGCTGTGTATAATTTGTATGAAAATTTAAGGACCGAAATTTAGTCAATGATAATTAAAAAATTATGCCATAAAAAATATAGTGTGAATCCTGGTACGATGTTTTACTCAGAATTCTAATATTCAGCCTCTTAATAACACCTACTAAATAACGGTCCATAATAAGATCTTATTAGAGTGTCTTATCACGTTCATACTCGTAGTTGTATAATATCAATATGAAATAAGTAAAGGTGTTTTCTGTAACGAAAGGTACCCGAAGAGAAAATAGAGTAAGTATTTTGTGAAGTTGAAAGTAAAACATTTTATTTTTCTGAGGAGAGACTAAAAACTACCATTTTCACAATCAGATCCCTAATAACTTTTTTATACTACCTACATATAAAAAACGTCAGCAGAGTTGGCGAATTCTATAAATTAATTTTATAAATTGTATCTTTTCTATTAATTTAATTAGTAAATAAAAACCTTAATTTATTTAATGAAACTATGATATTGGGATTGAAATAAAAAAAGTAATAAAATATTTTGAAGATTTTGTTTAGTGTATTTAATTAAAAAGTTAAATTGAACCAAATTCATATTCTTTATTTTTCATTAATAATACTATGTACGCTATTCTAAAATATGCTATGGTATTGTAAAGTATTCTACAAAATTTTGCAGATTTAAACAGCTATTAGTGTGCTGCCCCATCTGAACATAAAAGTTGGAGGGCCAAAATAATACTTGAGACGTGCTCTCTATAAATGTTCAAAAAGATTGGAATATGCTTAGAACCACTATTGTGATTCAAGTTACGGAATCACACGAGTCGATTTTAAATTAAGGTAAGGCAATATTAAAAAATGTGTAATCGTGTTTAATCTTCATATTTAACTCCTCATCACGTTGACCAAAACTTTATATAGTCATTATTTAAAACATATAATCATTATTTAAAATTTTTAACGCATTTCACACAAAGAATAAGAAGTTAAATGCAAATTGGGTATAGAGTAAGCGGTTGATTTAAGATATAAATCTACATACATTATTTGATAAATGAGCTTTTACCTTATATCAGGTTATCATTTATATATATAGGTATTGTTTCCCAATCTAAACTAATATTATAAAGAGGTATGTAATATTTTTTTGTTTGTTTGTTTGTTTGTTACGAATAGGCTCAAAAACTACTTGACCGATTTTAAAAATTCTTTCACCATTATTATTGTACATCTTTCCAAAGTAACATAGGCTATATTATATTTTGAAAAAATTAGGGATCCTTGCGAGAATTTCGATAACATAAACCACAGTCGATAAAAATCACTATTGAAATACCTTGCGCTGCAATAACTATTGATGATGGAGCAAAATAATGTACTACGATTTTGTTGACCGTATTATTGTCTACATAAAAGTCCGCGGTAGTGTATATCTAAGAATTATAGTTACGCAAATATAAAAACTTTTATAGTTTAACAAACTATTTAAATCGGCAACGAAAATAAGATGTCGATATTCATACCATGGTATTTATACTTATCTAAATAACTTACTTTTTATTTAACAGTAGTTCAATACCTTTATATTGCTGTTTAAATTATTTTAATCGGATACTCCATTCAAAAGATATAGCGAGTTTAAAAATTTTGGGTAACTTAAAAATTAACTAAGCGTTTCGCTGCATCGCGTCGCGATGTTGATTGTGCGTAGCTGGACTACGCATATGCGTGCAATGTCTATTGTGAATAAAATTGTCTTTGACATAACTTAATTTCAACAAAAAACTTTAAAGATCACAATGATAAATAAATTAGGGATCCTTGCGAGAATATCGATAACATAAAACACGGTCGATAAAAATCACTATTGAAATACCTTAAATAGTTGTTTTCTATATAGTAGGTAGGTACTGTATTTGTTTTACGATAGTATTTAGTTTCACAATAATAACACTTTTTTTTAGTATATGCAGAAGTTCTTTAAAATAATTAAATTTACTGTAAAAATTGTACAGATATAGTTTGGAACTCGAAAAAAAACATAGGTTTTATCTTGAAAATTCTGCGGGAACTCGACCATTCCGAAAATCCCGCAAGAACGGGAACTATGTGGGAAGAACCAAAAATCTGCCGGAAGTCACTATTCCACGCGGACGAAGTCGCGGGCAAAAGCTTGTATTTTATACAAACATAATAAGTACTTAATGTTTTTTATTATTTTATTATTTATCGGGCCAACGATCAATCGATCATCAATACTCGACTGTCAGTTTAATTATAAATGTACATAAATTCTGAAAAGACTGGCCTATGAGGTTTGAAAAACTCTTCTAATAAAGTAGTTAATTGTCACTATGACCGCGTAATATTCAAACTACACGGTTTTAGGAGATAAAGGTGCTTACATATAGTTTACATTTAATTAATGATTACACTGTAATATTTTGCGGATATACTACGCGACTTTATTTTTAATAAAAACTTTACAACAAGCGGGTGTATGCAAACTTGATTGTGACTATGGCTTATACACTGGACAGACAAAAAGAAGCATCGGTACATGGGTTAAGGAACACATCTCAGACGTCAGAAATAGGCGAGCGTCGAAGTCAGCAGTGTGTGAAAATGCATTGGACAAACCAGGCCATTACATTAGATTTGATAAACCACATATCCTCGCTCGTGAAGACAAGTATATATACCAAGCTGAAGACAAGTATATATACTTGTCGCGGTATTTTGATGAGAAGTCCCAAAATTTTTATAGCAATGGGATCATGTCCCTACCTACAAGATGGCAAAAGGTTATCGAACAAAATGGTACATAGTACATACATATTACTTCAGTTAAATTTAAATAAACTATTAAAAATTGTTTTCAATTTTATTAAAAAATGCGAAGAAACTTTTTCAACAACCTAATATATATCGGCGCTATCAGCTTTAATAACGGATGCAACATGACAATAACTTGAGCCCGTCATCAATTAATTATTATTATTAAAACTCATTAGTATTCATGATTATTGTTAAAAGTAAAACGAAATCAAAGATTGTTTAAAAGGAGAATAGAACTATGTTTGAATCTTGGTATAAATGTGACGTCTGGACGCACGGCGGCAGAGTTCAGTTAGTGCGGACCATTGAATAATGTGACTATGAAAAACCTTCGAGAAATACAGGAACGTTAAGAGCAATTGAAATTTCATTTTAAAATAACAAGGAAAAATAGAAGTGATATAAGTGACGTTAGCGAGGCTTGCGTCTCTCTCTTTTTAAACCAAGGAATTTGTAATAAATCCGATAGATATGTACATTATTTCTCTAAAACTAATTCTAAGATTACATAAAAGTTATTTCTGAACTAATATTATAAACTTTAGGACATGTGAAACAGAAAAACAAGTCGGTGGTGAGGGTAAACCGGTTTGCAATGTTGTTATTTTTTTATTTTAAATCCATGAGAGTATTAATTCTGGTAGTACCATACATACATTTAATTTAAAACATCATTATTAACATAATAATTGGAAAAAGCAGGCTTTTATATTAATTATTGAAGAATATGACGATAGAAACTATTATATAATGGAGAAAATCAAATGACGTTAAAATGTTTCATTATAATATAATATAATGAAACATATAAATTATTATAATATATTAATTATTATACTTAGTAGGTCACTTGTAGAATTTAGGTCAAATGAAAATATCATTTATGGTCATACAACTTTAACGTGAAAAAAGTTTTTCTTATAATAATACTAGCTGACCCGGCGAACTTCGTACCGCCTTATAATCAAGAAATATATGTTTAAGAAATATATGTTTATAAAAAATAGGGGTTGATCGTAGAGGGGTGAAAAATTTAGAGTAATATGAGATTTTTTATTGTAAGTCATCAAAAAATAAAAAAAAATTGCCAAAAAATTAAAGTTTTTAATTAACAAATAAAAAATAAGGGTTGATCTCAGAGGGGTGAAAATTTAGGGTTGTATGTATATTTGTAGGTTGTGTCATAAAAAAATAAAAACAAAAAATTTTGCCTAAAAATTAAAAATAAAAATTTAGGGGTGGACTACCCTTAACATTTAGGGGGATGAAAAATAGATGTTGGCCGATTCTCCCCCCTGGTTAGTATCCTCGATAAGGATCTCGAAAATCGTTCAAGCCGTTTCGGAGGAGTTCAACTTCGAACCCCGTGACACGAGAATTTTATATATTAGATTAATATTTATAGATTCAATAAAAAAAGTTACAGATATTTTAATTGTGTTTATAACTTAAGTAGTGTAACTTTTAATATTTTTTTATGCAATAATTTGGTAATACACTTTTTTGATTTTATTTAATTATAAAGAATTTCTTTAAGTCATTACAACAAAGAAGAATCCAACAACTGTTTTAATAAAAGCTAGTTAAAAATAGTCGACTTACTTAAAATTGTCTATAAACACCTCGTCAAATAAACTAGTAATGTTCCTTAAATCGTTAACAAAGAACAAAACTCTTACTTGATTAAGGCAAAAATACGTGTAAATACATGTATCCTCTTGTATTTAAAAGAAATGAATTGCTTATTAATACATCATAAAAATCTTTAAACAAATGACGTGAATGTGAATGAATTACAAAAATTAATGAGTTTTATATAAATATTATAAAAATTTCCTTAACATTTTTTTTTTTTAATATAAATTTTATAGGATGATTTATTAAAGAGCTTCATTTGTAAAAAACTAATTATAATTTGATTTCCTCCAGAGATTATAATTTTCCAAACAAAACTCTAAAGGTAAAACAGCGTTTTGAATTACACCCCATAAATGTATATTTTCACTAAATAATTACGGTAGCACGGAAATTATAGCATTTGTATGTTAAATAATTAAATATGTTTTTGTCTGTTTGACAGTTTTGGTAAATTTTTGTTTCCCTATACAATAAATAAAGAATAAATGAAGCCTATTTTTTAAGATGATTTATTTTTGTTTATTACTATAAACATAAATAATAACATTTTGTAAAGAACACGAGGCAATAGTTTGTTGTTTTTAAGTGTATTTTAACATTGACAGAAAAAGACCGAATCTTACGATAAATTGTTTAAAAAATGGTGAATTTAAACATATTATAGTACATAACATGTTCAAGAAACATTGTTCTACTTTTTGCCCAAAAAGATTTAAATATCTGTTTAAATCAATAGTTTAAAATGTATATTTAAATTCAAAGGTTCAGCGTAATAATCAATGTTTTTTATTTACCCCATTGGAAAAGTAATCTTAATTTAAAACTGATTTCAAAGGGCTCAAAGATATTAAAAGTTATAGGAATGATCGATTCATGCTAGCTACATTAAATGACTGACACATTTGAATGTAATGATATCATTATTACTCGACCAAAACACATTCCAACGTACTCGAGTAGGTATTTAATGAACATATATCTACTTGCAAACCAATTTTTAAAACTTCCTAGAAGGATTTCATATAATAACTGCAGTTTAATATTTAAATAAAATATATATACATTTTTGTTTAGAGTTTTTAAAAATAAATACATTTATATAATAAATATCTTTAAGCATAAATTTAATTTCGTGAAGTTATTATTATATTAATATTAAAGATAATTTATGTATAACTGCCTCTCGATAGTACTATTTTTAATAATCAATTCGTTTTTATTTTGTTTCTTAGAAAATTTTTGTTGCTTGGTAAATGTTAAGGAATATACTGCAAAGGAAATTTTAAATCAAAACATAAAAACAAACAATAAACGAGTACTCTTTCTCGTGACTGTGAACTTTATTTCAAATTTCAATCCCTTATTTAAATGTAACTACTTACTAAAATATTTCCGACAGCTTCTGAAATATGTATTTGATTGAGTTTTCACATAATGTTTATAATCGTAACATATTTTGAGTATAAATAAAAACTTTTTTTACAAATAGTTCTAATTTTCACAAATATTTTATATGAGTTTCATTGAAATAATAATACTAGGATTTCTTAATAATTATGTCTCTCAGATTTTTTATTCCAAAATTTCTAATAATATGAAACACAAGTGATTCTATTTTTACTAATTGACCTTAATAAGCTAATTTACGTAATTAAAAACAAAAGAAGAACACGTTTATGAATTATTTTTAGCAACCGCTTTTTGAAAAATATACAAAATGAAACCATAAAGTTATTCACCTTATCATCCAAAGTAAAATAATTTGCAAATTTAAGATACATATTTACTTCTAATTACTATTTGGGTAGAATAATAGTCTGTGTATAATCTAATTATTTCTGAACATACGGCTCTATAATTCGTCCAATAAGTATAATATCAGGACATCGAGCTTTGCTCGGTATTTAGGAATTATTAGTATTTATTTCTTAGAAAATCTTCGTTTATTTCGTTTTTTTTATTTCGTTTAGGGCTTTTAAGTGAACACCTTAAGCAGACACAAAACAATATAAATCAACAATTAATTTCTTAGTCTAACCTCAAAACAAACATTCATTGACTTCCCTGTTACTTAACATCCATCTGCTGTTGTGACGTTAAAGCAGTTAATAAAAGCAATTAAAACTTAATTAATTTGTTAAATAAAATGTATAGAAAATTTGACAAGTATAATAAACATTACAAGATTTTATGCAAAATAATTTGAAAATTCACGAGAACTTGAAGTGAGCATAAGTATTATAAAGGTAATATTTATACAAAAACCACAGAATTTCGTGGTAGCGTTCTACAAATGTATAGTAAATAGTTATAACAATAGATCTTCCTTTACGATCGCTTGACAGCCTAATCTCAGGAATCGTGAAATTACATATTATGCTTTAACTTAGAACTACTCGAGCGGGTTGCAGAATAATAACTAAAAGATACACTGTCTATATATAATACATCTTAACATTTACATTGATTCATAAACAATACAACTCTTCAATAAAGTTATATCGATTTAATATTAAGACCTCTTTTTTTTGTTATCAGTATCTTTATCACGAATTTTTCTTGTTGATAGAAACTTTAATTTTGTCTACTCTCGTACTTCATTCGCATTCAATAGTTCAAATTTTAAGCAGTAATTAAATATATTTTGGAAATCCTCATCTAACTTTACAGAAGGGAACCATACGCTAAAACATTGTGACGCATTACAAAAACTGTAATCCTTAAAATAAGTAACAAACACCTGAGTTTTGCAGTAATTTGAGTCTGTACTTAAATTGTTTAACAAGATAATTCAAATTTAAAATGCTTATTATTTCAAACTATTAAAGTAATACAACTAGAATAATACTACAGTTCTAAAAATACCCAAAATGAGAAGTTATGAGATAGGTTTGAGATCGTATCAGCCGAACATGAAACCCACGCAATGAAAATCCTATTTCCATTTGAAATATAAATATATAAAATTTTGACATCTATATATTACTAAGAGTTAATGGATAAACTTTTATGTTTTTCATCTCCGTAGTTTCTTTGAGGTGATTTATACTTATTACGATTTAACGGCTTTAGACAATTGGGTTTTTGAATTATTTTTTTTTTTGTGATAAATGGAAAGATCATATATAAGTTTAATAACAAAACTATTTTTATTTTATTTTTTTTTGCAATATTTAAAAAGTTATTTCAAAATAAAAATTAAATTTTAAATTCAGTACCGAAGACAAGCCGACAGCTCGTGAATAAACCCGAGCGCGTGTGACGTCACAATGTTAGTTTTTGCTCATTGTAGCATACAGAGATATAATAATTAGTACAGTGTTTTGAGTTTTTATCTAGTAAATTCTGTTGGCATTGTTAAATAATCAAAAGTTTTGTACCATTATGTACAAAGACTACAAAAACAACTCCTGAAAAAATGTTTTTAAATGTTCCACAAGACGAAAAACGTCGAAAGAAATGGTTTCAAGCAGTGCATCGAGATTATTCAAAAACAAAATCATTTTTTTTTTGTTGTGAAGATCATTTCGTTGTAAGTTTTCATAATAGTATTGTTATTAATTATTATTTATCTAAGTGTATAAATCGAATAAGTATAGTTCAATAATTAATTTTTTTACCTGGGCTCCAAATCATAACCTTTAGAATCGTAGCATTAAAAAATTTTAATTGATAATTCAAAGCGATTAAATAGTAAATCTATATATATGTTTGTCTAATAATTGGACTTCAATTAATAGATATTTTCATAATTTTATAACATTCTAGGTTCTGTATCAGACTACATTTAAATTTTTAAAGTACATATATGTTATTTTGGTTTTTTTATAATGTTATAATAACATTTTATTAATAATGATTTAATGAAATAATTATTAATTATATTTAATAGAGAATAAATACTAATTTTCATTTAGAATAGTATTTTTTGACAGACTTACCTTGATGTCTTAGCACCTCGAACTTCAGCAAAATTAAACCGCACTTTTTAAAAAATTAGTTATCATAAAAATATATTAACATCAGGAATATTATCCGATTTTGCTTTTATAAATCCTTTATCACACATAGTCGAAATAAACTTTTCAAATCGTTTTTCACTAATAAATTTGAGATATTTTTATCAAGTTAAAGATAATAGCCATAAACACTGTACTATTATGAAATTGCTTTAACATTATGACGTCACAAGTATGCTGACCAATCATGGCGCGTTTACAGTCACGTGATATATTTTTGAATTTTATCAATTTTTAATTGTTTATAATTAATTTAAAAAATATATTTCAAGTTTTTTGCATTAAAAATCCAATATAATTAATAATAAAGTTTTAAAATACATAAAAAAAATCAATACTTTTTTTTTTTTCAAAAACCCAATTCTGTATTCGTTTCAGTTCTATCGGGAATACAGTTGCGGAAGAATTCGTTTGTTATGTATGTACATTGTACATATTATTACATCTATCTATATATATTATGACTATCTATATACTTAATGACTATTTATTTGTGCAAAAGGATGACCATTCAGACATGGGTAAGTAAGTTCATAAAAAATTGTGAAAAATATTAATATGAAGTAACAGCATAAACTATACACATACCTATATCGCTAAAGTAGATTTAAGAAATTATAATTGCGCTATTTGTTATGAAATATTATATAAATCAAAGAAAATAATATAATTTTACCTGTGGGTAATGGGCTTCTGTAAGTTGAAAATTTCGATACTTGAACACTAATTCATTGGTCATCCAAAAAACTAAGAGTTCACCAAACAGATGCCACTTTGCACTATAATCAATTACTCTTTGGAAATGAGGCGAAGCGAATTTTTCGACAGTTTAAACAAATCTGCCTCTACAAACTCTTACGAAGAGTAAGAGTATAAAATTTAATATTTTATTAAATAATAAGATATTAAAGTTATAGTCCAATTTACTGAAATTTAAGATGACTTTTTTAAATAATAATATCTGAATAAACTCATATGATACACTTTATATTTATCCATACTGAAATTTTAATAGACCCTTGATTATACAGCTCTTTTAGGCTAGAGTCTTTGTTTGAATAGATTCGATCGAAAAGAGCACGAGGCAACGGGACGTGCTCACTTCTCGATAGCTTCACCGTAACTAAACTTAGAGCTTTTAGACTGGCTTTATTTTATGCGCCCCATACTGTGTCGTAATAAAATTTAAGGTTAGCAACTTTGTCTCATTGATGCGGATAAAATTTAGAAACATATGGACTTTTTCGTTATTTATATTATTTTACACATATATCATATTAATTAAATTACATCGTATACTTTTGTATAAAAATAATGGTGAAATATAAATCTATTCAATCATACCTTGAACATCAAAGTAGTGGATTTATAATATTAACATTAAAAAAATAATTAAAATAAAAAAGAAAATTACAAATGTAATTTTTTCATCCAATCAATAGTGATCTATTTCTATAGTAACAAAGTAAATTAAGTTGGTTTCTAATCCATAAGAAAAACCGATTGAGTTCAAGCATCTGACTTTATCTTACGTTTGAGGTTTTATTGTAATATACATATTCATATATATTTTATAGTAGTTGTTGGTAGTTATACCCATGAAATTCTTATATATTAAGTCTAAGTAAAATTGAAAATTCGTTTATATTATGATGTCAATACACTCAAAAAATTACATGGAGCCACATTTTAAGTACCTATATTACCACTTTTTAAGTCGCCGATACCCAGGACTTCGTTTTCGTTGTTTGATTTATTATCACAGGTTTGATATGTATATGCACATAACATGAAAGGAAGATCCTTCCACTTGTTATATACTGTAAAAATATGGGATGTTCATTAAAAGGACACTTCACATTAACTCGCATATTTAGAAGATTATGATCTTCTTAGTGAAGGCCGTTAAGTGTTTCGATGCATTATTAACTCCTCTGGGTATCTTCAGATATACATAATAGATTAGGAGAAATACCTCTAATGATCAACTTTAGTTAAAGTTATGATATCTTTAAAATAAATAAATTTATTTTTTTATAAATTTATGAGTATAGTTAGCACTGTTTGTAGAAGATTGGTCAGAAAGTCAAACGAATTCTGCTAACAAAAGCGCTCAAAAGTGTGATCGTTCTTTCTGTGAATTTCTTAATTTCTCACCGTAGATTAAGAAGTGTTTGAGGAGTGAAGGTGTTGGCTTTGGTGAATAGAAACCATTTACATTTCTTTGGCAGTTTTGATAAGAGACGTTCAATTTTAACCTTAGTAGAATTAGAAACAGTAATAAATGTAAGATCTTAATAATGGAGGTCTTACTTGGAATCTTGTTTTGATTTGGAAATTGGAAATAATTTGTTGATTTGCTTTTCATAATGTACTTTAAGATTTTAAAACGTTAACTTTATGGTTTCAATGAAATGAATACCTATAACATTAATTTTAGTTTGAACTAAATGAAAGAATAAAAATGTTGCTATAAGAGCAAAATAGATTTAAAATTTTCAAATGGAAAACATAGGTCAGTAAAATGAGTAGAACGTAGTATTAGAACTTATTTTTTTATACATTCGCTGATAAGCTAAAAGTAACGACGTTGCGGAAGGTAAGGCTGGTCGTTAGCTGTATGTAGCGTTGTAGCATAAATTTTATTAATTAACATAGTTTTTTTTAATTACTAGTCCAAATAGTTTCGTGTCTATGAAGTGTCATATTAAACACTCCTTGTATTAAATATCAATAATAACATATCGTATAGGGGCTTACAGACGGACAGCTACATGACAGTGAATGCTCGAATCCTCAGAATTCCTCATGAAATAAATAAACATATTATGCCAATGTATGAATTAACCAATTATACAGAATAGTATAAAGTGTTTTACTATATCTACTTTTTTAATTTGTTCTTGTTCATTACCTTAATTTCTCAATTTTAAATCTTCTATATATATAAAAATGGATCGCTGTTCCTTAGTCTCGCTAAAACTCGAGAACAGCTGATCGGATTTATCTTATCTTAGTCTTGAAATGTTCGTGGAGGTTCAGGGAAGGTATAAAAGGTGAGAAAAATTGGAATAATTGCCGGGAAAACCCTAAAAACAGCCCTTTTCTATTTCCCATACAAACGGTTTTTTTGACATTAGATTTGACAACTAACTAATATGTCAATCATTCTGTTTGATTGAAACAGGAAAAACCTGATTATTTATGGCCTCTAAGACGGAATAGAGTTCGCCTGGTCAGCTATACATATATTACTAATGACGAAACTAACGCGGACGAAGTCGCGGGCAAAAACTAGGGAAAAATAATAGTTTGCCTTAATTTTTATTTTTATTATTTTACATATCTCTACCATTTATAATAAATATCATAAGGGCGTGTTTAAAATGATTATGTTTTTATCCATAAGTATTATACAGGTTGACTGGTGAATTACTATCGACACTTGAGGACGTGATATTTGACGATCATATAACTATGACAAAATAAAAATTAATATAACATAAATATTAATAAACTTCTAAGTAAAGTTAATCAAAAGTTATGTAATTAATTACGCATCGTGTGAACACCCTACAGATTAGGTATACACACACACACACACACACACACACACACACACACACACACACACACACACGCACGCGTCCACACTTGGAACACTTGGAACGTGTTTACACTTTATTTATTTATACGGAAATTTGGTCAAAAATTAAGTACCTATTTTTTTTACATAATTCGAATGAGAATCATGTACCGAGTATTCTCCTTAAATATTGATAGTAATTCACCAGTCACCCTGTATACATACGTAGTAATTTAGGAAATATGTCAATGAACATTTCTATTTATTTAAAGCCACGTCTACATCATTCAGTCACCCGCTATGCCTACCACCCTATGTAATACAAACGTCTTACTACTATATTTTGAATTCAAGCTGTGACAGTTACGTTTCGTGCAACGTATGACAGTGCTGGAAATCTTAATCCCGAAACCATTAACCTTCCTCTACACCGAAAATCCCTGGAGCGATGGTAGCAATTTTCCGATTCATTACTTTGCTGTCGTCTCAAATTTATTACGGTTTGTTTTGAATAAATATTTTAAAATGTTATTAACATATCTCAATTCACAATCTATAATACAGCGAATGTATTGTTAATTAATTAATATATATGTTCTTTTCACTTTACGAGGTTTAAATTTATATTATAATATGAATAAATATATACATATACATATATATTATTTAGATTAAAAGTTTTTCTTGGATGTACTAAAGAGATTCCACCTTTAAGATAGCAATTCTTTTGCAGGATTTCTATGGGCTGCAATTTCATAGATTCTTTTTCTGATTTGATAGTGAAAATAGACTACGTTCAAGAATTTAAACAAGTATATTTAGTGCATAAGTGTTTTGGCTTTTGTATATGAAAATATAAATAGTGTCTCATTATACTCGTTATTAAGATATTCATATTTAAATATCACAAATTTTAATTTCAAATATTGTATTTCTTACCGCAACAAAAAAAAATTAGGAAAAATTTTTATCACGCCTGTGTAAATTTTACCATTTTCAATTATTTCGATACCTCCCACGTAAGTTGTTGTAAGCCACAAAAATGCTAATTTGCTTTTTTCCAAAAAAATATCTTATTATAGATCATTACATTCATTCAAATTAAAAAAAAAACAACAAATCACTATTTTTAAAGGATTTGCCAGACGCATAAAATTTAAACGTTGGGCGCCGCGGTATAATGTTGCTTACAACACCTATCAGATACAACACCTTTTTTAGCTGTATGAACAATATAACAACAATATCTGCGCAAATAGGCATATTAATTAAAATATCTTTTAACGTAGTTAAGAAGACTATTATGTTAAATTTAAATACGAAATTGTAAAAAGATGCATCAATAAATGCAGATTTTGGCTTAATTTGAATCTTTGAAATGCTCTACTGTAAAATTAGACTTTTGGAGATACAACAACTTACGTGGGAGGTATCGATTTATTTAATGATGAAGAAGTATCGTAGTAATTCATTAGTGTAAATACAAAAAAAAAATCATAAAAGAAATTATATTATGTGTATTTAGAAAACCAAAAGAATTTTAAACTTCAAACCATGCGGTAATTTAAACTTAAAAGAAGTTTAAACCTTTTAATGTATGTAAGCAAAAGGTTTAAAAGGTGATTTAATTATTATGCACTAAATAGTTTTTTTTATCTCAATTTCTTCAATTAAACTAAAAGGATAGCCTTTAATTTATTTCGTCTAATGACAAAATTTAATGTGTTAAAGTAATTATGTTAATTGGACGTATGTACGCTTCAGTCCCAAAACACAGCATCAGTTTTAAATTCACATTGACTGAAGACTAAATCAAAACTGTTTCTCATTCACACAACTTTATGCATCGTGTTATGTGACTGCATTTAAACTACAGCACTCGAAACTACTTAGAAAGCAAATGTATACGGATAAGTGTAAAAGTATTTTTATTTTTTAATATCTATGTATTTTAAATATTTTAGGAATCATAGACTATTTTGAATCTTTAAGTGTATTAACGCTGACATCGTAACATCTGCAGAGATCAGTCAAGATGCTATGAAAGATAGGAAAGAAATATCAGAGTGACGGTGAAGGAATGTTTTTAATATTATGAAGTAATTACTTAAAGCTGAAAGAATTCCCTTGAGCTAAGCAACTTCACCTAAGCTAAGTAAGTAAGTAAGGTAAAGTAAGTGAAACGAGCTATATATGATTATTATCTTTGTAAAATATGCTTTTCCTTTTGCTGTTATGGTTGGATTTAAAAAAATATTATTCTCGTAATATAGAACTTTCGTTTAATTACGCGACCACTTTTGTGGTGGTGTTTATGTGAGTTAACAGACGTGGAGTTAAATCTAAAAATCTTCCAAAACGCAGACAAAAGTTTTAAGATTCCTTCAGTTAACTTAATTTACTCAATAAGCAAAAGTAGTTACAATACTATAAACAATAATTCATCCACATAAAATCTCGTATGTCCTAATATTAAGAGCTCAGTAATAAAGGCTTAGTATTCTAACCACAAATCAATTATTACATTTTTCCATTAATAAGGCGAATAAATATCTCTAACCTAAAATCTTTTCAAACAGGACACTTAATTTATCATTAAAGTTTTCCCAGAGATAGTTTAAAAGCCAATTTTCATATATTAACCGACTCTCCAGTGTAATGTAAAGAAGTCAAACTTTTATCATTAGTTCAGTGATTTACATATATTATATCCAACATATAGATAAAATTTACCCAGATTATGTAACATTAGATCGTATAACACATGTTCATAAGGACATTTTTCTCTGAGATATTTAACATCAGTAAGTCTTTCTAGTATTCATAACAAGGCCGCCTGTCTTCCAGGTGCTGGATGATGTGGGAGGTGAGAATCTTCTCAAAAGCCTTCCCCGCTACATCCGGCAACAATAAAACAACGTAGAACTTTACTTTGTTACCTAATGTAAAATTCTACGTATTTATTTTATACAAATTAAAAAACCTTCATTCCATTTACTAAGGATTTCTTTACAACTCACTAATTAAAATCAAAAATATTCTGATTTAAACAAAGCCTTAGCTTCGGCTTTATTTAGATCAAAATAGGGCTGACGAAATTTTTTGTTACAAAATTCAATTAAAGTTAGCTGTATTGTGCTACGGAGTAATTAATTTTAGTGCAACGTATTCGAGCCTCAAGGCTATTTCTTAAAAAAATGGAACTCATCATCTACCTACTACAGTCTACACAACGTGCACAAATACATATATAGATGCACAAAAATCTTTAAATACGGTTTTAACATAAAAATACCTTCACATCTGATGCAACTTTTCCTTGAAATCGTATTTAAATAAAAGTTATATTTTTAAAGCTAAACTTGTAAAGTTTTAAAGGAAGTTTACAATATTAAACTAAACGCTAATACATATTACAAGTCAAAATTTAACATATTAGCAACTTTATATACATATATGTACATACCTACAATAAAGAAATTTGGTTATTTAAAGATTTGCTCAAATTGCACATGCAATTAAATACATAAAAATTCACTTTTTTATCATTAGATTCTACTACATTTTGATTCATTTTATTGTTATGGATAAAAATAAATCAAAAAACCCAGGGCCATATATCGTGGCCATATATCGCATTATAAAAAACCTTGCTCTCTTCAATACAATCAAATGAATTGTTGGTTTCTAATGTGTAGAGTTTCCAAGTAAAATTGTGTTTGGAAGTTGAAATTGAAATTTTATTAAATTCTCTTTGAATGCAAGCGAACAGAATACTTAATGTGTGAACTTTTTGTGTACAAAATAATACTTTCTTGTATATGTCAGTTAAATATATAACGAAATATACTATGAAGATTTCAAGTTATATTATATAACAAAGTTAAAGTTTCAGGATATTACGCGTTTTTATTATTTTATATCTAAACTAGTTTTTACCCGCGACTTCGTCTGCGGTACTTTCGGAATTAGAAATGTATTTCTGACTGAGTGAACTCTATTCCTCCTTAAAGACTTCTCCTCGGCATCGTAACGTAATTAATCAAAGTAAGAACATTTCTCGCTCACTTAACAGTAGGTAACTTAATAATAAAGTGCCACACAAAATATCAACAAAAAAAGAGCACACTACTTGGAATGTCACTATCACAAAAGATTACAAAGTAAAGAAAATTCTCACGCACGTAGCGGTAATCGGCACTCACAAAACTAGATAGATGCACTCATAAAATATCGTAACTATGATCGTAACACAATATCGTCAATCCTAAAACTTTTTTCTTTGTTCTGATTTTTTTATTTATTTTTTTTGTACTTTACCTTTAAGCCATAAATCTCCGTGTTCTGAAGTGCGACAAATTGATTGACATATTAGTTAGGTAGTTGTAAAATCTAAGGTAAAAAAAAAAAACGTTTCTATGGAAAATAGAAAAGGGCTATTTTCAGGGTTTTCCAGGATATAATTAATTTTTTTCAGGTTTTAAACCTTCCCTGAATCTCCAAGAACATTTCAAGACTAAGATAAGATCAATCTGTTCAGCCGTTCTCGAGTTTTAGTGAGAATAACGAACAGCAATTCATTTTTATACATATAGCTGATACCAACGTTTCTGTTCCATTACAGCACCCGTGATCACTAGCAGGCGAGGTGAAAGTGACACTTATATTTTTAATTTTAAGCAATTAGGTTTTGAATTTATTTTTTTTCGTGATTAATGGAAAGATCATACATAAGTTTTATAACAAAACTATTTTTATTAATTTTTGTTTGCATTAATTAAAAAGTTATTTCAAAATAAAAATTAAATTTTAAATTCAGTACCGAAGATCCGCCGACAGCTCCCGAATAAACCCGAGCGCGTGTGACGTCACAATGTTAGTTTTTGCTCATTGTAGCATACAGAGATATAATAATTAGTACAGTGTTTTGAGTTTTTATCTAGTAAATTCTGTTGGCATTGTTAAATAATCAAAAATGTCAAAACTCAAAAGTTATCGCTCTTGTTTTGTACCATTATATACAAATACTACAAAAACAACTCCTGAAAAAATGTTTTTAAATGTTCCACAAGACGAAAAACGTCGAAAGAAATGGTTTCAAGCAGTGCACCGAGATTATTCAAAAACAAAATCAAATTTTTTTTGTTGTGAAGATGTTTAGAATCGTAGCATTAAAAAATTTAGAATCGTAGCATTAAAAAAATTTTATTTGATAATTCAAAGCGATTAAATTGTAAATCTATATGTATGTTGGTCTAATAATTGGAACTCAATTAATAGATATTTTCATAATTTTATAATATTCTAGGTTCTGTATCAGACTACATTTAAATTTTTAAAGTATATGTTATTTTGGTTTTTTATAATGTTATAATAACATTTTATTAATTCTTATGATAAATGAAATAATAATTAATTATATTTAATAGAGAATAAATACTTATTTTCATTTAGAATAGTATTTTTTAACAGACTTACCTTGATGCCTTAGCACCTCGAACTTCAGCAGAATTAAACCGAACGTCATTTTTAAAAAAAATTGTTATCATAAATATATCAACATCAGGAATATTATCCGATTTTGCTTTTATAAATCCTTTATCACACATAGTTAATCGAAATAAACTTTTCAAATCGTTTTTCACTAATAAATTTGAGATATTTTTATCAAGTCAAAGACAATAGCCATAAACACTGTACTATTATAAAATTGCTTTAACATTATGACGTCACAAGTATGGCGACCAATCATGGCGCGTTTACAGTCACGTGATTTGTTTTAGAATTTTATCAATTTTTAGTTGTTTATAATTAATTAAAAAAAAATTTCTTTCAAGTTTTTTGCATTAAAAATCAATATAATGAATAATAAAGTTTTAAAATACATAAAAAAATCAATACTTTTTTTTTTTTTCAAAATCCCAATTATTCTGTTATACCCAGTGGCGGCTGTACGTTAAGTGCACTCGTGCGCTGAACCACTAATTCAAAAGATTTAAAAATTACATATTATCATCTTTATTTTTAAATTACCATTTTAATATTTATTTTTAAACATATAAAAACGTATAAAAAATTAAATTTCCTAATTATGGTCAAAAAGTTTGAGCGTTTTACTAAGTCTTAAAATAATTAAGAACTTTATCACGGATAGCCACAACCAGTGAGAGTGCTACGTAACTCTCACATATTATCGAATTTTACTTCATTCTTTACAAAATTTTTCAACTTCCTATCTTTAAAGATTTCTATTCCCTTCTTGACTTCAACTCTAACCCTTAATTCTGTATCACATGACATGAATCATTCGGCAATGACTAGTATTCATTCTCCTACTTACGTTTAACGTATGTATGTATATAACGATATTATGTATATTGTATATGTTTATGGATATATATTGTATGTAGATATATTATGTTTATTAAAATTTTACGTAAGTATATTATTGTGATATTTATTTAAGTTTAGTTATATACTGAATCTATATATTTAAGTACGTCCTTATATAAAATTTCTCTGCTATTTCTTTGACATTATCTAATTCGAGTAGTTTTAAAACAGGAGCGGCAGATTTTCTCTTGATTATAATTAATTAATGTTCGAATTTTCAATTTGGATTAATAACCGCCATTTTTATTATCATTGTAGTGTAATAAGATTTTTATGTTGCGTAATTATAAGGAAGAAAATGTTTATTCAATGGAACAAAAGATTGAATCCTAAAGAGATCTGTTATAGGTAGTGGATGAATCCTCGCGTATTAATATTCGTTGTGATATTTAAGCATAAATTAAGCCCAAGTACCTTAATCTGAAGAAATCTGCGTGCACGCGTCAATCTGAAGCTGGCCAGCGGACCAAATCCCAATAAATCCAGTATGGTGAAACAATCAAGGAAATCACATAACATCACATCACATCAACACATCACATCAACACATCACAAATAGCTTGTCACACTATAAAGTCTCTTGTCCACAGAAAACAACGGAAAGTTAAAAAAATCACGAACAATAACATAAACAAGTAAGCGGTTCAAATTAAGTTTGTCAACAAAGATGGCGAACAATAACAAAGTAATGAGACTATATTGGCGCCATCTACATTATGCGGCGACGAATAACTTCCGACCAATCACTGACCTGTATTAATAATTATTTTTAATATTGTATTGTTTTTTGTAATATTGATTCAATTTTGGTATTAATTATTATAAATTAGTCTATTTTATTTAATGCGGTAAATTTGAAACGGAATTTAAATTTAATAGTTTTTAAAAAGGGATTGTCGCTTCATCACAAATGGTTACAATATTATATCCATACTATTATTACGTAACCTTTTACAGTTTAACCACAACGTGATATTTACAATTAAGGGAATAGGCATGTGATTTAAAAATTTACTTGATAATATTTGTGTTGTAGGTAAAAATCTGTGAAACAGACGCTTCGTTGTTTTTATTCCGACTGCTAGGTGACGTCAGAAAATAAAAGCGAAAAAAAAGGCGGCGTTTAAATGTTCACAAAATTATCTTAGTTAAAATAATTTATTCTTATGTAATGTTATTTTGTAAGTGTTATAAATTTTTCCGTTTATTCAACTCATAGAATTGATTAAAAAATAACAAAAAACTATATTGTATATTCCCTATTCAAAGTTGTTTTAGCGTTTTAGAACATAGTCATTAAAATAAGTGTATTTATAATCCCTAATATGTAAAATTATTTAGATGTAGCAATGAACAAATTATAAGCAAATGTGTGAAAATTAAGTGTCCATTTCAGAAGACTGTGATAACGATAAGACATGTAAATTATTTCCACCAGCAGTGTGTGTTCAACACAATACATTTCGAAAAAAGATAGGCAACAATGAACAACCTCACAAGTATGAGTTATCAACATATGATTATTTCAGATTTATTAGTATTTACTATTAAATAAAATAGAAACGTTACTCAAATGAACTTAAAACTAAAATATTAAGAAAGTGTATATATATGTAATATCTAAGACTTTCGTTAGTATTATATGTATAAGCGATGTGTTGCAATAAGCGATGAGCTACAATATACTGATAGCAATGCAGGAAAATGTTGCAAAAGTCCCTGAAGGTAAAATAAACGTTTAATGCTCAAAACCTATATACATCAATGACTTATTATAGCATTATAAACATCTTAGATAAACATACATCACAAGATAAATATATGTACGTGTAGCGGAGCTACTTAAGATTAAGATTTCAAACTTTTATATTGTAAATTTAAATTTATATTAATTTCTATATGTATTTGTTTATTTATTGTTATTATTTATTTAATATTTTTTTATTTCTTGCGACGGACAAACTTCTTATTAAATTGTATAGCGTGGATGCGCGCTGCGTCTATTGTTCGCGTGGTCCGCGCCCCCGCACCTGTAGCCCCTCTGCCCCCCGCTGGCCCCCGCTAGCAGCCGCTGGCCAGCTAAGCGGGCACTGCACAGATAATAAATACACTATATTAGACGACCCGGGCTCGTCTGGCCTCGTCAGTCCGCATAGACTTTAGCTGTGAACGCTTGTCCGTCATCACTACAGCGACACTCGCACGCGCACCCTCGCTTACAAAAATAATCTCCTTCTGTATTAATTGCTTTTAAGTAGTTTAAATTGCTAAACCTTGTTTAAATCGCAAAAATATGGGTTTAAATAATCACTTTCCCAAAGTGTATATTTCTAATAATAGAAAGTATCCTAAAGTAAATCTTAACTGATATTTCCTCACCATCTCGAATCAAGAATTCATATTTTATATACACATAATGTTATGCTATGCAAACAAAATCTAAATTGTTCTTCTTATCAAGCCTTTACTGAAATTTTGTAAGACTTGTAATATAATATTTTGCACCTCATCACCATCCGTGCGCGTTCAAAAGGAACTTATTCAATTTATTCATTATACGACAAGAAATAACGAAGTCAGTATCTTGTTTTGCTGCTTTTAACATCTTTCTCTGGATTTATTTTACTCCTAACAATCATTCATTAGTCTTCTGTATGTCTAAATTCTATGGAATACGAACCAAAATCTCGTAAAACTAATGTTTGCCTTTAATTCTTATTTAGGAGCTTCATTATTTCATGCTACTCTTCATGCTTCTAATACGTAAAGTATACATGCGTTTTCAGTTCCAACTTCTATGTAACACATAAAAGTCTAGGGTATACCTTTCTAAGACCGTTAATACCATCATGAAATATACTTAAAGGTCTCCCCCTAAATATAAACATAGAAATTTGAAGTCTTAATGAATGTATAAAATATTGACTATATAATGCATTTAAATAAACTAAAACATAATTTTCTGGCTTCGGATTCAAAATATGAGCTATAAGACGATATGTAATACACATAAATTACTATTGAAACAATAAGCATGCGTTTTTGTTCTTCTTCGCTTATAGATTAGCACCGATATAATAAATACCCTTGTAAAATACAAACAAACAAAATCAAAATCTTTATCTAGTTAGTCAAACTTTAAAGAAAATTACACAAATCTCAATATATCTCAATATTCTGCAATATTCTGCAATACCCCTGCATAACAATCCATCTTAGGTCAGTCTTAATGAATTAAGATGTGAAAGACTAACACATTCACATAATTCCCCTGATCTTATATTATTAAATCACGATATCTTTCTGTTCTTTAAACGACTGCTACAAATATTAAGAAAATAGTTTTTTTTGGTTCCCACTACCAACTTTGTTCTAGTATAAGTTTTTGAATATTTTCCTTATAGATCAACAATAAATTGAAATTGCTAATCGAAAGTGTAAGGGAAAATAAAATTAAATTAAGTTTAAGGTATTTTTGAGGGAACTCATCGATTTAGAGGAACGTCATGGGTCATTGATTCTATTTAAGTTTTCTATAAAACTGCATAATGCAGAATTTATGTCATCTTTTCTGAAAGAACGTACGTTGCTATGGCAGATTTGGGCACAATTACGTTTGAATTAATATCAGATTTTTTTAAAACTCGCCTTAAAGAAAAATATGCAAAAGTTATCAACCAATCAAAAATAAAGTTCGGTTAATCATAAATATAAATATGTTGAAATAGGAATGCTCTTTCATAAATGACACATCTGAACTGATACTGCAAAAAAGGCACCTAAGTTATAGTCAAATTTTTAGAATAATAAATAAATATGCGTAGATATCGCATCTTATTCTGTAGGTATTAATTAAAATCCTTAAATTATTGAGATAAGAATAAAAATAATTATTGAGATAAGTTCGTTGCAATTAAGTTTTTATTAAAAAAAATCAAGAATTTGATGTAGCAAACATCGAAACAACGCTTAATAATTTTAAATACATATGATCGTTGCAAAAAATGTTTTTCTCTCTAACAGACTTAAAGCACTGTTATAATGATGTAAAAAAAATTCAATCAAAAACATATCCTAACCTTAAATATTAAAAAAAAATATGGCGGTGAATAGATTTCATCTCAAGGGATAAAGATAGCACCTAATATCTATTTGAAAAGACATAATCCTTTTTTAAATAATGACCAAACATATTGTTCATTTAATATTTTATTCATTATTTAGAAAATGATTGAGTCTTTGAAAATTCGGAAGATATGAAAATACGAAAGACGAAAATGGACTCATATTTGTTAAAGGTACTATCTCGATTACATTCTATGCCCTCTAGTTTTGAAAACATCTAAATAATAATTGAAAGGAAACACAGATAGGCAAACTGTTCCAATCCTTTGCTGTATTCTTAAGAAAAGAAAAAGCATAGGTATAGCTTTGTGTTGATACGAGAAATATCAACAACGAAAGCAAAGCAAACTTTAAAAAGTGTACTCTATAAAATGTTGAGGGACTGTTACTATACGCCTGTGCTCACGGCTGACTAGACAGTGTTCAGCGATAATAACTGAAAAGGGTCAGAGTATTCCAAGGATACATTTAAAAAAGTTGGAACTATAAGTCAATGTTTACGGACTTCTTTTGACAATAGAAATGGCAGTAGATAGCTTAAATGACGTTCAACTTCAATATACTTATTAGCATCATCCCTTTCGGAAATAGCTCTACCTTTCCTGTCTTTCCAACTATATTTGATCCTGGCTGGATGGAAGCTATACCCTACAAGTGTGCTGTCAAGTGTGATATCAAAAATAGCCCGTTATAGCACATCTTTAATGTGCAGCAGACATAGACCCTAGGAAGTCTTGAGTTTACTGCTAATGGCTCCGACTAGTAGGTACTAATAATTACCAGTAGAACAAGGCGCTTCAGGAAGTGAGAAATCCAGGCAAACAGACCAAGCGATATACCTAGGCTAGAAAACTTACCAACAAGGGTATCGTACTAAACCCTGTTGAAATCTCTGGAGACGTTAAGGAAAATTGAGAACGAAGCTTGTACCAAAAGAGCGTCACTTGAACAATCTTGATGAAATTGTATTCTCAGTCACCAAGATCGTAATCTTCTGAGGACGCCAAAAAGTATGCGATGACGGGTCACAATGGTTTAAGAGATCGCCTGCTACTGATGGAGACCACTTCGAACAAACTTTATATATTAGTATATTTAGCCACTGTAATAACAAAAATAAAGTAACGTATGTACAATAAAATTATTTTTTCTTTGTAACAATATTAATGACAAGATTCTTTATATGTACTTTAAAAACCGTTACACATAAATACATAGGTATATGAGAAGATAAAAAAGATTTACTTCGGTCGTGTGGTCTAAACTCACCAAGCATTAGCATAAACACATAAATTCTTAAGTATTATAATGGGACTAAAACCTTAGAGAAAATATGTATATAAAAAAAGCTTTGTAATTACAGTTCGAGTAAAGACTTAAATATAATCCTGTAGGAAAACACAAACTTGAATATATTTTTATTTGAACACTTGATTTTGTGTTCAAATAAATAATAAAAATTCAAAAAAATAAAATGCTACAGATCAATTTTCTTCGTCCTATTTTTAAATTTATGAATAAAAATATTCAAAGTACTCTTTAAAATTACTTTACAATATAAAGTGTGTCTATGTATTTATACTGAACCAATTCTTATCATATTATACAAAATATTTTATAAGTCTGTGCTGCCAGGTAGAAAAGAACAACTGTCATTTTTGTTTTTTACATACATTTTAATATATTTATTAAGTTTAATTTTCCGAATACTTCTACAATATAAGAAAGAAAAATTTGGAAATACTTCATTAATTAAATCTTATTGTATCCAAAAAACAGATTTTTGTAATGGTAACACCATATTGTTGTTTCGTGTATGAGGCTCAATCTTGACTCTTAAAACAGCTACCTAGTATCTACTACTGTGCAAGTTCACGACAACAAAGTGTATTTTGTTTGTGTAGTGCATTATAAAATGACCTAAATTGTGCTTTTTATGACAATATTGTGAGAGAAACATAATAAAGACTGAATATTTGAAAGTGAAAAGCGATATGTTACTCTCCTTGGCAGTGTTCTAAGATTGTGTTCATATCGCGAAGTCTCTTAATAGTGTAACAGAGTATACTGAAAAACAGAAATGGCATCAAAACCAACCAGTCAGAAAAGGAGGTAAGTTATAGTAGAACATATGTTATTAAGAAACTGCTCTTATAAAATTTTCTATACAAGTTTCGTACACCTAACCTTATAACTCTCTGTTGCATGCCAAATGGCCCTGCAACAAATTTAAACTTTCTCTTTATTTTCCTCAAATATAACATAATAGTTGAATAGCCCTTTCATATCATTCTTAATTAAGGATTTGCAAAATATATTTAAAATGTTTTATGATTCCTCCTCTTGTATTCTTTGTAATGTGAACGCGCATACGTAACTAAATTGATAAAGGTTTTGAATAACATCTATTTATTGTTTCCACCAACGATACAATTTGATAAGTAATGTACATTTTCAATGAATGTTGGTTATATAATTGTTTAAAAATATATATTCCTTCAAGCAGGTCTTGTAACTGTTATTTGTGTTATAACTATGTTATAGTTATGTTATAAACAATATTACTTAAATAATAATATTAATGAAACATTATTGTACATAAGTGTACAATATTTCACACCTTTCGAGTATAATTTTTCTTATATGAACAAAACCTTTTTTCTTATGTAATGATGTTATTGATGTAAAGGAAAAGAATATCTGCACTTTTTCTTCTATAAAATATACAATTAACATGATTAGTACACAAAACCTATATTGGTTTATTTCATCATAATAATTAGTATGCATTAAGTGTTGCGAACACTCAAAACAGATCTTATTAATTCTTAAAGTGTATCTAAATTGTTACTTGTATGTTATATACTCATAATAAGTAACATGCTGAAATATCACATAAAACTTATGCAAGATTTTTTTATAACATAGATCAGATATTTGTAACACTATTCTAATTGATTCCCTGTGGATTAAAGAATTAAAATTAATATAATCTCTCAACTAGTACTACAACTAAATGTTTTTAATTTGTCTATGGTCAATAGTCTATGATTCTCATTGAAAACATTTTTCAATATATTTGGTTCAAGTTTTGTTTTTATGGCTGATTATTAACATTTACAGGAGAACTTATCGTTGTTAACATTTATAACTTATTAAACTTCTCATAAGAATGGAAACCTAAAATGCAAAAGAATCTAAATTTATATAGATGCAATACAAAAAATACATGTTTAGAATTTGTCGTCTCAAGTCTATTACCCTCCCCATTTTTGGTAATGTTGACTCTAAAGTCATCACATCACTCTTACATTGTGTAAGATAATTTTTTTCTGAGAAATGTTGGCCGGTGATAAGATTTTCCTGTTGTTTTGTTTTGCATAATTAAGAGAATTCCAATCTCTTTTCTAGTTTTTATGTACAAAGGAAACTTTTTAATGGTATTATTAAATTCTTGATGAGACAATTACACATATGATTTTCCGGTTCCAAGATATAAGTCAATATTTAAAAAAAAACATGATTTGTTAGTTTACTCTCGCAAAGTAACTCATTGCTTCTGTCATTGAAAAAGTTACCGTAGTAGAAATAAGACCAAATTTATTTGCTTGTGATTTCTTACTTACAATGTTGTAATATGTCATCTTCTTATTAACTTAAATATTTAATAAAAATAAAAAAAAAATCATCCAAATGACTAAAACTACAAGTAGGTTTAGCTAGAGAAATGTGCTTCTGTTCCAAAAATTATCTAGTATTGGCTGTGAATCATCAAGTTGAAAATTTTATTTTCTTTTAAATATAATTTTTCAACACAAAATAATAGCAAAATTAATAGCACTACATCTTTTTCATATATTTTACATAATAAACAAAGTTTCAGTAATTGAAGAGTTGTAGCTGCAAAATATCATACAATTCCTTAAATGGTTGACTTGGTGTAACATTTTTTGATAGTGATTGCGCTTAAACTTTGAGATAAGATAAGACTGTATGCATTTTTGTAGATAGATATTATTGGTTTATGTAATTTTAAAATATGAGGAAATGTTAATTTTATATTGCATATTACGTTATTGGGGATTCACATATTTATGGATTTTGTAAGTTTCCTGTTTATTAATGATGTTTAGAAGTATTTTCATCCATTTCTCGTTAATTATATTGCTACTACATTTCCATCATCATTAATAGTACTTAGTGATACATGTTTGTTACAATGTATAATAAAAATCGTCTCATATCAGTTCAATTCAAAGTTAAAAATTTAAACACGTCTCGGTCTTTCGTGCGTCATCAGTGGATATGATAACGCGTTGAGTGTCCATTAAGGATGGATATTAAAACTCCATGTTAATATATCATTTGACTAATATCTGTTAAATAAACATAAACAAATATATCATGTTTGTATAATAATATGAAAATAATTTTTCAATTAAATCTAATATGTATAGAAAATTTAATAATTTTTGACCATTAAACTGCTATGCGTAAACTGCTTTAGAGGTTAACGTCCTTTTTCTTCAAAATTTGTAAGATTCTTTTTAATTAAATCAAGTATTTATGTATGTAGTAATATAGGTATATTAAGCCTATAGTTTTTTACATCGTTCGCCACCAAGAAAAGTATTTACAAGAAATACAAGACTCTATTTTACAATTCTCATTTAGATATGTAATTTCCTCTTCCGTCTGTTTGTTGCTAGGGGCAAATAATAAACAAGATTATAAGATTCTTTACATAAATCTTGAATTATTTGTGAGAAAAGTACACCTATTAGATTTGAAATGCATCGTCGACATGTTATTAATTTTTAAAATAAAAGTATGAATGTAATCAAATATATAAAATGCGCAATTACAGTTAAAAATATGTAATATTTTAATACTCGCTTTTTTTCTGTCTTCTTCTGCTTATTATAACGAAATTATTGTAATAATGATTATGAGAAAACATTCTTAAACATTACGTAACAGGCATGTCGCTATGCCAATTTACAAATAGGTCAATGGAAACAGCTTTAAGAGAGCTGTAGAGTATTGTCTTCGTATTGGGGTTTTCCTCATATTATGATAATAATTATTTATCTATAATAATCGCGTTTATTTAAATACTTTCTTTAGGCAAAGTCAAAGTCCGCAGTTAATTGTAAGGAAACACTACGATAATAATACATATATATTTTTGTTTGTATTGCTTAAAATAACATTATCAGGTCCACCCGACAGTGCATACGTACATATATAATATATACATATATCTATTAAAGATACACAGTAACATATGACCAAAATAGGATTATACTTCTTTACAAAATTATATACGGTCTAATAAAATTGGGATGGAAATGTGTAAAAATAAATCATAAGTTAAATTTCCATTTATTTAATTTTTAGCTCTAATATTCAGAATTCATCTTAAATGTAATGATAAAACAATTTATTTAGATGTTACATCAAAACAAGTTGATCTATTTTCCAAGTTTTAATACACTTTGTCTCGTAAATAAATAGTAAATGAAAATCTATATCATTTCATATATGTACTACATTAAAAAATACTACGAATTACAGATTTTAAATAAATAGAACAAAAAAGATTCCAGTATATTCCGGGTGAGGTCAATGAACTGTCAGTTTTATAAGGTCAGCAATATTTACAAATGCATACTCTAGCACGTGTATACTATGACGTATTAAATTTATCTAATTTAAACACATTAATAAAACTATAATGTGGTAAGCAACGATTAAAATGGACAAAATAAAATAATAAAGGAAATCTTATACTGATAAATATGTTTTGAAATTCAATTATATATTTTTTTCTAAGACAAATTAAACTCTTTGAAATATTCTCTATAAAAACTATTAAAGTTTATAATATATATAAATATTATGCCACCTTATTCAATTTAATACAGAATTAAAGCTTTGTACATATGTATCAATATACATAATGTTGTGTTCCTATACAACAGTTATTATAACATTCCATGACTATCATTTAAACGCGTTACTGGTTTTACTCACACTTACAATCAAATCTTTATATTACTTGTTGAACTTTTTTTCATAATCGATAAGAAATAGTTACTTTGTAACGATTTCTTCTTAATTTAATTGGAAGGGCCAAGCTAAAAATTATTATTTTAATAACTTTAAAATTTAAATTTAATATGTCATAGTATTAGAAGAAGCTACTTTTTTTAAAAAAATATATTTCTTTTTCGATAAACGGGTTTTTTATGTATATCATTATATTTAAAAAGTAATTGTTTACTTAAATCTGCTTTTCAGTATCAACTGTGTCTAATAAGTCACCTCTCATACCTACTTTTTATTACTTTTTACCACATTATATAACGTGTATTGATTATGTCAAACTAATATGTAATAGAAGCATTACATACGTAACGTGTCCTATAATTGACTCATCAAATAGAACTTGCAAATTCAACAGTAATTTGTTGGTATTATATCTAAAAGGTTATGAAAATTGAGACCTTATTACATAGTGAACAAAGTTAAAATTACTTTATACGTAATTTTCTATTCTAATCGTAAGTAGTTATCTTTTAGGAAATTTCCTTATACTATAAATATGTTGAATTCTATGTATGTAAAATACTTTTGTTATGATTCATATTTTCTCAGTCTCTCAGGATTCTGATTGAAATTTATTCAACTCGAAACTAAAAAACCAAAGACGTGATAGACTTTTCTTTTTCAAAAAAAAAAAAACAACTTCGAACTTATGTATATACAAACTTATGTACATTATGTAATATTATGTTTTATATACTGTTTAAAAATATAACAGATTACAATATATCAACTAAATACAAGTTTCTATAATATATAGATAAAAATTAAATGACGTCATTATATATTAATAGATATAATGTAAATATTATCAAATATCGATATCGCATATCCGATAAATACTAAAAACAATATCAGGAAAAGTTATTAAATATATACTTTAAAATGTGAAAATGTATGCATAATAATATAATATACATATATGTGTGTGTATATGTAAGATAAAAATTGTCCTTATGTGTGTGTGTGAAAGTATTCTAAATTTCTATGAATTTTCTTTATAACGATTAATTTTTTGAGGCAATATAATATAAATATAATTGAAATCCTTCAGATTGGAAATCCCAAAGGTTAGTTCGGAACGTCATAATACTTAGAAGTTCAAAGTTAGGAAGCGATCGTTCTGTGACGTCAAACGAATACAAACCAATTGATTCTAAGTACATAAAGTGATTTTCTTTAGTTCATATTATAAAATGAATTAAATTTGTTTTTATTTATAATGTTCATTTAAAAGTATTTAATTATTGAATCTTAGAAAAAAATAAATCGATATGTGGTATTTATAGTTTTAACTACATACTTATAATGAGGAACTATTTTTTTTCTCATACATTATCCTTACCAGAGATTATATAGAGATCTCATTGGAGATGCGATAATATTTTCGTATTATAAAAATAATATTGAAAGTTATAAATAGTATAAGATTTTATTGAAATGGTTTTCATCACCGAAGGAACTGTATTTCTTAATGAAACAAATACTCACTTACGTAACCATTCTTATTAAGACAATAAATTTTATTTCTGTTTTTTTTTTTTTTTTATTAAAAAACGACATTTTTTTAATCACACACTTTAATGTAATAAATATAATTGAATTTATCGCGCCAAAATTAATTTAAACTTGTTTATCTTAAAACTTTATTTGATTGGCTATGTCTAAAAGTATTTTGAACTGTTTAATAATGTAACTAAGTAATGTTTAACAACTCAAAATGTATAGATACCGCGGTAACAATAATTTTAACGTTAGTTTGAGTTTTAGAATATTTTTTCTTGCATTCATTATTATACATATTATAAGATAAGAAAAATACGTATCTAATAAATAAAATGATTTCATATCGTCCTTGGTTGCAGTAATTTGATCTTGTAAGCGAGACAATATTTTTATACGCATTAAGTAAACAAGTTGCTTTATATAGTTGTTATTATTCGTTTGTAAATTAAAACAAATTACATTTGTATATAGTAACGTAGTTTAATTCTAGTAAGAAATTAAACACTTGTTTAAAGTTAAGGTCAATTAGTAAATGACAATATATAACTATAATTACATACAAATATATATATCTCTAATTCACGAGACTTGTGTCTCATACATTGATTTATTGAATCACATATAGTCATGAAGCTATCCAATTATGAGTGAACCAGTTCTCATATTTACGTCAATGTTACCATCTTGAGTAACTCGCCATAACATACTACATAGTATACCCCTGCTTATCACGACGTAATTGTACATATGTTGTTATCTCATCCGCTCTACACACTGTACGCTGTTACAAAAACCTGTTTAGCTTAATTTTATTCCTAAATAACATATTTTTTTCTTACAATTATATGATAATAATGAATTTATTTTACACATGTTTTCATCGTACGTTTTCTTTATTGGATGAGGTTTAGGCTTCTAACACTCCCTCAAGAGATGAGTTGCTATAAGCTTTTAATATTATTTTATTTGAACTAATACATAATATGTTATATTTTGTTATTACGTAATCGCGGATACATAGGGCACAAATTTTATATATTATTGGTTAAGTTAAAGGTAATAAGTTTTTGATACACAGATATAAGTTGTGATTTGTTTGGGAGAATCCATGCCTTTTGGAAACTCTTTTTAAGATAGAGATCCTGTTCATACCGAGTTCAAATCAGAAAGTTTTCAAGGTACCTATTAATAATGTAATGATGCCAATACTGAAAATATAAAAAGAAAATTTACATTCTTCTTGCTCATGTAAATTCTATTTATATAGAACATAATTGTGTATGATTACTTTAGCTGACTTCACACAATTAAAAGAAATTTTTAATATCTGATATTGCGTTATGTTTCCCTTTAAGTAATTAATATCTCACCAAAAACATGCCTGTTAAAAAGGGGGCCAAGTTCCAATCGGCTAATTGTTTGCCTAAAAAAGGGGTGAAATCCAATCTAATGCCAAGTTTAGATGCACTTTGAAATCGATCATAATCATCTTCATCAACAGCATGATCCACTGGTAAACATTTGCCATTCCCAAGACTCGCCACCACACCCAGTCCTCTGCCTTCCACATCCAGCCACTACCCGCCACCTTATTCACGTCAACGGTCCATCTGACCGAAATTCACTTTACCCTACACCCAACTTAAAATATGGTATAGTTGTGAAAATACGTAGGCTCTTGGTTAAAAATATCTAAAATTATAATACTTCTCAATTTGAACTTGGCAGGTTTTTGTGCTGTACGTAACACTTAATTAATTGTATCATTAATTTATTATTTAGTTATATAATTATTTATATTTATATAATTTAAATATTATATAATTTAAATAATTAAATTAACCTGCCAAGTTCAAATTTAGAAGTATTATAATTTTAGATGTTTTTAACCAAGTACCTACGTATTTTCACAACTATACCATATTTTAAGTTGGGTGTATGGTAAAGTGAATTTCGGTCAGATGGACCGTTGACGTGAATAAGGTGGCGGGTAGTGGCTGGATGTGGAAGGCAGAGGACTGGGTGTGGTGGCGAGTCTTGGGAATGGCAAATGTTTACCAGTGGATCATGCTGTTGATGAAGATGATTATGATCGATTTCAAAGTGCATCTAAACTTGGCATTAGATTGGATTTCACCCCTTTTTTAGGCAAACAATTAGCCGATTGGAACTTGGCCCCCTTTTTAACAGGCATGTTTTTGGTGAGATTTCAATACTTTTTTTCAAGAAATCGTACATATAATCGTACTATACAGCCGTACAATGCATAACTTACAGCATGAAACATACAGCTACCATCTGATGGCATAGGAATTACCCTATGTGGTATATCTCCGCCAACCACCGAAAGATGTACAATTTCCATCGTTGGTAAATGAATAGTAGAAAAGAAATAGAGTGAATTTGTGCTTTTAACACACACAAGTAATCAATCAATAAGCAATATCAAAATTAATCCCTTAGCAAGTCAAATCAGTGATCCATTTAATCGTAAGCGTAACCATATATAAGATATCAAGACGTAGGTGTAGAAAGAAATAGAAAGAAATGACCATCGATTCCTTATCGACTTTCATTCATATATACTGCAGACAAAACAATATCGCGATTCAATTATACCGCTAGCGCCATCTATCGAAAGTAATTTATAACAATAGAAACCTGATTTTTTAGGTAAGCAATATTTAATTAAGTTATACAGTGTGCATTATGTATACATGACAATATTTTATATCCCTTATATATATATCAGTTCTTAAGAAGCGAACCCCCCCTTTTTTCACAATAATATTAATTTAAAAATAAATTAACAAACAATAAATGGTATTTTTGTGAAAAAAAGCGTAGGGAGCTTCATATATCACTTCTTGAGAAGCGCCGCACGCTTTTTGTTCAATAATACCATTTATTGTTTATTTTAAACAATTTAAATTAAATTGATTTCCAAGGTTGTAAAGGTTAAATTAGTTTCCACGCGGTTTCTTTCATCATTGGAGCGTGTTTTTTAGTTTTTTTTAAACTATATTTTTTTTATTTTTTAGTTTCATTTATCACCGATTGGTAGATGTACTCATATTATTAATTATTAATATTTCATTATTATGTATTTTATTGTGCTGAGCTGAGCGCCTATATAAAGGTTTTGATTACCTCTCAGTGAGTCAGTGCCAAAATTAGCTATTTTCACAGGGTCATATTTCAGGATCTACTGAAGCTTTATCTATGAAATTTGGCATACTGCTTTAGGACTAGTATATTATTACGTAGGTACAATTTTATCTCTGTACTTGCAATAGACACTGAGCTACAGGGGGTCAAAAGTGGATCGAATTTATTAAAAATTCGATATTTAGAATTGAGGCAACTCACGCTTGACCGATTTCTTAAATTTCTTAATTTTTTGTTAATCTACATATAACACACAACCTGTGTACCAAATTTCATAATGCTAAAACAATGGGAAGTGGCCTAGAGGTTTTGATTACCTGTCAGTGAGTCAGTGCCAAAATTAGCTATTTTCACAGGGTCATATTTCAGGATCTACTGAAGCTTTATCTATGAAATTTGGCATACTGCTTTAGTTCTAGTATATGATTACCTAGATAAAATTTTATCTCTGTACTTGCAATAGGCACTGAGCTACAGGGGGGTCAAAAGTGGGTCGAAACGGTTCGTGTAAATATAGTGCACGGCATGCGCCGGCCTGTGGAACTTGGCCGGCGCACTACCGTGCGCTTAGATCCTTTTTATTCTTTTTCATTTGCTTTCCAGCCCTTACGAAAAATAGTGTAATCATTAGAAAATATTAAATAATATTCTGATGATTAATTGCCCCTTTTCCGTAATTTCTTGAACAAATTAACTTGAATCTAAGAATATTATTGATGACCGTTATAACACTTAGAAAACTTATTAAAACATTTCAGCAATTTATTTAGATGTATCAATAACTATTACAAACTGAACAGTGATATAGTTTTGATTTTTTTTTAAAAACAAGTATGATGAGCAAGCATACATATAACTTTCCTGATTGTTAATTTATATAAAACTATTTTTTCCGTTTCATAAATAAAACGAATATTTCGTTCGTTTCGTATAGCAACCGTTGCTGCAAAGTAAAACGTCAAGAGTATGTAGCTTTAAATAATAAAAAAACGCACATTAAATCTGAAAATATTAGTTTTATTTAAGTAATAAGTATGATTAAAAGGTATTGACAACTTTCTTTTCAAAGCTTACATAAATATTCAAAGAAATTAAACATAATTTATAGATATTGAACCAAACAGAGATATATGTTGCTAAGGCCGCGGATACAGATCTTAATTCAATTTTTCTCATTCGATATAGATGCGCGTGATCTGGTAACGATCGTCGACGCCACTCGTTGTTTGCGTGTCAGGATAAGTATTGTATTGTTTGTCATTTTCTTTAATCAGAAAGATTTCCATGGCTTAAAGCTACCTTTCCACAGAAATAGCCTTTATTGTATTGAAAAAATATATATTTAATACGGAAAATCGGCATATTAGCAAACATTTATATCTTATAAAAAATAACCTTTAAGAAATTTGCTCATAAATGACGAATATACTCGCATTTTAAAAATACGCAAACTTTCTTAAGTCGGAAAAATTTAACTAAAATTTTATACATTTTACTCCACGTATGTAGTTCTAAAACCTTAAAGCTTAGAAGGTTTACAGTTTGTCACAAACAATATACTATGTACATAAATATTTTTTTATATATGTTTGAGTATATATTTGTATTACACTTTAATATAATAGGGTGTAAGAAACAATAAACTTGGTATGAACTATGAAGTATAAATCTAAGTAAATGTTAAACCAATGTAGTCGTATTTCAGACGTTCTATTGCCAAAAAATCTGTTGCTGGGTAAAAGCATTATAAAAATATTTCAAGATATCAAACAATAGCCTTTATTCTAACGGTGGAAACCGAAACAAGTCTTTTCGTCCTATAATTTGTTACAAATTAATCTAAAGTCGTCTTATCACTGCCATATCAATTTTTGCTACTTTGCGACAGAACGTGTGTGATAAGTTCTATGTATATATTCTATCAGTCGTTCATGGAATATGTAGTCAGATGGATGTTCCATTATTACTTGTACTATAATAAGTCTCCAGGGAGATGTTTCTTAATTATGGAACTATTCCCGGGAGTTGTCCCGTGGTTGGTAACTACGAAGAAGCAGTTTGGAACATGCAGTGCCCTATGTCAGGTCAATGGTCAGTCCCATTAGTGAATAAATGTGATTATAACGCATACGATGGGGCGTATGGCTCAACAGTGCAGTGCTTCGGAACTGGGCAACATGTACCGCAGGAGTTCAGTGATGATAGAGTGATGTACACTCAGCCCGCCTTCCAAGCTCCATTGCCATGCCACCAGAATGTAGACTGGGACTATAACAACGCCTGTTTCAATGTAGATGGCCAACCATGTCAATACACAAACGTGGTAGATTTAGAAGATTTCATGTAAGTCTTTGCTATAAGATAAATCATAATTACAAAAAAGAACAATGTCTGTATTAAATTCATCCTTATCGTAACAGACGGTGCTTTTTGTCATAATTTTTGTTTTAAAAATATTGTTTTGTTATTAAATATGTTCAAAACAATATATATTTAATATAATAATAATTTGTATTTGTTCGAAAGCTGACCTCAAATGTCGAATGTATATCTGTTAGGTATATCAATAGGATAATATTAATGATAAGGGACAGAACAAGTCTCTTTGAAAACGGATTAAAGGTCAACATACTCGTTTGATATATTAAACCTTTGTTCCTCAATAACTGTATTTTAATCAGAATACATTTCAAATATTTTAAAACCCAATATAATAGAATTGTAGATCTCTTTGAAGTTCTATATTGCTTCTATATCTTAAGATTCAATGACTTTGTATTTACAAAATTTATCACGTTTCTTTCAAATGTCGATAAAGGATTTTTATTGAATTGAAATGTAACTGATATGCGTTTAAATCTCTATAAATTGAGAGACTATCTCAGGTGGAAACAATCGATTTTGCTCTCAAGATTTGATAAAAGAATTATCTTCACTCTACTTTATTAAAAAAACTCTGAGAATTCTCGTTTAATGATACTTTTTTCCTTATATTTCCAATTTTAACCTAAGTCCATGTGATTACTGAAAGTATTTGAAATCCAAAGTTTTATTTAAATTACCAAGTAGATAAACAATTATTAAAATTATGCCTTTTGATTTCTTTTTTTAAAGAAATAATTTAATACATAATTACTTATAGTAAAACAGTTCACACGAATACTAAATATGGAATATGCAGGATTTTTTAATCAAGTGAGTATTTATGCAACCGAAAAAATAAAACACTTGCACAATTATATTACATAAACTTAAAATAAATAATTTTCAGTAGTATTATTTTCGGGCGATATAAAAGCTGTTAATTACGAGCGCTTATTTTATGACGTCAACGTACTATCGGAATAATAACAATGAACCGTCTGTTTCACAGATTTCCGATTTTTTGTTACTTATCATAGTAGTATTATCATCTTATTTTAATGGAAGAACAAAACAATATTCTTCAATAATAATAATGTTTTTAGAACTTTGTCTCTTGAAACAAAACAAAACTGTAAAAATGCATTTGCCGTTGACTCTGTGCCTTGTCATTTAAAGAAACTTTGTTTTCTTTATTGCTATATCGATTCATTGCTTCTTCAAATAGACATTTACTTCCATAAAATAATCTTCAGTTACTCCATCCATCCATACCAATCAAAAATTTAGAGCAAACTGGTAGCTTTCTGGTCTGCTTGAAGCATTACTAGTCTTCGGTAATGATGAGTTTATTTCTCATTTGCTTTCATTTAGTCATTTTTCTATAAAACTGGTAAACTATGGATCATCGCTCTATCTATGAAATCAGGCTTTTAAATCAATATAATGATTACATCATAAAATATAATGCCTAAACAAAACATTATTATTATACCACATACATTCAACTAACTTTTGCATACGTTCTTTTTTTATTAATTTTCCTAGATTATTTTCCATTATAACTATTTTATTTTGTTATATACCTTTTGTATTATTTAGTATATTATTATATTACATTTATAAAGCTTTCAGTATCAGGATGATAAAGAAACATGCAATACATATTCATACACCCAGCCTCCGTTACAATATGATTAATAGTGACGTCGAATTTTGATCCGCCAATAGTGTAGCGTTTTAGAATCTTGCGACGGAGTGTGAAAATTACTACTTTTGAATATTGAAATTTAATTAAAAAAATTTGACTATTTGTAAAAGTATTTACGTAAGTATAATTCTTTAGCAATAAAGATTACGTATCATTTTTTTTGTCATCGGATGACAAATAATAAGATGAACTAACAGCCTTGTCACCTCGTCTGTCCATGTATGTATGCACGGTTGCTGCAAAGTAATCGAAGCGTCGGGAGTATGTTTAAAATTTAAAAAATACACTTATGACATCCGAACATATTAGTTGTTATTTACAATATTCGTTTTACGAAAAAAACAAGTTGTGATTGGTTTTAGTCATCAATAATATTACAGTAAATGAATTTCGTGGTAATTATTTACCAGCGGTATTCACGGTACCTTCAAAAGAAGCATTATTTAATTCTTTCTCATTAGTATTTAGTACGGTAAAAAATATTTGCTCTTGTATATCATGATATATATCTATTAAATCTCGTCTTTATGTCTTATAATGATTATCTACCTTATTTGAACTAATCAAATCTCGCTTAAATGTGTCAATGAACTTTGGTTTTACGAGGATATTTTTTAAGGTCCGAAATAAAATAATCTAACGTATCAAATTATTATTTATCCGTGCTGACTAGTCGTTAATTTTTTTCCCCTCAAGCTTTTACCAAAGCGCTAAAAGGACTGTTTTTGACTATGTTTGTACATAACAGTATGTTTTATCATCGATATGAAATAGATGATGAGATCCGATACAAAAGTAATGAAATAGATGTTCCTTAAAACTTCCAAATTGTAATGATTTGGTTCGTACAAAATTTGAGACGTATTTCTATTTTTTACCAGATTTCTAAATATTCTGGAGCATTTTAAAATCATACAAAATACCACTACGCAGAATATCATATCACCTTTCTATTTCTCTAAGTAAAAAACAAAAAAAAACCTTATAATGTGTTTCAATTAGTTTAAATTCGTTTGTGGAAAGTAGACTTAAAAACAGGTTATTCATAATATAAGTATTTTAATTTTGGAAATGCACGTTTTCGCTGTAATAACTCTAATATCAAACTGGAACTTTCTTGACTGGAAATATGGTTCAAAGTCGCTTGGCATATATTAACAACATGCTGGTAAATTGATGACACTCTCATTGGACCACTTCGAATCCACTCTAACTTTACAATTAAACTGGCACACACATGATTTAATCATTAAGATCAATTTGTGAATTCTTCATTACCAAGGTTTTTTATTATTATTGAGCCATTGTTCTAGGTACAACTTGTACATAATATATGTATTATAATATGTTATTTAGGTCCCACTCTAAAATTTAATGATTGTACAAAGTCTAAATACTGCAAAATTAAATTGTTCCTATGTCTTTCAAAGGTACTAAATATTAATAAAGTCTTCAGTATTAAGTTATAATTTATTTTGTATTTAATATGTATTTAGGTGAATATTATCTATAATCTACTGTTTCATAAATATTTTTTTATCTGTTGCGTGAGTTTAATTACTCGAGGTTGTCATTGTTTATTTTTTAATGATAACATTTCGCGGATACGTTTAAGATTACTCTACTACTGTATTTACAATTTAAAAAAATATATTTTTTTATTACAATTAAAATACTTTACTTATATGGAATCAGTAATTCTTATATAAGCATACTTATATGTTTATATAATGTATGTATACTAACCAGGAATGGCGAGTTCTGAAAACATTGCCTTTATTAATAGAGGAAATAGGTTGCGGTTCTATTATTTTTAAACGGATTTTGTGAATATTTATGACATTACTAATAGGTAACGGACTGGAAGTATGCCAGGCGCGCTCCATCAGCTGATAAAACCACGTGAGATTAAAAACATTCATGTGATTTTCATGATTCAATTTGTTCAGAGTATGTATGGTCAGACTAAAACTGGCTTAAGTCGCGTTAGTTATACGAGTGGAAGTGATAACCTCGCTCCAGCATGAGGTGCGTACTGATAGCGTTTGTCTTATCAACATACAGTAATTATATAATGATTGCATATCATGAACTCCTGGTGGAATAAAAAAATATGCGTTTCCCGTTCCTCATTAAAAAGAAATATACTTTGTAAGTAGATTTCTTGATGAAGAGCTGGGATCGCTGCGTATGTAAACGGTAATTGCTAGTGGTTAACACACGTTATTTAAGTCTACGTTTTACAAGATATAAAAGATAAGGAGAAGTAAGAGATTATTCACTCATTAGTTTTCCAAATACAAGTGACCAAACATTAACTGATAAGACCGCAAAAAGTTTGATCCTTTGTTTTCACCAAGTGTTTTATGAGTATAATAGTCTGCTTACTTGGCAACGATTTATGAACCCGGAAACTCATTTAAGATAAGAGTTTACTCATTATTCAAAAAGTAGACATGTATTGTGCATTTTAATGGGATGCCTAATACTTTCGGTCAGTATTGTATCTGTCATAACTAATGCAATTTCAATGTATTGATAATTCATTGATTTAGAAAAGATTACTTTAAATAAACATTTATCCAAAATGTTAAAAAAATATTATTAATTAATAATTTTGTATTACGTTTTCCTTATACATAAATAGTTTTCTTGGGAACGGAAAAGATTTTAATTCGATTCAGTCTAATGAACAGTGTAATAAGATCTCTTGAATACACATAACTTGTTACTCCAAGTACATTATTATGTCATTATACTTATAATTCTTAGTCTGTGTATATATATAATATTATGTCCTATTAATATTGCAAGTTTTTATCCTAGTGAAATTATTTTTTTAAAACATATATATGTATGTATATTTGTTTTATAATCGTTGCTTCTTTAATATGTTCATCTCATTATTGATTTAAAAATCGCCATACATGTAACCTTAAAAAACATTAGTGACTGCGACTTTTTTTTTAATTAGTTCTTATTAAACACTACGTTTTAAAAATATGAAATAACATGAAATTATAGTTAAACTGGTAAATGGTTGTATAATCTACACTGACTTAATGTGACTTGTCTTTGGTATATTCATCCAAGATATCATTTAGGTTACTTAAAGTAGCTTATATTTTCTGGAGCTTACCTTCATAACTATATTTATCAAACATAACTTCTTAACCCACGACGCAAAAAGAAGGGTGTTATAAGTTAGACGTTGCAGTTTATGTGTGTTTATGACTTTGTAACTTTCAAATGGGTTGACCGATTTCGATGCGGTTTTGTTCAATCGATTGGAGTCAGTTGGGGGCTTATTAAAACACAATGATATTTTATATCTGTCAGTCATTCAATGAGTGGTCTCATTGATACTGTTAGGATAAGATAATTTAAAGAAATCTTCGTATTATTGATTGACAATCGATATTTTGTAAGAAAGAAATAAATACATTTCTTGTTGCTAATCAAATTATGTATCGGTTTAGGATTTTTCACTACAATGGTAGTTAAATAGTTTTTTTTTAAGAATAATTCGATGTCACATCGGTAGTATTGTATTTGCTGCTACATTTTCCTAGTAAAATAACGGTTTAATGAACGTTTATTATAAGAGTATTTATGTTTGATACTGTGTCAGGTATCATTTAGATTAATTGAATTTTAATGATTTTATAATAACGACAGAAAACTTAATGATTGAGGAAAATTTGCTTATAATTTTTGTTTTACGTAGTCTCAAGTCGACGTTTAGATAATTACATGTTACTGGAAGTATTTAACTTTTAAGTTTTGTAATAGATGAAATTACATTACATTTTGTTAGTATCTATATACTTATAAGGTACTAAACACATCCTACAAGTCATGTAATATGACTATTTATTCATACTCGATATTTGGCAGCAATGGGATTATAAAATTACAATTTAAACAAAACCAATTTACACAATTTTCATATATTCTTTAAGAGATTTATATCCTTTTCACCCTTTTTGTGTGTCAACACAGCCTTGTCAACAGCTAAGTTTCAAAATCGTTGGGCTATTCAAAACAAAACTTGACTTTCTCTGTCGTCTTTTGAAATAATCTCTGCATAATAATTTTAACACATTATTACAGAATAAGAATTAACTAAAGGATTTTATTTGTAACTTAAATTCCTTCCTGTATATTTTATATAAATATCAAAATATATTCTGACTAAAGTTTATACTTAAAACTTAAAAGACCTTTAATAAAAATAATGCGTAGCTGAAAATCTATATGATTTTTAGTGATATAAAATGTTCCACATCCGTCTATATGAGGTCGTTATATCAATAAAGAACGGACATACAAATTTGCCACTAGTCCCTGTTTGAACGGGACTCGCAATTATATTCGCAATAGCAACCAATTGTGGCATGTCTTCATTGTTACAGTGTTATATAGATTTATAGTAGCTATGTTATTATATATATGAGAATAAATAATATTTGATTATTTATATTTATAGCATTACAACAATCAATCACGACCTAAATTTAATCAGGAATATTTTATAATTTGCTATGAAATGGTTTATTATGACGTTAAGAACGTATTATGTATGTAAGTACACCAAGTCATCAATATCTTGTTAACATTTATACATATATCTGTACTCTTATTGTTAAATATATTTACCAATTGAGAATTCAAGAAAAGAGAAAGTCAAAAATTCTCTAAAAGGTTGTGAAGCTATTTTTTTATAGAGTGTTGTTATTTCCTTATCAAACATTTTAAACTTATCCGATGGCCCTACGCCTTTCACGTGCCCCGAACTGGTTTTTGTTTTGATCACATGAATTAGATATAAGTTTAAGGTCGTTTAAACATAATATAAATAAATCATAAAAGTATTTGAAACATGTGTTCAAGCTATTTCATGTTATATTAATGGGTTTATTATAAGGTGTTTTATTATAATATTTTCTTTCAATTGCATTTAAGATTGAAACTATACATTTATCAAGTTTAATTTTCAAACAATCAATTTATCTTGTAGGTAGTTGTATGCCATTTCGATGTATTTCAAAACGTCTTAGAATTCGTTGTTATTAAAAATATACGATTTAAAATTAAAGTCCACATAACGGTATATAGGAAAGTTAAGAAACGGCGTAAAACAACTTTGAGCTGGTTTCGTATCAATAATACAAGACTCGTTGAAACATTTACTAATTTTTAATCAATTTCATATTTATGTCCGAAATAAACAATATCATAACCGGTTTATATTTAACGATAATAATTCACAGTCCACAATACATCATCAGTTCTGATAAATATCGACATAAGAAAGCGTAACACTGGTTTCTTTAATCACATATTAAAATTCCCGTTTATATTTTTTGTTGTTGTACCAGCTTCATCGGAGCGATGTTTTTCCTCAGTCCACACTGCTCGAATACATCCATCCTTATCTGCCACCAAATGTTTTTATCGTCACAAAACTAGTCCACCCATAACCTGTAGCTATAATAGTTTTTTTTCTTTATTATGGTATACATATTATGAAATCTTCTAAGCCGTTAGTTTGTTTTAATTGTGATATATATTTTTCGTAGGTATTTTATATGTTTTTTTTTATTAACTTAATAAAAATGTCTTATTGTTCAACTAGTTTAGGTGCAGTTTAATTTTTTTTTATATGAATTTTCTTAAATTATTTTTTTTTTCGAAACTTCTTACTTATGTGATCTTTTTAGTTATATGATGAAATAATTTTAATTGATTTCATATTAATCGTTTTATGTTATATCTCGTTAAAATGTAATAATTTCTAACATAAACACAATGTGTATTAGTATCGATTGTTTTAACTCTAAAATTCGTATTCCCTATAATCTAAAACCAAATATATAGTTGTATAAGAACAACCTGTAACATTGAAGACTTCAATAACAGCGATGTACCCTGAACATTAGCAAATGGATCTCATTACTCTCATCACGTCCTACGACTACGCGTCAATGTGTAACAAGTGTTCTATGAACATATTATATGTGTGAGAGACAAACAACATTTTGATTATAACAGGCTTTAGAAATTCTCAGTTTCTTTTAATTTTTCATACTTTTGACTTCAGCTAGTGACTATTTAAATAAAATTGAAAAAAAAAAATAACGAACAACTTGCCACAACTACATCATAATCAGTGAATTTTAGACTAATTTGCTAACGCATTAGTTAATAGCTATTTAGAGCAAACGATAAATCCACTGTCTAGTTTCTAATGACAAATTAATATATGTATTGTAACAGTTCGCCACAACGTTCTATGGCTTGCTACTAAATAGTGTTGTTTTATGTGCGCTATATTACTATTATTATTAATTTAAATTGTTTGTGTTAAAAAAACATGTGTATACCGGACGCGCCGGAAATTGTCCACAAAGAAAAATTATGTTCCATAACAAAAAGGTAATATATCGTAAAACTAGTATAGACAAGGTTTCCTCTAAGCACTGCTATCATTTATTTACAACATGTTTCTATCAACACAGATTAATAGGAAATTAATGTTAATTATATTGACCTCAGATAATTTAAACCCAGACATTACATCTTTAGAATATTCTAGAAATCTGTCTCGATGTGTACGTTATGATAGTATAATTTAAAAAATATCTTTAGTTACTTGTAAATACTATGTCGTTTTAATGTACAACGTATAATTTGCTAGAGAAAATAATTTTTCTGACTGATGGTATTCAAGTTATGAATGGTTTCTAGTCTACACTAGAGAAACATATTAAAAATGTCCTAAAGATTATTTTTTTATGGAACTATGTTTTAAAATTATATTCCTTTTGTTGAGACTGTTATCGCCATAAAAACACTTCTAGATCTATTTGCTCTCTAGTCTGCAGTGTACACTATATTATATGTACATGCATTAATTTTTTGCAACTATTAAATATAAGGAGCATACATAAAATAGTTATTAGTATACAAGCTCGTCCATCCAGCTTCGACCGCTAATTTGAACTGACTTCATAATTATGGATTTTCATTTTATTGCTTGTATTAATTTCCATTTAAAATAAATTGTTGGAAAACCTTATACGTTAAAACTTAGCTTACTTTGTAGTTTGTATTAATAATGGGATATAGTATATTCTGAAAAAGCTTTCAGCTACCTATATGATGCTTTGTGTTTCAAGAAGTTTTACTGAAATTATTACAGCCGCTCCAATATTTTTATCATTTATATTATGTAGAGATAATGATTCATATTGCATCATAGATTGTATAGAATATGGTATTAAAGTATAAGTTCCGACTGAACCGCGTTTAAAATGTATTGCTGCTATGGACTTCGACTTATTTATTACGTTCAAACATTATTTAATTACATGATTATATATCACTACTCTGCATTAAATTATACACAAACATAACTGTCTACTTTGTATTTTATTATAAATCAAACATTGTATATATTTATGTATATTTTCCTTATTCCTATTTTCGATTCAGACACTTGTTTAATTTTGTGTCGAACTTATTTATATTTTATAGGCTCGTTACTCCATTACACATGATTTCGTCAAGGGCGAGCGTATTTCGGAATGTTTTTCAATTCGTTCGTTGATACACCAATTGCTGGAATTAGCAGCTATCTGTAATTTTTTTAAGTTGTATGTGTAATCAATTGTCCATATGGTGGTAATTGATTGAAATTGATGTTGCCAGGGAGTTTTAATGAAATTATATTAGTATAAGAGAAAATAATATATCACTACACAAAGATACAAATGCAACCGTACGTACAATTTTACGTACAATGTGATTTCTGACTCTTTAAATTGAATGTCGTGATCTCTATATAAGAAAGAATGTACATATATAAAGATCAAAAATCGTCTTTGTGGAGACATCAACATGAAATCAAAACAGAATATTATAATTGGAATAATAAAATAAAAACGTACTCGCCTTGAACTGAAAAGATAAAACGTATCGTCATAGAAATAGCTTACCGAGACTTGATCGTGGTTCACTGAAGGTTAGACTTTTTATTTAATTATATATATGGATATAAAATCTTCATATAAATCATAACACATTAAACATAAACGTTGTTTGAAGATCCTCTTCAATGGTTATTATTTTTAATCTTCTCACACGGTTTTTACATTATTATTATAAATCGAAAAAATATATATTAAAAATGCAATAGAAATGGAATAGATACTTAAATTGTATATTATTTATATGTATATAACTTTACCTTGCCTTACTTTGCATCTTAGTATCCATAACCCAAAAGATAATGCGATAATTGACTTCATTTTGCTTATAAGGAGAATTTAATAATACAAGGAAAAAAACATAACATAATTGAAGTTCCTTTGTGAGAAAACAGTTATTTATTATTAACAGTTACAAGCTGAAATCATTTTAACTGGTTTAAACATAATATAAGTAAGGAGGTACTAAATTTTACTCTATTTTTATATTTTTCTATATAAAATTTTTATTTATTTAGTAATTTACACACAGTATCTTTTAGTGAAGATCAAATAGGAGAATTTTATTATTCTTTTTACAAAATCACAATACCTTTAAATACCTTCAAGCAACATCTATATACATATATAAAAATGAATTACTATTCGCTAGTCTGACTAAAACTCAAGGTTTTTTTGACAGTAGATTTAACATCTAACTAATATGTCAATCATTTTGTTCAATTGAAATAGAAAAAAATAATAAATACCAATACCTGATTATTTAAGACGGAATAGAGTTCGCCCGGTCAGTTATACATGTATTACTAATGACGAAATTAACGCGGACGAAGTCGCGGGCAAAAACTAGTATTAAATATAAATCCTCATAGATGTGGATTTAATTTACCTATATACATTTAAAAAGACTCTTTCATTTATATCTTACCTATAAAAAAAAATTTAGCAATTTTAAACCTCTTTTTCTAAATAAACATCTGCTATCATAATCCTTTTTTTTATAACATGTTGATTTAACAGACTGGAGTAGTTAGACATGGGTCTTATAAGCTTGGATCGGATATAAAACAAGCAATTAGAGTTCTTATATGTCTGAGGCTTATTTATTAAGTTAATTATTATATATTTCAGGAACAATGAAAAGCGTAAAGAGAAATCTCGAGTGGCGGCACGATGTCGAAGAACAAAGGAGATGCAGATCTTCGCGGAGCTGACAGCGTCACTACCAGCTAAGAAGGAAGACGTGGAACAGTTGGATAAGGCTTCCATTATGAGACTCGCCATATCATATCTACGTGTGCGTGACGTTGTGTCTATGTGTGAGTATTAAACTGTCATTATACGCATACTAAGTCCGTTTTATCTATCTAATCTCAAAAACTATAATGACATATATCAAAATATGTCTTTGGATTCCATGCAAAGTGATGATGTAGATTGTGGTCTGTAGGTTAAATGAATTTAGTTTCTGGCTTTTTAACTACTGTTAAATAAACTGGAAGTGGAGAAATATTAGAAATAATTCCACTTCTGAAACCGCTAGGCAAAACTAGTTTCTTTTAAAAAAATATCTATATAATGTTTATTAAAAATAAAAATAATGATGTCAGCTAATTAAAAAGTTCTTGTTTAGCTTTTTTATACTTGTTCTATCGTCAGCGCTAACAAACATGTTGTTCATATTATATGTTGTTATTAATTAAAATGATATCTTCGCATGCTATAATAAATGAGAAATAATTCATCGTTTGCTCAGTTTAATCAACCAATACAGTAAAACTTCAATTTTTTTATTTATAAATCATTTTAATTTTATTCAAATAGTCCATGACTGTAATAGTATTGTCTGTCAATTCAATTGTTATTTTATATTCATTTAATGTCGTAATGAATTGTTCATATTGATTATATTAAAGGTACGTATTACGAAATTATTGTACTTAGAAGTAGCTTGAAATATTTACAGAAATCCACCAGATATTACTTACGTAATATTTTTATTGCAATCAATAACTATTTCTTCAATCATCTGCATATTTTTTTACTACTCGTTTCTTAAACAAAATATCTATTATGAAAATTTATTTACACTTAGGTTTAACCTTCTGAAATTATCGTAAGGCGAATAACGAATGAGAATCGTATGCAAATGTTTAATAATTCATAAACCTATGATTCTGTAGATTTTTAATATTAAATATTATCAGAATTTTGTTTTATAGATTTTATTTATGTAATAAATTAGGGTTTATATATTTTTTCTAAACCAACAATAAACTCGTTAAAAGTCAACACCGTTCGTTATGAAATCAATGTCCATCAAAACGTGCCTTGAATAAATATATTCAACACACTTTCATTCCATTAGTTATGTATATATAAGACTAAAATATAAATGTGGATTAATAATTCTGGCGCCTATATTTTCTATGAAAACAATATTTATTTTGGCCATTATTGTATGACGATCTTTGGTCTATCTATGTTAAAATAGTCTGATTTCTGATAGTAAAATCACGTTTTTTTCTTTCAGTGCCAGAAGATAAGGAAGTTCCGTTAATGCAGAGTCCCAAAGGCCTAGAGGAGATCCAATCAGAGCTTTCATACATGAAAGCCTTGGATGGTTTTGTTCTGGTGCTATCCCAACAGGGCGACATCGTCTACTGCAGCGAGAATGTTGCTGAGCATCTCGGAGTTTCACAGGTCTATGAACTTTTTTTTTATTGGCACACTTATAATCAATTAGATACTCAGGTCACATTACGGTCCTATCATGTTTGTTCTACAACTTTCAATATAAATAATTTCCGTATTACATGCCATGTACTACATATTCTATCAGAGAATTTGATCTAGCCCATAATGCGTATAATACCTACTTGTTCAATACGGATAATAATGTTGTATTTTACCTGAGTTACTAACTGTGGTAATATTTTTGTGTAGCTTATATGACATAAGCTTGTATATTATATCCCCTAATAGTATAATTTGTATAATAATCAATACAACCCATTAACTATATGTCATTGTATAGACGGCATCCGTAATTACATATTTATTATACATCGATGCGATGCGGTTTCAATGTACGAATCGGGGAAATCAATCGATACGCTGTGAATTCTAATAGCGTTCATTGCGTCAAACAATTGTATTGATATACGGGAAAACCAGATCGTTCACGAAAATTATTTTTTGTAGTTTATGGTCCAAGATTTTAGTTGAATATTTAGACCTGCATTGAGACCTGTTATAGAGAAACCGTTATTTAATATAAGACATGACGAAAGGTTTTTGACTACAATAACTCTAACATAATATATCTAATAATTTCGTATTAACTACGTTTTTTATTATTTTAAACTACATACACCAGACGTTTCAGTTACTTTGCAGCAACCGTGAACACGGGCAGACGAGATGAAAATGTCCAGACATTCCGAAATAAAAAATAATAGTTTTATTTATTATATCCTAGATTTCTTTTATGTTAACAATTTTGTTATTTTAACACCGTAATACTCATTCACTAAACCACTTTTTAACTATCCTATTTCTTAAAGATTTCTGAATCGAATATTATTAACGCTTCGTATGTAGTGTGACGATGAACATTTTATGGTAAATTAAATAATAAATTTCGATTACATTTTCTCAATTATACTGATAATATGTTATAATATGCAAAGAGAATTCATTTGTTAAAATAATATTTACATACATTTATTTTATTTTTATTTAATAATTAATAACGCTGTTCGTATGGAAATAGACCTCAGAGTTAAATATCCCTTTATCGAGCATAGTTAATATGGCACAGAAACACGAATTTTACAATAATATAGTTTATATATTCGACTAAGACGGGATATAAATTATCTCAGAATTCAGTGCTATGGCGATATCAAGGCGTAAGAACTATATTATACATGAAGACACTGAAAATTAAATCCCTTATCTATTGTTTCAATACGTATATGTCTGAGTCAAGTTCGGAAGTTAATAACGACGAAGCTTAGGACGAAAACTGATACAACTGTATATTAATGGGTCAACTGTAATTGCAACTGTATAATATATACCAACTTTGCAGATGGAGGTTATGGGTCAGAGTGTGTTCGAGTTCAGTCACCCCTGCGACCACGAGGAGGTGAGGGAGGCTCTGAGGTCAAGTAAAGATGGCAAGAGGGACCTTTTGTTGCGTCTCAAGTGCACACTCACCAGTAAAGGGAGGAACGTTCATCTCAAATCTGCTTCTTACAAGGTTGGTTCGTTAACAAATTACAAACACGTATATAATTGTCGGTATTGATGTCTTTTTTTGAAAAATTTATTTCGACAAATAGTACCGATAACCCTAAGCCTTAAACACAACGCCTTATAGAAAATGTAACGTAAATGAAAATGTACGGATCAAAAAAATATAATTTAATAAAATAAATCTATTTGTTTATGGATTGTATTTGGTTAAATTTTGCGATAATGATTTCATTTAGTATAGTCATAAAATTTGAAACAAAAAACAAAATTCTAAAAATGAAAAAACCATAGATTTCTGTTATAAATTAAGATTTAAGCCTAAAACTATTTCACACATCCAGTTATTTTCGTACCACAACGGCGAAGATTAACTTTTCTAGAAAGCTGAATTCTTAAAACTTTTTTCCTGTTTACATTCCAATATTTATAGATTCCGTTAAATACCGTACGTTAAACACACGTAATATTACGTCCGTATTTTTCGAAAGTTACTAACTTTCAAGTGAATAGAAAGTTATAAAAATTACGTATATTTGTCTTGTTATAATTATAAGTAAGTTCTTTAAACCTCGAGCTACTTGTCCGTACATGTTAATATGTATATGCCTCCGTCTGATAACTATGTTTTCTTAAGAGCCTGTATTTATTCACGTGATGCGTCTATGTTTATATTTTTACGTCTTTCAGTTTGTTCGTAATAATCTTTGATATGAGAATTTGTGGCGTCATACAATATCTAGGCCAAAACAGGAATATCATATAAGTTGTAAAATATTAAAAAAATCTTTTTATATGATTAAATATTTAATAAGAGTGGAGCCGAGGAAATAACTTGTATTAAGTGACTTAGTTATATTAAACAAGTATTATTTCTGTAAATATAACTGTATTACAAAAGGTAAACATTAGATACATAAATATATATAAACATGTTTTAGTTGCATGCAAAATAGAAAAAGTTAAATCAGCGTTCATTATTTTACGATTTATTAGTACTCTAAAATAATGCAGACAGCTTAAAGAAATTTAAAAACTTTCATCTGCCGGTATTTAGTTTGACAATACAATTCGTACTAAGTTAATATTTTACTCGAAACTAACATTTGTGTAATAAAAATAGCCTGAAATCTTCTTGTGGTTTATAAATTAATGTCGTCATGTTTAAAAATAAATTAATAGATGTATGACGTTCACTAATTGGTTCATACGACTGGAATATTTTGTTATAATAACATTTAATTGGTTTAAATTGTTCAATTATTCCCAATAATATAATTTATTTTATAGAAATATTGAAGGATATTTTTATTTTCTTTGTATATTTTTGTTTCCTTTCGCCTCATGCAATTCGTTTTGGTAGAATTTATTTTTGTTTACGCAAGCTACAGGCGAACATGTGAAAACGTGATTATTTCGAGTGTACGGAGAAGCTTGAATTATTCATATTAAGGAGAGATGTTTTCATATCGGCATATGTTAAATATTAATTCATCATAAACATTACGACAGCTTTGATTGCAAATAGTGATATTTCCAAATATGATATTAAAAAAACGATTTATAGCTATTTAAAATGCATTTCAACATTAATAATAAATCATCTATTGCTCATAGTTTATTGAAAATAAACAATTTTTAATTACATTTAAATTAGCTACATTCATATACAGTGTAAACTCCATATAACGACACTCGATTTAACGACAAACTCTCTAAAGCGTCGAAATCATTTGATTTTGGTTGGTTTAGCTTGTCTACCATATAACCATACACTCTATATAGCGTCACAGCCACTCTCAATAACGACAAAATTAAGTAATAAAAAGTACCCTTTAAGTTGCTAAAATTAGTAAAAAATGCGCAGCTGTGTACGTTTTTTTGTCGCTTTGTTATCCTAGCCCGCAATAAACTCCACTGTCGTAATCATGCATACCAAACTTTCTAAGAAATTCGTTCTTCACCAATATGCCTCAATATCGCAAGATATGAATAAAATACGTAAAAAATACAATAACATTACTGGTGCAGCAAAACACGTCAAACAAAAACAACAGACTTTATAACATTCTTTTTTATGTACATAAGTACTAACAGTAGTCGGAAACAAACTTTGTCTTTTTCTAATTCTGATTTTTCTTCCCTCTATTTAACGGCAACTCTCTATAACGCACAAAAATGCACGGTCCCTTCAGTGTCGTTATATAGAGTTTACACTGTATATATATATATATTTTTTTTAATACCAGGTGATCCATGTAACTGGACACATGCTGACAGAAGAAAATCAAACTGATGATGATAAAGATGGAAAGAAAATCACCAAGTCGGCCCTCGTGGCTGTGGGAAGACCGATACCTCATCCATCGAACATAGAAACTCCTTTGAACAATATGACTTTCCTCACAAAGCACAGCTTGGACATGAAATTCACTTATAGTGATGAAGGGTAAGCCAGTTTTTAAAATTATCTCCTGGTAAATCACCTATATTTAGGCATCAAAATCAATAATAGAGTCAAGTTTATCATTAAATTGAAATGTATGCAGTGTAATGGTCCCTCATGTAAATTTTACGACCTACTTGTTGCCAGTGACAATGAAAACAAAGCATTTCCGACCTAGCTTGTGTTTAACGTAGTTCCGACCATCTCTAACAGATGGCGTTGTAAACAATAACAGTTCGCATTACCTGACAAAATTTAGGTAACACTCGGACCGCACTACGTATACCTTCGGAGCGTATTATTCTACTTTGCCGTATAATATCAACAAAATATCACCTTCAAATGTATTTTGTAGGTTAAACATGATGCGATTTCGCGGTTTTGTACTATCGTACTCCGTCCACGATAAGGATCGGTTGTTAAAAATATTGCGGGTTTTCAAAGTGTTGTGATTTGTGAATGTGATGATACCAATTTGTGTTTTTCGTGTGATTATCGATATATTAGTTTTGGAATAGATTTAATGCTGTGGCGGGGTTTTTGAATTCGGTTGTAAGTAGCAGATAATTATATTAGCTATAAAGTTTAGATTTCAATCAATAATAATAAATAAACAAATCCTAGATGTGTGTAAGTGTAATATATTATTAGAAATAGTAAAAGGTATCAATGTATTGGCAATAGGTCATTCAAGGTTAACTGCTTAGATACCGGTAAACATAACCTAAATGAAAGGACTATGTCAAGTTAGAGGTGACCCCTGGCTATGAAGGACTAAATAAAACATTTAAATAAACAATTGATCTTCTTTTTAAAATTTTATTAGTAAAATTGTTGAACTCCAAATCTTTAAAAACTACTTTTTTATCTATTTGAAAAATGATTGGTACTTATATTTATTTAGTTTATGATATAATTGTTGTTTTTAAAAATATTTTTTTTTTATTTCCAAGAGCGATATCTTGTTTCAAATTTTAAATTGCTAGAAAACTTTTAGTATTATTAAGTTTAAATATATTGTTTATTATAAAAAATAATGAAAAAGACAATATTCTATATTTAATATTTATACATTTGCCAATTTACATAATTCCATGAATTTATGATCATAACAATTAAATATACTGTCGGTATATTAATAGATTATACTAGATTAATATATATGTGTATATAAATAAATCTATTTATGTATTGTTGCAGTCTTCAAAATGCCCTTGGATATGACTCCGATGATCTGGTCGGTCATACCTTGTATGACTATCATCATGCTGCTGACAGCGGTGTACTCCTGCAACAATTTAAATCATGTGAGTACTCCATACACAATACGAATTAAATATATACCTAAATTCTTAATAACTACTAATTCTCGTACCAAACACTTCAGTATTCAAATAATTGTAAGTATCCAGTTATTTATTCCTAAATTTTTGCAACAGATAGTATCAGCTTATGTCTATGAATGAAATACTACATATAAAACTTATGTAGTGAAATGTTTAAAACTTATGGTAGGAGTAATAATCTATATACATAGTGTTGATATGTTACAATTTTTAAGTACAGCGCCATCTCATTGTTCGAAGTAGAAGCTAACAATGAAAGACGGTTGTAAAGTTTTAATTAATGTTATCTTCCATAATAGATGGCAGCACTGCAGCTATACTGAGATTTGTCTAACTTGAAAATTTTTTCATTATATTCTACGACAATCTAAATCAAATATTTATTTTTTCATTTAAATTTGAATTAGTAATATTATCCAAACTGATGCCAACTATTTTTGATCAATATTTTAACTATTGATGATAATTAAGTAGTTTTTAGTGTTATGTAATATTTTCTTTGTGTACAATATATTTCAAGACGACACATGTCGTTAATTGGCATAACCATCGAATTATGTTTTATTTTTACCTTGTTTGTATTGCAACAACATATTATGTAATATACATAATATTTCCCATTTTCAATATAAATGATTTGTTTTCATGTTTTAAGTACAATTTATTTGACTAATAACAATTTATTTTTATTTATTACGCTAAAAAAATAAACAAACTGATTGACAGCAATGATATGTTTCAACTGAGTTTTGTCTTTATTTTTTAAATTTATTTTGAGTTTAAGCGTGACACTGATATTCTGAGAATGACATTAATTAATTTCTGTTATACATTACATTGTTTTGACCACTTCATTACTCCTACTTCGATTTCGTCATATACGTATATATCCTTACGTGTTAGTGCCTTTAAAATCGATTTCTTCTTTTTGAATTACCAACGAACTTAGTCACGTACATCCTAGGATAATAATCAAATTCAACAACTATTTCATACTATATGCTAGTATATAATCTAAGTTAGATTCGCCCTTGCTCTGCTTATAATAGAACGTACTGATTCGTATTTCGTACTTGGACTACAGCCATCTCTTAAGTATTCGTATACACGTTCCAGCTTAGGTTCTTCAAACTAAAATAGATGACGGTGAGGGGCTTTTGAATTGCAGCTTCACAATCTTACGACTGATGAGAGGAACTGACTCAGTCTTGATAATGTAACGTGGAATGGGTGTGTCATTGTTACGGAAATAAGATAATGATTTCGTTTATAATCTTCGCATTTAAAATGATTTAAATTCTATTATACTTTTTATTTCAAACGTCATACCTTTGTTGTATCGTTTTGTAATTGCGTTTGGTTTAATAACGTTTAGTTTATGGCTTCCATATTAAAATGTGATTATGTTCTATTTCAATTATATTTCTCTCGTCTTTATTATGTGCACGTTTGAACTTAAATGAATAAAATTTAAATAATTCAAGATTATTATATTGAAATAATTTTTCATATTAAATATGTTGACGAAAGCGAATTTGGGATATAAAAAATGAAATGTCTAATACGTAGCTCATAAAATTTCTCGTCGTAGACAATAAATATGAAAAGTAAGCTTTTAAGAAAGATAAGAGTGCATTAAATATAAAATAAAATTGCCATTTATATAAGGATGTTAAAAACATAATAGACATCTTTGATAGCGGCTGTGTGAACTAAGTACGCGTGAAATGACTTCAACAGAAAATTACTTGGTCTTTTCAAATTTAAGTACAGCCTCTTTATGTTTGTATTATTCGCTATGTAAATAGCATTAACTGAATTAAATCAGAGATTGTATATAGCCATAATAAAATAAATAAATTTTAAATTAAGGAATACTATTTATGTATTACAATATACATCGTTATTTTTCTTTTTTCCTCATAAATGCGATTCTGCTTTTATATAGACGTATTAGTGAGAGAATTTGATAATATAATTTAAAATTTCATAATGTTATTATTCTTAATTTATTTAAAAATAAATATTTTTGAATCACTCAATAAATCTTGTGTCTTCATGGTTGAGATAATTGAAATAGTTCTAATATTTTATAAACAATATATAAAATTATTCCTCTTTTATCAGATTCTGAATTCTTAAGGTCTACATTTTTTTAATATAAAATACATTCCAAAGCTAAACGTTTCTATAGAATATATCAGTGTAATGACGAAAAATTTGAACTACTTACATTCAATCAATTTATTCTCAGTTTGAGACATTCAAATACAACATCAATAGTTATATACATATATACATACTCTGATTATATTTATTATGAAAGGGGACATTTTAAAGGTGTCAGGATTCAGTATTGAACAAATTGATATTATCGCCCGCATGACCAGGCCTAGATTTCATTCAAAGTTATTGCTATCTTCCGTCTCAAGATTAATAACATATCTATGCTTAAATCAATTTATCTTAATTATTAATGATAATAATGTCGGGAACAGTTATTGTCGTCACTCGAAAAAAAAATCACATTAATTAATATAAACGAGTTTTATTTTTAAAATTATCATCGTTTAATTTTAAATTTAGCCACAACAATGTCTTATTTACATATCTTCAGTAGGTACAGAGATATAATTCAAGGCATGTAATAAGTTTGTTAGTGTCAAGATTCAAGAATGAATTGGTAATATTATCAGTGTGACAGGTCGGATTTTTAACGTTTAAGAATGTTATTATTGCTTTTGACTTAATAAATATTATAACATACATTCAAACCGATTTCAATCAGTGTATTGGTTTTATTTTATTGTATGTTGTTATTGTTTGTTTGTTCCCTTTCGGAATTCATGTCCATTAATACTAGCTATTGTCTGCGGCTTTACTTGCAGATTAAACTTTTAAGATATATACCTACTCGTCATATACATACTCCCGGCGTTTGCAAAGTAACCGAAACGTCCTGAGTATGTAGTTTTAAAATAATAGAAAAACGCGTAGTTATCCGAATAATACTCACGATAATCTTAGATCTTATTATCGCATAAAGAATTTAGGCATTAAGCTTAGCACAAGTTTTCATCGTTACACTATATATACAAAACGTTTTCCGTTTCTCATTCAATAACCTACGTTAACACAATAATGTGCAAAGATTTATTAATGAAAAACTGCTAACACTCCGTAAATACTAAGTACATAGTATGATGTTGTAAACATCTTCTAAACGTATCTACTGTTAAAGAAATCAACAACTTTTTGTACACGTCATTTGAAGGCATTTCCTGACATACAAACTTAACATCATATCATGTCCATTATAATCTCACATAGAATATTATCGTTCATAATATTTCTGTTATCTAAATATAATTTAATAATGATTGATTTTCCGATACAACATGTTGTTGAACTTGTATAAAAAAGCATTGGAGTTAATAATTTTGATTGAACCGAAAGTGATTAAACTAGACATACACATAGTATTCTATTAAGTAAATGCTTATAAGTTACAAGTCTATTATTCTTCTCCGTAGTGCTAAATAGAATCTGACTAAAGACCCACAGTTTAAAGTATTATCGTACAAAAATATTTGTAAATAATCGTATCGAATATCGATTTACCACACATTTTATTAATATATAATAATCTTCTTAGCATAATACGAGTTTAAACGCCATTTTTTGTGTAAGTCCACAATAACTCGTATTTGTAACATAATTATAATTTATCTCTCTGTCATTAGTTACAATAATTTCCATTACAACTAGTAGTTATTATCTATAACACTGTTATCTCAACGCAGTAACGTTTGAGCTGCGTGATAAACATTTTACACGCACATTTTTGATGGCACCCACAAGGTCAAGAGCAAGGCCGTACGCATTACAAACATCTGTTCAATAAAAATAGAGAGTTCATACGCATACTGTTATATAACATGTACACGTGAATAAAATAATTAAATGACATTCGGTTTAAATCCATTAACATCTATAATGGAATCGTTTATAAATCGTTCGTATGTGGTGAGTTTAATTTGTAAAATCACGTGCGTAACAGCCGATAATGTTAGAAATGACATTGCCTGCCTCGTAAATAAGACTACTGCCAAACTATAACAAATGCCTTCGGTTTTTGTTCCGGTTGCGAAAATAGAAATTGTTCGTGTAAATTTATTTCGTGATAATTCAAAAATACTTATGAATCAACAACGCTTATTATGATTTATGAGTGTTTGTTAACTACGAGATATGTAGGAAACGTTTATATTAAATTTTCACACCGACAATAAACTTATATGTAGTAGCCTGACGAATCGCTATTGTTTCTTTATTTGTTTTTATTTTATACGAAAATTTCTATGAAATATTCCAAGATTTATTTTTGTTTCTTATATTTATCACGAGTATGCATCGTAACATTACATAAAAAACAAATCCAGTTTCCCATTCAATATCCCAAGATAGAACTTCAATATGCCAATATTTATATGAATAAAAAACTATTAACGCTAAGACTATGTAGTGTGACGTTTCAAACTTGAGGTAAGCGTAACCAAAGATTCCTCGTCTGTTGTCTGTAGTCAAAATCTTAGTTTTAGTGAGTATCGATGAAGGACGGAGAGAATCGAGAACCCTGAGTAGCGTCTACAAATATTTGTTTGGTTTGAGAGCAATATTTACTTAGAACTCTAGGATGTTAGCATGACAAGCTTTTTACCTTTTAACAATTATATAATGTGTATATAACACGACTTCACTATGTAATATAACGTACAAACATAATTTTTGCTTCAAAATGCTTCGGACGTTTGTAAGCTACATTTATCTAAACGATAATGAATGTTTTTTAAATCACTTCATATTTGTTTAGCTACTAAATCTTAATTAATTTCAATGATTTCGTATTACAGAAGCGGTTGTACAAATACGTAAAAATATATACTAAAATTATCTATTTTTATTAATATTGTAACAATTTGTATTTTTTTATTTTGTTAAAGTATATTTATATAAAACAAACCATTAATTTTACATTCTAAATGTCTCACGAAAGTATATTTACGTATCATCAAAAGCTAAACTTGTTTTAAAAATTCACCTCGAACTTGACCGTGAAATCTTGTTACACACAAATAGAAGACGTTTTAGCATACACAATATAAATACTTCAAGATTATTCTAGAATGTTTTCAATTCAATATTAACATACAATCTATAGATTAGATAAGGAATAGAATTGAAATTTATCACAGTGTAATAAAACGCGTTGTGTCTTGAGTTTATTGTATACATAAACGGTTATATGTTGTTCGGGATATATATAATGGCTCGGTTATGATACACTTCCTCGGTTGATACTGAGATCTAGTTACAGACGTCTTGGGACGGAATCCTTTCAATATAAATTGATGCGAAGGCGTTGTTTATACATATCTATATATATTTTTCTATAACGTTCGTTTGGTTTCCCTTTTAAAAATGTAGTGTTGCTTATATTATTGAGATAATTTTGCTATCATATTTTTTTATCTATTTAGAGTTGGATTTGTATGTGTTTTTTAATAAATTTTTAATTTTCTTTTCTTCCATATTACAATTATACGTACTGTATGGATAACGACTACGATATATACCTATCTAAGCCATAGTTGAATTAACAATCGTTTTTGTTACATGTGAAATACATAGTGTGTATGTATATTGTATTTTAATTGATAAAAAGCAATGAAATTACTAGTGTTGTATTGATATATATGATGTATTATACGATAACCAAAAAATTTGAGCCTTAATTCATTAAAAAAAAACTATACCTTAATTTACTGAATCTCATTCAAGTAATATTCAATTTGCTATATATATGTTCATTAAAGATTGTTTGTGATCGTTAAATATTTATAGTTTGGTCAAGTGATAAAAATAATAAAAAGATAAAAAAAAATCGTTCATCGTGTGATAATTTGGCATTAACCACACTGAGCGAACATTCTGTTTTCACGCGACGCATGCGTGACACTAAAATGTCATAGTTCTTAATATCCATTTAAAATAATTAGCCGTTTAAGCTTAATTTTTTCACCGAAAATTCTATAATAATGAAAATCAAACTTTCGATATACAGGGTGACTGGTGAATTACTATCGATATTTGAGGACGTGATATTTGACGATCATATATGACAAAATAAAAATTAATATAACATAAATATTAATAAACTTCTAAGTAAAGTTAACCAAAAGTTATGTAATTAATTACGTATCGTGTGAACACCCTACAGATTAGGTATACACACACACACACACGCGCGTGCGGCGGCGTGGTGTTGTATCAGCACGCCGCCGCACGCGTCCACACTTGGAACACTTGGAACGTGTCCACACTTTATTTATTTATACGGGAATTTGGTCAAAATTAAGTACCTATTTTTTTTTACATAATTCGAATGAGAATCATGTACCGAGTATTCTCCTTAAATAGTGATAGTAATTCACCAGTCACCCTGTATGTTCACTCCTTTTAAAGTATTATTTTTGTATGTATTTTTTTATCCTATATTTATTTAAAGTAAGTTGAAGAATCCCTAAAAAAAGGATCTCCTGTATATTATTTGTACGGACGTGCTCTGACGCTCTGAGACCACATTACCCGCATTCCTATATCAATAGCTTTATTTAAATTAACCTGGTCCCATCCAGTTGACCAAACTCGTGTATGACAGCGCATCATCTATATCTTTGTTCCCATACGATTCAAATCTGTACTAGCTATTGATATTTATTTCTTTAATCTGTGACTTCCTTTTTTAATAGTTCACATTTATACTTAAAAATATTTTAAGCCGCTTAGTTTGAATATAAAATTTCGTTGCCATACATTTTTTTCATTATAAATAACTTTCGATATAATCAGATTTTTTTTGTAATAATCGTAATACATAAGTCATCAATATTATTGTTAAAGATGAGAACTTTCCATTTTAAACCAGTCATGCAAAGTTTATGTTGGGTATTATTTACACAATAAACCCCTTTAACTAGATGTAAGTCAAGATTTATTACAGTGAGTATAAACTGTGGAGTTCGTTTGCTGAATTACAATTCCCAGCGCCCTTCAAAAGAGATACGCCCTTCAACGTTGAGATGAAAATTTTCCTTAATACAGATGATATAAAAGATCAGTGTTATTATGCCACAGTAAATAAAAATAATAAGAGATTCATTTCATTCGTAATAAGGGTATTAAATTATATATAATCTCTATAAAAATGTACCAAGCTAAATCCTCCAAGCCCCTATTGTTGTAAGTTATAAACTTCAATACGAGGTCGACCGTATCGACTGCCTTCAGATAACGAGCTATGGTTTACGGCCGCCAATAGTTTAATATTTTATCATTTCAGTTATAACTCAATTTTTCCAGTTATTATGAAAATACGAGTATATCATGAAATTAAAATAAAAACTGTAACGATACTGTTGTATTACGTTTGATGTGGTTGAGAGTTGAGAATAGGGCTGCATTATAAGGGCTGTACATTAACTATTCATGACGATATGATGCAGCGTTGTTTTGAACTTTTCTAGAACAAGCCATATTCAAAGCTACACGTGTCGTTTCAAGATAATACTGAAATAAGGTCGCCATATAGTTTCCATAAATTTATGTATTTTTTTCATAATAATCACAATATTTAGTGTGATGGTAAATTTTGATTCTGTCAATTTAAAGCAACGTTATTTATGCCGAAAACGGGGCATTATTTCAGTGAAAAAGAAAGCCCGGAGCTGCTTCCCTAATTGGCTCAAACGTGTAGACAAATTTTGTTCTTAATTCTCGTTGAAAAGGATGCCATAATATTTCAAACGAACCCTTCAAGATAAAACCAAAATAACTTTTACTAACGACGTATATATATTATATTGTTCAGTGTTAACGTTTTCTGAGTTTTAATAACTTTCAGGAGAAATTATTTTCTCGTAGAAATACTTCAATGTAATATCAATAAAAAGAATATCGACAACTGTATTGCTCTATAATTAATCCAGCAACTATGCTTTAACATAATTTTACATCTCGTGAAATTCAGTTATTTCTTACAATTTATAATGTTTTATTATAATTATACCAACGTAAATAGTAATTATTAATAATAACGATGATAACACAAAATTTTTTGGACAGCTAATTCAAGGTCATGTTATGTCTTGTTAGTTTTAAGAGATTGATGGTAAAAGCATCACTGCAGCAAGTGATTGATCTCAGATTAATTTAAGGCAAGTCTACAAATATTTTGACGACAACAAAGAATTTTACATGTATGTATAATATATAGTACGGGTAGTTTTTGAGAAGTAAGGAGTGAAATAATTTTCATACTTAGGTGTCAGTTTTTTCATAAATAGGGTCCTTTAACATTTCTTCGTGTTAGTCCAACAGTAATTTGACCTCATATGTTCTTCTCAACGACTTTGATATTTGTTTTCAATCTTTTAAGTCCCGATGAGAACCTTCTCACGACGTTGCGACCTTAGATCTGGAAACTTGTCGAAGTAGCTGTGCAAATACTGATCCTTGGTAAACATTCAAAATGATTAAAACTTAAAGGGCTTCAACTAATTCTTAATTTTCAACCATTAATGAAAGATATTCTTTGTATTTATAGTATTATTATCTTTCATAAAAAGTTTTATTATGGCCCAACGAGAAATTAAATTTGTCAGTACCCAAAAATCGGAACAACTGGAAACTTCCTTGAAACAGAGTTACAACAAAATAAATTTAAATTCCCTCCTTCCGATAAAGTAAATGGATCTTGATTTATAAGAGATGATACGTTTTGAGAATACGATAGCTTAACAGACGGTGGAGCAGAATGTTAAATTACTTTTGTAATTTTACATGAAATCCAACAAGACAAAAGTTAAACTCTTCAACATCTTCGTTATCTCGTCCTGTCTCTATCATACATCAAAATACAAATAACTTTTTATGATGTGCTTAAATAATAAATTGAGTTTTTATAACACGTATACATTTTTAAATAGCCAATTATTGTTTACATAGAAGGGTATGTGAAAAATGAAAATATTCCGGCGTCTTTCCACAACCATAAATCCTGTTCACAATTTTCCGTTACAGATTTTCTGATTTTTTACCAAATATAAAACAATGTATTCGGGTCCTTTAAACGACTGAGCAAACCCTTGCCTCTATACCCATATATCAGAATTATTCAATAAGATAAAAAATTTTAACACTAACCTGACCATGACAAACTCCTATATTTTGTGAAACTAGTAAGCTATAAAGTTTACCTTAATTTCAAAGTATTTTTATCTAAAGAATTCTTTTCAGGCTTACTTATCTGAATAATTATAACATGAAAAGGTCAGCGTCAAACAAAAAAATATTTTATAATATTATGTCTGTCTCTATTATTCAAAAACTTTCCACTAATTTAAACATATTTAAAGAAACATGGTATTGTTATAAGTTTAATAGAATTATTTGAACCTAGTGAAAACAATATCGACTGATATTGACCCATTTGCGGTTTTATGTCTTTGTACTACACTTGAAGATAAAACATAGAATGGGAACTGCTTTAGATTACGTCCTCATTATATCTTTTAAAAAGATAGCAATGTGATATACTTTGTCAAATATTAGATCGATATGAACAAGTACTTTTATAATATGGTTTTATGCTTATTACGTTGTCTGAAGAGAAGTTTATTTCCATGTATGTAATTTATTCGTCTTATTGTTATCACGTGCGTATCAGGCTGAATTCCAGAACGATTACATTTTTTCCACTTGAGGTCAATGACATTTTCACACCGATACCAATAATTATCTGGGGTCGCAGTTCAGTCTTATTAGTAAAGGAAACTTAACATCACCGGATGATCATTTTACTAATGCTGACTGTCTAACTTCATGTAATAACCAGTTCAACTGTAAGGGAATTCCCTAAATAACGTACTGAATCGGTCTCCAATGCTAGCGCAGATGCTTGATACTTTGCCAGTTTGGCGCATAGCAACATTCGTACAACAATTACAAACATATAAATTTTCTTTTTTTTACACACTTAATGCAACTCAAACCCGAGTGCATGAATAGCTTTGTTATTTTAAGATTGATAAATGGACAAAGAATCTTAAAACCCACACTACAAATATTATTATCTTCTTTTTAATCTGCCAGATATATTTGCATCGGTAAGATTTTCAAGTCTTGTTGAGAGGCTACTGCTGCAGTAAAGGGAACCAATGACCACTTAACCTAATTTGATTGACATTATATCTGCCGGAAACACGACTGACTGCCCGGCTATTCTCTTTCAGAATTTAGGCATTTAAAAATACAAATAAATATGTATATTCATCTTCGACCTTCATCGTAATTTTTTATATAACAAGAAAATTATGTCCACAATTTCTTCTTTCGTATACATAATGTTACATAAAAGTTATATATTTTTTTAAATAAAGTATATTTATTGTGGTTTTTATTTGCTTGTACATAGTCACGTAGAGTTTTATGGTAATAGCGTGTTACAATGTCATTGACATCGTTCCATGTAGTGTATTTAATCTACTTTCTTTACTCTGCCCCTTATAAACTAATCAATGGACTGATAACGTATTGTACTAGTCGGTTTTATATTTAATTTCATCAAATCACTAAATAATACATTAAAACTTTATAATATCGTCTTAACTTGAAATTTTCTGTATTGTATCCAAAAAGTTATTTATTTCGCCAATGAAACTGTTTATAAACTTTCCAAATATAAGTTTGGTATAAAGTTATCATCTGTCCGATCTTTCGATTAAAATTATTATCCCCCAGTAACTTAGTCATATACTTTGTTATTAGTTTTATTCAAAAGCTATTTAGCAGAGGGTTAAGTTTATTGTTATACATATAATACAGAATCAATATTTATAAGCTATTTAGTTAAATATGAATAAAATATATTTTTCAAAATATTTCAAATCTCATTCAATTAAGTCGATAAAGATATCTTCAAACGGAATCTTACAAATCGTTTGCGTTGGATTCCATTTTCATTTTATTATAATCCGATTGTCTTACAGCTTCAAAATATCTTTTTTCATTTAACAATTTTTATTCTTTAGCTAAGTTTTAACTAAATTATTAAATAATACGACAGTTAATAACAATCTTTTTTATATCTAAAACTTTATAATTATGACTTTAATTTAATTCCTGAGTTAATATTGGATTTATATTGATATAAATTATATTTCACAGTGTTCTCTAAGGGACAATGCGAGACCGGCCAATATCGCTTCCTCGCCAAGAAGGGCGGCTACGCCTGGGTCCAAACCCAGGCCACCGTCATCACCGACAAGCAACAAAAGCCAATTAGCGTCATCTGCGTCAACTACGTCATCAGGTAGGTCTAGATTTAAGACGGTTGTGTCAAACGTACATTGGATATATAGTGAAAGTTATAATGTTATATGTAAAAAATTATTACATACGAAAAGGTAAGTCAATTTTATATTATTATTACACATATTACACATGGTCTACATGGATTACGATGTAATATTTAAACAAATATTGATACAAAAAGTGCTATATCAGCTATCTTGATAACACGTTGATAATGCCACTGTTACGAGCTTCTTAATCAACATTAAAACGTAACTGTCGATTTGCTCGTGAAATTTAAATTATTACTTGAAAAGAGGGAGTCATAAAATTTGTTAAGCCGAGGCTTCGACTCCATTAAAGAAAGTAATTAAGACAAGTAGTAGTTTCTATATACAAGTTCGAGAAAATCACTTTCTTAGTTAGTAGGGTGGAAAGGAAATTAAACATGTTTATTCAAACCATTTAATATAATTTCTTTGTTTGTAATTTTGAAAATGTGATAATTTATAATGAAGTAAAAACGAATAAACCGTATTATAAGTTATATTCAGATCTTTAAATTTTTTTTGTTTTCCAACAAATCAACACATCCATTCGTGATGCGAAAGCGTTATACGAATAAAAGCAATCATTTCTATTCATATTCTCAATATCGATTTGTGGTGGCGTTCGTAGGAAAAGTGTGACTTTTGTATTATGTAGGGTCACTAGACTAGTATTTCAAATGTAAATAATCTTACAAGAGAAAATGGATTTTCTATTGAAGTTTTAATATCGTACTTGTAAATTTTCTCTAACAATTGATATCCTTTCGGTTTTGTCCAAATCGCGATGTCGTAAAATGCCTCTGTTCTTGTAACATGGGACAATAAAGGAAGGTACTATGTAATCCTTTGATCGCAGACGGTCTTCTTATGTAACAATTCGGCCTGCGGTAGGTCATTGGAGATTCGAGACTGCCACTAAGCCCTTTTCTCCTCTTTTATTACTTTCATTTTCTGCTACAATCTCGGATAGATTCCAATGTATATATTTTACTACACTTACAATGTTTTGTTTTTATTTCCTTTACTGTGTGTGAGAGAGAGTAACGACTCAAAGAATTGATAAACATGTTACAAACAGATTTTATATTCATATATACACAAGAAATGAAAAATGAACTGTACTGTACATGTTTATTATAATGATTCTGTTAATAAATTATTTGGTAAAACTCGATCTAACGAATATCTCCACAACGTCGAAATTCGTAAATAATTGTTAGCTATAATTAAAAAAAAGTGTTATGAGAAAATAATATTTATATTGATCACTCATTTTACATGTCGTTGCTTCACATTACATTTTGTAGTTTAAGTAACCAGAAATCATTAACAAAAAGTCCGCAGTAAGCTTCTGGAAAACCGTAAAACACTTAGCATCGTTACCTGTACCTTTAAACTTAATTTTGATTTGTCCATGCATCGTTATGTTAGGTTGTGATAATTTTTAGGTCCTATACCTCCATGAATTCCTTATAAAACTAGACTTTTACGAATAGAAAAATAATGAAATGATTCATTCTATAAGTTTCGTTTTTTCCGATAGTGGTACCAAAACTCATGTAGGAATCCGACATGTCATCAATCAATCAATAGAAAAACAATTAGCTGCTGAACAAATACTGCATTTTATGTCAATGTTATTTTAGTATGTCTAACGAAGAAGTTTTACCCTATACATCCTGTAAAATATACACTGTGTAAATTTACTTGAAAAATATGACAAATTACAACTTGAGAAGTAAATCTTAAGTAATTTCGTTGTATTACTAAATTGTAAGATTGCGTTGTAACATTCATTCCATCCAAACGTCGCTGGCATTTCATTATATTTTTACTGCGTCATTTACTCCCGGTCGGACGTTAAAGCCTTATGATCGCAGCTACAATGAGTTTTTGTGTGTAGTAAAATCTTTTAGCTTTTGCGCTTTGAACGAAAATTATCAGTATATAACATGGAATTATTCTAAAATATTAGTTCAATTAATCCTCTGTCGCACAAATTTCTTTCAAAGTTGGTCCGATATTCTTTATTTATATCTGACTCTGAATTCTCATTTTATAAGTCTAAAAGCCAAACTTTCCATGACGTATATATAGTCTTCCTAGTGAATAAATGAAAGAACATATCGTTGAAATGCTAAGACATCTATATCCACGTTTCTTATGATCATTTTCCTAAAACTTCGTAGACCCCTTGTTATAGGTGCAAAAATTTGTAATATGTTTATTAATCTATACAATATGAGATGCGAAATTCCGTTTCATTGTGTTCATATCAAACTTTAATAGGCATTTACCCATACAATTTATCTTAATCACACTTTTTCATGTCAAAGCAGTGATAATTTACGAGAAATTAAATTATAAAATCATTACACCCTATTAGAAACTCAATATTACATTAAATACCGGATTCACGAATGGACATTCCCCTGTACCCGTATCTATTTTTAGCGAATAATTAAATTATACGGGTTTCGGTAACCCAAATGTCTGACGTCAGGAGGGAATTAAAAATAACTTTACGTATTTAGGACGATGACTTTCGCTGTCCAAATATATATTTAGGTTGTATAAATAATCTTTATATTCGTACATTATAACGGTGAGCTTTTAATATAGGATAAGCTAATTTGTATTGCAGGGTGATAATTAATAAAATTATCTATCTTCCTTATTTTTATATATCTCATTGATTGATATGTAGTCCATTATTTGTGTGGTATGAAGTTCAAGGTCGATTCCATTTGGCGCTCCATCACCCACTACAACATTGATTCTAGGGGCCTTGAACCCTGTTTTGGACTCTTGACTGTGTTGTTTTCGGTCACAATAATAACACTTTCAGTGCTATATGTACATTAATTTTATATAGCCTTTTCCTCTTAACGTAATGCTTATGACTTTTCAAGTAGATACAGCAATAAAAAAATTTAGTCCCCGCTGTATGTTTTAATTTAGAGCTTCTGGAATGAAACAGTCGGGCAGTCGTGACATTTATTTGTAATAAAGTGAAACATTTAATGGAGTGCTACATTTTGTACAAAAAAAATCAACGTCACTGAAAAATATCTACTTACATATAAATAATGATTTTTGACCAATAGGTACAAATACTATATAATATTTAGAAGATATATGGAACCATTGACTTGGAAGTTCTTCTTTATCACTGGCTATATAAAAAATCCAATATGTTACACGACAAGATACTTTCGCACAAGGAAATAAATTACTAAGTTTTCGGGGTCTGTAATATTTCCTGATAAAGTTTCGTCAATCCGACAAACTATCGGACTTGTGACATTCAGCCGCTTTGGCTTGATACGTTGTACATAAAGTGCCAAGGCTTCCGCGTTCTAATCTTTTATATAAACCATATTATTTATATATAATATACTTACATATTTGTTAACAATATTATTTACAGCGCTGTCCTGAATTCCCATTTAACATTTTCCTGTGTAAATCACGTCTAGACGTCATTGGATTTGTAATCCTAAAGGAAACTGGAGGCCTTAAAATTGTCAGACTCCCATTATAGTTAGGTTATTTATGTTAGGAATACGGAAAATTTATCTTATCAGTGTTGACGCTAGATAAGACTCCATGACACCAGATGCAGCTAGAGCCACGGGTTATCGCTGCAATGGTTGCTATGAGCTGCATCTCTGAGATAAAAAACTCATAGAATAGACATTTCTATTTCTATACAAATAAGTACTTTGATAAAATTCTCGCCATTTTTACTATGTTTTTTTTGTGGGTGTTTTTTTACGGTCAACTAAAATTTTAATAATACTTTTGTATGTAATATTTTCATAATTTACTTTCCTTTATAATTAATCCACCTGTTTGTGAATTTCATCTCCTGGAATTTCAATCTACGAAATATTATTCTGACATATATATACTTCGTCTTCTTCAATGCTTGACAATCAGGAAATTGGTAGTAGCTATTTTGGGCACTGCCGGAGGACGAACTAGTATTATATTCACGATAAGCTTATGGACAATATCTACTATCTTATAAATACTTTGACTACGACGGTAGAGAATAAAAACAGACTTTTTAATTCCATAAGTCAAGTTATTAATGATCTATAGATAATCATAACATATTTGAATTTCATAAACAACGCATTTTATATGCAAAAGTAAATAAATGATTCGTTATGGTCGATATAAAGAATCTATCATCTCAAATGAAAATAAAAATTGATATACAGATATTTCAAGAAGTCAATTACTTCCTCACTTAATGCTTTAATATTGTTTTTTGTAATAAATATAAAATGAAATATAAATTTTATTAATATATTTAAGAATCAAATAGAAATCTGTCTCATTTCTTATATTTTAAACAAAGGTTTTTCTTTATACAAACTACAAAAAGGAAAAACAGACTGCCGTTGAAATGATGTCTTATTGTTATATTTTTTAATGTAAGAAAACATATAATAACAAAGAAAAATATACAACAATATTTGACATTGAAATTATAATAATGACAAAACAGAACACATTGTCTTAATTTTGTTACAAAATAAAGGCAAAATTATTATGTAGAAAACATCTTTCCATTTTCATTGTGTCAATATACAATTTTCACACGCTACTCTAACAATATTTTAATTAATATTACTATTAATAAAATAATTAATGACTCTAATTCTTTTTTTTACTGATGTAATAAAAGCATTAGTTCCTACTAGTTTATTTTAATTAAATCATTTGATGATGTAATCGTTACATTTTATTATTAATTTTATTATTAGAAACATTAAATAACACTGCAGATAGTTACTATTTATATTGTTTGTAAGTTTATTTCTATCAATAACTTTGAACTAATGTTTCGATGCCAAATATTTAATATTTAATTAATACTTAGACTTTTTATATAAATGAGAAGATTTTTAAAATACAACCAAATAAAGGAATTTGTAATTTCTTATCCTCATTTATTTCTTTATCATATGAGGTGATTTAAAATGTTATAAAATCATAACGTAAAATATATACCCTTTTTTATATGGATATTAAATTAGTATATAGTATAGTAGTATATAGACCGTAGTTAAAGAGGTCTGTTACTAGACGTGTTTTACACAAATGCATTATTATTCCAACGAGTGTGGTCGACCTTAGCAGACCTCTCCACTAAATAGTGTAACGCATTGTTGGAGCTCTGTATAATTAAAATACCTTCCACATTAATAATATAAAAAATATTTTACATTTCATTTCAATTTATATGTACACAACACTCACAGTAACAACGTTCGTTATATAAGTATAAACGAGGCGCTTTCTAATCATTCAAGATTTATATCTACTCTGCCTTCAAGACTGGCATTTGAAAGCAATCATTCAATGACACAGTTTCATATTAACTAAAACTTATTAAGGAATAATAAAATTATTGTAAGTAAATTTTCATTAAATTCTTAATGAAACTCTCTGCTATACAACAATCGTTCTGGAAAAATGAAATTAAAATCTCTTGTTTAACATCTCTATACAATCTCAATTTATTTACTTTAATCGTAAACACGATGACTGTGAAGTAATAAAAAATAAATCCAGTACAATTTTAACTAGCTAACATTTGTACGTGCAATTCAATAGTAAGATATGTTTCAAAAGTATTGTAATATTTCAACCCATGACCCCACACTGCACACACCTGCAGTATACCGCTTACCGTTTACTTTCACATATGTAGGTCAATGCAACACATGTGATCGTGTTTATAGTATTTAAGACTGCGGGCCAATAGTTTATTATTAGATATTTATAACATCTAGACGACTTGTTTTAATAATTAATTAATCTTGGTTATATAAGTATATCATTTTATATTCAATCATCGTTAATTGGTACTAAATATATCCTATTATTATGGTATAATTTATGTTATAACTAATATTTATACCAGAGCTTAGTAGTACAATTTATGCCTTTTATTGTTGTCGGTCTGTTTCATATTTTGAATGACAAAGTTGTAAATCATCTCAATGTCTATTATTCATTGCCGTTAATTCTCATTGTTCCACTTAAATTCTTTATTAAAATATAATTTATTACGGCTTCATAAATAAAACATTCAATATCGGTTCATTGTAACAGGGTTCTCATGAATATTGAAAAAACAAAAACAATTTAAATTCTATGACATTGTTACTTTTAAACTAGTATAGTTTGAATTGTTAGAATCTAGATGTAAGGTATAATATATCTGTAGAATTACTATATCTATGTAGTTTAGAACTCTAGAATGCAACCCCCCTAGGTCATTCACCAGTGAAAAGTTGCATTTTCGTTTCACATTGTAAAAGTAGCGTGGGCGTGCTCTGGCTCGGTCGACGTTCGCTTGCGGCGACTTAGATACTGAATATATAATAACATTTAACAGAATTACGTCTGCATTTGAATTAATAATGCTCTCTTAAATAATTCTTACATTTATTATGAGTGCAACCTCGTTTTCTTTCTTTTAAACTAATAACAAGCATCTTTAAAAGTCTTACGTCGATAAACTTATTTAGCCAATATTAACTCCACAATATAAAGCAATAATTAAACGCTATGCTTAATATATTTTATGATGTTTAATTAATTTGCATAAACGATTTGATTGCATTAATTATTATTTATCGTTTATCGACCAAATAGACTAATATAAAAAAACTTATATTTTATTTCATATAATACAAAGGAATTGCAACTCATAAATGATAATTAATAATATCTTATCTTACAATAATTGATAGTATATTAAAACAGTTTTTAATCTAGTTCAGTAGTATCTCTGGTTGTATGACAGTCTCTTGACGAGGGTCATCAATCAGTAACGTTTAGTTCTGTTCCAAACTGATGGCATCCGTTATGTATCAGATAGGATTCGTGACTGAATTATTCAAATGTTATTATTTGAAATAACTTCAGAGTCATGTGGAAACATGTTTAAATTTATATTAGTACAAAATTAAATTCTATCTCAAAACAGATATATATTTATTAAGCGTTATTTAAACTATTGTTATTTTCGTTGATTCTAATTCAGACCATACACCCGCTATGCTTCCGGCAATATATTTGATAAATAATCTAATGGAGTGAGCTATTTCCTGAGCTCTTTGTATTCCATCGAATTCCAAAGAATTCGTGTGGTAGGTCACGTAAGCCTTACAAACTGAACCCCATTGTGATATATTATGATTTTATTTTTATATGAATTTATTATATATAAATGAAATTATGCGAATGCTTTCGGATTTTTTTATTCTATCAAAGAACACTTCTTCAATTCCTTTTTCCTGAAATCATTACCGCTAATGATGGTTAACGGCTTTTAAAATTAACATTTTCAACAAACAAGTAGAAAATTATAGTGAACATGAAAAATGACTTTAAGGCGTGCAACATTGCAAATTAAGATGCTAATATCACTAGGTTGCGCAAAACACTGCAGTAGCTAGTAGTACCTGAATAAGTAAAATTTTAAGTATAGTTAAACCTTATACAATCTATAAAATTATGAATAGACTAAAGTGGACAATAATCAAATAATATATGGAGGAATATTTTCCTTTTAGCAAACAAGCTGGAACTACTGAGTCATTTGTCTATTTGATAGTAATTCCGTAAATCAAAATGACGAATTTGCAGCACAGGTGATGTAATTCAAGATTGTCGGACGTTGCCTCGGTCACGTACAGAGTCTGAGTAAGTTGAAAACGAGGGTGCTGTGAGGTCAACGACCCGGCCCTATTGGCATAATGGTTTGCTCGCGAAATGAATCCTGTATTATGCAATGGATGTCTGTAGTGCAATATCATGTTCTGGGTTTAAGAATTCATTCAACTATTCTAAGTTATTGCTCTCAGTAGTAGTTTCGTTACTTAGAAAACTATGATTAAAATGTTTTATTATTTATGAAATAAATTTAAATATATTATTTACACTCCACAAATGGAAAAGAGACTTGTTTGTGACTGACTGATGAGTATGATTGACGGTTGCGGAAAATTTTTATATATTGAACTTGAAACGAATCGCATGCCATTCGCCGAATATTCGGTGACAATGATAGAATAGCCAAATAATGGCTAAAAGCTTTCAACACATAAATTATAGTAAAGTTTACTCGTATTATTACCAACATTTCATTTGATACCTATATTGTGGGCATATATTAGAAATAACAAGCCCGTAATCTCGGGTATAAAATGACATCACACTTAACCATGCATTGTCTAACCTAAATATGTTTACAAAATGTCAGGTTAATCTATTGAAGAAACCTATAGAAATATCGAATTGCAAGAGTCTATATAAAAAAATCAATGTAAGTGAAACTAAAACTTGTAATAAAAATATATTGTCTGACGGTAACAATACATTTCATAGTAAATTGAGTCTTACACCATGTAAACGATTAGTTAACAAGTTTAAGTTACAAGTTATGTATAAACAAAATTTCCATATACCTTAATGCCAATCAATATAGAGTATAGAGTATTTAAACCACCTGTATTCGCATATAGTTCAGTCATAATAATATATTGTAATAAAACCAAAACTTGTATGTCTAAATATACTTTTAAACCGCATCAATTGAAAGATATTTCGTCATCCATGTACGTAGTGATGTTAACTTCTAAAACTTTGTGCAATTTGTAATAGAGCTCACCCACACCATACATATAAAAGTCGGGCCATCAGTTGTGATCCCACCTAGCTGAGAATACATCTATACGAAATAGTAACGAAAATCCTAATTAAAATTATAGTGTCCTTGGATTAAGTCTTATTGAAATAATCTGAACTTAAAGGTACGTATTTAAATATACATGACATGCTGTTATGATAGTAACATCTAATAAAGTAGAATTTTTTTAATAATAGCGAAGTTCATAATCAGATCGTGCTTGATTTAAGTGTTTGTATTATAATTAATGTATAAGTAATTATTATTCTTATTTATAACTATGCAATATCTACTAGGATATATTTCCATTAAGTACGCCAGGGTCCATTAGCGTTAAGATCACGTTACGCGGCTAAATTGTGGAACAACGCGGCTTGATCGACAAGTATCTTATATCAGTATACTAGATTTAATCACATACAACATTTAAATATTTCAGCATATTTTTCTACCTCCCAAACAATTATACTAAATGCATAACTATGTTTAAACATGTCATACAATGGCTTTATACAGATTATTACTCGTTACAACATATATAAAGATTATTTTTTATACCTTTATCTATATAACAGTACTCACCATATACAGAAATGCAGTAAAATAATATAGGGCCATAAATATGTAGATCAGCTAGTATTGTATAGAATAGTGTATGCAAATACAAAGCGATTAACTGTACATAATGGAACAGTAATATTGTATTCAACAACTATAAAAAAAAATAAAAATAAAAATGCGTACACATTTTACGACCACACTCGTTGTAAATTATCGCTTTCGTATATAAGGTTAATTTCGTGTCACAATTTAAGGAATAATAATTCCCGAATTTTAAAGGGTCATTGACTCCATCATATTATATATTTCATATTACTAAATAAATATTAAATTTACATTATATTCAATAAGTTTACTATATGTTGGACATTATCTTACTTTGCATAATCGCTTATCGAGGTCATTTCAGGAGTATTGTTGCAATACTTATCAACAGTATAACAATAACACAAACTATTATAAGAGTGAGAATCACACGTCGTGTAATGATGTCGTGTTAATTGCTACGTGATCGGTTTTAACTTGTGTTGTAAAGTTTCGTACTGTACGTATTCGTATTGTTTAAACCTCTAATCGTATTTATCATAGTAGTGTTCGTTGCACGACCAGTTAATCGTAGTTCAGGTTGGACGAGTCACGAGGCGGGTGTGCGCCGTCATACGATCTATCATTCGCGCCACAGACTTCGTCGCAAGCGTACACGCTAACATTTGCTTTGTAAATTCAGTTACGATCAGCTGTTGGCTTCTCAAGACCAACCGGCGTCCGTAATAGTTTGACAACAACTTAATTAACAAAATGGTAAGATCAAAGTGATATTATATGTGAGTGTACAGTGATTTACGTGAATGTGACACTAGTGCTCATAAAACATATCCATTGAATATAAAAGTTATATAGACGGTAGAATGCTAACAAAATGTGTTTTCGTCTTCGCATTTATGATACAAATTTCTTGATCCTTTATTAAATAGCGTTACTATAGATATATATAAAAGTGTTCGTACAATTCGATTCATATTTATTTTATCGGTAATCGTAAATTGCAATCTGATACGTATTTTATCTTTAATTCTAGTTTGTATCTGGCTCAGTGAAGCTATTTCCATACAATGAGTGTCATCGGTTATAACGTTCTGAACGCTGCGTTTGCATTCTGTATATGAAGCTGGTGTTGTTTTTGAGATGCGCTAAAATTATCTGAAGCGTCCCCCCGCTGTCCTCAGACGATGGTTACATAACCACGCCAGCGACTGGCCTTGACTCCCGCGCCGATCACAGCCACGCCATTGGCTGTACGATTCTTGATCTTCTAAACTAGAATACTATTGAACGTATTGCTCAGCCAATAAAATTGCGAACAGTTCTCTATGTGATATAGTTAAATGGTCAGTTAACAGTGGGTCGATAATCTTAATTTAAATCGACATTAAACTATATACATTTGATTCCAATAGTGTCGCATTTCGTTAAACACTTTGTATTCATAGTAATCCTAGTATATTTGTAACGTCTTCCTATTTATTACAATGGTAGAACTTATCAAGCGACCTTGAAATTGAAACGTAAATATTTATCATGATAGTATATTGTCTGGTACACCGCAGACTCCCGGCATTATTCTTAATACATTTCTAATATAGCTAACATAATATTATGCTTAATCAATTTTATTCGCTTTAAGTCATTGATTTTCCTGTATAGTACAGTAACTTAGTAAATCGAATTTAATAATCGTATAACTTTTACTAAACCACTTAATATTTGTGACGTGTTGTTTTAACAAAAAGGGAGTAAACAATAAATTATAATTTAAAATTCATCTTATGTTTAACATTGTACTTTATAGCTGAATATTATATAAAGTATTTACTTTGAATTACAAATTTCAATTTACATAGATGCAAATTATTTTTTATAAAGCAGTTCACGTTAAATGAACCTCTTTCAATGGTGTAATGTTGAATTGAGCTGCCCATTGAACTGTATCACTGCCAAGGTCACGGCCAGCACAGCATCATAGGACCTTCCTTAACATTCGACGACTTTATTATCTTTGACATAGAGGCGGAAAGATATTCAAACGTTCGTTCGACTTGTGTGTTTAGACAGAATGTTGTCAGGTTATTTATGAGTGAATCGTTCGAGAAGTAGGAGCTTTCTATATAGGATGGTCAGACAGTTGGTAATCTTAATGAAGCCGGCGATCGATATAAGAGTTGCCTCGTGGTATATTGCGCGCGCACGCATTCGATTTCACTACAATCCTTGTGAATGGCCGCCTTGAAATAAAGATAACATGGGGGGGTTTTAGGCAGGGGGTGAGCGAGCAAGGTTACTGTTACTACAATATATACCTCTCTTTTAAACAGCCCAGCATCCAATATAGCTATCCTATTCTAACGTATTCACTTTCAAAACTATCTCGAGTAAATGAAATGACCTAACATACTCTTATTTGGGTTTCGTTCGAATGAATTAAAGTTTTTTCTTTGCCTTTGAATTTTATCATTATTGTTCAGTTCCCTAATAACAGATTTCTATAGCAGTAACTTTTTCAAGATGTTTTGTTGACATATTTTCAATGTTTACGAAAACAACTGTTTGGTATGTTGCGTAACGTTACACTATCTATATAATATGTATAACATTTCCATCAACACAGCACTTATAATATCTGTTAGGTTAATTATAACATGAACCCTTTCCTAATCAACATAATTGTTATCTTATGTCCATAGTCGGTTTCGTCGTTTTGTAGTCAATTGACGTAAATGTATCCCTGAGAAACAATCCCTAGGTTATCTCAACGGATTGACATTTTCTAATTAATGGCGCACTTGAACCAATTTTATATAAATAGTCATGTACATTGATCAAATCTTTATTATGGAAGGTTCACTCCTTATAGTCTAACGTCTGTTACAAACAATACATTTTACTTAATGAATATTCGCTACATTCACCTACCGTTGAATAAAAAACAATTAAAGTCAATGGAAAAAAACATTAATTGATGACTGAATAGATTAGATGATCTTTCGTTTAAAAGATCGGCCTTGAGGTATTGTTGGCTCATTACTAGACCGCACATATCTGTATCACTACATTCGTACCTTGTTGCAATGTCATACACATTGTTTAATACCAAACATTCGCTTACATGCAAATATAATTAACACCATAGGTATGCAAAACGTTTTTACACATATTGTAAATGGAATCGCGTACTGTAGACCATGTTGTATGTGAAATGTGTTCATTTTTAGTGCCACATCTATGTTGTGTTTGATTTGTTCACAGCGGTATCGAGTGCAAAGATGAGGTGTTCGCTGCACACCAAGTGCAGCACGCAGACTTGAAGCCTGCCGTGGCTCCAACTAGAGCTGAAGCTAATCCAACACAGATTTGTGTGGCCACTGAACCATCTAACGGTGCTATAGTGGCCGCTGTCCTTCCAGAAGAAGAGCGCCCTGTACCCGTTACTGAACTTATATTTGCACCCAGAAAGAAGGAAATGAATAAAGGATTTCTCATGTTCTCTCCTGACGAGGGACTTACAAGTGAGTTGCAAACGAACTGCAAAAGCTTAGGTACTCATTGCTTGCTTTAGTGAAATTACTCGTTAATAAATTTTCGTTTGCAACACTGATATAAATTTTTCAGTGCTTAAAGACGAGCCGGAGGACCTCACACATTTGGCGCCGACTGCCGGAGATGCTTGCATTCCTTTAGAGAACAGCCCCTTTGATATGTTCGACGAATTCATTTTAAGTGACAATTATTGTAGTCTACTTGGTGATGATCTGACGAGTGGATCACCAGTAGATTCGTTGATAGCGGATTCCTTACTCTCGTCCCCAGAGCCACAGGTGCAGTATCTTTGATATAGTCATATTATAAACAGAGAAACGGATCGTTTGAATATATTTGATTCTTTTAGGAAACCGAATCATCGTGCGAACAGTCGTCGCTTCTGAACGAGTTGTCTTTGGATGCGTTTGACAGTAACAAGTCTGAGAATGACATCGAAGATGGACATTCACCATTCATCCCCACCACTGATGAGCTTCCTCTTCTGGAGCCAGCAGTTATGTGGGGGGCTCTGCCTGACAACGTGTGCCAGGCTAGACCTCAACCCACTGAAGTTCAAAGCCCCGCACCAGCGCTGCAACGCTTACTAGCAGCGCCCCCCACCGGGCCACGACCACAAGATCTCATCACAAATATATATTCAGATCAAGGTCAGAATTCAAACCATATAATATATTACCAATATTAATACAAAAAATCTTAATGATAACAATTATTCCAGGTCTTATTCCAAGCAAGATATCAACATGGGACACCGGTGTTAAGCGTGTGTTGACTAAAGACGAAGAGCCCTCAGCGAAACGCGTGAAGCGTAGTCCATCACCGACAACGAATCAGACCTCAAGCGTCCTTATGAACCTCCTGGTGAGCGGGTGTGACGTCGACGCGGGCTACATCTGTATAGTCCAAAGTCGACCGCGGCATAAACTGAAAGCTTAAGACAGAGATACATTATCCTCGTGACAGACTATAGGTTCATCGTAGCACGGATATATTGGCAGTGTTGCTTAATTATCATAACATCAATTATCAACGTCTTGCAATAGCGCAAGTGTTTCGACGTTACCAATTCACAGGACGGTGTTAGATCGGTCGCTGCAATACATACCCAGCCAGTGTATCTCCGCCATAATACTGTGATAATAACGACTATACCCAAACCTCCCCTTTCTTGTATCGTGGCGTCGTTAATGTGATATAACCGCGTCCATTATTCTACATTTGTGACAATAACATCTAGTGGCAATCAAATTGTCTCCGGCTCTATATAAAAGGACTTTTAATCTCGTGTACACAGACTATATAAATACGTTTGTTTTACTCCTACCCTAGTTTTAGGTATACAATATAAATATACATATCTCTGTGGCTATAATTTTGGAAGTGTCGAATCCTTTTAAGATAATGATTAATTAGACATATGTTTTTGCGATTACTCTATTTATTTATAGTTACGTGTTTTCTTTTTGTATTTTAATAATGTTGTTATTAAATTTTATACATAGCCTGTACGGATGGTATGGTGTTATTGACATTCATAGTTTATTTAGTACGAGTAGTTTGGAAGTTGTTTGACGATTCGCTTTTAACTGATATTAGTTTAACCGTTGTCACTGCCAAATCATACGAAGTACAACTTAGTGACGGTGTAGTTGTTTTGTTATGGTATATACTTTTTATGTACAATTTTAGCGAGAAAAGTATTTATTATTTACATTTGTGAACAGAAATTATGTTTCTATTATAGCTACGGAATACTCGATAGTGTACAGAATGTTTGATATCTTATAGTATATACAGATACATGGATGTAGAAGAAATAAAACTGTTGTTTAGGTGTAAAGTCTTAATGTAGAAACGTGATAAAAACGAATAAGTATGAATGTGTTCTGATTAAAACTATTGAGATCACATCATTTAATGGTGCACATTGATTTTATTTATCTCTACCCCCCTTTCCCTTATCCTGTATTAGCTTTAACTGATTGGAATTTAACTACACGTATATGGTATAACTTCAACTCATAATATATGATTTTATATGAACTTCATGTAAAGCAGATGTTTTATCTATAAATATATGAGTTGAAATATATATAACAGGAATTATCACTCTGATGTATTAAGTATCAGCTTGTAGTTCTATACTATTTCCGCGATTTAATCTTTATTATAACATGGTCAGTTTGTTTAAAATATCAAAGTACATTTATATATTTTATATGATTACAATTTATCAGATAGACTTTGAAATTATTACATCGTAAGGAAATCTGGACTTATAATTTCAAATTATATGCTTGGAATCGCCTATCCGCTCTGAGCAAGCCTGGCGATTAATGCTCTAACCTAACCTTCTCCATGTGAGAAGAGGCCTTTGCTCAACAGTGATCTGAAATTTATTTTAAATTAAAAGTTATAAATCATTTAGAGAAATCGAACCAAGAGTTGTTTATTTTTAAACTTAACATACTATAACTTGATTTAAAGCATATTGAAATTAATCGGCTCTTAAATGATCGTTCACTTGGAATTTTTTAACTTTTATACGTAATTGTAATACGTATTAAATATATACGTAAGGAGCAGAGTTTGAAAAATAATATATAGAATTTTTTTTACTAAAGATTCTTAAACTTCTTTATATTGGACATGAAAATAATAATATCTATGAGACTGTTACTATAAAAGCTCTTTAATATTAATAAAAGGAGTTTAGTCTCAGCATTACAACCGGTTCAAACACTTTCCGGTGGTCATATTTTATCGTTTTATATGAATTATAATAAATTATATAATTCAGAATCGTTCTTAGTATGCAGTGGCTACGAAGCGGCTTTAAAATTTTTATTTTTCTTGCTCGAGTTGTTGGACTTCGGTTGTATAATTATATGAGATTCGGAGAAATTATCGACAGACTTACATCATACAGAGCACAGGTCAATGAACTTATAATCAAATAATGTAATTAAAAAATATCAGATTATCTGAAGTAAAGTTATCTTGAGATATAAAATGACTCAATCGAGAATTATGATTATATAAAAAAATATATGCATTACGTATTTAAATTCGTTAAACGTGTTTAATATTTTAAATTTAAATGTTACTTTATTTTCGAATTTAAAGTTTAATCAGCTTATCGTCATATTAACAATGTAAAAGAAACAATGGTTACCCAAAAAAAGGCAAGATTAAATAGAATTCTGTCCGAAATTGTAGGGACCGTTGTATGTGAAGATAACGAATAAAAGCCAAACAGAATAAAGATAAAACTGAGCCAATTTAGCTATTGTGGGTTAGATGCTTTGCTGTTTAAAAAACTACGATTACATTTGGTTTTGCTTCTATAAAGTACGATGAAATATAATCTTAAATGATGTGGTTAATAACATTTGTATTTAAATTACACCTAGTTAACATTTTTCTTCGTAAAAATTATACCTCATTAAGCGAATTCCAAGGTTAAAGCTAATATACATTCTCCTTTATCCCCGAGTAAATCAATGTGCATCATAATAAATGTAACGTTAAAATATATTGATTACAATAAAATAACTAAAATCTCTATGTTCCAGGATGTCCACAATAATGGAAAGACGACGAATCAGCTGCCAAAATATCAGATGCTAGTCACTCCACCGACGGTCTCCCCACAGAGCCAACTCCGAAACATCCCGGTGCCGGTCATAAACATGATGCAGCCGAACCAGCAGCTCCGAAACACAATAACCAACCAAATAACAAACATATCAAATCCAATGTCCCCACTGACTTTAAACGTGGGTAGTCCGCTATACTCCCTCCCATCAAGCCCAGCTATAAGTCCGGTCCAAAGAGACCGCGTTTTAAGCCCTTACTCCACCCCCCAATCTTTATCACCCGCTGGTAGTTATCAAATGTACAGCCCCAATAGCAACATTCTCCTATCACCATCCGGAGTAATGCAGGGCTATGATCCGTATTTGACGAACAAAATGCAGACTAGCCCGGGATATCCCCTCCAGACATCAGATATGCTGATGGATTCCAACATGCAGCTACAATCTACCGACTTCTGGTCTGATTCTGAGATGCTTCAAGGCACAAGCGATCTCCTCACAGCATTCGATGACGTCAAACTGGTCTAAACGTGTGCTTGTTACGTGGTATTTTTATTGCGATCGCGTTTATAACATCTTTTATTTGATATCAATATGAATTGTCCAATTCTTTAAGTGAATAACATTCCAATGTTATCGGTGCTGGATGTATTAAACGCTGTCTCAGTATGAAATCACTGGAATGAATGCAGGGTCTTTTATAATTAGATACCACAAGGATTCCACTTTAAACACATAGTTACCTTACAAACCATTTATATCTAACAATATCTTGTTTCTTCCGAGGGATTCTTATAGTATTGTATAAATATTACCATCATGTACTGATTTTGATAATAATTTGTGGAATCCTAGGTGATATAATGTGACTTAGAATGGAATGGTACGTTGATTTAAAAATAAATAGTTTTATATAAGGTTTGGGTGTTATTTTAGTGTCCACAACAAGATAGACGGACATACAGATTGAATATGTTAAAAATTATTTAAAATTTATAACCATTTAAGTCTTCCATATATTCTTTATCAGTATAGTTTTAACTGACATTTACAAGAAAATATTATCATAACACAATATTATGTTTATATTTTGTTTAATAATTAAGTTTCAATTTTATTGTATGATCAAAATTATATACTCAGATAGATTAAGAGATCAATAATACAAAAAAAACTGTTTCAATACATAAAATATACAAGAATTAGTACATTACAATGATTTAGCAACAATCAATTTGCATTATGTACTCGAATAAGTTATATTTATTTCAATATGTTTTTTATCAGTCTTCAATAAATATAATTGTAATAGTCATCTGTTTATTAACTTGCACCATACATTTTAAGTACAATGTATACTGTCACAGAATAATTAAATCAAATGAATGCAATTTAAATTATAAAATCTCAATAGAATATTCATCTACAATAATAGATTATTAAGATTTTGATTTATAGTTATTAATAATTTTTTTCTACACTTATTATATTTCTGTTAGATCATAAAATAAACAATTGCAAAATAATATGACAGTTATAAGTGTAGACATGTTTTTTTTTTGTAGCTTAGTTATATTTCTATGGTTTTGCTTTGGAAATACTTGATATACTTTTAATTCTTTTTTAATTGTTTTTTTTAACTCTATTAATTAAAATTTACTGCCAATACTTTCTCACCTTTACTAATCGCTTTTAATTTTTATTGTTTTATATTAAAATATACTCTGTGCCATAGAGTACATAGTAAATATGTTTTATTATCTATAAAAGAAAAAATATCATCAGTCCACACACATATATATTATAACTATTGAAAATGAATTGTAAGTTGATACATAATAAAATCAAATTGTTTTATATATATTGAGATTAAATTTCGGTCCATAATTCGTTTTTTATTTGTCTCATTAAAATGCTAATACATCTACTATCTATGATTGTAAGAGTAACATTTTATTGTTAAACCAGTAATGTAAGAAAAAAAGAAATCCACCATAACAATAAGAATTTTTGGTAAAATAATTCGATTATTTGCAAAGTAAACGGCTAAGTAAGGAAAGCTGCAAGTTAGTGGATTTAAAAATTGTACGAAACATAGATAATGGCCTCGAAAACACGAATGAAAAATTAAAATATAGTTCTAGTAACATTCCCGAGTAAAGAGATATTCGGTAGTTCAAGATGAATAGATATTTTTAGTGTATTGTTATCTTCTAGCAAAAGTAAAAATTTCCTTTGAAAATTCGTTGTCTTTTATATTATTTAGTGATTAAAAAACAAACTAGTAATTGATGCAAGCATAAAGAAATATTAGCAGTGTTTTATCGTCTTCTAAAACTCGAAGTAGCCATCTGTTACGAAAAAGTTAAATCACTTTAAAGTTATGCTTTGAATTTGTTTTACTACTCTGCTACTAGATGGCGCATTCAAAAAAAATTAACAAGTAAAATTCATTACGAAACCAGGTTAAAACTAAAAGAGAACAACTTTATAAAACTGTTAATATTTTGTAGCGTCTAATTTTAAAGTTACCTTTATTGCAATGAATAAACATTTTTCTAATAAAAATTTTAGCATTTTGGTTTGGAATTTTACAGTATTTTTTAAAATTTCCTTTATTTAATCAAAATGTAATTTGAAAAAAATAATGTGAAGATCCAAATAGGTTCATGGCGTTAAAATTGAGTAAAATGGTTTGTTGCCAAATAATTTATTTCTATATAAAATTAATTATTAACATTATAAAGAAAAATTTATCTAATATCGTATTTAAAAGTTATTATTATAAAATTATAATAATAACTTTTAAATACATTTAGTGTTCAAATATATTATTACTCAAAATTTTCTTTTAATAAGGATGCATTACAATTATTTAGTATTTGTTGCTTCAGGGAGTTGATTATTGAACCGTTTATCGGCTTCTTTTGAAAACAACTGCTTTTACTGAATTAGAATATTTTTTTATTATTTTTACAAATGTTAATATTTCAAAAAATTTAACGAAACTAATATTAAAAATCTGTTTAAAGTTTATTGTTCGTTGTTTATTTATAAAACAACAAGTTCACAATGATTCCTCTTTATAAGTTTATTGACAATATATTTAGTAATACATTAAACACTCGATTAATGTTTTTGAAATATGTAATTCTTGAAATTTCAAAACTTATAAAGTCAAACTTTAATTTTTGGAAGTTTTAGTTATCTGAATAAAATAATGGTCCTCCTAATTTTATCTTTGAATGCATTTATAGTCTTGTAGTTGTCAAATGTCAAAGTATGTATTATTTTTAGTAACTGACAGACAGTTGACATTTATATTCGAATCAGTGGACTGTGGAGTTGTGTTAAATATTTTAATTTATGCAAACTGAGTCGAGAATAATAAGTGCTTTTATTTATTGTTTTAGTGAAATTATAAACAATAGTAATTTAATAGTATCTATGGTTCCTGCTTTTATTTAACTGTTTAACTCATCAGTGTAAATGGCTTCTACACCAAAACAAGCGAATGGTAATTCGCCGTCAAATAACGACCGCCCGGGTGGAAAACGGAAAAAATCGCGTAGTAAAGGGACGTTCTTATCGAAATGGCTTGACAAAACACTGCGTGACATCCATGAACCTCCACCCAGTTTAGAAATGTATGATTCTTTCATGAATTCCAACATGTATCCTCAAATTTCTCCCGGGTTTAATCCATATAAATATAATACGTACGGTTGTGCACCAGAGCCGATGTCTCTACCACCATTGCCGACATACTACAACCCTTTTATACCACCACCTTACTCTGACTATCCTAATTCAAATAATCCACACGAGATGCAGGGCCGGAAAACGCGTCCCCGGCGGCGCAATGAAAACAAAGCAGAAGAAGTGGCAAGTTTCCCAACAGACAATATGAACCAAAAATCATATCTGGAACTGAAACATTTCTCAGATAGCCAGGATTTCGCAAGTCTACCTCCTATTGTGACTTCAATGGCAGATACAAATTCAAATTGTGATTTCCCGGAGCAAAATGACAAAGAAGATTCAAATAATACAAGAAGATTCAGTGATCCCTGTGTAAGAGGTTTGCCTGACGCTGAGAGGCAAGCTAATGGGGATGCAGACTCGGATTCTTCTAGTTCTGGTTTGTCGGGAAGTCAAGTTGGCAGCCGTCTCTTAACCTGCCTTTTGGATCAAATTGCATCACTAAAAGCCGCCAATGGTAGACTGACGAAAGAATTACAAGAAACTAGAGGTGATTTTTAATTGATTTAAAAACATAATGTTCATTTTTAAACTATTATTATTAATTAGAATTGTTAGATATTAAACTCAGTAATTTTCTAGTCTTGTCACATATTGTGACTCACTATTTCCTTCTCGATCAAGTTTTTTATATAATTAATATATATTTTAATGTATCAACCTTCCTGCCCACTTTCTTATGACCATATATTTTAATATCACATTGCCCACACGTTATCTCAATATCATATAACATGATGAGACAAGGTCACAAATATCATTTGATTTGCTAACAATAGCAATGCATTCAAGCTTTTTTTATTGTTTTCATGTAATGGATACTTTGGAATTGAGATCTTGTTTATTATTTTCAAATTTTAACTATAACATACAGTCAAAAAGTTGTTAAAAAACTGTTATATATTTTTTGAGGATTTTTTTGTATATCATAACAATTTTGCTTGAAATTATTTTAAAATGCTTATAGCGATTTTTTTAAATTTAAGTTTATTAAAGAAAAGAACATATTTTCAACACTATATAGTATGTTCTATAATATCCTTGTATAGTTTTTAAATGCGATTTTTATGTACAATAAAATCTTATTTTATATTTAATTTCAGCTGAACTAGATAGTCTGAGGCAGAATGGTTATTTTCCTAAAGGCTCAGGAAATTTGGGAGCGGCTAATCTTAACAGCAATGGTAAGATTCATACTATATAATTTATATGAAATTTTCAATGACTTTAATAAGAAGCCTTATGAGGATTATCAAAGTTTTAAAATAACATACCACAATATGAATATATAATAAATTACATGTACATAATGTTTATATTAAAACATAGTAATATTTTATACTTATTTATAAAAATATTCAATGTTTAAATCGACAAAATCATATTTGTTAGGAATAATTATTATATTTTATTTCATTGCCAAGTAGATGTTTAATAAACTGTCTTTACTACACCACTAAGTAACTCATGATTAGAAAGTAAGTAAGACAAAATATATATACTTCTGTTACAAGAAAACTGTCTATGTCGTGTGTTCTACATTTTCTTATTTTTCTCCACTTATACGTAACTGGTAATAAAGGAGTTTTTATAACATTTTTCATTATTATAAGCTCACGTAACTACCTAATTGTACGTAATGTATGTACTGTATTGTAAATAAAAATCGATTGTTTGATTTCATGAATCATCGTATTTATTGACAGTGATATTTTAATTGATAACGATCATACTGTAAGTTTTGAGTTACAGATGTAAACTTATAGTTAGGTTTATGTATTGATATAGTATTTCTATTCGATTTTCGCAGTCCCCGACCTAGTCTGATAACCTTGTCTGCGTGAGATTATCGAATACGTACACACACATATTCATATATAAATCGTATTTAAAAAAATATGTAGTACTTAGTAAATACTATAAGATCTAAAATGCCTTTTTCAGATGATATTTGTCAATAATATTGCCCACAATTTGAAAATCAACAAATTTTTAAGAATAACGTAAATTTTTGAACGAACAGACGACGATGAAAACAGTTTTGTATTTATTATCTGAAGTTTATCATACAGTTATTTTAGATAGCTTTATTGATTACCAATTGTCCGGTGTACTTATAATTTGTGACGTTTACAATAAAACAGTTAACCTAACGGTTTCCTTAGAATGTGATTACAGAAAGTTTTTAAGAACGTGAAATTAATATTGATATTATTTTTTTATTACTTCAATATGCAACGTTGCGTTTTTTTAATATCGTATATAATCCGTTTAAAAAACCGTATTTTTTATGTTATCGTGTTAATTATCATGTTATTAAAAATAATAAGAGGATGCAGAATAAAGAAAATCGTTGTCAGTAACCGTTACTACAACACGCAGTAAATTATTTGAACGTCCGTTATAAAACATAATATTTATATAGTTAATATTACAGTATTTTTTTATAAGTTTATGTTTTAGTATTAAAAGAAATAACTAGTATTATACATCTCGATATTGGTGTATTGAACCTTGAAGAAAAAAAAAATATATAAATTAACCCTAATTTTAGACAGTACGTTAATAAAAACTCATCACATACTTTAAAAATAAAGTTTGAAACATTAGACTAATGTTGATAAGAAAAATGAAACAAACGATATTATTTAAAATTTGTATAGTAAGGAAAAAGCATTTCAAACGACTCTTTTCTTTGTATCAAAATGTCTGGTGCTTGTTTAACAGTTTTCGTACTTTGTTTCGTCAAACTAAAAGAGATGTTTTTATCGTTTTCCCAGAGTTATTCATATTTTAACGTCATTTCATTAGGGTAATATATCCTTAATATAAAAAGTGTTTGAAAGAAATATGTATAAATTTTTTATGCTACCAAAATTCTTATTGTATTATTTTACGAGCTAACTACATATGACCTCGCCCGAATTCTTAAAGGTCTAAGAAATAAAGCTTAGATAATTTTATCGACTATAACTTTTAAATTGATACTTAGATTTTATTTATACATCCTATTATTATTATTAATTTGTATAACATGAACCCGTTATCTCGGTGTAGTAATTTAAGATCATTGTTTGTCAAATGCCACGTACATCGAGCGGTTCACCATAAATTACTGTCTTTAAATAAAACATCCGTTACGGAATACTATAGAAAATAACACAACTCATAACAGTATCCTACCACGAGTTCAAATAGCGGAAATTACTGTCAGTTTTATAGTATTTCATTCATAAATCGTCACACGTAGTAACGAATGAGGACTCAAAATTCGTTGTAGCTATGCTGTTGTTTTATTTTGTGGTTATTTACGAAAACTACTGAACCCATTTGTATTAACATTATTTATTGCATAATTCATGAAGATCAAAGACGATTAATACTTCACGGTATTACAATTTTTTCTTGGAAGTTGATATACCATTTTTTATATGTATGTATGTATGTGTAAATTTCCATTACAAGGTATGTACTCGCCCGGCTGTGTAGCTGATATGGTCAGGGAGATTCGAGACGCTACCAGGATCAGAGAGGAAGCGATGTACGCCAGGTTGAGAGCAATGCTCATTGAGAAGACAGACGTACGTATTATATAGAAATATATATATAAATATATGTATATAGTTTTATGGTTATATCTGCAAACTATTATAGCTGCTTCTCATAAACTGTTCGGTCAAAAAATTCCATTTGTTCCGAGTCATCATGTATACCAAATAGAGTACCAGATAAAGCAAGATAGGATGTACTAATTCCAATGTCTATACACGAAATATATCGGACAACTTATATAATTTATGTATTTATTACTAAACATGTATACTGCTGAAATATCAAACTTTTTACTTTTGAATAAAATCGATATCACTTAAATTGATTAAATATAATTGAAGTCTATCTATGAGGGTTTAATATTAATAATATCCGTACTTTAAGTTTCAATCGTTACACTACATACGTAGAGTTAACAGTTTGTCATTAAAATTATGCTGGTATTGAATGGGCGGCGCTTCGTGTGTAGTGACGATACAAACTCGTAGTAAGCCTATTGGTATTTAGCGTCTGATTATACAATTCGTTTCAGTGGACGCTTTCGCGTTTCATTAATTCATTACGCTGTCAGATTAGAGAGTGAGTATTAACTGCGGTTTAACGTAAATAACGTACAAATACTTTGGGTGTGAACGGTTGTCCTATCGTCAGTATTCTGGAGGAACGCCAACCGTCGATTTTAGAACATTAATATTTATATATATATTTGTACCAAGTATATCATGTATTTGTAATTCTCATATAACCATCATTGTTATGCAGCTTTATATCAAGATGTACAGGTCTATCTCGCTATCTATAGATAATGTTATCTAAAAGTATTCGTGTTCGAAAATAACCTGTCATGCGAACAGAAATTGGCAAGAATTTTACATCTTTAATAATATGAAGATAGTAATTTTTTTCAAACTAGTTTTTCGTGAAAAATAACTATACTTATTACTAACAACATTATAATGTCTAAATTATGTAAATTTAAACAAGCTAATAATTTACGCAATATTTATACTGCATTATCGTTGATAACACAGGTTGAGTTGTTCGTTGTTATTTAAATGTAGTTATGCAAGATTTCAAATATGATTATTAAGCGTATTAGCAAAATGCATCTTTTATTTGTGTAATTAAATTGTTACAGAGCGGATTATCTTCAACCGAGTCGAAGCTAGCTGAGAGAACTCTCGATGAAATAAAGGTAAATTTATTTTTTGAGAATAACGCCATCTAGTATTTGAAGGTGAAACCACGTACAGCGATAGATGTCGCTTTCGATTTCATTCTAGTGTTAGTTGAATCCGCTTCACTACTTTGTTTTGATGATATCGTAGAGATGGCGCTGTATTAAGGTCTATATAATAAGTATATTAATTTATATATTTTATTAATAGTATTCCTTCAATATCACATTTTTTTAAATTAAATATCATCTTTAAAATTATTTTCACAATATTTGTTAGTGTATATGTTATGTACGTAATGATTTTACATGAACTAAGAAGTACATTTCCACGACGTTGCATGTATGATGTAGTTAATTCTAGATTGCGTAATATTATTTAATTATTATACATACAAGAGAAAAAGAATTCTCTGAGACCATAGCATAGTGACTACAATAATAATTATAGAAAAAAAAAAATTTCTACCAAAATATATAATAAATAATAATAAAGTATAAAATTTAGACAAATATAAGAAAAAATACCTAACGAAACCCTCCATCGGAATGTAACACAAATACTCAAACTATTTTTTGTTTTTATTCGGTACTATTAATGTATATTTACTCTGTGTGGGTGGTCGTGAAGTGCACTCGTCGGTCTGTCCGTCACAGTTCTTGTGCGAAACACCTCAATAATACATTATAATTGACGTATCTTATGTCAATTTAACATACATTTTTCTTACTATCCTCGTTTAAAACCGCGTTTTACAGCCGCCATTACGCCATATTGAATTTTACGTCAAACTTGCTTTAAATTAATAGACGTTATTTTTAACGAACATTTTGCATGTTATTTCTGTGTTTCGTCTTATTATTGTTTGTTTTTTGTGTTTTATTGAATAATTGTATTTTATTAATTGGATTACGTTTAGAGGGTGGTGGTATTATAAAATCAGCGTGTGCCGTCAAACGTGGAACGCATCGATTCATCCCGACCGGCTTTATACGTGCGATCCAATAGTTGAATACGGCTTCCATCACACCGTTGGTTTAAAATAATATAATTTATAATATATTAATAATTAAATCTACTTACATATTTGATGTTCTTTTTATTTTATTGTTATGACGTTATGAAATGGACAAAAATATTAAAATGGATGAAATCGTCATTTAATAAGTTTTAAATTCCATCTATAAAAACTTCATACTTTTATTTAGTGTTGAAAAAATAGTCACATTAAATATAAATTTTGTTATGTTTATGATTATAATGAACGTGATATTTTTGCGAAATATAAAAATATATCGAAATGTTAAATAAAATTAATAAATAAATTTTACAATCGGTGCAAATGCGTGCCGAATGTTCAGTATTTTGTAGTCTTTACCGGTTTCCCCATCGGGCATTTGAAATATGAACGGGTGCGTGGGGCGGGTTGTGTCAATATTGGCAGATGTGAGTGGATGGCTGCAGCGAGGCGCCACCCCTGGTGACGTCACACCTTCACACTCACTACACACTACCAACATGACGGACGAACAGTCATTGTAGCGCCCTTACATTATTTGAATGTTGGTACGAATGAACGATAATTATAAATCAAGATCATTCTGATTTCTATATAAAGACTAGTTTTTGCCCGCGACTTCGTCCGCGTTAATTTCATGATTAGATTAGTAATATATGTATAGCTGACCGGTCGAACTCTATTCCGTCCTAGAGGCCATAAATAATCAGGTTTTTCCTGTTTCAATCGAACAGAATGATTGACATATTAGTTAGTTGTCAAATCTAATGTCAAACAAAACATTTGTATGGGAAATAGAAAAGGGCTATTTTTAGGGTTTTCCCGGAAATGAATCAATTTTTCTCACCTTTTATACCTTCCCTGAACCTCCACGAACATTTCAAGACTAAGATAAGATAAATCCGTTCAGCCGTTCTCGAGTTTTAGCGAGACTAAGGAACAGCAATCCATTTTTATATATATAGAAGATTAAAGTTAGGAGTGATCGAAATCCTTCGTATTGTTACGCTACGTTCGTTTAAAATCTCAATAACCGATATTATTTGCGTTTAAAATTAACGCTCACAGATCGTAATGAGTTAATTGCGTGCAAAAACGTTCGCACCATGGCTATAATGTGGTGTGCTCGCTAAATGTACGAGACGATAATAAAACGTGTTCCATGCTCTGTGAGGACGGCGCTCATAATAAATATTATATATAAATAGATATAGAATATCATAGTACAGAGATATTTATTATGTGAACAAAAATACGTATTACAATAAAGAATTGTAAATAATTAATCATTTAGATAGTAATAAGTAATTTAAATTGAGTGAAAATTTTCAAATGTTATTTATTTCACATGGATGTTCGACATTGAAAATGACGAAAGAATAAATTCGTTTTTATACTGATTTCATATAAAAAATATTGTCAGTTTTCATAAAAATTAATATGAATTCTTTGCTTTTTTGTTTAAATTATTAAAGTCATTATAAATAAGCGATAATTTAATAAAACACTTAAAGTAAATAATAAGACTAATACTAGGATAAATGTTTATTTTGAAATTAATACATAAAAATACAGTTATTTAAATATTTATTTATTTATTTTTATACAAAGCTATTTATTTTAAGTTTATCAGAAATATACAGTTTTTGAGTTTTACATTTAAACATACAAAAAAATTAAAAATAAAATTCTAAATCATATTGTTCATATTGCATTATATAAAAAAATGGAGAAAATTTTGTAAAAAATAATAAAATACGCTTAATAATCCGAAAATATTAGTTTCATTCAAATGAATACTCGCGAAACCTTTCGATGTCATCAGCACATAAATAAATTTTATTAATATATATTCTTCTTCATAATTATCACAATAAGTTCACCTGTACATTATTATAAATACTCCATAATTCCATAGTTGTGATCAGGTCTCTGTAGGCCGTGTTCCCGCATACATTACATAAGCAACTAAACGTTTTGCTACCTCCGAGGGAAATATATTACACATAAGTAGTGCAGATAAGTCTAATAGACTTGAAACGAAAAAAATATATACTTAACAAACTGTATATATACATATACTTCTAAATGAGATTAAAGACTCCATAAAAATTCTTAGTTATATTGATAAAGTAATAGAATCCTCTTCAGTAATTTTTTAAACGCTTATTATCATGCTTATATTAAATTTTATATAAATAATGTAATACCTATTATATACATATTTGTATTATAAAACACATATGTATATATAACTTTATCTACTAATATCTTATAGTTTAGTTATGTTTTGATAATGTCAGTATAAAGTTAGAACGAGTCACATACAGACTGTGAGGAATTACGTCGCTAGTTACTATTAAGGGATTGTTGAAAGTTTGTTAAAATTATGAAAATTTTCTGTTAAAACATGTTATATTTAATATATTTTATATGGTTACATATTTTTTGTACATATATAATTGTTTTACTATTTTCAATTGATGTAAACACTTTATGCTAGCATATAAAAGCAATCAGGAATATATCTCATGTCGAAAAACTTGGAAAGAGTAAGAAAATAGACGGGCAATAGTCTTATAAGTAATCGTAACATAAGTTCATCCATACTAGTTAGTTCCCTTGAATTCACACGAATACATATCTGTGTTGCATTCATATAAATCTATTAAGTATTTAAAAAAAGATATAGTAAGCAATCAACAGCGCCTTCTACCGTAGTTGATAAAATAAATAATAATTCGTCACAACAAAATAAAATGTTTAATAATTTGTCTTCTTATTAAACATAAAGTATGGCAATAGTATAGTCAATATGTTATTCTCTTATATGAGTTATATGTAGTAAATAAAAATTAATAAGGAAGAAAATCATTTTAATATGACTCCCGATTTATTTCCATACAAAAAGCTTGATCAAGAAATAAAGGCAAAAAACGCATCAAAAGTTCCAAAAAAAAAGATCGTTAGTATTCAAAATATATATTTATTTGTTCTTCATTAAATAAGGTTTATATCGGATTTTTAAATAACCTCTCTATACTATGAATCTTTACTTTTTTAGTTTTATAGATTTAAGATAAAATTGCCTCTGATTTATAATGTATGTCTAATTATTGTAATGTACAACAGAGTTCGCTACGCGCCTCGGAGGCTGACAAACGACTCATGATGGACAAAATACTGAAGCTAGAAGACGAACTGAGACATTTAAGACTGAATGGGTGAGTTATTAATATATAGGGATGAAAATTAAACTAGAATAAATGAAAAACGAATTATAGTTTCATTATACCCAAATACACTTGAACAGACTGTACATTTTTTTGTTTGACTAAAAGCATTGTATATTTTTCTATATCTCATGTACCTACGTTCGTGTAGTTTGGACGGCGATACACGAGTGAACGGTAATGATGAAGACGATCGTATGAGATTACGAAGAGAACTTACAGAGATGAGGAGATCGAAACAGAACCCTGAGGAACACTCACACAAGTCAGTACAGACATACATACACGTAGCGACGCACATAGATGGACCTTAGAACTTAGAACTAATAAAAATTGTATAGATATATAGATACATAGTAATAATGCATGAATACCCTTAAAAACTATAAAGCTTCAAGCATAAGTGGTTTGGATTTAGTTAAAATCACCTATTAGATCGAAAATATCTTCCTACCTTCAATGTAATACATTTTTAGCTTCCGCACTATCATAGTTTGTTTTTTCAGATGGGATACTAATATCAGTTTTTAACAGATGTCGCCGGTGCCAGTGTAAGCGAAGTATATCATTTTGTATATAAATATATGTGATGTCAATATATTTTAAGACTACCCTCACTTTCAGATTGGAACGTCTTGTGACGCAGTTGCTATCGAAATTCAACGGACCTACACTTACCAATGGAGAGGATTCATTGTTGAGCGAAAATGAAAATGAGATTCGACCTAGACGGATAAGTTCGTCTAATTCAGCTAAATCTTTGACTAATCTCACGAATGTTTTATCCAATAATTTGTCCAATACATCCAATTCGGGTTTTTTTGGCCCGGTAACTGATTTGTAGCGTACGGCCTTAAGGCATGTTGTGTGTTACATTGCCAAGGACTTCTTTAAATCGCTGACACAAATTGCCTAATCATTACCAAATTATTATATTTGATAGCATACTTGAATCTCATTATTGTTCACTTCATATCGCTCTAAAGTCGTAATACAGAAAAAATATTAGGAAAATGATTTCTATGAAGAAGCCAGTCTTGTGTAAACCAAATATTAGTTAGTATATTCAAAATGACTAATAATTTCGATGGCGTTTAGTACTTATGTCAAATTTGAAAGCTCATTTGGACTGTGATAGAGAAATCACTATGAAAACCCCAAAAAATTAATTTAAAAAATTACGTTCCTAGTAACAAAGCAATAATATGTATACTTTTCAATTAAAAACTATTTGCTTTAATTAATATTTCACTGCACAAATATATGCTACAAATATAACATTGTACATACTCGTCCAAATAATTGGTTAAAGTAGTAAAATATAAAAAAAAATCGCTCCTTCATTATTCACTTGCATATACATATAAGTAAAATTACAATTTAGACTTATAAGCCTAAGTTTATAAGAAGATAGAAATAACTTTAGTCGACTAACAGACTGCTTGAAAAATATTGAAATTAAAATAATATATAAGATATATATATATATTCATTAATTAATAAATTTAACAAGATAACGATCGGTTTTTGTTAAAGAAAAAAATATTTTTTAGCATTTCTATATGTTATGTTTGAATAAATGGACAAAGAATTTTTTATTTTCAATCAACAAAGACAATAATTTCAGTATAATCATGATAAGGGTGTATCTTTAATTTTATATAAATCTTTGTTTGTGTGTGTTTATTTATACATTGGGCTCTCTATATGTGTGCTTCTGTGAAATGTCCTAATACTCAAAATAGTTAAATCTATTGAAGTTTGTACACGAAATATGTAGGAATAGTTATAGTGATGTAGGTTGTATCTTAATATTTTAATTATCGTCATATTATTTGATTTTTGGAATTTATAGTTAAAAAAAAATATGTTTATTATCCTTGTATTCGCCTTTTGTCACATCTAGTCTGTAAGCATTTGTCAATCAATATTATTTTTGACTAACATCTATGTAAAGATGGTTTTAATAACACGAATTTGTTATTATTTTAACTATTTTATTACTCGTTCGTAGTGACCACCGATATGAGTATATAATTTCAACTTTTATACCAAATTTTTAAATATAAGTAGGTTAAATAGTTTTAACTTATTAATAAACTGTAATAGGTAAATGTCACAATGTTTGTTATAAAAAAGTATTTATATGTCAATGTCATTATATGTCAAAGTGACATTTGCATAGAAGTACATTAGAAACTAATCTGTAATATATTATAATCTGTGGTGCCTTAAACGTAATCGTATCCGCCCGTTTATTTTTTAATTATATAAAATAATATGTTGTATTTCGTGTGCCATTCGCTATTTCAATCTTTTATCGCTATTTTTACAGCTGATTACTTTATTGTATCATAATTTTATTATTAACATTAAACTACCAAATATCACTAGCACTCAATACTCAACATGGTTTTCGTTTATCTTTAACGTCACATAACATGTAAGGTAATGGTTTTAATAAAATCTAACAATATGTCCGTGTATAATTTATAATGTCACAAAACAAAAGAAATGTTGTTTAAACATAGAGTACGATCGCCGGTTCAATTGCTTTTTAACCCTTGTGTGTTGGGGTGTTGTTTTAGAGCGTTTTCAATAAACGCTAAATGCGCAGGCGCACGCGCCGGCCGCGTGGCGGATGGGTGGGAATATCCGCTCCGTTTTGTGGGAAATCATTTGATTGTCTCATTACTGGGGTAATTAGTTATCTGTTGTTTTAGGCATTCGTGACGTCATCACGCTTGATAAGTGACGCCCCACTAGATATATAAATGCTTTGAAATTACATTGTGATTACATCGTAATTCGTATATATTCATTTATTATTCTTATAATTTAATAAATCATTTTATCGATACGTTAGCTGTAGCTTGTTGCAAACAACACAGGTAATGAGTTGGAAATACAAAGCTCATACTTAATAAGCGGACACGACCGCTTCATAAACGACTGGAATTTTCCATTTATATTTTAAATAATTAAATATAAAGCAGACAGATCAAATATTCAGAGACCGCAGCGACAAATTGGGCACAAATCAATGGCGGCTCGCGGCGAGCTAAAAAGCGACCTCATTATTGAACATGAATTAATCACACTTGTCGATTGTCGGTAGGGAGGACGTGTTTATCGATAATAATCAGAGGAGATGCTTACTTATTTAGCAACATAGTTTTGCAAATAACAATAGCTTTCATATTAAAATTAACACGTACATATTAAAAACAGTGTATTTCGAGCTAAATTACGTCAGATAGCATAAGAAAATTAACCGTTATATCTAGTATAAGATATAAATGTACTTAAAGTATTAATAGTAAATTATTCATTGTAAATATATTTAAATTATAACAGTGAAGTTGCAGTGGAGTCCATCCCTAGTCCATGAATATTGTATGTTGCAATTTGTATAATTTGATTAAGTCCCACCTGCGTGGAGACCGAGCTATGACGAGGGTCCGTACGTCTATAGTTTTTGATAGTTATTGTAATCCAAAGTGTAGGTGTTGCAATTATCTTGTAAATTATAGCGGTTACACTAAATGGGTAACGGTTGACCAATATCAATTATGGAAAAAATATATTTGGTTGCTAGTAATAAAAGATGCTAGTGCATTACATGAAGGTTGGTATCAAATTTAAGACATGCGCATATAATCTTTCCACATTAGTCAGATATTATAAGAATAGAATATTATTAAATATTTTGAATCTACATCTGAAATATATAATGAGTTTATATTTGTATTTATAACTTATAATGACGTCATAATTAATTATTGGCAAAAATAGTAGTAGGTATTTATTTTTGAAAATTTCAGTAACATTATGATTTAAAATTTGAATGTTTGATTTTACATGTACCTAATATTACTGCATAAATTTGCCATACGTACAAAGTCATCAGAAAATTTAATAATAAATTATAACAATACAAAAAATATTAGTCGACGCATCATGAGTCGCTCCATTAAAGTTCGTATCATTGGAGCGCATTAAACACCTATCTGGCGCGCACACTTATTTAATCAATCAAACTCGCTTATCACAAAACCCATCCCGACAAATTACATATTAATGCTGGCATCACTAAAAAGCTCACGTCAAACTGGCAGTTACACTAGCGGCTACCCTCCTCAATAAAAAATACTGCGGAAGTTGAACGCGTGCATGTTATTATAATTATATTTTTACAAGTTGCATTGGGGTTGCGTGGGACAGAGGGTAGGTGGATCCAGGTATGGTAAGAGGGATCAGAATCATAATGTGTCAGCTCAGTACCAGGTGTTGGGCTTAAAAAGATTAGCAGCAATCGTGTTATAGACTTCATTAGAGCTGTCAACGGTTTTTAATAACTAGGAAAATATTAAAAATATATCAAGTCATTAAATCAAAATTTTAGTACCCTTATATTTCATATCAGCGAATTGTATAAACATTTTCCTAATTTCCACTTGAAGATAAAAGGCTATTTTGATTGACTTGTTAACTTAGTATCCGTGGGAAAATCATTGAACACTTTCATAGCATCTTCAATATTAATCATATAGTATTCTATTATCTCCCAAGTCCCTAATATAAACAAATTGTACTCCAATTACGTCTGACCCTTTGGTTCCGCGGCGACTTTGTTACCAGAACGCTTTTCTCATGAACAATAAGTCCTTGTAATGTGTGCCCTATAGTGTAATGGGAGAGATTATTTTGAATCGTACAATATATCAATAGATAAAATATTGCGCGGTTAAAGCGAAATCGGTTTTTTGTATTCATCGTTCGACCACTCGTGGCCGGCAAGAGGGCGCGCGGTCGGCACGCGTTCTTTGCTTTATTTGTTTTTAATTAAATTAATATTGTTGTGACGAATCGTTCCTCGAGGACTCCGTTGTTGTCGTAATGATCATTATCACCCTCAGGTACCTTTGAGACAGAAGCGAATCAAATAGACCTGTTTGTTTCAATTCGTTTCATACTTTACTCAAACAGTAGGTACGTATTTACAATATGCAGTTGAGGTTTTCATACACTAGAGCTGGTCGGCCAATGCAATACACCGTTTTCTGTGTTGTATTCAAAAGTAATAAGTATAAATTGTTGGAATATATCATATGAATGTTTAAAATCTTCTCAGAAATAAAAACAGTTCGTTCTGTGATATATCTTCACGGTTTAAAGCTTTTAAAATCCAATATCTATTAAATTCCTATAAATATAGTAAAAAACAACAAACATCGGTTACGATTTCTTACCTTTAAGGTGCCCTTCAAAAATAGCATGACAACACAAAATTCAACACTTCGCATAGTTAGTTCACACCGACTGGGCCGTCGTCTTACTCCATAGTCCATACCACAGTACATACCACCCACGAAGTATTTGTTTTGCCCCCGTTTAATTGCTAGCTTAAACATTTATTGCCTTTTCTTAGCTTTGGTTTATCAAGGGTTGATTTACCCAGACATAGTAAATAACCCGTCTTTAACCCGTTGTTAGGTGATCATTTTGTTAATACGCGGTTTTTTTCGTGACTTTTTATTAGAAATACTATATGATTTTATATAAGTACATTAGGTATGCGATTTAAAGAGTACTGTATATACCTAGTATAACTTATCCTTTTATAAATATATGTCGTTCATATTGGTTTATCTGCAAATAATATGACAAATAACTTATATATACTAATGGCGATTTTTTATTGTTTCTTTATAACTAAGATTTGATGAATAATTTTTACTGTGAGAGAAATAAGTTTCAAATTATTAGAACACATATAAAATGTGTTTTAAAATGTCTAATATTTTGAAACTTAAGTAGAAGTGACCGACTCAAGGAACTAGTCAAGAGTTCAAGAATACTTGAGCTCGGGTGGTCTGGTATAGACAAAGGAGACGATGGCTCACAACTCATCTTTAATACTGATATTCATAATCATTTTATATCAAACATTTGTTCAAAGTTATAGACACGATTAAACATTGTATATCCATTTTTTAAACTATTGAAAACAGTTTAAAACATGAAGATGTAATAAGGAAAAGTATAGTTAATTATAATATGTACTATAGATATTTAATAATTATAGCAAAATTTTGTCCAAACGAAGGTCTATTTTATTTTGAATACTACTAAAATTAATATGAATTCCATACCATAATATCATGTGGCTATACTTCTTATTCAAGACATGAGTTTATGATGGTTTTAGTGCGAGGGCCACTTAACGCCCGCTACCGTGTACTTACCCCCCCCCCCCAACATCCCCCCATTGATTAGATGCATCCACCCCCACATCACACCTTAACGAGCTCTGGGATAAAAATAAGACACTTAAAATTTTAATATTTTATGTAGAAAATGAAAGTTACAGAGAATCTAAATTATAAACTACGACAATATTTCTTAATTGTAATGAAATCCTTTTTGTTGTGTTCTCAGTAGTTTTAGCGCAAATTTGCAATATCGTTACATTCCTTCATAAACTTACGTTGAAACTATCACTTGTGAATATTTAGATATTAATGAAAAACTGGAAACGCAGTCTTAGTAGTGCGACGTACAAACTGATCGTATGTGTACAGACATACAAAAAAAATCATATATGATACATTTAACGATTCTTTATATTATGAATGGTATACAAATTTTAAAATACAGATTTTGATTATAAGTGTAAAATATCATCACAATAAAAGATAAAAGGACATAAAACATATAAAAGAATAGTCAAAAGCAAATCAATAAAACGCCACTTAAAAATACATCACTGTACCCTACGGCCTACACCGCGAAACACAAGGCTTAACAATACTTAGGGTAAGTTGAATTAATACAGAATTAATATAGGTCCCACAGTTTTAAGCCGTGGGTCGTAATGAGGTTCCCATGGACCTCGGAGGCCACTTGTTCAGGATTATCGGCTAGCGGCTATGTTCGGCAACTTTTAGCTCGGGGCTACCGGCGTTAGAGAATAGTTAAGATTACTAACTATTAATACCAATTAATTGGCATTTGATTATAAAATCATTATGAAAAAATAATATTTTTCGTCGCATCACAACTTTTTCTCTACATTTTGTTGAAAATCATGCATTGTATTAGTTGAGAAACGTAATTTTATCGCACGTTTTTAATACAGATACATATTTAATTGTTGCATAAATAAAACACTCGAACACTAAGTTTATTGTTACATTAAATTGCATTCATAACCCTTACATTAAAGAGTACGCATTTCTATTGAGTCTAAAGTAGCCAAAACATTTAGTGTTAGGTACTTGAGCGACTGTTAACTTAAAGGTCAATTAAAATACAGCTTTATAATTGTTTCTGTTCTGTTTCACAGATCATGTGTAATATTTAACCCTTTTTAATGAATTGTTTATAAAGGAAAAAACCTATAAGACGATCCGTTGAGATAGAATATTTAATAAGTCATAAGGCATTTATATGCATATTAATTTTTTAAATATTCACTTCTATAGAGACATAAAATTAACTAGCTTAAACAAAAGACGTTTAAAGAGGAAGGTTAAAAAAATATATAGATTATATAAATATAATTTGTGATAGAAATTATTGATTACTTTATTGAAAAATATTGTGCCTTTTGTTATGAATATTTTCGCATGTTATTTGAAATATATGGTACTGTGTCTTTGGTTTGAAATATTTTCATATATATATGTATATCAAGATTATAAAGGACGCTGGCTATATAAACATGTTTTTATATGAAATTGAGTCACGTTTTACCTCCGCTTAGGAGAAATGTTATTTCATTATCGTTTGAAAAAGCAAAGGAAACAAGCTCTCAAAGGTTTCAACTTACCTGTGCGCCGGCGCATCGTACCTGACCTAGGAAAACAAACGACATACTTAGTATGGATACGATCTGTTAATATTATAAAAATTAATAAGAAATTCAACTTATTATATATTATCCAGTCCGTAATAAAATAAAAATTCTAGAATATATGCTTATTTTGAATTATTCAATGGATTAATCTTAAAGGAATGTCCATAGTAGTTGTTGTGAATAATATTTCCATATTTTTGGTAATATTTTTTTGTGACCCGCTAAGTGGTTGGATGCGGACCACCCACTGGGTCGGAAAACCCGAAAACTAACTCACTTAATAAAATATCAACCTTCAGTTATGACTTCAATATTAGTTGTAGGAATTTTATGTTTTTATCTCTACATGAGATGCGATAAGTCTGTATTTTTATCCGACTAGGCAATAAAAGTTATGTTTTATGAGTTTTAAAATATAGTAATTTTGATTTTTTTTGCTTTAAGTCTGTAGGTATATATATTTTTTATATTGTACCTTTTACACCTTTTTATTTTTTATGAATTCAATACTGTTGATCAAATTCACTACAAAATATTGTCTTAATCGAGATAAGAGATAGTAAATAAACTACTCCATTTAGTAATACAAATCATTCTCTCAAAAGATGAAGAGCCTTAATAAAAATAATATGTATTTGAATACATATTTATGGTTGATTCAGAAAAAATGTTTTTTATCTACAGTTAGATATAAAAACATTTAAATAAATTGAAAGCTAGCAAACATTCAAATATTATAATAGTGTATGTACAACGAGCCACTCGTATGTAGTATGTAAGCACGCGGAATGGCTAACAGTATTGTTATTTGACGTATAATTAATTAATTTCCTCTTCAACTTCATAACTTCAAATATTATAAACAAAAACACTCAAATTTTAATTTTTATTTATAGATAATATTTCCATTACTATTTAAAAAATCAATAATTAATTTGGAAATTGAGAAACGTTATTTTTGATATCGTAATAACAAAAAGTTTTTGTAAAAAAGAATTAAAGAGTTTTTACATAATTTGTCATTGGTGAAAAATCAATGATACAAAAAAATCATTGCATCAATAAATGACTTTGTAGCCTGTAGGAGTCCTCTAATTTCAAAGAAACCTAATTTTTGAATATCATAATAACAAAAAAAAATTTAGGAACAAAAAATTAAGTAGTTCTTACAAACTTAATTTGTCGTTGGTAAAAAATTTACATAAAAAATCCATGCATCAATCAATGACTGTATTAATGTCGTCTAATTTCAACGAGTTCTCACGTCATTCCCAGCTCCGTCTTCACCAAGTGACATGAATGGTTATGTTTACGTGATTCTGTTTACAGGATTTAGCTTATTTACCTGACTTATCTCGTTATGATGGTCACTGTTATCTAGAAGCCTTTGTTCTCACTCACCTTTGTTAAATTTAAAGTCACGTGGCTTACAATGGACGTAATAAAAAATTATACAACTATGAAAGGAACTCTCACTGTCATTGCTTAAATTATGTGAAATTATGATTTTTTTAAATTAAAAATCAATAAATAAGAATCTTTAGCAATCTAGATATGAAACTATCATAAAAGCTAGATTTAAATGTGAATAAAAATCTAACATTCTTTTAGTTTATTACATTATAAAAAAGAAGTTCTTCTCAATTATACTGATGTTATAATGACAATAAAATGGAATTAAATACATTTATTATTTGGTATCGAACTTAAGATATTCCAAAAATAGGTTACTAAGCGAAATAAAAGTGTTCCATTTACCCAAACTGGAGTTTTTTTTGGATCATTGAACTTGTTTGAGCTCACTAACACATTTGTAGCCCAAACTTGGTAGTAACTCGGGTCATATTCAAGAAATTATAGGAGAAATTGAAATAAATCTTTGAATAATATAGACTTAGCAATCTCTTTTATTCTCAGACAATCAATATAAATGTTTGATGTGAGCGACAAAAACAAACTAGTTAATCAGAGTTGGACATATTTTTTGTCATATACAAAATACATAATTCTAAAAGTCAGGTTGCTATTAATTATGATAATTATACCTAAAGTTAAGATCTATCATCTATAGAAGCGGATATGAAAACAAAATGAGACAATACTCCTCAGTATTCACCGTGGGGTGCCGGGTACATCGCTTCATTTATATATGTACAAGTAAAAGGATACAAAATGCACAAAATACAATATTTTATTCGGTATTAAAACGATAATGATAATGACAATAATTTTTGATACATATTAAAATTTATTTATATATTATTTAGTCTTATGGATTCCGTTTTCATAATAGATATATATACATTCACCTTATAAACTATCAATGATGAAAAAATATATCTTAAGTCCTAAGTAACTAGTTATACAAATGTAGCCTACACATGTTGTATGTATCTATCTAAGTCTATGCACTTATTCCATAAAAATATATATCATCCGAACCAAATGATTCTAACAAAACAAAAGGTTAAAGTCTTAATATATCGTTAACTTCCAAAATAAATATTTACATTATAAAGAATATCTAGTATAGTTATTATTTCAGCTCGGGGCTCACTAATTAGCTTTGTTCGGAAGACGCTTGTTTACCTAATTAACTGCTTTGTTTACTTGTGATTTGAAACAAATATATTTGTTATTGTTTTTGTTTTTATATCGTTTTAAGATTTACCAAACTTAGCTGTTTAATGTGATGCTGCTAATGATGTAATTATTAATTGATATTGATTAATGTATAACAAATACGGATGTTGTTCCCTTGTTAAGTAAAAAGTATTGATTATAAATGATTTTAATTGGTACTGTACTTATAATTACAGACCCTGGTTAAAGCTGGGAAATTACCAGGAAGAAGAATACTGTACTTATAATTACAGATCTTACTAAGATTTTAAGATAAAATAGATATCTTAAAATTACTGATATAATATTTGAGTCAAAATAAAATTCGCTTTATGAAATTTTATTTGATATTTATAAAAAACTTCCCACCAGTAATTGCGAGTATATTAAGATCTTAGATATGCTTATACTTTTAATGGTTTTAGTTATATCTATATTTTTTTACTCATACTTGTGTCTTTAAATGACGATATATGATAAAGTATGTATTGTTTAAAAATATTATTATTTATTTGTCTTCTTGGTAGACTATAGTACTTTAGTACATAAATGTAGGTACATATGTATGTAAGCAAAACTTCTCAGCATTCAATGGATTCACCGTGCGGATGCCGGGGCCATCACGTTGTCGGAAGAGGAGCTTCAACAGTGCCTGGGACTTCCAGGTGTAGGTTTAAGGGACCCTATCTAACGCGCGTTATACGCTCACCTCCACTATCCAAGCTCCTCTCTCTACCTCACCAATTTTGAAAAAAACCTACTAGGACTGCCTCCGAAGTATATTGGAAGTTATATATAAGTAAGAAAGTATGCAAATACTTTCTTATTTATATATTAGTTATGCATCACTTCCATACACTTACATTACCTACATATCACTCTCTATAAGGTTTGTGAGATGAAAGCAGTTCATTTGTTCTTACTAAGCATAAAACCAAATTATTTCTCAGTTTCTATATGTATTAGCAAAAACCACACAAAAATCTATTACATTCACAACATTATTCGCACAGAATACGTAATAGCAATGAAAAATATCTCTTCAGAATTTGAGATAAATTTCTCTGTATTGTTAAGTAAGTGATACGCTTGTAATATTTTATAAAAATGACAATATCATGTATATAGACAGCTGCATTTTCCCTCGAGTTGTTCCAGTGGTGTGTGTGTGTGTGTGTGTATGTGTGTGTATCATGAGGTCATGTTACATACACGCATCCACCATTAGCCTGTATCCGGTGTCGGGTGACGGGCTCGTTTCAATTTATCATATTATATATTGGAAAGGGGTTCATATAAATATTATATATGTTCAATATATCTTCTTATATCTTTTAATATCAGGGCCCTATTCAAAATCGGATTACTTTTAGTTTCTTTTAAGATTATAAGCAGTTAAATGTAGGCACCTAGTCCTCTAATAGGTGTAATTTATAAGGAAAAGTTTTCTTTCACATTATTTTGCTGTTTTGTTGAGATTTTCTAACAAATTCAGTTAATAGTTTCTTTTTAAATTTTAATTAATAATCAAAATATAACGTGATAGTTATACATATTACTTAAGCTGATGTGAGGATTTAGAGAGTAATTATGTAACATGAAAAGAATTTACTAAATCGAGGTAAAGTGCAAGGACAAATTCATTATTTATTCCCATAGAACAAACATGTTCCATATAAATAGTTTTTTTTTTTTATTATTATATTAGTAGTAATATAAGACAAGCCTATATTATAACCCGCTACATACACTATTCAGGTAAAAATATAAATCATATAATTGTTCAAAGATAAATATCTCAATATTTCAGTTTTTTGCCTCTAGTTCACAAAGAAATTTCATTATTTATTTGTATTAAAATACATATATAATAATACCAATATGTTATTATATATGAGCAGTCGGGAATCGAACTCAAGTACCGGGATTACTGCAATCAAAAATTTCATTTTGAACCTCTCGTAACACAAATCTAAATTTTGCTAATGTGACTTGTGTTTCTAACGATATTAAACTATTCAGAATTTTTAATTTAAATTATTTCTTAACATAATATTAGTTTTTTATGCAAAAAATAATTGCTTTCTATGTTTATAGATACTTTTTCATTGTAGAACAGATTTTTTATGTATATATACCTATGTGTATGTATTTAGTATGAAATGAAGTAGTAGTATAATAAAATGTACTTATTATTTGTTAACTTATTGATTGATAATATTCCGATAACACATATATGTATTTGTAAATGATAATTTTATCTTTCTTTAAAGCGCTTTGATAAAATTCTTTTGTAAGTTCGTAAACTTTATATATTAACTGTTTTTACTTTTTATATCTAATATATAAATGTGTCCGTTATATTATGTTCTTAAATTAAACTTAAAATTTATATTTAATTAAAGTTTAAAATCATTCTTGTTTTATACAATTTTTGCTACACACCGACGGCTAAGATACACCTATCAAAAAGTATTTTGAGAAATACAAAAGCAATTTCGTCTCTTTATCTTTAAGCGAATTTATTATATTTTACAAAGAAATTTATAATATCTATGAAATTATTTAAAAACCGTCAACCCACCTTGTAAGAGATTACAAACGAGAAAAGTTAAATCTTTGGCAGCGGAATGTATTCACTGAAATTTTAGAACGTTATCTAACAATATTAATTAATTTTTCACGAAAGAAAATAAACGAGAATGATAGATTATTCATATATGAGGTGAATATTTAAATATAAACGTATATTTTTCCTACATGTATGATGCGGCCGTATTGTCAGTCGTTGGTGACATTCAAAGTATATATCTGTAACATTTTCTTCTCCACACAACTTCACGTTCCCGCTAACGCACTTATGATTATTCCATGTTTTTATCTCTCCGAGCTGCGGTATTATTAGCAGCGGGCGAGGAGGCTCCGGGGCGGAGGGGGGCGCGGGGAGGGGGGAGGCTTCGAGGGGGACCTGCGCGGACCGAGGGGCGGAGTCTGAGCGAGCACGCCCCGCGGCCCCCGGGTCCGTGGAGGGGAGCCCGGGCCCCCGTCTTCTATTTACTCTTTCAATCAGTGCGAGTGTTTGCCCCTGGCCGGCGTGCACGCGCGGGTGATGCGCTAGCCATGATCTCGCAGAAGCTGTCCTACGGCGACGTGCCGACGTCCACGTCGCTATCCTCACTGTCGCCGGGCCTCGCGCCGCCCTACGTGAACGGCATGGGCTGCATGCCGGCGCAGCCCTACCCCAACCTGTACACCAACAACATGGTCGCCGGCGGGTCCTGCATGGTGTCGCCCGGGGTCGGCTACTCGCCGCCCAGCACCATGGCCTCCTGTATGGGCGGCGGAGGAGCCGTGCCCTACGGGTCGCTGCCTCGCGAGCAGGAGGCCGCCTCGCCGACCTCGGCGCTGCAGCGAGCCCGCAACGATAAGACCTACCGCCGCTCCTACACGCACGCGAAGCCGCCGTACTCATACATATCACTCATAACGATGGCCATCCAGAACAACCCGTCACGGATGCTCACGCTGTCCGAGATCTACCAGTTCATCATGGACCTGTTCCCCTTCTACAGACAGAACCAGCAGCGCTGGCAGAACTCGATCAGGCATTCGCTGTCCTTCAACGACTGCTTCGTGAAGGTGCCGCGCACCCCGGACAAGCCAGGTAAGGGATCGTTCTGGACGCTGCACCCGGACAGCGGGAACATGTTCGAGAACGGCTGCTTCCTGCGGAGACAGAAACGATTCAAGGACGAGAAGAAGGAGTCGCTACGACAGGCGCAGAAGGTGGCCCAGGGACACGGCCACCACGGCGGACACGACAAGCGGGAACACTCGCACGAGAAGAGCGGCGGCGCGGGGCCCGGCGAGGAGAAGGAGATGAGGGACGAGCTGCTGGCCCAGCTGCACGCGGCGCCCGAGCTGTGCCTGCCCGAGCACACGCCGCTCTCGCTGGAGCACTACGCGCAGCTCAAGCAGGAGCCCACGGGGTACGCGCCCGCGCCTCACCCGTTCAGCATCACGCGCCTGCTGCCCGGCGCCGACACCAAGTCCGACCTCAAGATGTACGACGTGAACTACGGCTACGGCCACGCTCCCGACCAGTACTACCAGTCGCCGCTGTACCACCACCATGCGCACGCGCACGCGCAGCCTCCCTTGTGACAGTACCCGCTGGCGTAGGCCCGCCCTGCACCAGCCGCGGGTAAGTCCCGCTATGCCTAACTCTGCGGACTAGTCTCACTAACTCTATGCGCGTGTGAGTGATATGTGTTTGTGATAGCGTCGTTCGGGCTTGTATTATTGTGTATATATCTTTTGGGTCGTTGTGCATTTCAGTAGTACATTATAGATGTTCAGCACGGGTCGCGAGCCCCGAGCGGCGGCACAGTTAGGCCTAAACCGAACAGACAGTCAAGTGTTTACGAACAGATACATTCGTATACCAAATCTTATTGGAATAGTAACTGAATACTCGTCTGGTAGCGTTACTCCGCGTGTGTTTTGTTTCATACACGGCTCGTATATTTTCGGTCAAACAATCGTCTCGTTATGATATAATGTGTTCAGTAATCGCGGCGATAATTCGATCGATAGTCGACACTACTACCTTATCTATTGACAGACACTGATATGTTATTTGGACGCGTTGATGTCTTTCGTTTAAATATAAATCATTAAAGTCCACAAAACATTCATAATAAAAACTGTATAATAGTTACATTATTTATGTTGTAGGGACGAGAGATAATTATGAATGTAAATAACTTTTATATTATAATAAGAATCATAAGTTTTATTTCTACGAGATTGAACATTACTTTGTGTTACAGAAATATACAAAGATGATGAAAATAAAAATTGTTTATTATATGAATTAGATTTATTATTTTGTATATATAATATATATGAAGATTTGGTATAAGAATGCGCGATAGATAGAACGGAAGATTCATGAAGTCGAACCGGCTATGAAACGAAGTCATTTTAACATTTGAGCCATAAGCGCTATGAGTTTTCCGTTCTAAAAAATCATTATATCATATCTAACGAACAGTGCAATGTTTGTAACAAATTTGTATTATAATAACTTCTAGATAGGGAATGGCGTTTGTCCTACGAACATGGCATTTAGGAGTTTATTAAGTTGTAAATATATGTATAAGATCTTCTAAATTATGGTGTTTGGTGTAAACTGAGAACCTATCTATGTTCAGCACGATATATATGTTTATACTCAAGTGTCAATTTAGCATTATATATTATTATTATGAAAGGCGTACGTACGTTTAAATCAACCGGTATTAATTAATTATATATATTTTTTTATTAATGAAATCTGAGATTTTTGCGAGTCATTTAAATGAAACTAATATTTTTCAGATGTATATAGATTTTATTTTTTTATAAACTACATACTCCCGACATTTCGGTTACTTTACAGCAACCGTGATCACGGACAGATGAGGTGTAGTTTTTATCAAAAATAAAATCTCTTAGTATATCCGAAAAATATTAGTTTCATATATATATTTATGCTTATTAAATGCTCTTGACGTTATAAAAACTTCTATTCATTGAAATAAGTGTTTCAATTGTTGATCGCCTTGAGACTCAACCTTGTGAAAAGTCGCCGCCGAAATAAAATTTTTAACGATGACATCACACAAAAAAATATACACTACCGCGTTTAAAAAGAAAATTCATTGAATTTTTAATAATTAATGATATATAAGAATTATAATTATATCTATATATGGATTATAATGATTTCTATATATATCCGTATTTTGATCATTACGTGATTCTTACGTAACGTAAACGTACGTACGCCGGCTTCTGTTCAATATGATATGTAGTTATGCTAAATTCATTCTTGTAGTTATAAATACATATTGTTATAGGATTCTAGAGAGGTCACTTGTATCATATGTTAGTTTCAGAGTTAATAAAATTAAGTTTACAAAATTAATGCTTTTTATTATTTACACATACATACATAAAAAAAAAATTTTGGGGATTTTCAAAAATTTTAATAGTATACCTATCATTAGTATGAAAAGAAGAATGGGTTACCACAACAAAAATTTAAACCTTTTGTTGTTGTCGTCCTGTTGTTAAATCCTTTATAAGATTCAACAAAACAACAGATATTTAAAACAAGCGAACCTTTATTTTAACAATAAAAATATTATCTCAGTAAGTGTTAACTTTTACTATTATTTTCACTTTTGTCGGCGTTGCGCAAGTTATCTTACTCGCAACATCATAAAGCTATAAACCGCAAAGGGTTAACACGGCTGGTGTTAATTTGTTTAAAGGTATCGGCAAAACTGCAAACTAATGTTAAACGCTAATCAAAAACAATGTCGCTTTAACGTTCAAATATACTTATATTAAATTACAAATATTTAACCTATTGTATTCTTTATAAAAAACTATATTATTGATGCCTATATTTAATAATGTCATTCATTTTATTCATAAACTCTATTAGACATATAGCTCAGTTTGACAAGCGACCGTAACGCGTTAATCGGGACGTAGGTTCACATTATTGAGTTTAAAATATATATCATATATTATAAATTGTGTTTTAAATATTAATTAACTTCTTTTGTATATTATCAGTGAATTATATTAAATTTTAAAAATCTTATCTCATCTAGGCTTTGTGTTTTGAAGGAAGTATTATGTTGATGTGTGTCAAGTTCTTTGATAAGGTTAAATCTTAATAATTTAAAGAACCATGATGATTTTAACATTCTTCATATATTCATACGTCCGGGTGTCCATTCTTACTTAAAAACCCACGACGCAAGTGCAAATTACGTTCATTAGTAGCTATAAGTTTATGTTCAACAGTTTTTCTGTGAAGCCTCTCATGAATAGCGAATTATTTACAAGTAATATTAAAGTTAATATCATAAAAAATAAGGAAGCTTATATAATAGAAATGTTTGTAAGCATTACATCTTTGATGCAATACTACTGACTATTATAATAATATTATAATTAATTTTGATAAAAAAAATTACGTATAGTTAAATTTTTTTTTATAAAACTTAAACGTATACAAAACAGTGTTAAATATATTGATTGTGTGATGTATAAATATTAATATTAAAGAAGTTATAGCCATAAGAACGAAGTCTCCGCGGTAGGTTTACAGCTGCCATAAAGCGACTCGAGTCTTGACCCACTGTCGTTTTCTATACCATGAATGGCTATGCTTCATTCATTCACATTAATTTGAATACATGTTTACTTTCAAATTATTAGAAAAATTTACTACACAACAAATATTTAAATAAATGACGCGGCTTGCAATTCTTTTGACGCTTATATTACGTGAGTTTCTACGATACAAGAATCACATATGGACGTAAAATATTTAATAATATATGATAAATATATTATGAAGTATAATTATTATATGATATATAATATTGAAGTGAAGTTTAGTTCAGGAATAGTAATATATTACTGGTAACAAAACCCATTGTGTGTGGGCAAACTGCTACTGGGCTTCACCAGTCGCCATACATCTTCACAAATCAGATGATCATTATAAACAAATTAAACGAAAATAAACCTTATTCTCATTAAATAAGAGTTATAAATTTTTATTTACGATGCTCATATAAGTCTTGTGATCTTGAAGTATCATTATTGTTTATTTTGTTTACTTTTATTCAAACCAATGTAATATTATGTCAGCGAGTTGTAACTTGTTTTGTTAATATAATAAAATACTTCGATCTAACTGTAGTTCGATTTAAAGATGACCGAATCTTTGGTCATCTTATTTACGGTGTAAAAACAGTATTACTTATACTAAACTAGTATAGTCCGCGATGTAAATATTATGATTGTTATAGTCCTAATTTGACTAATGAGTTTTTAATCCGTCTTTCATAATGATTTGAATGTATTGTATTTTATTAATGTATGTTTGTTGTGGTAATGATCAAAACAAACTTGTTTACAAAAAATATTTTATTTAGAGTCTGCTAACAAATGAGTTCTATGTCGATTTTCGTTAAGTTGTGGATTAAAAAGGAATTTTCAACGGTTGTTGAGTAAATTTTGTCACAAATTTTCGGTTTATCTCTTCTTCAACTGTTTTGTATACACATTTTGATCCTTTTTATATGCTCATAAGAACATACCATAAACTCAAATCTGAACACAACGTTATTTTCGTAATTACTATATTACAAGAAAAAAATATTATAACACAATTTAGGTACATTGCAATTCTATATACTACTTACATATCTGTTTTCAGGAAACTTTTTATTTCATACAAAAAAAATATTAATATTTATTTAATAACTATACGATTGGCCAATTAAATAAACATTGTATTAAGCAATCATTCCAACGTCGCTCGCTTCCAATGTGACTTGTGACGTAACATCACTTCAAGTTCGTCAAATCATCGTTTCTTACATACAAAACCACTTAGAACATACTCACGGCACACCAATAACAATTATACGAACAAAAATAAGATTAAGTCACACTACGAAATATACTTTATAAATTTACATAATCATTTATATGATTATTATGAACAAATCTATGGTTTTTCGTATATTTTGTATTGAAAAAGTAGTGTTAATAAGATTCAGTCTCTCTTATAAATTTATTTCATTAAATATATTTCTTGTGTTGTAGTTATTTTGTTATATAAATCGCATTAATCAAGAGGATTTTTTTTTCTAAATATTTCATTAGTTTAAGTTTACGCTTAGCAAAAGTTTTCACATCTCACTACATATGCAGAGTTACAAGTGAATCATTGATTACGTTTTAAAGTACATAGGTTATTAAGTGAAAAACGGGAAACGTTATGTATAGAGTATTACGATGTTAACTTGTAGTAAGCGTACAAAGCTAAGCTTAAATAAAAAGTAAACGAAACGTTTCAGTATGTGGCCTCAAAATAATAGAGTACGTATAGTAATTCGAATAATATTAGTTTCATTTAAATGATTACTCGCGAAAGTCTTAGATCCCATCAAACTAAGTTACACATTTCATTAATTCCTTGAATTTCTTCCAATATGTACACATTTGTTTCTTAAAAACATCCTTCTTCTAGACTTATAGAAGTTTATTTTTTATAGTCATTATATATTTATCTGGATGCTATATGTATATATCTTAAAACCGAAAATTATCAGCAGATTCCATCCTATGGAAGCCCTATGTAGAACATATAATATTGTAAATTCCATTTATATATAAATACTAGGTTTCCGCCGACAGCTTCGCCCGCGTGGAGTTCTGTTATATCGCGTTTCCAAGAGAACCTTTCAAAAGTCTGGGATAAAAACTGTAATATGTTCTTTCTCAAAGTCAATTCTATCTCTGTACCAAATTTCATTAAAATCAGTGCAGTGGTTTAGGCGTGAAAGCGTAACAAACAGACAGACAGAGTTACTTTCGCATTTATAATACATATTAGTAGGAATATCATTATATACATATAGGTGTACATTATAGCTGTTATGCTATTTTATCATAATAATAATTACATAAATAAATAAACAATATTTTTTTCCATACATACTTCTTTAGCATATTTTATTTAGCGTCTTTTTTTCCTTATTTCCTTAAACTGTTTGGCTTTTTTTGTTTATTTGCGATGGCTAAGAATTTATTCTCAATGGAAGTTTATTAAAACATATATATAGGTATATTATGAAATGTGTTCGAAAATTTACTTATAACTTACAAGGAATATATTATTCAAAATTATTAGGATTTTGAAATGTTTGTCATATTGAGCTTTTCGCTTAAATTTAAATGTTTCTTTTAAAAAACAAAGCTGATGAGTGTCTATAACCAAATTCCAGGAAATAGAAGGTTGGATACCACAAGCATACATATTTCTTATTTCGTTATTATGAAAAAATAAAATTTCTTTGTTATTAAAATTATCTTAAAAAATATAGGTACATAAGTAAATTATTAAATACTATATACTTCAAATCAAGACAAAAAAAGTTTTGATTTGGAGGTTGTCAAATAAATCATCGTTTTTCTTTAGTCTAGCAGAGCCCACTGCTGAGCAAAGGCCTCTTTCTCACATGGAGAAGGTTTGAGCATTAATCACCACGCTTGCTCAAGACGGGTTGGCGATTTCAAACTTATAATTTTTTGAAATTATAAGTCCATTTTTTGAAATTCTAAGTCCAGGTTTCGTCACAATGTTTTCCTTCACCGTCTGTCAGTGGTGTCTAAATAGTCTTAGAAAGTACATATGACTCGGAAAAAGTCACATTGGCACTTGCCAGGGCCAGGATCGAACCCGCGCCCTCGGCAACGAGAGGCGGGCCCTTTAACCACTAGACCACCACTGACTTATTATACTTAATTTATACTTTTTTAAATTGAATTTTCTATACTTGTAGTGGTTATTTAAAAGAATTTAAAAGTATTAATTTTAATCTACATTAAATCCATTATATAAGAGTATTAAACTCCCACCTACCGTCGTTGTTTGTGATAAAATAAATTTTATAATTAATATAAGAAGAAATGTCTGGGTTCATATGATAAGGGGAAATGTAGGTTTGATGTATGTCCTCTGAGCGAGACTTACGGGTGTATAGAACCTTTTTTGTTAACAAACATGGCCGGCTGAATAAAAACGGTTTTAATGTGAAATATCTTGAAACATACTTAACATTACTCTGATTAGGTACACAGATTATTAAAAGTTATAGCTATTTTCAGGGATTGAAACGTAATAAGGAATAGTTCTTATATGTTGTATGGTTAACAGAATAATATTGTATTAATCAATTTTATCGAAGTATTACCTATATTTATTCTAGGTTCTAACTGAAGTCAATCAAAATGATAATAATTCTGTACGGTCAGTCAAATTCCATTACCGATACCATTAAACGGACGTGGTTATTCTAGTTTTAAGCTAGTTTCGGAGTTACCGAGTCCACGATCCCTAATATCAATTTGTGAAGTGAAATCTTGGACGTCGGCCGGCGACACAGAATTGAAAACTATTTGTTGAACAAACACCATCCATCAGCGAACGGCACTTAGCTGTATTGCTGGAATGAACACCGGACCTTGTATTTTACATTGAATAGGGTTCCGTGATAATAGATACGAACCATCATATATATTACACACTTATAATATATAATATAAGAGATCATTTCATTGTATTACGTATTCTTTAAACGCTGTACTGAACCTATGTTCAATATTATATTATTATGATTTATCAGTCTCAAATTATATTGAGTACAGATAAATTAAATAAAAAACATTCCAAAAATCTAAAGAAATTGTTTTAAATTATATATAAATAAAACAAATTTATAATCCACAATACAATGTCCACAGTGAATGAGTGAGTCCAAGCATGATTTATCGTTTTTCGCCGTCGGAAAACTTTGAGGGCACGACAAATTGATTCCTTTAGCGTAGGTAACTTACGTCTAGGTATATTTTTCCTACATACACACATACAGTACATATATCTTCGTGAAATGTATGTTTTTCATTATGTTCATTGACAGTTATCTTTTATGATTCCGGGAATATGTTCAGTTTTAACCATGAGTAATTGCATGAGACTCGATTGGCGAAGTTTATCACGTAATGCACAAAGTATGTGTTGAGTTTAATGAACCTGAATGTAACTTTAAATGTAATAATATTAATTTCATTTACATTTTATTAAATAACATTAAAGTTATGTTTTCATTTGATTTATTTTTGTTACTTCGTTATACTTTCTTGTAATGTATTGGTTTGAAAATGTAGTCGGTTTTTTCAATGTTAGGTATTTTATTAAAACATCAGTAAAGTATGTCTTAGGTATAAACACGAAAAATACACAGTTTTAAAATTCATTCATGCTAATGATAAAAATTGTCTTAATTTCAGATAAAAGCAATACCTACTACACCTGCTCCAAAAAAACTATTAGGTATAGGTATGCAATTTATAAAAAAAAAACAAAGTTTTAATAAATTTAAATATAAATATAATCTATATACAAATTTACCTAAGAATTTTTGAATGATGATCAATAAACAATTTACTTGATCAATCTAGGTATTTCAACAAAATTTTCCTATAAAAGTTCTTGAATGATAAAAATACAAGAAAACAATATCAATTCATATAGATACATGCCAAATTTTACAACGATAGTGTGTTTAGATCAAAACAAATAAACATAATAAGTGTTTGAATAACTTTAATAAATCAACAGTAGCGTAATTTTGAACTAACGTTTAAAAATAACAATATCATGCGCGGTAAACATGACGGATCGAGTTGTGAGCAAATTACAGACACGCGTCAAAATATACACGTATGATTTGACAAGTGACAGACAATGGCACGACAGATATACTATATCTATATATTTATATATAAATATAGAAAACTTGCAGATATTATTTTTCATATATATGATATACTTTATATATATTGTATGAGTTACAGGAAATTCTGTTAGTGATGGACACATTAATCGATATTTATCTGTTTCTGAAGCGAATAATTTGAGTTATCGATATTTTTAACAATGTAGGTATTTGTTATTGAATTCTGTCGTGATAATATTGTGAACTCGTATAAGAGTGGGTACAGTGTAATTCATTTTGATGACGCCTCAAGGACAATTAAATAGTCATTGTTAATTTATCGGAACAATTCTATTTTTATTTAAAAATATATCAAAAATACCTAATAATTCTTAAAGATTATAAGATTTTTATGAGTTTTTAAAGTATGTTTAAAGAGGTTGAATTAAAAAATATATATTAATATGGTTGTATTATTAAATATTAAATCGAAGTATCGTGACGTCTCCATTGTCATTAATAATGTATGTTCAAGGTCTTATATTATTTGCGTATTGGTCTTCAACTAATAGGGTTGCCATTACTTAAAAATAATAAAAAAAATAATTTATTATTATCAAAAGAATGTTGCAATTAAATATAAATAATTCAGTATAGTGTGTAATTGAGGCGTGTTGTTTTTATCGTCTTAGTATTTGTTCGTATCGCCGGGCCGGTCAATATCGATTCTTTGTTATCATACAGTCGATACTTCTGTTTGTCGACATCAATGAGTCTAGTATAGAGTATTTGAGCAATAACTTGTTAGATAATGCTTACAGTGCTTGTGATGCGATTAGTACCGCCTCTTTAGATTGTGTTTTGATTTTTCTTTTATCTATAGCGATGATTGCTGTTAATTTTCTATCAATATTTTTCATTGTCTTGAAACGATCGTTTTAAGTTTAAGCACGTGCCATAGATGGCGCTGTTAACAGTAACATAATATGTACATGTTAATAAAAAATGAAACAAATTAAATTTATTTTAATTATCCAAAAGTGTTTATATACAGCATTAGCAACGATCTTAATATAAATGAAATCATTGATAACCATTAACAAAATTAACAGAACTCCCCCCATTACCGTCCCTCGGTCTGACCGCAGGAAATCCGACACAAACCGCTCTCTCAGCCACATTAGGCCCATGTAATAAAATACTAAACGCAATATAAAAGATCGCATTAGCTAAAGGAGCCATTATTAAAAAGTATCGGATTCCCGAACGTGCGTCTACAGCCAATCGTATGATCGCGGCCGGCTCTCGTCCAATCAGGACGCCGCTTCATTTTTTATTGTGGATCCACTAATGGATTGTTCTTTTTTTGATTTATGTATTTGTTTTTGTTTCTTCGGCCAGATGCATAATTATAATCTACAACAGCTAATGATATGGCGGGAAAAAGTTTTTGTACCAATTAATTTATCGAAAGATACCTATAAATTAATTCATGCTAGTTGTGGGAGTTCTAGGTTAAATACGGTAAGTTTTAATAACTGATTCAATTTTGTTGAAGTTTGTTAATTAACTAAGCAGGTTGAATGAAATGTATTATGTGGCTGAATTTTTTATGTCATACCAAATTCTATTCAAATATGATTTTAAATTAAATAAATACTATATATACCTAGTTAATAATGTATGTATTTTCATAAATGCCGTTGAAATGTAAATATATGTATTACTAATATAGAGTTACAGGGACATCTTTACTGACCCACTACGTAATTGCATCCCTTCCAGGCCCGTACAAGTCGGCATACCGTTACTCTGCCAACTACATAAGTATAAACAACATAAATAATGGAAGAGCCATTATTAGAATCTACTTAAACTATTATCATACTCTCTTATAGTTTAAATCAAGCAAATTTATCAACAAATACATTTTGTATGTGATTTTTTTATAGGATATACCTAATATAATGGGTCGCATCTAGTATTTCTATGTCCATGTACAAGCCTCAATGGGGGCATGCGCAATAGACACAGTCAATACTAGACGCGTCTTCTGAAGACAAATGTACGTTGAATAATTCTTAGTTGCGTCGCCACGGACTCCTTTGATCAAAACTGAAGGCTTCTATTTGTACTTGATACTAGCATGCTACTTGTAACAGAAGAATCTACTGTTTTAGAATCTACATTTGTAGTTCATATTTTCGATGAGGTTATGACCATGTAGGTTTTATATATAAGGAATATTAAATCATAGTGACAATTGTTAATAACTTGTATTAAAAGTTCTGAATGTATAATGATATTGTTTATTTGTGTTATATATCTGCTTTACTATATTTAGTCTAAATTTATACGAACAAAAATTCTTTTGACCGTCTTAAAATGTGTCGAAATTCCATTATACGTACTTATCAGTGAATTAAATGTAATATTTGAAATTAATTCGTTTTATTTATTTCATTTCATTCCTGAAAACAATTTATTCATTAACGGTCTATGTCTAAAACATTATGGAAGTCACTTTGAGATTTTACGTGAGTTAATAAATTTGATAAAAAAATAAAATTGTCAATATGATTATTTAGCTACAAATGTACAAAAGTGCCCTTCTTAAGCAATAACTATAAAAGGTACCTTTTGCATTGAGGATCTAGAAAAATATCAATTTTATTAAATTAAAAATTTAAAAAATAAAATATATTTGATAAAAATATAAAACATTAAGTTACTACTTCTACGGATTCTAAAAATAGATTACAGTTTCTATAGATGATAATTGATACATAAATATTTAAACTATTGAACAGGGACATATAAACATTTTTGTCTATCAATTTAATACTTACTATTATAACTATATCGAAAGTACATAATATAAATATTATCTGTAGAGATAGGTACATATATTTTTAAAAACAAAGTCAATTCAATTAATGCTTTTTATTTGACAACATAAAAATTATCTATGAAACAGATTAAACAAAACATTGTTTTAAAAATCGGTCTGAATATTGAAGGTCTTTGTTAAAAATGTATCTGGTAATATTGAGGGAGTAACAAGTTTAAAGGTTTATTAGATTTGGTTGTGTAATGAGATCAAACAATGATTACAATGACCCCGTTGGACTTTTCATAAGTTCAATTGAATGGAAAAATCGTCTCTGCTAATCACGACGCCAGGATATGAAAGGTGTTATGCAACGCTGCTAGAAAAACTCAAGAAATTATATAATGAGTTTTTGGTACACTTACGTATGTAAGTAAATCATGCTCTAAACGGATTTTCTGATAAATGTATATATAGATATGCAGAGAAATTTGTGCTTTTTTGTTTTCAGAAATTGAGTTTATATTTTGGAAAGAGCAAGAACACACTTACACCTTAGTACAGAAAAATCCTGGCATAATCTTCAATAATTTTCGTCTTGATGATGATGATGATGAATCTTCAATAATTTTCTTCTTCCTGGCAATTTCCCAGCTTTAGCCAGGGTCTCCAATATAATAATCTTCTATAATGGTTTATTAAAATATTAATAATTGAAATTATATTAAATTAAAAGTCCCCTTATGTTTTAGTTGCCAATAAGATAAGCATTAGATAAGTACTGACAAGCATGAAGCATTTAACTGAGTGCTCAAAAACCAAGAATGCTTATGCTTAAAACCAATATCAGCTGAAATTGGTGAAACATAGCTAAGAAATTGACATTTAAATGAAAAGAACCGATTCCAATATGTCGATTCGGTTAAGAGCTACAATGCCATAGACACAGACGACGCCAAAACTTAACCACCCTCTTTTCACGTGGATAGTAAATAATACATTGCATCACTATCGCATAAACTCGTCCATCCTAACAATTAAGGTTGAATTAAAAAGAAAAGTTATTTCACGAGGACGTTTCTTTCCTTCGTGATCGGTAATTTGTTACAATATTTCTTCTTTTTTTCTCTCTTTTCTTTCTAAATTTCCTCCGCGATGTCCGTTTAATAGTACTTCTATGTTTACACTGACTTTATGATTGAATCTCTCGAAATTTGAATCAAATTAACGTCGATTCTGTTTTATTAATTAATTGAATTTATTATTTCCTTTTTTTTCTATAATCTGTTCAGTCTTGAGGAGTAATTTCTTTATTAATTCTATTTTATTTGGTACGAGTAGATTATGTAGATTATTTCAGTATTTTAATTAATTTAAAGCTTTATGATTCCAATATTTTTTACAACTTATTAATCTACACCTGGGTCGCAAGTCCCAGTCACTGTTGAAGCTCCTCTCTCTACAACGATGGACCCGACACCCGCACGGTGAATCCATTGAATGATAAGAAGTTTCGTTTCGTGTCTGGCACTATCAATTGATACTATTATCATTTCTTACATAATGATACAAAAATGTATGGTATCATTACAGTTTTGCTACCTAAAGGTGAATTAATTATCATGAAGATGTCTCCCACTATTTACATGATGATAAACATCAGTTAATAGATTATGATACTTCGACATGGTTTTAGTAACAGAAACACGTCTTAACATTTCAGTACTTCTCGGTATTAAATTTCACTTATTTTGACTCACTTTTAAAGTAAACTTTCATCAAACTCAAAAACTTATTGTTTTTTCACACAATAAATAAGTTTGTTATGGAAATAACTATCTGAGGACATTTAAATATCTTTATTTGTCCGTATTTAAATTGTCCGTAAACACAAAATATACCCTGAATTTCTTTACAAATAACTACATTAACGTTTTAACAGTAAAATAATTAATATAAACACAATTAAAAATATTCTTATCATAAAACACAGATACCTTTTTTAATATGTAAACACAACATCAGAACATCCGATACGTGTAAAACTCAAAGCTTTAATTTACAAGGAAAGAGGCAAAGGGTCGTATAGACGAGTGTGTTATCAGTTCTCATTAGATAAGAGCAGCGACATCCCGGAACCGCACAGCAAATAAACTTATCTGAAGGAAAACGCCGACATTGGGGACGAAATACGAATTTATAACTTACAAGCATATCTACTTATACGTTCTTGTTTAAATGAAACTTTTACGAACTACAAATAAACTATATGCAAATCAAAGTAAACGTAAAAATATATGTAATGATATTCATGCTTATATTCAAATAATATGCTGTATATGTTATGTATATAAGAAGCTATGCTAGGTCTCATCGTGAGGCGTTCCGCGCCATTGCACGACGCCATCTTGTCTTTTGTACTGTCAGAGAGAAAATATATATAAAATAATATAGTTGCATTTTCTTGAACGTTATAGAGATAAAAGAAAATAAGTATAAAAAGAACTTAACTTTTATATTGAGTATACGATATGTCTCTAATATTATAACATTAAAAATAAATAGGCATTATATAGGTATTTAATGTAAAGAAAATTGATAGGTAAATATATGATTGCTTGTTAATTTTATGAAGTGTATTATGTTTGTATAAAAACAATTATTTTGCTGTCGTTACAATTTTATCAGGCCAAATATTTTCGAAATCGTCGGCGAGCCGGTTTTGGAGTTTTTTCGTGTAGCCTGCCATCTCAGTTGAATAAACATACAAGTGTACGCTTCAAGGAGACGATTGGGAAAATGGCGATATATATTTTAAAGATAAACATTGAAAACGCAATGTTATGAGGAGGATAATGTGGTAAGATTTAACAAGAATGGATTTATTATGATAAAAATTAACTCATCAAAATAACTCCAGACTAAATAACAAACAATTTAATAAGATATATGGTCAATCGATCGCTGATAACACTAGTAGTCCTTGATAGTAAACTTGATATAGGGGTCAATGACCGATTGTACGATGACACTGAAAGTTTACACGTATTTTTATTACGATGCGTTCAAATAATGCAGTTAAGTTAAAGTACTGACTATTTATGTGAATTCTTAGTATTCACAATGAAAATGAATAAATACAAAACTTGAGAGACAAATATTAGTTGTTAGTAAGAAAATATTTTCAATTTTAACAAAAGATATAATCTATATTAATGTGTATTTTTTTGTTTTTATGTAATTGTAGACAATGCATTCTAGACTATATAGGTAATTCCATTTTGTCATTTTTATCGTCATGATTAGAAAATAATTTGTAATGAGAAATGCATACAATTACAAGTCTTTATTCATCTGTTAATGTGGAATATATATTTTGATAGCGACTCAAGAACTGAACATTAGGTACTTATTTATATCCCTTATCAAAACATACTAATACCACGAAAAGAAAATAAGCTGATAACTAATAATATAAATGGTAGACTACCAGTAGGTACTAATTTAAGCTATTTTCATAGTTCTATTCGCTCTGTACTTAAGTTTGTGGGTTACGGTAATGCAACATGCGATAGGTGACATAAAAAATAACTTTTAAAAGTTAAAACCTTAATCATATAAAATTTTATTCGTTTACATACAGTGTGTTTATTAAGAAACATCTATTTTCGTCTCTCTTTCACTACTTTATATCTCCGTAACCTTAAAAACTAGCTTCACAGAGGGAATATTAAATGAGTCAATTCACCATAATCTGTGCTGACGTTTGAAGTAGAGCTCCTATACTAAGATTGGCTCCCTTGTGCATTTTAACAGGGTTGCTGACTTTGATCTACAGTCTACACGATGACCGTCAAATCACTAGCTCAAAACAAACATTTTTTTAATTGCGAAGAATTTAAATATGTAACCAAGAAAACTACACGTTTGAGGGAGCAACTTAAAACGGCTAGGGAAGACCTATAGTATAGTTTATATATATTATTATGTTATTTAGTATATACTAGGTAGGTAATAGAGTTTACAGTATATATTGTTTCATACAAATACCAAATATTTTAGTTTGGATCAATAATAATATTTAGTTAAAGGTATGAAACTATTACCTTATAATAAAGAAAGATGTCTAATGAAATGCTTGAATTTTCGTAAAGATATATCAACTAAGCTTCAATACTTCATTCATATAGTTTATGGTTTCCAAGTTAGTCACATCCTTAAACACTAACTCTATGTTATAAAACTTTAATTCAAGGTAAAGAATACGGAGCATGGTGTGTTGTCACAAGTCGTTTATTTCGCATGTGCCCGCTAACGACCCGCCAGTTCGGGGAAATTTGTTGGTATGGTGTTTGACATACCACGCCATGGATACAACTTGTATACTTAGAGGTATACTCATATAACTAAAAATATGCCTTTACCTTATTTTACTGGTTACAGTCTTAAGATTCTGTAGTACATTATAGATTAGTAAGTTTAATTCGAGAATATACCTACTAATATTATTAATCCGAAAGTAATTCTGTCTGTCTGTTACGCTTTCACGCCTAAACCACTGAACTGATTTTAATGAATTTTGGTACAGAGATGGAGTTGACCTTGAGAAAGAACATAGGATAGTTTTTATCCCAGACTTTTGAAAGGTTTTCCTGGAAACGCGATATAACCGAACTCCACGCGGGCGAAGCTGCGGGCGGAAAGCTAGTTCTATAATAAATCTTAGGTATTTGATCTTGCTTTTAAATACCTAACAATCATTTTAAAAAGGTTAGTTTGTATAGTTAGGTAAATTTTAACATTGTAACAATTGAAACCTACATTCATTTATATTTCATAATATTGTTTTATATTTTAAATCGAATATTAAATACGCACATGAACAATGGAAATCAAAAGTTCATTTGTCACAAACGAATTTTTGTTTGACATCATCGTTTATTAATTGAAGGCATTTTGTTTGTTAATTTCATGTAATAACTTTTGATGTATGTATAAATGGGTGAAAAATTATTTATAATTACATGAAAAATAATAGTTTAAGTAATGTTTTTTGTTAAGCAAGTTTTTTTCTTTTTTTTTTGTAATACCCTCTATTTGTTTGCGCACACTGTATTTTAATTATAACTGATTTGTTAAGTTTGTTTATTTCTCCTTGAAGTGATTATATCATGAGAAAATAAAAGTGATTTTTAAACCGTAAATAATAGGTTATTACTATATAGAGACAAAGTACCTATGTTTCTCGAATGCAAAACATTATTTTACCGAACACACTATTTGTGGTCGCCAATAACCGACAGTGTAAATGTTTATAGAAGGCCAGGTTTTTGAGAACATCCAATGAAGTGCTCGTCTCCGTTACATGTTACCTTTGTTTATATTTAACTATTGGCTGTCATTTCTATAGTATTTCTTATCTATTACATTTTCAATTTTAAAGGATAATATATGTCTGAAAATTAAATGGATTTGTCTGATAGAATTATAGTAGATTTTCATTAAAAATGAAAGAAGAAAAGATACTCATGCTAAGAATTCTATATCATGAAAGAGGATCGAATATTTTTTAAATAAAATAATGTTTAAGATTTCCATAAACATGTATAATCATATTTTCTGATGACACACTTTTTCATTTATTTTACATTCTTATTATTAGTTCAATTTATTTAATTTCGTCTTATTCTGATTATAATTGATTTAAAGTTAACGAAACATTACAGTAAAAAGTAGAATAAAGATACCACTGTATATCAATAAAATATATTTTAATTCTCATGTCATGTTGTATATATATATTTAATAATATATATATGAAGGTTTGTCCCATTAATAATCTCCTTGACATGTTTCTTCAATATAGATGAACGGCTCACGTTTCCACAATAAGTTCTACGAGGTGCTAATCCACTTCTCATAATGATGATGCTAATGATAAGACTTGAACCTTCTGTCGCTTAACTTGTAAAGGTTTTACTGCATAGTTTTTTTTTTACAAAAAATCGCTTTTGTTCAAAGGAAAAACCAAAAAATAAGGTGAGTTTGTTAAAAGAATATTCTTCTTGCATTGACATAAAGCTATAAGTTTTGTGATTTTATTTACGTAAATCCATTTTTAGGATAAAAAAAAATATGAATGAATAGATATTACGTCAAGTTGTTGTATATTTATAAATGAATGTTAATGCATTTTCCTTTACTGAAAAAATAAACCTATTAAGAAAATACTTTTTGGTATCAATTAAGTAGGTATTAAAACTGCTATAAGCTCATGAATTTCAGGCTACAAGAACACAAGCTTTTCATATTATGCGTCGTAGCCAAAATGCAAAATTGTACAGGCCTCTTAAATGCAATTGTGGATGTGCATTGATCAATATTCCCTGTGTAACAGTTCCCGTGAGAGGCAAACACGCTTTGACGGAACCTCAAAGGCTGTGGCTTTAGTGATATTGTCAACGTGTGCTACGAATCACGCCATGTATTATTCATACAGTCATGCAATTAACATTAAATCTCATTTATTACTTCTGTAATATCTAATGAAAAAAATACAATTTTAAATCGGATTTATTTAAGATGAGTTATGACTTAAAATCTCTGTGTAAAAGAGGTAATGGATTGAAATATGAAGAAATTTTCTTATAATTGTTATGTTACAAATATTTGGAATTTAAAGGAAACTTTTTCGTGTATTAGAATATAAAAACATTTTAAACCTGTTCCTTTTTTCTACATCTGAAAAATGACTTAACATGTGTAAGAAATTGTTATACATTTTTTGATATATTTTAAACAACAAAAAACCTTGAAGACGATAAAAATAGACAATACCTACATGTTTTTCTTTAAATTAAAATAGTAACATCTTTACGAATGAAGACATGAAAATAACTCAAACAATACAAAAATTAAATTTTCCTTAATATTAAAAAAATAAAAGGCTTATAAAATAATAAAATATTCGCCATATTGTAATAACATCAAATACCTAGACAGAGGAGCGGTTTCAATGATTTGGGCATTTATTAAAAAGCATACAATGAACCACTACACTGAGATCGGCTCTTTTATATTTTATTTTTAATATTAAACCCCCCGGCGATAGCTCTCACACAGAGCAGCTTTAGGGGACAGAGCTTTCAAATACACGAAACAATATTATCATGAAATAAATATATAAATAGAAAAAGAAACAGATTATAATACTATATTCAATATCAAAATGATCCAAAAATACTGAAAATGTCTTCCAAAATGTTATATTTAAATAAATATTTCAACTAATTTTATTTTATATATATAATAAAACGAGTTTTTTTAGGCATACGGTCTAGTTTAATAGGTAGACGGTCCACCTAATGTTAAGTAATTATCATCGCCATTGGACAACTGCAACATAAAATATGTTTTAGAATCCGAACACTTTTTGTTTGAAAGATCATATTTATCGTGTTATATAATATTATTAATATATTTTTTCTCTCTCTGCCAGTCATTACTCTGTGGTACCCTGGTAGCGCAGTCTGCGGAGGGCCCTTACAACGTTATTGAGATCCAGAGCCCTCTTCATCATGCCGTCATAAGACCAAGAACACTGAAACAATAATTATGAATTATGTATAGTCTTACAGATCATGTATTACATATAAGAATAAATAACATATATTTAATTCATCATATGTAAGAAATTTATTAGGTCTTGTGAAAAATTGTTGCCATTTTCGCCTAAGAAATTTTCCGTCCCAATCTAATTGTATGACTTATATTTGAAGTAAAATAAAACTGTCCATAGTTCGTATTTGATATAAAAATGTGTTTGTATTGTAGGTAATAAAAAATAGTGTATTTTTTAATCGTTTAACTACTGATATCTATGGCATATGGAGCATATATTCGTTGTATACATGTGAGGCACATAAATGAGGCCTTTACAAGCTTTCCATGTGTCTCGATCCTTATCTAGCTTATGTCGGCAATTTCGAATATCGCGTGCGGCCTCTTTGTTATCTGTGCAAGATGTAAGCCGAAGCGGATTTATGAATCTTATATATATATATATTATATCATAATTATTTACAAGTACATATTTATCATTAAAAAAAAATTAAATGTATAATTTTCTATATCAAAAATTATATTGGCAGTTTATCTTTGGTTCATTGCCGCATAAATAAACATTAAATCCTTTTTGCTGTATTTTTTTTCTATAAGTGAAAGGTCTTGCGCCAAACCCTAAACGCTATCTAATGGACAGTGGATAGGCAATTATAAAGGTTGTGCAAAGTTTAATAGGGGCTAATGTCGTGTTTTATGCAACGGATAATTTTAATTGTAAACTGTTATATAATTATAAACCTATTTATAATATGTGACTGGTAGGTTAATTGTGTAAGTGATTCGTATTTATTAGTTTTTAAATACAATATATAGTGTATTTAAAATTAATTTATTGTCACGTATACATTTTAATTTTCTTTTAGTGAAAATTATAGATTATTTTTTTTCCATAATTCAGTGACATTATTTCTAAATAATATTTTTTAATAATATCTAAATGAAGATTTTTATTAAGTTAATATATGTCTGTAGCTAGAATCTGTTAAACATTAACAAGTAAGTTAACTATCTGTGATGACTAATAAAACACTTGATATACAACCTAACCTTATTGAATTTGCAAAGTTCCAAATTCAATATAAACAGCGACAGGTGCGGGCGGCTAGTTCGAAATTCAAAGTCGCACTCGAACAGGTCGAGCAAACACTACGCCATCTGGCGAGGTTTTTGCACGACATGGAAATACAACACGACCGGCTTGCATTCGGCTTTTTTTATTCAGAAATGATTTTTATTAACCTAGATTTAGTTAAATTTAGATATATTTTTGTATTAAATGCAATAATTTATAAATTGCATGTATTTTTATGTTTTATTCACGTAGTAATTTCCTACTTCTTTTCATTGTACAATGTTGAACAGTCGAACTATGTATAATGCTTGGAGTAATTGAAATTAAAAACGGGTATAAAATTATGGGTAAATTTTATATATTTCAAGCCATTAACATATCAATACGACGGATTTTATCATTCATATTTTTCCTTTTACTAAGAAATATATATGAATGTACCTAATTGGCTGAAGCTTGTTAATAAAAGAAATAGGTTTCTTTTGGACTCCTAATGCATGTAGGATTTGATAGGGCAAGGAACGCCGATTATGAAAATATGGTCAAATTTTCTAAAATATATATACCTGTGAATTTACTGCATACTTTGCCTCGTGCTAAGAAATATATACAAATGGTTGGAGGTTGATAATAAAAGAAATAGGTACATGCCATCTACGAGTTTTCCTTTAAAACCGCGACACCAAAGGTAAAGGCGTATCTTAATAATTGTTAGGGTCATAATAAAATAGAAGCAACTGTCGCGTTAAAAACAATTAGTGGCAATGTAAATAGTCTTACCCTCAAGTGGTCCCAGCGGGGTCGCGTGTACCCCGTGGCGTGATCGCGGGGTCCTTGTTACCCTTGTGGGGCACACTGATCCCTGGCCGGCAACAATGAATGTTTCAATTTAAATTCGTTAGTTTGTTTTATTGATTCGGAAAAACTAGTGCTAGGTATATTGTTAAGTTTTATCATGTGCTATTTTATTGGATGGGTTTTGCGAAAATATTTTTTGATTTTTTTTTTCGTTTCTGTTTCTGAACTGATTTGTAAAATTTAAAAAAAAAACTGTTTATACTACATTGTAAATTAAAATTTAAATAAGAAAATATGTGAACGGAAATACAAGAGGAGAAGGATTTTAACGTGTGACTTTTAAGATATCACCTTTCAGTTTCATAATATTCCGAAGAAATTTAACTTTTAGGTACTATAAGTGTTAACTTCGTCAATTAAAACATAAATTTTACTATTGGATTGTAATCAGAAAATTGGTCATTGTATATAGCATTGTTTTATAATGAATCTAAACATAATGAAAACAGAATTAATAGCATTAATTAAAATAAAAAAAACTCAACCCAATAATAAAATCAAATCTGATGTAAAGGGTGCCGACATATGGCCAAAATTCCTAGCTTTTATTAACTGTCTGTCAGTCAATTCGTCGTATTAGTGCGGACGTAGTATGGCCGTAGGGCTAACTTGATTGTATACAGCGTGTTCAGAATAAATTTAAATCGTTGATAGGAAAATAAGATATATATTAAAAATATACGTGGTCAAAAAGATTATATAGAGATAGAAAAATATGTGATTTTAGTCACATCAAGTAACTTACACATGAGATTATAGTGGACATTTTAAAAAATATTATGCCATTTGCATGTGTTTTGACGATTCATATTGATCCATTGTCAGATATTTACTAGAATTGTCAATACTCCAAAATTAATTTATAAAAGTATTTATTTTTTAACATATGCTGCAATACATTTTTCTTTCATGTCTTGGAGCTAGTACGATCATTTACAATTTTAATTCAACAAGACTACGAATTCATTCACGTAATCTTACATATACCTAAACTTAATACAAAAAAGACTGCCTAAAGTACCTACTGTTTAAATATACATTGATTTATAATATTAAATTCATAATTTATAATATTAAATTCATATATTTGATCATCCTGTATATATTAAGCCGCTACCGCAGGCGTTTAGCCGACGTGTATTGTGCGCCCGCGCAGACTTAGTTGTGCGTGAAACAGCTCAGCACAATAATTATGTTGTGATATAATGCTTCACGCTAGTAAGAGCAGTCATTCAATAATAAATATGTAATTGGTATTGTTTATTTTTATATATTATTTATATTTTATATGTATTTTAATTATTTTTTTTATTTATCTATATACAAAAGATTCTTCATAAATTGACTACGTATAGTGTAATGAAAGATATAATTTTATAAGGTATAAGTATAAGCTATAATATAATATCTTTCAAATAGTTTAATATTAATATATTTGTAACAAAAAGCCTGCAAATGTTTGTATTAGTGCGTTTTAATGTAACACAATGTACCTATTTGTATAAAACAATTTAATGCATCAACAGCTCGTATGAATCGCAGCTACTCGTTATATATTCTACGGAACTTGGTATAATCCGGAGATCAGATGGGGACAATAAAAATCTCTACACTTGCGCCCTCTGAGGGCCGATTGAGGAGACTTTACAATGAATTAGATGCATTTTAAAACATAGCTATATATTATTGTATTAAAATAGAGAGAGATTTTAGTTACTTAATTTCTTTTCTAACTCAAACAATACGAATTGTTGTTTAATTTTAGTATTATTTTCATATGAAAGATATATTTTTTATATTCTTGGGAGGCTTTATTAATATATATTTAGGAGTTTTTGTGTGACAGCGTAACATACATCTTTAGAATGCTGATATTGAATATGTAGCATAGCAGCATTTAAATACCATTACAGTATTATATAATTTATTGCACATGATAGTACTAAAAAATAGAAAAAATTGGGTTTTTAAAGAAGAAGTGTATAAAAAAATATTACTAAATCATCAATGTGCACTCTCCTTTATAAAGAGGGCTAAAAGAACTCGGGGTGCGACCGAAAACAACACGATTTGTATTTATAACTAAACCGTGCTTTTGTCGAGCGATTAGAGAAGCATTGTGAGCGACCTCACTGAAATAAGCTGACAATAAATGATCACGATTATTACGAATTAGTGATTAAAATAAAGAATATTATATAAAACAATAATTAACAATTATATTTGACACGATATATGAATGGCAAATGAGATTGGAAGGCCTTAAGATAGATAACACTGAAATTAAAGGTTATAGATGTCCAAATAGACTTTAACTGGGAACAGATCAGCCTTGTACAGCTTCAAGCCAGTACAGACTTAAAAAGTCCTCTTGAGAAAAATACGAGTACAACAGAATATTAAAATATTATAACTGAGTATATCAGACTTACATGTACTATAATATGTTAGATATTGTTTGTATTATAAAAGTAGTTTTTAATATAAGATATATTGTTTATTATATTCAATCATTAAGTTGTATGTTATTTGAATTCAACATATAACAATCTTAAAATTTTAGTTTCAGCCAAATTAATAGGGCTACATAAAACATTTGCAAATATTTTTCTTTTTTCATATAATACGGATTAGTGATTGAAAGTGTAAATGGCACATTTTAAATGTAAAAAATATTCATATTGTAATTGTAATAAGCGTAAATTGTAATTGTAAATTGTCACAATATTCCCTACGGCGTTAATAATTGCCAGAATCATATAAATAATTTTCGGGACCCTCCCGTCTGCTAATATAAGATAATCCACCCTCACACACCGACCTAGTGATTTCGTTCAGCAAACACCGTATTAATAGTTTATTATTTTATTGTATTCCCAACATTTATTTCATATATAATGTATGATTAAAATTAATTCTAACTGAAATATTTCATACAATTATAAAGGTAACTTTTACAAATTTTCTTGAAAGTTGGCTTAATATCTTTTTCATAAAGCGAATTTAATATTTGAAACTTAATTTCGGAAGATGAGACGCGGCGTCTTATAAGGGATCCTGTTTCATGATGTGACATCAAACTTAATGAAAAAAGTCTACCTTGTTGCAGTCTAGACTTCTCCAAAGAGTCTTATTAGCTATAAGACTGAAACAATATATTAAATTAAAATTACTTAATTTTGTTGTGTCCTTTTTAGTACTATTAGTCGTTGATATTTTCAAATTAATTTATTCAAACATATCATGCAGATTTCAAGATACGAGTATGAAATGTGGTGTAGAAATTCAAATTTAAGATATAGGATTAATAATAATCAATCGATTTGAATCACTATTTGGACCGATAATACTTGTAAATTCCATAATATCGAGCCCCAGTTAAATTTATAAATAAAAATCATTTTGTAACAAGAATTTTATAGGTAGATGTATATAAAGATACGTAAGCTTATTACAAGATTGCAATAGAATATCTCCTCTTCACCAATTCAGCTTACTTAAGTAAAAATCAAAACGACGTTTAAATCTAAAACAAGTTAACATCTTTGTCAGCGAAATGCTGAAACACAAATTATTACTATAAAATAGTAAATTAAGTAAAAAAATAAATTAATCGCGATTAATATTATTGACAAGACTCTTTAATTTTTTATGTAACATCAAAGAATATTTTTATAGTTTTGTATATGTCTGTATACAAAACGATAAAATTATTACGTAAAAAACAAAAGTACTTCAAATTAACCTCAGGATCGTCTCTATCAAACTTTAAAACATAGGTCATATAATATATTCCTTTGTCAATAAAAAACACCATAATTTGTCGAGTATTCAGTTGATCGTCGTTCGATTAAAATTATCAAAAGCCCCATCATTTGTACAACCTAACATAACACACCGGCCTATTAAGTTTACATCAGAAATACATTAGAAAAATCGATCACGAAGATATCGAAGTAAATAGATTCCTTATATTAGCTTTACTTTATATGGAAACTAAAAAAAACATACATATAAATATTATGAAAGTTCTCACACGAAAAACATATTTACCTTAATTTCATACAAAAATCTATTATAGATTCCTTTTACACTGTTCTATAGCAATCATCCGAATGTTATTTCAGTGAAGCAAGTATGTAATTTTGTTTTTCATAAACTATTACGAAATACTAACGTTTGAGCTACAAGTATGATACGCAAATATTACCAATATTAACTATGAAATAGAAATAGGATACGAAAAATAGTATCAAATTCTCATGTATATGCTATATATGAATGAATTAATGTTGCCTCGTGTTGCAAGCAGCTCTAAAACTGTGAATGTTACATTAACACACAAGTAGTGTGTAACTGGAGCATTTAATATATGGATGTACAATGTTTGCTTCGTATTGCGTGTGCCGGACTGTCACGAGCAAACACGGGCGCGGGTCGCAAGCGTGCTGTGAATACTGAAAGTTATGTTTTACTGTACTGGACCGTACTTTATAGGCCAATCTATATAGATTTTTAGATAGATCTAATATTTTCATAATAATAATATTGCAACAGAAAATCGAAAATTTTAGATCTCATTATTGCAAAAGAAGTTAACTTTGCAGTACAGCCTGAAATAGGTTTATTTAAAACTTATTCAATCAAAATAGTCAAAAAATTATATTGCTAGTTGCATATTGAACCTCTACTGAAATTTTCAACTTAAACATGCTCTAAAATAAATGAACCTGAATTAAGTAGACACGAATACCAACAAACTCAATTGAAATGATATTTTTTAAATATATAATTATGGGTAAAATTTAATAGGTAGGTATATGTAAAATATATAATGCCCGGCGATTGATTTCATATTATATAGAGAAGATGGTTTTCAAACTATTAAGTTACAACTCGTTACTCGATAGTATGGCGTTTAAAAAAGTTATCTTTGATAGAACTTTTATTTAATAGCAGTTGTTTATTTTGAGGCAAAAACAATTAGAATATACGTATTCAATATTTACATTATATATGCCTTAAATCTTCCACCATTGATTTAGAATTAAGGATTGTCAATAATCATTCAAAACGCAACTTCATATGAGAACGTTTATCACATTTAAGTAACAGTTAGTAGAATATAAAATATCAATAAGATTATTAAGAAAAAAAATGATATGAAAGGAAGCATTGTTGGCATACGGTATTTAGGCCAGCGACACACCTGCACAAATATGTCCCGACGAATAATTAAAAACCTTCAAACATATAACACACAACTACTAACGATGTCTTAATGAGAACACGTACACAAGCTTCTAAACATAGAATTTAATCTTACGTCTGCAACCAGCCTTAAATGTAGATGAAACTAATATTTTTGGATGTGCTACGAGATTTTTATTTTTGATTATAAATTACAGTAACCGTGATTACGGTTGTTGTAAATCGAAACGTCGGGAGTATGTAGTTTATAATCTTTCTTCTATATAGGGGAGAGTTGGTTATATCGTACTAGCATTTAAATCGTACCACCTCTTAATTTCCCATTTAATGAATATTTTTTTTTACATTGACAACGCCAAATCGTGGCCCTGTACCATCCCTCTTCACCCACTAGTTTACATCGACGTGAGTTAACAACTGTTCACGTAATAAAGAAAAACATTTTTTGTAGGAATTAATATAAATATTGTCGAACATTCGTAAGGAGATAACTCGTAATCAAGGTAAGCTATAGTTATTCATTTTTTTTTTATTATTCCACAATTGTGTACTAGATTATTGGGGGTTTTTGTTGCATGTCTAAGTTTTGAGTTTATGCCGGATATTTGCTTTTGTTTTAGAAATGCCTTAGTTGGTTTAATCGTACCACTTGCAGTTGGTTAAATTGTATTGGTACGATTTACCCGACTACCAACCGCAAGTACCTATAGTATTAAAGCAAGTACGTATAGTAAGTACTACCCAAGGCCAAAAACAAAAGTTATAAGAGGAAACGATCTCATTCCATCACCAGTAGCGATGATTCAGGAGAGACACTTGTTGTAGAACTAGATGATGATGATGACAGCGATGATTATCTTGAAAATATATGTCGAAAGTGCAATTGTTCTTACTATGATAAGAAGGGTCCAAAAGTTGATTCGATTCAATGCGTTCGCTGTAAACGGTGGCTACATGAGACGTGTACTTCGAATCCAGACATTTATCATGATTGTTTCTATTAAGAAATATGCACAATAATTATATTACAAATAACATTCTTGTTAACTGTTACTTTATTAATATAGTTTACTGTTTTTTTTTTGTCTCATTTTTATTAGTTATGTTGATTGACCTCATTATCATAGTATAATCATGTTATTTTACTGAGAAAGCTTATAGTTCCTTTATATAACCTAAGAGTTAAAAATTATGTTTCTATTACCTTAAAGATATAAATAATGTTGTTTTATTTCTTACCTAACAGTCAAAAATAAATAATTTGATTGAGAATTTTAATGTCTTTCATTCAGTGGTACGACTTACACACCTATGGTACGATTTAAAGACTTAGTGGTACGATTAAAACGACGAGTCGGCTAATTCGTACCGATGGCAAGCCTCTATAAAAAAGCATTTTTAACAATGTTAGAATAATCGCAAGGATCTGTTCTCTTCTTCTTAGGAAGCTAAAATATGAAACTTTATTTTACATATGTATTAATTATTATAAGACGTGTTATAGTCGAAATATTTGAGTAAAAGTGAAAAGTGGTACGATATATCCGACTCTCCCCTATATAAAAATGGATTGCTGTTCCTTAGTCTCGCTAAAACTCGAGAACAGCTGAACGGATTTATCTTATCTTAGTCTTGAAATGTTCGTGAAGGTTCAGGGAAGGTATAAAAGCTGAAAAAAATTGAGTCATTACTGGGAAAACCATAAAAACAGCCCTTTTCTATTTCCCATACAAACGTTTTTTTTGACATTAGATTTGACAACTAACTAATATGTCAATCATTCTGTCGCATACGAAGTTCGCTAGGTCTTCTAGTCAACAATAAAAATCGCGTAGTACGTCCAAAAAAGATTAGTTTCATTTCAATGTCTCGCTAAAATCTTAGATCTCCTTATAAATATATAAGTAGCTAAGTATGTATATGTTTAACTAAATCTCAACCCCCGTAACATTGATGGCCAAATCAAAAAACAGGCAAGAATCCTCCAAGGAATAGTTTATTTACACCGCATCTCATTAAACATCCCCCGCACAAACGAATTCGTTGAAGCATAAAAAATAAATAAACCAACCCTCCTTGCATCCGATTTGGTTTCAATTTAATATAAATTCTACTTATATGTTATATATATGATGATATGAACATAGGATGTAAGTTACGTACGAAAATTTTGATGAGAAAAACTTTTGTTAACGTCATAAGTCATAAATATTTTTAAATTTCTTTCAAAGAAAAAACGCAGTGATTTCGTTCAAATAAATTATCATATTAAATCTATATACAGAAGTAATTTCTCTATATATATAAAAATGGATTGCTGTTCCTTAGTCTAGCTAAAACTCGAGAACGGCTGAACGGATTTATCTTATCTTAGTCTTGAAATGTTCGTGGAGGTTCAGGAAAGGTATAAAAGCTGAAAAAAAAACCGGGAAAACCCTAAAAACAGCGCTTTTCTATTTCCCATACAAACGGGTTTTTTGACATTAGATTTGACAACTAACTAATATGTCAATCATTCTGTCACACTTTAGAACACGGACATTTAGGTATGGCTTATAGGTAAACTCCAAAAAAAATAATTAAAAAAATAATTTATTTCTTGATTGAGGCAGTACGAAGACTGCCGGGTCAGCTAGTTGAAAATATAATCCTAAATATTCTATTCTTTAAATGAATATATCTTATAATTAATATCATATTGCAATATTATTATTTCATCATTCAGAAATTATATACGCTTTTAGTTCTTTTTATATGGTTGGAAATGAAGGAGTAATTTCAATTTCATGGAATTATCATATTAAATTTTTATACTGAAGTTATTTATTAAAAATGTAATCCTACATCGTCACTTCTTTTAAATTGACAATTCTTATAATTAATGTCATCATTACAATATTATTTTTCAGAAGTTATAAATGCTTTTAGTTCTTTTATATATAAAAACTTTACATGATTGTAAATGTAATAAATTAGACTTATACTCATTACAATAATACTTAAACACGATCTATACTAATAAGTTAACTTATATAAATAAAATTTACAATGAAGCTATTAGCCGAAACATGTGTCCGTTAATTTTAAATCGCCTCAACTACAGAGGGTCATGATTGTAACAGTTTAACATTTATTTATATCGTATTTATTCTTGCCTTTGATAGGGACTTTTATTAAAACTGTTGGGCATTACAATAGCTGGCGACATTCACGTCGTACGTGGATTGGTACTATTAAACTTAATTGATATATCAATGTATAAATAGTTATACAAATTGTAATGAGATCTAATATTATTACGAGTCATTTAAATGAAACTAATATATTTCGGATGTACTACGTGACTTTATTTTCGTAAAAAACTACATATACCCGACGTTTCGGCTACTTTTTAGCAACCGTGATCACGGACAGACGAGATGTGAATATGTGTTTATAAAGATTCCTGAATATTACTTACAAATCAGAAAAAATTAATAATAAATCCTGATTTTTTTTTGCCTGGATTCTCTCTATGCAATTGGTTTTTTTTAATTTTATGAGCCGTCAATTTATTTCATTATGAATTAGGTATATAAATTTATACAAAATTTCAAATACTTTTAACTCTTATAAGCACACATGTATATAAAATTGATGGATAGATATAAGTATTATCTTTAATCATAGTGAAAAATGACTACAATTTTCCTCTAAAACAAAACACTAAATATTCTTATTAATTAATAATATGAAAATAGGTGATGTTTCTCATAACGAGTACATAAAGTTATACAAATAGCAGTGTATAATTATCAGAGAGCTCTGTAATTCGATGGATGGCTGTAATTAATTGGAAATGGGACCGCTCCTTGCTCTCATACTAATGATAGCTGCTTCCATTATCAAATTGATGCGGTTATATTAGAATATGAAACGAAGACAGATTATAAAATATACTTACTGGCTGTAAACTGTAAAGTATTGTTATTCAAAGAGGTTTTATATAATAAATTAATATTTCTGAGTTTTTCCGTTTCTTTATATAGGTATGTATCATCCCAGGTATATTGATGATCGATACATTTCTGGCTATATGTGAATATAAATCGAAGACAGATTATAAAATGTTCTTACTGGCTGTATAGTATTGTTATTCAAAGAGGTTTTATATAATATTTACGAATTTTCCATTCCTTATAAGTAGGTATATCGTGGCTGGTATATTGAGGGTCGATGCATCTCTGGATATACATATGTTAGTATAAAACGAAGACAGATAATAAATTATAGGTACTTGTTACTGACTGTATAGTATTGTGATTCAAAGAGGTTTTATATAATATTTATGAGTTTTTCCGTTCCTTATATATCGCGGCAGGTATATTGAGGGTCGATACATCTCTGGTACATGAGGGATGATAGGTATAGGGTGATCTCGGAGGCCCATCCCTTCAAATTATTTATGTATCCCCCAGCGCAGTAAAAACGGGTTAATTTGTAATAAAACAGAGCGAGTGAAATTAAACGCTTTCTACTCTGATGTCGTCGGGCCCGTTTCATAATTGCGAGGATCTCGGTAAATACTTGGAGTTAATTAATTTTTTTTTTCTTATTATTATTTATGTTTTTTTTTATTGTCTTGTCTAGACTATTTGTTTTTACAAACAGGTACAATTCCACTATCCCAGATTAGAAAATTTTGTTTTAGATATTTTCCTATTCAATTAAGGAATTATCGTCATTCGATGCAGTCAATAATAGATTGAAATTCAAATCAATAAAGCAGTTATAAGTGTAAATGTTCATTAATTAAAATTTAAAAGCCACTTTATAAGTCAATATCGCATAAATGTTAGGAAAATTCTGTACCACGTTTGTAGCTACAGTTCAAAATCTTAAGATATAGATGGTGCATTCTACATAACCCAGAACGGAAACAGAATAATAAAGAAAGTGTATGTAGAAAATATGTCAGTAGCTATGAGACAAGAAAATATACTCTGAATTATTTATGAACTTATGTTAATGAAATAAATATGTATTGAAAATGACAAATTGATATTATTTTTAAGTCGTCATCGGTCTATCAGAGTCCACTGCTGAGAAAAGGCCTCTTCTCACATGGAGAAGGTACGTAAGTATAATTAGTATTATTTTTAATTATTCTGCCATACATGTCATTTATTTTCGAACCTTCCTTATTACCTTATAAAGTCTTATCTAATTTCTATAGTTCCAAACGCAATCGTAAGTCGAGTCTGTCGTTACGCGATACGATGGTCGTGCCGGCCCTCGCACCCGCTGGATTAGAACCCCGTCCCTAAAGTTAGCAAGAAACCAACTTTACAAGTACCCAGATTATAACGATTGTAAGACTTATGACCTATAACTTGGGGCGTAATTGTACTTTGAAGTTCATATACATTTATAATACCAGCTCTCGAAACTATATATACTTAAATGAAACTAATATTTATGGGTTACTACGTTAATTTTATTGTTCTAAAAAACTACATATTTCTGACGTTTCGGTTACTTTGCTGCAACTGCTGTGTGTGAAAACTATAGTAAATAGTATAAACTTTATACTATAGCAAAAACAACAGTTATTCTAGCTTTAGAGTTTAGCATAATAAAGATTAGAAGCCTCTAGAAGAAACTAAATCAGAGTTTCCCATAAGTTGTAATGTTTTTATAAATAATAAATTGTATCAGTGACATTAAGTGGTACAATCCAACACTAACAACAATATGCACGTATCGCGTTATTAACATATTCTTTTAATATATGTGTGCGGTGCGCGCGCACGCGACTATGTTGAACACGCGACCGCCACGCGGATGTTCAAGGGCCACACCTACTATCACTAATTTCATAGGGAATTATAAATAAAGAGGGCGTACGGATATTGGAAATGCACAGCCTTTTGGATAGAAAATAAATTAAATAAAATCCTGAATATATTTAGAATCGATTAATGTTGAGCTTATTTTATGAAAATTTTAAAAAAGTCTATAGTACTTTTGTAGGTGAATATTTTTGTCGCTGAAACGAAATTGACAATAAAAAACATACGATCCAAATCTTTGGAATTAACACGAGAAGACAAATGCGGAGTGGGCTTAATAAAGATAATTCGTACGTCCCTGTATTTGTTCTAAAACTATCGCGTACTGATTGATACGGGCCGCAACAATGCATGTTTGTTTTCAATTACACGCCACGCAGCATTGGTGCTAGCTGCGGAAAAATTGACAATTGGGTCCGAATCTCGGTCACCCTCACATGTACCCCACATTTATATAAGATTTATATAAAAACAATAGGTACATAACTTATTTATATTGTATATTCGGCCAGTTAAAATAATTAAGGCTAGAAATTATATTAAGAAATTAAAACTATTTTGTTTTCTGTTGTCGTTTTTATTTTTTTACAATACTGGCAGAATGAGACAAATAAGCAGATATTTTAGATTTAAAAAAATATATATTTTTTATTTCATTTCATAATACAATGAAGTCATGTGTCGAATGGGTTTCAACTAGTGAAAAAAAAAACAATCGGTCGGAAACATTGCGAGGGAATTTTAACAAGTTGGCTACTCTGTTTGATTTGTTTTCGTTGCCGCCGGGGGCTTCGCCAACCGTCTACTAACTATTTTAATATTTCATTACACTAGGCACTCGCTTTTAATAGCTTCCAATGTTAGGTTTTTATTGTAGTTAGTCGGTTTTCCCACACTGAGATTTGAGTTTGCGGTTTAAAACCATTAGATCCTGTTTGCGGAATGAGAATTTTCTCGTTTGTCTTTGCGTGTTTGATTTTAGTTAAAACTAAACTGGTATGGTTTTATGGAAATTTATATTAGACTAGGTGCATGTGCAATTTATACAAAGGTATAGATAATAAATTGATGAATCAGTATATCAAAGTGACGTATTATTTCCAATGATGTTTAAATTGTCACTGTCATGAACCCATAGCTCATATTTTCATAGTGTATAAAGCCTTTATTGATCCCTAATATATAATAAATATAGTAAGTATGTCTGTTTATAATGAATGACAATATCATATTTCTCAACAGAGCCAGACCGTGGTCGGATCGAGCCAGGGGTAAGTAACCCCGCGGTATCGCAGCGAGCCTTATTTAAAACACAAATATTTGTCCCAGATGAAACTTTTCCAGCGTCTCCGGGGCTTTATTAATATTTTATTATTTTGTCTTGTACCCACCTACCTCCATTCCAGAATTTTCTAACTTCCCCTGTTCGGAACTCTCGGTTCTAAAGCGATTATATTTTAAATTATTTTAATTAAAACACTGAGTAAACGTCTAAAGCTCGAAGCTGTTTAGTTTGTTTTTAGAAATGTTTTACTTGTTTCATTTTAGGTATATCTTTGTTATACGAAATGTTATTGAACTTTTTAATATACGTATATATTAAATAGTTTAATACTTTATAGTATATATAGTTAGGTAAGTTGTCACCCTTAATTAAAATTAAAAAATAACTCATTCAAATATTAAAGTAAATAAATTATCAAAGCATTCTTTTCACTGTTAAATGATCTATTCAACCTCCTTTTTTTACCTGAATAATATCTACATGTATGTACTGTTTCAAATAAAAAAAAAAGTTCTCTCAATAAAATAAATTAACAGTTTTCTCGTGTTTTATTAATTATAAAAAATATTTATAATGATATTATATTTGTACCTACCTATTAAATGATAAAGTATAACTTACTATGGATAGCCTGCTTTAGATTAATATACATATATTGGAAAACTTAAAGTTTTATAAGTCTTACAAGAATTTTAAGATTAAGAAACCTTTGAAAGGAAATTTTCTCGCTGTGAATTAATTAAAAACTTGTTCAACTTTTAAACAATCTGTAAGTGTATATTATGTATTTTATATTCGAGATTAAAATATTTTACAGAACTAAGCCGTTCAACATTCATCATTTTGGAAGAAAGAAATATAAAAATGTTGAATATATTATCTTTAGAATTTATTCAGATCAAATCCAATATAATAAATAATAAGATATAAAATAAATGTGAAAAATCATTGTTCGATGTTCAATAGTAAAAAAAATTATATCCTAAAAGTATTAACAATCCCTTTAAGAGATCAAAAAAAATCCGCATTTACTGCTCTGATTGTTACTGACGCAAATGCTTCTCTGTGTAAACATATATTGTATTATTTATAAGTTATTCCGATGAAGTATTTTATTCTCCCGCTTTCGGGCTGTCAGTTTGCGCGCCATTTTGAAGGGTCCTCAATGTTGCCAACATACGACACGAAGACATCAAGTGGCTCATGGCTGAGATACGAAAACGAGCTTTTGTATAGCTGTATTCTGTGGGAATTTTGTTTTTGGCACTTTTATTATATTAATACCGCTATAGTTAACATGTTTATTGTGACTATCACAATATTTTTGAAGAACATCGATCTGAACTAAGCCGTGATGACTTGAAGTTCTTCCTCAACATATGTTGCTTACATAAAAAAATATTGTTAAACATTCCAAATTTTCTATAAACTAAATAGAAAGACGTTTATTATTCACGAAACTATAAACTAGATAAAAACAGACAAAAATTAATTGAACTCTTCTAGGTTGAGGTAAAAAATGTGTTTAGTCTCCGTGTGTTAGGCATAACCCGCCTTGTATTTAATACCTATATAATAAGCACACAAGATGTAATGCTGATAACACTCTAATCCTCATATAAATCATGGGCTCGCAAAATTTATGAGCCCTCTGAGCACATACGTAAATTACAACAGCGCGGGCTTCAAAATAAAATCCCGCCCTTAAAATTTATAATTCTTGATAAAAGAAAATATGTCAAAAGCGAACACTATTTCATACTAATTTATTCCTATATGAAAATTGTATTTGACAAAACTAATAACGTTATTTCACAGTAACGGTGCGTAATATACAATAATATGAAGAAAAAAAGCAATTTAATAATAAGGTTTTTAAACTACGACAGAGTTAAGGAAGTAAGACGTATGCAATAATTTTTCAAATTCTTATGAGCTCTATGTGTTGTGTGTATGCAAACGCCTTTAAATGTTCGTTCCTTATTGAAATATGGTCAACAATATTTTTAAAAATATACATATATAATTATAAATACTTTTTGGTTTATAATGTTTTTGGATAAAATAATCTAAAAAATCATAGAAGAATACTCGTAAATAAGGAAGTCTAGACAAACATTGTACCCTTTTTCAGTACGCTTTTTAATAATAATATTTTATTCTTTAATTTGGTTGGTTTATTTTTGTATTATTTAACGTTATTACAAAACACTTAGGAGATCACATCCAAAACTTAAAGAACTTAAACATATTACAAAGAAAGCATCTAATTCCGACATACCCATTGTACAAACACGTGGCGGTGTTGTCATATCACTAAATATTTTTCCCTTTATTCAAAATTCTTACGTCCAGACATATTATTATTCTTTTATACCTATTGTACAATGAACGAAATGAACTATAGCTGCCGTATAATAAGTTACAAAGAAAAAAGGAACGAATGTTGGATATTATAGTTCCAATGTGTATTTCGGATGTATAACAAACTGACATCGAATGTAAATACTATTGTTGGAGTGTCATCCAAATAATAACAATACGGAATGCTTGTTTAATGGACGTCCTACGAATGAATGGAGGATAAATATTAAGAGTTTTCTCTTTAATTTTGTTAATTAGCGTTTGTTTACAATTTCACAATCATCGTTTTGTTTTTGTAATAAATATTTGTGTTTTGTATAAAAAGCGGTGTAAGTACAATTTTATTAGGTCTTAATTTAATTATGTATAAAAATTCAATTAAATACGTTTTATTGTATATAACTTGCATAATGACTACTTACTTACTAGATAAAGTTTACAAGCAATTTGGCTAAATAGTTTGATTAAAAAACAAATGGATTTACAATTTAACTATGACCCTTTTTCAACACAGACCTGTTAAATGTACCCACGGTTAGTAAATAAGATATATTTTGTAAAGGGATTACATTACAGATTTATTAAATTATCGTTAAGGGAAAAATTTATATCATATATAGAACCTTCTTACTTTCTATTATATTTATTTCACCATTAATAATATGAAAAAAAAATATCCACACCAAACAGCCAAAAGATTTCAGTCCCGAAAACGAAAAGATATATTACCTTTTTGATTATATTACATAGATAATTATACCAAAATATACATATACAATGTTAAGACATTTTTCTTGTAGGTATATATAAATGTAATTAAAATTCGTTTGGTTGTTTATTATGAGTGTATGTAGATGCAGCGAGCGTCTGTGTGTCCGTTTATTCACGGTGGCATAAATGTGTCACGGTCTTTAGACACGCCAACTTATAATATAACCAGAAAAATGCCCATCAGGATAACGTGAACCTTATAATAATAAGAATAAGGGTGATTATTTTTGTGTATTTTTTTCATGGGTATCGATTTAAGTTGGTATTTTAATAAAGGCGGATCTCGAGTTTTGGTTACGTAATAGGCACCCTGCGCGTGAGTTGAAACCGAGAACTGTTCTATGGGCGCTTATGCTAATATTTCTTTAACACATTGTTAACGATCGAAAATGGACAGTAATATTATTATAATAAGGTTATTATTCGTTTTTTATGCTCCGCTTACAAAAAAAAACAAACTATTTTACTTAATGAAATGACTATAATTTTTATAAGAAAATTTTTAATACCCAGAACTTATGTACTGACTGAATTTTTTTTTATATGCTTATAAATAGTATGTCGCTAGTCAAAAATAAAATACAATATGAAAAAATATATCTTGTAGTCATTTTTCAATAATAAGGCTTCAGGAATATGTGACCGATCTCAAACGGAAGAACATACACCTAGTTATATAAAAAAAAACATTGATAATGACTGTAAAATTTAAACAAATAGACATCCAAGACTTGTAAGGATAGTATTATTCTTCAATTCATATAAATGGGAGCAGCCGAAGAAATATTTATTTGACAATACAAACAGAAATTTCAATGCTACTGTAAAGAGGTAAGTTTTTATTAAATACAAACGAATAAATAAATTGTGTACCAAATAAATTCATTACGTTTCCGGGACGAGACATCATGAATGTTAAACTTAACGCGCATAACGCAAACAAGTGCGCAAATTTCATTTCAATTCAAAAATTGCACTACAATGTACCTGTTACAATGTAACCTAAACTTCCTGTGCCGACAGATATACGCGATTCGCCACGCCCCAATCAAAATATATTATCGATTTATAAATCCGCCGAGAAAAAAATATATTTCAAAACTCGCTGAATCCAATGCTATCGGGGAAAAAAATGGCGATCGGTTCGCACAATCAATCAAGCGCTAAGCCAATAAACCTCAACGATGCGCTTTTGAATTTAGGATTCGATTTTTGTTAAGCCATTGTACCTAGTATGGCCGGCGGCAGCGCGAGCTCGGCTTGTCAATGCACAATGAAAGGCCAAGCGGAAGTGAATGCAGTGGCTCCTGAATAGGGCCTGATGTGTCCAGGAAGCATCGAGGTTCATAGGGATACATCGATTAATGTACAGACAGCAACACAAACTCTCGCATTCCATAACATAAACATATATATAATATACAAATTTGCAATCAAAAGTCTTAACTTTATATGTATAGGATACATATCTAGCAGTAAAGCAATTTATTGTTTAATAACTAACGTATAAAATTATTTAAATTTTATTTAAATTAATTTCATTCTGACGCTACCTGATTACAAAAACGTTTGTAAAATATTGTACAACAATACAACGCCCCCCATTCATGAGAGTAACTGCCATTGTGTTGCCATAAGAAAAAAAATCATCGGGGATGCCAGCTATAAAATTAAAGCTACCATAAAGGTAATAATGAAATATGTATTACACGGGTATAATGTTGTTAGACCCTTTAGGGATGGACAATTTGATGTACCCTGCGATTTGTATCTTTTGTGTATAGAAAAAAATACCCGTGAAATCATTGAAGGAGTGATTGATTTATTATATAGATTATACCTTTATTAATGGTTGGCTTTGTCACTAATTACTTGGGAAGTACTCTTGTAATTGATATGAAATTGTCGGTTGGAAAATTACATATAAACGAACTTTTGAAACTAAATTTATACTTACCTAAACATATTTTTTCATCTATTTTAATGATATTATAAATATAGTTCTTATTTTAAAAGTATATTAAGCGAATTATACAAAATACAGATTTAAAATAATTAATATTAATTTGACATAACACACTACTTTCTAAAGTTACTTTCACATAACACCAAAATTGGTAATACAAAATCCCAATTGTAGGATGGCAAGAATCAAGCGATTTTGATCTTTATATCCATAACAATAAGGTATTTTTAAGGTTTTATATATAAAAAAGGCTTGTCTTAGCATCTCGGATGCAAAGCCAGTTTATACTAATTAGTGTTAATCAAATAATGTCCACTTTGAGTTGAAAACTGACCGCTTCCGGTGCCAAATAGTGTTTATGAAAATAACTTTTAAGGTATCGTCTCTATGTTGAAGAACAGTATAATATTAAATAATACTACATTTATATATATATATATATATATATATATATATATATATGTATAATAAAGTATTTGGTGGTTATTCTATATAAATATAAGTAAAAAATATCATTATTAATTTAAAATACAAATATATATTAAATGAAAGTTATTTACGTAAGTGACGTATAGATTATAGGACTTTCATAGTATGTATTGTCATTTGGATTTTTGTGTATTAATTACTCTTCTAGTCAAAAATCTTTTACTATCAAAGAATTTGTTTAGATGAAAACTAAGGATTTAATTTTTATTTAAAGTTACTACTATATCTATTTAAAGTTACTACTATATCTACTAGTTGTAAAGTAAGTATGATATTTTTTTGCAGATTCTTCACACTAATACAGAGTAATAAATTTAAAACTGATAAATGTGTATTAAGACAAAATTGAGAAACATTTTTAAAACAATAAGAAACGTCTATAAAAACCTTGTTCCTTATTATGTTATCAAAATAGCTTATCTTTATTTATTGAAGAAAGTCGTGTTAGTTACACTATTTATAACTCAAGAACGGCTTTACGGATTTCGCTGAAAATTAGTGAAGAAAGGACATAGGATACTTTTCATCCGATTGAAAAGTTGATCAAGAATAGAGTTAGTCAGTCAGCTATACATTTCTAATCCGAAACTAAAGCAGACGAAGTCGTGAGCAAGAACTAGTTATATATAATTTTATCATGTATAATATCTGTGACAGCTATCACGGAGACAGGCGTGAAGTCACGGGAGTAACAGTCACAAGAGCCGTCAAATGTCAAATAATTAGCGAAGTTAAGTCAAGGTAAATAGTATGATATCACGCATCTGATAACATGGAAAATTCCAGTTAATTACATGACTTAAAATATATGGAAATATGTTACCTTTCATGAATATAAAACGACAGGCTGTTTGGAATAACACCATGACAATGATTTTAATGTCCACAGATAAAAAAAATATTAAACTTTTTTTTTTTAAATAAACGTGGTTTTGGTTTATATCTGAATGATTTGAATTACAAGAAGGCGTGATAATTATAATGACTAACGTAAATCAGGTGACATCATATTAAAAATTATGAAAACACTAAATTCAAACATTAGATAAGGCGACACCGGCTTTGTTTTTCCCTAAATATGTACACGAAACAATATTGACGTATGTAATATATTGTAAACTAGTCAATATTTATTTCGTAATGGCGTTAACAAACATACAATAAACAATATTTTTTGTTGCAATCCAGAGCATATTATTAGTATTAAACATTAAATATTTGCCTCGTTGACTGTGACTCTGTTTACTTGTAAAATAATATCTAAGATTCAACATAATATTTCTGTTTTGTTTTAGAAATTAATTTACAGGCAGTTTATTGAGAGACGGAAAAAAGATTTTTTAATTTAAATATCATATATTTATTAAACAAAGCTGTTATTTAAAGGTATATTTAAAAGATAAAAAGCTTTATACCTACTCGTATTAAAGGATATTTTCGTGTGTAATATATTAACGTCATTATTGTATTAAATGAAAGTCATAGTAACGTAATAATATTGCGTTTTCATATAAAATGAATGAAAATGAATAAAATAACCTAAATTTTTATCATATATTAAAAGAAACATGAATAAAATTTAATATGTACGTAATGTTATTTTCCACGACATTCGTCATGACCAAAATGGCGGCCTGCTAACAGCTACACCAAACACGATTAGTGGAAGTCACACTTCACGCCGATGTTTATACTTGCTTATTGAACATGAATTACAGAAAAAATATTGTTATGACATTCACAGAGCATTGGATATAAGTAACATTGAATTTAAAGTGTTAAAGTTACAAAAATATCTTATTGCCGCCAAATTTAGACTGTTGTATGTCAAAGTCAAAAACAGATTAAAAAAATTGTGTTATTTTATATCTAAAAATATCGTTTCTAACTATACTTTATTATTTAAAATGTTTAATAATATCTTTTCGATATTTGAACCTTAAAATTGAGATAAAATTTTACATCTATTAAATATTACATCTAAATGCTTGTATTCAACAAAGAGGTTTAATGCACGACATTTTGACAGAGTATATCAATTACATGTGTAACGCTAAACAAATACGAATTAGCTTTGGTATGTTACAATCTTCTTAGACTCGAATTGGTAACACAAATACTGGACTTGCGCTTTTGAAGCTACACTTACGTTACTCGCTAGAATGAATTTAACATGAAACGATATTTTATTTAGTATACATATAATGATTTTCAAAAGATTTTCATTATATTTTTTAATCATCATCATAATTCTATTAGAGCTCACTGCTAAGAAAAGGCCTCTTCTTACATGGAAAAGGTAAGGTTTGAGTATTTATCACAACGCTTGCTCAAGACGGGTTGGTGATTTTTTTAATATACCTAATATATTTTGCCAATTCACATATTTTTTGGAGAGTCTTAATAAAATGGTATATAATATAAGATACCTTTTCATAGAGTGTAATGGAACGAGACTCACTATAAAGTAGATATAAGGAAAGCACAAACAGGAGTATACATATAGAATCAAAGATAATTTACAACATCTGGTTACATTTAAGACGTAAGATCTACGATTTTATCTCATACAAAAACAAATTATTAACAATTTCATAAATATGATTAACAATAAGAACTTGATGGATTCCAAAAAAGAACTTACATATTGTCAAGAACGGTTTAATTCAAAAAAAACTATTCACAAATCAAACTAACATTTTTTAAACTTAATATTATTTCATTATCAGCCTATCGAAGCTCAAAATATATTTATATTTCATAGATAGGTCTATAATTTTCAGTAACAACCGAAAGTGCTACATATATAAATATTATGTCTTTATATTGATACAGCAAAGCGTTCCTCAAACATATACCGCCAATATTAACTTTAGTTATTATCTTCGAGGTCACGGTCAGTACACAATGTTTAAAAAAAAACTATGTGAAATCTAACAATATTACAACATAGCTTTAGTTAACTTAACTTTGAAATGGTTAAAATTGGTTTTAGACCGTATTTTCTTATATTATGTGTATTTTAATTTAATCTGTTTCAATAAATGAATAATATTTAAATTAATAGAACTATCAAGATAATATACGATTGGCTTTGACATGTTAAAATCTTTAACGCCGATAAATAAAAACGATGACATTGGCAGAATATTATACGATTCTAGTGCGAATGAAGCCGTAGCATTAAAAAAAAAATGATAGATATGTGATATGTCATCTATTTCAGATTGTCAGATTGTCAGATGTGATTTTCAGATTGTCATTGATATATCAGATTTTGATTCAAAATTCTAATGCACGATTTATATTATACAGTGACAAATTCATATAATTTTTATATAATTTAAAATATCAAAATCTTCTAATTAAAATTAATTTATTGCTACATTGATTGTTATAAGGAACTGATGGTCCAATGAGACTGTACTCAATTGTACTATCCAAAAATAGTAGGTTCGATCTAAATTGTTTCTTTAATATCAATTGTTTTATGTATTTATTAATTAATTATTTCAATGATCAGACATTGTTTAAGCACAAAAGGTGTGCTTAAAACCAATACAAAATATTTTTTAGACATTATATTATTCTATATGTATTTGCAATTGCCTATCCATCAGTAGAAGAAAGAAATTAATATAATTAAATTTTAATATATAAGATATTGAGAGGATTACAAGGAAATAAAATAATTTTTGATAACTTGTATTAATACTTTCATCTCGTCTGTCCGTGATCACGATTGCTTTAATTTGTAAAGGAACAAACATAAAATAATAAACGCTTATTAACTGACAAACTTAGTTTCATTAAAAATAAATCCATTAACAATACATGCAAATGATTATAATAAAAACTTCACGTATACTCGTATCTACCTTAAATTCTCTATTTACAATTATCCTCCAAAAAGATGAATCAGTCCGTAATAACTAAATATTTTAAAATTATAACAGTTGACTAATTTTCTTAACTAAATAAGAAGCGGAAGTGACTAATACAATATTTTCGTGTTCAATATATTAATAGAAGTCAAGTTGTACATCAATATTATTATTTGTGTCAAATATTTAACAACAATATTAGTATTGTATCTTATACAACTTAAATATTGTATAACAAAGTAAGTATACCGAACAAATATTAATCTTATTTATTCTATAATACTAACACTTTCTTCTATTGTATACGAGAAAACGAGTTTTTTAAAGAATACTTATTAAGGATTTTTTCATAGTTATCTAAGCTAAAATGTATATATATTAAGTGTAGGAATAATAATAAGGTTAATGATTCCCTTAGAAAATAAAGCATTAGAACGATTTTATTGTTTCCGGGAGTAACTTCTTTTTTAAAAAATGTTAATATATGTATCTAATATGTTTTAAATATTTAAATTTCTCCTTTTTTTTCTTAATTCCTCTTTTTGGACTGGCTAAGATATTAGATCATAATACCTATTTATTAGTAACAAATCCTCTTTATATGAATTTGTTAACTTTTTTTTTACTAAACACAGACAAGGACTAAATTAAACAGCCACGTTATCATTTTAAATGTTAAAATTGCATAAAACTATTAATTAATTAATTAGGTTTCATTGTACGAAGCATATTTACCATTACGTAGCCATTTCATGAATGCAGCCTTCAACAACATATGAACAAATAAAGCTACTCTAAATAATCATTAATATCCTTTTATAATAAATATATAAAACTAGGTTTTGCACGCAACTTCGCCTATATGTATATTTAAACATATTTTTCTTAATAACTGGTCATTTGTTGAACCTCATCTCACTTAGTGGGAAGTGGAAATAAAAACATAAGTATTCAAGCCTATTTAATCTTGCCTTAAAGACTTCCAAATATACATTTGAAAGGACGCAGACAAACTTTATCCTTAATACAAGCTCGCATCTTCACACTGTACACGTAGAGTGAACAGTTCATTCATATATATTACACACATTATATTAACAGAGATTATTGAATGAGAATGGTGTGACTAGAAAGAGAATTGCAAAAATAGTTTTAACCTACCGGTAGCGCCATCTATAGTTTGTTGATTGATACAAAATACAAGTATTAGAATTTATATACCTACTGCAATAGAAATTGTATAATTGTAAGATTTCATTATGATAAATTGAAGAATATTCGTTAGACGGGGTACTTAATAACTATTAAGGAATACACCTTAACCAATCACACACTTTCTTTAATATATCGTATTAGTAAAATTTTAATAGTTTTCATGTTATTACACTGAAATAAACATAATTACGACGAGCCGACGATTTCTTATTGATAATGTTCTTTCCTTTATGCGGCTTCCAAGTTAGACTTAAATATATTTCCACTTGCTTTTATTAAAAATAATAGATATGTACATATATTAGTACAAAACTACTCTAAAAGTATTTAATGCTTAATTGGCGTTATAAATATTCCTATACTATCATATAAAATTTATAATTTATCTGATTTACCTACAAGATTAAGACTTCCAAGGAAGGGTTGAGGTGTTTTTATTTCATTGTATAGACTTTATATTATTTTGTGCTGTTTTTCATTTAAAAAATATAACATGATTATATAAATAGTCATAAATTCTTTTTACGTATAAAAGTTAAAAACATCTAGGCCATTTTTGATAGAAAAGGCATAGAAATGACAAACTTTGTTTCAAAATTGAAAATTAATTGCAATTCAAAAGAAGGTAATTCAATTTAAATCTATCATCTAATATGTAATACTTGTGTAACAACTTCTGTGTTTAATAAAATCATGTAGCTCAATGTATTTATTCCGTTTTATCTAATGCTAACAAAATGAATCATTATAACAAAGAAATATAGTCTTAATAGAGCAAACAGTTTAATCCCAGAGTCCTCATTTACGATGTTAACATTCTGTGGATATTGACTTCTACAACAATGATTAAATGTGAAACAATTTAGATAGATTATATTAAAATAGTTTTAAAGAAAATTTCTCATTAAAATTCCTATATATTTGTAATATAACCCACTATTGCAAGCTTACAAGGCTTACAAAACGTTTTGAGCAAGAAATAAACTCGTTTTCTTTTGAAAATATTTTATGTTTAAATTGCAAAACATATTTCGAGAACTTGGGGTCTTAATACATATATTTTTTGTAGTCAACGATTACGAAAGTTGGTCCAAAGTCACATGATAAGTTCTCCAGAGCGCAAACTCTTGCGCAGTGACGCGCTTCGCAAACATGGCGTGCGATAAGGCGGCCATCTTGGCTGACTGAGACGGAGTTTGTCTCGGTAATTTGAATTTATATTACCCTGTGAGTGTCTTCACACTTATTTAACACATGTTTTTAATGTATTATTCATATTTACAAGTTTATTTTTGATCTTATATTTGTTATAGTGTATTTTAATATACCACTATATACCTACACATTTATTTATATTGGGTAATATTCGACATAATACAATAACATCTTTGTGTACATAAAAATATTTCAGGAGCAACAAGTCCGTTCAAATGACTCACTAAAGCCATATGAAATTATGATTTTGCAACACAAACATTTATGTATATACAATTAATATTCAACAAGATAAAACTGTTATCTTTAGTAGAAAAACAGGCTAATCCTGTCGCCGAGCGAGACGGAGGACAAATTTGCTGGATCAACAATCAACTGGCACCTAACATTGGTATGTATAAGGACGAGATCATATGACGCGAAAATTGTAACAACGAAAACATATACAACCTCATTATATAATAAAAAATATATATATACATACATACCAGTAACTATATTTAACAATGTATCCAATATATTTTCACTCATACAAATTAAACTTTCTATAAACACAAACTTTAAAGAAAACTTCTTTAATTAAATATATTGATTGTAATAACGTCATCTATAAATAATTAATGTAATAATTCATTAATACAATATCCACAGTGTGTACAAGCCCTAACGTATAGTCTCACACCGCTTACACTGCAAATGTTTCAACAAAGATACAGGGGCGCTCAACTTCAAGTTAAACTACCCTGTGTACACAGGGCTTTATGAGAGGGAATAATGCTTGATAATACGTATTTTAATTGCAACAATATGAAACAGAACTAAATCACTTTGTCGCTAACAAAATGTTGGTGAAAAAACATTTGTTTATAAGACTCAATATATGAGACTAATAAAGTAGATGACAAAGATTACAGATGCCTTATATGCAATTGTTTATATATGTGTTATATTATTAGATAAAACTTAATTATATTTTAAATATTTAGACTTACGTATATACATAAACTTATTGTATGTATTTCACTGTATAATACGTACAAGAGATTCAAAATTTTATATATTTAATCATTAATAAATAAATATATTAAAAGACAGTTGTATTTAAAAGTATATGTAATAAAAATAAAACATTAAACATTTAATCTTATTCGAAATAAAAATTGTAGGTAAAGCCTCGACCAGGATCGCCCTCTAATCGAGGTTTTCAAATATTAGTGTTTGACAAAGAAATGAAGCCGAGTTGTTTGTGTGGTTGTTTGACCCCAATCAGGCATTAAGTCACTGTGTTAGTTAGCCATTAGAATTATTTACCGATATTAACCTATACTTTATATTATTAAACGATTTAGATAAAAAATAATATTATAAAAAACCTTAGCTATAGGGGAGAGTCGGATATATCGTACCACTTTTCACTTTAACTCAAATATTTCGACTATAACACGTCTTATAATAATTAATACATATGTAAAATAAAGTTTCATATTTTAGCTTCCTAAGAAGAAGAAGAGAAGAAGAAGAAAAATTAGAGGGATGGTGCAGGGCCACGATTTGGCGTTGTCAGTGTAGAAAAAAATATTCATTAAATGGGAAATTTAGAAGTGGTACGATTTAAATGCTAGTACGATATAACCAACTCTCCGCTATTATAAATAGTATATGCAACAATTAATTAACTATTCGAAAATAAATATAACAGTACATTAAAATTAAAGGACGCAATTAAAATTCAATTAGTACCGACAATAAAATGTCTAGCAAATGTTTGTTGACAATTTAAAAGCCATACGTACAACAACAAACAGTGATGGCCTTTTTAATATAGTAATATAATTAATGTATCGCGACCAATTTAATATAACAACAATATTTACGTTCGTATTGAAAATCATTAAAATGGCTGTTTAAAAATTAACAATATTGCCGTTGCTACGCCAAATTTAAGTAATCTTTAACTTGAGAACAATTAAAAAGTTACGTGGCGTTTAAAAAAGAAGTATTAACCGTTTCAGAACTCGAGTCTTCTCCTTTCTCCTCCCCAATTAATCCATTTGATGGCAAGTTAAAAATCGTTTAAACGTTACCTGAATGGGCGGACAACCAATTGAATTATTAATGCAGCCTCCACAAACGGCGCGGGTACATATTTACTTGTCGCGTAAATAGATGCGCACACAACGAATACGCGTTTAAACTAGTACACGCAAATAATACAGATGACGCAAATTGTTGTTACTTATAATGACATGAAGACTATAAGATATTATATGTAATAAAAACATCATTAAAATGCTTAAATATAGTGTTCTGTTTCATGCCTTCATGATAAATATTTATTATTAGATTAATTTAATTCCTTTGAATTATATATTACTATTTAATATAGTGAGGTACTAATAATAATATATCATATTTTATATAGTATATGAGTATAATTTAATATCTTAACATATACACATTCGCGTTCTTGTACACAATACATACGTAAAAGAGCGTAGTTTTCCCGGTTGCGCGCGCTACTATCGTGTGTGTGTGTGTGTGTGTGTGTGTGTGTGTGTGTGTGTGTTTCAGGGTTGGCCTTTTGCGAGGGGTGAGGGGACCTTACTAGGAACCGACTCTCTCCTACGTATTTGCCGACTTGTGCAATTAGCAGTTCTTTATGAATATTCAACAAGAGATACTGGTTTTTATATTAATTGACGTGTGACTTACATGTAAATGGGCCCGACTACGTGGGTGTATGCTAAGAGGTTTATGTGTTAGGTTACAGCTTACAGATACGTATATAAACTACACAACCTTAAAGCAAAGAGGTTTTATAACTATCTATATAACAGCATAATCTTTAATATATTTATAATCTGTGTAGTTCCAAATGTGTCCCGGAAAATACGGTCAGAAGGAGACAACATTGCGTTTAAAGAGATGGCAATAGCGGGGATGAGTCTTGAATTTCTAGAAGCGAAAAGGACATATAAAACAAAACGATGCTGAGGTAAAATCGACCTTTTTATAAAATAATACAGTCGTATGTGCTTTGGATGTATCTGTGTGTGGATTGTGCGTGTTGTATTAAGGCAGAAGAGTGCGGACAATAAATATTGATTCGGAGTCTGGTGTGGAGGAAGGGTTCGGGGGGGGGGATATAATTTGGACTAATTCCTTCGATGTTGACTCAGGCTTGTACCAGCAGATGCAGTCGAGCCCATTCTTTTCAGTTATACAAGTTTTAACGACTTAGACTATAAGAATTATAAACTCTTCCTAAATCTAGTTCTTATTATAAAGCTATAACACGAAAATGTACATATTTTCTTATGTATAATCATACATTTACATATATAGGTACATATGTATAAAAGTAAGTAGGTATATATTTATATAAGTACATAAAGTAGGCGTTCAATATATATGTTAATAAACATAATATAATCAAATGTAAATATAATTTGAGTTAAACATATAAATGCATAATTTCGCAAGATAACTCAAGTATGTGCCACGCCCATAGCAAGCTAAAAACTTCAGTGGCAATCTCTATATTACAAACACCACATTACGTTTACAAAACACGTTTTATAATTACTCCTGGCTCTTATAATGAACTATTATTAACATCATCAAAATAAATAGAGTTATTATATTAAATAATTAATTTTAAATCAGTATAGTTTTACTTTAAAAGCTATCAAGAGATTTTCTTTCAATAAAACATCAAAGCTTCAGATTTAACTGAACAAACTCGCTTGAAACTGTTACTTAATTGTGATAGACTTATTGTTGCTTATAAACAGGAATTCAAACAATATTATGTATAATTATATCATTCAATATTAAATTTTTTTCAAATTGATATACCTAACATCGAGGCGATTAAAAATCCAAAGCTAATATGGTTAGCTAGCGTAGTCCTTCTTTAACTTTATATTATAATGATTATTATATTACGAAGCATACATATCATCTTTAATTAAATCAATTATATTGAAATTGTATGTTTTAAATCGATTCAATATCCAAGCGATTACAGATCAAAACTATGTGGTTTTATACCTATCTATCATAGTATTCCCTTGAGTATATGTATATAATAATGATTATTATATACCTGTGTATATATAATGTATATGATCAAACGTAATATACTTAGAGCTCGCTACACGTCGTTCTGTAAACAACTGGCATCCGCTACATCGCTTATCTCAAAGTAAACTTGCGCTATCTTAAAATATTTCCATATACGTCTTGTGTAAGATATTCTTGGAAGACGTTCCTAGTAATAATAACTCCTTGTGTATAAGTTTCATATAATAAATTTATATTTTTTTTACTAGAATTTCATTATATTTAAAACATTTTAGATAAAAAGTGTTTTTATATAGAATTTTAAGCTGAATATTTCAATTAAAATGAATTATTTTGTTATTAAATTTTGACGAGAATACTATCGAATAAGAAGTATATTGCATAAGTTTCGTATAATAAATCTATATTTTTTTACTATTATTTCATTATATTTAAAACATTTTAGAAATTAAGTGTTTTTATATAGAAATTATTTTGTAACAAAATTCTATAAATTTTGACGAGAATACTATTGAATAAGATTTATATTGATATTTAAATATAAATATATATACTTTTTAAACTGATTATTTCAATTCTCGGTTCTTTCATGAGTAGGTACTACATCACAAGGGCGGTCATTACAAAGTCACTCACAAAGTCGTTGCACCAAGGTACGTTACGTACTGTTTACTTAAGATATATTAAATTCTTATAAAAATAAAAATAAACATGCAATCCTGAAGCTACAGCACGCAAATAATATATCCTACTTAATATTATTATTGCGAAAGTTTGTGATTGTGTGTATGTTTGTTACTTCTTCACGCTCAAACCGCTGAACCGATTTTGATTAAATTTTGTATACAGGCAGCTGACGTCCAGGAATAAAATAAAGGCTACTTTATTTCCCGGAAATCCGCGGGTAACACCGCGGGGAACAGCTAGTAACATATAAATATACAACAATTGATGTACAGCGAAAATCAGAAACCCCCACTTAATAAACGACCAACCAACAATCGGTGCATAAAATCCGGCCCCAGGGCTATCATCCCCTAAGCTCAGATGATCCGAATCTTCACGATATTAACGCTCCCGGCGACTTAGACCCATAAATAAAAAATACATAATACACGACAAAAGAGTATAAATATGTAATGAATTTTTTGCTAGCAACTATTATAAATTTATTGCAATATGGTTTACATTTATGGCAACACTGTGGTATGGTTATATCAAATATTTTTGGCTTAAGAAATTGTTATGCAATTTAAAACATACAAATAATTTGTAATTCCTCAATTTGACGAACTGCAACTCTTAGTTGATACATACTTTGATTTCTTTTAAGTTTTAAAATGTATCCATCCTAATTGTACTAAATATCTTCAAATAATAATTGAACACAATAAATTCAAACATTAAGGAAATAACGGTATGGTATACTAACCGTAAGTTAGCGGTTTTCGAAAAGAATTAACATCCACAGGATTTGTTCAACGACTCTCAACAAAATGTATTTCGATTAAACAAAGGATTCGGAACAAAGTCATACAGACTTTATATGTAAACATATAATGAGAAACAAAGCAGTCGCTTATTATCTTACTTCTATATATAATGAATCTCTTTTTAATCATATAGAGGTTAATCTAATTTTAAACTAATCGTGAATACTAATTTATTATTAAAAATGAATAGCCACTGACATTAGTCACTTACAAGATGGCGTCCGGTCACGTGGCCGGGATGCGTTTTTAATTGCAATCATAGCATGTTTTATGTTGTTTGCGCATTTTGTTTGTCGACCTTTATTTATTGCTCCGCGGTGGTAACGTTCGGCAATTACTAGGGTCGGTATCACCTTAGCATTTAACGATGAAGAATATCCTTTTCATTAAGGCCATCGCTACATTTAATGTACATTGTGACCGAAGTAATTTTGTTATAAAACCTAATATATAATATAATTTATTTGAAACACGATCGTATTTGTAGTAAATACATCAATTTTAACCTTCATGTAACATTATTTTAGTGACGAAATTCACCAAGATTCTTTCAAAGCGACACAATAATCTTTATAAGCCATTCTCTCATATATCTATGTAGGTATGCGAGGTGAAGTCGTAAGACGTTTTCGCCGTAGCTAAGCGCTATAACTTATACATAGGTTAGTATCATTAGGCTATACTGTGCTTAATCTACTTAGCGTTGAACAGTTAGCAAGTATTAGCAACTAGTGTTTGCGCACCGCCTTGCTTGTTTTACATAAATTCAACAGCCGCTGTAACTTTATACGCCTCGGTTTTGAAACGTATATGCTTGTGTTATAAACGATTATATTATATTTTACATACATATATTGTTATTATTATTTTAATATTTTTAATGATATTATCTAAAATAAATGATGAGAAAAAGTTGTGTATAATTATTATTAATGAATTTAAATATGAAATAGATTTAAAAATATGTATTTTATAAATAAGAATAACCTTTAATAATGATTAAAAAAAAATTAATACAAATAATAATACTAAAATTTTTGTTCTTTCTTTTTGACTTCACCTCTATGTTTTATGGAGTGGATGAAATAAATCTAAATATAAAATAATATAGTAATACAAGGAATAATCGTTAACAGTAAAGTTAAATGTTACTCAAAGTTATCTGAAGAGCAGAGACGCATTGATAAAACGATGCAACCTAAGTAAATAGCAACGCATCTGTCGAAGCCCTTTTGATAAGAATGTCGTGTGTTTAATATTATTTGAACGTACTTTTAAATTAATATCACCTCAATTATTATATAAGTATATTATAGTATTACAGATGAAAATTCTGGCAACATTTAGATTTGTCTACTTTTTTATTCTTATTGTCTTTATAGAGACATCTTTTATATTTTCATATGGCAATATATTAAAAAAGAAAGGCAAATGTCAAAAGACAGGGATTCTTCTTCTTTTTCAACCTAGCAATTTCCCAGCTTTAGCCAGGGTCTGCATTAGATGTGTGAATAGTTTTGGCTAATATTTTTACGAACGGCCGCCTGCCTGACATCAATCCTCTTTGGGAATGCATTAATCAGTGATATCTAAATACTCTTACATATGACTCGGAAAAATCACATTGGTACTTACCAGGGCCAGGATCGAACCCACGCGCCAGGAATGAAGAAATGTGAAAAGACAGCGATTCTTTGATTAAAATTGTTTAAAGTATGATTTGTAATTATATTTATTTTAAAGACTATCCTGCTAATTAACCTCAATAGAAATTAACTTCGTAATATGTAAAATCCTATAATAACAAAATATATCATTAATTTGAATACGGTCATTAGGTGAATAAGAAAAAGGAACTACTGATAAAATTTATTAAAATTGTATACTAACATATAAATACATTATATAGATGCGTTAATCTTTTTTTTAAATCGGTTTAATAACAAAGTTGTGAATGCAAATTTCATTCCGTGCTAAATGAAAAGGTATTCTTTTTATACCATGCAGTTTTTATTGGCTACGTTCGGAAACTGGAATTACTAATAACATTATTTTTGTATATTTATAAAATGTAGATATCTACTTAAATACACCATGGCATGGTGGTGCCTAGTAAGTAGTAATTTAAAATATATTTTAGCTAGTTAAACGTTTCCCAGTTAGAATAATACTAAAGTGACCTTAACTACAATATGATAAATCTACACTTCCTATAATAAACATTTTTATTGAAATTGTCTAATTTATAAGTATAACGAAATTAAATAATTTGACATTTGCTGTGACTAACGCCATCTATTAGTGATTAGGTAAATAAAGTAAATGCATGTCTTATTATATGTACGGACGTTACAGACACAAAAATACACTCATTTAAAAATGAACGGAAAAAAAGAGTTCATCGCACATCCGCAGGACTCTTTCACAATTCTATTTGCGGAAACAATTTCGCGAAATGCCACAATTTATTTAAAAATTACGCCCTTGTTTGTGTGGACAAATATTGACGTGTTTGGTTTATGATAATGGCAACACTGAGCGGCAGGTAGGCTCCGCTCAGCGGCTAGCGACAGTATTATTTACCTGTACACATATTATTTAATATTTACAATCGCAATGTAAAGTTTACAATATAATATTTGTCAAGTATGCTCCTCTTTGAAAGTTTGTGTTTACGCCACATATAGTGGTTTTTAATCAAAGGTAAATTTGGAGACTAAACAACTGGATTGATTCAGTTTACATAGAAAGGATAATTTGCATAACAACGTTTTGAATAGATAATTAGTTTTATTGTTTACAGTTCAAGGACTTTGTCTGTTTACGTAATTGTTTAAACAAACTGAAAGAAATACTTGTCAATTCGTTATAATTATTGTTTGTTTGTTGCAATCGAACTGTAGTCGATTGAGTGCCAATTTTACTACATATTATTTCTATATAATTATAACACAATAGTATTCGGTTGTTGTTTGTGATCAAGTTACTAGCGTTGATTAGACACTAGGTCGTACATTGCTGCTGAACAAACTCCTCGATTGAACGCAAAGTCGAACTGCAAACAATATCATCATTGTATTTGTACTGAAACAACAAATTTGTAGCTAGCTTTAAATGCAAGACCGACACGCCGGCACACACTCACTGTGTGTACTAAGACAATATGTATGAAACACTACTACGATCTTAAGCAAGGCGACAAAATGAATCTCCGCTCGCGACAGATACGGCCCAATTCAAACAGTCAGCGCCATTTTGTTTTGACAAGCGGCTATCTCGCCGGCCGACGTGCAAACAAATTCAGACCTTATTCTAACACGATAAGTATGATATTACAAACGGATAGAGATCATGTAGAAACATCGGAAATTAAGGGAGGACTAGACACGATTCTGTTTGCCGTTTATCGTGGTCCCAGGACGAACTTACAAATATTTGACGTGTCAATTTTGTGAATGTTGACCGAGAATTGCGGTTAATATTACCGACCCGAGTAACCTGGAGCGCGGTCATCCTTTAATTAAATGACTAAAATATTACAACTGTCGTATTGTTTAGTTTGTAACATTGATTTATTTTGTCTCCAGATGTTTGTTAATGAATCGGATTTAAGCTAGTTGTTGTGAACCTTTGAAGTTTTAAATACGTCGCATAACTGAAAGATTAACTAGGCATCCCTTTAAACAAACCAGTTACATAAATTAATTAATACATGTTTGAGTTCAACGTGTGTTTAAGTAACTGAAAGTAAATATTATATTGATAAAATTATATTGTTTTCTGTAGTCAAACAGCGTATTAGATCATATTTTTCGAAGCCAAAGTAATGAAGTAAATAAAATAATGGCAATTAGGCGCTGTTAAAAATATTTGCAAACAGAATTGATCGGACAGTAAGTAAAGCGTTTCAACAGCTTGTTAGGGCATATTGCTCGTTACCGTGACTATTTATTTTGGAGTGGCAACATCGAAGAGTCTATAAACAAAAAAACACTTGGCCGACTATTTTCAATGACAACAATGCCGAGCACCTCGTAGCTTTAAGAGTGAGGTTTGGAGTAGGCACTCACTTTTCGCGACATAGGTATCGGAGTAGGGGCTCTCTGTATAGTATTTTCATTGTGTGCTTTTAATTTTGAGTGCGCGAACTAGCTCGCTCTCCCGGGACGTATGTTTGCGAGGGTAATATTTGCTTCCGCTGTATAATTCAGCCGCCCGCCATATTTGCCAAAGAGCAATCATTTTAATATCGTCAGGCATCACATTAGGGCCGAGTGGGATACTTACTTTATTAAATGGATTAATTTTTATAATTGTTTAAATAAATTAATTAAATCCTCGATGAAGCACCATTCAGCCGATTATTTATAAAGCAATACAAAATATATAAAGCAAACAAAATCAAAGTGAACTCAAAAACAAAACTACATCTTATTCTTTATTGATTAATCTATAATACAAACATTATTTATACCTTACGAATTAATGTAATGAATTAATTCCCTATTTATTAGTAGGTTTAAAACAATTGAATAATATTTTACAAACTCATGAGTTTTTACCGCCATCTATACATTTCATAAGAAACAATATACATTACCCGATTATAAACTAGTTTAGACTTTTACCTACAGATGGCACACTGTGGCAGTAACTGCTTTATAGTATGGACACCACAAAACAATCGAAAATGTTATTTTATAGTCGGTTTGTTCGCGACTTCATTTGAAATTGGATGTTTCAGCGGTAGTAGTACTAAATAAATTAATATTCTATTCGGAAGGTCCTGCAAGAATAGGATCCAAGTCGTATCGGTTTTTCATCCTTTTTTCTATTGGATTTTTAATTTAACTATAAGCTCAAAATTTTAGTTATTCCTCATGTTATTAAGTATTTAACACTATTTGATTTAACTCTAGGCACTCTCCAAATTGCGTTTATTGCCTTCGGATTTATTTCCACCAACCAAATGGCGGAATAGTAGTCAAACGATGTCCAATTTCTGTCTAATAAAATTTTATCATTAAAGATGAACAACTTTAGTCCTGTTTAATAATTTATTATATACTGACTATATAAATTGCTTAAAATATTATTTATGTACGTTATTTTTATATTGTTCTAGCCACTAGGTGATTATAGTAAAAATATAATTCGAGTCTTTAAATTAAAGTATTATATAAAGCCATATTCCATCAGACAAACATTTTCTTGTTTTCTCCGAGCAGTATTTAAAATTATATTTTAATTCGTTCAATAAATAAAACCGTTGGCAAGGACAAAATATTCCACAATCCCAGTGACTGAAGAAATAGCATAAGCAAAAATAGTAATTAATTTGTAATTTTTTACATTACCATTTATTGGTACATAATTTATCCATGATTAACTTGTATTTTTTTCAGTAAATATCTGTTTACGAGGAAGCTGAAAAAAAATCTTTTGACTAATAATAGTTTTCTATATACATATATTTCGCTGTGTTCAAAACTGTACTTCATGTTTAATTTTGTCATGTAATTCTACATATATAATTATGGTAATTTGCCCAGATATATGTATCTCTATTATAAAATAGTACACAATAACTTAATTTTGACAAATAATATAAGTGAGACAAAAGTGAAAGGCAGTTACTTAAATCCTTATATCCTAATATTATTTTTAATTATGAAAAAAAAGGTTTATTTATTATTAGTTTTATGGTAGTCTTATTTTATGCACTTTAACTTGTTTTGATTTTTTAACTACACTATCACGTTTTACATAGAAAATTTAAAAATACATAATGTTTTTTTTTGTCTATACATATAAAACTATCTGTGTCTATGAAATTATTAAGTTAATACATACAAAATAATATTGTTAGATATCATAAAATATTAAAATAAATCACATTTTTTATATAAAATATATTTATTAACTTACATTTTATGTACCTAGTCTTAATGTTATGCATTTTGCATACAACACCATTTATATTATTAAATAAAATTAAAATATTAAATGTCATGTTATAAGAAATTCTTCAAATAATTTTTAAATTATAATAACTAGAATCAAGTGTTTAAAACTTATTAATAGATTCAAAGTAATATTGAAACATAAGATTTATCAAATTATATATTTTTTTAAAATGTGACATAATTATATGTTAATTTCATTTCTGTAAAAGTGAGTCATGATTAATAAAATTTTTAGTAAAATGTATGAAATTACAAAAATAATGGCATTACAAGATCATTTTGGAAGACACTTCTACCAAATTATTGTACATATAAAATTTCAATGTGAATAAATATACCCAGTTTATTTTGTATGGACCCAATAACCCTCTTACAATAATAATAAGTTAGTTTGTGATGTACAGATCATTCTACAACTAATTCAAATTCTTCAATATTTTCACACATCGAGTTGAATCCTGCCGCCCATGCTTCTGCTTCTTTTTCCTGAAAAAAAAATATTTTATATTGTCATTACACATATTTTAATAACACAATATTATTATATATTAAAAAATGCTGTGAACAAGACATATTTTAGATAAGTTTTAAGGTTCTAATTAATGTACAACAGCACAATAATCTTTATTTTATAATTTTTACTGAAAATATTGTATATGATTAGACTTAAGTAGTCACTATAAGGAAAGTTTTTAAACTAAAAGTTATTTAAGTATGCATATGTGTGATGGACTAAATTAAAAAAATATCTCAGACATTAAACAAATATATATTACAATTTGTAAATTTTGTTTTGCTTAATCCATGAGGAAAGTCTTTACCAAAAAACTTTATTAAGCATGAATAGATTTCATGTCTAATCAACTAAAAAAATTCAGGTAATATATAATACATTTATAAATAGTTTCATTTTAAATTTGAGTAATTATTGCATTATGCATTGTGATCTTATGTATTGTGATTGAAAGTTTCTTTCTTTTTAATTGCTTTCATTAAATAAATAAAATAAATAAATTACTGTAAATACTTACCTCCTTTTTAGACAACTTCTGTTTCTTAGTAACTCTTTTCTTGGTTGGTTTTTTTATTTGGACGGTTGGGAGTGTGAATGATTCATCCATTTCATCACCACTTGGTTCATCATCAGTGTTACGACTATCATCACTATCATCAACTCTTTGTCTGAACATCACCCTTTTGGGCTTGCTGTAGCTTTTGCGTATTGGCTGGAAATGTTAAAACATAAACAAAGTTAATTAATGACATGAATTGAAAAAAATCCAATTGAGATTACTAGATAATCCTATTGATATAATAAATGTGTAAGTTTAGCACCCTTTAAGTAAAATTTACTGAAAGGATTTTGTTAAACTTTTAAATAATGTACCTTACACATCAGAATAAAATATAGATGATAATTTATCCCTTAATTCCAGGTACTTCGCAGGAACACATTATAGTTAAATAAGACAAAATAGTTAAAGATAAAATACAATAGATTGCTCTTACAGTTAATTAAGATTTTTATTCTATATTTATTATTTTCCTTATCACAATATTGATAATGGGGATTCAGTCGCAGATATAAACTAGTATATAAAACTTTTATACCTTGTGATGATGTACCACTTCAATATCTTCAAACAGATGCACTGATTGTGAATCCTCATTGTCTTCAGTTGGATTGACATTAGTTACCTCAATATTGCCAGCAATAGATATTTCAGGGAAAACTGGAGGTTCGGTAGCAGATTTCATGTTCTCATAAAGTTCATTTGCTTTGTCAAAGTTTTGTGGTATATTAGTTTTTGCAGCAACTGGCAACACAGGTCTGGATGGACCTTTGAAAGTATTAAGCTCTTGAAGAGCTCGTCTGTATTGAGATTTTGTAGATCTAAGTTTCTTTTTAGTCGGTGAAACATTTTCTCGATCTTCGGATTCATCGAAACCAAAAAACGTCAAATTTTTATCTTTTCCATTTGATTTTTCAATGCTTTCTGAGTCATTTTCCTTGTCTTCCATAGAAGAGTCATTATTTGCATTATTTTCCACGAGTGTATTTTTGTTAGGTGTCTTGCTTGTTTTTGAGCTTGGTAATGTTTCTTTAGTCGGTGTATTTTCTATATTCACAAATGAGTTTGTAACATCTTCAAAGAGTGAGTTATTTTTCACTGGACTTGATTTTTTCTTTTTCTTATTAGCACTTCTCTCTACAACTTCTTTTATAAAGGAAATTATGCTTGTCTGCTTCAAGTTAGGGCTTTCGGTTACGTCAGGTAATGTTTCATTAACCGGTACTATAGGAGTGTAGACATGTTTTTTCTTGGTGTCATTAAAGTTAATAAAAGAACTTTCGAGAGCCGGCGTCATGTTTGGTTTTACATATGTGTTGACTTGCCATTTTATCGGCAAATTACCAAATTCAATCCTCCACGGACTCGCTGTGGGATGTCTTATTGATTGATTCATACTACTGCTAGCAGCCGGTTGGTCATCAAAGAAGCTCAACTCTTGCAAATTCAAAGGATCATCAATATTTGTAGTGTTTGCGGCATTACATTTAGGAGTTTTTGGTCTTGTTGGAGTGTTAACAGGAGAATAGTTAATATTGTCGGTATCTGGCTGAACATCCAAAGCTGCATCCTCAACTTGGACAGAATTATAATTATTATCCACATTTTCATTATCATTTGTTCCCACTCTATTGAAAGTCTGGTTTATGTCATTTTTTTGATTTGAAACTTGATTTTCATCATTAATTTTTTGACCATCAGCAATAACTTGATTTGGATCAGTGTTTTTAGTACTTGATGCTTGATTATTAGCTTCTTTATGATTTTGTTCTAAAATTTTATCTGGAGCCACTGTATTCTTTAACGCAGCAAGTGCTTTTGCTAAATTTTTCTCATAATTACTTTTGTAAGTAACTTTTCTAGGTTTGGATGGTTTTTTGGAGGCATTTTTCTTCTTTTGCTTCTTAGCTGGAGGTGGTTCTTCGGAAGGGTCAAACGTGAATTCATAGACGTCAGCCTTATTGGAACTTCTTTTAAGTGATTTCTTATCATCTAATAATTTTATAGAGAAATCTATATTTCTGATTTTATTTCTCTCAGCTGCAGATTTAGTTAAAACTTTATTATTGTCAGGCGACTTCTGTGAGGTTTTAAATGAGTTATTCTTATTACTGTTAGCATTATTGTTTGTGTCTGACAACTTTTTCTTTAAAAAACTTGTTATCTGAGATTGTTTTGGTGACTTGTGAGGTGTAGTCTGAGTTTCATTAATTTTCCTCTTGCTATTTTTTTTAACAACTTTTTTCGGTTGTGACTTCTTTTCTGATACTGTCTTTGACCTCAATTGTCTTTTAGTTTGATTCACGGGCTTAGGTTTCGGAGGTAAAGGAGTACTTGAATTGATTGGTTGAACTGATAAAAACTTACTAGGGCTTGTGGTGCTGTCATCAAACTTGCTTGGTAAACGGCAAACTCTCTTAGGTCGATTTATAATTATACTGCTGTCATGAGTTTTATGTGGAGTCAAGAGAACAATAGGCACTTTCTGTTTTGGTGATTCTAAATTTTTGTTAACCGACGGTGAAGGTGAATTTGATTTCTTTGAATTGACCTTATCATCCTTATTTTCAATATATCGAGTTGGCACTCGTCTTGCTCTTTTTGGCCTCTCAATAGTTTCTGTTATAATGGGTTTACATGCTTTACCCGCCTTTTCAATAGGTGCTGTTTTTGATGGTTGTTTTTCACTAGTTAGTATTGAAGCATTATCATCAGAAGCGGAGTTGGTTTTATCACCTAAAACTTTTCGTTGAGGTCTTAAACTGTTGTCTGTATTTACTTTCTGCTTAAGTTTAACACACGCATTTTCTTTTGAAGCTTTTAAAGCTTTAGTATTTTTAATTTTGACTGGCATGACGCAATGAATAACTAATCGAAACACATATTTTGATAGTACCAGATGTTAATAAAATAGTCACTTGATATACACTTTCAGAACTAGACACAGATGTATTCGTTTTATTAATTGATAGTATAACTACAAAGCTTCCATTTAACTAATAATGACATTCATAGTTTTCATTTTCGCTCCTTTTTTGATGTTTGACATAAACATTGAACACTTAACACTAAGTAATGGACAGACAACAAAAGAAAATACCTAATATAGAAATTCAAAATTGTCATTTTGACAACACGCAGGCTAAATAGCAAAAATAAACAAGTGAATTAAAATGATAATAATGTTTTTTGGAAGATAAACGTTGAATTAAAATATAAGCTCTAAATAATACATACTTTTAATGTTAAGCTTTGCAGGAATTTATAAGGTAACAATAAAAATTCAAGTAAAACTATAACTTTAAAGAGTATATTCACACACTTACTAACATTTAATATTTCCTTTTTTAATTACACTAGTATTTATATATTTCATATTATTTATTAGTGTCATTTGTTGTTTAATCTAAATATGCAATGTGATTAATGATACAGTTATTGCAATGGCAATAATCATTTAAACTGTATTCGTTAAATCTTGCCTTATAACAGTCGTTGTAGTTTTGAAAGTTATTGGAATTTGGAAGCTGTATTTTTCATTTTACTCTTTCTGTTAAAGCTTTAAGTTTATGTTTATTGTTCTGTAAGAAACGATTATAATTTTTTTATATTAGTGAAGTAACTTGTCTGCATTAAGGTAATAATTAAAACCTATTTGTACCTTAGCAAAAATTTAGTTACTGGTTGGCTAGAAAAAATCTACACACAAAGCAAAACAAAATCCGTCAAATTATTGAATAACGGTCATGATTAAGAGGACATGAAAAACAGTTTGGGTGGAACTCGGACCTGGATTTAGTTGAGGATTTTCGAAATAATACAAAATGGTTGACGGTGAAACCAATAAGGGTACTATAGACACCGTACAGGTGGCATTAAGGATAAGGCCTTTGATGAGAACAGAAATAGAGCGAGGGTGTGACGAATGTATTGACGTGGTATCTGGAGAGCAACAGGTGCAAATAAAAGACCTGGCCTTTACATACAATTATGTTTTTCCTCAACATATCAACCAGCAGGAGTTTTATGACACAGCAGTTAAAGGACTTATCTCGAAACTATTTCAAGGTAAAAATCGTTGTAATTATAAAAAGTTTATTGCTAAAAACAACCCATTTAAAAGAAAAAAGTCAGTTAAAATCAATTTCAATTATGACAGTCTAACACATAATAAAGATTCTTTCATATATTTTTTGTTTATAACACTTTTAAACAATATAACATCCTATAGATTTTTACCTTATAGCAAGAAGTATATAGGTAAAAATTTATGAACAATATGTTACTTAATGGTTTTTTTCAGGATATAATGTTACAATACTTGCGTATGGCCAAACTGGGTCGGGTAAAACCTATACTATGGGAACAAATTATTCTGGATCGGACGGTGACTCAACTAAACTAGGTAAATGAAGCTATATCTTACAGAACTTTCTCATGTTAAACAACATTGACAGTATACTATGACTAAATCTTTTAAGGCCTTCAGCCTTCAATACTAAGCCAGCAAAATAATGGAGGTGTAATAGAGATTTGTTATAAACTTCTAAGCCAGCGGCACCTAAACTTATTTCGTCTACTGTCTACTTTGAAAATAAATTATTTTTTAAGACACCTATTTTTTCACCTACTGAAAGTAATAATTTATAATTGCTTAGTGAAATTATCACAAGCTTTGGGAAAGGCCGATCCAAGCTAACATCTATTTTCTACAGATCTATATAACACTAAATTATAAATACAGTTAGATAATAATTCATGTATGTATACAGGGTGACTGGTGAATTACTATCAATATTTAAGGAGCATACTCGGTACATGATTCTCATTCGAATTATGTAAAAAAAATAGGTACTTAATTTTTGACAAAATTTCCGTATAAATAAATAAAGTGTTGACACGTTCCAAGTGTTCCTAGTGTGGACGCGTACGGCGGCGTGCTGATACAAAACCACGCCCCCGCTGCGTATGTGTGAGTGTGTGTGTATACCTAATCTGTAGGGTGTTCACACGATGCGTAATTAATTACATAACTTTTGGTTAACTTTACTTAGAAGTTTATTAATATTTATGTTATATTAATTTTTATTTTGTCATATATGATCGTCAACTACCACGTCCTCAAATATCGATAGTAATTCACCAGTCACCCTGTATATGTTTAATATTAATTTCAGGTGTAATTCCCCAAGCTGTAGCTGATATATTTGACTTCATCGAGACCCATGAAGACAAGTTTATATTCAAAGTATCCGTTTCCTTCATGGAGTTGTATCAAGAACAATGTTACGATCTGCTCTCCGGCAAGGAGAGAGGTCATAGTATTATAGAAATTAGGGAAGATATCAACAAAGGTGTTATTTTACCTGGTGAGAACTTGTTGATGGTTTTCTATTGTTATCTATGACCAAATTATAAATGAGATTCTGTTACTGAGACTGTGTGTTTGTATGTTAGGCAGTAACTAACGAACTGTGACAGATAGTCGTAATTTTCATGTATGTATAACATATATTCATCATATTTTTATAATGTTCTTCATAGTTATACAAGTAATATACATTAATGATATACATTTATGAGACAATTATTTTTACTTATATTTTATATTTAAAAAGAAATTAAGGCATAAATTTAATTATTAATGAATGTTGTGAACTGCTGTAATATTTTGCATGAGCAAGATTTATTTGGAGTTTTTGAATAATTCATTTCATCAATTCATTTTGGAGTTTTTGAATAATTTGATATTACTTTTACTATTATTTGGTGTGATAATAAAAAAAAATGACGCTATCACAAAAACTCATTCCTAGTGCTGCAATATTGGAATAATAATACTGTTATTCTAACATTATATAATTATAAATTAAGTATTTTTTTAAAAAAATGTATCATTCAAGGTATAACTGAGCTGCCCGTTGCATCAACTCGTGAAACTATGACAGTGTTGGAGAGAGGATCATCTGGCCGAGTGACTGGTTCAACAGCAATGAACCAAGCATCTAGTCGAAGTCATGCAGTATTCACAATCATCATTGCTAAAGAAAGCAGAAGTGATAAGTAAGTATTATTAAAATATACTTCTATGTCTGATTGTTAAACATGTAAGGTTCATGTAGTAATCAATGAAACTATTATCATGTATGTATTGTGCTAAGTAGCTAAACTGAATTACAGCAAATAATATAATAAAGTAATCTATGTACATTACACTTGACATCATATCATTTTAGCAATACCGAGCTAGCATAACTAATACATAAAAGATCATTTTTATGCAAACCATCTCAAAATAACCATCAATATCTAAAATTTATTACTGTATATAAATTTTTTATACCCGAAATAACTAAAATTGCGGTTTAAGGGAGTGCATACTTTATGGATATGAATAATATACTTAATATTTAGTACTATCTTTGTTCCCGACTTCTGCGCTAAAATGTAGTTATTTTTTTTATTAATATCTAAAATTATATAAACAAATATGAATTGCTCAAGTTGTTCCTTCTGACATTAGTATTATTAAGCATTATAGTATATCAGAGCTTAACCGGAACAAAAAAGCAGACAATATTGAAAAAATATGTCAGTTATATATGCATATGCAATATAGTCACTACCAGTTATTTAAACTTGACATTAAAGTCATTTTATTATTTATAACATTACTGTCATCACAGCCTATATATAGTCCATTATTGGATAAGTATAAGAGTCCATTCAGTATAGTAGTCAATTACTGGACCGGAGTAATGACCTACTACTGTCATGCTAACCAGACAAATTGGCAGATCGTTTTATTTCGACTTATCTTGCTCAGCTCTCAGTGGCAACATATAAATGTTTTGTACCAAATTTTTTGCCACTACATTCCGGGCGAACTTACTAATGGTCACACTTTGTATTCTCACATATAAAGAGTGGTTGCCTAGTGGTTAAAGGCCCGCCTCTCGTGCACGAGGGCGCGGGTTCCATCCTGGCAAGTACCAAAGTGATTATTCCGAGTCATATGTGCTTTCTAAGAGTATTTAGACATCATTGACAGACGGTGAAGGAAAACATCGTGAGGACACCTGGACTTATAATTTCACTATTATAAATTTGAAATCACCAACCCATATTGATCAAGCGTTTATTGATAAATGCTCAAACCTTCTCCGTGTGAGAAGACGCCTTTGCTCAGCAATGAGCTCTGATTTACCGACGACGAAGGAATCCCTACTATAATATTATAAATGCGAAAGTGACTCTGTCTGTTACGCTTTCACGCCTAAACCACTGAACTGATTTTAATGAAATTTGGTACAGAGATAGAAAGACCTTGAGAAAGAACAATATAGTTTTTATCCCAGACTTTTGAAAGGTTCTCTTGGAAACGCGACATAACCGAACTCCACGCGGGCGAAGCTGCGGGCGGAAAGCTAGTATATAATACTTAATATTTTTATTTCAGAAATATCGCAACAACATCAAAGTTCCATCTTGTAGATCTGGCTGGTTCAGAACGTATCAAGAAGACTAAGGCTAGCGGCGAACGTCTCAAAGAAGGTGTGAAAATCAACCAAGGTCTTCTAGCTCTAGGGAACGTTATATCAGCTCTTGGCGATGGAACAAATAGAAGCTTCATCAGCTACAGAGACAGCAAACTCACGAGATTATTACAAGGTAAACTATAATTAACTTTAATTGTGATTTTCATTGTTCCTATGCATTTTTTTTGTAAACTTTTTTGTACTTATTATAGTGGGAGATAAAATTGTTATATTGTTTTTTAAAGTAGACTAATTTAAATTTGTGTGCATTCGGAGTTTACCTTTAAGTAGTTGTTACACTGTACTGTACCATAGATTATAGATACCTATTTTACATTGTATTGGTGTAAACAATTGTTGGAAAACCTATTAAAATAAAATAAAAACACTACTGAAAAATATTACAAGATTACAAGTAAGTATGTAACATTTTTGAAAAGATTCTTTTTTCTATTAAACCTCAAACTATCTTATTACATCTTCAAGTGTAGGTAATGTACTAAAAGATAGACAATTTGTTATTATTAATGAAATTATTCTATTGTATATCCCAGAGATTGTGATTATATTGCATTGACAAGCTAGGAGATAAATAAAGAATTATGTCACAATCTCAACATACATACATAATATGTAGAATTATTTGTGATATAAAATGAAATTTTCCTTAACAAGTATGTATATTAAGTATCAATCTACGAATCAAGTAGACATCAACTGAATTGAAACTCATTCAATATACAATATTTATGTAACTTTATACCACAGTATATTTTAATGTTATTATTCTAATATAATTTTATATTGCAGACAGTCTGGGCGGTAATTCATTGACACTGATGGTGGCGTGCGTGAGTCCAGCTGACTACAACCTGGATGAGACCGTATCTACGTTACGTTACGCGGACAGAGCGAGACGTATACGGAATAAGCCTGTTATTAACCAAGATGCTAAGGCTGCTGAGATTGTAAGGTAATACACATAGGACTAACTTGATCATTAGGTGAATATTACCTGATCAATAGTCAGGTAGTATCAGGGAAGTTTGATATAAAAAAATATATTTCATTAAGTTCTTCACATTACAAAAAAATACTTTTAAATTGTAGTCTCTGACTGTTGCTGGTCATAATTTCATGATCAAAACTTCGGCTAAAATATAAAATACGCTAGTGGAATCGAAATCGAGACATCATGTTATTTAGACACTAGTCGCGAAATTTTATGGAATCTTTTTTGAAGTATTTACTAATAAAAATAATCAACGCGTTAAAGTGAGATGATAGATGTTTACTAAAAAAATGTTGTGTACCTACTTATTACTAATTTTTTTTAGTTTTATGAGGGCAGTCCAAATTTGATAAGCTCTGTAATCAGTAATGATGTTTTTGTGTGAATTAAATAGTTTTTAACTAAGAAATAAATTTAACCAAAAAGACCTTTTGTGTGTCATGTCTGTTTCCCTTTTAAACAAATAAATATGTATTCTTTAATTTTATTACAACTTCTCAGTTATATTTTAATTAAAAACGTAACAAAAATTAATAAAAACTATAAATTATTGCGAAAAATTGTTTATAATTATTAAACTATTGTTATTATATAATTTATATACGATTCGTCTACTTGGTTTGATATAATAAATCGCCTTTATAGGTTGAACAATTTGGTTAACGAGCTGAGACTACAACTGCTCGGGAAACTACCGACTATAAGCGAACAGAACAACGAACAATTACAAGAAGAATTAGACAAAGAGAGAGCTAAATACTCCGAGTTACTCAAGAAACATAAACAAGTGACCGAACACTTGAACAATATGTTAATAGAAAACACGAATCTATGCGAAAAGGCGTTACTAGCTGAGGCCGCGAAGGATAAAATTGAACGTAAATTAAACGAAATGACGGAACACTGCAATCAGACTATAGAAAATCTAAACGTAACAGATAACTCACAAGATGATGCTCAGAAATCAACAGTAGTGGATTACTTGAAGGAGATTAAAACTAGGTTAGAAGACTTACAGTCAGTTAACTTGAAGACTAATGAAGAGTTGATAGATCACGAGATTAAGCTGTCGTTTGTTAAAGAAGATATTGACGGAGAAAAAATCGATGAGGATGTAGTTATGAATGAGGATCAGGCTGTGATTGAGGAAGAAAAACGTGCTATGGGACAGGTGAGAATTAATTTATATTATACAGGGTGACTGGTGAATTACTATCAATATTTAAGGAGAATACTCGGTACATGATTCTCATTCGAATTATGTAAAACAAATAGGCACTTAATTTTTGACAAAATTTCCGTATAAATAAATAAAGTGTTGACACGTTCCAAGTGTTCCAAGTGTGGACGCGTGCGGCGGCGTGCTGATTCAACACTACGCCGCCGCACGCGCGTGTGTGAGTGTGTGTGTATACCTAATCTGTAGGGTGTTCACACGATGCGTAATTAATTACATAACTTTTGGTTAACTTTACTTAGAAGTTTATTAATATTTATGTTATATTAATTTTTATTCTGTCATATATGATCGTCAAATATCACGTCCTCAAGTATCGATAGTAATTCACCAGTCACCCTGTATATTATATGTAGTCGGGTATAGGCAAAATGATAGTAATATCATTCGGATTACTACGCGTGTTTTATTATTTCACATGTATACACATGTCGTCTGCCCGGGATCACGTTGTAATCAAGAAAATATTTGTAGTAATTCATAAATATTAGTCTCATTTAAAATTACTGACATTATATTATTCTTGTTTTAATATAAAGTCAGTGATATTGCAAATCCTTGTAACTACCAATGTATAATTAAGCGTATCTACATTGGAAGCAGATTATCAGAAGTTTGAGCTGATATATACACCAAATAATTACAAATTGTAAAAGTAAAATATAAAAAAGTCGTTTAGAAAATATTTCAACTCAAACTTTCTTCTGATAATTGCGTCCAATGTAGATATGCGGAATTATACATTAGTAGTTATGCCGATTTGCAATATCACTGACGTTATATTGAAACTACAATAATATAACGTCAGTAATTTTAAATGATACTAATATTTTTTGAATTATTATGAATATTTTCTGCATTACTACGTGATCACGGGCAGACGAGATGGGTATAAATGTGAAATAATAAAATACTTGCAGTAATCCGAATAATATTAGTTTCATGTAAATGAACACTCGCAAAAGTTTTAAATCTCATTATCAATAATTTTGTTTATATCCTAACTGATTAATAATTATACATGTCAAAAACTAAATACTAAATGTATATAGCGTTTGTTGTATTAAAAATTTCCTCGAGAACGTCTTGCTTGTCAACAGACCAGGCTTAATTGATAATTCAATATGAAGTTGATATTTCCGAGTTAGCAGGTTTGAATCCGGCTCGTATCTATGAATTTTTTACTTAAAAAGCTTATGTAATAATTTATGGCATCCTCAATATTATTATTTTTTTTCAGGTTGCACTCAATCAAGAATTACAAGAGCTTAATCGCGCTATGGCGATCAAGGCATCCGTGGTTCAAGCTATACTGGCTAACAACAAGGAAATATTGGATAGTCACAACAATTTGAAAGAAAACGAAGAAAGAATATCGCAATTAGAAAAACAAAGAGATGAACTCATGCAGCAATTAAAACAATCTAAGGTAATGTGTAATTAAATTTAATTTTGTGATATTTTAAAACTTTGTGTTATATTGAAATGTTATTGATTATTATGTAATGTTAATTTATTATTATTGTTTTATAATTTAAATCTTGATATACTACAATTATTATATTTTGCATGATGTGATAGCCAATAATTAAAAGGACATTTAAGTTAATGTTAATAGTTTGATAATGAAATGAATGTAATATTGTTTTCTTTTGTTGGTTATCCAAATAAAATAAAATGTTATATACATATATACACACATACAAATATATATGTGTGTGTGTGCGTATTTATAAATGCATAAAGTATGTTTATAACAATAATATATTTATTTAATCGATTCTTCAGAGCAAAGATCCGTCAATGGAAGAACGTCGTACGAAAGTTTCTACCCTGGAACAAGAGATATCCGATTTGAAGAAGAAGTGTCAACAACAAGCGAACATTATAAAGATGAAGGAAAAGAATGAGGCTAAGATCGCGGCGCTGAACGCTGAACTACAAGCTATGAAAGCTACTAAGGTAATAATAAGGATGTAGATACATATTTTGAAAGATTAAAATATATAAAGGCTAAAGAATACATAATACTATAGGCTATTTAATATGTTAACATAATACTATGTTACTTATATGTAGTGTGTTCCACCATAAATTAAAATAGGATTTTATTAGAGGGCGTTAAAGTTACGGTTTATCTCTTGTATTTTTATCCTTCTCTATGCAACCAAAATGAAAATGCTTTAAATTAAAACACCAAAGAAATCTGCAAGAATTACGTATATGTTTGTATAACACTAACATATTGGCCTCGATTTCGATTGGTATTCATAGTTGTTATAAATATTAATTCATTTTGTTCTATCAAGGTTAAAATAATCCGTCAAATGCGTGAAGAGAGTGAGAAATTCCGTAAGTGGAAGGCTGACAACGAGCGAGCTATGCTGCGGTTAAGAAACGAAGATCGGAAGAGGGCTACGGCCATGGCCAAGATGGAGTCACTACACGCGAAGCAACAGAACGTACTCAAGAGGAAAATGGAGGAAGCTGTGGCTGTAAATAGGAGGCTCAAGGTGGGAGATGGGTATAGGGTTAATATAATATATATAGTAGCTGATATGTATGGGAGATTATTCATAGGTTTAAAGTATAATATATATGTTATACATACAAAAATACATGCGTTAAATAGCACATTTCAACTGCCGTTAATTATTTTCCGAGAGTTGATCAACTACCTAGAGAATTGATCAACTTACGAGTCTTGTTATTTTCCGGTGACATATAACATATATAACATATTTATGAGACTGAAGGTAGGAATTGTGTTGTCCATAGGTATGATAGTTGAAACCGCGAAACGTAACTTGAGATTGTCTATAGGTTTAATATATATATAATAGCAGCCATGTAAATTGGCAAGAGACGGTAGATGAACAGAATGCGATTTTTAGGTGTCATAGATATAAGTCCGTGCGCTTGATTTAATGTTCGCTCAGGAGTACACTTGCGAGCACTTTAATTGGATGTATTGCTTTTGTTACTGTTGTAAATTTTTATCACTGATAAGCATCAAAAGTGGCCACTTTTTGTTTCACTAAGTGTACACGCGTAAACTTATTCCCACTCAATGAAAACCTTTCCACTTTACGTGCCGGTGCCTATACTATGTTTTGTAAGCAATGGTATAACAATTTACACTTTGATAATAATTAGTGTTTTCATTTTGTTGCTCATGCTTTTTGCCATGTACAAGTAAAGAAAAACAAATATATTCTCCTCATTTGAGGATATAAAATCAAACTAATGTTTTATAGGTACGTGTGTTCTTTTTCATCAAAGAAAAATATTATTTTAAAATAAGAATTTAAGTACATATTTACAATAATTTTAACATATCATACTAAAAATCGGTTTGTTGGTGTAAAATTATGGTGTATCTCTTGTATCTTTATCATTCTTTATGGAACCAAAAATATACCTTAAAAGATAAAATCTGCAAGGACTAGATGTTTGCAAATAACTAACATATTAGGCCTATTTACGATCGCGGCAATAAGCACATACATATTTCTATCAAAATGTGTATCATATATAAAAATATCCATTATAAGCTATTAATACAGGATTAATTCAAATAAAAATAATTAATATGTTTGTAGGAAGCTCTGGATCGTCAGAAGCATACAGCCATGAAGCGGAATGCTAAAGGCAGCGTGAAGGCTGGTGCGTTACAACAATATATAGAACAAGAATTGGAAGTGCATCTCAGTATAGTGGAGGCTGAGAGATCACTTGAAGAACTCATGGAATACAGGTATATAGAATTAAATGAATAAATATCGTCGGGGATAGTGCAAATCTGCGTAACTAGCATTGGATAATTCCGCGTATCTACATTGGAAGCAGATTATCAGAAAATGTTTAAGCTGAAATATTTATTAAATTAACGACTTTTAATTTATTTTTTTCACTATTAGTAATTATTCAGTATTTGATTGCTAATTATGAAAAAAATATCTTTATACTTTACCAAATACGTGTTACGTATTCTTGTTCGATGGTATATATTTTTTTACATGAAATGAAATGTTGATAAATACAAGTATGTCCATATTTATCTTTAGATTATATAACAATGACAAAATACAGTACCTTCGACTATTATTACTTGGTTTGAATGATACTACTAACATCTTCAAATACTTTGACGTTTATCAGGGCTTGGATAACGGAACAGATTGAGAATCTCCGTAACAGTACGGACGATGAAGCTAATAGAAAGAAAATTACGGAACTTGAGGACGACCTCGCGTTACGGAAGGCACAGATATCAGACCTACAACAGAAGATACTCACAGCTGATCAGGGTGTGTACCTAGAATACTAAAATATCTATAATTGCTCTATAATCAATCTTGAAAAATATACTTTACTGTATTTAATCTTGAACTTGTTACCAAAATTCTATTTAAATCACAACAATAACAAAAAATAACAAAACTTATATTATTTTATTTCAAATATAGACTATAAGATATTAAATTGATTATATAAAACAATTGTAATCATATATATGATATCATATGTAATACAATTGAATATTTACAGAAAATAAATCACGTACACAATGGGACAACATACAATCTATGCTTGAAGCGAAGGTAGCGCTGAAATGTCTGTTTGAACTACTCGTGGACGCTAAGAGGGAACTACAGAATCAGAGTGAGAAGGGCTATCAGGCGAGATACGAAGAGATCAAAGAATCATACGACAGACTGGCTGTGGAGTTTGAAACTACTAAGACTGAGTTTGAACGGCAACTGGCTTCTGTGAAGTTACAGAACGAACAGAAGGTTATATTACATACATATTAAATGTTTAAAAACATATATGTATTGACAAAATGCACTATTTAGGCTCAATTTAAAGATTAAAGTAGAATAAAGCATAAATTCTGCCTTATTATAGCTTGTTATGCAATCATTCAAATAATGCATATTCATAGATTAATATAAAGTATACATGTATGTATTGACAAAATGCACTCATTTAGGCCTAATTAAAAATTAAAGCATAAATTCTCCCTTATCATAGCTTGTTATGCAAAAATCATTCAAATAAGTCATTTTCATAAATTACATGAATAAAGTATATACAATCACCCTGATATATTTGCTAAATGTATTTTTTTTTGTGTAGCTAAGTGCATTAGTGGCGCTGCAGCGCGGCGTCGTCGGTCGCGGGGAGCGGAGTGAGGCCTGCCGGCACCTGCAGAATGTTATACAGTATCAACAGGATCGCTTGGAACAAATGGAACAGGAGAATGTGAGTAAAAACTATAGATATACTAGATGCGCCCCGCGGTGTTACGCGCGGATTTCCGGGATGTACAGTAGCCTATGTGTTATTCCTGGACGTCAGCTTCCTGTATACAAAATTTTATCAAAATCGGTTGAGCCGTTTGAGCGTGAAGAGGTAACAAACATACACATTCACAAACTTTTGCAATTATAATATTAGTCGGATATCTATCTACTAGCTGACCTGGCAAAATTTTGTTATACCACATATAAGGGTTGGTGATGTCAAAGTTTAGGATTTTACCTGTGTATTTTTTTAATAAATGAAGATATAAAAGAAATATCTACAAATTAATAAAAATATTTAGAGTGACAACCCTAATCACTAAGGGTTATGAAAAATAGATATTTGCTGATTCTCAGACCTACTCAATATTATCACAAAATTTCATGAGAATCGGACAAGCCGTTTCAGGGGAGTACGGGGACGAATATTATGACAAGATAATTTTATTTATAAGATTATATGATGTCTATGTATCGCTTTGTTTTGAGCAGACATGCATAAATTACGTCACACCTTGAAGTTGAATGAGTAGGTAGGTATTGAAGGTTTTGTGACACCTTATATTAAAATTCATAATACATTGTAAAAAAACATACAATATTTTTATAAAAGAATCTTTAAATATGGACTTGTCGTTATGAGATTTTATAGAAGTTATGCTACGCAATTGAGATGCTTACAATTCTTAAGAGTTGTCAATAGTACGGTTTTAAGTAGGTTTAAATTCTCATTTAGTGATTTTCTACTGTGTGGATACCTTAGGAATCATCTTAAATGCCGTCACGAAATTAAAAAAAAACATATGACGTCACTTTAAAAAAGAGGGGGAGTATGGAATGTGTAAATTTGTGACAGCGGGGAGGGTTGGATGGGCTGTAAATTCGTGTGTAGTAATTATTTTATATCCTCTAATATCACTAATATCTACAAACATCTTTTTTATATCAAACATCACACGAATGTGGTGACTTAGTCCCAAATAACTGGAAGAATAACTACTGAATTCCTGTTTGAAATGTGAGCAACCTCAAGTGAATAGAAGATTGAAAGTCACAAAAGGCTTGCCTGCTTTTTATTTGCAATTCCATTAAAAAAAATATGTATAAACCCACGGTAGCTCATAAATGGATTATTTCTCAAATTTTTAATTTATTTTTACAGAAAAAATTGGCTGATGAATTAGAAGAGCTAAGAAACGCTAGTAAAAAGGCAAAGAAACGCAGCAAGAAAGATAGCTCGATGGAAACTGTTAAAAAGGTGGAATATGTGGAGCCGACTGATGAAGAAGATGACGAAGTCGAGGACCCTGACAAAGATCCTGACTGGAGGGCGACGCCTCTGTTCAAGAGAATACAGGTACACTATCACTGTAGAAGGATGTACATGAAAATTTGTGATTTTATCTCATACATTATAATCTAACGATTTTGAGTGTCATATTTTTAATGACGTCATTTTCTGGCGCATCAGAATACGGACAATTTACTGTCATATCAAAGAATTTCGAATGAAATTATTATATAAGTCTTGCTAACAAATCTATTACAATACCATTTTCTTTAAATAATCTGTATCAAATATAACTCAGGCGCAGCGTTCTCGTCTCACAATGAATTTCACTATGGACGAGAACAGAGCCATCAAGCGTTCAAACGACGGCGCTACTCACTGCACTTGCCGCGGCAGCTGCTCCACTAAGATGTGCGGATGTGTTAAATCCCAACGCGGATGCGGAACCGGATGTAGGTGTCAGGCGGAACTGTGCAAGAATAGGAGGGTGTCCTCCGACAGCGAGGATAAGGAGAATAATGTTAGTACACATAAAATATAATATGATAATAGGAATCTTTTGATATTCAATTATTATTAGTAAATAGTAAATACATATCTTCGGGGATAGTCCAAATCCGCGTAACTACCATTGTATTATTCCGGATATCTACATTGGGAGCAGATTATCAGAAAAAAGTTTAAGCTGCAATATTTTCTAAATTAACGACTTTTAAGATTTTTTTCACAATTAGCATTAAATTAAACATTAAACAATTAGTGCCTGTGAAAAATTACCTTAAAAGTCGTTAATTTAGAAAATATTTTAGCTTAAACTTTTTTCTGATAATCTGCTTCCAATGTAGATACGCGAAATTATCCAATGGTAGTTACGTCGATTTGCAATATCCAAGACGCTATGTCTTTTGAAATATTCATTTATAATTTACCAAGAATTCCCATTTTGGGATTATAATACCTTTCCATAGACTTTTATATTGTTGGTCTATGCCAATAGTTTGTATATGCTTCAACACTAGGGTAGAGCTTTATTCAGGGCAGGGTAGATTATAAGGTTTAGCAATTGTAACGACATAATTCAAAGGATATAAGTTCAGATCCCGCTTGTGTCGATTTTTTATTCCATATTTTAGATAGTATTAACATAGTTTTATTTTATTAATATTAAAAATATTCTTTTTCCACAGCCGTCCAGTACAGACTACTCATTAGAAACAACACCGCCCTCTTCATACTTTGACAAACGGTATGTTAAATACAATATGTAACATGATACTAACAATTCATTATAAAGTATATATACAACAGATTCGAATCATCGGAAGAGTTGAATAAAATGAATTCCGAAGACAAATCAGTATCGAGTCCGAAGGAGTTAACACGAGTGCGTCCCCAGTCTGAGAGAAGGTTGCAAACTAATGGCCGTACACAGAAATGGCTGTTAGCTTTACTAATATACAACGCGTGTGTCGCTCCGATGTCCGAGTACTGCGCTAACAATATCATACAATACGGATTTGACGTGGCCAAATATAACGTGTTGTCTAATATAATGAGATATATCACGCGAGAGGTTATTCTGATGTGATAGCGGTTTGCGGACTATGCCCTTACTCTTATATTATTATACATATATATTATATGTTAGTATATATATGTCATATATATTTTGTCGTTCTAGGCACAATGAGAAGTACATGTTCTATAAAAACATATCAGGAATATGGCATATATTTAAAAGAAGGGACTCGCTGTAATATTGTAAGTGCATAGTTCTGCAAAACTGTTTATAAATTTTTGCAGTTTGATTGATTATATGTAATATAGATTGAGATACCTCTGTATTATAATTGTTCGTTTAGAATATTGTTACATATATGTATGTATATGTAAATATTGCAGAACTATGTATTAAACATCGTTGAATTAGTTTGAACATTTAGAGAGATTTATATTAAATACTAATAACGATATGCTTAGAACAAGTTTGAATCGTCACACCATCTATTAAGCGTTGACAATTTTTTTTCATTTATTACTAACTTTAGTATTGAATGAGATATTGAAAACACGTAGGTACTGTGGCGATGAAAACTAGTGATGAGCAGGATGTATATTAGTTTAGTACTTGAATAATTACATCATTTATCATATCATTAATTTTACATCACTATTTGAAGTATTTTAAATTTGTTTATTTCTTTTCAGAGATCACCTTGACGCTACTTATATTAAAAAAAAGAAAAGTTATTTTTTCCCACAAGACGCTACCAACGGTGAGGTTAAAAAGAAAATAACTGAAGGTATGAAAAGACATTAAAATTATTAAAAACATATTTTATGTATTTTTTTATATGGCAATAATTATATATCGGTATTTATTTTTCAGAGTGAAAAAACTAGAAGATTGAAACCCATTCGAATATAAATAAATTGTTTTGTGAGTGAAAAATGTATGAAATAAAAAGGTGCCTTAGTTGTTAAATTGTGTATGAAATTGTGTGGTAACTGTCGTTGATAATTTAAAATTTTTAGAGTGGACCTCTTAATAAAAGTATATATAATAGTATTTGTTATTAATTGATACCTTATACCAATGTGATAAGATGTTTTAATTTTTATATATCTATTATTTTAATTATATATTTATATTAATATTTAATGTTAATTAATATTTATGGACTTTCGGTTTGAAAGTCAAAATGATGATATCTTCCACAGTTAATTTAAAGATGTAGGATTAATCTATTTTTGGTCTAGTTTAGGTTAAATACCAAATTTGAAATAAGATATTTAGCTCATTAAAGTTGAATAATGGTCATAAGCCCTTTTTTTGTAAAAAATAATTTTATTAAAGAAACTCTACATACCTGTTTGTTTTATAATTTATAGTTTTATTAAATTGAATTTATTTTGTATCTGTGTAACTTATCTTTATTAATAGTATCGGATTTTTTCTCCATAGTTGTTACACTAACACATGCCTACACATTTCTATATAAGAAGCTATAGATTTTTAAATGGTTAATAATGACTTGTTTAACTATTTGATATTTATTTATAAAAAAATGTACATTCTCTTTGCATATTGGTTTGTCTAAATGTGCAATTAACGGACACAAAAAGTTTCAATTACTAAATTAAGTTATCAAAAATTTTAAAGGCGTATTGAAAAAAAAAAGAAAATATTAATATCAAGGAAAATCTAATGCAAATTATAGCTTTAATATATAGATTAGATTGTAGTAAAAATCCTTGACTAGGGAAATAAAGCCTATTTGGTTACTTTTCTAATGTTAAAATAGATCCATATATTGAATGGATTTGGATATATAAGATCTTTTTTACCCGGTTATTAAATTGGAGTATGTATTTGAAATTTATTTTAGCTTCCGATCTATGTGTTCATAATATAAATATCCTTAACAAATGATGTCTGATCATGCCACATGAGTTAACTTTTTGAGGAATGGAGTACAGAAATACCCATCTCCAAATAATTTTGACAATAATCCAAAAAGTTTTGTTATGTTTATTAACAATATGTTTGGAGCGTGTCTTTGTAGCACAATTTGTAGACATTTCCATACATCCTGTGATTGTGTTGAAAAGAATTCTAAACTATAAACCATTTGAACAAATAGATAACAGTGTGCGTGATACGTTTTGTGTGTTTGTGTTTTATGGTGTTAATGGATCCGCTGTTTACTGTCTCACTTGCTTCAATGATCTAAAAGATACGTCAAATTCATTAATATTTACATAGTATAAAAAAAAGTTTTTTTTAATAACTTTTAAAACGTTTGCGACTCTAAAGAATCTTAACTTTGATATACAAAAGACAACAGTATTCTACAATTTAATCTTTATATCAATGGGGATAGATATGTAATATAAATACGATGTTATTTTTAAGTTCAACTTATTTCATCGCTTTAATTTTCTTTCGTCAAACGTATGTCGCATTCCAGGCAGCTTTGGAGAAGGGGTAAAGTAAAAGGCATACAACAGAACAGCCAATGCTAATATGATAATGAGTACATTGTATTTGTGTACTATTGCCATCAATGATTTAAGTAAATATACTTAGATTTTAACAGTCGTCTGTAATTCGAATATTGGCATCAGTTATGTATTCCGCAATGTGTAATACACAGATTAAAATTAGAAATCAAGATGAGTGCTACCGACGATAAAATTATTATCTTCTTCTTCTATATATATAAAAATGGATTGCTGTTCCTTAGTCTCGCTAAAACTCGAGAACAGCTGAACGGATTTATCTTATCTTAGTCTTGAAATGTTCGTGAAGGTTCAGGGAAGGTATAAAAGCTGAAAAAAAATTATTAATTACTGGGAAAACCCTAAAAACGGCCCTTTGCTATTTCCCATACAAACGGCTTTTTTGACATTAGATTTGACAACTAACTAATATGTCAATCATTCAAGTAAACGAGAAATTTTCTCACTTTGATTAATTACGTTACGATGCCGCCGAGAAAAAATCTTTAAGGAGGAATAGAGTTCACTCAGTCAGATATACATTTCTAATTCTGAAACTAACGCAGACGAAGTCGCGGGCAAAAACTAGTCTATTATAGAAATACATTTTGAAGATATTAACACACTTCAGTCTTGGTTTCATAAAACAACAAACCACTTCCAATTAACTAATTACTTCTTATTCATCCAAATTAAGTGTAATCAATTCTTTTAATTATATTTATTTATAATCATATTATTTATGTTCATCAAAACTCATGATAAACTTGCAAAAGTAGGAATTCTTTGGACTTAATTGTTTTTTCGTAACACCTTTTATTTACTTCGTATCTGTCATCTGTCATTCGGTGCCTAAACGTTTTACATCATTTTCTACCTTTTTTGGGCTTAAGATATGAACCCTACAATCTTTTTATAAAGTTTGCCCTTTCGAAACTGTTCGCTTTTCAGGATTATCTTCAATTAAATTTTTTTGTATTTTATAACAACTTGATGTCTGAATTATTTTAAATTATATCAATAACTTGTATCATTGCTCACTGACTACACGCAGGCTCTGAATGCACTAATAAAATCAATATAATATTATTCTCTAAGTGAGATCAGTACTGCCTTGTCAGATGTTAAAATAATAAAAAATATTATTATATATTTTGGAATTTTCATGTTTAAAAAAAATGGAAAATATCTAATTAGCTTGAAGAATTTATAATAGCAACTGCATTAAAAGTCTTATAAATAAAAAGTCTACTAATGAAATAAAACGATTAAAAAAATCAAATTAAATCCCTTCAGCTATTGAGTAACGAGCATTGAAATACGTTCATATTTATAACAGCGTCTTGTTTTGTAATACGCACACCTTACCGAGTTTTTTGCTCAAAGCATGCAATACAGAGACATAAAAAACCCAAGCATTGTTTAAAGTATGGCACGTAGAAAGGAATATTATTGAATAATATTATAAGAAAGACCAAAAAAGCATCATATAAATATATGTCAACATAAAACAACATATTTGGTTACTATAATTACTTTAAAAATGCATGAATGTTCATATACCTATGCTGAAGTTGAATTTTTAATATACAGTATTTATTTATTTTCCTAACGAGAATGAAGAATGTTTTTAAATAAAATTAAAATAATCGAACCTGAAAAAAGTCTCGTTCAGTTATTATACATAAAAGTCATATTAAAATAAACTTAAGAGTCAATATACAATTAATTCAAAATAAGACAAAAACTTCTTTCTAATATTGCAGTAGCAAGTTTTGTTATAAATAACAAAAGGTATACTAAAATCATTATAATACGTATTGAATAAAATTTAAAATTCAGTGTACAGATGCATTAGAATTTTTTAATGTAGTAGATCCTTTTGGTGCGAGGTCTTGTTTGAGTCACATTCTAAAGCTGGTGGGTTATTTAAATTTGGGTACCTTGACCGATTTCGTTGTATCCTGACCGGCAGACGTCATCAAACGTTTTATGAGTAGAAAGAAAGCCTTCGACGCCCCTACCATGTAACCACTCATTTTAGACTCGCAACGGCAAGCCTCAAGATTAAAATAAAATCGTCTTCATATAATTTAAAAACATTCTTGAGTTCATTCTTGAATAATATGTCTGTTCTTAGATATTTTAAATTAATATCTAAACATTTCAATTCATTATTCGTCAAAAATAATTTCATTTATCTAAGTACAAGTTAAGGAATCTTACGTGTCGAGAGCAACAATCAATAAATAAAACACGAAAAGTTCAAAGATTTAATCGAATAAACTATATAAAATCTCTAAACCGTGGTAGGGGATGATGAGTTTCGTCACGAATCAAGAAAGGCGCGAAGGCTTGCTTTCGTTGCTCGGAGAAATCACGGACCGGTCTCAGTAGCGCGCATCGCGTTGTACCGACGCCACGTACACTTCACCAGCCTGTACAACAAACAAATTGTGTTATAGTGCATGTGTTTTGTGTTTGGTTCATTTTAAAAATCTGTGGATTTAAACAGCAATACTGGTATGTTGTTTTTATTTTATTTGAGCTTACAACAAGGAAGCCTTACACGCGTTCAGACGGTTTCACGCTTTTTTACTTATTACAAATATAAAAGGTTGGCATGTATGTACGACGATTTTATGTCGGCGTTATTACAAACAATAATTCTTTTTAATTCCTTTTTTCTTTATAATATGTATACAAAATATACGAAAATATTAAAGTTTTCATTATAAACATAGATATTTCTATATATTTTAAAGTAAATTCAATAATATTTTAACTAATATATAGTTTCTAAACAAAATATCGTGTGCAAGAGAATTCCTAACTTTACGGTCACACGCTTATATAGAGTTCAACGAAAGCTGTTACGGAATAAAAATAAACAAAATGACAAAATTATAAGATAATATTTCTTTTACTATCTTTTAGGTATATAAATATTAAATTACAAACATATTCAAGGTATCGATTAGACGAAATAACCTAAAACCGCAGATTTGCCTCAAAAGAAAACTGATATGTATCTACCTACTGTTACACGTTACACAAATAAAATTAATATTATAATTATAAAAACTTATTGAATAAAAACCTCTTTGGTAAACTCTTATATTATATTATAAAATTTATAAGTGAATATATTAAGTGTAAAATACACCTAAGTAACTGTACCAACACTATGTTATGCGGAATGCATGCTATGGTATATATTAACATAATGAACCCTATATTTATGTGCATAAAAGCTATATTCATATAACTGTTTCGATTCAAATGTGTTTACATTTTGAAAACTGTTAGAGTAGACTTTGTATGCGTTCCTTGCGTTTGTGAAATACAATTACCTTAAGGTCGTAGAGCCGATATTTATTTTAGAATAATATAATTCGGATAATTTATTAAATGACATAATAACATTTAATTTTCACCTTGCTATTTATAATAATTTTAAACTATTATCACGGATTTTTAATAAAACCTTTAAAGTTTTTTTAATCTTAAAAACGACAACTTGTTTTATAATTATCCTAATTTATATGTCATTAATTTCGTATATTTTTAATCTGTTTATTTTATCAATACTAAGTAGTTTTTTATGTTCTTTTCATTTGCTTTATGTAATTCATCACAATATTACATAATAATAAAAAAAAACTTGACATACAAATAATATAAAAATTTTTGAACACAACCGGATATTAGAATGACGCATAAAATTTGCTAAAATGTATTGCGAATTCGGCAGTTATTACAAAACCATAGATTAAATAATTTAAAAACCCGCCAACCCTAAGTTTACGGTACATCAATATACGGCCGCCATTATTAGTTGAAGTGAACCGGTCGTCGAATTGGCATACTAATTTACAGTTTTATAATACTGGACGTTTATAACAGTCTGTTTGTGTGATTGATATTAAATTTTTAAATTATTCTCATGGAAATTAAGTTATTGTACCTATTCGGTACCTACTATTTAAAGAATTTGTGTATCATAGCGTAGATAATGAAACCATAAAATATATGTAAATTTTATTCTCAAATATTTTTCTTGTTCCAATTTCAAACAGAATACAATATGAATATTACAAGGTTGACGACTTCTTACATTGTAGTGGTTTCATTTAATATGACGTATTGTTAGATTTTTTCCCAGAGTTTTCTGACAATGGTATAGATAAAAAAATATATATTTTGATGTGAAAGTATTTATACTATTATTATTATTTATATAGTTAGAACATAAAATTTTCTATTTGCTTTTAAGATATTTCCTTATTTTTATTTTTATATTTGGAAGTACAAATTTGTAAATACAGTAATACCCCGCTTTACGCGAGGGATACGTTCCGAAGAAAATCGCGTTAACTGAAATTCGCGTATATCGAAGTTTATGATTAAACACAGTCAAAATTTAATACACAAATATAAAAATAATTTTAATCAATCACTTTAATTCTAAGAACACTATACAATACATAGGTACTCCTATTTTTTTTACGAAAAAATACGTGTATTGTCTTTTGGGTAGCGTTTTGTTTACGTTCTTGTAAAATACGTTCATAACACCAAACACTGTTTTTAATCGTTTGACACACGTTCAAGACACGGTCATCATTATTGTCTGTACTCTGCAATGTCCCAACCTGAATAAATTTTTGAAAATCGCGTTATAGTGAAACCGCGTACAACGGGGTCGCGTTAAGCGGGGTATTACTGTAGAGTGTAGAATTATTTTATCGCCTAGACGAGTTTTAACTTTAGAATCGACGGTTTCTGCATAAAATATTCGCTTCTGACTTGAATAGATGAATGGCTGTGAATTACAATTTACAAGTCGTTGCAATGAGTTATAGAAATGAAAATTACACAGGCGTAGCACCATATAGAATATACGTACATTGTATGACACATACTTACCGCTTAACAATATGGGCATAGACAATATATTGTCTGGATGTATGCCATAGAGAAGTCGCGTTATATTATAATAAGTTAGCCAATGTAAACTCATACTAATTTTAAATATTTTACAATATGCATATAAGTATTTTTGTGTATTCCAATTACCAATATGTGAAAATTAATATCTTGTTGTTTGGGTTGGATCAGATTTCAAAAAAAAAATATCTTCTTTCTCTTATATTATTTATATTTTTTAGAATCTCTATTTATTACAATTAAATAAAACTACATATATATACTTATTTATTTATCGACCTCCATATATTATGATTTATTAATTGTGTATATCCCTTAAGAAATGCCATAATATGGCGTACTCTGTTCTAACTTGAGGGCTATTGAAATAGCCTTGGAATTGTGAACACGTTTGAATTTAACGGTTAAATTTTCTGAATGAGCTTAATAATGGTTTATTTATAAAAACCATTGTTGTATATGTATAAAGAGTATAAAACGGATGTTTTTTATTAAATAATATTTATATATAAATACATATTTTTATTGGATACTAGGTACTTACTTAGTGATTTTAAGTCACAGAGTCTATAATGTTAATTTTTTATTGTATTAAATCCTTTTTACTCGTATTAATTATAAATATATTCTAACTTACAAAACAACGATAAAAACATATAGATAAAATTTAATAGGTATGGTATTAAAAAATAAAATAGTTTTTATAAAATAACAAATAGATTTACATTGCTAAAAATATTAATAAATTTAGTATTTTTCCTAACAGTAACATTTTCTATCACTTTATCTATGAAAATATACTTTTACTGATGTAAAATGGCTGGTAAATGCACGTAATTATTTAAATGAAAAAACATGTATGATTACCAAAAAATAATTTTCTGCGGAAAGAAATAATATCACTACAACAATAAAAAATCACCACAGAATCGAAGTAATAAGAATATATATTTAAGTCGAATAACGAAACTGGTTTTTATGGAATAGAGATTGACCAAATAAAATCAATGTTTAGGCGTGACCGGTGTTTTAATGACAAAAATCGAACGTTTTCAAACCGACATCAAGTTGAATTGGTTTGAAACCGAATACATTCATACTTATTTATAATATTTATCAATCTCTAAATAACTGAAAGCAATATTTTTCTCATTTCATTCCTATAATCCACATTGCAACTATAAAAGACGATTAACAACTATTTAAACATTTAATAAGTGTAATCTTCTATATATATAAAAATGGATTGCTGTTCCTTAGTCTCGCTAAAACTCGAGAACGGCTGAACCGATTTGGCTAATTTTAGTCTTGAAATACTCCTGGAAGTCCAGGGAAGGTTTAAAAGGTGAGAAAAATTGGAAAAATTGCCGGGAAAACCCTAAAAACAGCCCTTTTCTATTTCCCATACAAACGATTTTTTGACATTAGACTTGACAACTAACTAATATGTCAATCATTCTGTTCGATTGAAACAGTAGAAATTTAATAAATACAAATACCGGGTTATTGAAGACGGGATAGTGTTTGCCCAGTCAGCTATACCTATATTACTAATGACGAAATTAAAGCGGACGAAGTCGCGGGCAAAAACTAGTTAAAAATGAATTTAAATATGAATTTAGTCAAAAAAATCTTCTGTTTCAGACGCAATAAGACATGATACTCGCTCATTAGAATGATCAAATCACAATAGCTTACGACACCTGGTGACCGATTCAGAAAATCCACGGTACTGTTCAGTGTTTACGTGGGAAACTGCTGTGTGGAAATATTAGCAAATAAAACTATTGCGTATATTTTAATGTTAGTCTAATCGTTTTGATTTCGTCACTGATATACAGTGATGCACAATGACTGTCTTTGAATGTAAAATATTGTATTTATCTGTTCCTTATAAAGGTTTTGAATTGGTAAATATATTGCTAGTTCTTAGAGTCCCTTTGAGTAACAATTATTAAGGTTTCAATTTAAAGCTTTCTTAAAGTACATGTATGTATTAAGACCATTTTAGCGCGACTCAAGTTTTGGGATTTTGATATTGGTTTAAGAAAAACGAATGCCTGCTTCTAATAAATAGATGTGTTAACCAGATATTATTGGTGTGTCAAATGACCTTTGTTAAATACAACTTATATGGTGTGGAACTAAAGTCTAGAAAATTTACGGATAAATTAAAGCCTATGTGTCATCCAGATGTAAGATCTATATTTTATAAACTTAACTAAAATCTCTTCAGTAGGTTTTAGACGAAATAAAAAGTATTGTTAATGTTTAAAGTTAATATTGTATTATATGTACTCTGTTCGTCCCTGACTCCTGTGAATAACTTATCAGAGCCCACATAGATGAATCGATTTCGATGTAATTATCTAAAAACATTCAACATCCATCATGAGTGTGTTAGTCTACAATTACATAAAGTTTATGCCTACATGATAAATACATATAGTTACTATATCTGCTTATAATATTTATTGGCATGATTATAATACTATACAATTGAAAACCTGTTTTCTGCATATAAGTTTACGTGTATTAAATAAAAATATCAACAGTTAAAATATTTCAACACAGAGTTATTTTAACCACATGGTCACACGGTTAAAATAACGGTTAAGTTACTATTATTAAATACAGTATGACTATCGCTTACAAGATGTGTACTTATTTTAACAGTTCATATTATTAAAACGGTAGCTCTTGATAAACTTGTTATACATATTATATATATATTTGTTACATTTTAAACATTTACGCTATGCAATATCAATACATAAATGGCGCCTTTCGAATAACTTAAAACAATGGACTGTGTCACGGCATTGTGGGAAGATTTAGTCAAAGAAATCGACCTGAATTGGCATAACGTATGGGCCAACCAGTAAGCTTACCACAAGTTTGATTTTTACACTACGAACGGAACGTAAGTAGTTTTTCATTAATCGATCTTCTCACATTATAGTATTAAAGTACATTATTGAATGAGAAATGGTTAACGTTTTGTATAATGTAAAATTGTGCTAAGTATCTGTCTTGGTGGCAATTTTCTCAATAAAAATCGCATCTAGCTGAAGAATTTGTAATATTTTCTTCGTCGCCTGAATAGCTCTCGCTTGACGTGCTTACTAACAGTTACACGTAAAAGTAAAAGGAACATATTAATATTGCTAGTCATTTGTGGAAAGACTTTCACGATCTTCCATTGTATTATTTTTTTTGCTAAAACTTTAAAACAAATGTAAATATAACTATTATTCTAGCTATTATTTTTGCAATACACATTATACAAATAGAAACGATTCTGAGACAATAAAGTAATCAAATGAATCAACTATGTGAATAATGAGTTAAAAAGAAAAATGTATTCTTAAAATGGTGAAGCGTAACTCGAATTTTGTACGACGCGACGTAAAGAAAGAGTTATTTGACGTTTGCGAGAGCGCTAATTATTATTTAAAGTGTACATAGACAAAATAACAAACATACATTCTTATATAACGTACATCCCTACTAATATTATAAATGCGAAAGTAACACTGTCTGTCTGTATGTTACGCATTCACGCCTAAACCGCTGAACTGATTTTAATGAAATTTGGTACTGATTTAGAGTTGACCTTGAGAAAGAACATAGGATAGTTTTTATCCCAGACTTTTGAAAGGTTCTCTTGGAAACGCGATATAACCGAACTCCACGCTCGCGAAGCTGCGGGCGGAAAGCTAATTTTCATATTTTATACAAGTAATATTAATTATTAAATATTTTTTCTAACGGACGGATCAATTAATACTGGTTACATGATTTGCGCATCCTATTAATGACGTCATAGTTTCAATTGAAATTATAATTTCGATTTCACTCCATTCAATTTGAAGCTCATTGTGTTACAAAAACGACATTGTGATAACCAACTTAATTGTTAAGTAATACTTGTTAGACATTGTTACGAATGTCGTGTTGACGGAAGCCATAACCAATAATAATAGTTTACTCTTTGGCCTTATATTATAAATCAGCTTTTGAAAGAAGATAATCTCTCTAGTTTATAACATTTTAAAGATATTTTATTATTTTTTTATAGTGACGTTGCGTTTTTTGTTAGAAACTTAATAATTTGAAATGAAATAAAATAGTTATATAGACAGGCGAAGAAATTTGTATATAATATACATGTATATAATAATTGAAATATGTACATACATATTTAACCAATAGATAACAATATAAAATGTACATAAAATAAATAACAAACTTGTTTATGAAGACGATAAAAGTACATATCTAAGTTCAAATATATTTTTTTCTACATTTTTTACATTTAAATAATTATTCCATGAGAACGCTTCAATTATACGACAGAAATTTAATATGCCGCAGTTCAACTATAAATTAGGTATAAATGTTAAAGTGTCATGTTAGACGGTATTTTATTAAAAGTATAATTTAAAATCTCGAACATCAACACTCACGGCGATCGCTTGTGATACAGGTGTCCTACATAGAGTAACTGTTCCTAACTTTCACGCCTCGGAGAAACGAAAGAGCATGAGCTAAGCAAAACATGTTGAATTCATGACGAAAGAATAACTATATTAAATGAAAATAAAAAAACAAAACAATACATTCATTGTTATTTTACGACTCAACTGAAAATCACGAAGATCTTAATAGGATAATCATATGCCAAAAACAGTTATACATAGTTTAGGAAAAGAGCTGCTACTCTTATACTCTCCGATATGAACCAAACGAAGCTTAGATTTATCGCAAGGAAACTGACCTTCAAATGATAAAAACAACATCGAAATCGATCAATCTATTTGAAAATTACGATGTAAGAAACATGCTCGAAAACGGGACACATGTGAGTAATTAATATAAAAATACATGTTTTAATTTTTCGTATTGCCAGGATAAAAAACCACCTAATATATAGTCAAACTCATTTTATTCCGTAATAAATCCTAAAATATATTTTAAAACTTATTATTAATAGTTTCATAGGCATTTGCTAAACCAATATGTGAGATTTGTCGGAGTTAGGTCATGAGAATTTTCATTGCAATTATTAGTCAAGCAATAATTCTCCTATACATATTAAAAAATCTCTTAGAAATGTAAGCAAGCTTTTCAGATATTAGTACGAGTTTTCATAATTTTACAACATAATCTTGACGTTTCGGTTCCTTTGCAGCTACCGTGATCGCGGTTTTAAAACAATAAAATGCACGTAGTATCCTTTACGTTGTTTCACTTCAATGAATACACGCGAAAATAAATATCATTGAAATAAATTTGAAATTTTCGTATTTACTATAATTATTTTTAACTACATACTTCCGAAACGTCGGATATTTTGCAGCAACCGTGATCACAAGCAGACGAAATGAGAATGTTTGTGATCATGATTTTCGAAAAATAATGAAATAACACTTAGTAAGTAAATAAAATACACATTTAAATGAATACTCGCGAAAGTCTTAGATAAAATTTATACAATTCACACTTTGCTTGAATGATAATTTTGAAGTATTGTATACGCTACCAGCTAAAGTATAAATAAATAAGTCATTTATTCTCTCTTCACAAAATACTTAATACACAAATAGATATATAAATATACATTTGTGAGAGACTGCAGCCCATGATGGGTATAATAATAATAATAAATCACTTTATTTCCAGAACCATATTCCAATTTTAGACACTTATTATTTAATGAATTTACTACAAATAGACAAATAAGAACTTAAAAACTAAAACAAAGACCTTAAATTAATATTATGAGCATAAGCTTGACCGCACAATAACAATTAGCATACTCCTTGATAATGTGTGTGTATTTTGGACCAATGCCTGTATAAGAATACCTGTATTACAGTATCGACGTGAAGTTCTACTAGATTGTATTCTTCTAGTTACTGATTCATACTTATCGCACCTTCGCTCAAATAGTGTCACAACTCAAAAAAAGTTGAATTCAATTTTATTGCACTATTGGAATCAGAAAACTTCGAAATCTTATCTCAAATAATGTCATGCCCATAGTTCAACTATTTATCCATAGATGTCAATATTTCGTAAATTATTCGTTTTTTTCATCCGTTATTCGTTATTTTTCATAAAATATATTCCAAAAGTCTATTACACCATTTTGTTGAGTGTCAAAAATCATTATAACTTACTTAAAATCATATTGCAGTAACTTTCACAGTTTTTGAGTGATGAGCCGAAAAGTAAAGTTAGCATTAACTTCAAACGCGTTTTATTCGAAAGTTGGGATTTTTGACTTATGACACTATTTGAGCGGAGGTGCGTTATGTTGATACTGATACATAAAATTAGTATGAAGAAATTATCAATGAATACTCGCTATATGTATCTCGTTGTTCACCAGATAACCAGTTCACCATCAGCGGTCATCCAATGGGTCGGTGATGGGTGTCGGTGTCTTTCCGGTGGCGCTGCTGTGCGCGATGCTATGCGCCGGCGCAGCCCCATACACCGTAGACTGCAACCACGAGTACACAGATTGCGACAACGAACTCAGTAAGTTGATAAAAAAAATCAAAAAAATATATAAATGTGTCTTTATTCTTCTTCTTCTTCCTGGCAATTTCACAGCTTTAGCCAGGGTCTGGATTAATGTGTCTTTATTATGTCAGCATAAACCAATTAACACAGATAATATTGCATATTCAGTATACATTTCAAGAACAAGAAATTCCAATAAACAATTAAGGTTAACATTCCCAAAAAAACTATTTCAAATTATCATCAATTTATTCGCGTTTTAGAGGATGTTGTTTATTTTTTTACCTCCATAACAGTTTCGCCCTGTGATTCCGAATAGAGCGTAGGAAACTCGTGTAAGCGAGAAAAGGCGCGTTTGTATTAACATGGATAAGACAATAAATAATAATATTATATTAATATGAATTATTACAACTTATTACTTATTTTTTTATTTATCTTTAACAATTTAATTTATTAAAAAATATATAATGGCGGATTAATCGATGTCTCGATAATGTCACGACATTTAATAAAATATTACTCGTTCATTTTTAATGTTAAGAATGTAAGGACGTCAATGATTAAATTTAATGTTGTATAAAATAATAAATATATATAAAACGATACAAGGCTATAAACATTTTTGTTGTGGATGACTCATGTAAACCTGCCATTAAATATATCCATATATTATAACAAAATCTGCTTCACCTATAATGCAGAAAATTCTATTTTTTTTAAATAAAAAATGGTCAAATCAAAAACTATACAAATTTAGCTAAAAACTTGTTGAAAACATTCGTCCAAATATAGGTTATACCCATTATGATTTATTTCATTGGAAAAAAATTTCATTAATATTAGCTAGGTAAAGACATTAAATAATATATTTATATTAAAAAAATCATAGACTTAATTCCAATATTATTTTAGTCTTTTATCATTCATTTAAAATCTGTATTTTCTTTAATGATAATTTTATTATATAATGGTTTATCTATAATAATGCAAATGTCATTTGAGTTACAAAAAATAAGAAACTAATTCGTCGGATCCGCCGAGGGCTCGTGAGTTCATCGCCGTTCTTTAAAAATAACATTCCGTGAGGTTTTTTTGTTGTTCTTGTTTAAACGCTTTATTAGTTAAGGAAGGCAGGTATGAGGACGGATTATAAAAAGCTGGTTCTGTTGGTGATAACAGATAATTTGAATCTTTTATGTATCTTTCGTTATATTTCTGATGTGTTAAATTTAATTTAATACTAGCTGCGCCCCGCGGTGTTACTCGCAGATTTCCGGGATGTAAAGTAGCCTATGTGTTATCCCTGGACGTCAGCTTCCTGTATACAAAATTTTATCAAAATCGGTTCAGCCGTTTGAGCGTGAAGAAGTAATAAACATACTCACTCACTCACAAACTTTCGCAATTATAATATTAGTAGGATTATCTGTTTTGTATAGAACTTAATAATAATTCGTTTTTATTCATAGCTCAACCCACGTTGTAGTTATTGCCTAATCTGTTGAAATACCCTTGGCTGTATGAATGAGGCATTAATGTTTGCCTTTATGGAATAGAAGATAGAAATAAAAAAAAATCAGTTTAATTTATGTCAAAAATATGTTTATTAAAAACCTTTTTTTAAACTTATTTTTAACTGTAATACATAAATATAGATTATGAAGTTTGAACTTGTTTTAAAGGTACTTATTATTAATTCTCATAAGAGTGAATATACGAGTATGTCACCAATAATATCTAAAATTAAAAGGAAGGTTTTATAAGTGTTCTAAAACAATTGATTCAAACAAACAGTTTACGGTAACATAGTTATAACGTAACTCAGTCGTTCACATAAGAGGCTGTCTTGCGTGTCGGCATTCTGAGTTTAGCAGTGTTGTTGAAGTATTTTAACACTGAATTAATAATAAGTATATTAAATATCGGAAGTAGCGAAGAATAAAACAAAACAAAAAAAAGGTGCTGGTTTAAGTAATCAAAGTGTGAAAATTTAATTCAATTAAAGGTTGTACGAGTGGGATATATAATAATTTTTGTCATTTTTTTAAAGTTCCAGTTTGTATATAAGCGAAAATATTTTTTAAATTTTAAGCTTGTACCAGCGAAAAATGTGTGTAAAAGATTTTTTTCTTTTCGATTAAGGATAATTTGTAAGAGTTAGTGACTGTTATAATCTAGAACCATAATTCTGAATTTAAGGAATCTGAAATAATGCTTACATTAGAAAAGTAGTATTTTTATTATATTCTCGTGTATTCCTATGAATATAATAGAAAAAATAACGAAAGATCGTAAATACAGATAGGTTTAAAATGATTGATATGCTCTTTTTTGTGACATTTTATATCTTTGTAATTATTAAACTGAATTTGACATTTGCAAAGACATCATACGTCAACGTCATGACCCTATTGCTTTTTAACCTTGTCCCATTTAGTTATTTAAATATTTGGAATCAAGTGAAAGTATCTACTATAACTTGTGTAAAAGATAAAAAACAATACTTTTAGTATTACATATTATTTAAAACGTAAAATATCAGGACTATAATTGCGAATTTGACATTTAAGACATCATACGTCAACGTCATGACCCTATTGTTTTTTAACCTTGTCCCATTTATTTAATATTTGGAATCAATTGAAAGTATCTACTATAACTTGTGTAAAAGATAAAAAACAATACTTTTAGTATTACATAATATTTAACATGTAAATATCGGGACTATAATTGCGTTTACGTCGACCTAGAAGAACATAATTCCGCACGGCTTACTCAAATGGAAATCCTCTTAAATCCTTCGTCCTATTAGTTGGAAGGGACATCCGTATTTTGTAAGGATTCGAGCACCTGATATATGAACAAAGATGCGCGGATTTCCTCGTAACCTCGTGGTAGTCACGCGAGCAACCGGACTTTACGCAAGATTCACTCGATCGACGAATTACTCATCGGTGTGAATAAGGATTTACACTTTCGTGAAATTCTCATGCTAATTTGTAATTGCATTTTTTTTACGATGATTGTATTGATATATACATTGTTTTTATTGCAAAATAATTTAAGACATTATCTACACAATTTTAAGTATATTGATAAAAATTAAGATAATCTTATAGGTTTATTTTGATACATTTATAATGCGGCTTTGTGGGAATATATTTTTTAATATTATTTTTTGTCGTTATAGAATTTATTATTTGCCATAAGTATTAATAAATCAAAACTGATCTAATAAATGCAAAGACATAGCGATTCAGTGTCTCTATCCGAAACAGCCACCAACCATGTAGATATTTACTTATTATCTATTTAATTAGTATCAATATTTATTATTTTCCTAATTCCTCCTCTAAATCACTTTCACCAAATAGACAGTACTTTATGAGTGTTGTTTTATCACATACTGCATTTAGTTATTGGAATCTCATATATATATTGTAATCTTCTTCTTCTTCATTCTCCTTTTCTCGTCTTGAAGCACAAATTCACTAACATAAGTCGAGTTATCATTAGTCATTTGATCATCAATATTCTTAGAAGTTCCTCGATGCATAACAGTTGTTCCCTCCGATTAGAATCTCGCCGGTTTAAATTTTAAATTCATAATAATAATTCAACAGTTGTATATAGAGTTGAAAATTTATCAAATCTAGCATCTTTTTATCTTCGCCGACTCAGTCACAATAACCAGAACTGACTTCTAGGAAACTGACATAAATGGTTCATAAAACCAAGTCACTAAACCCGAAATCGACGATTATCCCAAGTCGCTATTACTAAAAGAATTTCTTATGAGAGTATGCTTTAAGTTCATGATACCTAGTTTGACGTTACTATAACCAAAACGTGGTAACAATCGAGGTCGTTATAAATGCAATTCACTGTATTTTTTTACTCTTTAGAAAAATCGTTTAAGCTAAGTGTTATACCTCAGATATTATAATAATTTAATATAAATTAAAGGTTTCATATTAAAATAAATATATGTATGTAATAGAAAGGTCGGTTTTACTATTTTGTTTGTATGTCGGTCAATATCGTGTTGTGAATGTCTATCATATATATTTATATATATTAACCGGTTTGTGCACTTCGAGCTTCTACGTCCTTTGTGACCTACATTTTGACAATTAAGGCCATTGCTAACAGATTAGCTGCGTTTAATACATCTCGAGTGCACAAAACGCTATGATTGGGCTTAACGATACCTATGTCGCAAGATTAAGACTTATTTGTATGATGTAATCATTAACATCATCGGTTAAATGATTAATGAGCAAAAGAACCGATATAGTAAGACGAAAACTTCAATGGATTCACCGTGCGAGTGCCGGGTCCATAGCGTTGCAAGGAGAGGAGCTTCAACAGTGCCTGGGACTTGCGACCCAAGTGTAGGTTTAAGGGGCCCCTATCTAACGCGCGTTAAACCCTGACCTCCACTATCAAAGCTCCTCCCTCTACCTAACCAAAATAATATGCCTATATACCAAACCATACTGTTACATAACATATATTGCATTTTAATAAATATTAAGTTTGTCCAGACTGTAATTTTGTGGCATATTTATCTCGTAGTTATTTAGTTATTACTTATTGTTAGATTGCAATTAAGTTTTACTTAAACAAATAAGAAAAAATATTAGAATTTTTACTCAAATTATATCTTTATTTTAAAATTATAATATTCCAGAATGTTTAAACCAAATAAAAACTTAATGTAACTTTGTTAAACTTTTATAAAACGACCTTTCAGTTTTTACGTTTTGTCATTTTAAAAGCATTTGTTCGAACCTGTGATATCTTGATAATTTATTTGTCTTTCGTGATGCTTGATGCTCAAAGCTTATTAGTAATATTTCCCTTCAGCATCAGTTATCACTTATGGTTACCTACAACATCTATTTCAAAGCATTGTGTATAAAAAAATATCATAAAAGCTATTCAATATTATATAAACGGACCTATATTACATTATTATTTATGAATCGTGACGAAGACAAGCACATCATTGTTGTGAGGTATTTTTTTAAAGGGCAAGGTTATATATACACGAATCTAGTAACAATAATCTTAATTATAAGTTTCTCTGTATTTTTTATTAACGCCTCGATCCGATTAAATCGACAGTTAGTTATGACAATTTCGATAACGGGCCAATCCGATTGACCAAGATTCGATTCTTAGGTTACATTATTCGATTATAAACCCTAAAACAATGGTAATAAGACCGCTTTTCCGCAGTCACACCCAGATACATTCTTACTGACCGCAGTCTCAATATTAGAGACATGTATGTATGCTTTTATACATATTATAATAATCTCGTTGAAATGGTGTAAGAACATGAATAGATACTGTAGTGAATTGACAAGGACTTGATTCCCATTATATTTGAGTATTCGTCTATTAATACACCTCTTTAGAACCCTAAAAGGAAGAAGATTAAATTTTAGCTACAAAATAATATTTATAATAAAAGTAATGAGAAAAGCAAGAATTTATTTGTAAAAAGCATTTAATTCTCGGCACATTAATCAGATTCTCTTCGTTAACCATGTGTTTGAATACATTTTTTAAATGTTAATTGCATTTATAAATGTTAATTGCATTTCTCTGAAGAATTTAATGGCAAACATTAAATGAGTTAGCGATTCTAAATAAATGATATATTCCTTTCTGTGTAGGTAAACTAACCAGTGAAGATGATGATTCACCAGCTATCTTATCTTCGGTAGCGTCTCCTATATTAGAAGTAACAACAATTTCAACATCTACCCTCACACCAACTCGATCTACGCCAACAATTGAAGAAATTGCTACAGAAAATATAACTTCTGAATTAACCACAACAGAGGCTAATGAAATCAAAGAAGCATTGAAACCAAAGCCGAGACTTCTGAATCTTAATGTTGACGAATTGCAAAATTTCGCGAATGCCTTGCACAATCAGTCCATGGGAACTAAGAAAGTATTGGGTGATTTAAGCGACGTAAATTTAGACGGAGATGACGATGATGAACCTAGAATAACGAGCAATGATGCGAAAAATAAACAAATATCTGATAAGTTTTATACAAATTTACAAGCACCATTCAATCCATTGCTAGCTGTGGATAGGTCTGAAGAAATTGAAACTTGTAAAGAAAATGAAGTAATGTATAAGGTAATTACAATATTTTCAATACAAATATTTATTTGACGTTGGTGGGGTATTAAATAAATTATGTTTATAGGTCGGTGAACATATAGACCGCGCTTGTGAAGAGACCTGTGTTTGTACACCAGGTGGTCACTTTGAATGTTCACCGCGTTGTAAGCATCCTTACATTAGACGAGGCAGAAGACTCGATGATCCTCTTTGTTTTGAGTCACCGGTGGATATATGTTGCTCCATAGTGACCTGTGCTACCGGTAATAGAGGTAAGTGGATATAAATCAAAAATAACATACACTTAAGAAGGTAGTGGACTATCAATGAAATGTCTATTGCTATGTTTATGTTATTAAATGTAAAAAAAACATAAATGTACGATAATATGATGTTATTTAAGGTACTCTTTTTTGCAGAATCTAAGCCAAACAGCGTGGAAATTTGTAAATACGGTAACAATAGTCACCCAGTCGGTTCAACGTGGAATATTGGCTGCGAACAGACATGTGCCTGTGAACCTAACTCCATTGTCACTTGTAAACCAAGGTATAGTCATATAACACAGAAAATACAACTAATAGTTTTCGGATCTACTACGCGTTTTTATTTATTTTTAACAAAGTACTCCGAATGTTTCGGTTACTTTGTAGCAACTGTGATCACGGACAGTCAAAACACATCTCGGGAGTATGTTGTTAAAAATAATTACAATAGCGTATGTAGTAAATTCATGTAGTAAAGTGTACTAAATTTATGTAGTAAAAGTGACTCATGTACGAAATTTATGTAGTAAAAGTGACAGTAATTAATACAAAACTTCTTTGTAAATTCCTATTACTTTAACTGTGTTTTCTTGTCTCAATATAGATGTAAAAACCTACCACATTCGGAAAAATGCATCAACGTGCAGGATCCCAAAGACGAGTGCTGCGAAGTCCAAGTATGTGACGTATCACAGGATGTTCACGAAGAACATGATAATATGACAAGCTCTACGACTAGTACTACAGAGGTATGTCCATAGAAATCTATAGAAACAACTATTCCATCCCATTCATACATATGCAAACCATTTTTAATATTTTTGTTTAATGATGGATAGCGCATCAGATAAAAATAACAATGCAACGATTGTTTGCTTTTAGATACCGAAGGAATTGCACGATTTGATCAATTCGCATCTGCCAACAATAAGGCCATTAGTTCTGGCAGAACCCATTGGATCTATAAAAGTGTTGCAAAACAATAGCGTACAAGTTAACCTCATGCATATGAATAACAGCGAAGATCCTATTCATCTGTTATTAAGCAGCGACGGAGGGAAAACATATAGCGATATAGAGTTAGTGTATTCCAATTTAATATTAAATCTGGACGGAGGTAAAGATTACATATTGAAAACTAAAGAAACTGGGACCAAATTTAATTTTACGATAACAGCTTTAGATGATGGTAACGAAGTACCGGTTGAGGAAAGATTTAATGAAACCAAGATTGGTTGCTATCATGAGGGACAGTTTTACGCTGTCGGTAAGTTCTATACTATGAATATTAATATAATCATCAGATATTCCAATAAAAAAGCTGTTTTGCTGATAAATTTAACGGTTTTGGTCTTCCAGGTGAAGAATTCAAGATACATTGCGCAGAAGTATGCGAGTGTACAGGAGATGAGACTCGTGAATGTGCTCCTATGATATGCCCATCACACGTGGGGTTAGAATTAGTGTCGAGGAGCTGCGTTGAATGGGAGCCGAGCCCGCCACCCCAACCACCAAACTGCTGTCCAAGAACCGCGCGCTGTTTGAGTGACGGCACATGCCATTATAAAGGCCATTTGTGAGTTTGATAAATGCTTAATACTTAACCAAAATAATTACCAATAGTTTTTACATTTAACATGGATATTTACAGTGTTCCAAACTGGAGCGAAGTACCGCTTTCAGTATCTGGTTGTGAGCAGAGATGTTTTTGCGAAAACGGTATAGTAGATTGTCAGGAAGCTTGTAATCCACTTCCTTCTTTGCCGCCGCAATCATTAAGATGCCCGCCAATGCATCGACCGGCGCCTGTCAATATATCTGATGAAGATTGCTGTAAGCAATGGGGTTGTGTCCCTCACGGTAAGTCTAAAACGCAAAATTATAAACTACTTTACAATTTGCACGTGAATTAAATACTTGAGACATTTTGTTCAGCTTTCATAACTCAAAGCATGGTCTGGCAAAAAAGTTTGTAACAATTTGTTTTCTCATAATTATATGTAATGCAAGATAACTAATCATTTCATTATACATTATTGCTTACAGTTGGAAACACCAATTCATCGACTTTACAGACTCATGGCATCCTAACTCACGAACCAAACATAATGAATTATGTGACACCAATGACATTTGAACCATCATCTACCTCGTCTTTTCTTCCCACGCCCTCGTTAAATACAGAAAAAGATTTTTTCAGACCCCTTACTTCAGTCAAATCATCCTTTCCCAAAATCCTAAAAAATTTAATTCCGAATATAAAAAACAATGAAACCTATAAATTGATCTTAGATCAACCAACTAAACATATATTAGGAAACAACATAACAGTGTTTACGCCAGAAGACTTCAATAATCCCTTTAAAACTCTTCAACCCGAACCCCCTTTAGTCACGCATACTTACGCTGGAACGCCGCATTTTCCAAATTCTTTCAAAAAACCTTACGCATCAACGCCTCACGACCATAACACTCACAAATCCGTTAATGTTATATTGCCAGACGGCAAGTTACATAACATTATTGAACAAGAAAAACATATGGATACCCATAAAAAAATTTCATTAAACGGTCACGATGCTTTGATAAATCAAATTTTCGACGTTCCTTTCATGAAGAATAATCCAACTTCACAGTCAGATAGTATTCGATTATTCACACCTAATGATGAAAGCAAGACAATACCGCAAACGGCAAATAAATATGTACACATAAATGAACATAAAAATCCAAGCATAACAAATATTCAAGCGCCATCGCAAATAAATTATACAGTTTCCGATTACCCGATTCATGAGTCTTTCAAAAACCTGAAAGATAAACAAAAAACTTATATAGATAGGACTGCAGTAACTATTATGAAAAATACTCGTCCGAAAGAATTAAATCCTGATGTCTGGCGAAAACTGCCCTCCAGTCATGTTTTGTTAAAAGACCCCAATCCTTACGAAACGGTTTTGCTCAGAGCTGTTCCCAAGCCTAAAATTGCAGTCAAGTCCACATACGTCCCAAATGCAAAGAATATTCCGAAACTCCCAAACAAATCATATTCATCACTAGACTTAGAACATCTTCTTAATCAAATGGAAATACAATCAGAAGTTAATAGAAATCTTGGACGTTCGGCGGATAAAAGCCACGGCACAGCCGCGGCAGGTCAGTGACCTTGCCCTGGAATTAATCTTGTTATATGGCCTAAATACCTTAATATCTCTGACCTACTGACTTTTCTTAGTGATCGACTATTAGACGTTGTAATTGGAGTGACGAATTAACCACACAATTTTTCATGCTCCGCTTTTCATACTAACCATCATTTTATTTACTAATTCTAATTATATCTAGCTCATTTTGTATTAACTTACTTTAGTTTTATATATTTTTACAGGTCAAAATCCAAAAGGATCACCAACTTCCTTCCTTCCGACAATTCCTCCTGATAATCACTATCCGCAAGACGACGAAATACCTGATTATGATCAAAATAATATCCATCGCCCGGAATATCCTATACAGTTTGGTTCATCCGGCCTGCCCATAGGATTCCCTGTACCGCAAGGATTTGACAATGAAAACAAAAAACTATCAGTTCTCTCAATACAATCAGATTCACCTACGAGCATAAAAATGCTATTTGGACTTGCGTCAGTATTGGTCGGTCTACGTGGTAGTGTTGACTTAAGATATACCGATACAGCGTAAGTTAATTATCACATAAAAACTTTAGACAAAGTCATAATATATAATAATATATTTTTTAAATTATTGTTGTTTGTTATTTAATTAGCATTTTTTACCTTCTGTTTGTTGTCGCTTAACTTTTATTTTGTGCATGCTGGTATCACCTATAAGTAAGATACCACTAGTCTTATTTTTTATTCATGTATATGGAATGTTTTTAGTGTGTATTTTGTTGGTGATCAAATAAATAAATATTAATTAACTTTTTCTTTTAATAGGAATGAAGATATAACACAATGGCAATCTCAAGTGTTCGCACCAGCTGACGAGATTTTGACAACACCGAGGTTGGAATTCCGACTCACTGGTCTAAAACCATCAACTACATACAAAATAAGAGGGAAATTATATCTACACAATCTCAAGATGGAACCAGAAAGCGAAATATACACTGTACGGACTCAAGACTTGACACCGGTGAGTATTATTTGTATAATCTTCTTCTTCTACCTGGCAATTTCCAAGCTATAGCCAGGGTCTGCCTTACATGTTGTGAATAGTTTTGGCTATTTGTTTTTTACGACCGGCCGCCTACCTGATATCAACCCTCTTTGGGAATGTGTTAATCAGTGATGTCTAAATAATCTTAGAAAGTATTATTTGTATAATCAATGACTGAAATTACGATGACAGTTTTAAAAAGGAGGGAATTTTAAAAATTATTCACAGGTGTTGCCACTAGAAGAAAAACGCAGAGAAATAGACGCGAAGTTGACTGTACTCGATGTAAACGATACTACCGCTCAAGTTAGTTGGAGACATTTCACTGAAGACGAGTTGCAACTCATTGATGGCATTCAAGTGAGGTAATCAAATAATATATTTCTTACATTTGTTCCTAGATTATACAAAAAATATTTAATAAGGGATTCGTTAAAATATATTTAAATACATTTTTCTCTACTTACACAACGGTTTGTTATAATATAATATGAAGACTTTGTAAAACAACTAACAAATAAGCAACCTTTACAAGCAAATAAAAAATGTTTTACATTTCGTTAGTTTATTAGATATATTTACATAAGAATGTGTATTTCTGGAAGCTACTACCATTTCAAGGTACTTTCTAATAATAATCTTCACCAAAACAGTTATATTTTGGTAGTTTTTCCATAATTAATCAATGTAATCAATCTAAATTCGTTTCAGATACCGTCCAACAGGCACTCCCATCTACAGTATGACAGAACTTCTTCATCACAGCCGGTCTCACGCTGAACTACGCGAATTAAGACCTGGCAGTAAATACGAAGCTTCATTGGTGTTAATACCACCTCCCCGAAGTACTACCGAGCTTATAGACCCAGGAATAGTAGAATTTACTACAGCACCATTCATTGGTGAGTTAACTATCACACAAATATATAAAGCTTTTTTTATTTTTTGGTTTATCTTCTGTATTTCACGAGTTATGGACTATGGTGAATGGCCTTAATAATAATAAATAAGTGGTGGCCTAGTGGTTAAAAGGACCGCTTCTCATGCAAGAGGGTGTGGGTTCGATCCTGGCCCTGGCAAGTACCAATGTGATTTTTCTGAGTCATATGTACTTTCTAAAAGTATTTAGACATCACTGATTATTATTATTAATGCATTCCCAAAGAGGGTTGATATCAGGCAGGCGGCCGGTCGTTAAAACTATTAGCCAAAACTATTCACAACATGTAAGGCCGACCCTGGCTAAAGGGAAATTGCCAGGTAGAAGAAGATATATAAAGTTTTAATGATTTTTTATTGTATTATTGTACCTATTGTGACTCACATTTAAAGATATAAATGAAACTAATATTTTTCGGATTATACTACGTGACTTTATTTTTGTAAAAAACTACATACTCATGAAGTTTCGGCTACTTAAAGTCGCGTAATAGTCGTAAGGTCAACTACTTTATGTAATCCGAGAATCTTAGCGATCAGTATTTCATTTAAACATATTTTATGTATTACGTTAAGATTCATTTAAATTATATTTTTATTCTTTGGATGCTTTCATACACAATATAAATGACTTCCAGATCCATACAACTGGTCTATAGTGATAGAGTCCCGTGTTATCGGCTCGGAGGCTGTTGAACTTACGTGGCGCGGTGTACCCGAGCCTGCTGAACGATGGGTGAGGGTGTACCGAGCGGCTCATGCGTGTGGTGAGGTCGGCAAAGAACATGATGCATTGAAATTAGCAGCCAGGGACTCACCGAATACTATAACACTATCTGGATTAGATCCTGATTCTAGGTAAAATATATTTTGTGTTACCACTTAAATTAGGTAATAGAGAAAAGTTAAGTACACTGTTATAGAATATCGGCGTGTATAGTCTTTAATGGCTGCGTTTCGACCGATGAGTGAGAGAGCACGTTGCCTTTTCCCTCCCTTTCCTACTTTTTTCTACCCCACTTCCCTAATCAAAAGTGGCAAAACGCATAACTATGCTCGACTGCCCATTACCATAAAAAAGTATTAAATTCCTCATTTTTAAGCCGTACTCGTTAAGCATTATTATAAAAAAGTATCATAAATAAAATTGCTTTTGCTTTGCTTTTGTAAATTTACTAACCAATTCATTTATTAAGTTTAATTTGTAACGTACTAACACTATATGGATATATGTAATATGGTCTGAAATAAATGATTATTATTATTATTAATTGACATGTTCCTGTACTGTCGTTTTTTTGTTTCAGATGTCGCGTCTGGTTGGAGTTGTTCCTAACAAACGGGAAGGTGAAAACTAGCAATGTTTTGGATATTCACACGAAATCTATGGACTCACCGGAACCTATTGATAGTGAGTTTACTTGCACAAAGAATAATTCAATCATCATCATCAAGTGGTGGCCTAGTGGTTAAAGGGCTCGCCTCTCGTTGCCGAGGGCCCGGGTTCAAACCTGGCAAGTACCAATGTGATTTTTCGGAGTCATATGTACTTTCTGAGAGTATTTCGACATCACTGACAGACGGTGAAGGAAAACATAGTGAGGAAACCTGGACTTACAGTTTCACAATTATAAGTTTGAAATCACCAACCCGTCTTGAGCAAGCGTGGTGATTAATGCTCAAACCTTCTCCATGTGAGAAGGAGGCCTTGCTCAGCAGTGGGCTCTGATAAGCTGAATAATTCAATATCTTAGTTATTTTATATCGGTACTAATTGATGTTTTTCCTTAGATGTTGTAGAAGCTTCAACTATACTCGTAGCTGGTCGTCACAAAGGTGATTACTACGGCGCGTTGGTAGTTGTTGGTGTTCTAGCGGCGTTAGGAGCTCTCGCTACTACGCTGCTTTTACTAGTATTAGTGAGAAGACATCGACCAAGATCTGTTCCCATCACGTGTGAGTAATTGGTACTTTTTAAAGATTTTAATCTTTATATATATTTATAACTATATAAACCGCGGATTTCCAGGATTTCCGAGATGTAAAGTAGCCTATGTGTTATTCCTGGAGCTTCAAAATTTTATCAAAATCGGTTCAGCCGTTTGAGCGTGAAGAAGTAACAAACATACACACTCTCACAAACTTTCGAAATTATAATATCAGTAGGACATTGAGTTTCTTTTGTTTATCCCATGTTCATGTTAGAATGTCTATCTGAATTCGTCTCCCAAAGAAATATTCGTCTCCCAAATTTAAGCAATACTATATATTTTCAATGTGAATTTTTCAAGGATGTGAATCTTAATTAATATATTTATAATACTGAATTTTCTTTGTTTATGTTAGAATCTCCATTTGGTTTCGTCTTTGAAACTAATATGGGTATCAAAATGTAATAATAAATTTTCAATGTGATTCCAACACTATGGTGCAAATTTAGTTCTTTCTTCGTGATTTAAATATGAATGCGATATACATATAATATATTATTGTTGGAGGTTCATTCACTAGACGGTATCATTCTAGCGGTGCCATCAGCTCCCCGCGAGTCATCTCTGCCTCCATACGACAACCCGGCATACAAACTAGAACTGCAACAAGAAACTATGGGTATGGGAATATTTTATTGTTCATCTTTTCCTCGGGGATAGTCTAATCCGCGTAACTACCATTAGATAATACTGCGTATCTACATCTGAAAAAATTATCAGAAAAAGTTTAAGCTGAAATATTTTCTAAATTAACAACTTTTAAGGAATTTTTTTCACAATTAGCAATTATTTAGTGTTTTTTTATGAAAAAATTACCATAAAAGCCGTTAATTTAAAAAATATTTCAGCTCAAACTTTCCTCTGATAATTTTCTTCAGATGTAGATACGCGGTATTATCCTTATCCAATAGTAGTAACGTGAATTTGCACTATCCCCGACGTTTTGTTTCTATTGAGCTAAATGTTTTTGATTAGTTAATCAATGGAATCAAATGTTATTCGTTTTTTTTAAATATTTTGTAGATAATTAAAATCTTGTATGGAAATATTAAATTTATGTTTTTCTAGAAGACTCGTTTAAAGATAATTTGATAATTAATTAAACAAATATTTTGAAATATCAAACGAAAAATACATTAGTATTTAGTTAAAAATGTACCAATCTCTTGTAATTTAATGTGTTTCCTTGATAATTATAGTTACTTATATTTCCAGATCTCTGACAGTTAAACTCCCGTGGCCTAACAAATGGCATTAACGGGAATTCTGAAAGAAATGTTGACCAAACGAGAGGACCCTAGAACGAAAAAGGCGTCTAATACAAAAGTATAAACATACCCATCCATATATCTTCTTCTTACTGGCAATTTCCCAGCTTTAGCCAGGGTCTGCCATCGATCCATAAATGTTAACTTAATTAAAGTTATGTTTTTTTTTTGACAGAACAATAACTTATACATTTTAAATCTATTTCTATTTATAGTAAGATTTAGAATTTTTCTACATGGTCTATATCTTGGTATAACTGTGAGCTTATCTGACTTATATAACTTGAAAACTTTAAATTCATTCATTGTATTTGGAAAGTATTTTAAATGACTTTTTTTATATTGTATCTGTTATGGTTGTCTGTGCCTTAAGCATAATATTTGTAAATAGTGTTAATAGTTTTATATAAGATAAGAATAAGACTGTTCGTTCGTTTGTTCATAGTGTTAAGATAATCTTCATCATTAACCGTGTAAGGTATACATTTCATAATACAATCAAATAAGTATATGTACAAATTATGTTTCAAGCATTTTAGTGACACATTCATATATATAAGTTACCTAATTGAAAAGAAACATCGGTTATTTCTAAGTTGTTAATATTAGAATTAATTAATAATATTTGTTACGATGATTTTTTTAACGAAATAAACTTTTTTATTATATTTTTTTCTTTTAGTAATACATGATTAATTACGAAAGGGAAAGGATGGTCATTACAAAAACATCGTTTAATTCAAATACAACACCAAATCACATTATATTTTCTATAATAGTAATACATAATTTCTCTTTAAATGATTTCGCTTAAACATTAGTAATAAAACTACTTCGACGTCCGTTACAAATTTATAAGTACGGTTAACAAAAAAAAAAACGGAATTACATGTTTTTTTTATTAAGAAAATATAAATAGCCCTTTTTAATTTCATAGAGGGTTATAATTTACTTCATATCTTAAGCTTAGAGGATATTTTTATTATATTTTCTCTTATCGAAATATTACAAAAGGCCTAAATATGTTTGAAGTTCAAATGTCCTTTAATTAGCTGGGATAACCAAGGGCATTTGAAGTTTACAATAAAAATATAAAAATATATAAGTAGGTATTACAACAAAAACAATCATATAAATGCGAAAGGAATGTTTTTTATTTGAATCTTGCTCAACTTCAAATAATTTTCAGGAATATGTATTTTTAATGATTTATTTGTATGACTCTTCTTGATATGTTTCGAATCTTTTATAAAACGTCTGTATTCTAAGAAGCTGAACAATATCTTTCAATATAATTATTAATAATTAAATAAAGATGCATAGGTTTTGTGTTAAGTGACTAGAAATAAATGCATTAAGACTAATATTGGCATTGACCCGTATTGACTAAAAACATTATCAGCGGTTAGTTAAGAAATAAATTGCATCAATTAAAAAATACTTTTTCATAAACAAGAATCGAATGGCCCCTGCGTATGTTTTTATTCATTGGTATTATTAATAAATTTTAATGTATCATTTTCAACTTTGAAATATAAATTTATAAATCAAATTAAATAACAGTATTTTTTATGAACATGTTATATTAAATAGACAATAAGATAACATTTAGGTACTAGGAGATAAATAGGTTTTATAAATTCGAAATAATTTGAAAGAATTTGAATAAGTTATCTTTCTTTGGAAGTAAAGTAGTGATTACTTGATGCATTTGAAGGTTAGTGAGAGGGCTTTTATTAAAATAATATAAAACTTAGTTATAAAAAAAACAGTTTCAACATAAATACTGTAGGAATTAAAAGAGCGATACCAACCTTAGTAAATATAAACATAATAGAATCTGCTATTAAATAAAAAAAAACTAAAAAACGATGCAGCTAGCTTATATGTTCGTTACAAGTTAAAACTTAACTTCAAGATGCTAACTAAAGCAACACTAAAAAAGTTTATTTAAATGGCAATAAATAACGTTTCTATGAATGAAAATAAATAATGAAACCAATTATATCAATAAAAACCCTCTCTGTGTGTGATTTAGTCGTTGATAGCGTTGTCTTCGTGAGCCTTCTTGACGACTGCCAGCTTGGAGCGAGGGTCTTGGGGTTGGAGTTGAGCGTACGGCGGGGCTCTCGTACCGTGAAGTACTAGGGACCAGCCTCGCAACCAACCAGATCGACCTGGGCTGCTGAATCTGGCCTGGAGAAAGAATATTGGGCCTTGGAATTATTTTGGTGCTAAGTGAATCTTTGGAACAATTTCAAAGGCAGTACCGTCAAAAGGAGATATCATATAGAAGAGTTGTAATAAGAAAAGTAGTAGTCTTGTAAGACGACACTTAAAGGCTTATATATTGGTTATATATTTGATTTGCCACTTAAACTTTCATCAGGATGGACTAAATATAGGAGTTATGTCGGTATTAATGTCTTATTACCTACTAAATAAGACTTAAGAGATTATTGGTCAGTTGGTGTTTTAAAGGACTACAAAATTGTAGCTGTTGTTTACCAAAAAGTAACATGTTAAAGAGGGTAATTTCAAAAAGCAATTTTCTAAAAGCTTTAGACCGTTAGTTCAAAATGTTAGGCATAAACCAATGACCATTTGAACCTTTCTGAGATGAAAGCATCCAAAAGAAATCCTTTTAGGAGTAATCGTAAAGCGGAATCAATATCTACTGCATAACTATTTTCTACACATTTTCATATCAGTGTCACAGAGGAGGTAACAACATTTTTGGGTGTATAATTATGATAATAACTCCAATAGATACATTAGTTTTGAAGGCCATTATAAGTTCTATCTTTAAATTCTCTTCAATATATTCTACAGACCTCCAAAGACCAAACTCCTTGCGGATACTCTCCCCACGTATGCGTCGTCATAAACGGCCACTTGGTAAAACCATCGCGACTGTCGTCATCATTAGCACGCCTGCTCAGAATCATCGATCTGAAAAGATATATATTATATAAAAGCAATACAATTAAACAACATCTCTTTTCTTTATTCCAGTTGTATGATTGTCCTTCATGTTGTTTTTAAAAAGCAGAGGGTTGATTGATTACTCGGCCACTCCGGTGTGATTAGACTAGATAAGATTAAATTGGAATAACCAATAAACTAAATACCTTCCATTCATATAAATATTTACAATTTTTACAAGAATTTTCGAGAAAAATATCAAAATAGAGGTGAAAAGAAACAAAAAATAGTCGGAAAAGAAGGTAGCTGTAGGTATTTACTTAGTTCCCATAGGGCTGGTGAGGAAGAGTTCTAAGTCCCCTCGTCTTGTAGCGTTGGCGCTGACAACAGCTTGAACATGCTCCAAATACCGAACCTCACTTGGGGTTCCTGCACATGCTGACGTGTCTATTTGGAGTGTGATACTACCTTCCGATGGGAGCTCGCTAGAAATATATTATATATCACATTGAGGAGGAATAACATTATAAAGTATACACGAGTAATATACACGAGTAATATACACGAGTAATACGGATAGTCGATAAGAAAAACAAATACTATTTGGACAAACTATATAAATCTCAGATTTTGTTGTTATTCAGTTGTAAGTTTTTGTTGTGATTGAACAAGAAATAAAGATAAAGTGACAAAGTATCTTTAATCTTTAACCCAGGTTTTATTAATTTTTTAATTCTTGCAGTCATGGTTAAAGATAACGTTTAGATAAACCATGTAGATTGTAGGTGATCTCGATACTTTTGAGACAATCAAAATTCAGTACTCTATTTCAATCTAATTGTAAGTACTAATCTGTATAAGTCAAGTACTATAAGATATTTTATAAAATGAAACTTTGTATCCAGGGATAGGACTATGCAATTATTTTAATATTTTATTGTTTATTTCATCCACGTTTCGATAACTTTACACCAACCATGATCACGATCAGACGGACACTTTCATCTTATATTCGTTTTAAATGTTAACTCGTGAATAATATATAGTTAAAGAAGATTTAATAAAGACATCTTACGTGTGAGTGTCAACTGAGCCGGCTTCACAATGATATCTTGGTGGAACAGATCGCCAATTAGCGGCGAGGGCTGTCATAGCTCCCGCGTCAAGTACTCCGAAACCAAACAGATGATTGAATTCAAGACCAACTCCATTCATAGTCCAATGGAAACGACCCTACATTTGTCCCAAAAACATCAGATTAAAGTTAGCCTAACTTCAGTCTCAATATCGTGAAGTAAGTTTTATATATGTGTACATAGTAAACAGTTATACAAAGTCTTAAATATTAAACAGTATTAACTCGTACAAATATTACTTTAAATAGAGCTACTATAAAGATTCTATTGAACAAAGCTTATTCAAGTTCACTCTTTATAAGAAGAATACTAAAAACTTTTATATAATACTTTGAATTGAAAATACAATTAATCGTAAAGAAAAAGTTTATACTTTAATTAATTTGGTTCTAAACAATTGATAGTAAAAGAAGGAATTAATCATGATATTAATAATAATGTATAACGCAGAAAACTAATTTAAAAAATCAACTTTTATCAAATGTTAATTAAATGGACTTGTATCTGTATTTTCATTTTTATTCATAAATTTTCGCATATGGAAGTATCAGCGTAGGTTTGTTTGTAAATAACACGAAACTCCATGTGTGTAGTTTGAATGTGAAAACTTGAGTTAAGTCACTGACCCATTATTATATATATTTTTTTTATAAGCCATTTAATATTAACATCCTATTGTGTTGTATGTATGGTTCTTCATTCAAAGAGATAGGATAAGTCGGGAATTTCTCTTTTGTTTTAACTTTAATACATCCACTGTCTATTTCTCTAGTTGTATTGTTTTATTATCATGATTTGTTTGTGATAAGGTATGTTAGAAATAGCAGTTGTGTAGGTGTTCGCGCTTCGCACGTCAGTAATTTACGGGCGATAACGTCAAACAATACTCATAGTTTGTTTTTATATAGTTATGACGCTGATAGTAACTATGAAAGTTAAATTTATTTAATACTTAAACCTTTATAGGCAAAAAAGACTTGATTATCTACTTCATCGATAGTAGTTACTATTGCCAATAAGCAATCATATTATATCCTTGAAGGCAGAAAAACAAAATACAAATAATTTAGCATAAAAGAAATGTTCCGATATTTTTCTAAAATGTAAAAACCTTCATGTTTTTATCATTTATATGTTTTGAATGTACAAGTATTATGATTTTTAATCTTAATAACTTACCTTCGCGTCATATAATGAGTTCCTTTTTGATGTCAAAACAGTGAGATGCTGAATGTCACGCCATGTCAAGTTTGGACTGAAAGTAATTTTAATATTGTTTAGTTAAAACATAACTAGTCTTCTTTAAATATAAATAAATAAACGGCTTCATTCCATTCGACAAAATCTTTCGTGTTTTTTCTACACAGTAAGTAAGTACTCAGAATTCGTCCAACAAATAAAAACCTTGACATTGACAAAATATACCCCGATTCTAGAGCGAATGAAGCCATAGCGTAAAAAATCCTTCAACATGACTTTTGTTCAAGAAATTTCAATTCGATATTATTTGTCGAAAAGTCTTTTTTCATATACATTACAGGTTTATTCACACATCTATTCACAATAATATTTCTGTATAGTTAAGAGCGAAATAAAGAACTTTATTTGAAAAAGTTCAAATAAACATCCTTTAAATATAATACTTGTTTTTCTTTCTCTATAACTTATTTTCTCCCTAAAGGGTAACTAATAGACATATCTTAAAAGGGATAAGTTATCCATTTACTACTATGTCACTACGACATATTTTTTTGTACTCGTTTTTCACTTTATTTACTTTTATTAACAAGTTTGGCACATAGAATCATGCTCTTTTATGTTATGCGTATATATATTGAAGAACAATACATACTTCGCGTGTAAAGCCAAGGCGAATACACCTGCAGCTTCTGGCGCGGCTGCAGAAGTTCCAGAGTGTGTTGCCGTACATTTCCCATACAGGTCAGTTGTAGCTACACCAGTACTTGGATCTCTAGCGCCGTTACTGAACGTACTGGCTAAAGTTGATGAACACGACTCGTCGTAGTGAGCGTTCTGACCGTCGTTTATTGCGCTGGATTTATTATTATATGTTAATAATATAGACATAATAAACAGCTTTTACTTAATCACTAGGTATTCTCGTATGAATACATATTATTTCTTTGCTTGGAATGGTAATAATTAAAGCAAACCTGTAGTTTGATTGATATGCATATAAATAAGTTTTAGTTATTTCTCTAATAGTGTTGGTGTAATGATTCACCTATTAATGGATACAGTCCACATGGAGGCTGCATATCCATCACAGTTACAGTCATCATCTTCACCGCCGTCACCACTCGCCCAAACATAGATGTTGCCAAGACCGTTCCGACCCTAGCAAATAGGGAAAATCTATAAAAATAGTCACATTTTCATATACTATTAGAATAGATTCATGGCACTTTTCAATCTTTTAGGTAAACAAGAGTATCTTCCATACGTAAAAATCCTTATTAAAACTATAATGAAACACAATGAACGCCAATTATCACAGTGTTCATTCGAAAATGTGTACCATTCTTGATACATTGGCATTAAAAGCTAGCGTTTTGGAAACTTAAAAAAGGTTGTACTTAATATTCTTTTGGCGATTAAATTTACGAAACTAAGGTCAAAAATAAACCCTTAAACTATATAGATTACATTTAAGTTACTTAAACATTAAATTTAAATTCATTATAATACAATCAGACAGAAGAAAGGTAGTGACTGAAATATATCAAGTAAAATACGTCCACTAAGTGAAATTATTCAAGGGAAATAAATGTTTCTTAACTATATGTATTCTTAAATGAAATTGATACGAATTGAAATCAAAGTGTCAAAATATTATTAAAGTGGCAAAATGACGTCACGAATTACCAAATTCTCATACATACTCGTATTTCGGAGAATTTGAAACGTTTTAAACTTTGACACCTCAGACCCTAAACTTGTTAATTGTTAGGAGCCACTGTGAGGTTGTAGCCAATCGTAAGTTTCTATAAGATTAACCAATTTTCTATTTAAAGTGGATAATGTTATAGGCAACATATTAATCGAAGACACGAAATTAATTAGTTACATAGTTTAATGTAAATATTTAACATATAAAGGCTCTTTAGTCGTTTTTAGTATTGTAATTTTTGCAATTAATTAAAAATGACTTCATGTCATGTTCTGTTAAAGTCAGGTAATTTTTTTTTAGAGGTTTTAACCCTTCTTTTATCAAACTCCTTAAAGAAGAAACACTTAAAGTATACAATATTTTGTATTGATAAATAAAAAAGATAATTCACATATTATGTATATTGATATTTATTTTTAAAGGCACTTTGAGATATATAATAATGATATTACCTTTTATGTATACCTTTTATTATTTCAATTATAGCCATAATTGAAATGTTTTCCTCATAATAGACCTTCAAGCTTCAGCCTCCAAATGTTAGACCCATGGGAAATTTATGACCTTTCGGAAATGATAAGCTTTGCTCTCGACCGAAATTACACTTATATTTTCTTGTCAAATTAATCTTATATATTTCAAAGTGTTATTTTAAGTACTATTAGTTTATAAATATACTAAGTTATCGAATAAAATATGTAATGCTTCTTAAAAGAAATAAAAACGTTTTTTATTAACCGCCAAAATGAAAGAGTAGAAGGTCATGAATATTTCATTCGTATTATTCAATGTATGTAATAACATTTCTTTTTCATATACGACTATTTAAGCAGTGTGTTTTTTGATCTTAAAACTATTGCCATCAAACTTAAGATTGTTATTTTCGATGTATTGAACAGTGGTACTCGATCTTAGAATTAAGCAATTGTAACCAAAAAAAACATGTTAGAATTTTTAAATCTATACAAATAAATAAAATAACAGTGTCTGTTTGTTATATTAATAATAAAATAATTTTATTTCAATTAGAAGTAATATACATTTATATAATTTTTGATTTTTCTGTTTGTTTGTTCAGATTGATCTCTGAAACGACTGATTACAATGGAACTATTAAGGAATAAAGATGACTACATTTATATTATTTCTTAATATATATTTCTATTAATATATGTAAATATATGTTATTATTAGACTGAACGGTATGCTTGATTTGACAGTTATTTCATAATAAAGGAAAGTAAGATATTTTTGTTAATATTTTTACCTAAATTGTTTTCTTAGTATAAAATAAATAACTCTGTTTACAAATACGATTTAATTAAATAAACCGTTCAAATAAAAGAATGGAGTAACTAAAGGACTAATTAAATATAGTCTTATTAAATAAGAAGAAATAATAAACAATATATTGTAAATAAAGAAATAACGAAATTCTATTTTAAGATGGAAATAATATTTTTTGGCGTGTTATTTACGGAGTAACATACTCGTACTTCTCAATAAATAATAAAATAGACTTATTTTTAAGTCTTACTAGCTTTTACACAATGTTTTATAAATCTATTTTGTTTTCAGGATTATTAATAACGTCTTCAATAATTGTTACTATTTCAATAATTTAATAGACGAGTTATAACATCTTTGCAATTTAAATACAAAAATTTTAAACCCTATTTTTGAAAAGTACACCTTCCATTTAACGGATATGAAAATCCATACAAAAAAAGAATATTCTTTTTAATAACGTTTTATTTACGAAAAAATATTTTTCCCTTCCTTTACAAGAATCATGTAAAGTTGCCGTTTGAATATATTTAGTGTGAAGATTTATAATTGCAAAGATACAGGTGTATTCACAAAGTTGTTGTCACACTACATAGGAAGTGTTTCCCGTTTTCCGTTCAATAATGTACTCTAATACTATATACGTAGAGTTATCAATGAAAACCTGGAAACGTTGTTTATGTATCGTGCGTTTATGATACAAACTTGAGGTAAGTATACTGTTTTACAAAATCTATTTGTAATTTGTTTGCGTATGCAGCGTGGTTCCTTTGAAACTCTCAATTTGTCTTATTTACAAGATGTAGTACCTTTTTCTTTCAAAACTCTTTCGAAAACTCATTGTCATATAAACAAATTTTTACCAATTGTAGTTTGATACGATTATTTCAAATTTATTTTAGAGTTATTTAAGAAAAAATTGACCTTAGAAGTTAGTTTTAATGTAAAAACAGAACGTGACTTTAAATTTTTCTTATCTAATTTGTAAAAAATAGTTTATAATTAGATGATGTATTTGAAAATAATGTAGTTCTTTGAAAATGATTTCATTAAAAATTATAAGGCTTTGGTCTGGTTTTCAGGATGTATATTGTAAATTTATTATTATTCATACACATGATACTTAACGATCTATATTAATCGTTATTAAATGGGCGATGTCGTTAAGCAAACGGCTAGCAATTAATTTTATTGCTTGTAACGATATTTGACCTCATCGTAAATAAACATACACTTATGGAAAATTAACCATACCATATTATTTGTCATCTCGTTTCATAGAAGTTCAGTAATGTATAATTGTATAAGTATAACTTACTATAAGTCTTATACATGTACAAACGTGTTTAAGTCCCATAATTAACGGATTTTAAAACCAAAATCATTCAATAATTACTATAATATAACTACCAATGTAACATATAATTGTAATCGAATTTAATTGTTAATGTTATTTCTTTTATATTCCAAAGTTAAATAAGTTCATAAATACTTGTAATCTTATCAAAGATCATGTTTACTTAGCTGAAAATAGCTTATTACGAGTACGTCCAAAGCCGCAATGCAGAGACTTAGATATCAGTCCGTGATATGAATTGAAACTAGTTGGGGGTTTCTTAAATTCTTTGAAATATTAACATAATATTGTTTTCGCGTTTAGTTAACATTTTTATATGTATTCTATAAAGTTTATTTGATATACTATTTCGGGTATTTAATGTTTGTTTTATATAAATCCTTTTTTAATAATAACATTTATCGTCTACTTCGAAACCTATGCAGCCCTTTTTTTGTTACATATTTCAGCACTCTCAAGAGACTTAAAATCTAGGAGACGTTTTTGATTCAAATTTATATTTTTTTTCTATAAAAATCGTTATGAATTACAAGTTCCTCCTCATTCGTAAATTTGTGGTAAAATTATAAAATAAATACAAGTTTGTAGTTCGCAAAGAGATCGTTAGTAATGTCTTTTTATATGGAAACACATTTCCCACGCAAAAGGTTAAGCATAGTTTGTAACCTAATACAATTTATCTTTTCTAACCAGACCAGAATAACCAGAATTATTTGTTCTAAACGTCTTCATTTAGAATATTGCATAAGATAACTTTGGCTTTTATTTTGACTTGCATTGTCTAACAAAGCTTTTACGAATTATGGCTTAGTTTCAGTTAAATTGTAGTGAAAATACAGACCTCATTAACGCCTCTGACTATAGCTCTCATCGTAGCGTTTCTTGGTCCATCAACTGTTCTCCCATCATCTGTAGGACCCCATGAAGCGCTGTAGATGTGAATCTTATGGGGCTCGTGTCCCATAGAGTTGGCTTCTATAAGATCCGTCATGTACGGCTGATCCAACATTCTGATACCTTGGACAAAAATGTATATATATATATATATATATATCATGGTTATATAAGTAACGGACAGAAACAAACAGTACCTTAACTCTGTATAAAGAAAATTTTGTTAAAAAATACTATTCTTTAAGGAAAATTACAGCTAAAGAAAGTTTTCGGAAACAATATTACAATAAAGGTAGAATGTAAAAAGAATTTTCGATTTCTCGCCGAAATTTCTCATTCAAACAAATTATTGTTGTGTAATTTATATATTTTTAGATTTTTCCGTTTCGCAAATTGAAATGAAAATGAAAACTGCTCGTTAAAGCAGACAATGAAACGTCTTAAGCGTTTGAACACGAAGCCATGAAAAGTTTTGGTCTGGCCTAAATTCAGTGTTCGGAAGCCGTGAATATTGTAAATTAACAAATACAATAAAAATGCCGCTTCATTAAATTTACCTCGAAATAACGATTTGAAACGCTAAGAAAATTACAGACAAAAAAATATTACTTAACTAAAAACAAAGATAACATGGAAACCACAAAGTAACTAATAAAATATTCAATATTAACTGAGGTTAAATCACAACTGTTGATTTAATTATCACCAGACTAAGAAATAAACAATCAATGGATTTAAATTATATGAACATTTCAACCACAAAACTAGTTTCCCATCAATTCTGCTATAAAGCCACAAACCGATCTGGACTATTAGATAATGTAAAGCTATTCGGTGAATTTGAGGGAATTTGAAATATTTTTCATATTGTAAATAAACCAAAGCAAATTGTATGGTTCTGTGACTTGGAATTGCTGAAACAGTTCCACTTAAATATTGTTTACTTACAACGTATGCGTGGAAGCTGAAATATGTTATATGTATTATACTAACAAAACAATACATAAATTTTACTCCAAAAAAACATTCTCATTTTCCAAAAGATCCTTTTTATCCGATAAAAATAAATACTCATTCCTATTTCATTCCGACCTTTGTTTACCGAACGTATGTATACTCGTATGTTTGATTTGTATCCCATTCTTAGTCCCTTTTTAAATGTAATCATTAATTATTTCGTTCCCTTTTTTATTTGTTTTATAAAATACTTTTATAATAAATATGTTTTTAGAATAAACGAACTTATTTACAAGTACTTTTTATATAATATATGACCCCCCAGTCACAGCAGTTGAAAAAAGAGTAACTTAAAAGCCAAAGGGGCTCGTAAAAACTTTCTTTATATTCAAAACAAAATCAAATTTATCAAACAATGTTTTAGAAAAACCAACCAAACAGGCGTGTATTGTTTTTCTTCAGATTACTCGTAAAATGAGATATAAAAGTTAAATTACTTTGTTGTTACTTTATACTTGAAACTTTTTAATACATTTTACAGCTTGCATCGTATATTCACTGTAACGAAATTAAATTACATTCACATATATGAGAGTTATTTATTATTACACAACAATTTTAGAAATAACCTAATTTTAAATTATCTATTAAAAAAAATACTTTTATACATTATTATTGTAGTATAAATTTTATAAAACGTAATCTTTAAACTCTAATTATAAAAAATGAAATAATTGAACGAATAGCTGATAGGCTTATTTCAAACAAACCAAAGAACATTAATTTGTAAGTCTTTTCCTTGTTAACATACTGTAAGATTCAGAATTAAATTAAGAATAGCGAATAATGACAGCTTTTCTCGAATCTTCGATGTTAAAAATATTACGCGTACAAAGTTTACATAACTCATTAGACGTTGCTGTATTTACAATAATTATCTTGTTTCGTTGGCTGATATGAAATGAAAAAAATTAAAGAGCTTTATATAAGGCGATGATAGGAGTGGTGAAAACTTGCTAGTTTCATTGTTTTGTTCTATATTTCTGATCTCCACTCTGTCATACATTATAACTCACAAACATTATTAAAATTATACTAAAGAGTAAAACTAAAATCGACCTAATTTTTTATCAAAATTAGATGACAAGTAAAGCATATAAAACTATTAAATTTATTTGATCGAAGTTAGACCAGTTTAAATTGTATGGCCAGAGGATCTGTTGAATTATTCAGATAACTTTAGAATAAACTCGAAAAACTATGAAGTCCCAGTAAATTTTCCAATCATATACAATTTATTTATGACAAGAGACAAACGTTTTTTTGGTCACAACAAACACTAACAATATTGTGCCATAAATATAAAAGTACCTAATAGAGATAAGCTTGTGACATTTTAAATATTTTGATCAAATAAAAAAAGAAAAAATCTTAATAAATCTGGTGTAAATATAACAGTGAAAATTGCGGTGAATTTATGCGGCGTTGATGAAAACGAATTAATCACACGAACCAGCAGAGCAAAAGTAATTTGGGGATCCACTCGGGATTACGTAGAACTTATGTGGGTATCGGAATTTATATCGATTATAATTGTACTTCGATACATCGATTTAAACTTAACTGACATCGTTATATTTTATCTGTGAAGTGATTTGTAACGTCTTTTTTGTATATCTGTGATGCTTTATAATTATGTAGAGGTGAAATTAAAATAAAATTCCTATCAAAGTATTAGTAATATTTCTTCGTTATTTTGATGAAGTTATCGTAAATGTGGTATACAATGTGTTATAATCAACTTACCAGCGACCTTCGAGTGGTAAGCGACCCCCACGCCGCAGACGCCGTTGTCACGAGCCGCCGCTACTTCACCAGCGCACCTCGTACCGTGACTGATAAACATAGACTATATCATTAAGGATTTAAAGTCGATTTTAGCATAACATTACCAAATTCATGATGAAAATGAATTGTCAAATTTAATATGTCATATTTAGAGATGTAACAGATTAAATTTCTGATGAAGATTATACATGTATATGAGAGAACGGCATTCGGTTAAAAATTACACTTAACAGTATTGAAATTATACATATTAAGAGGAAATGTTGTCTTTTTAAGGTTTTATAACTAACGCTATAGTTCCATCAAAATTTATAGCATTTCATGTAAAGGATTAAATTATATTGCTTCCATTGCCTGTTAATTTTACGTTACGGGGCATGAAACACGACCTTGACGTGACCTTCGACCAAGGGAGCGTTGAAACTTGAAACATAACAAGCTAAGCTAAATTACAGCTATTAAAGACTGTTGAAACGATTTATTTGTGTATAATTAAATAGAAATCAGGGCATAGTAGGAACAGCTTGTTTGTAAACATGTATGTAAATAATACAGCATGTAAAAATCAGTAATAGCTTAGATCCTTAGGAAATATTAAACTAAAAATAGGTATAATAATAACAAAAACTAATTAACATAAAGTAAACATTTGTTTTCAACGAAATTTAAATTATTAGGAAAGCAAAATTTGAATTTCATTATCTACCGTAACAATAATTGTTTCAGGGTCCTGTCTGAAAACATTTTAGAATATAAAGTAATCGAGTATTTTGTATTAATTGATTTTGTTTTATATCTTATTATTTCTCTGTATTTGTTTAAACAAATAGCCATAGTTTACCAAATTGTTATACGATGTCTTATTCATAATTGTCATTATATCTATTTCTGAAAAATCCCCCAAAAGTTAGGTTCTATAATAAAATCTTTAATAAAATTTTAATTACGATTGAAACTTATGCTATGAAACCATTAGACTAGTTTCCATACTCCACTTTACAGCGTGATAACATCTTCATCTTAATATGATTAACTTTCCAAGATAAGCTTCTGAACAGCTGTTAGGAGATAATTCATTATAAAAAATAAATAACTACACAAAGGAATTCTACCATAATAGTCTTATCATGCGCATAATGCTTGTCATACAAGAAATCGTAATTTTCTTTGACATTACAGACGTACATACTTCTTATATTTTTTTTCTATAGCTATAATTTAAGCAATTTAAATTAGGGTTTAATTCAAGAGCGTCATGTTCTTTCAGAGCTATTTTGAGACATCCTAAATGAAATCCCAAATGGCAATTAGGTGGAGACGCAATTCGAGATAAACTTTGAGGTTGGATAGAAATTGAAACTAGAGTTAGCCAGTCAATCAATATTACAGTACGTTTGAAATGACATTTAAATGATACTAGTTTTTGCCCGCGACTTCGTCCGCGTTAATTTCGTCATTATTAATATAATATGTATAGCTGACCGTGCGAACTCTATTCCGTCTTAAACAACCAGGTATTGGTATTTATTAAATTTTACCTGTTTCAATCGAACAGAATGATTAAAATATTAGTTAGTTGCCAAATCTAATGTCAAAAAAAACGTTTGTATAGGAAATAGAAAAGGGCTGTTTATGGGGTTTTCTCGGAAATGATTCATTTTTTTTCAACTTTTAAACCTTCCCTGAACCTCCACGAACATTTCAAGACTAAGATAAGATAAATCCGTTCAGCCGTTCTCGAGTTTTAGTGAGACTAACGAACAGCAATTCATTTTAACATATAAATAGATTAAATATTCTTAAAAATTGTTCAAAAAGTTTCTTAGACACTTACGTGATATGGTACTTCTCGAAATAAAAGTAATTTTAATCAAAATTTCATACAATGAATTCTTAAAGTGAAAATTCATATGCATGTTCAATTTAAATAAAAATGTGTTAATTTGAAACAAAAGTTTCATTTTTATAATTTGATAATTTCATGAAAGGTTGAAATAAACTTTATACTAATTAGGATAATGAATAGAAACGTCTAATTCGGGTCAAAATTTATTTTCTAGAATTTCTGTAATTAAACTAAGCGTTGTAAAACATTAAGCCATTACTTGAACTTATTAAGTTATTTAAGGAGTGTATCCAATTTATTATAATTGGTAGTGCTAAGTTCAAATATTAATCTGTTATAACTAGTTTTTTCTAGCGACTTCGTCCGCGTTAATTTCGGAGTTAAAAATATGTATATGTAAAGCTGACCGGCAGAACTATATCCCAAAAATATATAAAAATATAAATAACCAAATATTGAATTTTATTACGTATTTTTTTCTTTTTCGATCGAACAGATTAAAATAACCTTTGTCCATCTCCTAGTTCTAAGTTACCTCCCCGCCTTTCAACCATATCCCTATAGCCGTTCTTGAATTATTAATAGCGAACTAAAACAACTTTCTTTTATACATATACATATATAGATTACTAGTTTTTGCCCGCGACTTCGTCCGCGTTAGTTTCGTCATTAGTAATATATGTATAGCTGACCGGGCGAACTCTATTCCGTTTTAGAGGCCATTAATAATCAGGTTTCTCCTGTTTCAATCGAACAGAATGATTGACATATTAGTTAGTTGTCAAATCTAATGTCAAAGAAACATTTGTATGGGAAATAGAAAAGGGCTGTTTTTATGGTTTTCCCGGAAATGAATCAATTTTTTTCAGCTTTTATACCTTCCCTGAATCTCCACGAACATTTCAAGACAAAGATACGATAAATCCGTTCAGCTGTTCTCGAGTTTTAGCGAGACTAAGGAACAGCAATCCATTTTTATATATATAGAAGATAGAAGATAGAAGAAGAAGATAAAGACAAAATAGTATATTTTTAAAAACGAATCTTTTATCATATGTTTATAATTAAGTGCATAATAAATTAATATAAAATAAACGCGATTAATATTTCAATAATTACAATCTGATCAAAAACATAATAAAATATGAATAATTAATTTATCACTACTATCCAATACATTCGTATTACACAATACCAAAAATATAAAAAAATATTTTTACTAGTATATCAAATCTAAAAATAAAGTTTTAACTTACATAGCTTAAGAAATTAAATATACATACTTATTATTATATATGACCAATTCCTACCTGTTAAACCAATCGTCCGTATAACGAGGATATGGGAACGGATCATTACTACTGAAGTCATATGATGCCTCCGCGTTCTGAAACAATAAGAAAAATAAGAACAAATTCATATATAAATATCTATATTATATATTATAGTAAATAATTATATTTTGACAACATTTTTGGAAACAAACACCGATGGTTAAGCTTTGATTTACATTTATACAGGGTGACTGGTGAATTACTATCGATACTTGAGGACGTGATATTTGACGATCATATATGACAAAATAAAATTTAATATAACATAAATACTAATAAACTTCTAAGTAAAGTTAACCAAAAGTTATGTAATTAATTACGCATCGTGTGAACACCCTACAGATTAGGTATACACACACACATACGCGTGCGGCGGCGTGGTGTTGTATCAGCACGCCGACGCACGTGTCCACACTTGGAACGTGTCCACACTTTATTTATTTATACGGAAATTTGGTCAAAAATTAAGTACCTATTTTTTTACATAATTCGAATGAGAATCTGTATAGTAAGTTACCAAGAATGTTACGATATATTTTCTAGTATTACCATTAACCTATAAAGTTACGAAGAACTAGAAAAAGGATAAAATTGTATAATGGGACGTTAATGATATTTAAATTTATAATATAACATGTGTTAATTTTGTGGAATTCTTACATGTAGGAATGTACTAAGATGTAGGTATTTATTTAACCAGAAAATATTTTAAACGTTATACTTGATACCAAGGTTGGATGTATAAAAAAATAAGGCCGTTAAGCTCACTATCTAACATTTATTCAGAGTAAAAAACTGATTATTATCTAACTAATTGAAGTTTTTCGTCAAGTAGAGACGAAAAACAAATATATGTATAAATCATTTTTTGGCAAACACAACTATGACACAAAGTAGAATTAAAGTAACTATAATAAAAATATCCATATATGTAAATCATATCTAGGGCATATGAAAAAATACAAGTAGATTTATGCAAAATAAAATGCTTATGGAAGCACACATAAATTAACTATACACACTTCAGCCATTACTGAGGCCGGTCAACGCTTTCCAAGTCACGCAGTGCTAACTGGCTTGGCGAAAGCTTTTAGAAAACAACCTAATATGCAAGTAAGCATTACCAAATAAAACTGTTTATCGTATATAATTCGCCTAATTTTATATATATATATACAGGGTGACTGGTGAATTACTTAAGGAGCATACTCGGTACATGATTCTCATTCGAATTATGTAAAAAAAATAGGTGCTTAATTTTTGACAAAATTTCCGTATAAATAAATAAAGTGTGTACACGTTCCAAGTGTTCCAAGTGTGGACGCGTGCGGCGGCGTGCTGATACAACAACACGCCGCCGCGCGCGTATGTGTGTGTGTACCTAATACCTAATCTGTAGGGTGTTCACACGATGCGTAATTAATTACATAACTTTTGGTTAACTTTACTTAGAAGTTTATTAATATTTAAGTTATATTAATTTTTATTTTGTCATATATTATCGTCAAATATCACGTCCTCAAGTATCGATAGTAATTCACCAGTCACCCTGTATATGTATATGTATATATATATATATATATATATATATATATATAAAGCTTGGCATCTGTAGATACGTAACAAAATAATTGAATATAAATTAACCAAAGATATTTTAAGTCTTTTTTTATTGTATTAAAACTTATTTTATTCTATTTAATCAGTAGTGTTATTTATTCATAAGAATCAAAGATATTATTATTGAAATTTTTAAATATTATCGTTTATATAAATAATATAAAAAGTGGGGACAAATAAAAAAAAAACACTTATAAAACTTTGTAATTCAACAGCTGCTTTAAATTAGAATTGACATTATAATCTCTTTAAATTTAAACAAACAATGTTTTTATATAATAAAGAGAAAAATAAACAGCCTTTGTGTTAAACGTTTCGATATAAACGATCCAGTCAAACACCAAGTTGCAGCACCTTCAAATAATAAAAACTTCCTTTCATAAACTAAATGTTCATTAAAATTCAACAAAGGGATATAATGAAGAAAGATGTTTTACAAATGGATATTGAGACGAAAACAGAGAATTTTAACGAAGACGTATTATTTCCTTTTGGTTAAAAGTTATATAACATTGTTTTTGTTATGTCTGTAATTTTTTTTATTAAATACTAGCTTTCCGACCGCAGCTTCGCCCGCGTGGAATTCGGTTATATCGCGTTTCCAAGAGAACCTTTCAAAAGTCTGGGATAAAAACTATCCTATGTTCTTTTTCAAGGTCAACTCCGTCTCTGTACCAAATTTCATTAAAATCAGTTCAGTGGTTTAGGCGTGAAAGCGTAACAGACAGACAGACAGAGTTACTTTGGCATTTATAATATTAGTAGGGATTCTAGACAATATTATGAGTATACTTACATAATTATATTTTAAATCTGGATGCATGTAATCAACCCCTGCAAAAAAATATGAATTCTTTATATTTTCGACAGCACAGACAATTTTATGAATTATGGTTTATTCAACAAGAAAATCATTGTATAGATGAAGCGTTGTTATGAGATTTTCACCCTTTACAAAGTGACTATGAGTTATTTGAATTTCAAATAGATTTTATATACATTTAGTACTATATTTCGGTGCCATACGTTATAGTAGGAATATTTTACTAAAACTACTTACCATCGTCCATGATGGCAGTTGTAACATTTACTCCTGTATAACCTTGGGCCCAAGCGGCCTCAACGTTGAGATCAAGTTTGGGCTTGCCGCCATTTTGACCGGTATTCTTTAAGTACCACTGGAGGGGGAAGTAGGGATCACGTGGCTCAGCTGGTGCTGGTGCAGTCTCTGGTAAGCGAAGTGGACGGAAACCACGTTTGACGCGCTTGAAACCAGTTTGCTGTACCGCCGTATGTACCTGAGATTTAAAGAACCTTTTAAAGGATTACTTAGTAAATATATACTCAGTAAATATTCTTATTAAATGAGTATAAATTCTCTATAATAATTAAGATTAAAGTAAATAAATACAGACTCAAAAATTCATAGATAATACGTATGAAATATACTGAAAAAGTTGCTCAACGATTTAAGCTAGCTTGTTACGGCTTAAGAGTTTCGTGTGAAAACTTATATATGACATTTCATTTCTTAAATGACTTAAATATATAGATTGCTTAATTCATCAACATTATTCAAGGCATCACTTCTTTATTTATACTACAAGCTGTTTACAAACGATGGAACAGTTATATTCAATGAAATGATCGCCCTAGTAACGGCATTGTTGCTTGTTGTAAGGAAAAAGTAGATACTAATATATAGAGTAATAGGTTATTAAGAAATAGGGTATAATCTCACCAATGGGTGCCTCTTTAGGAGTCGGGCGTGTGCGATGGATCGCCTCGGCCGAGCTTGAGGCAGTCCGCGGTGTGCGAAATGCCATTCGGTCTCAGAGCCAAGTACCTGAAAATATATAGTAGATGTAAAACCATGTAGAATTCTCTCTTTATTTTAATGTTTAATTTTAGGCAAACTAGCTAGCATCCATCACCAGACTATTCCTATTTGAATCTCATAAAAAAAACTTTCTTAATTTTTTTATTTAACGAAATATGTATCGAAATAAAATCATTACGTCTGCTAAGATAATATTCCTACGTCGAACAGCCTCTATGTGAATATTGAGATGCCAAACTTCTTAACTCTATCCTTTAATTTTGTAAGCAATAAAACGTTTTTCTTTTAGAATAAATTCCAGTCTACATTGAAATGTCGGCATATATTCCGATATTCGCTTTGGAAAACTTAACAATGGTGGCTCGGTTGAACGTTAAAACAATACGACGTTGTGAATAAAAGAAAAGTATAAAAAATACCTTATAAATATCACCAGTTATTACTAAACTTTTCTCAATATTAGCGATATAAATAAACGATTATTTAGGAACATATTCTTATAATTAGAAGCTCTAAAATTACTCTAACCAACTGTTATATTTCTTGAATCTATTTCGTATGAAATTAAAGATTATTTTTTTGAAAAATATATATTTTAAGAACAATGACAATTCACAAGTGACAAGTATCCTTTACTAAATTAAATAAGAACAACGGATGAAAGTTTAAATTGTTTCCGGCACTTCGGAGCAACAACAAACAAACAAGAAACTAAATTCTCTCTACAACATTACTGTTAGTGAGAACTTGGCACGTCTTTCCAAGTAACTATTTCATTTAACAGATACTGAATACATCTACAAGATAATACATAAATTATACAAGCAAATAAACTAAATAACTAAATTTAAGTGTAGAAGTTACTCTCATTACTTCAGAGGAAATTCTCAAATGTGAATTGAAACTAAACATTGTATTTAATAAGCTATTTCGATGATAATATTTCGATTGTAAGAACAATGATTAAGAGATATATCTCATAAGTAAAAAGATTATTAATAACTTAGGCTTTTTCTATATTGCTATTAATTGTATACGTGATTTTTGAATACCTATGTCTCTGTGTGAGTAAACATAAATTTTAAATAACAAAGCTGGAATTATAAACTTGGACAAATAAATATAAATATCTATGTCCGTTATATTTATTGTAAAGATTTAATTGGTTATACAGGGTGACTGGTGAATTACTATCGATATTTGAGGACGTGATATTTGACGATCATATATAACAAAATAAAAATTAATATAACATAAATATTAATAAACTTCTAAGTAAAGTTAACCAAAAGTTGTGTAATTAATTACGCATCGTATGAACACCCTACAGATTAGGTATACACACACACTCACACATACGCGGCGGGGGCGTGGTTTTGTATCAGCACGCCGCCGCACGCGTCCACACTAGGAACACTTGGAACGTGTCAACACTTTATTTATTTATACGGAAATTTTGTCAAAAATTAAGTACCTATTTTTTTTACATAATTCGAATGAGAATCATGTACCGAGTATGCTCCTTAAATATTGATAGTAATTCACCAGTCACCCTGTATATTATTTGTAATACTTATCATTACATATTTATTCCGATTATTACTTATTTACAGAAAACATAAGGCAATGATAGTCACTAAAGATTTGTTATACCAAATGTTAATAAGACACTATACAAACATTTTGTATTTTTAATTAATTTAAACTCTTTATTTTATATTTCTATCAAATAAAACGAAAAGTAAATAAGACAGTAAAAAGAAAAAAACTAAATATTAAATATGTGAAGGTAAAACTGAATTGACATTCTTAGAATTTTTTCGCCCACATTTATCCTTTGTTTTGTGGAATAGCAAGAAACCGTTAAAATTAATTGGACTCTGTGATTCAGATACACGTAACTTTGCCGTCAAAAACAGATCACAGACATATGTACTATTACTTATATATAAATACATATATATAATTAGTATATTATATACAACATGATCCTCAGGAAAATTTTACCCTTTGAGCATAACTCAAAATGGATGTACCTTCATGATTTGTAATGTAACAAGTAAAGACTGGCTGAATAACTAGTCTATAAAGAAATAAAAAATGCGTTACTATCTTCGTTTACAAGTGATAGACACTTCAGAAGAAGTACAACCGTTTATTATGAAAATGAGGTCGCTGAAGATGGATAGTGTAGGAGTTCATTAAAATTTATAATTTTCTTTAGTTAACTTTATTTTTTATAATATTTATAGATAATATATTATTAGGAGTAACAAAATGAAAGTTTTGGAACATATTCTATCAATAAAAGTAATTGTAAAGTCAATTCAAACAAGATCACTCGTTTCAGCTTTATTTAAGGTCATAAAATTGAGCAGTGGCGGCTGGTGGGTTATCGAACTGGTGGTTCACTTTACTAAAATATTGACAAAAACAACAATTGACATAAAATATGTTTATTTTTTGTACATTAATTCATAACTATATCCAACTCTGATACAAAGTCTATTAGTCCACGAAACACTCCAGCGTTACTGGACTCAATAGTTTCATCGTGACCTCGCAAAGCTAACTCAAATGCACCACAAAACTTGACACAATCGATAAGACGTGATAAAATGTATCTGTTTTTATCAACTTGTTTATTATACTTTTGGATATTACTTCTATACACAGAATCTAGCTGATTACGAATATCGACTGTGCCTAACACAGACAAACTCATTACATATTGTAGGTGTACTTGTGAAGAATCGTGTTTTTTATTTTTTCACTTAAATGCGTCAAATCCTTGATTCCAGTTTCTGTCCAAATCGATTCTCCGCCAAAAATAATGCAAGGAAAACAAAAGAATGCATTAAGACGCTTACATCCACACAACCATTTCTTTCTATTATACATTTCACTTTTAAAACTTCGTATAAATGCTTTATTTTTCGATTTACACTCTTGTTTTAAATTTAAAAAGGGCCGTGGCGGCCCGGCCAATTTTATGTTCACTTTACTTTGAAAAATTTTGTTATTTTCTTTAATATAATCAATATTTATACTCATTTTCAACTAATAAAAAACACAGTACAGAATAAAAGTTCTATTATAGAAACGAAATGAAAACTAAAACGAATTACGGAAATAATTATAAACAATAACGAATTAACGCGTCACGCACACAGTGAAAGTTGAAACAATACCAATAACGATTAACGAAATGTCAATCATAGCACCCATCCTTTCGGCCGGCCCCTTGCCGGCCGGCTCAATACGTCATACATCGGGTGCTCTCGGTAATCTTCGGCCGCTTCGTGCGGCGCTCGAGAACCGACTCGTTACTCGGTACATTTCTATGAACTATCTTTTGTCTCACGCGTCAGGCGTATTAAAGCGTGTCTCATACAAGATGTATTAGCAGTCCTCGTGCACTCGCCGGAGCGCACGATATGAGTTTAGTAAAGCGCTCAAACTTTTTGACCATAATTGGAAATTAAATTTTTTATACCTTTTTGTATGTTTAAAAAATAAATATTAAAATGGTAATTTAAAAATTAAGATGACATAATATTTTGTAATTTTTAAATATTTTGAATTGGCGGTTCAGCGCACAGGCGCACTTAAGGTACAGCCGCCACTGAAATTGAGTATTCATAAAGTATGAGATTCAGCGTTCGTTGTTTCCGATACAAACACTTCCGCGTTACAAGAATTTATTGCAAACGTTTATACCGTTAAATAAAATGGAACTTTATTACGTAGCACTTAGATGCTTATTGCTTATTTTTACGGCCAATGTTAAGTTACATCAAATCTGTTGTCGGTAATGTTATTTTAATGAATTATTTGCACGACCTGAATACGAAACGAGTATTAATGGTACGGATTTTCTGGATCCTTACGAAAACAAGATGGATCGTCTCCAGACTTGTTAGATCTTAACTTGGATGTTTCGGAGAATTCAGAAATTAGTATTCCACATTAACTGCTCGTATAAATATAACTTTTAGGAGGTTTTTTTAAGCGATAAAATACTTTTGGAATATGTATAGACTGTTTATACATTAAAAATAAACATTAAATATACATAAAAATGAAAAAAACCCTACTTTATGTATAGATTTAAATTTACAAATGAAAATATGTACATCGCTTTTACGCACGAGAGGATTCATCAATAATTTGCGTAGACGCGATTTCAAACGTAGACACCTACGTCCTCTAAATGTACTTCTCTAAATATACGAGCATATTTTTCCTTTAAATAAACACAAGAACTTAATTATAACAAAATGTAACAGATTTCGGATCTTTTCTAAGTCAACTATGATAAATTAATAACTGCAAATCACATTTTATAACACAATGGTACATAACAAAGTTACAAATATATTTCATCACACAAGTAAAGTCGGAACTAAAGTAAACATTTACCTACAAACCTTCAAAAATAAATTGAAATCTAAATGGAGCAGAAAAGCACATGATTCGTTTATCCTTTCACGGCCAATTTGTTTCATTTGATTGCTTTTTATATAACGTTACATATAAGGCTGCTCTCGCTTTAAATGGAGTTAGCATAATTGTATTCAACGTTCTCAATAAAAGCAATAATGCATCAGTCGGAGAATTTAATTAAGTATTTGATTATTAAATACATATATGAACTGAATTTATTTATTACATAGTAATCGGAATAAACTCGATCATTAATTTGAGCAACAAGTCATACGAAAATCATATATATAATGTTACGAGTACCACTTGGGTGAAACTGACAAAGAAATTGATATTAAATACAGTAGTCAAGCAAAATCTTTTATTAACAAAACATGTTTTAATTTGTCCTTTAAGAATAACAATTAGAGAATTACTTAATAGTAATGTTAGCAATGAGTTATCTGATTACAAATTGTTTGACCCTTAACTAACTCGGCCATTCGATTCGCCACAATTATTTGTATAGCGTTCGTATCAAGTGGACCCTAATTATAAATTCTAGTTCAAACGAATAAAAGCTTTTGTAATATATATGTACTATAATTTTGCTTTCAAAAACAAACTTCAGAAATTTTTGGAAAATCCACATTCAACTTTCATCCCTATTCGTTGCTTGTTACGGCTTAATGTAAAATCTTTAAATAATTTATTAGTTAAATTAGTTTTAAAATTTTTAACATATTGATGAAGGAAACACAAAATTCATTATTGATTTAGAATTCTATAAATTATTCTTATTTCAAGAACGTATAAACGTATGACAATGTCTACTCAAGTTAAAAATTTTCACATACAAAACTTATTTAAAGCACACAATTTAGATAAATTAAAAAAATGTAAAATAATTTTAAATCAGTTTTACACAGAATGACTTTAATAAAGTCCTATATCCTTTTGACGTAGATAGTAAATATAATTTTGTAGTAATAGCGTAAAAACATATTTACACAAAAAATAAAAATAGTTTCTCTTCCCTGTAATGTAAATCACGAAAAATTACATAAATAGATTGATACATACATTCATCTGCAAAAGTTAATTAAGATTAATTTCCGTATACGGAAAGGGTTCCTGAAACTTCATTAGCATTCGATTCTATAGCAACAGTACAAACTTGTTTTCTGAATAGCAAGCAGACAATAACTCTCAAGTTTCAACATTATGTGCTTAATGAATGAAGAAATACATAAGAGAGAAACAAATTATAACTTATAACTTATTTATGGTTTTAAATGTTCTCAGATGGTACAGCCTTGCTGTGGTCAAGTTACTGTAGCTCGAATATGAACTGGCTCGATCGAGGTAGTACCACCCTCTCACAGAAGATCGGCGTGAAGCAATCTTAAATAGCTGCATTTCGTCAGACGAGTGAGAGAGCCGGTTGTCTTTCCCTCTTCCCACCCTTTCCTACCCTTTTCCCTTCCTTTCCCACCGTTTTCCTCTCTTCCCCAATCAAGAGTGGTAACACATCCACAAATCTATGTTGCAGATGTCCATGGGCGACGGTACTACAAAAAAAATAGAATTTTCACCCTAATGAAAATATCTGAAAGAAAAGAGAGAATTTTTTTTCCATTTCAGAACAAAAATAACAATTTATATATACGTAATTACGGTAAATAAAGTCATGACACCTACATATGTCTACATAAAATTCTACCCGTATGCGACAGGGTCACGGTCAAATGACAGGTGACAGAAGCGAAGAAACGGAGGGCGTCCCTTGGTATGGACCCGAAAATACAAAATGGAGACTGTTTTATTTTAATATAATTACCAAAAAAGAATAAACATATATAGAAACACGCTTATACATTCTTTTTTTAAGCTAATCTGTTACGTATAAACGAAAATACAGAGTTTATAATTGTGAATATTTAAATTTCATATGTCAAAAGATAATAGAAGTAACGTTAAGGCTATTTGCGAGGTAAAAGGCTTTTTCATAACAAAATTATGTATCCAATTTGTATGTCTTATTTACTTTTAAGCTTTTTGTAATTTTCCACTCCTTTGACAAGATACTCAACAGATAATAAATAATATAGATAATACAAAAGAAGCGAAATTAATTATTTTGGGTTTATTTTATAGTTTTATAGCATTTGAACTCAAGGAAATTTGAAATAATCGTCTATTTTTTTTAAGTTTTAGGTAAGCTAAAACTTCTTTAACATTTCTATAATTATTGTCCGACAAACACATACAGTGTGACTTGTTTTTTTAATTTTCAACAGTATAAATACATACTTCAATTTAAACATAATTATAAATTGTTTATTTATAAAAAATATATCGTTATAATGGTTATATAAAATGTATTATATAGAAATGTATGTTTAACAATCTCTTATGAACTGAATTCATAAATCATAAAGAAAAGTGGAACGAATATTGAGGGCTCAATCAAGAGTCCTATATTTATAAGTATATACTCACACGGAAAATCTGTAGCTTCATATATTCAACATCAAGTAGATCGTTGATACATTTGTGCTAAAATAAATTCGGAGTTTGATAATTTTTTTCATAAATATTAACTTGACCATATTGAATGAACCTTTTCTAAAATGACGTACATGAAGTGCTGTTAATAATTTCTTTTAAATGAAAAAGTTTTTTTAGAAATGAATAGGTTATAAATTTTCGTTAACAAGTCACATAGAGTATGTAATTCATAAAACTATTTAAACTTACATTAGCAAGTCAAAATAAGCCGTTGATTACTTTTTATGTATAATTTATAAAGTCTTTAGTATGTTATATATTTGACTGTAACTTTATTATCATTTATTGATTTGGATTCAAAAACATTTTCACCAAAATATTATTATGTATCTAAAAAATACTATTGTATATTTTATAATTATTTTTAATAATGATTTAATCATTATAATAAGATATAAAGAAACCTTTACATACACCTATTTATACTTTTCCCTTTACCTTTTTATATGTATATATTTAAACTAAAATATATGATTAATGATATACATAATATGTACATTGTACACATTGAAACGTTTCTGTTGTGAGTCCCTACAACGCCTAACAGAAAGATCATAATATTTATATAGGTTGTTTTCTGAAACGAATTACCCTTACAACCTGTCGAGATTTCTATTTAACCTTTTTTAATATGTTCAAAGAATAGCTATTGTAACAAGACCGGTAGAAAAGAAACATTTTTTTTCTTATTTCATTTGCATTAGGCAACTTTCAGTTTAATTCAATATTATATTAATTCAATTATGTATTAAGATTGTGATATATCTGTTGTAAGTATATAAGTAATATATAAAACCGTATTTTTTACATCAAAGCTATATAATTATTTTATGTATATAATTGATATTAAATTAAATAAATTTAACTTCAAAACGTAATATTTAATTGAAAATCAACAACAGATGGGTGGAATTTTCGCAATTATCAGATATTTATCTTTGAAAGGATAAAGAAAACTTTGTATTTAAATCTTGGGATGTTTAAAACAGAATTGAGATTTATGCTGACAAAAACTTTACTTCTTACTTAAATCATTTGAAGAAATTTAATAAGCATCGAGTTGTGTCTATAACTTGTTCCAACTCTATTTTAATGACTTTCAAGACTTCAAAGGACTTTATAACTTGATATTTACGAGTTTTATAAATAATAATTAAATTTTAATTCATAAAAAGATGAGTTAAAATGATTTTTAAATACTTTTATTGCTTAATTAAAACGCCTACAGCTAATATTAAGTTTCTTTTTCTAAAATAATGACCAAATAATGTTGTTTTGTTATCTGTTCAGTGGGTGTTCCTTTATAATTTTATATTTCAATATAAAAGATTGCTAATCTCGGTTGATGAAGTCGGAGTGCTTCGCTAGATTTCACGAGCGAAAGTTTAAGTAAAAGCGTAAAACACAAGATGGATAATAAAGTTTTATAGTGCCAACATGATGGCATGGGTTGTATACACACGAATATACACTGAAAATGATCTATAGTAACTAAAATGAATCTGATAACATATCTAAGTTATAAAAACTAGGTATTAATGTACTTCCATATCTTTATTAATTTAATGCAATCGATTAAACATTAACAGACAATGCCTATAAAATACACACGCAAATATACGTGTCATGATCGACAGTGTTCCTGACAATTTGAGCATCTGCATAATACACATTAAATCACACTGTGGTTGGATGGGCACGTTCGTGTTTTGCGTCCGTCCTACAATTTACATATCAAATATTTGAATATATTTAGTTATACGTAAAATTTTATCCGAAAACCTACTGGTTTTAAAGATTAAATCACATCGAAGAGAGGATATTATGATAGATTAACTTAAAAAACGTATCTAGTAAGTCTTGAACTTATTTGCATATTATCAAGTTGATAGTAAATTCATAGAGCGCTTCAAACTTTTTATTATTCATGTAATTTACAAGGACACGGGCTAGGAATATATAAACGCGGTGAAATAAAATATTTAATCATATTTGCTTTAGTCTAATAATATCTGTATAAACTGTCTATTATGTCAGATTCGTGTTGACAGAAGTGCCTGATTGATGTCAAATGTTTGACAGCTGCCAGCAGTGTTACCAACAAGATTTATTTTCCACATATGTAATGTTTTTCATTATATTACTTTTCGCAAAAAGTTCCCTAATCCAGTAACAGCATCCTTTTCCGTTTATCTATTTATTCATTATCGATATATTTAATGACTCATTTTAATTTATATAAAAAGACAACCAATATATTTATTTACATTAAATTATCTTTAAGATAGCAATAATAAAAGTTCCTTGAATACTCACATGCCCGTGTATTATATATATAAATATATTAGACAAGCCAAATTTTATCTATTGACAAAATAAATTGTCAATTCAGATAAACATATCAATTGCCAATACAAATAGAAGGAGAAAGTCATTCAAGACATAAATTATTATAATGTCTGTGTGGGTTTATTTACGTGTTTTTAAACATGTCTAGATCCGAGACCCACGCTAAGTCTATCACACAAGTGACATCGAATAAGGTCAGTAATTGCGTGATAAACAACTTATAAGACGTCATTGTATTATAATAATGTATAAATATTTAGACGACAGGATTGCCGGCTCTCAGTATTATACATTATGAGTTTATTTATAACAGACACGCAGATTATATATTTGATAGAAGGGTGCACTGAACAATGAAAGAAAATGATAAAATGTTTTATTATAATTAGTATTTACTAAATACATATAAAGATATACTGTGTCAAAAGAAGGTGGAAGATTTTTTTCTGCTATAGCCAATTAATTATACCACTGCCCTAAACTCTGGAGCGAATCAGAATCATATGGCAACCCTAGGCAAAATTGTCTTAGAACACTCTTTATAACGATAAGGCTAAAAAGGAATTGTACCGAAAGCCGTGAAAACATTTACAAAAAAAAAAGTCTTTGAACAGGTCGAGCCTTTATAGATTTTATGTTATGACAACACTATAAACTCAAAAAAACATAATCACATAGTGAAATATTAAGTACAAAAAATAATAAAATAAAAAATACTACTTTGGATAATCCAGTGAGTTCCATTAATTAAATCCTCATCTAATGATATGTTATCTGTCTCAAGAAATACTTTCAACACGAAAAGCTTACACTCGATGTCCGATTTGTAGTACTGAAATAAAACAAACTTTTTCATTAAACTAACAGTACTTAGTCGAGAGTCTTTCAGCTTACAATACGTCAAGTCGAACAAATAACTATAAAAACATATCCTTTACTTATGTTTTTTTTTTTTCACATTCATTCATTAATTAATTTAAAATTATTGTTAACTTTTGTAGAGATTGAAATAAGAAGTGAAATAAAATGCGATAAAAAGTATAACATTAATAATTACTTATAAAAATAATAATGTAATAATATTTTCATTTCATAAAAAATTTTATTACTCGAAAAATGAGGTGTCAAAAGTTACTAAACTGTTTTAAGTGGAATAAAATATTTTGATCGTTTTAGTAATAAAAAAGTAGACAAACAAACAATTTTAGTATTAAATTTCGTGTTATAGTTAACAATGTCCAAACAAAACGTCGACACTAACCAACAACATGGTGTTTGGAGATAAGCGTCGGGCTATTAAAATTAAACCAAAGTTGTTTACTTCGTCTTACACAAGCTTTAAACAAGTTATCTTCATCTAACTGCGGTACTTCTGTTTGTATTTAACCGCAAATTACTTATATGTTTGCACGTCCAATCTATATATTCTATCTTATATATAAAATTCTCGTGTTAGACAGAAAACTCCTCCGAAACGGCTCGGCCGATTTTGATGAAATTTTGTGAGCATATTGAATAGGTCTGGAAACGGCCAACATCTATTTTTCATACCCCTAAGTCATAAGGGATGTTCAACCTTATTTTTTTTTTTCGGACGAATTTTTTATTTTTATTTTTTATAATGTACCTATCATTAAAAAATACATACCTACAACCCAAAAATATTTACTTTTTTTATCACCAACTTTTTTTTTTATATGGCAAAACAACGTTTGCCAAATCAGCTAGCTAGTTTTCAATAAAATAATAGAATATCTCAATAATTTGATGAACAAACGAAAATTTATGTACTAAAAATAATATGATATGATAAAAGGAATCTAGTATTGTATAGAAGTTTTCTATTCAAGCTTGTGAAAGCGATTCGTTATCTTGTAAAAGATAGAAGATGATATTCTATTTCAAAGTGAAACAGGAACTGTACTTCTAGATCGGTAACAGGGAGATGTTGCTAGCTTTTACTTTAATATGACATCGATATAATAATATACGTACATACAATATAATGACTATTTATATATTTATACAAAAAAAAAACCCACTTTTTGATCCAATGTAATTAAAAGTATGTAAAAAAGTGACTTTTTAGAAAAGGATTTTTATTTATTTAACTTCAAAACAATTTAAAAAGTCAGAAGAACTGTTCCCATTAAAATTCTCCACTCCAGTCCAGTCCATTAAAAGACTCTCAGAAACTTCCATCCTTCCTTTTATCTTAATAGAATAATATAAAAGACGAATCCAATTAATGTATAATTGACTGTAACCACTGAAACTGTGAACTTGTGAAAATAATTATAAATCTATTTTATTATGCATCGATATTACAACCTCATTTCCACTTATAATAAAGTTGAGCTATACCTAGTTTTTAGTTAATTTTTTTATGGTAATATTATTGATTTTCATTGAATACAGTTGTAGGTGGGAACTTGAAGGTCTGTTAAATAATAAATACCTCATTTGTAGAGATCTGTAATAGTGCTAAATATTATTTATAATTTATAGTTATACGTTGCTTTAAATTATATATAATGCAAGTTGGATTTGGTCCAAATGTTTTAAAACATTTAAACGTTAGTAACTAATTCTTGGAACTTGCAAGCGCCATTACTTAAAAAAATTATCCCACTTATTCTGTTTTTGTAAGAAAAATGTGTGTGAAGGAAAAAATTAAAAGTTTTAGGGCTAAATAATTTCATTATAAGAATCGAATAACGCATACGAAATCATAAGTTAGTAGTAACAAAATGACAAAAAAATAAAGTAAAAAATAATAATTGTTGATTATGCTTACCTACGGATAATTTTCTTCTTTGATTCTTTCAGTAAAACGTCAAATCCAGAAAGTTAATTTTTTAACTACTACCTAACATTTTTAAAATACACTACATATATACATTATTACATAGATTCAAATCATTTCCATACAATTTCATAGTTTTCTACTACACATAGTTCTGCATGGGTTTTCTTTTGTAAATAAAAACAACAGGCTTTAAATTAGGTGATAATTGTTTAAATAAAATATATAATACTACATTAGATTCATTTCCAGTTTAATAGGATGCGATCCCCATATCTTTATCTGAAGCCAGATTAATAGCAATTCAGGATAAGCACATCTCGTAAAGATAAGAACACTCATTAAAGCTCTCCTGAATTATTTTAAATCCTATTACTTTTAAGAGAAGGTTTGTATCCACTTAAAATCTGAACATATGTATGGTTGTAATTTAAATAACCAAAATTATTTTTACCACAATAGTTAACTTGTTTTTTCACCGTTTGTAAGTTCAAATCTTAGATGGAGAGTATTTACGAATTAAAAAAAAACAAAATTGGTTACCTCGATTTGAATTTGTAAAATATACAAAAATAACGAACGTCATGAATAAAACAAAGGTTTTACAGAAAAAAAGTACTTTCATTGAACTAAACCACTTCTAAAAACCCGTGCAAAACCCCAGGGCCCAGCGACATATACCCTTACAAAAATAATCTCTAAGTATTTCTTTTGCAAGAGATTGCGTACGTTTTTTGTGTTTTAAATATTATAATCTCCCGTGCTGATTACCGAGTTCATGTTTCACGATAAATGCACGATTTTATTTGACTGTATAAATTTCCAAAATAATTATAGATATGTATGTAGGTACTATTACAATTTTCGTGCGTGCTTTTGTTCATTATATTTTCAAACATCCTATGAGAGGAGTAATTGAAGTTATTCAATTGTTTCAGATTATTATAAGAAAAGTTTTATTTATTAATCCTAATTGCTGTCATATACACTCAATATTACAATCTGTTAGTGTTATTTGCCAATATTTGGGATGTAACGACGTCGAACTTTTCAAACTAAAATTATGTCCAAATTCATATACATTTTTCTATGAGATTCTTTGCTTGTTGAAATAAAATTATTAGTCATAATATAATTAGACTTCTGATCCCAACTTCAGCTTGAAGCAGTGGTTTTTTAGTCTCATGACTAATTCGTCAATAGCGCTGCCGAAATTACATTGCAAATTTAGTGTTCTCAAGAAGGGCAGAATTTGTTTATAATATTAATTAATTTTTAAGTAGATAATGTTTTTTCAAAACCCTAATACGCTTCCAATCTAATATTTTAATTAGTTTCTGAATTAGAGTATAAAATATATACTTATTTATAATTTGCTTGTACTATTTAATCCAGGTACGAAATTTTTAGCAATTTATGTAGAGGGCTACGATTTTTGTAATGAAACCCCCAAATATGTCACCGAACAATGAAATATCATTAAAATCTGTACAATACATATTCATTCTTAAATCTTTTATTTTATATAAATTATGGATATAAAAATAAGTAAAAACCTAATAATTAATTGTAACAGTACTAAGTCTTATACGAAATTTATATGTAATCCTCTTTTTTTTTTTTTTTTATTATTCTTTATTGCACACAAGAAAAAAATTATGTACAAAGGGCGGACTTAACGCTATGTCAGCATTATCTACCAGCCAACCCAGAATGGTGTAGGAGAGTAGTGAGTAGGACGTGCACAGAAGTAAAGAAAAATTTAAAATATATACATAGTAAAGAATACATAAATATACATAATATACATATACATAATATACATAAATATTCACAAACAAATACACATACAAGTACATAAATATTTAACATATATACACAATTATATAAATATATTTACATATGAATCCATTTATGATAAGAGTATAAAAGAAAATATACTCTTTGTGAGTCTTAAATTAAAGATACTTGTAAAAAGGTAATGTTACATTCTTAACGACCGGTGGCTTTCAAACAAAATGATTATTTACCTTTCCAACATATAGGATACCACGTTTACCTTATATGTAGAATGTATTGGGAAAATAAAATATTATAAGTAGGTACATAAACCTAAGCTAGTGGTCTTGTATATACGAATTACGTGTACATAAGGTACATTTAAATACAAATTTTGGGTATATACATAAAAGAAAGGAAACAAAAAGTTTCTTTTAATTAGAACACAAAAATGCTCAGTGACTCTTGACAATTTTAATATTGCTACATATTCGTTTAATTGATGTACAATTATAATTTTATTATCAAATCTATTTCTTTGACTGTAATGTAATGTGGTCGTGATTTTAGACATTAAACTGTTATTAAAGAACTGCATTTTTTATAGAAGTATAGAATACAAATAAAATTTATGACTCTTAATATATGCAACACGTAAGTAGGTACTCTAATCATATTGTAATGATGTACACACTGACAGATACAAGCATTCTTTACTAACATTATATTAATGTCATTTACAAGGACTACTAATACTATCTACTTTAATTTATCCTACCACGGAAACCTACAGCTATTTTAAGTAGGTTACACGATAATTCTTATTTTTAATTCATTTAACATGTAACTTCAAAGACGATTATACAAAGACATCTTTATTTATCATTCTTTCATCCAAACTTGTTTATTTTATAAGACAACAAACGATCTGACAATACCTCTCATAATAAATAGATTGTTTCACTCGCTGACACCTGTAGCTTTAATTCTAGGTGTTAAATGAAAAGCTATAAAAGTATGACAATAATATTCGTATATTAATACTTAAAAGATATAAAAATCTTGTATTACGTTACTACAAAGTATTCTTTTAAAAAGATAATACTATAGTTTACAAGATTTAATTTTGAAAATTTTATTTTTGATATAATATTGATAAATATATATAGGCTTTCAGATATGAGAGTTAGAATATCATCTAAAACGTCATCGTCTAAAATTACATCTCCCTCGGCCATGTCATTGGCGTTTATTTAGGTCAGTGAGAGCAACACAGGATTACAAAAAGTCTGCTAGTTTCAATAATCACTTTTCCATAAAGCTTTTCCCGTGAATACATATTTGAATGAATATCAACCAATCCGAGTCTACAACTAAGTGTATATTTTATATATATATTATTACTTAAATATCACGATATTTGATTTAACTTTTTCTGGCTGTTTTTTTAAACTAAAAAACATTATTATCATTAAGATTATTTTAATCAAAATAAGCAGTATCATTGGCCAAGTTGAATTTAATGTTATACAAATAAAGTATTTATATTTAACCTAATTTTTTGTCTAGAAAAATGATTCTTCGTATTTGGTCAAAATTTATTTAATTAAGTTCTTCGAGTAATGTAATTTAGGAAGTGTGGCTTATACATATGTATATTTGGCTCTGATGACGAAATATATTTCGTATAGAGTACATCGAACCAACCCGCATGTATTTTTCAATGTGTTTTAATCAATGTCAGGGGTATTTAACTTATCTAGAATATCAGTCATTAAAAGCAACGTTAAGCGCGGTTAAGCCGTCTGCTTTGAGAGGCTTGTATCTGATATTTAGCATTCAGTCTGTAAATACGAGGAGTGTTATAGAATCGGATACGATCTCTGACTGTGTATCCGTCTGTGCCTTCGTAGCTCTTGAACGGATGGACCGATTTCGATTCGGTTTTTTTCATTTGTATGTCAGTTTAATTGCAGTAGTTCATTATGTTTGGTTTGTTGTTATGTTGTGAAAGTATCAGCTCTTTTGGAATGAGATTACTCAATGTGTCTCACGATTACCAGCATAATAATTGTTAAATGACAAATAATATTGAAAGACTATGACTGTTGTATTTCGTGTGGTTTGTAGTAACCAAATGTAATCAAAATGTTTGTTCGTCAATTTTGTGGTTTCGTGTCTATTTTACGATGGACGGGACAAATTTTGACAGGACTTGAAATTACGGTAATAATGTTACAGAGATAACCTTAAACAAAATGAATTTTGGAAATGAAGGTATTATACGAATTGTAAAAGGAGAGAAATAAATGTTTAAGTGTCCCTTAATTTAAATAATTCTTTACATATAAACATAAATACGTTGTAGTTAAAAAAAAAAAAAACAAAAAACGGACACCTAGTTTAGACGTCAAAGACAAAAAATTTCATAAAAATCCCCAAACATATTTTATAATTAATACAGAATATATTAAGTACTTACGTAAAGATATTTTTTGTGGTAATGTAATAAATACCAACTAAAATATTAAAGATATTTACAACTCTCCCATTTTAAATCTCTAATTCAAAAGTCATTTTCCCTCCTTAAACTTTTCTTTGCATAAAAATATCTAAAATAAACCTATATCCGCAAAATTCTCTATATATGTATCTATTCGTAACATATGTACTTAGTTATTGCATCTTTTCTTTTTAATATTAAATGTGTAAAATAATTAAAATAATGTTTAGACATGCTGTGAAAATCAAAAATGTTTCAAATTAAAACAATATTAATTGTAATTGACGTGCTGAAAATGATCCTTCATTCTTTTATTTATAACCACTTGTTATATGAGAAAAATATTCTCTCATTTATATTTTACATATATAATTGATCCAGAAACACTGAAATGGTCTACATAATATTTAATATTTGAAAACTTGAACCATATTAGCGTCATAAATATGATGCTATGCTTATGTTTACATATAATCACGTGGTCACTTACCGTGCCAAGGTTGTCAAAGCCGTGCTGCAGAGCGAGCTCGTGGGCCTCCTCGTGACCTACGGATCTCTTGAAACGTACGAGAAACGAGTTCGTGAAGACTTCCCCAGCGGCCGCGGCAACCAGCAGCGTCGCAGCCAAGCATTGCAACCACATCATAACTCTGCGGCAACCGGCGGCCGACTGAAGCTAAACTTTCACTGACGTCACCATATATCGACCCGTAGACAGCGCATGCGCGTACATCCCAAACCCTCCAGCCTTTCACAGATTATGAAAGAACACTACACTTATGGACATTCTTGAATATAACAAGCTATTTACATTGCATGCTTGATGATTGTACATCCTTAACGTACAAGTATCACACACTGAGTTATTCCCTAGCAAAGGTACAAATGTTGCATATATTATCTAAGACAAGACCTGTTTTGAAGTCTTTCATAAAAACTTGCCCATCGTTTCTCATATATGTACACTTATCAAATTAATTAATCGTGAATCAATTCAATCAAACCGTAATCTTTTACGAGTAATGCAGAAGTGGTGAATTAAAACAATAAAAAGTATTGATGGAGTTTATCATTCTTATATACCTGATAAGCGTATGCGATGTTCAACTTGAAGGTTATTTTTATGTTACATTTTTTGTTCAAAAAATGTTCAAATCATGAGATCGTGGAAGGGAGGGTCGTGAATGGTGAATTTACTGTAATACGTGATAACGCTCACGCTGTATTTCTACATATAATAAGGAGAGATAATTCGGCGCACATATGCGGATCATCAGTTCTCAACCAACACTTCTTGCTGTCCGCTGCGCATTGTTTTTACGAACTGGACGTTGCTCAAGTGATAGCAATAGCCGGTCACGAAGATGTTAGAAAGGTATGAACGTTATATCAGGACTTTAATAACTCAAACTATGATCCTGCTCTTAACATTCATACAAAACATGAATCAGTATAACGTTAACTTTATACCTCAACCCTCATCATAAGATCGTGTAGGAGTTAAGACCCACAACCAATGCATACAAACAAGGTATATAAATATATGAATTTATAAAGCAACAGGCGAGATACAACTATTCTTTACTTAAAACATATTTTGTCTTTCCGATAAATATGTAAAGTACAAAGGAATTGAAGGTGAGCCTTTGACCCTGTAAAGACTAAAGTAAAGAGGAATAATATCTATTATGATACCATATATTAAATATGGAATTTGCAAATTTGAACGTTGTCAAGTAATGTAAAACGAAGATTTTAGGAAATATTTTATGCTATCCACGTGGTAAAGAGGATAACAATATATAACTTATAATAAGTTTAAAGATGCTATTTAACTTCACATTGAAAATGTTTTCCATTGATAAATATTAATAATAGTAAAAGAAAAAGATATAACAATATGTTTGTATAGTGTATAAATAAAACTACATGATTAGTATTTCTTACATTAAAATTAAATAATAAAAAGAACAATTACAGGTACTTTAAATAAAAATAATGTTATATTTGTAAACAGTAAAACTCGATTGTACAAATACTTATTTCTTTAACAAAATGTATCTCCTTTAAACGTAATAAGTACGTAGTATGAGTACATATTTTTATTACAAATTATTTTGTTGTTTTAGTCGACAGTATCAAGATTGGCATCAAGGGTTACAATACACGAGCACTTTCAACTGAAAACTGTAGAAAACGACATAGCGTTAGTTAGTCTAAACGGCTCACTGCCTTTAGGTGCAAATATCAAACGTGTTGTTTTAAAGAAAACATATCCAAGATCCCCTTCGGGCACACTTGCCGGCTGGGGTTATATTAATGTAAGTACTCATTTTTTTTTGTTAAAACATAATCCTACTTTTAATATGTATATATTAAGAAGTTTATATTATGTTTATCTGAGCGTGAGTTTGTGTATATGTATGTGTGTATGTGTTGTGCGTATGTGAGTGTTATCATCATTCATAAACGACGTAAACTTTATAAAATAAAATATAGCGTAAACAGGTTATTATAAATTATAAGACAATAAAAGCTACGTTTTTAATGCATGTATGATAGAAGAACGAAATTAAATTGACTTTGAAATATTCTGATTTGGCATACTCACTGTATATTAAAAATTAAGAATAATAAATGACGTGGTTAAGCCCAGCAATATATTTTTTTACATGTAGTAGAGTACTCAGTATTGAAATAATAGATATATTTAGAATTAAAATGAAAAAGTAAGGTATTATTAAAAGGAATAAAGAGTTTCTAATATGATAAAAGATTAGGGAAAGAAAATACTATATAATATACAAATTTGAATAAGCTTATTACTCAGTCAGTTTCATAAATTTTCTCATTTCTGTATCTAAATATACATCAGTCAACGAAAGCACTTAGTCGTTTTTCTTCTAACGAGTTCATAAAGTATGTATAAAACTCCAGCTTAGAAAAGTGAAACAAAAAATTAGTGCTTTAAGCGCATTTTTGTTATAAATGAATAACCAACATTCAGCTTGGAAAAAAAATAGTTTTTCTGTTTCAAGCGTAAGAATGTTTCGTGTTGAAATTAAAATTATTGTTTTAAATAATTCATATAAATAATACAAAAAGAAGTTATAGTATAATAATTAATAACCTATAGTTAAAAATGTATTTACGATTTTGAGATTTGCTGAAACCTTTTATTACCTACTAATTGAAATATTTAACAAAAATAGGTCTCGAATATCTTATAAGACATTAAAATTTTACTTTTAATAAAATCCAAGGATCTCGTATCAATTCGTACTAACTTTATAATATTTTTTCTTTCTCCGTGTACGTTTGGATCGTACCCCAATCATCACATAATTAAAAATATGTGAAGCGTAAACGACTGAATCCTAAGATAGCGTTGATTCAGAAAGTTTCTTTATCCAAGTATTGTTGTAAATTGAAATTAACTTAATACCTCAATTAGTTCCTGAGATATGTTGTTGATGGAGGGGAAACATGATTCAGATTTATGAATGACTAGCTTTCCGCCCGCAGCTTCGCCCGCGTGGAGTTCGATTATATCGCGTTTCCAAGAGAACTTTTCAAAAGTTTGGGATAAAAACTATCCTGTTCTTTCTCAAGGTCAACTCTATCTCTGTACCAAATTTCATTAAAATCAGTTCATTGGTTTAGGCGTGAAAGCGTAACAGACAGACAGACGTTACTTTGGCATTTATAATATTAGTAGGGATTATAGAGGTTATCTTTTTTTCCGACTTAGAAAACCTTTATTAAAAACTATTTACACTTCATAGGATGGTGAAGGCCCTTCATCACAATTTTTGAAAATGGTCAAACAAAAAGTACTACCAAGAAAAGATTGTCGTTATCTTAAATTAAGGCCGGGGATGCTGTGTGCTGGGAGTAAGATTCCAACAGAATCAAGACCAGCCAGGTAAGTTCATTACAAAACCTTTAACTGTACCAGTTAAACACTTTAAATTTATAGAGATATCTTAGTTGAATTCTTTTAACATACAATATATTATTAGACAATAATTAAATATATGGTGCTTTGCTTAAGCTAAGTTTGTAACAATATATACTTATAAATTTCATCATTTTTACTTATGAAAATAAGAATTTAAAAAATATACATATGTATATATGTTTATATTATGTTAAATAGCTGTCCTAAACAAAAATTTATAATATTGAGAAGCTGCTTTCATTATATATACTCTCTTAATTACCATACTTCTTGAATGGGTCACAAAATTTGGTAAAAATTTATTCTAAACTAATGTTTATTTTTCAGAGGTGATTCTGGCAGCGGTTTGATAACAAAAAAATATCAGATAATAGGAATACTATCATACAAACTCAATTCTCTTCCTGCTTTACCTGTTTATACAAATGTCACCTACTATTATGATTGGATAAAAAAACTCACAGTTGCAAAACATTGTACCATTAAATCATAATTATTGTAATTCATATAGAATATTGGTAAAAATACAATTTATTTAGTTTATAGACTGCATCAGTAAATAATAACATTTAGTAACTTGTGTATATTTATTAAGTCATAACAATTATCAGCATATTTAAATAATCACTAAGTAGTTGTTGTATTAACTGGAGCTGATGAAACATTATCACCTTCAACCACATGAGATGGTGGATGTTCTAAAACATTATCGATCAATCCAAAACTCTTTGCTTCTATCGGCGACATGAAACAGTCACGTTCCATTGATGTTTGAATACGTTCTATTGGAAGACCGGTGTGTCGGACATAGAGATTGTTTATTTGAGACTTCAATTTTAAAATTTCCTCGGCCTGAATTTGAATATCTGTCGCTTGACCTCGGACTCCTCCAGAAGGTTGATGTATCATGATCCGCGAATTTGGAAGTGCGTGACGCATACCAGGAGCCCCCGCTGCTAGCAGGAGTGACGCCATACTGCAGGCTTGACCAACACACCAAGTGGCTACTGGCGGAGTGATATATTGCATCGTATCGTAAATACCGAGACCGGCCGTAACATTGCCACCAGGAGAATTTATATATAGATGCACAGGCTTTTTACTCGATTCAGATTGAAGGAACAACAGCTGAGCAACGACGAGGGAACTGATTTCATCGTTTATTGGTCCCATCAGGCAAATAATACGTTCTCGAAGTAACCTGGAATAAATGTCGTATGCCCTTTCCCCTCTGCCAGTTTGTTCAACTACTATCGGTATCATACCAAGTCTTGTTGGTAAACTCGTACTTATTTTTCTATGTATTGTATTTACATTAATCCCTCTAACGGTTCTTGTGACTTGGCGAATATAATTGAGAGCCATGATTAAAGTGCCTATTTCGTCAGATTATCAGCTCTTGGACTCGATAGAAGTTTTAACAGGTAATCATATAAAAGCAATTTTTAGTTTTCTTCAATATCATAACTTGTTGGATACAAGTTGAATTTATTTTAAGAAAATCTCGCTTGTAATTTTATGATTACAAATTTGACATTGACGAGTGACAGTGACAAGTTCAAGTTAAATAGTAGGCAGGTACTACACGTCGTATGAATTAAGCCATAACATAGAAAAAAAGTACTCTAGGTATGACATGAAAAATCACTTCCTTTTAACATATGCTCAATACTATTGTGTAACCACCATCGTTCAAGTGACTTATAGAGGCTTAACTTCTTTAAAAAAGATATGACTGGAATTTAAAATTATAAAGTATGTATTGAAATTTTAACCAAACTTAATGAGAAAAATAATAAAATCAATTTTTGTTGTTTAAAATTATTTTTCTACTAAATTATTATAACAAAATAAAAAAAATAGCCTTAGTTGTAGCTTCAGGTTAAACCTGAACCAAAACATTATTGAAATTTATGTAAAATAAGCAAAAGGAATTATAAAAACAATTTTTGTTAAATAAAAAAAAACTAAATCTCAAAAATTTTATCGTAATTGGTAGTTATAGTTTACACAATCCTTAAGTGATTTAGTCATTGTCTGAAGTTGTAAAATAAATTTGGGTTGACTCAACTTTTATACATGTTCAGGTTCTCTTTATAAATTGTGCCATCTATCAGAGTAAGAACGCACAAATAATATTGATGTTTGAGAAAATCAAGAATAGATGGTATCTTTGTGAACACAAAATTACAAATATGTAGTTGCTTTTTATAACTTAATACTTAATTACTTACGTCTTACAATGTTAAAAAATTTACTATTAAACTTGAATTTTCGTTCCGTTAGAGTTCGGCTGTAAGTTTTGACATACTATTACATTTTTAATAGTCTGTTTTCAATAATTATTTTGATTTAAAATTCAACAAAAACTGATAATTAATGTTGATTAGACCTTTTGGGTTTGAGATATGAGACGAAGATACGAAACTTGGATTTACCATGTGGATGCCACTTTGCAGGGAGAGGAGCTTCAACAATGCCTGGGACATGCGACCCAGGGGTAGTTTTAAGGGGCCCCTAGCTAACGCCTGTTATACGCTTACCTAAACCGTCCAAACTCTTCTCTGTACCTAACCAAATTTGAAACGAACCTCTTAAGGACGCCTTGGAAATACGTTCGAAGAACAAAAAAAAGAACGGTGATTAAACCATCACCTTTTCTGTTAGAAATCGAATGTTTGAATAAATATTATACAGGGTGACTGGTGAATTACTATCAATATTTAAGGAGAATACTCGGTACATGATTCTCATTCGAATTATGTAAAAAAATAGGTACTTAATTTTTGACCAAATTTCCGTGTAAATAAATAAAGTGTGGACACGTTCCAAGTGTTCCAAGTGTGAACGCGTGCGGCGGCGTGCTGATACAACACCACGCCGCCGCACGCGCGTGTGTGTGTATTCCTAATCTGTAGGGTGTTTACACGATGCGTAATTAATTACATAACTTTTGGTTAACTTTACTTAGAAGTTTATTAATATTTATGTTATATTAATTTTTATTTTGTCATATATGATCGTCAAATATCACGTCCTCAATTATCGATAGTAATTCACCAGTCACCCTGTATAAGGAGTTTAGAATTTCAGAGGAACTATTTTAAATGACTATTAAACATAAATATTTAAAGCTCGGTGATCATTTAAAATATAACTAATATTAAAACAGTCAATTCTTCGTGAAACTTAGATTGAGTATCAATAGGTTACTGATTTTAAAGCATAAAAATAATGTATTTGAGTTATTGTCATAAACAAGACTCATATTTCAATGTTATTGATATTTGAAATTAATATTATTTAAACATATTACATATACAACACAGCAATGTAAAATATATTCAACCTTTATCAACCACAGCACTTCAGTTTCCAAAAGTTGAAAAATAATAAAAGGAATATTTAAGCCTTTTTAAATGAGGAAAAAAAGACCATCTTACAAAAAAATATCATTGCTATACACCCCATGTAAAAAAATACAATTTGATAATTAAACATAGTTTTTATTACATGACATAGGAATCATGACAATAGGAAGTATACAAATCATTTATCATTGAAAATACAAAATATATCTCACTCAATGTACACAATTACAAAACAGTTCTGTCATATTTTTATAACACAGAAACATTATGTATCACCAACATTTGGCCTGAATTTTCCTTAATTTCATCAATTCTTGCTGTAATTTTTTGGACGACGATTTTTTTGGTGTAATATTATAATGATGGTCAGGTAACCGTCCAAATTCAGTTCTTGACTTTTTAGAAGTTGATGATACTTCATAATCATGATTAGTTACCTCTTCTGGACCCTTCTTTGTCTTATTTGATAATTCCGTTATATTAGCATCACAACTTATTTTTCCTATGGCTGAAACAGTACTTATATTAGCTGAATTGGTTGTTGCTAGACGAGGTAATGACATAGAGATTGCCAGACGAGGTGTTAATGGAAAGATAGATATTCCTGAAAAGTAGACATTTAAATGTGTTTACTGCTAGTAAAATAATCATCTTTTTATGTCCCCACTGCTAGAACACTACCCTACTCTACTACTACTCAAAAAAATAAACAAGGGGTAATTATTTTACTTGAAAACAACAAACCTTCAAATATTGTAGGAATGCTACCTGGTTTCAATAATACTCTTTTGTGATATCTCTTGAAACATTCATCAACGAAATGTAGAGAACACAGAGAATCATGTGCTTTAGGAGTCCAGTTTGTAATTCTCATATTCTGAAGCCATACTTTTCTCTCTTCCAAGTCTTTTGGAAATCTGAAAAGAATACATATTGTTCAGTAATGTAATCTGTTAGCTCTGGTTTTGAGTCTCCAATGAAGATGGAACTGAAATCCGTTAATATCAAGCTCATCCATGTCAATTTCGCGGAAAAATTGTTTTGAATTAATTATCGACATGATGCTAGTTGAAAATGAAAGTTCTGTATTCATACGAATTTCATTAAGGCTTATTAAAAGTAAGATATTATAAAAATAAGTAAGACAATATTTTTACGTATCTTATAAGTGAAAATATAACTAAATATCATTGAACTATTCATTGCTAAATAAAAAATACTAACGTACCTGTGGAATGATATTTCACTGTTTTTTTTGAAGCGCCGCTTACAATATCTACATGACTTCATTCTTGATAACTTTATTAGATACTTATAACAAGAAAAACGTTGAAATCGAACTAAATTAATTTGAAATGAAAAAATGTTAAACGGTAAACAAACACTTTCTCGCAGCCGTTTATATTGTGGGTACGTCAAAATTAGTTCGCTGGACACTCGCTAATATCGCTCCAAAAGAACAAAGAAATTACTGTCCAACGTTTGGAACAGCCTGTCCAGTAGAAATATGTATTAGACGTGGTGGTAACATACGGAAAATAAATCATAATTTTCATATGTAAAACCCTTCTCTTAGTATTACATTCCGTTATAGGTACATACTTTTTACTATAGGTTGTTTATATTCACAATAAATATTTTATATGATTTTGACATTATCTTCTTCTTCTATATATATAAAAATGGATTGCTGTTCCTTAGTCTCGCTAAAACTCGAGAACGGCTGAACCGATTTAACTAATTTTAGTCTTGAAATACTCCTGGAAGTCCAGAGAAGGTTTAAAAGGTGAGAAAAATTGGAATAATTGCCGAGAAAACCCTAAAAACAGCCCTTTTCTATTTCCATACAATTTTTTTTTTGACATTAGATTTGACAACTAACTAATATGTCAATCATTCTGTTCGATTGAAACAGGAAAAACCTGATTATTTATGGCCTCTAAGACGGAATAGAGTTCGCCCGGTCAACTATACATATATTACTAATGACGAAACTAACGCGGACGAAGTCGCGGGCAAAAACTAGTTATGAATAAAATAAAAAATAATTGTAGTTTAAATCCTATATATATTTCGCTGCTAAACTCCTTTCAAAAGAATTAAATAATTATTTTCTCCTATATTGATAATGGATTGAAAATATTGGGAAATGTAGTAGATTTACATATGATTATTCTACATTAGACGTGACTACGTCTTTAGTTTTTATATGACAAGTATCCAATATAGCATTACGATTTACTACACTGCTTTCGATCAATCTTTTATGCGCTAAGAATGTTTACGTACGATGAGTATCTTCAGACTAAAACTAAGCAACATCTGACTGAAAGAAATCACAATCACATGCAGTTAAAAGTAATGTAAATAAAAAACATTGTCCTTGACAAACAAATTATTTAAAACAGAAAAAGGCTCATATTTTAATGTTATTGATATTTAAAATTAATAACATTTTAGCATTAACAACACAACAATATATTCTACCACAGTGCTTTAATTACCAAAAGTTGAAATATAATTATCAGAATTTTAAGGCCTTTTTAAACAAGGAAAAAAAGATTATCTTATTAAAAAAATATCATTATTATACACCCAATGTAACAAAATACAATATGATAATTAAACATTGTTTTATTACATGACAATAGGAAGTAATTATATAAATCATTTATCGTTTAAAATACAAAATATCTGGATAAATATATCTCATTCAATGTACACAATTATAAAACAGTTCTGTCGTAATTTTTATAACACAAAAACATTATGTATCATCTACATTGGGCCTGTCTTTTCCTTAATTTCATTAAAGCTTCCTGTCTTTTTTTTTCAATAAGAGTTTTTATGTCCGGTTTTAAATTTGATTCTGAACTAGAGTTGTTGTTCATAACATTCTTGTTTTTATCTGTGACTTTAGTTTGTTTGTTGTCGGATTTATTATGAATATTGTTTTTAGCTTGATCTTTTTGGGCTGGCAACATTTGTGAAGTTTGTTTTTGAGATAGTAATGGCAACATTCCTTTTGCGAGCAGTTTTTCTCTTGCTTGTTGATGCTTCTTTTTTATTTCATCTTGAGTATACTTTATTGAACAGCCATCTGAAAGGAAATGAAAAAAATACTATTAACATATATACCAGTAAATGAAAACAACAACCTTGAATGAAATATATGAGATATAACCTATATAAACACAAAATTTCCTTAATACTCAGTTCCTCTACTATTTGATCAAACAATATTATGATAATTCTTATACCTTAAGTTTGAAACTACTATACAAAGTGTTTAGTAGCTTTTAAGTAACAATATAGACATTCACTTTTAATAACTTTGGTGGGTTTTATTTCGTCTGTTTTTAAACATTTAATATGATGATAAAGTACTTAATAATAATTTTTGTTGAATAATTTACCTAACATATTTTCACTGCTCTGATTAAATGGCATAGATTTAAATCTTCCTAATGACATTCCACTGGTAGATGGTCTATTGTTGGCGACACTGGGAGACACGGGCATAGAGTTGTGTCGGACAAAACTTTTATTAAGAGAAGTATCGTTTTTCATTTCTAAAACGGGTCCTTTAGTTTTTGTTACTCCATTTATAGGAATTTGAGTGAGGTTGTCAAAGACACTGTCGTTTAAGTTTCCTAATAAGCTATCAAATGATTCATTATTATATATGGTCGATTCTCTTTTTTTTGTTTTCTCTATGTTTGAAGATTCTAAATTATTATTCCTTTGTAAAACATGCACTGAATCTGTGTTAAAGTCATTGTCGGTTTGATTGAAGCTGATATCACCAAAAGTGTCATAACTTTCTTCTGTTATTACTTTTGGTTCGCCGTTAAATTTCTCTTCAACGGCTTGGCTTACTTGTATTAAATAGTCGTTCACTGAATCATCGGAATCCAGACCACTTTCGGGTTCAGCTTTTGTGAGTTTAAAGCTTAAAACATTTTTTCTTAGACATCTTTTCTTAGAGCCTATACCTGTTCTGGGAGAACTGTCGCTTGTGTCACTAAAAATATCTTCTTCAGATTGTGGCTTCTCCACCGAATCTTTCGATGATTTATTAACAAGTTCGTGAACATTTTGATTTAATTCACGCAAATCTTGTAGCCATTTATTTCTCTGATTTGATGGTTTGATAATCTTACGTTTTGGTAAACGTTTTTCTACTTGTAATCTCACAGGTTTCCTAACCTTTTTACTAACCGGAGTTGTACCTTTGAACTGCGCTTTCTCGGATTGTGATTTTGGCGTGTAGAAATTATACACAACATCCGCATCATCTTGTGTACACAAAAACGGGATAGGACTAGCCGTCTCTGAATCACAAATAGAATCGGTATCTATAGTCGGAGAATCCACACGACGTTCTGGTGTAGAACATACTGAAAAATATGATGAAATTTACAAAAGATAAACCAACATTGAGATAAAACAAAAAAAATTATCGTAACATAAAAATTACGATGAATAGGTTTGGATTAATTGTATTAAAACCTTTAGTTTTCGTATTTGTCCTCATATCCAGGGATGATAACTTTTTGTTATTCATATGCATTTCTCTTAATTTTTTATTAGTACATGCGAACTAATATTTTTAAGTTTTTATTAACAATGAACACCATAACAAACAATCATTTCAAATTAATAAGTTTATATGAGAAACTTTGAAGTTGAACTACACTGCACGTCGGGGTATTATGACATCTGAATTTCTTGACACTTGACAGATGTTATTTACAATCAGTTCAGTTAGGACATTTACAGATGATTCTGACATTACTGTAGATTATATTATTCATAGTTTAGTAACAACCAGAGACAAATTATCCAAATTGTTTTGCTTTGGTTTTCATATTATATATTACAATAAATTTATAATTTTTGAGAATAAAAATTAAAACTTTTAATTGGGTTTTTCTTGAGTTTGAATTTACTGCTGCTGTCCACCTCAATTCTCATTTTTGTAGTCCATGGTCTACAGACTACAGACTTGAGTCTACGACCTACGTCCAGTTACAAGTTAGCAGTCGCATGTCAGTCAGTGGATAGATTGCTCGTGTCTTATACAACTGTACTTTTTAACCGCAATGTTCCTTCGGAAGTGACAATATTAGTTTGAAGTGACCTTAAATTCATTCAAAATGCTTGCGGACGGTGAAATAGTTGGTGACGGATCATGGAACCTCACGATTTACGTGACGGACTTGAACGAGAAACGCACGATGGTTGTAAAAGGAGATATGCATATCGGCGGGGTTATGCTAAAACTGACCGAAAGCTTTGGTAAGTTATCATTGGGCGATGAATTCATACTGACAAGTGCAATAATACATGATGGATCGTTCCTTATTCTATTTCCATCCGTAGCAAATTAACTTTGTAGTCAATCACTCATATTTAAAAATAGTTAAATTCAATCGAATGCACTTTGTTTAACATTTAAACACAGAAATGCATATAATAAACGGCTAATATGAATAACAAAATCTCTATTCATATCTTGAGATAGAGTAAACAGTGTTAACATTTACAAATACACAAGTAGCTTTGTTGACTTGTGTCACTAAGCAGTCGTTTAAACGCTATCTTGCTCTTATTAATTATTTTTCAATATATTTTGATGCGTATGTGTCCATAATAAAGTTGACCACAAAGTAACTTTTTATCTCTAATAATATAGTAACTAACAGGACAAATGAAATTAATTAGGCAATACAAGAAGTTTACAATTTCCTTAACACTGCCTCATTATGTCATGTAATTATCACGTACATAATAATATTTAAACATGTTTATGAATAAATTAGATAAAAAATATTTTCCTTATTATATTTTACTTGTTTTAATGTGAACTATAAATATATTTGCATTAACAAATAGATAGAGTTATGTATATAGCCTTATATTTTTTAATCTGATAATATTTTTTTAAATACTCGTTTATAAGATTAGATTTAATATGTCAATGTCGTTTTGTCCTAAATTATTGTTAGACATTTAATCAGTATTTTGACAATAAAAATGTTGCAGTTTGTAAGCTGAAGTAAAGAATTTTTTAATTTGCATTTATCGGCATTCATTACTGCATAGCGTTTAGGATACCAACTGGTTTGATAGTAATAAAAGCAGTACTTGATTTGCTGGGAGGGGAGAATGTTGATAATTTGTGTGAGCGAGAGGTGTGATGTTAGAGCGGGATGGGTTATGCGCGTACGCAGGCACGCGTCCTTCGCGGACGTAATGCCAGTCCAGTTTTTAGTAAGGCCCGGGTGAGCTACCGACCGCTAATATAATCAAGATGAAATAAGATGCGATTAAAATATCTACCGTTGATTCACTTTTTTTTTGCACGTTGACCAAAAAGGTTTCATTTAGCCAGAATATTAGCGGGCAAAAGATATTTTTATCTGTTATTACTGAACAGGAACACGTCTGGTCTTTGGTGTATAATATGCTTATACCAACAACACCATAAATAATATCGTTTCCTACGCAAATAGTTGCTATACTTTCAAAATGGCGGTCTTTATTCGCCCACTTCATTCCAATGAATAATTAAATTTTTTTTCATAATCGTATTTAAAATTTAAATTTCCTTCGTCATATGTTACAAGAACATATGTTTAGCTGTATCTAACCAGTATATACTTGAATAATGTATACATAATATATTATATATAAATAAATAACATTTATATGAGTCAATGAAGAGTTAAAAACTTGAACATAGTTAAGGAGAAAGGAAATTGAGTGATCTATGCAACTATGGTTTTAAATCTCGCCTGAGCTGCCCGATCATTCCTTAATAGTATAATACTTGTACTGTTTAAATGGATATTCTTTATGACTTAAAAGGTATAGAATTAAACAACGCGTTTAAAATTACTTAGTTATAAAAGACGGTATCATGTCTGAGTTTGTTGAAAGTAACTTTTAGAAAGTCATTACAGAGATTTTAGTGTCATTAAATAATAAATAAAGAATTTTATCTTTTATATAATAGAAATCATTTGTTATTCTGTTCACCTTTAGATTAGATAAAAATTATCTTCGTCTAGTTATTTTATTTAGACGTTACTATTTGCGAGTATTATAATCAGGATTCTTTTATACTTACCATCAGTCTTGCGCTAAACTACATACGGAAAGTTTACGTAACTGAAACATTCAAGTTAATATTAATATGTGATAATAATTATTGCTATAAAACGGTAAATCTTTCGTATTCAGTGTGACGTTGCAAAACTTGTATTAAGCGTACTGCTCAAGCGCATGTAACAATACCTACTTGTAATGTTTCTGCCCCCCTTCCCCCCTACCAACCGTTATAGATAAGATGTTATCACCATTTCATTGTTACTCAAATTAAGCATGTAACTTATGCATTTGTTAATATATGTATATAATATGTCTAAAAGTAACTTTATCTTTCATCGCCTTTTTGGGTAGTAAAATTTTGGTTTTTACGTCTAAGAGACATGGCAATAATTTTCATTATACTATTATTAAGACAGACGGAGTTGCATGAAAAAACTAGTAATAACTTTACAAGAAAGTAATTATTATTTGTATTTAACATGTACAGCCAAACATATTGAAATATATATTAAAAGACATCATAAAGTAAAAAATATATAATTACATATATATAACCATGTAATGTACGCTCAAACACTTAGGAGTATGTCAGTGTAATATAATTTTAATAGCACTGAAAAGCTTTAGTGTCAGGAATGTCGATAAATACATCGATATATATATTTTAATAAAGCACTAACATTAAAAGCCCTGTCAGAGCACTTTCAGATAACACCCGTATTTAAGCCACACTTGTCAGGCATTTCGATGTTGAGATAACTTGAGTGCTATTTAAGACGGGAAACAAACAACGCTGTGTTTCAGATACATTTAGCATACAAAATTCATATTGTTACATATGTATTTTATTGTCCAAATACCTAAGTATAATACTATAATTTTATATGCAACTAGCTTTCCGCTTGGAGTTGGGTTATATCGCGTTTCCAAGAGAACCTTTCAAAAGTGTGGGATAAAAACTATCCTATGTTCTTTCTCAAGATCAACTCTATCTCTGTGCCAAATTTCATTATAATGACTTCAGTGGTTTAGGCGTGAAACCGTAACAAACAGACAGACAGAATTACTTTGGAATTATAATATTAGTAGGGATCATATGCAAGATAATGTAGTTTTTATTGTTATATAATTATTAAGCTCAAATTCCTATTCGCTGATTGATTTTTATTGTAAACAAAGTTGCTTAGTTAATTTCTGGTGCTATATGATCTTATTAATTGGTCTAACCTGTTGTTTATCTGGAGTGTCAGCATGTAGGGCTGATTGCCGGATCGGATGCTAACGGTTGTACGCATTCCATCTCCTTTCCTTCCAATATACCAGCTAATTGCTTCTTATGCCGATGTTTCCCTAGGTTTGGCACACAAAGACCGAAAGGATAACTCACACATGCAAGACGCACACACACAGACACACGGACGCAACGTAATATAGAATTTACCTCAACGTGTGCATAATATATATGGTTGTTTAATACAACTATGACTCCAACTTTATTTGATACACACTAGTTCTTGACCACGGCTTTGTTCATCCGAGTCTAAGATTAAAAATTAAGAAAGATTATTTCATTATATAAATCACTCTGCTACCTATATTAAAGTGAAAAACAATTTGGAATCTGTCTATCATTTTGAGACAGTGATGGACAGAAAAACAAACGATTCTTAAATAGATTGTTGTTAACAAAACAAAGTATGACTTAAAACAAAAACAGTTATAATCACAAACGGATACTTCAATTTTATTAATATGTTTAGATTTATAGCTCGTTAGAATGCACATAAATTATTTCCGAGACGATTTAATATAGATGCATAAATACGCTGTCCTCTGAATACTAACATAGCGAATAACATTGTTTTAATGCTAAGAAACATATCTTTGTATTTATATTTTAACTAGTTTTCCGCCCGCGGCTTCGTCCGTGTCGAGTTCGGTTATATCGCGTTACACAGAGAACTTTTCAAAAGTCTGGGATAAAAACTATCCTATGTTCTTTCTCAAGGTCAACTCTATATCTGTATCAAATTTCATTAAAATCAGTTCAGTGGTTTAGGCTTGAAAGCGTAACAGACAGACAGAGTTACTTTTACATTTATAAAAATAGTAGGGATATAGAATATATGTAATGTTATTTTGCGGTTGAAGAAGCTATTTCTGTTGATCGATAATGTTGAGAGTATTATTTAATAAATGAAATTCTTGTTTATATAACAATACGTGGAAGTTGGAACGTATTTCATGTTTTTTTGTTATGATAACATGACACGGGCTCCGATGCGTTATTTATAAATCGGACGGGACGAACAACTTACTATTATAGAAGCAGAATTCGATTTCCGTTCAAACAAACGGTATGTTTGCTAAATATGTTCAAGATTATACTGATATTATATGAACGAAAAATTTGGTTTAAATTTGCTGAAACCACGCATGATTTAAATTAAATTTTACAGTAATTTCTCTTTAAACATCAGAATAATATACATATGTATATAAATTTTGTAATTGTTTGAAGGTAACATTGCGTGAAAGTTGTATTTTGTACCTTAATCGTTGTCAACGAAATCGCAGTTAATAGCTCGTTTTATATATTATACTTAATGATAGTTAAAATTATAAGACTTCACCATCAAGTCTTACGCTTGATGATTCAGAATCTAGAATGACTAGCGGTCATGCATGGCTTGGACCGGTTCTGCTTCGATGGCTTACGTCATCTGCCATGAGAGATCGTTTCAGCTATACGGGCTATAAGAAAGCATAAATGCTTTCTTTACCAATATTGAACATTCGTTGGTAACATATTAATATATCATTCCACATCGACGTTGCACCAAACTCGCTTTAACATCTCAATATCTGACCTTATATAGGTATGGTCCTGATTTATTGCCAATAGATGGCGCTGTAAAAAACGTACATATATCAAAGTTTATTTATTGTAATAACTAGCTTTCCGCCCGCAGCTTCGACTCTGGTGTTCGGTTATATCGCGTTTTCAAGAGAATCTTTCAAAAGTCTGGGATGAAAACTATCCTATGTTCTTTCTCAAGGTCAATTCTATCTCTGTACCAAATTTCTTTAAAATCAGTTCAGTGGTTTAGGCGTGAAAGCGTAACAGACACACAGACAGAGTAACTTTCGCATTTATAATATTGGTAGGGATGTATGTATATGGTAAGGAGACTGCCTTATAGTTGTCAGAGACATTGAATTAAAAGTTTATTCTATTGCAGCACTGATTGACGAAGGTCGAATCTATTAAACGATTTTGTAACAAGGTTTTGTATTTAAAATGTTTAACATGGTGTTTATTTTTTAATAATTTTACTGTTATTATCACAAAAAAAAACCTGCATACATAATTTTAATATATTTTCTTTTGTTTTTATTAAAACCATTATGTATTCCATATCATAAAATTTAAACGAATTCTCATTTAGGTATGTAGATGCAAAAACTTAATTATTTAATTTAAAATGCAAAGATAACAACGAATTTATCGTTCGTCATGCATCATCAAAAGAAAAGGTTCGCCAAATGTAAAATAAAATTATCTGGTTGAATACTTTGAGTTGATATGACTCAGTACTTTTTGGTTATTTGTGTACATTATATATAAAGCTTTTAAACAAATAATGTCGCAAAATGTGTCGCTTATAACACTTTCGTGACCAAGGTGATCAGGTCAAGGTCTTCATAACCGCTCCTCTTATTTACCGATCCATTAAGTACAATTGTTTAACTCACAATTCCCTTGTAATTTATTTATTTAACAAGCCGTTTTCTTAAAGACTTCCCTTTTAAATGTTTTTTTATCCATTACCTTGTCTGCTGTCATGATCCTTATGCATGATTCTTTATATATGTAACTTTTGATATATTATTTATTTCTGAATTAGTTTATGATATTTCATAGTTTTGAACATGTTTAAATTTCGTTTTAATTTGGTATCAAAGGAATTATGTTCGTGAAACATGACGCAATGTAACTGAAATTTTGACGGGAAATTTTTAATAAATGTAGAAGGTTCATTGTTTTTGACGTCATTCGCCTGTTTTGTGGGTTAAGGTTAATATAATTTTACATATGTACTTGAGTTTAGTCAGTCGAAAAGTGAGTTATTTTTGTCGATGGCGTACAATGCAGCTAATGTTTATTTTTGTTGCGTGTGTTGTTGAAAATATAATTTTAATATGTTGATATTATTCTCACAGCTGGTTGATTTGTTTTATATCATAGTTAAAATTTTATCAAATTAATTACTAAATTCTTCGAAATGCTTGGATGTATCTAACGCTCAGTACAAAGAGGGCTGTGTCCTGAAATAACCTGTTTCCAAATTTAGCCCTCGCTCTGGTTTTTCGTAATCCGCAAAGAAGCCGTCTCGAGTCGGGGGTCTCGGTAGGTCAATGTACTGTAAATATTCGAACATTGCTTCTGGCGATCCCGTATACCATACAATAACTACAGACCTTAAAAAACCAGTTTCATTCTGTCCAAGAAGCGTTATAATATGTTATTATAATGTAATAATGAGAACATCACTGATACAATCTCAAAAATGACAAAGCGATTGTTGAATCTAATGTTATTATACAATAGTGAGCGTGAGGCAATCATTAACGAATTTAATTCATAATATATTTTACTTCAAGTCATTCTGCCTATTGATCGTAAAAGGGTTATAGCTATCATTGAATGCTCTTTGTAAAACTACCCGCATCGTATTAAACATTTTAGACGTTTCATTCATTTAATATAAAAAGATATATAGAAGTTCTGTTACGATTTATTTTATTATGTTTCCTGAGATTATTATTTATTGATATTTTTATTATTTATATATATTTTTTATGTCACGACTTGTAAACAATAGTATAATTATTGTTAATTATAATGTTCTTATAGGAATTTTTAATTAGGATAATAATAGAGACAGACAAATCTCATTGAAAACTTATAATAAAGATTATTATCAAAAGGGAAGATTATAAGTAATATATATTTATAATATGTATAATGTATATGTGTGTGTCTGTGTGTCCGCCATGAGGAATCCATAAATTATTGACAAAAGAATACGTTTATAACTTGTAATTACATGGTTTTATTAAAGACTCATTAATTATATTATATTTAAAACAGATTGATTTATATCGCATTACTTTTCTATAGTATTTTTGTATCCGAAAGTATTTTGTTTCATTAATACATAGTTGTATTTGTTAATCATATTACCTTTGATTGTAATTAAAAAAGATATTACTTTTATAATTAATTATGTGAGAAAAACTGCTAAACTCAAAGTATGTTATATAACTAGGTGATGAAATAAGAATCTTAACATTTTTTAACATAGTTAGCAGAATACCAACATATTTTTTCGTTTTAACGCGTTTAGTAAATTAACAAACATTGTGGGAAAAAACATTGAAGCATGTGAAGTGCTAAGGTTCATGATCAGAACTCAAAACGCGAGATATTTAAGAGATAAATACAGTTTATGATCTTTACGGCGCTTGCAATAAGAGTATCCAGATAACATTTGTATAACACGATAAGTTGGTTCCCACGCGAAATGTTTGGGTCAGCACTAAGTCGACAGATAAATATTTAAACAGAATCCGACCTCGATATTATTTAACTGATATTAAACGAGAAATAAGGTATAATGATAATTCCAACCATAAGTTAGATATAATATTTATCGTATTTCCTGAATATATTGATTAAATCAGTGTACATTATTGACAAGTGTTCCCAGACCTCTCTAGTAGCACATGGCCGATTCTGGGCGCGGTGTCATGACGAAAATAGCCGAACAGCTAATAATATATTACGTATCCGCTCTGCGCACGCGCAGCATTCTGGTGGCGCCCCTTTAAAAATTACGCTGATTTAAAGCTTACATCATTTAAATTTGTTTTGCCCACGATAGCGTAGAGGTGGAGTAAAAAATCGTTAAATAACTATACTTATTAGAAATATGTGTGGTGTGACCTGGTTAGGCAATCTCGCTAATGGTTTGCAAGTTTTTAGGTCGAAGTTTTGCAAATCATGACCTATTAATATGAAATGTTTTCAGCAAAACCGGATAGATGTCATCAATCACTGTTAACGCAATAAAGCGATAGGAATCTTATGAAACGTGTCAACACCCACACCGCGGTGTTAGCATCTGTGTTGCCCACGGCGGAACTAATCGTGACTTTAACATTTATACATTTATCACCGAATTTGAATTTAGTCGTGGGTTGAAGGGATTTTGTATAGGTTTTTAATTGTTTATTTTAATTCGTAAAACTAGAATCAATAATTACAATTTTTCTACCACTATACTTTAAGATATATGTACAAGTTTCTACACGTTTATAGAAGAAAAGGTTTTACCGTTTTTTTTAAGGCACACAATATTAAATCGTGAGCACACTTATATTACCAGTTATCATGTTCTTGTGATTTCTATGAAAATAACGAATGATTTCACCGATATTATTAATGTTTCACGTATAGCTGATTCTCCCGGAATCGCCTGCTATTTATAAATATCGATTTTAATAGCATTTGATGTACATATATGAGTCAATTACGTTAGGTACCTACCATAAGTTATGTCGCTCTAAACACTGTTTTAAGCTTAAAGATTTTTTGTATACCAACACATGCTATGTTCAAAACATAGACTTGCTAACTCTTTGGAATAATTTATTTCTCCTTTTCATATTATATATTTAAAAGGTAAACACATTGGTGTAAAGAAAGCAGGTTCTCATTAGTGAAATACTAAAAATTTTTAAATCCAAATCGTTTTGTTTCTTTAAACAAATACAAAAATTAAAAATAAGTTTTTGGGATATAAAGTGTTTTTTATTAATTCAAAACTGCATTATTCCGACGTTTTGGTTCCTTAACAGCAACCTTGATCACGTACAGACAAAATTAAAAAGAAAACGAGTATACGTGGAAATCTTAGATATTAATCGAAAATCTTGAAACAACCTTATTCCCAAAACTATCAAGTTTATCCTCCATTAAACTAGATTTAACACTGCTCTTAAATAGTAGCAATAGCTCATAGTTAAATATTGATTTTAAATGCGTTCAACCTAAATACCATAATACATATAATATAGTTTTAACCAGTCTATGAGTCACTCAGCAAGAATTTGTTGATTGATATTAATAAAAACTTAAACAAAATACATCGAATTTTCCTTAAAAATATAGTTTTACGTAGGGTGAGTCTGTTTTTTTTTTTATGTGAAAGGTGGCAAACGAGCAGACGGCCCACTTGATGGAAGGTGGTCTCCGTCGCCCATGGACAACAATTTGTTGCATGGCAACATTTTGTTGCGGATGCGTTGCCAACCTTGTTTTTTGAGGGTAGGGAGGGGTGGGAATAAGGAAATGAAAGGAAAGGGTAGGAATAGGGAAAGGGCAACCGGCTCTCTCACTCATCGGACGAAACGCAGCCAGTAAAGGCTACTTCACGCCGATCTTCTGTGAGAGGGTGGTACTTCCCCGGTCGAGCCAGCCCATGTTCGAGCTGTAGTAACTCACCACAGCTAGGCTTTACCACCTACAAGTTTGTGAAGGCATCACTGTAATGTTTACTACATATTTTTATAGTGAAATATACGTGGGAAGGTTAAAAAGACACTAAGAAATAAGTGGCTCAAATCAAATAGTAAAATAAAAATGAGTAGAATATGTTAACATCTGAACATAATGCAATATTTCAACAATCGATCTCATTTCTATGTAACATATATTTTATTGCAGTATAGTAAATTCAGTCAAGTGATTATATTTTGGTATTATTTTCAACAATAAATATTTTGTATTTATTGCACATTCAAACAACATACTGTTTTTTTATGTTTTATATGGCAATTTTAATTAATCAATTGAATTATCATAATTTCAATAATTGCGTGTCTACAACGATATGCTTGTTAAGTTCTTTGTAAAAACTTAACAATTGTCCCTATAATGACCATGCTATTGAAATATTTTATTACAAAAGAGCCTGTTTTGGACAATTTTCGGTTTAAACAGTTTTTTACGAATAATGTTTTTATAAAACAAGTATTCAATTCGACTTAATGCTTATATTACTCGTTCAATTTAAGGCCAAAATTAATAATGACTTTTTTAATCGAAAAGGCATTCTACTGAGGTACTTCCATTATCACTAATTCAGGGTCTGATGAAGGGGGCCTAGAGAAATAAAAAGAAAACTCATAAGGATGATAACAAGTACCTCAAAGGGTATTAAATATGCGGTCAACGCAGTCAACAGATAGTTATTAATATGTTAGATATTGAAGTTCTATAAATATACTTAAAGAAAAAAAACTACACTATTATCTTTAAATTCTTTTCTGAGAAGAACAAATTAACTAGAACGTAGTTACTAGGTCATGGTTCTCTTTACGTCTCTATAAATGATTACCTCAATTCTGTGTCATTTGTATTTACAGCGAATTGTATCATCTCGCATAAAACCTAAGAATAAATGACATACTGCGAATAATGCCTAATTATACCTTTTGTGGGGCATATGAAAATACATGTACAGTAAATTATTCATGAACGTAAGCAGCATGAGATATGTATCCCTACTAATATTATAAATGCGAAAGTAACTCTGTCTGTCTCTCTGTTACACTTTCACGCCCAAACCACTGAACTGATTTTAATGAAATTTGGTACAGAGATAGAGTTGATCTTGAGAAAGAACATAGGATAGTTTTTATCCCAGACTTTTAAAAGGTTTTCTTGGAAACGCGATATAAACGAACTCCACGCGGGCGAAGCTGCGTTCGGAAAGCTAGTATGCTATATTTTGTGAGATAATAAAAATACGGTCATTCAAATAGAGTTTTAACCCCATTATACCCATTTTACGATGTATTTAGTTATAAACGTACTGAACACTCCCACATAAATTCCATGCACGTCATTCTTTTTAAAGCATCAGCTCTCAAAAGGGTGGAGAAAGCTGTGCCTTACTCAGCAGTCGAGGCACAAGTTATAGGTGCTAAGACTTATCGTTAAACAACTTTCTTTACAGTATGTAATATCTAATTGGCGTGTATTAAATTAAGCTGTTAATATGGTAGCGTGTGCATTGAATGTGTGGAATTTGGTCGGGAATAAATTACATTGTTACCATTTATTTGTAGCTAAACGCCCACGTTTTCAGTGTTCGTATAAGAAACGTACAGACAAACAGTATTATGAATTTGTGTTTGTGGGGTATGGATGTTTGTTGATCTTTTACCCAAAAACTACCGAACGTATATCGATGAAATTTTTCAGTACTGCAGTTGAGATAACAAAAGTAAATATAGGCTACATTTTATTTAAAAATTCCTTGTAATTCTCGCTGAATGACGGTGTATGAGTTATATTAGCAAAGGTTTTGAGCGAGAGCTATTTATTTTAATAATATTTATAACTATGTATATTCAGTATGGTGCTGCGATTAGAACATTTGTGTTACGACAATGACATTTGAACAGCTGCTTACCACATAAAAGGTCTTGTGACGTCAGCGTTTAATTAATATTATGCACGAAGGAAGTCGTACAGCAAACATATGTAAAAATTTCTATTGACGCAGTGCCAAAGGAAATGCACACTTTTATCTCTCTCCGCCCTCAATATGTCGTTGTTAAGGAGTCTGTTACGATTGTCAGTCATAGGTTAACGACTTGATTGACCAAGATGGCGAAGATAAGTGAATAATGACTGCTCTTGCTGTTACGAATTTATTTTTTATATATATAAAAGAGGTTTTATATACTTTAAATTAACTCAAAAACCTCGTTTGATGTATAGTATTTGCAAAAGAAATTGATAAGGAATTTTTATCGAGATATCTGCATTACCTTTCTCACAGTTTCTTAACAGTTTTATCTCTCAAATATTTACCTGACCGAGATTTTGTACACGTCTTCTGATTTGATATGATGAGCGAATTTACAATGATGTGAGGTCATCGACCCCGTTGATTATTTGTTATAAACTATACTAGTTCTTTTTGTTTGTGCCTTTGATGTTTAACTGGAGCATGCTAACTGATGCTCTCCGAATATCTTACCGAAATTGTTAATTGGACGTTAATTGACATTCATTAAGTACAAGTCAAATTTAAAGCGTGATGTATAATCCATTTTTTTTTGTTCTCTAATAGCGCGCTATATTTTTTTTAATATACCTATGTATAGATAAATAAGATAAAGAATATAACACATTATTTTGTATTGTATTTTGTTAGTTTACTGGAATGAACAGTTGATATATTTTTATTTTTAAATATTGATTTTTTTATATGATAATTTCATATTTATGGTCCAATAATTATAATAATATTCCATTGTAAATTTAAGTCATTTTTTTTTGTTTATTACAAATGTTTACGTATTCTACGCTTTTAATATTATCTACGGTTTTGCACTATTACCATACGTCAGTTAATTCAAACTATAAACTACGATATTCAGTTTTATAGGTTTATAAATACAAAAATTGCAACTTTGATTTTAGTTTCAACGATACAAACTTTCAGTAAAGTATTTAGAGAATAACAGCTGTTTTTTAGAGATTAAACTATATTCAACATTTTGATATTTTAAAAATTCATCTTTGTTATATCTTAAGTGACATATATTTCGTAATGTTAATACATCACTAGGTCAGTATTGTTTACTCTGATCCCCCGTACTTTCACTGTTCGCCCACATAATTTTCTGATGTGGGTGTCTAGTAGTACCCAGGCGTACAATTTTATCGTAACACCACTTCGTCGTCATCAGCCTATCAGAGCCCACTGCTGAGCAAAGGCCTCTTTCACACATGGAGAAGGTTTGAGCATTAATCACTACGCTTGCTCAAGACGGGTTGGTGATTTCAAACTTATAATTGTGAAATTATAAGTCCAGATTTCCTCACGATGTTTTCCTTCACCGTATGTCAGTGGTGTCTAAATATTCTCAGAAAGTACATATTATGGCTCCAAAAAATCACATTGGTACTTGCCAGGTTTGAACCCGCGCCCTCGGCAACGAGAGGCGAGCCCTTTAACCAGTAGGCCACCACTGACTTATTACCACTATTTCATTATAATTTGTGCTAATAAATACGTTTTGTTTCAGGTAAAGGTGATTATCATTTGGAAATTCTTTGAATTTACTTAAATCAGGTAATGTATGGGATAATTGACACGCTCTTCCCTTATAACTTAGAAGCTAAGTATGAGTTGATACAGTTATTTTTAACCTACACACTTTAAGTTTTAATGTTTTTAAACGTTGGTTATAAATGAAACATGACGAACTAGCTTTCCGCGCGCAGCTTCGCCCGCGTGGAGTTCGGTTATATCGCATTTCCAAGAGAACCTTTCAAAAGTCTGGGATAAAAACTATCCTATGTTCTTTCTCAAGGTCAACTCCATCTCTGTACCAAATTTAATTAAAATCAGTTCGGTGGTTTAGGCTTGAAAGAGTAAAAGACAGACAGAGTTACTTTCGCATTTATAATATTAGTAGTTATTCGCACTTACATATTGTTAATTCAGTAACACATATTTGAATGCTTTTATCGTTACGACATTTAATAATAAGAGATTTCAAAGATATCAAATTACAGCCATCTGCTCACTTAATATCAATTCATCATACTTGATTAATTATTATTGTAATAAAAATCACGTTTCATACTTTATTTAATTCTAAGATATTTGACTAAATAAAAATGACAATTTTCTATGACCCCTATTCTATAATGATTCTGGACACGTAATATGACAATCATAATAACTACAAACGGACAGATGAAGTTAGTTTTTATATATATTTTCTTAATGGCGCCCATCCTGTTGTTCCTAATGAGTTTCCTGTGATTTTCTACTGAAGCTAGATAATTACTTGTTTATAAAATATGTCCACGTGTATTATTGTAACAAGAGTTTATTATTAGTAATGGGAACGTGTCAGGTATATACTTTTTATTATGTTTAAAACTATTATTTTTACGCGACTTTGAATGGAAAATATAAAGAAATTTAAGTTCTGAAAATTATATATATAAATATGTTATATAAATATATATTTTTAGGTTTAAATGATTGTTTAAACTGGTGATTAAGTCATCGACATATGTAACAAATTAAAAATTTGGTGTGTATTCATAGAGGTTAGTTTACATATACCTTTATTTTCGTATAACTTAAGTATTTATATGTTCATAAAAAGGAAATGTTACTTACAAAAAACTTTTGAATAATTAATATTCATTTTAAATAATCACAGAAAATAAACGGATTTAGAAATTGGCAAACGATTTGTGTTTTGAAGTTTCTAAAATAATGTCACCTTTATTTAGTTTTCATTCATTAAATAATTCACAGAGACTAATTTTAAAACAATTCCACGTAAATATATCTGTGATCTACAAAATATTTTCTGCCAAACTCTTATATTTCTGTTTTGTTTAATAAAACCTTTTTGTTACGATGCATACGAATAAAAAAATATAAACGTCAGTTAATGTCAAGTTTATTTTTTTGCATTATATGTTGTGACAGTATTTTATCTACATTATACAACAACATTAAACAACTATTTGCTATCGGTGACGTCATAAGTTCATACTTATGACGTCACCGATATGACTATCATTATTCATGTCCATATATGGACATGTAAATAGTTCGTCCTGGTGCGTAAATATGTTAGATAAAGGAGGCCGGTTAAAGGTCGCGTTATCTTAATAAAACAGTGACTAACGCTAGCGTTTATAATGAGAATGTATTATAAACAATGCAGCGATTCTGATAATATGACAAAAAAACTATGGCACTGTATTGATTGAGAGGCTAGAGTTAAAACAACCTACAATTATTATTTTTATTTTTTTATTATTTTTATTTCAACTTAAGTCAGAACTAATTTTGTCAGAAATAAGTCAATAGAATGTATTTTTATTCTTAGTACAGAATTTGAAAAGATCTATCAATTATTATTGGTGACGCCCAATTACGATTATATACAGCTTATCTTACAATACCAGTCGTCACTAAAATATATGTTAAATCCGTTCAAAACTTAGGTACCATCCAGAAACATTTAGACATTTTTCATTAGTCAAGTACAATTAAAAATACATACGACTGAGCTATGAAAGAACAATCAATCTAGTTGAGTATTAAGTATCGAGAATGTAGGAATGAGACACAATGACACAAACAAACACTCATATGTATTTATCACCTCAAACACGAAGCGGTCTACCGCTACCGCAGCATTGTACTGTAGGCGGGTATCACCCACCTAGCTTATGTCACCGATACATTGATATAAAGACTGATCGAATACCCGGCCACACATTGTACACCAGTACTATTAAGGAAATTCCCTTGAAAAAACAACGTTTTTTATGTTATTAATACACTTTATGCAGTTATTTCAATGTTTTCGTGACTTTGATAAGAAATATAACGTCTTTTAAACGGTAACCTTGTTTTTTTTTTAAATTAAGAAATTATATATTGCCATTCTCAAGAGCATTGTAAGTTACAGAACATTGTTAAATATGAAAAAAACTGTTTTAAACTGTTTATTTTTTCTGTGTACTAAACGTACCTACTTTGATTACTTTAACCTACAAAATATTTTAATATTAACACATAAGAAAGATACGTTTATTTTTATAACTCACTAGTTTTTGCCCGCGACTTCGTCCGCGTTAATTTCGTCATTAGTAATATAGGTAAAGCTGACCGGGCGAACTCTATTCCGTCTTTAATAACCCGGTATTGGTATTTATTAAATTTCTACTGTTTCAATCGAACAGAATGATTGACATATTAGTTAGTTGTCAAGTCTAATGTCAAAAAATCGTTTGTATGGGAAATAGAAAAGGGCTGTATTTAGGGTTTTCCCGGCAATTATTCCAATTTTTCTCACCTTTTAAACCTTCCCTGGACTTCCAGGAGTATTTCAAGACTAAAATTAGACAAATCGGTTCAGCCGTTCTCGAGTTTTAACGAGACTAAGGAACAGCAATCCATTTTTATATATACCTATAGAAGATTAGACTTTACTAGCGAAAATATTCTTGAGAAAATGTCAATAGTATACTTTAAATACAAAATTTAGAATAGATTTTAATTCAGGCGAAAAATACTTATATTTGCTACATTGAAGAATGAATTTTCATTTATAAGGATGAATAGTTCAAACCATTCATTCATGTTTCTAGAATTAAAAAAAAATCTTGTAAACAAAAACGCAATACATAATAAATGTCTCGACTCCGTTTGTTTTACGAGTCTGAGCTCGATAACTTATTTACACTGACAGATAACGGCGCCATTTTAATTGCTTTGTATGTTTGTTTTGTTTATATTTAGTGTACACTTGACGTCTGTCTGTTACAAATAACTAATGAAATACCAAAAGATTTATATTTTTTTAACTTCATTTCTATATATTTTCATCTCCAAAATATATATTTTTAGCTGTATACTGTCGTCTAAAAATAATCTATATATAAAATGAATTGCTGTTCGTTAGTCTCACTAAAACTCGAGAACCGCTGAACAGATTTACCTCATCTTAGTCTTGAAATGTTCGTGGAGGTTCAGGGAAGGTTTAAAAGCTGAATAAAATTGAATCATTTCCGGGAAAACCCTAAAAGCAGCGCTTTTCTATTTCCCATACAAACGTTTTTTTTACATTTGACAACTAACTAATAAGTCAATCATTCTGTAGCACTTCAGAACACAGAGTTTTATAGATTATAAGTAAATAATATTTTTTTTTAATTATTTACTAATAGTAATATGATTATTTATTAGTTATCAAATGTTATTCACATAGTCATTAAGAAACAATTAAAATTTATCAAATATTTTATATTCAGTATAATCTATTAATAGTTTTATGTATATGATGATAAAGTAATGAACGTTTTATTTATAAGAATATGGTTTGGAAATAACATATACATACTTAAATATTCCCGTATTTGACGAGAATAAGTATTTAGACTTACAAATATTTTGAATAAGAAACAGTTATCTGAAAGTATAGGTTCTACAGAATATGCTCAATATTTTTAATTAAAATACAATAATATTATTTCAAAGATTTTCAGCTTCATAATAAAACATATTTTTTTGAATTCCAATCGCTTCTATTTCTCATCTATCACCCTAATAACGTGAAATCCAAATATATGTATATACATATTAAAATTGAAACATAAAATAAATGTTTTAGAAAACTCATGACAGACGAAGACGCGTGATAACTACAGTATGTTAATATCATAATAATAATCAAGAATACTAAATTATGCACCGACGTGTGATTGCTGGTATATCATTATGAATTATGTCCGCGATATCGTTAAAGTATTCCGACGAGACACAGGAAACGACATATAAATACACGTCCCACATACGACGACATATATCAGAATAAAAAGATATATAAATATATATATAATTAGCAATAATTAACACGTACGTCTATCTGTTAAGATAAACCAATATAGCATAAATGGAGTTATGTTTAGTTGTTTAAGTGACATGTAATTGTTAAAAATACGTAAAAATCACTCCTTAACGTAAATAAATCTATAAAGTACAATATGAAAATATGTATAAAAGTTTATTTAAAACTAAATTGTATATGAATTGAATGATTGACGTATTCTGAGAAGTGACTGAGTATCGAGTACCACGAGAGATAACATATGTAAAAATAATCAAATCCTTACAGATTATATAGTGCATGTTACATTGGCAACAACCATTATAACCATTGCAATTTAAACTCTAAATATATATACATATGGTACATAATGTATCTTGGTTCATCTAAGAAGTGGTAAGGCCATTTTGCACCTCGGCATTGGCGCCACCATTTAAGGAACAGTTGAGCGTCTATTGGAATAATTAATTAATACCAACCACAACATTAATTACATAGGAACTAATTAAAATACTACGATCGATATCTTAAAGATTGCTTTGTAAAGTAACTGGACAACAGAACTCATCATTTAGTATTTTAATAGGACATATGTATGAAATATTATGTTGTAAATATTTTTGATTTTAGACGAAAAAAAGTCGCATCAATTGACTAAAATAATCTTCAAAGTTAATACGCGGAATCTAAACTATTATTATTTGTGTAGGACCTGGTAGCAAAATTTCTTTGGAATAAAATATTATTAAAGGAAAATCAATTCTATTAGAAACAATTCCACTAAAATATAAAAGAATTGTTAAATCAACCGTCAAGTCTTTAGAAGTTTGTAATTGTTTTTCTTTAGCAATATCTTTTTGCGATTAAAGAAACTAAACTTAAACCATGACGACAGCAAACTCAGAAAAAAAACAACCTTATTCTTTGAAATACTTTTGTTACTTGGATTTTGTCTCGCAAGAGAAACTTCTCATTTGTGGCTACAGTAGGGTGTTTAATTTAATTTTAAACAATATAAATTTAACGGTGAAAGTATATAACAATGTTTGAATTTAATTGAAACTTATAAATTATTAAGAAAAAGATATTTATATCATTATTTTTCTTAATTTTAACCAAAAATGTGTTTTAAAACAACATTTCTGGCCACTTCTATGTGCAATAAAAATTCCTATTATAAGTGTACTTTATAGAATACTCTAATCTGTAGCTATGAATGTAGGGCAAAACCTTAAGCGTCATTCAACTATACAAGACAAGAGGAAAATAGTAGCACCAAGTCATGGCGACAATGTTACGTGATTTAAAAACGAAAATCATCAAAGTGATTCATAATTTGACCGCAAAAGTACGAACTACATATTTAATATGAATAACAATGAAATATGATTAATATATACATATTTATAAAGTGAAAATCAAGGGTTACGAGACCTGTGTTCAAGTATTGTGAGGTTATCAATTTAAGGTACAAATATAGCTATTCAAGATTAGAGAACAGTCCTCTGTATATTTACAACATGGTTACTCTTCCCCATATTTCGCGTTAGAGAGAATAATTTACATAAGAAAATAAGTATTATATTAAAGTAATAAGATTTCTTTTAAATAATAATATGATGACTTCATTTCAAAGTATTTTCTGACTGATTAAGAAAAGGTTAAAGGCATTTCAAAGATTTTATACGTAAATTTATCAGATGATTTATGAATGGAAAGTGAAAGATTTGTGTCTCATTTAGTGGATGAAATATTGCTCCATTTTTTAAAGATGAATCAGTATTATTAAGTTCAATAGTACTGTGTATTTTTGTATTTAACTCTCGTACATTAAAATTTTATTGTTACCCTCCTTTGTGTCTGCTGAACTTAGTAATCCTTAAATACCAAAATATTTCAGTGTGATGACTCATCTTAACGGTTTCTTACTCTCGAGGCCACACTGTTGTCTGTTCGCAGAATCTTAGTATTGATTAATTTGACTACAACATTCTTATATACATAAAAGATGATAGTATTAATATATCTTATATAAAATAGATAGTTCTATATACATATTAATTATTAAGTAAACAAATATTGCGATATATTACGAAATCTGGCTAGCTATTGTGACGTACATTTCTAAGATCGTCACTAATTTGATTAGAAACACTTTTTAAAATTCTCAACTGGTTTTACGATTTCATTATGGTCCTGTTATGTTAGGATTAGAATATTTTAAATATAGTATAATATACATTTATATGGATGGATGTCATCAAACATATTAGTCATCGAATAATTATGAAGGAACAAACTGATTACAACGTATACTTCATAGATTTTAGTTGAACGATCTATGACTCACGTCGCTAATGTACCCAACAGTCAGCAAAAACATCATAATATACATTAATACTAGTATTTCCCAACAGATTTATATACTTTAGTAGGTAAGTCAATCAATACATGATACAGAAGTCTAGATCAATGTATGTTGTTCCTAAAAACATATATAAAATATAAAAGAAATGTAAATTACAAAATAACGAGACGTATTACAAAGTAAACTTCGTACGTTTGTAACGAGTAATTTTTAAGAGTAACTGTGTTTTTGTAACTGTACATTGTTAGTAGTTGGTGACGAGAAACTTAATGAGCAATTACTCATGAAAGACACGTGCATAAAGCTGTTGTAAATATATAGTTAATGTAATAAAAATACCAGAATGTTCCGTAATTATGACCATATCTGTAAAATGTATTTTTTCCTAATAAATTTGATCGTCAAAGATATACTAAAATTTATGTCGTACAAGAGGATCTTGTAGAACATATGCGTTTATATTAAATTATCCCTTCAAGTGTTCTCTACGTCACAAAGGGCTCTTGAGTTTTTTTGTTTGCTATAACCGGATGATGTTAGTTTTTGTCGTTCGTTCCAGAGTCATACCGTTCTGCGTGTGCATGATTTTGTAATACAATATCTCTTTAATACTTCAATGTCTTCTTACTGGTTATTAATCTTAGGAGGTTTCATTTAAATCACCAATATGGGGATTGAAGAACTCTAAATCTTAGAACGTTTAACAAATGATTGTCAAATCATATACATAGGTTTATTATTTGTCATTATTATAACACACAATCAAAGGATTCATATCGGACGCTTGGTGATGTAATACAAAATTATAATATCAATGTAGAAACTATAACAAAAGTATGAATCGAAAAGGTATTGATTAGAAGAATTATTAAAGAAGCACTAAGAGTATACGACGTAAAACAAAAATTTTGTTCTATCAACTAGACCCAATGCGAAATTATCTATCTATCACATTTCAGTCACTGTTAAGAGACCTCGGATATAATTGCATTATAATGATTTCAGAGTTCAAGAAAGACTGGTCGGACCACGCTTTATGGTGGCCAACTCGCAACAAATGGCTATCCAGACCGAAACATACATTGGACCAGTACGGTGTTCACGCTGACGCCGCACTCCACTTCACGCCCATGCACAAACCACTGAGAATCCAACTACCAGATTTGAGATACATCGATTGCAAAATAGATTTCTCAATAGACACGTTCAGTGCTGTTATACAACTCTGCAAAAGTCTTGGTAAGTAAATATCTTTGTAGTATATGCTACTCATTCTACAGATATTGATATAGAGGTCTATAATTATAGGTATACGTCATCCGGAAGAACTGTCTTTGTGTTATCCCCTCGAACAATCCCACTTGAAACAGAATTATCAGAACTTGAAGGAAGCTAAGAGGATCAAGGGCACTCAGCCGCCAGACACTAATACTTTTATAGCGGCCACGAGAGGCTCTTCAAACAGCTTAGACAGATCACTAGCTTGTCCGGCCACGCCGCCTCCGCCGCGATCTTTGTCAGCCACACCTGTTGCATCCCAACAGGTAATATTATAAATTCTATGGATACAGATGGATAGAAGTATGTTATGTAAATTGTAATAGTTTTTTTTGCAAACTTAGTTATCAAAATTTTTATACAGGTGACTGGTGAATTACTATCAATATTTAAGGAGAATACACGGTACATGATTCTCATTCGAATTATGTAAAAAAAATAGGTACTTAATTTTTGACCAAATTTCCGTATAAATAAATAAAGTGTGGACACGTTCCAAGTGTTCCAAGTGTGGACGCGTGCGGCGGCGTGCTGATACAACACCACGCCGCCGCACGCGTGTTTGTGTGTGTATACCTAATCTGTAGGGTGTTCACACAATGCGTAATTAATTACATAACTTTTGGTTAAATTTACTTAGAAGTTTATTAATCTTTATGTTATATTAATTTTAATTTTGTCATATATGATCGTCAAATCTCACGTCCTCAAGTATCGATAGTAATTCACCAGTCACCCTGTATATGTAGATCCTTAAGGCACCAAAGATAAATTGCTAGCGAATGCTAACTTCTCTCATTCCATTTAAAGTATTCTCATCCATAGTGATAGAAGCTATGCATCAATAATATTAAACTTATCAATACTATGTTGCATTAGTTTAGAATAAGTATTTTGCATACTTGTGATTATGAACATATTTAGTTGCAAATATTCTAATACTGTAAAACAATTCTAGAATGGCACATTGCGTCGCTATGGTGGTCATATATACAGTACTCAGAGCGATGGCTCAAGTGATGGTGGTTATTGCGGGACCCCACCACGAGCTGCCTCTATGGACGCCCTGGACTCCCTCTCAGAACTCTCCCTGGCTGATTCACCCTTGGAACCAGACAGCCAGTCAAAGGAATCACTCATCACACCCAAATCACTTATGGAACGCGCCAGAATGAACGTTGGGTAAATATTCCACATAATCTTCTTCTACCTCGCAGTTTTCCAGCTATAGCCAGCGTCTGCCTTACATGTTGTGAATAGTTTTTTGGCTATTTGTTTTTACGACCGGCCGCCTGACTGACATAAACCCTCTTTGGGAATCAACATTAATCAGTGATGTCTAAATACTCTTAGAAAGTACATATGACTCGGAAAAATCACATTGGTACTTGCCAGGGCCAGGAACGAACCCGCGCCCTCGTGCATGAGAGGCGGGCTTTTTAACCACTAGGCCACCACTGACTTTCAATATAATATATACATAATAAATAACTTATGTGCCATTGATTACAAATATTACTATAACAACAATTTTCGTTAAATTTATCTATGTTTTTTACCCGATAACTTTTTTTTTTTTGCAATTTTGATGCAATAAAGTTTTTGCAATAAAACATATTTTATTTCTAGCTGGTTGGATTCATCTCTGTCTATAATGGAGCAATACGTCCGTGAATGGGACACTCTCCAGCTTCGTTTCAAATTCTATTCCTTCTTCGAGCTGTCAGCCCGGCCTCAAGACGCCGCTCGCCTCAACCAGCTGTACCAACAAGCTCGCTGGCAGATCCTCAACCAAGAAGTTCATTGCACCGAAGAAGAAATGCTTCTATTTGCAGCACTACAGGTACATTTTCATCATCAGCCTATTAGCCACTGCTGAGCAAAGGCCAAACATGGTTTGAGCATTAATCACCACGCTTGCTCACTAGAGGTATATACGTACAAAAAATATTTACTATGAAACAAGACTTACAGTTCATTTTAATTTTTTTTTTCCAAAGATAATCCAAATTTATTGAGTATTTTTTTTATATATAGTCCATAGAAATTAATAATGTTCTTGTTTATCAGGTATAAATTTAATTCAGTGACTGTTAGTGTTTCTAGTTAATTGCAGAGATGTCTAAGAAATTAATATGGATTGAGTAAAAGCTTTGCTATAAATAGAACTAATTTAATTAAAACCTCAATAGGTTGCCGATTCAATAAGAATATGTCGTGTAATATGAAACTACTTAATAATATATCTAAAATGTTATCAAATACTTAGTCATTTAATTTTACGCCGTATAGGTCTAAAAAGATTAACACTCTATTAAAGACGTTATTCTGTTCTGAAGCATTATATTTTTATAATTTTACGCCGTCTAGAGCTAAAGTTAGTAATAGAAAATTAAATTAATGACCTTATTTTGTTATTAAAGTATTTATCATTATATTATTTTCATTTCCCAGCTTCAAATCGAGCTGCAGACTTTAGCCGGTGGCGGTGTGAATGCTAACGATGGCTCTCAAGACGTATCAAACGCCCCCGAAGACGACATTGACGCCGCTCTCAGTGAACTACAAGTGCAATTAGAGGGTGGCCCACCAGCCCGCCCTGATATAACACACGTACCTGAACTGGCGGGTTATTTGAAATACAGAGGGTAGGTGTACATACAATTTCCTCCTTTTATATTACACGCATATAATTCTATATATTGCTGCCAATGAAACAAGATAAATTATGTAAACACGCTGGCGATAGCCAATAGTAAAGTTTAAATATGGAATATTTTCTTAATAGTTTTGTTCTAGTAAAATATTGTATATTGATGTATTTATTTATGTATTTTATATTAATTGTATGTTTCTTCTTTCGCGTAATAGGGCGTGTCATAGCGATAGCTGTTTGATCTCGTAAGAATTTTTATTTACCCCAACAAATGCATGTAGAGGACCCACAGTGTAAAAAGTTTACTTCGATTGGCATTAACATGAAACACTTATAACATGTAATTAACATTACTATTGTAAAGTGTGAATTAATTTATTTAACATTATGTATATATGAGTAGTTTTATGTATGTGTATATAATTTTTGTATGTATGTATATACAATACACATGTAAATATTGCTCAAACACAATATCTAAAAAACGTATGTAGACTGTATATTATAGATTTAGAAAGAATTTTGTGTATATAATTTAACCTGAAACGTTTTTCAGAAAAAAAAGTATTCAAATTATTATAATTAAAATATATTTAATGTTTAGGATACTTTGTGTAATATTCAAAATACTTAACACTTAAAAGAAAACATTTTAGAAACATCGGCTACTTATAAACTATTTTGAGTATATTAGCCCTATTAAAATAAACCAACAAGTCTCGACATTCTTAGACCTTTACTAGAACTTAACCCGAAAGCAGAGATAAAATAACGCTACAGGAACAAAACTAATAACGCTACAGGAACAAATAAAAAATGTTTTTTGCATCATATTTAGATCCATTTTATCAATATTGTTACCCATTATTATTAAACTAGAATCTGTTTCATGAGAAATAGGTAAATTTTAATCTTTTGTTTTATATCATTAGTCGTCAGCGTTTCACACTACGTGCGTACAAACGCGGCTGGGTGTCGTGTAGAGACGGTGTGTTGAGGGTGCATTCATCACAAGAGGCCGCGGGGAGAGGGGACGCGCCCTCATACGCCGTGGAGCTCCGGGGCGCAGAGGTAGTATACTTAGGACTCATTCATTATAAATTAAATAGTAAAAAACCATTTCTTTGCTACACACATACAGTACATAGATTATTATACAGAAGAAAAAAAATAAATTTAAAGAACAGTGTAGGAGCAAAGGTGTTCATCTCAATATAAGCTGTGCTAATGCATAGCACTGATTTTCAGATGGCCCCTGAATATTGGGTAAACAAACACAAATGTAAGGAGATTTCCCAGTTGTAATTATTATATTTTTTATAACAGGTAACACCGGACGCACACCCCGCTTCAGGGCGATACGGAATTAAACTCGAGATACCCTCTGAAGATTCTATGCACGAGATGTGGCTTAAATGTGAAACTGTAAGTATATGTTATTATTAGTATTTGGATATATGTCTTAAATATATGAGTATAGATGTGAAAATTTTTCATATAACTGCTATGTAAGATTAAAAAAATATATTAAATATCAAAATAACGCCATCATAATAAAAAAAAAAATTAGCCGACCATGAAGGTAAATAAATCGGTCACAGAAACAAAACTAGTCTTTTGGGTCAACAAAATAGACTGAAAATGTTATTAGTAAAAGAGATACAATCATTACACACAAACTTACATATATGTACTATTTATACGTATGCATATATGAAATCGTAAAAGTCGTTTCCCATTGACATAAGATACTTCTCATTCTGCCTTATCATGAACAATGAATTTAAATTTTAAAAATTTAAACTTTAAAGCGCCTTCCAAACTATTCTCAAGCGAATTTTGCAAGGCGTCCTCACTAATATGATCAACTAGAAATGCTAATAGATTATTTTCGTTCATAATTACGTTACGAATAAGCATACAGCTCCAGATTTGTTTTTCAATATTCAGCTACTTCCAGTAATGTCCTACAAAATGGTCGAATTCAGTGTTTATAGTTTTCAAATACATGTCGATACTTAAATGTTGCCATTACAAAATTACAATAATCCAGTACTATAATCGGTAGTGAAAATAATTCTAAGGATTTTAGTGTATTATAATTGAATTGCACAGAGGGCGCTACTTGTAATATGAGATAATGTAATATATTTTTTTAACATTCAAGGAGGATCAATACGCCGAGTGGGTGGCTGCGTGTCGTCTTGGTTCTAGAGGAAGGTCGTTGGCTGATTCTTCGTTCGCCAGTGAAGCGGCCGCTGTGAGGTCCCTGTTGGCGCTCCAAAGACCTCAACCGGCCGCGGCCCTCAACCAACACAGTCTGCCGCATTTGGACCACTTGCAACCAGAGAACTACTTGGCCGGCAGGTTCCTTAAGAAACTTAAAGGAAAGGTGAGATAATGACGAATATTTGTTCTACTTTTATGACCTTAGTTCACTTCTTCTTCTTCTTCTACCTGGCAATTTCCCGGCTATAGCCAGGGTCTGCCTTACATGTTGTGAATAGTTATGCTATAATGAAAAAATATATTGTCATACTTTATATTACCAAAATCATTCTTTTCAACATTACATTTAGAATAAAATTCATAATATTTTTTTCGCAAGTAAATTTATCATGATAAATCTTATATTATAAACCATATTATGATTAACTAATAATTTAATAAATAATACTTCAGTTTACCCAACGAGTGCTGGAGAGTCATGCGAATGTGAAAGACCTATCACTTCTGGAAGCAAAACTCCAGTACATCAAGACCTGGCAGAATCTGCCAGACTATGGCCAGACATTGTTCGTGGTTAGATTCATGGGGCATCGCAAAGACGAGATAATATCCATAGCGAACAACCGCATCATGCGTCTAGACCCCAGCACTGGAGATCATATTAAAACATGGAGATATAGTACCATGAAGGTAATATATATATTTTAGACTAGCTACCCCCCACGGTGTTACCCGTGGATTATCAGGTCGAACATTTTCCGGGATGTAAAGTAGCCTATGTGTTATTCCTGGACGTCAGCTTCCTGTATACAAAATTTTAACAAAATCGGTTCAGCCGTTTGAGCGTGAAGAAGTAACAAACATAGACACACACTCACAAACTTTCGCAATTATAATATTAGTAGGATAACCAAAACCTTTAAAATGATTGTTAGTACATATAAGTATCGTTTAAAAAGTAGTATCCATTAATTAAAAACAGATATTTTTTTTATGGCAAGCAAATACTTCAATATTAATGAGATCTAAGATTTTCGCGAGTTTTATTCATTTATCTGAAACTAATATTTTTCGGATTATACTACGCGACTTTATTTTCGTAAAAAACTATATATGTACTCTCGTTTCGGCTACTTTGCAAACGCGACCGAATAAAAGCACGTCCACCTGCTAATACAACATACAATTATGTAAATGGTACACTGACTTGCGACACTTGTGGTCGCACGTTTAGTGCTAAAATTGGGTATTTTAGTCATGTGAGGTCGCATCGTAGGTCTTAAATATTACCTATTTTTAACAATATAAAACAGAGCTAAGTCACTATAGCCGAAAACTGCTGGGTGAACATTCATATACAACCGTGATTATACAGACGAGATGTGAATGTCACATAATCCGAAAAATATTAGTTTTGTTTAATAATTCAATATTACTCTACCTTTAAAAATTTCTAAAAATCCAGAGTACTTAATGTTAATAAAACTATTTCAGGCTTGGAACGTTAATTGGGAGATAAAACATATGATGGTGCAATTTGAGGAGGGCAACATTATATTCTCTGTACAGTCAGCTGATTGTAAAGTCGTGCACGAATTCATTGGTGGCTACATCTTTCTTTCCATGAGGTCAAAGGACGCGAATCAGACCCTAGACGAAGAATTGTTCCATAAACTAACTGGCGGTTGGACATAAATATATAAAAAACCCAATATTTTAATATTAACTCTATACATATACCACTGCTTTAGAAACAGCACAATAAAATTTAAGGTTGTCACAAACGGTGATAGATTTTGATATGGTATTTCTTCATTTTATTGAATACAAATATTTTTTATTTATAGATTTTTATTAGATTTAATTCAGTACTATTTCTATTACATAACTTCAACTTTTTTTTATTATTACCGAATGCGTTTATATCATATATGAAATCTTATGTGTGAGCAAGTCCGTTATACTATGAAAGACTGGTAAATCGCCTTATTAAATATATTAATGTCTCGAACACTAATGTATATGACAAATATATTTTTACATTATGCAATATTTTTTTATAAATGAAATGCTTATACAAATACAACAGACAGTTGAACTGAATGAGCTTATGATTTAGTATGACTGCCACATAATTTTAGTACTGTAAGAGATAAATACATAGTGCCATTACAATATTAAATGGTGCTTGATATAATATATAGAATAATCATTATGAGTGGCCTTAATGTTAATACATATTAATAATCGCTTCTATTAAGTTTTACTCATTGTAAATAACATAACATAGTTTAACACCAACGTCGGTTAACTTTGTTTTTAGACGAAATAACTTGAATACTTGCATGAAAATGTATATCTATTATATGCAAAGATTTATTTTATTGATTGTTGACCGCTAGTCTCATTGAAATCGCATATAATGCTATCATAATGTAACAAGTTAATTTAAATATTAACAAAACATATTTTAATAATAATGTACAAATGTATGTACACAAACAGATAGTATGTTTGTAAATGAATGTCGAAATAAATGTAAATTAATAACAAACATGTTTTTTATTTATAAACCATTAAACTTAAGATAAATATTATACAGATATACATATATTTAAGAATTCATACTGGTTCAATGTATCTTGTTAAATATCTTTCCTGGTACTGAGATAATTGCGACTTAACTGGTGGTACTGTCATTACTAATGCACAAGATCCCGCTACATCATTCACTCTCATGGAAGTTTTTGATAGTGTTGCTAAAACCCTTGGTTTTTCCGATTTAGACTTTGCTCTATATTCCTCAACAGCCAAAATATCGCATTGACCACAAACAGTTCTTGTGAATACTATAAGACTGTCGCCTGAAACATATTAAACATTTTAAAAAAATCTAAGTAAATTTTTATATAAATATTGATTAAATAATCTCACCTAAATTACACATAGTAGCCGGTAGATTAGAGAAGTATGTAATAAGTTCTAATCTTTGGTCAACATCTGGCCGAAATCTGTATAGGTGACTAAAGTATCCTTGCATGCAATATATGTATTGTTTGAAAGACCTCAAACAACTCATTCTGATTTCGGTCCCTACAATATTTTTCCACGTATCTGTAGTGCCCAGATCCTCATAGCGATAAATATTCTTCTGTCCAGCGGCATAAACCCTATTTTCATGTGAACAAACCGCTGGGTTTTGTATAGCATCTGGAAGTTTTGCAATTTTCCTGTATGAACGTTGTTTTAAGTCATACATAATAACTGTATCCATTACAACCCTGAAACAAAGGAAATTCATCATGAATACTGAATCAAACAAAGAAATGTATGTATCTAAATTTCCATATATCTTTTATTATAATGAATTAACTAACCTAAACCCACCTACGCCACCAACTATGTACAGAGAATCTCCAACAACGGCGACACCACTGTGCCTTCTAGGAGGTAAATCAACACCATGCCTCGTCCACTCTTTCCTCAATACATCATAAACCTTAACATCCTTCATGAATGTCCCAGTGCCTCTTCCATATTCACCACAAACAATAACAAGTTTTGTCAATCCCCACGCAACTACATTCCAACCCCATAAATTCTTCTCCGCCACTTCTAACCATTTCTCAAATCCATTGTCTTTAGTATATGTGTACATACAATGTGGCAGAAATTCTGGCTTTGAATCTTTCAGTAACCACATCGGAATTAATGGAGTATATTTTAAAAGTCGAGTCTTACTCTCTTTAACAATATTTTTGACTTCAGTCCACACTCTTTCATTGAACTTTTCTAATACATCCAATTTATGCATATCTAATACCTCCAACGATATTTCTTCTTCCATTTTTAATAATTCACAGATACACTCAATCACTTTTGCTGCTAAACTGTTTTCAAAGTCTTTCATCAACACTTTCATTTCTTCAAAGTCATTACTACTCATAGTTTTCATATCCAAACAGCCGAGAATAATTAGTAAAGCATCAGCACCAGTTTCATTTTTCAACACCCACTGAAATCCAAATTTAAAGACATCCAATTCTGACTGACAATCCAAATATGGATGTGATAAATACCAAGCAAGTTTATGAATAGTTGGTATATATTCTGGCTTCATTGATCTAAATGCATACAGTCCATAAGCTGCAGAATACTGTTCTAATTTCCTAAACGTTGAGGTTTCAGCTATAGCCATTGTTTCCATGAAATTAGATTCACAAGTTTGCAAATCTAAAGTATACTCAATTTGTTTAAGCAATTCGGTTATTTGTAGAAAATTTGCTGCTATCGCTATATCACCAATAGTAGGCAAATCTAATTCTGAGAGATCTATTAAACCGATTTGCATATACTGCACTATAATGTTCATTATATTAGGATCTAGCACCTGTAAGAAAGAATAACAAATAATTAAATAAAAATAAACATTATTTGTAAAAAAGATTATTTTACTTACATCAATAGAAATTACTTGCTGTTCATTTTCAGCATAATTTCCACTAAACATAGCCCGAAAATAATCACTGTATTCGCACAATGTTTCTTTATTAACATTAAAAACTTGGTCTTGAATTTTTAAAGTTATTTCCGCCATATTTTTAATTTAAACAAAATATATTTAGTTTTTAAAAGGCATTATACCCTCATTCAAATAAATACATTGGTAGTTCGAAATAAACTGCTCGTTGAACTACTGCCTTTCTAATCAGTTACAATTTCTTCAGTCGAACTAACTGTCAAACTAAAATCCATACCTATGTTGCACAAGTGCACCCGCCAAAAAATATATCTTTAAGTTTGTTCTAATGTTCTAAAATATAAAAAAATATATTTTACTCCAGTTAAACATAAGGTGTTTTATTCAGATTATTTAAGTTTAAAATATTTATATTTACTTTAAAAAATCAAGGTTTGCAAAATTTGAAAAGCAAAACAGAACGGCCGTGTCTACAATCTGTTCTTTCTGATGTTGATTACAATCTAATTAGATTCCTTAATTTAAAGATAATGAGTAATGAGCATCTCCGTGTTTTTATTTTCGCTATTAAAAGTTTTGTAATCCATATCAATTATAAATTTTACACGTGAAAGTACTTACGCCCTTAATGCTATATCGATTATAATAAAATATTTTTTAAAACTCGAATACAAAATCTATTCCATGGAAAAAAATAAGTATTTGCTACAATAGTCGGGTTTAAAATGGTTTCTTGTTATTTTGTCTCTTTAAGCAAGCGCGAGCTTTGCAAAATACATCCCCTCAATTCTCATTACCATTCTGGTACTCAAGTAGAAATGGATTTCTGTATAGGAATGTACATTATATATGTGCAACTTCATTCATCAAACACTCCGATCTCCATAGAGATTTCTTTCTTCCAACTATTCGTTGGAAGATATTCCGATCAAATATATTACAAACCCGCGGGAATGGCTCCGAATCCAACCGTTAATTAGGTATTTTAGGAATATTATTTGTTTTATTTAAAACTAAGTCATTCATAAATCATAAGACATGCCCTTAGATTTTAATGACAAAAAAGGATGGTAACACAATCACTAATATTGAACATACTAACACTTATCACCATCGAAGGCGATGCTACCATTTTTCGTTCATTCTGCCGCTGGACGTTGGCCTATAGTCTAAGCTTTCACTCTCTCCTCCCGATAGCTTTATCTCAGGCAGAAGTCCAGTTCCTTCGAGGCAGCCTTCTACTACCCTTACTTTTCGACGACGAGAATAACTTATGGGTTCGAATTTCAAGGATAAGATCATAAATAAAGAACCCACTTTTATTGGACTCTGTCAGGTCAATAGAAGTTTTAGCTATTAGAACCAGCTAGTGGTGGAAAAGTTAATAAAACCAATTGAGTCTGATTTCAAATGCTAAAATTCTACTGAAGTAGTTTTCTGTGTAGTTAACTGTAATCTTATGAATTATTTCAACTTCTTAATCCCTCAATCTTGTATTTGACCATTAAAGGAACCTATTGTATGTTGCTCTAACTTTTGAGGTGATTTTTCTTTAGTTCCAGATGTATAGTGGTCGGTGTTGTCATTTCAAATGAGTCAGTTTGGAACAAAAACTCTCAAAATGTGGGTGAAATTCACACAACATAATATCATTTAATTATAAAATTTACACTATTTCATTGTAAAATTATTTACAATGCGTGAGAACATTACCTTATTTCCAAAATATTGTTTTAAATGATTTAGTTACTTTTCAGGGGTTTTAAGTTTTGAATGTTTGAGAGAAGCGAATTTTAATTTAGTTGAAAATAATTTATTTTCATAGTAAATAGGTATATAGTCTTAATTAGAATCATAAGTATAAATACCTGGTAAAACCTTTTTACTGGATACTTTTTAATATATAATTATATATTATTTTTGTCTTTCATTTCACATTTATTTTATTAGGTGCCACCTGATTAAGAGTATTGAATTGATGAAATTTTATTAATGAATAATAACAGTACCCATAAGTAATTGTATGAGCTTAGGCATGAGCGACACTTTTCATTTTTTGTATTAATATTTTAATTAGAACTTAAAAATTACCACAACCCTTAGTTTATAAGGTATATTAGATAGCAGTGCATTATTTTAACAAAGTGTTAACAAAGAAATTTCGCATTGCCCTTTCAAGAAACACAAAGAAACTATTAATAAAGAAATATACTCATTTCTATTCGCTATATTGATAAATTATAGTTTTTTTTTCATGATCGTAGAAAGCATGGCAATATATTTTGTTAGTTCTGCTAATTATAGATTTATTAAATAACACTAGAAATTAGAAGTGCAGTTATTAATATTTCAAGAATAGAGATAGGATTTTTATGAATATGGATTGGAGAAAAACCAAAAAATAATAAATTTATAAAATGTATTTTCATATTTTGCTTATTGGATATGTTAGCATAATTTACACATAAAACAAACAAATAATTATAATTTTCACAAACATCAACTTTTCTTAGTGTATTTTTGATTTTCTAGTTCACCAACATTAAACAACATCAACTTAATGTGTGCTTTTGTTTCAGCAGCCTTATTACACAGTTCTTCTGAATTTAATTCATAAGCTTTAATTCTAGCATCCAAGTATTTTAGTGCTTCTTCGACTGAAAATTCTAAATAATGGTTTAGTCCGATATTCATAATTAATCGTGAAGTGTCCGTCACCGTGGCTTCCATAAAAAAATTGCATCCTATATTAACTTGAGATTTAAATCCGTTTGGGTGCACATTTTTGTCCAGTAGCACTTTTAATGTATGTTTTTGCTGTATCAAATCAGAAACTTCAGCGTTCACATGTTGTAGCTTCAGATGCAATATTCGCAAATCTTCTTTCAACACATCGTTTATAAAACGTTCATATTTGGCAACAGTTTCATCTATATTTGTCTGAGCCATATTCAAATTATAACTAAACTGCTAGGAACATGGACCGCAGCACTATGGAAATTAGAGGAAATCGTAACATATATCAATATATCGAATTCTCATAGAAATTTTAATAACCGAACACATATCGATGTTTGACAATTAGAATAATAGAACATTATGCATTTACTGACATTCAGTAATGGTCTTGAATATCTCACTGACACTGACAATTGACATTCAAATTTCAATTGACCAACAAGGTAAATAGGAATTAATGAGATGAATATATTACACTATACTTTTTTCATACTCTTAATTTATTTATTATTTCATACAAAATAAATAATAATATATCTATGATACACTTAAATAGGCTTCAAATAGCAATATTTGAAGTGAAATCAACTCTATCTATTGACGTAAATTTAAACTAAACAGAATGCCATAACAATCGTACAGCAAACGAAGATGGCGTTAATCATAGATTTAAAGTTCAGCACTGTGCTTACTCTTTCATGTAAAATATCATTACCACATTTACGGAGGAGCTTGTATGAAGATTGTACAACTTAGAAGTTAGAAACTTTTCACTTATGGCAGAAAGTTAAAAGTGGGGGCTGCTCGAAGTCAGTTTAGGGGGGAATGTGATTTTCTATTGGAGGTGCTATTGAAATTTGATCGTACATGTGATACATCATTTGTAGGCGTTCTTTTAAAAGGCGGGATTTAAAGTTTAAACGTCTGTATATGGGGGAGATAAATTACAAAATTATACGGCATTACAAAATTTATTCTGTGTTCGACGACATAGCAAGAACCAAAACAAGAATTTCTTATCTGTATGTGTGTCTAAGTGGAGTTGTAGTCTCTATATTTTCATAAATCGTTGAGCTAATAAGGCGTCTGCGACATTTTCTTGCCATTCCCATTAAACTCATGTTAGTATAGGTGTTCTTTTTTATATACTTGACTTTTCTGACACAAGCTCCAATAACTTGATCGATGACAATCTTAACTTTATCGTCTCTAGAATATAATAATACTCTTCATAATTATAAACTAAACCTAAACAGTTTCCAGAAATTAAGCTGGACTATTGTAGAAAAAATTTTAAGAGTTCTGTGAAACATTATTTACTATCAACAGATAACTAATACAACTTTACATAATTTTAATTGTCTATAGTTATAAATAGTATATGTATATATGTATATTTTTTATTAAATCTATATGTAAAGAAAATGTACACAAAGTATCAGAGTTTCATTTGATTGTTATTTCGTTCATTCTTGTATCACCGACTACATCTATATATTTGAACAAAATAAGTTCTATAGTCTATGGAAGACTAATGGAAACCTCCAGTAGGTTGCGATACCTCTTGTTTCACCTCTTTTTATTGTCTTTGTTTTGTTTCTCTACAATGGTGTCAAGTAAAAAATTTAATAATTATTGTAATAAATTTATCATGATGGCGTAAGAGTGTCTGAGCCTATATCTTCAAAGCACCACACTGCACTTTTTTCGATAAGAATTAGTTTTCAAAAACTAGTCTGTTAAATATATTGGAGTCGCATTTGAGATGATAAAAAAATCTATAAGTATTAATGAATATAGAACATTAGTCATTGATGACATGATTTTATACTAAATACTTTTTAATAAATTATTTTGCCAAATATAAAAGTTAGTGGCGTTTTAAACTAGTTGCGTTGCCCGGGCGTGTTCTAACCGGGTAACCGCACTTTGTATCCACGAGTTTTAGTTCGCTTTTAATTTTTAGAGTTCTCAGACAATGCGGTCTTTTAAAGCACTTCCTTGTCTTGTTATATTTTAATAGCAATGTTTTATAAAAAAAAAATATTCTCAGTATAACAATGTTTTGTTCCTAATTGATATATTTATTTTATAAACGGAACAAACGATATTTAATTGGGTTAAATAATTACATAGTTACGGTACAAAGAATTCACACCATATGGAAGTAAAACAGAGAAATATGTTTTAAATTATCGTTGAAAAACTGAATTAAATAAAATGCTTTCGTTTATTTAGTTTTTATGCGTACTTAGTTTAAGATTTTTAAACGGCAAAATTATATTATATTATGACAAGTTTGTAAGCAAAGAACAGTAACAAATCGCTTACTCTGATATTTTTATTTTATTTTATACTTAGCTCTAAAATGTTAACATCATCAAAACATTTATGATCCTGAATTAATTTCAAACATAAACTGCGTGTCATATTGTTTTATACTCCTAAATATATTAGCAATTAACATAATTTTATATTCACATAATATTTAATTTCGATTATCAATTATGGGAACTTAAAGCGACATAAAATATTTTTATTGTGCTTATTTTAAATTGGCGGGAAATACTCGGAAATCAATAAGTTTATGGAGGAATGAGTATTGGGAAGGGTTGCTCAAATATCTTCTTAGTGTAATTATTATAGAAAATTTACAGACGCCTGTAAACTATAGACTGTATCTAAGCTGTTAGCTGGATTTCTCCAAATTATGAAGGGAGTAGCTTCCTCTTCGTTAGATTATTAATAAATAAATAAATTTTAAATTTGGTAAGGTAGAGAGGAGAGCTTGGACGGTGGAGACAAGCCCCTTAAACCTACACCTGGGTCGCAAGTTCCAGGCACTGTTGAAGCTTCTCTCCCTGCAACGATGGACCCGGCACCCGCACGGTGAATCCATGGAATGATGAGAAGTTTTTGTTTCGTTTCTCAATAAAATGATGATGTTTTACAATTGGTTGTGTTCATATTATGGAAGAATGTTTGTTTTCTATGAGACTCTTCTGTTTTGTATTAGCAGCAATTTTTTTCTTAGACCGATGACCAGGTAATTGTCTGTATTGCAGTTTTCATTAACACAGAAAACTCAGTAGTGTTTTAAAGAATAACATCGATTTGGGCTTATTAATTTGTTATTGAAGATATTTTATCTTAAATTGCTTACTTTTTTTATCAAATAAGTATAATAATATTTCAAGCTAAAAATAATACACCTTTCTTTTTGGATTAATAATTAATTTATATGTATTAAATTATTTAAATATAATGCACGATATGTCGATCAGGTTGGAAAACAATGATCAAATGTAAAAAATGCTGGCAATACCGCATCCATATTTTGTTCTGGCAACACATATCTGTGGAACTGGCTTTATTGTTTATTGACACGATAGGTTTTTTATGGGTGTCAAAAATAAACCATTATTTAAATCATTAAAAGTAATTATGTCAAGGTAGGTAAGGTATTAAAATTTGTACGATGTTTCGTTCCAATACAGATTATATAACACTGAATGTTAAGATTTCTTATAGCAAATAGATTTTTTAAATCTTTATTTATTTACCAAGAAAATTGTATTGATACTTAATAGTCAAAAATAATTTCGTGTCTTATAATATTTGAAAATTTAAATAATTTTTTAAAAAATATTTCATTTACGTATGGCAATTGCATTATGATTTAATATTTTCAAAATAAAGACAATATATGTTATTAGCTATGACACATTAGGGTTCAAAATTAATTGTTAAGATTTTTTAAAATGGGTGTGCAGAAAAAAATCTTTTCTTTATATTAATATTATGTAGAGAAGTGTCAACCTAAATTGGTTCCTATAAAAGGTAGTTTTTTGATGTCAAGTCCTACAAGAAAGTGCCAAATATTTAACAGTGTTGCCAATTAGACGTATTCTCATATCATCATTCAAAGTCAAAGTCGAAGAATAATTAATGATTATATAGTTTTTCTTAGTAAATCATATGATAACAAAAATTAGATTGATTTTATTTATACAACATGAAAACCCCGGATTCCCTCTGTAATGTAGACTGGTTTTAAAATGAACATGAGTGAAATTTTGTTATGGTGGTCATGGCCAATATGGCGACCGCGGTTTGTCTGTCAGAACATTTTTAATTATTATTATTATTTTAATAATATGTACACTTAACTCTACAATATCCTTTGACAACTTAATTGATACTAATAAAAAATATATAGGGTATTATTTAAAGTATTTTGTGGATTTTTTTTTGTAATAACTAATAAGAAGATTAAAAATATGTCACAGTTGTTTCTTTACCATAGGTTATAATATTGTAGCTATATTTATTTATGTCTATGACGGACACTTCATATTTTATAGGATTATTAAGTTTAAAATAAGTACAAAAATAATAAAAAAATGAAATTTTAATATGTAATATTATATATATTACGCTATTTATTTCAGACAAGGACACATTTCATGGGAGAGGTTAGAGGAGGGAAAGGTGTTTATAAATATTATAAAATTTTAGGAAAGATATTTTAAGAAGTTTCCTTTTACTCTTTCAATATTTAGATTAATATAACGTGGGAAGACTTATTACTGAAAAGCTGTTAATATTTTTTATGTTGAGTGAATATTAAATTTTATGCTAAGAATTGAAATAATATTAAAAAAATTATAATCAGAACAAAACAGAATGCATTTTTTAATGTCTTTCTTTAGCTAACAAAGGAGTTTTTATTTAATATTCATATTAATATATCTGCAATTTTAATAAATAAAAAATTAATGCAAAAATATAACTCGTTAAATTGCTGACACGTTACACATATTCGCAAATTGCGTATGTGTAGTGTCTGTGAATAAGTGTGTCGTGACGTCACTGTATCCACACTGTCAGAACTATATCCGTCTCTCTCACACGCATATAACTGTCATAGTAGGAGGGAGATAGTTATAGTTTTGGTGTGGCCACTTCTTACAAGTACAGATGGTCTTTCATTCAAGCGTAGCGACAGTCACGTCGTAAACGATGCGTGTTACTGTTTGTCGCAACTTATTGGTTGAAATAAAAGAATTAATTAAAAGAAAACTTAATTATTAAAACAATTTATCATTTATGAACGTAGATTTATTAAAGAGTTAGTGTTTATGGTTATAAAAAATACCTATATATTTTTAAATATGTAATTTGAAAAAGCGGGAAAATCGGAATATAGGGCTTCTAACTTAGAAATGGCCTTTAAATTCTTAGAGTGTAAATTTCTTGTAAAGAGTTATATTATTGTATTTTTTATATCTCTTGAATTTGCAGTATAATGAAAATTTATATTAATTAGTATAAACTATAAAACATTGTCTGTGATCTCACATTTTCACAATATAATTTCTTATAATAAGAAAATCTATGTATCCCTACTTTTACGTCACTTAATTGTATATGTATTGCAAAATATTTGCAGTATAATTTGGAGTTTCGTTATACTGAATATATTATATACCTATTTCAATAATTTACAATAAATTGCAATTATTTAATTATACAATGATTTATTTATTATTTATCAAAAGTAGTAATTTAATAAAATTTTATATTTCAACATTCCTAATATGTGTTATGTAACGTAAACAACAACACGCACACACTCACACGCACACTCACACACACGCATCACACCCACACACACGCAACACTCTCACGAATTCGCCGTGTGATTACGATGCAAGAACATCGCAAGCGATTTTATGGCGGTGCAACAACGCTCGGAGCATTTATTACTGTTCTATCTTATATTTAATATTGATGCCATTAAAGATAAATCAATGATAGCTCCTAGTTGATTGTCGCTTGCAACACATCAATTGATATCTATTTGTATAATTGTATCGTGTAATTAACTCGTTCTGGTGTCGTTTTCTATAGCGGTCTAAGACTATATTTAAATGTTATTAGAGTATACTGAAAATGTATCACAAGTGAAAAAAATCAGTAAGTGTGATACAGATACATTACAGAATAAAATAAAATATGTAAAGTTAATATGTAATGTTTTTAACACCCTGTAGCAGGATTATACTGCGAGGTTCGTAACTAGTTTTGCATCAAAGCACTGAGATATCATTAGCCTCATTAGATCGTTAGTTCACGATTCTGTTGTACCGCAGGATATTCCATATAGTTATAAAAAGATATAGGAAATGCATTCAGCATCGTGCACAGCAATAAATGCAGTGGCGGGGTGGCGCGCGGGGCGGGACAGTGTAGCGCTGGCGAGGCGATCTGACAATCAGTCGCTTCGTGAGTAGTGAGCGCTCACCGCGCGTCGTGTCCCGTGAGCGTCGCGACAAACGCGCGCGAAAAAAACAAAACGGCCGGCAACGAGACTGCAGACATGGTGTCCGTGGGCGCGTGGAGGCGCCGCACTCCCGACGACTGTGAGGACAGGTCGGAACCTGGCGCCTCCAGCTCCGGAGTCCCGCGGGCGCCGCCGAACTGCGCCCGCTGTCGCAACCACAGGCTAAAGATCGAGCTGAAAGGTCACAAGCGTTACTGCAAGTACCGCTACTGTACCTGTGAGAAGTGTCGTCTCACCGCCGACAGGCAGAGGGTTATGGCTCTGCAGACGGCGTTGCGGCGAGCTCAAGCGCAGGATGAAGCGCGGGCGCGGGCTCTAGAGACAGGGATTCAGCCACCAGGGATAGAATTAGATAGGCCAGAGCCTCCGACAGTGAAGGCTCCTAGGAGTCCCGTGGTGCCGCCCCCGGCTGCTATAGACCGTCGATCGCTGGGCTCAGCCAGTTGTGATTCAATTCCCGAGTCTCCTCCCGGCATGTCTCCGTATTCAGCTGCCCCAGCATCCGCGCCTCCTCAGCCGACCATGCCGCCTCTACTGCCGCCACAGCAACCAGGTTAGTGCGTATCATTGATAAGATAACGTGATACTTAATACAATACAAATTCTAATACGAATGTTGCCACTATACAAATTATATTAACGAACCAATTTTTTAATTGTTCTAATAAATTCAAAATAACTCAAAAAAAAAGTGATAAGAGCAGTGACATTTATTTTATATGCTTTTACTATCAAATATGAAAACTGTCAATACATATTTGTAAATAAGTATGTATATCGTAAAATACGTTCCATTGTCAGTGCGTAAATGTTAAAATGTGCAATTTTTTGTATTATAATTATTTGTTACTGCTTGGAAATAATGCTCGATATAAACTTTTATATAAGTAGTTCGAGAAACACGTAATTAAACACTAAACGGACAGAATGTTGTTGGCGCTTGTTTTGTAGCTTTCATCTGAACGAGAGAAAAGTTAGAATTAAAAAATATAGGTATGTGTACAATTTAATTCTTCAATAAACTGTGACCAAATAATAATTTTTGATTTTTTGAAAAATGACTATGTTCTATACTTTATTTTTAAGGCATTTATTTTTTTAAGTTTGCGTCTTAATTACTGAGTCTTTGTTCATGACCAAGTAAAAACGGAATTAAATAAATATATTTATAATATCTTTTCCCCCGACTTTGTCATTTCGAAAAAATTATCTGTTAAATATTAATAATTTTATTAAAATAAAAGTCGTATAACAAAGTGACTTAAGGTACTCCTTATTTCATGATGTATTTGCCAGAAAAAATCCCATTAAAATCTGACCAGCCCTTAGAGATTAACAAAGCACACAGACAGACATGCTATAATTAAAAATAAATTATTTAAATGTCTCTCGAAGGCATCAGGTAATTAAGTAGGTGTTATTTTATATATTTTCCTTAATTAAAATAAAAAAATAACAATAATTAAAATTCTCGATTTAATTTTATCATCAATTGTTAAATAGTTTTGATAATAGAATGTTGTCATCTTCATTATACTATGGAAATTATTCATTATTTGCATAATTTATAATTATAACCTATATTTTTTTAATCGTCTTATTATAAAAACTAAAACAATCGTCCTAACTAAATGTAAAGGAAAACAGAAATATTATGCTAATTTCAAGAATTGGGTTGGTTATATTAAAATAATAATAATAATTAAATATTTTTCTATGCTGTCAACACTTAAATGATTCAAGTTTCAATTGTAGAGGGCACTTGTGTGCTCTTGAACTTGTATAACCGTTTGTAGGTTAAGGATATGATATATTAGAGTAGAATAAAGTAGAGGGGTATAATATTGTGGTTAGGGTAAATAGGTTACCCTTTCAAAGTATCGTTTCATACAGATTGTATTCTTATTCACGGGACGCTTTTCATATTGAAACTTAACTTGTTACGCTTCCAATGTTGTGATCTGTTTTATAATTATTGATGTAATATATGTACAGCTTCTATTAAATCGCATATTTTTTATCGAATATAATATTTGAATAATTTATTTTAAAGGTAAAAAAAATCAATATATTGAAAAATGCTTGTTTTACTATTCAAATACTTGTAAATTACTTATCGACCTGAAATAATATTTGAGAACAACTTAACGAAAAAATATATACATATTTAAATAACTACAGTAAAAAGATTCAATAGAGTTTCTTGTAACGAAAAAACCATATTGAGTTTTAGCAGTACCGATTTTCAAATCAATCCTTTAGTTCTTTTCATTGTTTTCGCTCTATTTTTTAATCTGAATGTTCCTGAAACGTTTAATTTACTCAACCAGTATTTTAGCCGTTTTCTTCGTATGTGTGAATGGTTGTATGTAGATAGTAATAACTCACGGTCAATAAAAATTAATACATAGTGGTCAGATTACACTTACAGTAATCTTATCATTGATTAAATATTAATTATCTACGTAATTACCGCTTTTTTTAGAAGAAATGAGATTCAGATTATTCTGCCAACGATGCATTTTGTAAGCAAACATATGAATCATATATTCCAATAGAATTATTTTAACATATACACATATTTTGTATTTTCATTAATATATATAAAAACGGTAATTAAATTTACATAATTTTATTATTGTTTGTAAATGATAACATGACCTACCTCAAAATTCGGCAAAGAACGTCTTTAATGGCTTATCATATTGTTATCGGACGAAATAATTTCTTATCACATAATTTAACAACACTACGTATTCAATTTGGCAGCTTATTCATATTGTGAATTAATAAAGTTGATATATACATTTTACACACATTAGCAATAATAAAATGCATTAAAGTTTTAATATACATTGAAATTTAAAACTAACGAACGTAAGACTATACGTCGGATAAGTTTCAAATAAAACTTAGCACTAAAATGGCTCTGTAAATTGTAATGGCGGCGCGGTTTTCGAAATTCAAAAATGTATGCGAAACGGTTGGAAAGAGATGCAAGATGCAACTAACCGTAGGTAGGACAAGGCTAGAATATTTCCATGGATTCAATAGAGAAAGCGTTTTTAACGAATTAATATTTTTTATTATTAATAACTCCGTAAATATACAGCTTGGTCTTTCGTGTAAAGCGAAACTGCAGGACGATAAAATTAAAGTTTTATGACTTTTAAAATGTCTTTGATAAAAAGGAATAATTCTTTGTTAATAATACTAGAGTTTCTTTGTTTACAAATAGTTTTCTATAATTTTTCCTTGCCATATTTTTTTTAATTTGATTATTCTTATTTCTCGTTTTTCTGACCGGTTCAGTGACCTTTTGTCTAATATTTATTAAACATATGTTAATATTTTCATTAACGTTATATATGATCTATTTATTAAGTAATACAAACATACAATAATCGCGTCTTATTATAGATAACGTGAACTGCAAGGTCGGTCGTGTTAACATATGAATTGAAATCAAATAATTATCAAAAATTATATAATTCTAACATATATTTATTAAGTTATTTTTACTAGTATATTTCCTTTGTACGTATTTTGTATATTTTTACATGTTGCTATGCAAGATATAATCACTTCGTCTATACTTCTATTGACGCCACCAATTTGATGTTTTAGTATTCATATTATAAATAAATAACAAAAATTCTAAAATAAGATTTATCTCCCGTTCGTTTTATTTCAGCTATTTGTCAGTGAAAGTCCTGACAAAATCGGTCCATCATTCTTGTTGTTGGAATGGGAACAGACAGACAAAAGTTAGAAAAAAAAAAACAAAGTTAATAAAAAAAGCGGTTATTTTAATATAGCAAATAATTAATTTCATATATTTTTATAGATACCAACGAAATTACTACTGACTACTGAGGAGTATACCTACTATGAGAGAGAAAAATATTTTTTTCTTCCAAAATTGAATTTTGATACCATAATTAAAACTATTTATTAATAATATATATACATATATTACGTAAAATCATCACAAGATTAGTTCACGTAGGATTGTTTGTATGGGAATGTTTACTTTGTATCTCAAGACGAACCCTTATATTTATTTATTGTTGTGAACCGTGAATGGGATAGCTTTAATGTCCATCCCGCTCCCGCCTGCCTATCCCGGGATAGATTGGGATCCCCATTGGCCGGGGATTGGGGAGGATTGTAAAAATTTAAGCCTATGGGGTGGTCGCTACTTATATGAATAAATTGACATACATTTAAATCATATCTTACATACTACTGATATATTTATGTTTTGTTGTCAATATATGAAAAAAATATTCTCACAAAATTGCTTTACATTTTTTATTCATAGAGTTATAGTATTGTGAAACGTGACAATTAAAATCTGACGTAATTTATATTAAATTAAAATATTAATCTTTACACTTAAAATTAATACTATGAGTGTATACAAGTGTACTTGAGTGTTAACAAGCACGTGTAGCCAGGTTTCAGACTTGCTATCTAGACTGTGGGTAGTCTATAAAGTACTTACACATATCAAACTGATAACATATCATTAAGATAACAATCGTCATCTTTTATTTATAGTTTCTATTTCTATGCAAGAAATATTTAAAACAAAACACAGTTAAAAACGAGAAATATATGTTTAAAATCTAACTGGCAATTTCCCAGCTATAGCCAGGGTCTGCCTTACATGTTGTGAATAGTTTTTGGCTATTTGTTTTTACGACCGGCCGCCTGCCTGAGATCAACCCTCTTTTGGGAATCAACATTAATCAGTGATGTCTAAATACTCTTAGAAAGTACATATGACTCTGAAAAATCACATTGGTACTTGCCCGGGCCAGAATCGAACCCGCGTCCTCGGCGACGAGAGGCGGGCCCTTTAACCACTGAGCCACCACTGACTTTATAACTGTCTAAATATATGTTTAAAATTAGATCTTAATTCGCTTCAGCGCTTCATATTGTAGACGGCTTTATTTTCAGCGCACTCAACCCGCTTGTGTTATTGTCAACTAATTCCGACGTTGTACGATGCCTGTTTCATTTTACCGCTACATAAAGCACAGCGTTTCCTGTACTTAGCAGAACATAAAAAGGCACAATCATTCTTACGATTTGATGCTATCGTCATAAACAACTATTATTATTCATATCTTGGTTTTATATGTGAATTTTGTATTGTATGGGACGTATTATGTTATGTAGGGAATCATTTTAGCTTTCTTTTCATAAGTATCTACTATCTTTGTTTTTTTAGATATTAATCCTTCTTTAAGTTACAATGAATTTGAGTGATTCCATTTTCAAACTATTGTTTTTTCACAAATTGCAATTCCATTTTCAAAATTATTGTTTTTTCACAAATTGCAATTCCATTTTCAAAATTATTGTTCTTTCACAAATTGCAATTCCATTTTCAAAATTATTTGTTTCATCTGTCAGGTTCTACTTCTTTATAAATAGTCTCCATTGAAAGCGAAACTGTAGTATTCAGTTATTTTGCACAAGACTTCTCTAGAACTATTGCTTTATACAAATTTGGTAGTTTATATATTAAGAATAAACGAAAAATCTAAATCTCTGTTAAATTTGACGACTGAAACTTGGTGTTTTATTTAAGTTATATGTTTCGTGCATTTCTCTTTGTTTAGTTTTAAAGCCTTAGTTAAAGATTTGATCCTTGAAAACTTTAAGTAGGGACGTAAACCGGATTGGATGATTCAAGTTTTTGATAGGAAACTGATGGACGGATATAACCACGTTCATGTTTCCGGATTCTAGGATTTGAGAGGATTTCTGCTTACGTATAGGGCTGGAAAAAATTGTTCTATTTTTAAAATTTAAAAAAAAATCATAATCATTTGGCATATAACTAACGCGATGCTATTTAATCGATACATTTTAAATACCAGACTGCATGACGCCATTACTGTTTTGTTTTTTTTTATTTTTTTATATTCATGCATTCTGATCTCTGTTACAATGCCAACCCTGACAGACGTTTGACGTTTTACGATTCTCCGCTCGCCATTAAACTCTCCGCCGTTTTGGCGGTATTGTATAAGGATGTCGCTGATATATCGAGCGGAAGTCAATATAGGTACTTATTATAAATACTTAATCAAGTCCCATATACATATAAGTATGAAGGTTAATATTTATGCAAAATTATATATTTTTTTTAATTTATTATATTTGAATGTAAGTTTTATAAGAGCATTATAATTTATAATTTATTATAACTGTTAACAAATATCAAATAACTTCTTATTATAAATGATAGCTATTAATTTGTGGATTTATTAAATTTACAATTATATTTAAAATTTAATATCGATTACCGTATAATATATATATTTCTTTATTCATCCTGAAATGGATGAACTTTTATTGATCAAACTCTTCTAACATATTAAATGATATAATAATATCATCATATTTATTAAGACCGCGTATAGTTAAATGAAAAAGGATCTTCACTTTAAAAGAAAACACCAATTTATATTATAAAAATATATTTTTCGTAGTTCAAAGTATGCGTTGTCAACCCTGCATAGTAATTCGGGTAGTGGCTTTAGCGGGCAAGGTCGGTGTAGAGTTTCAGAGATGACACACATTATACGTAGATAAAACAAACATACATTCAGATAAACAAACTCGTTATAAAGTTTCTCACAGTGCCATATAAACAGCTGTATTATGTGAAACATTTGAATTTAATATACAAATAAAATGTTCTGATAATTTTGGTTTCCATAGAATAAGGGATGCGTATCTCAGAATCATTATAGATGAGATTATTTCATGGTAATATATAATTTAGAACAGTTTTAGAGCATTTAAGTGTGTTCGGACCGCAATCGTAGAAAGGGCACTAAAAACGGCATAAAATGTTCACATTTTTACGACTTATTTTAAAAATTGCCAAGCTATATGAATGTATTTGTATAAATACGACTTCCGTCTGCATAATACAAATATACCGCGACTTCGCTCGTTATAATGAAACATGATGTTATATGTAGTACAAAGGAAATATATAAAAATAGGTATATGTAATTAGTATTTAATTTCTGTCCGTATGTTATAAATTTAGTTTAAGCTTATATCAACGTACATACATATAGTATATTTATATGTGAATGTATAATATCATAAAACTCGTTAAGTTTTAGTCGGGGATCGTAAAATCTCAAACAACAAACTGCAGAGCGCACCTTGTGTTTTTATACCGCCCGGAGAGGTTTAATTTTTACTCGTGGCAGTAAAGAAGGGTTATGTTTTTATAGTTTGAATCTAAAACTTATTGTTACAGATATATTCTGACATAATTTGACTTAAACATTGTCATGTATTTATATTATTTTAATGTAACGTGATTATGTAATTAATAAATCATAAAAAAACACTAATTTTTGATTATTTATATGAAAAAGAGCCTCTTTAAAGACATGAGTATATGTATATACATCTCAATCTAGGAAATTCAATAGATTTTACGTGATTGATTACCAAAAACATTAAAAAACAATTAGATTTTAATAAAAAAATTATAACTAACATGAAAAAAATAATCCCTATTAATTATATACAATTACCTAAAAATTATTACCTTAACGCAAATAATTACTAATAAAGAAAACACCTACATTTAAAATATATTTTTCTTAAATAAAATCATTGCTTCCCGTCTTTCTTAAATTATATCACATTACCTAGTAACAGAGTTCCAAATACTAAACCATACTGAACTATTATTCTATAATCAACAGAAAATATATATAAAAATATATATATTATACTTTGGACAAAGAAAAAAGTCCATCTAGCATCCAGGAGTTGCAAATCAAATCGTAATATATTGGCTGTAAAATGTCCAATGGCACGTGTCTGCCATGCGATTTACATATGTCTTGCATCATTGTAATAGAGTCCATATTTGTATGGCGCTAACTTAAAAATTGTACGTGTATGTATATCCACTTGCTTTTATAGACTATAAACTGTTTTTACGACTGCCAGGATAATACTCATCTGCTAAAAGGGTTCGGCCACTATCCTAAGTATGGTCCGGGATTAATTAAAAACTGGAAAAATTATTCTACTATAGACTACTTGTATCCCTACTAATATTATAAATGCGAAAGTAACTCTGTCTGTCTGTAACGCCTAAACAACTGAACTGATTTTAATGAAATTTTGTTGACCTTGAGAAAGATAGGTTTTATCCCAGACTTTTGAAAGGTTCTCTTGGAAACGCGATATAACCGAACTCCACGCGGGCGAAGCTGCGGGCGGAAAGCTAGTTAAATTATATCTGTGACTTATTCAGTTTCCTTTATATATGGAGATACATATGTATGAAACAGCCAGACAAACTCATATCCACAGTCTTCATTGTTGGCTGTTTTTGTTTATAAAACTCAAATAATACAATATCATATCTCATACCTATATTATTTCTTATTTGATATTTTGGTATATCTTGAAAGTTGTCATGAAATATATTTCGGGTTAATTTCAATGAATAAATTACTATAAAAGTTTGTTTTGCTATATATGTATAATGCTTAGCACATTTAAAAGAAACGTTTTTTTTTTAATTTTTGTTACAAAAAAAGATTTTTTTATTATTATTTAATAATATCACCGATTTAAACTACAAATTGATCTTATATATCTTCCATTTAAATATATTTTATTTGAGTTTGTATGATATAAGTAAATATAATTAAAAAATGTAAAATATATATGTCATTAAAATTTTACTTACAAAATAAAACACTTCCACGTCAATAGTCCTGACATACAGATCTATATTATTTCTGCATAAAAAGTCTAAAGTACTTGACTTACGAATTTTATATAAAATGTTTAAAGTAAGATAAACATAGAGGAAGAAAGAAATATCCTTTGTCCACTCAAAAAAGATCAGTTATAAGGTTAAGAAAAAATGTATCAAATACTGTATAAACTTGTATATACATAATATAAAAGTTAGTGCATAACTTTAAAGTTAAAGTCAGTTATTTTTATTTGAACGCCGTCAACTCAGCCCGTGCATTAATATAAACTATGGCAGCTATAAACGTCGTCAAGAAATTACGTACAAGCTGGAGTCTAAGTGGAAGTTACCCTCGGCCCCCAGTCACAGAAACCCGACCTCCAGACTATAATAAACACGATAACGAGAAAAAAAAGCACAGAAAACCCTCAAAACATATACATAGCTATGTATTAAATTCACATAACATATAAAACAAACATTTATTACTTAGTTTATAAGTTTTATAGCTGGATAGATGTCGGACGCCTAGACGTCGTAAATATGTATGAAATATGATAATTGCGAAATTCTTTAATATATTGCGATTCAAACATTGATGATACGTCTGACGTTTTGTGGGGCCATAACTATGAGTTCGCGGAATTGTAGCTCTCGCTCGCACAGCCGAAGGTGCGCGGGCGCAGCCTCAGATTAATTGTTTACGATTCACCAAACAATTAAAGCGCACGTATATATTTTAACTAAAATTCATTAGCAGCATTCATCAGAGTCAGTTCTGAACGTATTTTTGTATAATTGATTGATTAATTATTGTTTTTCAATCAAACGTTCCCGTTTAATTAATCAAGTCATCCGCTCATTTGCAACATTAAGTCGTTCCGATAACAATTATTAATTAAAATTTTTACAACCAGTTCACAATTAGTAGGGGACACGGTGATTATGCTACTGTGGCAAACTGACTGTGGCCTAAAATTGATTTGATTAAAACATTACGAGTTACGTACCAGATTATTAGAACGAGAAAATATATAAAAAAATACTTAATATTACTAAGTAATTTTTTGATTATCTGTATTTTAATTTAAATATATGTTGCAATAAAATAACATATGTACCTAATTGAAAATTTTGTGAACATTTTCGTTGTACCTACAGTCGATGTTCCAATTTATCAGGCGCATGGAGATAACCTCTATACATTGTAACGTGGGACGTAATTTGAATTTCATATCTCGATATCATTACACATTTAGAGTTCATTGTCGGTAATCTTAGAAAGAATTATCTGTACACAGTTCTGGGCTTATTTTGTGCTAAAATTTCCATCTTGTTATTTTTACTACTTGACTACTTGATGGGTCACTGTTGCCCATGGCCATTCACAACATAAAAGATGTTGCGGATGCTTTACCAACTTTGATTTTTGAGGAAGTAGGTTGTTGGGTGGGAATAAGGAAATCGTAGGAAAGGGTGGGAATAAGGAAAGGGCAACTGATTCTCTCACTCATCGGACGAAACGGAGCCATTAACGACTATTTTCCGCCGATCTTTTGTGAGAGGGTAATACTTCCCTGGTTAAGCCAGCATGGTCTGCCATGTTCGAGCTGTAGTAACTGACCACAGTTAGGCTCTATACTTACCATTTTATTCAAAGAAACGTTTCTCTAGTACGGTGTCATTATTACAGCATACTCGACTTATATTTCGGTAATTTTTATATACAACCAAAACAATTGTTTGTATATATTTGAAACTCACGTAACTATGACCTTGATGTACCACAAGTATTATGAAATTTGAAAATATTATAACTTTTTAATTTTTAACAATCTAGATCATTGTATTAAAACATTCTCAGTGTAGACGAATTCTTCTTTCTTCTGTTATTAAAAAGTGGTATTGAAATATGTTCTAATGCATTAGAATATAATATATTATGGAAGGATAACTACAACATAGTAATGTATTTAAAAAAAGTTGTTTTAAAGACCTGGTCAATACTTGTTGCCGTGAATCATTTCCTTGTATATAATTTCCGGCGTCACGTTTTCTAGTTATACGATGGCGTTTCGTCTCGGACTCTATTCACGCAGACTGCTTTACAATGCAAAAGTGGGAATCGAATTTTGATGGAATTCGACAAACTCAATTTACCTTAAAATAGGTTACTGGTGACTGGGTCAGTTAGTAATTGTGGAGGGACCTGGTGTTCCCTGGATTGTGCTGCAGTGAATTTTCGACTTTATATCTATCGGTATACAGTCTGATTTAGCAGAACAGCTCTGTATGATGGAAAGCTTATTTATGTCGTATTGGATTAAAGGTTTTCATATTGGTTATTGATGCGAACTGTACCAGAATTTTTTATTTGTTTTTTGTATATTGAGATAGCAATCTTTATTGCTTTAAAACCGACCTTATTAAATGTCTCTTTACAAGTAATAAATTATTATAAATAGTGTAAAATTATTAATAAAATATGTAATTTATTACACTTCTATATTTTAAAATCTTGTGATACAAAATTATGAAACATTAATTATTATATTGCAAAATTTATTTCCTTATAAAAAAAAACATTCTAACTCCTGCAACTCTTTCAAATTATGAGCAAAGTGAAGAAATATATCCACTTATTCGTGTGAACTATTCTTTTCAAAAACATTCGCATAGGTTTCATACTAAAGGTTTTCCGGATATATAAGAAAACAATCATATAGGTACATTATACTCGGCCTTTACAAACGGATTTCATTAAAACGTCGCATTTATTATCCATTTCTTAATGTTCTTTAATACAAAATAATAATCCTACATATCCAGACTTATCATCGTAGAACCAGTTGAATGAATTAAACTAGTTCAATACTCGTAGTTAACATAATAAGAAACCACATTTGTAGGTTCGAGTAGGTAAAGCGACTACCGATTTTATTGTTGCCAATTGAATGATTTTTATTTGCATATTTTTACGTCTCTGTCGGTGAAATTAAAGTATTATAAACTGTTTCGAACTCGGGGCCCGGTGATAAAATATTGTTTTGCGATCGTAAAATGATGTATAAAACTGTTGTAGTGAAATAAAAAAATGCCGGCCCATTATCGTTTGAGATAGAGCCTTCTTATTTATGTATGTTAATCTAATATTTTACACATCTTGTGTGGTCAAACGGAAATTTACATTCGCTAGACTTTTACTAATTAATGTTCGATTTAACTAATCTTTTTGACGTTCTTATATAAAAAAAAAATTGGAAAAAACATTGAAATTTTGACAATTTTATCATTTTTTTCTATATAACGTTACTATGTAGTAACAATTTAACCGCAATCGATAGTTAAGGGTCTTTTATATTTCCCTTTGTTAGTCATGACAAGGGTAGCACGGGGGGCGAACAAATGACTCGTTTAATATTACTAGGTAATAAAATCTTTATTTTGTGTCTTAAGCATCGCTGCATGTTTCACTTTCCAAGGACTGTATTAAAACTTAAGATGTGTGACTGTATTATATCTAAATATTCATTATTTTTCTTTGGTGTAGTTTTTTATATTTATATTCTTTAATTTTTATGAATTATGACTTGTTTTGTGACACAAAAGGTTTATTTTTTATTACTTACTGAATAATAATGAGATGTAATACTTTCGCGAGTATTCATTTTAAATGAAACTATTACACTAGTTTACAAAATTTTACTTTTTATTTATACCCCGAACCGAATGTATGTCAATATGTTAATCTACCTTCCCTAAACCTAAAAGTGTTAGCAGAAATATTTTATCACGTCGGATTTTTTTTTTGCCGTCAATTGTTTTTTTTTTAACTAGCCGACGTGGTGGTGATATTTTATTGTTTATTTGTTCGCTTCAAACGACAGTTACTTTGCTTTGGATTGATTTAAAATGGCTAGCAGAAAGTGCAAACAAAGTTCTGACCGTTTTTGTTATGTTTGTGGACAGTTTATATTTTAAAAAAAGAGAAGACCTATTGTACATTCGTTAAAAACTGCATATCTTCATTATTTTGGATTTCCTGTTGCAAATCAAGATAAAAAGTGGGTGCCTCACGTGTTTTGCGAAACCTGTAGAATCATCTTAATCCAGTGGTCATCAGGAGAAAAAGTTTACCTTCCATTTGGTTCGCCAATGCTATGGAGAGAACCTAGTACTGTTGTTTCCTTTGTTTGTGGGACAGTAGAGCGAAACAACATCATTATGTAAGGAAAGAATGGCCTGTTCGAAATGAGTATATTCCGGGCAAAATGAACATTAATCACGAGCTGTTGGTCGATCCAAATAACGTCACTTTACCCCCTTTACACATTAAACTGGGGCTCGTGAAAAACTTTGTAAAGGCGCTTGACTAAAACAGTGATGCTTTCCGATATTTACAAAAAATATTTCCAAACATTACAGAGGCAAAACTGAAGGAGGGTATATTTTTTGGTCCACAAATCCGTAAAATTATGAAAGATTCTCAGTTTAAAAACCTTTTATCGGTTAAAGAAAAGTCTGCTTGGAACTCATTTAAAATGCTTGTAGAAAATTTTTTGGGAAATAAAAAAAGTGAAAATTATGAAGAAATTTTTAACAATTTATTGAAAAACTTTCATGATATGGGAGTAAACATGTCATTAAAGATTCAATTTCTACACTCTCATCTGAATTTTTTTCCTGAAAACTTAGGAAGTATGAGTGACGAACAGGGTGAACGTTTCCACCAAGATTTAAGGACTTTCGAAGAACGACATTAAGGATTTTGGGATGAAAATATGTTAGGGGATTACTGTTGGTCTATCATAAGAGAAACTGATTCAAATAACTATAAAAAGAAAGCAAAAATTAGTCATTTTTAATTTATTTTTGTATTAATCCTAAAATTTTTGTATTTCCCTTCAAGAAAATAAATATTTTTTAAACCAGACGTGACAGAATTTTTTTATTATTTTTTCTGGATAGTTCTACCTGAACATAAAATAAAATAACAACTTTCAGCTGGGGTATGAAAACCGTGTAAACTAGTGTTATTTTCGGATTTACCTTTATTTTATTATTTTAAAATTACATACTACCGACGTATCGGTTACTTTGCAACAACTGTGATCACAAGCAGACGAGTTGTGAATGTGATCTTACTGAATCATATTTCAACTGAACAATTAGGCATAATATTTGTTTAATAGGATTAAAATACAAAATAAAATTTTATTCGTTAATTTTAGTTCGACATACTACATTATATTGTTGAAATTTTAAGATTTATATACAATCTGACCTCCTTCTTGTTTTGTTTTTCCATTGTTAAATATAAGGCGGGGATATAATAAAGAAAACTATAATATAAATTACCTATGTGAGATAAGTATGTACTGTTGGTCTCTAAAATCCATATACGGAACCATCCATACTAAATCCTAAGTTCAACACTAGCCCATCTGTCAGCGAAGGTTTATCGGTTTGTGAAACGATTTAAATGTATATAAATATTCAAATCGTGTCTGCTCGGACAAATGGAGCGCTTGTATCCTTGCATCTGAATTACTATTGAGTTGTATCATTAGAGCATTGTTTTATCATGACCGAGGTACGTGCACCAGCCGTCCGGTATCAAATTGATGATAGTTTCACAGAAATCATTCAGCTTCCGACTACATGTGCTTTTGTTTTGACTAATAGCTATTTTTTTTTGCGATTACATAGGCGGATGTGTTGGGACGTTGCTAATTTGTATTCGGTTTGTGCTAAGTGGAAATCGGTTTGGGAAGAATTGAAATATCAGTTACGGTGTTAATTAAGTCAGTTTGCGAGCTGGTAACTGTTCTAAATGATGAACAGCTTTGAGAGAAGCTGGTTGTATTAATGTACTATGTATCCAGGATCTTCCTAAATCCAAGACTTGACTTCTCTATATATTTTACCTTAAAACAACAATCTATTGGTAGAAACGCGACATAATTCTTTCCATTTCTTTGCGCCAAACCATTTTGTCTCCTAATACGATTATCCCAAATTACGTGCTACAATATCCAATTGATTTTTCTGATTTTTCGTATTCTTAATCAAGACGCTACTCGTAATTACTTAATCTTACTATCACTACTTCCCACACTAGTTATCATATTATATTTGAGTTGTTAATTTTGTACAGCATAAAACACAAACATAATATAAGAGTGAGGACAGGTGTCACGGCAAGTATTCCTTGAATCACTTATCATGGTAATGTGTATGCGAACTGAATCTAATATTGGGAGTCATGTGGAATGAATTTTTCGTTGCGGTGGGTCTTTACATACTAAATAATGTACTTAATGTATTTTTTACTACAAAATTCCAATTAAAATATAATTAGGTATATCTCGTTCGTGGCTTACTTGTAGGACAAGTGAGTTTTAAAATGCTAAAAACTTTGCATGATTTTTATTGATATGTTCGTGTTTTAAATTAACCGATGTCAAAAAAGAGAAGGTTGTTATGTTTTTCATTAGGTACTCGGCGTAATTTCACTTTTTTTATGATATGTGTGTTCACGCATACCAACTTTGTTACTAGATTGTAAACTCATGAAGTAAACTTTATTAAGAAAATAATAAAATCTTAATAGCGACTTCAAAATTCTGAGTTTATTTTTATTTTAATTTTTTTCAGTTATTCTATTTATGTTTGAGTATTGAAATCTTATAGGAAATAATCATAAACACTTATGTTTTTAAGTAACATCTGCCTCAATATATACCTAAATTATACGAAATATAATATGTAATTTCAACTTGTTTTCTCATACAAATTTATACTTAAGGTATTTTTTATATTCTCACAAACCCAAAAGAGGCGTTAATTAAACAAATTTCGGTAATATTAGGAGTACTTAGTCCTTTATTCGTAGAAAATTTCACATTTCGCACAGTATTAATGTAATTTTATGAAAAAAAAAAGGTAACATTTCGTATGTAGCAACAATGCAAACTTGTGGTTAGTTGTATACTTTAAAACTGTTTTGCTATGAAGTAGTTGAAACCCAAAAAGTCGTGGTGGCATAGAGATTAAAGGCCAGTCTCTCGTGCATGAGGGTGCGGGTTCGAAACTTGGCAAGTACCAATGCAATTTTTCCCAGTCATATGTACTTTCTAATAGGATTTAGACAACACTGACAGACGGTGGAGGAAAACATCGTGAGGAAACCTGGACTTATAGTTTCAAATTTTAATTTTGAAATCAACAACCCGTCTTGAGCAAGCGTGGTGATTAATGCTCAAACCTTCTCCATGTGAGAAAGAGGCCTTTGCTCAGTCGTGGGCTCTGATAGGTTAATAGGTATGTAGCGTTTAGAAAAATTTTGTTTGTTATAATAATATAAAGAAAATATCTCAAAATTTCTTATATACATAAGTGTATTATTAAAATTTAACGAAATATGTACATAAAATACATTTCATTATATGTATATGTACATACTTATACAGGGTGACTGGTGAATTACTATCAATATTTAAGGAGTATACTCGGTACATGATTCTCATTCGAATTATGTAAAAAAAATAGGCACTTAATTTTTGACAAAATTTCCGTATAAATAAGTAAAGTGTTGACACGTTCCAAGTGTTCAAGTGTGGACGCGTGCGGCGACGTGTTGATACAACACCACGCCGCAGCGCGCGCGTGTGTGTGTGTGTGTGTATATACCTAATCTGTAGGGTGTTCACATGATGCGTAATTAATTACATAACTTTTGGTTAACTTTACTTAGAAGTTTATTAATATTTATGTTATATTAATTTTTATTTTGTCATATATGATCGTCAAATATCACGTCCTCAAATATCGATAGTAATTCACCAGTCACCCTGTATATAGTTGATTTTGCAGTATTTATATTGTTTTACGCATCGGTTGTCAAACATTTGTATAGGAATTAGAGTTAAAATTTGGATAAAGATAAATTACAGACATGAGAATTGAGAGCGATTGAAAGAATTAACTTTATATTATCTTCGATATTTTAGACTTTATTACTACCGAAGAGAGTTCAAATTAGACTGAATCATAATCTATGCTTCAGTCTTGTGTATCACTTAGTTGAGACGTTTAGTAGTTTTGTTTTGTTAATTCTCGACTACTAATTGTTTGTAACAGCTAATGAGTAATGAATAAATAGTTAGTTAGTTTGAGATTGTTGCATTACATACGATTTGTTTCCCGTTTTTTAGTCAATAATACGTTGATACTATATCTATGTGAGGATTCATGAATGTAAAACTCTTACTATTCCGTATGTAGTGTAAAGACTTGTGGTAAGCTTTTGCCACTGTTTACGTCAAAGTTTTAAATTCGCAAAATGAGTTTAGCTTCGATATTCTTATGTAATATTCATTTATACCCAAAATGTCTATCGCTAGATGAATTTCTGAAATGAACTTCTGAAACAGTTAAAAATATATTTATTTCAATATAGTATATTTTTCATGTTATTAAAAATATTATACTGAAAAAGTTGAGTCACAAAAAAATAACAGTTATTAAATAGAATTTATGGTAGTAGTCAAAATATACGATGTACCTACATGTGTTCATATAATTTCTGATTAATTTATAATTATGATGACTATGTTTGAAAATCATACATCTACAGGGTGACTGGTGAATTACTATCGATAGGTACTTGAGTACGTCATATTTGACGATCATATATGACAAAATAAAAATTAATATAACATAAATATTAATAAACTTCTAAGTAAAGTTAACCAAAAGTTATGTAATTAATTACGCATCGTGTGAACACCCTACAGATTAGGTATACACACACACACACACACACGCGTGCGGCGGCGATGTGTTGTATCAGCACGCCGCCGCACGCGTCCACACTTGGAACACTTGGAACGTGTCCACACTTAATTTATTTATACGGAAAATTGGTCAAAAATTAACTACCTATTTTTTTTTACATAATTAGAATGAGAATCATGTACCGAGTATTCTCCTTAAATATTGATAGTAATTCACCAGTCACCCTGTATATTCAAAACTACACTTTTTTCTTTCGAAAAGAATATCTTCTCGATCACCCCCACTCTGTACTACATCAATAAAGTTATTAAATAATATATTGACATATTATATATAAAATGCCAAATCCTTTCTTCAAATGCAAATACAACAAGCTTTAATTTTTATTAATTCAACCAATTAATCTCAACAGAACAGCACCAAACACCTTGATTAATTCTCCAGGTGTAACGCTGGCAGTTATTTCCCAACACCTGGACCATTAATACACTTAAAAGAGATACTTAATTACTGTCGCCGCAACGTAATTATGTTGATATCGGTGTAATGGTCAGCTTTATAACTTGTTAAGATGGACTTTTTATACTAAATATTCTTACTTTAATTTTCTTCAACATTAGAACTATAAAAATATTAAATAAATACGATATTGTAAGGATATATATTGAGAGTTTAACGCGCGTAGTTAGGAGCCCCTTAAACCTACACTTGGGTCGCAAGTCCCAGGCACTGTTGAAGCTTTTCTTCCTGTAACGATGGACCCGGCACCCACACGGTGAATTCATGGAATAATAAGTATCGTCTCTTCTTAAACGGAGAACGGACGAACGGAACTATATTTTTACGAAATTCGTCAAAAAAATTATTAATGTTGGTAAATTTTATTGTATAAATTGGATTTATTACAGGAAAACTTTTCAAAAATTGAATAAAACGGAGAAATTAAATACTAGATTTCTGTAATTGGTTTTTGGTTTGAAACCAAAAGAAATTTAACAAAAGAAATTTAAAGATATTTATCTTTTTAAATCTAAATTCATTTGCATAGGAATCGTGTAATATTTTGCTAATGTCAACGTTTTTATTTGTTTTACGAATTATAATCTTGAGTACTGTGTGGAAAAAGACATTTTTCTTGCCAACTGAATCGCAACTTAAATTAATGAAAGTTCAAAACTAAGTAGTATACGTAATATATGCTGGACTTTGGACAAAATATACTGGTTTGAATTTATAAAAACTATTTAAAAAGAATCCATATAATCAAACATTATATCAATTTATAGAGCACTAAATAAACATAAAATTGTATCCGATTTAAAAATCGGTAAGTCATATTTAATATGATTTTTACGTTCAAATCAATGTTCTTGAATAAGTAAACATAATCTAGAATTAGGTAATCGGTTACATCACTAATTGTCTAGTTGTAGTTGTAGTTGAAAACATTCTTACAATAACTTACGACATCCGTACGGAATGTACGTATTTGTAAATATATTCACACAAGGATACTATTGTTGATTGTTTTAATGTTTGTATTTTAATGATTTTATCCCTACTTATATTATAAATGCGAAAGTAACTCTGTCTGTCTGTCTGTTACGCCTAAATCACTGAACTGATTTTAATGAAATTTGGTAGAGATAGAGTTAACCTTGAGTTCTTGCTCATAGGATAGTTTTTAAGCCAGACTTTTGAAAGGTTCTCTTGGAAACGCGATATAACCGAACTCCACGCGGGCGAAGCTGCGAGTGGAAAGCTAGTAATATATACCTATTTGTTAAAGATATCACAGAATCTTATAGTTTTCAAGATTACGTTTAGGTTATACAAAACTGATGATAACTTTGGAGGTGGAGCTTATAACGAGAACTTTGAGATATTAAAACGAAAGACTAATATGATTAGACAGTGATAAAAACGAAACATTTTTTTCCGTCGACCTTCCATAGTTGTATTCAATTTTGATTTTTTATAATTTAAATAAACACTATTATCGGGTGGTAATTACAGCAAATTATACATTTTTCAGACGCAATAGACAATTGTTATAATAGAATTCTATATAAACTATTTAATGAGACATTCTAGGTTTTATAGAGATATTAATAATATTTGTACCAATAAATACGTAATATATATAAATTATGTAAGGTATAATTTCTATTGTATGTTATATATAGAGCGATTTAACTTGAAAATATAAAAATAGCTTCAAAACGAATATTTCAATGGATACGTAATTCAAAGATTATTTGTAATCGGATTAATAACCGATAATAACCGATTACACCGGAGTCCGGACCGATGTTTTCATATTGGACAGGTGTTGCTAAGTTATTTGGAATATTACTTAATAGTTGTAGGACATTATAAAAATTATTTTTAAGTAAATAATTGAAGTTCTTTCCCTGCAACGATGGACCCGGCACCCGCACGGTGAATCCATGGACTGATAAGAAGTTTTGTCTCGTCTCATATTTGTAAGAAATCGTAATATTTTTAGGTACAGTACGTTCTAACGTTTGCATTTCCAAAGAGGGTTGATGTCAGGCAGGCGGCCGGTCATAAAAACAATTAGCCAAAACTATTCACAACATGTAAGGCAAATTAATCAGACCCTGGCTAAAGCTGGGAAATTGCCAGGTAGAAAAAGAGTATGTTCTAAGGTAAATTATAAAAAATATTGAGTGTATGACAGAGCAACTGACAGACATTCACATCTCGTCTGCTCGTGATCACGGTTGCTGAAAGTAGCTGAAACTTCGGGAGTATGTAGTTTTTTACAATATTAAATTCGCGTAGTATAATCCGAAAATATTAGTTTCATTTAAATGTATAATACTATGTATAACAAAAAAACTTTGAAGTGTCAATGAAAAGAAATAGTATTAATATTAAACTTATATGTATACTAGCTTTTGCCGCGACTTCGTCCGCCTGGAATAGTGACTACCGGCAGATTTTTGGTTCTTCCCACATAGTTCCCGTTCTGTCGGGGTTTTCGGAATGGTTGAGTTCCCGTAAAATTTTCAGGATAAAACCTATGTTTTTTTAAATTCACAATGAAGTACTCTTAACCAACAACAAATTTATTTGTTTATTTGAATACAGATTAATATTATTATGTTGATACAACTTAAACAAATTTTTCGACCAAATTAGGTACCACAAAAACGCTTTTTGTGAGTTAATCTTAAAAGATAGACATATACTGTTGCGAACTGTTTTTTAGATCATTAAAAGAGCTATTATTCTTTTATACATATTTTTTGTGTATCTTGAACCGTTTTCACGGCGCACGGAACGGAAGGCTTCAAAGATGAAATAATTTCTCCCGTTTTTTACACATTTACCACTATATCTTTGCTCCTATTGGTCGTAGCGTGATGTCATATAGCCTACAGCCTTCCTCGATAACTGGACTATCCAACACAAAAAGAATTATTCAATTCGAACCAGCAGTTTCGGAGATTAGCGCTTTCAAACAAACAAACAAACAAACAAACTCTTCAGCTTTATAATATTAGTATAGATACTAATAGTCTGAAAATATTATATACCTATGTATGTAGTATATAATATATATGTGTATATGTGGTAGATACGCCGCCTATCAACTTTCATCTCGGTAATAAAAACTCTTTATTTAAACTCAACTTAAACCGTATTATTCTTTTACGATACCGCCGCGTCCCGCTGCTCTCAAAACTATTTATTTATTCAACTTTGACCAAGTCTACCTACACAACTGTCATTATGGTATTTTCTATTTACCACATTATTATTTCGTATACCTAATTTTATTTATTGTATGTTGTATGTTTAGTAGAAAAAATATGCTAATTTACGTATTTCATCTCTAAATATATAAAAAAATATATACCTACATATTCTAAGAATAAAATAAGGATTAATTCTTTTTTGTATATAATTATAGTCTTAATATTTTATTTGTTATAAATATGTAACGTAGAAACCGCAAAATCAGACCCACATACCTATAGGTATATATTTTTTGTATTTTTTTATTAAGCAGGTACATTCATTTACCATATGAAAAAAAAATCAAATTTTACACATGAGCACGCACGTTGAAAATTTTAAATAACCTACGTGTCACTTTTCATGTGTATGTCATTTAATATATGGATTTATATATAAAAAAAAACATTAAAATAACATTTATAAGGCGATAAAACCTGTAAGGTACAATAGCAAGAGAAAAATATTTATTCATAAAAAAAATGTAGCCACATAAATATCATCAAGTTATTAAAACCATCCTTCAACTTGTTAATACTCAACAAAAAACTATTATAAAAAGTAAAACACGAACATCTCCCACGTATCAACGGAATCGTGATAACATCCAATTAGTCGAGTGAGATCCATCACTAAATCATAATTTGCATGTATTACCCTGTTCTGTATTACCCAGGTATGCCGCAATTAAATCCAAAATGACCCTGTATATGCTCATTACACCGATCTGATCATAAATCCAACTTACCCCGGACCATCAAGGCGTGTCGATTCACGACCGGCCTAGGCTATAATCATTTAATAGCCCCTATCTCAATGTGATAAGGTTCAAAAGGTTTCAACTGTAGGGTGGAGCGTTGTTTTATTAATGATACCTCACTATATATATATACGTGTATACATTTTTGTACAAGGTCTCATTAATGTCTGTATGCGACTTGAGAAACTTATTGCTTATTATTTATTTGTTTTATACAGTCAGTTTTTATTGTAAGTTGCTGTTTCTATATAAAAGCGTATTATTAAATAAAAGGCACAATTTATGTGACAATAAGGTGAAAATCGCGTTGCTTACGTATTTAAACCTAGGTATATATTTAGTAATAATACAAAGGAATTTTGTATCCTGAATGAATGATTCGATATTTATTATAAATAAATCAGGTTTATGTGAAAATGAAAATGTATTAAACAGAACAACGGCCATTTTAAAATAAGTCACGCCTTTTTTTATGATCATAACATAGTTGTTATCGCTGACTGACTGACATCATTGTAATTACGAGACACGATTCGGGGTTCTCGTGTTGATTTAAATACAAAAATATATACAAATACTAGTTTTTTACTGCGACTTCGTCCTAATACACATAGTGCAGCTCGGAAAGGTTTTTTTATTACGAGTATGTTATAATATACTGCGATTGTACGAAGTAATGGAAATGTTAAAGTTAGGCGTTTTTAATTTAATACAAGTTCAAGAGCACATGTACCTATTATTTGATACTTGATGGACGTTTGTCTTGTTTCTTGTTATATTTAATATACATTATACAATAAACTGTAAAATTTATAACATTTTGAATATATAGATATTTTGTTTTTACGGTTCTGAAACTTAGAAAATATTCTTTAAAGTTTGCTTGATGTATTCTCACAATATTCAATACAAAGCCTTTTCGATTCAATAGAATTTATATTTATATGTAAATCAACTTATAAATCTATTGAATAATATATAGATCGGCTGAAAGTTGACTTATTATATCTCGCAAAAAAAACTCAAACTAATTGTGATAATGCGAGCGAGAGATACTAAATCAAAATATGCTTTATGTCTTGGTAATAGAGTTCATAATATACATATAATAATCTAAAACAATACCAGCACAGTGCTTTATCGTTTCCGGGAGCTCTCACGTACAGAGAACCTTCATTTCATATCACCGGATGTGAGGAAACGATTGTCTTCAATGAACCCCTTATATTATGATAAGAAGACTAACTAATTAAAACTTATTATAAATAATATTTATATGGGGATTTAATTTATATACCTATGTTTTAATTTCAATTCAGTCTTAATTATTTTCCATACAGTATTATTTCTATATACCTACCTAATATTAGAAAATTTGCAATTTGAAGATCATTCCTCTTGTTTTTAAAGGCTGTTGAATTTTATTTATAATCAATACGAAATTAGCCATAAAATTACTCTATTAATATTTTTATGTGTAGGTACTTATTGAAATATAAATACAATTTGATTTCATACATGCATACCAAGCTTCATCTTATTTATAACATTTAGGAGTCAAATGCAAAAAATATGCTTGATGGCATTTGTCAATATTAATTCGTTTATATACTTAGGATTATCTCTCTGTATGTTAAATATTATAATTATTAAATTATATTATGTACTAACTGCTACACGCGACTTCGTTTGCGTAAAAAAAGTAAAAATAAACAATGAAAAACCTTTTAAGCGTCATGTGCGTCCTGAATACAATTCTTAAATTAACTATTATATACATAATTTCGGGATAACACTTAATTTCTTAGAGTTACTTCTTATTAGGTACATCAGCTACCTGCCAATAAACGTCCCTTCAAAATCGGTCCAGCCATTTCAGAGATAATCCGGAACAGACAGACAGACAAATAAAAATTGTAAAAATATTCCTATGTACCTATTCCTATGCGTGTAGTAAAAAATGGTTATTTCAATATTATAAACAGAAACTCCAATTTTATTTGTTTGTATAGATAAGATCACGTGTATGTATCTACCTATCTATCTATCTATGTACCTATCTATCTAGCTAGCTAGATTTAGGTATTTTCTAGTCGCAACTCATAGCTGAGCTATAAACAGTCGTCCTTGCTTCGTTATAGCTTATTTATGGTCTTTTCATGACTCCCATAATTCCCTCGTTAATTTTAACAAACATTGTAGCAAGTTTTAACATTTATTTACTTACGTGCATTCGTTTTAAATAATATTTTAAAAGTCACGTTGTTACGAAGACTTATCTGTTGATAACTAGCTTCTGTTCGCGACTTTGTCTGCGCGAAAAGAGTTTTATTTAGATGATAAAAATGTTTATGATAACCATATGGCGATGCTAACTTAGGTTTTTGATTAGTTGTTTTAAGAAACGACTTTACTTGTAGGTATTACTTTTATAGCTACTTATCTTAGGTAAAAGTTTACTCAGGTATATCACATAGGGTATAATTAAAACTATTTATTATTCATTCCCAAAGAGGGTCGATGTCAGCCAGGCGGCCGGTCGTAAAAACAAATAACCAAAACTATTCACAACATGTAAAGGAGACCCTGGCTATAGCTGGGAAATTGCCAGATAGAGGAAATTAAAACTATTTTTAAGATAAACTACGCGTGTTATTTTATACTTTTCTCTACGTTTCAAGCAAGTTTGTTCACGATTAAAGCCGATGTCCGTGACCATACTGTCAGATGTCAAGATTCTTAGCGCAATCTGCTTCCATTCAGTAAAGTTTACGAGAAAATTTAGATATTGTTTATGTTATAGGTACAAATAACAAGAAAACTGATAGATTTCATCTTGTCTGCCCGTGATGATGGTTGCTTAAAGAAAGCAATACGTTTGGATTCTGTAGGTACCTAAATATGAAATAGTAAAACTCGTATCCGAAAAACTTAATTTCACGAAAAAGTATAGGTAAAATGTACAGTAGATACTTGAGAGAAACTATAAGTATTGATGCTAGTATCAAAAATCCGCATGCCCATAAGGAGTCTCTTTAAGAAGAATAGAAAAAGAATGAGATTTTTAAAGTATCTGCCTGAAAGACTGTAGTTAAAACGTTATAAGTTCTCTACTGAAAATTACGAGAGCCATATATTTTAGTATAAAAACACATGTAATTATAACTATAGAAGTTTAAATAAATTTACCTAACTTAAACTATCATGTGTATTTTAAACCAGAATTTGATTTCAATGTAAATAAAAAAAACTATATGAAAACCAACAAATTATTACGTACGTAAGCTCAAATCATACATTGTGTTACACAATTTTAATAATTGCATTTACCAACGTGTTTCAAACTATTTGAATCCAACGCTATGTTATTTTATCTTTATTTTCCTACTAAGAATTGCCTACTGGACCGTTTCTGATGAAATCATACAGAAAAAAAATCCTAACCATAGATTATAATATATGAATAAGTCAAACAAAGCCAGCACTACAGGTTATATAACGTTATCTGGTTACGTGATTTCCGAACGGATTTCCCGAAGCTGATGGGCGGAAAAGCGTGTACGTGCGCCCGCTGGTTAGGTAGGCGGTAGAATGAGAAAAAAAAAACCGGTTCTATATTCGAATTGTGCGAGCAGCCAATCGTGTGCGCTGTAGGCGTAGCCGAGCTCGCCGATTGGCCGGCGATCAGCTGACTTGGAAACTTACTGTGGCAATTTAAACTTGCTTTATTATTTGGTTCGCTTCTTAGATGCGTCTATAATTTATGGTGTGGCTTATCTTCGGTCTAGGGGATTGTTGGTGCTAATGTGCCTGTTATGATCCTGCTCGGGCTGTATCGGAAATGATATGGTGTTTATGGTAGATAGATGCGATTGGAGAGAAATTAACGTTTGTTGGCCTTCGAGGTTTATATAAAAATATATTGCTTTCATGACCTTAATTAATATTCAAAGTACCTACTATGTGTTTAAGTCAGACATATTGAATCTAAAGTGACTTTAGCGTTGAGCTCTATCTCTTCAGATGGATATATAGAAAAATATTACTAATTTTAAAAGCTTAATTTAATTTTAAAAATATTATAATTAAATTTATATACACTTATGAATTATTTAACAAAAAAAAATAATATTCGAGTGATCCTTAGATAGATCCTATTCATCAGAATCCGATTTCAATGCCTGCCAATCACAATTTTAACTGAAAAACAGTTTACCTTCCGTATTTAGGTGGTTCCTAGGAACTTGTAGTAGGCGGAGAAACGATGGTGTAAATTGTACGTCAATAAACATGGCCATAATGGCATTAAGTGCGAATAATGTACAAGAATGACTAGCTAACAATTAGGTATAATATATCTGTAAGCACATAAGAAACAATACTTTACTTTTAAGATCCCTATTTTTAATCATTTATTTAAAATAACTCTTATTTACTAATAAATATTAATGAAAATTAATTTGGCTTAATCTATTAATGATTGGATAAATAATAATTAGTATAAAGAAATTATTTTAAAATCTCGTCTGTTTTGTTATAGTCTCCTCTTAACATGGATATGTTTTCCCGTACTCACCCTTTGAGTACATATGCTGGGAGGAATTATGGGATTAAAGAGAGTAAGGTCTTCAACATTACTTGACGTTCGTAAACGAAAGCCATCAATGTATGAAATATCATCGGTTTATGATTTAACTGAATCTTCGAAGTGTTCTCAATTGAGGATTACAAAATTTGTGAATATTTTTTACAATTATGAACATTTTCTTAGCAATTAATAGTTTGATTTGTATTTCAAATGATGTGCGAGGATATATTGACAAGTAACGAAATTATATGTTATAAGCTTCAAGCTATTTCGCATTCTTTTCTTTGTTATATAAAGTTTTTATTTGCTTGACAACATATTTTTAATATGTTTTGTATACATCTCTCAAAAATGCTTCATATTCGTTGATATGTCAAACATAACTAACCTTATTTATAATCGGTTAAACGTTGGTTGTATTGGACTGTACTTGATAATGAGAAATATAAGTTTTATTTCTTACATTTTAATTGTACATATAGCATTTTTATTGCTGACTTTCATTTTAAGCTAGAAGTTTAATTTACATAGTAAGTCATATTATATGCAACTTAAGGTAAGGTTGCCTGTGAAATATTAATGTTAAGAATTAAATACAAATATCAGTAATTACAGTCTACAGCTGAATGCATATATTGAAAACTTTAAAAGATAATCTTTAAGTATAAATAATAAATTAATTAAAGTAATTTAAAATTTATTTATCAAAATGTAGAAGAAGAATGTTTTTGTTACGTGAAATCGGGTCATGGAAAATATTTATAAATCGTAGTTTATTGGAAATTAAAATATTAATAATTATATGTTTCCTTGATTTACGAATATATTTATAATGAAATATATCAGATATTAAGTATTAAATAGTAATTATTATTAATTTATATAAATAAACAAACATTTTAATGATCACTATAAGAAAAATCAATAATATTGTACCTATCTATAAATAAAGTTTTGTATTTACTTTGGTCGTGTTGGTTATTTGATAAATTTAAGATAATGAAGATGTTTTCTGTATAGGTAACAACAATGAGATAACTTACAAAAATAACTAGTTAAAAAACACTTAAATTAAATTAATAGGAGTCTCTATTCAATCTTGTTATTCATATTTTGACAACCAGCCTTCAGTTATTTACGCGACTGTATATCTGTATATGTAATTTTATTCATATATTTCGTAAAAAAAGTATAATTTTAGATTTATTAGAAGAGAATGATAGTAGTTGCATATTTTTGTTTATTTAGGTAAAAAAATTCTAAAAGTCAGTTGTTTGTTGTTGTAAATGAAAATGTTTCTTCAACTTGTAGAATTCATTACTTTTGACGGATATCAGCGTTTATTCGTCGACATTTAACTAACAAGATGAACATATAGGTTAGAGTGGAAAATATATTAAGGTAAATAAATTTGTTACCCATTAATTGAATTACCTACGTTCTTATATTAATATAGATGTTAAAATAACTGCCGCAACTAATTCGTAAAATAATAAGTTTCACATATTCTTTTATTAAAATCTTTGAGCATGTTAAAATAGTGTTAAATATAGTATGAAATACTTAGTAGGTATTTTGTTATAAGTTTATTGATAGAAATTATAAATTTAATTTGAAATAATTTCTGATAAAACATGTTATTGTGACAACAAACTTATATTGAAAGTTTTATTGACTTCGAGGATTTTTTTCTGAGATGTTTTAATTAAAACTGATTAAATATGTATAGGTTGTATATTTATATATAATTCTACTGTACGTGTATAACAAATGTCACTTCACTAATCCTAGTCATCTTGACTGATTTAAATGAATATTTTGTATACTTTTGTGTGTCGTTCTTAATGTTTTAGATTCACAAATCAGCTCAAATCAATCGGTATCTATTTTATTTAAAATGAAAACGCTGCAAGACAGGTTACTATATTTTTTAATACTCTTTAGGTATACATTTTTCTCTGAGCACAACTTTGACGGAGTCGCGGGCAATCATTACGGTAGCTGTCTTCACATTTCCAGCTTACTTACAGATAGGCATGAATCTCTTAAAATAATACTATGTTTATATAACCAAGTACATGATTTTATTATTGATAATATAACTTTCACCTCGTCTGCAGGTGATCACGGTTTCTCTAAAATAATTACGTGAAACGTCTTTACGTAAAATTTCATCTCAAGCTTATATCTACATGAGTTACCATTTAAATTTAAAGTATGATATGACGAGATGAAAACTTCCGCCTGTACGTAATCGCCGTTGATATAAAGTAATCGAATAGTGGGAACAATTTTAAATTAAATATATCCGAAAATCATATTTTCACTTAAATGTGTAAACGCAAAAATCCTATATATGTATATTATGGTTCGTTCTTGATACTACATTTTAATATAAATAAAATCGATATGTACCATTTTGTAGTATATTATAAACAACGAAAAACCTTTTTACTGTTTATCAAACAAAAACGAATGATTCACGAAATTTTTATAAATAATATAAAATCAAACTTAAACATATGTCTAAAAATCGTCATAAAAGTGTTACATTGAACCCAAACTTTTGATCAAAGATACATCATTTATCTCATTGCCTACATCATTCTTCTTCTTCTACCTGGCAATCTCCCAGCTTTAGCCAGGGTCTGCCCTACATGTTTTGAACAGTTTTGGCTAATCGTTTTTACGACCGGCCGTCTGCCTGGCATCAACCCTCTTTTGGTAATGCATTAATCAGTGATGTGTAAATACTCTTAGAAAGTACATATGACTCGGAAAAATCACATTTGTACTTGCCAGGATCGAACCCGCGCCCTCGTGCATGAGAGGCGGGCTTGTTAACCACTAGGCCACCACTGACTATTGCCTATTGCTTATATCATTCTACAGTCAAATAAAATATATAAAACGAATATTATATTTCAATCACTACAGATAGTAATAATAAGTACGGTGTGAAACATCTGTTGAAATTATTCAATTAGTTGTTAATAAAAATCATTTTGAGTTCTTACAAAGGCCACTAAAACTCTCCGAACGTTTTAGACGTCGTTAGTACTTGAATGCTTTTCTTTATTTGTTTCGAAACTTTTAGCGTTCAATACTCGGAAGGAATGCTTGTTTTGGTAATCGTCTCTTATTGGTATTTCAATGGAAGCTTCTAGATTTATGGGGGAATTCGATAGTTTTTAAATAGTCCTCATTTAAAATCGATGAGAATATTATTTTTGGTGTAAATATTTTGTATTATCTTTACTTGAAATCTAGTTTTAAATTCAATATTCTTGATTAAAAATAATAGGTGATTACCTGGAATAATTTATTTATAAATGAGGTTGTACTAATAGTGTTATTAAAGGCTGTATAACTTCCAACAGTTACCTATATAGAACAAAGAAATCCAAAAATTTACATATCAGCGTTCTTATATGAATCTAAAAATAAATATTATTAAATTCAAACAAAAAACCTATACATAAATAGTTAGATTACCTACGTATACCTATACATTTTGCTAATTACTTATTTTTATGATTAATTTTTCATATCTTTGAAAAAAGTATACAAGCAGAAGTTGATTATAGAATTAATTAATTATTAATGATAGTATCTTCGTAAGTGTGAAATGAAATATCAATAAGTTTAAGGTGTTGGCAATAAAAATTTGTGTTAATTTCTTTGAATCGAAACCAAATATTACCAATTCTATTACATACTCGTACGTGTATGTATTTAACAAAACATTCAACATTTCTTGCGTCCATTCTTTTGAGACAACAGTGAAGAATTTCTATTAATTTGTTTTGAGTTTCATTAATTGTTTTTGTTCATAACATTGCTGACACTATACAAATTTTAAGAATGTGGTGCATTTGTATCATGAGGACCAATGTTGGTGCTTAAATTCCGTATCAACTGTGGACATCTTATTTCGTTATCAAAAAAGTTAGTTAAATATCTCGTTACGGACGTAGTGGAATCCCGTGAAATAATGAACCGCGTTGTTTGGACGTGTACCGAAATAACTTTAATTTAATATGAAAAAAGTCATTAATTTATATTGATACGTAATTATAATTATACGAAACTTTGGTCTATTGATATATTTGCATAAAGTGTCTAAAAAATAAATATTATTCCTATAAAATTATATGTATATAATACATAAGCATCAAAAATCAAAATACAATTAATTTATTCAATATTTGTCTTGAAAAATATTTGAGCATAATTTGTTAGTTTGCTTAGGTTATGCTATTTAGCTCATGTGCGCTGGTGGGCCCTGTCGCTGGCAGATCCGGGGTACACCGACATAGCGGCCGATGGCTTTCGCAGTGGTTTTAGTGAGTAGGGGCCTGCCCAGGCCGAGCCTCACACATCCCTTCCGGCCCCACCAAGGCCAGTTGGACGGCTCGTAAAAAGAGTTTCCCTGCGACATCAAAAAAAAAAGTTAGCACATGTGGCTAGTTAAAAAAATATGTATTAAAAAAATGTATTAAATTGAACGTACAATAAAACGTGTGTGTACCTCATATAAATTATTACGCGACACTCAAATTAATTATATGTATAAAATTAACGATACAGAACATAACATTTTTATAATAGTATATTTAAATGAAAATTCGTGTTAACGAAACCTAACACGGCTGTGTCACGGAGGTCATAAACTGAAGTTTTGAACTGTTGAGTAAAACGGCGTACCTACTGAATTATGTAGATTGTAGAGAACTAAGTCTTAGTGAATAAACTAATATTATATAAAAGTTGCATCATTTTTAATGAAATAAAACTTATTATTTTCGGATTTACTATGCGTTTATAATTGTTTTTAATTACATACTTCCGAAGTTTCGGTTACTTTACAGTAACCGTGATCACGGGCAGACGAGTCGTATTCGCGAAAATCTTAGATATCATTACTTTTTTTTATCCATGTCATTATTTTTATTCATTGATACGTATCCGCTGTCAGCTTATTTTGGTTGTTCACTTTAATAGTGTTGTTTATAAGACACTTTCAACCGTCACTTGAAAAATCTAAGTGTAGTTCAGACTAAATATTTATATTATGTGTTTAAGTTTACGAAATGCATGCTTTGTTATTATTAAAATGTTTCTAAGAAGACATCATAATTATATAGTTTATTTTATTCGGTTATTTCAACAGTCAGCATCCCTTATCACACTTAAGATGTTTAGATAACTTTATGAATAAGATGTGGATGTTCAAAGCCAAATCTTAAAGGTTAATAAATAGATTTCATTTGATATATGGGTGATAAATTTAAAGTTACCGAATTATATTTTAATAATAAAACACACGTATCTTCATTAACCTGTGATACAATATTAAAATGTCCTGCAGTAGGTATTATTCGAATATACTTACAATATATAGGTACATTGAATAAATTTCGTTAGAGAAAATTTAAAGATGACATAAAAATTAAATTTGCTTGCGTCCAAAACGAATAACATATTGGAATTGTTATGTATTATAAAACGTAACAAATTATTAATATCTGTCAAAGTTCAGACAGGTTGACCTGTAGATAAAAAAACAGTAGTATATTAAAAACCAGCATTTCTTAGTGGGAGGCCATTACTTTAGCTGTGTACATATTTTGTATCGATCACACGAGAGTTGCCTCTGACCTATTCGTTTGTTTCTGTATTTTATCTGATGAAATGCAAGAAGACTGGCTCTTGAGATCTTGAAACATTATCCTTGAGATTTGATCTTATGTCGCTAAGACGTTTGTTTTTTCGAGTTTTTAGAGTGGCTCCATACTGTCGTTTGGCAACTGAGCGAGTTGACTCAACGATCTATTGTTGAGTTCTAGAGCTTAAGCATTATATGGCCAAAGCCTCAAATAACTCACAGAATCTATTTGTATATTATAAAATACAAGGCCTCTTACAATGTCCTTCATAAGAGACGAAATTTCTCAGCATTCCATGTTTTCACTGTTTGGGTGCCGGGTCCATCGCGTTTGAGGGAGAGGAGCTTCTACAATTCTGGGACTTTCTACCCAGGTGCAGGTTTAAAGGGTCTCTCCTCTTCCGTCCAAGCTCCTCTCTATAGTTTACCAAAATTGAAACGAACTTAGTAAGGTTGTCCTCAAATCATGTTTTAAAAATGAAAGATGTTAGTTCTGGTCAGACCAAAGTGTTTTAGTAGGTTGTAGAGCTATTTAGCTATTATACCTCTCGTTCGCACTCACCATCTATGCGACAAAATGAAGCAAGTTTTTGTAGTGATTTCACGTTTTCTCACGATTTTGTGCTTCTCAGCGATTTCACATAAAAGTGTTCCGTTTAAACTTAGATATTTGCCGTAGCTTGTATAACCAGACAACTTATACAGAATAATTTTCATCAGCGGTCCTCATTACGTGTGCTTATTTGAAATGTTACATCAGTGTGAAAAAAAAAAACCCGATAAATTGAAGGGAGAGGACTCAATCATATTATAAAGTCCAAAGTATCAGATTATACTAATTAAATAAAAAAAATTAGGGACATTCAAAATTTATTTGCAATTACGTTTTGAGACTTGATTCCAGATGATTATAGAGATTAATGAAATCATAAATTAGCCTAGCATGTTACAGGAAATTTTGTAGAAAGGATTTTATATTCTAATCAGATTTATTTAAGTTTGAAAATCTAATAACACTTATATATAGATGAGGTTTAGATACTTTTATAATTAATATCCTTTTCATATTCCAGCGGTTTCTCTGGAGTCGTTGGTGGAGAACTGTCATAAGCTGCTGGAGAAGTTCCACTACTCGTGGGAGATGATGCCATTAGTGCTGGTCATCTTGAACTACGCTGGCAGCGACCTCGAGGAGGCTTCCAGGAAAATCGACGAAGGTATGAGCTGGCGACACTAACTTAAATATGAATATTGACATGCTTTATGGAAGATTTAGAGAAATTTGATTTATTTATATATATATGAGATGCACTATTTATAAAAATTCCTACATTTTAGTTCAAGCCGTGAGGATTTTTCTTATAAAATAATTTGGATTCTGATAAAAGAATTGTTGTAACAAAAATATGCAACACCATATGCTGATTCTTTATGTACTTGTAGCAATGATTCCTTCAGATTATTGAAATCTTAACTACGTTATGAGATATTGATTAAATGCAAGATAATATGCAGCTACTCTGTTTTTGTCCAATTGGGCATTCTGCTGTACCACCGACAAGAAAACAAAATAGTCAATAAATATTCCATAATACAAATCGAGTGTGATAAATAATTATAAAAAATAAGTATTTACTGAGTTCAAATGTGAAGTATTCTTTTATTTTATTAATTCATAGAAAGTATCATTTGTGGACCTAAAAACAATCTTTTATTTTTGGATAATTATAAGTTTTATGATAGGTTAACATTAAACGTCATTATGCTTACCACAAGTTTCCATCTAATCTACATACCTACGATGCGTTTCTACGGTAATACTTTTGTGGGAAGATCTAGGAATAAAAAACTGTTGACGTTCCGTACACAGTGTCACATTGTAAAATTTGTAGTAAGCATGTACGTACATGGTTTTGCATGTTGTGTAAATTTCATGTACAATTGATAGATTCCTTTATTTTAATTAAATCGACTTACTCTTTGTTCTCAATAGAATCTGGCTACAAAATTTATTTACTTAAAAAAAACTAAATGCTTTAAAAATATATAACCATCTCACATACGGACACACGTACATTATAAATCAATGTTTTGTATCATTATAAATGCTTTAATTGTGCGAAACAAAAGAAAGAAATGTCCACTTCGAGATGGACGTTCGGTATTTTTATTTAACGCCTTTCATACGAGCACAAAATAAAAACATCACATCGAGATTGTTCACGAAATATAATTAATAAATGTCTATGAACGGCTTGGGCTCAAATGTATGAGTTTTATGAATTTAATTAAGAACAAAGACATTATAAATGGTATAATAGCGGGGTGTGGTTAGAAGGTACGAGATACAATCGATTCACGACCGCTCCGCCGACGGCTGACTATTTGTTATAAATTATTTTTCTTATTTAATAAAACACAATTATATCCACTTAATGTTATATAGAAACAAAGCACATATCGCTTGCGTGTCACTATTATTATAAGAAATAGGTGAATTAATGATAATTAATAATTTTGTTAATTAAATAATTCGCTATTAAATACTTGAACATAAATTAGGAGGTTATTTTTTGAATAGAAAACAAATAAATTATATAAATTAGCTGTTAATTAATAATGTTTCTATTGTTTTAAAATAATATAGCTATCCGTTTGTAAAAAATATATTATTGGTACAAGTGTTTTGCAATATCAAATTTATAATTTATGCAATTGCTTAAAAATAGGTAGTGAAAATGTTAAAAAAATACATACTTAAATAGTGATGCGTTTTTGTATATTTTTTTCTATATGCCCTAAATGTTTATTTATAATTATTATTATATTAAAAAATTTTTAGTCTTTTCATAACATTGGTTACTATTTTTTGAGTTTAACTATCTACGTTAATTTGACAAAGAATATTCCAATTAAGGATACTTATAGCTTTACGGTAAACAGATTCTAGCTACTTAAAGAAAATAAATCCTTTTATTTCACAATATGCTTAAAAACAACATTCAAATTCCCTTATTTTTTTTCTCAAAATATTTCTCATTAATATCCAAAGTATAACTTAATTTTTTATTTAAAATTGACATCCAATCCAAGTTGGAGTAAAAATATTAAAAGTAGTTAAAATCCTTGTGTTTTTTTGTAAAGTTATTTGTTTGTAAATCTTATGATTTATGTTGTCTTTTTTTTAATTTAAATTATGGTTAAATAAAATTTTAATTAACCGTACTTATTAATGTCAATATTAGGAATATATTTTATCCTTTACACAAAAAATGAAATTAAATATGTAGTTCACTTACGAAAGTATATTATAATATTATGAAAATAACAAAAACAACATTATTAATAACAAAAATGATGTATATTTTTGTGTTAAATTAATTATCTATATCACCTATTTCTTATTTGTGCTATGCGAATTTTGATAACGCGTATTTGTCCGCAGGGAAGATGATTATCAACGAATACGCGAGGAAACATAATCTGAACATATTCGATGGGCACGAGCTACGGAACTCGACTCGACAGTACGGACTTTAATACAGTAATATTAGTTGTTCCATACAGACACTTATACACATATCACACAGGCGGAATACGTTCCCGACTTACGTCACACACGTCACATACAATCACACACACGACATATAGGATATATCACATTCACAACATATTTTATCGGACAGAACTTATACAGCATACAACATATATATTGTATTAGATAGAACTTAAACATCACACACATGACATATCACACACACCACATACATGAAATAGAGCACAAAATCACTCATAATACTCCATATAAAACACGTACGTACTTCGCTGTTCACACTGCATCAGTCACGGAACATTTAATACTGAATAATGAAGTGTTTGAATGCATATAACTAAAAAGATAATATTGTTAATTAGCCCATTAATTATATACACGATTCCCTTTAACACAGAAAGAATTATTATTGATTTAATGACGGTAAATAATTGTATTTTTAGTCACGTTACTTGTGACTGCACAGTATTTTGTTCTGCATTCTTATTGCTAGACAGGTCCCGTAAAACTATTTATTCAATAGCTTGCAAACATATTTTTTGCATGTTATAAAAGTTACTTTCGGTGTGAACAGCATTCTTAATTTTATTATACAAATAAAAAAATTAATACAATTTCAATTCCTGCTCGAACGCCTCCGCGATTTACAGCCTTCGCGCCAGCACGATATCCGATTTCGTTATAAAAATCGCTTTGAAATTATTATCGATTACAAAAAATATATCGATAATTATTAAAATCGGCTCGATTAAATCCGACGTTACGTCATATTCGTGTGTTATTTATGAGTATTTGTACATACATCACAACACTACTCGATACAATGTTACAACTCACACAACAATATTGTTTACGTAAGTCGATAAAAGAAATGTAGAAGTCTGCGAAAAATACACTCTCTAACCAGTAGTGATTTCCCCTTTGCAGTGACCGGACGAAGATGGAAAATTTTGAAATATAATGTGACATAATATGTATGTGAAGTGTTGTGTTAATAGTGTTGTTTTCTTTTTAGGAAAATGCTGAGCGAAATTAATAATATTAGTGGTGTACTGTCATCGTCGATGAAGTTGTTTTGCGAATGATACTTTATATACAAGTGCGGTGTTGTGCTTGGACACATGCTGTTGTATGCTGTGCGAATTGTTTTTATAGCTGGACTTCGGAGCGGTAAGTCCTCACTCTCACTTACAAGCTTAAAGAGCTGTCTTAAACAGCTTGAAATGTCTTTTAAACTTTACGTCACTGTTGTTATTTGGTTATATCATAAAAACATTATATTAGGTTGGTATTACATTTATTTAAATTCAATTTAGAATTAAAAAAATAATTGGATTTTATAATTGAACTAATTCAATACTATATTGGTAGAGTATTACAATAGGTTACATTGTATGGGTTTTGAAACAACAGTTAGCCGTATTATCTCCATCATTAGCAGGAGTAAGCTGTTTTAACATCAGATTACGGCCTGGCTTACACACGTTATCCGTCGCGACCGCACATTAACTATAAAATACCAGCCATAGCTTTATGAATGTCGTATCCAAAAACAAAACTGCAACAATCCCTATACTATGGAAGCGGAACGCAAAACATTCTGTAAACTTCTCTCCTCGGCTGTCACCAAGGAATCCCATTGTTGTAACCATCGGGATAGTTCTTCGTGGTGTTAATGGAATCCCATCAACATTTCTTCATATACACCCCAGCGACGCGCGATCTAAAAATCCTTTATGTTTTGATATTTTGTATTGCTTTGTTATTCCTTTTTGATTTTTAACATATACACATGTCGTTCAAAGGAACGTTCAAATTTCTGAGTGATTTTTTACTTATATGGCCAACAGACATATATTTGTATTGTAAACTTTATCTTGAGGTAATAAGTTTAAATTTCAAATGGCTAGTATTTGGTGGTTAATATATGTAAAGTCGAATTTTAACGTCAGATTCCAGCGTGTTAGAATGTCGTTCCTACAAATGAATCTTTCAATGTTAACATGACAATTTTTTGATTGAATAACTATTGTCATACATATATTTCTATTGCACATTTTATACTGTGCTTAAACTACAAGTCCAGACTAAACTAAATGTGAAATAAATGTAATAATTAATGTACATTTTCATTATTATCTGATGCGCCGATTTAAATTAGATATATTTTATCTTAGCTTTACTTATTAACTATATATATATGGCTATAAATTTCTGAGGCGCCATTACAATCTCCACCCCGTATTAATAACTAAAGATTTACAACGTATTATTAGATATTGTAAAAACTCAAGGGCCGATGTTTTAAAATGTGTAGGCAAATTGTATTTTATGTTGATATTCTGAGAAGTTGTAAAAAACCTCAATTATGTATGTTCGTATTAGGTTTCGGGTTACCTCCGCTAATGAAATGTAACAGCTATTTAATATCATCTGTTTTATTATCGTATGTAGCTGTAAATTATATAAACGTCTCCTACATATCGTTTACATATAATAATAATTAAATATAATTATATACATATATTTATATATAAATAAACGTAATTGCGTTTTCGCGGAAGCGTGTTCACGTACATAGAATGTAAAATATGAGCATTGTACACACCCAACAATAGCTCAGGAAATTACTTTCAAATTACAGAAAACGTCACGCCTCAGATCTTATCTTGTGACATATTAATCTAAAACCAACCATCCTACGTTCGTATAAGATATATTTTAGTTCGTCAGTATATTACAACACTATAGCTTATTTTCAATTACCGTCCGCCGTGTCGTAAATGTTCGTACCTAGCCAATAGCCGCTCACTGTTTGAATGCATATCATAGTTTTTAACGGTCTCACTGATTACCCTCAGCCCCTATGTTAGGTATGCTAGAGCAATTACCATGTTCATGGGTGGTCAGACAGTGTGGTCCCGACACCATTGGTTATGGTGAACATTTTTTCTTTTTACATAGGTATGTAGTTCTGTATAAAATATATTTCTTATTCTTTTTAATTGCGGTCACTCGCTAGAAATTATCGTTGAGAGTTTATCTTTAGGCGCAAAATTTATTTGATTTTAAGTTTTTTAGCTTCCTATTGTAATGTCATTTTTGTAGTACTTTTAATCTATCTCTTTGTGGTGTACCGTGTTAATATATTTGTCAATAATTTTATTGTAATATGTCATATAAAACCGACATCAATTTTAATAAACTTCCCTAAAAATCTTTATATTTTTTTAATATTGTAATTAAATTGGCATTATTTTTTACGTTCATCCTCATTTTGTTAGGTTTATATCAATCTACTTTATTAGTAACAAATACAATTCAATTCTTTTTATATTTGACGTCACATTAAATTCTCCAACCATACATTCATTTAGGCTCCTTGTGATATTTTCTATTGATTATTATTATTATCAGCCAGGTTCAAGTAATTTTGGAATTTGGCGTTACTGTGATGTTTTTAGTTATTAATCATAATGAGAAGTAAGACTTTCGTCTATTTATTTAAATAAAACTAATATTTTATTATTACTACACGTTATACCTACGCAATATGTACACTATACGTGTAAACGAAACGTCGGGAGTATGTAGTTTAACAATGATAAAATAACGCGTAGTAATCCGAAAATATAAGTTTCATTTAAGTGTGGTTACTCGTCATTCTTAATTGATGTACCGACAGACACATCGTTCTATAGGTTTTTAAATTAATATATTTAATTCAAATATTTTAAAGTTCATATTTCACATCATACCTTACATGAACTTGATATAAATGGATGAACTGTACAATAGAGCCACGAATAAAAAATATTCTTATCTTTTATAATACTACTACAATAATTATAATTATTATTAATATGCTACATTTATTTTTGTTTGAATTTATATTCGAGAGTACGTGAATAAATAAATGTCTTAACAAAACTATAGTGCTGACAATTCTTTCAAAATCTTACCTATATATATTTTTTCTTATATGTCTTACAATCACGAAATTTCCTTAAAAAATATGATTTGTATTGAGAGAAACTAAAAATATACACATATTTAAATTAAAGCAGTGATATATTTAATTTATTTATATAATCACAACAATTTTATTTTAAATTTAAAATAATATATATAATGTAACTTCATTCAACGCTTGTAAAAGCTTATATTACAACCTAACAGTCATTGTACAGCGGTTTTGTGTTGTGGTGTATGGGGTTATCACATCGAAGCCCCATTATGAAGGGTTGTTTCATGGGGTAAGAAGGTTATACAGACGGTACACTTTCAATGAAATTAAAATTGACGTTACAATTAATAAATCAATAAAGTATCATAATTATCACTTAATTTTGTTTAATAAAATTTTAAAATAAATTATATTTTTTATTAACCCAGATAGTATGAATTAAATAATTCATTATTATTAATAGTATATTGTGTACTTGCTGTATACAGTTGTTGTGAGAAATTGAACATATAAAACAATAAGAATTATATATAGAGAAAAACTATTGATAGAGTTAGTTGATTGAAATCTTTCATTTGTTATAGGTTTTGTCAGATTATTCTCAAGTGAAACATATAATATATATAGATTACAATAATTGTAAAGAAATCTATGAATAGGAACACAAAAATTATTTTAAAAAACATACATTTATATCACAATGAATGAGAATAATATTAATATACATTACTTATAGTTGAAATAAATATCACGTAATCATTATTGTTTCCTATATAATTATAATTCCTGTAAAAATCCAATTATTATAAACGTCTGTTTTCAATAGACTATTCCGAATCATTCGTGTGGATGAATTAAATGAATATCGTCATTGAGTTCATAAAAGATGGCTTTATTAAAGATATGAAAGGACACGAGCCAATTAAAAACTGTATATATTTTGAAATGTTGGGATGTAACCCAAATTTTATTCCCGTTTTGCGACTGTTACAATGTTGCATGATTTTATCTCAGTTAAAATACGTCTCGTTGAAGCTTTATGGTCACATGTCTTGTAAATATTTCCACTTATTATTATTATTATTATTATTTATACTATACTATACAAGAAGTTCTGTTTAAAATGGCGAATTAAATGTTAATATAATTGTTATAAAGTTTAATGTATAATAAATGCGTTTGAACAGAAAAAGTTTACGAATTAAATTAACTGTTTTCTTTAAAAAATAACATTTTTAGTAACAAGTTTTTCTTAAGATGTCGGCATTAAATACGTAGTGTTAAAATTAATTACAAACGGGACATATGAAGAAATATATATTTCATCCTATTTGACTAATTTGTCGACTAAATTATAATATTTTTTTTTTATATGAGGACGTTGGCAACGCAGTTGCTGTTAAAGGTGTTTTAAGTAATTCTTTCATTGATATTATACAGAATTTATATGGCATCGTATGTACAATATGTGCAATATACTTTTACAAAAAAATACATTAATTAAAACGAATTATATTGAGGTGTTGAAAACAAAAAGAAATGTATGCTGGCGAATGAAGAACTGCCATTTCTGAAACCGGCTAATAAAGACAAATACGTCATTTTGTAATCCGAATGTTCGCGCATCATGTCCGTTAATGAATAATGTATATTTATATAAAGAATCCTCGATAATTCAAGTATTACGAGGCGTCCGATTAATGGCCGGCCTCGTTTAAACCTGGTCGGACCTCGCTCATTAATTTGTGTCAAATGCATTTACGTGGAACCACGAAAAAATGGATACGGCAAAATTAAAACACGAAAAACTCACTTATTGAGGTTTATTGTAAATTTAAATCAATATAATATGTAGCAATTAAAAATTACCGCCTCTGCCATAATAGTTCAATCGATGTTATGTTTAAATAAAACTGCAAGCATCTTTAAAAATAAACCCAATAGATCCTTTGAGAGATTATTTTAATTAAATATTTATTTTAAAAATATAAATTCGATAATTAAATTGATTATAGTGTTTAATGTGTGTCAATAATAAAAATCTCATTTTAAATAAACTACACGAACTCATCTCGTTTCTCTAATTTGTAACCAAACAAGGGTTGGAATCGTTACTCGCCATTGGGAATTGGTTTTAAATTAATCAACATTTCAATGTGTTTCCATTCATTTATATAATTACTTTCCAAATTAAAATGTACCACTAAGAGATAGTTTTCTATTTGTACAGTTTTAAATGAAGTTGACATCGCGCGTATAATGTTTGCCGATATTAACTAAATTGTAAATGAGAATTATTTTTAAATTGTTTTTATTTTATATATTTGAATGCTAGTAATCATTCATATATGTATATGTACTTCACAATATCAGAGTTAATTTGACTCATAGTTAAAACAAGAAAGTCCGAACGTCCTCTGCGCCCCGATGCGGTTTCCTTTCAAAATTCTCTTAACCCATAGAACATTTCTCTGACAGATACAGTTTAATTAAATTAGACTTTAACACCCCTGCGGTTATGTTGAAATTCGTTCGGGGGCGGTAATGATATAGTTTTCAACAAACACCGGTGGCTTGCAAATTGACCACAGTCAGGAAAACAATCAAGTCACAAACTTGCTCCAATTTACGAAATTGTGTTGTGGTCTGTCTGACACCGCTTTGGTTCGGTATGGTGCTTCCAATCTACACAGATTTATATTATAATATTTAAATTCCCTACACGTCTTCATATGTGATACAAAATTATTGGAACAAGTTTATCATGCTTATTATCTTAATATTAACGAAGATCCCATCTAATACAGTTTCCCGCGCAACCTGCGACTAAAAACCAGTAGGATATCGAAAATTTTAATGAAAGCAATAACATTTTTAAATTGCGCTACGTCGCATAAAAGGGAAATGCGATAAAATCTTTAAAATTTTAGAACGTTCATAAAACTCGGCGATACAGAAACCTTTGTGTGGCTATACCCGATACTGCGGATTCCTTTGAATCCTATCAAGAGTTTTATTGCTGATGTTCCGTCCTGTTCACACACGTCGCCGCTGAAAGGGACGGAAGGAAATGTTTTTCAAAAATTCATTGTCGTCGCTGGAGTTTTATGTGTCTTTTCTAGCATAGCATATTTTTATTGCGTCTCGTAGATTGAAAAGCTCCAGAACAATCTAGATTCAGGGATATCTTTACAGTGCTGGTGTAAAATCACTTCACTGAATCGTCTACTCTTCAAGATTCTTTAGTTTGAGATTCTAGTTTAACTTTGCTTCACTTTGATAAGATCTAGACTTGTGGCACAAATAAAGCGAATTACAGTTTAGCTTTAATGCTGATAGAGATCCTATTAAAGGTGTGAGCTCTGTTCAGAATAGATTATCGTTAAATACTGGTATGATTAAAGAGAAATTGGAAAATAGAAAGTGTTTTTGAACGCGATATTAGAAGGAATTATTGTCTCATTTCATGTTTCTACAAACTTTCATATAAATATTAAAATGTTTTATGATTGAATAAGAGTAAACAGCATCCTTTCGTTTAACTATCTTAAAACGAAGAACTTAATTTCAACGAGAAGGAAACGACTTTTAGAGGATATCCTAAACATCTTATACTCTAAAAATCTTTAGAAAAAAATATTATGAAATAATCGTTAGAAAAACAAACGAGACATGAACTTACAAGCTACCTATAAATATTGTACTCATATATTTTACAGATGTTAGTCTAAAACTCACCTGAAACCAAATATTTACCTCCATAATAAAATAGTCCAGTAAAATAGCGCAGTTGAAAAATTTACGTGCAATTTCAGAAAGCGTATTCTCGTAAATATATCCAGGGTTATAAAATGAGATGCATTTGATTATAAGACTTTATTAGGAGAGTCCTATATTTACATTGACACAATTTATGTTGACTATGACCATGTTTATTATCATAGATTTATATATGGCTAAACTAACATTGGACCGATATATGTACGTATGAATGTATGTACAAATTGGTATACATCATACTATTTTCTTACCCGGACTATGGTGAAATCATTCTTGTTTATTCTTTCACTGAAAACTCATCTCTTAAAACACTAAATAATCCTCATGTATACAAGATAACTACAAGTTTGTATCGTAAACTGAAAACAGACAGTCTGCTATTACTCATTCTTAAAGCTTCAAAGCGTCTTTACCCTGTAAATTAAATTGAGATATCTATAATTTTTATATATATATATATATATATATATATATATATATATATATATATATATAAATTTACAAACGTCCGTATAAACTACGCACTTGTTTTATTCGATTTCACCTCCGGCTTCGTTTTAATGTGTAGTACGTAGTTATTTTTAAAATGTTATACTATCTATAGCTTTGTAACATCATTCATATGTTTTTGTGTAACAAATGCGCACACAAACAGGCAAAACATAAAATATATTTATATCCACACAAACAGTCTTTCACAAATAATTTAATATATATTAATACATTGTGATTACTTCAACTTGTTAGCATTAATAGCATTAAATCGTTGGCATTTGTCAGTCTCAATTATCTAATTGCTGGCGTTTCTTCACAACGTTGGTACATTCTTTATTCTCTAATATGACATGTAGCCGGTCACTGCCAATCACTCGAACAGTCAGATTGGAAGTCTGCCAGTTTATTAATTCCGCTATGAAGTCTATCAAGCCAAAACAAATTTTACGATGAATATTATCTTCAGTATTTATCTTGCTTTTTGAGAAGACATAGAATTTTATAACGCTCGGTGTATATATGGTCTATTTTGTGGTATTTTATTGTTACCATATATATTTGTAGAGTTGTAGACTCATACTCATTTCAGAATGAAACTTGATAGTTCTTATTTAATAAATTATAATAGTTTTTAATACTTTTTAATCATATTAATATTTGCACAAAAAAATCTTCTGATGCTTTACTCCTTTGGCAATAATTTGAATAATATTTTTATATTTTAGTGTATGAGTAAATAGATATTTAGATCGAGTTAGTATAACTTGCTTTTAAATCTATTTTTATTAACTAAACTAAACTCATTTCTTATTTTTTTAATGTCCTCATAAAAAAAAAGAAATCTTTCCACCCAATACGATCAAATTTTATTATTAAATATAAGACGGGAAAAAGAATTTTCTTTATAAACTTAATTTTAAGCAATAAGCTAAATTGATAAGTATGTTAGGAAAACCATTCCCCTACCACTTTGTCTCGTAAAACGCCAGTACACCTGATTATCACTTACTCAGTCGTCTAGGTTAAAAGAGTAGGGGGAAGTTGAATGACGTAAGATGTTTTCAATCAAATCTAAAATCAGTCGATACAATATATCTGACGGATCAATAAATAACGAGTATAGCTATCACAATAATAACGCTACGAAGTTTTAGTACTCTTCATACTGTAAGCTGATCACTACAATAAATTTCTGTGCCAAAGTAGGTCAATACTTGGAATAAGACGTAGTCAAACAGAAGTGTATAATCACTAGTCTTAAAAGTGACAGCCTCAAAGTTAGTTTATAGCTTTCACAAGGTGTTGCTTGATGTGAAAACTTTTTGGTCGGGAGTTTTATGGTTTGACCCCCCCCCCTCCCCGCGCCCCTTCCCCTCCTCTTCCAAGTCCCCCGCTCTCGTCATTGAGCGATCAGACAAACGAACGGATATCGCTCTCGGTGAGATTATTCAAATGCCATCTACGTTTATTTAGAGACGTCAAAGTATCCGGAATATTCTGGAGCACTTTAATTAAACTAAGGTGAACGTCATGAACATTAAATGTAGACGTCGGCCATTGTGAATTCCGCCAGCGTTTCAGTTTCATGACTTTAGTTGGAAAACGCTGTTGGACTTTTATGAGCAATTTCGGTTCAGACGTTTTGTTATATTACCAATGCTTTTAAGGTGCACCTCGCTAAACATACGTGCAAGTTTATGACCCACCAGCTTATGGAAAATGTGCAATAATGCCCGCACCGTGTTAACGTTGTATGAAATGAGCTATTCGTCTTATTTGACAGATGCGCCTATTGAAAACCGCGGCATAGTGAAAAGTATTGTGCGAGTGCTCTTAAACATCGCTTCATTTACAATAGACGCCGCGGGCATGCTGTAACAATGACTTAGCGATATTTTGCATAGATAGACATTTATGGAGAAGAAAAATTATAGTTTTTACGTCATTTATCATAAAAGATAACTGATTAATTTACGATGTTAATATAACGATAACATAAAGATTGTATTACAGTGCGAGTCACACGAATCCAAATGCTCCCACCATTTCGTTGTCCGGTAATTGTAGAGTGTTTAAAGTGTGCGAAGTCAACACTAAACGCTGAGTTTATTAGAAGCTATCTGAGACGCTCGTAAAGCATTTATGATAGCAGCTTAGTGTGCGAACGTCCTAATTGGGAGTGAACAATGTGAAAATGGTAAAAATATCTCAAGTCATCGTAAACTTTACGTTTATATACCGCAATGACTTCATAGTTGCTGGATGGTTAAATTAAATGTTACATGATGAGGGATTCTTTAGATAATAACTTATACAAATCACAGATGTTGGAAATTTTATTATCTACTTATTTCTTCTTCTTCTACCTGGCAATTTCCAGGCTTTAGCCAGGGTTTGCCTTACATGTTGTGAATAGTTTTGGCAAATTGTTTTTTTTACGACCGGCCGCCTGCCTGACATCAACCCTTTTTGGGAATGCATTAATCAGTGATGTCTAAATACTCTTAGAAAGTACATATGACTCGGAAAAATCACATTCGTACTTGCTAGGGTCAGGATCGAACCCGCGCCCTCGTGCATGAGAGGCGGAATATTAAGTAATATTCTCTTATAATAGCGAAATACAAATTTTAAGTCAATATTTACACTTAAAGTTCTCACGTTTTGTAAAAAAAACGTAATTTCGTGATATTAATATCATATTTTAATTGATTCTCGTAAAGAAAGAGTATATTTAAAATAATATATTACCTCTACTTAATCGTAAAAACCAATATATCCAGTAGGAATCCTTAGTAATAAGGGTATAGCAATTAAAAAGATGATATCGGAAATATTGAAAGGCAACATTCAGATACAGAGCAATTATAAAGGTTGTTTGTCTTAGTATTGTGTAAATAAAAATCAAACTAGTTTCTCCTGTGTCTATACAACAAGTTGAATATACATATTTACTTGAAGGTATACATAGGTACATACATTAGTGGGAACTGGTAAAAGAAATATTCATATTAAATTAAATGGTTGCTTCCTTTCATATCTTGTCTAAGTCCAATAGTCAATTTTCATGAATCGCCTTATATACGCGTAAATATTGTATCAGTTTATTGTAATATTTATTATGGCTACCAATAACTATCAATCCGGTCCGAATGAACATCGGAGGTAGGTGCCAATCTCAGTGCGTTCTTATAATTGTATTGAATGCCCAACGCTATACCGGCTACAATGACCAAGTTACCTTACACGGAATTTGCATCGAGAACTTAATACTAGTCGCTAGTTTTTCATTCATAAATCTTCATATAATATAATAGCATCAGGCAAAATCCTCGTAAGTTATAATAACTGTTACTTGGATTTAGTGAAAATTACCTAGGTCAGGTGTGCTAACGAAAGCAGTGAAAAAATTTACATACGTATATATAACCCACCAAGCTACAGTGAAACAGCGTGGTGGGCAAAGGTACAATCGTATGTTTCTGAAGGGCGATCTTAGTAGGGGTTTACAGAAGTGCATTTTGATTGGCATGAAATACAATGTAATCATAATATCTCTATTTTTAGCTTCACGTACCTATGCATTTATCTAAATATGTGCCACCTTTTTTTTGTGTAACATATTTTTTTTCAAATTCACTACTTTTTTTATAATTTAATTGCAATTACTATAATGGAAAAGTTAAAATGTTTAATTACAGCTTGGTTTCGTGTAATGTTTGAATAAAATTAAAATGAAACACTCGTCGTATATTAGGTATAATGAAACTTAATTAAAAATATTTTTTATTATAAACACGGTTTGTTTTATTGACTTATGCTCGACGTGTAATAGTATAAATAAAAGTTTTACAATCCCGTAGTTTGTAGGATTATTAAAAACTCTTATAATGACTGTAGATCGTAAAGTAAGTACCTCAGTCGAAGTGTGTAATAAACAACTTTTTCTTACTTAAGAAACTTAAAAATTTTCTTAGCAATTCGATAGTCGTAAAACGGTGCCATTTACGAGCTTTCGGCGCAGGCGCGTGACTTTTTAGCAAAATACATACTTTATTTCGCAAAAACTCGGTACAAACTAGCTCTAAGGATTTTACGAGGCTAGCAGGAAATGGGATTTACAGAAACAACTTCGAGAAATATCGACGACTTATAGCGGATTAGCTACTCATTTATTATAGTTGTAGCAGCAAATTATTATACTAGTGTTCGTCCTTGCTTTGCTTGTTATTATTGGACTCGACACAATTATTCGTCAATTTCGAGACGGAACAAATGAACACACAAGTTTATTAAATATATTGAAAGAGCATTAATTTTTTTTTAATTTTTAATTTTTTTTGTATATTTGTTCCAAAAAATACGTTCAATAAACTATCGCTGTCCCAAAAATAAGATTATTAAGAGTATAACACACAAAATTTTCTAAAACCATTTCATATTTGCCTGAATTATATTTGAAACGCGGGTCTTATTGTAAGCTTGTTGACATTGACTTTTGAAATATGATCTTAAATTAATCTAAGGCGTCAATTCTTATCTCCTACACAAGTGCCTGCATGACTCCTTTTAAATACTAATTACAATTGAATTGTGACATATTACACTTTGATAAAATCAAGTGTTCCCAAAGTCAATATTATTCAACTGAAGGAAAAGGAATTAACGTCTAGTGTGGTCAGCCACTCCATTTCATTCGTTTTTCCTAAATTAATCAATTAATTTCTTTGCAGTTGTAGAAGTTGGAACACTATTGGAAATATATATAACTAGGACGTTCATAAATTCATTACGTTTAAGATATTCTTTAACTATTGACATAAGTTTTTTATGCTGTAACACTTCATTTTCACTAATTCTAATTATTCACCTGCCAGAATGTTTTATTTTTTTTCGTACTAACAAATTACTAAACATATGCTTACCGACACAAATCTCGCGTCACTTTTTGGACATCCCTTTCATCTTTAAACAGCATCTTAAGTAATCTTATCTTGCTCAACAGGACCACGTAATTTTGTCTAGATTTGGAGTGATATACTATAAAAATAACTTATCGTAAATAGTTAGTCGCCTTGAGTTAATTACATAGGAGTTTTTAAATGAATGTCAATGATTTGTTTCTGTGATCGTTGATAAAAGATATCGTTAGAACTCGGTTAATGCTTTGAAATACCTTGAGTGTGTGAATGAAATACATTAAGTGTGAAATACTATGTTATTATGTCCATTATTAGCACGTACTTATTCTATAGAATATATAAAATATACAACATATTTATGTATGTGGGTTTGTATATTTTTTGCCGACATAAACAATTGTATTAATTAAGATTGTGTTCAATTAAAAAAGGTAACGAATGTCTACGTAATTTATTATGTAGATAGAAAATAATAGTTTCAGTCTTATAAAAAAGAATTCATGACTAAATTTTACTAAAGTTATCAGATATCTATACTGTTCTTGAATATAATGTTTAAAGACTTCTAGTAAACTTCTAGTAAGCATACATAAGATATCGCAGAAAAATAATAAATATTTATATTTTCTGTATAAAAAAGGCAACGCAATGTCGTAGTCTGGTTCTAGTTAAGAACGACACATTCAAATCTCCCCAGCAATCAACACCTATTGGTCGGGAAGTAATTAAACCTATTAAGGTTCTTAGAAATATCTCAAACATGTCATCAGTAAGCTTTAACAACATAGCGTGAAAAACTAATTAAAGATTCAGTAATAAATTATTTCTATTAAGGCAATGTATCATATTGACATAAATGATTAATTTAAAAAAAATCAAAATTGAAATACTGTTTTTTTTTATGCAATAAATTATGCTAGGATTATGTATTCCATAGCGCGCGTTTAAAAGATATAGAAAAAGCTGTCTCATTTCCTGCTGACTATTTTCAAAGAAGCTAACTAGAATAATGAATGAATAAAATAACTAGAATAATGAATATAATTAGCACATTCATAATATATGGGTATGGGAGATATCCCTAACAGAAAACTTAAAATATTGTATTATCTTACTATCGTATTTTCATCGCAAAGCATTCCACAATTTATTGATTAATATTTTAGAACAAATTCAGTTACATGATGGTTTTAGTTTGAATATTTCAGCATGAGTGTTTTTTGTAAACAAAACGAGAAAGTGATAGGTAATTAATTTTATTATATAAATAGGGCAGCGTTCTTTGTCGGAATAAAAAAAGATAGAACGTAGAACGTACATTTAGATTTATTTAAATTGTTAAAAATATTAATTCTTAAGAAGCCGAATTTTCCAGTTTTAGCAAATTTTAAGTGTTCAGTTTATTTAGTTAGTCATTTTTATATTAAGATTACTTAATCTAAACCCCAGAAAGGTAAAAGACACCTTAGTCGTCTTAACTTGTTGAGTTTGATCATCTCTACTCCTGCATCTTTCATCGAGGAAAACTTTGAAATGATGAGCTGTTTTAAAAATTATTAAAAGACATCTAGACTATGAATTATATTTATCGTGTGTCGATTGTTAATTATAATTTATTAATCCAGATCGAAGGGACACTGATTAAGTTTTGTGATCGAATAGATTAAATCGATTTTAATCGGTTTGAAATTAATAAACTCTCGATAAAGGAGTCACATAGGACCCTGAGGAACACCGTCGTGAGATCATACAAGGACGTGAAATATTTATCACATTGAAACGTGTTAATGATTATTATCGAGGTAACGCCGAAATTAATGTTATTGATGTAGTAAATAAATACTCATAGACCATTCAGAAGTAGAAGGATGTCATGGTCACAAGTACCAAACTCATTAGGTACTTAAAACGCAGAAAGCCTATGGTAGTTTAATTGAAACTTTGCACACTAATTTTTGTTATCTGAATATTAACTTTTATCGATTGAGGTCACTCATTATTTTTGACTCATTTAACACACAAAAAGAGTATTTTTTATATTTCGATCAAGAAGATAGAAGTGCGGAAATAAATTTCTTTCAGTAAAGAAATTTCTTCTTTAATCCACGACGTATAAAGAGTGCTTGTATGGCCTCATATCTGTCAAACGAATGGACCTACATCGATGCGGTTTCCTTCAATTTAAAGCCAGTTTCTTTACGATGGTTCTTCCTATGTTTCGTTAAAATCGGTCCTGCAATGGCAGATTATTAGCTCTTTCTGTAAGTGATGGATGGCACTGTTTGCCTATAATTAGTCGACTAAGTGCTTTATGCGTGGTTATCGCTAAACGACAATTACTAGAGTTTCTCTTTTAAATATTCAATATTAGTCCAGACCTTTAAGTCCAGGAATATTAAGCATAAGCTAAAAATTATCTTAAATCACGAGAGAAATTAAGTTTTATTAAACATTTTAATCCCACCTTACAGGTTTGGAACTTATATTTTATAGGATTTTTTTTAAATGCAATTTTTTCAATCTACATTGTTCTGCTCTCAGAAATCATGCGACATAATAACGGGACACTTTTTATCGTTTACTAAAACATTAATATAAAACATCTTATCAGTTTCCAATATATCAGTTGATTTAAGGTTCCATTCCTTAAAATTAATGATAAATCCCTTTTGAGACGCATTAACAATATTTATATTATTTACTAGCTGTGATCGGGACTGCTTAGGAATGGATATTGTTTTGTTTATTCCTTCCACTAAAAATAAATGAAACGTCTACAACAAAAGTAAGTAATTTTTAGTATTTTTAGTAATCGGCCGAAACAAACAGAAATAAAAAATAAACATGTATTTATATCGTAGGTATATGCGTATAATAATATATATATTAAGTAATCTAACCTCTTGTTTTAGATAATTTTAATATACTGTCAATAAGTTGATTATTTATACATTTTTTTGTATATTTACACATACATATGTTTATTTATTTCAAAACGAAAATACTATAGGCACATTTTGAATTGAAAATCCCCCTTTTTTACGAATCGGGTAAATGTCACTCCTTTATGGGACATTTGTATTACCTTAAAAGCAAACAGCTTACACATTACACTTAGATCGAGATAAACCTTACGCTATTTTCACATTACACGATTTCGCTCGTGCGGGAAAAAATCGCCCGGGCAATTTTTCTTGATCGACTATTGAAGAGTACGAGACCTTTCACATTGCACGATTTGAACACGGGCACGTTTTGTAATCGTGTTACAGCCGTCCAGTGCCACTAGAACCGCACGGCTACCGTATCGCCCTCTAGCCTAGTGGCCTATGTGACCAAATGCACGCTTTCACACTAGACGGTCTTTAGTCGTACGGGAATTGTAGAACACTCTTCAGTTTCCCATGTAACTCATCAAAGGAGCGAACTGACATACGAAAGTAGTTGAAAAACTTTTGGCCATCGTTTCTAAGACCTTCAAATAATATGTGGAACATCCCGACTACCTCTCGTCTCTGATTAATTGGGTGAATCCAGTGAAGGCGATTGCGCCTTTGTCTTTTCCGACGCCGATACAGTATCCATAACGCAATAACTTGTTCGCGATCCATAGTTTTCATCCAGACCAGACCAAATGTTCCAATGAACTGACAAAAATGTACGATTTTTATCGTTCAATGTGAAAGTAGCAAAACCACGATTAAAAATCGGGCAATTTTTTCCCGCACGAGCGAAATCGTGTAATGTGAAAATAGCGTTATGGTGTACAAGAATGTAGGAGTATACTGCTTCTAAAAGTATTGGAAGTAAATGGTGTTACGAAGTAATAAAGATTTGCATACATTATCCTATGTTTATATGTCTTTGGTATCCAGATGAGCTAAATATCTTACAGACTTAGTACTTAACTCAGTGTCTGCTCATAATGTAAAGGTTTTTTCTATGTGACTTCATTAAAATAGGGTAAACAGGGGTTTAATCTGTAGTAGTAACTTTATGTCTACATGGAATTAATTCAAAAATGTATTTTGGATACCGAGTCTGGCAATGAATTCATTTTGACCGCATATTTTAAACCGAATCCAGTGAGTTTTTTGCAGCCTAAAATAGTAACATGGTACAGAGAATCGGAATCCAAAATATAATTATTGAGAAAAAAATATCCTTGGGATGCTTGCTAATTGCTTTAAAGTAATACGAAAATACAACAAAACCAGCTAAGTGCGAGTCGGAGTCACGCACGAAGGGTTCAGTGACATAGTTTATACACATTTCAAACAAATCATCTAAGTTGTATGTGTGGACCATTAAATATTTATATCATCTGTGACAAATGCAATTAATTATAATGGTTCATGAGATAAAGCTGAGACGGACGAGCAGCTGAGTCTCATTGATGTGTTTATGTTTTTCCCATTCGTTACGGAACCCTAAAAAGCGGATCGCTGTCCGTCCCGTCATATTGACAGTCAATAAACGACGATAAAGAGAAACTTGCACTGGACAAAATATATCGGAAAAAATAATATTATATATAACTGAATGAAATTGTTCAATGTCACTGGCAATTATTTCACGGCATCTCAAACGCTTTAACAAATAAAATCTCTTATCGCCTCCGTGTTGAACTTCAAAACATCTTCATAATTAACTAACAATTAAGACGCGCCGTGCGAATATGGAACACTAAGCGCTTAATTGAAAACTCACATCATTCAACGGATGTCTTGAATACTGACGCACCTTTGTTTAGAACAATACAGCGAGCCCTATCGAATTACTTCATTGATGTAGAAATATTGAGTCTCAGTGTGCGAGTACCCTTACAGCTGTTACTTTGTAAGGATACGTTGACCTCAAAAGAGGTAATGTTATGTTACCGGCAAGGAGTCGCACGGCGGAATACTACAGTGTATCGGCTAAAACTGGTCATTGTATTAATTACCGAACTTGTAGCTACTCACTGTTGCATCTTAATTTGGAGTGCGACATTGAAATTAACGGATAGTATGACGTCACTGAAGAAAAAAATATAGTTTTAAATACGACATTGGTGGTATTTGTCCGTTGTAAAATCCGAACTATCATTGCGTACTAGTGTTGTAAAATTATCTTTTATTTTCTACTAGCAACTGCCCTTTACTTCACTCGAATAAATGCACGCTATCGCTTATAGAATAATTATAAAGAAATCTTACAATAAAGATTTTTGTTTTAAGCATCGAGGTCGTCCCGATAGCTTTCTAAAGTTTCATCACAATGAATTCATAAAACACAAAGAAAACCTTGTTTTTTTTTCGATAAACACGTAAAAAATACAGTTACACAATGAAGATCAAGGTCACCCAACAGTGTTGTAGGTCGTCGCCCGTTAACAAAATACACATTTGATAATGTTGTTATCCAATTTAATACATTAATTTATAGCCTTTGTAATGGTTGTAACACTTATTTAATATGCCAATATCAAGGGCACGATGACCTACTTTGGTGTATTGTCTTGATATGAAGTGTTGTATGTCTTGTTGTAGTAATGTTTATTCAACATTATTTTTGTATTAATTTTTAAAAAGTCTCTATTGTTATTTATTGTAACATATTTTCTTTAAAAAATATCAGAAGCTGTATATAAATATAAAGATATTGAGGACTTGTTTGACATAGTTGTACAATATCTTCTTAAATACGTAACAATTTGTAAATATCATATTGCTAACGATTCATACATACATATATATATTGTATGTATGTAAGTACCAAAACGGTGAAGTAAAATCATCACGATTTTATCCCTGATTCTTTCTTCAACTTGCAACCCATTCTTCTCTACATTAAAAAACCGCAACGCGAAAAAACTAAAAGGCTATTTTAACTTAAAAATAACATGTTTTTATTATGAATTTCCCTTGCGGCTGTGTTCTGTTCACTGTTGTCTTTTAAAATGTAAATATAAAACCTCAATAAAGGTTCTTGGCATCAAAAACACTAAAGAGGCTATGATCGAAAGTTTTTCTTTATTATTATAAGTTTTTTTGTTCATTTAGTTACTTAATATTTATTGTTTGTACAAGGAACGAGATATTTATACCTTATACAATTTATTTCACAGACAGATTCGTTCCTTTTTAATTTATAAATGCTTTATAATAAATATACATGTTTATAGACAATTATTATAATTTGGAAAAAATTGTATTCGCAAAATGATTGTTTATCGTTATGTTCAGACTAATCTCCGAAACGAATCGGATTTGCATTAAAAAACCTTTTCAGAAATACTAATTAAATGTTAACATATACATTTTTTTTTAATTCGGGTGACTTAATTTTTTTTTTGAACCCGCTATCTGTATGTAACTTTTGTACCCATATATAAAAATATCTTGACTCTCTAATCAATAATTCTTCTTCTTTCTCTCTTTTATTCTTTTAGTTATTGGCATTTTCCTATAGAAATCGTAGTTTTCCTAGTAGTTTTAAGTCTTAGTATTAAAACTAGAACTCTCTTGTCCACTCGCATCAATGAATCATAAAGTACTTATCGCTTTATAAGTCATTTCCATGTAGTATTGTGTGCATAATTTGAAGATTCCAGTGCAAATGTTACTTATATAGAACGAATTTCTGGATGTTTTATTTGTACATGCTTTGATTTTTAATTTTATAAGTGTTAATTAGAGTTTAGCTAAACACCCAAATAAAAATTATCTCGTGTGCATAAGTTTAAACTGATAAACATTATTGGACATTTCGATATATTAATGGAAAATAGGTAAACTATGTAGTCAATACTATATGTAATCTGAACGGCTTTTGGAGTATGCAATATCGATTATAATGAATCATTTCTGAGTTATATTTGTCTTTTAAATGATTTCAAATTAAAAAAATATCCATTTCTTTTCTAACAATATAGAATACAATATTTTTGTATATTTATTTATAAAATATTAAGTACCAGGCAATTTTAATTAAAGTTTTGTCAATAGCATTTTTCATTTCATCTCGCAAGTTTCTGTTACTTGATCACATTTTTATTTTTATTCTATTAAAGACAAAATAATAAAATAACATGAGTTGTTATTATAAAACTGTCTCAAATTGCTTTTAATTTTAAGCTGGAATTGAAAAAAAACATTATGGGAATATCAATCTGATTGAATGAAATAAGTTATTCATAAACAAACAAAAAAAAACATCCTAATAATCATATATGTTTCTTTAAATGGAGAACTGCTATTTATAAGTAATTCTTAATAATTTAGTAGTAGAACATATGTAGGTATACATGTAGAGTTTGTCTCATATATATGACATAATTCAAAATTATTTTTCGTGTAACTAGCTTGAAGTAATGAAACCACTGAGCCTGTTATATCCGTCGGTTTTTGTACGGAACCTGTCAGTTTGTGTTCAAATATGTATATACATTATAATACTGACTTGCGACAAAATTATTAACATCTTAATATTGAAGTTTATTTAATGTACACATTAAGGTAAAATTATTTGTATGTAAAAGATAGATTTAAACATACATACGAACTCATGTTATTAATGAATGAATTCATTTAAAAATATATATATCTTACATTGTACGATTTAGTATGTCTTCATAACATAGTAAATGAAAAGAGTTTTTATTGATGCTTTGACTTGAAGTCAATGAACTTATTTTTTGTGTGTTTCTTATGCAATGATTTAAATTCTTCACCACGATCATTTCATTTTGCTCTTATTCAATCTCGTTCATCCCAGAAACAGGTCTCGAAGTTTGGGACGCATTTTTCCTTATCTAGATAAACTTTTACCGTTATATGATTCTCTTGTTTTAAAGATTTATACCATAAAAAGTTTTTTTTTTTAATTTAAAACAGTATAAATATAAAACTCATGTAACAATTTTTGATTCTATTTATTTATTCAGCTCTATTATTATAGTTTTTTTTGTTATAAAAATTATAATTGAAGTAGGTAACTATGGAAAGGAAATACTGTAATTGTTGCAAATCATCTTCACACATGTACTTAAGATAACCTGTGTTTGCGTATTTTATACGTGTGATAAAATAATTAAACACTTTATAAATATTTGTATATACATAATTTGTATGAATGCAAATTACATAGATAATACTATCTATAAGTCTCTTAACCTTTGGTATAAATTTCTTTTAAATACTGAGTATACATATAATTCATTTTATAAGCCGATTAAAAACAAATCACATTGACTTTGTCATACTGCAACTACACAATAAAAATATTTAATAATTGAAAATAAAAAAGACATGAAACGAAAGAAACAAAATATAGAACAAAGTTACTATTAGCGAAGTAGATTCAAGAAAAATATATTTGAAAAATGAAACATACTCAAATAGCTTATATGTGGTCATATGTATGTGGAAACTTATTTTTCAGTATTTAATCGAATTTAATACTAAAAAACAATCTCTTATCGTAAATTCATAATTGTCAATAAATTCTGTACGAAATTAACAACTAATCAACATCATAATCGGTACAAATATAAAACACTAAAAGACAAAAATCAAGTCGATACATTTGTATTAATATATTCAATTCTATTCAATCGCGTTGACTCAACTCCTGTTACTATATAAACACACACAAGTAGAAATAAACACACACATACATACACAACGCCACGTGTATATCGTAACTATGTAATCAATATCAAAAGCCAAGAGATTTTATAAATAAATTATATAATCGATTTCACGAATTAAATTACCATTTTACATTAATACCAATGAAAATTGTAATTATGGATCTGTTTGTGAATTTAAATTCTTTAGTAAATTAACGATAAGATTTGGTTGAGAACGCCATATGTGTGAGTAACATCATTGTTTAAGACGAAATATATATATATCAAATGTAATTAAGTATCAGCCGTTACAATAATAGATCGCAGCGGTCTATAATCTAGCATAGTGACTGACCTTGACCGTACACGTGGTGTGCGTTGCATCTACAACACATGCTAGCCAATAACGCTTTAAATCCTTCCCAATGTGTTTGTTCTTTAGCTCATACAGATTTACGAACTATCTTATTGTGCTCTTATATCTGATTTTGTATTCTTGAATATTCTGAATAATAATAAAATATTCGCTATGATTATTTGTTTAGTTTTAAGACTGTAGAATAAAAGAAATTGTTGTAGCAACTAATCTTAGTGGTCTATCCGTTGCGACGCACATTTCGCGATCAGTGCACTGCGTTGCAACTATGTGCATTGTGTTTACAAACACTGTGAACCATATGACACTGAAGTAATATGTATAGTAATTTAACTTGTTACATCTTATTCTATATGTTTTCTTTATATATGTCATAGTAACAAAACTTTTAGCCTTTAATACGTGACTGCTTCTTGATCTTCAAAATTATATGTTCGTAAATACATAGTACTCTGAAATCATTTAAGATATTTCAATCATTCATTTTTTACTCGTACACATATACGTGAATATCCTACGACTAATATGTAGTGCATAATTTGAATATTTCTATACGGATATATATATTTTTTCTTTTAAAACTAATTAGTAACGTTTACTTAATAGTACATTTCATCCGGCCTTGCCTGATTGGATTGTTGTTATCTCATTATACAGTAAATATAAACAATGTTAGTCTATAAATAATATATACATATACATTTTAAATGAAAAAATATATATATTTTAACAAATAAGCATTAATACTTGTATTTTTAATTTATTTTTCAGACTTTAAAGTTGTTGGAAGAAAATATTTAAAACATTGAAATGAATTACTTATAATGGCCGTAGTTCTTAGCCACATGTGTAAGAATTTTGCATATTATTTGAAATATGTACGTTTCTCTTCCGCTTTTTAATATTTTATTATCTAAATATGGAAAGTTATGAGAATTTTGCAAGTAACATATGTTTGTATTTCGACATATATGATACAAGTAATTTTTTTCTTCTTCTTTTTAGTTATTAGCATTTCCTTATACATTTCGCCAATGTCTTGTATTAAGTCTAATTAATATTAAGTTTTTTATGAGCAAATAGTTATACATATCTTCGAAATCCTCTATAGCTTCACACTAGGAAATTATCATCATTATTGCGGCATACGATATTGTGTTTTAAATTACTGTCTGTTTACATTGTTTGTATGTCGTGACAAGTTAGTAAACTACTTGTGAGATTGTTACTGAGTAAGACATATGAAGGACATTTAAATATGAATGTGGAAACAAAATTTTATGTTCATATATTTTCGGATGTTCTAGCGAACTAGATATAGAATTACTATGTATTTATTTAAATGTATATGTATATTATGTTAATTAAATCGACAACAGGATTTCGTTCTGTATTACAATCCATTAGCATGAATTGTTGGTAACTTTGTTATATTGCTTTGGTTAAAACTAAGGACAAATTAAACGCTTCTAAGCATATTAAGTTGAATTTTTTAATAGAAATGCGTATTAAAATAAGCTTGCTCTAATATTTTTTTAAATGTTCGTTATATTTATAGTACAAAAATTCAACTGGACAGTAGGTATACGTCATAGTCTTGACCTAGTGCTGTCGCCATAGCAGTGAACTACTAATTTTTACCAGCATTAAGTATGCATTCTGTTCCATTGGCTACCATAACATCCGCTAACTCTAGGTGTTTGTAAACAGGAATTTTATGACAAATCTCTTAAATTTTAGAATATATTCAAATTATAAAATAACTAAAATTAAGATTTAAGCGTAGTGAACAAGTTAAGGAGAGAAAAATTATTTATTAAAAATTATACTATAACAAGATAAAGTGTTTCAGAAATAGATTAAAGTACTATTTATATTATTCTAGCAATTCCGTGTATCTGTTTACAAATTTAAATCCGCTTGTTTCATAGGAATGCTACTCTTAATTTTATACCTATTATTTGGTCACCATTAATTAGCAACCGTGACCTTGTTAAGACGAGGTATCTATCTTAATGATAATTAAGAATAAATAATAGGTAGGTATATCCTTTTCCGACTGAAGTCGCGTTTTTAATTATATATTAATCGTTTACAATAGTAATGTGTATACAAACTTGGTTTTTACTCTGGCTATGACTCACTTGTCACGTATTGGACAAAAGAGAAGCATATGTGCAAGGGTAAAAGCACATATCTGAGATATTAAAAATAGATGTGCATGGAAGTCAACAGTGTGTGAATATATAGTGGACAAAACAAGCTATTACATCTGGAATGAGCAACTTTAGATCCTAACTCGTAAATATATGTATAAATCTAAATTATTTTGCGATACTTTCGCCAATAATTCAATAGAAAACGTTATTGGTAGTTAATTAAACCCGTTACCAAAATATGAACTTGAATGTCCGTGACCACATTGCAAGATAAATGGCACAATTAGCGAATTCGACGCATATTTCAAGGAGTACAAGAAAACATTAAGAAATTGTTAGCGTTGGACAAATAACAAAACTAACTGACGGACACTTTCATCGGTCCCGTCCGCTATTAAGATTACTGCAAAGTAAATGGAATGCTGGAATTGAAATACGATAGTTATTATTTCGATATATGTATCAATTTTTAATTTTTCTCATTTTACTCAGGGTGGTCTTCTGTCCTTGCATTTTCATCTTGAATATGGTATGTTTAATGGTTCATGTTTCAATATAATTTTGTTTACAAAGTATGTGACCAGGGCATCCTTTTAGGAAACTGCTTGTGTTAGGACACAATGAAAATATTTTTTTCATATAATACATATTTATTATTTACCAAGCTTCCTCCTTGTTAAAATGACTATGTTCTTTTTTAATTCCATCAGCCTCCCAAATGAATCCATAGCATGACATCCAGAGCTGTACGTAGGTACGTCTATTTTAAATGTCCGAGGTACGTTCCCTGTTGTACTAATACTTCTTGTTTGTCTGATGCGTCAAGCCACAGTCACAGTCAAGTTTATATATATCCGCTTGTTTCATAGGAATGCTACTCTTAATTGATAGCAAATGGAGCGTTTCGAACATAAACAGAATTATATTAAACAAAAATATTCAATAACTATCAATATATCATAACATATCTGTTTTCATTATAACTTAATAATGTAGTTTTATTTTAAATTCAACTTAAAATCTTTTATTATGTATCTTAATATTTTATTTTAAAAATTCTTATCTAAATCACATGTATCTTAATATCTTATCAAATCTATTATGATCTCCAATTAAATCTATGTGATCTCTTCATGTCTGTCGTGATTCGTGAGTACATGTACCAGACGTATATAAATACGTCTAATCTGCCGCGTAATGCGCCGCTTACGATCGTTGCATAATACATTAGTATTTTATTAGAATGAAAGTACATTGTTAACATTCCCGTTTGGAACATACCGCCTCATTGAATACGGAATCTTATAATAACGTCTCATAATACGATATTCTACTGAACTCTCCTTAAATAAATCCCAAGAACTAATGCGTTATAAAAAGAGGTCCGAATTCTGTTCCTTGTAGGACACACGCCTTATGAATTAAAGCACTTAGCAAACGTCGTGAGAACCTTGACTTGACTTTGAAGTCGGCCGGTTAAATCTCATCTTATTTGTTAAATTATTTATATAGAGATAAAACTACGCACATTTAAAGACAAAAGTGGGCATTTTAAAATAATTGAATTATAATTATTTTTATGTCCAAACACCATACAATACTTCCTCAGAGACTGTTGATAAGTCTTTTATTTAATCATATTTAATAAACAAAATTTACAAACACAACTTTGTACACAACAAAGAAATCTTTGTTGGAATACAATAAGTCGGACCTTATCTCACCTTGATAATAAACAAAGTTGCCTTGTTTCGTATTACTACCGACAAAGTCTCTCAATGGACTCATTTAGTTAGTTGACAAAGTTATTAATCATTGAGTAATCCGATGTGGTGTTATTTTATATTAACTAGTTGCTTTCTACGGTTTCGTCGATGTAGAATGATAAATTTCAGTTAAATTTACCAACTATCAAACACGTTATTAATGAATATGGATTAAGATGGCGTAAATTCCTCTATTTACTAGTAAACTTTTTGCAATTTGAGGAGAGAAAAAAACACTAAATCCTCTACAGCATATAAAATAGTCTATTTCGTAAACAATTTATCATTTTATATCTATATGTAAGAATGATGACACTGTAACAACAACCTTGAGCGACTCAAGACGTGTAAGTGAAAATGACATTGACAAGCAAAACTGGAACTCGGAACACAATATGAGAAAAAAAAGGTTAAATATGTAAGAGGTACATTCAACGCAATGGCGTTCCGAGAGCTCTCACAATGAGAACAGCACTAATTTGCTGCTAACAAGAATACTGCACCCCCGTTTCTACGAGCATTTTTTTTTATTGGTTCAAGTTTGAATTAAGATTGAATTTATACTGACGTATGACCAAAGAGTTTTTAATATAAGAATAAAGTAAAATTTACAAATAATTATTATAATAATATTCCTTAAAATGTTACATAATTATTTTAATAAATATATTAAAAAACTTCTCATATAGCTAATGTTTACGTGAGAGCGTCCAGTCGCTATCCTTTGAGCAAAAGGGTATCATGTATTGATTCATAACAAGCGCATCACTAATACGTTACATTAGTTATCGATAAAATCATCAGTAATAACCGCTCTCATAGCCCCAGAGGTTTTTATTGTTCGATACATCAATATTAAAATCATTAGTCGAGCCTTCGTGATCGCGCACCGCTTATGTATGCAAATTTTAAATTTATAACTTGATGTGATAACAAAAAATTGACTATAAATCATTGGTTGTAGGTTGCAGGCTTCTGTCCGGTTGTTTACGACCGGCCTTGAAATCGACGAAGGTTACGCTACTCTCATATTTATGATGTGCAACCTGCATCTCTTCGCATTATTATTTACATCCAATTATGATTAATCAACAAAAAAAACTATGTAGATACAATTTATATTTACAAATGTTGGTGCTGAAATGTATATCGTAAACTTATTTAAAAGTAATTGGTTCAAATAAGCCTTAGTGTAAAATATTTTGAATATAAATTCCTATTGAAGTATGAAGTACTTGTAACAATGATGCGTTTATAACACATGATAATATCTATTGTATATTTGATTTGATTGTTGTAGATAGTTTACTTTCATATTTATAGTATCTATCTATTGTAGACAACTGTTTGTACTTGAACCCTGTATCTATATACATATGTGGCAGCACGTGGTAGATGTTATAAATCTATAGCTGTCACAGATATGAATACACGCGGCAAACTTATAGTGGATATCGAAACGACCTATTGATATCTAGCTTTCATTGGAAATTGCAACTTATTGTAATCGGAAATACATTTATTAATCGAATGGCAAGAGGAAATATAAGTCCGCGACATTGTATGTTTCCTATGCATTACAGAAATGCACTTCCTCGTTTTCTTGATTACAAGAACTCTGCATACGTAAATAGATCGGAAATTCATACAAAATTATTGTTAAGTCATTTTAGTAGTCTTTATAGCTTGTGTTTTGCGTACCGATATAGTTCGAGACGGAATACAATTGTATTTATATATGTATGTGTACTTATACGTTCAATTAACGTACGAAGACGCCAAGTATTTACGACACGAAACAAATAAAGCAATAAATACTGAGAACTCAACCGTCTTGATCCAATTACTATGTATATGTTCTTATATGTTGTGTAATTAGTTATCGATCGATTTCTTATATTTAAACACTTAAATACGCATTCCCGTAAAGAAGATTGAATAGATTTTTTTATTAGGGATATATGAACTAGCTTGTGCAACTAATATTATTGTACAGTTTAAATTATTTCTATAGAAATACGTCTAATTGATCTATTACTAACATTTCAATCATAAATCGCAAGACGAACGCGAGCCTTTGAATTCATTCTATGCATATTACAAAAGTATCATATAGTAAAATATATTGACTGAAAACTACCATCACTTCAGTATTTATTTATCAGCAATATTAGTAAGAAATTTTGGAGGTCAAAAGTTTAACCCAGATTTTGAGGTGTCTTCTCTCAAACAATGATTATTATTTTGATTTAGTGCAATCATATCACCAATCCAAGTTTAAAAAAGGTCCGATCATAAATTGACACCTGTATCGGGAGGCTGCAAATATTATTTATGCCCCGATCGAAGCCTAATTACAGTGGGATGCGTATAACATCATTCCATTCCTCTCATGAGAGATATTAAACTCAATTATACACTTAAAACACGAGTTCAGGCTGATTTATGGGTAGAAAAATCAAATATTCCGTACAATACTACAAGCTAATCGTTTCTTTGAAGTCATTTTCTTTGAAATTTTGATGTATAATGACGTCTTATTTTATTGATATCTAATATTTGTGAGTTGTGACTGCATATTGCATTTTAGTTCATTCATGGGATCATTTATTCAATTCAATATCATTTTTTTTACTTTAAAAATAAAAAGAAAATTACTTCTAAACTTCTGGTAGACTGCGAGATTTTTTTTTTGTCTTTCCTTATTACTCAATTGAATAGATACACTTATTATGAATCTATTTAAAATCCCGTCAGATTTGATGTGTTGTTTGATAATATTTAAGTCTATTTGGATCTGATTACAGTTTTCCTATATATCTATGTGCAGAACATACTATGTGTAAATTTTATTTAAATAATAATTTAAATAGCTATACATATTATCCAAAACACTGGGAAGTTTCATGTATAGAATGAGGACAGTTTAAAAAGATTACAAATTCAGACTTGCTCTTCAAAATCTTTCCTAACTCTGACAGTTTGGAGTGTAAATTATATTCGTAAAGTAAAATGTTAGAATACTTACATATATTGTGTGTAATCACATTATTATAAACCATAAGATTAGTTACTTCAACGACAGAGGTCAGAAATAGATTCTTGACTTTTAAACTTTACTTTCAAAGTGAAATTCCTGCATTTGTTATTTATAATTACGACTGTTTATTGATATAAAATACAAATACGTTTTTTTTTTGTAAAAGCCGTTTTTATGTCACTATTATTACTATTATCTGTTTTATTGGTAAAAATAAACCAACGGTTTCACGTTGTCAGATACACAAAGCTTATAATAATTGGCAGAAGAATCAGGAACCTCTTAAACTGTTGTTCAGGTAAATTTTATATGCTGTTGAAGATATATATTTTGTCTGAAGTTCTTAGTTTGCGTTGTTACTGTAGGTATGTTCTAGTGGAACAAAAATTGTTGAAGTCAAAGCTTCATACAAAAACAGTCAAATTTTAAATTCAATTATAATATTTAAAAATTGCGTTATATTTTTACGCGTTGTTTCACATCCGGCTATAATTGCACGTTTCACGATAAAAATATGTACTAATTAATTTTCTTTAGCAACAGAAATTTTTCGTTGCAAACATTGGAATTATTAATTAGTGTTATATTAGGATATTTTGAATCATTATACCAATGATCAAAGAATTCGTTCATACAAAAAACATCGTAAGTTACGGGCCTCTAAAAGATATATTTCGAAGAGGGAATTCTATACCAGATAAGAAAAAGATATGCCTATATATATTTAATGACGCCAAAACAATTCTGCGAATGGGCTTTTCGACTTAACGAACAAAATTTATGGATATCAGTACAATATATTTTACAAAAAAAAATATGACGTCTGTTTAAAATACCTTATTTAATGAGATTTTATTAAAATATTCTAAGAAGACTTTATTGCTTTTTTGTATAATGCAATGAAAGTATTATTTTAGGCTATGATTTAAACTGCAATAATAAGTCTAGTTTTTATACAGACGTCATTTTTAATTAATCGAAAGATGTGATTGAATATGACGTAATTCTAAGAGGTAATGTGAAAATATAAGAGAATTGGCTACAATTTGCTGACAATCAGTACACACTTACATATTGATTGGGTTGCGACCATATAACTTATTTCTTTCTTGATTTATGAATGAAAATAAATGTTTGACCTTTTTATTTTAACATTTCTACTGACAATCATGACTTATAGTTTGCGTTATAACTATCATGTCGACGTTTAATTTATTATTGTTAAAACAAACTTGTAATACCAACCACGATCTCAAATATCTTCAACAGTTGGCTATGAGGAATCAATGCTATGCGATTAGTTGTTTAATCTCAGTACCTATTTTATAGTACTAAAAGTCTTCGTATGATGGTATCAACATAGATATGAATCAGTAACTAGAAGAATAGAATCTAATAGAACTTCACAGCGATATTTGGCTGGTAAAGTATACAATACTTATAATTATCATTCAAACAGTATGCGATTTGTATGTTACCTAAATTTTTTTGCGAGTATTCATTTAAATGAAACTTATATTTTCGGATTGTTACATTTTTTTTATTATTTTTAAAAAACCGTGATCATCTCATCTTATCTGCCCGTGATCACGGTTGCTGCAAAGTAACCGACGTCGGGAGTATGTTATTAAAAAAAATAACGCTTCGTAATACGAAAATATTATTTTCATTTTACATGTCTGCAAAGGATATAGTGATGATTACCATGGTTTCAAAACTCATCAGCACAGTACAAGCTAAATATTATATTGCAGCACACTGGGTGGTTCATCAGTGGCAGTTGTACGAGCGGTCACTATGCTCACTGCTGGAGCTCCAAGCTCGTAAGCGGACTTACGGCGTGTGCTGCTCGCCGCGGTACGTGATAGCGCCGGAGTACGCGCCCCACTTGCTGCCACTGCCGCTCCCAAGACACACGCCTCCGCCCGCGCACTTGTAGCGACGCGAAACCGCGCCCCGACAGGTAATCATTCAAATCGAGTTCAAATGGTAGGGGATCGATACATGAAATATGACTATCAAAAATAGTCTCCTATACTATAATACATGAAATGTTCTATTACACTGAACAATTATTTTATAAATATTAGTTGCAAAACGTCTTTAGGTTTTATATTTACGACTATAAGACGAAAAATAAAACGATTATAAAATTTCAATATATTACAAAGCTTATTTTAAATTTGTTGTTTCAATATTATCATTAGGGAGAAAAATTAATCGGATGCCGTATAGAAAAATATATATTTTATTACCAATTTTTTCCACATTTCTTGCCTATATTAACTTGTTTAGTTCTTATCTTGATCCAAGTAAACGTATACCAAATAACAGTATATTTTCCAAAACAAAAGGGGATATTTTTAAAATAAAATAGCCATATTTTTGGTTAATCGAGGTCAGTCAACTGTGAAACGCCAGCTTCCCTTTTGTAATTTACCGACTAATATCGTGTTTCTTTCAACGCATTTACAACTCGTTTGGTACTGTACCCCATGACGATGAAACATTTTGGCAGTTTTTGAGGATTTATATTTTCTGTCAATAAAAAAGCATTTTCTTTTAATTCAATAAAATATTTATATTAAATTTAATACCTTAAAGATTTCATTTCATTACTTTCCCTAAAATCATCTATTGTAAAATAAGACAAACATTTCAAAGAAAATAAACGTGATAAATATAAAAAGAAGAAATCTTCGTTTCTTTTTCAAGGACGTAAATAAAATGCATCCAATACTCTTACAATTCTGTTCCGTATTGAAAATCAAATTAATCAGTCCGAGTTAAATTGCAGCAATTCTGGTAACAAATACTTAAATGATTAAAGTTTTAAAGGTATCTCTAAAGAAGAGATGAACTTAATTTACTGAGGGCAAAAGTCAATTGAACCGTTAAAAATATTAGTCGAATTTAATTTCAAATAAAAATGAGGTAGGTATATGCCATTTTTAGGCTGTAACTAAGAAGTTGTGGCTTGAATTTCTTCTCCTACTTATGCTATAGATTTCTATGATTTGGAAGTTTGTCACTGTTTTTCTAATCCGAGGAGTTTTTTATCTTAATATATGACATGTCCAGATGAAAAACTGTCAACTAAGACCCGTTCAGAAAACCCTAACGTATGTGTATTCAAAAATATGAAGTATATAAGTTTCGTATAGTTCAGTTTAAGGAATGTAGTTTTAATTTGATATTTGAAGTGGTCAAGTCAGCTACCTCATCTGTTTATAAAGTCAAGAGTGTGTCACACTGAGCGTTACTCGTATGTTGATGAGGTGACAGTTAGATGACATTATAATTAACTAACATTTTGCCATGACTTTGTTTTCACAAATTACTATCAAATTTTCAAATAAATCTTTCATGACATGATAAAACTTCATTTCCATTGTCGTAACGTGATGATGTATTGGTCCAGATATAGATTTTAATCTTCCTTTATAAATAGGTGGTAGGTTCAGAAGTGGTAGAGCCTAGCTGTGGTCAGTTACTACATATCGAACATGAGCTGACTCGACTTGGGAAGTACCACCTTCCCACACAAGATCAGCGTGAAGTAGCCTATAGTAGCTGCTTTTTATCCGATGAGTGAGAGAGCCGGTTACCTGTTCCCTATTCCCACCTTTTCCTGCTATTTCCCTATTCCCATCCCTCCCTTTACCTCATAGTTGGTAACGCATCTATGTATGTTGCGGATGTCCATGGGCGATGATCACTAATGCCCATCAAGTAGGTCGTCTTCTCGTTTGCCACCTTTGACATAAAAAATAAATGATTTTTTTCCTGTCAGTTCTTAAGATTAACGCGAACAAACAAACAAACACTTTAATTTTATTAATAAATTATATCTAATATTTAAGCAGCATTGAATCCACTGTACAGTAATATTAGCATGTGTATGTCTAAGTGTAGTGTAGAAGCGGGCTCTGGGCATGTTAACGATGCCATCAATCCCGGTGCACTATCATAGCTAGTAAAATCTTTTGGTGATAACAATAAAACTTATAGCATATAAAGGCCACTCACGTCAAGTTATTACCAATAAAATGGCGCAAACAATATCCCCTTATAATATAAACCGTTGGATAGTAAAATAAACATAATTATTTTCACAGTTTTAGACGCTTTATTATAATTAGTTACTAATTTACATGATGTGCTTGTTGAAGTGTCCCTAAAATTAGCATAATGTGACATTAATCAGCTTAAGCCAAGTTGTTAGCATATTTAATAAGCTTAGCCTTTTTTTTACAATGTTTATGAGGGGTGTATATTAAGAATTTTAACCCTACTTGACCTATTTGAGGCTTTTAATAAATCTTTCATGCCAAAATTAAGCATGGGCTGTAATTTACAGTTATATTTGAGTTTTGGTATACTGTTTTCGAAAGAGATTGGGAGTTTATATGAATTATTTCTGACAAATCGATTTGAAATTATCTGAAGAAAAATACTATATCTATATTCTGGCAAGTACCAATGTAATTTTTCCGAGTCATATGTACTGTCTTAGAGTATGTAGACACCACTAACAGACGGTGAAGAAAAAAATATTGTCAGGAAACCTGGACTTAAAATTTCACAATTATAAGTTTGAAATCACCAACACGCCTTGAGCAAGCGTCGTGTTTAATGCTCAAACCTTCTCTATGTGAGAAGAGGCCTTTGCTCTGCAGTGAGCTCTAATAGGCCGATGATGATATCTACATACATTTTTGTGTTTAAATCCACTATATTTTAATTTTAAACCCTCTTCATGAAACACTTAGACGTTAATACGATAAATCATTTTTTTTTACATTTTCTATATTATAAAAAATACAATGTAGGTATATAAATGCACCTGACATATACTCTGTTTAAATTCAAAATTACAGGTCGCACATTTATTATGCCATATTTGTTGAAGCGAATTTATCTTAATGGCAAGTGTCTTTATAAATTACAATATGACTATATATCATATATTCGATTACAATTATATTACTATATAAGATTAAACAAACAACATCAAGGAAATTTGTAAAATGAAACCCTTTTATGAGTGTCGTCATCTCTCATTCTGTCAACTCAATTAATGTTTAAGCTAAAATATAAAATATCAATATTTTAATATATATATTTTGTTCGTTTAAATTAAGTGGTATGACAGGAATATTAAACCAATAAGATTTATTAATTTAGGTTCTTTTAAAAAAAATACACTAATTTTATCCAGCAACGTTGTTTGTGCAAAATTTCTCTTTTGTACATTTCAAAACTATAGTAGATATTATTAAGCAATTTAAATTATACGATAATTTAGCATATCCAACGCCACCATTTATAAAGATTTTTCAGTGTATTAAAATCATTATTTAATAAATTTAACGACACATTCTCTGTTATTGTGTTATCTTGTAATTAAAACTGACTTATACAAAACTTCACCGAAGTTGACGATATCAGATCTCTTTGACGATATTCATTTAAGTTTCGTTAGAATATTTAGTTAGAATAAAGTATTAAAAAAACAAACAAAATAAACGCATTAGAATCCATCAAAATTTTCGAGATGGTTCGGAACACACATATCTACACACGAACAGAACATATAATATATAACTTGTAGTATATTCCCTCCCAGAATTGTTTATCCAGTTCCCAGGGTATGTAATAAGCCGTCGTAGATAAAGCCACGTTTTACATAAAATTGTCTTTTAAACAAGGATACGCGTCGCATCGCAATGGTAATAAAACTACCGACTAAATATATAGCTATCCCGCATTTTCACGCTCGTAAACCCCATCACTAGAAAAGGACGGAGTTTATGGCTTTCGCTACAAAAACTTTTATTGCACCACTCGTAAATTATATAGTCTTAGCTTTGAGGAAAACTCCGATACACTTTTAGGAATTAAATTTCTTTTTGAGACACGTTTTCTTTGAAAAATATTCACATAATAATGAATATAGCTTTAAATTAGTTCATGGCTGACAAACAATGCTATATAAAAATACTTTGAAATACATATAGGTAATTAAATAAATAATTTCTATAAAAATACATACATAATTTTGTATAGATGTGTGTGTGTATACTGTTGGTTCAAACAAAGTTTTTTATTGATAATATGAGGTGAAGTTATAAAATTAAACACACAGACATTCATAAAATATTGTTAATTCATTGACCTACCACAAGCAAGGACCCATTTTAAAATGGAACTCGGCTACGAGACGAGACGATCGTAAAATTCACCCTTTAGTGACGAAGGTTTCGCTTGGACTCGATAAAAATATATCGATAGATTATACACAGCACCTTCACTATTGATCTCCTACTATAATTCTACTTAGTAAGAGTGCTGTGACCGCAAATTCCTCCTTTCTTTTTAAACATAAATATAAAAAATAAGTTTTTTTTACATATTAATTTCTTTAAAAACATGGTATATATTTAAGAAGATTTACGTGATTTAGGCATAAATCATATAACAATCCATTTAAAATATTATACGGCTAAGAATATTTAAAGTAATAAAACGCGAAATAAAACATCGAAACAGCATTACCTACCTGGACAACACTATTTATTTGATGCGTCTACTGATCGTAAAACTTTTCGCGCGTAAACGTCACTATTGACGTAAGCCAGCAGCTGCCGCGCTGCATTACAATCCTTTGTGTTGTTACCGTCTAATAACAGCAAATTTATTTTCCAGCATTTTACGCTTAAAAGGCTTAAGTAATCCATCGATTGCGGATTTCTCTTTATTTGTAAGAGCATTGTTTCTGCTAATAACAAGTAAGACCTTCGGATTATTGAGTTGAAATTAGGTGAAGAAAAATAAAAGAATATCACCTAATTAGTCGAAATAATACTTAATTATAACGAATTGATCATTATACTACATAGTTTACATTTTCTACGCGTTTTAAAATAGTTATAGTTTCTTAATTTAATTGTATTTTACTTTTATGCGTTCCAAATCTTTGTGATTTCTGAACGAATGTTTGATAGTATTTATTTTTGGATTGGTTCCATGTACATTTTGTTAAAATCGTTTAGATATGAGATCCAAAAGTTTCTTATAACAGACGACGTTGAAGTATTTCGTACGTATTTACATATCCCTTTGAAATTCTATATTTATTATTATTCTTTGAAATAATATTGTCAGTATACAGTGAACTTTTTGCTTTTAACCTATATAAAAAAATATTACGATTTTATAAAACTTAGTATTCAAGAGAATCTTTTGGGATCATAATCATTTGAGTTAATTTTTTTAATATATATAATTCTTTTTCACGGTTTGAAGTGATTTTATTATGACATAATTTATTGGTGGAAATCGTAAGAGGAATTTACAGGGTCGATGAGAACAAAAGATAACTCGATCAAATATTAGTCTTACTTCTGTACTGTAATAAAATATATACGAGAAAAATCCTAAAACTATAGAGTCTTACGTTTGATATGGCATAAAATTTTTATGTTGAAATGTTAAATATAGTAAATAATATTTTTTATTTACCAATATTTCTAAAGTCGCCTAAGCTTATAACTTAAAGTATAGTTATGGTTTCTAGTGTCACACACACTGTAAGTACAAATATTAAATGAAATTTCGTAAAAAATAACCAAAAATAGAAAAAAAGCTTCAATAATTTTACAATAAGGCTTTACTAGTTGTTAAATATATTGGAGGTTAAAATTATTTAAATCTGAAAAAACAGAATATTACAGCTGAGATGTGGCGATCTTTTTTTATCTTTAAAGATAACTATTAATAATACTTAAGTTGTTAATTTGTCTCTTTCTTATCTTTCAACTCTCGAAGTCTTGTACCTTATAAATAATAATGTATTTGTATATAGTTTATTGTTATTTCAACATATAACACTCCACTCCACTTGCATATATTAAATAAGTTTTGTTCGTTTTGCCAAATAAACGTTGCTTAGCATAATTTATGTGATGCATTATTAATGCATATCTTTAAAACGAAAGCATTTATAGCTTTATCTTAGAACTGTGAGTATTAAAATCTAGACAGCCCCGTCTGTACTCGTAAAACGTATCTAAATACGTCATAAAATATTGTCAGGCTATTTATATTTATATGCAGGCAGTTTTGTAACTAGATTCACATAAAAATACTCGACTCTCTGCCTTTATAGTGTTCTTTCATTAAAATTATTATTGAAAGGCGAGTTTTTTGTATGTTTTTTTTTTAATAGCTACGAGTACATTGAAACTTTATTTCGATTCTGAGTTAAAATTAATAAAAATGTATCGCGTTTATGTTCAGGACAACTTAGTTTGTAGCTAACTATGAATTAAACAAGTTTTTTTCATATGAATTCATCGGATTCACTAGAATTAATCTAAGATTTTTTTTTTCTATAAAAATATTTTTTCACGTCACTGAAAAGTAGTCAAAAGTTCTATTAAAATAATATCATCTCTAGTATCTCTAATAAAATTCCTTCGTTACATTACGTATATAAACGAATGGTTAAAGTGTCCGTCTGTTTGTCAATTCCAAAATATCAGGAACTAATAAAAGTTACCGTATAAACATTATTTACGAGCCACGCTTGTCGGCACACCTTTAAATACATATGTATGGAAATGTCACTGGTTAATTGTCTATTAAAATGTATATAAATCAGCTAGCGACTGGCTTTTGAAGTGTTCGAAAGTACCTTTACGACGTCTCTAAAACATACGCTTTCATCTGTCTCCATCTGCACATAAATCCGTTGAGCCTCACAGAAAACTATCAATGTTTTGATAATTATTTATTACTGGAAATATTATTACAACTATGTAACTTGTATATAAACGGCAGATGTCATTAGAAATGTTCTAAGCGATCCCGGGAAGAAATGCCAAGACCTGGCTAAAGGTCGTTCGTCCTTGGCTTTTTTTGACGGGGTGTTTTGAAATGGCAAGTTAATTGTTGGATAAGTCAAGTATAACGATAAACGTAACTTTATTTTAAATTTAATTATGTATACTACTTAATTAGTAATATATTTTTTAGTATAAATTAAGCCTGTCACGTATAAAAGTGAAAATGCATTTTTTTGTTGGACACATATTAATTGTATTTACTAGCTGTTAGCCGCGACATCGCCTGTTTTTTTTTTTTTGATATATTACAATTAATCGTATATCTACGAAATACACAGTAAGAAAAATTGGTCGTGCCATAGATCCCTATTTAATATACTTAATGAAGATACCGTAATATGTATTTTGTCAAATATGAAGCATGTTTAAGAAATGCAAATTTTATTGAGATCTATCAATTCGTTTTCGAAACACGTGCGCGTCTATTAATTTTATATGTATTATTAAAATGAAACAATAACCTTCATAAAATAAACAATGAAACATAAATAAAATACGCTTAAAGATAATAATGAAAATATTCCAAACAGATATAATATAGGTATACATACCTATATACAAATTACAGAATCGATATCCCGAAGACCCTTACATCATAATGTATCATTAAGTAATTTTTCAAATCGATTAAATAATTCGTAACGATGTAAGAAAATCGTTTCCATTTGTACAATTATGTGCGGATCCTGTATTTATTGCACACCCTCGTCGTGTTTCAAGGTCGCTTGAAACCGAAATTTTTTTCTTATTCACTCACTCTCACATAAAACTATATTTCTGTCTCTGTTCAATGTGCTCATCTCTTGTGTGTGGTATGACAGTTTTTGTTCAGGATCCCGGGAGATTAAATTTATTGCTTCTCACATAAATCTCTTGTGATCCGAACCAAAATCTAATGACATCGATGTTTGTAAACTATAATCAAATAGCGTTTCAGTTTCGATTCTTCTTAAAAGACGACTCAATAGGTCTTATTATAAAAAAACTAGCTTTCCGCCCGCAGCTTCGCCCGCGTGGAGTTCGGTTATATCGCGTTTCCAAGAGAACGTTTCAAAAGTCTGGGATAAAAACTATCCTATGTTCTTTCTCAAGGTCAACTCTATCTCAGTACCAAATTTCATTAAAATCAGTTCAGTGGTTTAGGCGTGAAAGAGTAACAGACAGACAGACAGACAGACAGACAGACAGACAGACAGAGTTACTTTCGCATTTATAATATTAGTAGGGATATTCTTAAGAATTTACTCGCATATAATTTTAATGAAATAACTTAATCTTATTAAATTACATTTAAAATATCAATAATATTATTTTGTTGCTTTCATTTAAGTCCAGAACATTTAGATTTATACGATTTAAAAGTGTATTGTACTTTGTTGTGTTGATATTATCGAATGACGCACAGACGAGTAATCCAAAAATTATGATGTATTTATATATAAATAAATCATATACATATTAGGTTATTTTAGCTTTAAATTCCTTATCCCAGTTTTAATATCAAATTTGTTGTTAGAAAAAAATCTAACAAATTAAAATTAAAAATATCAAAACAATAGAACATACATAACTGAAAACATAAATATACTATGAAATGAAACATTTTTAATAATATCAACGTATAAGTTGGTATATTATTTTAACGCTTCATATATATTGTGCAATAAAATCGATTCTAGTACAGCAGTTAAATAGCTTTAAATTATATCAAGTGTACATTAAACTTACATTTTACGAGCCTCACTGTATCCTTGGAATAACAATATATATATAGATATATTAAAAATATGTTGTTTAATTAGTTCTACATATAAAATACTTTAGCTATTTTAAACCAGAGTATATATTAGATACCTACAATTAAATAATACGGTGACTTAATAAATATCTAATAAGCTATATTAAAGAAAGTAGTGTTAATTACACTATTTATAATTCAAAAACGGCTGTATAACTAGAGCCAGAACGTAGAATATTTTTCATTTAAATTCAAAATCTTCTTATCTGTCTTTAAGGAGGAATAGAGTTCGCCCGGTCACCTATACATTTCTAATTCTGAAACTAACGCAGATTAAGTTGCGGGCAAAAACTAGTATCTTATAAATTTTATTACGTGCTAATATTAATTTCCAATCATTGAGTGAGTATCAACTTTATGTTGAAACGTTTTGTATGTGAGTGCAAATGTAAAAAAAAAATGTAGCGGATGTCATTCACCAGCCGTCAAAGATGTGGTAAACGTTTGCAACAATGTTGCTGGCGTGTGTATGGTTTAAGACAAAAGATTATAGCGATTATCGAAATGATTGAGACTAATAATTAATGACTATATATAGTATATATAGTATATTACTAGGTTATTTCGTACTGATATATTATAGGGCGTTGTAAATAGAAATGAAATTATGCAAAAATATTGACCCTGCTAATGTGATGTGATATATTTTATATAAAAAATACTATTTGAATAAATACAAAATAGATACTTAAAGCTTAACAGATGTTATTTTTTATAAACAAAATATTTTATGTTTACATTTTGGTACTGATTTATAAAAGTCAAAAATCGCAGTTAAATTTCTGTTTGAATATAATCTTGTAGGTTACAGAAAGTTAGTACCCTAGACTACGTTTAGGCTTGAAGGCTGTAGACCGTAAATAAATGTAGTGTTGAAGTATGTGAATACTCTCCGTTCTCGCCATTTTGGCTGCCACTTCATAGTTTGATTATAACCAAAGAAAATACCGCAACCTTTACCCTGAGTACGCTATGTAATTGTTAGTGGATGCGGCAATATTTGCAGTGCACTTATCAGTTATACCTCATTTCTCTATAGATACGTATCTGACAATATCATATCCAATGTTTCATACTTCGTTGTAGCTGCGTTACAATTCTTTGTCTAAATTTATAAAATAGTTCAATTTTTTCGCTTGCCATAGGCAATATTTAGGAGATACGCTTAGAAACAAACTAAATATTCCTCTCTTAATGGGATTCTTGTAATCGTTCACGAGTTTTTGAGAAGAGAGAATAGACTATTGTCTTTGATAGACTATTGTTGTTAATTATTTAAAACGATTAAATGCAAAAGGAATTTTTATGTTGTGAATCAAAAAATAGATTCACAGCCAAGTCTTGTCTATTTTCGATAGTAAAATGACACTATAGTTATATTCGAAATTACCTTATAAATTTAATGATACATACATATATATATTTATATAGTATAGCTATATCTTGTAACTTGCATCCCAAAGTATCACAACAGGTGTATGAATGAAGATGGAACTCAGAATAGCGGTCCCACCGCTGGCCCACTCTCCACACAAGATAAACGTTCTTGTTAATTATTGAAACGTTCAACAAGTACTTACAGTTAAATATCGTAATTACATACATACATACATACAGAAGTGGCTTTGTTCGTATTGAATCTAGTAAAAGTGAATAAAATCATCAAATTATTTTCATGCAAATTACTATAATATCTAACCTTTGACATTTTCTTTTTATTTGTAATTACCAATTTTTAGTTCGATATTACCTAAGAAAATAAGTTTTTTACTAAGTTAATTTTTATCAGTTAATATAATAAATTTTTTCTATGATAAAAAATCTCCTATCCCTGTCCAAAGCCGGTTCAACTACAGAAGAGACTATATCATATATAACTCTTGATATGAACTAAAATAGAATTTATTAAAAGTGGAATATTATGTGTTCATTAATATTGAAATTTATCCGGACAATAAACACCCACATTCATACATACATATTGTGTATTAAAAATGTAATGAAATGTATGGGACTCAATAATAACAAATCATACCCAACCTTATTACTGATGAAACATAAAATGTGGTATATTTTTAAATACATCATAGTCCTTCCTCTTGCAACTTTTTTGATGCGTTCAAAGTTAAAGATATTTCAGATGTGATAACTATTTATACAAGCTGATACCGTTACTTCGTCCGTATATGTACATATGTTACAAACATGGAGACCAGTATTATAATTCTTTTGAGAATTTAGAGCTATTTATAGCCACAATATTAAATGGTGTCCTAACTACTAAGCCAATTGATATTAAGTAAAATAGTCAACCCGTACAAGAATTAAGAGAGCTGATAATGCAAATTAGGCCAAAGTAAACTATTATGCGGGTGATATTTTCAGAAAACTAATATTTTTAGTTAAATGTTTAAATTAATGCATGATTTTCATATAAAAAACTTCATACGTACGCAAATACCTTCAAACACCGCAAAAAGGTAGTTCGGTTTCCTTACTACTAGTTAGACGTTGTCAAAGTGAATACAGAGAGTTTGTAGTTTTCATTTATAAACCTTCGTGTAGGATAATCGTCGTAGGAACGAGAATAAAAAACGTGGAAGTGTCTGTATGAAGCTCGACATTGCCAAATTTGATTAACGATACAAATTGTAGCATATTTATTAGGAAATCGTTTATAATGTTTCATATATACTAATATGACGTCATTTATAATATAATACATAATAATTAAAACAAATATACATAAAACATAAATAGTAGTTTTAAATAAGAAGAAGGTATGCATTAAAATAAAACGAATAAGAAATTTAAGATAGCAATTGAAGGTTAGAATTCCAGTTGAGATATAATTTACAAGAGATTTTAATGATTTTTTTTTGGTATTATTTTCCTTAAAGAAAATATCTTTTAAAAGCTAAAACTTATTTATATTTTTAATTGCCTTTGTTATTATTTAATTATTTTTAATTATTTCAACTTTGGGTCATCTTCTAAAAACTTATTTTTCTTGATAATTTCTTCTATTGTTTTCGTACCGAGTGTCGTTGAAAAATTTTTACTTTTATTATAAAAATTACATTAAGTGAAGCGAAACTTTGCATTCCTTTTAAAGATAATTTCGATAACGGAGGAACATAGAATTAAAAATAGTCGTATTTTGCATATGCAATAATTTCTGAAAATTATATTTATATATAAAATGCATTAAATTATTTGAAACAAACATTACACATACTCCAATAACTTTGACATAAACAATACTTCAATTTGTTGAGATCGCTCTATGTGTACTGTCACTAAATGAACTTTTTGATCTACAATTTAACTTTAATAATTAATCAATTAATTCTTCTTCTTCTTCCTGGCAATTTCCCCAGCTTTAGCCATGGTCTGCAATTAGGCACAATTAATTGATTAATTAGAATTAATTAATTGTGGGCCAATATCTAAAGGTACATCCAAAAAATGTTAATACAGATGAATAGAGATTAATCACAATAAAAAATCTTACATTTCTCTAACGCATTTGTACTCGTATCTGTAATGTGTATACAAGATGTTTTCCCCCTGTTCGTTATTACTTCAGCTGGATATAATTCTGATATAAGTGAGTCGTGTTTGGGGGAAGATCAAGTTTCATCTCAATTGAAACATTATTAAAGTTGATCTATAAATAGTTATTCCACAAACAAAGAAACAAGCCGACCCGACGTGTTCACAGCAATTTTTACGACAAATTAACTTTTACCACCCAAGAGTTTTGAATATTTTGTTGTTTTTTTTTTAGTTTATTACAAGTAGGGCATTTACGACCGGACACGTTAAAATATAGTTTGAAGACACGTTTAAAATTTTGTCCCCCATACATAAATCATACACAAAGGCGGCTGTTATTAAATGAATGAATGAACTGGATGACGTCTTAATAATTCATACAAAAACGTGTGATATTAAATGTCATTTGTATGATTTGGATGGAAAAAAATAAGGGTAATAAATTGTATGAAAGGAGGTTTTCGATTTAGTTCTAGCTTTGTACCTCATGGTTTATTAATGTCTGGATGAAAATTATGTTCTGCTAAATCTAATTAACTTTTTTATTTGTTAAACTGAAACATCTTAAGCCTTGAAGCTTAACACTTGAGATCCCTAAGTCGTAACTTTCAGTCATAAAAACGTCTCGGATCGTGACGAATCAAGGTATTGACATCCGCTATTAATTGGACTTCATAAAAATATAACCATTAAATGAATAAAGAATACATTGTACGTTTAAAATATTTAACACGGCACTGTTCGTGTATTGGAAGTTTGGTTATGAATAAAACTTTTCATGTCTTGAATTAACCGTGGTTATAAAGTTACTGTGTTCCTTTGACGACCATCACAACTGCCGATCGTAAAGTACGCTATGTGAGAATTGATATTTCATCAAAAAAAGTCTGTTATTTGAAATTATTGTGTACAGATGACCGTTTTCAGTTAGTTTTACTTAATTATATAGCACTTTAAACATGTATAGGGTGTATTAATGATTCAGGAGCACCGGATATTAACTAACAAACACCATTTAAATCAACCGTAACGTCAAAAATGGCGTTCATAAAGTCCTGTATACACGATACCGTTATAAATAGAATAATTAATTATTAAAATGTTAACACTAACTTTAAATAATCATTTAAATTCTTATTAAGATATTTTGATATAGAAAGCTTGTATTTTTTTAATATATTTTCTTGTATTTGTATTTTTTTGAAGAAATGTAGTACATACATTAGTGCTAACCGTTAATCTTTGTGCTCTAGCCCTAAAGCCGTATCCCGTGTGATTGTTATGGAAACTCTTAGCCGTTGTGGTCACGCGCGCGTGTTCTTAATGTAAACATCGTGTGTTCCATGCTTAACAAAGAAGTCGTTTATCAGTTGTACTGACCAGGTGATGTGAACTTTAAATTTATTTCAACTCCTACTAAGAAAACCCAATTGATAGTCCCAAAATTACATTACCATTAATTTTATTGGCGATTTTAACGGGACACGACGCCCTAATTGTAAAAGCTGTCGGCAATCGATAGCATATTTAATTGAAACTAAAATTTTTCGGATATTCTACGCGTGATTTCTTTTGTAAAAATTTACTAACTCCTGACGTTTCGGTCAGTTTTCAGCAACCATGATCACGGGCAGACGAGATAAAGCACGCATAGTATATCCGAAAAGTATTAGATTCATTTAAATGAGTCAAACTCGCGATTCGCGAAAGTCTTAGATAGTATAATAATTGCAGATTCGCTTCCACGACTTATAACTATATAATATTTCATATTATATATACATATATATTTTACTAGCAATTTTATTAACTATCATTGAATTTTTGGCTATGCTATTCACCTTATGAAGATACCTAAGAAAATTTACAAAGGTCTTCCGAAATATACTTCTCTTACAACTGTCATATTGTTCTCACATATAAAATATAGCCTGTGAGTTAAATAGTAAGTCTTAAATCCCCATCAGGATATACGAAATCACTTATTAAAACTTTACTAATAAGCGACCAATAAAAAGTTTATATAACTGGTGTTTTTATTCAGTTGTCATAGCCGCCTATAATGACGGAACATGTAAATGAATCTACGTAAGTAACGCTCCAACCCCTCTGATAGAGTTACACACGCGATCCGTAATTTATTTGGTCTAATTAGTTGCTAGTCCGATTAATAAAATTAAAATCCTCTTATGGCAAGGGGTTTCGCCAACACGCACATTCGCCACCATATTATATCATACTTATAGTTATTTAGTTACCTTTCAGAATCTCATTAGGCCGAAATGTAAACACGCTTATATACACTTGAAATAGACGTCCGGAATGCGGAAAACTATCTTCATTTCAACATCAATTTAATTCTATTTAAATATATAATTGAAGATTATTGTATCATGAAAGCCGTTTATTGGTAACGTACCAAATGTGTATGCTCGTTGTTTACTTATATCTAATATTTCATGTCACACTATTATGTTTATTAATTTTATTTTATGGTTCATATACTTTGTATTTTCGTTATTTGTGAACGTCTAAGTATCTGTATATATGATTGGGGACGTCGCTTTGACCGTAAAGTGTTTATTTTATTGAGATCGCAATCCGAAATAGACCGCTTCATGACGTTATGATTCACTTGATAATCACTAAAAGGTTAATCTGTTGGAATCAATTATACCTATAGCTTCATCTCAATGACTAATAGAATTGTTTTAAAATGAATACAAATAATCTAAAATTATTACAGCGATGACATTTTAGTATTAAGCTGACATTTGTTGTCGACTATACATAGTGATGTGAAAATATCTTTATAATATTAATTTTTATCCGATTTAGTGTGTAGTGATGTTCCACTTTAAAAATCTGTATATTCACACGGTGTGTATTTACTATGTAGTGTGTCGTTGTATGTTTTTGTTTCGTAAGTGTGTTATACTGTGGTCAGTGTCGACACTAGTGACGAATAATCACGGTTGCAGTGTGTTATAGACCAGTGAACATGATTAGCGATCACTCAGCACGTACTAACTTAGTCTTCATATTCATGGCGTTGTAAATCTTAGTCTCAAAAATATTACTTATTCGTATATATAACAATATGATTATAATATACATTTTATTAAAACCCTAATACAGCGAGTAACATGGGTCATTGAGATCAACATATAGTCGACGACCCTTAATGTTTAGTTATTTCTTGGACAAATATTTTAATTTATAATCATATTGTTTTTGCTATTAATCTTTTCAATACTATAACTTTGTTTAAAAATAGCAAGAGAATTCACTAGTAGTCACTAGAAGTGAATATTCAAGACAGATAAATATAAAGTATTTAGAGACTGATGAAATATATTGAAACGTATGTTTTCGTTCTATGTACTACTTACCCATCCAATTAAATTAGAAGAATAAATTTGACCGATTTTCGCGTTTTGATAAAATATTATAATAAATCTGAAGGCATGTCTATTTCCATATAGTAATTTCTAGAATTCTAATAACGTATTGATATATAATATAAGGCGGTTTCGTCGAAGCACAGCTCAGTAAAGCTAAGTGAAGGCGTTTATGATCTCATTTTATGGGACTTCGTATAACTTGCATCTCGCGTTTTCATGATTAAACTATAGAATATTACCGATATAACCCGGCTAAATTAAATTTCAGCATCCAGCGATCCTTGTGAAGCATGCCTGGCATTCATTTAAATTGGTTTATATAATCTTTATGCGGCTTCTTAAGATTGGCTCAGTAATTTATTTTTACTACCGGCTACGGGCTGATGTATGAAACTACATTTTAATGGATGTATGCATGTTTGTTACACTTTCACTCAAAAACCGTTTTTAAGTATTCGTTAATTGTGATTTAATAGTTATTAAAGTTGTCCAAATATTTATAACACGCCTGGTTATTTTGGTTGGATAACATATGACAATAGGTATAATATTCATTATCTTCTAAAGAAGTATATCTAGATTTTTTCTATAACATCGAAATCTATTAAAACTAAAATCCTCAATATTTTTTAATAACAATTTCTCAGAAGTAACTTAATTTACTTTGAAATCATTAAATTTATATTCATAACAGCTGTTCTGAGAACATTTTACGACTTTCCTTTCTTTACTTATTAGCTCCAGATATAAATTATTCTGTGAGTCTTAAGTTGACTTGATCCTTATAAGAATCTTTGACTCCGAAATAGTGTTTGAGTCAAATAATACCTTATTCAAATTTAACTACTATCTGCTGGCGACTTTTAATATATATGTTAAAAAATATCTATTCATATCTTCTATATATATATAAAAATGGATTGCTGTTCCTTAGTCTCGTTAAAACTCGAGAACGGCTGAACCGATTTGGCTAATTTTAGTCTTGAAATACTCCCGGAAGTCCAGGGAAGGTTTAAAAGGTGAGAAAAAATGGAAAAATTGCCGGGAAAACCCTAAAAACAGCCCTTTTCTATTGGGTTTGTTAACAGCCCTTGTCTATATTTTCTACCGGGGTATTGAAGACCGAATAGAGTTTGCCCGGTCAGCTATACCTATATTACTAATGACGAAATTAACGCGGACGTAGACGCGGGCAAAAACTAGTATTATATATTAATCTGTCTGTGTGTAAAATAGTAACACACGTTTATAATGCGGTCGCTGGTAAGTGATGTAAGCGTAATAAATTCTTTATTTTATTATTATAAATCTTCGCACATTATAGTATTAACGTAGGTTAATGAACTATGTAGAAACGGGACACGCTGCGTATGTAGTGTAACGATGGAGACTTGTACTAAGCATATTGATAAAGATTTTGCAAATTAATTTCGTTTTTAAATTATAATGTTTATCAAATTCATACATTTGAAAAATTCTGTTTAAAAGTATATCTTCTATTTATATTCTTTAGATTAAAAAGCAATGATATAAAAAAATAACTCACGTCTACAATACATTATATATCCAACGTCAATAACTTAAGCAAATTAGTTATAATTGTAAAATTAATATAGATTTTCTATGTAGAAATTAAGAAACCATCAGATTCATCAGTTGTGGCCTAGTGGTTAAAAGGCGCGCCTCTCATGCACGAGAGCGCGGGTTCGATCTTGGCCCGGGCAAGAATCAATGTGATTTTTCTGAGTCATATGTACTTTCTAAGAGTATTTAGACACCACTGATTAATGCTGGTTCCCAAAGAGGGTTGATGTCAGGCAAGTGGCCGGTCATAAAAACAATAAGCCGAAACTATTCACAACATGTAAGGCAGACCCTGGCTAATCCTGGGAAATTGCCAGGTAGAAGAAGATATTAAGAAAACGTCTAAATTTCTATAATGGAATGTTTATATTGTAACGTGTAATAAACGAGTTGATACCTTTAATACAATTCTCGTTGTCTGTGTCGACGTACGCGTGATTCAACTCTGGCTGTGGCTTTGCGGTTTTAGTTATACTAGTGTCATATCTCTTAACCATCGTTTAAGTAATATGCAATACATTATGTTACAATAAATTCCTTTAGAACAATATATATATTTATATGGCATACAGATAAGAACAATATGTGAGGAAATTTGGACTTATAATTTCAATTTTCAAATTATAAGTTTGAAATCACCAAACCGTCTTAAGCAAGCGTGGTGATTAATGCTCTAATCTTCTCCATGTGAGAAAAAGCCTGTGCCCAGCAGTGGGCTCCAATAGGCTGATGATGATATTTATTTATGTAATAGCTTTTAGGATGAAATTTTTTCCGGTTACAAGTTAACCTGCCACTTATATATGCTGCAACTTATAAAGATGAATGTTAATCAATATATATTTTTGAAAAAATTATCTATTTCTATTGTTGTAATATTATTTTGTTAGAAATAAAGTTTATTTGACTTATTAAGAGGGGAAATGATGACGTATTTAATCTTAAAGATCTTACAATACATACGACAGTAGGTTAACTATTTGGTATTTATAACGTTGTTAAACATAGGATTTTAATTAATATTAAAAAAAAAACTAAAATATCCCCTGTATTGGATGCAAAGTACTTTTGAACCTATTTTAATTTAATGAATTTTAAGCAACAAAAAATAAAACTACATATATCTAATAATTTACCTATCACTTAAAAATCATTGAAAAACATTTTATTAATTTTAAGTATCTATATGTAAAAATGTTTATATTTATTAGCAATTTCTCTTATTAAACAAATATACAAACAATAATTATACTAGAAAATAAAAGCAGACAAACTATATGATCTTTTGCAATGTGTTTTCAATACATAATTATATAATCAAAAGATTCAATTAAACAAAACACATCAATGTATAAAAATACAGTTAATTTAGTAGAAACTTGAATAGATAAACAGACGGACACATGTTTATATGAAGGCGATGTTACCTCATAATGTAAATTAATCGCGACAACGACTGTATTATTAAACATTAGGAATTATTTAAGAAACATCGACTAATATTGCTAACAGTACGAGAAAACTGTTGAAACACGTATAATATTACATGTTATGGGAGGGTTATGAGTAACATTCTTAAACAATTACAACAGATATTACGGATTGTCTCACAAGCTGTAGAACACGTACGAGTACATTAAAACAGCAGAATGGAGATTGGAGATCGCTTGGTACGAACCTATCAAATGATTGGTTTCATTTAATAAAATAATCAGTCTATAATTTATAATAATAAGTTATAATATATGGTGTAAGCAAAAAGGAGGTTATGTTTTTTAGATATATGTATGTCTGGTATTTATTTAAGCGTTCCACTAATTGGAATGTCAACCGATTTTGACAAACAGCAAATCTTTGAACTACTTTAGACTTTTCTCTTACGTATGATAAAGTTAGTCTCACAAGTTAATATTATTTTATCTGGAGACATATAAATAAATTACGTTTTATATATAATGTATTTGCAATATAAATTTATATTCAATAACCAATACTTGCAATCGGTCGTAAAGTGTGGGCGTTAAAAACTTTTGCACTCAATGTCTTTGCACACAAAAGAACCATAAATCGTAACGACGATTCCTTTTACTGCGTTTTGAAGATTACTCGGTTATTCTATGTATTTTATTGTGCGCCATTTTATTGAAATTATAGGAATTGGCTATCTGTTAGTACAGCGTCCTCAGATTTCTTCACATATCGCCATCCTTTGATATACATTGTATGCGTTAATAACAAAAGATGATTGTGTCGTAAAATGAGACAAATAGATTTTTTATCGATAAAAAAATATATTATAAATGAAAATTACGCAAGTTTTTATAGTAAGAATAGATACAAAGATGTTTATCATTTATATAAAAAATATCAATCTTCATTTATATATTCAATATCTTGTTATTAAATACTTTTGATGCACGCGATCTTATATACTCGTAATGTAGACCTTGGCTTACGTCTGAAGACGCGTCTTATTCCTGATGAATCTGTAAAAGAATCTTCTATATCATATGATTGTTTTGTATAGAAGAAAGGGCTCGAATTAAATCGGGTTGGTACTATTGGGCCACCCACCCCTTTCGGTGACGCTGTCAAAGCCATTAGGTCTAACAGCTACAGTCAATTCAATACAAAAGTATAGAAGAAAGGTAAAGGGATAGAAGAGAACTAAAGGATAAGAAAGTTTGTCATATATATTTGATTTAAAATTTCATATAAATCAGTAACGAAGTCGTTTTAATTCTTAAACTAAATTACACAACTCAAGATCACTTTAGTTATCACGAAATATTTAATTCGTGATCAAAAACCAGTATCTTTCTTTGCTTTTTAACTTACATTTATACAGTAAACTGTTTAATGTGACACAGTCAGTGTATTTGAATAATAATTTAAGTATTTTTACGCGTGACCAGAACAGGTTTGCAACATCGTCGGTGCTCTTAATTGTGATATCTTCTGAGCGAAATAAAATTAAGAGAGGAACGAACTATATATTAATTGGTTTACGGTTCTTCCAATTATTATTTTAAATAATAATAAAGATTTTAAAGTATAATAATATGCTGGTTTACTAATTTTGTAAATTAAATTAGGATGAAAATGTAAGGAATTATATTTAACTAGAAGACCTGGCGAACTTCGTATCTCCCTATAATAAAGAAATATCAATTACGTTTTTTTATTTATATTTTTGGAGTTTACCTGTAAGCCATAAATCTCCGTGTTTTGAAGTGCGACAGAATGATTGACATTTTAGTTAGTTGTCAAATCTAATGTCAAAATAACGTTTGTATGGGAAATAGAAAAGGGCTGTTTTTATGGTTTTTCCAGTAATGAATCAATTTTTTTCAGCTTTTATACCTTCCCTGAACCTCCACAAACATTTCAAGACTAAGATAAGATAAATCCGTTCAGCTGTTCTCGAGTTTTAGCGAGACTAAGGAACAGCAATCCATTTTTATATATATAGAAGATTTTGTTGTTATTAGCATCTAATATTTGTTTTGTATGATCTTATGTATACCACAAGTTGTCATTGAATACTATGGTAAAACATCACTATAAATGATAAAGGCACTTCCTCATGGGATGTCTGTCATGGTGATTCTTCCCACGGCTCTCTAAACTAATTGAAGTGAGGTGTCATTCTATTACTGTAAATCATATTAACTACGCGTCCAACCCGGTTTTTGTTGCTTTAATTGGTAGTTACACTATTAAATACTGTACACTCATTAATGTTGTTCATTTACCTTGTTTGGCGTATGTAATGTCATTTGCTATATGATTTAATTAATTCCTATGTTTGAATAGCTGTTCACAAAGCTATACATATAAAGATTGAATAGAATGAGACAAAGAGAAAATTTAATATTCATATCTACTTTGATTATTTTGTTATCACGCTTTGTACCTTTATAATCAGTTTTTTATATGTATTTATTCGGTACATATTGTTAACGATCTCCTTTATACTTATTAAATTTTAAAAAATAGTCATTATAATTAATTTTTTATATATATTTTGTGTGTTGGTATAATTAAATATATACATTTATTTGTTATAAGATATATTTTGTAAAAAATAATCGTAAACTAAACAGTGATTCGAGGAGTTTCTCTCTACGGTTGAAAATAGCATTAAGGAGTTTTATTTCACATTTTAAATAGAGAGAAACCTCACAACTTGTACAAGTTTTAATCCTAACCGCAAAATAGGTTGAAGTGAAGTACGGCTAATACCGGTACATACTTGCTTAGTACTAACTAAATAATTACGTGATTACATTTTAAATGACTGTAAAAAATAATGATTATATATATTTTCTTGGTAAACATTCGTCTCATACTGAATATATGTAGTTGAAATTGAAAATTTTAATTGATGAAATAGGTTTTTATCTTATAATTTTACCAAAAAATCAATTGTTAACTTATTCAAAAGTCATAATCAAGTAATATCTTAACTTCGTCTTTATTAAATAGCTTATAAGATTCCTCCAGTTATCAGAATATGACAGTCACTTGTCGAAAAACCTTTCTATTTTATATCTTTATATACATATAAATTGATATTATAAATAATAAGAAAAAAATACTCAGATTTAACAGTAATCAATTCTGTTATAGACTTTAAAAATATTAATTAAATTATAACGAGTTTCCATCGTCAGACTTTACACGTATAGTTTGGAGTTTCATTGATATATGTACATGCATAGTTCAGTTGATTAGTATCAACGTCGCATTATAGTTGAAACTGTACTTTTTATCGATGCAAACTTCTGGTAAGCTACATGAAATTAGGTATAACGTGATAATTTTAAAATATACCAGTATAAAATGGTCATTAACCAAATATACATAAGTGCTATATTTGTTTGTTATATTATAATGTTAATATTTTTCCAGGCGGCGCCCACTGTACCCCCGTCAACCTCAACATCGGGGAGCATCGGTGAATGAGCGGCTCAACTCGAGTGTTCGGACTCCTAGTGTTAGATCTGTATAGACATGTATATACGAGTGTTGGACACCGGAAACAGTACCTTATTATTATTATTTTAAGGCCCTATATTGTATGTATTACGTTGATAAACATTCACATGTGCTGGTATAAAGATATTTTGACTTTCACATATAATTATTATAGCAGTTCAGTACTGACTGATGATTATTATTTCTTACATGATGTTACAGCCACGTTTGTTCGGGTATACCCCATATTTTGGTTCAGTCGTCGGGCGGAGCGATTCAAGCGCCGCCCTATGTTGAATATCATTTATTTCTCTGTAGGCCTGACGATTAGGGTTGCTCGAAAATAAAAACAAAATTCGTATTATTTACGCTAGTTCTGAAATGCCTTGATCATACCTCAAATACTGGCAAATATAACTTAATCGAAAATTGTATCATACAAAATTTATATTAAAAAAAAATTGTACGTGCCAACCCTAATTGTTATTCGCCATCTCTTCGAGATATACAAAAGTTTGAATCAACCCCGCCTTGATTACACCTTATTTCCATTTTTCCTTTATTTTTGCCTCCAAACAGTAAGCTTACAAATAAATTTCAAAGTATATTATGATAATACGCAAGGAATCGATTTGTTGTATTTTAATGAGAAAAAATGTCCAAAAACAATAAATTCCATCCATTGTTCGTCTATCAATCACTTCCGTCTCGTTGTTGTCCAAATTTAATCAAAATTTCTAATATCGATAATATTTGATCTCAATTTTTTTGTAAAATTAAAAAATAAGCTAAATTAAATCTAAAATTAGAATGTTTTACGAAAAAAATATACTAGCTTCTATACTGCGAATAGAATGTTTATGAAATTTTCCAAAAAATTTATATATTTAAATCTAAAGATACATAATTAGTGATATCTTCTTAATATGATCGTCCATAAAAGGTGTAAAAACCTTGTCCTTTCTCCCATAAATCCGTCAACAAAGAAATTCATTTTAGTATTTTATCATGTAAATATGTTAGCATATTGTATAGAACTAGATCAATTCGGAAAAAAACTATAAGTAATAAGCAATTTTTGATAAATAATATGCTTAAATGTTTCAATAGATCGTGTTTTAGGATTCTTTTATGGGCAATAATAATTTTGAAGAAATACAACTGGCTGGTCATATAGCATACATATATTTATTTAAATTATGAAATGTTTCATACGAAATACGTTTATATTTTTTTATAAAAAAGCCCAGTTACTTCTATGAGTGCATTTTATTGTTACACGAAATCCTATTTCATACTATCATACTAGTTACTGCACTGTTTATACATCACTATTATTTCGATTACATAAAAAAAATATAAGAATACTAATATAAATTTTGGATGATTTCGAATTGACTGAATGTAAAAATCATCCAAAAAATATAAAACGCGATTTCTGTATACTGCTTGTACTTTTTAATTGAATTAGATTAATCAATTCAATTAATTCTATAACTATCTATACATACAAACGTACAATTTAAAACTGTTCTGTTAAATAAATTCTCCTTTATTATTTAGTAATAGTGATGTATTTGATGTTATTTTTAATTAGACACGTACTCGTACCTCTAGGCTAGTTGTACATTGAATGGATCCTAGTAATCTATAAGATAGAATAAGTCTAAAACTAATTAATATTTATACACCGGCATCACAAACATTTCAGACTGAAGCATCACATTATAGTTAAAACAAACCAAAGTTATTCCGTTTGATTAGTATATAAAATCGGGTGCTTCTATCACAAAATATTTCTCATGTAAATAACATAATTAGTATATTAACCGCACATTATATAACATCACAGAGGTTGCTAACGATTTATTTTATAATAAATATAAGATAGATATAGTTTAATGGGTTGGATGAAACGCTAGCTCTTAGTTGATTTGACAAAATATTACTATTAGACATACAAAAAACGAACTTTTCATGTCGTGTCATTATACATACATTTACAATATTCGCTTACTTTTTAATATATTATCTGTCTCAATAAATGTTTTCATTGCTTAATAAATTTTTGAGAGTATAATGACACTTAGGTAACAGCATGGGTATGTACTAATGTTTGAGGCGTCCATATAATAAATGTTTTTTTTTTTTGTTGTAAGTATATACAAATGTTACATTTTTAATAAGTTACCTATTATTAAACTCAGTAAGTAAATCATATTGTTGTCATTTGACAGTGACAGCTACATGCAGATTAAAAAAATATTTTTATATCTTTTTTTTTTATTTATTATACATTATACATACCTATGATTCGATTTAATTTTATGAATTCATTTACTGTACAAGTTTTTTTTTTTTGTTAAATTTGTTGTATTTATAGACGAAATAGGTTTGAGGTTTTCAATTAAACTAATGTTTATAATTTTCTGTCAAATAAACGATTCCAGATGTCGTTTTAATTTATTTTTACTTATTATTTAGTGTCCCTAATCGATTTTCCTTTAATATACACACAAAAAATGCATTAATTCCGAATGATTTACCTTTCTTCCTTATGCTGCATTTCAGAAGGAATTTAAGTCCTATCTCTCCTCCTTTAAATTAAATTATATTTTATAATCAAAATAAGTGCGCTATATTATAATAAAGTTTAATAAAAATCTGTTTAGTTATTCTATAAATAAAAATATAAAGAAAATAATCAATACATTTAATAGCTTCGTATGTAGTTTACGTCATCAACACGGTCTAAGCATATTGAACTCATCACAAAAATATTCATTCGTAATTGGCCAGCTAAAATAAGCCACAATAAATATTTCTGTCAAAAAAAATATTGACTTATCCTTAAAACTTTCCCTTCTAGATGAAAGCCCTAACATTTTCTTAATTATAACACTATAAACTAAGCTGACAAACTCAAACATAATATATTTCATTATAACAGATGTAAGTGGTTCACAAAACGAGTAAATGAGATATGAACTGACTACAGGTTCATTTATTTTGATGAATGTACCTAAGTTTAGCGCCAAGTGGATCTTGTCATTGGTTGAAGATTTTCGTAAACCTAATAAATCTTATAAATCACGATAGCTAGATGAAAACATCGAGGTGCATAAACTAGTAATTATTTGTAATATTCTATTTTTTTTTATACATATGTATATATTGTTAAGACAATATTCCTCTATTTATACCTTTTCAAAGTTTTGGAAGACTTTCATAGAATCACACTTTATCATTTCGTTTGATTTAATGTACATTAACATGTTTTATTTTCTTCCTAAGATATTTCCCAATTTATGTCCCTGTCCAGAACTCCCATCAATTCAGTCTTAGAACGTACGTCGAAGGCAGCCCTAAGAGGTTCGTTTCAAACTTGGTTAGGTAGAAAGAGGAGTTTGGACGGTGGAGGTAGGCGTTTAACGAGGATTGGATAGGGACCCTTATACCTACACCTGGGTCGCAAGTCACAGGCACTGTTGAAGCTCCTCTCCCGCCAACACTAAGGACCCGGCACAAGTACGGATTTGGAAACAAAGAATTCTGAGAAGTTTCGTATCTGTATATTGTGTGGTCAAATAAAATAGTTCAAACCTTAAGCTGTGAAGTCTACATATATTTAACAATAGTTATCAAAGTATTCTTCATTAAGATATTTAGATACTACTGATGAAGCAGACAGCAAATGATGTGTTGATGCTTTTATAGTGCTATAGAAATGACATAAAAAGTAAATTTCACTAAGAACTTGAGATTTAAATGGAATAGAGACTTCTGTATACACATCAATCCCAAATTTATATTCGAAAATATTATTATTATTATTGCCTATTAAATTAAAGAATCATGAAATAGTTAAAAATATAAATATATCTTAAATCTTTGAAAAACATAAATATATCTTAAATCTTTCGTTATCTTATTAACGAATATAATATTACAGAATTAAAAATTGCCAATTTACAGGAAAATAAATTAATAATGGACTAAATTTAGTTACTATTAATTCGCTAAAAAATATAAAAAGGATGCTATAATAAAGTCGAATCACATAAAACAGCTTTAAAGGTTATGTCAACAATTCATTCCTATAGTGATTTGAAAAAAAGGACTATTCATTTGTAAGCAAATTCTTTAGTAATCTGAATATAAGAATAAGAAGAACCTGGAAGAATACTATAACTAAATTTATATTGAATTGAATAAATATATTCATATCGAAACTCGTAGTATAATATGTATAGTAGTATATATAATATATATTGTAGGCGGTATATTCTTCAATAGTCTTAACAATTTGACTGACAGAAATGCAAACTCTAAGCGGCGGGACTACCCAATATTGGCTATAGGAATTAAATACCAAATAAAATACTTGTTATATACAATACCACATGGAAATCTCATGTAGGTATAAACTAAAGAGTATACAATCTCCTCTTCTAAAGACTTTATTCTTTGATCACAAATGCTCAGTATTTATGATTTAATACGCGTTTCTATTGTCATTAATGTAAATATAACAATGCATTTCCTTCTCAAAAACAATGATCTAAATATTCAATGTAAATTTATCTCTGATATACAGACGGTTAATCTTGGTCGGTCTCACCTATTTATCTAATTATAAAATGCTCTGTCTGTCTTGCACGGAAATAGACATCTAGTGTATTTTATTGCAGTAATGAGCGGTGAAAACAGGCAATTAACCCAATAGTTTGAGTTGTATCGTATTGTTATTATTTTATGCATACAAAACATTAATAATCATATGCAAAATAAATATAATAATAATAAAATTATAGCTATATATTCCCATAAAGTAATTATGTTATATGAACCATAACCTCATATGATTTCATTACTGTCTAAATTTTTTTTATACCGCCTTTGTACACAATAATTTATGTTTAGAAAATAACCTTTGTTAATTATTCAGTGCAATAAAGAGTATATATATATAAATATAAAAATAAAGAATAATCTAACAGTATATGCAGAATATAAATAAATAATTATTTTAATTAACTAAATATTTATTTTGATAAGAATATTTTGACAAATATTTTTGACAGGTAATAGAAATGAATAGTCGTATATTTTCATAAGTTTTTTTTCAAAACGTCACTTTAGCATTACGTGTGTACACTCATTAGTATTATTTCCTTATTATATAAAAGTATCATTAGATATTTACTTTTTTAACTGAAAATCCCAAGAAGAACGTTCTAATGTATGGTTAACGAGGGTCATATACACTTATATAATTAGCTCTCCGCCGGTAATTGGCTGTAAAACATCAAAATCACCTATGATAGTAATATAAAACAGATAACTTAGCGTACGATGTAAAATATCTGACAGAGGCGAGTATAAAACGTGACTGTTAAATAGTTATAAGTACATATACGACCTCCGTAGTCGGGACACTGGCTGTTTAATGTTATGTAGATATAAATTATTGTAAATGGGGAAGAATAATTTGGTTAATTCACATAAACGGTATAAGTAAACTTGTCTTATAAATACATATATTAAGTCACCATCTTAATAATATTAAAAAATAAAATGCTCCATATACATACTTAATAGCTCTCTATTTTTTTAAATTGTTTGTTCAGTTAAGGTCGATTTTTTTTTAAATTCTCAAAATAGAATTCAAGAACCAGCAAACAATGACTTGTTTTCCGTTTAACCAATACCCTTTACTTTTCCGTCGAATTTCCTTATAGGAGCTATTAATTAAAAATGTATGGCGATAGTGTTATTATTGTAATAGGCTAAAGAAATTTCATGAGGAAGAATTGTGTAGATATATCGACAGGAAAAAAATTAAAAAATATGAAGAAGTTTATAACCCAAAAAAATTACTTCAACCTTTTCAGTTAAAAAGGCAGCTACAAAATATATGAATGTTTTATGTAATTCCCACATATGGGAATTCAAAAAAACGAAAAATTTTAGGCATATTTACTCACTGAAAACATGATGCCAAAAAGAAGCAAAGTAACATAGAATTATGATCCGATGATATAAAAACAAATTTAACGTTTCATTGTTACTAGCTATTATTAAATATGGCCGCACCTTCGATATACCAAATTACCAATGCACCGATCTGTGTAATGCTATATGCTCGTGACTCCATTTCTTAAACACCAAGTATTTAACTTGCTTAAATCACTGAGTAAGCCTCCGTTCGTGTTTTAAACTTTTATTTATACATAACAGCGGGTAATCAATCGGGAATGTAATTGCGACTTCTAATTATGAATCTACTTTACATGAACTGAGCTTAAATTGTTATGTACTGTGGCGATAAATTATAGGGAGTAGGTACTTGTAAGTGTATGTATGTTTATATATTTATACATGAATATGTAACTATCTTGTTATTATGCTCTATAAATGTTCATAATGAAAGGAGAACATTTTTGTTTATAGTCAGTGACTTTTTCCGTCGGAAGACAAAAGAAATGTTGTAGTAGTAATAATTATTATTTATTGATAAAATTTAGCGATACCTAACCAATTATTTAGAGGCATTACTTTCTTAACATTATAATTATTTTGTTGGTTTTGATGATAATTTAATTTTTCGTCTCCAAAGATAACAATTTTCATTTCAAATTGTATTGGTAAACGTAGTTTTTGTAATATTTTGCAGCAATATGGCGGAAACTGAAATGTCAAATATAACAGTAGATGGTGTGAACTAAGAAACTGTTTAAATACCTAACCGAAAAAGTAAAAAAAATATTTAAATTATTAAACCAAAATAAAATTTAAACTATTAGTGTTTATAAAAGTTTATAATCAATGTTCATTTATTGAATTTAAGAGGAGTTAATATACTTTCATTAGGTTTTTGAAAATATGTTTAATACGTCACTATAAATACATAGGTAGGTACCTAATTCACAAATTGAAAAAATTTTATACGTCATGCCAGCCACAGGTCTACAAAAACTTAACGAAGATCTTATTTGGATGCAAGAAGAAATCCTCGATACAAAACTATTTTCGGAAATATAAAAAAAAATGTTTTATAACTGTAAATGTGAGTAACAAGTTTTGTACTCAAAAGTAGATAAAGCCAGAAGAAATTAGCTAAAGGATTATGGACTATTATTTATTGCTACATATTATTACTAAGAAAGACATTACATTCGTATATTATTCAGGCATTTTTTTACATAAATAAATTATTTAGTATTAAGATTATTTTTATTTAAAATATCTTTGTTATTTTCGCATTCTATATTTTATTTTTCCTGTGTTTTATTATATTATAAGTATTTTACGTACAAATAATGTTCATTGAGATATATTTAATACTCTTTGCTTAATCTTATTTGTCGTAGTAACACTACTGACTACATGAAAAGCGTTCCCCATTTCACATTCAATAACCTATGAAGAGATGTGAATGAAAATACAAACGTATTTAGTGACGGAGTAAAATTAGAATAAGCATTCTATACAGGTCTTTTACTAAGGAAGCTTGCTTAGATTCTGTATATTTGATATGTATTTTGTGTAATACTATCAAAGACTTTAGGGAGAATTCATTTAAATATAACTAATATATGCACCCAGCAAGGTTAGACGAGATGTCTTTCACATGTTTGACATGACAGAATAGTTCCAGGAAGATTTGTGGTTTCAAATAAAAACTAAACTTATTTGTTAATAAAAACTATGCCAACATTCAATCACTTTGTAATATGGTGAGCTTACTCTAATTGATGCTGAAGTTGGTAGTGTTAAATGACGATGTCGTGGCAACATCGGTATATGAATAAAATATATAACGAGTGACGTTGCTGACTCCGCGGAAAGACCAAGACGTGTGAACCAGAAGATTCCTGACACCACACAAGCAATGGAATGGAATAAAAAGAGAATGTTGTGTTTGGCTTCCAATAAATTAGTAAAATAAAAAATAAAGTTGAAATATATTTAAAGATTATAACACCACGTAACATTTCTTTAAGCGGCTAATAGCTCAGATCATGTTTACTTGGGTTCTGCTGCACTAAGTTTCATTGTTTCGTGGTCTTTTGAATAAGAAGGTACTCTAGAATCAGAATGCTTGAGTGGAACAGCGATATGTGATAACAGCGAAAACATGTACCTAACATGTAACGAATTATTTTATAGATTTTAATAAATTTCCTACAAAATTTGGACATACAATTATTTTTAGTCATAAGTCATTCTTATAAGTGTTATTTTAAATATTCTGGTTTGATATATTTTTTTGTGTTTTTATTCTAGTGAAAATAACTGTTATTTTTTAATTTAATTTCTCTTATTAATTTATCCGACTAATATTTTACTCTTATTACTATTAATATTTTAGGGTTGTTTAAAGATTTATGTTCGCAACAAAGATGTTTTTCTTCTTTTAATTTTCAATTTAATTTACTAAATAGTAGCTCCGTTTAGCTATCAGTAGGTATATAAAAAAAATCGGAGCATATGAAGTTACAATTTACAGAAATCCAGTCAGCATATAACTTTATTATCAAAATATATTAAAATCAATTTGTGCTACATTTTTGTTTTGTTAGTATTGTCTATGAATCCTAATTTTACTATCTGTGTTTTCCTTAATATGAGTTCTATTTTATATTTTTAGTGCTAAGGCCGTTTTTATTTAAATTTATCTTTTCTCATTTTCATTATTGTCTTATCTTATTATAATCCTTGTTACAATTGAATAATGATGTTTTTAATATTTTTCAATCGACTTACGAACACGGTTAGAAATCCACCTGCCGGTAAATATGTGCAATTGTTAGCACCAGGTGAATAGTTTTAAAGATATCGGTTCTAGAATGACAGAATTATATAAATTATGTATATGATAAGGGTTAATTGATTTTCAAAGCCGTTAGTAATAAAAATCATAGACATTCAAGAGTTAAGACCATAAACAAGAATAGAATAATGAATAGTCTATGAAAACAAAACCATGTAACATATGGCGCTGGCGGCACTAAACAGTTTTATTGAAACGATTCACTAATTAGTTTTTGCAAAACATAATAGATGGCGTAAAAAATATTGTTCATTAAGGCTAATGGCATTTTGAACAAATTGCTTATTTTAACATGGCTACCGTGGCTTCGATGCATTTAGCATAAAATATCCATTTGCCGTAGACATTTACATATTTAAGAACTGTTTAGTAACCAAATGTATGGGATAATTAGATAAAATATTAAATCTTCAAAGATTTATGCAGGTTTTCTTTAACCGAATATATGGTTATCAATTTCATATGAGAAGTGAGAATAATTATAATAAATTGAATTAACGTGATTTCCCTTGAAAGGTTGATTTGTTGATTAAAAAAAAAATGAAATGGTTCATACCTTTCCTAAATGATATTGTTAAATTGTTCTCAAGTATCAAGGTGAAAAAATAAATAATTAAAAAAAAAAATTTAATATTAAATATTTTATTTGTTTCATTTATAATTAGTATATTATATACATTACAACTTATTACGACAGTTGTCAATATAATTCCTAAACTGTTTCATTATTATATGTTTTTTTTATACAGTGTTTTTCTTTTATATACATATTTATTAATAAACACAAGACTAATTGTAAACGACAACGTTTAAATACAATACATACCGTACATATTTAATAAATGTTTTCTTGTTAACAATAATAAATAATAAATATTCAGCGTGAATAAAATAATGAGGTGGCGTGTCAACGTTTATTTTTAATGATTCCCGTGGCTCGTCCTACTTTAGGAAACACGCGATTTCTCTCCAAAATGTAGATGTACGATTGTTTTATTACTATTCAGATTACACCATTATTTAAAATTCACGGTAATCGTGAAAATAATCTTAACTAAAATGAGAACTGCGTACAAAAAATTAATTATTCAATACGTAATAATGTCCTTTTACAGCGCATTGATTTTCTGTGGTCACAATTGAGGCGTTATAAACTTTTTAAAACACGCAGACCTAATGATTACAGTAAACAGTCTGAACGTGTGTTTGGTTATTTAATAATGAATTCGAAAATATGGTGGCGGGAATATAGAAGGAAGCGAGGTTCGAATGTAAAGGATTTAAATACTGAAACTATTTTGAGACAAACGTTTAAGGCAACATTAAAAGAGTATATAGATAATTGTTCACTGTCTGGATTGAAGCACGTTTGTGAACCAAACATCTGTATAACACAAAGGTAGTATAGATTTGTCTCAAATCTATTATTTATGTAATTGGGGTGGTACTTTCATTGCGGACCTTCCATGCATCCAGAGGAAGCAATCCTTTCTTCTTCCTCATACCCACATCCAAGAATTGGAACAGTTTTCCTGAATCTATGTTTCCTACTAATTATAATTAAGTTAATTTCAAGGCTAGAATTAATAGTTTGTTACTGAGCTAGTTTATTCACTACCTACGACTTTATCTCCACGTATCAGTAAGTGGAATAAATGTCAAGTGTCATGTATAATCCAGTCATAGGTCATTCATAATGAAAACGGTTAATCCATTATCCATAATCTAAGTATGCATTGTCACACTACATACCAAGCGTTCCCGGTTTCTCATTCTTAACTTAGGTACGTTAATTCTATAATCTTAGATGATTTATGAATGAAAAACTGTTATCGCTCTGTTTGTAGTAACGGTGGCAACTTAGGCATACAGATAAAACAAAAGGAAGATTTTTTAATTCTGTAATCTAAACTTAAATATATGAAAATACAAGATTAGATTTGGGTATGAATTATGAACAAATTGAGTTTAGAAAGAGCGAGAAGACGTATAAAATAAGATAAGGCTTTGGCTTTCCCTTGAATTAATATAAAAACATATATTACTCCAAATACTAATATACTTTTTTCTAAAAATTAAAAAGGATCACATTCTGAGATGCACTACTAGCATAGTGATAAGTACTGTCTTGTACTTATCACTCTGCTAGTAAGAATTTTGTAAGAACCAAATTTAAAGAAATTTGTATAAGAAGTAGAGAGCACTTATTAGGAGGAATTTCACTTTACGTTTTTAATTTTTATCAATTTTAGTTTTTAAGAATATTAGTAATTTCTTTTATGGTTCATATAGTTATAGATTACAGGAATGTTGTAGGTAAGTATATGTGTATGAAATTACAATCTATGAATTATCTTTTGTAAATAAACCTATAATCTTAAATACAGAATCATCAGAATCATATTCTTCTGTGTAATGCTGGCGGGTATATTCTATTTTCTCCAATACTTGTGGTACGGAAACATATCAAAGCCGTTAATAATAGTTATGGACTCCTCGACCTACCCAATATCGAACATTGATTTTCCTGCTGTTACAATATGCAATTTTAATAGAATAAGCAAGATGGCGCTCGAAAATTACGTCCAGAAATTGTGAGTTCGTTTAAAACTATTACTTTACTCGTTAGAGTTAAGTAGCGCTAATCGCATACATTGCTTGTTATAACATATTTTCGGCCGACTTCAAAGGACTGGTTTGAAGATGCAAAGGAATTATAATTCCGTAGATGTTTTTTTAGTCTTTTTATAGTAAGCATTTGGACCCAAGTTAATATTTTCCTAAAATAACCTTAACCGATGCAGCCAACGAAGAAATAATCATAAGAAAGATGCGAAAGGTATCCGGGAGCAGTTACTGCAGTTGGGAAGATTGATTGATTATTCATATAATAAGACACTTTTGAATGCAAAATACCAAACATTTTACGACAACTTGGAAAATGATGACAGTGTGATAGAAATTATGAGAGAGGTAAAAAATAATACTTTGCTTTAAGTTTAACCGTTTTAGTATTTACATATTTGAAATACAATTATGAATTCTTTGGTCAAAATTATAAGCAAAAATATACGTTCATCTTTGAATAAAATAATGTTTTTTTTAAACTAGTATTCGTGGTGTTGTTTTTAATATAGAATTTAGTTCGTGATTAATAAAAAAATCCTTATATTTATAAAAAATACCGTATTTTGAGCCGTCAACAAACTTAATATTACAATTTCTATTAATATTCCAGTTATCGCCGCCCTGTGACAAAATGTTGATAAAATGCTCATGGTTGGGTGTCATACAGGATTGCAATGAACTGTTTGAAGTACATCTCACAGTAAGAGGTCATTGTTGCAGTTTCAACCATATATCGGATCATCAGGATACTAACAGGTGAATGTTATTAAGAAAACGTTAGGATTAAACAAGAAAACTTTCAGCTTATTTGGGACATGTAAAACACAGACGAATGCTGAACAAACTGGCACTAAACATATATTTAAGGAATTTAAAAGATTATTATTTTGGTTATTCATCATAATTGAACAATAAAATGATGAAATGATAACAATTTCTAAGTGGTAGAGCCTAGCTGTAATCAAGTTACTACAGCTCGAACATCGGATGGCTCGAACGGGGAAGTACCACCCTCTCATAGAATATCGGCGTGAAGTAGTATTTACTGGCTACGTTTTGTCCGATGAGTGAGAGAGCCGGTTGCCCTTTCCTTTTTCCACCCTTTCTTGCTATTTCCTTGTTCCCATCCCTCCCTTTTCCTCAACAAACAAGGTTGGCAACGCATCCGCAACATCTATGTTACGGATGTCCATGCGCGACAGTCACTACTGCCCATCAAGTAGGCCGTCTGGTCGTTTGCCATAAAAAAAACTTAAATCACGTTTAAATCTGAACTTCATAACAATGGTACCTATATGATAATAGGAAATAAGTACTTAGCATCCAACTCAAAATTTTAAATACGTAAAAATACAATCAATGAGATTCTACACCGAACAAAAAACTGAGCACTATATTTATTTTAATCTCTCATCAAAATAAATAAATATTAAATACCGTAGATAAATTATGCACATGAGTGAAAACGGATGCAACATGCGGTAGCAGGACGTACTAGTATTTAATATTACTACTATTATTATTAGTACTACGTAGTATTAAAACGGTCACTAGAATAGTTCTATTATCTATTTAAGTTTATTTTTTTATTGAAAATTCGAATATTTCATTTCTATATTTTTATACGACAAAATGGATATCAGCCCTTTTGAACAAATAAAAAATTCTAAAATATAAAGATAAGAAAACATGATATTAATTATATATATTTATTTCTCTATTTATTTTAAAAGCGGCAAACGAACAGTCGGCCTACTTGATAGAAAATACCTAGTGGAAGATACGTTGCAGATGCTTTGTTGACCTTGACGTGATTTTATAACAAAATATACTAAATTATTATTATGTAAATGCTGATTGTAGATCGGAGACTACTCAATTTAAAGCTAGGAGGCAACACGTACCGGGAGTCCCGTATGGTTTGAACATAATTCTAGATGCTATGGTTGAAGACTACTCCTATTCATTATATAATATGAAGGGGTTTGAAGTGAGTTCTAAATTATTATTCTTATTAGAACTTTCTATTAATGAAATAAACACAAATAGTACAGGGTTCAACTTACAAGCCATATGTAACGTCTGTTTACTGTGTCATGATTTCATGGAAAGAATGATAAAAGAAGAATGAAAACATAAGTTAATATGTCATATCTTTTTGTCAGACACTGTAACCAATAATTATTATAAAATTTATTTATTTTTATTAACTATAATTTTGAATTACTAAAAATTTACAAGATTTGTAGTGACAGGAACAATAATTAAAATTAGAATAGTCGGAAATCTAACGTTCAGTCCCAAAAAATGATAAATTATCGCTTTACACACATTTAAGCAAACTATAAGTACACACACTTAGAACTTTAGAAGGTTTGACTTAGAATTTCACACTATTTACACGGAATTTTACATCTTCAACATACTAAAGGTCTAACTATTCGCTATTTAGTGTCCGCGTAGATAAAAATTATTAAAAAACTTATATAACTTTTGGTTTTGCTAGATTTTTTAGGTATAGACGTTATTTCGCTCTTCTCAAAATAAGTGTTCTTCCATTTCATATTTATACAGATAATATAATAATAAAAATCTTCAGATATTCATCTTCGAATCCAGCCACTTCGGAGACCCTACAGGAGGTCGTGTCATACAAAAAATCACTCAACCAAACTACTTGTCTTTCTTCGAAATATATTCTATCAAGCAAACGGCTACCCGGGAAGTACGCAAATATAAAATTGGAACCGTTAGTAACCATTCATTTGATTGTTTGATAAAAAAAAAACACAATTGTCCGAAACTAAATTAGCATTAAACGTAATCCAAAAGTTCAAAAAAATTATATTTGAAGAGGAATGTAATAAAATATTTAGAAAAATTACTTTTATTTTTGTTCCAGCGTAAATGTTATTTTCAAGATGAACTAAAGAAACAATTCAAAGGTTTATACTCATACAGCCAATGCATTATGAATTGTCGAATAAAAGCTGTACAATCTTTATGCAAATGCACCCCGTACTATTATAAGGATAGCAAAAACCAAGATATGCCTGTTTGCACAATACAACACTTAAGATGTTTAAACAAACATATGGGTATGATATTTTTTATACAAATCCTATACAAAACATACTTTTTAGAATTAAAAACTGAAAATTTCTGTATAGAAAAATTTATCTACCTATATCCTAAGAACGCTGAGAGTAATGAAGGCCTAGACGAAGAAATACAGAATGCCTTACGATGTTTACATTGTCTGCCAGACTGCGAAGTAACAAGACATTTCACTAAACAGTCTAAGATAGAATTAACAGGCTTGGACAAAAATCAAGAGTTTTTAAATATATACTTGTGAGTTACTTTATTTCCTTCTTAATAATATAAACTAAAAAAAAATCTTGTAACTTTCTTGCGTACTGCCAAATGCCAATGTAAGAACTTAATTCAGTAGTTATTTAATATTCTCGCAGAAAAGGAATAAATATGTCAAGCAAAAGTTTGTTGAGCATTTACCAAGGAAAAGCAACTGGTGTTCTTAATCGACTTGATATTGTGTCATACTGGTACGAATTAGTAAGTGAGTATATTTCTTGTTTCGATGTTAATATGGTGACCACTCATGTTAAATAAATTCAATGTTAATATTAATTTTCCAGGCAACGTTGGGGGATTTAGTAGCATTCTAGTTGGACTATCTTCAATAGGTTTTCTTGAAATTTACTTTTTTATTTTCAGATTTTATATTAATTTATATCGTTTTTATGTAAACCATAAATAATATGAGAGATTGTAACATGAATATAAAATTTCTGTTTATTTTTAAGTATTACCTAGGCACTTTGTCGCTACTTTGTCGAATGAAATAAATTTGTTAAAAAATATTTAGTCATTTCATTTTGTTTAAATTTACCGCCATTAATTTTCTTCATTGCCATAATATTGATTTGTAGCCAAATTTTTAAATTAGAATTTTATGTTTTTCCACAAAAAGAAGAAATATTTTGATTAATGATGTTTGCTCCTAGGAATTATTTATAGATATTTACGAATGTAAATTAACAGTTTTAGCTATAATGATACATTGGAATTAGAGGAATTGTAACGTTTTGCGCGCCCTTAACATATATAATAATCTGAACGCATTTAATATATATTTAAACAAATGGAGTTATATCATTTGTTGTTTTGTATTATGTTGTGCGTACTTAGTAAAAAAAATATTTCCTAACTATTTCCGAGAATGCGCGTCATACAACTGTCAAAGAGGCCGTGGATAAACTGCATAAAGGTTTGGCGTCGCAACTTCATAATTTCGTATAATATGTCAGCTAATTCAACTGCTGGAAAAAGTGATGGTACGTAATAAATATGTTTTTATTTCTTGTTTCTTTTAATAACTATAACAAAGAAAATATTTTAATTTTTAGGGGATGACCCGTCGGTCCCGCCAAATTCGGCAGAATCTTTAGGTTCCAGAATTCGCGACTTGGATGTAGATTCCATTCGAAGATATTTAGCACAGAAGCTTGGTTTTTACGAACCGTCTGAACCGTCAACATCAGTGGAAAAAGTTTTGGATGAAGTTAATTTAGATGGTATCGTAAAATGGATGAAAAGTGCGAGATGTCAAAATGTCATAACATTGTCCGGCGCAGGCATATCTACTTGTAAGTTGTGTTTTTGTTGCATCACATTAAAAACTTTCTTGTATTTTTTATATTCTCCTATGTTTACCTGCAGGTAAATGTATTATACATAATATAACAATCTTTATATATATAATCTGCATAATTATCATATTATTCATATGCTTAATTAACTTTTTTTTTAGCTGCAGGAATTCCCGACTTCCGTAGTCCAGAAACAGGGCTGTATCATAATTTGCAGAAGTACAATTTACCAGAACCGCAGGCCATATTTGAAATAAACTTTTTCAGACAGAATCCGAAGCCGTTTTTTACATTAGCAAAAGAATTATTTCCCGGAAGTTTCAAGCCTACAATCTCACACTATTTCATTAGGCTCTTGCATGAAAAAGGTACGATCAATTCAACATTTTTGGTCATCTGTAAAAATTTGTGAAAACAATAAAATATATTAACAAATAAATCACAAATATTTCAGGGCTACTCCTTCGCCATTATACCCAAAACATTGACACATTGGAGAGAGGGGCCGGAATTCCAGAAGAGAAGCTAGTAGAAGCTCATGGCACTTTCTACACTTCACACTGTATTGAATGCCGAAAAGAATATCCCCTTGAGTTCATAAAGGGTACTACAAATAACAAAACTTATAACAATAACTGTAGGTATTCACATTGTTAGTGCATTATAAATATGTTTAATATTTTAGGGATTATATTTGCTGATCAAATTCCTATTTGCACGGAATGCCCAGGAGTTGTTAAGCCGGATATTGTATTCTTTGGTGAAAGCCTTCCGGAAAGATTTCAACATTGTCTTCAGGAAGATTTTCAGAAATGTGACATGCTCATAATCATGGGGTCCTCGCTTGAAGTTCAACCGTTTGCTTCTTTAATTGATATGTAAGTACATAAATATATATTCCCTTAACAATATAATTTAATTTGTATGTGGTTTGTTACTGACAGTTTTCAATAGTTTGTCTGAAAAATAAAATGAATATTTGCCAAAAATATCAGTTCTCGCCCATTATAAACTTGATTTTTGCCACAAGTTTGCTTGGTTAACGGGAGGCGCTACCGGGTAAAATTTACCACATAGTGCATACTTTCAAAAATATTTATTTTTGTAAGTAATTTTGTGCAGCGCCGTTTTAGATACCTTTCGACAGATGTTCGATGGTTCGACTAATAAAGAAAATCGTGACGATAGAGACCTAGAAGAGATTACTTGAAGGTGTTGTCTCTCGTATTGCCACAAATTAAGTGTAAATCTACCATCTTAAACCTGCCTACATACATTTATGAAAAGTAAAATAATACTTTTACTTGGTGGTAATGGCAAGCAAAATAACAATATTCCGAATAAACAACATGAAAGAGCCCTCCAGCCACAATCGCAAAAAATGGCTGAGCTTTTGGGCTGTTTTAAAATTTCAAATATTACATATTATTGGTATAATTAATGCTTGGTAGCATTTATTAGTTTCCAACTGTCTTGTTTAATTGAAAATGTAACACAATAAAATATAAAAATTGGTTATATTTAATTATCCATAAAATAACTCTAGTTCTTACATTAATATTATTGTGGTATTTTTTACCCAGTAGCGACAGTCAATATTGGTATATGGGGTGCGCTTCTCGCCGAGTAAAACTATATAACACAGTATATAATGAGTACTTACTAAATTTAGGTACATGATAGTGTCATTTAGATTTATAAATCAATGTCTTTAAATCTGTAGTGTGGTGATGCGAACCTGTACAGATATAAAGGTTCTCTTGTTTCAATTATATCTAGATATTTTATAGTAACATGTAAAACATCAATTTAAAAGTGCAACTAATGCAGTTACATTCTTTGTGTTAATTATTTGTTAAGCCAGAGCAAATTATTTGTTTATGTTGGGATTAATTATTTTTGTTTATTATTTGTAAATCTATTGATAATTTTTGTTATTTTTTCATAAATACAGGGTACCTGAATGGTGTCCACGTTTATTGATCAACCGTGAGAAAGCTGGTATCCGTTCACCACTGCTACGGCTGTGGGGCATCAGCGGTGGGCTTCAACTGGATGAAGATTGTGTAAGAGATGTGGCTCGCCTCGGAGAATGTGATGATGGCTGTCAGGAACTGGCTGATAGACTCGGATGGGGGGTGAGTTTATACATAGGTTTATGACAAACAAGTCTCTGCAACTTTGTTTGTTATGTTTAGTACAGACAGATATAAATTAGTTAAGTATATATTTAATATAATAGATGTTTTGTGATCAAATCTATTGACATTAGAATCTTTTTTATTTGACTTCAAACTCTTACGGTGTGCAACTAAGTTCAAGGGTTTCCACACATAGATGCCGTTAGCGATAAATGCAATCGACGTACATGTCTGAAATCGTATTTTTTTACTAGCTTGGACATCTAGTAACAATAACCAGTGGTAACATCAATAAGTACCGTAGCGTACAAAAATTTTTTTACGAGAAAGATGTCCAGTTTTGTGCCAAATAGACGGCATTTGCGGGAAGTTTTACTTTTCATCGTTAACTTTTTAAAAATGCAGCTGAAGCACGTCGTTTGCTCGAGGAGGCCTACGGTGAACACGCACCATCAAAAACTACCTGTGAAGAGTGGTTTAAACGATTCAGGAGTTGTGATTTCGACATCGAGGACAAGCAGCGCTCCGGTAGACCAAAAACAATTGAGGACGCCGATCTGCAAACGTTATTGGATGAAGATGACAAACAGACACAAGATCAACTTGCGGAGGCATTATACGTGACTCGCCAAGGTATTTCCCAACGTTTACATGCTATGGGAAAAAATTAAAGGAAGGAAAATGGGTGCCGCATGACTTGACTGAGAGACAGATGGAAAATCGAAAACCACTTCCGAAATTTTGCTTTTGCGGTATGAAAGAAAGAGTTTCCTCCATAGGATTATTACTGGCGATGAGAAGTGGATATATTTCAAGAATCCCAAACGCAGAAAATCGTGGGTTTCCCCTGGCGAAGCATCAACATCGACGGCACGGCCAATCAGCTTTGGAAAGAAGACAATGCTTTGCGTTTGGTGGAATCAAAAAGGTATCCTGTCCTACGAACTGCTGAAACTGGGTGAAACTGTCAATGGGCATCACTACCGACAGTAATTAATCAATTTGAACCATGCCTTGCTCGAAAAACGGCCAGAATGGAACACAAGACATGAACGAGTGATATTGCAATACAACAACGCACCGTGCCATCGCAGTAAAATTGTCCAGGACACCATAAAAACGCTGAAATGTGATCTGCCACCGCACCCGCCTTATTCCTTGGACCTCGCCCCTAGCGATTATCACTTGTTCCGTTCGATGGCGCATGGCTTATCTGGGCTACACTTAATTAATTACGAGGAAGTGCAAAATTGGTTGGACGAATGGTTTCAGTCCAAAGACGAGACCTTTTATCGTCGCGGTATCCATTTATTGCAAGAGAGATGGCAAAAATGTGTACTAGCGAAGGGTGATATTTTTAATTAACCATTTTTGTATTTTAAAATTTTCTATTTTTTATTGATAAAAAAAAACCCGGAAACTTAGTTGCACACCTATGTATGGTCTGATTCTACAAAGGGATATATTATGATATGTTTTCATGAAATCCAAGTTTTTTCAAAATCTGTTTAGTATATTTTATTGTAAGAACATCCAAACATTCTCATAAACTTTAATTTATAGTAGATAATTAAAACAGAACATATGCATATTAGTTACTCCATACATTTTGTATACAGTGTCATTTGTTAAAAGATTTGTTTTCATAAAACCTTTATTCTCAAGTAATAATATTTTTTTCATTATATGTTCACTAAATTTGTTTGGTTAATTTATTTACAAGTGAAAAAAAATGCTAATCATCTCAGATTTACACTAAATGTTTTACTGAACAGCTATTCATCCAAACATTAAATTGTTTTCCAGGACGAGTTACGGGAATTGGTCGCTCGGGAACACGAGCTTCTTATACAAAAGGGAAGCATCTTAAACCCACATCCACCAATATTGGAACATTCTGGACAAAATATAACAGCGGAAAAACTATGAAGTACATAACTCCTTAATATATAGAAACTGGAGGTATAATAAAGTAATAAAAAATACCTTTTTTGACATATTGTTAGTTAATTCGCAAATAATATGTAGAATAAACAAGTACTTAGAAATATAATGGTAGTTAAAAGATTCCATGAATGGAATACAGTTAGGTGTTATGGTAAATCAATTAGAAATTCACATGTTTTCTTACTTTATTCAAAACCGTTGGATAGATAAAATTATCATATAAATATTTAAAAGAAATTAAAGTAAATACATAGTTTGTTTCATATATTTGCCTGACAATATTAGTAATGAGAGACATCAAAATATTTATTAATGTAAATATTTATATAGTATCACAACATTTATTTATTATTAGTGTTTTTGACTTATTTTATATATGAATGTGTTTGTAATGTAAATCCTGGCATTTTTTTATTATTAAACATTTGATTTTATTGAGTAGGTGATTATAAATATTTAGTTAAATGATTTATATGTAAAATTAAGTTTGTATGGGTCCTTGAAATCTGTCATATTTATTTATTTTTTAAATATACAGTCATAAGTACAAAATTAAGGCACTTTTTATGTTGGTACATTCTGAACAATATATACATATACACCTAAAAGTTATAAAATTTTGGGCCCAAAATATATAATCGTATTTACTTATATAAATTATTCCCGCTGATACTCAATCCTATACTAAATGTATAATTTATAAAGAGCTTTTGTACATTAATTTATTTGTATCTTCGAAGTTTTCATATGACAAAATATAACTGAAAAATGGAATAATCGGAAAAGGTTTCCTTTTAATCTAGTCAAAAATAATATATAAATGGTAGGAAATATATGTTTCAAAATGTTAAATATTCATTATTTCAATTTTTCTATGAATTCCTAATATATATTAACATGAATATTTTGTCTATAGAAAACTTGGAGAATATTGTGAGGTTTTAGCAGCGAGTAAGTTAATTATATTTCATAATAAAAGAAGTATATAAAATCAAAATTGTTTGCAACAGTCTAAAAATTACTTACGCCCTTTTAAAACTTCACTGAAAATAGTTAGTTAATAAATATTAGTATATTAAATATAGCAATAAATTCGCCTAACAATGTTTTTATGTAAATTCTACTATTGATTCATTAAAAGCGTAGTAATGTATCGCTTAGGTAGTTTTGGTCATTTGTAGATAAAATATTTGACCTACAAACTATCAAATAAAACTATATTTAATTTCAAAATAAACTTTTAACAAAAATCTTAATTACATGTAAATCCTTATTGAAAGATGTATAGAAATTATATAATAATAAATTTTTCTCATACTTAAAATCAACGTCTCACACAGAATCATGTTTCCGTTCTATTTTTGTCAGTACATTAAGTGCCTATATGATTTCTCATTTAATTACATCAAAATTTTATATATATAACAATCATAACTTACATTTTGGACATAAGTAATTAATTGTAACACTTAGTATATCAATAGTTTTGTGCTTTATAGTGGAATAAGATGCATTATAAGTCATCTTTATTTGTCAGCTATCAGTACAATTCATACGCATCCTTTAAAAATCTGTTGATAATGGAAATAATAAGAATTATCCCGTAACAATTCCCTATTGATTTTTCTTTCATTCCAATAATACTAAATTTGTGAACAGGATTTCTTTTGTAATAGAATGTGTCGTCAGTGTTATTTATTTTTATTATAAAAAGGTTATTTGGTGTTGAATGTTCTTATTTTGGTTGGAAATAAAATATTTTGACTCAATTATTGTTTGTTATATGGTTCTAAACTCTACTGAAATTTACAAGATAAAGTCACTGTGACCAAAATATATGCATCAATAACTAAACTTTTATTTAGTTGATTTAAAAATATTTACAAGAAATATCAGCTGTACTCACTAAATCAATGCTTTTGTGATAAATTTTTGAATTTCATATTTTTAATTTTTGGAATATAACTAAATATGTAGTATATTAGAGTGACAATCGCGCTTAGAATGTTTTTGTTTTTTCATCGAGATGAAAACGTCGACCTCAACATAAATAATGTAATAAAGGGGTTCAGATTCTAAATCCCGGTTTGTATTGTGACGCAACCCCCCAAATCCCAATCAAAAACTAAAAAAAATCAATCTTGATTTAAAATTCTTATTAGTTCGTCACCGTCTATTCTCTATCACTAGTTTTGCGAGTTCATTTTCAATTAGGAATTATTACAAAAAATAATAAACTTGCAGTGTAAATTAAACGCGGAGATAACCATACAGTTGCAAAATGTAACTGAAAGTTAAACTGATTTGTTGAGAGAGAATCTACCACTTCTCTACGGGACTAAAAAAGTTTTTCAACCAGGTAGGAGAAATCAAAACACGTAGTAAATCCGAAAATATTAGTTTCATTTAAATGAGTACTCACGATAGTCTTAGATCTCATAGGAAAAATGTTATTTTAATCATGAATAAATGTATATTTGTGATAAAAAATTTAAGGTGTCTCAATTGTAGCTTATATGGGAATAAAATTTACTAAACATCTGTATCGCAAATAATAATAGTGTAGCATAAAGAATAAAAATATGAAAATAATAATTATTGATATCTCAATCATCATTGGAGCCATTAAAATCTATACTAATGATTATCCAAAGCACATTATAGCTTCACAAATAAGAAAAAAAAACAAAGCAAATCATATTTTTTATTATAATTTTACAAAAATTTATAAATTAAACTAGAGATACAACTAAACTATTTAACATACAAATACCATATCAGATTTCGATCCTACTATACTATAACCATCTGTAAGTGTAATTAATTAAAATCTATTAACATTACTAACATAAAACTTGTCTGATAATTCATTCCTTAGCATCCGTGATACCTTCTGTGCTGATAGCAAACATAGCTTCAGTTTCTGGCAAACAGGGGCTGTCATATATCTTACAAACTCTATTATCACCTCTGCCCTTCCGTAAATAAAGTCTCGTGGTTGAAGCATGAGCTATAATATGTCCACCGATAGGTTTCTTTGTATCAGCATTGAACACACCCACAGAATCAACCTGTGCCACTACTTGGTTCGTTATTATAACAGCTACACCAAACTAGAAGAATGAAAAGAAAATTAGCAATAAATAATCATATCAATGTAATATTTACAGCCTTGGCCAAATGTATTAGGCACCCCTTAAAAATGCATATTTAATGTTTGCATATCTAATCTATACTAATATTATAAAGCTGAAGAGTTTGTTGGTTTGTTTGAAAGCGCTAATCTCCGAAACTACTGGTTCGAATTGAATAATTCTTTTTGTGTTGGATAGTCCAGTTATCGAGGAAGGCTGTGGGCTATATAACATCACACTACGACCAATAGGAGCAAAGATATAGTGGTAAACGTGTTAAAAAGGGGAGAAATTATTTCATCTTTGAAGCCTTCCGTTGCGTGCGCCGTGAAAAAGGTTCAAGATACACAAAAAATATGTATTAAAGAATAATAGCTCTTTTAATGATCTAAAAAACAGTCCGCGACAGTATATGTCTATCTTTTAAGACTAACTCACAAAAACCGTTTTTATTGTACCTTATTTGGTCGAAATAATTTGTTTAAGTTGTATCAACATAATAATATTAATCTTTATTCAAATAAACAAATAAATATGTTGTTGGTTAAGAGTACTTCATTGTGAATAAAAAAAAAACATAGGTTTTATCCTGAAAACTCTACGGGAACTCGACCTTTCTGAAAACCCCGCAAGAACGGGAACTATGTGGGGAGAACCAAAAATCTGCCGGAAGTCACTATGCCACGCGGACGAAGTCGCGGCAAAAGCTAGTAATATATAAATTCGTTTCTTGGATAATATTTCGGGATTATAAACCATTACCTGGAAAGGTCAGCGGCATATTCATAAGGTCATAAAACAGGTAACCGAAAACAAAGGATTTGTGTTTTCTTGCGGTCTTATCAGTCAATATTTGGTCAGTAGCATTTTACTATCTAAAGAGTTAACAACCCTTTCGTTTCTGTTTAAGTAACTACATTAACATCTAATTCATTAAAAATGCCGAAAAGGAGTGCAATTAGTTTTGAAAATCGAGTAAAAATACAACTTTTATTTGAAGAAGGGAAGTCGCAAGAAGAAATAGTTAAATAAAATAAAAATAAAAAGTTGGTGAAATGTTCGCGTTGCGCTGTACAATCTGCCATCAAACGGTTTGCTCAGACTGGTACTTATTATAATAAACCAAAAACAGGCAGGAAACGTGTCACTGCGAAGGGCGAGGATAGAAAATTGATACGCGAATCGATGAAAAATCGGAAGAAAACTTCTTCAATGCTGGCTGCTGGCTTGTCCGAAGAGGTTGGAAAGCCAAAATCCGCTCCTACAGTTAGACGAAGACTTAGCGAAGCAGGCCTAAAGGGATGCAAAGCTAGGAAGAAGCCCTGGCTTTCAGAGACAAACAAAAGAAATCGTCTTGAGTGGGCTCTACAAGACAATGCACCTGGTCATAAATCAGCGAATACAATGCGCTGGTTTACTGGCAACAACATTGTTTTGTTGGATTGGCCTGCACAGTCCCAGGATCTTAACCCAATGGAGTATCTTTGGGGTCTTTTGAAGCGGAGACTCAAAGAGCACAGCATTACATCGAAAACGGCATTAAAAAATGCGTTGGTGCAAGAATGGCTTCCATTACAAGGCATGACTGCACTAAACTTGTTCGGAGCATGCCTCATAGAATTGCAGCAGTGATTAAGTCTAAAGGTGGACCAACTAGATTTAAATTTTTTTTTTTGTTTATTTTTATATGTTATTAATATTAATAAATCGCTTTGAAAAGTAAAAGTTGTTTGGATCTATAATTGTAAGGTATTTTTGGGGTGCCTAATACTTTTGGCCAATTCTATAGTTATCTTACTACCTCATCTGCCAATCTTAGTAACATTCTCATAAACCTTCCGAGATGTAACTGTCTAGAATTTAATTCCCCTCTACCAGAATAGTCCGTTCTGTAAAGAGCTGTTGCACTATCTACTATCAGCAATGAATATCTGAAATATGACAAAAAAGCTGCATTATTATTAATTTTTTTTAATGATAAAGGGGCAACTGAGCCTTCAAAAACAGCCATATAACATAAAATTTAGTTTCAGATAGAAAGTTTCTAAATTTGTAAACTAAATAAATAGTAATATAGAAGGCTAGACAGTGTTTTGGTGCAGGACACATACATTTAATTATATGAAATGTAAATTAAAAATAGTATTTTAGACCAAATGCTTGAAGAAAATTTTCATTTTCTATTAACATTTACATTTACAATGTATTTTATATTGATAAATTCATATAGAATACTTTAATTTTTCACAGTTTTCTATAGAAGGCGAAAAAATTATGAATGCACATATGTACATGTCTCTCTATAATTAGCTCCTTCTGTTTTCACTAACACATTTCTCAACAAGTGAAGTTTAATATTAAGAAACTAATATTGTTTTCACAGACAAACCTCGATTCAGCCATCATAGCACATGCTTGTACTAAGAGCTGAGTTTGATGGTCTGTATTATAAGCTCTTGCGTATGCCACATTATCAAGAACCGCAGCACTTTCCATTCCATATCTCTGAGCCACAGCTAGTAATCGTTCTGGTCTAAATGTTCCTTCGGTGTCTATGTACATACATTTACCTTCTCCACCAGATTGCTCAATCGGAAGCTGAAAATTAATTAATAAATAAATTATTAGAGGATCTGACAACTTATTTCACTTAAATTTGAAATGTGAACCATTTTGATCACTCTATAAGCATATATGGTTTAAGTTCCTCTCATAACAAATACATACAATAGTTTATACATTATTTTGTGTCTTAAATTATACATTTTTACAATTACAATTTTAATTTGTAGAATACAAACTGGATAGATATCAAAAATATCACTAAAATCACCTCTTATTATGAAAAATAAATAATTCATTAATTTTTAATATAAGGAGTGAAATAGTTTATAATATGTGTATCTTTATTATACAAAATTCATTAAATTTTCAATACTAATAAAATGTCTGCAGCTTATTACTAAAACACATATATATTTAACTAGTTATTGCCTGCTGCATTGGCTATGAGAACAATCGAATATGACTAACAAAAGTAATTTATGACTTAAGTTAAAAGAGAAGATATGACAGTCAACTGGCAGCATCAATGATGGTCTGTGTCATGATTTCATTAATGAATACAAATGCTATACCATGATCCAATAGAAACTACATTTAATTTCAATGTAAATTATATTGTAATCTGATGTTGAAGCTATGGTACTAAAAAATTTTATCGCCATCCATTAAGCAGTTTTTGCATAAAAGATCAACAAACATCAATACTTTATGCACTTATCAAATATTAGTAGAATAAGTATTTCCAGTAAACATATTACCTGACAAGTCACAGCTAAAGTATGACACAACTGTGTTTTTCCTGTTCGGAACTCTCCAAAGATCTCAGTGATTGAGCCTGTTTCTATACCGCCACCAAGGAGTCTATCAAGTTCTTTTGATCCTGTTGTCAACTGTATAATTTCTGCCCTAAAATATAATTAAAATCTTTAATTTTAACTTTTCCCAAATCTTTATTTAATAGTTCTTTATTCTTTTAACAGTAAAATCTTAAGAGTGTCTGTTATCTGTTTATTATATATTGACCAAAACAAAGGTTTATTTTAAATCCTAAGTTCAACCCTAGCATAAGTTAAATTGTATATAAAACCTCTTCTGATGGAACTCTGTGGCTGTCGTAAATCCCATTGGTACCAATTTTGAAGCTTCTGACAGTATTTTATCAGCTTTTGCTTCGGATATGCCCTTTATTGTTATTAACCATTTCTTTGGAGCATATGCGACGGACTCTACAGTGTGGTACCCAGCCTCTTCTAACTTTTTGATATCCCCTGAAGTAATACCGTTACCCTAAAAAAGAAAATTATTTAGAAACATTGTTTTTGGTATAAATAAACAAAACGTAGGGGTAAACTCAAACCTCTAATTTTGTAATCAACTGTGGTCCACATTCCTCCAAATCTTCCTCTACTGTCGCCGTAGCAGCAGATGCTGTTGCAGCCATTATAACTTACTATATTAATTACTAATTAGACATCAATGTTGTGATTTATGTCTTATAACTTTCAAATTGTTACAATCTCTTTCTTTTCATTTAAACTTTTTCTAAACATGTATAAACAAGTCTTAAATATGTCAGACTCAAATTTCAAACTTCAAAGTTGATAAATTTCCCTCCCTTTTTACACTATGGTTTCTAGGACAAAAGAGTATAGCAAGGTTCGCTTGTAATAATGAAATTAGAATACAATATACCTAATAATTTATCAGGTATTAAAGATATCTGAAAAAAAAAAATGTATGTCCAGAAATCAAACAATTTATTATTATTTCTTTTTTACTGTAACTATTGAAAAATTATATCTGAAATTTATTGTTTTATTAATTTTGCAATATTTACATATACAATAATAATATGAGTATTCATCATTTGTGTAAGTTTTAGACAACATCTGTGGTAACCATGTTAATTAGTAATTACAATAAGCAGAATTTCTGTTTCATCCATCGAGATGTATAAACTGCAAAGTACGTTTTGTTTAAATTAACAAAAAATTAAATTTTCCATATATTACATATAAATGATCTTTGGATAGTTCTAACACTTAATCTCGATGTTAATTAAAAACCATACATAATTACAGACATCTCATTTAAGTTTTAAGCGAAAATGTTCACTTCCCTATAATGCAGTTTAGAAGACTACGTCATGGAGGAAACAGCATAAAAAAAATCAAAAGATATAGAATATTTAGAAAATATATTTATTTGTATTATATTAAAAAAAAGAAAAATCAATTACAAAATGTTAAAAATGAAAAGATATTATAGTCAGTGTTGAAGAAGCCACCCACAATTGGGAATGTTGTTCCACTGAAAAGCGTTTGCAAAAAATATTTTGATATTCATTATTTTGTACACCAGGAAATATTAATAATTAATATCTTTACCTGTCCAAAATAAAATTTAAGTAAATTAAACACTAATTATATATAGGTACTTACGCTAGTGTATTTGAAATACCTATATTTTTCTGAAGTCGAGCGTAAATAATTCAACAAACAATCAATATGTAACACAAACTTCTTTTTTTTAAAAGTTTAAATTGTTTTTAAAGTATGCACAAATTATTATAGATTTAATATTAAATTATGTGGGGAAGTTAAAAAATACGGTCTAGAATATGTAATTCTGAATTAAATTCATCATCAAATTTAAAAAAAAATCATGTTATAATATATACGTCTTAATACTAGCTGAACGTAAGATAACTTCGCCTAACAGTTTTGTTTTTTAAGACCTGACTTCAAACTATAGGTACAGAGGAAGGTTACCAAATGTGGAAAAGTATCCCTAATATGGAATACTTGAGTGATGTATTCAGTAAAAAATGTTTGTCTTTTTATTCTTGTCCATCTTCGAACGTACAAGTGGTATCATGTCAGTCTAGCGAACCCTTTCTTCATACTTGTAGTGTTTTGTTTCGTTTCTTCTGTATAACTTTCTACGGTATATAAAAACCAATAATTTTCGTCCAAAAAAGTATACACCGTATTGTTTTTATGCCTTTTAGACGTAGTTTAGATGTTCTTTTGTGGGTTTTACCAGTATTTGGTCGTATTACCTTAACAAATATAATCATAGGTATAAAGGTCAGTGTTAATTTGTTGGGAAATCCAAATATAGACAAATTATAGTATCTAATTATGGAATATTGTCAGTTGACTTTATGATGTTAATTATAAATTAAATTTATTCTTTCAAATATTAAACTTGTGCCCTCAACTCCAGGAATTTCTTGCAGTAGTTTGGGATTTTTTTTCACCATATGACATCAGTCCAGTATCAAACAAGAAAACGAAACCTTCTAATAGAGCTCTGGGCACATAATGATAACGCAGGACCAGAGTCTGATGCCTAGATTTGTCTTCTTCTTCTACCTGGCAATTTCCCAGCTTTAGCCAGGGTCTGCCTTACACGTTGTGAATAGTTTTGGCTAATTGTTTTTACTACCGACCGCCTGCCAGACATCAATCTTCTTTGGGAAAGCATTAATCAGAGGTATCTAAATACTCTTAAAAAGTTCGTATGACTCGGAAAAATCACATTGGTACTTCCCAGGATCGAACCCGCGCCCTCGTGCATGAGAGGCGGGTCTTTTAACCATTAATAATTTGTGTTACTTTCTATGTTACACAAAAGTTTCCAAAGAATTTCATTTAAGTTAAGGTTAAATTTTGATGATGCTTATGGTATTCCATACATGGGTACCTATTCCATATTTAGATACCTTTATGATTATTTAGTTTTTTCTTTTAATTTTATTTAATATAAGTCACTGTAGCCAAAGTTTGTTGCAAAATAAAGCGTAAATATATTTTTATTATGAATGACTTCAAAATGTTTTTTATTTGTAACGTCGTTGTAAATCATGTTTAAAAAACTATAAATATAATTTGAACTTATGAGATTATAAATTGTCTATACAAATTAAAACATTCCTCTATAACGATATAATACTTTTAACTATGTATTATAATATACATACTTATTCAATTATATTTTTTTATAATTTGCTATATTTACATAAATTTTTCATATTATTATTATTTTAATTGAAAAATGCATTACATACTATGAATTTATTTGTGATTCATTGTAATTTTTTAATGTTAATGCAAAGTGCGTGTTATTGCAATAAAAAAATCAATTTGAATAGCTTCAACTTACTGAATAACAAACTTTTAAAATTATTAAAGATTTTAATAATAGCTTTATTGTGTATTAAATTAGTTAAGTAAATTGACAAAGTACTGTGTACAAATTGTTATTAATTGCATAACTAGCCTTGGATATTGGAGTAAAACGGTTTCACTAGACAAAAGATTGGCTGAATGTAGACGACCCAGCTACTCAAAATGTTGCCAATGTGACAAAAAAAGGCGGTAAATGTTATGGCCATGTATTCCGACATTTTAATAATCTTAGCAATATAATTTTTTTGAGAAAATTATATTGTGAAAGATAGTATTAATTTTCTCATTAGTTTAAATAATATTGCTATGAAGATTGTTCGTGGTAGTTTACTTAACAAGTTTTAAAAAAAGTTTTTTGCTTGGTTCAAATCAAGACGGAGTGTTTTAGTTATTGTTGCCTTGTGATACTTTTTTTTAATATCTTCTTTTAATAACTGCTGGTGTTTGTGTTAAGGATTTAATAAGCTTGATTTAATGTAACTTGTATGTTATAAGCTTGATTTAATGTAACTTGTAATTGTATGTAACAGGAGTAATTGTGAAAGTATAAAGGTAAGAGAAGTTCTTAAGTTTCTGAACTCTTTAATTTTAAGAGCACACTATTCATATTATATCTATTGGATCACACTCACATGAATGTTGATATGAACAACTTGTAAATTTAAAATAAGATTATGATTTGTGGTTTAAGATAAGATAATGTTGTGGAATATAAGTAATGATTTATATTATCGGCTCGTGTCAAGTTCACTATATACGTAACGCGTTATACTAACCTATCTAACGAAATTGTTACCATGTAGCTATATGATCAGATATACATATATAAAAATCATTATCGAAGTATAGCGCACAATGTTTTCCGGACATTGAATGCTTCGGCCGCCCTTTTTTAGTTATTTAAATGTTTTTTACCCACCGGTTTCGTTATTGTTGAAGTGCCTGTCTTACGAGCGAGTGTTCTGATTGTGCATTCGGACTTATTAACACAAACAAATAAAGATGTGGTGTTATATATTCTATTTTGTGGTATTACTTGATTCAGTGTTAATGAACGATGTTTTCAAGGAAACTTTTGAGTACAGGAAAAGTATTTTACAAAAAGAATTGAATATGATGCTGGGAAATGATATCGTCTTGAGTGATAATGAGGAAAAAGCCAATAATATTATAATGGATCTTAAGAGAAGGGAGATAGATTATGCGTTTGATAATCCGCAATATTTTAATTTTTCTAAACATTTCTTTGAATATAAGGAGGAAGTGAAGAGATCAAAACTATTTAAAATGATTCAGCGAATGCCTAAAGGTGCTGTGCTTCATGTACACGACACTGGTATTCTAAGTCCCGACTATGTTTTGTCATTGACTTATTTGGATGATCTTTACGTCTGTTTCTACGAAAATAACGTCAAATTCCTGTTCTCATTAGAGACACCACTATCGCCGTGTAACACGCAGTGGCAATTGATGAAGAGTGCCAGATTTTCGTCAGGGAATGTTGAGGAATTTGACGCTGACTTAAGGAAGCATTTTACGATAGTGATAGATGATCCACACTTGATTCATAGAGATATTAACGCTGTCTGGAGTGACTTTCAGCAGGTTTTCATAACGACATCAGGAATGTTGTGTTACCGGCCTATCTGGGAACAATATTTTTACGATACACTAAGAGCCTTAAGGGACGATAACGTTATGTATTTAGAATTCAGAAGTGTATTACCATCTTTGTACGATCTTGATGGAACTGTGTTCGACGAAATAGAGACAGTCAGGTCATATAAGAAAGTTTTAGACCGCTTTATGGCTGATTACCCCGATTTTTATGGAGCCAAACTTATATATGCACCACTAAGAAACGTGGATTTGAAAACGGTTAGGCATTACTTAAATGTGGCTAAACGTATACGAGAAGAATTTCCTGAATTTCTAGCCGGGTTCGATTTAGTGGGTCAAGAAGATTTGGGAGCGCCAACGAAAGATTTTATGGAGATTTTGTCGGATTCCATGGAAGAAATGGATTATTTCTTTCACGCTGGTGAATCAAATTGGTACGGGACCAGCTCGGATGAAAACTTAGCTGACGCTATAGCTCTTAATACAAAACGTATCGGGCATGCGTTTGCAATCGCCAAACACCCCTTACTGATGGAGGAGATTAAGAAGAAAGATATTGCTATAGAGGTTAACGTTGTATCGAATGCTGTTTTAAAACTGGTGTCCGATGTAAGAAATCATCCTTTGGCTATATTTTTGGCTAACAATCTTCCCGTGGTTTTGTCTAGCGATGATCCCGGTATTTGGGAGGCTGAGCCATTATCGCATGATTTTTATGTAACCTTCGTGGGTGTGGCTAGCAGGCACGCTGATTTGAGGCTACTGAAGAAACTGGCAATCAATTCATTAGTTTACAGCACCTACCATAACAAAGATAAGATTGTTCACGAATTTGAAAAACGCTGGACTAAATATATAGATTCGGTTATTAGAGATGAAATTCAATAATACTGTTTTTTCTAGTTTATACATAATTTTATATGATAGGTATACACTTATGTTAGATAAACCTGAATTTATCTTAAAACGAAAATGTTTCGTAATATTTTAATCTTATGCTGACCTAGAATAAAATCGATTTTCCAAAAAAACTTATCTTTATTTTTCACTTTATAGCCACTTAAACATCGATATTTATCGAAATCTAAGAGTAACATTTTGATTTAAATATCTTAACATAATATAAGTAATTATATTGTTAATCAAATTAAAATATTAAAAGATGTTTTAAACAATTTCACTTATACATATCAAATTACCCATTCGAGACTGGATGAGCGAAATAATTAATATTTATCGTGTTAAATTTAGCTGTCTCGACACTGTGAAGTAATAACACGTTTTAAGGGGATGCTGATATTTATGCATAGTTGAGTGATACGAACACACTGTTCAATTAGTTCTTCGAGATCAGTGTACAGGAAAACCTGCTGTTGTAGACCTTAATGGACAAATTATAGTTAATTTGCATATTTGATAACCTTGTCTCAAGATGGGGGTTGGTGACTTACTACTTGATTCACAACTTGAAAAAGAATTAGCATTATGAACAATAAGGGCTGATGCCTGAGTTGATTCTGGGGTCTTGAGCATTCAATTTATGTTATACGGTTTATTAAACGATTCTTGTAATTATAATGATAAATTAGATTAATTATATTGGCTAAAGCGCCACCTGTCCGATTAAGTAAATAATCTGTACTGTAACCTAATATGTGATACCTCTGACAAATATGTACTATCAGTGCAATAGATAAATCACAGATGGCGCTATTCAAACAAAATATTTAAAAAAATAAGTACAAATGAGATCTTTAAAAACGTACAACCTGATATTGAATTAAATTAAAATAACGAAATCTTATCAAACAACACTGAATTTTTTTTAATAGTAAATTAACATTCTGTTTTATAAACATAATATATTGTATACATAATTTAAATTAACGCAAAACGAAGCAAGCTTAGCAAAAGGAAGAACTGTTTCATTGTCCTGTATACTTAATGTTGACTCTTACCATGTATATAATAATTAAATATCAAATTTGGACGTTTCTTAACCAACGATAGATGTTGTAAGCCTTACCTTTGAAGAGTTTTTGTCGTGTACGGATAACTTAATAGCGTTTTTTAAAGTTATTCATTTAAATTTTAATTCTAAATTTAAAAATTTGAATTTAGAACAATCAAATACAAATATTTTTTGTTGTAGATATGTGGTTTTTTTGCAATAAATATCTTATATTACTTACTTATTCATCACGTTAACATTATAATTCATTTCGCTTAGCAGAAAATAAGCAAAAATATACCTAATTTTAATTCGAACTAGAAAAAAAGTTATTATTTTAAATCACAAAGTCAAAAACAAAATATATTATGTATTTTATTTGATGTGTCATTATTTTCATGTGATTCATTCACTCATTCCTCAATTCATTCATTCATTCGAAACAACTTGATTAATTAAACCGAGATTAACAAATGCTAGTTTCAATTTTGTAAAACGATCAATTAATGTTTATACGCACTTTAAGCATCTCAAAGTTTATTAGAAAAAAAATCTTAGTAACTGTACAGTTTATATTTATGATATATTTAATATTTAAAGTGTAAATATTTTTAAGTCTATTTATTTCTATGCATCCCGATGTCTCTTTTAATAGAGTTGAATTTTAGACTGGAGTTATTCAATGAAGTTTAAATACTCCAGTTGTTATCCTTAAAACCAGTTATTGGACGTATGAATGCAATTTAATGTGTTGTATCAGATAAAAAGGTTGTCCGTTAACCAAAATTGTTTTTTAATACTTTTTTCATATACTTTTGTTGGTTGCAATTTTAATGGACCGAAAAAAATTGTCAGAAATGTTTAGAAAAATGTACGGGATTAAGTTAAAAAATTTGATTAAGTAAAAAAAATACTTAGGTAGGTAATTTCTAAAATTGATTCATAAACTATTGTTTTGACATTGACACCACACGTGAACATGTGTTACAAAAACGAAATGTTATTAGAACTAATAGAAAACTTTACAAGATTTGTTGAATTTTTTAATGTACCTATTTTTTATATAAAGAAAAGAAAGGTTCGAATGTAAGTATTTTAATACGTTAATAGTTTTTTTAATCTATTCATAGTATTCAGAATTCTTTTCATTATTATTTTTATTTATAGGGTGAGATAACTCATTCTATTCACATATTCCTTAACCTCTTTAAGTCTATATTTCCAGAGAATAAGGGATACTTGTCATCTCATACTTGTCTTGTGACTACTATAGTAATGTGAATAGAACTTGTTTTTCTTTGAATACGAAGATTCTCAATTTATCTTTTAGTTCACGTTATGAATTATTAAGGAAAAAATTTAGCAAGAATTATAATTAATAGAACTATATTTCGTTCATTAATAATTTGACAGATTAATAATAATTAATACTTCAAAAAATGCCTGTTAATATATATGAAATTTAGTTATTTTATATTTATACAAAAAATGAACATAATGTTATTAGCTTTAAAGTAATATTCTCATTGTTTAGTTGGTTGATGTCGGATCGTTGTAATTATTTCATATTAGAGAAGATATTTTAATAAAAAGAAAGAATCTAATTAGTTAGAATTATTAAATTTTTAACATTGCAATAATTTTTAACAAATTTAAGTTTGATATTATATTTCCAATATATATATATGTTAATATTTTAACTATTTACAAGGGCAACATTAATTTGATTAATAGAAATTAGACATTTAGTAAAAAAACTGTCAATGCTAGAATTTTTTGACAGTTCAGCGTCTTAAATAAGTGTTTTGTCAACAATGAGTTCAAACAAAGGTATGTAAAATTAAATAATTGAATGTTATCGGTGTGTGTGAGGTGCATAAATAAAAGACAGTGTTCAAATAAAAGCTTAGCTTTATTACTCGTTACATTCACGAAGAAACATCCCTCAGTATCAACAATACATGCTGACTGTATGTCTAACTTACGCTTTACTTTTCCATCGTTTTTTTTTATATTATTTTTATGTTAACAAATTTTGAAATTGCCAATTCTTCATACCAATATATCATTAATTAAATTTGCAACGACCTATCGGCGGACCGATAGATATAATTTATTATTTCGTTTTCCACATCGCTTATTCTTTTATGTCTAAACATTAAACTTGTGTTAGTTCCTAAACATCCAGGGACAAAGACACACGCTCGTAAATAATAAGCATTATTATAATGTGATACATTACTTTAACGTTGTATTATCAAGAACAGTAATAATTAATGTAGGTTAGGTTTTGTGACATTAGGTACGTTTTGTCTGAGGCCCACAGATTACAATAGTGACCCTAGTAGCCATTCTAAGACAAATACGAAGGAATCGTTTACAATTTTAGTATTATTATTTTTTTGTCCACTTTTCACCTTAAAAAATGCCTTTAATTTATCTTTTACATCCAGAACCATATAAACATCTTTTAGTTATTTATATATTTTTTTTATCTATATAACTGGCCGTCCAGCCGCCGGCGCGCACCCATCACTCTAAACTTTTTATTTACAAATGGTAATGTTCCTAAACGTTTAATATCCCATACTATTCTTAAAATTAAATACAAAAAACGCATGACACTCTAAAATTACCTAATGTTCACTTTCGTCATCGCTATAATTTATGAAATTTTGATTTTTACACCAACTTTAGAAATATCAATACAAAAATACTCTTTTGAATAAAATTTACACACGACTGGTCACAGTCTGCGCTGGGTGCGGACGGCGGCGAGAACGCCTCCAAAGAAAAGCTTTGAGCCTCGTAACCTTAACATCTTGAAATTTGTACTAAATATATCGAAAACGCGCGGACGCGGCCACCTTACACTTAGCCGAAATGCGAGGATATCGAAAATAATGCCTAAACCCTAGTCAATTTAGTTAGTTCCTTATAAACGTCGCGTATTTTATCCGCCTGGAAACGCGAGCGACCCACGCGGCCGTTCGAATTGCGGATAAAATATCGCACGCGATCATTAATTAGTTAATTTTGTCAATTTAATTTTGTAACTAATTTTATCACAGGCGACCGCATCCGCCCGCTGGAATTTACAAATATATAATACGAGAAGTCATCGCACGGTCTGCGACTCACCAAAACATATATCAACAACATAACACATAGTTACATACAAACACACAAGTATAAGAACTGAACGTGTCACGCTGTTAGCGATGAAGACCACAAGGATATTGAAGTTACCTTTACATATGTATGTATATCACTAATATATATCTCATGTACAAAATTATGAACGCTGTTGCCTTTGTAGGACCGTGTGTTATGTTTTACAAATCAATAGATTCCGATCGTATGTAGTACAACTAACTTACTTTACACTTACTGTTTAGCATCGGCAGTTTTCTTTGATCCTAATAGTAGGTACATCCGTGCTCAATTTTGACAATTTTTTTTTATTAAGTTAGTATAAACAAATTATACTTATTATATAACTACCTAATTCTCAGCTTTCTTATTGTTTTTTTTTTGTATAGTAAAGTGATACAACTATTTGGTACATCTATATGTTCTAACCTCGAAATCAAACACTACACAATAGAGACTACAATTTCCAAAATTTAGGAACCATAATACCCAAACGTGAAACCGAATATATATACATACATATATCATTATATCATATTTTTTTCGTTTATAATAAATTTTGAAAATAATTAGATATTCATTTCATAGACGGATTCAAAAATATTAAAAGTGTAAAGGAAAAACATTAGACACATTCCGTGGAACCTAAATAAACTATCATCTACGTACAAAATGCCCAAACTATTAGATTTGACGTCGCCAAAAGGACAATTTATATAATCTAATACATAACATTACAAACATGAGAAAGTCACACCGAATTTTGTACTCTTCTGCGGGTTAGCCCCATGATCACTGTGGACTTAATACTTCGATGTTGAAACTTGAGTCTTTACATACATTTAATATACAAAAAAAAAATTGTCAACCGATAAATCAAAGTGACGTTATCTTTAAGTGATTTTATTCGACATTATTGCGATCGGCTCCATCTAATAAAATATCCATTGTGGTCTTGATGCACAGGGAATCACATAATCATAAAATCCGGACAAAATTATTTATCTAAAAAATGATTATATTTTAATTTGTCGTTTTACTCTTACCTTGCCAAATTATATATCAAAAGAACGGCTCCAAGTATCTGCGTATTACGGCACGTCGGTTAAATACTGTTGATGGGAAATCAAGACATTTCTATTGTAATATGTGTGTGTAGCCTGCTTTAACTATTAATAGGTTATTATGAAGTAAATCTATGGAGAGATTTGAATAACGGATTCATTACTTACTATACAAGGATTTAAATAGGTAAGTGTACCAAATTAACGGACCTTTCAGAGTCAAAGGTGGTAAATATATTCTATTCCTGGTTAGGAAAATGTTCGCTTTTGTAGGTCTCGTGAGTTTTTTTTTTTGTCTCTGAAAAGCCAGCCTCAAAAACAAAACAGACAACATTAACAAAAACCAATTTTAACATAACATGGAACGAATCTCGTTCTTGAATAAGCCCTGCGGCGACTGTGTTACAGATCGACGAACCAACATGTATAAGAAAATTAACCCGGGCTATTGGTGTGGAAGGTTGGCTGGAACCCAACAACGGGGCTTGAGGAGGAGGAATTTTGAACATAAAACCGTTGATTCCGAATTGGGGTGGGGGAAGTCTGCGTGTTCATTCTGTGTCGATGTCTCAAATGTATCTTCATGCTAACATACAATCTGATATACTAAACCAGTCGACGCCTGGTCCATCCTAAACTGAGGTACTCTTATTATTATTGTAATAGTTCAAATGGTTACAAATTAAACTTCAACAAAGTGTAATACAAAATGAAAAATGCTTACACTTGCTTAGCTAGGGCCTGCCGCCGACTCCGCGCGGTCGCATACACTAAAACAAGGATGGCTTAATATTCTGTACAATTCCGCAAATCAATTCACAATTCCCGTTTCTACTATTGAGCCTTAATTAATACCATTAGCACTAAGATAGTTTACTCGATAATGTCATCTGTATTAAAATTACCGTATTATATACACGTCGCTATGCATCACTGTACAACTGTCTATCTTATTTTGTATAACTATCAGAAGAAGCGATAAACTATAAAATATATGGAGTCCTGTTGAACTGAGGATGTAAACTGAAATTGTTCCCGCTTTGCGGTGTCGGCGGCCGGCTACTACATGTTATAACAAATACATCGAGTTATGCGACGCACTCGACTTAGAGGTCGAACGAAGCTGTTCCCAACTCGCCTAACCGTCTTCACAGACGTCATAGAACGGTAACCGCTCCTTCGACCACAGATCTAATGCGCCGCGCTACATATATCTACGAATCAAACTAAGTATTCTTCTATAGTATAATAGTAATGTGTATATTGTGTTCGATACGGCGAACTGTGTGTGATGCGTGTAGGTGTTACGCGGACTTATCGCAGCGGCTCCGGTTGGGCGGACAGTGCTATTGAGGGCCCTTTGTATTCATTTTTTTATTTTTAATTTTTTTTTTTGTACAAAAACAAAAAAAAATCAATTTTCTTTGAAGGCACTTCAGATCGGACGAGGTGGCCCAGTGCGTTTGTGTGTGATTTGATTATTTTTTTGCCTAAATCTCTGTATTCAGTGGTTGTCATATTATATTTTTGGTCTATTGTTCGTGTCGCCTTCATCTATTGCCTCTGCTTGGGTGTGGGTACATGTCTATTTGTATGCTAGCCGCCACGACAGGTCCGCCTGCGGGGCGATCGAGTCACAGTATCTTAAAAGTATTTCATTAATAAATATAAAACGAATGCCAATAGAATACGGTGTGGTTACATACGATTATTAATATAGTGTTTAATAGTTTTACGGTCGCTAAAATTTATTATTATTACTTTTTTTTTTTAGTTTTTCGAAAATTAAATCTCGTTTGTGACATCCCCGACTGCCCCGCACACACACCTAGAGCGATGCTGTATTAAGGGGCCCACGCATATCGGAATATAATATTTTATCTAACAAATAAACTTAACCCTATGTCCTGTGCGGACTAACTGAACGTTGTTTGCCGAACGATGCCGAAATATTATAAAAAACAAACCAAGGATGTTTACATTAATAGAAACTCAAGATGTTTACATTGTGATTTCGAATTTGGTGTCTGTTTATAGTAATACTATTGAAAAACCTGCACGAACATATAACCGGCTGTCAGTATAAAAATAATGTTTAAATTCTTTGTCTGTGGATCGAAAAATAACCCTGCTCTATTGTACTAATGACTATGGTTAACTTTAATTATTCCTAAAATAATTATGACGAGGTAAAGGTTGACAATATGTGGCTGCGAGACGGGGGTCGTCAGCGTGCCAACAACTGAAAGGAACGGGACAACAAACGGGAACAAAACATAGTCCAGGACGAGGGAAAGGGACCAAAACAAAAATAAAAAAACAACCAAACGTTCAAAACTTAAGCAATTAATATATTAATCGTATTTTTGTTTGTTTTAAATCCTTAAATAATAAATCAATAAATGATTTTAAGATATACATAACTATAAAAAACCATTTACGATAATACTTAATAATATAATAATAATTATATATAGCGAAATATATTATGTGCAGAAATAAAATTCTAGGTGACTTAAATTTTCTCTTACTCATATAACCTAACGAATTTCCTAGTAGAGCGCAGACGCATCGCGCCGGTTGACGTCCGACGTACAAATTCATTATTTTTTTAATAATTTAATTAAACTTTTTTTTATCAATAATTTTGAATCTGAAGGCCTAAATGCGAGTGTCGTAAAATTTTGGTGTGCGATATCGTCCAATGCGTATAATTTAGAGGTCGTTGGGGGGTCAGCGCTCACTCCAGCTGCTCCAAGAAGTTGGGGGACTTGAAGTACTCGGGCACGGGGTCGTCCAGGCGAGATATCACCTTGTAGATGGACTTCTTCCAGCTCTGCTCCGCGTCCTTCCCGCCCTGGATGGCGCGGAAGAATTCACGCAACGTCTGCTCCACAACGTATCGGAAGTTCGGTGGGACCTAGGGATTATTATGGAATCTTTAGATATTGAAGATATTCGCGGCATATGTATGACATGAGCCTTTTAGAACGAAACATTGACAGTTAAACGGAATAAAATATTTTGAAATTTACGAATTCTAAGACAAGAAGAGTTTCAAAGGATTTGTAGTATAAAGAACCTAGGCATTATGATGGAACCTTTAGATATTGTAGATATTCACTTCAGATGTATAATTAGTCTTTTAGAACGAAACATTGACAGTTAAACAGAATAAAATATTTTGAAAATGACGACTCTTAAGACGAGAACTGTTTCAAAGGATTTATAGTGAACACTCACTTCAATATGATTATTTCTGTTGTAATGCAGATTGAGCACTCTATACAACTCTGAGTCGCCAGCCACGTGGAGGTCGTCCGCCGTCTTCAGACCTTCGCTGATAGCTTGCCGCGCGTACTTCTCCATTTGGATGTAGTAGAATTCTCTGTAACAATATACACATTATTAGTCGAATGAAACGTTATATATAGCTATAAACACTAACATATAAACACTAACTAAGAATACTTTAAAGGCATGGTCATATTTATAACGTGGAGATAATATGATTTAAAAAATATTTCTATGCTATAAGTTTTTGTTGCTCTAATATTTGACGATAGTGGGTGTACCGTGTAGGTACTCGATGGTAGATGTGCCTACTCCGGATGCCCCATAATGGCTGCGCGTTACGTGTAGGCAAATTCACCTGCCGTGTGACACTTGACAGCACAATGAAAATATAAAAAGCTCTCGAAAGTCGTCGAGGGCGGAGAGGATTTGATTAGTCATTTTCGCTCAGTCCGCTTGTCGTGTCGCATCGCTTCGCTATCTTCGCTGCGCATCGCTTACGAGAGCGCATCGAGAGTCTCGCGAGGCTAATTACTTACGAGTTTGCATTCAGACGGGCTAATTCAGTTTTTCGCATCACGTCGAGTGACGCGTTACTTTCGGAAAAATTGTTGCTGTTTCATGGAGGGTTTTAAGTCGGCCTTTTTTATTTCGACTTGCGAATTTCAATTACGTCAGGAATTGCTCTTTTAAATGCACCCACTACTTACTTTATTATATATTTTTTTTATTATTTTCTCAACGTCGCCCTAATACAGAGTTAGGTACACTCGACGGTACGTTTCGCGTAACTCGAATATTACATTGGCTTTGTGAAAGAAATCGGTTAAATAGAAATCATGAGCCGGTTAGATGAAAGGGAAAGGAAATAAGCCTTTATAGGTAACATAGTAGAGAAGCAGAGATATCCAAATCACTTAACAGCGAGCTATCAATCGACGCACATCAGCTCTAAGCCACTCGCGCGAGAGAGCGAGAGGTTCGAGGGTTCGTCTCTCTCACACCGGGGTTTCTATTATTTTTTAATTGGCACTCCGCGAGATGCAGCCTTACTAATTGACTAAGTAAATGAAGTGTCTTAATAATTAGATGTCTTTTTAGCTGGTGAGAGGATCTGTGATGTCTGGGTACTTGGGCATCACGACTACACCCACGTAATTAGGACTGGGGGAGTACGGTGTCACTGAATCCGATTCATATATAACATATTAATAAAGTATACAAGTATTAAACCGATGGCGTAATTAACGCTTCAGTGTTTTCCACGTGGCGTATTAAATGACGTAGATTAGGACATGTCGATATGTTGGAACAGATGTGACTTTTAACGATGCCACTTGGAGGTATCAGATTATTAAGTGCTCTTTATAATTAAATATTATCATTATGATTGTTATGGTCGTTATATTATTTACACTTGATGTCTGTTATTGGGTCGTTTGCCCTGTTGCTGTTAAATGATGTACCGAACTCTATAGAATTTGTGTTACGAATCAAAAATGAAGCTAAGATTATGTTAGTGAAGCAATTTGTAGGCTGTTAGCGTAGTTCGTACTGATAGATGATGCGGGTAGCTTGAGTGGGTGACGCGAAAAATATATAAAGTCAAAAGATTTTAAAAATTTTAAATTCGTCTTTGTATTGAATAGTAAACGTAAAGCCGTAGTTTCAACTTGAACATATTGACATTCATACGGAATAAAAATTGTGTGATCGTTTTGAAGTCACGTCGGGAATCAGCTGTTGCTATTGTGAACGCATTTGCCTTAACGAATTTCGGTAATGATGCGGTTAAATGAAATTAAACCTTTGTGACAAGCGATAAAGCTGGATATCGCTTAATAAATGGATATTTCCGCGAATTTTTTCACACAATAGTAAAATTTAAAGCATTTATCGCGTCACAGTAGTTTATTCGCTGGATTGTACGGGATAAGGGCGATTATTGTTTGCTATTATATCTTTTGTGTACGTGTTTCTTAAGATATCGCATCTTGACTACCTGGCGAACGTCTTGGATGCCTTTGTTTGATGAAGACAGTTGGTCCTATTTTTTGCTGAGTCCTATAAAAAAATGATATTTGGGAAGACGTGAAAAATCATATATATTTATTTATAACTATGATTGTTTAAAACATTAAAATATAATTGTAGTTTAATATTGAAATAAAGTTTATTGAGCTTTTATTACAATATTGTTTAACGTGAGCCACAAAGCGGGGTCAGAAGAATGGATCTCTTAATGTTCTAAGACATGGGACGCAGTTCCCCTCAAGAAATATCTGATTCCCGTGTGAACTAATATACATAGACTTGCGATCTTTAGAGGGGACCGGGCACTTTAAGACAATTCGTTATTTTAAATTCACACAAGATTTTTATATGAATATTACTAATAAATGGTAATGCCCAATAAGTATACATAATTATTTTATATCAATTGAAAAATATTAATATACCTTATTTAGTGCAATAAAAATTATAACACCTAATAATATTGTTTAGTTTAATTCATATAATTTTTCTTTTTTTGGTTGAAAGCAAAATTTCTTGTAACAAATTAACTGAACATTCTTCGTTAATGTAATTTATTGTTATTGTCCTGTCTAAAGCATTCTTAATACACGCGGTACGTTTCTTGAGGGGTAACTTTTGTTTATTTTTTTCTCTCACAAATTTCATTGTTAACTTCTTCGGTGCGAAATATCCTTTCAAAACCCGATTCCTTGCGGAGACCGTTATTTAAAAGTTTAGATAATCCGTATTCTCATAAACAATGATACAAAATTTCGTTCGCAGACGAATCTTGGCGTAATGTGATATAACAATACATTATTATTACATTGGCAGAATATATTAATGTCATTATACCATAAAAATTTTGACATTAAAATGTATTCCAAATTCAAATTATTGTTATTTTTTTTTATTTGTCATCTTTTTAGAGGCTTTGAACATCTTATTATTGTGATATAACCGTTACTCCATGTAGGTCGCACTAAAGTATTGACAGCTATTTATGCACGTATGTTTGTATGCGGGCGATTAGGTTAAGAACCTCTAGCGTTAATACGGTATTTTCTTCAGAAATTTATTCTAATGTATAAAAACAACAAACAGAAATGTCATACATTTCATTGTTTTAAAATTAAATTATATAATACACATTGAGGTTGCCATAATTGTTATATATAATCTATTGTTCTATTTGAATATCGATACTTGAATGAAACAGAATTAAATGTAACGTAAACAAAGCCTGCGCAGATTCTGTGAGATTTAGTGAAAAATTGTTTATATATATACATATGTTAGTGAACGCTAATTTCGATCGCTCCCAAATACAATGGTTATTAAAACGTGATGTGCAAATGATATGGGGGGTGAGGGGGTGACTGGGAGTGCGGCGGGGGGGGGGGGGTCGGTGTTTTATACACGGGGGCTGTATGTACTGAGTGGACGCAGGCCGGCTTTCGTACGGCAGAGCGAGCGCAGAGTAATACAAACTAGAGGCAACTTTTTTTATTTTTATTATTTTTTTATCGTTAATAATTAATTCTAAATTATACATATTTTTTTTGCTATATTTATGTAATTATTTTTTTTTATTTATATATTTTTATTTCAATTATAATATTTTCTTTCATAGGCTTTTAATATCCCTTGAATCCTCATTATTAATATGTAAAGATAATATAATTGTAACAAATTTGAATACACTATTGATGTAAGTTATTAGATTAATATATTATCGATGAGCTCTGTATTTAGTTATCTGTGTAAAAGTCGCACGGCGCTGTGCACACATGCACACAACACACACACAGGCACAGTAAAAGCGAGTAAACTAATACCGGGCCGGATTAATGCTTCAGTTAGTGAAAAAACTTTTTTTCAGACTGCGCCGTCCGGTGCAGGGCCGGACTTGAGTTTTTAAAACGTATATTATTATTTTAATACTAATTATAATATTATTTATATGATTTTATATTAAAGATTAATTCTTATATAGCAAATTTTACGTTTTTTTTTTACGTATCGTGAAAACGGTAATGTCGTAAGTATATTCGGTATGCGGGTTGTAGACAGTAAATAATCTATGCCGAGCGTCAACTTTCTCGCAAATAATTTTCCTTATCGCTCTGTAACGGAATATACTTGTGTGTTATTTTCGACTAACACAGAACCAAATTTGTTTAGTCCTCAATATTAACTGTTATATTAATTAACAACATATCAGTACTCATTTTATATTAAACATAAAAAAACTGCAAAGCATTGTAAGTTACATGTAGCGTTCTATTTTGTTTGTGCAATCTTTTATCCAGCCTCCATATAACTCTCATGCTAACATAAGTAGAACATTTACAAGTAGGCATATTGAAAAAGTGTCTAGAGTGCGGGTCTGGCTAATGACTCCCTCCGACTGACCTGTGTCTTGTACCCCACGCTTCAAAAGTTCAGCTCATTTGAGTGCTTGCCGAGATTTTATTACCCCAACTATACTCGGTATTAAAATTTCGAAAAAAAAGGGTTGAAACATGGACGTTTAAGGGCCTAAAGCTGACCGTTCGCGGTTACTTGATTTCAGGATTAGTTCGCTAATTACTGTTTTGAGACAGTTTCTAAAGTTTTTTTTTTCACTCCAGTCAAGAACCGTCTGTACAGTCTACACATGAACTAAGTTTAGTAAATTGCATGTGGAACATTTAATTCCATTTATAAGCTGGCGCTAATAAGCGGTATTCGGTTAACAATTAGGACGGATTAAATATAACACATCGAAACTTTTCCTTATTTAAATATAAAATACTGGCCTTAAACTATTAAAAGAAAAATAATGTAAAGGAAAAAGTAATCACTATGTGTTCGATATTCAAACCGGAGTTCTATATAGGTCCGTTTTGTGTTAATATGAGAATATGTTTTAATATGAAGGGTGTTGATCACGTGTCTAACAATAATTACTTTAGTGTTGCCAGGCGTCATTACGTCAAACCGCCTGCTTGCTCGCATTTTCAGTTTTACTCAAGTTATTTCCCCTGTGGTTTGTCATTGCCATTTATTACTAAGATTTCCGTGGCACGAGTTTTCACTTGAACTTATAAGGATTTTTCTATTTAATTATTTTTAAATTAACAATACGTAAATATGTTGTGTACAAAATTTGCAAGCGTCTCGAACACGTCGATGCATTTGTGACGTTGTTCTTTATTTTGAATTTGGAACGTTCAAATGATATTTCATGGCGACTATTTTCACAGTACGTTATCGCTTGTGTTTTGTCCTTGTATCCTTCTGTCTTTGACCACTATCGTTAACAACGGAAGCCAGCGCTGGCGCAGCCTTATCTCACCCGGGAATGAACTCAACGACCAATCATAAAGATCTCTTGGACTTCAGCATTCTTACGAACATTAATTGTTAGAATAAATATCAATAGGTCAATTATAACTGGACATACATGTACGTACCAAGACATTTATTATTGTACTTATAGATGTTACATTATTGTTTACAGTTTTAATTGGATATTTTATACGTCTTTGTTAACTATTTAAGGATATTGTTGTTTATGTTACATTTATATAATAATCATTTAATTAACTTGCAATGTCCAAGAATCATAGGAATAATTTTATATTAATAATAACAACTTCATGAGATATAGCCATATAGCAGCTAAGATATCCAATGCAAATATTTATGGGAGTAAAAAGTTAAAGAAATGAAAAGGAGACTAACTAATTCGTAGGTAGAATGCTTTTCAAGTGAACAAAAGAGGCTCATTACAGTTTTATCACCGGCCAGTTATCTTTAAAAAAAAGAAAATAAAAATAGCGTGACGTCCGAGTTCCCGCCCAAAAGTCGTGTGTCGTGTCATTAGAAGCGTATTAAGGTTTTTAAGGTAGAGACTAATGAAAGAACGCCGCGCCCGCTCCTTCGAGACCGCGGAGGCGCGCCGTGTGGCTAGGTATATTGACATGTAACCTCTTTGGTAACATTAATTAATAACACGCAAGTCAGTACGGGTAGGGTCAAGTGCTGTTTGTTCTTGAAATTAAAAAAAAAAACGCAGTTCCTTTTTTAGGCGAAGAATTATCTTGCTATTACGGATAATAACTTACGTTCGGGTGCAATTTTTCAAAACATGTTTTTTTTTTCATACGTGTTGATTAATTACGTAGCAGCATGTTAATTCGATGGTATCAGCGTGTGGGGCGCTGGGTGGGGTAATTAAAAGCCTTATGCCCCATCGAAGACAAGATAAGGTAGGCGGTCGGAAGAAAACTCCACTTTTCTAATTACGCTTTCATTAGCTGATGGATGCCTTACTCATGCTTTCGTTGGTATGTCGTGAGTTTGCGTCATACTTCAACAAAATTAAAGCCACTATTATATTCAAGATGCGGAGATACTTATGACGTTGTGCTACATATTAAAGCGTACGTGTTCAGCTTGGTTAGGAAATATTATCTAATAAAACAGTTTTATATTGAAAAATATAGGCCATTTGATAAACATATCCTTGTATCTGGCATGTCCTGATAAGGCGGCCGCGCCTCGCGTGCTTTAATTATATTATAAAGGGCATGAAGGAACGCTAATAGTTTATCGCAATGATATGTAAATATCCAACCTCGCCCCGTGTCTATAGCTGGCTCGCGTGTACACAACTTAACATTCGGCGGCGGAGACGTGAACGGGACATTAGTTACTCACGAGCTATACTTAATGCGAGCCATCTATATGTTAGAGGTATTCAAGACGGTTGAGTCGGTGTGACGAGTAATTAGCAGCTTTTTAGAAGAAAAACTACTCATAAGCTTCCTCAAAAGGGTCGTATTAATTACTGGAGGTGCTCGTATGAGCGCTGCGCGTTATAAATGGCCGGCCACTTGGCGCCCTAGCCTCGGCAGGCCTTATTAAAAATGTTAACACGTAAATTAGACTCCGCGCCAGCACTGTATTAGCTAACCAATTAAATTTTAGAAGCGGCTCACACAATGCAAGTAACTTCGCGCGTCCCCATTTCATCTTTGACTCGACGCTCGGAAGAGCTGTATGCGATATACCGTATGCTTAGATACGCAATATTTTCTTTACACTTGGATAACGTTTCGAGTGTTTCAATATTAAATTGCGCACTTAAGTTTTTAATTACAAAAAAAAAATATATATATATTGAACTAAATATATACGGAACGAGTTAGCACGGTAAGTTAAAAAGGCATATCAAAATTGCGACGTAAGGTTGGTAACATTTCCGTTTCCGACCGTGAGAGTCCTTGCACACGAGAGATTTTATTCTCAGTTGAATTAATTAAAATATTCACTTTTGATATAACTTATTCTAATTAGTGGTGAACTTATTACTTTGTGCAATTTCCTGTCGGGTTTAATGAATCATGTTTTATGTCGTGTGTGTCGGCGGCATTGTGATTTAAATGATGTGCGGCTTCTAAAAATGTAATTAAATCGCATAATAGCGGATTTAAGAGCAGCTTTAAGAGTATAGTGAAAGGTGAGCGGTGTCGCGGACAGGCAAGCTGTTTGCAGGCTGACGTGTTAAAAGGTTTGAGGCTCGGTTAGTCTAAGTGCGGCCCCTCATGCGACTAGTTGGATGTGTGTAAAGATTAATTGGAGTGTCGCCTATTCTAACAATTTACGCCTTCCCTGGCAGGCCGGCCGCAGACCACTTTTGAGCGACTTAATTAAGCGAAATAACTTAAGAGAGTCACCGTTCCTAATTAGTGCTATCGTCGGCTAATTCTACGAGTGACGCTTTGTTTGCTAGACTGAGTTTCTTTGAGTCGCGCGCCAAAAGAATTTGTCTTTGCATCGAGTTTAAAAGATGTTTGTTTGTTTTGCCGACTCCGCTAAGATTCTCGGGCTAATATTGAATAAATTGTACCGAGGAAAACATAAATGCATTAATGAAAAATGTAAAGAAACTTGAGGATTTTATATCATCATTGAATTATATTATTGAATTGAGAAAAGTTTTTAAGGTGCCTACATGCGCGACAAAGCGACTAAAACACAAGGGTCTCTTCTGAGTAGAGCCCTTTACGTGTAGTACATCAACAAGTGGCCAGTTGTCAGGCTTTCTTAGCATTTTATGTCAAAGACTTTTAAGATTTATCGATGAAAATTTAAACGAATTTTTTGTTAAAATTAAAAATGAAACATGCTACATAAGTGTTAATTAAATGTTAATACTCAGATAACGACGTTGCAGAGGCTATCGCTACTCTTATTTAAAATTTATATTAGTTCATTAACTTATCCTAACATAATGAAGACGATAACACGAACAAATTGATTTAATAATAATAATAATGAGAGATTTTTTTATGGAACAACAGTGATTTATTAGTAGCCGATGTTAAAATGAACATGCCATGAGGAGATTTAGTGTTTTGTAAACATTTTAATAGATGGTTTTAAAACGCCATCAATTCGCGGCTGTCTTGCCGGGACACCTTGGCGTGTAATTGCCTGCTGACCCCTCACCCTTTCAGTTTTCCTTTCAGATGTTTATCGCAAGGAAATGGCCGTTTTCCGTTCACAATGCAACCATTAAGGGACAATACTAATGGAGCTTGTTATTTTACCAAGAATTTTTACATATCTACCGATAGACTTGATGAAATCAACATATTTAATAAGTTTCTTGGACGCTATAACACTAAAATCGATATCGTTGTGTTGTTATCAAAAGCTTTTACAAAAGTTTTCGCTTTATCTACCCAGATAATGAACGTTGGCTTGAGATAGCTCAATATGAGCGATGTGCTTCGCTCAAGTGGATGACAAATATCGACACGTGCCTTGCTTTGTTATCTACTTGTATGTTACATTTAAACTTTACATACTACAGTGTATCAAATACACATACAAAAACACTACTTCATATATGTAGGAGAAAATATTCATTAAAATACAATTCGAAATTAAATATATTCAACCTAAGGTTGATATTTGTGAAGCATCGTAGAGAAGTTTTCATGAAAATATTATTTATGTGAAGATAAAATTTATATCAAGTATTACAGAAGGGGGTTAATATAAAGAAGGGTTAGTGTTATCACATAAGCACGGTGGAGGCAGGTGTCTCTTATCAATGCTTTGATAAAGGGAAAATTATCCGAGTGTAAATCAATACTTATGGGACTTACACGGAATATTTATATGAAAATATATTTTCTTACTGAACAAATACGAGATCTCGGAATGTTAATTTAAAAGGTTATGTTTATGAAATGTCTAAATTAAATACTATAGCCGCAGTTTCTTTCAAGGAAATCGTTTGTTAATTTCTATAATGTACAGGCTTGTTAACGAGTTGATTATACACGCAAATTTAGATAAAGGGTTAATTTTGTAAGGTAATTGGGTTTTATTATAGTAGTATAATAATTTTTTTCCTTAAATATTTGTGTCGATACAACTCTGATATTTATTTGTCCATTTTGATTTAGCGAGGGTTACCCTGTTTGTAAATTTGTTAATTAGGAAATAGTGTGTTAAAAGCCCCATCGTATTTGAATTATAATCGAATCATAGTTGTTTGGGGTAAAGTGTGAAACAGGATAAATTGTTTACAATATTCTAATAGTTTTTATAACATGCGTCGAGTCAGTGATAATATTATTATGGTTTTTAAAATTATATAAATATTTATATATATATATAACTCACCTGAAGTTAGAGAACCATTTGACGAGCTGTGCTGTGTTGTTCTTGTTGAACTTGATGTCGGGGAAGTACATCTTGAGGACCGCGGAGCTAGGGTACCGGACCCAGAAGAACATCAGCTTAGCCTTGCGTAGGTGCATCGGCGTCAGAGTTGAAGATTACAACGGAATCAAGGATAATCATTTCATATGTTTCATAAACACTTCAAGAAATCGAGATGGAGAAAAAAAGTTAATCAAATCTCATTATATCCTTGTATTACGTAAACCTAGGGAAGCACCACAAGCTATAATCCATTTGCATCTAATCTTATAATGTACCTTGGCAGATATCAATTCCGTCTGTACATATTCCTCGAATAAATAGCTATAATAAGGATTTTGCGATTGATAATAATATTTATTTGACTAATATTAGAGTTCAAAATCGCCAGAAGGATTACGAACAGTACGATAACGAGTTAGCGTATTGTAAAAGTCAGCGTTTAATTAAGTTTACGGTTATTTCCTTCATGTATAGGTAGGCGATAGACAAGTACGGTAAAGCGTAGAAACCGCAACACTTGTGTGGTTTCAACAGTCGTATAATATCAACTACTGGTAGGAAGTAGGTGGCGCAGTCCTAAGGTTAAACATTACAGAAATAAGATATCTGTGGGTGGTAGCGTGTTCATGTGAGCCGCATTGAAAATTAAATGGTGAATCTACTTAGTTTGTAGGTATTCTTTAACACTAATAGATATCATTTACCTTTTGTTTTTACCGTTTTTTAAATACATACATATCGAATTGAGCTGAAATAAATTAATAAGTTATATTTGAAAAGGATATAGTAGGCTGAACTCCGTCGTAAGGCATCTCAGTGGAGTTGCAGTCGGAGTGAGGGTCCTGCGCGTCCATGTGCTGCGCGTGATGAGGGCCGGCGGCGTGGTGCGGCACGTGCTGGTGCCGCATGTAGTCCGGCGAGCCGTGGTGAGCTGCCGCTAACAACACGGGGTGCAGCATCGAGTTCGGCAGCGGCGGCGAGTCTCGCTCGGGTCCCGGGGGCGATCTAGCCAACCCAACAGATCCACCGCCTGGACCGAAGAACGGTGAATACGGAGAGAAGACTTGGCTCTCGTGTAGTGATGGGTTCGGTATCGCCACTGAGGTCGGCAGCGCCATCCCTCCGGGGAACGGCCGTGGTGACGGCGATTCGGGGAATTTAATCTCCGGTGATTGGACGACACCTTCTCCTAGAATCCTGCTCACTGTGCGGGGAGTGATGCGAGTGTCGGTCACCTTATGCCGCTTTTTCTTAGGGGTCATCACGAGGCTCAGCGGCTCACTCGGGTCTGAATTCTGGTCCCGATCGAAGTGTCCGTTTAATGAACCGAAGTGTGACTGTAGTGACTTCTGCGGCGCCTGGAACATGCCTGTCGGAGGCCGCATGTGAGCTCCGTGGCCTGGCCCGCCCGCCTCAGCGTGCAATGGAAACACTGCTCCGCCCGGCGCACGGGGGCCGTTCATATGACTCATAAACATCGGGTTATTGGGCATGAGCGGTACGCCATTAGGAGCGCCCGGGTGATGGACGGGTGGATTACCTGGCATGAGTCCTGACGGCCGCTCCGGCATCTTTGGCGTTGGAGATTTCTCGATGAGCCGTGCAGCTTGAATTAAGTCCTTGTTCAATTGTTTCGCCGCTGCCGCTGCTGCCTCTGACTGCTTGCCCATAATACGGCGTTGGTGTACGAAACGGGTCACTATAGAGTCAATGAGGCTAGCTAGAGAAGCTGTTATTTCGCTTTTAAGAACCTCGGCTAAGCCCTCTAGGTCAGCACCAGATACAGGTCCAACGGACCCTGAATTGCTTCGTAATGCATCAAGACGCTCAGCCAGTTCAGAGGCTGGAGGTTTAGGAGTTGGACCCATTTGTCTCTGTTGTGGTGAGTGCTGATTAGATTGTGGCCTTCGTTGTTGGCTGATTTGTTGCTGTTCACTAGCTTCCTTCATCCGTGCCTCTTGTTCTAAAAACAGCTTTTGACTGACGTTAAGGTACATAGCAGCAGCATTATTAAGGTGTTGATGAGTGTGTGGTGGGTGCATGTGGTCACCAGGTTGCATATGGGGCATAAGAGGTAGTGCGCCATTAAAACCAGGTGGCAAGTGAGGATGAGCTGCAGGGTGTGATGGCAGTTTTCCCGACATCATGTTATTTATGACTTGATTGAACATATTCGGCGCTGCACTATTAGGTATTGAAGGAGGTACCTCTTTAACTGGAGACGATGGTTCCGACTTGGGCACGGGATCCTCGTTTTGTTCGATATCACTAGAAGCACCATCATTATCAGCCGTTTCTGATTCTTGACCCATTCTATTACATAGCTGTATATATTTTTCTCGCATCTCCGCAAGTTGTTCCTGCATAGTTCTCAGTTGTGTTTTTAATGCATTTTTTTCTACTAACTTTTGTTGAATCGGTGGCTGATCACCGTCATCCTCAGACTCATCCGACACTGTCTGTGCGCTGCTGCCATGGCTCGTTCCATACCGCTCTGCTGCACCGTCGTGTTGTTGCGGGTGATATAATTTTCTCTTTTTACATCCGTTCACTTGTGGCTGCTGGGGCGCGGGACTAGCACGCATCGTTGACACTATATTTTCTACACGAGCACGTTTCACATCAAGAGGTCTCGGGGAAGATCTTTGGGCGTCACTATCGCGGTCTTCCGGTTCAGACTTGGGAGCGAGAAGTGGTTCGTTTTGAGAAACGGGAGGCGGCGAGGTCCGCGAGTCACCGGCACTGTCGAGATTCAATAGAGCATCGTCGAGGTCCTGCCGAGAGTCGCGGGAGATGGGCCGCTCCGGAGAGCGTTTCTCTTCTTTGGGTTCATCATTATTATTATTAGCGAGCACGTTGTTATTGTCCGGCGATAATCGCATCAATTCTTTCTTCCGACTCTGTAGAATGTCTCGAAGGACATGATCGCGAAGCATGTTGCCGCTGGGAGCTTCGTCGCCGGCATCCTCTTGTCTGGGTGCGCGGCCTAATAATTCGTTTAACATTTCAGCCGGAGCGTAGCAAGGGCCGAAGAGACCGAAGTGCTGGCGCCCCTCGAAGATGGCCCCGTAAAGTCCTCCACTCATGTGTGCGACGCGCCCGGGCGCGGGTCCGTTCGTCGCGAGAGTAGAATAAGAATTGCGCGGCTCGCCGGCGTCCACGCGCTGTCTGACGCGTTTCTGTTTCTTCAGTAGTTTATCCGAGTAGGGCGCGTGTGAGTCGGCCTCCTCCTCCGATGACATCATACACGAGGCGGGCCCCAATTGGCCGGACGGGCGGCGGGCTGGGCCCCACCGCGCTACTAGAGCCGCATCGCCCGCTCTGCAACAGGAGGGGGCACGATCAGCACACCTGCTTGGATGCTCGCGCGACGTGCATCGCGCTGCACTCATGAGATACAATATACACAACCATACATATACATTAAATTTAATTGTATAATTAGTAAACTTTCCAAAATTACGATAGTTAAAAGTTACTACATATTGTGGTTATAAAAAATATAATTTTATTCAAATATTCATCAAATAATTTCAAGTATCCTATTATATATGGGAAAACAATACGAAGTATACGAATTTAGCTTACATTTGTATTTGATATGTAGATGCTTATCAAGAAATCGATACAAAAATTACCAAAGTGTTAGCTAGTAGCAACCGATGCTTGAACGTATTAAAGAGTCTAGGTCGCGATGATGCCTTATGACTAACAACCTAGATACTTATAACAACGCCTTTCTATTTTATTATAATAAACAGAGGTATATTTAAGCCCCGGCACACGCGGAAGGCGGGCTATTTAATATTATTTACGTAAGTATGTCACAGAGAACTAGGTATGTTAAAGGTTGTTACAGAAAGAGCATGTGAAAACATACAGCCAACAACAAAAGGCCTAGCGTATGTATCAACCGCATTAATTTCTTTTGGAGCGTGACTTCGTATTCATGGAGGACAATGAATCTAAAAATGTCAGAAATAATTCTGTGAGACATGCGGTGTTAACACACGACTCCATTAAAGTACGACACGATATTGTTTTAATATAATTTTACACAGAAACATCGCATTTAAAAAAGGCAAAACAATCCCGAGCGAATCATATGTGAATAAAAAAAAATCTTATTTGATTTCTTATTGGTATACAAACTCTGATACGTGTTAACACAATTAGAATTCATAAATCTTAAGAATATTTCACTAAGAAATAAGGATTGAAAAATAATATTTTTATATATTTTATTAAAATAAATGTCTTTAATATACAACAAGAATTTAAGGGTTTAATTCATAATCATCCCATTCTTCCTTTTGCTTCAAAAATGGCTGGGTATTTATCTGACTTTTCTGCTGCTTATTAAATGAAAGCTAATATTTTTTTCGTGTGCATTTTTAAGGTAAGTGGTTTATGAAAATGTACGTAGGAAGCCGTATGGGCTCTTAAGATTTCCAGCATAAGAGTTATTTTACAACGCGAAATGTAGTCGGCATTATAAAAAACCTATGCCAAAAGAAAAACTCACGTACGTCTATTCCATTTTTTTTCTTTTAAACGAATAGAAAATAAATGACTTCTCTTTGATATATAATATAGAAACTATTTTTTTTTAACAGATATAAATATTTAGTCTCGTATGCGAGAATTTATTGCTAGGATTGTCATTTTTGTTATTTAAGGAGTTTTTTTAAGAACGTTGTTTACATAATACAAATAACAAGTTGTTAATTTATTTTCCTATTATTTTAATATTTCTGTGTTGTTATCTATGTTTGTCGGTCAAATAGATTTTAATTGGAACTGTACTAATAGATTTAAACTGAATAAAATTGTCGGAAATCGTACACCATGATAACGAAAATCGATTCTCATGAACTGCTATGATTTTTATGATAATTTTAAATTATGTTAGTATTATCGTTAATTGGATTCAGAGGAACTCTTAATATAATAAATTGATATCTTATTTTTATGATTCCGATGCAAAGCAGCCAATAAATCAGTTAGGTGTATTGGATACAAGCACATCTCGCGTCTCTAGCAACATCCGGCTATTTGCACACAATGAGATGCTATCAATAGCTACTTCCGATGTTTGACCAGCAGCTTGCGACGGTCACGCTGCCTGAACCAGCCTCATTGCTCTTTAGCTATATGATCAACTTATATCTATATCTGACGCCATAATTATCGGTCGAATCTGACGGGATAAAACTGGAATGAACGACATTTTATTGGAAATTCTTATTGTTGTATATTATATCGTTGTACTGAGGAATTAATGGTCACTTCAAGCAGAAGATAATAAGCCTTTATAGTACAAGGAGTCATCAAAATCGATTTATAGTAACGAATATTATGTAAATATAAATATACTAACTTTTGCTTGCAATTATCTCGCTAATAATCTTATATTTCTAAAATATCTTATCAACCTAATTACTAAATTCCATTAAAAAAACTTCTGCTATAGTCGTGAAATAGCAACAGATAAAAAAGTGACTTTTTCCGAAAACTGTTTCAGAAAATTTTATACAAAAGAAACAATATTCGTACGATAATGTTCCATTGTTATAATAAATTAACCAATTATATGTAATAATGTAACTCGAACACGGCACATTCCCACCCTATGTTTTATGTAAAACATGTATCATAATGCCAGAAAACTTTACTGACGAATTCATGAATAAATGATAGGTACTTATTAGATACAACAGTTCAAATTATTAGATATACATTCACATACAGGATCCGCTATTTCGTATATAAAATTCAACTCAAACTATAAAGAATTTTCGTTTAATTCTGTCTGAATTTCATCGCGAGATATACTTTAAATAATTATCATTCCCATATATAAAATTCCTCTGGTAGTCATGTGTTCGACACGACCTGTTGAATTTCCATATCGCACGCCTAGGGGTGCCTACCCCTGCGCCTTGTACTGTCGATGTGTTCCATTATGACAATTTATTATCACTTCTATACTATAGAAATAAAACAACTAGTGTTTCTTATAGAAACAATACCTTTAAATCTTTTTATTACGAGAAACTATATAAACGATTTATATAATTTACATTATAAATTTATATATCTAATTCCAAAGATCAATTCTTAACTATTATTTATTTGATAAACGTGTTATTTTAATATTTATATCTTTATAATCGAATTATAATCCTACGTTCAAATATGTCGACAAATCACATCCCTAATACCTACCCCTGTTTAATTTGGCGTGACCCGACGTCGTCTAATTTTTACGGAAATGTTTCTTTTCCGCTTCCACGTGATTCCCATGGAATATCGTAATTAAGTGTTTAAGCGACAGTTAAATATATTTTCATAGAAAATAACTCTGTGGCTTTAAACTAGGAGTTTAAAATGTACATATCTTGAACGTTCTAAGTCCGTTATGATCAGGCCGTTGGTATTTTTAGTAATAATATGTAGAAATAAGAGAGTGATAGTATCTAATCGCATATGGCACAGCGGAACTGCCCCGCTGTAGTGGAGGAATGCGTGGGAAAGCGTTCACCCTCGCAATAGACTTCGCATTTATTGTTCTTTGGTGACTTATGGTCAGTAGGGCCATATGGACTTATTAAGACGCAGGTGCTATCGCAAAAGTGGGAAGGGTTGTCGACGGTCTGCTAATAATTGGTACGGAACGTTATTGCCCCAACAAACACTAAATTATGGTCACCATTCGTTTTCTCATACTAAAAGTATTGTCTGGTTACATGTCAATGAATCTATAGCAGTTGTAGGTAAAATACATTACGAAAATTATTGTATAAATCTTCGAAGTTAATAGACGTATTTACACGCTTCATACTTTAAGTTATTGAAATTAATTTTAATACAGTTTTTTAGTGTCCATTACATGGAAAAAAGACACCATTAATATAGCGATTCCATTAAAGGTTTAGATTATATCATGAAATGCATTTGCATTTGTCTGTCACGTGTTGTATTGACATGCAAGGACGAACATTCTTAGGTTACATGTCAATTATAAGATTTATATCTTTTTTATGATTTCAATATAAAAAATATATATATGGAACTTATATTAATCGTTTCTATAGCATTCAAATATGAACAATTATTACATATATCATACTTTTATAATTTGGAATTGAAATATAAATCGGAATCGGCTGTTGTACATACCTAATGCAAAAAAATATTTAATAAACCTTGGTAGTTATTAATTAGGTAACGTGATAAAGAATTTAATCCGTCTGTAAAACTGTTCATATGATACCTGCTTTTAATATATGTATATTTAATATAGATAGTTAATAAAGTTAGCATTGTATGTACAACAAAACCGTCCAATGTCCAGTAAAGGGTGAAAGGGAACAATCAGTATGCATAAGTTATGATTCGAATAGCGTGTCTCCGTCGCCATTATGGCTTCTATGAAAAAGGACATTTTCCTTATCAGCGGGTATCACGAAAATAAAAACCGGCGATAAGATCGCGAAGCGTGTACGACTTTAATCGATATCGATAAATGCACTGTCTACCCATCACTATATTCTTTTATTATCGTCACTGCAACCACTCACGTACGTATCCTTCGTAAAAATTGCAATTAATTATTATTATGTTGAAGTTTCTTTTTTTATAAAGAGTTTTTCTTTATAATTAAATATTCAGAATTTTTGATATAACTTACATTTCCTTAAAGATTACTCATCTGTATCTGTTTAATAGTGACGAATTTAGAATAAGCTGCCTGTTGTTAAAAACAAATAAAATATAGCAACATTTACACCGTCCCTAGCGTGTGTTAGAAGACAGGCACTTATTACTGGTCATTATCTACACTATCTGTGTGACATATGGCCAATATTTGACGACCATATCTGCAGTGTCATGCGAGAAAACCACGCCACCTATAAGCTAATTAGTGTTTGTGCATGCGATGGTCGAAGTCTAATTATTAAAAGATCTTTCCTTTGATTATGAATACATAATGTCTGAAAATTATGGCTGACATTCATTATAAATAAACGTTCAGGAATTACGTGAATCAGAATAAAGAAAATAGATTAAACCTAAATGTCAATCTTAACGACTCGGTATTATATTAATGAATAAATAAATAGTTTGTTAATATACTTTTAAACTGTTTGAGACAAACGAGATACTGTGATATAAGAATATAATAAGTAGAATATTAGTGGGCAGTTATGTTTCATAATTTGCCTCTTCCCGAAATCAAAGGGCTCAAGGACAAAGCAAATAATCACAGACTTATATATTGTATAAGAGAAAGAATAGTGAAGCATCTTTTTGAATATTATTTGCTTTCACAAGAGGTTCTTTGGTACGAAAAAATCTTTTTGTTGGTAACGAAATATACAAAGAGCTATGAAATAATTAAACTGCTATAATTTTAATTTAGGATACGGTACAGTTTTTATGATAAATTTGCTTTTAAATATAAATAAACTATGCTATATTTTATATATTTATCGGAATCATAAAAATTATTATAGGGATGTTATTTTGTTTGTAATATAACTTAGAGATGAAGTATCGGTAGTTTTGTGTTATATGTTGTGATTATTCATAGAATTCATATTATTCATAATGTGAACAAAGTTGCGAAACGTTGTCTTCTTATCGTGAACGCCGGCCTGTCCCGAACAGAAAACCGATAAACGTATCACGTTACTATTATACATACGTCCAAGTTATAAGATCTTATACTATACTATACAACTATACAAGTCTCTACTATATATAAAAAGCTTTGTAACGCCGCTATAGTATAATTATTTAATGTTTAAAACAGACTCTAAACGCATTTTATTGATAAAGATTCTGAAATAACCAAGTCTTGTCAATTTACTTCAGACGTTGGATTCATTAATTTTCTTTAATATTAAAAATTTACATCTATAAACTTTTAGCGAACATATTTCAGAATTAGAGAGAATTAAGTAAAATAATTTTAATATAAATTATAATCGATGATTAATCCATTTTGGATTGTCTCTATGTCTACATTTCGAGGTTCATTGTTTCAAATAGTTAACCATTCGCTCATGATGTGGACTGTGGTCAACAATAAAACACGCATCTGGTGTATTTCTTATCAAACAGAAACAGAGTTATTGTTTAGAAGGAAAACATAGTTTTATCTCAATTATTATTCACGTTTCCGTCCTTAAGTTTATTTTTTTTTGTGTGTTAAATTATTAGAAAAATATGTTTTATGACTTAAGAACGTTATTTGTTTCCTGCTGATAATTCTTTTGTTTTTGTTAACACTGGGCAGTTAACGTGCGGTCTTCTCAGTAGCATTCAAATGTTATGGCCTCTTTGTTGTTTTAGCGATAATATATATTATAAGTAAATAAAATGTCATTCAAACCTGTTTTTAACGTCTCGTTAATGAGACGATAAGTTTTTTTTTCTGTTGCTCGTAATAAAAATCAATGATTTAATATGCGTGATAATTTTCTACTAATTTTAAATGTTATATGTGTATCGTTATATATTTTTATAGCATATATTTCACACAGAGTGAACATGTTCTATTTATATAGAGAATGATTAACGACCAGTTCAATTGGTTGAATAGAGACATCCTCAAATCGAAGACAGCAGTCACAACATCTCCATTGGTGCAGTTCCTTCCCTGGTCAAATGGTCTCTTCCTCCCAAACAATCATTACGTGATATAAGGTAACTGTCATATCAAACTGTCATTGTTCTACCGATAAATGGTCATCATTATTTAATTTACGTAAATAAAAAAAGTGTGTATATGCAAAATTAGATAGCATTAGTAATTTACACGTATGACCATTTTCTATCAACCCATATATGACGCCTATTTATAATTACGTCTACAGTGACACAGCTTTGTAACATGTTAATATAGTACCTACAATTTTATCAGCATCGCGTCATCACTTCCCTCGATATCATTGGTATTGAATAACTGAAATGTGACATTTCTGTTGTTTTTCAAATATAGATATAAACGACGTTTTCTCCCAGAAATAATGACCATGTGTGCGAATATTTTAAAAGATTATCCCAACTTAACAAATAAAAGATAAATACAAGATAATAGTATATTTTTTCTTTTCTTTTACATCGTAACTCAAAGAAGATAGTTTCAACAATAGTATATATAAGCTATATTGTGAATGCTATGATAATAAATCAGTATGCACAAGTCTTATGTCGGATTGCCTAGCAAGCGGTGTGCGTACAACACAAGATTGTTTCCTCGTTAGCCGACCAATTGAGTAGGAGTTCCGCAAGGAGCGGAACTGGGCCCTAATAACTAAATTGAACACTCAAGTACGGCACTCCATATCACGAAGATTATTCATTTATAATAAAAACTAAACGGTCAAATTGGTTGCTTTGATTTTAATATTAAAGTACTCTCATAGATTTGTTATTTAATTTTTAAGTTACCGATCTCTATAGTATGATTTGTGAAGCATAATTATTATTTTTTGTTATTAGCTTCCCTTTCTGCATTGTAATAGCGTTCCTATCTACGTAATTTTTTTTTGGATGAAAAGTACAAAAATAAAAGCGAACAAGATATACGATACAAGTTTAAACATTTTATTTTAAGTCGTATTTGTAGGTTGAAGTGTTTGAACAACATTTCGGGAGAATCGTCCTAGCTGAGACGATTACGCAACCCCCGATGTCGGAATGCTTGCATTACACAAGTTGCAAATGATATCTTGAGGCCAAAAAGACTGCTGGCTATCGTCCAAAGTATACTGAAGTCTGCTGGAATTCTAGATACTTGGGACATACGGGTCTCGATCTCATCAAATAAATTACATTAGATGCTGTATTTGAGGATAGATGACGTATTTATTTAAACTTTAAACAGTTCATAGTGAAGTTTTTTTAAAAATGATCTTTATTTGTTCAATACTAGAGCTCTAAATGAAATGGAATTAGATTTATATATGTGTAACATTCTTAAATTGGTTATTCGTATCAGCCGTGTGTATCAGACTTTGGGGTTATGAATGACCCCGGTTCAAACTCGGCTGGAAACTGCATGCATATGTAACGGGATAAGTTTCCTTGCAGTTTTAATGGCAGTTGTTCATAAGTGTAATATCTGTAATAATGTTAGGGAGGCTTCGCCGGGCTCAATGCCTTGCTAGTTTTATGACCGACGTTATATGAAATTATGGTAAATACAAGTAATCTTTGATTATAACCATACAATTGATTAAACATTATAATATAAGCTCTATTTCTACTTTCTTTTGGTTTATAATTGTATGTTATATTAGTGTCTTGCTAAAACTGGTGCTAATTAATTTAGGACGCGTCTATTTTATTTATAGCGCGGAAGTGACGACCAATTGCTCGACCGGTATATTTATCCAAGTAATTACGTATCTTGTACATTAATACATGTGACCTCGGCATAATTAGTTCTACCTGTTGTTTGAAATATACTATATACAGATGAGAATGATGAGATTAAGATTGTTTATTTAGATAGCTATAACGCAAGATATATTAATAATATAAGTTTAATGTACCAATAAGTGTTTTGTTTTGTTTCTTTCAAAACATTTCACTAACACATGAGTAATTCTTTATTTAGCGACAACCGGTCCACGTCTTAATCATCAATTTAGTGCGTTTCCTTTTCACCAATTAGAATGCGTGCTTGATATGAATTGAATTTTATGAATTTTAAATCGATTTGTATTATATAATAAACAGATTTGTCGAGAACAAACTAATGATTAATATTTGGAACGTGTGTTGTGTTATTTTTGTGTTAAAACATTAAGACAAACAAAGCGAGCAAGAGCAATTGGGCCGTTTATGCGCAATTAGTCGCAATATGTACGCGTAGAACAATTAACACATTAAACGGGAAGGAGGATGCGGCAATAGATTTAACCTCTGCCACATCCTAAATCGTCTTACTTTCTGGATGACTCATATTAATTACATCTAGATATATCCTACAAACGATTTCTTCCATCCGGTACATGAATTAAAAAAATATATTACGAATTTCTATGGATGATTACAAAACCCCATAAAAGCTTATTAAATTTAAGTGAATTAGAAACAATCGTGGCTTTGTTAAAGATAGTGTTAGCAGCTAATAAATTTACCGAAATTATATACTTAAGGTAATTACCATTAATTTTTCGTTTAACCACAAACGGTAATTAAATAACTAGCATCATAAAATTTATCATAAGGAAATTTTCCCTTATATCCTTGGAAATACTTCATCTGTTTCACACTGACCATAGCAACAAGCCTCTTAAAATTGGTTCACAGTTTGAGTCATCGAGATTAACCCAAATATGGTATTACGATGCCAGCAACTTATAATAATTATATTTTAATATGTTACCGATACGAGTAATAAATTTATAATATTTCAATTAATTTCATTTCCTTATATAATTCGTTTATTATTTAATACAAACTAAATTACTAATAACGCGTTATTATCTAAGAAGTTCTACGAATGAATGAAGTAAGTACAATTACTAAACAAATTGAAGTTAAACTGTGAAGACAAGATGTCTTAATCTGTTGAGAAACTAAGTGTATCGGATAAGTTTGGAGATTAGGAGATACGCCTAGTTAAGAGTTCGGTACAAGTGTTTAGTACAAAAGGACAAACTAAGTTTAGGAACTATTAAGGAAATCAATACTTTATAACAATAGTATAAGATAGAAATTAAATTAAAAATTAGTAATTTGTTTAAATGTTATAATATTTCGTTTATCGAATATTTCGGTAGTGGATTGTTAATTTTAAAGTGTTCAGTTTCCTAATAGCCCAGACAGTAATTAAAGCAAACTTGCCGAAACAGTAAGAAGTTGGGGTGAACTTCGCTATCTCACCAGCTAAAGTAACATGCTTACTATTTTGATACTATTGTTGTCTTTAATCGTTATAATAGTGAAGAGAATTTGATAAGAAATAAACGTTTAATTTATTATGAAATTTTCATTAAAATTCAATATAAAATATTAAAAATGTTTAACAGGAATGTCGTGTAATATGATCTTATAAATTGAAAGGCTGGTCTTTTCACACCCACTGGCTCAGAATCATAACATTTTCGCTGTATAATTATGCGATCTAATAAAAATGCGCATCTCAAGACAGTGTTAAGATGAGAGGCGAGGCGCGATGCTTTCAAAGAGTTCAGTTCATTACCGTCTTGCCTTCTTCTAGAGATGTCCCATGGTTTATCGATATTTTATACAGCATATAACATAAAATTGATTATTCTTACGAGTAATAAGTTTGGCAAAAACGTAAATAGTTTTTATTTTATCATCACTTTTCATAAATCTGTCGTTATCGAATTGTCTTAAAATATTATTTAAAATAAGCTAATAATATCAAAACAACGTATAGATATATAGTTATTAATATAAAACCATAATAATCTACAAAGACGGGAATTAATGAAAAGAAAGCAAAAAAATATATATAATTACAGAGAGAAATCCAACGTTCGCAATCCAAGTCACTCGAACTATCATCACCAAGCGGAACAAACTAGCGCCAAGTGTGTCGATTTTCAGCGTCCTCGAGAAAAAAATATTCTCGAGTCGCAAGTTAAGGGGGATGGGTGGACCCCCTGTCCCTCACCCTGGACCTCCTTAACTGCTGCGAGCGGACAAAAAGAATGAATAGATACGCCCCTTAACGAATACACCGACCGGCATAATTCATACTTAGAAAAATACAAGGAGTTGATTATGTTACTTTACATTACAATTTATTTTTTTAACTTTTTGATCTTCCATCTTTGTTTCTTTTATATAAAGATTTTAAATGCGAAGGAGACGAGCATGTGCAATATATTGTTTCTATTTCAAACAGAAAATACTCATAACATTTATGTTGTATACTAATATATTGATACGTGTGTTGTTTAATATATGTTGTATTGTTACATATAAAATAATTTATATAAAAAAAAATATGAGGTGATTACAACTCCACAGTATCCAGTAACAATAATTAATAACGGGATGAAAGAAGTTAGAGCTACGAACAATCGTAACAGTAGGTATAGGTTAGGTAATAAATAGTTACTGACGTTGGACGGTTAATATTCTATTTTTTACTGCAAGATTTACTAAAATTTATAAGTATTATATGTATAACATATACTCGTACATTTTGAATATTAATTGGTTTCCTAAACAAATATATTATTGTCGTCTCAACCTAATATTCGATAATATTTAATTATATGAATATGTACTATATTGAGGTAATTTACTAATTATTTTCATCCAAATAAATCGCGTACACACTGAATGGTGACTTAATTAAAATTAAGAAATGCACCCGTGTATAATTATCGAGCGTTCAAGCAACTCTATCGTAACTCAGGCTCGGAAGCTAAGATACGTCGGTTGCCACGTATAATTTTTTCCACTCTCTTTCAATCCACCCCCCAACCTCGCAGCCTCCCACCCTTCCGTCTGTCAATCTTAACTACAAGGGAAGGGTTCACTAGTAGGCCCATATTTTTTTTCATTTTCGTTTTAATGCCGTGAATCGATGATTCAATGTAGTTTCCAGATTTGTGCGTTATGCTCTATTAATAAGTGTAATTTTTGTGTGCTGTAAGTTTTCTGCTGATTGCGAACTTATGCGGTAATTGGTTTCGATTTGATTGCGTTTAACTCAAGTTTAACGGAACTATGACTTTGGATAGTTGATACATAGCTATTGATGGCGACTTGAGACGCTGGCATATATATTTAATATATTATGACTCGGTATGTTCTTTAATACGTATCAATAATATTAACAAATACATGGTGTTTATTTTCACACTATTTTAGATACATTTAAGGGTTTATCTGATGAGTTTCTGATTGAATCGAGTGAGGCGGTCTTGAATTAAGGTAATCATAGACAGTAAAAATCGAAGAAAGTCATTACGGCCAAGCACCATAATCACTGCATTGTGGCTTTGAAGGCAGTGAAAATGGGAAGACCAGACAGGCCAGGGGGAGGGAATAAAAAAAATAGCACCATACACGCACAAGTATAGGGCTGCAGTCAATGTGAGAAAGGATGCGTGATAAATTGCTTGCTATTGCCAGCCACTATGTTTTCATTGTATAGTTGGAGATACAACCAAGATTTCAGTTATACTACACAATAGTACCGGTTTAATGTTATTCAATCCCGAAATGTACTTCCCGCTATATAAAGAAAATATATTTATCTATTTCAATAATTCGAAGTATCATATAAATTTGAATACGACATACAAAACATAACGCATGTACAATTTAAGTCATAATAACAAAAAATTTAAACATAAAACACGGATATTTGAAGAAAAGTCCAACTGCATCTTTCACTTGAACGGCGACATGCGACTCAAGATGCATCAGAAAAGGGGTCCCCTACGATCCACTACGCTGTACAAACTTACAACAGATAAGGGCTTCAAGTACCCCCCAAAAGGGGTAAGACAGACCCCCCAAGTCTGCCTAGACTTTAGTGGAAGAAAAAATAATGGGTGAAAGGGACACCAATACTAATCCGACATCGCTTGAAAGCTGCGTTTAATTCAGAATAATTCTTTCTCGCCGCGTCACCAACCCGATGATACATTTAAATACAATAAAACTATTAAAAACAAATAACATATATGTTAATTTTAATTTAAATAATACTTAATCAAAACTTTTAAATATATTTTCAAGGTGAGGAATGTTTTTATTCGAATTGTATTCACGTCTTACGTGTTCCGTAATTGCGATGTCGAGGTAATTCAATACACGAAAAAAACGTATTTAAAAGTCAACAATGGCCTTAACTCATCCTTTGTCTCAATCTGAGGCGCTCTAATTATCGTGTTGTATCACGTTACATACCGGTTGGTGAATGTCTTTCTAAATCTTCTAATGTAAGGCTATTCGTGTACACTCGCTGACATAATACAAATTAATTATATATTCAATTGATTCGTATGTGATTATCTGTTATAAAATATTCAGCGATCGGATATCGAACCTAGGTGTCCACAATAGTCGAGTATTGGTTATTGTTTACGCCAGACTGAACCTATTGGTATGCTTTGTTTTTGTACGAGTAATGCCATGTAGGTATGTACGCGTTGTTCGTCCTCTAGTGATGTTCACCTGAAGAAAATATCGAGGTTTTGTATTTAATATTATTCTGTTAAATAAAAATCCTGTTTTAATATAAATAATATGTTTAAATTACTCTATTGATTACATTTTTTTTTTATAAAAAAGAAATGTATTAATTTTTATAGAACGTTAATAAACTTTAAATATTTAATAAAAGTAATAATTTGAACTAAAATTATTAGTATTTTATCACTTTTATTACCAAAATGTCATTCTTATCATATACAACTTGAAGCAGCATATTCAAATATTATTATTACGTAATATTAAATCAGGATTTTCATCTTAATAATATAATGAGGCGAGTAACAATGGTGTTTAAGATTTTCAAATATTTTTAATATACATAAAGCTTTGTTTCGTCGAGTGTACGAGTGCGGCCGGTTAACCTCCCTATGAACTTGATACATGACATTGTCTGCCCTTTTCACACACCTTGCTAAGAGGCCTTTTGTGAGCCTCTGTACCACTGGGTAGCTTTCTTTACCTAGGCACGATATTTTCCGCTCATATTTCTAAGGCTGGCTTAACTATTTCAAGGGCTCTAGGATTGTTGGTTTACTTCTATTTACATACTTTTAAATACCTCTAAAATGTATATATGACATATTATCCATATTAATGTATATATAGAATTCTTTACGTATTTACGAGTAATGTTTTTTTAACATAACATTATAGTATGTAAGTAAAGTCGAGTATCTTAAAACAATGCTTACGCAGTCTAAGTAAAAGTGGATTTCGCTTTTTCTTTCAAGTCTATAAAAAAACTGTTCCATGAGCGAGGGTGGTCAAGTGCTTCCCGTCCCTGAATGTTAACGTTAGCTTAGAACCTATCTTTATTCATGTGATGTTGAGTTATAATTTAATTATTTTCACACCTTTCACCACTTGTGATTATTAAGGTTTGTTTACATAAACAACTTTTATTATGTCCCATACAATTGTATTTATTCCTTTTCTTATAAACACTGAATTACTAATCTTATAGTGACTTACGAAATTTTATATACGAATATATTCAGTGAAATTAAATATAAAGGAACTATAGATTTCATGATTAATTGTCTGATAATTATGTAATCAATAAATTTTATAAGGAAATCCAAAAAAAAAAATAAGCTTAGACGAAAATAGTGGTGCTTATTTGTTTAACTGGCGTATCTCAAGCCATAGCAAATGAGGGGCAGATTAATGAATAATTAATGCGCACACTTTTCTCGCCAATTATAATTATGTAAGGAAAGCAATTAACTATGACTAGGCATCGCATAAGCTGATATTTCCAAGCTCATAACATGTAAGATCTAAAAATAGATCAATATAACGAAAAAAAATTAAGTTAATAACAATAATTACTCGAAAATTATGCACGTTAAATATGAAAAATAAATATGAAAAACCTTAAATTCTAAGAACGTTTATAATACAAAGAAAACGTTAACATTTAACCTCATTGCTTGAAAGAAAAACAAAGGAAAACGCTCAGAGTATACAGTGAAGTCATACTTGGATTTAAGAGCGGCGCCGGATCTTCAGAACAAATGGTTTACAAGAACAATGCATAATGCATAATCTAGACAAAGAAGATTTATAAAGTTCTCTTTAAAGTAATTTGATACTACATTACAAACACTTCTGCAAAGCTTTTAAATATTTCTGTCTCTTTCCTTAAGGCTATATTCGAATTAAAACGCTGAAATTTTCATAGTTTTGTATTTTTAACATCGATTAAAATATTTTTTTAAAAATGACTTTGCTAAAATTTTCAACTGAAAGAATAAGATGTTTTAAAGTATCAAAACAAATAAAATATGGTTTGAAATTTGTGAATATATGACGATTTTAATGTGAATAATCATTGTCTTTTCATTTCACTTGATAGTTGCATAACATAACAGCAAGTTTTATAAATATTTGTAAATAAAAGCTATTTCAGTTACCCCCGCGGTTTCCGAAACAATACTTAGCGGGAGCGTCCGAAATAAAAATATTCATCATCATATAAAGCTGGAAAACAAACTTCACGTCTCATTCGTGAATACAAACTTGACATTGAAACTATGGAGCGTTTTAAACGAAAAAATTATAAACAAGACGGTGAGTTGCTATTTAATATAATAAAATTAATTGAAGAAAATATTTTACTAATACCTACATGTACAAAAATAAAATAACAATGAAATTATAATTTAATGCTATTTACGATTAACACTCAATAAAACGTTGCTGAAACTCAATAAAAGTATGTAGTTTTTATCAAAAATGTAGTCGCGTAATATATCCGAAGAATTTTATTTATTTAAGTTTTATTTAAATGAATAAAATCACGAAAATCTTAGATCTCATTACTCAATTAAACTTTTTTTTTAACAATGATCGCTATATTGATGACCACAATAATACAAGCGCGTGCGCAGGTCGTGGGCGTAACGTTACGCCTTACCGGAAGCGTCCCGGACGAGGAGATTGTACCCAAGCCCCTGATTCCTTCCGGTGACTCCAATGGTCGCGGAGTGTGAACACGGCCTAAGCCACAAGCGATACAACTTAACAGGTGAGAAAACTCATTATAATACGACAAACATATGATTAAATCTATTTAAATATTGATATACAAAAAACCACTTTATTTCATACCAATACTTTCACTTCTAAGTGGCAATTTCCCAGCTATAACCAGGGTCTGCCTTACATGTTATGGCTAATTGTTTTTACGACCGGCCGCCTGCCTGACATCAACCCTCTTTGGGAATGCATTAATCAGTGATATCTAAATACTTAGAAAGTACATATGACTCGGAAAAATCACATTGGTACTTGCGAGGAACGAACCCGCGTTGCATGCATGAGAGGCGGGCAATTTAACCACTAGGCCACCAATACTTTCTGATACTAGTAATATAATTTTTATTAACATTTGTAACACGCCGTATCTTATATTTTGTTCCGTGTTAAGTTCAACGCCCCGTCATCTTTAGCACATAGCTATTGGTGATCTTTTTTATTGAGCTCGTCATATCTGACTCACAGCATCAGTGATTTATAATGAAAATTATACGATAACTCTCTGAGATTACAGTGTCATATGATTTGTATCCGCGTAAAGTTTATAGCAATGAATTTAATACATTTTAGTCAGGATACATTTGTATTAAAATATTATATTATTAATTGTTGAAGCAACTAGAACTATATCTACAACAGACTTAAACTGCGTCAAAGATTTTTTATTCCAATTTTAATTTTTATTCATATAAAAGAATTTGATCTTAATTTTCTTGTATATTTTTTGTTAATTATTCATTGTATCGATTTACTTGAAGTAACCCCAGCGTATGTTTCTCACGGCGCGGTCGTACTTCTCACGCGCTCGTCTTTCGTTTCCTTCCTGTCGGTCGGTGCGTCTGCGCATGTGATCGGATACTAACACCGATATATGTATTATATTGAATCAGTAAATCAATATTTAATTATTTTTGTTTAGGCATATTTTTTTCTTATTGAATATATCTGTATTTATTTTGATAGTGTTAAAATAATATATTGAATATTTTTTTAAAAAACAGATATGGTCCTAGTGTTTTGTTACTGAAAATATGGTAAATTATTTTTATGTTATTCTTTGATTAATAAATGAATATTATTTTCATGAATGCCGTCAGAGTATCCGATCGGAGGCGAGGGTCACTTAGCGGTTGTAAGTGATACCAAGGGTGATAATCGTTTGCCTGGGAACTACTCCTTCCGGACTTATCTACTTAAGTGACAAATCTTTTTTTGATTGTGAGAACTATGGTCAGGATGCCAAGTTGATGGGGGAAATAGCCTTTCGGATATAAGCTTTAGGAAGCAATGTACTTAAAATTTTAACTTCATAACATGTCTCATATTTTCCTGCGATACATCGAAAGTTTGGTTACGTGAGACTTAAGTATAGTGAAAAATAAAAGTAGTTATCAGAGAACTCAGGAAAATCTCTTAAGCTGTTGCAGAGAGTAAAAAGGAATAATACATCTATATCACGTATAATATTTAATATTTTTTTAATATAAACTCCGCTGAACCAAGGACGGCATCGTCTGTAAGTAAGCGTTATATCAAACATGAATATTCCACGCAGCGTTTTGTCTTCTGCGGTTTCTTCCCGTTTTATTTCCTTTGTGGGCCCGCTATTGTTTAATACTCACGGCGGTTCTTGAGATCAGGCAGGTCAGGCTTTGTCTACATTGTTCTAGGCCAATATTCCCATGGGACTCATCTAGGTTTTATTGTAATTTTGTAACAATGTAATTGAAACTATTGAGGGTGAGTGCTTTCAAGATGGATGTGGTGCATTTTCTTTGTTTAATTAGCTAGTTGGGTTCTTTTGCATCTTGTTTTAATAGTAGAATGAGGTTAAACAAGCTAAACTAATTTGCTGTTGATGTATTTTCTGTGGTCTGACAGAAAAACAAAACTGTGATATTTGGTTTGTAAGAAATATTCCCGTGTATTTTTTCAGAATGTGAGTACACTTTACGCTCGTTTTGGATGAACTTAAAAAAATGTTGCGCTTCCAACCCGAAAATAGTTTCTTTGTCTGTGCATGTTTGTGAAAATTATTTTTGCATCCGATTGATTAGTTACGAATTTAACCTCATATACATAACTCGATACATTTTTAACAAGCCTATTGTATTTAAAACAGTTTTTGACAAAAAGTTTTTTCTTTGTAGGAATCTTTTTACGTTAAAGAATGTCGAATTATTTTGCCAAATTTCTCTCCAAAGAAATAATCATTGTGGATGTTTTGTGAAAATGAATTCGCTTGAATTGGTTGATGAATTAGTTCTCATGCTGTCCGTGAAGATTACGAGCTTTGTCAACGAGATAGCATCTCGTAAGCGGATTGTGCGTGTCCGCATGTCATTAGTACGCTTACACGTCATATTACACTAGAATAGCAGATCTAAGATTGTTTAGACATGATGCTAATAATTTTTTATTTATCATATAGTCACATTAAAAAAAAGCTTTAAAAATTTTTGGTCATTTGAATTATCATTATTGTATTTTTTTTAATATTAGAATAGATTTTTAATAAGTGCATATGTATGATATACGAATTAATTTGATGCTATAATACAGCCGTTTCTAATTTTTGTTAGGTCTGTGTATGTAATGATGTCTTTCAACGGAATAGCAAGCTGTCGCGTGTCGTACCGGTCGGCTCGCATCTGTCGGTTTGACCGTGTGTCTTATTATATATATATTTATTAGTTATTATAACGGAACGGGGTTTTGTTTACTACACTAGTTGAATCCCGTGGCTTTATATGGAACTTCAAACTTAATATTCAAAGCAGTTAATCGATTATATGAAGTATTAAACATACGAATATGGGTAACAATATTTGTGTTCATAATAAACGGAATATTATTGACGAAATTTCTACCAATGGTTAGACATAGTTCCATTCTATAACAACCTTTGTATTATTAAGCCGTCTATGGCTATAATATTATTCTAATCAAACATACAATTGATAACACATGTGTGTACACCATGTGTAAATGACTTAGCAATAGGAAAAGGAACAGTTGAGGGTTGAAACAAAACATTAGATACCCTTACAAATTAAACATCACCGTCTTAAGAAACTTGAATTCGATCAATTCGACTCATTATAATACGATGAGTAGACAAATTAACAATTCGTAGTTTCTTAGTTGATTAGTTCGTAGTTTTTGTAGCGCACTTCCGCATGTCGAATGCCTCACGCACGAACGATTGTCTAGAAATTGATATTTGGGCTCTTAGGTGGCCATTAGAACGTCTGTCTTCCGGTTATTGAAGGTTAGTGGCGCGTGTGTCCCTCTTGATAGCTTACTTTGTTATAATTTGTTATCGCTGTATTATATACAGTGATGACATGAATTGAGCCATTAGTCGCACCGCTCCGATGACGTTAGGAACGTATTAACGAAATCACTAATTACAAATTGTTTACATGAATACAAAAAGCCGAAATGCATTTCAATCACGACGACGCGTAAACAAAATCAGATGAAACTCATCATTTTATGCCTAAACGAATTATCTAGCGAATTTTGGGTCGCACCGCTCCCGGTGCGTCCGCTTGTTCAAACAAAATACCGACCAATCACGATTTTGTGAATTTGAAATTTGTTAAAGCCCAGTACAGAAAACCAATACCGCGTACATAGTACACGTAGCTACGTAAAACTACGCACAACACAGGCTAAGCAAGCCGTCTGTGTGTGCGTCCACCCACAAGCGAGCTTTGTACGTACAGACACTCACACAATGCGATATTGCAAATGGGCTAGTCGAATGTATTCGTTCGCCCGCCGGCCGCCGGGGTGGGGAAGGGGGAAGATGCGTTTTTGTGCACGACTCTCCGCTTTAGCTACATTTATGGGTAAAATATAAGTGCGTTGCCAATACATCCTTAATAAGGCGCGCCTGTGTGAGTGTCTTTATGTCGCGCGGCATCTAGCTACCGAATACTTTTTTAATTGTATTTATCATTTAATAGTCTCTCAAACAACAAAAATATATATATATTCACGAAATATTTGAGCTGCGTGTGTGTGTGTGCGAATTTCCAATGGTATTTTTTGATAGAGACAAGTGTTAGTATATGTACGTTGATTGGTCGGAGCATGGAGCGAGCTGGGAAATAGGCTTACCGGTGGAAATAAAAGGAGTGTATAATTAGTGACAGCAGTAGACTAAGTAGGCAGGTCCAGCGGGCCCCGAGTTAAGCACACCTGACTGACGCCATCACGGACCGATTCACACTTCTTTCGTAAAGGACCGGCCGAATGGAAAGTTACATGAAAGGGACTCACTTGTAACTGAGGTGACAAAAAACATACAACGATATAACCTAACTCGACAAACACCGAATCAGACGGGTTTACAAAATAAGTACAAAAATTCACAATGCCGTGTAAGAAAGTTAATAAATTAACTAATTAAAGACTTTCTTGTAATTATATAATTAACAAAAATATAATCCTCTTAACAGCAATAAACCCAGCCGCTGGTCAGACTGATGGACGGTTTTAATTCATTAGCTCACAATGAATCTCTTTAATTATCGGCTAACTAACCTCACATCAATGTAACCAATTTATTTAGATTAGCTCGCCACCATAATACTATTTCCTAGGGTACCAACACAAAGCAAAGCGGGCGATGTCCACTCCTCTTACGGCACGAATTTTCGCACACAGACGAACAGTTTTACCGTACATCGGTGCTTGTATAAAATTTATGGCGCACACTTTTGCAGCTATAGCATAGATCTGTGGGGGGGCGGTCAGCCATTTCGCGTCGACTAGATTTACAACCTCGTGCGTACCCGCTAACGCTAAGATTGGATAAGCCTTCTGTCAAATCTGTGCATGCTATTGTGCTCTCTGAATTTAATTAATATGGACTGTATTTGTGTAAATTATACAGTTGGTAACACTGAGCGCGTGGAAGTGACGCAGCTAATTGATGTTCGCCTCCGGACGGTTGAGCTCGATTTAGCTTTCAAAATTACAATCTGGATTTTGTTTATTTTTTTTTTTTGAATCCATCTCGATTAATATCTGCCGATTCGAAGAGTTCATGCAAAACTAATCCTTACTGGGAGTTACATCGATTTTAATATACAACAAAAGGTCAATAATGCTTCTTTAAGCCTTAAAAATGTAGCCTCCCGTAGTCGGGGGCATTATTTCAAAATGCACGTTAGGTGGGCCGGGGCGAGGGGGGGGGGGGCGGGAGGGGCGCGCGGGGTCAACCGGCTGTTTGTCTATTGCCGCGTTTTACCATTCACAGGGTGAATTTTCCGAAGCCCATTGCGCTCACCCCTTTCCCCCCCTTTGAGCAGCCTCTCTGTATTTTTATTAAAGGAATTATAGCGTCTGAATGAGTGCTTATATACTTATATTGATTAGTGCGCAATCAACGGGAGCCTGATGCTGAAGAAATTACTTAGCTGCATAAATTATAAAACGCTGAATTCAATATTTATATCAATACTATGCAGGATCGTTTACATCCAAACCTTTAAGCCGGTTTTTTTTAAAGCTATATATATTTTTTTGATTTCCAATGAACCGTAATTATTCCGGTTTTATTTGTTCTATTCAATAAACATCAAGCTATCTTTGTATTTAGAAAGTAATAATTAACTATGAATTAATAAAGGGATTATTGAGTGTAGTCCGAAAGTTTTACAACAGGCTTATTTACCTTTGAAATTATAAATAGGTACGAAAAAGGGGAATGTTTTCAATCTATGTAAGGCTTGATCAACTCATAACGGACACGTCACTCTTTTCGGGGAAAAGTTAGCCGTACTACGATTTTTTTTTCCGCATTTAGCTCGTTCGCAAATTTAAACTCCACTAATAGAGTACAAACAAAACTCCCCACCGAACATATTTAATACCTATTCATTCGATTGTGGGCACTGCACAAACGTGTTTATACGGGAAATATGTTTGAAATAACTTTTAACACCAAGAAATCCAACGTTCCCTTTTGTAAAATACGTTCGGATTCACGTAACGGCTATGCATTGATATCAGATAACATCGCTTTTGGCGTTCGATATTCAAAACTACGTTGTTCTTGATTAATGTTCTGCTTTATAGCTTTACATTCGGATACCGTATTTGAAAATCAACGTTCCAAATTTGAAATTTTTAAATTGAACTTCAATTGAGTTCCGCTATTTTCAGTCAGGCGAGTGAAAAAGAGCGTTTAAAAAAAGGTGGTAACATTTATTTCCAGCCAGTTAAAGTATTATTATCAATACAGATTATTTTATAAGCAGGCATAAAAAATGATTTTTTTGACTAGTTAATTCCATCTGTATAAAAAGCAAGGACATGAAAATGATTTTCGATTTTATCTACTTAAAAATATTTTTATTCGTGAAATGTTATTTGAAACAAAAACACCGTTATAATTACAAATGTATGTATATACTGTCATTCATACTAAAACAAAAAAGCAGAGCGAGTCGGTAGTCGTGAAAAAGGAAATCTTTTTTCAGTGCAAATATCGTTATAAAATTGAATTGTCAGAGAACCGGCCCTCTTTTATTACATAGATGCACGTACGTCTGATTATTTGAAAATTCATGCGTTGTCCACCCCTGTCAGCCTGCAGACAAAATACGGGTATGTACGAAATTCGACCGGTTTTATTCCGGAGTGAACCGGCGCGCACCGGTTTATACCGGTACATACCGGCTATATAGATTACGTGCGAGTGTGTTAGTCTGTGTAAAACTAGTCAAGTGTCCGACTTCATATAGATTTTATTAAGAACATATCGAACACTTGTCTGTTAGTTTTAATAGAGAGTTTTGCAAAATAAAATATGTTTTTCGAAGATCTGTTACCATGTATCAAACGACTGAAATATTGAATACAAATATTCTGTTTTTTTTTTTTTATTTTTTATAAATTCACAACATGTAGTAACTGTGATTTTGAAAAGTTTTTTACAGATTTTTGATAAAAGCAGATTATATGCTTGTAATTCTTACCATTAATATGATTTAGAAGTCCTATCCAACGTGAAATATGCCCTCGGCCTTCTGGTGGATCTGTAACAGAGATCATTTAAAATTGATTATTTTGAATATACGAGTATCTTTATAATTATATAAGTGACTTATCAATATGTCTATCTCTTTGTCGCTTTATGATGATGTTTGAAACTCTTTGACTGTACTGAATTGGTAACAAAAATATTTTAAATATTTTTCTGTATAAATACCAAATTTATTTGAGCTATCTGTCTTCTATATATTATATCTTGCTAACTCTCTCTCTGTCTGTCTCTCTCATATTTACGATACATAGTTTAATTTATTCATTCATTCATACAAACTTTCCTCGGTCTTACTCACAATTATATACATCCACAATATGTCATTCTCATTTTCTTCGTTATATCATAATAATAATAATATTTCAACACTAAATTGATAATTATTCTATCTGTGCAATGTTTTCTTCTAATATTTGATTCTTCGCCTCAAAGGTTCTACGTCTTCCTTATAGAATCTTTTAACTTCTAATGTTCCCTTAACAGCATAATTGATAGTCTAGTATTCAGAACCATATTCTTAGAAACTTGTATCACCCTAGACTTGCACAAGCAGGTATATATCTCGTACTTTTTACTTTAAAACACAACTATGAAACCTCTTTTAAAAATCAATGTATGCATTTTTTGTCAAATTTAAGGGCAAACTTGTGTCCCTACATAAAGCATAAAGCCAAACTGCCATTGCTACAACAATTTCATTTTTATTCGACCTTCTAACACTCGTTCTCACAAAGAGTATCAACTATGGAAACAATTGTTTGTGAAGAAGTATGTATCGAAAATATTGAAACATATCTCTGATATTTTTATAAAAAAACAGTATTTTACTATTTCTTGTACTATATTTGTCTATTGCTACCATTTGGACCTGCTGTCCATTTAGTGTAAAACTTGTATTGCCACATTTTACCACCAAAAATAAGACGCGAAATGAACTCTCTTATACTCTCAACAAGACGCACAAGTATAAGGCGTAAGTAAATACATTTTTCGTTATCAAATTAGAGATAAATTGCATAATAATAATATTTGCAAAATATTATTATAAAAATTAATTATATTTGCATGTAATTCTTAAGATAATAGTTTTTGTCTCAAAATATTATTAGGTAAGTATAACAGGGTAACTTACTTGTAAAAGATAAAAGACAAATCATAGCTTAAATATTATTTATATGTATATTTATAATACTTTGGTTTTAAAAAGTCTTTATTTATTTCATTTACAAATGTATATTCTTAACCACTATAGTATATACTCTGCACTTTATTATTATTTTGATTAATGAAAAGAATAACAGTAAATAAAACTTGTAGGCAAAATTATTGCTTATTTGTTATTTTATTTAAATTTTAGCAATTCTAAGTTACAGATAAAATTATTATACAGTTACGACATTTACAGTATTTTCGTAAATATATATGTATTTATAATTATATACCTATGTTTAATATCAACACAAACATCTCGATCTTTTAAGTGTGGTGATATAAATTAGTTCCGCATCAAATAGACAAAACAATGGCCAAGCATCCCGTGATCGATAAGACGATAGGTCGCTACCAGTGTCGTGGTATACGGGCACCACGTGCTGGACCACCCGGAGCGTGCGCGTGCGCAAGTTTTTTGAACACCCCTATACGCCGGTGATTTGGAGTTAGGATACCACAAAAAATATATTAAATTAATCAAATACATGATACTAGATGTATTCACTTTGTTATTTGAAAATTTAGATATATTTTATGCGAACATGTATAGAGTTTTATAGGTATGTATGTAGTACAATTAATAGGTAATCTTTAGTTTGAGTTATAAGCGTTACTTGTGCAAACCCTGAAATTAGTTATTATACCACATTAGATGAGAAAAATAAATGCAATGAATAAAATATTCTGTTTTTCGTTACTGTATAAATTTAAGAAGGGTTGTGGTAACTGGATCTCAAACAATCGCTTCCTGATTCTCTCTCGTATATTTAGACTTTCACTGAGAGTAAATAGTTTCTTTGTATGATAACGATTTTGATAAAAATACACGCGGTGTCTTATATTAGTTATTTTATAATGATAGTGATTACTTAAAGCTGGATTTATTTTATTAAATAACTCATTTAGAATAAAAGTGATTGACAACTTTTATATATGTATATAAAGCTAGTTACGTTTTTTAATATTTCTCAATTAGTAGCGTGAAAAAAAAGACCTAATTGAAATGTAATTGATTTATTTCAAAGCCCATATATGACAAAATTAAATACTTTATATTCAATATAATTATATAACAATTATTAATCGAACATCAGAAGTAAGATTGAGTATAATAAAGACATGTGTTAGTTTGTAATGGTTTCTTAAAGTAGGTTTACAATCACCAAGCTTCTGAATAGTATAACAGTGGTTGATGTATAGCCAGGTGTATTATATGAGAGGTTAAGCTGGACCGGAACTGTTAAGTATTACATTTATTACCTTCATATTATCGCATCTGTTAAACCTCGTGCCGGATCTATCTGCGTTTGAAGAGTTTAATGTATTTTATAAACGATATAATGAATTTTATCGTTACGATGCAAGGATGTTAAAATTAAAGGTGTTAATTTATATAAATAAAGAAAATATGTCCATCGATATATAAAAAATGTATCCAGAAAGTTTAAGCCCTATAATATCGATCTTAGTTTAGTCTAGAAATCTTTCGAATAGAAAAGTTTGTACAACGTAAAGTAGCGTCTGTAATAAGCAATGTTATTTAAGAAACGAAAAATCTATTTACTTCTGACGCACTTAATTGTTTTAGTGGAATATTAATCTCAGGTACTGTATGATATAATGTTTGAACATTGTTTGTAACATGACAAAGTGTCAATTTTAAAATAAAAATGTATTCAAGTCTGTTCGTTTTGATAATTAAAAATTGATTTCTTTTAGAAAAATTGTTTGAAAACATATACAATTATGAATAAACTTAAATTAAAGTTAAAATAACAATAAGTGAAGGGAGGTATTACATTATTTACCTCTATACCTTTTTCCAATTATCGATTTAATCATTGCATTTGATGTAGTTTTATAGCGTCGATATTCATGCCTGCGAATTGTATAAATTAACTGGGGTAAGATAATGTTTTTAAGTTATTGTGACAAGTAAAACAAGTCAAGCTACAAGAAGGGTCCGTCTTAGCGATATTTATCATCAAAAATAATTATTATGCTATTTTTTGTTGATAAAATGGTATTTTATCTATATTATGCACTTGATTTTCAAAAGCATTATTCAACAAAATTCACGATAACCCTAATTATCAAACAATATAATAGATATATTACAAACGCTTGTTACGTTATTCGCTGAATTTCAAAATCATTACAAATTTCAAGTGTGCTAATCATGAATTATAATTTATATATCAAAACAAACAAGGAACTTCAATAATTAACATTATTATTAGTGATTTACAAATAAATCTTGTGCCATCTTAAATATTTTATAGACGATGAAAAGTATTGGTATGAATAATATTCCTTTTTGTATACGAAATATATAGACACAGAATACACTCTTACGGAGGCCAAAAGGTGCAGGGTACTTTAAACATATTAAATGCTTAATTGTAGTTCATGCGTACATAATTTTTTTATATAAAAATGATTATTTTTCTCAACTTTATTCAGTTTTCTTACTTTGATATATGTATTTGTTAATTATACTTCAATATAATTAGTAATTGATTTTTATCTAAAGCCTTATTAATCATTTCTTTCTAGCTATTATTTAATTTCGATCTGCTACATATTAAAGACTTTGCCATAATGCAATGACACGTAATGATACATTTTTTAATATACAAGCTCTTTATTTTCAATAACATGAAAAATATATTGATTAGAGTAATATTTTTGTGTTATATTTATTATGATAAAGAAAAAAAAGGGTATTGTAAAGTATATCTACTTATAATTCCATTGTTGATGTTTTAAATACAATTTTAAAGGAACGGTAAGCCAACGTGAGCGTCTTCAAATATTTGGGATAACACTAAAAATGTTTGCCAAAAAAACAACTTTTATTGTAGACAGATGTGTTAATCTTCCTTTATCGGCTTGACTTCAAGTAAATCGGATTATAAGAAATGCTCCAAATTAGTACAAAAATGGCTTTCCATTCATTTAATAGAAGTCGAAATTAAATTAAGACATTAATTTGATTAAATTAATGATTCTAAATAGTCTGTTAGTATTTTCCAGTTACGTCATTTCCTTTCTTTAAATCATTATAAAAATATGAATGTATTTAAAAGGACACTCAATCAAGTCGCAAACTTAAAAAACTATTACAACGAACCCAACTTGTCATGAATATTTATGTCGGCTGCATGCGGGCAAGGAACTATTCTTGCTCTTGCACAATAGACGTGAATTGGTCTACTTGGCCCAAATTACCACTATTTCTCCCGCATCCTTAGAATCGACGGGGGGCAACAAATTAACTATATCTTTTGCAGAAATGACACCGGAAACGTATTAATGCGAGCTCATACAACCCTGATCTCTTTATCATGTACAATTCTTACTGAATCAAAATTTAAATATGAGAAACGCCCATTAATTAGACTCCAATAAAAACACCAAAACGCGGACGGACGTCAACGGTTTAAATATTTACATTCCATTATCGAGACTTCTTTACAATTCACTGACGAAATTATACGTTATCGAGTGACGGAAGACCCCCTTCAGTTATCTCGCGATCTTCGGGTACGAGGCCGCGACCTGTCAAAATAAAAAGCAAACAAACAACCGCTTCATAGTAAAACGACGTTCACACCCGCCGGGCCGGTCACAAGACGGTGTGACGTCACCGGAAGTGACGTAAGGAGGCCGTCTCGGTGCGTCTTGAATGGGGCACGCACACAGGCGGGCGGCGAGTCCTTACTCGACCTTACACATGTCTGTGTGACTGAGCGTACGCTGCGCGTTTACGTTGTGATTGTGTTGTGAAACACTCCTATTGAGATTGACGTGCGAGTGTCTAGTGGACAAACAACGCTTGATAGATGCGACGTCCGACTAATTGAACGATGTCAGTTACATGTAAATGTAGCAGACGGAAGCGAATTAAAACTTCTAGCCGTCGGTCGGAACTAGACTTCTAATGAGCACATACGATACATTACGCTCATAAAGTCTCGCTTGACCGCCTCTAGAACAATTGGACTCGAAAAACTGTTCGTCATTTCCGAATTTTAATGAGCGAACACGTTACGTTGAATGACAGGGGCATTGGACCTTGTGCCAAAACCATAATACACCGGTAACTTGCTGGCACTCACTGGAACTAAGTTATCGAATTTTGAACTCTATTCGTGAAGATGTTAATTTAGTTTTTGTATTGACCGTCCATATAAAATGTTATACAGTTAGTATCGGTATGAGTGTGTACGAGGGGCGCGGGCAGGTGTGAAGCCAGATGTCTTGAACAAATTGCTATGCCATAAGGTACCTCCAGTATGGACACACCCTTACCATTGTTGGGCGCTTGTCGTGTGCCAAGGTTTAATTTTATGCTTGATTACGAAGCGATCGGGGGACTACTAATTAATAGTTACGAGATGAATGCTCCAGACTTCCAACTTTTGAAGTATCGAATGCATTGTTTTTAGTTCTGTACATTTAAATACTGGTAAGGTTTCGTAAAGCACTTCCTATGCTAAAGTACAGAGATCATTAAAAGTTTAAAATGTTGCGAAGGACTGACTGTAGGCGTTTTTTTTTTTGTTTATTTTTCTTTTTTATTTCGTTAGATAACCGCATTGAAAAATATTTCACTATTTATTTGAAGTAAGGGAAGAACAAAACGTAATCTTTCCACATCCAATGTTTTGGAGCAGCTAGTTGTTTAACATTATATAAAAGAAATTTTCGCATTCGCATTTATAAAAGCGAAATGAAAACAAAACTATTCCTTTATTCATTTTTATCCGCATATTGTCTTTGGTCGGGCTCGGTGCTGTCCAGTCAGGTAATCAAAGGTGCACGACAAAGGCCATCTCTGGCTTTTTGAATGCTTTCGCCTGTTTCATATCTCAGTAATTGGCTTTCGATTTATTTTCATTTATTTGTTTCATGTTCAATAACAAACGTTTCATCGATCACAGGAGCAACAAATATAAATGGTAGCCGAAACGCCTGAATTATATCGATGTTAAAGTAATAGCTCAATAACAATTTAAAGACGCGTCTGATATTTGAAATTAACCGCCAAATTCGGCGTCACCTCTCCCTACACTAGTACGAGTAGAAGCAACCCCCGCTAAAGGTGTGCGTTATGCAGGGGGGCAACACCCTATTATCTTTATATGTTGAAGTCTGTTTGCAAGATAAAGGCAAAGGGAGCCGGGGGGTGATTTTCTTTATTCTTCACCCGATTTATTATTATTTTTTAGTTATTATTACTATGATTGTCGGAGCGGCGCGTGCGCACATGTCCCTAAGAGCAACCCTACATCAAAATAAGCGTAATGTAATGCTCTTACGTGTTTTGTATTTACTTTCCTCTATTGTTTGTGGATTATTGAAGGTTACGTTAGTGATTCTTATAGTTTCATTTTATATTATTATTAAAATCGCTAGTTTTGTTTCAATTCGTCTTATTGAATACAGATTCACCTTACAATTTAAAAGCACCTGGTGAGATTGATATTGCTCGATCATTCGCAAAGAAATCAAACCTTAGACGATCCATAGAACTTTATAATAAGCGGTTGAAGATCAATGTATGAATGAATACTTTAAAATGTTACTCGTGAAACACCTTTTACGCTTTATGTCGACGTAATACGGTGGGTAACAGCTGATTTTACGTTTAGGCATAGTAAAAATATTATAACAAGTCATTCGATGTTTTATTCTCCGACCTTAAGATTTATTTTGGAACAAGAATAAAATCTACAAAATCTAAAAACTCATTCACGTATACTAAGCCTTATTCGTCAAATCTTAAGGTGTATAATGCTGTTATATTAAAGGCACGTGTTTAAAGATGATATCGCTCCACATGTTGTTTGATCCGGGGTATTAATGTGTTTTGTGGGCGTATCAAATGTCTTATGAATAAAGCATGGCGCCTAAGACAATAGCATCCACCAGGTGCGTGGCGGTCACTTTGTTGATAAACTTTTGTTTCCGCATTGCTTTTTAATTGTATATACATTTTTTATATTATATGTCAATTATATTCAAAATTTATAGCCAATATAGATTAGGACTAGATGCAAATATTAAATTATAATACAGATTTAGTTTGATATTCAAACGCTCCATGGAGTATCCAATATGACGTTTAATCCTATACAATATAGCGCCCACTACACTTATAGCATTACTTGTACCCCTCGGCACCTTTGACCCTGCGCACGCGCAGCTGCCTCTAAGATGGCTACCGCAGGGGAAGCGCGATCGATACGCTAAGTCCTTAGCAACAATCGCCTCTAAAGTGGTTTTGTTGTCAAATAAATGGATAGATTTAAACTTTATATAGTTTTATTTTTAATGTATTTTTTTTTTATATGAATTCTAAGGACATTGAATATCTAGTCACTATTTATAACCTACTAACAATGTACTTAATTATGAAGATATTTTGTGAAATGTACATAAATATTGTTATTATTTGAATGCTTTTGTGATTTATGATAAAATTAAAGTGTAGTGTTTTCGTACGATATTATATACATATGAATTTCGATAAATTTAGTATTTCTGTATTAAATTTCATAAGTTTTATAGAAATAGTAACAGAAACAAAATAATTAACATACGGTATTGATTCAGTTAACGTTAAATGATCAAAATCTATAGTATTCTTGTTTTTTCTTTCAAATGAAATAGTATCTTTCAAAAATGTAAACATGTTTGAGATAAAATCATTAATTATATCAATATTCCAAGGCTTCCGAAATAAAAGAAATTCGATATTCAAAAAAAAAACATCATCCATCATACGCGAAACATCTTTGCGAATGCGCACGCGCAACGCATCTGCTTATCTACTCTTGAATAGAAGTTAGTTGTTGTTTATCGAAATAATTAATACCAAATTCATATTCAATTTATTTACTTTAAGTTTTATTTGTTTTCTTTTTGTTTATTTTAATGTTTGTAGGACTTAGAAGGACTTTGGAAAGAAATATCAATAAACGACCAATATTGTTTTCCATATTCTTTCGAATTTATTTTCCCAATTTAAAAGTCAACTCTTTTTAATTATTTTTTTCTCACATATATATATATAATATCCAGAATGTTTATATAACAAAAAAAAAAGATGAGCGCCTAAGACAATTTCTTATAGCATTTCTTATAAAATCAAAACTGCGACAGCAAAAAATTTATGCGGGCACCAGATGCCAAGCAAGGTGCTCTCACAATGGAACTCTTTCTTTGGCGAAAGGTGCGAATCTTCAAATAGGTCATCACAATTTTTTTTTGTGACACATTATTTAACATCTATACTCTTGAATCATCCTAAAATCTGTACTTATGAATCCCTGCAATTATTTATGTTTTTTTTTAATTCGTTATACAAAATAGGGCCAACACTTCAGATATAAAGCCATATATCATATAAAAATTCATCGTATTCTTAATTGCAGTATCAAGGGCAAGCATAATATATGCCAGTGTGCCACAATCTGCACGCTATAATCGATAAAAACCGAAATCGCACACGACCCTTCCTTACAAATAATATTTTAAAATTAATCTCTATATCAATGGAATAAGTGATAAATTAGTTTGATGCAAATAATAAGTATCTATGATCACTGGTCCAAATACTCGAAACGACCAAATTAATTTGAGCTTCAATGAGTTGGTAGTACATTGATTTGATGGGTCACTGTATAATGGTTTAGGTATAATGTTCCCATAGCCATCTGTTTGCTCAGTCTTGAGGGTAGCTGGTAAGAGCGTGACATTTGGTGTTACCCTTAAATGATCGTTGAAGGCTTTTTAATAGGACTCCGTTTATTGAACAAATAATTTATCAACAGTTATATTAATACCGTAATAAAATTATATTAATTATATAGAAATATATGACAATTGAAAAAAATAAATTAAATTTATGATTGACATATTTTAATTTAAAATCCTGGCAATAATAACGGTTTACGTATACGATTTAACAAACATAGGCTGATGTTATTTACTGTTTCTATTTCGTTTACTATAAAAACATACAAATATAATATTTAGAAGTCATCTTTGCGTTTGTTCTTCTATAAATAAAACTATCATATAATATTTAATTACATGTTAGTTAAATCTGTAAAGTGATACCATTAATCAATACAATTAGACAAATCTCAGTGACCCTTTCAATTGAAATGCACGCATTTAATGTACCAAGTTATTGACTGAAAGCGATTTTTAGTTCTTGTTTTTTATAATTTACATATTGTTTGTTTTAGAATTGTTCTGTATTAATATTAACTAACATAATAGAAGATCAACTGACAAATTCACATCTCGTCTGCCCGTCATCACGGTTGCTGAAAAGTAGCCGAAACGTCGGGAGTATCTATGTAGTTTTTATAATAATAAAATACGCGTAGTATAATCCGAAAAATATTAGTGTAATTTAACAATCATTTAAATAATTCAAATCTTTTAATTTTAATCTGATTTTAAATTAGAATTGCAGTAAACTTTGAATTAAAAAATGTTACTCAATTTTAATATGCACTTTAACATAATATAATCAAACGTTCCTACTTAATGTCATATTATATTTATGAACCCGCTGTTTCTTATCACTTGGACCACACATCCGTTTGCACAAGACAGGAAGCTCGTACAGACACACAAAAGATATGTAGCAAACATATAATTATGGTATGAGCATTCGCTTTGGATTTTATTAAGACACTTGTTGTTTCCTTAAACTACAATGGGACGTACAGTCGACGCGTGGCTTTAATGACGAGGCGGAGTACACTTGTTAATATATAATTTAATAAAAACCAGTTTATTATATCGAGTATAATGAATTCAATTGATGAGAATATATTATGTTAGCTACCCTGTTATATTATATCGTATTAATTTTTTCTCTCGATAAAGTTATATGAGTATAAAGATGTTTTTTTTTTTATTTTATTCCTAAATTTGTATATTTTGTCTGTATGCGTTTGTTAAATATATAAAAGAAGGGCTAAATACAATTGTGACCGGTAGTGAGGTGAGCGATGCGTGAATCGAAGGAACCGGAACTGACGTCACCGTGCTATATGCTTCCGCCGGCTCTTATCACTTACATCATTATGTAGTGTGGATGTATTTATTAAGTTTAGTGTTTATGTAGTTAATTTTTTTTTAAATCTCATTAAAATTTCTATTGGATTTTATGATATCATATTAGGAATGGAATGCTTAAAAGAAATTGTTCCGCTCAGAATGCGTTTGATAATTCTTATAGGCGCGAATGATAAGCATTTAAGTATTTTTTTTTTTATAATATAAAAAATCGCACAAAATTTAGTTTTTTTTCCAATAAAGGATGTATCGAATAAAGGAGATACTGTCAATTAGAAAAAGGTACCTAATTCTTTAATAAAAAAAAATGGTTTTAATTATGCATTTGGAGTACAATAGGGGCATAATAAATACAATTGTAATAGCACTCAGACAGAACAAAACCGCTCATCCAGGTAACGTATCAAATTGAAAACAAAAGGAGAAAAACGGAATGGAATGAACAATCCCGAAACATACCAAAGTGCATGGATTGGACTAAATTCGAGTATTCGTTTTGTCGCTAATACGGAAACAAAAAAAAATGTGAATTTACATTACAGGATAGTATTGTTAACGGTCGGTCCTATATTGATATGCTAATATCAAACTCATCTAGACTCATCGTAACTCATCCTCAATATATAGATTTATATTTCATAACACAAACTACAGAAGTATTTACCTATTTGATACTAAGATAATTTCATTATACCGCTGATTACAAAGCAATGCACCGTCGATGACTAATGCTCTATATAATATGATATGTATATTAATTAATGCATCCCACAAAGCTTAATCTAAACCGAAATAGGTTAAACAAAGACAAGCGACAGGCGAGCCGACTGCGGAGGCCCCACGAGCGAGTTCCGCGACTAATACAACCGCATTTGTACGTAATGAGCCACTCAAGTACGCCCTAACTTGTTTACATTGTATCTTTATTGTGTTTTTTACCTCCTTCCCTATGTATAACGAAATGTTTTTTTTCCATGCAATAAAACGAAATCTCGCGTCTGTCGACTCTTTGTCTTTCGTGTGTATTATTTTTAATTAGACGTCACCGTGGCGAATGTGTGGCGAATGTGGCGAATGTGGCGAATGTGGCGACTGAGGCGCGCTAAGATTCCTTTTATTTTTATTATAGTTCAACGTGTCTTATGACTTTAGATGCGAGTGAAAACTTACGAGCTGTTGTATCAGATTAGTTGACATAAAAAATTATAATAAAATATATATATAAATAAGTTAAATATAATGTAAGAGAGGTCGTCATAAGAACTGTAGTTACGTCATCGTTAATGCGTGAACATCACGGAGGTAGGCGGGAACAAACGCGGAGCTGTAACAACAATTCGCTGTATGATTTTATGATCTTAATAACTAACGTTTTTTAATAAAGCCTAGCAATTACAGCGTACAGCGACGCAATCCATACAAGCTAAAGTTCCGGGTACAGATGCTAACAAAAGTGCGGTGGGACCAACAAAGCGGCTAATCATTCCCGTATGTGCGTGGCCCGGTTTCCATTGTCTGCGTCATGATTAAGAGGATTGTCTCCACCGCTCCTCGGATATTAAAAGCTTGTCTTCTCGATGCGATAGTCTAGAATGTGCTGTTCCATGAGCTAGATAATGCGTAAAATGTGCCGCAGTGAAACTTTCGCGGCCGGTTTTGTTTTCTATTATGTGTTTGCCTTTTTGTGCTGCGCTTTGCCTTTCACGGTGATCTTGATATGGATGTGACGTCATGGATATTTTCGTTTTATTTTTTATATGTATATTTTTTTTTTGTTGTAATAACTAACTACCCTTTTGCCGAACCGCCCACAGACCTCTCTATGTACTGTTATTATAATTTTCCACTATATTGAAATGCTTGTTTGAATTTGTTTTTCATAACAGACAATGCTTGTGTATAAGTTGTACGATCGTTAATATAAAGATTATTACAGGAAATAATATACAAAGATTTGATCTATCATACAATGTGTATTATGATTGTATCTTTTGAGAGGAGATCCCTCCTAATATAAAAGATGTTCGTGAGAAAGCGTCCTTCATACTTTCACTGTCTGCGTTTTGACAAACACTTTCACCTTCATAGTATTTTACGTGTTAGTTTTTCACTACGTTTGGCCTATGGTTTTGCTTGTATGCTCTTGTTTAATAAATATATTATATAATAAATACTGATATGCATTGATGGCGATAATTTCAGTACATATAAAGAAATGTAAATTTCTTTTAGTACATTTAACTGAAAGAAATCCACAAGTTTCCTTGCATTTAACAAAAGATTTCCCTTTCACACGAGTTAAATGTACGGAAGTTTATTCTTTACAGACGTTTTTCTTACATTCTTTCGTTTTTCTTACACTAAAGGATGCACGGAATAATGCTATCCTTATTAGGTGAGAACAAGCGCTTGAGATGAGTGCTCTTACAAAGGAAATGTTCAGAAATGTTTTAAGATAAACGACGGATTCAGGGCTGGCACATGTTAACTTTTTAAGTTGAGATATATTAATAATTAATTTAAAAATTAAATTCAAAAATTCATATTTTTGGAATCATGTATTAAAAATTATCGTTAACCTTTATGTAGATACTGTGAAGATATAATTCTGTTTGTTAATTATAATATTTTCTATAGGAAGTATATCATAATGAATATTTTGATTATAAATATTGTAATATACTTCTTTAATTTCGTACCAAAACATTATTTAACCACCAGCGTTATAAGGTAACAAGTGATAAAAAACACATTAATACAAAACCAGCCAAGCTTATAAAGTATACAAATAACCACAAAACGATAACCCTAAGTTACCCTAACGTCTTAACCCTCCTTTCTCAAGACGGCGAGTAAACACTCGTAATCGACGGGAAGCGTTTATAGTGCATAAACTGAGCGAGAAGCGGAGCGTTTTTTATTCTTATAGCATTACGAAGTAAAAATTCTCGTATCAATTTTATTGTTAATTATAATTATAGTTTTTATTTCACTAGATTAAAGGTTATTATTATGTTAGAAATATATATTATTAAGTCAGGAAAACGATATTTATATAAACTCACCCGAACTCTTAAATAGTCGTGTCTGTTGGAGGGAGCGTGACACGAACTCCTTAAACGAAAGCTTATAGGAGGGTCATATTGTTTACAGGATTTAATTTATTGCGGTAATCATTATTATTACCTTGTTTCATTATAATATTTAAACTCTATACCACTAGCTTACATTATTGTAACTAAACCACCCATTTGTTTACATATCGTCAAAGAAAAAACATAACGTTAAAGGGTTAAGGCAAAAACTAACGTACGCCATTGAAAAATTATTAAAACATACCATATGTATTGCAAAACAAAAAAAAACGTCGGGCAAAACACGCGAAAGCTGTATAGATAAAACACCTTGACTCCGAATCATCTTTTTGCAAAAAAAAAAAAACAAACAGCCCATGGATTCTGCGTTCCAAATTCAAACATATGTCAGATTGTGCGCGTGCGTAAATTGTACACCTTTCGGGACATTTGAATGGCTTAATATTTGAATGAAATTTAATTTCTATTTAAATGTTATAATTCGAATTTTATATAATATTTATATTACTTGGAAAGTTCAGTTAAAAGGAGTATATTAGTAAATAATTGATTTGATACATTGGCTGTATGTTATAGACAATTCCAACCCTTTTAAAGCTAACCCTTTACTTAGTAGACACTGAATATCTGTTAAAAGTACTCAGATTTCTAAACTTTTTATTATTGTTATATCAAACAGGAACACATTGCGGCTAACAGGAGGCACTTGAAGGGCAACGAACTTTTTCTATGAAATTTATTTATTCGTTATCTGTGCTCTGTTAAAACAATTTCGGTAGTCATGTAAGGAAAAAGATTTTATTGATATCCTGTGTGGCGTTTAACTTTTTTAATTGGACGAGACAGTTAGGATAGATTTTTTATTATTTTAGTATTTTATGTGATGCTTAGTTTAAAAAAATATACACTACACATATTTACTTTGTAACTAACGCGAACCATGATACCATTTTTTTTATTTCTTTTGTTTTAATATTTATTTAAATCAAAATATACTTAATACGGCACTTAGTAAGAAACACGTAATATAACATAAGTTGGTAATCTTATATCCTTAAGTGTGGATAGTTCACAAAATAGATAATTAATTAAATGTAACCCCCCTCCCCTATTGTCTGTACACATATAAATCTTTGCTCGGGAAATCAATTATAAGTTAGGGCAGCACCATCTTGTCAATTTGAATTCTCGTATGTGCGGTACAAACGGTATGCCGATAATTAAACTTAAATCTTCAACCTCCCAACTTAAATAGACTATCTTTGAAGCAAGAAAAGATAATAAAATCAAGATATAAACGGAACACAGAATCGGGAAACAATTATTCTTAAAAAAAGACGTAATTAACAATTAAGTCAACTTAAACAAGCACTCGGCCGTCTTTAGAAAATGTATCGCGAAAATTCGTAATAAAAATTCCCTTTGAAAATTCCTTGCAGACGCAGCCGGCACGCGCACGCATTTATACAAAACAATAAAAGCCATTAAAGCCGAACAAAAGGTAAATATCAAGTCTGGGACAATTAAAACAAGAAATAATAAGTATTATAGTTGGGGCACACCTGGCCACGCGACCAGGACCCGCTACCCCCTTCAGACTCGCTGCCCGACATTAAGAGATCACCGCCACGAATAAATGACGACTCTTGATTGTTAAAAATTATATACATTATAAAAATAATGAGATAGTATTTTAACATACCGCATACGTATAGTATAATCAAATTATTAATAAATATAGTATAATATATACAGGGTGACTGGTGAATTACTATCAATATTTGAGGAGAATACTCGGTACATGATTCTCATTCGAATTATGTAAAATAGATACTTAATTTTTGACCAAATTTCCTTATAAATATTTTTATTTTGTCATATATGATCGTCAAATATCACGTCCTCAAGTATCGATAGTAATTCACCAGTCACCCTGTATAGGTATATATAAAAGAATGTTTATATGTAGTTTTATCCCGAATTTTAACGTGAACTTTTTTAAAGGTTTCTAATGAATCTCCAATATATTTAATATTAAAACTCCAAATCTTTCTATTAGTATATGTCGCGTGTCTTCCTATCAATAATAATAGTTAGTCATGTCCCTTTATAAGAACTACCCTCGAGTAAGTCACATCTGTCTTTGTCCACCTGGCGGTTAATAAAATTATTACAAAGTAAATAACTAACATATAAAAATAATTAAATTAATTATTTTAATATTATATATTATAATTATATTTCTAATTATTCCGTATCCTTATATACCTGTTAATGCTTAACAATGTGACTTCAGGAAACGGAAGTAGCCAATGACGGTCAGTCACGGGCTGATTGATACCCTGTGTTGGATGTAGGAAGATAAATATGTAGGAGACATATGTATTGAAATTATATATATAAAATATATGAATTTTTATACATATGTACACACAAAACTTAACAAAATCCCATCTACATTATTTTTTCGTATATTCACATAAAAATTATCATTTAAATATCTGTACTATATACCTATAGTATTTTTTACATAAGCTGCCTTAGTTACTCTATACTGGATTAATTACCCGATTAATGATATTCCCTTTGAAATCTATAATTCAGTTTAAGTGTTATCGGAACAAACAGATAAACAAACAGACTATTTAATCTCATACAGTGTTTATACAGTTTCAGTAAGAAACTATAATGTTTATTAATCTGTAATAACGCGGTTTTAACACAAAACGGAACTTAACAAAAGCGAAATACCGCAAAGTATCAAAGACATTCCAAGTATGTGTCGCTGTGTTCAGTGACGGGCCTCGCTCATGTAAGACATGTACTACACGACACTGGATTTGGGAAAAAAACGACGCGTTTTTTTTCTATTTAAGATAAAAACGTCGCGTTTTTTTATTGAAATATTTGCGCGTTATTTGATTGCTGATATTTCTTATAAAAGTTCTACTATGTGTGAATTTTACATGAGAATTAAATGTTTACAGCGAATTAATTCTCTTTATCAAAATCCCATGAAGAATCCAGTTCATAGTAATTGTGAGTTTAGTTGATAGTTTTAGTTTGAGTTTCTTCTATGAACATGGCGTTTTAAATAGGAATTCTTATGACAATATATTATAAAGACATTAAAATCATTAAAACTATTAAATTCTCTAAAATTTTGTTTATTAAAGTTCTATAGTAATCAAACTAAATAAATATATCAAACGAAATGTACATTACAATAAGAAAAATCTTGTATACATATTAGAATAACCATTAAAATTTCCAATACGAATCTAATTCAATGTAATTTCTTAATAGATTTTTTTCTTACATAATAAAAATCGCTCGTTTTTCACCAGAATTCTAATCCGTATGTTTTCTAAGTAAAGTGTACACGCATTAAACACGCCGACTTGGGCGTTAATGCGTCACGGTTTGACACTTACTGTATAAAGTTAGTTAAAGTTTACACATTAACGACACGAGGAGTTGGCTGAGGGAAGATGAGGGAGTTCGGAGGAAATGAGAGGAACGGAAAGGAACAGTGGGAAAAAACAATGACGTACTTTAAATGTTAAGAAAGTGGAGATATAGGACAATTATGACGCGATTTAAGGAATTTGTATCAAATTATGTGAAGAAATTGAGATTTTTTTTATCATTTGTATACAATATACGATAAATGAAATATTATCTAAATATAAACGAAACGTAATCAACATTTAATTCGTCAAAGAAAATATTTCTTAATAATTTTACATTCGTCATTACCTACTATTCATTCAATTATATATATATTTCTTAATATATATTTACGTGATATAATTTTAACAACTTTTAATATACATAATATATCCACTTTCTAAGAATAGATTATTTTACTCCAATAATATATAATAGCCATATTTGAAACATAAGCACAGGCGTAATTCGTCTCAAAAATATCATAATATAATCGATGTATGTATGTCTGTTACATACGTCAGTTATGTCATAACTCCTAAACCGTACACACGCCGAGCCTGCCATCACGTTCACGTTCCGTAACTCGTAATTACAAAGATTCTTAAGCCGTTAATCGCGGCCGCATCTCTCATGCTCTCCGTGTAATGGAGATGCTCTCCCGCCACTTCATTTGTGGCATTAAAAATCGTCTTTTAACTCACAAGAAGATAAAGAATGAATTAGACGGATGATAAAACAATAATATATAAACGAAATATAGGTCGCGTTTAAAAGAAAAGTTACGAACCACTAAGATAAATTGAACCCGCGCAAACAATAACCCACTAACGAAATTAAAAACAGCTTCAACCTCATTCCCTACAACCTCCATGTAGGATCATTACTTAAACTGCATCTTTTTAAACGTCTGGCTGAATGCGCTCGGTCCTTGAATCGGTTTAGAAAAAAAAAAAAAAAACTAAGCACGCACGCATTGTACGGAGCCGGGTCTCATTAAGAGTTGGGAATTAAGATCAGTTCTGATGATGCGGGGATCTTGGATGTCATTACGGCTTCATGTTATATGTTATATTCACGTACGAAGTTATAGAAATGTAGAAAGAATCTTTTGTAATAGTTTTTTCATATGTTATACGGTTTTAATATAATGGCTTGATATTTGGAAATATATGTTTTTTATATATGTATTTATAATTATATTAATATATTTAATACTTACTGAAAGATGTTAGTAGACGCGAACCCCACACCGGATGTCGCTCTGAAATTATTATTTACAATAAATATAAATAATACTATAACGTAATATACTAATATTAGCTTCCGGCTTTGTCTGTCTTAGTATATATGTCTTTGTGTATCTAAAATAGCGATTTAAAACATGAATATAATAACAGCAACTCTGATTTTTCTTTCCCATGTTTTATAGTCAAATAGAATCGAATTTAAATGGATTATTTATTTATATATACAATATTTACGTCATTTAATGTCTTAAATCATAGAGCGAATCATTTTAGTTCTCTACGTATATTATATTGTTTTAAATGTAGAGTTAATGTATTATAAAACATATTATAGAAGATAATATGTAGAGTAATATTCTTTATGAAGATGTTTGTATGAAAACTGTACAAAGATCCAATAGGGAAGTAGGTTACAAGAAAGGCGGTGCAAGGAAGTGGGTGGTTAAGATACGGGGCGTGGTTAGCTCTACTGGCTATTGACTCTGATAGAGCATGTATGTATGAAACATATATATACATAGTAGATATATGTAATAACATTCAGATACGATTTATATAAATATGTTATATGAGAAGAAATATCATTGATATAAAAGACTTTTTTATATATATTACTTATCATCTTATAGTAATTTTTGTAGATATTTAGAGATATATTTGATATATATAATGTATCAAGGTTTAAATATCAATAACTCTATCGATAAGATCCGTCTTTGATATGTTCTACTTTATAACTAATGAATAGTTATGTTACAGAAACTACATAAAACTAATTCCGCCCACAGATCAATATAGAGTTATTATCATATAAATAATTCATTCAAACAATAGCTCTACCAATAGAGCTTATGACGCCCCACGCCCACTTTCTTAGAAGTTCCTCTCATACGCCCCCATTCTTAGAAGCCTTCGCCTTGTATGAGAACACACGCCTCCTTCAGTAAAACACCAACCAAGTTTGCGAGAACCTCCAAATAAATTTTGTGACGAAATTAATGATAAAGCTTACATTATACAGCCTATGTTCAACGAATTACTTTATTTTCTTTCAACTTCAATATACTAATTGATAATAAGTCGCTTTATATATCAATAAATAATTTTATTTTATAATTTAACATGTGAATTCGTGGTTAAGAGCGTCATCTATACGAAAGTTATAAAGATATAAGTATTTATTGTTAATGCCATCTATCATTAAGAAATAGAAACTAACTATCCTGCGCGTGCGATGTATGCGTCAACGCCATCTAGTGAGGACCGTCGAAACTATTTCGATTTGAACATGATAATATCATTTATATTCCTTTTGTCCGCTAGATGTCAGTTAAACCAAATTTTAATGTATAGTTTAATTATACGCGTGACGTTAATTATTTTAATTATTTTAGTTTCAAATAGTTTAAGCAACTTGTAGTTTTGTCCAAAACGAATTGATAATAATACAATTTACAAAGAAATCATTTATTTAACCCCAAATATATTTTAGCGGCTCGTAACGAACTATTGGTTTATTTTTGTAAATAATCTTTTGTTTGAAGTTATTTTGCGCAAATACATTTTGTGCTCTTAAAAATCTGAAATATATGAAATGTACAAAAGAACTACCTGGTGTAGTAAATAAAAAAATGTAGTTAAGAATACAAAATATGCGTAAATATAATTTTCTCATTGCGATCGCATTTTTTTTATATTATTCCGAAATGTTACGTTGTACCTTTGAAAATATAATTGCGAAGCGCTTTGGGGCCCAAAAAAAATTATCTTTTGTTTGTTTTTTCTTTTATTTTTTTACGGGTAGAATATTCAATTATACGGTAGTATTACGATACGTACAAAAATAATATGGGTACTTACATCGTCGACATATGTATCTGTCTATGGAAATGATAAAATATTATAAAAAAATATGTCCTTTCATTAAATATGCGGAAAAATATACTTTTCAATGAATAAGTCCCTTTTGTTCTATATATACTAATGAATTTTGTTTTCCAAAGCATTTTCTATTAATTCAATCTTATTAATAATTTTGTATCATACAGATTTGGGAAACATTTTCATCGTCTCTTAACAATATGTCACAAAGATTTTCTTTTAATTTTAATCTCTATCACCTTGAGATAGATAAATGTCGAGGTTGAATTATATTTATTTTAGTTGCATTTGACATGTGACGAAATCAAAAATGGTGCTAATGAAACAAAATAAAAGAATTTATCACTAACTAAGAGAACATTTCGTAAACCCATTATTATTTTTTAAGTAAGGAATTCAAGAAAGTACATCAAACAAAAAAAAAGATGGATGTCGTGATAAAATAGTGATAATTTCCAGTCATTAAGAAATTCATAGAAAATACTTTCAAATGAAATTTTCTTATTGAAGTTAAAAATGAAATAAGCGAGTGTAACTGAACCGTCGGCATCTTATAAGACGATCTCTTGGTTCAAATAATTTGCGGGTTTTAAATATTATAAAAAATTCTTACATTAAACTGTAAGAATTTCTTTTTTTATATAAAAGAAAAGAACAACAAAAAATAAGGTTTTATTAAATAAAAAAAAACAATAAAATAAATTTAATAAAAAAAAGATACAAAAAAGAAATCATAAAATAATAATTATTTACAATAAAATTCAATTGTAAATATGATCTAATTACAATAAAAATAAAAGTCTAGGAAACTAGCTAAGTCTATGTTTCCGTCGCTTAGCTTAATTTTTACTTAGACTGTAAGTCTTCCGATCTTAGCCTTATACTAAAAGAAATAAAAAAAAAAACAAAATAAGCTTCATTCAATTACGAATACCAATGTAACAAAAAAATGCGTGTAAACTATTTACAAAAAAGAAACTTAAAAAAAGAAAGAATACAAATAAAGTAGTAATAAAAAAAAAAACAAAAAATATATTAAACACAAAATGTTTCTACATTAAACTTAGTATACAATAACAACCTTTTTTCCTTCTACGGTATTCTTCTCTGTGTCACAATAGGTTTCGTCAAGTCCGGTACTATATTATATGAACCACTAATGTTTATTGTGGTCTCAGTCTGTACAAACTAGTCCGATCCTAAATCTTAAATATTAATTCAACGCTTAATTTAATCGTAAGTTATTGCTCACTCGAGACGCTCTCGTTAGTTTTATAAAATAAAATTCTAAATTATAATATCATCGATAACTGCCAAACGTTCTAATATCTTCACTAATGTAACCGACATAAATATTAAAAAATTTTGCAAAAACTTTTCTCACTGCCAACAGTTTAGGATTCTAAAAAAGTTAGGGTCGAGGGAAATTTTCGCCTAAAAATATCTTTAATCAGACGCGGTTAGATTTTTTTAAATTTTTGTTAATAATAATTTGGAATTTTGTATTATTATAATTTATAATCACAAGAGCACGAGGAACGTGTATTGCGTCGCGCGGCCCGGCCGGCCGCCGCGACTCCAGACGGACGACTGAGACTGTCCGCTGCCCGCCGCGCCACCGGGATCGTCCCCCCCCCCGCGCCACCACCCTGGACCCCCGTCCCTATTCACCCCGCGTCGCCCGCCGCCCCCCTCCCCCGCACTCCGCTCACCCCCTCGGCCCCGCTCCTCTCTAGCCGCGGGGCCGACTTCGTTACGAGCCACTTGTAATCGCCGCGCGATTTTTCCGCCTAAGACAAATTAGGCGGTCCCTCATCATCACCGTCCAGCCGTGAGCCAGTGAGCCAGCCCGTGAGCCTGACCGGCTCCTTACATCTAAGACGTTCCGTTCCCGCCTCACGCCTTCACACTTCCTTTATAATGTACGAACGAGTGTAACAAAGAAACTATACGTTATGTTGTTCCGTTATTTCTAATACTAATCGTTCGTATATATTTTTAGTGTTTAGATCCAGTATTAGTTTCTGTTCCGTGTATGTTATGTATGTATGTAGCCGCTCGTCCGTATAATATATTCGTGGTGCTCGGTCCGTACGTCATAAGTACATATGTTATCTGTGTCCAATGTTATGGCGGCAAAGTGTTTTATTTTTAAATGGCATTTAATCGTCACTCTCACTCTCGCCGATGCCGAGGCCGGGTTAATTGTAAATAAAATTCAATCATTCGCAAAAAATCCCCGTAATCTGCCCCGACAATATCAATGAGAGATGCGTATTTAAAGCACATTTTATGCATAATAATGGACGCTGGTTGCCGAGTATTTTTATACGTAAATTCCCGCGGTTTAAAAAATATATATTGTAAACATTTCATTTCCGAATCATTCACAGTTAATATATTAAATGTGAATGACTTCTGAACGTATTATTTTAACAAGGAGCGACTCCAAGTTCGCCGTGAAGGAATCTCTTACTGAAGATACGTGATTTTACGGTTGAGATATTGTTTTTGTGAATACTAAATGTTATTATTTAAATATTACACATGTAAATAAAATTTACGAACGAATACAATTATTATAAATGAACTTATGTAAATATATTTTCTTACATAATTTCGATTATTCTAAATCTCACGAGATTAGCTTTTTCAGAACAAATTTTTAGATTTTTAAGACACATTTTACGTCATACAAAATTAAATCATAGAAATATATAGACGCTAACTATTGAAAGAAATCTAACGTTTTCAAACAGTTTCTTATATTTATCAAACAATACATTTTTAATATGTTTGAGTATTATCAGTTATACAGTTTTATGTCATTTTTTATACGACAAATGATTCTAAAACACGGCTAGGATTAGAGAAATTCTTTAATCAGAATACGGTATAGTAACAGAAATGTAAGATTTGATTGTAATATTAAATACTTAAATAATATTCGTTTTAAAATTAATATAATATATTTAATATTATGTGTTTCAGATGACTTGTTAAGATACTTTCGTTACTTAAGTTACGTTTGAAACTTTAGCGACTTTAAAAAATGTATTTGTAACGAAAATTTTGAAGTTTATTACCTCAATCTTATTTAGACACTATTAATAGGTGTGAAATTTATTTTTAAACGGGATATTTTTTTTTCGATCAATACTTTATCCTAATTCCTAGTTAGAATCTAAATTTGTTGTATTATACAATTTTAATATTATATTGTCATTTTACATTAGTGAAGATAGATTTTTTATTACGACAATTAATTATTAAAATTACGTCTTAGAATTCATACGATAAAATATCTTACAAGGAGCGTGAAGAAACCTTATGTTCTCACATTTGTTTACCTGAATTACATATATTATTAAATATAAATCTTCCTTCATTATTCACGAAACACGAAACTTTTATAACTAACAATATTTCTACGATCACAAATATAACAATAAAATTTGAACCTTACCAGAAAACTTATAATAACAAAGTTTTTTTAAACGTTAACACAGTCCCGATATTCAAAGTTCAAGTCACAAAAATATTTCCAAAGTCCAAAACACTCAAGTAAACATCAATTTTGACCAGTCTATATATTTAAATCATAAAATAAAAATTTAAACGCGACGGAGGAACTTAATACCACTTATAGACTATGCGGCAAAACGAGCCGAATATTTACATTGAAGAAAAAAAATGAGGTCAGTCAGAGGTTACGGGCAACGCAGCCGGACGGCGCGGGCCGCGACGGGATGTGGCACCGCGTCCTCGTCCACCGACAACCCCCGCCGACCCCCGCCAGCCCCCGCCGACCCCCGCGACCCCCGCGCCGACAGTACCCCGCACACGAGACGATACCACGTGCGCGCACTCACGACAGGGACGCACTATCACACACGACCCACTACAGACAAGGATACAACTATACTTTTTTCAATTTACTATATTTGCTGATTTTTATTATTTTTCGCATTTCGATATTTTATTTTTTAGTTGATGCGCTCCACAGTCCGGACCTCACCTGTTGTGCTTGACCCGTTTCGATCTGTCGATCACACGATCACGTGATCGCTGGCTTTTGATCCTTTTTTTATACATACGTCACAGCATACAATATCCGAACTCGTCCTTAACGAATAATAATAAAAGAATATCGCTTTTTTTCAACACAGCACACGGTTCAAAGAGTGTAGTTTTATGAATGGCAGATAAGCTATCAGTGCAAATTTGTATGAAAAACTTTAAATCCCTTTGGCTTACACTATTTTTTATAAAATTTCTTACTGAACGAGTAATAAACATTTGATATTCGTATCCGTTTCGAAGCGAGATGTTGGAACGTAAACAGATATATGTAGGTTCACGAATTATTTTATTAACATGACAAGTGCCGCCAATCTAATGCAGTGTCGGGTAGCGGAACTAATCGTCATTAGCCCGCGCTCCTAGCGCCGGTGCTGCTCGCGGGGCGTCAATGAAACTATAAAACGATGGTTCATTTCTAGCGCGTCGTTATTTCCCTTTTTATTTTTTAATCGTGAAAGTGCAACGTTCACTTCGCATGGCATTCAACGGCCATTTTCGTTTGCAGTTTCTTTTTCGTTTTCATTGGTTTTTCACAGACGTTTTGATCATGTCGCTGAATTGGCGTGTACGTTACATACATTCAAAAGTGTTCCAAATTTCACTTGTTATTCAAACAATCGTCATTTTCAGCGGTTGAATTGAATCTAGTATTTCTAATGCCGTTTGAAGCTTTATTCTCTTTCGAGTTCACATCGCTTTCACACTGAATATGACAAGTTTCTAATTACTACTTAATTATAATAGATGGCGCTATGAGTCTCAAAACTTATTTAGATCGTTAATTATATCGCAGTCTAAGTTTAATTATAATGTAAAAAAACTCAGAAAAACATTAAATTGTGATTTTTAAAAATAGATATGTACGAAATGAAATTAAAAACAATGACATAATATATATTCTTATGAAATTGCTTAAATTTTTAATATTATAAGAAACATATACATACATATTTATACAAAATATAAAAAAATATTAAATAACAACGAAATCTCAAAATATTACTTTTTTATCACTTCACAATTTAATTGTTATAAAAATCTAATAATTTAATTATTAATAAAATATTATCTCATTATTTTATCATTGAGAATAAAGTTGTTTAAATAATACGTATACGTTTAAATAAATCAAATAAAATATGTTTTTATACAATAATATTTTTCATCTAATCTTAACAAATGAGATGTCATTGAGTCGCTTAGAAAAATTGTCAAAAGAGGTCGCTACTATAGAGATTTTTATTGCTTTTACTACAAAACAACATTCGCTTGTGGCTTGATTCGAAAAAAATAAAAATAAAATTTAAATATCATTTGATTATAAAGAAGGTTTTTTTTATATATTATTACAATGACATTTATTTTAATATATTATAATCTCCTTTAATATTAATTATGTTTACGCTAATGACATTTCCGAAAAAACATATTGATATTTTTCTAGATCATTCTTATTGTATTATCTGAATTCTATTGAATGATTCTCCGATAAAAAAATACTATACTAATTGGTATAGGTGAAAAGTAATTTGCGTTGAACGAAATGAAATCTATTCAAATAGCTGACGCAACACCGCGAGTGTGCGTGTGTGCGTGCGTGTGTATGTGTGCGTCAATTTATAAATTAGTTCTATATATAAAATACGTTTTTGAATTTCGAATTTGGAATGGCTTCAAATAAATCATTTACGGCCGATATTTTTTTAGTTTTGTAAATATGTAAACAATTTTGTACTATGTTAATTTTTTTTGGTTTTTTATAAAGATTGTTATTCACATCTATTAAGTATATTTTTGTTTCATTATTTAAAATTTAACATGGATATATTTAGTTAATTTTTTATTTAATAATATGAACCATATAATAAAAAAAAACAACGTTTAAATTTGTTTAGTGTCTTGTCTCACCTTTAATAGTAAGTTTTTATCTCTCTTCATCTAGATTTAAAACATGTTCAAATAATATTTGTAACTTTAGTAACAAAATATAAATTTTAAAAGAGATATGTCCAAAATCACTCTGAATTGTCATGTTTGTAGTAAATAGTGTTAAAAAAATTAAAAAAACATCAAATCTATTGACATATTCTTTGAAATTTTTTCACCAGAAGATTTTGCATCGTGCCAGTCTAGTCTAAAAACCAAAAAGATGAGACATGACCTAATTGAAACGGTAACAAAAATCTCAACAAATAATGATATATAAATCTACGAATGAATACTATTATACAAACAAATAAACATGTACACTCATAATATATAAAAACGGGAATAAAATTTTAAATAAAAAGTCATATTTAAAATGGTCGGTTATTAACGTATATGCACTTTATATTCAAAGCAAATTAAATTTTAATAGTTTACATTAAAGCCCTTATTTCAATGACATGATGATATGTTTTGATTGATTTTTTATATCATAACATCGGTGTACTGCATTTCATATCTCCAGTAGTAATTCCAGGCGATAGAAGAACTGCAATCAATTCCATACAAAGTACATTTCGATTTGCTGAAACTAGGCCATAGTTTCAGCCCGCGACTTTGCTTGTTTTTAATGTCGATTTTCTTAAAGTCTGACGTCGTCAATATTTTAAGCCACACGATATTAGAATGGTGACGTATATAAAAATTTATTTTAATTTCTCAAAAATTCTGTCAGATTTTTTTACCTGTATATTATACCGGTTTCGTTAAAAGTACTATCTATATAAAAAGGTTTTTTTAAATATGAAAATAAGTTCTTGAGATCAAAGCGAACAAACATACAAACTCATCAGAATAACAAACGGTTAATATTATACTCGATTTAAAAGTATTCTAAATCTTACATCACAAATTTACGAACACACGTCTTAGTTAAATTCACCCCTCGCCGTATCCTGGGCGATAAAACGAATGTCAATTTATACGTAATGCCACAAGATTGCTTTACAAACATACACTTAGATGTAACGATAGCAAAAAAAAACATAAAAAAAAACTAATTATTTCTTACTAAATTTTATTATATATACGACATTTTGAATATTATTTTTTTGTATGAATAAAAGGCAGCCCTAGTAGGTTATTTTCTTAGAGGAGCTTGGACGGTAGAGGTGAGCGTTTAACGTTAGATAGGGTCCCTTAAACCTACACCTGGGTCCCAAGTCCTAGGTACTGTTGAAGCTCCTCTCTACAACGATGGACCCGACACCCGTACGGTGAATACATTGTATTGTAAAATGATGAGTTTTCGTCTATTTTCTACTGTTATTGTGTGTACGTAAAACATATAAATCAACACCTTGGGGGCCTCACCTTGTAACGACGGTAAGAAGCTAACTTCGTTTTTATTAGCGCACCTTTAATGTCGCGTCCTAACAACTTTGAATATGGGAATTTTTATTAGGGACGCGTTCTTGTTTATACTAATATAAACCCTAATATATAGTAATAGAGTCGGTTTTTGTATGTATAAATTAAGATTCGTATGTCAACGATAGATAAAAAGTTTTATATCTCCTTCCGTATTAGGTCGTAAGTAATGTTCTTTGTTTTTGTAATTTGCTATTAATTATGTTGACAATAGAGTTGAATTTGCATCGTTTGTTATCAATAGGATGATGATTCGCGTTTTGTTTTAGAATACTACCTTTGATGTTTTTCGAATCATTGTGCTCTTATAATTTAGGACGGGACTAAGTCCGTTTATGAGGAACGCCGCCGCATACAATTGTACTTTTTATTTTTACAGTTTTATTTAAACAGCCCGCTGTAAAAGCGTCATAAGACGTTAACGAGAATCACGAAGCCGTTACTTTATATTGACGTTTGATTTATTTTAACGAAAAATATCTTTTATATAGCAAACCTCTTTGGAACTAAAAAATAATACTGGCTGAAAATTTTATTAAAAAAAAAAGAAATAATTATTAGATCTTAATTATGAGCGATTCTGAATACAAGTGTACTTAAAAAGTTCCATAATGAGTTTTTATTCATTAAAAGATTCTTTAAAGAAGCTTTGAAGACAAAGGAAGACAGCAAAGGGTAATCCTCCAAATAAGTGCTCTGTAACAAATAAGTTTTATAGAACTTTTGAAGGATTGCGGTTTTTTCCTTTGCCTCGTTCATAAAATGCTCTGACAAAGGTCTTTCATTTCACTCATCGGCTGTATAGATTCTATATTTATTTGTTATTTCCGCGGTCTTTTAGATCTTGTACCTATACATAACACAGTAAAAACACTTTCATTACGTAATTTTTTCTATGCATTATTTTTACATAATATTACATCACATTTTTTTTTTAAAAGATTCAATACAATATTAAAACAAAATAACTAACAAAAAAAGTATAATAAACAATATATTAATAAGGAAAACGAACATTAAAAATGTATTTTATGTAAATGGAGCATTATTTACTAATCGCGACACATAATTATATTAATTACCATAGACGTTGTAAGTAGTGTCCGAACGCCGTCCGTTAGCCGGCTAATTTATAGTCGATTTTCAATTTAGCCAACACATCCCTAGCCGTAAATCTCAGCAATTAGACGGCTCCTTGTGGTCAACCGGTGTCCACGAGCCTGTTCTGACTTGGATTTGAAATGTTTTTAGATCCGACCGGCTTATTCGTATAGCTACATTTTTTTTATATAACATAGGAACAAGACACGCATAAAAGTATTAAATAGGGTTAGAATTTAGAAATAGAAATGACATTTGTCATTTTGACATGTCAAAATTGACGTTGACATTTAATTTAAAAAAAAAAAGTTAGTCTAATCCTAATAGTCACAAACAGCAATAGCCAGCACAACTAACAGTTTTAGCTCAGAAAGAAAAAAAACAGGAGCCGTAAACAAACAGCCCGCGCCGTGTTTACATACGTTTCATTAAAAAAAAATTACGCGCCAATGTCAATAAACTTACTGGCCGGTTGAAATAAAAAAAAAGACTCTCTCATTGCTCCCGGAAATAAATAAAAATACATTAACACACGTAATACGCTACGTCAGGCCGCGTGACGTCATAATTGGCTGGTACAACCTTCACCCAATAATTGGGGCGGCGTACACGAAAAAATGCGTTATTTTTAAACGTTAAACGAAATAAAAGAGTAATGAGTTATTGATTCATTCGGGGTTAATGGACGCTATAACGTTATGGAGACCAATGTCAAGGCCACCGGTACAGATATATTGTTTTTTAATGCCGGCGTAAGTTCCAATTTATTTTTATTATAATTTTGTTTTTTCTTTTTTATGTTGTAATGCGATTGTATGTGATATGGACTGTGGGTACGTTTTGTATGGTTGTGTGTTGTTTTATTTAGTATTAGGATTATGATTAGAGGGTTTATGACTAATTTCTGATTATTTTTGGAAGAAGTATAGTTCACGTGGAGGTTTATTTTAGTACAGGGAATTATTTATTTTAAGCTTCGATAATTATTGAATGTTATAAGAAGTTATGAGGAGGATTGATCGCTTTGAAGGGGGTATTAGTTTACGTAAATATTAACTTTTCGAGATTTGTCACTGTCAATATATTTTATAGAACTTAATGATAAGCAGGCAGGTCTTCTTTGATTTAATAACATTTTCCTTTGACAACTATTTTGAAAATTGTACTTGTACGTATAAAACCGAAATTTAAAAAAATATGATGTCTACATTATAATAATGATGTAGACAAAAATTAGTACTCGTATAGAATAATATTTAAAAAAAAGGAAGCAATATGATAAATACTTCGCTTTAAATAATTATATATTATTATTTAAATATGTAATTAGCCTTTTCTGTTATAAGTGAAGTCAAATCTTACTTCAGATGACTGTCAATTGTCTGCTGTCAAATTAACAGCTGATTATCTATGGCGTGTGACTTATTTTATAGTTATATTTTTATGACTAATATTGCAAAAATAAATCTTAAATAAAAATAATACATAAAAACTTACCATTAAAAATAAATTAACTTTCACGTAAAATTAATAACACTATATTTATAGCACCTACACATTCGGTTACACTTCACAACACAATTGCACAAAAAATAACTACGATACTGGCCTAATATAAAAAACTATTTCAATAATAAAAAAAAAAAACAATATAATAAAAACTCAACTCCTTGCTATTTCGTATGTTATTTCTGTTTAACATCAAAGTGTTCCATATTTAAAATTTGGCGGGAGAGCGGCCCGCACATTCGACGGTCGACAAGGAACTCGACAGTCGACGTCTTGGGGGCGAAAAGACGTTATGTTGGCCCCTTCGATCCCCTTCGTTAAGTTTGTATTGTGATAAATATGGTGTTTTCAAGTGGCGAATACTATTATTTATTTCATAAATGGTATGTAATTTTATATTCTTCACTAATACGACGTACTTAAATGTTGTGAAAGAAAAAATCTCTAGAAATTTCTTCTATACATGCCAAACGGTTTTCAAATATTCAGACGTAAAGAAATATATGAACGAATATTTTAGATATAGGTTACTGTCTAATTTAAATATAGTATAAAGTTGTTTTATTTAAATAAATAAATAATTAATAATATATTTTAAATCCAAATATAAACGGCGACGGTCACAATCATAATTTTTAAACACATCACACTATTGTGTATTGTTAATGTAAAATAGCTTTTATGTACATAGTAATTAAAGCGACGTCGATATTATTTCGGATCCTTTAAAAAAATATCGAAGGGCAGGCTTTCTTAGCGAACACTACTGTTCGTTCCTACTACAAGATACAATACAATACAGGGACGGATTTTAACATTTACTAATAATAAATATAAATTTTAAAGTTAATTATTTATTTTATTGTTTTATAACTTTATTTAAAAAATGCGTAGTAATCCATAACATTAATTTAATTTAATTTAATAATGTTTGATATAACAAAATTATCAAGTTGTATAGTTACATTTGAGTGCAATAAGGTGAAGTTTTCTTGTAATAAAAGTCTTATATTTTAATCGATTATTACTCACTTTAATTACTGCATATAATAATTCGACAACTTACTTGTTATTTATATCAAATTAGTGAATTTATTTTTAACATTGAAAAATATAAAATAAAATGAATAATAAGCATGTTTTTTTTTCAATATATGTAGGTATAATGAAATATCTTTATTTTTGTTAAAATCATATATTAAAGTATACATCAAGATATTATGATAATATTCTTTATTTATGAATAACTTGCAAATATTAAGGAATTTGTACTCCATAATATACTATATACAGGGTGACTGGTGAATTACTATCAATATTTAAGGACGTGGTAGTTGACGATCATATATGACAAAATAAAAATTAATATAACATAAATATTAATAATCTTCTAAGTAAAGTTAACCAAAAGTTATGTAATTAATTACGGATCGCGTGGATACCCTAGCTGCGTTATCGACACAAAACAGTTATGTACGTAGGTATATGTAGTTATCGCGCGGTAGTTTACCTACATCCAAACGCCGCGCGCCGCCGCGTGTTAGACCTTAGATAAACAAAAATGATCCAATTCCCTTCATACTTTAATCCTGGCTTAGGACAGGCAAAAATACCAAGATATTTCTTTCGTTTAAGCAACCAATTTATTGACTAGGTAAATGGTGTGACCTTGACACAAAAAATAATATGAACTGTTTACCTATCTTGGTATTTCCGGCGTATTTAAAAATGGAATCATTCTTATTTACAACAATTGTCAATCATTAAACTACCTATTTACCTACATAACTACACTAACCTTAACAAATGTTCAAAGCGAGCTCCTTCTCGTGTGATACACAGTGCGGCACGTTTACACATATTGTCTTTCACACGATTTAATACGAATAGGTCACTTTTAATAGTTTCGAAAGCACTATTGATTTTTAATTTCAACTCCTCTCTGTTGACATACATTGTAGCATACACAAGACGTTTCCTTGGGCATGTGTTGGAACACGGAACTGTCCGAAGTCTCGTAATCTTTGATTAGCGTTTAAGATGACGCTGGCCGTAGGTACTCGACGATTGGGGATCATCTCCCGGTACAAATTGATTGCGCCCGGCAAGCTATCATTTGCACGCGCATACGCATGAACCATGTCCAAGTATTCTGCATTTGTGTATTGAAAAGCCATATTTAATTACTAATAAGTAATAACGGGTCACACGCACACACGACAGATTATTATTAGGTATACGCGTAAGATCGATCGCTAGGCGCGCGCGCGGGAAGACGAACGTACGGACCTTACGGCGGCGCTCGCGCGACTAATAGCCGACTAATGGCCCGCTAGCCACGGGGCGGGGGTTGGGGAGTAGCGACACACTGGCGCCGGCAAGGCTGAGTACGTGTCCAAACTTTATTTATTTATACGGAAATTTGGTCAAAAATTAATTACCTATTTTTTTTACATAATTCGAATGAGAATCATGTACCGAGTATGCTCCTTAAATATTGATAGTAATTCACCAGTCACCCTGTATACACTTTCCTAGTTCACAGTTTATGAAAATAATATTTTGTAGTATAATGTTAGATAAATAATCATTAATTTTTAAAATAAGGTAACTCGTTTATATAATAGGTATAAAAAATATAATAATAATATATCAATTCTCAATCCGTCCCTGTATAATATGGCACGGTGGTTTATTTTAACGGTCACAACGAAGCACGCGCCGTTTCCGATAAAGTTCTGTTAAGAAATTATATTTTAATAAGAAATATTTTAATATGGCAGACCCTGGCTAAAGCTGGGAAATTGCCAGGAAGAAGAAGAAGAAATATTTTAATATTATTGTAAAGGTGTGATGCTTAAAAAATTATATTAAAGTAAAAAAATATATCTTTATATAGTTTATTCGACAAGTCAGACGTAATATATAATTTTTAAATCATTAAGTCATTTTTAACGCTATCGTATAATAGACCTTTTTTATTTATAAACGATATTATTAATTTATTATAGACCTACAATTTTAACGATTAATAATAATTATTTAAAAAATTCTCATAAATACTGGAAATCTGATTCTGAAAAAAAAATTAACGAACTTACGTTCTAGAAAGTACGTAAGTAAAGTCCGTAAGTTTATAAAAACTAATTTCTGATTTATATATTTTTTAAGTATTATTTATTCTTTAAAAAAAATTATTTCATTCCAAATTTGAAATATTAATATATAACGGTCATTTGAAGCAGATGCATACTGCACACTCGTGCCGGACACACGAACGGAAATACATCATTTACATACATTTACTTGTAATTAAAATTACAATCTATCATGAACTCTATTGCATAGGAAATACGGTCCTAATAATAATTTTAAAAACATATATATGGCACGCGTCTTGGTCTGTGATCGCAGGATGTTTGTAAGAAATTGTTAGAAATTTTGCCAAACAATTTTAAACTCTATTTCTGTATAAATACAGGTTATTTATTTTATAAATTAGAACGTCTTGGTCTATGATTACAAGAAAGGATGTTAACGCAAGGGTGACAACCCTATTTCTTGAGTAATTATAAACCATATGGTTCAAATACTTGTAACGAATCTTTAAAAATGGTTTTAAATACTTTAATAATAATAATAATCTTTATGTATTAAAGAAAGTCATATTAGTTATACTATTACGAACTCAAGAAGGACTGGACAGTGTACTGCTTTGGCTGAAAATTTGTGAGAAGGTAGATTAAAACTAGTAATCGGATATAGGATACCTTTGTTCCCGTTCGATCTATAACGAACAAAAACTTAATAAAAACCAAAAAGGTGGAAAAGATTTCGTCGAGTAGGCTATATTTTTCCAATTCTGAAGTTAATGCGGACGAAATTGCGAGAAAAAACTTATCCCTACTAATATTATAAATGCGAAAGTAACTCTGTCTGTCTATCTGTTACGCTTTCACGCCTAAACCACTGAACTGATCCTAATGAAATAGAGTTGACCTTGAGAAAGAACATAGAATAGTTTTTATCCCAGACTTTTGAAAGGTTCTCTTGGAAACGCGATATAACAGAACTACATGCGGGCGAAGCTGCGGGCGGAAAGCTAGTATGTATAATATTAATTAAACTAGTCATTAATTGATAAAGGAAAGAATTCTTATTTTAAATTTTCACAACGCGTTCTTTGTTTAAACTATTATATATCGTAAAAATTTAAATTCTTTTCTATCTATAATAATAATATTACTCTGACTTAATAACTGCCTGTATTTAACCAATTTGTCTATAAACCAAAGTCGTTATCAGACAGAGTCGTTATCTCGTTAAGTTTGTCCCAAACTTGGTAGCCATTAAGCAATCTGTCTCGATCTCAGAGCCTCCTGTTATTGCACTCAATTTGTACACAACTCCGGTACAAGTTTTGAAAATGGAATTCTCAGCTATTGAGTCTCAGACGTTTGAAGTTTGTGAATTCTAAATTTGAAATTTGATTATGATGTTAATGAATTTAAAATGTTCAGTAAATCCATAAATTTGGTTCGTATTAATTCATATAAGCTTTTTTTTTTCAATTCGTATAAATGAGTGTACCTACAATAAATTTAAAGATGTATTCCATATAATCACAACAGATTATAAAAAATTGGTTAAATTTTGCAATAAGAATAGCATTTGTATACCAAACTTTTTCATCTTCTATTTTTAATAACCATTGGTAGGTTCTTGAAATAATTTTTTTTTCTAGATTGATGTATTAAAGATCATACAAATTTTAACTGCGAACGAAGGTCAAGTATGAAAAAATCTTCTCAAAGAACTACATAAAAAAATTCTTTATATCAAGAACAGCTAACGTGTTATAAAAAAAAAACAATTATCGCTTGTTTTTCTGTAATTAAATATAAAACTCTCATAATGACGATAATTGACCTGCTGACTCTTATGGCTAACGTATTTTTTGAAACTGCTCGAAATCACATTCTCATAGCTCTTATTGCCACGTAATAAGGTCTATTTCTGTTTAATGAGTTATGCCCATAGAAACTTATTAGTTTCGGTCTGTCATACCATTAAGCTGTCACGCTACAGTTTAACCGATTACGAAGAAGTTTATGTGATACTAAGATGCATTTTGTTTACTTTAAATACATTTTCTTAAACTATCTCAATGGAAAAAAAATTATATACTTATTTTTTAAAATAAAATTATTACATTAGCATTATCTTTATAATAGCAGCAATTATTTTATATGTAAGTAGTTTTTATTTTCGTCTATATTCGAATTACCCAACAACTGTCTTCATTTCAAGTCATAGAACAAATGTTCTAGAAATTTAAATAGTTACGTCATTTTATACAAATTGTATTTTTTTACTACAACCCGTTCCTTCCAGGGGGTGAAGACAAAAATGTTTTCTGACCATTTTTTTATTGACCAAAAAATCCAAATAAAAAGCAATTAGTTGGGTGACTTTGATATATTATTAATATGACAGACCTTCGACATATGTGTAATAGAGTTGTCTCGTTTGTTTGTCCGTCAGGTGGCGAGTTATAAATGTTTTATTTAATGATTCACTTGATATAGGAAGAAGTTTTTTATTGATCAAGCCGAAAGAAATAATTAAGGAGTAATATTATTGTATAACACTCAGACAGGGTACGTTTTTTAACCGACTCCAAAATAAGGAGGTACTGAATTCATCTGTATTTTCTTGGTGTTACTTTCTTCATTATTCCTCTAGTAACACTGTAATCTATTTAAAATTATACAATAATTTTATTCTCAAAATACTATTTAAATGTTGGTGATATAAGTTTTCGTATTAATATTAACAGAAACATTAAAAATATTTTTTTCGTATTATCTTTCTACAGTGTAATATATATTTTTTCTTCAGTAACTACTTCTAAGTATATTATTAAGCTTCAGCATTCAACATTTCTCATGTAACATAATTCTCTCCGTAATTCCCGTTCATACAAACATTCTGTACAAACAGTTGTTCGTGTTTATAGTAAATGTACTCTTAAGTTGATCGTAGGTGTAGTTAATGAGAAAACCTTTAATTAGATAGGAACTGAGGGTTGAGGTTACGATATTTGTGGACCTCTACCTCTCCAAACATATCCAGATAAACTTCCACAGTGAAAATATTTGTATAACAACGTCCAGTCAACTTAGAAAGGAATGACGACTTATTAGTTATTACTGATATTGTTATATGAAGAAATTCATTTAAAATGTTCATGTTTAATTCATTTTTTATTCAGACCGTTTCATTAAGCAGATTAATTCATATAATTATAATTATTTTTATTGGATTTTCAAGTTATTTCAAATGTTGTCTTCTTCTTCTTCTTCTACCTGGCAATTTCCCAGCTATAGCCAGGGTCTGCCTTACATGTTGTGAAAAATTTTTGGCTATTTGTTTTTACGACCGGCCGCCTTGCCTGACATCAACCCTCTTTTGGGAATCAACATTAATCAGTGATATCTAAATACTCTTAGAAAGTACATATGATTCGGAAAAATCACATTGGTACTTGCCCGGGCCAGGATCGAACCCGCGCCCTCGGCTACGAGAGGCGGGCCCTTTAACCACTGAGCCACCACTGACTTAAATGTTGTATTAGTTATAAATTATATGATTAATGATTGGCCATTATTCACTTTTTAAATGGAAACATATACTTAGATGCAATTTGAACTATTTTTAATGTATCTTTATAAATGTATGAAATAAAGTACTCAAGATTATTATTTTTAAATTTTAAATCAAATTTGTTTCTTATATTTTAATATTCATACTACCTTTTCCCCCCGACTCTGTTCTCAAGAACGTCAGAGATGTAATCTGACAGTAGGTTCACTGAAGCGGTTTAGACAGACGCTGAGTTACTTTCCCATTTATAATATTAGTAGGAATTAGGAATACTAGTGTAAGATCTGAATTGAAATGTTCACGATGAAATACTAAAGATTACTTAATATTAGACATATTCTATTGAAATTCTTTGCCAAATAATTCACTATTGGTTACCAACTCCACTCGACTTATATTCGTGATAACTTCTTATAGACCAGTGCCGATAGCTTTTAAAACATAATTAAAATATAGTAGAATGAAACTCATTAGAAAAGGACTATAATATTATAAAAAAATAAAGGAAAAATAATTAACGGGCGATCTGAGGTGGGGAAGGGTATCTGAGTGGGTATTTAAGGGTAAAAAATTGGTTTTCTCGATTTCCAACAAAACTAAAAGTCCTACGGAAAAACGTTATACGGTAAAGTTGTAGGTAATAAAAAGATCTAAAACTTTTGAACTAACTTTTTTTCACATAACCTCAAATTTTATGTGAAAAATTCTAAAAACAAAGTTTTTGCTTTTTTATTTTTATCACTTACAAAAAATAATATTTTGTCACGAAATTTGGTGAAAACTTACCTTTTGATGTCCCAAATACACTGTAATTTATTTGATTAGAAATATTTATTTTTTCAGCTTATTTTGAATAAATATCAAAAATAAGCTCATTTTCAATCGAAAAATCACCCATGAAAATATCAGATTTTTTCAAAAATTTGGTGTGTTTTCTGTTCGTTGATATCTCTTTTTTTTGAAGGTGAAGAAAAAATATAGTTTCTTATTTGCAGTACCATTTGTGGATAAAATAATTATGTCCCTTTCAATGAACTGACACTCGATATCGTTTGAAAAATGCTCTTTCAATTTATTTTTAATAGTTTTAGCAGCTTCATGTAAACTTTCTGTAAATTACCTAAAAGAGGGACTATCTGGAGAACTTCCAGAGTACACAACTGTCAAAAATAAATTAGAAAGAGCATTTTCAAAACGATGTCGAGTGTCATTTCATTAAAAGAGACATGATTATTTTATCCAAAAATGGTACTGTAAGTAAGAAACTTATATTTTTTCTTCACCATCGGAAAATAGAGATTCTAACAAATTGTAATCATACCAAATTTTTGAAAATAGCGGATATTTTGACGGGTGATTTTTCGATTGGAAATGAGGCTGATTTTTCGATATTTATTCAAAATAAGCTGAAAAAATAAATATTTCTAATCAAATAAATTACAGTGTATTTGTAACATCGAAAGGAAAGTTTTCACCAAATTTCGTGACAAAATATTGTTTTTTGTAAGAGATAAGAATAATAAACCAAAAACTTGGTGTTTCGAATTTTTCACATAAATTTTGAGGTTATGTGAAAAAAATGTTAGTATAGAAGTTTTAGGTCTTTTTATTACCTACAACTTTGCCGTATAACATTTTTACGTAGGACTTTTAGTTTTGCCGGAAATCGAGAAAACCAATTTTTTACCCTTAAATACCCATCCCCATACCCTTCCCGACCTCAGATCGCCCGTAAATTATTTTTCCTTTAATTTTTATAATATTCCCCTCCTTTTCCAATGAGTTTCATTCTATTATAATTTATTTTCACTTTTCATTAGTTTTAAAGGCTTCTGCACTGGTCTGCATTAATGAAATGTCCGATTGGGATGAAACAAAAAGTATTTTACTTCTCCATAACTGCCAGTGATAAAACAATGCTTCATTAGTATAAGGGTAGTTTCTTTCTTCAAACTACAACTTAACAGTTTTTTTGAACACTACAGTGGGTATTGTGACTGTTTGTGAAATATATACACCTGCGGACTTTTTCTAGATTTTATTAATACCTACAAAGCTGTATATCATTATTTTGTTGCATTGTCAATAGTTTTTGATTTTGTAGGTAGATTTTCGATTTCACAGCTCGTGTTAGAAAGTAGCAATCTTTTAGCGAATGTCTTAATTTATTGAAAATAATATTTAGCTTATAGCGTTGTTATCGATAAATGGACTATCCAACATTAAAGGAACTTTTCAAATCGAACCCGTACTTTTTGAAAAACTCTGCGTTATAATATTAGTCTAGATATATAAAAAAGCCTTGCTTATGATTTGAGTGTAATAGGATTGTACAAACTACAATAATAATGTCTTTGAGATGATTTTGAAAGTGTTTCTTTCTATTTCATATGCAGTTTAATATTCCTTTCAGAAAAATTTATATTAGACCTGTTCGATATTTATTTGAGAACAAGGATTGACTGGTCCAGTGTGTAACTGCCCTTATTATATAATATAGTCAACAATATAGACATAATCGTAAAAAAACTTTCAATGTTTCGTCTTTCAGATTTTAATAGATGAAAAATTTCAATAAAATTAATACATATTGAGTAAAGAACTAACATGCTTGGAATGCTGAGAAGTGTCTTCTATTGAATATGATATTTTTATTACTCAAAAATCGAATTGGTAGTATACAATCTGATAACGCTAGTTTCTGTACAATTATGCCCTTTGTAATGTTGGTTCTACTTATCTCATTTTTCTTATATAAAAAAATTACTCCTGAAAGTCATTTATAATTTTGTCAACTGGTCTTAATCTAAACGTAATATATTAAAGAACATGTAATTTTATTGATATTTGTAATAAATTTATTTTATATAAAAATATTAGCTCTAAGGTAAGAAAGAAATGAGCAGGTAAGCGTACCTGAAGATTTGCTATAATAATATTGACAGGCGTTAGTAAAATATTGTTCTGATTCTTATAATTTTTTTATATCAAAACAAGCTGTTTTATTTATATATTGTTGTCGTTTAAAATAAATATAGTATTTTATCCTAAACATATATACATTTTTAAATATCCTTGAAAACATAATATGTATGTAAAATAATCACAAATATAGTAACAAAAATAAGTAAACAGTCTAGTTCATAATATATATTTTTAATATTTTTTACAAATTATTTTTATTATTAAGTATTTGATTTACTGTAAGATTAAGTTAATTTCTTGAATATTGTTTAACTTTCAGCTTATACTAATAGGTATGACATGTACATATGTATAGGAGATTATTGTATGACTCTGAAACTGAACAAAGGAACATAAGAAAAACAAAATAAGGAATTTTTAAATCATTTGAATTATTTTATTATTAAAAATATATAAATAACGAACAATTACATGTTACATTATTAATAATAAGTAAAATAATAATAAAAAATAAATTAAAATCGATAAGAAATATAATAATTATATTATAGACAATAGAAGTTAAAATAATTGTCTTTAGGTTTTCGTACGTTAAACGACGTCTCAATTACATTGAATATTTGTTGGAACAGATGTGACTCCTTTGTTAATATTCAATACTGTAAATTGGACAAATATTTGTTTACTCTTGAACAGGCGATACTAAATTATATAAGATTTTTTGACGTTTTATTATATAATATTATTATTTCTAACTAAACTAATATTAAATATATACATATACATATTATGTGGGGTATTGAAATTATGTTATTAAAAAATATATATGAAAAAATTATTATTTTAGAATATTCCATAAAGAAGCTTAAAGTACTCCTTGTGACATTATCTGCCAGCGAGTGATATTCCTATCAAAATCGGCCTAGCCACTCCAGAATTAAGCCGTAACAGAACGACAGATAGACAAAACTTTGACAAAATTCCATTTCTGATGTTGGTATCTTATTACATATGCGTTTAGCTTAAAATTATTAATTTGAAAATACAAACGGAGATTATAGTTATATTTTTTATTTATACATTTTTTTTTAAATATATTATCTTAGAGAGTACATATATTCATTTTTTATCCTAAATACTTGTACGTAATAAAAACCTAAATAAACTAACATTATTACTTTATCAGAAAGTTTGAGTATCCTATTTCTCACTCAATAACCGACGTTAATAGTTAATAAGTAGAATAATTTGCGAAGTTTTATGAAAAAAAAAAACACAGTTTAGGTTTCATATACACACTTGTGGTAGGCGTACTGGTATAAAGATTTTTTTTTATAATTTTAAACGCATAATTTATATATAATTACATATAATTTCAAAAATAAATAATTTGATTGTTAGGTATTTAAATATTTTTATTATAAAAAAAGTTTATTGAAAACAGAGACTTAATAAGGAATTATTGAATAAGATTAAAAATCGTAAGAATAAGTAATAAATATGCTTTTCGAAGATGTAATAATCAGTTGTAGTGAGATGAAATTCTTTCATTTTACCTTTTTCATCAGGTCTTTTTTAGTTTTTATTTTATTTATGAAAAACAAAAAAATGAAAATAACTAACATGTGAGGCTTTTTAAAGTAACCACAACAATTACGATATTTGTTTTAAAAATACATTAACATATAATTATAGCAACATGAGTAGAAAGGTTAAAAAAAATAAGTTAAAATTTATAAAAAAAAAACATGCTCTTAATAAAATTAAAATTAAAAACATAAATAGGTCTAAATCAAATATATGAGAAAGAATCGTATTTGCCTAAGAATAATATAATTTATTATAATGCCTCTATGTGGACTAAAATAAGAGAAACCTCTATTTGCAACGCCTTTAATTTTTAGGAGAATTATATACTTTAAAGATTAATAAATATGCCTAAACCCCGTACACATAATATAGGTATATATATATGAAAAACGTTTTAGGGCCTATGTGTTTTATTGTCATGTAATGAAGTATTATCAGGAAAAATAAGATTTTTTATTTAAAATTTTATATAAAAAACAACTAAAATGGAAAAATAATAAATTTCTATTATATTTTTCAAATGACGTTAAATAAAAATAAACATGTGTTGGATATGTGCAAAAATACAATGTCTTAATCAAGTTTAATGAAAGGCTATTGTTTGAAATTACAAGGCTTCATTATTATATATAATATTATTTACTTTTAAAGTAAATATTTGAAAAATTCAATTTACACAACACCATACGTGGGTTGGATGAAAATTTCTGGGTATAAAAGGACCAGAAATCTTTCGAATAATCATCAGTTCGGTTCGAACTCTCAGAAAAATGAGAGTAATAGCCTTCGTGATCTTGTGCGCTCTTCAGGTGAGTTCCATAATATTATTTTACTAAATTTTTTTCATTATATTCTATATTATCAAAGGATAATTATTCATTTTGCAAAAATATCGCTAAGATTATTAAGTAAAACTTTTTTAAGTTTTACTTATTTAATGCTTTTCTCAGTATTCAATTACTGTTTTCAAGTACATGATCTATTTGTGCTTGATTTTATTCATCATCGTTATAATTATTATTTATTACTGATATTAGTATTTAACCGATTACATACATGATAATTGTCACAATAATAACGTCTCTAAATTTTTTATCTACATATTAAGTCGTAAGTTCTTAACAAAACTTAAATATATATTTCTAGTACGTATCGTCGGCTGCGCCGCCGGACGACATCGTGAATGAGTTGATAAACATTTTCTCTGACGGAAATGCTTTACAAACTAAAAATGTGAGCACGAGTGATGAATTTGACGTAGACCAAACTGGAGGTGTATGGGAAAAATCGACAACACGTACGAATTTCGAAAGGCAAGGACATGCAAGTAGCGACGTGACCGGTGACGACGTGAAAGTCCGAACCATAAGGATCGAAGTAGACGCTTCCGGCCGTGAAAGAATATTTGAAGAAGACGTGATCATTAAAAAAGTACCAGGAAAGGCACCAAGCTCCAGAGCTTCTAGTTCTGCTGCAAGTGCTAGTTCTAGCGCCGCAAGCTCGTCATACGAGGCACCAAGACCATCGTATCGCCAACCATTGGTACCATACGGAAATCAAAGACCTAACGGTGCAGTCTCGTCGAACGCAGCTGCTGTTAGCGCATCTGGCCCAGGCAACCAAGGAGCCGGCTACGGATCTGGTCTCTACGGTAACGGAAACGGATCTGGTGAACAAATCGTCGTCATCAACGGTGGATCATCGGGTGCTGGTTCTTCATCTAGCTCAAGTGCTAGTGCAGCTAGTGCTTCCTCCTCCGGACGTAATGGTGGAGCAGGATACTTGAACCAACAAGAATCAGATGCCGCAGCAGCCGCTATTGCCGCTGATGCTGCAAATGCTGCGAACGCTGCTAACGCCGCTGCAGCAGCTGCCAACGCCGCTGTAGCAGCCGCTAAATATGATAACGAAATAAGAGCTTACAGACAACCTGGCTCTAATACAGTTTCTGTTTCTGCCTCATCGTCATCCGTTTCAAGCGGATCTGGTGAACAAATCGTCGTCATCAACGGTGGATCATCAGGTGCTGGTTCTTCATCTAGCTCAAGTGCTAGTGCAGCTAGTGCTTCCTCCGGACCTAATGGTGGAGCAGGATACTTGAACCAACAAGAATCAGATGCCGCAGCAGCCGCCGCAGCCGCTGCCGCCGCAAACGCCGCCAATGCTGCCAACGCTGCTGCTGCAGCTGCCGCCAACGCCGCAGCCTCTGCTGCTGAATATGATAATGCTTATGGACCACTCGGTGGACTGGGTTCAGGTTTAGGTTACGGATCGAACTCGGCCGGTCTCGGTAACGGACCATACGGTCGTGGATTTGGACCATACGGAAATCAAGGATCGAACGGTGCTTCCTCAGCCGCCGCAGCTGCCGCTAGTGCATCTGGAGCAGGTAATCAAGGAGCTGGTTACGGAGCTGGAAACGGTGCAGGTGAAAACATCGTCGTTATCAATGCTGGATCATCCGGCGCCGGATCGGGCTCCAGTGCATCTGCTAGTGCAGCAAGCGCTGGTTCCGCTGGTGGTAACAGTGGTTCAGGACTATCAGGACTCGGATACGGACAACAATACGGAGCCGGTGGTGCTGGATCTGCTGCTGCTGCCGCTGCCGCTGCCGCTTCTGCTGGTGGCTACGAAAATGGAATTGGCGCACTCGGCGTCCAAGGACTTGGATCGGGACTCGGATACGGAGGCAATTCGGCAGCTGCCGCCGCCGCCGCTGAAGCAGCCTCAGCATCTGGTTCCGGCTACGGACCATACGGCTCAGCATTCGGACCATACGGAAATCAAGGATCTAACGGCGCATCTTCCGCCGCCTCAGCTGCCGCCACTGCATCTGGCCCAGGCAACCAAGGAGCCGGCTACGGATCTGGTCTCTACGGTAACGGAAACGGATCTGGTGAACAAATCGTCGTCATCAACGGTGGATCATCAGGTGCTGGTTCTTCATCTAGCTCAAGTGCTAGTGCAGCTAGTGCTTCTTCCTCCGGACCTAATGGTGGAGCAGGATACTTGAACCAACAAGAATCAGATGCCGCAGCAGCCGCCGCAGCCGCTGCCGCCGCAAACGCCGCCAATGCTGCCAACGCTGCTGCTGCAGCTGCCGCCAACGCCGCAGCCTCTGCTGCTGAATATGATAATGCTTATGGACCACTCGGTGGACTGGGTTCAGGTTTAGGTTACGGATCGAACTCGGCCGGTCTCGGTAACGGACCATACGGTCGTGGATTTGGACCATACGGAAATCAAGGATCGAACGGTGCTTCTTCAGCCGCCGCAGCTGCCGCTAGTGCATCTGGAGCAGGCAATCAAGGAGCTGGTTACGGATCTGGTCTCTACGGTAACGGAAACGGATCTGGTGAACAAATCGTCGTCATCAACGGTGGATCATCAGGTGCTGGTTCTTCATCTAGCTCAAGTGCTAGTGCAGCTAGTGCTTCTTCCTCCGGACCTAATGGTGGAGCAGGATACTTGAACCAACAAGAATCAGATGCCTCAGCAGCCGCCGCAGCCGCTGCCGCCGCAAACGCCGCCAATGCTGCCAACGCTGCTGCTGCAGCTGCCGCCAACGCCGCAGCCTCTGCTGCTGAATATGATAATGCTTATGGACCACTCGGTGGACTGGGTTCAGGTTTAGGTTACGGATCGAACTCGGCCGGTCTCGGTAACGGACCATACGGTCGTGGATTTGGACCATACGGAAATCAAGGATCGAACGGTGCTTCCTCAGCCGCCGCAGCTGCCGCTAGTGCATCTGGAGCAGGTAATCAAGGAGCTGGTTACGGAGCTGGAAACGGTGCAGGTGAAAACATCGTCGTTATCAATGCTGGATCATCCGGCGCCGGATCGGGCTCCAGTGCATCTGCTAGTGCAGCAAGCGCTGGTTCCGCTGGTGGTAACAGTGGTTCAGGACTATCAGGACTCGGATACGGACAACAATACGGAGCCGGTGGTGCTGGATCTGCTGCTGCTGCCGCTGCCGCTGCCGCTTCTGCTGGTGGCTACGAAAATGGAATTGGCGCACTCGGCGTCCAAGGACTTGGATCGGGACTCGGATACGGAGGCAATTCGGCAGCTGCCGCCGCCGCCGCCGCCGCTGAAGCAGCCTCAGCATCTGGTTCCGGCTACGGACCATACGGCTCAGCATTCGGACCATACGGAAATCAAGGATCTAACGGCGCATCTTCCGCCGCCTCAGCTGCCGCCAGTGCATCTGGCCCAGGCAACCAAGGAGCCGGCTACGGATCTGGTCTCTACGGTAACGGAAACGGATCTGGTGAACAAATCGTCGTCATCAACGGTGGATCATCAGGTGCTGGTTCTTCATCTAGCTCAAGTGCTAGTGCAGCTAGTGCTTCTTCCTCCGGACCTAATGGTGGAGCAGGATACTTGAACCAACAAGAATCAGATGCCGCAGCAGCCGCCGCAGCCGCTGCCGCCGCAAACGCCGCCAATGCTGCCAACGCTGCTGCTGCAGCTGCCGCCAACGCCGCAGCCTCTGCTGCTGAATATGATAATGCTTATGGACCACTCGGTGGACTGGGTTCAGGTTTAGGTTACGGATCGAACTCGGCCGGTCTCGGTAACGGACCATACGGTCGTGGATTTGGACCATACGGAAATCAAGGATCGAACGGTGCTTCCTCAGCCGCCGCAGCTGCCGCTAGTGCATCTGGAGCAGGTAATCAAGGAGCTGGTTACGGAGCTGGAAACGGTGCAGGTGAAAACATCGTCGTTATCAATGCTGGATCATCCGGCGCCGGATCGGGCTCCAGTGCATCTGCTAGTGCAGCAAGCGCTGGTTCCGCTGGTGGTAACAGTGGTTCAGGACTATCAGGACTCGGATACGGACAACAATACGGAGCCGGTGGTGCTGGATCTGCTGCTGCTGCCGCTGCCGCTGCCGCTTCTGCTGGTGGCTACGAAAATGGAATTGGCGCACTCGGCGTCCAAGGACTTGGATCGGGACTCGGATACGGAGGCAATTCGGCAGCTGCCGCCGCCGCCGCCGCCGCTGAAGCAGCCTCAGCATCTGGTTCCGGCTACGGACCATACGGCTCAGCATTCGGACCATACGGAAATCAAGGATCTAACGGCGCATCTTCCGCCGCCTCAGCTGCCGCCAGTGCATCTGGCCCAGGCAACCAAGGAGCCGGCTACGGATCTGGTCTCTACGGTAACGGAAACGGATCTGGTGAACAAATCGTCGTCATCAACGGTGGATCATCAGGTGCTGGTTCTTCATCTAGCTCAAGTGCTAGTGCAGCTAGTGCTTCTTCCTCCGGACCTAATGGTGGAGCAGGATACTTGAACCAACAAGAATCAGATGCCGCAGCAGCCGCCGCAGCCGCTGCCGCCGCAAACGCCGCCAATGCTGCCAACGCTGCTGCTGCAGCTGCCGCCAACGCCGCAGCCTCTGCTGCTGAATATGATAATGCTTATGGACCACTCGGTGGACTGGGTTCAGGTTTAGGTTACGGATCGAACTCGGCCGGTCTCGGTAACGGACCATACGGTCGTGGATTTGGACCATACGGAAATCAAGGATCGAACGGTGCTTCTTCAGCCGCCGCAGCTGCCGCTAGTGCATCTGGAGCAGGCAATCAAGGAGCTGGTTACGGATCTGGTCTCTACGGTAACGGAAACGGATCTGGTGAACAAATCGTCGTCATCAACGGTGGATCATCAGGTGCTGGTTCTTCATCTAGCTCAAGTGCTAGTGCAGCTAGTGCTTCTTCCTCCGGACCTAATGGTGGAGCAGGATACTTGAACCAACAAGAATCAGATGCCGCAGCAGCCGCCGCAGCCGCTGCCGCCGCAAACGCCGCCAATGCTGCCAACGCTGCTGCTGCAGCTGCCGCCAACGCCGCAGCCTCTGCTGCTGAATATGATAATGCTTATGGACCACTCGGTGGACTGGGTTCAGGTTTAGGTTACGGATCGAACTCGGCCGGTCTCGGTAACGGACCATACGGTCGTGGATTTGGACCATACGGAAATCAAGGATCGAACGGTGCTTCCTCAGCCGCCGCAGCTGCCGCTAGTGCATCTGGAGCAGGTAATCAAGGAGCTGGTTACGGAGCTGGAAACGGTGCAGGTGAAAACATCGTCGTTATCAATGCTGGATCATCCGGCGCCGGATCGGGCTCCAGTGCATCTGCTAGTGCAGCAAGCGCTGGTTCCGCTGGTGGTAACAGTGGTTCAGGACTATCAGGACTCGGATACGGACAACAATACGGAGCCGGTGGTGCTGGATCTGCTGCTGCTGCCGCTGCCGCTGCCGCTTCTGCTGGTGGCTACGAAAATGGAATTGGCGCACTCGGCGTCCAAGGACTTGGATCGGGACTCGGATACGGAGGCAATTCGGCAGCTGCCGCCGCCGCCGCCGCCGCTGAAGCAGCCTCAGCATCTGGTTCCGGCTACGGACCATACGGTTCAGCATTCGGACCATACGGAAATCAAGGATCTAACGGCGCATCTTCCGCCGCCTCAGCTGCCGCCAGTGCATCTGGCCCAGGCAACCAAGGAGCCGGCTACGGATCTGGTCTCTACGGTAACGGAAACGGATCTGGTGAACAAATCGTCGTCATCAACGGTGGATCATCAGGTGCTGGTTCTTCATCTAGCTCAAGTGCTAGTGCAGCTAGTGCTTCTTCCTCCGGACCTAATGGTGGAGCAGGATACTTGAACCAACAAGAATCAGATGCCGCAGCAGCCGCCGCAGCCGCTGCCGCCGCAAACGCCGCCAATGCTGCCAACGCTGCTGCTGCAGCTGCCGCCAACGCCGCAGCCTCTGCTGCTGAATATGATAATGCTTATGGACCACTCGGTGGACTGGGTTCAGGTTTAGGTTACGGATCGAACTCGGCCGGTCTCGGTAACGGACCATACGGTCGTGGATTTGGACCATACGGAAATCAAGGATCGAACGGTGCTTCCTCAGCCGCCGCAGCTGCCGCTAGTGCATCTGGAGCAGGTAATCAAGGAGCTGGTTACGGAGCTGGAAACGGTGCAGGTGAAAACATCGTCGTTATCAATGCTGGATCATCCGGCGCCGGATCGGGCTCCAGTGCATCTGCTAGTGCAGCAAGCGCTGGTTCCGCTGGTGGTAACAGTGGTTCAGGACTATCAGGACTCGTATACGGACAACAATACGGAGCCGGTGGTGCTGGATCTGCTGCTGCTGCCGCTGCCGCTGCCGCTTCTGCTGGTGGCTACGAAAATGGAATTGGCGCACTCGGCGTCCAAGGACTTGGATCGGGACTCGGATACGGAGGCAATTCGGCAGCTGCCGCCGCCGCCGCCGCCGCTGAAGCAGCCTCAGCATCTGGTTCCGGCTACGGACCATACGGCTCAGCATTCGGACCATACGGAAATCAAGGATCTAACGGCGCATCTTCCGCCGCCTCAGCTGCCGCCAGTGCATCTGGCCCAGGCAACCAAGGAGCCGGCTACGGATCTGGTCTCTACGGTAACGGAAACGGATCTGGTGAACAAATCGTCGTCATCAACGGTGGATCATCAGGTGCTGGTTCTTCATCTAGCTCAAGTGCTAGTGCAGCTAGTGCTTCTTCCTCCGGACCTAATGGTGGAGCAGGATACTTGAACCAACAAGAATCAGATGCCGCAGCAGCCGCCGCAGCCGCTGCCGCCGCAAACGCCGCCAATGCTGCCAACGCTGCTGCTGCAGCTGCCGCCAACGCCGCAGCCTCTGCTGCTGAATATGATAATGCTTATGGACCACTCGGTGGACTGGGTTCAGGTTTAGGTTACGGATCGAACTCGGCCGGTCTCGGTAACGGACCATACGGTCGTGGATTTGGACCATACGGAAATCAAGGATCGAACGGTGCTTCCTCAGCCGCCGCAGCTGCCGCTAGTGCATCTGGAGCAGGTAATCAAGGAGCTGGTTACGGAGCTGGAAACGGTGCAGGTGAAAACATCGTCGTTATCAATGCTGGATCATCCGGCGCCGGATCGGGCTCCAGTGCATCTGCTAGTGCAGCAAGCGCTGGTTCCGCTGGTGGTAACAGTGGTTCAGGACTATCAGGACTCGGATACGGACAACAATACGGAGCCGGTGGTGCTGGATCTGCTGCTGCTGCCGCTGCCGCTGCCGCTTCTGCTGGTGGCTACGAAAATGGAATTGGCGCACTCGGCGTCCAAGGACTTGGATCGGGACTCGGATACGGAGGCAATTCGGCAGCTGCCGCCGCCGCCGCCGCCGCTGAAGCAGCCTCAGCATCTGGTTCCGGCTACGGACCATACGGCTCAGCATTCGGACCATACGGAAATCAAGGATCTAACGGCGCATCTTCCGCCGCCTCAGCTGCCGCCAGTGCATCTGGCCCAGGCAACCAAGGAGCCGGCTACGGATCTGGTCTCTACGGTAACGGAAACGGATCTGGTGAACAAATCGTCGTCATCAACGGTGGATCATCAGGTGCTGGTTCTTCATCTAGCTCAAGTGCTAGTGCAGCTAGTGCTTCTTCCTCCGGACCTAATGGTGGAGCAGGATACTTGAACCAACAAGAATCAGATGCCGCAGCAGCCGCCGCAGCCGCTGCCGCCGCAAACGCCGCCAATGCTGCCAACGCTGCTGCTGCAGCTGCCGCCAACGCCGCAGCCTCTGCTGCTGAATATGATAATGCTTATGGACCACTCGGTGGACTGGGTTCAGGTTTAGGTTACGGATCGAACTCGGCCGGTCTCGGTAACGGACCATACGGTCGTGGATTTGGACCATACGGAAATCAAGGATCGAACGGTGCTTCTTCAGCCGCCGCAGCTGCCGCTAGTGCATCTGGAGCAGGCAATCAAGGAGCTGGTTACGGATCTGGTCTCTACGGTAACGGAAACGGATCTGGTGAACAAATCGTCGTCATCAACGGTGGATCATCAGGTGCTGGTTCTTCATCTAGCTCAAGTGCTAGTGCAGCTAGTGCTTCTTCCTCCGGACCTAATGGTGGAGCAGGATACTTGAACCAACAAGAATCAGATGCCGCAGCAGCCGCCGCAGCCGCTGCCGCCGCAAACGCCGCCAATGCTGCCAACGCTGCTGCTGCAGCTGCCGCCAACGCCGCAGCCTCTGCTGCTGAATATGATAATGCTTATGGACCACTCGGTGGACTGGGTTCAGGTTTAGGTTACGGATCGAACTCGGCCGGTCTCGGTAACGGACCATACGGTCGTGGATTTGGACCATACGGAAATCAAGGATCGAACGGTGCTTCCTCAGCCGCCGCAGCTGCCGCTAGTGCATCTGGAGCAGGTAATCAAGGAGCTGGTTACGGAGCTGGAAACGGTGCAGGTGAAAACATCGTCGTTATCAATGCTGGATCATCCGGCGCCGGATCGGGCTCCAGTGCATCTGCTAGTGCAGCAAGCGCTGGTTCCGCTGGTGGTAACAGTGGTTCAGGACTATCAGGACTCGGATACGGACAACAATACGGAGCCGGTGGTGCTGGATCTGCTGCTGCTGCCGCTGCCGCTGCCGCTTCTGCTGGTGGCTACGAAAATGGAATTGGCGCACTCGGCGTCCAAGGACTTGGATCGGGACTCGGATACGGAGGCAATTCGGCAGTTGCTGCCGCCGCCGCCGCCGCTGAAGCAGCCTCAGCATCTGGTTCCGGCTACGGACCATACGGCTCAGCATTCGGACCATACGGAAATCAAGGATCTAACGGCGCATCTTCCCGCCGCCTCAGCTGCCGCCAGTGCATCTGGCCCAGGCAACCAAGGAGCCGGCTACGGATCTGGTCTCTACGGTAACGGAAACGGATCTGGTGAACAAATCGTCGTCATCAACGGTGGATCATCCGGTGCTGGTTCTTCATCTAGCTCAAGTGCTAGTGCAGCTAGTGCTTCTTCCTCCGGACCTAATGGTGGAGCAGGATACTTGAACCAACAAGAATCAGATGCCGCAGCAGCCGCCGCAGCCGCTGCCGCCGCAAACGCCGCCAATGCTGCCAACGCTGCTGCTGCAGCTGCCGCCAACGCCGCAGCCTCTGCTGCTGAATATGATAATGCTTATGGACCACTCGGTGGACTGGGTTCAGGTTTAGGTTACGGATCGAACTCGGCCGGTCTCGGTAACGGACCATACGGTCGTGGATTTGGACCATACGGAAATCAAGGATCGAACGGTGCTTCCTCAGCCGCCGCAGCTGCCGCTAGTGCATCTGGAGCAGGTAATCAAGGAGCTGGTTACGGAGCTGGAAACGGTGCAGGTGAAAACATCGTCGTTATCAATGCTGGATCATCCGGCGCCGGATCGGGCTCCAGTGCATCTGCTAGTGCAGCAAGCGCTGGTTCCGCTGGTGGTAACAGTGGTTCAGGACTATCAGGACTCGGATACGGACAACAATACGGAGCCGGTGGTGCTGGATCTGCTGCTGCTGCCGCTGCCGCTGCCGCTTCTGCTGGTGGCTACGAAAATGGAATTGGCGCACTCGGCGTCCAAGGACTTGGATCGGGACTCGGATACGGAGGCAATTCGGCAGCTGCCGCCGCCGCCGCCGCCGCTGAAGCAGCCTCAGCATCTGGTTCCGGCTACGGACCATACGGCTCAGCATTCGGACCATACGGAAATCAAGGATCTAACGGCGCATCTTCCGCCGCCTCAGCTGCCGCCAGTGCATCTGGCCCAGGCAACCAAGGAGCCGGCTACGGATCTGGTCTCTACGGTAACGGAAACGGATCTGGTGAACAAATCGTCGTCATCAACGGTGGATCATCAGGTGCTGGTTCTTCATCTAGCTCAAGTGCTAGTGCAGCTAGTGCTTCTTCCTCCGGACCTAATGGTGGAGCAGGATACTTGAACCAACAAGAATCAGATGCCGCAGCAGCCGCCGCAGCCGCTGCCGCCGCAAACGCCGCCAATGCTGCCAACGCTGCTGCTGCAGCTGCCGCCAACGCCGCAGCCTCTGCTGCTGAATATGATAATGCTTATGGACCACTCGGTGGACTGGGTTCAGGTTTAGGTTACGGATCGAACTCGGCCGGTCTCGGTAACGGACCATACGGTCGTGGATTTGGACCATACGGAAATCAAGGATCGAACGGTGCTTCCTCAGCCGCCGCAGCTGCCGCTAGTGCATCTGGAGCAGGTAATCAAGGAGCTGGTTACGGAGCTGGAAACGGTGCAGGTGAAAACATCGTCGTTATCAATGCTGGATCATCCGGCGCCGGATCGGGCTCCAGTGCATCTGCTAGTGCAGCAAGCGCTGGTTCCGCTGGTGGTAACAGTGGTTCAGGACTATCAGGACTCGGATACGGACAACAATACGGAGCCGGTGGTGCTGGATCTGCTGCTGCTGCCGCTGCCGCTGCCGCTTCTGCTGGTGGCTACGAAAATGGAATTGGCGCACTCGGCTTCCAAGGACTTGGATCGGGACTCGGATACGGAGGCAATTCGGCAGTTGCTGCCGCCGCCGCCGCCGCTGAAGCAGCCTCAGCATCTGGTTCCGGCTACGGACCATACGGCTCAGCATTCGGACCATACGGAAATCAAGGATCTAACGGCGCATCTTCCGCCGCCTCAGCTGCCGCCAGTGCATCTGGCCCAGGCAACCAAGGAGCCGGCTACGGATCTGGTCTCTACGGTAACGGAAACGGATCTGGTGAACAAATCGTCGTCATCAACGGTGGATCATCCGGTGCTGGTTCTTCATCTAGCTCAAGTGCTAGTGCAGCTAGTGCTTCTTCCTCCGGACCTAATGGTGGAGCAGGATACTTGAACCAACAAGAATCAGATGCCGCAGCAGCCGCCGCAGCCGCTGCCGCCGCAAACGCCGCCAATGCTGCCAACGCTGCTGCTGCAGCTGCCGCCAACGCCGCAGCCTCTGCTGCTGAATATGATAATGCTTATGGACCACTCGGTGGACTGGGTTCAGGTTTAGGTTACGGATCGAACTCGGCCGGTCTCGGTAACGGACCATACGGTCGTGGATTTGGACCATACGGAAATCAAGGATCGAACGGTGCTTCTTCAGCCGCCGCAGCTGCCGCTAGTGCATCTGGAGCAGGCAATCAAGGAGCTGGTTACGGATCTGGTCTCTACGGTAACGGAAACGGATCTGGTGAACAAATCGTCGTCATCAACGGTGGATCATCAGGTGCTGGTTCTTCATCTAGCTCAAGTGCTAGTGCAGCTAGTGCTTCTTCCTCCGGACCTAATGGTGGAGCAGGATACTTGAACCAACAAGAATCAGATGCCGCAGCAGCCGCCGCAGCCGCTGCCGCCGCAAAAACGCCGCCAATGCTGCCAACGCTGCTGCTGCAGCTGCCGCCAACGCCGCAGCCTCTGCTGCTGAATATGATAATGCTTATGGACCACTCGGTGGACTGGGTTCAGGTTTAGGTTACGGATCGAACTCGGCCGGTCTCGGTAACGGACCATACGGTCGTGGATTTGGACCATACGGAAATCAAGGATCGAACGGTGCTTCCTCAGCCGCCGCAGCTGCCGCTAGTGCATCTGGAGCAGGTAATCAAGGAGCTGGTTACGGAGCTGGAAACGGTGCAGGTGAAAACATCGTCGTTATCAATGCTGGATCATCCGGCGCCGGATCGGGCTCCAGTGCATCTGCTAGTGCAGCAAGCGCTGGTTCCGGTGGTGGTAACAGTGGTTCAGGACTATCAGGACTCGGATACGGACAACAATACGGAGCCGGTGGTGCTGGATCTGCTGCTGCTGCCGCTGCCGCTGCCGCTTCTGCTGGTGGCTACGAAAATGGAATTGGCGCACTCGGCGTCCAAGGACTTGGATCGGGACTCGGATACGGAGGCAATTCGGCAGCTGCCGCCGCCGCCGCTGAAGCAGCCTCAGCTTCTGGTTCCGGCTACGGACCATACGGCTCAGCATTCGGACCATACGGAAATCAAGGATCTAACGGCGCATCTTCCGCCGCCTCAGCTGCCGCCAGTGCATCTGGCCCAGACAACCAAGGAGCCGGCTACGGATCTGGTCTCTACGGTAACGGAAACGGATCTGGTGAACAAATCGTCGTCATCAACGGTGGATCATCAGGTGCTGGTTCTTCATCTAGCTCAAGTGCTAGTGCAGCTAGTGCTTCTTCCTCCGGACCTAATGGTGGAGCAGGATACTTGAACCAACAAGAATCAGATGCCGCAGCAGCCGCCGCAGCCGCTGCCGCCGCAAACGCCGCCAATGCTGCCAACGCTGCTGCTGCAGCTGCCGCCAACGCCGCAGCCTCTGCTGCTGAATATGATAATGCTTATGGACCACTCGGTGGACTGGGTTCAGGTTTAGGTTACGGATCGAACTCGGCCGGTCTCGGTAACGGACCATACGGTCGTGGATTTGGACCATACGGAAATCAAGGATCGAACGGTGCTTCTTCAGCCGCCGCAGCTGCCGCTAGTGCATCTGGAGCAGGTAATCAAGGAGCTGGTTACGGAGCTGGAAACGGTGCAGGTGAAAACATCGTCGTTATCAATGCTGGATCATCCGGCGCCGGATCGGGCTCCAGTGCATCTGCTAGTGCAGCAAGCGCTGGTTCCGCTGGTGGTAACAGTGGTTCAGGACTATCAGGACTCGGATACGGACAACAATACGGAGCCGGTGGTGCTGGATCTGCTGCTGCTGCCGCTGCCGCTGCCGCTTCTGCTGGTGGCTACGAAAATGGAATTGGCGCACTCGGCGTCCAAGGACTTGGATCGGGACTCGGATACGGAGGCAATTCGGCAGCTGCCGCCGCCGCCGCCGCCGCTGAAGCAGCCTCAGCATCTGGTTCCGGCTACGGACCATACGGCTCAGCATTCGGACCATACGGAAATCAAGGATCTAACGGCGCATCTTCCGCCGCCTCAGCTGCCGCCAGTGCATCTGGCCCAGGCAACCAAGGAGCCGGCTACGGATCTGGTCTCTACGGTAACGGAAACGGATCTGGTGAACAAATCGTCGTCATCAACGGTGGATCATCAGGTGCTGGTTCTTCATCTAGCTCAAGTGCTAGTGCAGCTAGTGCTTCTTCCTCCGGACCTAATGGTGGAGCAGGATACTTGAACCAACAAGAATCAAATGCCGCAGCAGCCGCCGCAGCCGCTGCCGCCGCAAACGCCGCCAATGCTGCCAACGCTGCTGCTGCAGCTGCCGCCAACGCCGCAGCCTCTGCTGCTGAATATGATAATGTTTACGGACCTGTCGTTGGATCTGGTGCTTCAGCTTTTGCTTCAGAGGTACAAAGTGACGTTTCCGGACCATTACCTAAAGTTATTGTTATAAACGAAGATGACTCGGAAAGATTTTCATCTTCCCCTCTTGACAATGGTCGTGGTTCCGTCAGTAATAGTGTGTCTTCAGGAAACTATGGACCAAGTTCATTTGGAGACATAGTTGTAATCAATGAATCAAACGCTGGTATCAACTCCGGTGTGTCTTCCGTATCAGCTGGTTCTTCCAGGGGAAGTCTATCTGGACCAGTTATTGCTTCAAGTGGAAACGTTGGCGTAGGATCTTCATCTGCAGTAGCACCCTATGGCAATCAAAGACAATCCTCAATCATCATCATCAATGAGGACAATGGTTCTGGTTCAGCATCCTCAGCAAGCAGCTCTGTCGCAGTAAGCGGCTCTTCTGGTGGATACGTCCAAGGCAGAGGCAGAGTTCGTCAAGGTTGTAGACTTCAACGCAGACAGTTTGTCATCAAGGTTGGACGACGAGGTGGAGTTTGCCGTAACTGTTAATTTTGATTCCACGTTTTGATGTTACATTCAATAATAATGTTTGATGAAATATAATTTTTGCAATTGAAAAATTATCTTTTATTTTATATCCATTTTTAATCCCTGCTTACATTACTTTCATATTCTTATGCTTCTTTTAACTATAATGAATAATTTATTTTTTTCGATTACAGTAGAATGGAAATCGTTTATTTAAATAGTCTTAATTTCTTAACATAATTGAAACCGTTCTGAAAACGATACCATAGTGTTATAAGAAAGATTCTTTCTTATTTCCACTTAATACATTAATAAAATGATAAAATCTTTGACATAGAGATAAATAAAAAAAAGGATTACTTCAAAAATAAAACAACACATTTAATTAAAATCTTTATTTATAAAAAGTTTCACACTGATTACAACTTTGAAATTTTTTTGCAAATCAAATAGGTGTATCGAATAATAAGAATACGGTATCATTATGTATTGGTCCAAAATTATAATAAAAATTGAGCGATGTCATTCGGGAGAAGTATATAGAGAATAGCAAGTATATAAAGAGTACAAAATATATATGTATAATATATATATGTCGGATCGCCGAGTCCATTAGGGTCTTGTAATTCACTCTTATTTGATATCTAACCACTAACACTTCACAAAACACTTCACAACACTTTAAAGTCACTTCACTTCACTTTACTTCACTTCTTGCTTTTTGATTAACACATGAAATCGAGCCACGTGGATTTCCGAGGGTGCGTCCAACACTACGTCCAAATGAGCACTGCCCTTGCAGTGTGACTGCTGCAGTTTATATGCTTGCTCACTACTATGAAGTTGGCGCCTCTCGCAACCCCACTCGACAATCTAACTGACGTTAGCGTCGGCTCTTTATAATAAATTGAGTTACTTTTTAAATTACATTCACAATATTAATCAACTAAATACAATCAAACAAATTAAAAGAAATAAGGAATACACTTAAAAACTTAAAATAATCTTTATCAAACAAACAAACAGCTTTCACAAAATTACATAGTTCAAACGACATATCGTCAATGTATTGTCAAATGAATTGAGTATCTTCTCTTCAAATTCTTAACCTTTATCAACCAAATATAATCACTCAAATAAACGAAAACATTTAAATACAAACATGAAAGAAATGAAACCAAAATATCAACTTGTTTTCCCAAAATAAGGCACTTTACACAACGTATTGTGCATACTCCGTCATATAAACATAAAACATTCAGTCAAAGACAAATTTATTACATTATAAATTGGCACTTGAAGTTCATAGACTTGAGGATAGACAAGAAATAGTTTCAATGGCATGGATTGAAATTTAAAGTCTTAGGATCTCTCTCGTGTAAAATAAAATGACATAGAGACTGCAATATATCATAAAAACAATATTTTGTATCAATTAAAATCATTACTGCATCTACTTTATTGCTTAAAAAGATTCTTTATTGTTCGAGTTAAATTACTTTTTAAAATGTTTTATTAAAAAAATACGTACATACTTCTGAGTTATATCTTTCAAATAATGGCAAAGTTGTTTTCTAATTAAACATTGTGTCTTTTTAATAATAATGCAGATGTACAGTTCTGTACTATACGAATATTTGATGAATTATATAATTAAATGGTAACTTTTTCAAAGAAATCGGTGCCCTTAAGAGGAGAACGAACAAACGTATAAGTAATATTATACGTGTTTTCTTGTTATTATGTATTATACAAACATAGCTTTAAAAATGATATGAGTATAATGAAATGTTTTGAAATTTCTTCTATCAGTAGAAAGCCGTCAGGGCTTTAATATCTTGAAAACTACTCGATATTAAAAAAAATCTAAATCAGTGCACGTTGATGTTTATACATATTTGTGTTTAAACACTATCTACCTCTAGGGAATTTTCAGTGTAAAAAAATCTTGACGACTTTGATACTGACTGACTGTCTGATAGACTTTTCTACAACAATATATGAATATTAAATAGTATAACAGATTATATATTAATTGATCTTCGGATATTTAAGTATAGTTTAAATTAATTTTTGCTTACTTGACTCTCGGTGTATACTAACCAAGTCAATCGAGGTTCGTTATAAATTACTACCCTGCTAATAAAGAAGTAAAGACATTGAAATATCATGCCGAGACAATTTGTATAATAAAAGACCACCAATGTATATTGAATGCTACACAGGTGAACACCCTTTGACTATATGTATATAATTACTGAGAAAACATTTCGCTTGCGTGATGTAACTGAGCCCTAGTGACATCTATGATTTTATTATTGTACTAATTACCCTAAGTTGTTTTAAAGAGGTGGAATTATATTAAATTTTTTATTCCTTTCAAATTAGTTTTATGTTATACTATTTATTGTTGAACCATACACAAACCTCATAGTAACTTATAATTTTAATGTCTTAGTATAGTACATAGGGTGACTGGTGAATTACTATCGATACTTGAGGACGTGATATTTGACGATCATATATGACAAAATAAAAATTAATATAACATAAATATTAATAAACTTCTAAGTAAAGTTAACCAAAAGTTATGTAATTAATTACGCATCGTGTGAACACCGTACAGATTAGGTATACACACACACACACAGGCGCGTGCGGCGGCGTGGTGTTGTATCAGCACGCCGCCGCACGCGTCCACACTTGGAACACTTGGAACGTGTCCACACTGTATTTATTTATACGGAAATTTGGTCAAAAATTAAGACCCTATTTTTTTTTACATAATTTGAATGAGAATCATGTACCGAGTACTCTCCTCAAATATTGATAATAATTCACCAGTCACCCTGTATAAGGATGGTTACCATACACATTAAAATATAGTAAAAAATATCCCATTTTTGCTATTTTTTAACATACCTAATCTGTATTTATCGTAATTTATATTAAAATAACATTTTTTTTTTATTTAATTCCTAATTTCTTTTTTCGACATAAAGCTTGTGATATCTTATCTGTATAAAAATAAGTTCCATTGTTTGATAAGTTTTATTCATAAAGCCGATATAAATATTTTTTAGAAATAGTGAATCTAAATTATCGTCCGGTATTCTATAAGTATAAAAAATAATTAAAATAAAAAAATTATCGGCAAATATAATAAAAACGTTCACCTGTACTAACTAGTTTGTTTAAAGCTGTATTGTTTATATTTTAATATATAATGAACCAAGCAACTTATTACCAGTTTACTAATGCTCTTAAAATATAATAATAATTTCCTAACCACTAACATTTTTACTGTTTAGAAGTCTTTGAAAAGTATAATGCACTCGTAATACTATTTTCCATTGTTCTAGTGACTAATGCGGCGTGGAGTGACCCAATAGAGAGGCTTGTAGTGCAGGGTAAAGTCCAAGGTACTAGACCGGGTGGCAGGTCACCCATGCGCTGGACAGACCAAGTCAGGGCTGCAGTGGACGCTCCTGCCCATGAGTACTCCAGAAAAGCCCCCATCAGAGTTCTGCCAAGAACGTATCGACTTAAAAGAAGAAATGCTTAATGATAATTTATTGTGTGTCGTTAAACAAGTAAATGTTTCTTATCTCTTAGTATATTATAAATATACGAAGAAAACATTAATATCTAAACAGTATATTTTTGAATATTAAAATATTACTGAGACTACATACATATTGATTATAATTTTCAATATTATCTGATAAATTTCTTGTTATTAAATATCTTAAATATTTTAAGCGGATACACTTTGATAATTTCAATTAAATTATTTTTATAATAAGTAACATATTTTATCAAATACATTAATTTATACCAAATTAACTGAGATTTGTTTTAAGTTTAAATTATTTTTAATATTTTTTTAATAAAATTTTACGACTTCTAAAAATTCGTTTTATTTTTAATTATACTTCCAGTGAGATAGTAGATATTGTTTGGTCAAAATTAGGTATTTTCATACAGCGGTCGAGATTATATGTAGTTCGTCTAACAAACAGTAAACGTTGTAATTCTCAAAATATTACACGATTCTAGTGCGAAAGAAGCCATATCATAAAAAATAACATGTAAAATGTTCTTCGAGAATATTCTTTCAGAAAAAAGAAATAAGTTTTTTTTATTTAAATGTACATATTTCATTTAATACATTTCTCTAAACAGAATCCTTTTCAGGCTTACAACTTTAAATTAAAATCGCTTCCCACCTCCTATTTATAAAAAAAAACACAGAAAAAGCCTAAATTTAACTAGACTTATTATTATTTATCAAACATTCTTCCTTTATAACCATTTTTACGATTCTTCTAAATGACGAATGCTATCAAAACGTTTCCCTAACGAAGTGAATTTCATCTGAAGTGTAACACATATGAGAACAAACATTTTTTTTATATTTCATTTCAGCTCCCGGTCGCGACTTCGTGTTGACTTTGAAACTGGGGATAGCGGACCACGGGTGCCTTCAATCGAAATAACTTTATCACGTTTTGAACAATTTTTTTCATTAACATTCCTATTGTATTACCTTTCTTAGTAAATGGACCATTAAAACATTTTTCGAATAATCAATTGTTTTTAGAATTAATTTTTTAATGTATACAGATTTTTATCGATTTATCATGAAAATTCTATTTGTTAATGACTTTATGCGGAGAATGTTTTATAAAAATATCTCTTATTTATAAAAAATATGCACGAACTTATATGAATACTAGCTTCGCTGCGTCGAGTTCGGTTATATCGCGTTTCCAAGAGAACCTTTCAAAAGTCTGGAATAAAAACTATCCTATGTTCTTTCTCAAGGTCAATTCTATGTCTGTACAAAATTTCATTAAAATCAGTTCAGTGATTTAGGCGTGAAAGCGTAACTGACAGACAGACAGAGTTACTTACGCATTTATAATATTAGTAGGTATTATCTTATTATAAGAATTGAGAATTAAATGTATTTATAACTTAGTAGATAAAATATTTAACTCAGATCATCAATTAGTAAGGTCAATAGAATATTTCCAAAATAATCACACTAATCTATCGGTCATAAAAGCAATGTTTTCAAGATCATTTTAGTAGTGGAATTCTGTATTTTAGTCTACTAAAGCACAAAAGCAAGCTCCCCTTCAGTTTAAGCGTCCAGTAACAAATACAAACCAATTAACCCATTTATAATATTAAAGAGATAGAGAAGGAAGTTGCTTGTAATATGATAAACGACTAATATTAATTAGGTAATATTATAAATTAGGCACGTATTATATTTTCATATATACATCGAAGATTGTTCTCCATTCGATATTTCATGCACAATTTTTGTTTAATTGCTTTTATTACATTAAAGAAATCAACTAAGTGGTTCTTCTATAAGTCATTTTCATTCATTAATGTATATTTTATTTGTCTATACTTAGATTCTCTTAATACTTTATAGATATTTAATATTTTTGGTACAAAAGAACTGGTTCTAGCGACCCTTGGTCACCTGTGCTGACCCTTCGTTATTATCTATCGGAGATGAATGTATGTTAATAAATACAAATTTATGTGAGAACTACAGATCACAGTTGCCCTTAAGAACTTTGATCTTGCATTATTTGACCGACTCTCGCATGATAGACATCTTTAAATGTTACTTTAACTTCAGTGAAGCGGTGAAGTGAAGCTTGTGTTTGTAACTTGAGATTCGGTAAGGTACACTTACATATTACTTGGTACGTATTCATTTCGATCGAAATTACTATTTGAAATTATTAACTATAGAGTAAAAATGTGTATTAACTTTTCAGTATTTAATTTCCTATTCAATATTTTTATTAGATAAAAAAAATATTAAAATAACCGGATACATTCACATTACCATATCGGATGAAGGCTCAGAGTTTTAAATCTAAATTACGGGTGAAACTAAAAAAAAAATGTTATTAGAAAGGGCGGGTCGCAAAAAGTCATGATGAAAAAAAAAACCTAAAATGGCCGCGCGGTGATCGTCATGGGGTGGGCATTTTAAATGTTCATTCTCTAACACAAGCGCAGCAGTCAGCGATGACGCGCCGGGGTGGGCCCCTACACTATCGCTTAACTACACTCACACAAACAGAACAGCCAGACTAAAATGAGACATCGCATCCATTTTCTAGCTGGCTTTTAGTTCAGCTGTGACGTGGCAGCTTTAATTGGCCAACTACATCCACACATACGCACGGTGGGGCGCGTACCGCGTACGTGGTAGGCATAAAATTCGGAAATATAGGTACATAGGCGTTGTACGCCTCCTCCTAGGACCGCAAATGAGATCGCAGGCGAAGTGGAACGAATGCACGATTTCGTTGTATTTATTTTAGCTGTTTTCGGGTTATCCATTCTATCGATTGTTCTACACGCATTAACGTTTTGATGATTTGATAAAACTGTCACATGCATCATTATGGCGGGATGGATGCGTTCTAAGCTTTACGGCCTTGTAGCATTTTATAAAAAATGTATTGGAATTATTCTTCCATACAGATTTTCACATTTTTTTACAATTTTATAAAGATCGTAAACAGAATTTCTCTTATATAAACCATATTAAGGATGTACTGAAATTACAAAAAGTACGAGTATGTAAGTGTACATTTTTTCTTATAAAATATTGAAAAAAAAAACAAAAGTAATACCCTTTACATGTTTATACAGATCAATTTAGTAAACTCTATCATGACAACAATAACATAAAAAAGAGTAAATAAAAATCCACTTTGATTTGATAATCTCCAATACAACATTATCGATGTTAAACCATCAATAAGATTCTATATAAACTATAATTTAAAAGACTCTCATATTATAACCGTATTACCGTCAAATCAAACGTTACATAGTATGGTAAAACAAAACGTGAAATGTTACGTTACATAAACTAGTAGCGATTTTTGGCGCAGTTCTCAATATATCACGTCGGTTGCAGAACGACACGCGTGACGCACACATGCACACGCACGCACACACGCGTGCGACGTCATCGTCAAGCTGTATCACGTATGGTTGGACGAAAAGAATTTTTTTTTGCATAAAACCTTTTTTGTTTTTTTTTTCTTTTTTTTGGTTATGAAGACTTCATCTTCTTCGTATATTTTATTCGACATCTCATATATGGCATGTATATGCAAAGTTTGTGAGTGAATCAGTACATTTTTGTATACTTATCGAGTGTTATAGGTCTTGCTTTCGTATTTTTGTAGTTTTATTTGTGATATTACGGTTTTATAACGAAAGAATGAAGTCTGTTTAAACTGTAGTGATGTGTTAAGTTGATCAATTAAATCATATCTGCCTTTCAGTTTCGTCGTCGTTTACTTTTACAAATTCTCCAAACTTAGTAACAATACCATCCTATTGATGTTTTTTTTTCTGCTAACGCTACCCCCCGCCGGGTATTTTCCGAAGTGTGAGCGGACCGTTATTAGTTCGCCGAGCGTCGGGATAGGTTTTCACAATTTTGAGTTGAGTCGCACAATGCTACGTCATTTTCTATGATTAATAGTGGCGCGCCAGTAACATGCATAGATACATAGATATAGTATTTAATCATAACATTTTATCTATTAGATAAAACATAGATAAGACTATCTGTTGACAGACTAATTCATAGTTGTAAAAAAAATCCTCCAAATTGTTTAAATGTATGCATCAAATGTTATTCAAAGTATAAAATGTACAAGAATTCTAGCTATACAATAAATACAATTAATCGGAATGAATATTTAGTCGAACAAAAAGCCAATCAATATGTTACACACACATAATCCGGTATAATGTAGATAATTAAACTTTTCCAATATACAGAACAAATACGTATTTTATTTACTAATGAAAAATAGACGGGTAAATTGAATACATAGCAAACACGACCACACAATACAAGGTGCCTAATACATGCACAGTTAATATATAAACGCATCAAATTTCCACACAGAGAACATGTACGCCATACTAAAAAGCTTGATAGGCCTAAAAACGTGGATTTCAACCATCATTTCGCCTCCACCCCACCCCTTTGGGGGGACTGCACTATTCCCCCAAAAGGCACTTGACGCCCGCGACACTAGAATATTAATGCCGGTACTTAATTGAATAATTTTTAGTTATAGATTATTTTTTTTTGTCCTTTAAATTTTCTTTTATTTCCCAATGATCGTACTTTAAAATCAATTTAGTATATAATTATATGATATAATGAATTACAACGATTTAATATGAATGATAAATAATCTAATAGGTGACATATGTTTTAAAAAATACTATAGTATAGTAGTTATATTCTCATCAGCATTCAATCGGAAAGACTCAGTCTGAACGAGCTGAACAAACTTACCGGGAGCATATTTCGGAATGTAAATCACTATTCCCATTTGGCTGACAGCTCTCAACAAACTAATCTCAACCAGTCAGAAGACTTCCGTCCAATCTGATATGAATTCCGTAACAAATTGAATCAATATCCGTATAACAATTACTATCTGTTAAATTAATTCGCCTTACGTAAATAACAGCCCCTAACAGTGTTATCTTAACAAATTGATGCCACCCGGTTAGAGAGAGACAAAACTGTGAATGTCCAAATTTTACAATTTTGCCCGGCAGTGTTTAGTACAGTTTATATAAAGAGGGCTGCCTCCCTGGGGGTTGGGGGGTATAGTGGCCGGGGTTTGGGGGTCGGGGAGATAAGGAGGATAAACCAACACTTAGATATATTTGTGCGTTGTCGACCCTCAAGATATAGATCTGTGTGCGTCGTGATTAGGATGCTTATAAAGCTTTTGTGGAGCGCGGTTGCTTGGCTACGATGTCCTTTGAAATATCGTGTAAAATCTGAAAATGCTTTGTGTTGTACAGTTTTGAGGGAACTATTTTAGTATAATGACCAGTACTTCGGTAAAGTGAAACTAAATGTACCATTAATATTAGAATATATAAATTATGCTCATACACTCAAATTGACTGAGATAGACACTTTGTTATTTATATAGTAATAGTTAGACTATACTTCCGATCAATACAAGCGTATCTCATTCTGAAGATGCTAGTAATCTTAAGTGTCGTTATAAAAATACATTGTGTTTTCAATAAATCTTAATTCTTCTATTATTATTGATGCCAAATACTTAACATTTTAATTATATAAATAAGTCATAGTAACAATGTCAAGTCGTAATTCTATTCTGTGGCTGTACACAATCCCGTGTCCCGGGATGTTAAAGACATTCTTTGTCAATCGAATATGTTTATCCCGGCGTGATCCCGCGTTTAGTACGGTCCGGCGACATCCCGATTTAATATTCTATTTTACTCCAATGATAAGATTAAAGTATGTAATTTCTTGTCGGAATGAGGGAGGCGTTTTGTTTACGCACTAGATACTTGATAGGGTTGCCATCACACAGAATTAGAAGATATATTTTTGGTAACTATAAAAATATATCATCATTTATATCCAAACCAATATTTGAGCATATTCAGTAGTTAATGTATTTTTAAATGTACGATAACGCGAAGATAATAATTTCTCATGATGTTATATCTTAGAGAATTAATAAAGATATGTATATATATGTTTGTTTATCTTTCTTTATCTTTTATTTAACCTTTAACGTATATTTCCAACATGGCAGCCCCGTCAATCGTAATAAGAACACCCTCTAACCGCTCCGTATAATAAAGCCCACCCCATTCCTCCTACTAAGATGACGCCCAGTATATTGGACAATTTTCATTCGAAATTCGTGACTCGCTTCACAATTCTCTTATTACAATTTCTTTTTTTTTTACGTGTCCGTTTTTTTTTGTTCGCCATTAATAAATGAATCTAATTTAATGACTTAGTTTCCGTGAGAATATGACTTTTCTATAAAATATTTTCTGATTTTTTTGCAGGAGATACTTTATAGTGTATTTTATTATGAAATTTATTTCCAATAAGATGCTAAGATCTGAATCGATTATCTAATTTGAGTAATAAATAATTTTCTGATATTGAATTGAGAATTTCAAATGTGACTTTGAGTTAATTTTATTCATGTTTTATATAAAAATCATAATTAATATACCAAATATGTATAATATCTTTAAAATTGTTAAAATATATGTTAATAACATTATCAAACGTTCCAATATAACTCTCTAATGTTAATTCGCGTCCCTAACCCTTGCCAAACCGTTGCGGCATGACAAACCAAAACTAACCCTTCGTAATCTTGCTAACCCCCACACACCCTCAATTTTCTTTCACCCCCCGGGGGGTCAAGTCACCCTTAAGATCAATGGTGGGGGATCCTTTGCGATAATGCAGGGTCTGCCCTAAAAAGGGCCCTTTTGTGTCTCAGATGGGTTTAACTTTCGGTCTTGTTTTGACGTGTTGTATAATTAATTTGCTAGTTTCGGACCTTAGTTTAACGAGGGAGGGCAATATATATGTATAGAATGTGCTGATGAATTAACATACTCGTGACTCCTTAACTAGATTATGTACTTATTTATTTAAAGTATATAACAAATAGAAATGACTGTATTTAGATTACGAGAAATGAAAACAATTATTACAAATAAATTTTCCTTAAAGGATTCATTAATGTTTTAGTCGTATGTAAAAAATTTTCATTTGGATAGTACATTATGATGATTTTCAAAAAACTTACTTATTTTTAAGGTCTTTATACTTGATCGCTACTTTATTGAGTACTAGTTTTTGCCCGCGACTTCGTCCGCGTTAGTTTCGTTATTAGTAATATATGTATAGCTGACCGGGCGAACTCTATTCCGTTTTAGAGGCCATTAATAATCAGGTTTCTCCTGTTTCAATCGAACAGAATGATTGACATATTAGTTAGTTGTCAAATCTAATGTCAAAAAAAAACGTCTGTATGGGAAATAGAAAAGGGCTGTTTTTAGGGTTTTCCCGGCAATTATTCCAATTTTTCTCACCTTTTAAACCTTCCCTGGACTTCGAGGAGTATTTCAAGACTAAAATTAACCAAATCCGTTCAGCTGTTCTCGAGTTTTAGCGAGACTAAGGAACAGCAATCCATTTTTATATATATAGAAGATAAATGATATAGATATAGTACTTTTTGTTAATAAGACACGATTATACCTTCAAGTAGCAATAGAATTGTTAAAGGACAAGTTTTTGTTCAGTATTATTGTTTTTTTGTAATATAATGATTTTTACATTGCAATATATACAAATATAGCTAACGGTTATTTTAAAACACATACTGACAGGTTTTGAACTATTCATATAACTTTCTTCTAATACCTGATAGTTCTACTAGTTCCAGCATTCAAAAAGCGTCGGCGTTTTTGGAATACATAACTGAATTAGTCACCCGGATTTTTACTTAATAATTTCACGACACGAATGATAATAATTATTGAACTTAAGAAATATGGCTTGTTAGAAGCGAAAATAAATAACATAAAAAAATCTGCGACAGTTAATTCAATAGATAATATGATTTTAATTAAACGAAACGATTTGCAAAACTAAATACTTATTATTATACACATATAAAAAAACCTTGTTTAAAATAATATTAAATTATAATTATGTTAAGAAAATATTGATTGAAACTATGATTTTATGCTGTTACCTACTTCTTATGCGGTTTTCTAAGAACATATATTGACCGCTATATAAAAGTCGTATATATATATATGTTATATAATTAGAATGCTACATAAAATATATTTTATATCTTACACTAACAATTTCACCCCGTTTGATAAAACGTCGAGTAATTTAAATAAAAGTAAATACCTAGTGAGTAAGTACATAGCAGTTTCTAATATTTTCATGTTTGCACGTCGAAATTAAACACTAGCCAATCTAAACAATCGCCGGTAAGTTTGTTTGTCCCGTTTAATTTCGTTGGCTTATGTAAATAATTTATGTGGGGATAGCAAATTAAGCTTATTCTTTATGTATGTTATATTTATTATAAATTAACTTCATTTTATATTAGAAATTATTATATATAATAGAACAATGATTGTAGACAAAACTATGTGCACACAATGTCTCAGCCCATTGGTGATATTCTATTGTCTTTCCATCTCTTACCAACACCCACAAGTCTGATAGGTGCACCTCCAACACATACAATAAGCATTGTTTTATAAACAATTCAGTATAGAAATGTGAGACAATCGTATTCATTAAGACGCTCTAAAAGACCACTTAGTTACCGACTGTTAGTATTCCACAACCAGACTTTTGTATAAAGTTTATTAAATAGAATATTTATTTTAAATATAACTTTAGAATAAAAATACTGTATTAAATGTCTAGGTATAAATTAAAAATGTATAAAGAGACAATCAAAATTGCTAGAAGTATTTTAGGACGCAAGTACCTAAACTTGTGCTACAAGACCGGTATAATCCTAAAATCTATTATATAGTGACTGTTAACGGGAGAGGAGTAATGAAACATACTTTGTCACAAGTAACCTTTATCACTGCTTCTATCCAGAAAAACTTTTCCAATTACTGAGTCCGTCAAGTGACCCCGCGGGTGCGCACAAACAACTTTTAATTGCTATCCCCCGTTCCAGAAATGTACCGAATGAGAACTATTTAGAACGTTATTTATTACACATGTGTACCAAAAATATAATTATAAACACAATATGCTACATTATTCGGGAATATTTCACCTAATGACGTCACACAAGAAAGTTCCGCTTATGTATACGCCGCCAAAGTTATTCTCAAAGCGTAATGAGAACTAGCGAATGCGCCGTTATTTCCTACATAAACCGGGGGACGTCTAATTTCATTCTGAAGAGGGTCGACGAAAACTAATTTTAGTTACAAAAGCAAATATTCTGATAGTGAGGGAGGGTTTTGTTACCCTCACAAATAACAACTAGCAGTGAAAAGGTATTCGCAGTTGTAAATTTAATTATCGTGTGCACAGAAAGATGTAGGTAGGTACCGATGAGAATTAATTTTACATTCAGATGTAAGACGCCAGAATGTTTATTCACAACACAATATACAGAGGACGTTATATTATTAAAAAAATAAAAACTAAGTGGTAGCGTCTTTCTTGTTTTGAGGCAAATTTAAGTGATTTTAATAATTTAGATAGAGAACGTCTTTAGAATCAGAATCAAACTAGTTTATTATTATGGCTTTGCTATACATTTTGAAATATATCCGCTTATAATAATATACATAAAAATTTAGCATATCTGTTATTTAAGCCACAGTAAGGAAATGTTTCATAGTAGTCATGGTTTATAGAAAACGGATGTGATTTGACTACCGTCACATACAATCTTACAATACAGATATTAGGTATTAGAAAGTTGTACCGATTTAATCATTGATATTTTAAGTCTCTAAATCTAAAAGTATATAAAAATATATAATGCATTACCTTCTATCCGTTTGTTTCACTATTGTTTTTGTTATCTTATAAATACATTTATCAAACAGAAACAGTTTCTTAATTATATATAATTTATATAATTAAGCTCTTCTATTCCTTATATTATATGTTAAAAAATTATTCATTATTTTATATATTTCAGTATTCTATTATATTTAATTGCAATAAAATCGGAAATTGATAGTTTCTTATTTATTATATTATTAATTTAACCTTATTTTGAAAGCTTTTTATCATTTCCAACTCAATCGATATTCAATAACTAAACTATAGTTGTTTTTAAACATACGATTTCCTTTAAACTAATAAATAGATACCATTACTAAAATACATACAAAAGCATGCATTATATATAACATTAAAACTAAACTCCTTTTTGTATACATATAAGTAAATTACCATAAACAATACATTCGTTAAGAAATTACTCGTGGGGTCCAGAACGGCGGATCTTAATTTGACTGTATTAGCAAGTCTTGTGGACCCCAGCCATTAATCGTGAAGGGTCCTAGGGTCGGCGACCCCGAATTAAGATGAGATGGGGTGAAGCCGATCGTTACTTTCGTTACAAAAGGCACCGCTGAATTATTATTACTATAATATTACAAGTTACGATATTACTATGGTAATTAGACAAGGAAGATACATTCATAGGTTCAGAAAGATAATGATTTGGATGAAACTATGTATATGGATGTACATAGTTTCTAAAATAAAACGCGAAGTAAAATCCGAAAATATTAGTTTCATTTAAATGTGTACTCGCGAAAATCTTAGATCTCATTATTAATGATTTGGATGTAAGAATAAGAGAAGGTTTCAATTCATCCATGATTAAGGTACCTTGCTTGATTTGGTTTTTATTTTTGAGGAGTAATTTGTTTCTAGATAGTACTTTTACCGTAATTTTAGGCCAAAATTTATATTATACTTATTCTAAATCTGTTCTATTTTCTATTTTTAATTTTATACACAAACTTTATTGCTGTTTAATATGATAAAATTTTTGTATGTGCAAGAAACTATACATTACTGAACTAGTGATATTTATAAAATAAATAGCAAATGAATATATGGCAACAAGTTTATTGAGATCAGACTAAGTATACGAAATAAAACTTCGAAAAATTTATATGAAAACTATCCATAACTTATGCTTTAATAAGTATACAATGAAAATAGTCTAATGTAGTAATTTGTAAATTAAAAATATAATAATAAAGTTTATTAACATTTTTTTTGCGGTTTCTAAACCGAATGCGGTAAACCCAGTTGCATATAAAACAAAATAAAAGTATTTATAGTTATAACAATATTATAATCTAAATAAATATTAAATAGCTTTATGAGAACTCTTAATTTATCCTCATTTAATATTAAACTAACTAAAAACAGAATCACGTACATTAAACGGAACGCTATATAATACTGAAAGATAAATAATGAGAGCTCCATTTAACTTTATAAATTACTATCTCAGATGGCGGAGCATTTCAAACATATACTTCAAGCAGATATTCTGTTCAGGTAATGTCTGGCTGAATACATTTTAATATATATTTTGATATAATATTCTATATATTCTGTGATTGATATATTCTATATTACAAATGTGTATATTTTTTTATCTGTATTATGTTTCGTATGATTCGTGTGCAAAAATATTCAGCCAGTGTTATTTTTTTTTAATAATCTATATCTAAGCTGTCAGTTTAGATGACAGTAAGAACATAATTTTAGTATGACAAATATCGTAATTAACATTCAAAAAATCTTAATCTATTGATATTTATTTGTATGGTTAAATAGATTAATTATTTAGTTTTATCTCTGTAATAATATTATATCGGATTCATATATATTATAATATATAATCATAATAAATCAACATGCCCATTGAGAATCAAATAGGGGGCGGGGTGAAACTATGGCGTAACTTTCGCAAGCCGTCTGCCATCTTGTATTTTAAACAGTTGTAGCATTAAAATGTGAATGTAAAATACGTACACCATTTCAAATGTAATATCATTGTTATTATTTTTAAAATATATCAATATGTGAAATAATTTTGATAAATAAGTACCTAATTTGAAATAAAAATATCATTTTTATACCCTAACAGATATGTGCCGTTAAAATTTTAACTATTTGATTTGACAACAGGATAAAAATAAATAAAATATATATAATATTTTTAAATTCTTTATCTGATTTCGCCTCTATTTAAACATTTGCTGTTCCATGTTTACTACGTAAATAAATCAGTACATTTTTGTCTAGATGCAGTGTTATTTTATTAATTCCGTTTAAATTACAGTTCGCATATTGTTAATATATTTTTTCTATTCGAGTGTGACGTCATATATATTATTTGTAGTGTACAACAAAGCGTACGTATGCAAGCTCAGTTTATCGGGCGCGGCGCTAGTTTTCTTACAACGTCGGAGTTTTCCGACTCATTTGCATTCAAAAGCAGATAGCGCTGATGTGCTGATACGAGCATACCTTTGTGGTTTCTATATAGTCTAGAAAGTTCTAGAGTTCTAGTTCCGCTAGAGTGGCAGCAGTTGCCAACTTTTACTTGAAGTTAGAGTAATGTTGCGGCAAAAAGCGCTCACGCTAGGTTTAACAATTACCTAAGCAGTCCCGCAAAGTTTTGCACAGTTTGTTTATTCTGTTTTTGTGCGCTTATGTACATTGTTACCAACTCATCTTGTGGAAGCTTATTTTGATTATATATAATATGTAGGTCGCGCGACCATTGTTTGATTCAACGGTTTTCCTTATAACTGAGTGAAGTTACGGTTATACATCGATGTTTTAATCAAATTGTTATAATAATAGAGTTAAAAGATATTGGTTTAAACCTATTTGATACATCGGTAATAGCAGTTCGGTAACCAACATACGAATCTAACTCGTAACGCAAATAAATCGCTTGTCGGCGTTGCATTAGGTAAGGACGATTAAAACTGCCCGAACACACTATGTTTTCAATTACGGAAGGCTCGCGAGATATTCGTTTCTATTAGGGTTGTCATATTAATAATATATGACGTAAAAATAATAAAAAATCACCCAAAATCTTATACTGTAATCAAATACTTTCAAAAAACATTCATCATTAACATAATCTGAATTATAATATTAGTTTCAAGCATAAATCATTTTAATTTATATTTCATAGCTATCAAGAAGTTTAGTTACATTATACTTATATTAAATAAGATTTAAATGTTGTTATGTAATTTACAAATATTTTTTGATACGTGTGTCAACCCTATTCCGTGTTACGTTATTCGCGTGCCTTTACCGCCATTCCAAAGCTCTCGCGCCATTCAACGCCATTTCGCACCTTCCCGTCCTAAGTTCTAGATTGTTCTTACACAATATTACATTATTTATATATTATTATATGGTGTATAGACAATATTATCTTCTATGTCAAGCTTAATTATTATTTTTTAATTAATACAGGAATCTAAGATATGCAAGACAAGTGTCAAATTGACATAAGTCAAGTTGACAGCTCTTTTAAAAATATAAATGTTGAAGTTTGTGGTGACTTTTTTTTTTTAAGAAAAAGTACACGATTTTCATCTTCGTGCCCTAGAGACAAGGTTCCAGTTAATTATGTAGGTTAAATGGCTGAATGATTTAATTTCAAATATATGTAGAAGAAACTTCTATAAGCGGATCATAAAATGTGAAAAGATAAATTCTGATAATAAATAAACAATTTTAACACGCTATTCTTATATGAGTTATATGAGAGTTAAATGAGTTATTATTAATTTTCATTATATATAGATGTAAATCAACTAAAATTTTAGGTCCCCCCGCTACGAATTACGCAAATTAATCACACGCACACACATACAAGTACACCTCACACACACAAGCAAATGACCTGAATACATAAACGCTGGATAAAATCGTTGATAATATTTTTATTAACTAATTCTGTGGAATTAAATTTAACGCTGGTAGTATCATAGGTTTATTTTTAGATATAGTAAATGAATAATTATACAATGACATTATATATAAATACTTAATAATCAAATTATAATCTGTGGTAGATATATGACAGTTGTAATCATTAGCAACAAATAAAAAAACGCATATAAAAATCCAGTTTCATACGTTCTGCATATCCCATGTTTTATGGTTAGCCATTGCGTATATTAAAAAAATCTAAATTTATACTCTGATTTAATAATACTTTGACACTTCCAGTAAAATATTACATAACTCCCACACATATAAGGTCTAAAGATACGAGCGAAGGGTCGGTAAGGATACGGCAATAATGAATCCGGGAGTCACAATTAAAGAGGGGAAGTGCGTGCGGGCGATCTTAGAATATAGGGGGGAATCGGGGAAGTAGGGGGAATCTGGCAATACGGGGAAAGGGGGGGGGGTTGAACTCATTTAGATAATTTAACATAGAGATTGCTTTGGTGATTTTCTCGTTACGATTTAAAAGATTCTTCACGCATCGATAAAGATTCTTATATTTTATATAAAACGATTTGGTTTAATCTTTGAAATTATATGTAATTTGATGGAAATTTTGTAATCAATTAGATAAACGAAAACGTTACGTTCTGTCTCTAAATAAGGTATAGCTTATCCTACATACATCTGGTCTTAATTAAGCTAAAAAAAGATGCTATTTCTGAGTCAGGTGACAGTTTTGTATGATATTATCTCATAGTACATTTATCGTAATTTCTAATTGATTCTCAATAGACAACATTACTGAAGCTACATCAGTGTTAGTACAAGTTTACATAGTTAACTAAAAACCTACAGTTTGACGTTTTTGAGTAATATTTTGTCCTACTTTTCAATGATAAACGATTAGATTTCGTAATGAGGGTAGTTTAGTATAAAGTTTAATTCTCTAACTATATGTCTTTAGGTATTATAATTTGCTGTTCGTGTCTAATAGATAACATATGTTTTTATTCATATATACCAATTAATATAAAATTAATGTCTGTCTGTTGTATTAAAATAAAGATATTTTAATAAATGTACATATATGAATTCTTACAAGTTTAAATATTTCTTACTGAAACTAAGTCGCGGCCGATACTAGTTATCAATTTAATATAAAAAATCCAATACATCTAAAACTTTAATCATTTTTTGAATCATGTAAAATAAACTAAATATCATTTCTCTTAATTACGTCATATGTCAGTCATTTCTTATACTATAATATAATGAATAAATTTAAACTAACTTCTGAAAAGTAGCCGAAACGTCGGGAGTATGTTGTTTTTTAAAACTAACTTCTTCTTATCGGTCCAACACCTGACGGAGCTAGATTTTATCTCATAATCTTGGATGCTGGCCAAATCCCCGAGGGATGATAACTTGATTCTTGGCGACGATGGCTTCGGATTAAGACGGATTTGAATTTTGATTCCCTGAAAATAAATTTTAAACAACACATTAATACCTACATATAGTTTCGTGGTCGTAATTGTATGAAACAACATATTTTATTAGAATCTAAATTAACTTTTTAATGTTTATTAGAAGATTTTGTTGAGATAACTGTCTTGTCTAAATTACAAGTTTTTTTTTTATATATTTTGATATTACTTATTCTGTTAACACTCATTAATACATAAATTGTATAATACTATTCTGTACAATACTATTCTCTTATGTCCATATCGTAGCTAAGAGATGCCACGTGACGTTTCCTGAATCTATTCCTACTAAAATATTTAATTTACGACCAAAAGGACGTCATGAATTTTTAAGCATAAATATAAAAAGTCTGTCAATATTATTCTGTACACAAAACATTAATTTTTCTCATAACTTAAAGTTAAAATATACATCCTCCTTTATTCGACATCGGCAGGATGAACTATGAACTTAGTTTCACGAATCATATGAACAATAAAAAAAAAACAATAAATTGAATTAAATCACATATCAGTTTTACAATTTGAAGTACAGATACTCAGTGAGGAGTAGCCGCATCAGTGGTTATCGTGGGGCGCTAAAAGTTCTCGCTTCATTGGAACTCGGAGGCAATGAACCGGTTTCTGAGATCAAAGATGTCACGTGTGACAGATACATATTGTTGTTTTATTGTTTATACTATAACAAGGACTATAGATAATATTTTAACCTTATTATCCATATATATAGGAATTAAATATAAAATATATTAGTAATTGATGATATATAAAGTAATGTTTATTGTTTAACAGTATTAAAACAATAAATATTAATAAGTGTTAATTAATCATAAATATTTATTAAATAAATTTACATAGATACATGGCAACACTGATAGAAAGTTCCCGACGTCGTTTTGTATCATTTCCTCTTCACTGAGATCCAATCAGATTTTTTTTAATAAGTCATCTTTCAGGCGGACAGTTTTTTTGAATTTTAAATCACTTTATTTTTTTACGTTAACTTGCTAGTCCCTGTTTTGATTTTCACTCATTTCGATGTTTTTAAATTGTTTCCTATTAATAAAAACTTTCTTAAATTTTGTGGTACATTTAATGTGTCAAAGTAGGCTATATAATGAATGACGTAGTTGCGACGGAAACAAGCATATTAGAGTTAATAAAGGTAAGTCAATATTAATAGTGTCATCAAAATATATTCTTCAAATATTTTCAAATCATTATACATGAAATGAAATATATGTAATATGCAAACGCGTTATATACAATCATTACACACTAAAACTATATAATATCATACGTAAAAACAAAAATAGTAATAAAAAAATAAATAAATATATAAACTATGGAATACAACTAAAAACAAAATGGCCGCTTGACGGATGCATCATTACACTAGCGAAAACCGGCGATCAATACGGCGCAAAACTTAAATTCGTCCCCCTAAGAAGGTTGGCCAAATTCGTATGTTAATACTCTCATCCCCTTGTACTTGCCCACCCTCGCCCGAGGGAACCGACTCAACTATTATAAAGGGTAGCACGAAAGTTAGATTAATGATGTTAGGAGCTGACCAGCGTACAGACCAAGGCGGAATTATGGATTCTAAGCACTTATTAAAACCTTTTTTGACGATTTATTTTTTTTTTCTTTTTTTTATTTATTACTTTTTTCTCAAATGCGTTTATCACCAGTTACATTAATATTAATTTTATATAAAAAAATAGAATAAAAAATCTCGGATTGTGGGTTTAATATATGTAAAAATGGTTAATTATGAACATATTTTTTATTCGTGTTTATTTTTTTTTTATATTACTTAAAAAAAAACATTCGAACAGCGCCTGTGTCTTTACAGTTTCTATCGAGGCTCGGCGGTAAAGTGTGGACGATCTAACTTCGCCTTACACACACACATACACACACACACACACACATACATACACACACACCCACACTAACATTCCGTTGTAATGTTCAGTTCACATGGGATTAGATACGATAAGTCCAAGCACACAGGACACTGTGTCGCAAATTCGCTAAGTGACTCATGGAAATGAAACACAGTGTCGCCTAGCTGGAAAATGATTGTTTTGAATTAGTTTGTATATACGATAGACGCTCTGAAATGACGTAATTCAGTTACACAATATATAATTAGAAGATAATTAATTTACATACATTTTGTACAGAGATTACTAATTTAAAAAAAAGTATTTTCTATAAATAAACTATTTTATAAACAAATGAAAATATTAATATTTAATATAGTCTTTGTTCTTGTTATTAAACGTCTGTTAGTTATATTTATGAGTGGAATCCTAGATGCAGCTCATGCATACATTCGATCTCAAGTGGCTTGCCTTCCATCGGATGAGTTGAAGCAGTTATTCGCAGACAAAACATACTACTAAAATCCATACGAAAAAATATACATATAAAACAAAAAACTACGATAATTATTATCTTAAAAGCTGAAAAAAATTGATTCATTACTGGGAAATCCATAAAAACAGCCCTTTTCTATTTCCCATACAAACGTTTTTTTTGACATTAGATTTGACAACTAACTAATATGTCAATCATTCTGTCGCACTTCAAAACACGGAGATTTATGACTTATAGGTAAACTCCAAAAATATATGTAAATAAAAAAACGTAATAGATATTTCTTGATTATAGGGCGATACGAAGTTCGCCAGGTCTTCTAGTAGTCAAATAAAAATAGACATGTTGAATTACTTAATAAAAAGGATATTCGATAAAACCAGTTCAGTATCAAAGTTCAACGGTCAAGTTTAGGGTTGAATGTCGAAGGTCGGCGCATGCGTAATGATGGGAACTATATGGCCACATTATAATTTCAATTGAACTGTGATCTCACGCTGACCGGTTCAAGATGCTCATCTCCCTACATGAATAAATCCATTCAATATATTGTAAATTTATGAAAATTTAACGGCATCCTATGATATTTAAATACATTCTCACGTACATTAATATAAATTTTCTTTCAATAATATGTATATGTCTTGTACTAACTAACACCCAAATTCGTCCGCGTTTTAAACGAAACTACACACACATTCAGAAAGTGTCTTCGTACGTTTTCTATGACGTTGGATATTTTGAATATTATGCGGACGAAATTCTAATCATATTCGCATTTTGGATGTATAAAAAGTGACTCTTAATGACCTCGTTATAGGGATTATAATGCCTTATCTTTTTCTGTCTTGTCCGGTAAATCGGACGTAATCGAATTTGAGGGTGAAAATCGGTTTGTAACGTAAGTCATTTAGCGTTAATTCTATTGAATAGATATACATATTCTTGTGTTAAATGACGATGTTTTGGAATAAATATAATTATATTTCTTTTATTATTTGGATTTCACACAAAGAGTTGCGTATGTTGTCTAGTTAATATATATATAACATAATTTGTTCAACTATGTCTGAGGCGGTGAAGGAAAACATCATGAGGAAACCTGGACTTATAATTTCACAATTATAAGTTTGAAACCACTAATCCGTCTTGAGCAAGTGTGGTGATTAATGCTCAAACCTTCTCCATGTGAGAAGAAATCTTTGCTCATCAGCGGGCTCTAATAAGTTGATGATGATGATGATAATATGTCTCATGTTTTTAACAAGAGTAGTTTAGTTTTATTTCATTTCATATACGAGATTTATTAATAAATGTCTTATTTCTTATATTTTTCCATAAGAACATTTTAAGAGCATTTAAATAGGTGTAGGGGAGCGGGGGGCCAGTTGTTACAGGGGTAAGAAGTTACACGCATTTTTTTCCGGGATTTTCAACTCTTTGGTAGACGTAAGTGGACTCATGTGTTTTCTTATAACATCGTGCGTTGCAAAAAAACAATCAGGGACCCGCCCAGCGGCAAACTGTTAGGTTATGTGCACGTGTCTCCATTTCCATCAAGTTCGTAACAAAATCTTTTACGAAATTTTTGATTCCTGCTGTCTATATTTGTTATTCTCTAAATTCTTTTCGCCTCGAATGTTCATAATGTATCGAGTTTTAATTTGTAATAGCGTTTTATTCTGCTATTGATATCTATTAATGGCGGCTTTAATTTTAATTAAAAAACACACCATGGGGCAGGTTGTTACAGTTTTTCGGGGTAGGTTGTTACATGTTACGACTTGCCTCAGATCTTGTATTACCGTTCATCTCATTGACTATCATTTAGAAATTACTACGCTGTACTTAAAAATTAGAATAAATGGAAAGTGAAAAAATTAAATCATACAAATGAAATCATACAGGCCATCGAAACAGCAACCAATCTATTACCTGACACTATTAACAATATAACTGTTTCACCTTCTCCAAATCCAGCTTGTTCGCAAGATATAGAATGTTTAACAACATTACCGAGTGCAGATTCGTCAAGTTTTAAAAATAAAATTGAATTAGAGATACCAGGTCCATCTGGTATACAAAGTACATTTGAAAATTTGTCGCCTTCAAAGATAAGGTCCTTTCCCAAGGCAGAGGCTCGAAAACCATCCATCCATAACCGTCGTAAACGTAAGTCCGCTGTATTAACCGATAAACCAAAATAATCGAAATAAACGATATATAAGATTTAAGAAAGTTCCTGCCAAAGTTATGTGATTATTACCGTTAAAAAGTTGGAAAATTACGATATAGATATTATAATTGCTCAGAAATGTTATAAGACTGATCAAAATAGTTTTTTTTATTCATAACGTTTTGAAATAATAAAAAATAAATGATTTATTATTGTTCATTTTGTTTATTTACCTACTGTAACATCGTGCCCCGAAGCTGTAACAACTTGCCCCAAGTCAGGGGTAAGTTGTTGCAATCGACTTTTTTCATTAATTCTCTATTTTGGGAAAAATTACGTAAATTTTAATATTTTTCCAATTGTATTCTACTAGCTGAATAGACACACTAATGGTAAAAGTAATCAAATGTATACATTTTTTGATAGCTTTAGTGATATTAATAATTATCCAAAAATTGTAACAAAGTGCCCCCCGCTCCCCTACCTATCAAAAGAATATAGGTATTATCAATACAATAATATAAATAATTTATATACTTTACTTACAAAAGAAAAACTATTGATCATAGTGTACATAATGTTAATAGATTATTTATATTTTATATTATATGAATGACATTTAATTGTTATATTTTAACCACCACTAATTAAGGGGTTACTCTTTCCTTTTTTTTTTTGATTTTTTTTTCTAATCAGTATATATATAGTGCAGTGTCTAGACGATAAATTAACTTTCAGTATAAACCATAAAAACCGTTATCAAATGATTTAATTCGAAGTTTTAATGTTAGCTGTTAAACTATTTATAGCTCACAGGGGGATTCTAATTTTATGGTTTTAGACGTTGGACGTTTTAAATACATATATACCTATTAATTATAATAGAAATTTATATCACCATTTAGAAAACAATTACGGGAATGAAATTTTTTAAAACAATTTTCTAGTAAAATGACTTTTTCTATTTGGTTTTTTAATTCTATGTTTTGTTTAGACAAGATACAAGTTCTCTCCGCTGGCTTGGTCCTAAAACGTAGAACGACTGAGTATTGAAAATAAACTGACAAGAATGAGTACACTCTCAGTGTATGTTTGTTTCTTATGTTACGATATTTAAATTGTTGTACATGTGATGTAAAATTTTAATAAAATTTAATATAGATTTGATGTAGTATGAAGTACAATAGAACATTGTAACGATTTAGATAATTCAATAATATTATGAGTCTTTAGATGAAGTATGAAGTATATATATTAAGCAATAAAGAAATATTTAAATGAACTCATTTATCCTAAAGTATAATTTTCAATTAATCTTTTCAGAGAACAGTCGCGAAGCTGCCAGCATTGTTCTAATCCAGCCTCCTCATAATGGTAAGTTTTATATTATTAATAACTACTAGGTATTTTTTAAGAAAATCACGAATTAGTAGTATATATGTACCAAAAACTGTTAATAACTCATGAATAATTGTATCTAAGTTACACAAAAAACATCGCATTCTTCGACGGATAACGGAATTATAATCTAGCTATATTAAACAATACATTTAAAAATTAAGATAACTCACTTATAAAATAACAAATAAAACATAACTTAAATTCGAAACAAAATAACTCTAATTATAGTATTAATTAAATATATGAAAAATACCAATAAGTTTTATATAATGTTTTGTTTCTTCATACAATAATATTTCTTAATGGTGTATTTCCAGATGCAGCATCCATTCAAGATGATCTGAGCTTCATTAATTGTAAGCCCGTCAACCTCTCTTCCGTGCTACGCTACGCTTCTGCTTGCAATTGCGCTTCGGTTTTTTTGTAACAGCATAATTATGACAGCATATTATTTTACACATACAAATCAGTTAAGTCTTAAAAAGTAATATACTCGTTAGGTTATGCATTGGCATATTCTCGAAGTTCTCAATTGAATTACATTTACAGACCTTTCTAGATCTTTCTAGAACTTTCTAGAATGTCAACAACCACATCATTAAAAAAAATGTCTTTCGTAACATATAGTCAGTTAAAATTTCTTTAAAATTTCTAATAATTCGATTGCATTTAATATTCACTTCATTACATTGCAATTTCTTTAACAATTTTTCTACTTTCAAGAAACAAATACAGATCGGGATTAGTTCTGGATGAACAACACACAACACTTGTATTAGGTATATGCAATACCTTTTTTATTATAGGTAAATATATTTAAATTACCCTGTAGTTAAATGAAAATTATAGGGAGATATATACCTCAAAAAACATTATCGAAACTATGAGTAAAGAAAAAAAAATGCAATCTAAGACTTTCCCAACTATTCATTTAAATGAGACTAATATTTTTCGGATTACTACGCGATTTTATTATTGTAAAAACTACATACTCTCGACTCTTTTTAAGTATTAGTTTCATTTAAAGAAAAAAAAATTAAGGAATAAATAAATATATTTTATAAAGAAATATTGTTTTATTTGCTTTACCAGCTGAACGCTTGGACAGGGCTTTGCTTACTTTCAACTTGTAATGAAAATTTTTCTTTCTCTTTAACCTTATTAAATTATAATCTAATATAAGTTAATTTTATAACTTTATATAAAAGAAGTTCTTATTATGTGTAATAATTAAAATTCTTGAACGATTGTCATTTAATATGATAACTAAGAGCAGAATATTAATATTAATATTATTTGTATTAATAATGGAAAATAGATATACCAAATTGTGAGAAATTTAAAAGGAAGAGTGTAGATTTTATATTATTTTTATAATTAATTGCACTTACATTGCAAGTTTTTTATTATTTAAAGAAACGTTCCTTTTATGTAAAATTTTAACATTTGATTTATGTAGTTTTAAATCTTTTCAGTAAACTAAATAAAAGAAAAAAAATAATAGAAAAATACAGGTGAAAAAACCACATATAATTTCATTGAAATATAATATTATTAAAATTATTATAAAGTAAGTACTTTTACGTGAATATAATAAATTAATAATGCATTTCATTTGTGAATTATATATTTAAATCGAGCGTCCCGACACCCAAATGTGAGTTAGAAAGCTGATTAAATTACACTAAGTTGAAAACAATTAGCGAGAATTATGATGTACGGATTTAGTTATTCTAGAATTTAGATACAAACTACAACATTATTTTAATATTATATTTAATAAATTTATATCAAAAATATTAATATTTAATATTAAGTTGCTTTATACGTAAATGTAGCCAAGTGAATATATATATCACTCCGGCAAGGAAATTTAGGAATAAGGAACGAACGTAATTCAAACTATTGGGTATTGAATAGTGATATATATTGGTTATTGAAATGATGTATGTGAAATCATTTAATTTCGTTGGCTTTGTTCCGTTTTTCGCGTATAATTAATCTAAATTATTTCCAGTAATTATATCCAAAATGAACTCATTAGCGTTTTCATTGAACCAGCTCGCCAGCCCGAGACGGGAGCGCCGCCACATTATTTTTTTCATAACTAAATCGCTCCAGAAAAAATGCGCCACCAGCGGCATCTCTTAGCGGGTGAGGGAATTTTTCCCGCGTCGGTCATAACACCCGGCCACGTGCATTTGTTTTGGTTCGTTTTTTTTCTCAAAAAAAGATAGCATACATAAAGCTCACCTCGCCGCGTCCTAGGTGCGCCAAGCAAAATGGTTGTCGTTTTTTTCTTCTCTTTTCAGCCATCTGTCCGTCCTTTTCGGTCAAAAATGCGATCGTTATTTTCTGTTCCGGTACGAATGTGTGCGTTCGGCGGCCAGCGGCGAAGATATACGCCATTCGGCGTTGTACGAAAACGGTCCGTATTGAATGCTGTTAGAGTTCATTTTTGCGATAACGAAAAATTGTCTTACGTCTAATGGACGGCGGAGAAAAAATAGAAATATAGGAGGCACGGCATGCACGATAAAGAGAGCGGGAGTCGTTAACGATTCTGCGCCGGAAAGTTGCGCAGATTGCGTTTTTGGTGCTTTTTTTGGGGGCAGCGCCTCACACCAACGGGTGTTTTTTGTGCCTGTCTTTTTCTCTCACGCAGTCTCACTCCTTGGCGGCGTGCGTGTGTGTGGGTGCGAGTGTTTGTGGGTGGGTTTTTGTATGTGTGCGCGCCGGGGGCAAGCACCTAGTACTAGATTTTTGCGTGCAAATGTCCTAGATAGTTGGTCGCGTATATAGTGACTGTATATAATGAGATGTCACCGCTATAGAGCGAGTAAATAGAGCTATGCAATAACGCGGCAGGTTGCTATTCACGTTGATTAATCACAGGCTTACATAATTGTTCTATATAAAAATATATTCGCTGGCAAATAGTGACTGCATTTGGTACAATAAAATGGAGCGATGTTGGAAACCACATTTTGGGCTATTAGATAATTTTTGTTTGATTAAAGGCTTCGTTTCAGTTAATACTTTTCACGCCTACGGTTTCGCTCAATAGAATGTACGTTATAATAGTTTATCTAGGATAAAAAGATAACTTTGAAGCAATATTATAAAGAGTAGTTTTTATTTAATTGGTAGAATAAGCGATAGAATTATCGTAGAATACTTACTTTGAACAAATAAAATTTTTAAGACACGCAATGTAAAACATCGTATAATATTTTGTCGTCATTCACAATTAGAAAACTTTCTTAAATCTTATAATAAATATAATAGAATACACAACAACTAATGTCTATATATATGTTATAATACATATTCACATAAAGTACGAGTCTTATAAGTTGCTACGTATAATACTTAAAGTGATTGTAATAGGAAATACATACATATATATGTTTTAACGCCATCTAGTGCAGTTTTCCGTAAAATTTAAAATTCCCTATATTAAACTCAAAAAAGTAACCATGGCAACTGATTTTTGAGTCTGTTTAATTGAAAAAACGTTAAGAAACCCTTTTGAGGGCAGCGCCATCTATATTTTATTTTTGAAACTATTTTTAAATATAAAAATAATTGTATACAATATTTATTTTAATAATCCAAATGTTTTGTATGATCAAAACTATTTAATTTAAAAATCGTTGTCTAAACAGCAAAATACGAATGTTTCTGTTTTCGTTTAGCGACATCTCTTGTTGAATAGCCGACAAAAATGAAGTTTGTATCCTGAATGAGTGTGTAATGCTTAAACAACACCAAAGTTAAATTGTAAAAAGTAAATAATTAACAAAATTCTATAAAAATAATGAATATCAATTAAAATACTATTAAGTTTTTTTAATTTAATTTGTTAACTAAAAATTATATGTTAAACAACTTGTAAAATGTTAAATACACATAGAACCTAGTGACCTCTATAATTTTTTTGGGGAAGCTTTGTATGAGAAATATAAAAATTTAAATCTGATCTTTAATAAAAAAAAATGTTTTATATAAAATCCAAGAATTATAAGAAATTCATTATTTTATTATATGAATTCCCTCAGAATAGGTAACTAATCAAGATTATTTTAAATGATAATCAAATATGATTTAAAAATTAAATTTGGGTTAGAGTACTGTAGTAGTAATAAATAATAATAAACACGTATAAAATTAAAAGCAATAAGTTATTTGAATCTAATCACAAATTATTTTGAATGTTTGAAATAAAAATACATATGTTTTAATCCACTCCATTCAAATAAGACACAACTAGACAAATTTATATAGTCAGTCATGCTTAAGAGAAAAGTTTACATAAAAATTACCAGAGGCTTTTAAAGATATAATATAAAAATATCAAAAAAATAATGGAATATTAGATTTAGTTCCAATTGATAAACAAATAAATAAACAATGGAATATATTGAAATTATAGCAAAGCGAATCGAATAGTAATAAAATCGAAAATAATATCATTAGTAGGTGATAAATAAAAGAAGAACAGTGTATGTAACATATAGAACCATTTATGTGCAAGGCATCATAATAAATAAATACTTTTAAATACAAAATAAATTTAATATATTTTTTAAGTAATTTTAAAGACATTACATTCATCTCTATATAGTTATCGGATATTTTTTTTTATAAAATATTACCAGAATGTAGAGAAATATGTTTTTGTGTCATTTAACGAAATATTTATTTACGTAAAACGTATCGTTTCTCGAATAATAAAATAAATATTGATATGAATTTAAGCGCGTTTGTGAAAATTTCTCGTACGCTATAGGTACGTAGCTAGAATTTCATTTTAACCAAATTAAATATTTTACTATTTTCAAATATTTTATAACTACTTATATATGATGAAATTGAGATATGTTACAATTTTTTATTTCAGTTTAGATACTATTTTTTTAAAATCATATTTTACACTAATAGTGTCCTAATTTGTTTAAGTTCTATGAAATATGACAACTCAAGATCAAAGATACAAAAATTTATATGATTAACCATAATATGAAACCTACGATTAACTATTTCTGTTAGAGATTAGGTACATCCAAGAATTAATTTGCTTAAAGATTAGGTATTAGTCGATAATCTTCCTAATGAATTGAAATTATTTCTATACATATTACAGTAAAACATAAATTTTATTCACAATAACGTTAAAAGGTGTAAGTATAAATTTTCTTCGACCGTTTTTTTACTATAAACATTTGATTTTTGCTCTACTTTACTGGCAGGCGTCACGCGGTAAATGAAATTTAAAGATGTCAAAAAAGAATAATATTGGAATTGCTGTTTAAAAAAATAATAATAATAAAGATGTTAATAATTTTATACCTAATTTGTTTTATGTGATAAAGTAAGTTGTTAAATATTATTGTTTAGAGTTAAGACCTATGACTAACATTACCTTATACTAATACGCTGTCTGCAAAATTTTTATACATACTAACTTTATTTAAAGAAAATTCTGAAGTTGGAAATTTTATATTTTGGAAACATAATAAATCACACATAAACACATACACACACACACACACATACACACACACACACAAATAAATGCAGCATCAAAAGTTTTCACAGAAAAAGTCGCAAACGACATTAAAACTTCGACCATCTTTGTGTAACCCTAAGCTAAAATTACAAACCGTAATAATTTTTTCAACTTTTTATTTTCAGTACAAAGTTAATAGAATATAAATATAACTTTCTTCAAGATTTAGCAAATCCTTAATAAAATACATAGAAAGCATTGCTCTTTCAATAGGTTTTAACTATTCAACATACATAAAAAAGAATTTTTTGTTCGAGCGAAAAATATACCAATCACAGAAGGCCACTATATATACACAGTACAAAAGAAATAGTTCGCCCCTTTAATCTATGAATAGGCGAGGGTAGAACACATACAACTATGTGTTACTATTATGGGTGCATATTATTTACATTTATTAAGGATATAGTTATGTATTTAAAACATATATGTTTATATATAAAAAGAATGTATATTAGGTAATTACAAAAATTATTTAATTTAAATATAATATAAAATTTATACAGAATAATAAGTATTATATAAAAAACTCAAATTATTGAACTTATTTAAGTTTTAAATGTTTTTTTTTTACCTAGAAATGACTATGTAGTTACCGAGAACAATATTGTGAAAATACAATGATTTCCTAGTACTTAATAAAAACCATTGTACTTATATGCCTGCAATTTTATTTCTATTGAATAGTTTTGGTACATTTATAACAATAGCATTTTAATTAGCATTAAATTAATAAATAAATAAAATTATTTATGTTCATATAAGTACCTAATAAGTAAATACGATGAACGATTCACGAAAATATTCTTAAGACGAATGACAAATTAATAGATATAATATAAATATTTACTCTTGTGGTTTCAAATATAATATAATAATTTTTAACGAAGTAAACCTTTTAATCGAAGTCAGATTACTTTTAAATGTATCCTTTATATATAAGAAGAATAAATAAGGTATATAATAAATTAAGGTATTTAACCATGACAATTATTATTATAAACTTCACTCAATTCTTAATGGTTTCGATACAGTAAGTTTTTTTCTTAAACATCTCTTATATAAAATCCGTGAAAAAGCATAAATATTTTAACTAACTCTCAATTACATTTAAATGTACAGACATTAGTATTTGTTGCAATATTTGAGCTATGGATCGTAATTCAATAATTCCCATTCATAATAAAAAATTACATAAGCACTGTTTTGGCATATTAAATAAATGTCCAGAAATAACCCAATGTTTACAGAGTATACAATAAAGACATTTCGGTTTTCTAATATTAACAATTTATATAAAGTTTTAATTATAAATTAAATACAAATATACTATGTAAAACCTCATTAAATGCGTATTCTGTTGTAATATTATTGGATGGATGATACTTTAATTTTACTCTCGTATCACAAACAGCAGTAAGAATATCAGAAATCCTTGGCCATAATCGAAAACATCTACAAGGATATTTTAAGTTACATACATACAAAATTCGTGAATAAAACTTTTTTTACCCAATTCTATTACTTAAAAATATTAAGGTTGGATCAATTAAGTTCAGCTGTTTTTTCTCTATTTTTTAATGTCAAAAGAACGTTCTTATGACGATAAAAGGCATGAAAAAACACAAATTGTTATAAAAATGTCAAAGTTAAGACAAAATAAATTAAAGATAAAACTACCTAGTTTTTCAGTTTTGTCAATCACAGAAATTATGAGATTTTCAATGTCACTAAGATGAGACTCTCACTACTGAACCTTATTTTCCACAATTATATGAAAGAATATATACATTATTTTTTCATTTCCATACCGCGAGTATATTAACTTCTAAACGTATATTTTTAATATTAATTTAATGATTTCAATTCAAATTATTCTTCAAGTCGCAACACAATAACTTAATTGACCATGCGACTATGCTATTTACCAAAAGATATGAGTTAAAATTTTGATTGATTTTGTAAAAATATTAGTTAGAAACTTCTAGGTTTAATTGATTATTATAAAAAAAATATATTTATAAGTCAGAAAAATTAATTTTATTAATGAATTCTTATAAAAATATTACATTTTCATGATGGAGACATTTTATGTCTTTACATTATTTTTTGCTTATAGAGAACAATAAAATCGGAATTTCGTGTTCCTTCAAAGCATAAGGCTGCCGTCAGACTAGCGACAAAATAATTGTTATGCATCGGAGTCATTATACGTGTGTAATAATATAATAAGGTCATATAAAATACAGAGCTGTTTAAACATACAGATAATGATAAATTTGTGCAAAAAAAAAATCTTTGGTAAATTTCTATAAAACACAAATGAATATAAGAAAAAATTTTTTTTTATATTGCAATGATTTGTATAGGATATTTTCAAATACTATTTAATTGAATTGATTTCCCTATTTCATTTAAAAGCTATATATTTGTAACCAATTTTTTTATTGTTTCTTTCGTATAATGACTCTTGTATTTATTCGATGTCCAAGTTAATAGTTCAGTCTGAAGGCAGCCTTTACAATTTTTATATAATATAATCTATAAATACAAATTTGTTGATGGAATGTCATAAAATAATTTAAACAGTTTTACATTTCTTACATTGAATAAACGATAATATACAAATAGGTTAAATATTACATTATTGAATTATCAAAAATGTTAAACGCAAATTAATAAGTGGAAAACAGAATATTAATATTACAAATAATACATTTACGCAATGAGAAACTACACGGGATAAGTACTAACTTGATTGAGGAATACAAAAAATCATATTATTTTGAGCACTTGGAACTATTATAATATTAAGTTAGGAGAAGAATGAGTTTCCTTAAACACATGAACTGTGAAAAGCTATGTTGGTGTAATATTTTTTTTTGCCGCGTAAAATTATTTAGATTTAAAAAACCAAACACTTCTATTAATAAATCGATGACAAAGAAAAAAGAGGCAATGTAAAAGCAAAGAAACGTTTTAGAACGATTTTTAAAACGAATTTTCTTTTTTTTTTATCGTAAATGTTAAAAGGTCCGTTGAAATCGTCCATATAAAATACTTTTTTATGACATGGGTATAACGGATAAGCTCTGGGTTTCCATTTCCATTACAGTTACACTCCCGAGACATTAATAATATATCACCATATAAGAAATCTCATCCCTACGAGGGTGGCACCGCTAAATGTGCCTCTCCGATCCCTATGCGCTAAAGTGTAAAAAACAACGAAATATATACCAATCGGAAATGTACCCTATTACATTACAATAAAGTAAATTTCGGAATGTACTGTTTACTCTACTTAATCACCGCTGCTTCCACATAATACGTATGTATTATACTCGGACTTAGGCCGTTTTTTTTAGCAAAAAGGTCGCTTGTGACGCCTCGCGGATTCAAGATGGCGGCGTTTCGCAGACCGCTTTTTTTTCGTATAATTACTAACCTCTCACAGAAAATGTCGCCTGAATTTAAAAATTCTGTTTGTCACGTAATGTTTTATGCTTGCAATTTTCTAAGGACTTAAAATAATGTTTAATGCTGTACCGAGGAACCTGCTATTTTATTAATAGGGAAGTGTCACGGTTGCTAATGTTAAGTTTAAATACTGTTATTTCGATGAGGCCGTCATAATAAGGGGAAATTATTGTTGCTTTAGAGTTTAGAATTTTTCTTATACTGATTTTTTTTTAATAAAATTGTTTTTTCGAATCAACTGCGGCGAATTCAAATAATCCGAATATCAAATGTAAAATTACCGGCTTAACTTCACAATGAATTCAATAAAAAATAGTCGCCAAATGTGATTAATGACAGTTTTCTTAAATAAAACGTTTCTAAATTCTGTTTTTTGAACCATCTGTTGGCAAGTCAACAAAAGATAACATTCCCGGTTTGACCGGAAAAAGGTTTAATAAACAAAGTACGATTGATTCCGGAATCGATACTTCCTGAAATCGATATTTTGAGAAGTTCAAATATTAATTATGGATTTGTTTAGGGTTTATTGATTTAATATTTTTTTAGGAGTTTGTTTTATTTTTTTGTGGATAGTTCTGGAGATTGTAAATCTTTATTTATGAACGTTTCTTCGAATTATATTCCTAAATTTATTGAAATTAGAGCATTTTTTTTCACTTCAAATTAATTTAAGTTTAAAAGAATAAAATATACGTAGTTGATTGGATTGGATGTTGACACTATTTTTCTTTATATTTCCGAACGTGAGCGAAATACGTAAACATGGCGATAAACAAAAAAAAATATCGTTAATAATGACAAACCGTAAAGTTGGTAAACCTGAAAATAGTATAGCATAGTCAATATATCACCATTACTTTGTCACTGAATTCACTTCCACTGAAGCTGATAAATCGATACACATCAAGTACTGATACATCAGGCATCGCTGAAAGAATATTCGATGTACGAACTGGCAAATATTTGAATCGTCTTTTTATGGACGCCCGTGGCCGAGTTAGAGGTTATTGTTCCATTTTCCGAAGCCGTATTTTTTTTTCTTTTAGCAAATGGCTGCCCGTCAATGAAACGTTTTCGCGCCATTCCTGAAACATAAAGGTTATGTCTAAAAAGGTTTTATTACGTCCTTCGCTATTTCATGATTTATAATTTTAATTAAAATATTTAATTGTGTTTTTGTTTAATATACAGTAGCTAAAATAATATGTTATAAAGACTATGTAATGATGAAATTTAAAGTTTAATGGATTTTGTGCTAACATTTTAACAAAAAAGTTTTTATAGCATACTTTATGCATATAATTAAGAGAGATATTAAAAATAATATTTAGAATATATTTACAATTAACACATTATCAATGACGTAATTTTTAAAATGGTCTTATTGTGGAGTTTCGAAAAATATTTCCAAAAAAATTCTAATTAAATATTTTTCACTATATTAAATCACTATCTAATTGTGTTTAATAAAATATTTGAATTTCATTCAAACAGGATGCTGTTGGTGAAACTACAAAATTTCCAATTAAAATATGTGACACTGCGGGGTATTATATTAATTATTACTTAACTAAAACAAATATCGCTAATACTTTAATATGACAAAAATAAAATTATTAATATATACGAGTATGTACGTCAAGCTTTTCGCTAGGTTAGTATCAAAATAACAGAAACTAAGAAAAGCAAAAGCTTTCGTTTTAAAACGCTGCAATCCAATAAATAAATTAAAATGGCGCGGACCGGAAACGCGATGGTGGTCAAGTCAAAAAATACAAACAGCAAGCATTGTGAACAACAATGTCTCCAGATTTTTGTCATTTTGCGTACATTCCGTTTCACATATGGCGTGCGTTCAAAATAAATAAACAATTATTACAACGGTTCGTTTGTTATAACATCGAATGTTTTTATATAGTACCTACACCACTCTCAGAATATCAATATAATTGTACATACCATTCTGGTTAAAATTTGAATCACTTGTGTAACCAACACCGCAGTTAAATTTCGTAGTAATTCACTACATGTCGGTTATCGAGCGAATGGTACCTGGTAATATCGACCGCCTCTTATAAATCGTTGCCACATCGTTGAAATATAACAATATATATGATCTTTATTACCATAGACATAAAGATTAAAATAGATTGAATTTCATAATATAACAGGATTTGCAATGGAACGGGTTTCCGTTGTTTTGCAGGGTTGCCGGTTAGGGTTTTGCAAGCTACCACCTACTTGCAGCTAACTCGCTGCAGATTAGAGCTCACACCGAGGGGTTTCAACCCTATTTTTATTATATGTATTGTGTATATAAGAGTATGGAGTTCGCAAAACCTTGTAATAACAATTCCATAAATATACATATAATGAATTCAATACAAAAAAATTATTACGTAATTACAAAAATTTAAAAATATATCGAACACTTTTGATTGAATTTTTGTTATTTATCATATAAAACAGAATATTTTAATGAAATTGCAAACAGTGGTAGTAAAAAGCATTTTAGGTTCTCAGGATCCGAAAATCACCATAAATAGTCATGAAAAAGGAAAAAATATATAAAAAAAGGAAAAACCATCAACCTTAGTTAGATTTCGTTACCAATTTATCAATTTATAATTCTAACAACACACGTTTAAAATTTTTAAATTTATCGTTAAACTTTGTTTTGTCTATATTAAAACAAAATAACTAATCTATATGCAAATATGAGCACACTCGTATTGAATCGTACATCTATAGTACTAGTGGTTATTTTATAATCTAGTATTATCACGTATTTAATTCTTTTATGTGTATAATTTATTTAGCGATAAATTTAATTTGATATTTGTATATCGATACAACGCTTCATTATCTGTAACTCGCCTCTCTGGAGTCTAGACTGAATGCAATATTCGAAATTGGGTCCGCTCATTACTTTTAGCGGAATAGAAAATTATTTGATAAGTGTGAAGCATGATATCTATTGATCTATCAATTTTAATTGTGAATTAAATTAATAAAACTATGTTTTAACCTGACTTTACTTATATATTTAATGTTTACTATTATGATTTATAAAATAAGTAACAGTTAGATGTAGTTTTCAAAGTAACATTAGAATACACGTAGAAGTATTTATTTATTATATTTACTTAAATATTACTATTTGTATCAAAATTTAAATTAAAAACATCGTAATCATTTTTAATCAAATATCTTAAAGCAACTTTAATGAAATAAATATAACTATTGTAATAAGTATAATTAAAAACACATTCATTTAATAAAGAATACAAAAAAAGTTCAACAATATAACCCGTTTTTTTTGTTATCATATATAGAAATTGAAACGGTTCTTTTATATCGTTTGGAAGGGTTGAAATTTTTGCAACGCTACAGGTACAAGGAATGCAAACTTGGAGCTAAAAAAACCAGTTCCTCATTCACACCACAAACAACTTCACTGTAACTTCACAGTCGATTGTAATTGATGACAAAAATGAGGGTATACTGCATACTGTAACAGCTGCAATGCAACATTTTTAATTCAAACTTTAGAACTTTTAATTTGAACTAAAATTCATCTGCATTTGCACGTTTTTTGTGTTGTTTTCAGCTTTCATGCAAATATAATCTTGTCTTCTTTTATCTTGGTACAGCGTTAGTTAAGGTAGAACATTCGTTGAAATATAATAAAGTGTATGCTAACAAAAGGCGAAAATTAGAGCGGACGCGGACGGTGCGAAAGGTAAATATGACTTTCGTATTTTCTAAGATAACGTACCAGCGAGCGAAATATGAATGAGTTATCAAAATAATCTCCGGTGCACTAAATCAACGTATATAAGGGGAAGAGAGACGCTATTTACTCGCAAACGGACAAAATAAATGTTTTTATTACATAAAGCGCATTTTCTCAAAGGCTTATTTGAGTTCTTTTTAATGAAAACCATCCTTTTCACCATTACGTAGGATTTAAAATTCGTTGATACGTACCGCTGTGAAATATCAGTTCCATTTTATGACTTAACACAGTAAACATAAGGTCGGTTCCATTGAATAGAAATGATCCGGTATTTGTATACAGAATTATAAGGGCTGAAGCAAAATTTTAGGAGGGATTTTGCAAGAGCTCGAATATTGCAGGAGGTAAAAATTTTTACGCGTCTAAAACAACAATCAAAGGGACTTTTCAATATAAATTTTATTTGTCTCATTGTTTTTAAGTGTTCATATTAATATATAAAATTTCTCTTAAATATATAAATAAATGTTATATATCATGTATTTTAAATACGTCTAATATTTAGAGAGCGTATAACTAAATGAAAATATTAATTGATATATATACATATGTCGGCGCTATCAGCTTTAATGACGGATGCGACGTGAAAATAACTTGAGCATGTCAACAATTATTATTAAAACTCATTGGTATTCATGATTATTGTTAAAAGTAAAACAAAATCAAAGATTGTTTAAAAGGAGAATAGAACTATGTTTGAATCTTGGTATAAATATGACGTCTAGACGCACGACGGCAGAATTCAGAGTTCAGTGAGTGCGTATTATTGAAGTGTAATTATGAAGAACCTTCGAAAAATACAGGAGCATTAAGAACAATTGAAGTTTCATTTTCATATATCATGGAACGCTCTAGAAGAAGTGACATTAGTTACGTCAACGGTGCTGGCGTCTCTCTCTTTAAAAACAACGAATCTGTAATGAATCCGATATATATGAAAATAAAGTAACAGTGAATGTATTTATTCTAAGTATATAAATATACAACACACAACATCTATTTTAATCCTCAATAACCTTCTCCTTTCATTAAATTACTCTTTAAAGTGTAGGTATATAGAAACATAACGAACTAACGAATTATTTTGATGTAAATTTTAAACAATTTTAATTTAATTGTTTTTCATATTTACATTCACGTTACACTATGTTACTGTCACGATAATATAATCACACTTATTATTCTTTATTTTATATATTATATCACAGTATCGAGTTTTTATGTCAATTAACCACGATAATTGACATAAATAATAATTGACGTAGTGGTTCAGTTAACACTAAAGAGAGTTGGTAAGAAGTTGGATCGTAACTAAAATAACTTTCTCATTAATATTCGATATAATCCGACATTATTCAGTCTTTAAAACGTCTCTTAAAGTTACATATTGGAGCCCTCACATACGCGTACATAGTGGGAGAGAAATACAGCTTTACTTTTTAATATATGTAATGTAATATATGTACATAAAATAATTAGTTTGTAATTGTTCTGTTATTGAAAGTAGCTTATATAAACTAGCCATTTTAAGTAAATAAGACATCAAACTAGTCTAAAGTTGCATTTGAAAACATTGTTGAAATCAATTATTTTATATAAAGTGGTTAGAATTAAAAGACCTACACTAATGACATTATGGCATTAATATAATTTAGTTTTAACCATCAGCACCTAAATTAGCTTTATTTGTTTAAATCAGAATACATAATTGAAATTTAATTAGTAAGCAAATAATAATTAATCTTTTTGTATATTAAGATTTTTTTTTTTATATGAACTTATTTATAATATCGCATTAGAATAACGATAAAAAACTATTGTAAGTTTTTATATATGGATACTAACTAGCAACGTACGTTTATCTGTCTGTATACAATGTAATTGCCTATATAAACTATTATAAGGTACCATAATATTTTATATATAAAAAACAGTGGTGGCCTAGTGGTTAAAAGGCCCGCCTCTCATGCACGAGGGCGCGGGTTCGATCCTCGCCCTGACAAGTACCAATGTGATTTTTCCGAGTCATAATATGTACTTTCTAAGAGTATTTAGACACCACTGATTAATGCATTCCCAAAGAGGGTTCGATGTCAGGCAGGCGGCCGGTCGTAAAAACAATTAGCCAAAACTATTCACAACATGTAAGGCAGACCCGGAAATTGCCAGGTAGAAGAAGAATAATTTATGTATAAAATATTAATATTACATTTATATAAAATCGTTACAAAGTCGTTAATAGTTTGGTTAATAGTCGTTAATACATATTTTATGATATCCTGAAACATTGCTTTTGTTTTCTAAATTGTAATACTGTAATATCTTTCACAAATTATTTTATATTAGTAATAAACTATGCGTTTATGTAATATACCAGCATTATACGTGTTCTTTTTTATACTTTGCAGCCAGATTAGAAATATATTTTGGAAGTTGAAAACAAACAAAAAATCGATCTAATTCTATTTCTATAAAAACTTATATGAATAATAAATGTATTATATAACATTGATATATAAGGGCTGAAGCAAAATTTATTCATAAATGTACATACAAAGGCAGTATTTTTTTATAGTTAGACATCAGCGTATGCCGTATTCATAAAAATACTTGTTGTTCTGTCATTCATAATTCCTTTAATTAAAATTAACAAATATTTACAACGTCTATTTATAAAAATAAAGTAAAGAGTTTTAGTTATGTACAGTTTTTATTTGTTATTATTTTATACAAAATATATACGTAGACTTCCTAGAGATGTCTATTGTCAACTACATATTATGGGATGAAATGTGATGTTAAGCCATTATAATAAAAAAAAAAAAAAACAAAGCAAAAATGCTGCAGTAATAAATATAACATGTTTGACTAATCAAATTATTATACATTATATGATTATAATAATTATAACAACACTATTTTTTAGATTTAGTAAGACAAGTAAAAATAATTGGACTTAAATTTAAAGTACCTATATAGGTGTAAAGTTTACAAACTTTACACCTATATTTCAAATTGAACGTCACGATTAGTTCACAACATCCGTGTTGAGAGGGGGAAGAGATGAAAATGTTAATTAATATACAAAGTTATTAAACGTTGCCGTTAGAAATGTTCAAAAGATTAAGATGCTTTAAAACGCTAAGTTTAAAAAAGTGTTAGCTACACTATCACTTGTCCTTTTAGATAGTACTTGAAAGAGTAAACTCAAGTTTAACTTTCAAGAAACAAAACATTATCACCCAACAAAGATAGACTCAGTGAAGGGTCGGTTTGAGTCAAATTCAACAAAATATGTACGGGTAATCTATTGACCCAATATAATACCATATTCATTCTAAAAACACAAGCTAAATAAAATGAGAGAGAAAAATATACTTTTTAATTAGAGTTGTATGTACCGTATATAGATAATTGAGACCATTACCGTTCTCTCTAATGCGACCTTAAGCTCGGCCGTTGAATCGTAATTGGAGGACCCATAAAGGGGTCGGAGGGTCCGGAAAAGGGGACGAAAAAGGGGGTCCGGAGAGGGGAAAATGTATGGAAATGACGCACCGCCATTTCCCTGTTTTTGTATTTGATTATCCTTTCAAGACAATATTTCGCGGGTCCGGAAATTAATGAAAGCAATTTATGCGACACAGAGCGCGGGTGTTGGGTTATATTTAAATAAGTTGTATTTTATATGACGAGGGTTTTGGAGGTCTTTTATGATTGGAGAGGGAGACCCCCGAACATGTTCTAGATTATAACGATGCCAGCAGCATTAAATGGAAAATTTATTCTAATTTATAAGTCGACAAACGTGATGACCATATTTATCGTATGGTGGCCGAAGAAGTTGGCGACACGAACTTCATAAACCTACACCGGTTATATGAGAAGTTCTTGGACCCACTTTTTTATATCCTTCTCTTGTCATGTTTGTTACTCGATTGAATAATGGTGTTATTAAAGATTGACATTGACATTCACACAAACATTTTGTTACGTAACTTTTTTTATTAATAATATTTCTGAAAGTGATGCTATCCGTAATGCTTCCCGTACGTATTGCCTTCCCGTGCCAATATATATTAATTTTATAAAAGTGTCCAAGAAATATGAAAGAGGTTTTATATAATATACACATATACACACTCAATAGTTTGCCTTATCTAACCGAAGCCTAAATTTTGAATCAAGGGTTTCGCATATCTTCATTATTTTTTTGAGTTCCTTAACCAATGGGTAACCTTGCTAGAAGATGCCTCTTGTACTAAGTGCTAACTCTATTCTCTGTGTATCTGTCACCAGGCCATATCTCATGAAACGGTATGTTTAGAGATTTGAAATTTAGACTGATTGTGGCAATAAAACAAAATACTGCAATAGACAGGCAGCAAACATGTTTTATTTTATTCTTATAAATTACAGTTAGGAACCCACCTTTCTTGAGATTCTACCTTGAGATCAAATTACTCTTGATTGGTTAGTATTTATTATTATATCTTCGTAGTAAAAAGTAAAGCGAATAGATAAGACGCCAAAATATTGTTGGTAACAAAAACAAAGTAATTAAAACTGAAAGATTTGAACACGAATATATATATAAATTCTACTCATACATAATTGGGGCATGTACTTAATACGGTACACGAATTAGACGCACGCACTTTGGAGGCAATTTATCACAAAAAGTTGGCAACTTGGCCCCTCCGGTTGAATCATTTATTATTCAACCCCAGTCTCCCCTCAAGGGCCAGTAATTTTGCCTTCAAAGCCTTCGCGGGCATGCGTAATGACTAACGACGTGACGTAAATCGTAGGGATTTTCCCTTTATCCCACTGAATATATTTACCTTATCTCCGTTTGTATATACAAATAATAAATAAGTTACTGCTGTATATATTTAAACATAAAATATATTATTCGTAAAGAGTCACATAGGCCGGTTTCTTGTAAAAAGATGAGAAGAGATTTGCTTGAAACTATCATTGAATTCGATATCAGTTTTTTATTTCTCATTTGTCTATTAAAAATTCTTAATTTGTTAAACATTAATAATTTCAATTAAAATACGTACGTGATATAATGTATATGAATATTTTCAACTAAGAATAAAAACGTTGGAAGGAAATGAAGGCGGACAAAAGCTGTAATTTATCAGTGGTTTTCTTTGTAAAAGAAAATGCTTAATAAATTTGAACTGCAGCGAGGTTTTAAATACGTCTTTTGTGCCTTTGGCTACCATTATGAACAGTAGGAACCCATTGTCAATTCTTAGCTATTTCATGATAATATTTGAATGTTCGCTATAATTTTAAAGAGTAAATATTTTGTTTATTCACATAAAGAGGATTCAAGGATTAAACTTATGTATTTAATAAAATTGTAACTGAATCGCGTCTTATATGGATATATTGAAAATTCTGTAATTTGAATGATACAATACTTCATGTTTTTAATGTGAATGTCTACCTCTCCTGCATTCAAAAACCATGAGTGTTGAAGGTTCTCTTAAAAGAGGTTAGCACTTGCTTGTAAATTACGAGTATAAATGTATTATTTTTACACCCCTGATTTTAAAGTAATCTCCCTTACTTTAAAATAAATGTGACAGCCCTGACTGTACGAACAGTACCTACCTATTAAAGATATCTTAATGTCATGATAACTTAACATGGATATTTATTTATTTATTTCGGTAATCCAACAGTGCTTATAATAATGACATGATAAAGTATAACTAAACAATATTAAGACCAATACAGGATTACACAGTTAAAATAAAAGTATAAACATAAACGTAACTTAAGTATTAATTAATAATCGATCACTAATCTAATCAGCAAGACTGTTCGTTGTGTGTGAGCGAATGTGTAAGTGTGTGTGGGTGTGAGTGTGTAGGTAAGTGTGTATGCATTTGTGTGTTTTAATAATAAATTAAGATGTCACTTGTTTTTTTATAATATGTTCATATTTATACTTTAATATACCCACCCTTTCCTTTTAAATATTATATGCATGAATGCAAGTATCTGAGATTGTTTTAGGGTATGTTCCATAAATTCACCCCTCTTGTAACTCGATTCTAGGTTACGGAAAAACAAACAATTACTTTTTTTATTTAGAAAACCACCCCTAAATAAATTCGTTTTTTTTCTTACAATCTTTTTATATATTTATTAGAGTTACCAATAGAATTTACAGTAACTATTGAAGCTAAAATAGTTATGAAATACACAAGACATATATTTCTTTTTACATTTAATGTCAACGTCATTAATTTAAATAAAAAACGACTTATGTAAAAAATAACATAAGTTACATTGAATTAGTAATATTGTGTTAAAAATTATGTATTACCGATTAAAATTTATCCCTGAAAAGATAAAGTATGTATGAATATAACAATAGTTTATATTATAAAAGTAACTAATTTAGGCTATACTAAATTTTGTGTTTACAAGTACATTGTACGATTTTTGAAGAAATATAATAACTTGGATTCAAAGGAACACTTAAACTATACAAGTAATATTGCATACCAGAAATTATTCTGAGGAATCACTAGGTACCTTGAAATTTATTATTGAGAGGATTTCTGGACCAGCTGATTTATTCATATATATTTTCCAAAAACCAAGCCTATTACTAGACTTTGTAAATTACTTTGAATCTCATTCCAAAAGCCAGTAAGTTTTAACTCGTTTATAAAATTATAAACCTTGAGTTTTTGAGCCTAGAAATGATTTATATACAAATTAAATAATGGCCCCCATTTGTACATCGGAATAAACAGAACATGTTTTAGACTCACACTTATCTATCAGTACAGAAGAAGATCTATCATTAAGATAGAGTGAGCACCAATTTGCAATGTGTCACTAAGTCCAATCTTCATAAAGTTTCTTAGTAAGTAATGTGTGATATCTTTGTCTAATTCTTTAGAGAAGTCCACGTATAGCGTCCACGTACAATCTCCTATTAATTTGATCAAGTAAGTGAGTGACAAATGGCAAAAGTAAGCTAATTATTTGAAATAGAACTACAAGGGACAGTGTTGCTAATAGATGTCTTATCCAACATACTAAAAACCTCTGTATAGTGTATTAAGCCTAAATTATTTTTATTTTTTACATAACTTGAATAATAAGACAGAAATATAATTCCGAAGAAGAAATTTACGTAAACACGTTATTTATATTATAAATTTTAACGCTATTTACTTGTCTCGTCACAATTAGTTTTATATGAAGTTCCTGTTTCTAACTCATTATGCATATTTTTGGTAATAAGAGGTAAGAATAGAATCTTGTTTTTTTAATTGACAACCATAAGCTTACAGTAGAATAAGAAAATTTGTTGTTGCAGTATAAAGGCATTAGGAGTTATTAATAAGTTTTTACTTTGAGGGGTATTATTTCGGTATGTAGTCTATGCTTATCTAAAGGTCTTTATTAAGATGTTGAATGCTCGTGCAAACTAATTAAAAATCACCTTTGTAAATATCAAATTAATTGTAATTTAAGGCAGTTGTTAAATGTTTTATTTACTTGAAATTACTTACTGTTATCAGGAGGGTTTCTATTTTTTGTTTTAATTGAGTTGTTTTTTGATGAGGCGCTTATATTTTTCCTTCAATAAATTTAATAATAATACTTGGAAGAAGTAATTTTTAGTTAATTTTTCATGTTAGCTTATCAAGAATAGTTTTATTTGATACATGTAACAAGGAACTCATTAATTTTCTTACAATAGAACGTACGTCGTATAAATAAAGATGTTAGGGAGTCTATAGCCTTCTGTGCAATCTTTTAGCAATTTTGCTTTATTTATTATTTTTTTTATCTTCTTCCTTTAGTGCGTATCAGTGTAATAATGCGTATTTCCACTTTAGACCTAACGCAGTTTAGACACAGCCATGTACTGTTTAAGGTTTTAGAGAGGTCATGCAAGCTGTTTTCAATGTTGAAACATAGTTGGAGTGTTATAACTTTTTACATTTATGATAAAATATCTTTCTTGTGGTATTTCAATTTGAATGTTATATCTATTAAAATAACATTCAAATTTGTTTACATCGCATTATTGGTTGTTTAGTTTTAAGAGTTCTAACCATTACTCATAGAGATGTATGTTATAAAGCCTATATAAACATTGTATTGGACTTAATGCGTTTGATCTCTGGGTTTTAACGTTTAGACTCAGACCCTTACAGTAACAGTCTAAATTAAACTTCATGTCAAGGAATGTAAACAGCTACTTTTATTAGCAAGCAGCAGAATATGTTAATATGCGGTAGGATGATTAAGGAACTGAATTAATTTACTCTATGCCACAGACACTTGTTGCTCAGTTCATTATTGTACCTGTACTTTACTTTTTTATTGTTATACCTCTTAAGACTCAAGTACACTTTCATCGAAATATGTTGAAATACTTTAGTTTATAATATCGCTTTAATATTGCTACAAAAGTTTTATTTAAACAATATCCTTTTCATTGCTGAGCTGACGTGACTTGTGCCACTGTGAATTTTATTTAATATGTACTAAATATTAATTTAAAGATATTCATGTATAATTTAATCTAATCAAAATATTTTAATTTGGTGTTGACATTTATATATGCTTAGAAATTGCAACAATTTATACGTTAAAATAGGAGAAAAATTTGAGATTGTATGTTTATTTCAGATAAAACAATAAGTAACTCAAGAACTCTTCTTTACACATGAGTAAATACTATATTCGCTTAGCGCTTTAGATCCAAAAGTATTGTAATATATCTACATCTAAAATACATTCCAAAGGAAATATTTCTCCAGAATAACTATTAGTTAGATTGGTTGAACAGAGGGTGAAACTTTTTATCACATAAAATAATTATTAACGGTAATTTATATACCCTCCCTAAGTATTCAACGAGCGCGAATAAGTTAAATTTCTATTGTTTTTGTAATAATTATCAGAAAACATATTAAATGTATATATAAAGTAAATCATTAGTGTCTTTCTTCTTCTACCTGGCAATTTCCCAGCTTTAGCCAGGGTTTGCCTTAGATGTTGTGAATAGTTTTGGCTACTTGTTATTACGACCGGCCGCCTGCCTGACATCAACCCTCTTTGGGAATGCATTAATCAGCGATGTCTTAATACTCTTAGAAAGTACATATGACTCGGAAAATTCACTCTGGGACTTACCAGGGCCAGGATCGAACCCGCGCCTTCGTGCATGAGAGGCGGGCCTTTTAACCACGAGGCCACCACTGACATAAATTATTATTATTATATGACATTCTTTAAAAGTCGTAAATTAAAAGAAAAGAAACATTTAGAAAACTACCTATACTGTAACTTCCTTAATATTTTTATAGCAAAGTGATGTCCAGAATGAACTAGTAAATTAATCCATCACACTGATAAATTCCTTCGTTTTGTAATATTCGTATAAATCTGATAATCATTTCTTCGTTGTTTATTATAAAAGAAATACGAGTTTAGACCAGTTCATATGTTATTGTACGATCTAAGCTGACATACTTTATCATTAAGTTACTGCACGTAATTATCAAGTCTCAACGAATTTTAGACCTTACATTGGACTGAATACTTTTCTTGGCTTAAGAAATGAATAGCATATTTACAATAAACGATAATTAATCTATAGTCTTAATTACAAGTAGGTAGTTTGATATCAGAGTCAATTAGTGCTTTTTTTTTAAATATATTATTATAATAAATTTATTTAATTATTTACATTAATTATCCTAAACACAGAGTAGTATTTTATTAGATATATTATTTTTATTACAAGAATAATTTATTTTTTTATACCAAAATGGCAACATTAAAATTCGGCTGGTGACCAGCAAGTATAATATGAAGTCATTATGTAAATGAGGCGGGCTTTCGCGCCAAGTTTAGGTGATTTGGGGCCGCTTTAAAACCGAAAAGAGTTTTTATTTGCAACTAACATAACAGAATTTTCTGAATTCCGTTCATTAATTTCAAGATCTGTTTGTTTAAAAATTTTATATAATACCTCCTTAGTGAAAACATAAAATATAACAAAATATTATATCGTATAATATATGTATAATAATAATCTATTGACAAAATGGGCCTAGACGTTTTGAAAGTAATATAAAAGACAGATTTATTTACATAAAAATTGTTTAATACTTTCGAACGAGCGGAAATACGACGGTACAAAAGAAATGAAAAAGGTCACAAAATCTAATAAAAACGCCCGATAAAAATTGTTCTATACATCATTTTAAACAATAATCACCACCATACATATATGTTTGATATAAAACCAACTCCCCGATGCTTTTATACAACTGGAATATTCATAAAACACCCTATTTACTGGCTTGTAGAGGGCCACATAAAAATTCAGAGGCAAAACGCGTCCCTTTAGGCGTGCTCTTGGGATGGGCCTGAAGTTTGTAATTGAATTTTTGCCTGAAGCCGCAAAGGGCGTCCCTGCTTAATTTGCCGTACTCTGAAAAGGGTTACTTCGTTTGGTCCAAGTGACGAGATACTGGCGATGAAAACCTAATGCTCCATCAAAATAAACGAAGGAGTTAACATAGTCTGAATCGCCTCTTTATCTCCATGGAATCAGGAATGGAAAAACTATAATGAAATTGCGAAATAAATATTGGAAAGATTTCCATACATCTAAATTCTAAGTAATGTTATAATGATTCCAGATAGCAATGTTATATTTATAATTATTGTTTTAAAAGGCGACGAAATAAAAAAGGTCCAGTTGATGTCAAATGTTACTAAAAATACACGTCTTAATAAATAAAAATGAATAGAAAAACAATTTGCCTAAGATCTGCATTATATAATTATAAATAGGCGAATATTTAGGAAAATATTTTCAATCATTTTCAACCCAAAGTAAGGCCTATTCACGCTGTCGTTTTCAAATTGTACCAATCGTAAAGGTACAGTTTGTATTGTTATAATCAAAAAGAAATATTAACTTTTTTTCCGGCATAAGGGATATAGGAGGTCTAATTTTTTTTCGTTACGTGATAAAATTTTATTCCTTTCCGGATAACATAAAAGGTTCACACAATAAGGATTAATACATATATGTTTTTGTCCTTTTTCCCGCCCGCGGTCGAGACTTGATTCACGTTTTAGCACTGTCGATTTAATTTAAATTCTATTTCAATGAATTTGTATTAAGCTTTGTTTTAAAACACGTTTAAATTGAATAAACTGAATTTCACAATTCTATTTATTATAGAAATCGGAATAATTAAAATAATTCCTCTTCTAATTTGTTGTTTAAATCATAAAATGGTAGAATTGCTTTTTTTATAGCTGTCATTGTGGTAGCACTGTTGACTTAAGGCGTTGTTGACAATTGTTAATATGGAGAGCCCATTAGTTTTATTTACCCTGGCCGTTGTTTTAGTTTGCTTAAGGATGCTTTTACGGGGACTAATTAAATAGAAAGTTCTCGCGGCCTTCGTAATGGACTTTCATGGGAGTCTATGAGTCGCGGTAAAACGAGTTTTCTTAACTCTTTAAACTTCGTTTGTTAAAAGACTAACTGTGAGTTTTAGCTTTGTTTATCATTTCACAGTTCAAAAATAATATGTTATTGCATTATAATAAAAAAAAATATGATATTGTACAATAGTTTATAATAAACTGTGTTTTTGTGTATAGTGTAGACACATAAGCAATGTATAAATGTATATAATGTATGGAAAAATTATGTTCATTTATTTACTCGCTTCTATTTACGATATTTGCTTAATATGCAACAACTGATTATAATTTTCAACATCATCCAGATACAATTTCATGGTTAATGAATGTACAAAATTTTAATAATCTTCAAATATTTATTCAAAAAAATTATAAAGCGTATTTCATTGAACATTGTACGAGTAATTATTTTTACAATTATGTTTTCTATTTGCATATAAATTATCAATTTGTCTAGATACATATTAAAACAAAATCCTTTGTTTAGTTTATTATGTATGTCGTCTTCTTTGTCATCATCAGCCTATCAAATCCCACTGCTGAGCAAAGGCCTCTTTCTCACATGGAGAAAGTTTGAGCATTAATCACCACGCTTGCTCAAGACGGGTTGGTGATTTCAAACTTATAATTGTGAAATCATAAGTCCAGGTTTCCTCAACATATTTTCCTTCACCGTCTGTGAGTGGTGTCTAAATACTCTTAGAAAGTACATATGACTCGGAAAAATCACTTTGGTACTTGCCAGGATCGGACCCGCGCCCTCAGGAGAGGCAGGCTTTTAATCACTAGGCCATCATTGACTTATTATGTATGTGCTTAAAAAAAAGTACTTTATGATGACTGTATCTTTTTCAATTCATTTCATACTTAAGGTTCACTAGGCTTTGCTTTCGGTGTGGACTTATATTTTCATTAAGGCAATAATAACCTTAAATTAAAAGGCTATTTACGACGCCATGTGAACTGAGCCTAATATTGACACCCAAGAAAGAAATGTAATAAATAAACAATGTAAATTTAATTAACACTATTGCTTTCTATTTAAACAGCCTTCCAATTAGAAATATATTTATTTCCATCTAACACCTCAGAGTTATTGTTATTCAAAAGAATTCTGACATCTTTTTGATATTTTCTTATTTATACCTAATAACCTAAATAACAACACAATTGACTATTATTTGAAAACTAATACAATACTTATAAAATAATTAAAAACTACATTCAACTCTCCGTCATGTGAAGTCATAAAAACAGGAAAAACTTTTCAAATCGATTTGTTTTATCGACATCAGATAATGAAAGAAGTTTTACCTTAGACTATTTTTTGCTAAATTTTATTTCGTTTAAAATGTAATTATTCCTATAAGTTATGATTGGCATACGTTTTAAATTTAATTAACGTTAATGTAATATACCGCGTAATAAATTCTAACAGGGAATAATTCTATATTAATTATTCAATCTCGTACACCTGACATCTAGAAAGGCTTAGTTGTTCCAAAAAACGTCACTCAAAGATTCTTGTACGCAGAACCCAACTCAAAACGCTGTTGTCCTTTGGTTGTTCAGTTAAATTAGACCCGTACCGATCTCACTGGAAATATTGTAAAAAGCTCTATGTAAAGAGTGTGGGGAGATCAAGGCAATTTGGACGCTTCCACCCAGCATCATATGACAGATGATTATCTACGGCCAACGTCAAAGTGAATAATTGGGCTTTAGTTCGCTCCAAATGTATTTTAGAGCCAATTTATATTTTTCTGATTACGTAATTTTGATTCGCGATTTATATAATGATTATTATATACTGTATTTATTCAGAATTATTTCTAAATCTATATCACTTTCACAATAGACAATACTTTTCTGTAGCTTCTAAGTTATATAAAACTTTACAATACATATATATAGTAGGTATAGATGTATATATCTATTTTGGAGGACCCCTAAAATAAATGATTATTCAAATGATATGCATTACATGAATCATGAAACCTAATGAGTTATTCATATCATATCGTCTTTGATGATGGAAAACATTCACACTTTATACATTCAGAACCGGCCGCGGGTTTCATTAAGAATTCGTTTGTTTTCAAAGCTAACCCTAAACAAAAAGGAAATGCATCCTATGTTTTTATAACGAACGCCTAATGCCGTGCAACATAAGCAAAGCGAAAAATTAAGGCCCCTCTAATTAATTCTACACAAAACCTCCCTCCCATACGGCCTTAGGGTAGATTTATAAACCGCATCAAATTATTCGTATATCAAAGGGAAATGCTCAAGAAAGATGGACGAACCTACGAAAATAAAACCCCACCCTTCATTGCCCCAAGTGTTGGCTTTACCCCTGTCTCCCGCGGGGAGCGTAGGGTTGAACGCACATGCGTATTTCAAACTCTGTATTACCTAAGCTTCCATTTTGTTTTTTGTCCAATCATTTCGTTTTTCGTTTGCATTTGCTAGTTGTTCTCGGGCAAATGTTTTAGTTATAGAAATTATTAATTTGATGACGTCAACATATTCTCATTTAAGTTTTAAAATCTGTATTATACATAGACTTAGAATTTTTAAATATTATCTTATGATATAAAGTCTATCAGAAAAAGGATTAAAAAAGATTTTTCTTGTTCTAGATAAACTCAACTAAGTCTCGTTTATAGAAGCAATAACACTATACTCGTATTTGAATGTACCTATACATTGATGAAGATCTCTAACTATACTAAAATTAGTCAATACACAGATTTTATTTTCTATTTATAACCGATTCAAATGCTACTCCCTTTTATAAATCATTTATTGCATATATTAATTTTACAATAAAAATCCACTTTTATCGGAGACTTCTTATAGTACACAAACAGAGAAATAAATTTTTGTTGTTAGCATTAGGTATACATATTTAAGAGACCTCCAAACTTGATGATCAATAAAAATATTAAATAATTATTTCTAATCTAGTAGCCACAATCATTTTGTTCCGAAGAATAAATGCAATATAATATATAGATATACATATGACAATAGGAATTCTGACTACAAAACTTATTTAAGTAATAGACATTTTAATAAAGCTGAACTTTTTATATGGTTTTCATTTTGGTCCAAATAGTTATTTTTTACTGAGTAAAAATTAAAACAAATGTTGGTTCAGCACTGTTTTGAAAAACATAAAAGGGGGAAAAATCAATTATTACTAAGGGAATGTTAAAAAAAATAAAATTGACCATATTATTTCTGTTTAATTTCGATGAGTTCCGGTTATCTTAATACGCCAGTTATTCAGCAGATACACATTACCCCCAACCAATTACCCTGCGCAAATAGATCCACCCTTTTTCCCTAAAAAACAATAAGCCCGTACATACTCCTATTTACTTACTGCAGATAACACAGCCTTGCAGAAGCCGGGCGGTTTTATTTTCAAATTTTCAAAGAAAAAAACATACAAATATAGACTTTACTGTTAAAAAGATAAGAGCGACAGTGGGGATGATCAAACGGCTAAATTAAAGCAGTCGTTGTTCGCCTGAAGCTGTAATCCATCATCGTGACGTTTCTATTTATCTTGATGAGGCTCACACTTCCGATACTGATGACCCTTCCTTTTTTACTGGCTCCAGGTAATACCTATGGATTTTAAAGTTTACATCATCATATTTTCATTGCGTCAATACTAAAAGTAGGTATGCACGGATTGAAATGTTATTTACTTTACTTCTGTTTAAGGCTAGTATAAGTGTTCAATGAAAAATATGAATCGATGATAAGATATTTATCTAGTTATTTATTTCCTATGAAATAAAATCTCTACGAATACTACTGAACAATTTTTTTTTCTCCAAAAAAAAACCAAGTTCAAACAGAAAAACACATCTAAAATTCATTATTTTAAATCAAATCCCCAAATTGACAGCAAACAAGTTGCCCCACTGATAGCTTGAGCGGATACATTGGATCCTAAAAACATCGTACCACCAAACAAATAGTATTGAGTTGCGTTTGCCTTTGGCGACTTCCAAAGTGGTCGTATAAAATTGATGTTTATTCTATGAAAGACGAAAAAACCGACGCTGATATTTATTATTTAAAACAAGCGTATCAGTTGACTTGATATCAATTATTATATTCTTTGATATCATTCCCTTTCAAAGAAATAGAATAATAATTTCCAATACGGTACTCGATAAACACGTCGATACATTCATTATGACTGCAGAAACAACATTAACAATCGAGCTCTTAATCAGAGCCTTTGTATCAAACCCCTTTTGATATAAACCACGCTCTTGCGAAAACCAAAAGCAACGTCGTCAGAACAATACATTTTATTACCGCACTATCAACAAGACAAATGATAAATACAATATCTACCCTATTTACTTCTGTCTGTGTCCGCCCGCAATACTGGCGCCTTCTTTTATGCAATGGTATTAACAAACAAAAAATAACTCTAAATCGAAAGCGGCAAGGCCAATTATTGCGGAGCTTAAAAGTCCAGTTCAAAACTCTAAGCCCTTTCTTTTACATAGCGCGTTGACTCGTTTGCTAATATGAATTTTAATGTGTTGGATTAAAGTAATATTTAGTTTGGCCGATCGGGCAGCAGTGACGCCATTTTGAATTGATGTTGGCGGTCAAAATTTATTGCGCATAAATGTACCTCTGGCTAACCCGGGAGTTAGGGGGGGTGGGAGTAGGCTTAAAAATAGGGGGCGGGGGAGGGAGAAGGTTTTTAGCGATCGCAGCTACGACCTATTCGAGTGTTGATGGGTGTCAGGGACGAATCATATTTTTTTTTCTTTTTTATTTTGTTTATAACAAATAGCAACACGAAGTCAAAATGTTGCCAGTGATAAATTTAACAGATATTCTTTGACTTATTACACTATTCATACGTATTACACTGTTTCAGAAATTGGAGCTCTTATTTTTCTAATATATAAACAATACTAGATTCAAAATAAAAATAGTAAAATATTATTACAGTTATTGTAATAATTATCGATTATAATTAGTATTTTATTAGTCATTTGTATCTTTTTACATTTCAGAGATGGAGTATGACAGTGAAGCAGCAGCAGCAGGTTTTAAAAAAATAGAAAAAAGGTGAAATTGAAACTGTAAGTTCTATTTATAAACAAATATATTCATTCTATTTAAACCAAAAATTCCCAAAACACTATTAGAAAATGGTCACGTGGAGTTAGTTTAAGTATAAATTTTTACTTGGGGTAGTTGGTAATACTATTTATACATATTTTAAATGTTTAGACGAATGTTAAAAGTCAAATTAGAACTATATTCAACTCGTTGTCACCGAATAACTCTCAAGATCCAGACAACAAAATATTTATTAGAAAATTAAGTACAGAAATAAAATATTTAACAAAAAGTATCACCTACTCAGAACACATAAGATCATTCAATAATAATTTTAAGTAATAAAGTATTCATACCTGTTTAAGGCTTCCTAAATAAAAAATATTTATAAATTTGTAGTTGCAAAAGCTACAATCTGTTATTAAGATATGTAAAAGATAATAAAAATATAACAAAATACAGTCTGTGTAGATTTTGACTACCTTATTCCTGATTTAAAAAAATTAAGTACTTAATTAAAATTTTAATTTAATATTCTAACAAGACTTATTTTATTTGGTGAAATACTTACATGTTATTTTTTAAAATATCATTTAAAACTGGATAAAAATATTTATAAAGCAAAAATAGTATAAATCTAGGCCTTTTAAATTTCAATAATATCTAGAGTATAAAAAAATCATATACTCAAGCAGGATTCGAACCTGCAACGTTTGCAACGTCGCCTTGAAATGGCTGCACAAACTAAGCTATCATGTCTTGAGACTGTATGCATGTATTGCATGTCAAATATATTAGGTTTTCCTACGACAATCATTCTATATTTTATATTTCACTATTAACTCAAGTATAAACTCAACATTAATGTTTACAACAAATAAAAAATATACCTTTGTTTATTTACATATAAATGAAATAAAAAAAAACACAAAAATAAAATAAAAAAACCACAATCCGACCCTGAAACGCGTTTACCCGCACATACTCGACCTACGCACACCTCTCTTTCGCACAGAGTCCAAAAAGAACTTTCTGTCGCTTTCCACCCTCTGCTTAAATTATTGCACCCACATTCACACACTAGAATGTGATATGCCAACTAAATAATACACGTTAAAAATGAATCTTATTGACAAAGGAATAAGACTCAATTTACATATGACCTATATAGTCGCGGGCTATTTTCTCCAAAGACCGTACAGTTCTGCTGATCCCAGATATTCCTTTATAATAGAGGGAGCTAACTTATATTATGCTTTTTGAAATATGCACTTTAAGGTGTTGCTTTAAGGTTGCCTTTGACGTGTCAATGGGAATATAGAATTTGTCTTTCAAAAGCCAGATGGCAACAGAGACTGTAAAGGTGGCGAGTGTTAAAAAACACCCTCAATGTTATGAAGGGTGGGGGTAGAATGGGGAGTATTTGGTGCGTAAGGGGTGAAGACGCATTACTTGATGGGACTTGAGATAAAACGCACGCGTCCATTAAGTTAATTGTTAATAAAGAAAAGCTAAAATCACATTTTTGCATAGTATAGGCATGGACACGCATGTTTGCTATTTATTGATTCTTCGTAAGAGAACTACAAATAATACTAGCAATTTTGCAAAACACGCAATATTTGAAACACACACACATTCACAATTACGCACACATCAATAATTCACATAAAACTATTGTCTAATGTAAGGCCATTAACAAATAAATTCTTATTCGTTTATAATTTACTGCTATCATAGAATACCATATAAATTAGTATTGTCTGTTTTCAACAACTAATTTGGGCAAACAAAAACCGACTTAATGAGTTATTAACGGAAAAACACATAAAATTAATTTCTTTCAGCAAACGGTATAGGAAAACGATTTAAGCTTGTATAATTACAAATATTGAAACGTTAAACTATTATATTACAATAATAGCTGTAATTCAAAATGTTGTTTGTAAAAAGAATAACTTTCACCTTAATATAACCATTACTGTATTTGGAAATAAATGTCGCGTAAAAAATATTAGAAACTTCCGCGCTTAAGTCATAGATGGCGCTACATAGTACTTTTTCTTGTTTGGTACCATTTTTTCTAATTGGAATTATTGGGTACATAATTCACTATTTATTATTTGATGTTCATATGTATTGAAATTATAAATACGTGATTAATAAGAAGTAAATTTAATAAAAAAAATATAAGTATAATTTAAAGATGTACAATATAATTCTTCTGAAGCCGTAAATTATTATGAGTGTTTTTTGTACAATAATATGTTGTAATACGTTCATTATAGGAAATATTCATTATACTTCAAAATACTTTCCACATTTTTTAACACAGACTTAACCGTATAAAGAACAGAGCTTTTAAATAACTGCCATGCTAATTGATAAACGATCAACTCCCGTAAAACGGCCAAACGAAGAAATATGCAATATGATACCTAGGTGTCTTTTTGCGCCGATTAAAAAGAAAACCTATACAAAAAGTCCGCAGCAGCAGGCAATTAAGTTAGCGCATCAGATTACATAATACAGGGTATTTATAATGGAGGTAGAAGAACAAAAAGGAGACCGCGGTATCAGATGGGCGTAATTTTTCATTACATTACCATAGCCGTGCGCGCGTGAAGATAAGCCGGCGTACCGACCCTCCTACCACGAACGCACCACGCGATGTTAGATACGCTAGAATGTCGTGACTGTCGGTTTAATTTTAACGAGGGATTAAAAAAAAATAAAAATAATATAAATTTTTAATCTTTGTTTTAATTGAACTTGTTGTTTATGACAATAGAAATTTTAGAATAGATAGTTGGTTATCATTTTAGGAAACAGTTGTAGACACGTAACAAATATTAACAATAGTTTAACAAGAATTTAATTTCTAAGGGATCATTAAAAATAAATACGTCCTTCTCTAAAACAAATAATTTTCTTCTAAAAAGGTGACTTTTTTCGAAGTTACTATATTTTTTATTTCTTTTATAGATACTATGCTAAACATAATCAACATTTAAAATAAGTTAATTTAAAAAGAAAGAAGAATATTGCTTCTGATACAAAAGTTTAAACTGAAAAGGTAGTACCTTAAATAATTATATAAAGAAATAGAATAGAAAAATCTGCAACAATATCTGGATACAATTTAATAAATCTCGAATAAAGTCTAGAGATAATGACTACAGTAATTACTCGTTAGACACTCAACTCCATCTCTACTAGATTTTTGCAATATTTCCTTATACCAGGAGACTTCATAATTCGAACGTATAAATAAATTTGCTTATATATGAATAGTTTTGTTTATGAATTAGTTGTATATTTTGATTATTATAAATCCTGGTATAAAAAAAATATATTAAAATAAATGCAACTAAACTCATAACATAGTACAGGGTTACGGGTGTAGAGTTCCCTTAGGAAATTAATAGCCGAGTTTCTGGGACCCTTCCCGCGGAGTTCAGACCTCGTCCCCTAGGTGGCGTTGATTACTGCGATTCAAAGAATACCCAAGGCTCTACACACAAAGCCTCTACGCTGCTACAACGCTACGAAGCTACGCAGCTGCTACGATATTATTATTTTTTTCGTACTTAGTTTTTACTTATGGTGTCATTCAATTGTTTCGTTAGATAAAAACTTTACTTATTTTAATATTTCCATAGTATATAAACGAAAAAATTGGAGGTAAGACTTCATAAAACTCAATTATTTTTTCGGTACTAAAGGTTAGTTCGGGATTTAAACTATTAAATTTACGATTACTATATATTGATTGATTCTAAAGGTCCTGTTTTATAGAATAACAGTATCGAAATAATATAAGTTAGATAATGTTATAAGAAATAAGTCGTAACAAAAATGTTAAGATAACGTAAACAAACAAAACTTTAATAACTCCAATCACATAGAAAACAATAAAAATCTTATTATAATTATTATAATAATAATTCAATTGTATTATTAATTAACATGTAACACAAAAACACCTAGACTGAACCACTTTATCACCCACAACTATATAATTAGAAAATGTTTGAAAATGTTGAAGCAATGGAAGCGAAACCTCTCGCTTTGTAGATACACTTAATTAGCAGACATTATACGTACCTTAATAATACCTTAAAACTGTTAAATTAATATTTCAACTACAATAAAACATTTCGTGAATTTAGTTTCGGAATATTGTCTCGTCATAATAATTCTCAACAAAATACAAAGTCCGCACAAACTGACTGCATATAAAGTTATTAAAACTCATCTAAGTACAATATTATGTATGGATATTATCTAATATATAACATTTACACGTCATAATAATAGTTACAATACTCCTCCGAAACGGCTTTACCGATTTTTACCAAATTTTATATGCGTATTCAGTAGCTCTAAGAATCGGCGATTATCTATTTTTCATACTTCTAAGTGATAAGGGTTGTTCAACCCTAATTTCTTTTAATTTTTGGAAGATTTTTTTTATAATGTGGCATTAAAAATATATACAATTTTAAATTATTACTTATTTATCACCAACCACTATTTTTTATATGGCACAACAACGTTTGCCGAGTCAGATATTTTTCTATAAACTATCAAATGATTGAAATTTTTGGTCAATCACCATTTGAACTATAGCTATCGTATACCTAAATTCAACTATAATATATTACTTATATTAAATTACCTAATATTATTGAGATCATGGTATATCATCTCTTTGTTATAATAAGACTTAATAGGTATAACAATTTGAGTACTCTCATATAGTAGAGAACTCTTAAAATACAGTTATACCATAGTATATGTAACGCATTCAATTAGCAAGTTAAAACCACTCATATGTATCCATTAGACGTAAAATATGTGCAAAGTGCAAAGTTAGACAGCTCTATCCTTTGGCAGCCATAATTTATCTGGTAGAGCAACTTATAGTTGGTAAGGTCCAAAACAAAATATATTATTAATAATTTAAAATTATTTTTTTTAAGTATTAAAATATTAATTTATATGAATTTAATTTGGTTATCTATATAACAATTTATAGTATAAATATATAAGTTTTTTTTGATTCTTTAAAATAATATAATTTTTATTTAATGTTTTTTTTCTGACGGTACACAGCACTGCTATGAGGCTGCGGCGAGTGGTAATTTAACAAAACTTTCGATTCTCACTTACAGAGAATTAATTATAGAATTCCTTAAGTACGTCTTTATATTAAAGCAATTAATCAAATTAAATTGGTTTTTTAAACCAAAATAATTGATTATAATAGATGTTAATTAAAAATAGTTCATAATTTAAAAGTGAAATGTTTAGTATTTTCAGACTTAACACAATACTTCTTTTTATTTTATAAGCTCTAACCTTTTATGAAGCAAAAATTATATAAACGTAAAGAACTATTAACGAAATTGCTAAAATCATTAACACAGTTTAAGCTGAATTACATCTGCTACATAAAAATAATTTATAATATATAAAAATATATATAAAAACCTTCGTTGATTTCTACATAGATTATATAAGGCATAATACCCAAAGGACTTAGACTTTGGTCCTTGTGATAAAAAAAAATAATCCCACTCTAAAAACACGAAAAACCAAAAGGTTAAAAAGTTGTCCTTATTTGAATTTTCATTAAAACTTTCTCCCGTCAGGAACAAAGAACATTTATATTAAAAAACTCGGACCACGGCCAGATAAATATCAGTAGTCTCGAGAGTGGACCCGAAATTTAACTTGCTCCATAGACTGAGGAATACGAAGAAGTGACACTTCACATTATGATTGCATAACCACTTAATAATTATAAGAATATTAATACAAAGAGCCTATCTGATAATTATTAACTCTACGTCTAAAAGACTAGTTTCTATAATAGATAATTATTATTATTTAAACCGAGATCGAGATGTATATTTTTGTAGAATTAACTCAAGAGCTATTCATATACATAATATCCGATAAAATTCTTCTAAAACGTCATCAATTTAGCAGTTTTAATATACCAATTTAATATTCATATTAATAGAATCCCTAGAAATGTATTTTTAAACATAAAAATAACAATTTAAAGGGTAATAAAATTGTATTGCAACACTTAATTGTAAACAAATTTAAAAGAACTTCCAAGTATTATTCATACTGCTGAGTTTCTGTTGAAGTAAATTTAAGATCACAAGCGACAAATCATGTAAAAGATAAACTGTAGATTACTAGATTAAAGAAAGAAAAAAAGGTAAAATTATATCTTTTAATGAACTTATTTAGTTCTATATGAAAAGATATCTGCCACTTCTGAACTAATATTCAAATCAGCCCTAACTCATTACGCGTAGCCACAAGTCCCGGCAACTTTGCCACGTTACTTGCCCATTGCGACACCCATCTACTTATATAGCTTATATGAATTATGTATACACATATATGAATATAATGCCATCAAACGATATTATTATATATGATAAAATATTGAAATATAATAGTTTTTTTGTTTAACGAATCTACCAGTGAGGCGAAGATGAGAACTATAAGCAAATTATTATACACGTATATTGTTTTAAATTTTCAAGTATTTTTTTCTCACAATACCTATATTAATTAAGTTAGTGGTGGCTCAGTGGTTAAAGGGCCCGCCTCTCAGCCTCTCATCGCCGAGGGCGCAGGTTCGATCCTGGCCCGGGCAAGTACCAATGTGATTTTTCCGAATCATATGTACTTTCTAAGAGTATTTAGACATCACTGATTAATGTTGATTCCCAAAAGAGGGTTGATGTCAGGCAGGCGGCCGGTCGTAAAAACAAATAGCCAAAAACTATTCATAACATGTAAGGCAGACCCTGGCTATAGCTGGGAAATTGCCAGGTAGAAGAAGAAGAATACCCATAATATTATTAAGCTTATTATGAATATTAAAGCTGTTTAAGTATAGTAACATGTATGTACGTGTAACAGTGCTGTATAACGTCCTTACCATTTCATTTCCAACGTAATCTCCATACATTAGCAGTCCTGATTGGCGATCACAATCTGTTAAATAGATTTGGGCCAGCCCCTTCTGATTTAATGCAGTTAAGACGACATTTATCGCTCCCTGCAGATTAAGTGATTGGAAATTGTGATGAAAATTACATTCGTATCCGAAATAAAATTATTATATTAATGAACAGTTTTTTTTAATATAGTCATTATATTTTATTTAAGATAGTTTTTGGTATAAATAGTTGCTGTTACACTAGCTAGTATGCTAGCAGTGGGTTCTAATTGTATTAAATTCTCCTTACTTCTAATATCAGGCTTTGAAACGCGTAAACAATATTTAAAATCATATTTTAATTATCCAATGTGTGTTAATATGTATTTTGACATTACCAATTGATAGATCTATTATATTTTAGAAAGAGCATCGTAAATTATATGCAATTATAGATATCCTTCACTGTAGGTATAATTGTGTTAATTACTGAGAAGTAGGCACGGAGCACTTCATTAATTTGTGTTGACGGAAACCAAATAAAGAGGGCCATATTTGCACAAGACCCTGAGGCAAATACTCCCAGATCCTTGTTATACATGGGTTATATACTGTTATATGCATATAATTATTTTTACAGAACCACCTCACAAGCCCTGACAGTGTAAAGTGTACAGGATGTAACACAAGTTTAGGTAATGTTAATATGTAAATTTTAGTTATGTGATTTTCTTTGATTACCGTTCGTATCGACTTCGATTTCATATAAAACAGAAGCGGATAATTTCTCGCGGGACAAATTATGGTTTTCTGATTATTAATGAAATATGAGAGGTCTGGGTAAAGTCAATGTTGACTAGTATTTGTGATGATTAAATAAGGGTCGGCTTCCCTTTGACGGAGTAAGATAAATACTCAGACGTTTGAAGTGTATCACTTAAAAAATATACACTCTCTGTTTACCTGTAAAAAACGCACATTCAAAACCTATGGTTACTCTATATGTATGCCATGAAATATCAAAAAAAGGTTTTATTAGAAAAAACTTTAACCTAAATTCTTATGGAGCTCCTAATTTTTAATTTTTCTCATTTAGATTACATAACCTAAAATAAAACGATGTGATATCAGGCGTTTTTAGAACGTAAAATTAAGTAGACGCCCCCAAAACCTTTTTTGCTCCCAAAAATTTAAATTCTCAAACCATCCGCACTTGGAAAAGATATATGGAGGTGTTCTTTCATCTTCCCTCCGGGTTAGCCTTAGTCGTTTGTGGTAGGGGTTTGAATAAAAAGATATGTTATACTAACAGAGGAATACTGCCTTTAATGTTATCTGTATAGAGGCTATTATAGTGTGAGTTAGATTCAATCGCCGCCTATTGTACGTTACGAAGCCCGACTGTTATTTATGGCCCCCTCGAGTCCTCTGAAGTACTCACAGTTTGTGAATTCTCGGTAAACTTATATAAAATAAGAATATATATATTAGAATTTAAAAATAATGTTTAAAATTTCAATTTTAATTCTTAATGACGATAATTTATATTTAACATATAACTCATTTACTTCAAAAGTTGAATGATTTAAACTACATATATCTAAATAAAAGATTTTTCAGTAGATATATGTTATGGTATACATAATTAATACAATTTATATATAGACAAACATAATTTCCATAATTATATAGATTAAAATAAAATTAAAATCCAATATTTATAATGTGTACAACAAGTATAAGGCCGCTGGCGGTATTTGTTAATTTTTTGCATGTCACAAAGTATTATAATATTCTTTGTTGAAAAACTCATATGCGACCACAACGTTTTGACGAGTCTGACTTCACTAAAACGCTACTATTACACAAGTTATGAGAAACGAGCTGAAAATACTCGAAATAAACTTAGCTTGTGTTAAAAACAAAAAAATCTAACACATACATAAGGCTAGAGACTTAAAGGACAGTTTCAACAAGAAATTCTTGAATTACGTAAGATAATTAATGGTTTTTACTTCAAAAACGCAATAAATATTCACACTTTTAATACGTACAGTAAGTAATTATTCGTGAAATTGTGAAATTTTAATTAAAACGAAAAGCTTATGACCTAAACCATGTATGTGTTCGTGACTCAGCACAACATCCCTCGATAAACGACGGACGATTGCTATTTATGCAAAAGTACGAAATATACTTAATTATATAATAAGATAAGTTTATAACAAAATATTTAACTTTATGATAAATGAGATAATGAGATATATTATATATTAATAATGAATTTTATAATATTCTCATAGCTATTTGAAGTAAACGTTTTTGATGTAGGCAAGATTTTTAAATTATATTTTATAAAATGAAAAATCAACACAAATTGTCTTATTGCTTACTATCTTAAACATTTTGGTTAATTTTTTGACATTTTCTTATAAGAAATATTATTGATATAACAAATTGGTGGTTTAATAATACGGTGGTCGAAATAGTTCCTCAAAAACAATTTCAGTGAATAAAAATTGTAATATAAATGAAACCGTACTTTAACTTTGACTATAAAAATTAATCAATATTTTCCCTTTGAACAGTTTATGAGACAAAAGCAATGGTTATTAAGCCCCTTCCTGAAATGACAGATTTTTGTTAAACACGGTATTACTTCACAAAATAATTATTACTTTACAGACATTTCATTACGTGTGTAATACTCACAATGGCCTTTGTCTTTTCTCGAATATGTGAATTGAAAAGAATTTTTTTTATATCCTGAGAAAATATTTATTTTTGTAACTAATCACAAATATTTTATTTTCGACTATGGATATACTTATCGGATTCCTGTTTTCAATGCAACTAGAATGTTATATGTCATTAAACTTTTATTTTTCTAACAGAAATGTATGAAATTCCAAAATTGTATCTTTTGTATCAAGATATATAGAATTTTTTAAATTATTCACTTACATTTTTGTTGTGTGTTACTAATATTTATATATTTATATATTTTTTCGTACCAATTTCGTACCAACCAACCAATCGTACAAACTTTTACATTTTTATGAGGTCTAAGATTTTCACAATCTAAATAAAACTACTATGTGTATGATAGTAGTAATAGTGTATGATGTGGTTAAAATAAAAAAAAACGCGTAGTAAATCCGAAAAATATTGTTTTACTTTACAATCAAACCTATACATACAATTAGGAAATTAGTTAAATTAAATTATTTTAATTATGAAACTGATTTATATCGTAGAAATCTTTTCTACTACTTTACTACCTAATAATATTTTATACCTTAATCCCAATCAAGTATTCCTGCGATTTAATTGCCACCAAGTTATAAATACGTTGCGGAATGTATAAAAGTAATGCAATTTATTTTTTATCTGTCTTGGATAGCCGCGACGGGGTGTCTAATGAGTCCGGAGCGGTGGACAGTTTCAATTACGCATCTGTAAGCTTTTTGTAGATGGACAACCGGAATTGTTTAGTTCAGCCATTCGTTCACATTCATTCGTTCAGCCATTCACTGCGGAGTGAAATAAATTACTCAGTTGTGATGTTAATCAGCTTCACATACCCTTTTTTTGAAACCTCAATTGTATAACGGAGCTAATCTAAGATTTGAGTTTCATTTGTTTTGTAAAGCATTAAAATAATAAACAAAAAATGTAACGATCATTTCTTTGTTAATACATTCGTTAAGTCTCGTGTAAGACGGGTATGAATAGCTTCTATTTGTCCATCGGGCGGTCCAATTAAATCTATTCTTGGCTTACCTAGAAACAGCTGAGCCCCAACGTAACACCCATTTTTTAAATCTTTTATTTATAATACAAACTTTATAATGCGTTAATTTCTTTCATCTTAAATATTTTAATAACTAATTCATAGATTCACCATCAGTGTCAAATTGAAACGTTAAAACAATTAGCCAGACGTCTCTTTATCAATATTTAATTTTTCCCGCTCTGAGATTCATATTTATAGTTTTACTATTGATCCCATATAACTATAATATTTGGTGTTAAATTTAAACACTAACTTCGTATTCTACGTATAACTTTATAAACCATAGATTTAAATTAGAAACAGTTTACGCCTGAATATTATTTGCAAATCTATTAAAATCGTTATTTAAATTAAATGAATTTTTGCTATATAGTAATTAATTTAATAGTCTAATCTAACCTTTCATATAATCCAGAATAAAATTTTAAAAAAATATATATTTTCACAACAATGGATATAAGTATGTTTGAAATATAATATTTATTTAAATTCATTCAGATGTTTTAATAAATAAACAAACACACGTATATGATCTTGGATTAAGTAATCTATTTTACCGTATAAATATCTTCCATTAATAGTATTATAGTTTATTTTCGCTTTAAATTATGCTAATAAAATAAAAATTCATATTTCATAGCGCAAGACGGCTTATCCAGTGCTTAGTTCTTATGATAAAAACGTATAATATTTTTCTCCACAGCGTAATCCTTGCTTGCTTTGTTTCTTTCGTATCAAATAAATAAAGGTGTGGCTTTATTGTTTTATATCCATTTTTAGAATTATTCATATATATAGCCATGTGTATTTAATTTTTGTATACTAATTCATTAAACAGTTTCGATATTTGTGTATTTTATTTTATTAAAATACCCTGCATTTCAAAATAATTTGTTGCGATTTTATTGAAGGTACGTAATAATATTTATGTATTGTATGACTAGTAAAAATAACAATGTTAGTTTAATAATTTTATATTACATATTAGCCATGATGTTAAAAATTATATTCACTTAAAAATATATACTAATAATTATCCCTATGACACTTGTCTAAAGTAATTGTAACTTCAGGTTCAATTAAGTGTTTTTTTCTTTTTTTTAAGATATAAGGTTTCAATTGACAATATTTTTTAATATAAAAACTTTTTTGTCATCTTTAAACACATTAAAAATGTATATTTATTATCTATGCTTAATGTATCTGTAAGATGGATGTGACACAGACCCAGCTTATTTAGTATTTGACAGATCGCGGCCTCTGCTAATGTTGTGCAGACTATATAAAGAAGAGTTAATAAAATATAGAAGTGATGGACAATTTATTTTTCTTTGTTCCTTCTAAAAGTTTTATAATCCAAGTTATTGTTTTTGAAATTACAAATTTATGATAACATGAACAAATCAGAATAGTTGAGATTTCTTAAATAAAATTCAATGATACAATTGGCGAGTTATCGTAAAATTATAGAAATGAATTTGAAAATGAAGTATTCTAAAGAGTTATCAAGTAGTTATAATAGTTTTTAATTACGAAATTTTTATCATTCAAAATAATTGTATATTTCTTTCTGTAACATTCCAAAGCCGCGACGCCTAAGCTTTTAGACTTGCATAGCCAGCTTCTAAACTTTAAGCCCGCCTCATATATAATTCCAGATGAAGCTTTTGTTCCTGTGGGAAACACTGGAGAGTATCTCGTTAAATAATTTATATCCCGACTTGAATCTGTTTAGATACTGAATATTATGTAATTAAAATAGTTTCTATTGAAAACAACTTTTGATTTTCGAGATGTAAATTAAAAGTTATGATGCTGTTTTATTATTAACCTTATTATGACTAGTAATATCATCTTCTACCTGGCAATTTCCCAGCTTTAGACAGGGTCTGCCTTACGTGTTGTGAAATAGTTTTGGCTCATTGTTTTTTACGACCGACCGCCTGCCTGACATCAACCCTCTTTTGGGAATCAACATTAATCAGTGATGTCTAAATATTCTTAGAAAGTACATATGATTCGGAAAAATCACATTGGTACTTGCCCGGGCCAGGATCGAACCCGCGCTCTCGGCAACGAGAGGCGGGCCTTCTAACCATTAGGCCAACACTGACTAGTAATGACTAGTAATATATTTATAATTTAAAAAGAAAAATAGTGTTATATTTTTAAATTTAATTGTATTAAAGATTTATGTATGTTTTGCGGACAAGTCACTACTTCTGATGGATGGAAGTTGTTTTAAACTTATATAATTTCCAACGTTATCAATTATGTAGTTAGAAATTAATGTTTTAAATTTAAATACATTGATTATAATGATAAAGATATCTTTAACTTTTAATTGATTTTCCTTTAAATTTCTTTATATCTTATCTCACTTATATTGGGTGTTTTTTACCCGATGTTTACGGAATATCAATGGGAAAATGACACGAAAGTTTCAGTGAGTTTTTCTTACTATTTATAATTTAACAAAATCTATCTATTTATTTATATTCTGTCGTATGGTACTGCTCTAAAGAATGCCTGACTTCTATTTACTAATGATTACTATTAAAATGAAAAAGCATTTATTATACCTACTGTCTGTTTTATATGAAGTTTTATTCGAAAATATACCAATATTATATATATGTTGGTCTTTGGAGACGAAACTTCTCAATTGAAATTTTACAACAGTTTATCTCGAATATAAGAATAACAAATTGACCTTAATATTTCCCCAAAATCTTTAAATGTTTTTAAAGAAAAGAAACAGGGAGTTAATGAATGGCAGTTCGTTAATTTATTCATTCTATAGTGTTATTATAGATATTAATTGTCCGAACCAGTTTTGCGAAGTTCATGAACAAAGTCGCGAACCTGAACTAGTAACGATTAGTCACAGATATTATGAATGACAATTAGTCCATTTTCTTATTCCATTCTTTTTCACACAAATGCGTTCGGTATAAAGGTCTTCTCATATCAACTTTTATATTTAACTATAACTAAATATTTAACTTAACCATTTGAAGAAACACCCTGGATAAAACTAGGAAATTGCCCAGTAGAAGATTTCACTTAATTGCTGAAAAGAATTTCCAAATTCATAATATGTTAAAAATTATTAAATACAAACAATAAATAATCTACTTATTTAATATTTACCAATTTATTAATTTATTTTTTAGATTAAATATATATTTGTTAGTTTAAAAATCGTGACACGAACCAAATTATTTCATTAACTGTTATTCGGCCCAGTTGATTCCAATTTAGAAACTTACCTAAAAACGGGCTACCTCGAAACATTTCCCTCGATTGAATCAATTTAAACTCCGAAATCTCCTTTAGGGTCCCTCCCTAATTATACCTACGGAAGGACCGACCGTAAAGAGACAACATTACAATTGCAGCTAACAAAAAAGTTATACTCAATTTTAAACTCAATCCCAATACAAATAAGGCTTTAAATTATAGTGATTTATTTTTATATATTTTATTTAATTGCAAGCGCGATCATCTGTTCCGAGGGTGGGATACAAGGGAATCCAAAATGGCGTCAGTAAGATTTCGGTTATATTAATTAAATCTTCGTTATTTATGGGATGTTGCAACCTGATGGCTATGATTTATCGTTTTCGTAATCGTTGCTCCCTTAAAATTAATATAATAGACATTAACGTTGTAGGTACTTTGTTAAAATATGTTTTTTTATAGTATTAATCGATGTATACACACAAAGAAACTATGTAAGCAAAGAGTTTATTATTCCTCTTAGCCTTTCTAAACGGCTAAGCTTAAAATTACCGTAAGTATATTCAAAGTACGGTCAAACGACCCAGATATACAATTTAATTTATTTAACGGGATCTAGTTACTTTTATGCGTAGGTAGACCCGTATAATGTGCTTACCTAACCCAACCTCTTCTACGAACCTCCGAAAAAATTAGGCCAACCCCATCCCCTTACACCCCGCGATAAATTACCCCACACGTGTAGCCCTTGAGAAAAATAGCTCGTTAAACAGACAAGATTTAATACCTGCCGTTTTAAGGGTTTATGTAGGGTTATTAAAATGTATACTGTATTATTACTATGACGTACATAGCTTGAAAAATTACACTATTTATTTATATGCTAGTAGAAAATCCTTTAAGTATCTATCATTATTTAAATGATTTATTTTCAGATAATATTATGAATGAAATTACCTACGTATCTAATTATATAGATTAGTTTGTAGTTCAACTAATATCTGTGATGAGACGTACTCGTAAGTAACATTTGTATGTATAAAGCTAGGTTAATGTACCGATGTGTAGATAGGACGGGATTGTTTGATGTTTCATCTCCCAGGGTTTACGAAAAAGACTTTGTTTGTTCAATCCCGTTTGCTTTGAAGTTGAGAGGAAAACGACCGTTACGATTTTAGGGTAGCATATAAAGCCGAGTTATTTATCACAGAAAATTAATTATTATGTCTGAATGCTAAAATGTACATTATAATTTTAATTACATATGTATATAGGTTTATTTTTCGAGGTAATATTTTCTTGTCACTTGAAAATTTATAACGCTTCTTGATTATATATATATATTTAATATAATTTAGAAAATCATACATACTAAGATTAATTATGAATCACATAATAAATATAACTTTTCAATATTCAATAATTAATGTATTTTATTAATATGTCCGCTTAATTATAAATGAATATTATAATAGTAATGATACACTGAAATCTACCTATGTGTGTTATAGAAAAATTATGAGAAGTATCCTATCTCTTTGTTGATAAAATAACTTTATATTAAAATAAGAAAAATTTATGATAATTCTATTACCATCCCATAGTTATATACCTATATATGTATACTATACCTATATATGCTACATATAGGTATATTTGTTCATACTGTTCTACACGACTATACAAGGTGTTCTCAATTAGTGTTCACTCAAAGGTAAGAGGTATCGAAGATGTCAGATGTCCTCCACAGACCACTCTAGATCAGTCTAGACCAGTACATATCAATCTATATTACTGTCATTATATCTATAACATATTAGCGAAATAAGAAAATAATTCCTATACAAATGATATATGTAATTAATAAGATTAAAATTATTACGTATATCTTCTTGTTAGGATAATATGTATAATAATGTTGACTTACAATCGAAAATTCAATAATTTAATCTGCAGTAGATACAAGAAATCTATAACATATAAGTAAAACTAGCATATAACATGACATTGCTCATTAAATAAATACATTTTATAAATTATAATGTAATGTTAACATTATAATGCCATCATTTTGATGACAAAATAAATTTTGTAAATGATCCTTCTATGAGTAAATATACTTTTGTTTATGTTAAAATATTTACACTAATTAAAACCGTAAAGATTATTAAGCAGAACTAAATAATCGACAATACAAAATGATTGTGTCACATCACTATCAGTTCAATCGTAAATGATAAAAAGGTAAACCCGACGCATTTAAAGTGCATCGTCCACGGAAGGAGACTCTTAGCGTCCATTTTGTGCCATAACACTCAATCGATTGACTATAAATCCAACATTTTTATTGCTCGATCACTTCAACTTGAGTGAGATATCATACACACTCAACGAAATCTATTATTATTGTTTATTTGCATGTAAAGAAATAGGATAAATTAAAAGAAAAGACTATTTTTCTGTTAAAATTATTCCATTTTTATAAAACTAATACAAGTAGTTTTTATCAAATATAAAGTCGCGTAGTATATCAAAATATTAGTTTCATTTAAATGAGTCGTGAAAATCTCAGTTCTCATTATTCCATTTTATTGCGTAAAAACATTGAAAATATAATTATTTATATAGTACTATATTAGTGTTAATAACGTGAAATTTAAGTTAATTTAACAAACCAAACAGTTTCTATTTACTCTTGAAGTAAATAAACTTAATAATAAGTAATGTAATGCTTATTATAAATTCAAATTCTATCTAACATTTGATATAAACAGATCCGTACGTATTAACTGGTGCTTTAATAATTTCATATCCAAACACAGTGCGATCCCTTGATCGTGTATAATTCCACATTTATTAGCATGTACAGAATTACAAAAAGCTCGAACAAAAACCTTGATTATCATACGCAATTCCCAAAACGGAAACCCTTTTGTTATTGTCAAATTAGCCAATCCTCAAGATAACAACAACATCCCTTTATTTCAAGGGACAAAGCACATTGACGAGCGAAATTTATTCAGGACCGGCTTTACTATCTTCCATATCCGAGGGTATTAAGGAAGGGATGGGGGTAATTGTGGTCTTCACCCTTTTTATATATACCATATATATAAATATGTACACGATGGAAATGCCTTTAATTTTTGTATATTTTATGTAGTCTATGTATCTCTAGGTTTTTTTTCATACATGTAGGTACCTATTTAATACTTATTTAGATAAACGCAGATCAATAAATAGTAATAAAATATCCGAAAACAAAGTAAGAAATTTTAACCGAACTGATTGGTCATTAAAATATAAAATCATCATTAAAATAAGTATGTAAAAATGAATGGTGATTATTTGTATATAAAATAGAGAGCGTCTTAAATAAAGAAGTATAAAGCACGTAACAAAAAAAGGGTAAACTGAAAATAAATTGCTCAAATGCAAACAGCTCAGGAATTTTATTGAAGACATAAAACCTATGGGGGGTCCTGTATGTAATGAGGGTGCAGGATTAGGGTGCGTCTTGCAAACGGCGTTGTGCCTCGCGGCGAATGTCCCTCCTGCCGGCGGACTTGAGATTCTCAAAGTTAATACAACAAAAATAAATATGTCGAAGAAGAGGCCAATACGTGGTTTTTAAAATGAGTGACGTCAGCATAACTGACGTCACCAGTGCAGTTTGTTCTCGAATGTCGTCAGCCCTTGAGGCTATCGAAGGTAACCTCACAGCCCTCACAGCCGGTGGAACGGTGTCTCACTTCCAAGAGGTTCGATCCCCGCGACGGCTCCAGCAAGTCTATCTGTAATCAGTAACTCGCCTCTATTTATAATGACTAACAGCCATTGTTATGACTTCACTCGGACAGGTTGTTACGCGAACGACACCTGATAATTTATCTACCCTCAATTATTGATTATTAAAATGGTAACTGCGCCGACACGGCCATTCTGACAGTTGGTGCGCGCTCTGCACCATCCTGCATTCTTGGTTAAGATTCCCTGGTCACCTGAGAATGAAATAAAAACAAAAACTGATCGTTATGAGCTAGCTCAAGGGTAGCACATGATTAGTTCAAAGATGTAACACTCTCCAGATCTACGGTGTATACATGTCTCCTCACGGTTCCACAAGGCGTCCCCTCGTTATCTCATGGTTCTCTTACGGATACATCAAGGACCTGTGGTTAGCTCAAGGATAGCACGTAATTAGCTCAGAGGTATCACTCTTTGGTGCATACATGTCTCCTCACGGCTTCACAAGGCATCCCTACAGAATCTCATGGTTCTCATATGGATACATCATGGACACGAGGTTAGCTTGAGGGTAACACGTGATGAGCTCAGAGGTAACACTCCAGATCTGTGGTGTACACTTGACTTCTGATGGTTCCACAAAGGATTTTAATTTTTAGGATGTTGCTGTGGTCTGGGCGGTCTTGTACGCCGTGGTCCACAGAGGCTCTAAGGGATTGAGGTAGGTCGATGCTGTGGTCTAGGACTTTTTGTCCGTGGTCCACAGGGGCTCTGAAACATTGAAGAAAAATTCCATTATTATCAGATGGACGAGCAGAAGTGAACGATCCCACTTCTGATGTCGGAGAAGGTGCCAATACGTGGTTTTTAAAATGAGTGACGTCAGCATAACTGACGTCACCAGTGCGGTTTGTTCTCGAATGTCGTCAGCCCTTGAGGCTATCGAAGGTAACCTCACAGCCCTCACAGCCGGTGGAACGGTGTCTCACTTCCAAGAGGTTCGATCCCCGCGACGGCTCCAGCAAGTCTATCTGTAATCAGTAACTCGCCTCTATTTATAATGACTAACAGCCATTGTTATGACTTCACTCGGACAGGTTGTTACGCGAACGACACCTGATAATTTATCTACCCTCAATTATTGATTATTAAAATGGTAACTGCGCCGACAAATATATAATATCTCAAAACAATTGTGACATAGCCAATATCGTTCCTAATGTCACATATGAGCATTGAAATAATATACCTTAGCTACAAAGTCTTTTGAAAATTTGCCTAAATAAACCTTTATAAGTAGTGACTTACAGCCTGACATAAAATATATTTTTTAGCGAAACAATAATTCTTATCATAAAACATAAAAAAACTTTGGGAATCCCAGTAAAAACGCATGTTTACGTCGTAAAAGGTGGTCGGGGGTGGCAGACCCTTGTTACTGTAATACATAACTCTCTTTATACCAAGGGTACCTACTATCTAAGTATTAAATTATGGCGCACGAACGTGGAAGTGGAATACTTGAAGCTTAGCTGAAATTAGACGTTTAAATAAAATTGTTTTTAAATTTTCTTCCTTTAATCTCTTTCTTTTAACGTAATCATTGTCTCGAGATTTTGATGCTATTTAATAAAGAGATTATTACAATTGTTTCACATTAAGTATGAGTACTTAAATATACATATTTGTAATTTAAATTTAAATTGATCATCTAAAACTAAATATAAAAGACGATACACGTAAATACAAATGAATTACAAAATAAATTAATCCATTTGAATTCAATTAATTGAGTCTTCATTTAAAACAGCAATCCTTAATTCTAATTCCTTCATTTAAATGAATGAAACCGGCCACGGACACTATTTCTTGCTAAAATAAACAAAAGGCAGTGAATTAACTGCTTGCGTCCGACAACTCTCTGGAGCTTAGTGCTTTATAACATACAAGAGGGAAGATCAAAACTAGGAAATTTATTCATTTAAAGGTTCCGCAGATATAAAATTTAAATGAAGTCATAAATAAATATGATTTAGATTTTGTTACATTTAAATATATTCTAGTTTTGTGCGATTCTTTACGCTTTATGATACATTAAGTATATCGCAGCGATACTAAAAAATAATATTATGTTTTCAACCGTTAAATATATATACAATTACGGTTTTCATGAGTATGTAAGAGTGTTTAAGGATTCGCTTCTAAAATGTAAGTGAGTGAACCAAATGTGATAAATTGGACATGATTAGATTTTCCTTGGTAATGCGATTTATACACGATTCAACATGAAAAGTGGAATTGAACATAATAATTAAAATTACAAAGAAATAAGTAGTTGTACGTTTAACAATGAATGATGATACGCCAATTTAATTGATTTATTTGAAACAGCTATAAAGACTGTCTACGACAGTTTTAAATTTACCAAAAACATATAAAACTTTCTATACTAAAAACTGTTAAAAGATTGTCGTTACTGTCCTTATGGCTTTATTATTTATAAAATAAGGAAGTATGACAAATAATCTCACATAATCATTTATTACTAAGCAATACTGTAAAGTTTGCGTAGTTATAAAATTTTTAATCCCACAAATTAAAAAAATATATATGAAAATATAAAAAAAACTGAAAATTATATTAATGATGATATTAAGAAATAAAGCTCAAAAGAAATTATACGCAAATAAAATTAGCAATACCATTTTTATATTAAAAATACAATTGAGTTGATATTTTTTTAGTTTATAGTAAAGGAACCCAACTAATTGAAGTTTGAATTCGAACATCTTTACCAGACCGACTTCACAACAAATAAAACGTTTAAAACACGTTAGACAGAAACCAGCAATTGTAACTATTAATGTAACTATGTTTATTTTAAAGATATTATTTACATCACCCACACTTATAATGATAGATATATTTCGAGAAACTACTGTTTTAAGTAATGATATAAAATATTAGAAGTATATTATTAGATTAGAGCGAAGTTCAAAATAAGTATATTGAGACCTTGAGTTTCGTCCAACCCTTATAAAGAAAAGAGCAACGTTTAGTCACTTAAAAGTAGTCCATACAAGAATTAACCTCCATATAATAAAAACAAGTTCAAACTCAAACGAGATCCTTTGTTAATTATTTGGCAACAGAACAACATTCTTTTGTTACATCAATGTCAACGACAAAACGGTCGAGCGTCTCATTCAATATGAATCGTTTAAAATATCCAGCGGGTGAAAATTTTTATTCGAAAATAATTTTTAAATGAACAATGTTTACCAATTAACAGCAGCCGGTTTAAAAATATATTTACAGTCTCGCAATTTTATATCCCAACATATTTAAAATCATGAGCTCTCATTGTGAAAGTGATAATGACATTGGGAATTAAAACCCGATGCATCCGTCCCATTGACCGAGAGCTCGGACATGAAAAAAAAAATCAACAACGCTGCCCAATAAAAACGTAAAATTGCCGACACTGACATTATCCTATTACGTCATCATTCCATTCATGAAAATGTTCCCGGGAACACAATCACGTGGACACGTGTCAAACGACACCATTAAATTTGGTCGGTTAAAAATATTAATTAATTAACACGAAGGTAGCGAATTAAAATATTTTTATTGGCGGCGTAAGGCGAAAAGTTGGGAGTTAATTCGGTGGCCGCGATGGCATTGTTTGCGGGCCGCATACGAGCGGTGGTAAAAAATACAGACAAAACCGGCTGGGAGCAAAAAAAACTGGGACCGCGTGAGGCATGCCGTGATATAAAAATAAAAAACCATCGGACGTCCGTAATGAAATCGAAAGGCGGTTCGTCGATAGCTATGGGAAAAAGGTAAAAGAAATGTAACACTTTCACGCGTGAGAATTCTGGCTTTTTTGGTAATGCTCACGAGCGGGCCGGTCGGGTGTCCCGCGACCTTACTGAGAAAAACATCATTATATATGTCATTGAAGTAACTTATATTTAATCATTATATGTTAAGTCATTATCTAATTGAAATAATCTTTCATTAGCCACCAAGAAAATATAATATAAAATTCATCGAAAACAAATGAAATTTTTAAAGTAACCGGCTATTAATTTTGATTTAAATACTAATTAACGTGCCACACCAGGCCGCTCTAAATTGTCCGCTTTGCACAGTTTAAAGGCTTAGGCTGCTCACCCAAAAAATATTCTTTAAAAACCACTCCATTAATAATAATTTCTCCCACTCCCGTTTAATTCGCTGTAAAGCGAAAATTTCAGTTGATTATGTAAACGGCTAATATGCCTTTGTTTTAATCCTACATTTGTTTAAGAGTGCTCCGTGGATGTGAAACAAAGTCCCTAACAAAGCTGTCGTTAATGGAAACAGAAGCATTTACGAAGATATTTACTTTTTAGTGTTAAATTCATATGGTTCAACATTTTCTTATACCTTACTTTTCAGAAATAAACAAGTTTTTATTAGAAACTTCCTATTAGAAATAAAATGAGTGTTATCATATCTATAAAACATTGCTAGTCATAAAAAATACTCTCCTATCATATATATAACGACTTATCACACAAAAGATTTTCCAGAGCTGAGACCGAAAATTCCAGTTATTATCGCATAATGAAAATACGAATTTGAAGGAAAATTTGAAAAGGGTCTCATTATACTTCATCACCCCACGTAATATAATAACCCGCCCACTCCGGGGTCCTAACAGCCGTCCCTTCAAAATATTCTTTCAACAAATTCACCTCACCCTTTAGAACAAAAAAGAAAACGCTACATCACGGTCATTTTTAATTTTAACCCTAACGACGCCATTGGAGGCATTTAACGGAGGCCATTAGGTTTTTACTATCTCTAACGTGTATCTTTTGGTAAATGGTCAGGAATAATCCTTGGAGACGATGGCTTTTATCAAAAAAAATGATAAAATTAAAAATTATATGAACATATGGCCTTTTCTAAGCCTAAAAGAGACATTCTTGATAACGACTGTGAAAAATAATCTTAGCAAAATTGTTTCAGTGCAATTTCCAACAATATAAACTTGCGATTAAAAAAACTAAGTCAAAAATTTTAGATGCACGCTTGAATTTCGTACATGATACATTAAGTAAGATGTATAAATATTATTATTAATCTCATTTCCATATTCCCCTCCGGGTATGCAGAAATGATGGACACGCGAGTAAATGGGCCGAGTAAAATTCCGCCCGAGCACATTCGCCAGACATTAAACGCGGTGCTTGAGAGATTTCAACTTAATTACAGCAAGTAAACGTAAAACGCTCACTGCGAAGTTTTTTCATTAGAACTAAGAATGTCTAGCTTAGCATTTCGGTGTCAGAGCGCAAAATTCAGTGTACAAAACGAAATTAAAATGTACTTCTCAGGAAGTAAAATATTCTTTGAATTAATTTACTTGTTATTTTAAAAGGAATCAAAGCATAACAACGCAAAAAAAATCTGTTACATGTATTTTCCTTTCGTGACTAAAGCAAAAACCTCCAATGCATACCATTCTTCGGCTTAATGAGTAGTAAACAAGCGGGGTTTGGTAAATGAGGCATTATTTGCCCCTAACCCGTCGCTATTTATTCCAGCCTTACTAATTGATGCCGGCTTTTTCCTATATTTTGTTTACTCTCCTAATAAATTACTGTTTGTTTATATAGGCTGTTTTCTTAATTTTTTGATGTATTTAAAACACACATTTCGAGTTTCTGCCATATAATTAGAGGTATCAAGTCAAAACTACAGTGATGTTATTGAAATAGCTTGATATAAATTCAATAGGAAATCAATAGCTATGAGGTTTTTGCTTTAAAAATAGGCCTTTTTTAAACGATGTAACGCCTCCATATAAATTGTGAGTAAAATTTACATGTGTCGACTTAACTCGCCCCTCTGGAGTGATTGATGATGCATCAGGAAATTATATTAGAAGCGGGAAAACTGGGCGTTTTTCAACCCTTTCACAAATTATCTTCGCATACCTACTTTAGGATAACGGACATATCCAAATAATTACAAAATCATGGCCTTAAAACTCGTTCACCATAGAGAAATTCCATAACATACCCATTATTACTGTTATGTTTTCTAAATAAAATCAAGCCACTTATTTTCGTCATTGAAAAAATATATATCTCCGTATGTTTTGCGTGTATTAGACACTTATAATAATAATATTCACTTATTAATGAGAAATGTGATATAGAATCTTTTTACAACATTCGAGGATATGTAATGTAATTTCATGTAATTTCAGCATATTTAAAAAGTTAATAACTAACAATAGAATAGTTTTACACTTCAACTACATACTTCTTTTAACAACAATTTTTTATTTGCTCTGTAGGTTTTTAACACTATAGTGAGTTGAAAGTTTTTAACCTATTTCTGTGTATAGCAAGTGAGTTAAAACGAACGTACATTATAACTTAAGACCATAAAACAAAAACCATATATTTGAATCTTTTTTTTCATTTCATATTTGATATTGATATGTAAACAATATTCCAATAGCTCATCTTACTGTTCAAAAGCGTTATTCGAACTGTTATATAGAGCCAATTTGCTTCCGTAAATTGGTCAATGAAGCCCATCGTTATACAATATAGAGGTCTCAGCTAAATACCACTTGAATAACATCCATTGCGCGTTTAGTATTTAGGTTTAGTTAATCTAGTTCAATGGCCAGCAATGTTTAGTGAACGGGAATAGTTTACGATGGGCTAGCACGCATGGTTCTTGATTTAGGCTATTATCAATATGTCTGATATAGACTAAACAGTAGTGACAGCAGAAATGTACCAAAATAAATTTGAAAGATTCTATGGTTTTGAAACTGGTTAAAAATATTACTGCTTCTTTACGAAATGAAAAAATTATTTATATAATATTAGATTATTTATATTTTTACGTTTTTCCATTCTAGCTTTCGTGAATATTATCAGTCCCTTTGAAATCCAATTTAGTTCCTCAAAATCATGCTAAGTTTCAGTCTATGAAAACCATTTTAGTCCTTTATCCCATGACAACGTTATAAACACTCAAACAAAAGTACTGACTCATTTTTAATATTATTATTGATAAATTATTTATGTCTATAAACAATTATAGAAGGTAGGTTCCAAACATTTGTATTACCTTGCGTTTTCGGTTTAAAAAACTTATAATCGTAGCTAACTCTTAAAACACATAAATAAAAGATGTATAGTATTATCCATTTATACGCAATATTAAAGCAGCATATTAATATTAAATTCTAAACATATTCTAACATTGAATAATATTTACTAACAGTACACGACTCGCGTCACTCTCACTCTTCAAATCAAACAAACCAATTAGTAATAACTCCACATACATAGAGTACAGATCTGCTAATATGAAAAGTCACCGGAATGGATTTAATGCTAAAATATAATTGATTTTCATAGATTTTTATAATAGAATAACTTACATAACTAAAGTTTATAGACTTAGTTTATAGATTCATTTGAAATAAAAAGACTAACATATTGAATTGATATAAAAAAATCACGTATAAAAATAGAAGTATATATAAATTTGATTTTGAACAATATATCACATCAATGGTTCGTATATACATTTTATTTACAGTTTAGTAGTTTGCATGAAGTACGTTCAACTACGACACAGTTTCTTAGGTAAACCACCTGTTGAATATATAGTACAGCTTCACCCAGAACCGAAATACTCCGACTATAAACATATATAGATAATACTATATATAAAAATAAGAATACAATACATAAAAACAAATATTTTTCGAGTATGGACAGGCATATTTTTCTTATTATATCCAATTCAATTCAAGAATTGTATGACTCTTAATAAGCATTTTTTATAGCATATAACAATAGAACAAGATATAGAACAAACATCAATGGACCGACGCACGAATTCTCCGTAATTCATAGCAGTATTTATCATAGTATGTACCGTTACGTCTAAGCCAGACCGCACATAAGCATATTATATCCTCTGCGGCTACTCTCGCTTTCGACTATTTGTACATAGGTCAAGGTCACTTTCACTGTCTTTGATTGCTTGTCTAGTTAGTTACATAGTAAACAATGCAAGCCTGTTTGCTAACAACTACTACGATCTGTTTCTACTACGGCTAGCTCTGCTTAGATTTGATTCATAATCTGTTTGAGGGTTTAACTTTATTTGTTATGTATATTTGTACTTGCAATATATAAAGTTTTCGATAAGATTTCCAAGCAATTATATGTGTTGTGTTTCAGATAATTTTTTAGGAAGAAATTTTATAATATTTTCTAAAGTTACAGCTATATAATGATGATATTACTTGGAAAACCTATCTTTTAGTTTGTTATTTTTGCTTACGCAACTAATGTTTTTATACTATCGTGAACATTATATGGGATGATTTTCTAGTAGTTAAATTTTCTTTATTCAAACGTTATACGTTTTTAGCATCTTTGTTATCTAAATCATTTAATGAGGTAATTTTTATTGCAATTGCTTTCCTGTTAGGTAAAAATTATGTGACATAAAATATATTTATACCACCCCACCCGAAGACCCGGTCCGCCGCAACCCTTCCACGATTAAAGAAAATTATAACAGGGTATTATCGACCGAGTCCAAATAAGGCTCGGTTGCCAGGCAACCGCTAACCCTTCAGAACCTGCGAAACGCTTACTTTGCGGGGGGCATATTCCCCGTTTTTCGGCATTGATCCAACATCAGCGCGCCTGCGTGATACACCAAAAACGAACTGAGAAAAAGCAAGGTCACGTCACTAGAAGCTCCTTTTTTCAAATCCGAATATTGAATGGAGAATCATAGCGTTCGGAAAGTGTTGCTTCGCTTTGTGTCTAGTTCAGTAGGACATTTTTGTTTACGGACCCGTCGGAACATCGATATCGATTATCGATAAGATGAGTGATGTGCTCTACTTCTACGACTTAGAGGACTGGTTAAGCGACGACTATACAGATCAAATTTAGGATGGGTCGCCATAACGGAAACATCTTTAGAATCTGAAAGATCCTGATAAATTTTGAGGCCTATGCCTCACTACAGTCAAATGAAAGTTGACTGATTTTTTTTTACATATTCTAATTAAAAATAGAATGTATTCGATTTTTTCTCGTACTATACATAATATTTACTAATTAAATCAATAACAGATGCACATTAGGCTATAATTATGAGAAATCCTACCCAAAATCGTCTGTCCGTGGGAATCATGTTCTCAGTTTTGTTATTATATTCCAAAAACGACTAAACGTCTTAAACTATGAGATATAAATTAGCTTTAATAAGAAAATATACATTTTAACGAACACTTAAAATTAGTTACTCTATTAGTTCACTACAAAAAGGTACCTAGTTAAATCGAGTGTATACCCGAATTCCTGCCAAAACGTATTACCTATTATGACTTTACCCAAATCAAAACGGACTAAAAATAATTTATATTCAAAACTTCCATACAAACTCAAGTTAAGTTTAACGCTACAAGTCCGTTACGAGCGCAGATTTGAATTCATAATATAATTAAAATTCAAATAACCCTCTAAAGAAAGTACAACATTAATTCCAGACGTTCTCATGGCTATGGGAACCGTTTCGCGTCCGCTAAAACTTTGATAAAGGATAAAACTATTATGATGCAAATAACTAAGATATATTTAAAATGCAAACAGAATTAAATACTAGTAACAGGTGAGGTCAGACAGATGACCCCTTTTTTTATCTTAAACAATCTAATTAGAATTGCAGATATTTTTAATTCTCACGGAACATTCGCGAGGCTAAGGGGAGAACAAGATCAAGAAATGAGGTTGCATTCATAAATATCTGGATCATTCTATGTATAATATATCTGGCTGAACTCGTATGCTAAATAAAAAATTAAAAAAAAATAAAAAATATTCTTTTGTCTGTATTTCCAATCTGTGTTCATTGAGCAGGATTTAATTGAAAATAGTTTTCGACGTAATCGTTTACAGTTATTATAAATAACTAGAAGATATATTTTTTCAAAATTTCTATCTATAGTTTTAGAATCACATAAATAAATTAATGGATTCTACGAATGGAAAGATCCTTTTTAAGGAATTAATAGATCAAAGGTCTTAAATGATATGCTAATAGGGTTGGGGTCAGAAGTCTTGACCTTATTCTTATAAGGGTCATTTAGAATGAATATTCGTTGAACAGGTCCGGTTGACCCTTGACCCCTCATTCTCACGGTTGACCCCATAAGGGTCACAGAATTATGCGCATCTTGCGAGCTCATCTTTTGTTGTACTAGTCTTTCGCCAGCGGAATATTATATTAAAATGTGTAAATAAATAAAAATAAAAAAGATACTGTGACGAGGTTTATAAAAATAATTAAAAACGTGTGAAAAAAGAACCCCAAAAAGATTTTTAGTTATAAAATGTTTCTTTATATTATTGTAACTTTAAAATTTTCTTAAATAATAACTGATATAATTAAGTAATATTTGAATATAAGCTTTAAGGCAATATTTTTTAATTACCTTTTTTTACGTTTACAATATTTTTTTAATAAAATATATTCATAGATAATCGTACTGGATGAACTCAATTCATTTAGCAATCATAATACATAACGAAAATAAACAAATACAGAAATTTCATGTATAAAGCTTAGTATACACAGACATACATTTTATTTGAATAAACCCAAGTCTACGACGACATCCTGTACATATACAGACGACACCCTGTATAAACAACTATGTTCAATGTTTATTATAATTAGCTAATTAATATACTTTTAGTTGTTAGACGATACTACATGAACCGTGAAACATTAATCAAAATCATTAGCGATACTATCAGTATATCATTAAAAATTACAATTAATAATAAACAACAAAATTTGGTAAATAAATTTTTGTCCATAATTATCTCATATTTCCGCTCTGGGGCTAAGTACTCCAAAAACCGTGATTAAACATTCTACGCCACTATTCATTATCTATACTATTACGTGTGTATAATATCACCCCCTAAAACATTACACGCAGCGGTCGTTACACCCTCGCCCACACCCTCGTCATTTTTCTCCAGCAAGATAAAGACCAAAATAAAAAAAGAAAATACTAAAAATACTTCTGTCCCATTCTTTCATGGGCACATCCGGTTGGTGTGAGCGGTGCCATGCCTAAGCCGTGGACGACTCACGGTACCTTCCGCCCAGCCCGAGACGGCTGCCTCTATCCATCTCTTTCGCTTTTTCACACTTTTCATCAGACCTGTTCAGCTGGAAGAGGGTAGATGTGAAATGAAAACATTAAACAAATTTCAGCTCTATTGCTGTGATAATAAAGTTGTTTTTACTTTGTTTGATGATGATAACAGAAAATATTTTAGAATGAAAGCATTCCACAGTGGAAGTCCCTCTCGCTCTCAAAAAAGCAATCTGTATGTAGCGCGGTTGGGGGAGCTAGCGGCCATGTTGATACCGACGGCGGACCAAGACTAGTATTAATTTGGGCTTAATTCTACCCTCGATTTTAAGAATATCATACATACTATTTGTGTTGTTTAACGAATTTATTGTTAAGTATCAATTATTTATAATAAGACAACGAAAATTTCTTCATTTTTTATATTTATTTAATTTTTTTTTACTATAGTGCTTTTCAAATTATTTTAATAAAAATAACAACATTAGAGGAGTAATTTTGTTTAAAAAAAAACTAATTACACATAGAATAAGATTTAAAACCTTTCATATTTTTATTTTGCACTGTTCAATTATTATTATTTTGTTTAAGAAATATGAGTATAAAATTTATCCGTACTTTTTGTTTTGATAAAAAAGTCTTCTTCTATAACTCAAAAGTAGGTTTAGGTAATTCTAATAATTGTTTTTGATACAACCAAAAATATATGTATATATATATATAATAAAATAATATTAAAAATAGTGGCACTCAAATTACTCAAAAAAGTTGATACTTTAACTAAAGTTCTTTCATTAAACCAATACATAAAAATATCCATACTTTTTAAAAATTTAAGTTAAGGCTTAATTCACATTAGAATTATTGGAATGCTAACGTCATTTTATATTTCTTAAATTATCTAATAAAATAGGAATGATATATAAATATTTAAAGTCAAAAATATAAAAAGTATTAGAGCATTTGTATGAAATTAGTTTCGATGTAGTAATGTTCTATACACCAGGTCACATAAATAAATAGACAAAAAAAACTAGACGTAAAAAACTTTATCTATATCTCTTTATCTATATATTAAAAATCTAAATATTATATTTCTTGTAAAAAAGTAATATATTTTTCAGTGGTTTACATAATCATATATTATAGAATTCTGAATTACGACAAATTAATTCAAAATTAATAGATAGTCATTAAGAATACAAGATATATTACATTTTATGGTACATAATTCTGTTTGTATCTTGAATATTTTTCTTATTTATTTTATAAAAGTAAATTATTTTTTATGTATTAAAAGATAACGATATTTTATATCAAATGTTTAATATATATTTTCAAAAACTTTATTTTTATTCTAAAAATAAACATTATTTAAAATTGTTCATAGAACACTTTTAAAATAAACAAATTTATGCAGGAATTATATGCTTTCTACGTATTCACTTAATAAGTTAAATCTATATAAAAATAATATTTTTATTTTATTACTATAAATACTAATATTTTTGCATACAGATAATTGAAAATTCTTTAAACGAAATCGTAATTTCTCAACATATTAACAAAATAATAACCAATTAACACCTGTAACAAAACTAATTTTCTAAAACCCAAAATCCAACACGTCATCAAATTCAATATATATTAATTTTCATAATATTTTTATTTTCCACTTTTTTCTTTGTTATATTCAAACCATCCAGATTATTCGAGAGAAATAAAAAAAAGTCTTCCTAAATATTTACTTACGATTCATTCAAACTTTTTTATCCACAATATAAACAAAAAGTATACTAAAAATAAAACATATATATATTTTTTACAACGACCACAAATTGGTTAAATTTTGTATGTATCATATTTAAACTATAAATAACTGATGAGTTTGCCCTCGGGATTAGTTGGGTGTCATCAGGAGTCGATACTGTTTAATGAATTAGAGAATCACCAATTATGATATTGTTGCTGAATTTAACATTTTGTTGTCATAATCTTGTCCCCATACACACTTCATATAAATATAAGTACAAATTTTACGATATATGTTTAAAGAAAATATTTAAAGTACTAAAAAATTAATACACGTTGTACGATTTCGTAATTTTTTTAAATACGTAAATCCAATTTTAATCATTGGACTTCAGTTTTTCTGTAATGACCTTCTGTAATTTTTATTTCCTCAAATATCATTTTTATTATTTCTATGAATTTATATATTCTAAAGATAAAAGAAAAATAAAAATAAAAGTGTGCAAGCATTTGGATACTAAATAAAGAAATGAAAACGAAAAACATACAATATTGTAGAATAATCTCTGACCAGTTCTTCAAACAAGAAATATAATAAACAAATTCAAAGAAAACCTTATTAATGAAAGAAATTTCCTCAGTTTCATGAAATATCTTAACAATTACAATATTTATTATATCGTATTACTCAAACTGAAAACTAAGAAAATTTCCAATATCATAGAACAAATGTTTTAGAGCAAATGCTTTTTGTAAGCAATATTATTTTCTCGATTCGTTACCTTATTTGATTAAAATGAAAAATAATATTCTAATAAATACATTCAGTGCTTTCCTTCTACTATATTAGAGTTCATAATAATCCTTATATTTTTTACAGAAGTATCATAAGACATTTTTATGAGAGTAGTATAAATTTAAAACGTTATTGTCGATATTCACTTCAATTTTAGTGAAATTCCGCAACAAATTTCTATACAACTGAACGTGTCGATAGCAAAATACTTGAAATATTTCGAAGATACGGCTTCCGAATTCTTTCTAAAATTGTTAAAGTCAAATGTAGTGATTTTTTTCTAAATAACCAATACACATGTATGTATACAAGGCTTAATTTAAAAAGAGTCGTTACCATTTCATTAGTATGTAACAAGTATCAGCTACATATAATTTTCTCTATCAACAATAATTGCCAATACATTTTTTAGTTATTTTGATCTAATGTTATAAATATTAGATAAAAACTTTATATTTAAAAGTTTTATTCATTTCAATATTTCATTCATTTCAATATAAAGTATTTTAAGGTATCAATAGTATTTTTAAAAAAAAATAAAGTGTAATTTATATGTTATCTAATTAATACTTATGAAAATTCAAAAATTTACACTCTCTGTATAGGGAACATTACACACATATATATAATAAAAACATAATTATTAACATGTAGTAACGCCATCTAGTGTTGAGCGGATAAAATAAAAGTTTTGAAAAACTTTTAAAAGTAATGAATTTAAAGAATTTTTAATAGAAATTTTTCAATCTAAATATAATATTTATGTCGATTTACTTCGTATGTTTTTTAAAGTGTATGAAAAAAAATGTTATTAATTATTATTTCGGCTTCTCAGTGATAGATGGCACACTCAAAGGTAGTGTTATTTACATGCTGTTAAAAATCTGATTTTTTTTCTTTTCATATGTACCAAAACCAATTTATTGACAAACATTTTAAAAATTTATTAAAAAATAAACCATGTCAAATTCCACTACTCAACAAGAGATGTCACTACGGGTTGATGTTAAATTCTTGTTAGACAAACAAAAAGATCATTCTAATTAGAAACATCAATTATATTTTTTTCCTTTCAATTATTAATCATCTGTTAAATATTTAAAAGCAATACTTAAAAAGTAAAATTGTTAATTGACATCCAAAATAATAATTCCTATTAGACATGATTATCTGTCCAGTACTTCGCATACATTATGTTGACGTTAAATCAAGCCTTATACTGAAATAAAATTGCTAATATTCTACAATTCATAACCGCTTTGCATACAGCGGGACACGCATTAAAACAAAACGTGTAATACAGTCTAAATCGAATTATCTTCAACGAATGTCACCGAAACGGCATGAAGACGCTCTCTTCGAGCAATTAACGAACACCCCGCACCCTACACCCTACACCCTACACCCTGCACCCTACACCCTACACCCCAGCATCCCCTCAATCTTCACCCTTTTCTGATAAAGATATGTAAATGTTCCGAAATAGTTCGCTGAATAAACACTATGGACGGTTTGGTTCGTATCTAAATTTATAATATTGCCTCTATCGGGTACCGCCATTACAGTGCTCGTATAATATTATGTACTATTACATAATACATAATTATTATAATAAAAATATTTGTAAATAGATTGAAAACTATAATGATTATAGAAGCGGCTTCACAATGTATTAGATATCATCTCGCTCAATTAATCACGCGGATCGATGGTCGCCATGCTTATGTGATACAGAAAAAATGTACGTTAGGTCGAGCACAGGGCTACATAATACATACATACTACTGGGTAACGCTCTGTGAAACCATGGGTTGTATTTGATTATATCTTTTTTTTGCCATCATAAATTATTACTGAAATATCATGCATTTGTTATATGGTTCATTAGTTTTAAAAACACTGGTACTTATAACAAAAATAATAAAATTGTCACATAATATTTTTCTTATAATGTATTTCGTATCTATATATCAATTAAATATCGGTATATATTATAAAACATAATATTGTTTTAAAAAAAAGGACGAGCGTTTTTTTAAACGCCGCGTTCGGACCGCTCGTCTGCGCCGCCGCACCCACGTAGCGAAGATCATTATCTAGTACGAGAAAGTTAGGAGGAACCCAGTTAGCCCCACCCCTCCCGGGGGCCTTAACTTGTTATAACCAGTTTAGAGCAGTTCGGCTTAGTTGAGCACCTGCGATACAAGAACAACTTACCTGACTTACGGTCTGTACATGTACATTATGTACAAACGACTATTGTGTACAATCCACGTACTTATGTCATTATTAATGTACAAACAATTTAATGTGGGACGTATGTACATTGCTTAACTGTGACCGATATTCCGCTCGCAAGATGTTTCCATTTAAATGTTATATTTCTATTGTTTAATATATATACTTTTATTACATTAACAACATAGGATTTATAATAATATACGTCGTTGTTTAATCAAATATTAATAAAAAGGATTCTTATTTATTTTTTAGATGTTAAGTATTGTTGTTAAAAATGTTAATATTTCATACAAAAATATCACACCAGTCATAAATAAAAGAGAAATAATCACGTAAGAACCTACTTAAAATATCTATAAAACATTTTTGGAAAAGTCACATAGGTACATACCTATCACAAATCATATATTTATAAGGTTTAACGTAAAAAAACAAGCAATCCTATCCCATTTAAAACAAACAGTGTTAAATAATTAATAAACATAAGAAGTTACAACGGACGGAATTTACAAAATGGCGCGCAAAATGGTGGTTGCGTAAGATGGTTGGAAGTAAAAATAGCTAAGACTCCCCTCGCATTTCACACCAGGGGGCATCGAGGTCGCACGCACGCACGCACCCCGTGTCATTCAACCTGGCTAAGCTATTTTCATTATTAATTCTAATTTTGTTGTTTTATAAGTCACATTAGGTTATAACTCAGACGTACCTACAAGACTACAAGTCAATTACGCAGCCATCTATGGCACTTTTCTATGATCGTGCGATAACTTGCTTCCATATTATATTAAATATGATAATATAATTAAATGTTTTGTATATTAAATGAGATATATTTACTGTTTTTGCGTTGTCTGTCAAAATATTTATACAATAAACATGTACTCTTATAGCTACCCAGAAAATTTTCCCCCCAAAACAATTCGACGCCGCCATCAATCAAAGCGAAACATAATATCTTTACTGGCTAAAACTTACTTTATATAACGGAAATAATAGACCATTAAAACTGTATATTGTAAGGTTAAACTTTATTAATCTGACGAACGATCCCTGATAGTCAAACTACGCACATAAAACCAACACGCACATAAAGTGTTTATCTAAACACGCCTTAGGCGTACGACGGGATTCGTATGGGACAAGTCACAAGCGGTACAATCACTTATGTATTTAGTCTCATTACTTGTCAATGCATCCAACAAATTTGTCTGAATAATTGACGTTTAATTTGTCAATATTATTGGCATTGCTAATATTCCTACAAAAACTTACAATATATTTTAATCTTAAGATATTTTGGCAGAAAGGAAAGCAGAAATGTATTGATTTTGATTGAACTTTACAATTAAAAAGATAAAAAATATGTTGCACGTCATATTTTGTTTAACATTAATCCGAAAATGTAACAAAGTTTACTTACTGTAAAGACTAAAATCTGAACCACATACGAGAATATTTTAAGGCACAACAATATATTTCAACTAAACGAAAAATAAGCATAAATTTTGACACGAAACTCCACGAAATGAAACGAAATCGTGTGAAATCCACACAAAAAACGTGACTTATTTTCTGTGAAGTCATCATAACAAATCGCTACCGCTTATGACTTGTAAATCAAGAAGTAATTTGCACGACGCGATAGTAAAGTACCGTTATGGTAATTACATTGTAGCTGGGCCGGTTAAGGCAGATTTTGAGTTGAACCCTAAGGCGTTCAATTACTTGATACAGCGTATGTTAAGTTAATAGTGAAGATCGCGTGTCTATTTACATTGACAATATATCCAATTACCTTACAATATACAACAAAGGCTTATATAATATGACGAAAATTTAGCAACAATTTAGTTGTTTAAAAGTAATAGTTTTTTTAATTTAAAATTATTGTATACGTCCTAAATTCAATAAAACCTCTTTTTAAAACTTTTTAATATTTATGTATTTGTATACCGCGAAATGTCAAATGAGTTTACAATATACACCCACGCATATAACATTTAAACGCATTCTAATTTTGTCGTTGTGTGCGTAAGATTAGTCTAAAAAGGTTTTATATAAGAAGTTTATATTTATATATATTTCATTAATTGAGAAGCATTATTAATATTTATTATATATAATTTATTTTATTTATATACCATTGTTTGAAACAAAAACGAAGCCAAGTATAAAGATTTTATACGATCATTCTCTATACATATTATTATAAATATTCTTGTTTAGAGTTTAGCCGAACTAGTTGTGACGAGGGAAAGACGATTTATTGAACGGAAATGTAACTAACACGGGGAGGTCCGAGGTGGCACTTATAAATGAACAGACAACTATCTTATATATAGCTTGATATAAATATATGTATATATACTGGCTGACCCGGAAAACGTTGTATTTCCATATAAAAAATAGGAGTTGGTTATAGAAAAGTAATAATTTAGGGTACTTAGTGTATTTCTTAAATGACACAATATAAAAAAAAATAAAAACAAAATATCGTGCGAAAATTAAAAAAAATAGGTTTGAACAACCCTTATCACTTAGTGGTATGAAAAATAGATAATAGCCGATTCTTAGACCTACTTAATACGCATATAAAATTTGGTAAAAATCGGTGAAAGGAAGAGTACGGTAACTAACATTATGACGTGGAAATTTTATATATTATATATGTGTATCTAAGTTGTTGTTTAATAATGATTTAACATAAGATTTAAACAATAATTAAACATAAAAAATAGATTCCTTTTAAGATACTATAATTTAATTTAGTGCTATCATCCTTTATTTATAAATCTACTGACTTCAAATAGATATGTTTCTCGATTATTGCTATTTAAAAATTACATTATTTATATGGAGACATATTTACACTACATATTTACAGGAAATATATGCATAGTCTTTTATAAATTCTGAAAGATATATTTAGTATTTTTGTATGTATAACATTTTAAATTCAATCTAAACATTACAGAGGTATTATATATCTTTTATTTTTTTTTTAAATCTAAGTTCTAAGCTAATATCTAGATAGATACATCTATAGTTACTATAAATATTAAGACTTTTTGTTAAAAACTATTGAATCAATTATGAAATCTGTTTCATAAATGTGACGTAATAATTTAATTACAATTGAAATTATAAGTGCTTTTTAATTCAAATAAATGTTACCTCCATACATAAGAATGTTATTCGTCAAACAAATTAAAATTTCGACATTGGCAAAATATTCCACTATTCCAGTGTGAATGCAGCCTTAGCATCCAAAAGTTACATCATTGCTTTGTTATATATAAAATACATAAAGTGATTGTTTTTATTTCTTTCAAATATTTATTTTTCATTAAATATGTTAAATAATTTATAACATAATTTTATATTGACCATAACATCCAATTGTCTTCGTTTAAGAATGCAGTAGTTTTAAAATTATGTATAAGCCATTTAAGTAATAAAACCTCTTTACAACTGTAAACCGAACAGCATTAAAGAATAAAGAATCTATTAAAGAAACTTTAATTTCATTATGCCATACTTATTTCTTGATCAAAACATCGAATTTTCTTCATTTAGGAATGCTGTAGTTCTAAAATTATATAAGCCATTTAATTAATAAAACCTTTACATAAAAAATACTAATTAAATATCAATATATCAGTCATATCTTGAATCTTTATAAAAGGTGTACAAACGATTCAACTTAGTTCCCATAGCGTCCCATCTCAATGATTATCCCACGACACTAACTCCTAAACTAAAATAGCCATAGGTCAAAGTGACCAAGAGTTCACATATAGAATTATCTGTCAAGGGATGCTGCAGCTTTAGACATACTTAAAATGCACACACCATTGGACAGAACCAACTTAAATAGATATGTATACCATACTAAATTATACCTTATTACATTACAATAAGGTCTATCCTATCTGATTTAGTGATGGCTTATACTTGTAGGGTGCCCCTGGATAAAAAAAACCGGTATCAACAAAAGAGGTCATTACCATAAACTCCTTGACCGGTATTCAAATTATCAATATTTATGAAATAGGGTACCGGTGATTTCATTCTATAAAAATTACTTAGTCGTCTCAGACATGTCGAAGTGGAGACATAGTTGAGTTTCATCAAATACAATAAGAAATGGTAAGTTTTTTAATACATTTATAGTTATTAAATAAAACTGTATACTGTAAAGTCTAAGCCCTTTAACAGCTTAATTAATAATTGATAGTCCCAATTACTAATAAGCTAAATAATAATGCATAGTATTTCTTTACAAATAATACGAAAAATATAATCATTCTATGATGATGTTAATTCATAAATAAATACATTTTTATTATAAAATTTATATATTTTTTAAATTTACAGTAAGATTTGTGGATTTAAAAAACGTAATGTATTGTAATAACTGGTATCAAATTCAAATCAAACATCATAAAGTGTGGTTTAAATAAAGGTTTTTACTTTATGTAAAGTATTTTTTTTTTTTGATATAAAATAAATATGGTTTAGTTTAGTGACCGAAAAAATATATTAATTGTATACAAAAAACCTAAAAATTAAATATGTGAAACTAATAGTACAGTAACCGAAACGTCGGGAGTATGTAGTTTATAATGAAAAATAAAAAATCGCGTAGTAAATCCGAGAATATTAGTTTCATTTAAATGAATACTCGCGAAAATCTTAGATCTCATTAATTAAATGTGTGTTTAAAAAATATAAGTATTGTAAGCAATTACTAATGATTACTTTAAAATATTTTAAAAGTACTAATTCTATTTTTTATATATCATATTCATTACTTCTACGTATTTCTTGAATAGTATAAAAAAGAATTTTATTCTTAATACACGTATTTTAATTCGGCGTAGCACTATAGTACCGTAGCGCCGTAGTGTCATAGCATCGTAGCACATCCCTAGAATCAAAATCCCTACAATCAAATGTACAATACGTACACTTTATCAAAAGAAAATAAAATGATTATTGACAATACAATATTTATAATATCTTTTCAGTGATTTCTTCATTATTAAAATAAAATAATCACTATATATACTAGTGATGTACTACATTTGTATATATATATATATATATATATATATATATATATATATATATATATATATATATATATATATATATATATATATATATATATATATATATATATATATATATATATTTAATGAAGTATAACAACATATAAAGTGTGTATGAATGAAGGTTGTACGTGAAACTATCAATAAATCGATAATGTAGCCGGGCAGCCGGCTCATCAGTAATTTACAATTTTATGGCCTGTGGCTCGGGTCCGCACTCCATTAGACCCTGTAGGGTGACTACAAAACTTACTAAGCTCTTATATATTATTTATTACATATTAATAATAATATTATATTAATATACAAAAAAAAATTAAGAAAAATTACGGAACAATTTCTAAGGTGTCTATCTTAATTGGTCGGAATATTGGAACTCATTCCCGAATATAAACATTTTTTTAATAATTTATATTTCAATTTAATTATCTCGTTTAATCTATATTTTTAATAAAAAGAAAATACGTCCAAAAATACCACTCAATTTAATACAGATAACATAATAATGAACTATAATAAAAATAATTATTATAATACAATACAATACAATGGTAACTCAAAACCGTATTTAATTTGTTTTGCTGACGCTACCTCCCTACAAGAAACGCGCAAAGGAGGATGGAGAAAAGACGGGGAGGGGATCTTTAAGATACGTTGCCATGGCAACCCTTACTTTCGACCCACACTATCACGTATATAGTATTAGGCCGGGGCTACATGACGCTATATATATTAATTATATTTAATATATACCAAAGTAACACAAGCGGAACAAGTTAAATCAATGTACGTAAAATATAGGATTTTTTTTGTATTTTTTTTTTGGGTAATATTTCATCAATATCTTGTAAAAAAAATCAAAATAATTGTGTAATACAAATAAAAAAATATATCAAAAAAAACAAAATTATGAAGCTGTTAATAAAATTTGTCGTATTTAAGTTAATATTTGTTTTACGATGTACATATATAAATATTTATTTATATATATATTTAGCGTCATGTAATCCTTGTATAACGAGTGTCACACACACATATACAATTGAACGTACTAAGAGAATTCGACCCAACCCCGAAGTTGCTGTTATTAAGCAAATGCTTTGTAAACATTTTGGGCACACCTTTAGTTTGAATAGCCGGTCATAAGTTTTAAGCTTGGATTTGTATATATTTACACGCCACCCGGCTTTATTTTAATCATATATACCATCTTATTATTAGAAAAATCGCATCTTATATGAAGTGTACCATAGCAGTATAGTTTCCATTTTGTATGACATATTAAGGAATTATTCTAAGAAATTTTTGTCTGCAAGTACGAAAATAATTTGTTATTTTGTTAGTACAGTAATATATGTAATATATTATGTTACCTTATTTTAAGATGATATATAGAAATTTGTCAGTATATTTTCGAATATATGCTCTTTCCTAAAGTATATAATATTAAGTATATTATTATATTATATTCGTATATATATTCCATTATAGATATCTAGAACGTATAAATGAAAAAGTTTATAAATATAACATAAAACAAAGAATGACAAAACTTCGACTTCAATTATCGTTATGCATTATAAAAAGGGAAGCCATTAAAAATATTTGACAAATAATGAAGTGAAGTGAGTGCGGCTATGCGGCTAAAAGTTCGCGACAAATTGCTTAGCCGCTAACGACTTCGGCTAACTGCCTTAGCTGTAGCTGGCTATTTATAAACTTGCCTTTAATTTAAGCTTTCGGATAACTTACTGGAGAGATAAGAAGAAAATTTAATGAATAACACCACTTTATATTATATAATTTAGGAAAGGGCATATATTTTAAGATTTATAGACAAAATTCTATATAACAACTTAAACAAAGGTATCATATGTATATATATAAATATATTATAAAAATACTTACACGGCTTACTTTCCATATATTTAATTACAATCTAAGCATATATATAAACGAGTTACAAAAACAGAGTCGTATAATATAATATTCAGATCACAACATAGAACCTTGTTTCAGTAATATAGTAAGCCAAACTAAAATTAGTCGTACATTACTATACCTCCCCTTTAATAAGTTTCTCATCGACCGAGCTTAAGGCTCCTTAATACACCCCCCCGGTCCCCTTACCCCTCCTCCACACCCCCCCTTGACCCCCGAAGACATATTTCATCGACTCCTCCTTAACTACCGCCTGCCCAACTTCCAGTAATATTTCAGATATAAATAATATACAAGATACGTGATACCGTAACAACAGTTTCGTAAAACCGCCGCCTAATAATTTGACTATTTGGCAATAAAATGGCACTTTTATGGCTTACATTGGCTGTTTGGTAAACGTTATCTGGACTCCGTGGAGGTTTTATATTTCTTAGTGTGATGATGGATGCTTAGGATTCGGTCTTCTAAATTTGAATTTTGTACTAATATATTTTTTAAAACAAAAGATTTTATAATATTAATTGTTCATTGCTTTCGTAACAAATATTCTGGTTAATGTGTCATCTTTTATAGTCATTTGCTTATAGAAACCAAAATAGTATTTAACAAAGAAAATAATAAGATTAAAACCTAAATATATAGGGTATAAATATGTTTGCTTGGTTATTATATACTTAAAAAAAAACTATTCCGCAAATATACCAGATTGACGTTAATAATCGAAGGGGGCGGAAAGAAGGCGGTCAAAAAGTCCCCAGTTTTGAGAAGCGTACAAAGGGGGAATAATAAGAGCGGGGGTTTAAGACCTGTATTGTTACAAAAGATAACAATAGTCCTATTATTATATAATGTTTATAACAATATATTTATATACAATGAGAAATTTAACTAAATTTCAGATATCAATAATATCAATCAAGCACAATTACTTATTCATTTTTACTTAAACACTAAGTGGTGAAAACTACTAATACTGTGAAATTGCATTGGTAGTAATGCTTTTAGTAGACGTTATCTAACTACGAAACATAATATTAGATAAATAATAGATTATATATTCAAATATAAATATTAAATATTCATTATATAATCAGATAATTATTTGGAATAATATAATTCGTTGTAACTTTCATGACGTCAATGTTCCTGCTGTCTGTAATTTATGAAAATCGTTTCGTATCAAATTTCGACAAGAGGCCTCTAAATTATGAACTATCACTATGACTTTTGATACTATATGATTATGTAATCAATATAAAAAATATTACAAGTTTTGTCATTATTATATTTAGTAAATTTTATCATATGTCAAATGTATGTACTATGATATTTATATTTATTTAAATAAAACGAATAGTTTCTTATATAATAGTACATAGTATATACGATAATTATTCATTTTATTTAAATGAATACCTGTGAAAGTCTTAGTAATCATTATTTATATTTTTTTTTATTCATTTAATTTAATCGAATTTTTTGAGTTAATTCCGCCAATTGAAGACATTCAAATAATGGTTTAATGAATACATAATAGTGACAATAAATACAATTATTTACGTTATGTAAGTGAAGTATATAGTACATATGAATAAATTGTAGCAAACCAAAGTTTAGGGATGAGTTGATATTGATACGAAGCCACGCAAGTTTTAATGAAAACGCCCCTCGTGTTTTACATACAATGTCTGTAGTTTCTTCATACTAACATCAATAATATCAACCAAACACTTATATTATCTAATGCTAAGAACTAATTTCTGTCCTAAATTCATGTATTAATCTTAGTAAGAGAACAAAACAAGTATTTAAACCTTTCCATTCTTTACAAAAACATAAATATAATCCAACAAAACAAGGTTTAGTTCTTTGTATTTGTTTTCAATGTAATTTAAATGTATCAACAGTAAGTTTGTTAACAATTTTAGTTTAGAATCGGATAAGTTTCAGAAGCAAGCACCATAAAAACCTTCACCCTATTCAAGGGAGGGGTTTACGCGCGAGAAATTCCAAGGGATACACTCAAGAAATTAGGTCAGTTCCTTTCAGATGTACATGCTAAAGAATATTGGTTCTATTGATTTTCTGAGACATCTATAGTTTTCATAATTATTACTACAATTTAAAACATAACATTAAGAAAACAAAACGTATGATAAAACTATAGATTATTCAATTTCGAATTATCGGTCAATAACCACAATCATTCCTTTTGTTAATATATATATAATAATAGAATAAATCAATGATTCTTATTAAAAAAGTGCTTTACGTCTACATTAAATTGTTTCATAACAAAATCGATATAAGTCATTAGCACAATTAAACTGGTAAAGACATTAATAATAAATTCATGATTTTAAATATTTAATATACAAATCCTAACTACGGATTAAATAATGTACAATAATAAAAATAATAAAATATATTTATATATGAGTGATGGGATCATATGACTTTGGATATGTTAGGTTTCATAAAATGGTTTTGATAACCAAATAGGTAAATTGATATTTAAACTATAACCAATAGGAATGATTAAAACACTAATACTTTCTGTCATATCATAAAAGTAATTTTAATTTAACATTATATGATAGTTATTTGTTAATTCTTGTATTACATACTGAAGTTTAACAGTATGGAAGTATAGTATCAAACATGGCCGCGGGGGTCTATTATGTTCTTGTTGTATCTCCCCTATATTACTTTCAAACTTGCTCCGCTCGTGCTTTGTCCATTAAGAGTATTTATGTACGTCTTAATACATATATCTTACACATACGTGTGTCTTCAACGTTTGTTAAATACTTAGATAATAGCTAAAATTTTGCTTTACTTCTATTAATACTATTCATTTAGAAATTACAAGTAACAATTACGTGAGCTTCAGCACACAGCAAAATTCGTTAGAACATATTATATCTCAACGTTTCGTAACGTGTTAAAATTGTAAGGTATTTCTTTGTTGGCTCGTCTCTTGTGAAAGGCTTAATCAACCTTAAATTGAGAACATTTTAGAGCACTTCAATTTAAGGTTATAAAGAGACACCTCATCAGCAACTGAGAAGGACACAACGGACAAAGAGCGGTGCGAAATTTAAATCCGACCCGCAGCTGTAGTGCGGACCTTAGCAACAAACAAATAACCCTCCCAGGCTGCCCGGGGACTAAACACACCCGCCTTGCGACCGCATCTTACAGCCCCAATCCTACTTCCTTTCCATTACACAGCCAGCGCTGACTAAACATAATCGTCGAACTTCCTTACGACTCAACCCTTCCGGCGAATTGCTCCATCGGTGGAATCTCAAAAACGAACTCTACACCTACCACATAAAGTCCACTTCACTCTACGCCATTATAACACAATCATGAGACGAGAATGTTTCGAATTACATCTTATTAGCGATGAGTAAAGTTGAGATTCAGTTGTTTGCGCTGTATTTTCCAATTTTCCTAGAGCTGCCGCCGGAGCGAGCGAGTTAAGAAGCGCCGTACAAGTTGCGATGTTAGCCACGAATGTTTGAATAGTTTTCGTTGTCAGAACTTGTTTGGTTCAACTGTGGGTTCTTACACAAAGACGGGGGTGGGTATGATAAATGTCGGTATATTAATACACGGGTCGGTGATATACTATAGTTTTATGATCTTAGTTGGGTCGCTATATAAATCTGCTTTTCCGACCGAAAGCCCTTCAATGTTGAAGTGTTTTTAGTCACGCCTCACGATTACTGAAACTAAAACTATCCTAGTCGTTCAGTTTAGTAATTGGATGTCATTTTATTGATTATAAGTTATTTAACATTGCTTAATTTTTAAGTAGATTTTAAATAGATTCTCTATTTGATCACTTATAGACAAAGATTATTATACATAGTATGTTTAATGAATAATTATTGAAACATATATTGGGCTTATATTCCGATTTCTAAACTCCACATTTGAATGAACATCTCAACAAAAGTTAATACCGTACAGATCTCGAGTCGTTTGGCAAACCTTATCTTTTATAGCGCCAAAACAATATTCATAAAGCTAGCATGATTTTATTACACCTCGCCTTCAACTGAGGGAATCGTATACAGCCATACCATATAAACAACCAGCGGTTATAAACATTTGGCAACCTTTATATGAAACTTATTTGTTTATTTAATTCATCTTCACTATATAAAACGAAGATTTTAAATTTTTAGATTAGAATAACTAAATATTATTAGTAAGAGAGGAGTATGTAACATTTTAAAAATTATTATAAAAAGGTTTATTATACCTGACATTGGTCTATTGAGGAGTGATAAAGATTCAAGTTTCACTAAACAGTGCAATCGAAATTACTCTTAAATTTACATTCCTGTTAAATCAAATAGTTAATGACACTCTGTAACCAATTACTTAACTATGAAGTAATTCACTTTAGAACATTACCCCTACTACGATTTTACGTTAAATAATTTTTCCTAAAAAAATCTAATTATCCTGAAAACAAAAATTGATTTATATATAGAAAAAATATTTTTCATTGACACTGAAAATGTATATTTCATAAAGTATTAGTTATAAGACAATTAACACGATAATAAAAAGAAATATAAATAACTAATAACAATAGTATAATTATAAATTATGTCGAATTCATGTAAATACAAAACATATAATGTTTTTTTTTAAATTTAACTTATTTTTTTTTAATTTAATGCTTATATTTCAATAATATTATATTATGATATATTATCATGCCGTACCGCGTCGTATCATATCATATCATCAACCCTTTCCATACAATTGCCCTGTAGTTTTGACCCAGCGGTCAAATACTAACCTTATGACCTACACGGTCACTTTTTGTTATGCGTCACTTCTCACGGGGAAACTTAGATTTATTACAATACAAATATAACGTATTTATTCCATACAATTAAATTATATTTTTGAAATAAACAGAAATTTCATAATATGAGTGCTGGTTGAATAATAAAATTTGCCAATAGAATTCTGACTTTGAATTTGTTACTCAAATATGTCAAAAATTTTATGAAACACTTGCTTTAGTAACTGATTAATTACGTATACAGTAAAGTACATGTATTTCACAGTAATAGGTTAAACTGACGATGAATGTATTTACGTGTATATATTTAGACACCACTGACAGACGGTGAAGGAAAACATCGTGACGAAACCTGGGCTTATAGTCCAGTCATTTAAGCTTAAATTAGGTAAGAATCTCGGAATGCGAGATACCCAGCTGTAAGTCTGTAAATAGTTGTATATTGATACCCTAAAAGTTGTCTCAAAACCTACATATGGTAGGGTGTAAGCAACTATTAAATTTCAAGTTCAAAGGTCACAAAAATCGGTTTTTTGCGCTTTTTTTGGAAATATCTCATTTCCTATGGGTTTTTTGCTATTTGTATTTATTATCAATATTGTAGAATACTAAATTCTCTACAAATTTTGTTTCAAATTTTTTTTTTATACGGTGTACCGTTTTCGAGATAGAGGGCGGAGAGCGCGCGGTCACCGCATCACTTCAGGTCAACCGGTGCCTCCGGTCGAAAACGCGCCATGTAAAGTTGATGAACTATCAATAAATCAATGATTGTAAATATTTGTCAATTTTTATTAACTATTATATTATATTTTATCATTTTTTTCCTAACTTATCCACTTTTTATTCAGTATTAATTTATTTAACAACACTTACCTCTCCATGTAATTGCAGAATTCTCTAATAATAAATAATAATTGCTGCTGCAGCTTCTACAATTCTTAGCCTTTCTGCTTCAGGATCTATTTTTTTACTTTCGTACCAAGCTTTTGATAGAATATTAGCTTGTGCATCACGGAAAGAAATGATCGTGAAAGCTCCAAATTTCTTCGTAATTACGATATCGGTTACGAGTTAAGTACTTCTGTTGTAGTCTTGTAATGATAGTTTTATCATCTGGCACATACCCTGTCAAGACATCTTTAAGCTCTTTTAGTGTGAATTGAGAATCATTATTATTTTCGATGTAATTGAAAATCTCTAACATAGCTTCTGTAGCTTGATTATCTTGACGAGGTTTCTCAAGAGGCGATGATGATGATGATTTATTTGAAAAGTTTGTAAAACAAGCAACATGGTACTTCGCTTCAGCAGCGATCAAATCAAACTGTAAAATTATACGACTTTTCACCAATTCTCCAAAATCATCCCCACGTTCTTCTGCTTTTTTGAAAATTGACAAATATTTATAATCATTGATTTATTGATAGTTCATCAACTTTATATGGCGCGTTTTCGACCGGAGGCACCGGTTGACCTGAAGTGATGCGGTGACCGCGCTCTCTCCGCCCTCTGTCTCGAAAACGGTACACCGTATAAAAAAAATTTTGAAACAAAATTTGTAGAGAATTTAGTATTCTACAATATTGATAATAAATACAAATAGCAAAAAACCCATAGGAAATGAGATATTTCCAAAAAAAGCGCAAAAAACCGATTTTTGTGACCTTTGAACTTGAAATTTAATAGTTGCTTACACCCTACCATATGTAGGTTTTGAGACAACTTTTAGGGTGTCAATATACAACTATTTACAGACTTACAGCTGGGTATCTCGCATTCCGAGGTGAACTTACTATAATGACTGGACTATTATAATTTCACAATTATAAGTTTGAAATAACCAACCCGTCTTGAGCAAGCCTGGTGATTAATGCCCAAACCTTCTCCATGTGAGGAGAGGCCTTTGCTCAGCAGTGGGCTCTGATAGGCTAATGATTATATATACAATTATGGTTATATTAAAAAGAGCATACTATGTTAGAATCATAAATATAAGTATTCTAAACTTACTTAACATAAAAACACGAGTCAAGTCGCAGTAAAATTCTAGCTATGAATAAATAATACATAAATTCCCTATTTGTAATTTTATTCGTTATAAACTGGCGCCGTCACTGTTTTGACGCAAATCCACAATGTTGAGATACATCAAACGTTACAGAGAATTCTCAAATAATTACCGAAGCTAATTTATTATAAACTTCATTTACATCATAATATAAAATAATTAATTAATATTTTAAGGAAATGTCAAAGAGATATACATATATATGTACATAGAAAGATGCTTCATATATTTAGGACTATAGTTTGTTTTAAGCGATTCAAATTAAATAATTATTTGATATAGAACAAAACCCTTTGCTCTCATTAACGTAAAGGTATATTTTTGTAAGGTCCATTAAGACCTCTAACTAAGAACAGTAACCACAAACATATAACCTGAACTTAAAATTTCAAGCCTGTGAATTAAACTTAACCGTTAAACATCTCCGGTACATGGCCAGTGACCCCGGGTCAAAGAAACCCCACAAAGCTCTGCTCACACGGAGAATCTCAGCATCCTTTTAGGGTTAAAATCTGTATATCAGGTTTAAAACCTGCTCTTGAATAACATTAATTCTATTATTGTAACAGCTTTTTTGAAGAACGCGTGGGAAATAAAAATTGTTTATATTATTATGTTAATTTATTTATAATTTTCTTTATAATTCGTTAATATTATAAAACGGTATATTTTTTGTGGAGAATATTAAAAAAATATATTTTTTTGTATTTAATTAGTATGTATTTATATACTTTATTATATAATTTATGTATATTATATGTAAAATATATATAGTCGGTAAGACAGGGGCGGGTGTAACGAATGTCGCGGGGGTGGGTGAAGACAACTCAGCGAAGACGTGACAATATATACAAAGAGCTGTTATTAAACTATTATATTATTTTAAAAACCAATTATATATAATAAATATATATCTTTACAATCCAATTATCATATAAAATTATTAAAAAAATCTGTTTTTTTTCAGATGACTGACTGAAACAAAAATGAAAGGAATTTCATCCCCAGATTTGCCGCTTACCATCCAAAAACAAATATATGAAAAAAGTATTAAGAGTCAAGAAACGAATCAATGAAAATAATGCAGTTTAATATTTACATCTAAAGGTAAGGATCTCAAAATATTTTAAGAAAAAAAAAATATTCTACACATATTCTATTTAAATCAGAGTTTTGTACAGATTCTGAGAAACTGATCAAACATTTTGATAGTATACATAAAGAGATCTTATTGTACAGATGACAAAGTTTAAATCTATTTTTCATAGTAAAATTATAGCCAATACAATTCAGAAATTCTTCTTGTCCGATGGCTTAAAAATTCAATACATTCCCAAAAATATATAACAATATACGTATGTTAATTTAATGGATGTAATCAAAGATTGATCGATAATTTTGCTGACTGTACTATAACTAAAACATGTTATATAATATATTATATATATAATATATATTAAATGTAATATTAATATATTAAAACTCCTTGTAATTCCCGTACGGTTCGGCCGGGAGGGTAGTCGGGGCGACTTTCGTGAGGGTGAAAGCAGTTTGAAAGTCGGGTCGGTATTGATCGAGTGTCTTACCCCGCACCCACACGACGCCCGTCTTCAACAGAAGATCGTTTTTGGGTTTAGGGATTTCGTGTTACGTGTTTACATTATATTATTATGTAAAGATCATATTATAGATATTAAATATATAGGAAAATGTATAAATTGAATAGACTTGTTGGTTTATGATTAATAAAGCTTTGTTTTAATATTTACAAATCTAAAAATTCATTGTTATTTTTTCTAAATAAACTATATAACATTAGTTTTTTGTTTCTATGATAACTAAGCATTCCAAAACGAAGCGTTTTCTATAGTAATTATTAAATTGAATTCTATCTCATTATTATATATTTATATTATATAAGTAAGTACATATATTCGGAATAGTATTGAAAGTTGTGAACGATCCTTTTCAGTGACACCTGAGGCTGGCTCGAATTGAGTGCTCTGAGACTAACGACTTATTCTATACTATACATATATTTTAAACTAGTTGACATAGACGAGTTTATATGGAATATAATTTTAATTAAGGTTTCTCCTATTGATTTGCATAGTCATCATTAAATACTGCTAATTATTTGCGCTTACAAACCTAGTATTAAGTAATATTTCTTATATATTATTTAACATAAATTAAATATCTTCGTAGCGTATATAATATTATAAGTATATATATATTGATTTAAAACAGTAATAGCTCCGTATACAATAGCCCAGTAACCGAACACTTGTACGTTCTCGTCTTACCCCGTTTGATTAATGAGTGTGCTCACTAATCACCACTCGATAAGACATTAATACTTTACTTTAATATTAGAAAAAACATTTAATATTTATTCTAAATGTCAACTGTCAACTGTCAAATGTCAAATATATTTATTGTCTAAATATCGATGACATTGACATATCGGACTTTGACGAGTTTTTTTTTAATAACGTTTCGTTCCGTTATGTTATAAACTTATAAAATATATATTTCTTGTCTAATATATATGTATTTCTTTCAGTCATATACAATATATGCTTATGTTTAAAAAAACGGCCGTTTAAGTATGAGAATAGAAACGATAAAAATTTTATAATATATTTTTTTTAACATTCTACAGACTTAAAGAATGCAAAGGACGTAATAATTCGGCTTCATAATCGCTATTAGGAATGCAAAGTTGTATTTGCATATTGAATCCCAAATGAAATAGAAACGGGTAGTATAAAACTCATACAAACGCCTAATTGAACAGCGCACAACAAACTAATTTCCTTAAAACGGTTTTCGTATTTCCCGGCATCCAATCGTCGAAAGGTTCCATTTCACGCCGTCCGGCATAATTAATGGACGTCCTACAAAGTGGGCATTAAGAACTGGTGGGGAGCAGATCGATAGCTACACTTTGGCTCCTTGCGGGGGACACTCCGGGACTCTGAGGGGTTTCTTCTTTCGTTCCTTGCCACCCACCGACCATTTACTACAGAACCCTGCGAGGACATACCCAGTTTGACGTGAGCGTCGTTTACACGGCGGTCGCGCGGGCGGGGAGGTCGTTTAACACCGGTCATGTTTATATCTTCTTCCACTCCTTGGGGTGGGGTCTCCTAGGGGGACGCTTGTATGTGTGCGTTCTCAACTTTAAGATTGTTAGTGGGGTCGCAATCAGAACTAGCTAGTGGTTTTCATTAGAGATGGTTATCGCTGTACGTGTTTTGTTTGACGAAAACGCTCGTTTGTTTGTTGTGTTCTCTTTGTTACTGAAGTAATAAGAACAAACTACCTTTATGATAGTTAGCGAGGTTTAGATGTGGGCTATCCATGTACCGACATATCACTGGCGTCAAATAAAATTATCATGGTAACAAAACCATATATATGCAAAGATATACATATATTATAATCCTTAATAAAACTAAGTATAAACTAAATTAGTATTCAACGTGAGTACAGACTCTTCTTTAATTCTCAGACCATAAACGCGGTGGGTCGCGACGGAGATATAATTGTGAACACAGACAGACATCAACATTATATATATAATATATAGTTGCTACACGAATTAACATTTTGTATAAAGTATTTGTATGACTTTTAAAAAAATAGCGTTATTTAAATTATTAGATGTCATATAATTGATTTATTTCTATCATTCAGAAATAATAGAAATATACTTATTTATTCTTATTTATTATCTTATTATGTTGCCTCAGCAATTAATGATTAAAATACAAAAAGATTTCTAAATCTCAGAACATACTACAGATAGTTTACGAAATTTGTAAATATTATTTTGTATGCATAAGATTTTGAATATCTTCTATATATATAAAAATGGATTGCTGTTCCTTAGTCTCGCTAAAACTCGAGAACGGCTGAACGGATTTATCTTATCTTAGTCTTGAAATGTTCGTGGAGGTTCAGGGAAGGTATAAAAGCTGAGAAAAATTGATTCATTACTGGGAAAACCATAAAAACAGCCCTTTTCTATTTCCCATACAAACGTTTTTTTTTTTACATTAGATTTGACAACTAACTAATATGTCAATTATTCTGTCGCACTTCAAAACACGGAGATTTATGGCTTACAGGTAAACTCCAAAAAAATAAATAAAAAAACGTAATAGATATTTCTTGATCATAGGGCGATACGAAGTTCGCCAGGTCTTCTAGTCTACAATAATTAAAGTTTCAAAATTGATATGTCATATCTACATATATATTTTAAAATAAGTAAAATCCCAGTTCCACGATAGTGTAGCGCGTGCATCAGATTATATTTGTATTTAGCTTACGTTAAGTCTAGTCTACTCTAAGCTCTAAATTGTGTACGTATCCACGTACATAATTATGAAATCAAAGATTATTTACAAAATATGAACTAGCTAGCTGCTTCCCCCATTTTCGTCCTAGTATGTATATTGTAGCTAAAATAATACCACTCAGTAAATATAATAAGTAAATTTATCATTACTATAATGTAAATTTAATTTAAAAGTATGAGGAACCTTTTTGTCTTGTCATTGTCAAAATCAATGAACAGTGTTACCGTATTGTTGTAGTACTGAACTGCATAAAAATAAAGAAAAATACGCTCGTAAGTAAAACTCCAGAGAAAATAATTTTAACGCGATCCAGGGTTACCCGTTAGAAAATTTTTTAGAGTTCTAATTTATTGATATCGATTTTAATATAAACTTTATAATAATCTCATAGATTATATAAGAAGTATTTTAATGTTACCATTATTTAAATAAAGAATGAATTCACGTCTTATTGTTCAAACTATCTAAAATAAGAATATTACTTCTCTTATAAAATAAATTTTCAATGACATCCTATCATAAGATATACTTTTCGCGGAAAATAAACAGGTTAGAATGAAGTTAAAAGTAAAAAAATAAGAATTAACTGTATAATAATATTAAAATTTAATAAGAACAGTGGGAATTGAAAGTCGTCAGCCCTATTTCAATTTTGTTGGTAGAATGCTAAAGCGGCGGAAAGTGATTTGCATAAAATTGTCTTCTTGTAAGGACTCCATTCCGTTTTGAGTCTAACAATTTTTTATGTCTGCCTTTACGCTTTTAAGGAATTATGTAAATTATTCACTTTCTTTTCCACAATTAATTTACCATATGAATCGTTTATGTCATTTATATTTTTATTTCAGGTATATTTAAGGAGCAATCGGCTGGAATCTAGAGCAATAAAGGTTCAGTAATAAAGAAATTCCGTAGCCGACATTACACTGAGATGTCCAAGTCCCGCGAAATAGTGGACGAGAGAGCTGAATACAAAACAACCAACCCCTACCCTCGTGCCCTTCCTTAATGTAACAAAGACACCCCTCTTATCTATCTATGTGTGAGTTATCTGTCTATGTGTGGGTTTAGTTCTGTATTATGTGTTCATATTTCGGGGCCTTCATCAATATTCTCGTGAACTACATATTATAGAAAAACATATACATGATTCGTTTATAATTACTTATACTTATAACATTCACGGTTTATTTAAAGAAAGAAATTATATAAAAAAAGAACTAAACATAATGAACACATAAATTAATTAGAAACTTATTAGTAATGAAAAACATATAAGATGAACTTCCAATAAGAATATTAATCGAAAAACAAGAGTAAAAGGATTGTGTCAAAAATGGCGGTATTAACTGTTCTATAGCTCTAATGGTATCTGAAATTTGATTTGTTAATAGAATTTTTAGTTTATATTTTATGATTGATAGACGAAATTTAATATTACAATGTAAAGTGTTTTTGGAATAACGCAAAATAACATTTGAATGATTTTATGTAATATTTGATGAGAGTTTACTATATTCATAAAAAAATGTAATATTAAAAACGACAACAATAGGGTAAACTGTTAAATTAGATAAAAATCGTGAAAATATTTTAAAAACAAGAAAAATAACAAAATTATGAGCTTACTTCTTGGTTTAAAGCTTTAATTCGAAATCTATGATAAAAGACAATAAAATATGTTAAAATTTTACAAAATAAGTGACATTCTAGATAGTAATGACTTTATATATGAACTAATGTTTTAAAACTTATTGAGAACTTCATAGAACATTTGTTTCGTAATTAAAATACATACAAATTCATACAATAATTTAGTTCTGAATGAGAGACCATCGTAAAATTTTGCTAAATTAGCAATTATCTAAATAAAAAAACCTCTCCATTCAAAGAAGCGATCCAAAACACACCGATAGTAGACTATGAATGAAAAATTAACTGGAACCCTTTTAACACGGCCGTCATTAGCATAATGACGACGGACGTCGGAAGAAGCGGACATAAATCAGGTGGCCCTTCGCTGAAATTTGGCAAAATTTCATAAACATACAATGCATTTTTTGTATGTTATTAAACAGAATTCAAATCGGAACGTAGCGTGAAGACACGCTTCGGATATCACGTTGTAGGCTTGAATATACATATATAAGTTATTTATTTATATATATCTTTTTCATATAAACTAAACGTGTGTTATGAAAAAAAAACGAAAATAATGATTGAAAGTAATATATTGAACGTCAATAACTCTCCTAAATTCTTCCAAAATAAAACTTAACTACACTAAAGGTTCACTAAGCGAAAATTAACCTTAATATGGATCGGTAACCGCATTAGTGTTTAGCAGGTCATGGCTGCACAGATAATGCCTAATATAGTGCAAAAATAAAACACAATAGCTATAAAGCCTTTTCCGTCGAATATACAACCTTATTACTGAGGGCTAAAGATATTAGAAAGTTCACGAATTGTATAAAATGCGGTCAATGTATTTAGGCCAGGTCCGTTCAGTAATTTTCTTTAGAACGCTCCGTTGGCGCGAAAAATTGCGTTTTTCAAAGGAGTGCTGACTAGTAAGTGGAAGATCGGACGCTGTTATAGATTTAAGGTAGTTAAATTAATATGTCTCAAATAGTTGGTGAGGCAAGAAAATATTCAATTACATTAACGATAACTATATACAGTAGAAGTTTATATAAAACAACTCCGAAAACATGAGCTTTCTCAGACTAATTCTCATTGTAATCAAATTAAAACTTTCACAAGCTTATTTGGTAAATTTTAATCTCCTAATATTCATTATAAATAAACATCATCAAGCAATAAAATTCCAAATTCATATTTTACGCAGATAAATTCTTTACGTGTATCCTAAATTGTCAAGTTTTGAATTTTTTCAATTTATACGACTAAAAGTAAAGTTTCGCCATCTGTTGGTGGGTAGAAGAAGTTTTAGTTTTGCTTCTGTCTGCGCGAGTCCGCTTTTGAGATTTTAGTACCGCCATTTACATAACACGGCGCCACCATCAGAATTTTTTAGTGATGTCATCTAGCGTAGAGTAGAAGAAATAAAATTTTAAGACTACCGATTTTTCAAAAAAACCATGCTATTTATAAAAATTAAAGTCAACCACAATTAAGCAATAAAGAACTAAAAATATATTTATAGTTACGATAATTAACAACTTTCAAAAATTTGTGCCTGGATATAATCTATTGTTTTATCCATTGAACATATAAAAGTTGGGAAAGTTTGTAATTAAATTACATATCTTTTAATATATTAAATAAAACGATATTTTAAAATAACTGTAACTATTTGTAAAGAGAATTTTACTCTCACAAATAAAATTTCAATAAAATATACACGTAAAGAACCAAATAAAAGACACAAACTGCGTATAGACGGTGCCCTAAAATGTTTAAAAATCCTTAAATATGTAAAGTGATCTCGTTTCCATTAGAATGACAAACACACAGCTGCTGGACCGGTCCGAGCCCCAACTATGGTCAGATATAAACACAATACATTCATAAAATACATTAAAATTATAACTCCAAATAAACTTACTTAATATTCTCGAACTTATTCAAATAAACGTAATAAAATCGATATTTAGTAGTAAAGTACATATTACATTTCATATTTAAGAAAATAATTCAAAAAAGCAAAATTATAGTGTTAGATGTATCATAAAATTCAACTAACTCCTTAATACTAATAATGAGATAGAACTAGTAAAAGAGTTATTATCAACATTCATATAAAAAAATATCATATTGAAGGTCAAAAATATTATAAGTTATATTATTGAAATCAAAATAAATGTGGCACACGAAATTTTTATGTCAAAGGGAAAAAGTAAAAACGATATTTATACATTTGATTCACATAATATCTGTAAAAATGTATACTATGTAATAATTTAAAAATATAAACTGTTTTTATACAAACACGTTATATACACGTCAAATAAACATTTCTATATTTTATATCAAATCGTATAACAGTCAGTCTTTATACAGAAATAAACTCTTGACCGCTAGAGGTTACTTTGTTTCAGAAGTCACATCGTTAATAAAAAGTCAGTATACCTCGGTAACTTTTCCCTTCATAATATTCACGTCGGAAACAATAATATCTTAATAAAAGCGTATAACTTTTATATAAAAAAAATAAATATTATCTTTTAACACTTCATCGTAAACAATTATTTTGCGGTTTCCACAAAAAACGACACAAAAGTGACAGAATAAAGTAAAAAAGTGTATCTGAGTACAGTCGCGATAAAAATTTAATTCATTAAATATTTTTTGATGTACCAAAAACATTCATATGACATGTATGCTTTCAATGATATTGTGTTCATGAAATAAACAGTATAACCAGAATTAAATGGAGTTTCATTTGTCTGTATAATAATATTATATTTCAGCTGAAATCTTCTATATATATAAAAATGGATTGCTGTTCCTTAGTCTCGCTAAAACTCGAGAACAGCTGAACGGATTTGTCTTATCTTAGTCTTGAAATGTTTGTGGAGGTTCAGGGAAGGTATAAAAGGTGAGAAAAATTGGAATAATTGCCGGGAAAACCCTAAAAACAGCCTTTTTCTATTTCCCATACAAACGCTTTTTTTGACATTAGATTTGACAACTAACTAATATGTCAATCATTCTGTTTGATTGAAACAGGAAAAACCTGATTATTTATGGCCTCTAAGACGGAATAGAGTTCGCCTGGTCAGCTATACATATATTACTATTGACGAAACTAACGCGGACGAAGTCGCGGGCAAAAACTAGTTTAAAATAAATCAGTCGGTCAGCTAACGTCCGCGACTGTACCTGTTGATCTGGAGTCGTCTTTTTGTATGAAACCGGCTCGCACTAAAAATGAAATAAATCAAAACATATCGAATACAAAGGTACGTTAGGAAACCAGTTCCATTACAGCATCCGCGGCATCTGGACTTTTGTATGAGACAAACACCAACCGGTTCAGTAATATGGGTCATCAACGAACATCGTGTGTCAGTGTGATATCGATTTTATAACGAGGAGTATGTCTTTACATTATTTGATCATTAAAATACAAAGTTTGTGAGAAAATAATATGAGGTAAGTTAATATATAACTTTTATTAAGTGTTGAATTTAGAATTGATTCTATAAACAATTTTAATGTGTTTTAAACATATTATTGACATTTTTCTATGATTATGCTGTCTAAGATTTGTTGCACTCAAATAATTGTACGAAACTCGTAATAAAGAAACGTTTTCATCAATTAATGTAATTAATTAAAATAAACTGCTACGCTTACATCTCAAAGATGGATAACAATTTTATTAAATCCGAACAACACAAATAATAAATGTTACAAAATATTATAAATACAAAAAACTTAACTCATATATTTCGCGTTCCGAAGTTCATTTCACATTCAAATAATATTTTACATATAAAGACGCATACAAGTAACAATGGCCATTTACTCGTAACATTGAGCTGCGTTCAGAATCTAAGATATTTTTTTTTTGCCAATCGTAAGTACAGCAATTTGTGTATCGATTTTGGTGTCCCCTTTCGTCCTATTATTATTTTTTTACATAACAAAGAAAATATAAGGAGGAGTTTGTAAGGGACGCGCTCCCCTCGTGTGGCTGTGTGCGTCGGTGTATACGATAGTGGGTTGTGCGTGTGTGAGTGCAACTTTGAGACGATCGGTGGAGACTCGCGAAATAAGGGGTGATTTGTGAAAAGATTGAACATACTTGATACTTGATAATAATTATAAAATTTTCTCATATATATCCCAAAACGATATTCTTATCCAATAAAATGGATTACAAATATATTTATATTTCAATCTAATTGAATCACAACTAAGATTAATTTAGAAATTCTGATTAATAGCTCTTGGTTAATTATGAAAAGGTTTTGCTACAAAGGGTATATTGATATTCGTAAAGTATCAAGATGTTTCAATCCCATTATAAGAAATGAGGGGCCGAAGAAAGCGTCTCTTAGGTTCGCCCCTTCTTGCACGCACACGACTGTTTACGTTTTAAAAATACTATACACACATAGGCCGAGCTATCAATAGATTCATTAGACGCATTTCTTTGATACAGCCCGTGCTTTTAGCGTACCGAGATGCTTTAATTCTGCGAAAACTTAGAAAAGCTACAAGCGATTTTAAACCTTATGACACACGATTAAAGAGAGACTTGAGAGAAATAGGCGCAGATAAAATTTTGCCGAGAAATAATTGCGTCTTTGCTTGGTGATTTTTTTTTTCTTTACCCTTTTAGGAGGGCTCCGAATGGAGGCTCGCGTCTAAATCTGTTTGATGTCCGTCTTGAAAGAATAATGATGAGGTCTGTTATATATATACGAGTTAAAATCGTTTTAGGGGAAGTAAGAAGGTTTTATGTGAAAGCAATAATAATAGTTTCATGGTTTAAGCAACGAAATGTCGGTAATATTTTTTACCCCCAACCTCATATATCATACATCGTATAATTTTTCCTTGTCCCACAAAATGTATAAAGTCAGAACTCATAAAATTTATTTGAGTACATTTTGATGTTTGTGGATTAACTCCCTTTACAAACTCTATAGGAATATGATCATATGTGTACGAGTATGTACCGGTTTAAACTTAGTTGGTGTTAAAAAATAATAGTCTAAGTCTTATTTGAGTCATCACTCATAGAAATTTTACTCAATTTTAATGACCCAAGGAAGTATATTATTGATTTATTACTAATTACCGCGTAACTTTACAATATTTTGATGTCTACATTCCTTTTTCCTAGTCAATAAAGTTAGAGAAATGAAGCTATATAATTATTTATGTTTTATATATTCATGTAAAATTCAAATAACATATCATAAAGGGTTATTCTGTTTACGTCAGTGATCGATTTCAAAATGAATCCGATAAAGCACAAGGAATTCAGGGGAGGAAACCAACCGCAAGCATTTCAAACATAAATCTAAATCATGTTACTTATATAATGAATAATCCACTGTCTAGTAGTTTAATACATATATTATAAATATGACGGTACGAATATTTGAAACTGAAGCTGCTTTTAAACATATTATGATATAATATGAAAATTTAAAAGCCTTATAAAAATTTAACATTGTTTGCAATATTTAAATTCTAACCTAAAGAATATAAAGTCAATGAAAAAAAGATCTAAATTTCTTTCTTGACTGAAAAAACTGTAAAGATTTATAAATGAATAATTATAATTTACTTACATTTAAATCTAAAAGCCGCATATTCCATAAGTCAATCACCTTTGTGTTGATAAACACGGTCTAATTCTAAATTTAAAAAATGACATTTACAAAATATTTAACTAATACAGTGTGAATGATGTCACAGAATAAAAAAATAGATAAAATAATTGATAATAAATTATGCCACAGAATAAAAAAATAGATAAAATAATTTATAATAAATTATGCCACAGAATAAAAAAATAATTAAATAATAGTATCTGTACAATATACTCTGTAACATATTTACCTACTATTATAATTAGATATCTGCAGAAGATTTTATCCATTAAAGTTATCCCCCGCGGTCCTGTATCTGCCATTCAGCAGGCTACATGCTGAGATGAATTGCTTGGACACTGACTCACGGTACAAAACATGAGATACAGATAAAAATTATTTATATTATTTTAAATTAACAATGTTTATAATAAAATTTTATAATCATATTACTGTTATTGTTTATATAAGTTATGTATTATAAGCAATTTTTTAAATGATGATTTAAAAAAAACAACTCTAAATACTTTTGAATCACACATTTGTTACTCCGTGTCTTATTTTTCGCTACATAAATTTTTAAACTTAAAGCTTTCTATCTTCGTTAATATATTTTTTAAACTTATAGTGAAATTAATTTAAATGAAACTAATATTTCATGGATATGTTACATTTAACTATGTATTACATTCAACTATTTAACTACACATATTTTATATTTTTTAATATCTCGTCTGTCCGTAATCACGGTTGCTGTAAAGTAACCGAAACGTCGGGAGTATGTAGTTTTTGAAAATAATTAAATACTCATAATAATCTGAAAAGTATTAGCTTCCAGTATCGTTAAATAATTATAGCAAATCATTTTAATTTATCATGATTTCCTTGCAACTTATTCTAATTCAAGTTAAATAAAGATTGTTTTAACTACGCACACAACAACTCTTTGCAAACTCCTAGAAATTTGAAAATAGAATCTAATCGGAATTATTGTTTTTAAATTTTTTTTCATCAACTGCATCTTCCAGCCAGTTTAATATCAAATTAATATTAAAATAAAACCATGGAAGTCATATCAAAAATCACATATAGCTATAAATGGAAGGTCTAATGATATTTCCTCATCGAAATGGTACCGTGGATGTTATTAGTGACTGGATTGCAATTACGGGGACGGTGAGAAACTTCCCGAGGAAGCTACGCCCTCCGCCCTCAGCCCTCGGTCATTTTATGATATCACACACTTCATAAACGATGTCTTTAAAGAAATTTCAAATAAAAACGTCTTCCCGATGTCTCATGTTAAAAAGAAACAAAGAACAAGAAACAAATAGTTTATATTATTTAAATATTTAAATTTAATTAACTTTAGTTTATCATCGAAAAAATAAATAAAATATAGGTATGTAGTTTTAAATTGGTAACACAATGAATTTTTTTATCTATATTAGCATACTGAAGTATGTATATGTATTAGTTACGTCATTAATTAACTGATTTTAGTTAAATCTATCATTCTATTATTTGAAATTGAAAGTTAATGTTCTATTTTTCTTTAAATAGCAATTACAAAATATTGAAAAAAAAACTGATTGGAACAAAAAACACACGCCCAACGTGGGGCTCGAACCCACGACCCTGAGATTAAGAGTCTCATGCTCTACCGACTGAGCTAGCCGGGCTTGTAAAAAAGATATGAATATACGGTTAAATAAAAATGTTCGTATTTAAATTTGTGTTAAAAATAAAAATTTGGTGGCACGTTACCTTCTTTCCGCCCGCAGCTTCGCCCGCATGGAGTTCGGTTATATCGCGTTTCCAAGAAAACCTTTCAAAAGTCTGGAATAACACCTATCCTGTCCTATGTTCTTTCTCAAGGTCAACTCCATATCTGTAACAAATTTCATTAAAATCAGTTCAGTGGTTTAGGCGTGAAAGCGTTACAGACAGACAGACAGACAGAGTTACTTTCGAATTTATAATATTAGTAGGGATTCTATATTTTAATTCTTAAACAATCCTTACGATATCTCTACTGTACCATTTTTCAAATATTTCTTACATAATACATAACATCTAAATATCACTCCAAGTATTTGAATTTAAAACTTACAAAGTAACAAAAAATAAGTCTGAGTTATTGGAAATAAAGTGTATTGAATTGTAAGATAGAAATTTAATCAAAATCTGCTCTTCCTAAACAATAAATCAGTCAGATTGTCCAACTACTCCACCCATACAACTCAAGCGGCCCATACTGTCCTTTCAACGCTTGTACGACTAATTGGTTTCGGTATATCTTAAACCAGTGTCTTAGCTAACAGAAGTTAGTTATCTTCACACATATGAATAGTTTTACTAAATTTTTTAATATAAGTAATTCGTTTTTATTGCTATAACATCAATTACAATATTTTTTTTAATGAAACATTCCGTTCGTTTAAGTTTAGAATCAAAAATAAGAATATGCATTCGTGCCGCCATTACATGAAATTTATAGATTATAATTTTCATACAATAACGTTCTGACATAGATAAAAAAACGAATTCATAACAAAATAAACAGATAATTTAAAAAATTTAAAGCATAACATGACTAAACATTGTAAACAAAAACGTTGAACTTAAAAATAGATCGAACGTTTTATACGCGCCGTTTAAAATATAAGTATCTCTGCGGGGCGGTTGTCTGGTTCGCTCGCTGGGATTATGATCGAGAGAGTGGCCTCGTGGAAAATGGCGGACGTACCACGTGACCGGCTACGTAAAATAAAATGTGAACTAATAATTAAACGCTACTTTCATTGTTCAATTAAACAACAAAAATATTAATATGGAATAAAAAATATACGTAATTGGGTGGATGAAATAGTATTTATTGTTTTTATGTTAAAGAATTATTACGTATTTCATTTGATTTGAGTTTTTGTCCTAGTATTTGTCAGTTACTTTCTAAATCATTAAATAAGCGTAGCATTACACTTTTAAAGCATGATATTTGCTGTACATATACATGTTGATAGATCTTTAACTCGGTAGAAGAGTTCATTATCTTCTAATACAAGACGAGAGCCCGTTTACATTCGCATAGTTTCGCGCAATTCATTAAGAACGGGAAGTTCTTATTACATTCTACTCTCAAGTGTGCGGAAACGGATCTGGAGCCATTGTGACGCCGGAACTATAGAAGACTTCCCCTACCATAAATCTGACTAGCTTTTGGCAGACTGATCGCGTTTTAATAACAAAATTCGTCTAATTTTCAATTTGCTAAATGATTTCTTACATGTTCATACGTTTCTTAGAAACTGTATTAACTTTTTCTTATTCAGTCCGTTACTGATATTAGTTTCTTTCTTTCACTTGTTTTGTAATTTTATAATATATTTATTACATCATTTTTATTTAAATCATATGTAGGCACATATGTTCATAATGGATCAAATTAAATCAAACATAATTCGATGCTTCAAGAAAATAAAATCATTATTACTTTCTTATAATATGAAACAATTTCATATATAGTTTCTTATATGTATACTATTTATTTTAATTAAAACTTATTTTTCACTCAACAACAACATGTTACTATTGCAATAAGTTACTAATGCCACCTTTTTTCTTAAACTATGACTCCATTCGCACTGGAATCGTTTAATATTTTGCTAAATTTAATATGTATTTGTTGGACGAATTATAATATTGCATACTGTGTGGAGGAAATACGAAGGAGTTAGTCAAATGGAATAAAGTAGAAATAATTTAATAATTACTATTATTATTTTCAAATATACACCTTACAGTTTACAAAATATTGATTATTTTTTCGTACTTCGCTATATCGTATTAGACATTTATTCTAACATATAACGTATTTAGGTATTAAAATAAGAAGGTACAGTATTAATTTAATTCTAAATACGAGAAAATTTCATATAAAAACACGATGATAATACATGTTTAATATTATATAAAATTAATTCGGCCACACATTGTTTAATAGTTATTTTATCGCGCCATTATCTCACTGACATGAAATAAATTAGAAATTGTTCCTACGATCACCTCCCAGGAGGACTTGTATTACAATATAGAGTATTTTATCAAATATTATTATATATAATAATTATTATAAAATTCTATGTACTTTCTAAATGTACTTTCTAAGAGTATTTAGACATCACTGATTAATGTTGATTCCAAAAAGAGGGTTGATGTCAGGCAGGCGGCCTGTCGTAAAAACAAATAGCCAAAAAATATTCACAGCATGTAAGGCAGACCCTGGCTGTAGCTGGGAAATTGCCAGGTAGAAGAAGAAGAAAATTCCTCTTAAATGTATACAACATTAGATAATACGTTCATTTCTATTATAATTATCACGGAAACGAATAATATGAATAAGAATTGAAAAAGTAGACAAAATAAAAAGGGCGCGGGTAATGGCGCCGACGTCGGCTAGAAAGTTCTTAACCTCATTATATTCGCAATATTTCACTTCCATTTACATAAGGAAAAGATAAAGACAAGACGCCGCGGCCATTTTATATTTTTGCTTTCGAATATCGAGGGGAGATTCACGAGGGTTGCGAAACTCGCGGGTTATAGGCGGACCGTGGCATAAGAGAATTTATAGCGCACTAAACTTACGATTCATTGACTGAAATTTGGGGAGATTATTAACGGAATACTATTATTGACATTACTTTTATTACTATCGGTATTACAAAAAATACTTTGTTATCATTACATAATACAAATAAACAATCCTATAGTTTAAAATTAGATAAAATTAATATCAGTAGAAAGTTTCTTTCATGAAAAGATAATTAATTAATCAAACGATTTGATAAGAATCTTTACTTTATTATTTATTATAAACCAAACATAAAATAGTACAATTTATATACATTATAGAATCATCCTCAAATTCTAATTGTTTTCTTTTATTACTAGTAATATAATCCTTTTCATATCGATAATTCCGTTTAAATAGAATCGTTTGTGAACATTGTATCAGCCATAATATCGATAACACCACTTAGTACCAATTCTATCATAGTTTGCCTTCAATTCAAGACAAACTATAAATCTCTGTAGATTGTTCAAACTATTTGTCCAATAAATCGACAAGTTACCAACTTGCCAAGACCGGACTTACGTACCAAGAAAGTATTTAACTTCAGCTAACGCTTATTGACCATAGTGATTGGATTAATTAATGTATCGATTGTCGATAAAAATTGTCAAGTTATTTTGTTATTTCGATTTTAATTTAATTTAATTCTACTCAGATACGACAGTTTAATGTTAGTAAAATCTTTGAAGAAGAATTTTAGAATAAAATTTTATATTTCATATATCATATAGAAATTTTAATTTAGTATATTTAACATAAAGGCATCTTCTCACATGGAGAAGGTTTGAGCATTAATCATCACGCTTGCTGAAAACATGTTGGTGATATCAAACTTATTATTTGAAATTATAAGTCCAGGTTTCCTCACGATGTTTTCCTTCACCGTTTGTCAGTGGTATCTAAATACTCTTAGAAAGTACATATGACTCGGAAAAATCACATTGGTACTTGCCAGGTCTCGAACCAGGGCCCCGCCCTCATACACTATAGACGGGCTTTTAACCACTAGGCCGCCACCAAGATTTAACATAGATACATATATTTAGTCATATTTTTCTGTGTAACAGAGAATTAATTTTAACATAGTCATTATTTAGATTCTCAATACAAAAAGTTATATAATCACTTTATTAAACTCTTATAACTTTTTAAAAGCAATTTAAAATTTAAATTAAACGTTTACAACCTCTTAATATATTTAATACCAATTTATTTTCATTACAGGTCACGTCACTACGATGTAACAGAGGCGTTGTTGTCTAAGTTTAAGCATTTAAGCTGAAACAGTGTCTTACTTAGTACCTGAGACTGCAAAACTTGACTGAACAATTTTGGGAAACAACAATAATAATAAAAATATTAATACAATCATTTTAATTTTCTTTACAACCTTATACAACTTGTAACATAGTTAACGCACACACTCAAACACCCCAATTAAAATATAATAATCTAAAAGCAATGCATACACCAAATATTATTTATATGTGCGTTAGCATTGTTTATTTGTTAAATTAGTTATCCCAATTTCGTGCAAATAATATGATCAGCCATTCACCAACACTCCGCTGCACACGCACACACAGACAGACACAATGTACTCGCCGCGCCCGCGCCCCTCTCTCCGAGTGCCGTCCGACAATAATAAGTAGTAGGTAATAATAAGTACACGAAATAACTACATTATGATTTATGATTCTTCTTTCCATCACACTTTTCAGGCTTTAGATTGTCAACATTGATTTTTTTTTAATGTGAAGCCAATATTTTATAATTACTGATTTGTTAAATTAAATTTGTAAATATGAATTATTAAACAGCTGATAACGCGTGATTTGATTAGACACCACAATACCTACGACAAAGTTAAACACAGTCGGCCTGTTTAAATGGTGTGTATCAAAATATTTACAATAATTTAAAGATCATAAACAAACTTACAGTTTAATTTGCACTCGCACGGCGTTGTCGTTTTAAAACATTTTCAAAATGTCCACCGCCTTGTTCAATGCACTTTGATGACCGTTTTCGCAATTGTGGTTTTATTTTAGATAATACTGCAGTGTCACTTTTCACTTTTACAAAGGCGGTTATTATCTTATTTTTAGTTCCTCGGCACTTATTGTCTGTGTTATAAACTAGCTCACTTATTGTGTTATAAACTAGCGATTTAATTCGCTCTCACAAAATAAAGTCGAGTGGAGTCAAATCAGCTGATCTAGGAGGTCAATGGACACGTGCGTAGGTATTTGATGTGTGCCGACTGTCACTGTGGTGTTGCGTGCGTAGGTATTTGTAAAAAACTATTTTGCCTTCAAACAAGTATCAGTTTTTTTAATTGAATGATGATTACTTATTTAATTTTTCATTTTAAAAACCTTAATACTCTGACTTACGATCCATTTTCGTTTCAATGAAGTGTTTAGATAATTGTGTGTAGGATGACTGTAATTTACTTAGTTCTATCTAAATTTGAGAAAATAAATGACCTACATAAAAAACTATCAAAATGGATTCAGATTCCGATTCTGAACAAATTACTTTCAGGGTGTGCGTTAATTATGTTACGTGTTGTATACTTATTAATAAACATCTTTCAACCGATAACATTAAATAATTATTAATTATTAGCTGTCAAAAATGACAGTCGTCAGTCACATGTCTATATAAAAACAAAATGGCGGATACAAATGACGAAACCATAAAAATATTTAAAATAAATCAGTATTTTAAAGTCCTTCTAAGTTATAATTCGTTTGAAACAGCTGAGCTTACCGGGCGTTTTGAGCACGACGAAGTATTAATAACTAAAGACTGCCAACTAAACTTGTCGGCTCTTATATCCTGTAGGATACAGAGCAGACATACCTATATATATATATATATATATATATATATTGAAATATTTATGGCTTTTATTAATTATAATTAATAAATAATGTGATTTGTATGTTTTTTTTAGGCACAATAGCATTTTAATAAATGGCATTTCTTGTATATAATAACGTACTTAATTTGTTTTCTTTATTATGTTTTATTGAATAACTAAATTATTAATGACGATTTTAATATACATATTTAAATAAAGTTAGATTCATTTGTTTTTTAATATCAAAATAGTATTTGATTACCTATAATAATCTCCCCAAAAAATATACAAACCTCTTTATACTCTATATTGAAAAAAAATATGATTTAACTATTAGTTACTAACTACTTTCTTTTCGGTAAATTGAATCTTTCTTTTACAATTTCGGAACATGGAGCAACATAACATTGGATAAAAATATAGTGTTTAAGAGAAAAATCAAAAACTATTAGTAGACAATAATTAACTAAGATTTGAGCAATATTCAAGTGAACCTGGTCAATAATATGTTACATAGCAAACAATTTCATCAATTAATTTGATATTTTCTGTATTATTTGTCACTATCTAACGGAGAACGGAGAAGTAAAGATACTATGTATGAATAGGCATACTTAAAAAACTAAGATATTTTAAACAATAAATCTTTTACTCATAAAATAAATAGTTTAGAATTAAGATTAAACTAAAATACAAGCGATTTAAACATTCAAACATTTACAGAGCAATAAACAGATAATTTTGATTAAATGATTAGAGAGTTTTTTTTGGTTATAAAAAAATCTTCTTCATAATTATAAAAGGCTCTGTTATATCCTACTCTGTAATCCAAAATCAGACTCAAAAACCCTTTCACCGGGCTCATATAAGGAGTAGACACATACATCAAATATTGAATAATGATTATATTGCAATTTACTGAAATAGATAAAAGCGCAATGGGTCCGTCTACCGTCGGAGATTCCTAATCAAAGATGCGGGCTCCCGAATCTTAGCAAATTATTAGGGGAGAGACCCTCGTCTTAGGGTTGTTAAACAGGAAATAATTATTCATATTCACAATAATAACTATTAATAAATTAACTTGTAATCGAAGCTTATTTAATTATTTTCTTTTCTTAACCATTTATATTTATAAGTAACAGTTAAATGTAAATCTTTTTATTGAATTTCCATATCGCCAACCCTAACACATAAGAGTAAGTCCATATCAAATGGTCTTGAGTAGTGACCACTAACTTGCCGCTCAAAGACATCTATTGTAAACTGTCAAAACTAATTAATTCAACAATCTCAATACATTTAAAGGTACACGTGTGTAATATAGTATCTTAAAGCTTTGAACCAATATTTGGTAGAATATTATATAGTAATTATGTCTTAAATTATTATTATTGACTTTACAATTAAAGAACAGATAATAGTAATTAAAAGTAGCAATTGTAATTAAAGATAACAAAATATACATCTTGATATAATTGATAAAAATAATGCACATAATATTACATTATAAAAAAAATCTTCTTATATTCGCAATTGTTGTAAATGAAAAAAAATAGAGTAGATATTTTCTCATATTTTATGTCAGTTTTAACTCTGGTTTAAATGAATTAGATTTTTTTTATTTACCAGAAATTATAACTTTGTAAAAGACTTTTATTAATTATTTAAAATTCTAGATGTCAAGTTATATAAATTTAAGTGTAAACAATAAGAGAATGATTTTCTTTAGATTTTTTAAATTTCAGCATTTTTACGAAAATAAAATTAATCTTATGAAACTTACCAAAAAAATCGTCTGATACAATTTCGTTCCAAAACACATTTTACATCTTTTTTATTTGTTATCGGCAGAATATAAATATTTTATGGAGTATTTATGATACGTTTTTGTGTCAGCATCTAGCGGAGAATAGCATAAACTAATATTGTTAACGCCATCCATTCTCCGTATTATGAAACTAAAACTCTGCCCTCTGTTAGTGAATAGCCCTCAAGAAATAAAAATAAGAATTGTTCCTTTTAAAAACCGTCCATCCTCTTTTCAGCTTAAATTAATAAAAAAAATAATCTTCTATCAAAGACTGTCAACTTAAAGCATTTAATCAGTATGATTTTTACTTTTGTCAATATTTTAACTAGATCAGGTGTCATATGTAGCGTTCTTTTTATATATTAATATGATTAAACGTGAAATTATTCAAATTGTAAGTTAATATCACATCTAAGTAAATAGACTTCGATATTTCTTTTAATTTTGTAGACCTTTAAAGAAAGAAAAGAGAGTTGACTTTACCATTTGCTTGAGTATAGTTTTCGTAGACTAAAAATGACAGATTGTATGCAATATCATAATATGATCCAGCCATTATTTTACCGCGTTCACAGCTTTTTGGAGGACGCTTTTTAAGAACTCTGTCGCAAAGCAAAAGGATGGTACTCGCAAGAAAGTATTCGACAAACGTTTGGAACGTAAATACCAGGTAATAATCAAAATACTTTACTTTTATATTCTACGTTAAGGAATAAAATAATCTTGTAACAAATATTTTCAGACCAGCTCAAGAAAATTCACTTCCTGACATATTAAAAGAAAGGATCCATACAAATTCAATTCTCCTCGGAGTCGAAGAAGTAAAGGCACCTACTTTCCCTGACTCTGTCTCATCTGGAGATGTTAAGTAATTATAATTAATCAATATAATTTATTAAATAATCTTAGCAATTTTATAACACTACTGTCACCAAAATATTAATTTTTATAAGTACTAATAACTCGAATGATTTAGTAAATTGTTATAACTTTTTTATTTATAAACCTTTTAAAAGACAAACAACAATCACTTACTTTTCCAACTAGACATTTTTCTGTAATGAGATTATGCGAGTATTCATTTAAACGAAACTAATATTTTTCGGTTAATTCGCGTATTTAATTAATTAAAAAACTACATACTACCTACGTTTCGGTTACTTTCCAGCAACCGTGGTCACTGGCAGACGAGATATGAATGATTCAATCAGGAGTATGTAGTTTTAAAAAATAATAAAATACGCGTACATAGTTATTCGAAAATATAAGTGTCATTTAGACAATGTTCTGTTTTATAATTTAATTAATCTAACCATCTGTGAATTCTCAAGACTGATTAAGAAGGAAGGAGATTCGGTAGCTATGGACGAAGTTGTGATGGAAATAGAAACAGACAAAACAGCACTACCAGTTATGTCACCGGGGAACGGAAAGATTTTGAAGATGCTGGTGAAAGAAGGACAGTCTGTCAAGTCACAGCAGCCTTTGTTTCAGGTGACAGGAACCTTTTATATACGACTGTCGTATTTCATAGAATATAAAAAATCCATTAGTAATGTCATTCGGTAAAAACATTGCATCTATTATTGATATTTATTTTGGAGATAAAAAGATATTGCAACTGTCAAATGAGTATTTCTATTGATCTTTAGAATCAAATCAGATCTATTCCTTTCTGGAACTTTCTTAGTTGTTGGGTACCTATATACAATCTTGTGTAGAGATATTGCGTAGTACATTGACATACGTATGAAATCAACAAACAAAATTTATTTCTATAGTGAGAATAATTTTATGAAGCGACACATTCATGACATTACTTAAATATTTTCAAGATCTAAACTACGATATTTTCTCCTTCTATTTTAGATGTAATTATTTATTTTTAGAGACTGTTAACTTTTCTGTTCCGCTTTCTGTTGTTTTTTGTTATGACTGTGTTGGTATACTCAGTTAATAAAGTTTTATAATATGTCTTTTAGTATTAACAATGAATTGAATCACATAATTGAACAAATGCTTTTCTAAGGAGAATTGAATACGTACTTCTGTAGTATTGTAAATTTACATCAATTGAACAGTTTACGCATGTACCTCTATCGAAGTAATAAATGTATGTCTGTGTACAGGTGGATCAAAAATTGTGAAGGATTTGTTCGGTCTTATTGTCGTGTAACTTCTTATGCAACTTCCAACAAGGTTGCGTTAAACGTTTTACGCTGAGGGACAGAGAAAGAAAGATACACAAATATTGAAAGTTGGAGAGAGATCTAGTGTGCCGGTAGATTCCAAGCATATGCGCATGGTATTCTTACTATGCAGATAAGTAAATAGTGTGAGCGTCGTGAAATCCGCTGAATTGCGTTCTCGTTGTTTTTTATTAAATTTAATAAAAAAATATAAAGAAATATTTATAATATTCATTATTTTTTAAATTGATATGATACACATATAATTCAATATGGCAGTATTTTATTTTCAAATTTATTGGAAATGAATTGTTTACAATTGTGTAATTCTACTTATTCCGCGCGGAGGTACTCCATTCACTATATTTTTTTAAATTGTTGTCTGTTAGTTTGTCAAAATAACTGCTGTCATTTTGTGGTTACAAACATACTGTGTGACTTTGTCAAAATACGAGAATCAGTCTCTACGATAAATCTGCAATGCGTGTTCATGATGATTGGAAATCTTTGGAGCTGTTTAATCCAATATTTTTATTTCACAAATTGGACTTACCATGAATAAATATAAAGAAAGGAGAAATTACTATATAAAAGTAATGAAGGAATGGTATTTATATCGTTGTGACTAGAAAGTTGGGTATATTTTTTCTTCTTGAGTTCCAGTTGTCTATTCTTACAAGGTCGCCAATTGTTGAATAACGTATATAATTTGGCAAATACAAGAGTTTTTTTTTAAATATGTATGTCTTGACTGTTAGATGTCGCTTGTATAGATTGTCAATTGTTTATTTTATTTGACAACTAATTTTGACAACGGCTATGCATTTCCATTCACACGACATTGGCGAAATCTATAAAGAAACGCGACTAACTAAAGAAGAAGAAGAAGAATTTCCATTCCACAATAGCAGTGTCCTCTTTTCTCTATCTTTTGCCCGAAGATATTTTATTTAATATTAATATTGATTTGTGTCATATAACGCCCATTTCCTTTCTTATCATTTCATAACATCATGACTAGGTACTATTCCATTTCACTCCAATAGTTTAATAGTCATCCCAGGGCATCTTATAAGGCATTCCTAACATTGCTAAGTATACTCAATCCTGTATTTAAAAAGTACAAGTAGCAATGATGGCTGAAATATAATGAATTACGACGAATTAAACGCTTAAATTGATATTTTAATGCTTAAAATTCATTAAGGTGGACGTCACTGGAGTCGCACCAGCCAAGGCAGCTCCAGCAGCACCAAAAGCAGCACCAGCACCAGCCCCGGCTGCTGCACCAGCACCTGTTGCGGCACCGGCTGCCGCACCAGCTGCTGCTACAGCCACTGCTACTCAAACCACCGTAGTAAAGAAAGGTGCTCCGGCTGGACCAACAGTGAGTAATGCTCCTAATTTTATCTTAATTTCTGATGCATTTAAGGAAATTTTGATAACATATTTAAAACTATTTACGAGCGAACGAAAGTCTAATAGACGTAGAAAAAAAATGGTTGTTTTGAATGCTTTGATATATTTGAGAATAATACTTTATTTATTCGCATTATTCATTTTACGTATATGTCGGAGAAGGTGCCGAAACGCGGTTTTTAAAATGAGTGACGTCAGCATAACTGACGTCACCAGCGCGGTTTGTTCTCGAATGTCGTCAGCCCTTGAGGCTATCAAAGGTAACCTCACAGCCCTCACAGCCGGTGGGACGGTGTTTCACTTCCAAGAGGTTCGATCCCCGCGACGGCTCCAGCACGACTATCTGTAATCAGTAATCTCGCCTCTATTTATAATGACTAACAGCCATTGTTATGACTTCACTCGGACAGGTTGTTACGCGAACGACACCTGATAATTTATCTACCCTCAATTATTGATTATTAAAATGGTAACTGCGCCGACATATATTTATCCGTTTATCCCTAAAACAATGATTCAATTCATAACGACATTCCCAGCCTGCGGCACTTAAAATTGGAGATCCAACTAAAACTATATCGGGTACAAGAACTGAACTACCGGTGCCCATGAATAGAATGCGCAAACGAATCTCTGAGAGACTCAAAGAAGCCCAAAATACAACGGCCATGTTAACGACGTTCAACGAGTGTGATATGAGGTAAAATTAAAACATCTTTTAAATACACGGCTATTTAGATATTCCACTGCTCAATAAGAGTTCTAAATTGTGTAAAATGACAAAATGAAGGGAGAAAATAATAAGATTTATACTAATATCGATCTAATCAATGAAATATATCTATTTTGTAATTATTTTTTAAGCGTATTAGTTTGTTATAGGTTTTATTTATCAAACACGTAATTCATCTGTCGTGGCTATTCTTTAAATTTTAAAAAAGATTTTCACATTATATTTGAGGCTTATTTTTATTTTTATTATTCTTCTTATTTTTATTATTTTTTTGTAAATTATAGATACTGGTACCTATAGATTTTAAACTAATAGTGTTCTCTATTTTAAATCTTAAACAATATGGCCCCATTAGTTTAAGTGTTAAATGATGAAAATAACTATAATTTTTTTTATCAACTTTGCTGACTAATAAGTTGCGAGATACACAAAGGAACATAAAAAGAAGGTAATCTTTCTTCTCAACAAAAGCGTTATAACAATTTAATCTCCTATGTACTTTTAGGTTTCGCCCTTTTCTACCAAATAACATAGTAAGTTCTGGTAGCTTTGTTGCTTTTTTTTAGAAAATATGTTATTAAAGCATTTCATGCCATTTCTAATTTGTCTAATTCCTATATCCCTGTTTGTTTCGCTTACATTTAGTCTGGCCATAAATAAATATTGTAACGACGATTTTTTATATTTTACATTAATAAGTATTATACTGTGTTATTTGTATAAATTAATATAAAAGGATTAAAAATATATGAATCTTATATGAAGTGATCTCCAATGGCTGCGTTACAGTCCTTTAAACATTGAGATCAGTTATCAACAGACCAACAGTACAAGCATAGACTCTTTCTTTCGGAATATTCTTTAGTATTAAATGGTTAAAATACTCGAAATTATAATGCCGTATAGAGCTTGCTGCCTAAAACTGATCTTAAATCATCTCCATATTAAATGAGGACAAGTTACGACCAGTGTTCAACTCTGACGAAGTCCTAAACGCTAGTATCTAGTCAAGATTTGGGAAATTTAACTTTATGATCCCTGCCGAACGGACTGTTCTTGGGCAATAGCGATGTAAGCTTAACGTATGAAGCTTTCATAATACATTTTCCACAAAAATATAGCTCAGTTAATCCTAAATATCTAAGAACCCACCACCGCTGAAATGTAATGCCCATGTTGTACTATGTTGACTTTTGGAAAGCTTCTTAGGAGCTGTCATCATAAATACAAACAGTGGTACATAAATATATTTCTAACACCAAGAGTATGTCAGATTTTGAAAATTATATTAGGGGCCACACTTGTTTCATGTAATGCAGTCACAAATGTTCGGTTGTTTTATCTCTCCACTGTTTTTAATATGACTATGACAGAATGTACCTATTGTAAAAAACATATAGTGGTTCAAAAATAAGAAAACACAATAAACGTATAAAAATGAGATGTAGTAGATTAAATAGTAATATTTTTTCTTTTTTTTTTACCAATGTTTATGGCCACATGAAGTATCTTATTTACCGATTTTTGTCATTAACTTTCTTAAAACGAAATTGACCAAGGTATATTAAGCAATATGTGTAAATACTTTTAAGCTTACTCTGAAAAGTTACCATGAATGTTAGTGGCCATTTGGAGAATTATAGAGTCCTTATTTGCATGAAAACAAAAATATGTGAAAAGATTGACATTGGGAAGTTTTGTAAGAGTTAGGACTTAACCATTTTTAACGGCATACATATTCTTTATAACAAATTAATGTATACTCTGAAAATCAATAAGTATCTGCTAATTACTAGGGATAATCATGCTGCATGGAGCACATGAACTCCACAAGTTGAGAGGATTCCACTCAAAGTTGATTATAAAAAAATATTATAATAATACTAGCTTTCAGTTATATAATATAGAATACATATATGTAAAAACGGCGTGATAGATTTCAATATATATATTTTTTGTATTTGTAAACAAGTATTTAGAATTTTTCAAACCATGACCTAAAAATTAAAAATGGTAATTTAGTACAGAAATTGCTGATCCTGATTACTGTCAATATTATTATTTTTTATTTGACAGGGTGAACGCAGTCAAATAATGAACTTTAGGTATAAAATGAGATTTAAATTACAAAATAACTAGAAAAAAATTTTGCTGTTCATACTCACGTTTGCTTATTCAGTATTATAAAATTAATCCTAAACTTATTTTCAAAGCCATATTTGTATAATATTAATTTATATTAACAAACCATCCATACAAAGACATTAAAATATTTCAAGCTCTCCACCACCTATACACCTATTATCAACAAATACGTGATAGTATACCTTAAAGTGAAATCAAAGTTAGCTGAATTACATTCCAAAATGTAGATCAAGTCTAAATCTGCTTATTTGGTTCTATAAAACATTCTAAGGTTCGGAACTTAGCCTGGCTGAAACAAACAGATGCCATCAATAAAATGTTTTAGACATTAATATTAAATTGTAAAATGTATTGGCATACTGACAGTTAATACTCCCAAATAATTATAGCCAACATGCCAAAATATGTATTTATACACAAAATTTTTTAACAAAGGTTTTATGTCAAAGAATCTTGTAGATCGTAAATGGTAATAAATGAAATTGTTTTCAGCAAACTGATGGCGTTTAGAAAGGCCAATTTGGAGACGTTCACAAAAAAGTATGGCGTGAAGCTGTCTTTCATGTCACCATTTTTAAAAGCGTCGGCCAATGCACTGATCGATCAGCCCGTCATCAATGGCGTTATACAGGGCGATAACATTGTTTACAGGTAATGGCCATGTAATGTTATTACTTCTACGAAGTTGGACAGCGATGTTAAACCGTCTCCCGATTAATATGGGAGATCTCCCCATCCCACTAACTTCAGTTTCATTGTCTATCATATCAGAAAATCATTTAAATCTTATGAAAATTACATTACATAAACTATAGTTTTGACTTAACTCTTATTGATGGTACTATTTTTTTGATAATTCTATTTATGAAATGATAAATAACATTTTTAAAAATGCTATAATAGATTTAATATACATAATATACATATGTCCCACGATAGTTTCAAAAGGTATTTCAATCTAGAGTTGAATTAATTTACAACGCTATTTTACATTCTCTCAGAGACTACGTCGATATATCAGTAGCGGTCGCGACACCGAAGGGTCTCGTAACGCCGGTAGTGAGGAATGTGGATTCCATGGATTTTCCCCGTATAGAACTAGCAATCAATGCTCTCGCCGATAAAGCTAGAAAAGGTTTATTTTCATACAAATTTTATACAAATTCATGTGTTTTTAATCAAAGATATTTTTATATTTAATGACTACAAATACCAATTCTTAATGGGGCACAACTATTTGAAATCAAATCATGGTAAAAAGTCATGAGATTTGAGAATGTCATATTGTATATTTTTTATAGCGAACGAAATTTTATTTCCTACTAGCTCTGGTGCTAAGAAATATTAGCTGTTATAATGGAAAAACTATTTTGGTTTTATAAAGTTTTAAGCTGAGTAGCTTGATATGAGTAACTAATACGACCGTCGGCCATCTTAAGAATGTATCTTATATTATTTTCGATATCAAACTACAACTACTAGATTGTATTTGTACACAAATCATATATGTATAATAGAGTAGTAATAATTCAGTCTATTAAAATTTATTATGTATATGTAGAGGAATTTTTTGGTTTTGCTGTAAACAGATTTCACCCCGCACTAAGGGTAAGAAAGTTTCTCGTCACAACCAAACTTATGTTGGAGTAAAATAGAAATTTTCTTTAACCTTAGCACATACCATTCTTTTAGCCACCTTCTATGACTCGTTTTTCATTTTGTCATAAAGTAAAGAAGAATATGCCTAAAATCTAATTATCTTTGATTTTTCTTAGGTAAATTGACGCCAGCTGATATGCAAGGAGGTACGTTCACTATCAGTAACGGCGGCGTGTTCGGCTCGCTGTTGTCTATGCCTATCATCAACATGCCACAGAGCGCCATCCTTGGAATGCACGCTATCTTTCAAAGACCAGTCGCAATACAGGGAAAGGTGAGATCAAATACTAACTGGGTTTAGATTATTTAGTATAAATTAGTTTTTGCCCGCGATTTTTACTGCGTCAGTTTCATAATTAGAAATGTATAGCGGACCAGTCAAACTCTACGCCTCCTTTAAGACCGTAGATAAGAATATTTTGAATTTGATCAACTTTTTTTTTTCTTTTTCAATTAGATGAATAGTATTTTATGCCCTTTCCCTTATTCTAAGATATCTCTGCACCAATTTTCAGCCAAAGCCGTTTTTGAGTTATAAAAAGTGTAACTAACACGACTCTCTTTTATATATAAAGATATTTTATTAGGAAATAACTTTGTTTTAGATCGAAATTAGACCCATGATGTACTTGGCTCTGTCCTACGACCACAGACTTATAGATGGACGCGAGGCAGTCATGTTCTTACGTAAAGTAAAATCAGGTGTTGAAGATCCTACATCCATTCTAGCTGGAATATAAAACCAATGTGTGCTCATATTATTTATATATTTTTTAAAAACATTACATTATCACGGACTTTAAAATACTTGTAAATAAAACTGTGAGCTTTTAAAAGTTGGTTGTAAGTATGCGTAATGCATCTTTTATATTTTGTCATGTTTGATCAAACTAAAACACATGTATTTTGTAATTTATACGCTGTCGTTACAATATATATTTTTTTAATAATTTGTTTTTACGTCTTGCCTCAAACTTCTTGACATTGTAGATACTTATTTGATCCCTATAACATCAATGTTTTACTGGACTGTGAATGTAAAATAAGCAATACATGAACATTGGGAGCTAAAACGCCTTTTTTGGAATGAATGATGTAACATCTTTTGTCATTTCGAGCGGTTTACCATACTACAAATGCAGTATATGTATTTCTTTGTAATATGCTTTCTTTTATTCATAGGTTATAGTTATACATTCCTGAAATCCATTTCTAAATTATATTAACCATCATATTATGGTGCATTTACTTTTGTTACATTTATTACATCACATGATGCTATAGTAGCGAAGAAGTATTTCATTATGCAAATAAAATAAAAAGAAAACGTAACCATCAGTGAAAAAAAATGTTTACTATGTTCTCATTGTTTACATATATAGAAAAATTCGTTACTATAAATTGAAAGGACTTGCAAAACACTGTATTTTAATAAAAAGAATAGCTTGGGCGTTAAAGACTTATTTATGATATCACGAGGAAAATTACCCCTGAAACCCAAAGACTGTCGTGCACATGACTTCACTTCATGTACATTATTTTTGAGCATAAATTTAAAAAATATAAAAACTATACTTATACGGAAAAGGAATGGAAAGAAAAGAAGTAAATAAAGGCACTTAAGAACAGAAAAAGAATGGTTGGTTGGTATATGGCCTATATCCTTGCAAAGACGTACACAGTATATTCTGTCAATGTCGTGTAGAATGAAAGATATACAATACGGTATTAGTTTTTAAATGAAATAAAATTTAACGGCCTCGACTGAAGTCACAACTAGGAACTTTGTTAGAAGACCTAAATGGTTTATTGATTTTAATAAACATATAAATTTACTAAATAAACCAAACACCAACGGGGAGTGTTATCAGGGAGAACATCATATAGGGGATGAAGGAGTTTAGGACAGCTGATGAGGAGATGGGGAACAGGTCACATTCAATAAAAAATGAATAATCCTCAACAACAATTACAGAAGTACTTAATAAAAAAATAAAACAACATGTAAATTTACATGATACAAAAATTGCAATAGATATAGTGACGAATACTTTCTGAAAAGACAGACATACAAAATATCTTCTTCTACCTGGCAATTTCCCAGCTATAGCTAGGATCTGCCTTACATGTGAATAGTTTTGCCCAATTGTTTTTACGACCGGCCGCCTGCCTGACATCAACCCTCTTTTGGGAATCAGCATTAATCAGTGATGTCTAAATACTCTTAGAAAATAGGTACATATGACTCGGAAAAATCACATTGGTACTTGCCCGGGCCAGGATCGAACCCGCGCCCTCGGCAACGAGAGGCGGGCCCTTTAACCACTAGGCCACCACTGACTACAGATATATACAAAATATGATAAGACGAAATTCGAAACCGGAGTTCCTTCCCAGATCCTTCCTAAAAAAACAGATAAGAAAAGAAAATGGCACAGTTTAAAGAAGTCAGTTAGCGAAATAAATTAATTAAGATCTATTAGTAAAATTTTGCTATTACCCACTAATTGGATTGTGTAAAAAGCTTTTGAGCTCTGCATGCGACTTGCCTCCCACACCCACGTACCTAATGACGCTTAATTTTAAGATCGGGATAGAAAGTAGCCTAAATTATTCCTTATTACATCCACTGCTTGCCAATATAAAAATCGGTCAAAATAACTCCAGCCATTCTAGATATTAACCGAAATGGACAGGCAGACCAAAATTGTAAAAACAAAATAGGTAATAAATACTCTCGAGGAGATGGTAGACCCGTGTTTAAACTAAGAACAATATTTATTGTTCTCACTATCGAACACAAACAGCTTTTATAAAACAAGAGAGATATTTTTCTGAATATTCATGCTTCACCATCAGTTCAAGCTAAATATTTTCGCACCTATATTAGACATGGACCTTGGCGGCTCATTCAAAAGCCTTTCAATATATTATTTAACCGATTGGCCTTTAAAAATGATCCTTCGATCAACAGTTGAAAAACCAGATTAACTGTACATATTTTAATTCTTGTTAAACATGATTACTTTCATACACCAACACGGAATGTAAAAACTGTCTCTTAATATTTTACTAAGATTATTATTTTAGCTCAGATCATATTTAAGCTCGCTTGACCTTATCATTTACTGCGAAGTCTGGTTACAATAGGCTTACTAAGAAGTTACTTCCTCTATAAAAATACAGACATAGCTAGATATTATATAGATTTTAACAATTTTCCACCAGCTGAACAATCTACTTACTATAAAACAAATATTTAGAAGATATCCCATCAAAGCTGGAGGCAAAATTTATAACATTGCATTCACCTTTCCCTCCCCAATACACACTACACTAATCTATCATAAGTGAATTTTAGTGTCTCAGTTAATATACTCATATATCATTTATGTTATCAAGACATTCATATAATTTCATACTAAGTCTAACGAACTATAGATGCTGGTAAAAATGCAACTAGTGTTCTTTTAAAAATAATAATACTTAAATAAACGTCTTTATTCCTTTCGACAAAGTTCTCTGTGTTTTTTAAACACAGTAGGTACTCAATATTATAATTCGTCTAACATGTTACGTACACGCTAAATATTAAAAAATATATGAACAACGCCGGGGCAACATTGTTGTATATATTAAATACCATTTAACAAGTGACGCTGCTAACTGCGCGGAACGAACACTAAGCTGTCTGAACCAAAAGTTTCCTGATACTAAACAAGAAATGGAATGGGATTGCTATCCTAACATTGAGGCAATCATGTAGTTTTAGGTATAGGTTATAAGTTTTAATATGTAATTCTTATTATAATATACATATAAGAAAGTTTCGTAGTTTTCGTGGAACCTCTGGTTGCCACCCTACTTAATTAACAAATAAACATTGACCTGGGCAAAATATGTCACGATTCTAGTACGAATGAAGCCATAGCTTTAAAATAAAAAATTAAATTAAATACTCTTATTTTACCAAAATAAACGATATAAATGTTTAAAAAGCTAATAAAGGCCATGTATCTCATTATTATTTATTAGAAAGTAGAGTTTTAAAAACAATTATTATTGTTTTAAATTAAATTTTCATATAATACATATGACTACTTTTGTGAATACAAATTACAACAAAATAAATACTACGGATTTTGACATTACATAAAACTGTAGAAAAATTATGCATAATCTGTCCCGAAACGTCAAATAGAGTACAAACTGAATTGATCTAACTTGTTTGTTTTGTTATAGCTTATGTGCTAAAAACATAAGATTCTGACCAATTTTATGTAAAAACTCCAAAAAAGAATTATATATATATTAATTTTATTAAAATAATATGTTCTAAAACTATCAATATGCGACGAGGTCAAACGAGAATTGGTGGATGGCGTAATGAAAACTCGAGACAATTTAGCTCAAGAAACGGCGGCAATTCACATTTCAGATCGTCCAGAAACTATGATATACCGGATGCACCGAGGTAAATATAAAACATTAAAATGATAAGTGACTTACTATTATTTATTTTGTTCTGACCTGTCAAACATCATATTTACAATACACCCGCGTATTGCTAAACATCATAAAAGAAAAAGTAATCGTTTTTTACTACACCATCATTAGTATATTTACTTACAATATACAATTCACGGTGTTTAATTATAAGAAATATATAAATTACAGATTCCCGCCACCGAGTTCAAGGTCTCGACGACCACAACCTTATAACTCGCGAGTTGATAATCAAGATCAATCACAGGATCATGGTGATCGATACAGATACAGGAACAATCATCATAACTACCTGAGACAACCTCACCATAGTGGGAGGCAAATATTACCATTAGTACATCAAAGACAAGAAGAACAACATAGAAGTATGTTCAAAGAACCTTCTAATTTCTATAAAGATGTACATGGAAACCATTTTCATGTGAACAGTATGGGAGACGTTGATCACCGTCAATTGCCACAAATGCATAATTTTAGACAACCTCTAATTAGCCCTTGGGCTGCTGAAAATGATTTTTCACAAAGTGAAAATATTTTTAATAAATCACAAAGATCAGAATATAGTGAAACTAATAAATATTCAGATTATACTGGACACAGGCCACCAGCTTCCGACCACTATGGATGTAATCCTACATTATCGGCTTCAGCCATTGACAACTCCAATTCATTCAGTAGATCTGTAGATGACACTGTAGATATTGTAAGGAAAAAAATTCTCAATCGCAATGAGCCGCAGCATAATTCAGAAAATAATAATACAAATCAAAACAATTCTGCCATCCAAAATGAATCCCTTAAAATATCAGAAAAATATGAAAGCAGTCAACATGAACCGCCTGCGAAAAAAAGGTTTAACAGACAAAGAATTATAAATGCAAATAAAAATTGTGCCAAAATAAAGAATAAAATTGTTCACCAATTATTTAAAATGGATAAAGAAAAAATTCATAAATTAATGGATAATCCAAACTCATCAAATAAATTTGAATTTGCTATAAGCAGTCTTATAACAGAGTCTCAGAATAGTTTTAATAGACACATGAGATCGGTCGCTGAAAAATCTCTCTCCAGTACCAGTACAGAGTTTATGCAGAATGACAATAATACCATATATGAAGACACCTTTATGAAACAAATGCAATGTATTCTAGATCCACAGGACACAGTTTTTCTTGAAGATATTAAGCCCATTGTTATGGCAGAATTAAGTAAAGTATTGCAGCTCGATGAACTTGAACAAATGCAAATGGGTGGAGATGAGAATTTAAATGAGATGTCAGATGATCAACAGATTTATAATAATATTATCACTGACTCTAATGCATGGCCAAATGAGAATTTTCATTCAACATATTACGACCAACCAAAGAATGTCGCACAAGCAGATTTCACAAGATCAAAGAGTGTGGAGCCGAACACCAACAATTATGATAGATTTACAAATGACCAATTGGATTATGAGGACTCTAAGCCTCTATTTGAAAGAAGATCAAGAAGGAAAAGTTACAGTTTTTACCAAGATAGTGATGTATCAAAAAATAATGCTCTCTTTGGAAAATCCCCTGTCAAAGAACATAAAGAAGTAAAAGTAGAAGAACCACAAAAGTTATTTGACTGTTATCCTCAACAGGGTGTAGAGGAAGAAGATCCTTTTGCTGAATTAGACAATCAGTATCATGTTGCCGTTGATCATGATTTTATTGAAGATGACAATATTACAATTCCAAAACCATCACAGGACAGTGATGAATCAAACTTTTTAAATATACAGAAAGAGCTTAAAGTAGAACTTGCTACACCAGAGAAGGATCTTCCTGCGCTCTCAGAACTACCGACGTTGACCGAAACTGATTTATACAATCTAGAGGAGAAACTCGCACAAGACAATGACGTAAATGCGTCAGACATCGATAACAGTAGTAAAATAGACAAAACCAAAGAGTTAAATGAAAAAATTGATTTTGAGAATTCGGTGAAAATATCTACACCATCAAATTCACGGAAAAGGTCTATAGACCAACGACCATCACATCGTAAAGAAAAAAGAAGAAAAGAATCATGTTCTGAATCAGCCAATCATTGTAATAAAGACGATGGAATAGTCAATGATCCATTAAACATGTCTGATAAATGTGAAACGATAAAATCTGTCCTCCCTAAGGATGACAGCAAGGACAAAGATTGTACAGATAATAATGAATCATTAAATGATAAAAGCACTTCGGACAAACATCCTAAAAAGAAGGATACGCCAAAGAAAACTCCGGTTAAGGACAATAAAACTAAATTAAAAGATTCAACCTCATCAAATCAAGCTACCAGCCCACAAGAGAGCAGTTCAAGTTGTCAAATTAGTTCCAAAACAGATGCTAAAAATTCTTTAAAAACGATAGATATGTTCACTGAACAACCTCGTAAAGTAACTATACATCAAGCACATAGGAACACAGCTGTTAGTTCAGTTCCCAGCCACAAAATTTCTGTTGACACCATAATTAAACCTAAAGACAGTTTTTGCAGGCAATTAATGAGAAAACATGTTGCAATACAAGTTCACAGGAAGTTACCATCAAAAGAAACACAGACAGTTATAAAGAAATATAATTCAAGGTGCTCCCAAACAATAAAGAAAAAATACGTCGTAAAGGAAACACAAACTGATGACGTTGTTTCTGAGGCATTAGTTACAAGATCAACTGAGCCGTTTGAAAGAATGAAGGAAATAGATTTGGAAATACAGGTGTTATTACAAGAAAAGTTTAAGCTGTACAACTCAATGGAATCTAAAGATTCAAGTCACAACTCAATGCAAACATTGGGTATGACAGTTTTGAATGTTGCGCCATTTGATGGAGATGACGAAAATGGAACGTCAGAACATATCTTACTGACTGAAGATGTTATCGTGGATAACTTTGCTAATATACCCTCAGAGGAGTTGGATCAAATAGCATTCGAAACAGTTGCTATTGAAGAGGCAGAAACGCCGAAAGTTGATAAAAGAATACGACGCCGTAAAGTTTCTTATCAGAGTGCATCGTCAGAAAGTTCTACGACGATTAACACAAGAAGAAAAAGAGGAAAATCCCCAAATATATCTTTGCTCGAACAAATTATCACGGATGACAGACCACTTGAGGACATAATATCCTTAGACGATTTAGAAGTGACACCACAAAGTAAAAAAAGATTAAAGAAAGGCAAGAATATGGGGAAAAAGAGAGCTATCAAAAGTAAAAAAGTTGATATGAACAATATAGAAATCAAGGAGTGTTCTGTTCTTCTAATAAGAGAAGACTTCAGTCAGTATCTAGATCAACAAAACCTTATACAAGATTATGATTATGAGGAAACAGTACAAAATGTTGATTTAGATTCCCCACAAAAGATTGTAACAGCACCCACTATACACATCGAGCAGAACATCAATGATATACAGATTGATATGTTGGATGTGTCAGAAGATATTGTGGTAGGAGATAACTGTGAGGACAAAGAGGCGGTTGTAAATATAACAGTGCCAATAAGTGAAGAAATCATATTAGATAATAGTCAGTCATCGATGGAGGACGCCAAGCCAAGCTTGAGTCAAGGTGATGAATGTAAAATGTATGATTACTCATCAGATGAAAACCTCAGGCGGGATTCTATTGTTGTCTCAGGAAATGCTGATGCTGTTCTTGCGTTAGAAGTAAGTGTAGTAATACATGAATATTGTTATCTTTCTCCTATATTAATAATTATTTTCCTAAAATTTTATTGTTATTAATTAGATTAAATGGTAAATTCAAGGACACATTGAGAATTGAAACCATGCTTATAAAATCATTGCAGGGTGCCCTTTAGGCTTTATTCAATGTTACCAGCATAATATAGTTATTAATTATATATTTAATATTTTTCAGTGTGTTGAAACAAACTTCTTAGCGGCTTGTCTCGATGGCAATGTTTATTATTTCAATAATGATGGAAATCTTATAACAACCTTAAGAGGATCAAACCTTGCGGTAACCTGCATCACTATTGTTAAAGAGAAATACGGAACCACAGTTTACACGGGGTCATTGGACTCGAGAATACGATATTATGACTTAGAGGTATGTTTTAAATTTTGTTTTACAAATACATATTAAGTAATTTTTTTAGTACATTCAAAAAAGTTGTAAAATTTAATTTTAAAAGGTACCAAAACAAAGAACAGAGATTATTTCTTAAATTAACACCTCCAACTTTTAGAATAAAATGATTTTTACAATTCTTAACGCATTTTAAAATTATCCAGACAGGGTTAGAAAAGGGACCAGAATGTAATGTTCTTAGTCCAATACAAACAATGGATCATGCATGGGATACAGTGTTTGTAGGAACGAGGACGGGATTTGTACTGCAATTCGAATGCAAGGTAATATAAAATTCAACAACATTCAATATTATGTATTTGTTTATATATGTATAACTCCAAATCTTTTTATTTAAAAAATATTAAGTTACAATAATGGTTTTCAAATATAGATTTAAAAAACAAAACAAGTTTCATGATTGATAAAAAAAATACACACATTGTTTAAGACTTAAGTCTGGAATAAAGATATTAAGCATTACTGCATATCCTGAAAACGATTTAAAAAAATTATTTAATTGACAGTTCTTTTATCATTTCCAGTCCTTAATAATAAATAACAAGGAAAAGAAGTAGAGCTATAATAAAATTTTACTTACAATTAATATGGAATAAATATAAATAAGTTTTAATTAATTTCAGAATAACATGCTAATACCAGTGAGTTCAGTGAAGTTTTCTGAGCAATCAATACTAGCTCTACGAGCAATGAAAGAAGGTCCAAGAAAAGTACTTCTAGTCGCTGCCAGATCGGAAGACGTCACAATAAAAGATGCACAGACTGGGCTGTTGCTGAGAACTTTGGTTGGACCCAAAATGACTGTCTACACTCTATTATATGAAGATGGAAAGGTTTACTGTGGGACCAGCAGTAATCAGATACATGTGTTTGATTACACGGTTAGTTCAAAATATAATTATACATCCCTAATAATATTATAAATGCGAAAGTAACTCTGTCCGTTACGTTGACCTTTAGAATGAACATAGGATAGTTTTTATCCCAGACTTTTTTAAAGGTTCTCTTGGAAACTATATAACTGAACTCCACATTAGCGAAGCTGCGGAAAGCTAGTAAACAATAATTTGACTGAAAATGGTGATAAAATTATTACTTTCAGAGGGCTTACCATAATCATATATCTATATATCAGAACATTTTATAAATTCTTGATTTTATTTAATTACTGTAATCTGAACACAAAGTGAAGGATACCCTTTTTAAATCCTTCTTTATATATTTTATAGTCTTAATAAAATTAAAAGTTTATATGTTGACACTTTTTTATGTGACAATTTCTGTATCCTGGTGAAGTTATTTTAAATTAAATTCAAATAACTGTTGCAGATTATAAATTCATAGACGTTATTAAGTCTTTAAAGATTATTTTCAATGTCACTATATAGATATTTTAAATAGATTTAAGTCAAGTCAAGATCAATGTCATTTGGGTAGTGTGAAATGGCTTTGAGATGACTCTTATGACGTTTGGAATTGTTTTCTTTAATTGGATGTTATCCCTACTAATATTATAAATGCGAAAGTAACTCTGTCTGTCTGTCTGTTACGCTTTCACGCTTAAAATACTGAACTGATTTTAATGAAATTTGGTACACAGATAGAGTTGACCTTGAGAAAGAACATAGCATAGTTTTTATCCCAGACTTTTGAAAGGTTCTCTTGGAAACGCGATATAACCGTACTCCACGCGGGCGAAGCTGCGGGCGGAAAGCTAGTATTATATATATTTTATTTTCAGAGCGGCGGACACGCCGGCACTCACGAGGGAGGCAAGGGTGCGGTCTGTCTGCGAACATCGGGCGGGCTTCTGTTCGCTGGGTGCTATGACGGCTGTGTGTACGTTTACCGCGAGAGTGAGGCTCGACCCTTCGCACAGATACGCGGCCCAAGTCTCATGCTGCTTTCCCTGGCCATAGTTGGAACCAAGGTCTTTATTGAGCCCTGATTATGTAGAAATTAACTCAAAGCAAGAGTGTTCTCACTCTATTAATATATTTGAAGCTTCAATAGAACGATATTTCTTGTCTATGCTTAATTTTTTTTCTACTTACAGATTATCGCTGGTTACAAGGACAGGAGTTTGTACATATGGAAAATACCACTTAGTATATTGCAAGAAATGATACTGTAATTTTCTACGTATGAACGTAGACACGCACCATTTTTTATAATTTAGTTAATATATATAATCACTTATTTTGAAGGTCTTATCTCCATTGTATATAAACTTTAGTAATAAAAGAGTTTAAATGGTTTATTTTTTTATTTGTTTGACGAAAGTTTAGTCAGTATAAATTAAACTTTTTGTGAATGGTATATAGAATTATGTATTTACTTAGGTGGTTAAATAAAACTATAAGAAATGTGTAATATAATAATGATACATATATAAATAATTCTAATGATATTACATGTAAAGCAGATTTATTCTATATTTTTATGTGTATACATGTAATTGTAGCCATTTGTTTATGAATACAAACAAAAACTGTTTCTAATAAAAAGTATTCTGTTACAAACCCCGTTAGCATATTATCTAAAGAACTACCCAAATGTGGAATATTAAAAAAATATCTTTTTCTTTTTATTAAAAAAATAACTTTCCAACATCTTTTTCATCATAAAAAAGAAACAAAAATATGTCAAAATGTATGAAAATGTTTTTATATAAATTATTTTGAAATAGAATTGCTAATTTTAATTGCAAAAGACACTATAATTAAGAAAAAAAAATTTTGCAATTGTGTTAACAGAATAAGTAAATAATAAGTTTTGTAATATGTTTAAATAAGCATCTAATCCTTTTTATTTTGGATTAGTAAGGGTATGACCTTGATTAATATAAATAACTTGTTATAGAAAAAATAAAAAAGAATATGTTTCCATTTTTTTTATTTTCCTGTTGGCTTTAATAACATTATTCATGTACCATTGGTCACTTCACACACAAAATCTAAACCTTATCTAATCATATATGGATTTTATGACACCAAAAAAAATTTAAAAAAAACCAATGCATAGCCATTTATTTTTCTGTTATGTGCTGACTACATAGAAATACTTAAATTTTTGTTCGAATTAAATATTGTACAAACTTAAGGTACTTTAAATAATAAAGTAGTTAAGTTATTTAAAAATTTTAAGCTCATATTTCACAATCGATTTCCGAGTTCCATTTTATTTTTATGTAACTTTTTACATATAACAAAATTCCGTTTGCTCTATTTCTAAACGATATTTATTTTTGCCAAGTGGCACTCCTGCCATATAGTGAATTTCTGACTTACGTCAGTGTGGGTGTCTCAGTCTCGGCAGCCATTATTCTACGTATAATATTATATTTTTTTGTGTTTTGTGGTGTTCTTCATTTCAAACAAAGAAAATAACTATTTTACTTACTTTCTGCTAACAACATTTTCGTTACATTAAATTTATAGTACAAAATGAATCCAGAATAGTAAGTATATGTTGTACCGTGATGTGTAAAACAAGGATGGGCTGAATTTCGTTTCAATTTAGCATGTTAATTTTTTTAAGTATCTTTGAAGTCTTTGTCTGTAACGTATATAATCGTTTAACTCTTCACATTATTAAATGTAATATAGCAAAAAATAAAACCAATGGTGACTCATTATGTTCTTAGTACCAACAAAATCGAAACGTAATCATGAAAGTCTATGAAGGGAACTTAACTGCGTTACACTTCCGCCCCTATGATATGAAATCCAATATTTTTGTTTTTTTGTTTAACAGTCAATTCTTTTGTTTGCTTTGTCTACTGAAATGATACGCCTCCTTGTTGCCGCGTTGCTCATGTTTATAGTTTATAAGAGTACTGACGTTACTTATATATTCATAGACGCAATTGTAACATATATATTCGTCATTGTTTGCAGCGACTACTTGTTCAAACTACTCTTGATTGGAGACTCTGGTGTTGGCAAGTCCTGTCTGTTGCTTCGATTTGCTGATGATACATATACAGAGAGCTACATCAGTACTATTGGTGTGGACTTTAAAATTAGGACTTTAGATTTAGATGGAAAGACAATAAAGTTACAAATATGGGACACGGCGGGACAAGAGAGATTCAGAACAATCACATCGTCCTACTACAGAGGGGCACATGGAATCATTATTGTATATGACTGTACAGATCAGGTAACTTTATAACTAATAAAACATAAAAATTAGTTACAAATTGACAATATTCATAGTATAAATACTATATCCTCGTTTTCATATTTTATTTCTAGTTGTCCTTGTAATAAAGCATTTATTATACACTTACATATTAATATAACTAGAAAGTTATTTATGGACTGTCTATTTATAAATATATATGTTGCAACAATAATTAACTATATTTTTGAGTTTTATAAGTGTTAATAATTTTAAAATGTATACTCTACAGCTGTGAGTTTCAATCATTTGTATTTAAATAATATATAGTTTACTTGGCCTCCATCCAAACTTTGAGATCACTTAACACAACCTAAACTGGAATGTTGAGTCATTATGTATATCATTATATTTGTTAAGTATATATCAAAACTGATTTGGTCAAGCAAATTAAACATGACCGAGTATAATAATTTAATTAATTATGCTAATCAAAATTATCTCCTCACACAATGAATATGTCTGCTAACAAAGGGATTGATGTGTTGATTTGAAAATCTATGTTCATGCTATGAATTTATTTTATATATAATTAGTATGCCTTAATAGAAGTATTTTATATAATCAAAAAAATATTTTATATTTATCTGATGGGACTAACAGGATTACAAAACAAAGTATTCAGTATAATGACCACCACAGTTAGTGATCATTTATGTGTTTATGTAATAAAAGCACTGTTTATTAGATGTATGGGTTGTTATTGTTCTAACACATAAAGTCTTTTTAATGGATTTTTCTGTAACTGCAGTTGTTAAATACATATCAGATTTTTTTTTTAACCATAGTCTACATGCTTGGCTCAGGATACTAATTTATAAAAAAAACACTTGCTATTACTGTATAACAAAAAAATTTAGGCCAGGATACACTATGGACATATATTTTTAAAAGAGAAATCACTCAGTATACTTTTTTTTTAATAGGATTCCTTCAGCAATGTGAAACAGTGGTTGGAGGAGATTGACCGTTATGCCTGCGACAGTGTCAACAAGCTGCTGGTCGGCAACAAATGTGACCTCACCACCAAGAAAGCCGTTGATTATACCACTGCTAAGGTAAATATTTGACTTTGTAATATTATGCAATATTTTTATAGTAATAGAATGAAAGTTCATTATAATTGAATAGAATGCAATTTAAATTTTTACCTTCTTTTCTAAGCCAGTTTACTCGAATGTAAAATATTTTTCATATTACACTAGTTTTAAATTGTTATATATTTTTGTATTAAGATGTTTTAAATGTACAACTCTTAAAAAATTTCACAAAAATGATTGTTGTAGGTTTGTTTGATGGGCATGTTTGCTTAATTCAGTAAATTTATGAAACAGATAAGAAGTGCAATGACCTATAAGTAACAATATACTATTAAATGTCACCAACTTTTATACTTAATTATAGAATGATTTACATCTCTGTATAGATAATAATTAATTATTATCTTGGCACACTGACATTTACTAGATCAATTTAACTGGTTTATTGGCATGGTCAAAGTTTGAGTTTGATACTTTATACTGAAACTGAAAGGGCAAAATAACTTAAACATTTTAATTTAATTCATCATACTAATAATTATATCATAGTAAGTGAAAAGTTAAAAAACACTACAACTATTCTCCCTTTTTTTTTGCTAAGGCTTCATTTGCACTGGAATCATGGAATATTTAGCCATTGTCATCATTTTTATTTGTTGGCTGTATTATAATCTTGAGTACTGTGTGGTGAAAATATTAAGAAATTCCAGCTATTCTTAATAATAAAACTAATCTATATAATATAATTCCAGCAATATGCAGAGCAGTTGGGTATCCCGTTCCTGGAGACATCGGCCAAGAACTCAACGAATGTTGAACAGGCGTTCATGACTATGGCCGCTGAGATAAAGGCTCGTGTTGGTCCTCCGTCGGCCGGAGCGCCCGCCGCCGCCGCTGTCAAGATAGATCAAGGACGTCCCATCGATACTAACAGGACCTCCTGTTGCTGAACAATAATCATGGTAAGCAAATACATACATACATACAATTTGTATATGTAGTAGTCAATAAATCGGCAATCAAGTGCAAATCGGCCTAACTAGCATTGGATAATTCCGTGTATCTGCATCAGAAGCGGATAATTAGATTATAGATATTAGATTTTTTTCACAATCAGTAATTATTAAGTGTTTAATTTATTACAAATTGTGAAAAAATTACCCTTAAAGTCGTTAATTTAAAAAATATTTCAGCTTAAACTTTCTTCTGATTATCTGCTTCCAATGCAGATACGCGGAATTATCCAACGCTAGTTGTGCGGTTTCGCGCCATTTCCGACGATGTGTAGTATTCAATAAATATCATGAATGACAGCAACTAATATAATAAAGTAATCTACCTACATTACACTTGACATCATACTATTTAAACAAGTCACAAGCAAGTATAACGAAACTTGATTTGGTTAAATTATTTTAAAGTTAATTTAGAAAAATTGCAGTCATAGCTAAAGTCTAGTTTTTATATCTTGTATTTAGCAAATCATGAACATGCCTATAAAAATGAAACAGGTATATATATAAGTAATCAGATAATCATGAAGGTAATAAAATTTATGTAGCTTTATGACCACAGTAAAACATGTTAACCATTTTATGTTTTAAATCTCTAAATTTATTATTTAACACATAATCATGGTCTCACATTCAATTGAATACATTAAACATTAATATTACCTTAATATATATTCAACAATACATACCACTATAGTTCTTATTATTAGGTATAGACAATTTTACATTTATAATATATAAAATCTTAAGTTTTCTCTTAAGACTATTTTAAAGTTAAGAATTTATGCCTAATGTCTAATTTGTGTTTTTTTGGTTTCTCTTGTAGTATATAAATATTTTTCCTAATATGTAAGTTCATTACACTAATTCATAATGTATATGCTAATTGAAATGTATTTATTTATTTTTGTATTTGTTCCAGCTGGGGGCGGTAGCACCAGCAGTTATGCAATTACCACAAAAAAAATTTGATCGCATCCCTATTATAAATAAAAATTATATATATAGTGCCCGAGCTCGATCGCTCATAATGTTATAAGCTGACTCCTTTTAAGTTGCTATTGTCCAATATTAGTTAAAAGGAAAGTGGTGGAATGGATGTATGTTTATACATGTTTATATATAATGAATATCGTAGGTTAACTTCGTGCTGTATTCCAGGAGATGTTATAACTAAGAGCAACTAAATACGTTAGTGTTCAACGTCTGTCATAACGGAGGGGCTTTTAACAGAATGGTGAAGCTCCATCGGTACACAACTTATGCAATAATATGATACCCTGTAATCGCGTGGGTCTTCATCATAATGTTAATTGTGTTAAGATACTTGTTACGCAAATTGTAGTATCGAAATCCATTTCCGGTTTTCTAATAATAAAAATATTTTTTGCTCTATTTATGTTGCATTTTACTTAAACGTCACCGAGGTACTAATTTCATTATTATTATTATTATTATTATTTTAAATTGTCTGCACTGGGTGTTAAATCGTATTTAATATTTATGTATAGTACTGGGGTTGTGCTGTGTTCAAAAATTTTGTGTTAGTCATACTCACTTGAATTTCAGTAGTAATTTTTAACACAAAATTGTAGATAAAGCATATTGGCCTTAGTGAAATTAGACAGATTTATAGATAACATACTTAGCCATCGATTACAATGGAAACATAGTATTAAATAAAAGACATTCATATAACAACATCACCGTCGTATGTGATAGTGTTGCCTAACGTTTTAAAATACAACTGTGTAAAAAGTAGTGTTGGGAAAATTTTAACAGAGTTGAAATCATATCGAGTGTATTAAACATGAGTGAATTTTAATACGCACACTCATTGTATTATAACTTATTACACATGTATAAATACAAAAGAATGTTATTTTATGAAAACAAATATTAAGTAATATTAAATAATTGCATTTGTTATTTAAAATGTTAGGCAGAAGATGTTTCGATCGTTTACAACTAACTCGTGTCGTTATTTTTGTACTATTGTGATGAGTTAACTTATAAATCCGCTGACCCACTGTAATTCTGTATTGAGGGTTTCTTAGAAATTAAAACAGTATGCTATTTAAGGATGTTTTATTTAGAAATCCAATCCCCAATAATCCCCACTCATAACTTAAAACTAATTAATCTTAATGTTCCAGTTAATTAATTTTATTGAAAAATGGTTTGACATTTTACCAATTAAAATGAATTTCTGTATTTTGTTTATTATTTTTAAATCGTTACAATGAGACAGACTATATTTAAAAAGAATGAAAGTCAATACAAAACTAGGTACTTTAACAACAGCATCGCATCATGTACTCGTAGTCGTGACAAAGACCGTGGAGGTTTAATGGACATTGAAGGAACTCTGGACATAATACTGGCAGCTTATCTGTTAAAATTAAAAAAAAAATACAAACTGACCTTATTGTAATCAGGCAATATTTTAATTATGGTATATTAGATATAATTTTAAGAATACAATGAAGCAGTATTGTTACCTAATGAGTAAGCGCAACCACAACAGTAACCATGGATGATGGCTTCGTCGTCTTCGCAACCAAGCGCCGGGCAACCGTTACACCATAGGCCTAAGCCAAGCCAGGGCAAGTTCCCTATTATTATAAATAAGTTTAATATTTCTAACACACGACACTATCTAAAATAGGAACATTTTAATACAGTAAATTTTATAATTTAGTAGAAATACTTACATCTTGGCGCCTTTTTAACCGCACCTACAATACCATCAGATGGAAAAAATACTGCGTCGCTACACGAAATAATGCCGGATAAATATAAAAGAATTATTAAATAATGTTTGAAAGTCATCTTTGTACAAATGACATTTTAAAGTTAATATTTTTCCTTATATAGGTCTAAGGTATCTCAAGCCTACTAAAGACTTGTAATGAGGTCATTGTCACTAAGTAATTAGTTCGAATATTTTAGGGAAGATAAAGAAATCTTGTTTCATTAAAAGTTCCATAAGGGGTGTTCTCATGGGGATTAAAATTATCTTTCAATAAAAATAAATTCTTGCATCGGTTTTGAAAAAAAAAATTTAAGATCAAATATCGGAAAGAAAACTTTATTAGGACAAACACAATTTAAAAACTTAATACATATCTCTGTTAAATTAGTAATTCTCATGAGATAAATAATAAGTTCAGGTGAAACTGTTTCAAAATAAGTATTAATAAGATTAAAATATCCTATCAAGACTGTAAATTCGTAAACGAATTAAAAAAACATGTGATTAATTCTATAATAAGTTTGAGACAATTTTATACATATGTGTACGTTTAAATATTGACTTCTGTTTTTAACATATTGGTGTTACTATCTCCTTCACCTTTTCAAAATAGAATTTCCACAGGTATTTGTTAATCATAACAGTGTTAATTTTATTTAAATTAAAACAAAGTATTATACTACAACATTTATTTCCAAATAACATTTTTGGCTTTATTTTGATTTTTTAACAATAACATTGTTTTAAGCTAACAAAAAGTACATTAATATATGTATATAATAATATATATACAAACACTTCGTGCAGAGAATGTTACGTTTCGTAATGTTCAGCATAAGAAAAAAAAGAACGCCTATTATAAAACTGAATCATGATGATAACATAAGAGCATTGATTAAAAGGTTTTTAAGTATTAAAATTTACTAAACATGAAAATTGACAGTGCAAAGTGAAATAGGCTTACTGGATATACAATTATTGAAGTGCTTGCCATAAAATATACAACATCATTGTACGATTAATATTTAATTACATATTAAATTAAGAAATCCACAAATTTTAAGAATATTTGGCACTGAAATTGGCATCTTTAGTTGTATCTATCACAATGAATACTCATACAGTTGTGTTTTTAAACAATTTAATATTAAAAGTGTAAAAGTGTGAAATTGGCACTTATGTATGCATTTAGAATACAAGAGTAGAAATTCGATACTAGAAATACGTACACAAAAGCTATTTATGTATATAGTGTAATGTCCACTGTAATCCAGATTAATCTGGTTTGACTTTGTCTGAAATGTATAAAGAGCTGATTGTGCCAATATAAACCCTGTGTTCATATATATAAAGTTAATCATTGTTTACTTGACTCTTACTAAGAAAATTGTGTATAGAAATGCCTTAGAATACAACATAATCAGTGCAAGAGAAATGTATGTGTTTGAATATTTAAATTTTACAATATTTGATAGTAGTGTGACGTTATAATGTTTTTTTTTTATCAGAACAAGTTTTGTCCTCATCTATAAACAATAGACAACAAATTTAAAAAAATAATAGATTATGAAAACATGTAACATTTTAAGACATCTATCCTAGAGCCTACCTTATATAAAGGACATATATGATCCTTGCATTACAAAGTATCCCTTATTTTATATATAGGTACTCATAATGTAAAGTTTTTGTAAAAGACAGTTAGGGCTTGGTTATGTTGATCTGATTTCATATACAATTACACAAGTATCGGGGATTATACATGCTACAATAACATTTATGAAAACATTCCATTCAATTGACAAATTCCAATAGTGAAGTGTCATACTACTCATGACAAATGGTATATTAAAATCAATAATCACAAATTAAGAAGAATAACAATTTAGAATTAGTTTTAAAACGAATAAGAATATTTTTATTACCTACATAAATTTCAATAATGTATCTACTATTGTTTTTTTGGCTTTTATTACCTTGAACACATATTTAATCTGTTGGCCATTAAATTGTATGTGTCTTTATACAATGTTACTTTTTCTTGTATTTAGACAGATGCCCTTTCTATTAGATCTGGGGGAAGCTCCCTCGCGCGTGGCCCAGAGCACTGTTTGTTGCCGAGACAGTTACAAGAACATACCTGTAATTTGAATATTATTGCATCTTAGTTATCATTTGAATCATAGAAATGGCAATCTTTATCATGTAGAATAAGTATTTCTATAGAAACATTGTTTTAGCTCCTTATAAAATTTCATACAACAATTAGTTAATATAGGCTTAGAACATAAATTTGAGAAGCATGAATTTGATGTAATAGGTATAAAAATCATAAATTTGAATATTATTATTTTGCCGAACTAATTCTCCTGTAGTTTTAATATGTAATTCTTATTATAATATACTATACATATAATAAGTTTCGTAGTTTTCCTGGAACCTCCGGTTACCACCATATTATTAGTGTTATGTTATTGAAAATATGTATTTATAAAAAGAACATTATGTCTCACAGAGGCTTGGTCGTCTCGCACCTGCCCATCAACTGGTAACACAGTTCTGGAACCATCTTTATCTTCATCCCGAGCATTCTCCTCTGCTTGCCTGGTGGAAACATTATACACTATTATTAACACTAGACACTATTATTTCTTATAAAAATACAATTTTTAGATACAAACATTTACACAATAGAATATTTTAGAATATGTAATATTTTTTTCATGTTTTTATCTTCATTATTCATATTGCCAATATAATTTAGTTTAATACACTAATACCTACATGGTCATGAATCTCAACACCAACAAGTTGATACTAGCAGCTACGACGGCGAGGCCAAATAAAATGAACACTAGACTAAGTGCAACATACCCGGGCTTGCTTGTTAGGGCTTGATCATTCTGAAATATTTTATTAGTTAGTTATTTAATATATTTTTATTTGGTTATGTATAAAATAAACGCAATAGTATGAATGTTGATTTCTGCTTGTTTGATTTTACATTCTAATCACTTAGGTTTATATGAGTTTGATTTGATTTACCCAAAAATCAGATTAATCAGACTTCCCCTTGCCTAATACTGACCCAAGAAATGTATATTAAAAAGTCTATTTTTGCCATTTGTAGTAGACAAAGTATGTCTCTGCTCAATCAAGTGATTATTGAAGATTTTTAACATACAATATATTAACTTGCTTATCCTTTCTATTATATTTCTAATATTAAATAAACATTGCTACATTTGATGGCATCTGTATTTCGCCAATCAATCATGTTTTAGAAGGGCGCTGTTGAGTTGGATCTGGAAAAAACTAATCTACCTAGTGTGAAAATCGTCGTTAGTTATCAGTCTAACGAAAAACGAGGTGAGGCGTTCTACGTGAACAAAATTCTTCAGAGTTTTTTTTATCTACCTAGGAAGGCTACTATAAGATAATAGAGGGTACAACTACTGCTCTTTCTTGCGATCCTCGCATACTGATTTTCCTCCTATGTGCTGGTTACTGTTAATACATTTTTCTACTTTGAAAAAAGGGCATAGTTACGTAGTAAAAAAAAACTAGACTTCATATGAAAAACATTTGACAACAATGTAAAAATATTTTCTAATATTAGACCGCTTTTCCATATTTTAAAGTCCAATCACTGAAGTGTAATCTAATTTACCTTACTTTTAACATGTGTTTAATGCAGTGCAATATTTTTTTTCTGGCCAGAAATAGTAGGATAAGTTTTATTACATTGCAACATAAAATAGAATGTGTCGGCTTACCTGTAAGGCTACATAGTCACCAAACCCAATAGTCGTGAGCGTCACAAAGCAGTAATAAAAGCTATCGAAATAACTCCATCCTTCGTAACGAGAGAAAACGGCTGCTCCTGTAAAGAGAATATAATTAAATCATAAATTGTATAAAATTGTATACTTTCTATATGCAGTTCTTCAATTTAAATAACACTTCTGAACAGAAGTATAGTGAATGTTTTAATATCACCATTATTTTATTGTATTAATCCTTCATAAGGTACACTTGGCACAGTACATTCTACTTCTCCATTTGAACCTTCACATATTTATGTGGATGTATAATTTATTAATACATCACATAATATATTTTTTAAAATCTATTATTTAATTAGATTTGCTCATTTAAAGTGTTAAACACGTATACCCGATCGTCATTTAAGCTATCAACTAAAACTAAACTATGTGATATGTATTTAAAAAATAACTAGCTTTTACCCAGGACTTCGTCCGCGTATTATCGGAATTGGTCATATATGTATTGATAATATATCTGACCTGGCGAATTCTATTCCACCTTAGAGGACATAAATAACCAGATATTGGAATTTTTAATTATTTTTTCCATCAAACAAAATTAGATAACCTTCTCTGTCTCCTGGTTCTAAGCTATCTCCGTGTCAATTTCCAACCATATCCTAGAGCCGTTCTTGAGTTATAAATAGTGTAACTAAGACAACTTTATTTTATATAAATAAATAGATTGTTCATCATTGTATACTTCGATAATATTTAAAACAAAATATAAATTTTCTTGATTTTTGAATTTTCTTGGTTGAATGTAAAAATGTAAGAAAAAATTTTGAAGTTACCTTAAACACGAGATTTTTCAATTGTTATGACAATTAATCACATTTTAATTAAAATATAGTTTTGTTTTAATATTGTTATAAAAAGAAAATGTAAAACTGAAACGATATGGATTCCTTGACCTAAATAAAAAATATTCATACCAGTTGTAATAATAATAGAAGACAGCATTCCAGTTGCAAACATTAAGTTCATCTCCGTAGCCTCGGTTGTGTTACAACGAAGATAGCATTTTGCTCTTCTTATTACCACTGAAGCAAACTTATTCAGACGTTCACCAATACTTTGAAACATCACAAGACCCAAGGGAATACCCACCTGAAAAATTTCATAATAATTTTTTTATTGTTTAAGCTGTACTTGCTATTGTTAAATATGATGTCTAGTGTGATGTAGATCACTTTATTATATTAGTTTCTGTCATTCAGTCTTGCTACTTAGCATAATACATACATGACAAATTTAATACTGAATACTCCATTTTCATACATAATAAAAAGGCTCCCAATACCCTTATTACATTAATAAAATAATGTAACAGGATACTCTTACCATAGCATAAGCCATACAAAATGCTTTTCCTCCAACAGTTACAGGGGTGGAATGTCCATATCCTATCATAGCGAGCACAACGGTTGCAAAGTAGAAAGCCCCAGCAAACTTCCACTGTGGACCAGCCTTATGAGGCTTGTTCTCAATTATGACAATCTCTATCATGTGGTAATCTTCCGGAGTTATATTGTATTTACGAACAAGACCATTTTTCATATCTGAAATATTTAGTTTTACCATATACACAAATGAGGTTGAGGTTTGTTAATTTCTATTCAATACTTTCAACAACAAAAGAGTACTAAAATAAAAAATAATTAAAAATAATATAGTCAAATACTGTTTAATTTTTGTGAGTTAAGTAGAAACCTACTCAATGAAAACAGCTAAATTTGATTTACACAATATTACTTAACCATACCTTAATTAAGAAAAGCTAAAATAGCATATTTACATTTGTTTCAGTAATGTTTAATGTATATAATTCTATAAAAAACTAATTATAAGGATATTAACCGCATAAAAACTACTTACTAGTAAACAAGTCATTTTAATATTTTCAATATTAATGTTATGTACCGTAGACTTCTGAAATAAAATCAATAAGAAATTAAGAAAATAATAAATAAAGGGTGGTAAACAAAAACAACTAAAATAATTAAAATTTTTAAGATAAAACAAAAACACAAGGACTAAATTATTATAGTTCAAGTAGTACTTACCCGATAGAACCTCCCATCTCTTGCTTTCTGTATCTGATTCCAATGCATCGAAAACAGCTGCTCCTATCAGCAAATATGTGAACGTACAAACCACAAGCGAAAGTGTGCGAACGTTTTGTCTTTTCATAGTGCTTTGCTGATCTCACTGCTGCTGGGAGTTTTACCCTATAGAAACCAAATAATAAACCAATATACAACATACAGTAGTTATGTTATAATAAACAAAAAATACATTATTATTATACGTACGTAGAAAAGTTGGTCCTGGAATGACTAAGAACAGTTCTTACTTAAAACCTAGTTTTTGTTAAATATCTTTAGTAATAATATTAAAAAATATAACAATGAAAGATAAAAATTACAATGTCAAAATATCGATCAATTATTTAAACTAGGTGCAAGGTAGGTATATGTACTATTAACTACCTACTTACCTAGCCTCCTAGGCAAGTCAAGCACCAATAACAATTAACATTAAGTTATAGCATATAGAGTAAATACAATTTACAGGAAAGACTGATAGAAAAATATGTATATGCAGTAGTAATTGTTACTCTTAAATTGACTAATAACTATATTAGAATTTAAAATATTTAAGTATTTAATAATTAAAATGTAGTTTATAAAACTATTACAATTATAATAATACTTAAAAAATAAAAAGTAGAACGGTCTAGTAGAAAATTTAATTTATTTAATGTATTACAAAATTATCTTCAAAATCTAATAGCGAATAAGTAAAATTTCAGAAAATATATTCAACTACGATGATCAAGTGTCATTGACATAATATAAATGTCGATACTCGTAGACAAATGACAGTTCTCTACATCGTGTGCGGTTTTCGGCAAGTGTTCGAAATAAAAATCGTATTACTTGCTATTCATAAATTACACAGTGTATCAACATGAAAGTTCTGTGTAATAAAACGAATCCACCGATTGGTATGTTGTATTTCTCACATAAGATTTCAATTCAAAATATTGTTAGAGCGAAAGTCTCAAAATAGGTTTTTTCACCACATTTCAGGGGGTCTACTAGCAGTAGAATTCTACAGATCTTCGGCTAAAAACGTAGATGTCGTATGGGGCAATGAATCGTCTGTTACAATACAAAATTCATCCAAGCCAGTGCCATATGGAACAAGCAATGATTTGATTAGAATTCTTGAAAATAATTTTAATAAATCTGTCGGACCCCTAGAAAGGGTTACGATGAATCATTGGCTGTCCCTCAGCTTAATTCTGAATGAAGAAATGCCTAAATCTCTAGAATATCTTGATAAGACTCTCGGCCCTATTACTTATTTACATGGGGAAACTTTATCTGTTTCTGATTTAGCTGTATTTAGTGCTTTGTATGGTAAGTATGATGAAATATATATCACAAATATATCTTAAAAAAATTCTTTGATATGGAATATATATTCCAATTTTATAAATAATATAATTTTTAGCATCTCCTAAATACCAAGAGTTGTCAAAGGCCAAAGAATACAATAATATTGCGAGATGGATGAAACTCATTCAGGCTCAAGAACCAGTCACAAAAGCACTAAAAAGTATTCCAGCTGATGTACTTGAAAATCTATCAAAGATATCTTTAAGGTAATTGTTGCATCATTTTTGCACCATAAATTTTTTTATTACATGATGTTAGATAAAGATAAATTGAGTTGTTTGTTAATAAATTATTATTTTTTAAAATATAAGATAAATTTAATTCAGTAAAACTTAAAGGAAACATTAACTTGGCAGATCCACACCAGAAAATAAGGAGACAGGAATGCGGCAGGAAGGCAAATTTGTTGAATTGCCACATGCTGAAATGGGCAAAGTAATTGTTAGATTCCCTCCCGAGGCATCTGGGTATGTATTAATTTTTAAAGGATGTTCTTAATTAGAAATATAATTATTTGTATCAAATTTCAGGAACAATTCAATATAAAATTTAAAAGTTCATAAATATTATCTCAAATGTTGTAGGAGATCAAGTACATGTCATTAATTAAGACCTTCTTTAGACACACTACAATATTTTTTTATGCTATTCTTAATTAAATTTGATACCCAAAACTACATTCTTTATAAATATTCTGATGTTTCTATACATGAAATACATAAATATATGATGAATTTTAGTTACCTACACATTGGGCATGCTAAGGCCGCTCTTCTAAATCAATATTATCAGGAGGCCTTCGAAGGAAAGTTGATAATGAGATTTGATGATACCAACCCAGCTAAGGAAAATGCTGAGTTCGAAAAGGTAATAATGATAATATAATAAGTAATAACTTATACATTTGGTGTTTATTGAATTGTTATTGTTAAATTAAAATGTATGTATTTTCAGGTGATATTAGAAGATGTTGAAATGCTTGAAATAAAACCTGACATGTTTACACACACTTCACAATACTTTGATCTGATGCTGCAATTCTGTGAGAAGCTTATTAAGGAGGGCAAAGCATTTGTTGATGATACTCCAGCAGAACAGATGAAGAATGAACGGGAACAGAGGATTGATAGCAGGAATAAAAGCAACTGTAAGGATGTTAATTATAAATTAACTTGAAAAAATCTTACAATTATTAATTTTATCTTTAAATAACAAGTATATATTGTGCTTTATTTCCCTAATTCAGGATAAGAGATTTTCATGTATTTTTATTTATATAGTTTTAATAATATTACAAACATTAATAATAAAAGTCTGATAAACAAATTTCAGCTGTAGAAAAAAACTTGCAGCTTTGGGAAGAGATGAAGAAGGGAAGTGATATTGGCATCCAAAACTGTGTTAGAGCTATCATTGATATGCAGTCTGCCAATGGATGTTTGCGAGATCCGACCATATACAGATGTAAGCCTGAACCTCATCCCAGAACAGGAACACAATATAAGTATGTACATTATGTTAATATAATTGTATTTTTTATATGAAATATGTGAGACTGGCTACTATATTTGGTTGAACATAATGTAGAACACCTTTTAATATAGTAGATATACTGACTTGATTGATATGAGACTAGAAAATATTCATCTTCGATTTATAGAGCATCCAGTTGAATATTTTATAGGGTACAGTCATCAGATTACAATATACTCTTAAACAATATTTAAATAAAAACATATATACTACATAGAGTTTAATAGCAGATCATTGATAGTACCACTTGAGTTTTATATAGCAAAAAACAATATAACCAGCTTTTAACTTTATTAAATTTGTTGAATATTGTTAAATTAATATAGATAATATGATTGGTTTTCAGAGTATATCCTACATACGATTTCGCTTGTCCTATCGTCGATTCCATAGAAGGCGTAACACATGTTCTTAGAACAATGGAGTATCATGATAGAGATCCGCAGTTCTATTGGTTCATTGATGCTTTAGGGCTTCGGAAACCATATATTTGGGAATACAGCAGGTAATTGACAATAGTTTCTTACATACAATATTTTAATCTAGTAGTATTTATAGAGAAACAATAGGAAAAAATTAATTGAAATTTAAACCTTTGAATTTTAAGAACATTTTTGTTTTATAATAAAAACTTCTTTCAGATTAAGTATGACAAATACAGTTTTGTCAAAAAGAAAGCTGACTTGGTTTGTTGAGCAAGGACTTGTTGATGGATGGTGAGTATTGGAAATCATAAACTTTGCCACATATACAGGGTGACTGGTGAATTACTATCGATATTTGAGGACGTGATATTTGACGATCATATATGACAAAATAAAAATTAATATAACATAAATATTAATAAACTTCTAAGTAAAGTTAACCAAAAGTTATGTAATTAATTACGCATCGTATGAACACCCTACAGATTAGGTATACACACACACTCACACAGACGCGGCGGCGGCGTAGTGTTGTATCAGCACGCCGCCGCACACGTCCACACTTGGAACGTGTACACACTTTATTTATTTATACGGAAATTTGGTCAAAAATTAAGTACCTATTTTTTTACATAATTCGAATGAGAATCATGTACCGAGTATGCTCCTTAAATATTGATAGTAATTCACCAGTCACCCTGTATGGCTTCAAAATTATTTAATCTGTGGTGATTGAAAAAATTTCATTGTCAAACTGAATGTTTGTCGCTTTAATGTACATTTGCTATATCTTTTTATGGGTTTAGGTTATAGGTTGGTTGGGTTCTAATTTGTTATGAATGGAATTATGTGAGTTATATTAATGGCTATTTCAAATAATTTAAATAAAATTACCTGCATTTCTGTATCGTTTTTCATTCATATTTATAGTAATATGTTGATACATGAAGTTTTATATAATAATGTATTTCTAGGGACGATCCCCGCATGCCGACTGTCCGCGGTGTCCTCCGCAGAGGTCTAACCGTGGAGGCGTTGAGAAGGTTCATACGAGCTCAGGGATCGAGTCGGTCGGTTGTGTTCATGGAATGGGATAAGATATGGGCCATCAATAAGAAGGTAATTGATCCTCTATGTAAGAATAACCAGTCACTGGCTCACTACTACCTCCGCCTCCGAGCAGTCACCGTTCTGCTCCGCGCTAGTCGTGAGACTGCTGAGCGAATGCCACCCCCTCTAGTGGGGTACATGAGGCTGTGTGTTATATCTGTTGTATAGATACAAACACTACAGTATTTGTTTAGAGATCATTATTGTTATATTATACAGTATGTATAAAAAAAATGTTTGTATTGCCAGCTACTAACAATGGCAAAAATATTGTTATATTATAAACTACTAAACCCGGCGAACACCGTTTCGCCACCTGAGGGATGTGTTTTATGTAATTTTTCGTTTGGTGATTAAAAGATAAAGTATTTTTTTTTGTTTTATATTTGAAAAGGAAAATTTTTATTTCATTTCACAACAGCAATGAATTCATTTCGATTACAAAAATGAAGTGTTATTTAGTTGAACTTCTCTAAGTAAATGAAAGTGAATCCAAAGTAGATACCGAATCGAAGCGTTATACGTGCCCGCAAATTATCCGTTTCATTGAAGTGTTCCTTTGTAAACCACATTTTTGGTTGTTTGGTTTAACTTTAACACAGATAAAGCGGATGGTTCCCAACTCGTGAACACGCAAAGTATAACTGCCCATGTGAAAAACAATAATTTTCTAAATTTATCCCGCAAATACTAAATGGTTTTAAGAGTTTAAACTACAAACACGATACCGGTTTGTCACATGCAATTAACTGAGCAGAGAACAATGAGTAGCTGTCACACAATGTATCATGCACCGGCACCATCTACTTAAAATATTGATTTGTAGTACATGTTATGTATCAGAGATGATGCTGTATGTGAAAAAAGATTTCCCCGCTTTTCTGTTGAAATTTATAGTAGATTTCTTACAAATATCAAATTGTGTCCATACGTTATTACATATCTGTCATTGTACGTCAATTACATAGCTGTCATTTTGCGTTTTATTATTCCAAGTCTGATTCTTTTTGTTATACCACGTTTTATAGTGACTGACGTTTCATGTCAAGTCACACGGGAATGCTGTCGAATGGGATAAAACGTATCCTATGTCATTTTCCTGGCTCTAAACTACCTCCCTGCCAATTTTCAGCTAAATCGGTTCAGCCTTTCTTGAGTAATAAGTGGAGGAACTAACACGACTTACTTTTTTATATATAGATATGCATATTTATGGAATCCTTTATTTAATCTTTTCCTAATTTTCATTCCAGGTCATTGACCCCATAGCTCCTAGATACACAGCATTAGAATCAAAGCCGGTTCCAGTAAACCTCAAAGGCGTCACATCTGACAGTACTCTGGATGTGCCCCTACATCCCAAAAACCCGGATGTGGGCAACAAAAAAGTTTGGATATCAAAGACATTATTGATAGATCAGGTTGATGCGAAAACATTGAAGGAAGGAGAAAACGCGACCTTCATTAACTACGGGAATATAATGATTGATAAAATACATAAGTAAGTTTTATTATATTCGCTTATCGTGTTACAAATGCTTATGCATGTCTGCAAAAAATAACGAACCTTGAGTTGAAATTTTATATTAAAGTAAACATTAATTTATATATGTATTTATGTACTAAAATTAGATAATGGTATAAGAGGTATGTGATGCTCAAAAGATTACTTATCTTTTAATATAGATCTACAAGAAATCCTTTTGTAAAAGAAAACCATCATAGAAATTGCGTATTATCAAATAAATCATTTCAATGGAAATATAATTTTTGGATATGCTATACGCATATGTTATATTAATTGTATAATTTATGTTTCGGTTGAAATCGTAGTTTTATTTAAATGCATACTCGGGAAAATCTCAAACATAATTATGAACATTACTACGAATAAAATGTATATAGTTCTAATAAAAAAATATATATCAATAACAACGTCAGTGTTACGTGTACCTTACAGTAAGTCAGCAAATATTTAACATATTTTTAAAACAAACATAGAGTACACATATGGTCCCAGGAAATAAATATATGCAAATAATCAAGTAATATAATTTACTTAACTAATTAATATATTAATTTCTTCTACTTCCTCCAGGGCTGCCGACGGTACGGTAACAAGTGTAGACGCGACGCCCAATCTTGATAATAAGGATTATAAGAAGACGTTGAAGCTAACTTGGATAGCCGAGACACCACAATCACCCATGGTTGAGACGTACTGCGTGTACTTCGATCACATTATATCGAAACCACTGCTCGGTAAAGACGAGGACTTCAAGAAGTACATCGGACATCAGACACGGGTGAGATATATTACCTAATCATCATCATCATCATCCTATCAGAGCCCACTGCTGAGCAAAGGCCTCTTCTCACATGGTTAGAGCGTTAACCATCACTCTGAAGGCGAATTGCTGATTTCAAGCTTATAATTTGAAATTATTAGTCCAGGTTTCGTCACGATTTTATCCTTTTCCGTCTGTAAGTAGTGTCTAAATACTCATAGAAAGTACATATGAGACGGAAAAATCACATTGGTACTTGCCAGGTTACAAGCTCACACCATAAAAAAATTTTGGGTTGCCTGTAAGAGATCGCTTTTAGTGATAAGGCCGCCCTTGCCTTAAATTTTCTGTATTTATATGTAATGTTATTTCCTATGTTATTGAGTGCAATAAAGTATATTTCTATTCTATTCTATAAATCTGTTAATTAAATAAATATAATTGCATTGACATTAAAACTTTGTTAGTTAGAACTTGAATTGAAATATAAATTCTCATAACCTGTTCGTATCGTTGAAATTTTCAGTACAGATGTTATCTTTTGCTTTTTCAATCCAACACTTTTTTATTAATTCGTATAGTATATTTATCGAAATGAACTAATATATATTATATGTATTATATAGTGGGAAGTGGCGATGCTGGGTGAAATGGCTTTAGAGAGTGTGAAAGAAGGGGATATCATTCAGCTACAGCGACGCGGCTTCTTCAGAGTTGACGCGGCGGGCGGTCGCTCGGCTCTAACCGGTCAAGTTCGACCTCTCGTATTATTACATGTACCAGACGGACGAGCGGATACCCAGGTATTTATCCCTACTAATATTATAAATGCGAAAGTAACTATCTATCTGTATGTTACGCTTTCACGCCTAAACCACTGAACTGATTTTAATGGAATTTGGTACAGAGATAAAGTTGACCTTGAGAAAGAACATAAGATAGTTTTTATGCCAAACTTTAGAAAGGCGAAGCTGCGGGCGGAAATTACAATATTAATACCATTATCGCGATAAAAACACATTTAATAGTGTTAAGATTTGCTCTTTGCATCATGAATTCGCTTGTAGATGCAACAATGTTGCGTTTAAAAAGCTTACGATTTTACAAGTTTATTAACGTGTCGCTGCAGCTAAGTATTGAAATACATATACACTTTTGACTTTTCCGCCTCTATTAATTTCGTTGTTTGACTAGTTAAAACTATTAAGTCACAGTCTACAGTATTTGTTTTGTTTTTTTTTTTTATTTCGTGTAGGCATTTTTAAGTGAACACGTTAAGAAGACACAAAACAATATAAATCAACAATTAATTTCTTAGTCTAACTTCCTGTTATTTAGCAACGCCGTCTGCTGTTGAGTCGTTTAACCTTTAACCACCTACCACCTATTTTTGTCCTTTAACCACCTACGTGAGGTCACAGAGACCGCTCATAAATTTCTGCGATTATTTTGGAATCTATGATAAGAAAGTAAAGTTTAGTTAAATCAAATACATGGCTATACTTAATTGCTTTATGTTTGCGTCACAAATTAACAAAAGTAATTAAAATGTTTTATAAAAATTCAATAATATCTATGATATAAGGAATATGGCACCATAATATATTTATTACTATACTAAGAAAATGAGATCTTTATTCTAAAATGTTAAAATTGTACATTTTTTTTCTTCTTATTTCTATTAATTTGAATAAACTTAAAATAAAATAAAATAAAAAAACGAAACAGAAATAAAAAAATTAAATAAAATTGCAATGCCATAATTTTTTTATTTTTTCGCAGCAGTAACAACACATCCCTACTAATATTATAAATGCGAAAGTAACTCTGTCTGTCTGTCTGTCTGTCTGTCTGTCTGCTACGCTTTCACGCCTAAACCACTGAACTGATTTTAATGAAATTCGGTACAGAGATAGAGTTGACCTTGAGAAAGAACATAGGATAGTTTTTATCCCAGACTTTTGAAAGGTTCTCTTGGAAACGCGATATAACCGAACTCCACGCGGCGAAGCTGCGGGCGGAAAGCTAGTTTTTTTATAAAAATTATAAAGAAATAGATAGTTTACATACAAAAAGTCTTATTTCATTATTTGTGGGTAGTAAAATTTAGTCCAAAATCTCATCCGTAAATAAGAGAGAAACTCCAAATATCAAGTGGTTTAGTAGAATTATTAAGAATATTCACTAATAGGTGGTTAAGAGTTAATTATTAAAAGCAATAAGCAAAAAGTAGTATTACTATTCGCCAATAGATGTCAGGAAGAGTCATATTTTAAACGCCTCCTTTTTGTTATTTTTTTTTTCATAAAATGTCGTTTTCTAAAAATGATTCCTAGCTAAATCGATTTATCCCCCCTGAAACCCCCTAGAATTTAAAGCCTGTAAGGCATATGTTTATTATTTATACACATATCGTGTCTTTTAAAATATTAATCACAATAACATATTTTGCTATCACGTGGATAATATTAAGGAAAAATGAGAATATAATGACCATCATATAACTTCCAACATCGAAAATTATTTAGAGTATTTTTAAATAATCTCATTATATTGAAATCATTATTAATAATTACAAGAACCTGGAATAGAATCCAATAGAAATGACAAAAATTGGCAGTACCTTGATTACTTGAATCAATTGAATATCTTATGTTATAAAACAGTCGTGTATGTAGACGAAGAGACAGATATTCTGTTACGAATTCGAATATATAAATCAGAATAAAATATTTCGGAAGATTCTTATATTTATTTATTGTTCAATCATCAGCCTCGCATTATAACATAATAAAAAAAATAAAGCCTACTCCAGGTAGGAACAACATAAATTTTAAACATAATAACGTTTTCAAATATTAGAAACAAAAAAAAATTCATCGACTAAAAAAAATCATTACAAAACGGCTTACTGTAAATAAATTCTATGGGACTTCTATGTTCCGGATTAGTTACAAGCATCTGGTTCAACATACTAATGAATTGACTGATCTTCCTCAGATCATTTTTCTTCTGTATTTCATTTCTATCTTGAATCCAGTGTTGGAAGTAAGCACCGTGTATTGTGCTCGCTAGTATATTTTTCGTCATAGAGCGAGATTGTTGTTTCTGTAAAATTTCATCTTTTTCATTACATTTTTGATTTCTATAAATTGAATTTATATATTAATATAAATTCAATTCAATAGAAGTGTATATTGTTTATATTTCGAAAAAAAAGTACTAACATGTGTTCTACATTTGTACTTTAGTAAGCAATAACCACTTTTGTACATATCCCTATACCGTGAATATTTTATTATATTGTAGGGTAGATCCCCGAAAATGCAGATTTGTTTGTATAAGACTTGGTTGTCATTGCATCCTCCAAATAACTGTATGCCGGTTGCCATTTCATGTAGAACCAGGGCTGTAGACCATACATCGACACTGAAACCGGCTGAATGTCCCAATAATATCTCTGGAGCCTGATAACACTTTGATCCTTGGAATGGCCAAGGAGCACCAATTTCTATGAAGTATGCTCCATCCAAACCACATAATTTCAGTCTACTCATGGTAGAATCTAGCAATATATGGCTTGGGTGTATATCTGCAATGGATTAGATTTTATAATCGCTTCACTTACTTAATATTATCTGGGTGTCAAACAGTCTAATGCATGATACACTTATAAAAACTGTATTAGTAAAGCGTCTGAATTGGTTGGGGTAAAGTTGGAATAGAGATTATAATGTGTACGATTTTTTTAATGACTGTAAAGACAAGGTAACACAGAGCTAGCTATGATTTTTGGATATAGGTACTATAACATGACCCGGATTGATTAAAATTATAAAATTACCCAAACTCTGTTAAAATATAAAATAAATCATCTAGTATTTAAATAATAGTTTCATTTAAATGCACACTCGCGAAAATGTTACACATCATGAGATAGAATCCACTTAATTTCTTACTTACCAGAATGCACAACATTTTTATTTTTCAATATTTTCAAAGCAGTAAACAGTTGATGTGCAAGTTCCTGTATTTTGTCTATATGAAGGTTTTTTTGCGATTCCTTTATCAATTCTTTTAAGGTTTTTGGATAAAAATCCATTATGAGACACCACTCGTTTCTTAAGAAAAAATCAGATATAATATTAACAAATAACAAATCATCTTTGGGGGGGTTGAATTGAATTCTTCTAATAATTTGTTGGTGTTGCCTAAATCCTAAACATTTATGTCTAAAAAAAAATAAATATAATTTTATTACAAATGTATACAAAATAATATTTAATAATTAAAACATATGTGCTAACTTTAATTTCACTGCATACTGTTTGCCATCTGAATCTACACACTTGTATATATCTGAAAACCTTCCAGAATGTATGTAAGAAATTACAGAACATTCTTTTTTTAATTGATGAAATCGTTTTTCTAATAACATTCTGAAATACTGGCCATTATTTTTGTTACCATTTTCCAGCACTATCTCTTTGTTAGCCGCAATGGGTTTTATATCTTTCTTACTTTTGTCATGTATAACTTGTTTAATATCTTTATCTTTGGATAAAGTTTTCATAGATAACTTTTCTTGTTGCTCTGTACCATTAGTTTTATTCTGTTGTTTTTTCAGATCAATAATATTAGCAGTCTGTGTCTTATGAAATTTAATATCCATTTTAATCTTTGTACTATTATTCCTATTTAATGAGTTTAATGATGGTAAATTTGAATCTTTTATGTGGTCTATTTGATCTTCAGATGATACTTTTTTGGAATTATATTTCATACGAGTACCATTTACACTTTTATTAATAACATTTGGTTTAGATATTTTATTTTCCGAAGAAGTAACTTCATTTTCAGTCTTTTCTTTTCTTATATCTTGATGTTTTTCCATGGAGTCATTAGTATTATTGCTGTGGGAATCAATAGTTGCATGTGTGTCCTCAACTGTATTTTTTAATCTTTCCATTAAATCACCGTTATGAACATCATTTTCAAATCTTCCATTAATGTTGTCATCTTCATTACTCATTATTTTAAGTTTCTCATCACAATCATTTAAATAATTAACTATTTCGTCTATATCTATTTCATCTAAAAAGCTTAGATCTATGTTTTGTGGTGATTTGTCATCCTGTTTAATTATTTAAAAGATATTGGATTTAATATTATTATTATTATATTGGTATTATAAGTTTTTTAAAATCACAATGAGAAAAATTAAATTGTTTAAACAAACATTTCAGTATGTTTAAGAGTTATTAGGAAATCTCTATGAACAATAAAAGATTTGCATTTATAGAATGAAAGGTTTTCTTTGATGTCTTACTTACATCTTTAACTTCTTCTTTTAGTCTTTTGGGAGATGGTGGGTAACACTCTGTTTCACTTGGCACTATTTTAATATTATTATTTTTGTGTTTGGATAACTTGTTTTTCTAAAAGTCAAACTTCATAAATTAGTGAATGATTACTCTATAAATTTAAAACAGAGACTAATAATTGGCTACCAAATTCCATATGGAGAGATAGTATACCTTACCTTTAGCATATTGTTACTGAAAAAAAAATTAAGTGACATTTTATTTATCAGTTTTATAAGTATAACTTTTATATGTAAGAAAAAAGCTTAGAAAACACAATTAAAATTTATTAAAATTTGACACTTAAATATGATAACAGTTTATATTATGAGAATATTATTCGCAAAACTACTGGTACTTGTTGAAGTTGCATCTTATTATTGATAACAGCCGAAAACTGCTTGCCAATCTAAGTCGTAACGGCATTGCTAACTTATTCGTTCTAAGAATAAATTAACTCGAACATTTTTAAATATAATTTTCTTATGTGATATTAAAACAAAAAACTTTAATTTAATAGTCTTTTCATTGAATAAGCATAATTCTAAGTACCTAATCTTATTTTAAAAATTACTTTTTTAAGAGCATTTTTTATTAATACTTACGCTACGCTTTAAGTTTTGTTTTAAGGCTATTGTATTATGTTTTGTATATCTTGTTTTTATATAATATTGAATAAATTTGCATATTTTTAAGCACAAATACCTAAGTACGTCCGTTACGGGAGCTAGCAATTGTTTTGTTGATTAATCAAATTTTTATTCCTCTACTTTGACAATTAACAGCTTTTGAAGTTGACAGTTCACGAAACTCATAACGTTCCTTTGTATTAAAAGTGACCCACTTACTAACTTTCATATAGCTCCATTTTTTTTATTAATTAATTAAAAATAATGTTTTTTTTTATATAAAAAAAAAACAAATGTTATGTTTATCTATTAAATACTATGATTGTTTTTGCGTAAATATGAGATATATATACATATTTTTTAAATATATAAAATGTGTAAGGTGCCTGTGTGTATTTAAATTACTTACTCTGTCACCCTAAATAATAATATTGCTGTTAAAGAGTGAAATTTGTATTAATTATAACATTTTATTAATTATTATATATAAAAAGAACTTTATTTAAATATATTTGTTTTGACTAACAATAATAAATTTTATAAATCTATTTTGAAGTAAAGTTCCTGCTTCACTTCATACCATATTTAATTTAACTCATATTTATTATTATATTTTTCAGATTTTGTTATAACAGTTGGTTTTTAAATTAATTGTAACAACCCCCACTTTCTACACCTAATAGAATTTGTTTTTCTAAAACAGTATTTTCGTTTTCTTCGAACTGGTATTTCATTTCAATAACGCGTGTTCATAAAACGTTGCCATTGTAATTATTAAGTACTAACTTGTCCACGAAGCTTGTTGTACTGTTATTCGTGACAAATTCAATGTCAATTTTTCGCGGCATGAGTTCCACATTTCCATCCAAATCTTTCATTCCCTATAAATGAAATTTATCTTCAGCATGTTGGCTTCTCATAGCTCTTTCAATTTTATTTTTGCTGATATCAATTTTGTACTTATTTCTATTATTCGGGCAATTTATTGCCAAGCAATTATGGTGTCCAAGAAACAGGTAGATCCAACATAATTTTAAAAATTATACTTTGATTCAAATAAAGTAATAAAAATATTTTATGTCAAATATACGTGTTTATTTTGTACAAAAATTATATTTATAATTAAGATTGCCAAATAATACATTTTTAGTGGAATAATTTAACGATTTACAACTAAAATCATCGTAATTCAAAATACCAAACATTTTTTCAGGTTTAATTGATTTAAAATTATAATTCTTCTGAAGGTTAACAATGAATAAGTACTAAGAAAAGGGGAAAAATGTAAATCGTAAATAAATTATGAACTCACTTTTTGTTCTTCTAACATTCGCTGAGTTTTAAAGCACACTGTTTTACATTTCTGGCGAAAGCATAGTGGAAGTATCCTGTCTCCGATTTTTGGCATGATTTCAGATAATTTGTATCTTAAATTGAGTTGTAATATTCAAATGGCTTTCAGAAAGTAAAATAAAATTATCCTTTTTGTATTTCAAGTGTTTCACTTCTCGTTTTCTCATATATTTCTCATTAATTTTGATTATTTCGTTTTTTAAAACCGTTATCCGTTACTAACTCCTTACAACTTCTATAAATGAATTCTGCTTCACATTTTGAAGGAAACTAATTTTTTGTCTACCCTATTATTAACGTTTACAAAATGTTCTTCCTACAATAAAAACGTGTGAAGACATTCGGTCGACTCATATTGAAGACTATTATATGTCGAATATTATGACTTTCAAATATTAGTTATATTTTAAGTAAATATATAGTATGTAACATACATATATATAAGATGTTCGTTATTTGTCTGTTCGTTATTTATCTATTATGTCTGGTTTCAATAGTTACGTCAAATAAAAAATTCTCAAAAAGAAGGTCACATGTTTCTATATTTTTATTTGTGTTTCATTGTGAATTGTGATTGATTTGCATATTAACAATTGTAGGAATAAATTATTTTTTTGGGTTCTAAACAGCATTGTGCTATAACATTTTCATGCGGTTTGACCGTTTCATAACATTTAAGCATTGATTAACATAAAATGTACCAAAATATTGGTAACTTTATTTCTTTTTCTATCTTATCAGTCATTTGCTGTATTGGAAAAAGTACCTACTACTCTCGTGTTATTGGCCACAAAGAATTTGTACGGGGATTTGTAGATTTCTTAGAAAAAGCATTCAGTTTTTAAATAACCTTTTTTCAAATACACGTGGTATGATCGATAGTAAATAAGTCTGATAAATGCCGAAAAAGACGAAGATTTCTCTGTAATCATGAAATTCTATTTGTATTTTTTATCTTAGAAATATTGCCGTTTATACATCGGTCTACATTCTTTTAAACGAAATCGAATGACTTAAAGCGGGAAGGAATTTGTTCTTTACCAATAAAATACTAAGATCTGATTTATCGAAACAAACTAATTTTTTAATTTGCACTAAAATTTTGACACAAAAATTCAATTACAATAACAATTAACAACTGTATGCAACCGCTTATTGCATAAATCTGGCATAAAAAAATTTTTTCGAAGGAGTCCAACTGGTAGAAAATTATTTTTTGTCTCCATTTTTATTTATTAGTATTTAAAGTAGACTTGTATGAATCCTGTGAGTTGGCTGTTGTTAGTGTTCATTTTGTACATCTACAGATGACAAAATTGTGAAAACATAAATAAGATATAAGCAATTGTAGCATTAAATATTAAACAACACTATACATATATTTTAATTGAAAATGTCTTTAAATTATGTTTAATAATAACAGATTCAGGAGACTCAATATTTGTTATAAACTTAGTAACATCACGTAACTGGGCTTTTGTCTCTTATTCAATTAATATTAATACCAACTGTTTAAATATATTAAATTCAGACTCGCTACGCTTCTATCAATAAAACGTTAAATGGATATGCCTCGTTATAAAAATACTATTAAAATTTACTACAACTTTTTAGTTTTTAAATAAATAAAATGTTGGATTTTTTTTTATTTAGAGTTTGTGGATCTCTTATCAAAAATGGGAGGCGTAAAATATATGACGTGTTTTTTGTTTTTATTCATCTCTTTTAATTTCAAAATTGGTTTAGTTTATTATTTTTATGTAATAATTGGTTAATATATGAGTAAATTGTTGTTTTGTTTTTATAAAGATACTTATCACTGACTAGCAATAGATGTGTAAGTGTGGATGTATGTATGTTTGTTATTAATTTACGTAAAACTGTAGGTATTCTTTTTTTAACGAAATTTGCTTAATCTTAATTTTAATATATTTTATAATAAGTAATTTATATTACAAATATCTATAACATGTTCTTTTGGACACAGATAATATACAAAAGAAAGTGAAAGGTTTTTTTTATAAGCCGAACTTTCACTCGTTTGATGGTACAAATTCAGTTCGCAAATGACTTTACATTAACGCTGACGTGTTTAAAATTATATCATACGTGTTTTATCGACATCATTTGTTTAAGTGAAGTAAGCATACGTGGATCGAACCGTTTCGATATATTTATAATGTTATTACCTTGATTACACAAGTGGTTCTTTCTGACGAGTTGCATGTTTTTTTTATCAATTAAATTCAGTGGTATAATATTTTTCTCATGTATGTATGTTGGACATAGTGATAACATTACTCTATCATTATGAAGTGGTTTTTAAATTTGTTTTAGACGAAACCAATACAAGCAGTCGCTAAGGAACCAGTCTCATCTCCATCTTCAAGCGATGCTGAGAAGTTGAATGCTGAAATCACGAAGCAAGGGGATGTGGTCAGATCACTGAAAACTTCTAAAGCTGAAAAAGCCAAAATTGATGAAGCCGTAAAAATCTTGTTGGATCTCAAAGCCAAGTATAAGGAAGCTACGGGCCAGGTATGCTATTTTTTAATTTAATCGAAGTATAACTTCCAAACATTACACGAAGTTTATCAAATAAAAAAATTATACGTTCCATAAACTATCTATCTGTATATAAGACTGTTTAAAGAGAAGGTTCTAAAACTCTAAATTCAACAAATAATGTATAAACCATTGCTCACATTTATAAAATTAATTTTGAATCCTGTTAAAGATTTTTTTTTTCATTTCGAAATATAATGAAATGTAAGATTTTCTCGTGTAGTCATTGAAATAAAAATAAATTTTTCGGATACTACGCTTTTTTATATTTTTGTATTAGACAAGATGAAAACTTTTCATCTTGTCTGTTTGTGATCTCGGTTGCTGTAAAGGAGCCGAAACGTTGGGATTATGAAGTAACAAAATTATAAAAAACATGTATTATCCTTAAAATTAGTTTCATTTCAATGTATACAATAATTTAAAGATAAAGTCCTTGTAAACGAATACAAACCTTTGACAAACTGTAGTACTTATTGATAAATTTTTAAAGTAGTAATAACAAATAGTTTAATAAATTTTAAAGGATTGGAAGCCGGGCGCGTCACCAGCCAAAACAAATTCTTCGCCAAGTAGTGACGTATCTTCTTTGAATTCTGAAATAACTAAACAAGGAGATTTGGTTAGATCACTGAAAGCCTCTAAAGCCGAAAAGGCTAAAGTTGATGAAGCAGTAAAGGCATTGTTGGAGCTCAAAGCCAAGTATAAGGCAGCTACGGGACAGGTAAATAAATTTGTATCAAGTACAGGCAGTCCTCGTACTTACGGCATGTTAGGTTCTTGAAATACGCGACGTAAATCGAAACGACGTAAGTCGAGACATATTTTTTCATATGTTTACATGTAAAACTCAAGGGTTAGGTTCCACACGAACTCGAAATAATAAAAAAAACTGCATTTATAACAAAGGACGTACTTTATTATTAAAAGTAAGTTCTTAAAATAATTATATATTATGCACTTACGAAATTGCTAGTTATTTTTGGTATTTGTGTGTTACATATGTAAACACAAAAACTGTCAAAGATGCAAAAAAACTAATTTATTACGTCTTGATTGTCCGTTGTCCCTGAATGTACTAAACAAAATCAGCGACATTTGCGGGGTATTCCCCGCATGAGACGACACCGCGCCCCGCCCGCGCCCCTCACGGACCTTACCTTGCGACAAGTGAATTCTCCGATATGCCGGAAATCGAAACAAATGACGTATGCTTGAGGAATAGTGTCAAAACATTGTTCGACGTAACTTGAAACGACGTAAATCGAAACGACGTAAGTCGAGGACCGCCTGTATACCAAATAGTCTAAATTAAAACTCTTAAAACTCGAAATATATTGGCCATAATTTTGTATTTGATTATTCTTAGACTACCAAAAATCCTAATATGAAAAACGTAATTAACCGCTTTATCATATAGAAGTAATGAATAAAAATAAATTACTTCTATTAATTTTTAGGACTGGAAACCAGATTCAGCACCTGTTAAAACCTCACCTGCTTCTAATGACGCATCGTCGTTGAACAGTGAGATCATTAAACAAGGAGACTTAGTGAGGACTCTGAAGACTGAGAAGGCTGAGAAGACGAAGATCGATGAAGCTGTTAAAGTATTACTGGACTTGAAGAACAAATATAAGGCTGCTACCGGACAGGTGAATGTATATTGTAACATTTTATATTCATACACCTTTTGAAGCTAATGTACTCTGATAATATTCACTTAACAGTAAAATAATATTTAATACCACAACCAAAAACTTTAGTATCCTTGAGTATGAATTAATACTGTTTGAAATTTTTTTAACTGCAAAAGATTTTTGGTATAACATTTGTTTTTAATGTATAAATTTTTGATTATGTAATAAACATGTAATATCATAAAATCAACGTTTTCTTTGTATATATATATAAAAAAAAATTGATGTCAAAAAGACAATCTTGTAGGACTTAAATTTTCTTTCTACCCATAATGATATTCTATACACAATATAATGACAAAGAAATAATATTACAGGATTGGAAGCCAGGAAAAACGCCTTTTGTTACTCCGCTATCAAACTTGAACAGTGAGATAGTTAAACAAGGAGACTTAGTGAGGAGTCTGAAATCTGCAAAGGCTGAGAAGGCGAAGATTGATGAAGCTGTCAAACTATTACTAGAATTAAAGAACAAATATAAGGCTGCTACCGGACAGGTGAATATAAAGAAAATTTTATGTATTACACTATTAATATCTCGCAAAGAAAATATCTTTAATAGGGACTGCTTTTATTAAAATGAAGAAAATTATTTAAACGTACATTAATAAATTTCAAGTTATATTGTACTTGTAATTTTGAGTTCCTTACAACCTTTCCGGTATACCTTTCTGGTTTATAAATAACAAATTCTTCTGTCTGATATTAATCTTATCTATTGGAAATTATGAGTGGCTTTTAGTTATTTTATAGGAAAAGTTAAAAAAGATCTTAATTATAATAAAGGCGATCCATACAGTGTTTTTATATATCCGGCGTCGGGACGTGACGACCCCATCGCCCACTGGTGTATTCCGGTGCAATCAGTCACGGGGGGGAGGGCTGGGGGTACAGCCCTGGGAGTAAGACGGTCACGGATCTGGCAGGAGGCCGTCCGTGGCTGTCTTGGGGGGGAGGGGATACTCGGGTCTCTCCGGAGGCCTGAGTTCGCTTGTGGTCGGTCGGTTTCCTCTCTGTCTGCCGTCGGGCGCTTGCGCTCGTCGGTGGGTGGGTGGTGGAGACTGGCCGCGTGGGCTTGGGTGGGAGGGGTAAGGGGTTAACCCTCTCGCGATTAAGCAAGCCCGCCAGGCGGGGGGACACTCCTGGTCACTTGGAGTGAGCCCTCGGGGGGGGGAGGTGGCCGTTCGCGGCCCGCCGCCGGATCGTCGCGGATGCATGCTTCGGCGTTTCCCGTGGCGATCCACTTGGCGGCAACGGAGAGTGACCGCTGGTGTTTTAGTGGGTAACATGGGCCCTTCTGGCCGTGAATCCAACATAACCGCCTCTGTCTCCCCTAGACGGAGGGGTAGGTATAAAACCTTTCACCGCGATAAGAAAAAAAAAAAAAAAAAAAAAAAGTTTTTATATAAAATTCCTATTTATGTATTAATTAAAATAGGTATTAAATGTTTACATAGTTTATTAAATAACCAAAGATTATATTAATATATTTTTTTTAAATACCAAATTTCTCTTTATTTAAAAAAAAAATCTAATTGGAATTCCAGTGAAATTCCTCCAAAAGAACACTATGTTATGATGTTAAAGCGTATAACGCGTTAATTAGGGGGGCCTTAAACCTATACTTCTGTCGCAAGTCCCAGGCACTGTTGAAGCTCCTCTCCCTGCAACTGAATCCATTGAATGCTAGTTACGTCTCATTTTAATAAGAAATTTGTTATGTTTATTCTAGGATTGGAAGCCAGAAGGAACACAAGCATCATCTAATAATTCATCAGCTATGGCATCAGGTGACGCTTCGTCCTTGAACAATGAGATCATTAAACAAGGAGACTTAGTGAGGAGTCTGAAATCTGAGAAGGCTGAGAAGACGAAGATCGATGAAGCTGTTAAAGTATTACTGGACTTGAAGAACAAATATAAGGCTGCTACCGGACAGGTGAATAGCTATTGTAACATTTGAACTTCATACACCTTTTGAAGTCATGTACTCTTTGTATTATTGTTACTTAAAAATAATAACAGTAAAATAATATTTAAACTATAACCAAAAACTTTATGGTATCTTAACTAAACTTATAAAAGAAAATATTAAAGGTTATACAATAATGGATGTGCATACACATACAGGTATAACAAAAAACTTTCTTTGCTATTTTTAGTATAAATAAACCTAAATTTACTGAAAACATTTATATTACAGGATTGGAAGCCGACACAAGAAGTGAAGGTCGATGATTCCAAAGTGGCGGATATTTTGAATGAAATAACAGCCCAAGGAGATAAAGTGCGAATACTCAAAACAGAGAAGGCTGACAAATCTGTTATAGACGCAGAGGTACATATAGATATACTATTGAGATCTAAACTAACAATATAAATATTGTTGTATAATATACCAATGTCAGCGAATCAATTAAATTATGTAAACAAACTAACATAGTTTGTCATTAACGAATTTTTCGTTATATTTTTGAATATTTGAATTTTATTGTTATTTTTTTTAGGTTTTTTCTGCTTCAAGTTACAATTTATTTGATTCAAGTTCTCGACTTTTTATAATTGTCGTATTGTAAATGTACGAATAAACGTTATTATTACAGCTCTTTCTAATATTGTTGTTGCAGTGTTAACAAATAACTATATTGTTTTCAGGTTAAAAATCTTCTCAATCTTAAAGCTCAATACAAAACTCTTACTGGTAATGAATGGACACCAAAAGCAGCTCCCAAACAGGATAATAAGAAGTCTGAGAAGGTAAAATTAGTACATTTTATAGGAAGTAAAATTTTTTTGTTTGTACTAAAAATAAAAATTAAAACTGATGTACAAAAATACATATAATTTGGAAATTATATGTGCATATTTGTTTACAGAATGCTGACTCACAATCAAATGCTGCAAAAGCCAATAAGGCAGATAAAGTTAGTATAATATTTATTTGTTTTATTAATTAAGTAACAAATATACCTTTAAACTATGTTTTTGAAAATATTCTATTGTACATATATTATTTTAATGATAGCATTTTTAATTTAATTTAAATTTTCATTTTAGAAAGAGAAGAAGCCAAAGGAAAATAAACCTAAAGAACAGGTAAATCTATTATATTTTTGTACAGCAACATACCTTTTTTCTACATACCTAAATGTAGTTAGTATATACTTAAAGGTAGTAGCAGAGAATGGGTTAAAGACATCAAGCTTGCATTTTGTATAACACTTGAATGTCCAGGGTGACTGGTGAATTACTATCGATATTTGAGGACGAGATATTTGACGATCATATATGACAAAATAAAAATTAATATAACATAAATATTAATAAACTTCTAAGTAAAGTTAACCAAAAGTTATGTAATTAATTACGCATCGTATGAACACCCTACAGATTAGGTATACACACACACACACACACACTCGCGCGCGGCGGCGTGCTGATACAACAACACGCCGTCCACACTTGGAACACTTGGAACGTGTACACACTTTATTTATTTATACGGAAATTTGGTCAAAAATTAAGTACCTATTTTTTTTACATAATTCGAATGAGAATCATGTACCGAGTATGCTCCTTAAATATTGATAGTAATTCACCAGTCACCCTGTATATGCTATAATAAATATAATATATTATTATTGAAAGTGCTTAGAGATCCTATTGATTATACATAACTAAAAAAAACATACATAACTAAAATAATACCAATGAATAAATTACCAGTCCTCATTGGAAAACTTTATTATAACCCTTTTAATATTAGTAAACAAATAAACAGGCTTTTTAAATTTTTCTACTCTATAAATATTATAAAAACAAATATTATCAGAAGAAGACTTGAGAGTCCTATGAAAAAAGTGGCAAATATTTACTAGAGAAAGAGTGAATTTATATTATATAAGTGTTTTTTTATTTATTATTGTTATATATATTTGTTAATTTTCCAGCTTAAACCAAAGGACGAAAGTAGCTCTGGAGTGAAAAAAGTAACTCGCCTCGGTATGGAGGCGAACAAGGACACCGACTTGCCAGAGTGGTACTCACAAGTTATCACTAAATGTAAGCTCCATTATTAATACTATCAACATTCCTCGGCTTCGTCTATCGTTCATTTTTTTGATCATACCTTTAGTTTCTTAGCCTTGTTCATTTTTGTTGTATGTTATAACGATAAATCTATATTTTGTCAATACCATACCATATTGACAGTATATGAACGCAAGCAAGTTTGTCTATGGTGAAATTTGTGTACTTATGTTAGCAACCCTTACCCCTATATAATATCTGCGTTGCTCTATGTCGTCCGTTTTCCTGGATGTAACTGTGAATAAAACTCATTGCATTTTTCAAAGCTATTACATTCATTTACCGACAACTAAAATATTATCATATATACTTCCATTACAATTATTGTTGAATGTCTCCCCCCCACACTTTGCCTTCATAGGTTGCGAATTTTGTAATCTGAAGTAACCACTCTTTTTTAGCATCAACTCTCTATATAAAGTATTATCAAAATTTGTTCTATATATTAAAATTCATCACACAAATGTTTTAAATTATTTCATAACACATTAATTGTCATATGTAATAAGTATATACTTATAATTATCGTGTTTTTTTTTTCAGCGGAAATGATAGACTACTACGACATATCCGGTTGTTACATTCTACGTCCGTGGTCATTCAGTATATGGGAGGGTATAAGGAGCTTCCTTAGCAGTCAATTCAAAAAAATGGGCGTCAAAGACGGTTATTTCCCAATATTTGTATCGAAGGTGCGTTATAAGGATAAATATGATTATAAAAAAATATTATTATATTATAATGAGAAATATTTATAGGTATGTTTTAAAATATATTACGATTCTAAGCTATAAGCTACAAACTCTGGAATATCAAAATATACATATGTGATGGACATCTTTATAGTGTTCATCCTAAACTGTTTAATTATCGACTCACGTTAAGTCACGAAAGATAAATTGGTAAAGCAAATAAAACATGATAATCACGACACATTCCGTATCTGTTTATTTTAAATTTAATTGTAGTAGTGTCTATTTTTTTTCTTTCCAAAAAAAATATTAAACCTCATGAGATCTAAGATTTTCGCGAGTACACATTTAAATGAAACTAATATTTTCGGATTTTACTTCGCGTTTTATTTTAGAAACTACATACTCCCGACGTTTCGGCTACTTTTCAGCAACCGTGATCACATCTCGTCTGCCCGTGTATTAGTTTCATTTAAATATTAAACCTCATTACCATTGCCTATTACATATGTATATAAATATGAGATTTTGCTTTATCATTTTTTATACTATTAAGTATATACCTAAAAACGTTCTATTTTCAAAGATTATATAAAATTTAGAACATTTTGCGTAATATTTCTGTTACTACAAGAATCAATATGAAGATATTAATATATCCGTCGCCTGACATTAATACAATGAAAATGACAGATAGATAAGATTATCTACCTTATCTTAGGGGCCGTTCAAGTATTACGTAAGCAGATTTATTGCAATTTTTACCCCCCCATCCCTCTTGTCAGCAAAAGTAAGCAAAGCTCTTACCCCCTCCCCCAATGCTTACGTAAACATTTTCAATTACCGTTTTTTTTTTTTAAATATAAATAATGCTTACGTAATACTTGAACGGCCCCTTATGAGTTATATTATGTAGAATGAAACAGTAATAACACGTGTATATACCAAACCCACAGGCGGCTCTAGAACGTGAGAAGACCCACATCTCGGACTTCGCCCCCGAGGTGGCGTGGGTGACTCACTCGGGCTCCTCGGAGCTGGCGGAGCACGTGGCCGTGAGACCCACCTCCGAGACTGTCATGTACCCCGCGTATGCCAAGTGGATACAGAGTCATAGGGACCTGCCGCTCAGGATCAACCAGTGGAACAATGTTGTGGTACGTACAACGAGATGTATGGGCGAAGAGGTGTGAGTGTGGATGAGATTGCGTTCGTGTGTACGCATGCGCCGGATTGCACGTGCGCGTGTATGTGTGCGTGTGTGAATGTGGATGGCATTTCGTATAAAATAGGTTGGAGAAAAAGTTTCCTCGCATTTTTTAAGAAAATTCAAAACATTTTTTAATATAGTTCATTTAAATTTAACTAAAGTATGTAGGTATGTACCGTTTTGTTCGATAACCTTTTGCCATCTTGTAGGTAGGGACTTGATCCCATTGCTAAAAAAATTTTGGGACTTCTCATCAAAATACCACGACAAGTGGATTTGGCAGTCCTCTCGTGATGTTAACCTAACATTGCCTAAAGAATTCCGAAGTGACCGAAACAGGTGGAAATCTGAAGATGCAAGGTCAGGTCTATACGGCGGATGCATTAACACCTCCCAGCCAAACTCTTAATTTTTGCTGGGTGGCTATAGATGTGTGAGGTCTAGCGTTATCATGATGAAACACCACACCCCTTCTGTTGATCAATTCCGGCCGCTTTCTCTCAACTTCTTGCTTTAATCTCATCTGTTGTTCGCAGTAGAGTTCACACACACAGACGCCACAGTCTGTGAAGCCTGACCGGGCCTTTGACTACGACCTTTTTCGCACGTTCTTTTCGTACGTGATCCATTTTTCATCACCAGTCATCATCTTCTTCAAAAATGATTGGGTTTCATTACGTCGTAATAAAGAATCACAAATGAGTACACGGTTTCTTTCAGTGAGCTCGTGAGGTGAGGTAAAATGGCATCCATTTTATCCGTAATACGGCGACCAGAGCGAGGTGCATCTTTGACATCAAAATTTCCGGATTGAAAACGCCTAAACCAAATTTGAACTACTCTCACAGACACTGTACTAGGTCCATAAACATCGGAAATTTTTTTCGCGGCTTGCGTTGCATTTTTACCTTTTTTGTAGTAAAATTTTAAAACGTTCGAATTTCTTCATAGGATTCACTCATCTTGACAGTACGAAAAACCAATGAAAATCACACATTTGCCTAATTTGTATTTGGAATTATGTTCTTTGAAATTTGAACTTTTTAATGATAACAGAACCAGCCAGATACAAATACTACAGCCAAAGAGATTTTATTACAAGTTCATACATACTATAATGTGAAAAGACTTTTTCCCAACCTATTATGTAGTTAAAATTACGTACTTATAACATCTATATTAATAGCTACTTTCTATAGTAATTTTTGTTATTTTATTACTTTCCAGAGGTGGGAGTTCAAACAGCCTCAGCCTTTCCTTCGCACGCGTGAGTTCCTCTGGCAGGAAGGACACACGGCCTTCCGCACTAAGGAGGAAGCGGACAAGGAGGTTCTACATGTACTCGGTACTAACAAACATACCAATAATAATACACCCATATACTATATATAGTAGATTTTTATTTTGATATACAAATATATGTGATAAGAAAAATGTTAATAATTATATTTAATAATATCTGTTTTGAAACTCATAACTTATTGTAGTGAATTTATTTTAAAAAAATATACTATTGTAATAAAAGATATATATTTTTGTAGATAATACCTTCTCTTACTAATTATAACATATAAATGCAGATCTGTACGCCCAAGTGTATGAGGATCTATTGGCTATACCGGTTGTCAAGGGACGAAAGACGGAGAAGGAAAAATTCGCGGGAGCCGATTACACCACGACGGTAGAAGCGTACATACCTGCTAGCGGCAGGGGCATACAGGTGATAATACTAGTTACTTTCTAATAATAATACATAAACTTTATATATATGTACATATATTTTTTAATGCGAATTCCTCGATCGTTACATTATATTTTTTAATATAAAAAACAAAACTTATATGTACTCGTATATCGAGTGTTAAATGCTTGATCATTTAATAGCAATTCCGTCTTCAATTACATGATATTTAGTAGGCATCGGCATGTTCAAAAAAAAAATTTAAACTATTCATAGTTCTATAGAAAACTAAGTAAGGAAAAAATCATAAAATAGATGACCTATATTATGTCTTTTTTTTAATTAGTCTCTCCATTTTGTTGACTTAAGAGAGAAAATTATTTATAAATGTACAAGTTGCTTAATAATATATTATCAACGTCAGGGAGCTACGAGTCATCACCTCGGACAGAACTTCTCGAAGATGTTTGAAATAGTGTACGACGATCCCGACACTCAGGAGAAGATGTTCGTGTATCAGAACTCGTGGGGCCTTACTACGAGAACTATAGGTAAATAACTATGAAGGAAACTATATACTACTAGCTGCTCCTCGCGGATTGCCGGGATGTAAAGTTGCCTATGTGTTATTCCTGGACGTAAGCTTCCCGTATACAAAATATTATCAAAATCGGTTCAGCCGTTTGAGCGTGAAGAAGTAACAAACACTCACAAACTTTCGCAATTATAATATTAGTAGGATAACAACAGCAACCGTGATCAAGGTCAACCTTAATTTCATTTAAATGGGTACAATCAAAAATGTTAGAAAAATAAAAACTATGAAATGAAAACCCCTCCCACTGTAACATTTTTTACCTACTGTTCTATTCATCGAAAACATATCGATAATTTTTCCTACTATTCCTCAATTCTAAGCATATTTTGAACAAAAAAAGTATGTACCTAAATCTGGATACTTTCGTAATAAACGTTATAATGCTAATAACTTTAATATTTCAGGTGTGATGGTGTTAGTACATGGCGATGACCGTGGGTTGGTGCTTCCTCCGAGAATAGCCAGCATACAAGTGATAGTGGTGCCGTGTGGGATAACGGCGTCTAGTACAGACGAAGAGAGGAAATCACTTATAGACGCCTGCAAACAACTCGTTGAAGAACTGACTGCGTCTGGCATTAGGGCTGAAGGAGACTACAGGGATAACTACTCTCCGGGATGGAAGTTCAATCACTGGGAACTTAAGGTGATTTATACCGAACATTTATAACGAACAACTTTCTTTACTATTAAATTTGGGAAAATTTAAATTATTAAAAGTTGGGAAATTGCCAGGAAGAAGTAGAACTTTCTTTACTATCCATATGTATCTTAAACCCATAGTAGTTCGTAAATTATATGTTGGTATATTCCAAAAACATTGTATAGCAACTCCGGCAATTTTGGACAGTGTGTTGAATATTCAAAAGTTCCTTTAGGATGGTCACTAAAAAATAGTCCGTTTTATGGATTTCATGTTATATAAAAAAACAAGCAAAGGTTAGAGACTATAGAAATAGAAAGAACTACATATTATTTAAAAATATAATTTAATTCTTTTATTTAGGACGTAATCATCAAAAAATTTCATACAATAATTTTAAGTTCGCCAATTTGTCAATTTATACAGGGTGTCCCAATCCGAGCTGAACTGGGTCCCAAAGATCTCTCTCGTGGTGAGGTAGTGTGCGTGTCACGTGTGACGTCATCTAGGAGCACCCTCAAGAGGGACGGAGCCCCGGCCGCCATTGCTGATATGTTGGAACAAATACACAAAGATATGCTGGCTAAGTATGTATCATTACTAAAGGGTAAATAGCTGTATGCCTAAAATATTTCAACCTTAGTCATTATATTTCATTAATATAAGAAACATCAACCAAAAATACTGATAGAAGCATCATGCATCTTAAACGACCCTTTGTTTATATTATTTTTGTAATATTTTTCGTAAAAGAGATCGCATTTTACCGATATGTTTTTCCTTGTGAATTATTTTTATTTATTACATTCTTCTCTCTTTTCTAAGAATATAATTTACATGGAATTCATATCTAATCACAGGGCTACTAAGGAGCGTGATGAACGGTTCTCCATGGTAACTGAGTGGGATGACTTCACTGATGCTTTGGAACGGAAGCATCTATTATATGCACCATTCTGTGGAGATATTCCATGCGAGGATAACATCAAAAACGACAGTGCTCGGTAAGGATTTACTCATATTTTATGTATAATTCCATCCAATGGTTTCAATGTGTGAAATATTTATTCCTAAATTTATGTATACATTATGAATTATTTTGTTGCAGCACTGAAGATGATCCTACCACAGAAGTTAAAGGGCCAGCGATGGGCGCTAAATCCCTTTGCATACCTTTCTCTCAACCGCGACCGTTGAAGCCAGAAGATAAATGCATACATCCACTTTGCAATAAAAAACCCCAGTACATTACACTCTTTGGCAGGAGCTATTGAGAGATATTTTGTAGTGTCACATATATTTATTACAAAATTTTGAAATCATACATTTTGTTTTACTATGAAACTTGATTAAGATAATTAAATTAATATAAAGTTAATGTTATTTACAAAAATAATAAAAATGTAATTTTATTTATTTATCATAAGCCAGTTATACAGAAATAGTATTTCTTAAGTTTATGTTGATAAAAAAGTTACAAAAGTTTTGAAAAATTATTTAATTGTAACTGTATAAATAAGATAGATTGTGCTTAGCACTATTATAGATGATATATTGATTAATTTCACATTTTAAAGTTCAAGATACTAACTAATGTATGTGTAATATATTCACTTAAATTTTAATAGATGATATTTTTATTAAACATCCCTTCACAATTTTGGTCAGCAACAAGATGTTACTAAGAATTTTTTTTTAATAATTTATAAAGTACCTATCTACTTCTCTGGTAAATATAAAAAAATAATACAATACAATTTTAATAAATATATTACAATGCATTGGAATTTTCGATATTACCCTCTAATAATTGTATTCTTCTCTTTTTACTATTTAATAGTTGAATAAATTTGCCATAAAGATTACTTTCTAAAGAATCTTTGATATCCACCAACTTTTTAAACTCAGCTGTACTCTTGTCCAAATCACTATTTAAGATATCATTTGTTTGTTTGTATTCATCAATTATACTTTGTAGATTTTTATTCTGGTCTAGCAAATAATCTATTATTTCATCTTTTGTCAATTCATTTGTGTCTCTTTCTAAATTTACAGAACCTTGTAAAATCACAGCACTAGACTCTGAAATAGATTTTTTCCAGCAGAATTTTGCTGTTTTCGAATCTTCTATCGTTAACAGACAAGTGTATATTTCATTGGTTTGTTTCAGAGCATCTTGGACTTCTGAAAAATACTCAACCTTGCTTTTACGAAGTCGTTCCTGGAATACTTTTGCATTGTCGTATGAAAATTGTCCAGACCAACTCTGATTTTCCATTAAAATTTGTATAGAAAACAAGTAATCTGCCGGGTATTTCCAAAGTATTTTCGCGAATGCATTTTTGTTGGATATGCTTAATTTAACTAACGAACTTTCAACAACTTCACAGTCCATTTTAAGGTTATTTTTTTCTTTCAATAACCCGAATTTTTGTTTTTATTTCTTTGATAGCTTTCAGTCTTCCGAAACAAGTTGATATACAATATGTAATTTACAAATTATATGAATATAAAAGGTACATCAGTTTTGTTTACATTCTACCAGTCACCTCTTTAATTGAGGTTGTCAACTTGACAAATGACAAGTGTTAACATCCAAGCGTGTAGAAACATGCACACTTTAATCTGCCCTTTGATAAGGATATGGCTTTAACATAAAATTAAATTGAACAGCTTAGAATGAAGTCATAATTAGGATATCTAAAAGGACTTAATATGTCCAAATAAATCTCGACTCAATACATACCAGGATGGTAATCACTTCTCTCGTAAATTTTAGATTCAAGCAACCAACACAAAACTCCGGGCATGTTTAGGTACACTTCTCTAGGTAGGACATTCTTAATATTGGATCTCGTTCTAAAATTTAAATTATATTGAAACTGATAATGATTTGATAATTATTTATTAAGTTGAACTTGTATTAATATTTGTTTATTTTTAAACTGAGTCCCTTGTCTGGTTTCATTCAAGATGTCAGATGTCACAACTTCTGTTTTGTAGGTTATTTACGCGCTACTAAGTGATTACTTAGTAGGTAGGTCCTTATAACATATTATATTAAGTTACTTAAAGTTTAGAAAGTGACGAGATACTATCTTATGAAATATGACAAGTAGTGAGGAAGATTCAAATCATTCAGAGGAAGAACAAGAGCAAGAAGATGATGAACGTGTAAGTAATAGTATTTTTTTTATCATTATTGACAATAATAACAATTTTATTTTAAAATAATTGTTATATAAATATTTCACGATTTACAGCTGGCTATAAAAAAGGAGATATCTTCATTGTCTTTTGAAGCCCTTCAAAAACTCAAAGAGAGGATAGGTGCAAAAGTTTACAAGGAAGTAATATTTGGCGAAAATAAAAATGCAAAAAAAGAACCTAAAATATTCAAACGTGAAAATAAAAATAGACCAAGAGAGATGAGCTCAAAGAAACCTGTTTCAATGTTACAAAATGTTGTTCCCGTAAAGAAAAAGGAGGTTCGAGATCCAAGGTATTATTTTAAATATTTTTTAAAAACTTACTTTGAACCAATTAAAAATTTTGTAAAATAGAATATACCATAAGAAATTGTATTCATCCAATATTTTATATCCTAGTATAAGTAATTTCACAATTTAATGTTGACTCTTTCATCGCATTGCAAATAATAATTATTTATGTCCCTCAGGTTTGATCCATTATGTGGTAATTTTGATAAAAACGAGTTTTCTACTAATTATGGATTTCTTTCTGATATCCGAGTAAATGACATAAAAGCTATAAGGGCCGAATTAAAACAGACAACAGATCCTGATAAAGAAAAAGAATTGCGACGGCTACTACAAAGACTGAATGACCAAGAGAAGGCTAAAAAGAGAAATAAGATACAAATGAACAACTTGGAAATTGAAAAACAACAAGTAGAAAACAAGTTCAAACAGGGAATTCAGCCGCACTTCAAAAATAAATGTATGTTCATATTATAAAGTAAATTTTAATAAAAATATTAATGTATATGTCTAACTAATAATATGTATGGTTTTCAGCTGAATTACGAGTTGAGTCACTAGTCAAACAATATGAAGAATTGAAAAAGGAAGGGACAGGTCGGATCCAGAGACATTTAAAGAGGCGACAACAGAAAGTCAAGAAGAAATCATTCAAAACACCTATTATAGGCAGTTAATATTGTTCTTGATCCTGGTTTAGGATTTTATGTTAGACCAAAGCCAAAAAACATCAGCTAAAGTTTAATTCTTAATGATTCCCAGTACTTCAGAATTATTACACGAACTTCAATAAAGACTTCTGTGAAGTTCTTCACTGTAAATCATTCAGATTAAAAATTATTCTGATTTATTTATCTACATTTTTAATACAATTTCAGTTGTTTGGATTAAACAACACTGCAATGTTAATAAGATTTTTAAACTTGAAATAAAGTATTTAATTGAAGCAAGTATTTTTCTGAGTCCTTATACCAATACTTTTCCTAAAAATCTTAACTTTATTATAAAAGAAAAATAATATTGCATACATACATACATTGTGTACACAATGGGACTTAAATGATTGTTGTTCATTTGTGGAGGGTGTGGGAGGTAAAGAAAACTTTTGGGCATCGATTTTATTTTAGATATTAATATGATAAATCTTTGTATTTTTGTGCTGTTACATATTTTTTTATTGTTTCCTAAAATTCTAAAATTCAAGTATCAAGTACAAAAAAAACTGACAGGGCAAAACTAAAATTCATTGACCATAAATAACTTTTCATTTTTAGTATAAAGAAAGAACAAATAACATAATTAATATAAATGAATTAAATTTAGGAATTGTAAACGGTTACAAAAAGGTTTTATTTGTGAATAAATTACACCACTTGCTGCTAGCAGCCGATAGCAAGTTAAATAATGAGAAATAAAACTTTATTTTATGACAAAGCTTTTAACTTTCAAAATAAAATGCATTTTAAAAGTACAGTATCGTCAACTTGAAACAGCTTTAAAATTTTCATTCATGTATCTTCGCATTTATTATTTTTGAAGATTTCTGAACGAAAAAACTTCACCATTTTTCACTGTTCACGGGTTGTTTGACGATGCCAACTAAAAGTCAATAATTGTTTTAATATTACTTCTCGCAACGTTTTTTTTTATTATACATGTAATATAACACAAAGCTATTTTAAACAAACAAGAGAAATACAAATTCAATTGAAAAACAGCATTTATATACTAAACACAAGCTAAATTTTTGTTTCAAAGTTTAGTTCGAGGTCAATTTTTGTAGATAGATACTATTTCAGACTACTTTTTGTTGTACGGAAGTATCAATTATTTTTATGCCTAGTTTATCCATTGCAGAATTTTTTACATAAAAACCATCAGAATATGGGGATTTCGACGTCACTTCAGTTAGTTTAGTATTAAGCAAGCTGAGAAATTTATTACACAAAGCCTTTTCCATATCAACTTTTAACTTAAGAAATTCTTCCGTGTCCTTTAAACATTTACGATACTCTTCTTTTATACTTTTAAAGTCCCTTTTGTAGTTATTAATTTTTTCACTCAAATGTGTATTCAAGGCCAATAAAATGTCTGTTAAGTCTGGCCTTGGTACCTCAGGAGATTCCAATTCCACGGGTAAGAAACCTTCTATTATCACAGAGTTATTCTTTTTTCGTTTCCAATAGAAGAAACCACTTTTCAACTCGTACAAATAGTCGTCTCTTTGTTGTGACAGACATTTTTTTGTGTTATAAAAATACTCTTTTTCGGACATTTGTAAATTTTTACTGAAACCTGATAATCGGTTAGACGAAAACCTTCCCTTCCAAATGTTTTCTCGATCATAGATATAAGTTTCGAAAGATTTCGACTGCCATCCCACTAATAGGTAAAGTGGTCTTGATTGAGTATTGATTTTAGTAACAGTTATAGCTTCATCTAGGTCCATTTTACAATTTTTTAAATTTTAATATTTCATTTTAAAGATCAAATTTTTAGTAGCTTTTTTTATGTCAAACGTTTGATTTCTCTCTCGTCTTTTATGTAAATGCTTATAAGTCAAATTAATAATATTAGTCAATTTGGAATGTTCAAAAAGTTACTATAGGTAACGTAAGTTAATTTCATTCATATTTATTTAAAGGAACATGTTGTCAGAAGAATATTATTTTAGTGTGAAAGATAAAGATGCTCATTAAGGAAAATACCAGCACCATAAATCATAATCTTAAATAACGTAAAAAAGTGTTTTAAACGGTTTTTGTGTTTGTTGTCTTACGACTTGATATTAGGTACCTACTCATATCGCTCAGACTTGTAATGTGCATCGTAAAGTTTTTGTTTTATTTTATAAGTTGTCTAAACTTACATTTAAAACTAAGGAAAATACATTAAGGAATTTGATTAACTCAATACTTGTATGATTTATCTATAAGATCGAAACCTTTTTTAATTCATCCTTGTCACTTAAATAATAATTAATGGATCTATGATGCATTTTTATTTCCTGCTTTTGCTTATGGACTTTAAAATTTGATAATTTATAATTTGAAAATTCCATTGATACTACGAAGTTATAAGCATTCTTAAATCTATATATTTCAAGTAATGTCTTCAGCATATACTTAATTAAGATAATATTATTAAGAAAGTCTAATAGTTTGTTTTAATTATAAGTTATTAATTGATTACTTATTTATGTTAAGGGTTTGAACGAAATGCCTTTATAATAGTAATAAGACTTTATACAAAAGTAAAATAATATCTTGAATTTGCGAATACTTGTGTGGACAATGCAAATTCCTTTTAGTCATAAATATAATAGAAGTGAAACTTGGGTGAAATACTGTTCGTGGGGTTTGTTTGCTATCCTAAAATATATAATATAACATAGATGTGTAGGTATTAAATTATTATGTATTATGTAATATTAATTTGTTTACTTTACATTATCACAGACTCTTAATAAGTATATAAAATTCATTTAATCGTTCACAGTCTCTATATCTAAGCTGCTTCCACTCGAATCATCGTCTGAAACACTGCTAAAAGACGAACGATTATTTCTAGGTAGAGACGTGTCTTCGCTCGTTCTTTCAAAACCGCTTATATGTTCTGATTTTACAAATTCAAAGTTTTGGTGATTTTGATGTGTCATCCAAATTCCATTCTGTTGAATCGGTTTTGAGTTTGTTGAGGGCAAAGTCACTGCTTTGGGTGGACTTAGATTTCCAGTCCTTTCCCTCCGCTCGCGAGCTCGTCGATTTTGAAACCATATTTTTATCTGAAAAAAAGTGAACAATCAGTAACCATTCGCTAATAAAAACACAAATAAGAACTTTTAAAACGTAAAATTTTGAAAATACAAAGAACTTGTAATGTTTTATATTTGAAAAATTATCAGATAACGAGATTAAATTCTAGCACCTCTTCTAGATCACTGATTTATAAATATCTACCAAACCCCTGTTTTACCAAATCTCTGGTTAATTGTATTGGCCTGCAAATCAAGAACAATTAATTCTAATAATTTCAATTTGGAAACAAAATTTGAACACCCTATTAGCGTTACGTGTTCATGGGCGACTCTTGCCTAACATCGACGTGTGTCCGTGCACATATTCTTCTATAAATAATTCAAAGGTACTAACCCTATCGTCTCGGAGTTGTAAAGCCGCTGCCAGAGCCCTAAGCGCGGGTGGAGCGAGGTAAGGAGACCTGGTGTAGGCAGCTTCTAAAGCCGCAGCCTGTGTCGCTGTGAATGGCACTCGTGCGTGACGACCAGAACGACGAATGCGGCAGGCGTTTGATGAACCTGATATATTGGTAAAAGGCACTATAGAGCTAACGTTAACTTGGTTTTAAATCAAATGCTTAATGGGATCTTAGACTTTCGCGGGTAACATGTCGTCTGCCCGTGATCACGGTTGCTGCAAAGTAACTGTAACGTGAGGAGTTTAAAGTTTTTAAAAATAATAAAATATGCTTAGTAAGCCGAAAATATTAGTTTCATTTAAATGGATAGGGACTCGCGAAAGTCTTAGATCTCATTAAAAAAACTAATATTTTCGGATGTACTATGTGCTTTTTATTATTTTAACTACATACTCCCGACGTTTCGCTTACTTTTCGGCAACCGTGATCACTGTAAATCTTAAAATATGAGTTTTATTTAAAATTGCTATTTTAAATATAAACTGGATTTTGCATTATGCAACTATGCAAGTATCCATAGCAAGCACCATTACCTAGTTTAAGAGTTGAAGATAGCTCGTAATAATATAGATAACTTAAATATTTAAATTGAATAACAAATAATTAAGAATTTATTTCTCTTTCTCAACCTTCCGAATTTCAGAATACCTAAGTGTCTTATATATTTTAAACTTAACTTATTTTTATTTTCAATTTTCTACAAATAAAAATCTGAATTTAAAAGTGTGATATGAATTTGGATGAACATGTTATAAATTTATAATAATTGTCAATTTTTAATTTAAATTAGAAATCCGTACATAAATTCATATTTGGGTTTGTGAATGAATTAAATTATTTTAATAAAATTTTAACCAAAATTGACAAAAAATCTACTAACGTGGAAGTCTAGGTGGCTGATATCTCGTACAGCACAACCAGTTCGGAGACTGTACATGTTCCTCCCGTCTTTTATCCTCACTTAAAATCCTCTCTATACTAAAATCTGAACTGCACTTCGAACCGGATTGGATAGGGGTTAAATTCATAATGTCCAGGGGATACTGAGGGAAAATATCTATTTGCTGAGCTTATATAATTCAAGGGTAGACTCGAAATTAAGCTCCGCCCTATTAAACGAGGGTTGTAACGTACCCTATTTGAAGATGTTTATCAGCCACCGCAATAAATGGGTATCATGCACCAATGAACTCCTTGTTAACCACTGTTGTGACGTCGATTCATTGATACAAAATACAAACAAATGGGATATAGTGAACACAAAAGATGTTATAACTTTAAGGGTATGTGAGAAAATTAATTTGTTACTTATATGTATTATATTACAATTATAATAAGTTATTATGAATGAAACTCTATACTCTACCGCTGTGGCTTAGTGTAATTTCATTAATAATTAAATAATCTTTTGTTGAATGAATTGGTTTTTAAATTAGTTTTTCAAATAATCATTAACTAATCTCTAAACTCAAGGTAGTCTGGTGGAAATCGATGTTAATCGAAACGCTACTTCTTGTTTCAGGCGCGTTTTATTGTTCATCAGTTTGTAATAATTTTTATCCTTTTATAATATTATTATACATTTATAATAAATTTTATTTACTATAAAGCACCTTAGGGCACATTTATGTGGCTGATATGAAACAAAATTAATGTACTTTTTACTTAAAAGTTATCTGTATATAAAATCTATTACGAAAGTACTTTTAAATGAGTTCCGTTATTCGTTTTTGTACGCAACAATCTATCTAACTATCTATAATAATTGAATTATTACGTTTACCATCAATGGCGGGTAAGTAGTTCAAGTGGCGCTATTTTGTACAAACCGGTAACAATAATGGTGACAGTCATTCAATGTGTATCTGTTATCACAAAAACATTCGAGATGGACCGCAATGATAAAAGCTTACAATTTAAATGCAGATGTTCCACGATATTAGGTACATCATTCGTTGCGAAATTTTGCTTAGCTCAAGCAAGTAAATGTAGTCAGAACTCACACCTACATGTAAATTATAGAGATGCTGATAATTAGGTACTTTTATAACAAACTTTCTTCTCCATGAAATTAATTGATCTTGAAATGAACTAATCTTCGTAATTATAATGTAAGATACTTCTTTTACACATGTTATTCCTATAATTGTGTCTACCGATACGATAAATTAAATAGTTCTTGTCTAAACATTTGAAAATGCATTATACTTTTTTAGAACGGTCACCTTGTAAAATCAATTGTATCTGCGTGTAACTAAAAGTTACCTGTGTTTTTACACGCCTTGACGGAGTTTACAATTACATTTCCGATTTCCATTCAAGAAATAAATTCTATGTCAAACCTTATTATTAATTATTATACCATTTATTTATTTTGTTCTTGTAAATTTAATTCGTGTAACTTCATTGAATATCACTTTTAATATTTCATTTTTGTCTTTTTTTGTTTAGTCCATGTAATTTAATTTTATTATGGTCTTGATATATGTACCTACTTACCTACTGTTGTTATTGTTTAGTACTAATACATAGTTATCCTCTGTATTGGAATTTCTTAACTGTAATAATTGGCAATCCCGTCATGTTGTGCTTGCACCCTTAGGGTTATAATCTGTTCGATACTATTAATGTTTAAGAAATATTCTCTATGTGTTGTGACCTGTTGTGTTTGCCTTAATAAATAAATAAAATAAATAAAAAATTAAATTAAATGTGCTATCTATAATTGAGCCGTTTGAAAAACATTTGCAAATTCTATTCAGTGTTGATGATTTTTTTGGATGTAACCTTGAAAGTCTGATAGCTGACCGGAATCAATTCGTCATTTTGTCAAGGTCATTAAGGCCGGTCACTTTTTATAGATAATTCCGCCTTGCAATTCCACTAGCTTAACTTTCAATTCTACACAAAAATCAGCATAAAGAATAACAGTTTAAAATATAGCAAACAAAATTTCTTTGTTTTTTTTTTGTAAAGGTTGTTGATGTGTTATTATATGTATATCTTGAAATGAAGAATCTATCAAAACATAATTGAAGATAATCTAGTAGAGTTTATTTACACAAATATATGAATTTCTTAAATAAAAAAGGAAATTTTAATTTATATCTGTATACTTATAGAGTAAATTTTTGTATATCAATATATTCCCATATTATACTTACTTTCTTTATTATGTAAAGTTTAAAACCCGGTTTTATATCCCTTAAAACGACTTATTTTATAGCAAAAATTTTATGCCTACTATCCAAATTTCATAAAAACATATTACACTTCATTATTATTTTAATACATCTTTTTTTATTGAATTTTATAAATATTAAAATGTTTTTATATATCTTTTTGCTACAGAACCGCCCCCAACTTTAATTGAGAAATCGGTGTTTTTGTGGCAATATTAAATTACTTTTTCATAAATAATAGTTTTTTTAAGTTAGACGTTTCTCATCAATAGTCTAACTTATTAGTTATTACTGTAGTGTAAGAAAATAAACTGTTTAACCCTTTGTACCTATTCGTGTGTCGATAAAACGTGTGATAAGCATACTGTTCAAGTTTTTGATACTTAGAATTATTAGTGAGGATATTCTGTTCAGAAATTCAAAATTCTCAAAAGAACAAATAAAAATTTGTTTTGCTTCTATTGAAAATTTGATTGAAAGTAAATACAGTAGGACCTCGATTATCCGGACTAATTGTTGTCGGTAGGCATCCGGATAATTGAAAGTCCGGATAATCCAATATATGAAGAAAAACGGCCTTTTTGCATATGTACATATGTAGTCTGTACCATACATATGTAATGTTAGGTGTTTATTTAAAACAACAAATACATGTGAGAGAAAATCAACGTTTATTAAGAAATTGTACATAATCTATACTTAATATTATAAAGCTGAAGAGTTTGTTTGTTTGAAAGCGCTAATCTCCGAAACTACTGGTTCGAATTGAATAATTGTTTTTGTGTTGAATAGTCCAGTTATCGAGGAAGGCTGTGGGCTATATAACATCACGCTACGACCAAAAGGAGCAAAGATATAGTGGTAAATGTGTAAAAAACGGGAGAAATTTCTTCTTTGAAGCCTTCCGTTAGGTGCGCCGTGAAAACGTTTCAAGATACATAAAAAATATGTATTAAAGAATAATAGCTCTTTTAATGATCTAAAAAACAGTCCGCGACAGTATATGTCTATCTTTTAAGATTAACTCACAAAAATCGTTTTTATAGTACCTAATTTGGTCGAAATATGTTGTTTAAGTTGTATCAACATAATAATATTAATCTTTATTCAAATAAACAAATAAATATATTGTTGGTTAAGAGTACTTCATTGTGAATAAAAAAAACCTAGGTTTTATCCTGAAAATTCTACGGGAACTCGACCATTCCGAAAACCCCGCAAGAACGTGAACTATGTGGGAAGAACCAAAAATCTGCCGGAAGTCACACAAAAGCTATTGTATGTATAAGTGTTATAAGTACGTGGCGGTATACAAGTTCTGAAATGTTAATGTTAGAATAAACTCTTCGCGATTGGCAGTCCGGATAATCGCGAATTCGGATAACCGAGGTCCGGATAATCGGGGTCCTACTGTAAATAATATCAGATGATAAAGTAAAGACTGATAACAATGTGAACACGAGGTTAAGTTACCTTTCCAGACATTAAAAACAAAAGAAATGGATGCATTTTGATTTGAAAAACCTACGATTATTTAAAAAAATCTATATTAATTTTTGCAAAACATTCGCAAAAAATTTGCAAATACAATCACTAATTCAGATAAATATATATTTTTGTTAATTTTTACTTTTTCCTTCTCATATTATGGAAGCAGGTAAATATTTAATTTTCCTCGATATGTACAATGCAAATTAATATGTATTGTAATATGTAATTTGAAACAATAGTTTATGTAAAGAATAAAATAAATAAGTAAAAATATAGACTTCACTTAAAACGTATTTTTGCAAATAATAATATAATTCAGTGTATTTGGATGAACAAAATTACAAAATAAACAGAGTGATCGAATCAATATGACATGAAATAAAATATTGTCTTTGCTATTCAAGTGAACAAGTACTTTTATTTAATTTTATAAGCACAACTTGCACTTTATATTATAGTATAAACATCAAACACGCCACTCATAAACAATTGAGTTTTTTCCAAGGCTGTAGCGCAAACAACGGTAATTTCGTTCCACAGCCAGTTTGGGCTCAGAACACAAGACACGCGTTGCAACCAAGAGTTTTATCATAATATTTTGTTTGTCTATATAAAATATAGAATCAGTGAGGATGGTTGTTCCAAAGTTTATAGAATTAGAAGGCGGTGATCGTATGCCGATTATTGGTTTTGGAACCTGGCAGGTACGTTCTTAAATTTATAATTTTAAAGACTTTCAAGAGTCATTATAAAAACAGACTATTATTAACATAATATGATTGCATTCTACTGTTGAATTATACGAGAATTGCAAACGGTCCGTATTCCTATTATTATGTTGTAATCAGCTAATATTTATCTTGCAATAAATACAAATAACAAAGTTAGAAAACGTTTAATAAATATGTATGCTATAAATAGTAACAACACCATGATGTCAGTAAACAATGAAGATACAATTGGTACAAGGGTAAATATAATATACTATAAATCTTTATATACTTTACATGGAAGACAAAAATATAAAAACATTGACAAGGATTCTCCAGTGCAACGGTCAACGAACTCGTGAGATAAAAAAGCAATTCTCGTTTTGAAAGTCGAGTGGGAATTAAATAACATTTAAAACTGTGTATGACAATTCGGTCATTTAAATGTTCCAACAATCATATCATACTTCAATTGAATGTGAACTTTTTAACTCGATTTCGCTACATTTTTTATTTTCACAATCTTCAACTTTCTTCGATATTTTCTTATTCTCCGTTTTGTGTCTGTCAATTTTCATACGGCGTTTCAGATAGCTTTTGAATCTCTTCCATTTCGATTTCCGCAATCTCGTTTCCGAATCAATAATAACGAAAGGCTTGTCACAGTATTCAGTGAGATAGTAATCGGAACAACACGAGCATTTTTCACTGCAAAACGAATACTTATCACTTTCATCATGATCCCCAGATGATGGGGACAAGCCTCTAGAACAAGTTGCAAGACAGGAACTCGATTGGGACCACTTTTTGTTCACATTTTCAACCCCCTTGACGTCATTCGCAGTTGTCATAATTTAAACAGATTTATAGAAAACATTTCTCTGGATCTCTAAAATTGTTCAATTTATTGTTATATATTTGTTTTTACGTCAATTGACATTGATTTTTGATATTCTATAGACACTGTCATCTCATTACAGTTCAGTTAAGTCATTTTAGGGTAACCGATTATTATCGATGTATAAACAATAAAAACACGTAATAAATCAGTTTACATAGTGAACGAATTCTATGATTACATGTAAATCATACCAGTACACTTTTTATTTCAAAATCTTATGTCAAAAAATCAATAATAAAAGCCATTCACACTAACAAACACTTCTGTTCTGTCTTTTATGAATTCCAATACTTTTTATCCTACGAGATTTAATCGGAGCAATATTTGCGCGATTTTGAGTTATTCCCTAATATTTTATATACTAATTAAATATATATTTTATCCACAATTAACAGGCTCCAGCAGATATTCTCGTAAAATCAGTGGAGACAGCATTAGAAGCCGGTTACAGACATTTTGATTCGGCTCGTGCTTATGAAAACGAGGCTGCTTTGGGTAAAGCCCTTAATAAATGGATAGGAGGGGACGTAAACAAAAGGAAGGAATTATTTGTAGTCACGAAACTACCGCCTGGTGGTAAAAATTTATTGTAATTTTATGACCCATTAAAAAAGATAATATATTATGAATATTACATTAATATTATTACTTATTTTTTGCTCAGGTAACCGTCCAGATCTCGTCGAGCAGTACTTCGAAAACTCTCGTCAAGACTTAGGATTGGATTACATAGACCTTTATTTATTACACACGCCATTTGGATTTCAACATGTTCCTGGTGATTTGCATCCCAAAAATCCTGACGGCAGTATGATGGTCGACCATACAACCGATTTAATAGCAGTCTGGAAGGTTAGTGGCACTAATAAATTAATAGAATAGTTAAAATAGGCCAAATATTAGGTTTAGTGTTATATTGCTTGCCTATAGCAACTTTTTTGAAGAAAAAATGTTATCAAAATAGTTTACTCTGCAAATTTATTTTATACTCTATTTATAATATTTAAATTAAAAAAGTTCGGTATAAAATTATTGTCAACAATGTTATAGACGTAAGACTGATTTAAACAAAATTTTAGTACTATGTAATAAACTTTGAATTATATCGTGGTTTAAGAAACAGTGCCTTCTAAATATAATTGTTGTTATTTATTCGAAATAACATCTTAAAAGTGAATTAATATGGGTGTATCATTTCTACAAACCATTGAAAATATTGAATTGGCGTGTAAATCAGAAAAAATATCTCAAGATCACTATACAGGTTACCGCAACGACGCTGTTTATAAAGAATGTAGCTTTCCAATACAGAAATCAAAGAAAAGTAATAAAAAATTGAACAAAAGGGATGCTACTAATGAGAAAACTCAAAACAATAAGCCAACAACAAACTTTGACAAGTTTTCATGGACGAAAATATACAGATCGCCTATACCTATACGAAGTCAAAGGAATAGTGTAGAAGAATTAAATGAACAAAAATCCGCGATTAAACAAAATCAGGAAGTGGAAATATTTGATACTAATATAAAATTAAATCAGACGACTACCCAGACGTATCTCAGTGCACCACTACAAGAGAAATGTTCGATTCGTTTAAAACAATCCATGTGCTCAAAACTTGGACCCAAACTTCTATGTCCATGTTGTTGCGGAGGTGATGATAAAATGGAAAGCTGCGATATGCCATACAATCGACAAACTACCTCAGATTCTTATGAAAGTATTGATCTTACAAACAAGTCAAATACGTTTATTCCTATAAACGTGGACGCTTCACTCATTAGTATTATGTGTTTCCGAAAATTGAGTCGACAGAAGAATATATCTATATACATTAAAATGGCTCTAGCTATGATTCGGAATTCTTACAAAAATATATTTTGCTTCTACAATTTAAAAACGCCTACCGCTAGAATTCCATCAAGTAATCGATTATAAAAGAATCTACAAAGAAATCATAAATTTAACGCTTAACTTTCTTTTTTGCAAAGCAAAATGTTAACTAATTATAATATGAACTTAATTACAGTGTGTCCCAATTATAATCTACAGAAAATAAAAAGCAAATCATCACGCACAAAAGAATAAAGGTGACAACTAACTTCTGTTATTGTGTCAAAAGAAACTGAAATGTCTAAATTATACTTCACGACACTAAAAAATATAAAATTTAAGAGATTTTATAAAACTTAAGTGATACGACAATTACTATACGCCGTGATTAATAAAAATGTAAATGTTGGTAACCAGCACCTTACTGATTTTTGAATAATTTAGTTTCATGGCATGGTCTTAAAGTACGGCGAATATGTTAGGAAATATTCGCCATAACTACAAAAATGACAGGCGGTGTAACCGCAGCTTTCTTCAGAGATTTATTGGTCTGATATGCCTCGAGTATATTTTTCGTTCTGGGTGTTGTTTAAAAGGAAAAAACGACTCAAAAGAAAAAACATGGTGCATGAGGCCAACTGAATACGCTAAACGAAAGCCTGGGGGAAAGATGAGCAGAAATTTTACCACAGAAAGTGTCAATGCGATGGAAGTTAATGTTTATTATTGCAATATTTCTTCTAGCCCTAATTCAGCTTATTCCACACTTAAACCAACATCTACTCCATCTTTACCAATTGACCCTAAACAAAAATGTGGTAACACGGGAAAAGCTCACCGAATTGTATCCAGTAATAAATCTGATATCGTCGTAAGTGAAAACCCGCTGATAACATCAAATGAAACTATTGAAAAGCTTTTAGAAGAAACTATAAATAAACACAAACAAACACATTGTGAAACTAAACCACCAGCTTCTTTAAAAAAGGTACATATCCAAAACAAAGAAAAGGTTAAATGTAATGCGTTCAGTTTATTTCTTCGTTGCCTAGGATTAAACACAAAGAAAGGAGCGACATCGAGAGACATAAAATCAACAGTAAGTCCTCAAAAGCAAACAGTTGCTTTCATTGCCTCCAGCAGCAAGGACTTTGAAAGTCAGTGTAGTCTGAAGTCGACTCAGAGCCTTGAAATATTTTCCCACGCATTAACCCGCTCTACATCTCAATTGTCGTCTTTGGGGAGTATCTTTAGTTTGAAATGGAAAAGGCGATTTCGCACACAACCGAAAAAACCGAGTGCTTTACAACTTATGTGTCGAGATATCTCAAAGAAAATCAGATCAAAAAAAGACAGCCGGCCGAGAGATATAACTAATGTAGTTGTTCTTGGAATGCCAAAACAATACAAAGAAACAACGTCTCTGCCCTCAGATAAAACACATAAACCTTTGTTAATCAGAAACTCCACCGAGAGCACTATCTTTCAAATTGATTTAATAACAAAACCGCGAAATAAGATATGTGGTCCTGGTGAAGTTTTAGTGAAAAAAAACTAATAAAGTTATTTGTGTAACCAGATTTCCATGCTTTATTTCTTCTTTTCTTTTCCTAAATATAATTCCTGTAACCTGATATTTACTATAATCTCTTTAAATTTATATAGAAGTAAACACGTAAAAAATCATTTGTAGGCAGTATTAAAACTAAAAGAATCTGGAAGAGTGCGCCATGTTGGCGTATCCAACGTAAATGAGGAACAACTAATAAGATTGGCAGCTGTAGAAAAGCCGGCATGTTTACAAGTCGAGGTTCACGTTTTATGCCAACAAAAGTCGTTGATAGCAGCCGCAAACCGACTTGGAATACCCGTAGTGGCATATTCTCCTTTAGGATCGAGGGCTCTAACTAATATGCTAGCTGCGAAAACAGGGTATGCTTATATAATTTTAATGACTTTAGGCATTTTCCATTTTACGCATAAAACTATTGTTTCCTTCCCTAAAATAATGCGTTTAAATAAACTTGACAACTTAGTAACACAAAATTTTGTGACTGTGTAACTAATCATTGCTATCAGCTGAAATATATATATGTTACGTACTTATTAACGTAATTTTTTATAAATATAAATTATTTTCTTTTCAGCCGTGATTACCCGCATCTATTAGAATTACCCCTGGTATTAGAGCTTGCAAAGAAATATTCACGGACTCCAGCACAAATATTACTAAGATTCTTACTTCAACATGGTGTTGGCGCCATACCAAAAAGTACAGATCCAACAAGAATCAAACAGGTATGCAAAAGTTTTATGAGCATTTTACGACAATACGAAACGTTAAACTAACATAACTTGAAAATAATAGTACTTTAATAATAAATTTGTATTTTTTAGAACATATCTCTTTGGGATTTCGAATTGAATGACAAGGAAATGCAGGATTTGCATAACTTAGATCGTGGAGAAGAAGGACGTATATGTGACTTTGGATTCTTCATCGGCGTCCAAACACACCCTGAATTTCCTTTTAAAAAGAATTAAATCTCTTCTTTTATCTATGTACATATGTTTATTTTTAGTGAGATTGACAATCAGAAATTTTTATGCTGTATTAGTGGTTTTCAGTGCATACTATTAATAAAGTTGGATGCAATTATACGAAATACTGTCATCTTTCTATTTTATTTTATATACATATTATTTTATATATTTCCTCTCATTACTCATGTCTCACCTAGGAGCCTTAAAATAAAATAAATGAAAAGACATTCAATTAATATCATCCAAGGTCAAGTAATAAGATATTAAGCAAAACTAGAGGCATTGGTATATACACATATACAGGGTGACTGGTGAATTACTATCAATATTTAAGGAGAATACTCGGTACATGATTCTCATTCGAATTATGTAAAAAAAATAGGCACTTAATTTTTGACAAAATTTCCGCATAAATAAATAAAGTGTTGACACGTTCCAAGTGTTCCAAGTGTGGACACGTGCGGCGGCGTGCTGATGCAACACCACGCCGCCGCACGCGTATTTGTGAGTGTGTGTGTATACCTAATCTGTAGGGTGTTCACACGATGCGTAATTAATTACATAACTTTTGGTTAACTTTACTTAGAAGTTTATTAATGTTTATGTTATATTAATTTTTATTTTGTCATATATGGTCGTCAAATATCACGTCCTCAAGTATCGATAGTAATTCACCAGTCACCCTGTATATTCAGAGTTTAACTGAAAACTTGAAACGCACCGTGCGCAGTGTGATTATGTAAACGTGGTAAGGGTACTGTTCTAATTAATTACAATAGTCAAAGTAATAATAATGTAGTCAGTCAGACAATAACAAAGTCATTGTTAACTTTTTGTATACGTCACTATTTCTGTAGTATCGAATTTTAAAGCAATTTGTGTGTAAGCTTACGATTCCTTGGGAAACCAACATTCCCAAAGATCGACAAGTATTATGAGCTCACTTCTTCGTGAGCCTATTAGCCTAACCTATTCTTATAGGTTTGTAGTAAATTTGTACCCGGTAGAGGTGGGAGACAGAGGTAACAGCTTAATCTCTCTATAAAATACTAAAAGACTTGGTCCTGTCCAGAATTAAAATCAATTAATTCTTAGAACGAACATTGAAGTCAACCCCAGTAAGTTCATTTCAAATTTGGTTAGGTAGAGAGAAGAACTTGGACGGTGGAGGCGATCTATTATAGGCCTTTAGATAGGACCCCTTAAACCTACACCAGGATCGCAAGTCCCAGGTACTGTTAAAGCTCCTTCCCCTGCAACGCGATAGACCCGGCATCCTTATGGTGAACCCATGGAATGCTGAGAGGTTTTGTCTCGTCCCTCTTATTATTACCGGTAATTTATAATAATTAATTATAATTTTAAACTATGGTAATTGTTAAGTCAGCCATCAGAAACATTCAGCACGTACCTACAATGATATATAGTACCTAGTTATTCTTAATTGAAAAAAAATGAATTTTAATCCCTATGTTCAAATAATAATCGATATACTATACAAATCTCTATAATCTTTTTTATAAATTTATAGTATTTCAAGATAAAGATTTAATTGTACAAAGTAATAAGTAAACATTGACAGACGTCACAAATATTGTGGTTTTATAATTTACAATTACGTATTATGTTTTAAAAAATAATATTTCATTATCATACGTTCGAAACATTTGCGACTCTTACCAGGAAATAAATCGACAATCACTATCTGTACATCAAATCATTTGCAATTCAAGAAAGTGATCCCTCACCCGTGATTTTCCATATTGATAAAACTAGACATATTACCCTGCTTCGCTTGTTTTATTTGTTTTAATTTATTGTGATTTATGATTGGATAAATTTTTGCTTAATTAAATATATATGTAGAAGCCTAAATGTAGGCGCTAACAGATAAATACAAAATACCTTTAATAATTAGTTTTCATGAATGATAAAAAGTGGATGAGACATAAGCAGACATATCAATTTCTCTGTTTTGGTGAAATTTATTTGTCTATGTTGTGAGTTACGAAATTTTTTATTAACACAAAGGTGCCTGAATTATAAAAGTTTTGCATTCCAATTAATTATATACTAGAGCTAAACGTATCTTTTTTACTTTTCTTTACATTTAATAATCATTATAACAGAAATATAACAATCTATATTGTATTCGCTTAATGATAGTATTCCTTTTAAATATAAATTTGAATTACAAATTAAGTAAATTATATAATTAAACTTAATTCAGGGACTATTGACGTAATGTTTATACGTATTAGGTACTTAGGTTATGAAAACTTAATTAATATAACAAAATAGCATTTGTAATATATTACAAATAAAACTTATGTCCCTAATTAATGAGTATGTAGAAATGAGCAGTGGTTAATTCATAAACAGTTTATTGAAACGTACTTAGTATCAGGATGGCTACGTAGAAGTGAACGCGTCTTCTTTAATTTTGTAACTCATAAGTAGGGTACTATAATTGAGTTTGTATTGTCACCCCGGTATAAGTGCTTTTTTAAGGATGGCACTCATACTAAAAGGAGCCGTTAAATTATACTACTACCTAAATGATGATATTGCTGGTATGTATTTATTAAATAATATTGCTTATTCATATACCAATAATTATTAAAACTAGGCTGTAGTGAAACCTATGTATGGTATAATATTACTGATAACAGTACAAATACCTAAATATTGTACAGAAAATTTAATACGTTAAGTTAAAAATCATAAGATGAAGTATCTAAAATAATTTAAAAGACTTCGATAGCATCATAAAGCATGCAAAAACAAACGTATTGACTTGTATAAAATAAAATGATTTTTGTTTTATTATTTTTAAGATCAGAGAGTTCAAGATTGGCCCTTAATGCGAACACCTTGGCCGGGGCTGGCTTTATTAGCAGTTTATTTATTGACTGTATTGAAATGGATACCTAATTATATGGAAAAGAGACCAGCCTACGACCTGCGCAGGTTATTGTTTGTGTACAACTTCATACAGGTGTTGTTATGTATGTACGTTACTTATCAGGTAAGGATCACGATAAATGGAGCTCTATAGTTCAAGCTCTGTTTTATAAAGTTTTATATTATATAAGGTCCATTTGTTATCAACGTGTACCACGATATACTGTAGTCGATTAGAATTTAGACAATTTATATTTATACTTGATAAATCTTCCTTAATGATAGTATAGTAGGTATTGATATGAAAAAAATATCTATGTTTAGCTTGACTATGCATATTAGGTAAATTTTCTCAATAAACGTCTGTTTTCATCAGGATGACATAAAAGTGAAATAGAAAAGTAAAGTGACAATTCGTATTTGTTTAACACATTTTGTGACTTGAAAAGAGATCAAAGTTTACCACAAACGTGATTCGTGAATACCTAATGATAATGTTAAATAAAGCGTTTATAAATTTAATTGTAGTTAAAAAACTAATAACACACGTTTATGTATAAAATACCTATACCCATTGTATTAAAATAATTTTTTTTTTCTTCAAAAGATACGTTATTGTCATTTCAAGTTTATATTTTGTTTATCATCCGTCTGTAGATGGCATAATTCGCGAATATATGTGAACAAATAACATACATATTAATATATAATTATTAGGTCATAAAAATCTATGTAATCACTCTTTTTCATCATTTGGATATTGCTACTTTGAAACGCTTGATTTTATGAAAGAAAATTTAAAATATTTTCATATTTATGGGTATTCGGTCTTACGGTCTTCTTTTATTGGTCAGGATATGTATCTAAATAATTTCTTTATTTACAACAGTATGTAATATAAGTAGTTTTTGGAGTTACGCCATGTCCCAGAACTACTATATCATTTGAAAACATTAAAATATTTTAAAATAGATAGTGGACATTACTTCGAGTTCCTTGAACATTTTGATGGGCAAGATCTCATTAAAACAAAGATATAATTATATCTAGAATTTTTAAATTTCAAAAATAACTTGCTAATGTACATCGTTTGTTATATAATTATACATTTTACTCGACGTTTCTTCACGTTTATTTCATCCTTAACATCTTACCTACCCGTGACCACGGCTATTGTAAAATAACCGAATCGTCAGGTAAAATGTAAATACAATAAATGCGCATAATATATCCGAAAATCATAGTCTCAGTTATAAGAAATGTATGTAAAACTAAAAGTGAACTGACCGGTTGAGATGAATATTATGTTTTAAGAGTGTTGAATGTATACCTAATGAAATTACGTAGATATTAATATTATGAATTGGTGTTATATGTTTAAATTACAGCGACCGCGACATTGCGAAGTGTGCTTTTTAGTTTTAGCAATAATATATGAATAAAATATATTATGTAACAATACATCATTAATAAATTATTATTCACATGAACAAAAGCCGAGACTTTGACCTCTTACTTGCAACTACTTACTTTATATAAACTCCAAGTATATATATATATATATATATATATATATATATATATATATATATATATATATATATATATATAAAAGGAATAGTGAATTGCTTTGATAGGGACATCAATAACTCGTAATTATAGCACACGTTTATGAATCTTAGTTTTTTAGTCAGACAATACGTTATTAGACTAGATTCAAATTTCTAAATGAAGCTTCTAACATTTATTTCAACGAGATCCTAATCTAAATAATAGATACAACTACATACTACTTATTTAATAAGTCATAATTATAAAACGCGTAGGTATGTAGATCTTGTAAGAGTAGGCATTTCTTTAACGTTACTCAATACTTTCCTCTCTCGCTGGTGAAGCCTACATCATTAAAGAAATTAATATACACAGCTCACATCAACATATTTGGCATTATAAACTGTGAAAAATGAAATTTCGCATCGAAATACAGATTTAATCATGGCTGTTTATTAAAAGAAATTCTGTTAATAAATTAATTATATTACTGTATCATAAACTTTACTTTGCTGTTTGGACATTTGGTAAATAAGTTTACTTTTAACTGTTATTGACCCATGTAATCCTACACATATATTTTACATATATATGTAAATAATGCTTATTAATTTTTACTCCCGGAAGAAACTTTAAGCAATCACTCAACCCTTAATGTACTTTATTAAATAATATCCGTCATTATTCACTCAAAATTTTATTTAAAATTTTCAGAGTCTCAGATTAGGCTGGTTTAGCCACTACTCATTATTCTGTCAACCCTTAGAAGAAGATACACCAGAAGGCTATGAATATGCTTGGAAAGTCTGCTACATTTATTTCTGCATTAAGCTCACTGATCTCTTGGATACGGTAAAAGAATATATTTGAATAAAATATTATAATTATAACTTAACAATAAAACGTTTTATATAAATTCCAGTTATTTTTCGTATTGAGAAAAAAGCAAAATCAAGTATCATTTCTACACGTGTACCACCACTGTGGCATGGTTGCAGTGTCGTGGGGTATGGTGAAGTGGTTGCCAGGTAAGATAAAACAAAAAGAATATATTATTTATTATTTTGATAAAACATTATCCAAAATGCGTTCTTTTGTTTGTAAAGGCGGACATACTTCTCTATTGGTGCCAGTTAATTCAACAGTACATATAATAATGTACACATACTACATGCTGACGACTTGGGATGATTCCTACAAGAAGTCGCTGTGGTGGAAGAAACATGTAACTCAAATACAGATTGTAAGTCATTACTTACAATGTTTAATAATTTAATATGCGACTCAAACCATCGTAACTTGACCTTTGAACTTAAATTACTATGATATAAAAAGGTTAAAATTTAAATTCACTGTACAGTCTGCTCTCAATTTACAAATAAATTAATAATTTTTTCACAACACTTTTATGTTGCTATTTAAATATCACAGGCGTTTATAATTTGTTCCTCAATTTTTTTATTTTCCAGTTACAATTCACACTTCTACTGATACACTTCACGGCGCTGGTTTTGATAGAGGATTGTCCTTTCCCGCGAGTGCCTTCATACATTCTTATACCACAGAATCTCTTCATGGTATTACTATTCGGTGACTTCTACTACAGAAGTTACATCAAAACCCCAACAGTCAAAAATAAATGACATACATATTATGTATTCTTAATTAATTATAACTGATATACCTATTTATATGCTCGTAGTTTTATTTAATGTAACATTTCGTAAGGTAAGTAAGGAGAAATACAAAAAAATAAAAACAAAGTAAGTATGTAATAAATATTTTAATACCATTTATTACAATATTTTGTAATGAGAAGTCGGCAATATCACATTTTTTTACTTGCAACATTATTTGCAATTTAATAACTTAAAGCACCAATTATCCAAGATAATAAAATAATTGTATCCAAATACAACTACCATTTAAGTCTTTTCTAATCTTAATATACTGGTCAAACCCTTAACAGAATAATGCTGAAGAAATAATTCTACAGGAATCCATCCCATTAATACTTAACAATTATATTTTTCAAAAATATACACAGAACATGATATGTTGCTGTAATATATATACATATATAAAATATTCTAAGAACTTAAATCTTCAAAATATCTACTAATTTCTATGAGTTATATCCAAGTTTAGCAAAAAGGTTTTGCTTCACCATATCAATGACATTGCTTTGGCTGAATGCGTCGATCACAGCCTTTGTTAAGCAAAGGCTACTAGTGGCGCCCTCTGTTTCATCTTCATCAGGCGTCCTCTCCTTAACGACGAATTCCTTTATATTACTTTTTATCAACTCAATGAGATCACTAGAACTAATCGCCGGAACGACTTCTAGGTTACTTAGTTTATTTAATAAAGAATTAAGATCAAATTCCTCGACGTCAGTCTCTTGGGTGTTATCTTCGCATGTTTTTTGTCTTTTCATTCGACGTGATTTCCTTTTTTTATCCAAATAGGATTTAACAACAGTGTCCAATTGTAAAAATAATACCGCCAGAGGTGTGTCCGATATATCATCCTAAAATTTATAATTTTATTAAGATTATGCAATGCATTTGATTTCATAAAGAAAAAATATTTTGAATATTTAAAGGCTTAATATTGTAATAAACTACTTAGCATATTTAATTATTATATCAATCAAACAAAAAATATCTTTGATACCTGCATAATAAAGATAAATTACAAGCAATTTATTTTTCATAAAAAAAATTGGCAATTATCTTACACATAGAATATATACATGCCAATCTATAAATACCAAAAACCATATATGTATTATTATATATTATTATGTACAGCAATTATTAAGAACAAGTGAGATCAGTATTTGGCATAGGTCATCAATGAATCAGAAACTAAGAATGCATCCTGTTAGTAGATATATTAGTAATAAACATGACTATACCAGACCATTATATGAGTAATGATGCTATATTTTATATGGTACTTATGTCATCATAATTTAAAACGGGAAAATTAATTCCAAGGAGGTTTCATGCTATAAAAAAATTACAATAAACCAGTCTTTTATAGTTTTTGTTTAGATTTTATGTTAAAATATAGACTTATTGTCTAAACTCTAAACTAATATATTTATGTATATTGCTAACCTCAGTTGGATTCACTAACAGTTTTGATGTTTCCGGTGGTAAGTCCTTACAAATTTGTGCTATCAATAATTTTATAAGAGCTTCAGAGATTTGTGTCGAATTGTCCTTTTCCTGAAAAAACATGGTACACAAAAAATTATATGTTTGCAAAAAAAAATGTTAAAGGTTTTTATGATTAAAAAATCTGTATTTAATTTTAATAAAATTGTTTTATATATATAATTGTTATATATAAACTTACATGGGGTAACCAGATATTAAGGCTAATATTTAAAGGGTCAAGGTTTTGTACATAATGCCACCAGCCCCTCGGTACAAGGAGGGCATCCCCTTGAGACAGTTCCACCACTCTAGCACCAGTTAGACCTGAAAATAATTAATTATATATACCAAACATTATGAATCTTAGTATATATTATAATATTGTATATAAAATTTTAATGATATTTTTCAGAAATATGTAAATTCTTTTAAAGTAATTGAAACAGAACCTTAAACAATACATGCAGAATTATGATATGATACACCATGTCTAAAACATATTTTTTTCGAGTTAGAAGCAAATTATCAGAACATTTGTTGTTATTTGTAGATAATATTTTGAAATTGTGGAAACATCTATATAAAATTTATATTGATTTGAAATACTGTTTTATTACCCTAACTTTTTTGGGGTTTAGTTAAAACTCTAATTTCAAAATTATAATTTCTTTGGAGTGTTTCAGAATCTTATTCAAATTTTGCTTTTATTTTAAAATGATTGTGTATATGTTAGGGGTGTGAATAACATATATGTCAGGGATGTAAAAAAAATTGATGATTAAATACCAGTAAAGCGATCTAAATCAACAGGACAGTAGAAATTCAGTTCACTATAAACACTGGACTCCTCATAAGGTACTCTGGTAGGCTTCAAACCACCAGTTTCAGGTGGAAAAAGTATCCACCTCTTGCTGAAACAAACAATTTTTTCATTAAAATATATATATGTACAGCAACACTTATATAACACTCTCCATTTATAGGATAATAAAAACTTCATAATGACATCATAACTTGCATAACAATTCATAAACATAGATTTAAAATAATCATATTTTATAATTCTGAATTATTATTTTTAAAAAAAATTATATACATACCGGCCATACACTTGAGCTACAATGTTATACCCATAAGTGTCTTGATGAGCTGGTGTGTGACAACCCTTACTACCAATCCATAGTGTTGTATCAGGGGCTCCTTTATCGGGGTATCCAAACTGCTTCCATGAAATTTCCTTTTGAAATTAAATAACATATAAAATAACAGCAATAATAAATAAAACACATAGCAAATAAGATAGCACAATTTCAAAAGGTTTGTTTTTAATTACCTAGTAGTAGAACTGGCGATAACTGTAAAGATCTTACCTTCCACAGTTCACTATCACTTTTAATCCATTTATGAATATATTTGTAGTCAAAATACATCCATTCTCTACTAGTATTGATAGTCTCCAAAAAACTTTCGAAAGTCATCATCTTTTCCCGACATCGCCTTTCCCAGCAGGGTTCATCCGAAACAAAATCTTTTCTCAGACATCGAAAAGGTAGTTTCGTGTTACCAAATATCGAACTCCATTTCTGTGGATCCCATTGACACAAAGGCCAATCAATTATATATTTCCTAAATACTATGGGAACTGAAGATTTGGCGGTAATTTTTTTAATAAGATCTTCATTTACATCCATGTTGTTGTCTTTTTGATTTACTGTATTAAAAAAATATTATTACATCACAGCTCAATATTGTTTTACATAATACTTAGTCACTGACAAAATTCTAAAAGTCAAAGCCAAGTTTTTTTCATCGTATTAATTAAATGTTTATACAATAAACATGATCACACTAACACTCTTCCCGCTTCCGAAACTCTTAATGTCAGAAAGATTACAAGACAAGACAGTATAACTATACTATATAAGAAAAGAGACTTCAAACTTCATTTTGTAGGACAATAGTAACGAGGAACTCGTGAGAACTGAGAAGGCAAATTATGAATCGTAAATTCATATCTTATTTTAACTATATATGATATGTATATAACATTTGGAAATGTAAAACCATTTTTCTTTGATTTATAAATTTAAAATGAAATAGTCTAATTTTTAGTGGTCAATGATATATAAAAAATAGTCACAAATGAAAGGATATAAAAATATATAGATTTAAGTTACCTTAATAATAATAAAAATATAATGTACACTTAAAAAGTATATATAATTATTTTTTAAGCATTGTTCATAAATATGTAATTTCTACAGTAGCTCAATTGGGCATACAGTGCCATTTAATGTGTATAGTACAAATGTACTACACAAATAAAATTGCGCTATTTGGTCAGTTAAACATATAAAAAAATTCAAAAATTATATTTTTTATTGTTGCTAATTTCTGTACAGGCGATAGTATCGGTAAAATTCTTATCACTCAAGGAACTGAGTAATATAGGACATCCCTAGCTGTTTATGTTATTCAGATCCTTCATAAATCATATTAGTATTTATTATTTAGTAAGCACTAGGCAGTCCGCAGTAATGTACTACTTGAATAGTTGAGAGTTTGTATACAACAGATAAGTGATTTTAATTTATATTGAATTTGTATGTTTCCTTACTATTGTTTTTTAAAAATTCGCAGTCTTAAAAGTATCTCAAATATTTAAACAAAAGTGAAAGATACATTTTAATTTGTTCTGAGTAAATATGAAACAGTTGCTACTTTTTCTTACGGAAGATATATAAAAAGAGTAGGAAATGGATACAGAAGTAGTGTCTTCGTTTTTTTCTTCTGAAAATAAATGTATACCTGAAAAAGATTCAGATATATCGACTGAATTTCTTGAAATTATTGATGACCTTAATGAATCTCTTTCTGAATTTAAATTACCAGCCGCTGTAAAATGCGTGTATAATCCCACGATATATGCAAGAAATACATTTGAAATGTACGTCCGTAAATACTGTAATAGCACAAAAAAAATTATGTATTTTGGAATGAACCCTGGACCATGGGGGATGTCTCAGACTGGGGTAATTTTGCAAGAATGTCTTGAATTTTTTACACATAAACAACTAATTAATTCATCAGTATGTAGGTACCGTTTGGAGAAATATGTGCAGTGCGAGACTGGTTAGGCATTGAAGGACCGGTGAATAAGCCAGAGTATGAGCTTCGTGAAAGACCTGTAAAAGGGTTTGATTGCACTAGAACTGAGGTTTTTATTCAAATTTTTTTAATAACACTGTCATAACTTTATGATAAAAAAATAATTTTAATTTATTTCAGATAAGCGGAAAAAGATTTTGGGGTTTATTAAAAAAAATATGTGGTGTTCCTGAAAAATTCTTTAAAAGTAGTTTTGTATACAATTACCTTAATCAACAATGGATGAAAAATAATGGTTGCAATCTCACTCCTGGGGATTTTAAAGTAAAAGTTATATTTTACAATATACATTATACATTTGATGTACAACATTTTATTAATTTCTTTGTAGGTTTCAGAAATGGAGCCGTTATATAAAATCTGTGATCCAACATTTGTTCAGGTTTTAAAATTATATGAAGTAGAAATTGTTGTGGCAATCGGTAAATTTTGTGAAACAAGAGCTCAGAAAGCTATAAAGAGATACTTGCCAACAAGTTCCATAAAGGTTGTATATATTTTGGCTATCATTTAATTATTATCATTCATCATTATTTATGTATTTTAATTTTCAGGTACTTTACTTATCTCATCCCAGCCCAAGAACTGTAAATAATAATAACTGGGAAGAAAAAGCTATAGAACAATTAAAAAAGTTGGGACTTTTAGAATATTACACTTAAACATTCAATTAAGATAACATAGTTTTTATTAAGTATTATTAGTCTTGTAATATCTATCATAGTAACATAGAACTTTTTATAACAGTATTATTTTTTGAATAGTTATTTGATATACTACATATATTATATTATAAAGGTCAACTATATTTGTAAAATTTAGATAACTATTGAATTTTTAGACCTCACAAAAAAAGATACTTTGAAATGGTAAACAAATCTTAATGTCTAACCTTTTTGAGGTCTGAGATGTTCAATTAGTATTTCCTGGACTGTGATTATGGATAGTAAAAGCGGAGTAGACATTTTAATATAATGTACAAAAATGACATTTTATTGGTTTTTGCTTTTCAACAAAATGTTTATATAAGGCCTATTGAGAACAGCCTCATCTCCTGTACAGTTTATTCTATCATTATTATCTTCTAGAAAATGCAAAATGGATTAATACCTATTATCTGTTTTGTGTTTTATATTTATTATTAGCTAAACTTTTGTAATGAGGAAAACTAATTATAAGATCTCCTAAATAAATATAAGTAGTTATAAATAAGTACATAGGAATATAATATACAGGGTGACTGGTGAATTACTATCGATACTTGAGGACGTGATATTTGACGATCATATATGACAAAATAAAAATTAATATAACATAAATATTAATAAACTTCTAAGTAAAGTTAACCAAAAGTTATGTAATTAATTACGCATCGTGTGAACACCCTACAGATTAGGTATACACACACACTCACACATACGCGTGCGGCGGCGTGGTGTTGTATCAGCACGCAACCGCACGCGTCCACACTTGGAACACTTGGAACGTGTCAACACTTTATTTATATACGGAAATTTTGTCAAAAATTAAGTGCCTATTTTTTTACATAATTCGAATGAGAATCATGTACCGAGTATTCTCCTTAAATATTGATAGTAATTCACCAGTCACCCTGTATATCACTGATTGTATGTTGTGGATATAGTATTTAGGAAGATGCATATAAAACTAAATTAATACAAAACAGAGTGGATGAAGGTGCATTTATCAAAAAGCATCTACTTAGAAAAGGAGAATTCTGAAAGTTTATATTAAATTTTCTAATTTATTAAGTGTGAGAATATTTTTATTAACTTATGTATAATCACAAATTACTATGTTTTTAAGTACAAAGTGAATCTAATTTGTCAAATGCAAACAGGCGATAAGTTATGGCCGATGATAAGTAGATTATTATAACCACTTAAATATGAAGGGACAGAGTTGTAATAATTATACCTAAGCACTTATGAAATAAACGTATGTACTTCACGTATAGACATTAACCCACATACACTGTCTCACAATTATAATACTTAGCTATTTACTAAGAGAAACATTTTTCGTAAAACAAAAACTGAAATTATAAGCAGATGAAATACAGAATTTCCTAACTTGTGTTTAAATTCAGTCTACCGTTAATAATGTGAAAATTTTGTGCAGCAATGGTTTATTTTATTATTATAAATAGAGCCGAAAGTTTCAATAAAAACTAAATGTACCTAAGCATTAATTGTAACCATTTAATAGATGGAAGATATCTGAAGCACCTTCACTGAAAATGTCTTAGCCTTATAGCCTTTCAAATGCACTTTGCGGATAGAACTGATTCAGAACATTTTTTTGTTGTTAATAATAAAAATGCTGATAAAAATGTAACATCATTAAGAATGTCCACAAAACACAGGAGATTATATATTTTGTAATACTCGTTTTATAGTTAAAAGCTAGCGCTTTCGTCGATCACTTCATACGAAAATGATTCCAATAGATATTATACATAACCGTTTTTTTTTTCATTGTTTTTATAACAAATAAAAATGTTAAATGTTAAATATTCAACATTTATAATATGTAAGTTTAAATATTTAAAATATGAACATTTTTATTATAATTAATATATTTTTTGGCACGCGAAACTTGATTTTCGATTTGCTGAAAGTGTTTGGCTTGCGAATTACGAATAATCGTTTACAATTTAATCTAAATACTACACACAACTAACACAATATTTCTTAGTAAACAATAGGTATTTATTGTTTAAGTTTAATTGCATATTTGAAGTGATTTAAAAAAAAATCAAAATGTATATGATACGATGTCTCTAGTGCCAGATAAACCTCATAACAAGGGTAATTTCTATACGGACCAGCAAAAACAGAGCTCCATATATTCAAACAAGCTCATTAATGTTAAAATATATTTCCCATTCAGGAATAACTACCATATAAACTCACAATGACATAAAATATTGAATATACCTACTAGATTGCTTCAAATTATTTATATAAACCAACGACTGATCGTAGTTTGTGTAATCCGGCATTCGGAATATACCCGTTTCTTCTTAGTAAAGAAGAAAGATTTTGTTTGTTTTAAATAAGGTTGAAGCTGTTCCTATTGCATCATTAAAGTCAGGATCACAAGAAATAGAGCCAGTTCATATATATTTTTGATATAACGACACACATACAGAACGTAGATAGACGTAAAATCAGTAAGTCTAAAACTTTAATTTAACATAAAGCTATAAGTTATGCCGTTGTCAATTTTTAAAGTGTGTAGAGAAGACTTGTATGTAAAGTAAATACTGGCATAGAAAACAGTATTCTTAGAAAGATGTTCAGTTCTCTAGATATGTATCAAAAAGATTAACAGTAGAACTGAATGTTTTAAATCCTAAAATGTTTCCAAGTCTAACCAAATAAATAAAAACTAAAAATGCGAGTGACATTTACATAGAGGATGTCAACTACTCTTAAAACAACTATCTTTTCTGTTTTAAAATATGTAATTCGTTTTGTCTCTTTTTAGCTTTGTATAGTTTCTTTTGGCCTTAATTTATTTTAATTTTTTTAATTTATTGCAACGATATTACATTATAATCTCATTGATGGTTGTCTAGTAGATTACCTAAGCATTTTAAGTTTTTAATTGGAATAAGTTTAATATATGGGTACATATGTAGAAAATCAAATATGGAGGGACTGGAATCACGTTACCTTCTCTCACCACGATTTTGTAAGGACTAAGGAAAAAGGGGCTGTTAAAAGTTAATATTTTAGTAGCGTTAACGTCGAGAAGACTGATTCTGAGTCTCAGATTCTTTGGTAATAATATTTTTTACTGCCACGAAAACTCTTTTGAATAAACCTATAATAATAGTGTAAAATTTTGGCTTACAAATGTAAAAAATACGTTTTTTGGTACATAGGAACTGTGGGATAGGCTGAATTTATAGGACGACTATAGTATAGGAATTTCAATATCACTAGGTTTTACTTCACCTTTACAATAACTATGTATATATGTGTATATAATATATAAAAAATAGTTAACCATTCACGCTACATGCAAGACTTTTTGATACATATACGAACAATCAATATTCTGTATTAATATTTACTGCTCCTTTTTACAATAATTATGTCTTCCAGTAGAAAAACAAAACAAAACAACGACTAAAAAAAAATTCCCTTGACTAATAAACTAAAACAGCATTGAATAGAATGTGAGTGTTGGTAAGTTAACATTATTCTTTTATATTGAAAATATTTATATAGCAAGCAGAAAATGCTTCCTGCTTAAACTCGACAAAAGGAGAATTCCAGCATCCAATATTTTTGATACCTATTTGTTAATATGACATAAATTTTTATTTTATAACAGATTAATAAAAAGTTAATATTGTAAAAAAACACTTGTATTTCCTTCTATTTCTTCTTCTATTTTTATTCCTCCTATTTATTAGATGTTGCTTTACAACGTTCATGTAAACAAAGTAAACGGTAAAATTGTGACGATAAAGAATCAAATTATCCGATAGTGAATAATTAAAAGGCTCAATCATTCAATCAAGTGTGCTGAATGTCAAAATATTTTTTTAAATATATCAGTGATCTAAATATATAATGCACGATGTTTAACAAATATTTATCATCTGAATGGTTATATTTAATAACTATTTCGTCATCTGGCGTACCTGTACCAGATTGTAATAAAAAAAATCTCGAAATAGTTTTGTGGTTTACTGATCACTTTTTATTAATATTATTATTTTCCGATTATTAAGTTAAGATAAACACAATAAATTAATTAATTTTCTCGCAACTTTTCAGTTGAATGTCTTAAAACGATACAAAGATTTTACTTGAATTAAAATACAAAATTTTCTTTACGTTTGACATGATAAAATTATCGTCTCGAACGCAGTTTTATCTGCCGGCTACTTAATGTCATTTGTCAGTGTGGACTAGTACATCCGTGTTACAAATTTGTAACCTAATACCATAATCTATTAACTATTTAAGAACTAAGAGTAACGTCACTAGATTGAAAAATTTAGTGTGTATAATTAGACGTAATGAGTAAAGATTTGAACTATTCGCCTTTTTAGGTAAGTAGTGGTAATAAAATAAAACGTACACAAGCTTAATAAATGTACGTATTATCACTAAATTACAACAGAACAAATGGATGATTTCATGAGAAGGGCCTTAGTTCTCGCCTCCGAAGCTTTAGCTGCACAGGAGGTACCAGTCGGATGTGTATTCACCTTTAATGGAAATATTGTAGCCGAATCCAGAAATAGTGTAAATATTACACATAATCCAACTAGACACGCAGAAATAAATTGTATCGATATAATATTAAGGTATTGTAAGAATAATCAGATTAACTATCATACTTATTTTGAAAATATTGTTGTTTATGTTACAGTTGAACCATGTATAATGTGTGCGGCTGCATTAAATAATTTAAATATTAAAGAAGTCATATATGGCTGTGCTAATGATAGATTTGGAGGAAAAACAGTGTTAGATGTTAATACATTTTATGACAAAGGATATAAATTAACAGGAAATGTTTTAGCTGATGAAGCTATGAGTTTATTAAAACAATTTTACAAAGGTGCTAATCCAAATGCACCAGAATCAAAAGTTAAGAAAAATAAATAATTATGTTAATGGATATTAAGATAATAAATAAAAGATATTTAAATGATAAAGAATTGTATAATTTTATCTTTAGGATTATGCAATGATAGCTATTTGTCATTAATCATGTCACAGGGTAAATTGGTGACTAAGAAAAAAGTATGTTTCCTATTCCTATTGTAATATTATGAAATGATAAGAGCGCAATATAATTATGTACAAAAACTAAATAGGCCATTGACCTCATGGCTATCGACCCTTTAATGTTAATGTAAACATTAATTGCATTCTATTATTACTTTTTAATCACATTTCTACAGATATATCTTAACTATATTGCTATTTTACATCATAAGTTTAAATCATGAAACATGTTGTAATATAAAACATATAATGAATTTAAATATAAAATTAAGCAAGTTAGTTGTGCAAAATATTTGTGTAAACAGAAACTTAGATATGTTAGATCATAAACATTGTTATATTTCATGAACAGATATTAAAAATAAATTCCTTATCAGCATAATCCTATCTACCTTATATTCTACTTGACACAATTTGGTTCATCTATTTAAATAATAATCACTACAAATAACAGTTTCAAATATACTTTTTAACTAAAAATTTATAATATATTAGTCTTAATTCTACTATCAATATTCCTATGTATCTAATACACTGTAAAACATAAAAGTGAGATCCATTCTATGGATATGTGTAAAATTATTTCCAATCTAGTTGTTTATGTTCCCCAAAATCTATGTAAAAATAATTTAATATTGTTTTGATAATAAAGAACACATTTTTTACAACATATATAATTGAACAATATCACATGTCCTTGCATACAATAACAATTTCTTGCATTCCCAAACTATCACAAGGCGACCCTTTTTATAACATCACTTTATTACAATAATATCCGTTGGACATCACAGAACACCACTAAGCCTATGAGATCTCACAATTACATTCTTACAGTCTTAAAATTAATATATGGTAAAAGAAATATAGACTTATAACAAGGCGAGTACCCTACCAAGTCACTGTTTAAAAACTTATAAGAAATGTTTGAAGTATACCACTTAGAAGTAAGATTTATTCATGTGGACTGTGGAATCCATTGACCATAGGTGTAGATTGAGGGCTGGTAACGGAATTATGGTTGCCGTTGACGAGAATTTGATTCTCTATATTCCCATTTTGTATAACTTCTGGCTGATGTTCCGGTGTTGAACTGCAACTTGAACTGCTGCATGTGTCGGATGTAGATGAACTATCGCTCTCCGAATCTTCACTGGAGCCTTGATTCCTTTGTCTTAAATTTTTATTTTCAAGCAACAATTTCTCATTGGCCATCTGAAGTTCATGAATCTGTGCTGATTGTTCCTTCAACTGCTGCAATATATCTATCATAGAAGGTTCGTCTATGGATCCTGAAGCGGCAGAGGCTCCGGAAGTGTCTCTGTCAGTCAACATGCTGTCCTTGTCTGTGGTAACTTCTTTGTCAGTAACTGTGGTGTCCTGTTCATCCTCACTATCTTTCAATTTAAAACGTTCATTTCTTTTTACAAGATTATCGTATTTAGCTTCTAACAATAGATATTCTTGTATGAGTTCATTTTTGGACATATTAGACAATCTTTCACATTGGGCATCCTCATAAACACTTGAAAATTCTTTTGTCAGGTATTCTTCTTCGTCTTCTGGTAGAGAATGGAAGTAATTATCTTCTGAATCGATGCTGAAACTTGAATCCCGAGTTCGAGCAGAAGGCGTCCTGTATAGTAGAAAATTATTTTCTGGCTCAGGTTTATGAATTTCCATCAGGAATTGATTGTTATTAAAAGGAGCTTGAGTTTTAGTTAGTACGATTTTTCTGAATCTATTATTTCTTTTAGTATTATCAACTTTTCTTCTTTCTTGCCAAGACATTTTGGAGAAAGGTTTAGATATTTTACGTTTAGTCTTCCCGCGTCGTCTCTTTTTCTTAAGATTTCCTTCAAAATTGTGTTTCGGAACTTCCAAGATAGATGGAGCCTCTACTAAAACAAGAGCTCGAGTAGAATCGCCATCTTTGTCAGATATGTTGTTTATTATATCCATTTTTAAGTTATATGATAGACCACACTAATATTATTACAGATTCACACAAACACTTATTTAAAGAATAATTTACCATCCGCAGAGAGTTAGTAATAAGTAATCAAGTATATTCACTGAAATCTGTACCCGATATAACAGACCTAGTTTCGCCATGTTGATTCCGATTATAATAAGCACACAGTACATATACAGATAGGTAGGTTACTAGGTAGGTATAAGTTTTCAATGGGGTGGGATGAACACAGAGTAGAAAGAGCCAGAAACGTAGATTACAGATTATTCAATTTTTTAACTTCAGTGTGATTAACTTACTCAATTTTGAAATGATAAAAGTTTGCAATAATTTAATTTTGAAATCCTTTATCTAATAAAAAATGCTAAAAAATTTAATCGGTGTAAATTTAACTACGTCTATGACTATGTGTCAATTAGCAATGATCACTCCGTGCTTTAGTCGTTAATCATTAATGATTAGTATGAGTTGGATATAATAATAAACATTGAGTTATTGATATAGTGCTTTGGATCCTCTTGGCATAAGTGCCTTACTTATTCAAATTAAAACTTTATTCTTAGGAGAAAAAACAGTGATTTCAAACAGTGCAATGTAAATTTAATTCCAGAAAACAAGTTCTATGTACGACGACAGTACATAATATTATAAACACATCGTTTATTCTTTATAATTATCTGAGGCATACTTTAGAATAATTACAAATGGCTGATGATATTGTTTTTGAATTATTACATTCAGAAATAATTAACTACTCTCTAGAGCAGAATAAAAGCAGCAATGGTAAGGTGAGTATCATTTTGTTTACTCATTATATTACGAAACATTTATATAATTATACTAATGCAATATGTATTGCAGGAGGTCGATTTATCCGTCGTGGAGTATATTGGTTTTGCGGCGGGTTACAAAATTATGGAAAGACTGACCAGAGAATGGCCAAGATTTAAGGATGAGTTAGACACAATGAAGTTTATATGTACCGATTTCTGGACGTGTATTTATAAAAAACAGATTGATAATCTCAGAACGAACCACCAAGGTGTTTATGTTCTTCAAGATAATGCATTCAGATTTCTTATAAACTTTTCTAGCGGCCAACAGTATTTGGAATATGCTCCTAGGGTAGGTTAATTCTGAAATATATTTATTTAATAAACTTTACACTAGTATGCCACAACCCAGGTAAGAAACACATTGTGCCTTTCACTGAAAAAGATAAATATAATGTGTTGTTTTAAATAATTTAAAAGGAGTCATAAAATTAAAATTTTTGAACTCGTTCACTTGGTGTGTCTTAAAATAGACCTATTATGATTTTTCTATTGTTAGTATATATGTGAAGAAGCATTTAAAAAAATATTGTGATGGCCCCGGCACCCGCACAGTGAATACCTTTAATGCTGAGAGGTTTCGTTTCATTAACACTTCAGTAATTCTTTGCCCCAATGATGCAAAAAATCCAAATGGGAAATTTTGTTTCTGAGGCTCAATTTGATCTTGATTACAAATGTAATGAAATGATTACATATTTGAAAACTTTTATACATTTTCTCATGAATGAAAGCTACAAAAGTGATAATTAGTGCTTAAGATAACTAAGCTGGTCTCTGTGTTTATGAATACATTAAAATCTTTCATAACTTACTTATGTACATATCTTGAATACTTTGATTGTCCACATCAATTTACAACCCTTTGTACTAATTTTAAAAAGCATGAAAGTGTGTCATGCCTTAGAAGCTTTCAATTTACAGCACAGAAGGCACACAATGTTTGAGTCAGGAAATAGTTGCAGAAGATATTGAATCAGTATAAGTTAGTTATGTTAGTTTATTTTCATTGGTTCTGAGTTGTTTAATATACTTCTAATCATATAATGAATATTTAACTATGACTGTCACTTAATAACTAAAAAAAATCCAGAAGTTTAGTTCCAGTTTTAACAATAAATATAGGATGAATATATATATTATTATGACCTAAACAATAATGTTAAATACTTCTCACAAGCAAAAGTCTACTGCTGTAGTAACTAGAGACAAGTACTTTAGGCATAATAAGCAATTTGCTTTTGTAAATTGCTCTGGGCTAGAGCAGCTCAATTAAACATAAAAGAAAACATTGCCTGTAAAAATTTAAAATGATTTATGTCACAATTGCTCAAAATGTTGCTGAAAATGAAATCTAAAATTTATCAAGACCAATAAAACAATGAAAATGATATGGCGGTGTTATATGATAAGCAAAGTCGTGAAATATGCAATGTAAAGTACCATGTGGTTTAAGTTGGCTAGATTAAAATTGTTATTGAAAATTTTTTATGTTAATAATTGTGCTTTTTTTTCAGTACGTAGCCTACACGTGTGGTCTTATCAGAGGCGGTCTGGCTAATTTGTGTATCAACAGCATAGTCACAGCAGAAGTGCAGACAATGCCCTCCTGTAAATTTCACATTCATGTTCAAAGATCGTAATGTAAAAAAGAATATAACTAAATTATTTAAACAATTTGTAAAATGATACACAATATTATCTGTTGAAATGGACTTTTATTTATAATCTATCCAAATGTTACTTTAATACACAATAGATTTATCAAAAAAAATTATAAAACAATTTTGCTGTTACGATTTAATTAACATGTGCTTTTCTTCCATGATTGAGGTTTAGCATTGTCATAAACAAATAGTAAGTTCATAAGTAAACCAATGCCGCATAAAACGCAGGTTGTGCAGTAAAGTAGACGATCCCGAAATCCTTTTTTCAACCAAACAGGATTGCCATCTTCACACTGTCACATAAATGGATTATCAGAATGTACATACGGCAAACAAAATATTTAAGAAGAAATTCAAAGGCAGAAATATTTTTTTCCCATAAATGTTAGGTTTGGAGTCAAATACCAAAAAACCGATATTGATAATACTTTTAAAAATAATACAAGTTTCATATTATCATATGTACATTTAGCAACGTTCTTATATTTTCTTTAAATCTAAATTTAGAAAAAAAGTTGTCTGTATAAATTCTAAATAAAATAATTGATTTAGGATTAGTTTAGGATGTTCATGATATTTTTTTAAGAAAAGTCAATTATATGTTACTTGAAAGTCTGCTTGGTGTTTCTTTAGTTTCACCAAAGATGGTGTTTGATTGTAAATAATCCCTGTTGAGATACCGCGAGCATGACGTAAAACCTGAAATTTATAATAAATATCTGAAGATGTATACAGGCTAAACTATGACCAAAAAAAATCAAACTTAGTATATAATATATATATTTTACTAACAATATTGCACAACTGCCAATATTGCACTAACGGATGCCTCTAAACCTTTTTATTTATAAATCAAACCGTTGAAGGGGTGAATTTCAAGATTTACTTCCTGTCTTAATGACAAAATTCCGAGAAGTTATGGAAGTATATTAAATGATTGTACTTTTTTATAAATTTGAAATAATAATCTAACTTTGATAGTTCTCCCTTGATGTATGAGATGTTAGTGATGATTTTTTTTTTCTACCGGAGTTTCAACAATTTAAGATTTAAATCTAACTGGTTACTTGACCTTACTCGCTTTACCATTATGCTTTCTCAATTTAAGCATTTTAGCAACATTTCAGTTTTGTTGAAAATATTAACAAAAATATATATTTAGGAATTAAAAAATGGTTTCAAATTTACTTACTCTTAAAACTTGAAACATGACTAACCACCTGTGGAATGGTATTGTTTATTTTATGCTTTTTTTTAGTATCGCTAAATAAACAAGTTTATGTTGGTTAGCAAGAGAAAATCTTGAATTTTAAGTCAGATATTTTGTTTAATTTTATAAAAATGGCCAGTCTGTCCCCTTTTTTCAAAAATGTATATTTAAAAAAAGTACATATGTATAAAAATCAATGACTAAAAGTCGATCAGTATATTTCTATTTTCAAAAGATTCATTTTTTAATATTTGAGGTAACTTAAAAATTGCGGTAAATTTCTATAATAGAAATATTTTATTTAATTTTTTTGATATGAATATCCCTAAATGAAGACACCAAAGTGGTTGAGTCTGAAGGGGTAATTGACACATTGTCATAATGTTTATTCCTCTAACCATAAACTATTACAAGTTATTAATTTAGTCTATGTTTAAAACTTTCTGACGCATTAGTACTTTTTGATTGGCGCTCTTTTGCTTCGTGCTTCCTTCATTCGCTCCGCTCTTTCAATTTCACAGAAAATGGCTACCGAAGAATTGGTGACCGAGCAATTTAAATTTTTAGGAATAGAAGTATCAAAAGAAGTTTTATCAAAATGTGAGTAGCCGATACGTCTTTCAAAAGTTTATTCCACCCACCTTCGCTCCCTTCCTCACTTCAACTGTAGTTTGAAAACTTTTGATGATGTTTAGTTAAAAGCTTTAGGCTGAGAAAATTAATGTTCAAGGTTGTTCTGTTATTCATGTCTTTTAAGGTGTGAGTATATGCACAGAATATGATGTAGACGCTGAAACTTTCATAGAACAATGGATGGCGTTTAGTTTGACTACTTTAAACGGTGCTTCGCCGACTTTAGATAACTTAGAATTACTTGAGAAGAGGGAATTTTCCAAACGGTCTGCGAGTCGACTCACCGCTGTCGCTAATGAAGTTACACATTCAAGTACCGGCACAAGTTTGACTGTTTACGGAGCGCCTGTTGCTAAACAGTATCCTTTTTAATTATTTATTCCACGTGTTTATTTTTAATTTTGCAGAAGCGTTCTTTTGTTCTTTTAATATTTTAAACGTATTTCATGAGATTTCATACTTGTAATGAATGCATGTTTAAATTGTTTTGTTTTTTTCATGTTTTCTGTAGGTAGTATAATTAAATAATAATGCCTTAACTATTAGGTCAGAAAATGAAGTACTGTCTAATTATATGACTACTACACCAAAGGTATGTATACAAAATATAATTAATTTATTTCTTACTATTATCTTATTAATATGAATAAATGGTCATAATTTGTCAAGTATGAAGTTTAATGCTCTGTTAGTGGATTACTAGGTCTAGTATATGTGAAGTGTTAATACAAATTGATGAAGAAATATTATAAGAAGAAATGTTCGTGGAAGAGTATTCTACTGGCATTTAATGGGTATGAATCTAGTGGCGCAGTGCATTTCTGTGACTAGATCTACACTCATTGATTGCTGGTAGAAAATCTACTAAGTTGAAGAAGAGAAATGGATTAATTATGTATATGGTTCTCTATTGTCTTATTTGTATTTTTTTATTATACCAATAGATGTTCTTTATGCGAATTCCCTTATCAATTATATGAAAAGGATGTTTGGTTTATATTGTGAGTGTATATAATGTTGTATTTTTTGCAATATTTGTTTTGTTATGTGAACCTTTTGACTAATAACATTGACTTGATGATATTTGTGGGCGAGTTTGCTTCTGGTTCATGTAAACAGGATATCATGACTAGATCCATACTCGTCTGCAGCCATCAACTCAATCATCAGAAATATCGGAATTATTAATGAAAATGTCTTGTATAAGTTCTTTAAAGCCATATATATGTTCCTCCTAATATATATTATATATGTACATATATAATATTGTACTGAAAAATTGTACTATGTTACTAGGCAATATTTCTATAATTTTATTACCTCTACTTATAACCTTGTTTACTGTTAAGTAACTGAATGATTGATGTTATGTAAAACACTAAATAAATGATTTTAATGAACAAGCTGTTTAGTGTATGTTATATATTAGTAATAATGGTTTACATAAATTTTCAGAGAATAAAAGTAGAATCTGAGACAGGCCCGAAACAAAATGAACTACACCCTGCTACATATTCACCAAAAGTGTAAGTGTAACAATAAAAAATAACAAAGAAAATTATTTTTGATATATTTGAAAAACAGAAATAATAAAATATTAATCTTTCTAAGCTACCTTAAACTGATTTCCAAAGACTAATTATTATTCACATTTCTTTATTTATATATTATCGATATACTTTTACAACAAACATTATGAAGTAGTTTTAGTCAGTGTAATGTACATAAACATTACATATTCAATAAATCAATTCATCTTTAACATTCAGTAAAAATACTTATTCATTATGTACAATAAATTAGGTTTGAAAAAAATTTATTGGGCCAATCAAAGATATATCAAGTTTAAAACCTCGTTACATTTATTTACTAGACTAACTTTATGATGGGTAGTTTTAAGAATTTTAACTTACTTCATTGAATATATTTTTTGATGTGGCAACAATGGAAAAACAAATAATATTTTATTACTATGTTGGATACATTTAGTAAAAGAGTTCACAATTACTAGACACTTCTATTCATGATTTGGAAATAATAAAAATTATCGTCATATAAAGACGAGCCTTATTTATGTATGCATATTTTAATCAGTACCAGTCAGGTTAACTAAAAATAAATAAATAATTTATGTTCTATACAAGAAACATTATGTTTAATATAAAAAAAGTATGAAATTTAATTCCTTAGTCGTAATTTTTTATAAAAGATAAGAAAAGTTGTTCTAATGACAATGTTAAATTAGTTTCTCAATAATAAAGTTTGTAACCTTCATTGTTTATTGAAATAAAAACAGGATCGGCAAAATTGTTGCAACTAAACGGTTTTAATTTTTGAGAAGTCAAATCATGTTTTAATACATTATATTTCTAATACAAGAATGATATAAAAATATATAAGCATTTTTTTAACCTGGATATAGTTTTTAACTCTAGGCATATTTACATAACGGTGCTATAAAAATAATGAGGAATAATGGCCTATTCGTAATAACATTATTTTTTTATGTTCAATTCATAAGCGAGTATAAACTGGCGAATAGAAATTAAATATTTTCATACTTATAACATCCCTTTACGATATTATGAACTGAATATATTATGTCGTATTAATCTGTCATAATATGTAAAAACAATGAACATTAATCTGTAAAATAAATTGTTCTAGAGAAAACTCAGTTAAATACACATCGAGGACGAACCAAGGAACAGTGGTGCATTCATACGGCGAAGATAAGTTGTTGGATATGATCACGAACACAACGGTCTTGGATAATTTACTTGAACTAAATATTGTACAAATACCCAATGATGACGGCGAACTATACAACAAAGCGAAGTGAGTATCTATAGTGACTTGAAGTAATACGATAAATTGGATATGAATTATATTTATATGGTTTTTAAGGTACGGTTTTGAACTGCTGCATGAAAAAGCGAGTATATTTGATAATCACATCCGATATATATCACAGTGTATCATGAAGAAGAACGGCTTGTCCGAAACAGTCTCAGTGAGGTATAAAACACAGGTGATTAAGAAACTAATAAATAAATCTGTATTTTTTGTTAAATATGTTATATATTGAATTTTCTTTGCAGACTGAAGTTTTTGTAGCTGGTCGTATTGAATGCGACGCAGATGCCAGATTAAACTCAAAAAGTGTAATCTTACAAGGTACTTGGGAAGATTCACTGAGCCAGACAGTCCCTCTAGATTTGGATAGGTAAAATATTCCTTATAAATTACAAATATGTAGTTATGTTAGAACTAATAATTAGAAAAAAATACTCTGCTTCTTAAACCCACACTAATTTGGTTGTGTGGACTCGTGTGTTACCCTAAAAACATAAGATCCCGAATAGTTAGCATAATATTATATAAGTATTAAAAGTTTAGGGAATGGTATATGTAGATATTCTATACGATGTATATTTCATTCAGTTCAAATATGATCCTACGGGAGCGATAAGAAATTCTGTTATTAATTATCTCCAAGTCTTTATTATGACGTCTAAGCAACATCAAAGAGAGAACAACCTATACATACTTTCGTATAACACATCCAAACGTAAACAATTGCTCTTATATCTTTAAATATTCCGTTAGTTTTGTAAAAAACAGGAACTAAATTGTTTTTATAACTAATATCTTCCATATTTCCAGTGTGCAGCAGTATTCTCTGTTCCCGGGCCAGGTGGTTGTAGTCCGTGGTATAAATCCACGCGGCAACAAGTTCGTGGCCCAGGAGTTGTTCAGCGACGCGGCCCGCGCTGTGCCAGATCCGGCATCAGATATCACGAACACGCTAAAAGGTATAAATTCTAACATATTTTTAAAGAAACTATATTTGTAGATGTACTTTTTAAGATTTCTTGGAACATTAAATAATAAAAAATATCAATTAATTCGTTTTGTCCTCAATAATGTTGTATTTTTCTTTCAAACTCGCTGAATCGCACATATAAGTTAAGGACATTCTAATTTCAATCAATTTATTCATAAAACTTTTTATTGACCCAAATTAAAGTTATACACAACTGTAGTTTACAGTAATTTATAATTTTATTATTAAAAATTACTAAGTAAGAAGCAATATATAACAATCCTAGATCGAGGTACAGAAAAAGGGACAAGCTGTACATTAAGTCCTCGATTGCATTATGCTTAGTCCAAGTTTGCATCGTCAAACTATATACGAAACGTTTCACGCTTCCCATACAATAACATATATTTGCACTATAGTAGGGGAGCCCAAGAGGGGATTTCGGGATTTACTAAAGCGCGGCAGATTAATATACAGGGGGATACCTTGTACCCAGTTAAGTACCTCCACAAAACATGAGGCCCATATGTAAAGCCGCCCGTGAAGGATAAGGGATCAGATTAGTAAAAAAAAATTGACCATCAGAAATTCTCGAGCGCGTCAGATTAAGGTAGGGTGAGTTTATTACACCCTAAAAAGTGTATATTCCACTAATCTGTCAATTTGAGAGTGACGAAAAAAAAGGGGAGGGCAACAAAGTTGTAAAAAAAAATCATCATCTCGACAATCTCGAGCGTAGCTGGTTTTTTTTTATTTTGAAGGAAATAATTCAAGAATAATGAAAAATATATAATCTGACGATTTCCACAAGCCGAAATAACAAAAATTCGTCGATAAAGTTAAATGCTTGCAGCTGCGTGATGCCTACATTTCCTTCTCCGCGTTTCTATTCCTCTCTCACTCTTTCTCTATCTATTACTCTCTCACTCCGATCCCACTCTGGTTTCTGTTAATTAAATTGTTTAATTGTAAAATTACTTATGAGGATGATAAAACTGCGTCGAATGCCGCCAACCGTGTGAAAATCCGTTGATCCTTTCAAAAGTTATTGCGGTTTGAAAATTCCAAAAATAGTGTTCTATGAAACTTCTGTCAGACTTTTGAGCTGGGAGAGCTCAAATGCATAGAAATATTATTTTTTTGAACTCAGCGAGCTCAAAATATCACATAAATTATATTTTGAGCTCAAAAATGTCATAAGTACAATTTTAAGCGCCCAGGAATGGAATTAGCGAGAAGTTGCAGGGATGGCCTTTAAGGTGAACCGTTTTTCTATTATTTTTTTTTAGATTAGGCGAACCCCTCTACAAAATCGTCAGATTATGAGACAGTACGTATAAAACATAAATATTAACCATATATATCTTAATCTGACGCGCTTGAGTATGTCAAAATGGCGATTTTTTTTTGCACATTATGAAAATGGCCGCGAGTTTGCGTCCCATCGAAATCGTCAGATTAGTGAATGAGAGCTTTTTTTTGGTGCACTTAACACTCCCTTAGAAAATCTGACGCGCTCGACTAATTTTTTTTTTTTTTCATTTTCAACCCTTAAATACAACCACCCGCATCATGCAAACGGTCAGATTAACATACGTACATTATTAAAAATACGTAGGGCATTGATGCTATCAATATCTGACGCGCTCGAGGATGTCCATGCAACAGTTTTTTTTTACATATTTAAAAATCTATAGCCGCTTCCCCCACCGATGTAAAGGTATATATCATATAACATTTTTTTCTTCTTATCATCTAAGCTTTGCATCCCAATAGGTCTCTACGACGCTCGAGTAAATCCCCATTTAGCATCGTGGGCTCCCCTACTACTATATTTGCATAAAGCTATAAATGAAAAAGTTAACACTATGTATAAAAAATATACTGTTCCATTTAATCCTGTTTCAATGTTTTTCTTTATGGTAGTCCAATTATACAATTAAAATATTAACGAATAGGCATTTTCGAATATTCGATAATTATTATTTGAAATTTAAATGACTACAATTTGACAATAGGGTCCTGACAACTAATAATTTGTTTGAAACTTTAAGTTTTCCAAAATTATGCCTTACAATAAATTACAGGTACATTGTCAATGGTTGTAGCGGCAGGTCCGTACACCACGTCTAATAATATGTCGTACGAGCCGTTAAAAGACTTCATAGCATATCTGAATACTCACAAACCTCACGTGGTCATAATGACGGGGCCGTTTGTGGACTGTGACCACGAGAAAGTCAAAGATAACTCAATGGCTGAAACATATAAGTCGTTCTTCGACAAACTTATTGATAGTATAGCTGATATCGCCAATACAAGGTAAATATGTATTACTTAAAGAGGATAAATATATACAATATATTATTATTACAATAAGTTAAATGATTAATTAAATTTACAGTCCTTTCACAAAAATATACATAGTGTCAAATCACAAGGACGCCTTCCATGTGAACATCTACCCTACACCGCCCTATAGCAGTCGAAAGAAACATCCAAACATACAATTTCTACCAGATCCCAGCACTTTAAACATTAATGGATATATAGTAGGCATCACCAGTTACGATGTGCTTATGAGCATCAATCAAGAAGAAATATCACAGTAAGTTAAAGATTTCATGCAAAATCAGCTAAAAATAGAATTTAAAAAATCCTCACACCTAAGACCGATTATTAAAGTTAACAAACTATTAATTTGTATATACCAAGCTGTATAGCATTTTCACGAGATATTTTACTACACAAAGAAACGCATTTATAAATTTATCATTCTATAAAGATGTTTAATATTTGTTTAATAATTTATTCATAAGTCCCGGATTGCAACTGTTTCAAATGATTTATATTGTTAAATGTATCTTAAACCATTGTTTATATATTATTATAGATATTTAAATCGCTCTTCTATATATCCACAGTGGTTTAGTTGGCGATAAGTTATCTCGTCTGTCGGGCCACGTGTTGCGACAGCAGTGCTATTATCCAACGGCTGGTTCTATCGGCTCGCTGGCTGTGGACGGAGCGCTGTGGGCTGCGCACGCGCAACTACCCGCAACTCCTCATATACTAGTAGTGCCCTCTAACTTCAGATATTTCGTCAAGGTAAAATGTATACTAATATTATAAATCAATCATCATCATCATCATCCCATCAGAGCCCACTGCTGAGCAAAAATATACTGAACGAATGTTGACGAAACTTAAATGACGTAGCTTACACACCAGAGCAACGTATGATTGTAATACAAAGAAATAGTATTGGAATTTGGAAAATAATTATTTGAAAAGTCAGCCCATGGCTTTCTTATGGATTTCAAAATGATATTTTTACATATGTCCATAGTAATAGGTGATTATTATCAGAAAATATAAAAATGTACATTATCGATGTTAATTTATTATAACGCGCTATTATGATCATTAATTAGTAAAAAGATATACTTCCTTTCAATTATAGAGCATTTTTATCGATAATTATAATAATATCTCTTTATTACAGGAAGTTAACGGCTGTGTAGTCATAAACCCTGAACATCTCAGTAAAGGAGCGGGCGGCGGGACGTTCGCACGACTGGTCGTTCGTCCCCCAACAGAAGAAAAAACTAATAGTAATATAGCCGCACAGATAGTACGCATTTAATGAAGTTTACATGAAAGTAAAGGCTATTGAATATTAAAATCTTGATACAAAACAAATTTTATTTGATCATATAAACATTAAAAACATCTATTTTAATTTATTTTATGTTATATAAGATTGCATTGGGTGAATATTAAGCTACATAGACACGATCGTCGATCGAGACAATGCCGCCGTTGCCTGAGCGAAGTGCCATTTGAAGTCCCATACGCGGGGAATCTCCGGCCGAACGTCTAGCGTCGGGATTTTCGAGTTGACGATATCTAACGAACACAAGTTGAAAATAGTTAGAACTGCTTTAAATTAGATAATATAATAGGACTTTTAAAGTAGAACATTTAACAGAATAATGATAATTTTATTAGGTCTTACTTCTTCAATGTTTCCAGAGGTTCAGCATTTGAATCACGAACGCCTGTTTCGGGATCGATGGTCGTCATGATACATCTAGAGAAATGTAATCACTATTGTTTTAAATTTGTTTAATCATATTTATAAATAAAACCGTTTAAAAATATCAAGCATAAAAAATTCTAATGACAAAAAGTAAAAGGGAGTATACGAATATAAGGTACAATACCTCGTGCATGGCTTGATCACTTCGAAGATGTTTTCTCCTATTTTAACATATTTCCAATCGTCTTCTTCGTAAGGTTCAGCGCCGGTTATTAAAAAGTTCGGTCTGAAGTTTTTGTAACAAACTTTGTTTCCTTGCAATTTTGTATTGAGATCGTCTATAGAGGCTTCATTTATTAAATTAAACGGTACCTCATCAGGAAGTGCTCCCTGAAAGTAAACGGAGAATTTTTATCTTATATTTTTAAAGTTATTTTTAACAATTAATTGTGTATTTTTAATAAATATATCCTTGCCGTATCATTCTTTGTGAATTTGTATATTTTGTTGGTAGTGCTTCTCAAGTTGCGACTTTTATCCGAAGCATATAGCACCAATCTAAAGTCGGCTGCAGATTTGTGTAATAATCTAAAAATAGTAATTTTTTTTAGAAAAAGTTTTAAAAACTAATTAATTTAATAATACAGTGCAATAAACGTTACATACATTCAATATAAATTCAATGTATATAAAATACATAATATAATAACTTTATTTTTTTTATAGGGATATAAACTAAACGCCGATTTTATTTTTTACTGACAGTAACCAATCTTTAAACAGTATCTTAAATTATACTCTTGTTTGTACCGACATTAGTTAGCAAAGATAATAATATAGCGTGGTGTAACTTTGAATAGATAAGGTGTATAAATATCATAAGTAAAATTTTTGTCAACTTGAGATGAATATACCTTGAAAACCATTCGCTAGGTTCCCAGCCGCAATCATACACAGGAACTTGAACACCCCACACTGTTGCAGTTTTTGCGGTTTGCAAAGAAATTATCTTAAATTAAAAAACATGAAAATAAAACCTCAAAACATATATGTATATTGGAGTAACTTTCAAAGGAAAAATATATTTATTTTCATCAACACCTCACTTTACCTCTGATAGATCCACGTTGAGTATTTCCATGTCATTATGTTGTAAAGACAAGACAGAATTTCGTATTGTTGGATGTACCAATAGCAATTCTGGATATGCCCTTGCAGTGATGAAGTTAAATTTATTATCAACTACCATCAGAGTTCTGTAAGTAGACAGATACTTTTGTAGAAGATTTAAACGACATGTAATTTAAGAATGAAAATATTGGTATGTGCAAATGGTTCTAACAAGTTTTTTCTTACAATAAAAATATCGTAATATTAATTTGATAGTGGCCAAGTGTATTAAATAGGAAAAATATTGTTAAATCTATATATTTGTCGTTATTTGTAGTGATAGTTCATATCATGCTCTTTGTTTACTTACTTTAATAGCTGATAAAAAATCGTAATTTTTATTACAACTCTACTGTAAATAATTCCCAAAGTCAATATACCTGTACCTGATATGTATTTCCAACTCACCTGTCCCTTAACCAACCGTCCTTTAGACCGAGTAAAGTACATTCAGCTCTGTCCCTTTGCACCGGACCGCAAGATTTTATAGGATATATATAAATATCCTTCAGAGAGCCAACTTCCCTCCATGTTGTTGGTAGCTTACGTTTCTGAGCTTCATTATAAAGATGATACGCACAGTACGCTCCAGCGAGGACGCCTGTTGTAGCGACCGCTGCACTTAGATACGACCCTGTGAAAACATCTCTTTCATTAATAATTTGGTCAAATTCATAATTATTATATTTTTCTATATCAGGGTATAAAGAAGAAAAATATATTATGTCTTCATTGAAATTGGAAACTAATCTGTTTAAATTAATATTACTCTTATGTATACGTACAATATGACTAAACATTTAAATAAAACTGTATAACAATGCATCAACTTATAAACAAGTGCATCAGGTATGTACGTAAAAAATGAGTAGTTAACGCGATAACCGTCTTATATCGGTATTAATAACTGATAACAATACTAAAGTATGTTTTACTTTTAATATAAGAGAATTATAAAATTCAGTATAGAAAACACTTGTTAAAGAAACAAAAAATATTTTGTATCCAGTTTGCTTACCCTGTGACATGACTCTCGACAAATAAATAAATTATAATCTAAATCAAACGTAAATCTACAGGACTGAAGTTAACATTTGCTAGTGTTGCCAACATTCAATATAGTATTGTGCTAGTATCTTGCGATAAGTGGGACGGGGGACGACTGTACTGGTTTGACAGAGATTTTGACGCACACGAGATGTTTGAGAACAAATATATCTCCTGATAAGAAATCGTTATATGATATTCGTAAAATTGTCGGGTTTATAAATATTGAATTATTAAGTACTAAATCCATGGCGGAGTGTAATAATGGTTAATTAATTTTTTTTAAAAGCAAAATAGTTTTAAATGAAAGTTATGAAACATAAAATAAGTATATTAGAAAAAACTTTTCAAATAAAAATGCCTTGTTCCTTCCATTAATTCCTTCTTACGAGGGTCAAACTGAAAGTTCTTAGAAAATCAAAAACTGATTACATTAGCCAGTTATTAGTTTTATTATATCTTTTCAAAATATTGTCCATTCACGTCAATACACCGCTGCATGCGATGGAACCACTGGGAAAAGCACTTTGCCCACTCGTCCTTAGGGGTCTCTTCAATGGCATCGCGATACGCAGCCACCGCTTCTTCAGAATCATAAACCACTTTCCTTTAAGTTTTTCTTAAATTTTTGGAAATAAATAAAAATCACAGGGCGCGAGGTCGGGGCTATACGGCGGGTGACCCAGTAATTCAACGTTTGATGTAGCCAAATAGTCGATCGTTCGATTGGCGGTGTGCGACGAGGCGTTGTCGTGGTGAAGGAGGATCCTACTGCGAGGTCGTTTCTCTCGAACTTTTTCCAAGACAAGTGGCAAACAATTGGTAGTGTATCATTCTGCAGAAACTGTTTTTTGATCCTCTAACACAATTGTTGCGAAATGAACTATCCTTCCAAAAGAACGAGGCCACCATTTTTTTTCCCGCAATTCGATCTTTCTTTACTTTAGTTGGCAACTCCTCGAAAGGACACACCCTCTGAGCAGATTGTCTTTTGGTTTCAGGATCATAACAGTAAATCCAGCTTTCGTCACCTGTTAGTATGTCGAACACAGCATTTGAGTCACCTCCATTAAATCTTTCAATCATTTTACGGCACCAATCAACACGATGGAGTTTTTGAGCCTCAGTCAAATTATGAGGTATCCACCGGGCGCAAAGCTTACTGACCGCTAAATGTTCGTGGAGGATTTTGTGCACTTGACTCATACCGATGAAGAAGCTTGTCCGAATCTGCTGATAGGTCACTCTTTTGTCAGTATCTATCATACGCCGCACAACACAGATGTTATCTTCAGTCGTCACCGTAGAAGGCCGTCCCTCACGTAAATCATCATTGAGATTAGTGCGACCACGTTTAAACTCATTAAACCCGTTGTAAACAGTCGCACGAGATGGGGCCTCATCGTGAAAGGCCAATCGTAGTCTATCATAACTTTCTGGTTGACTTAAATGACATCTAAAGTCATAAAAAATCATTGCACGAAAATTTTCTCGTGTTAAATTCATGTTGACGTGACACAGACAATTTTTCAATTTGCCGCCAAATCGTAAAACAAATGATAAATATATGAAATATATACTCAGTAATATTGGCAAAGAGTTCTATTTTCAAATTTAAAATTATTTTTTTATTATATTGTTTATAAGTGGCCAGTTCTAAGAACTTTCAGTTTGACCCTCGTATTTCACCAAATGAAAAGAGTTATTTATCAAGAGTATAACTTGGTACTTGCCACTTGGTACTTGAAATATGAAAAGGTAAGAATGAAAAGCGAAAAAGGGACTAAACCCTTGTATTTTACAAAAGCTAAATATAAATAGGTTTTGAATAGAACCGTTTAAAGTGTTTAAAAACAGTAGTGTTTTACCTAGGCTTGTATTTCAATATAAGTGCAAATGTTTTTACAATAATTTTGTTTTCCGAATCCTATTTATTATTATTTGTTTTTTTATTTCATGTATTTGTTCCACTCTTTTCTTGTCACTGTTTCTTCTAAAAAAATGTACACAATTTTTTTTATTTCGTTTGGTTTTCATCTAAGGACATTTACATCTTCTGCATTTATAGCTAAAATCTAGAGCATTATAATTCTATTTTCATAGCTCATATGGAAGCCATAACTAATATGTCATTACAATTCTACTAAGAGTACATATTTCATTCAACTCTTAATAAGTATGTACCATGTAATTGTTCACTCTAGTTTCTTTCTATAGCACATGACATCCTGTGATGGTTATTCTAACATCTGGACGAGTGGAAATATTTATTTCTAACGATTTTCTTTGTCGAAATACTGACTAGAATAGTATGAGAAACATACATGACAAAAATTAAGAATAATAAGAAATCAAGATGCTAGACTAAATTAACAAACATGTTGAAGCTACATCATACCTTCTAACCGAGTACCAGGAGTCAAACAAAGAGTTATGAAAAATTAAATACTATTTAAGTTATTCATATTACCAAATAACTAGCAATGAAACTATTTGACTATAAATTCAAGTTTTATTGTCGTCAGCCTATCAGAGTCCATTGCTGAGCTAAGACCTCTTCTCACATGGAGAGGTTTGAGCATTAATCACCAATCTTGCTCAAGACGGGTTGGTGATTTCAAACTTATAATTGTGAAACAGGTTTCCTCACGATGTTTTCCTTCACTGTTAGTTTAAGTTTTACTGTAATAAGATTTAATTGTAGGTTTGATGATTGATTTTAGAGCATCATTTTCCATTTATTCTGACTGGACTGAAGTCTGGATCTAAAAGATCAAATAAGATTTGATCTTTTAATAGATGGTTGTTCTCGGAAGTAAATAGAAAGCCAACACACTTAGAAGCTGATGACATCGCCACGTGCTATTTATGTTTACGTGATATTATTATAACTAGCTTTTGCCGCGACTGCGTCCGCGTGGAATAGTGACTTCCGGCAGATTTTTGGTTCTTAACACATAGTTTCCGTTCTTGCGGTGTTTTCAAAATGGTCGAGTTCCCGTAGAATTTCCAGGATAAAACCTATGTTTTTTTATTCACAATGAAGTACTCTTAACCAACAACATATTTATTTGTTTATTTGAATAAAGATTAATATTATTATGTTGATACAACTTAAACAAATAATTTCGACCAAATTAGGTACCATAAAAACGGTTTTTGTGAGTTAATCTTAAAAGATAGACATATACTGTCGCGGACTGTTTTTTAGATCATTAAAAGAGCTATTATTCTTTACTACATATTTTTTGTGTATCTTGAACCGTTTTCACGGCGCACGCAACGGAAGGCTTCAAAGATGAAATAATTTCTCCCGTTTTTTACACATTTATCACTATATCTTTGCTCTTATTGGTCGTAGCGTGATGTTTTATAGCCCACAGCCTTCCTCGATAACTGGACTATCCAACACAAAAAGAATTATTCAATTCGAACCAGTAGTTTTGGAGATTAGCGCTTTCAAACAAACAAACAAACTCTTCAGCTTTATAATATTAGTATAGATATAGCCATAACGTCTTTTGAAGTTAATAATTCTCTTATTATATTTTTTTGTTAGTTATCAATATGACATCTAATTTTCTCATTTATATTTTTATTAATATTTTCAATACATCAATTTATAGTTAGGATTATACCTATCGTATATTTTATTTGCTTTTGGCATTACCTGTCACGTGATTAAAATCTTGTTTAACAATTGTTGGAAATTGGAATATTAAGAAATTCAAAAAGAAAAGACATTAGTTTTTGTTTATTCTATATCTCCTTATAATATTCTCTTTATAAAGAATATTTTTTTAATCAATATAGTATTTTGTCTGAAAAAAATTGTTAATTACTATTAAGAACAAATGGATCCTAATGGTCTTATCAAATCAGTGTTGTAGTGCTTAGGTGCCTGTCAAAGTTTTAGGAAACCCAATAAGAATAACATATCTGATATCAGTGTAGAAAGCACCTGTTTATGTAGGAAATATGAATTGGAATCGAAACATAGCGGTTTGCTACTCTAAGTGAACTAGTAGTAAAAAACTGACTTCCAATATTCTCTCAGATAAAGGCAGTATTTTATAAAAGATGAAATGATATATACAACTTAAATTTATCTTCATAACTAACAAACCTCTATATAAAAATAGCTGTTAAGGTACAGCAAAGTACAAACCGGTATTATTAAAGTTGACTTAAATTTTAAAACTGATAGTTAATTTAACTTACAATGTAATGTGTAACGCTATCACTGGCAACTTAAATGTGTGCACAATATTAAATTACTCCTTTAGATGTGTTTTGAAGACTTTTTAAATAAATAAAAAGACTTTCGTGGTAGCATTAAGGACAAGTACATATGTTTGTTGTATTTAACTTTCAAGGTGGTTTTGATATCTCCTAATGAAGACGATGATTAGATAATCTCAAAGTTTAACATTCCAAGTATCGATTACAATAGGCCCAAAAAAGTAAGTCAGGAAGGTTTTATGACCGAAAATCAATTAATAAGAAGTGTAGGTAATTGTACCATTGATGGCACTATATTTTGATAACTCTTAAAAGAGAGAACTTGGTCTATTAACATGGTTATTTGTTGTGGATATGACTTAAAACATTCAGGAATATTTGGTGCTTATTATATTTTCATTGTGTTAACAAAATTGTAGTAATACAAAGCAATAAAGAAAAGTGTATATTAGCTGATTTCTTTAGCAACTGTAGGCACCTATTACGAATTGGGTACTACTTCCTACTACTAAATGTTTTATCAAATGAACTTATAACTGAAACATGTATTTAATTTAGACCAGAAAATATTAATATCAGGATATAATATTTTTCAAGTACTTGCGAGTGAAATCTAAAAAAAACTGGTTACTCATCTGGACTTTTAACATTGAAAATTTGGATTTTCAGTAATGTAATCTAGACAAATGAATTAAATATGTTTCCAGAATTATCAGTTATTATAATGATGAGAGTTGGGGTCAGCAGCAGTTGAATTTATTTTTATTTATAGTAGGCAGTTTCATTAAATTAACTATTAAATTCCTGAATTGAAAAAAAGCGTATTATAAAGATGCCGTCGCTGAAACAGTTACAAAAAAAAACTCGAATCCAAATATGGCTATGAAATAACAGTGTTGCATAAGATTTATTAACAATGAATATTAATTTCAATAATAATATTTTTGGTAAATGAATAAATTAAGCTACGTAAATACGATCATTGACCGAGACAAGGCCTCCATTCTTGGACCTGAGCGCCAAGTGTACTCCCATTCGTGGAGCGCTGCCGGACCAGGGTCTAGCACTGGGATCAGTTATCTGGCGGTAGCTGGAATAAGTTTCATTTTTGGAGAAAATTTAAACTAACTTTAAACTAAATTATATAAATTTTTGAAGTCGGTAAAGATCATATAGGTACATATTAGTTTTTACCTTTTCAACGTCTGAATAGGCTCTGCTTTTGAATCACGAATACCTGTCTCAGGATCAATCGTTGTCAACATACATCTGAAGTATATAATTAGATTTAATTAGATTTTTATAAAAATAAGGTTGTTTTTCACTTGAAAGTATCAAATAGAATTAAAAATATAGTATTACATACCTCGTGCACGGCTTGATCACTTCGAAAATGTTTTCTCCTATTTTAACATATTTCCAATCGTCTTCTTCGTAAGGTCCAGTGCCGGTTATTAAAAAGTTCGGTCTGAAGTTTTTATAGCAAACTTTGTTTCCTTGCAATTTAGTATTGAGATCGTCTATAGAGGCCTCATTCATTAAATGAAATGGTAATTCATCTGGAAGTGCTCCCTAAAAGTAAACGGTTTGTTTAAAATTAATAAGTGTATTATTTATTTTGGTAAATTATTAATAGTTAGTATTTACTAAAAAAAACTCACCGTATCTGCCTTGCGAAACTTATACACATTATTGGCGGGTTTTTTTAACTTGCGAGAATTGTTGGAAGCATAAAGTACTAATCTGAAGTTGTTTGCAGACTTGTTTAGTAATCTAAAAAAAACAACTTCTTACACTCTTGTGTAATAAAAAATAGCTCTTGCTGTTTAACTATTTATTTCTAGCAATAAAGATCGTCCCGATACGTTCGTACCCCAGAAGCATACAAATTACGAGAATAAATAAATATATGTATTTGAAATTGTTTTAAGTATGATTAACAAAAGAAGAACATTAAATAGTTTTTAAAGTAATAAGTGTACCTTGAAAGCCATTCGCTTGCGTCAAAACCGCAATCGTATACAGGAACCTCAACACCCCACACAGTTGCAGTTTCTATCGATTGTAAAGGAGCCTTCAATTGTATAAAAAATAAATCAATTATATTTGTATTTAAATAATTCTGTTTGATCCTTATGACTATCACTATACCTCTGATAGATCCACGTTGAGTATTTCCATGTCATTGTGTTGTAAAGTTAAGACAGAATTTCTTATTGTTGGACGTATAAAAAGTAATTGTGGATACCCTCTTGCAGTGATAAAATTATTTTTGCCGTCAACTACCATCAATACTCTGCAAAAAGCTTTCTTGTTTGTATCTTGTCAATAATAAATATGCATTAATATTAACATTTGACCTCGTTATCAACATATTGCGATTAGTTATTGAATGTCCTATTTATTTATTTATGTGATTTGTTTTAAATAAGACGTTTAAGTTATACTTAATTTTATATACATGGAAAATAAACTCACCTGTCCCTTAACCAACCGTCCTTTAGACCGAGTAAAGTACATTCAGCTCTGTCCCTTTGCACCGGACCGCAAGATTTTATAGGATATATATAAATATCCTTCAGAGAGCCAACTTCCCTCCATGTTGTTGGTAGCTTACGTTTCTGAGCTTCATTATAAAGATGATACGCACAGTACGCTCCAGCGAGGACGCCTGTTGTAGCGACCGCTGCACTTAGATACGACCCTGCAAACACCTCTATTATTAACATATTGTAGAAAAATCTTTGATATACTGAAACATACTTGCAAAAGTGTATCTTTATTAGAAATGAAAAAGTATTTTACATTTATTCACTATAATTTAAACCTTATTATGCATATTAATATTAATCTTTATTAATCAACTTGCGTTTAAATGAACTTTAAAATGTATATTATGGAATATTTTTGACAGAATATTTTACGATATAAGGTAGATTTAATTATTTTTGAAACATTTGACATTGACCTAAAAGTTTTTTTAAATATTTTATTTATTATAAAGCAAAAAAAAGTAAAATGTCGTAATAGATAAAATTATATGTTACAGTGAGTATACGTACCTTGTGGCATGACCGTCGATCAATATTCTTAATGCACCTTCAATATCAATAAGAGTACAGTATTCAAGTAATTACATTACATTGGCGAGTGTTGTCAACATTTATTTACCCGTTTTATCAGCAGATGTATAATTACTTCTCTCATATATTTAATTCGTTAAGTTCCTTTTCACATTTTAATTATTTTTTTTTTAGTTTAATACTATTATTTATAACATTATTCTGATTTCTGATTAAACTAGTTATATGTATCTGTAACCGTTAGACTGGCTATTTTTGTAAATAGCAATTAGTGGAGGAGTGTCTAATAATATTAACGATATATATTATATAGGTAACGTCATCTTAGATTTTCATGAATTTTTTGAGACATCGGGATTATAGGCTAGTGGTGATTTCATAAAAAAATCTGGTTTTAAATAATGTCGTTATCTTTGTTCTATGAAAAGGTCCATGACGATAGATGGCGTGTTAACCATCATGAAGATAATTAGTTTTTAGTATCTACTATTTTACCGGCACATTTTATTAGGGACTGTTTAATGTTTCCTTTGATTTACCAAAGCGTGCTACCAGCATAGTATGTAGACTACGGCTAGGGCACGCGTATACCCCGGTCCACTTGGCTAAGCTTCATATAATAGATAGCTCTCTCTGTGAGTGCGGACTTGATGAAGGATCAGCTGATCACATTTTTTTCACTTGCCCTCGACTGTCTTCCTCTCTTTATGATCTCCTTCCCCCTCATATCTTTTGTTAATACCCCTTTTCTTTATATTCTATGTTCGTTTATTAACCTCAATATCATCAAGCTGTAGAATGTGTGTCGTTTAATCAACTAACCACCTGTATATATAGTGTGCGTCTTTTTTTGTTTGTTTTAGATACATCAACATTTTATCATTCACTGAACGACCTCAGCACCATCCTAGCTCTTAGCTTCTAGTCGCGACCTTGTTCACTCACAAATCTCTCATTACATAGTTCAGTATAATATCGTTACACGACATTGGCGAAATCTATAAGGAAACGCTACTAACTAAAGAAGAAGAAGAAGAAGAATGTTTCCTTTAAAACAAATTAACTGAGTTTTTCAGAATCTCTCTGTGAGTTAGTAAGAAAGTCTATGAAATGAAAATGACTTTATGAAAGTGAATTCGATCGAGACTTCAATTTAATTAAACACCAGGTCAATGTTAATATGGTTCACGCAAAACGTTTGAATCACGCATCTCCATATAAAGAAGAATTGTCCTGATGAATTACACAGATGCTAGCAGAAAGTAATTAAACATAGAGGTCCAGTAACAACAGTCAAAGTTAATTAAGAAATGGAAGGATAGAATAGAGATATTTGGAAACAGTGCTGATTGAACGTAATTAATAAATTACAGAAAATTTGACGTTATACATTTCACAGCAAAATAAGAAATTAAATTAAATAGATTGAAGATATTAGCTGCATCACCTCATATTTGAAACCACTGTCATTTTTATATTTATAATTGTTAAGGATAGCGAAGAAAAATGTAGGTGAAACTTGAAAATCAGAGTTTGTGCACGGCTTGGGAAAATGCTATTAGTGCAGCTTTAATTTTACTTAATCAATCAGAATGATGACACAATAAAACACAAATATGATTATTTAAAAATTAATCATTACAAAAATGATATTATTTTATTTTTAAAATTAAGCAACGTAAACACGATCATTGATCGAGACGAAGCCTCCGGTTCCAGAGCAAAGTATCATATGTAGTCCGATCTGTGAAACATTTTCGGTTGAAGGTCTGGATTCGGGTTCAGTAGTGTCACTAGAAAAAAATAAATAGCTTAGTATAAATAATTGTATTAATAAATTAAATGACTAAAACAAAAGAATAGTATTAAAAACTAAACAAAAAACACGCTTTTATAGCCGTCGGAAGTATGAATAAATTATTTTTAATTACCAAGAGTTTATATTTATTAAAGTAGTGCACTGTAGAAGTTCTCGAAGTTTATGATACTTAACATATGTGAAGGGAGCCACTGACAAAATACGCAACATCAACATAAGGGAATAAGAAAGTTTCCATCAAAACAATAATTTGAGCTAGGTAATTCTTGATGCCAATTAAGAGTACATTCCATACAAAATTAAAATGTTTATGTACAATACCTCGTGCATGGTTTGATTACTTCGAAAATGTTTTCTCCTATTTTAACATATTTCCAGTCGTCTTCTTCGTAAGGTCCAGCGCCGGTTATTAAGAAGTTCGGTCTGAAGTTTTTGTAACAAACTTTGTTTCCTTGCAATTTCGTATTGAGATCGTCTACAGAGGCTTGATTCATTAAATGAAATGGTAATTCATCTGGAAGTGCTCCCTAAAAATTAACAGTTAGTTTAAAATTTAAACGTATATATCATTTTTTGGTAAATAATTAGTGGATACTAAAAACACTCACCGTATCTGTCTTACGAAATTTGGACATATTATTGGCGGGTATTTTTAACTTGCGAGAATTGTTGGAAGCATAAAGTACTAATCTGAAGTTGTCTGCAGAATTATCTAGTAATCTGAAAAGTAAACTTTATCTTATTTTTTTATGCTCCTAAATGAAATTAAAGCTGCTTGATATTATAAACTTATTGCTTATTTGTTACTGACAACACTATATTACGTCTAAAGGCATCTATTATCTAGACATAATTATACAACATAGAAACATAATAATAAGTTTAAAGTTTCAGGAGTTAAATCAGTAAAATCCTACACCTTATTGAAGCTTTATAAAAATCGTTATAAGTATGATTAACAAAAGAAGAACAATAAATATTTTTTAAGTTATAAGCATACCTTGAAAGCCATTCGCTCGCTTCATACCCGCAGTCGTGTACAGGAACCTCAACACCACATACATTTGAGGTTTGAATAGGTTTCAAGGCAACCTTAAAATAAAAAAAAGTCTATAATTGTAGTATCTAAATAATTCAGTTTGTTCCTTATGACTCTTCACTATACCTCTGATAGATCCACGTAGAGTATTTCCATGTCACTATGTTGTAAAATTAAGACAGAATTTCTCATTGTTTGACGAACCAATAACAAAACTGGATATGAAATGGCAGTGATGAAGTTGTATTTATCATCAACTACCATTAATGCTCTGTAAGAATTTAAAGTATTTATAAACATTTAGTTTTTAAGGCCGTCAGTCTTCATATAATTAAAGTCCTATTTATTGTACATATAATGACTCGAAGAAAACGATCAGTACCTAGATGACAGAACAACTTAAAAGTACAAGGAATATACCTACTAGCCTTTCGGAATAAAGCTTTCATTGATAAAAAGCCGATAAGAAGCCTAAAACTAACCTCATAAGTAAATTTATTAAGTGATTTTAACAGTTATACTTTGTAACCTTGTTAATTTTTTTGCAAACTAGTTTAGAATCAATGTGAAAATTGACGTTGCACCACGTTATTCAAGTTATCCAAGCAGCCGCTTGTAGAAAAGGTAGATAAATTTACGTTCTCACATTGAGTCGAAACTTAATTGAATGATCCTTTTTTTTATAAAAGATAAAATTTATAAAATGATAAAAAGGAACATTTTAGTACCAATAACTAACAATAAAATTCTTCTAGGAAAATACGAAAGGATAAAGTTGTGACTGTGTAGGTTAGTATGTATTTAGACAAAAATTCTCAGCATTCCAAGGATTCACCGTGAGGTTGCCGGTTCCATAAAATTGCAGGGCGAGGAGCTTCAACAGTGCCTGGGACTTGCGACCCAGGTTTAGGTTTAAGGCGCTCTCATTTAACGCGCGTTTAACGCTCACCTCCACCGTCCAAGCTCCTCTCTCTACCTAAACAAATTTGAAACGACCTAGTGGCTCTGCTTTAAAAGTATGTTCTTAGAATGAATTCATGTTAGTTCTAGACAGGCCGAAGTCCTTTAGTAGGTTCTAGAGACATTTATCAAAATATATTATAACCATCGCTCTCGCTTCTACGGCGTATAAATTTACTGTGAACCTATTCTTAGTGAGTTCGATAATGAGCTCGCTATACTTGTGGATTTTGATCGCATGGTCTTTGGGGATGTTGGTCCCCCAAGGAATCGCAGTATTATTAGCACAACGCGCTTTAAAATTCGCGAATACAGAAACATGTCTGATCTGGAAGCCGCCGCTCTGATATATTCTGGGATTGTTTATTGATTCCCATATGTATCCATCATTTCTAGTGCAAATATAACTTTGTTATACAGCGTTGTGAATCTATAGTATGCAGTATACTAAGTTTTTGTTTAGTAACTAAGCATATGGTAAATAACTGAAGAAAGATGTGCTCAGAATTACCTAACATATATTTTTTATTGTATTTCCAACTCACCTGTCCCTTAACCAACCGTCCTTCAGGCCGAGTAAAGTACATTCAGCTCTGTCCTTTCGCACCGGACCGCAAGATTTGATAGGATATATATAAATATCCTTCAGAGAGCCAACTTCCCTCCATGTTGTTGGTAGCTTACGTTTCTGAGCTTCATTATAAAGATGATACACACAGTACGCTCCTGCGAGGACGCCTGTTGTAGCGACCGCTGCACTTAGATACGACCCTGTAAAAACATCTCTATTATTAATAAATTGTAGAAAATAATTAAATATGTTTAGAACAAAATCTCAAATCACTTCAAAACGTAATATATGTAACTTTATATGATTTTTACGTGCCTAAATATAAAAAAAAAACAAAAAATTGTTTTATATACGAATACCTAATTGTAACGTGATACATGTTGGTATTTAACTTCGAATTGCAATAATAAGACAGTTAAAGATAAATAAACACATTAAAATAAGTAAATTAATTTATGAGTGTAAAACAATTAACACGACTACAAGTAATTAATTAATTATTATGAATTATTTTACATTTTATTTAAAAAAATATTAGAAAATTATTTGCTGATATATACGAATTATAGGAGAATCTTAGTTACGAAGCCTACCTTGTGGCATGTTTAGTAGACAAATAACTTTAATGATTCTCTCAAGTCTTCTAACATTGGAAAGTGGAAATCTATTTGATAATGTTATCACAATTAAACCGCACATTATTGGAAAACCATTATAACTAATCACTTCATAAAAAAAAATCCTTCATATATTAATAATATAATAGTTATAACAATTTTTTGGGTTTCAGTCCACAAGTTAAACTATATATTTTCATTGTATACCTAAGCCTTAATTGAAATTGAGAAAATAATTATTTTTTACTCCTTTTTGTGTTCAAAACATACTAGAATATAGACTTCATATATTAAATGTACTTTACAAATTCATTTATAACAAAAATGAAATGACAAGCTTTGTAATTGATTAAATTCATCTATGAGAGTTGGTTGTGCATTTTTAATATTATTCAAAACATTTGATATAGAACATTAAAATTTTATTTAAGCCTGTATTTTGTACTCTAACACTAGCATTAAAATAACTATTTATTTCCTGACATTAATTAAAAGTTTCAGTTCACAGATCAGTTTTCAGCCACCAGGACTTTAGGACTTTGAACCCGAAGAAGCCTTTACTTTAGACTGGATTGAGTTTTTGTCTCTTTAAATTTAAATTTGTGTTTAAATTTAAATAAAAAATATATATTTTTTAATGATTTCTATTAATTTATTACTTATATAGTTAATCAAAAATATTTTTTATTTTTATAAATCTTTCAATAAATATTCCATGTTTGTGACGTAATACTCTAATTATACTATACACTAATTAATAAATAAATTAACCAAATAGATTTTTCAATTTCATGTTGATATTGTATCACTGGTAAGTGGTAGGTAATAAACATTAATTAGGGCAGGTAAATGATAGCTATTACAGTTATATATATATCTATTTAATTGAGTTGATATAACTAAGTTCTCTAACTCAAGGTTAGTTGGGAAAAATATTATGATATGGCTACGAAAAGCCTTAAAAACTTGAATTATTACATCTTTCATTTGATAACACAAGAGGAGTATACTGTACATACCGTTAGCTTCACTAATTAATTATCAATTAATTATTATTTATTCAAATAGTATGTACGATTATTGTCAAAAATTTTAAAATCTATTAATATTTGAGATAGTTTAATAAATCTTATTTTTTTTGTCATATTAAACCTTGAAAAGATTTCTTGGATAATGTATTTTCTTCAATATATGTATTAAGTAAAAATCATGTTTACCTAACTATTTTCAAAACGTGACGTAATATTAGTCGACCGACTCTCTAGTTGGCCAAAGGGATGCAGTTGATTAAGCACCAAATGGGGTTTAAGATTTAATTTCTTAATTTTGATTTAAATTAATAAGTGTTTAGAATAGGAGGAGAAATATCTTTACTGGTTGTAACAAATAAAATATAGTAAGCCTCCAAAAACATTTTAAAGACAACGTTGAATTTCATCATAAGACCGAATTCGAGTACTTGTATTGTAAATATTATTTATACGACAGTAAAAATAAAACACAATATATGATAAAGCATATTGCAGATATAAAATACTTATTTCTCTGTTTATACATCACCAAGTAAGAATTTACTCTGTCTACTGAAGGAAGGTCGAACTTAAAAATTTTTTAAAGATCGAAAAAGAAAATCTTCTTAAATCTTCAAAACCTAAATTGAAAAAGTACCTATTGAAGTAGTTTTAAGATTTAAGTTGTATCAGGCATTACTAAATTCCCTTTTACTTAATCGTTATTCTTCATGTACCTTATGTTTAATATTTTAATTTATTTTCCGAATGTTTTATCGGCTTTCAAAATAAGAAATTGGGTTTTCTGATCAAAATAAAAAAACACAAAAAATAAATAAATAATGTAGTAAGTATATAGGTGATTTGTAGACTCCTAAGTTCCACAATAGTTTTGTGCCGTGCATTATTTACAACCCCAAAACCTACACCTGGGTCACGTATGGTGAATCCATGTAATGCTGAGAGGTTTCGTGACGCTTCTTTACTACATTTAATGAAGTTACACGCAAACAAAGAACTATGTATAAAGAAAACTTAAATAATACTCAACGTTAATTGGTCGCGGTATATTATATATTGGGAAGGACATAATATAAGTTTTGAGATTTTACGTCAGGTGTATATTGTATATCGTATATTCTAAGTAGTCAATTGCGATATGAACTCACTAACTGTTGCTTTCAGTAGAAACGCATTATATAGTGAATTTATATTAATAAATTTCAGGCTTAGAGTGTTGCTATGGACATTTAAGTTATATTTAAAAATATGTGTATAGATATCAGCGTTTATTTGGAGATTAATTATATTTTAAACATGACGAAAGGTAGGATTGAGGATTCATGGAAATAACGTTAGTTGTAAATTTATACAAATTTTATTACGTAAGTTGACAATATTGTTAGGTTGTTGTAAAAAAAATATTCTTATTGTCCTTATAACATCACATCTTGTCTTTTTGTAAACAAAATATTAAAAAAGAAAAAAAAATATGCAAAAAAAAATATGCAAAAAAAAATAATTAAAAATCATGAAAGTCTAAGAAATGATAAACTATTTATAGGTACACTATATATATATATGGTTAATATAAATTCAAATTATAGATATATTGTTTTTATAACACGTAGTAATATAATATTCATAAATAAATTCTTTATAATCGCATCTCCACAATTTCTGAATATTTTACGTAATAAATTTTGGTTTTTCTAACACAACTAAAATTCAAGCATATTCATTTAGAAGTAGTATGTTTTTCAATTCTCTTAGAAAGAATATTTCTTTTCAACAAATACATATTTTAACTACATATATTAGTGACAGTTTTCATGCATAAATATTTTGAAGTCACAAGATTCCCAATTGACGTATACACTTTTAACTAATACAATTATAATAGAAACAGAATAAAATATATTTTTGTTTCAGTTTTGTATGTCGTAACCACTGGCGACCTAGCAGGTGCATACTGGATGTTTTATCTTTTTAGCCACTCCAAAAATCTCAATATTCATCAACTTGGAGAGAAGTAAGTACTTTAAAAGACGTTCTAATATGTATTATATCCTATGTATATATCCTATATATATATCCTATATATACTAAATTTATTCCCAAGTTTTTTATAATTTGTAATATTTCAAAAATTGTAAAAAATATATATAATAACTAGTTTTTCGATAGTCATATATGTTTTGAATTTCATGATGATATCTTGAATAGGTATAGAAAAAAAAAAAAATTGTTACGGGTTGTCACCCCTAGATTCCCTTACTATAGGGGTGTGGGGTGTGATATTGTTTGGCTAGTTTAGATAAAAAACAATTTAAAAAAGGTATAAATCCTTCATCAACACTTTTCATATACTTATCCGTCTAGATCGTTTGACAGCAGTATTTCATACAAGATCGGGCCTATGTTTTATAAAAACAAAGATGTTGCCACAGCGTGAAGAATGCAGTGCTGTTGCAAAAACTAAGTACATTTGCAAGGAGACTGAGTTTTGACACCTATGAACACACGACATCCAAAATAGGTTCGTTGTTCCTCAATACCTAATTGTGTGTTTTAAATTTCAATGATACCTTCTGAAAAGTTAAAGTAAAGTGAAAGTGAACGGAAATTTCTTGGTGAAAAAACACGCTTGCATTTTAGTTGAGTTAAAATTCACAAAATTGGCATCACTCCCTTCGGAGACTATCTAAAGACTAAAAGTATCAACTATCATGGTCTCGTGTTCCAACTCCATTTGATTCCAGCTAGATTGATAATACTCTACAACTGTATTAAAAACAACTAATAAAAACCTTTAATAATATTATACAAGTATTTAACCCTTTTTTAAGTCACTGTAAAAGTTACCATCACAGTACCACATCCATTGATGTAAGAAATAAATTCTAAGTACTAAAATCAGTACCCACCTAGGATAATTTGAAAGTATGTGTAATCTTTACAGGTGGTAGAGCCTTGCTGAGGTCAAATTACTGCAGCTCGAACATAGGCTGGCTCGACCGGTGAAGTACAATCCTCTCACAGAAGATCAGCGTGAGGTACCCCTTAATGGCTGCATTTCATCCGCAATATCTCTTATGTTACGAATGTCCAGGGGCGACAGTACTACATCCATCAGGTAGGACATCTGCTCGTTTGCCCCATTCATCATAAAAAAACCTACTATTACTCTGGAAGGCACGATTTTATATACCTCATACTATATCGTATCTTTCTCATTTCTAGTATTACAAAGTTAGCAATCAGAAACCTACAAATGTCCTCGAAAGCTTAGAACCTATATACGATGTGTTAGTTTTGTGCCTAGTCGTTTGTGCAGAAATGAAAGTTGATCAAGATATTTGTTATGATGTTACCACCATACTTTTAATATTTGCATTGATTATATATTTCTTTTGTTAAAGTTAAAAGTATTAAATTTTTGTTTATAGACTTTTTCTTTTCAAACTGGGCCGGCACACCTCGTATTCTCCCTTTATAAAAAATAAATAAATAAAATAAATAAAAAAGACGTCAGTGGTTTTTTTCTAGGATGTATGTAGGTTATTCGTTCTACGTTCTAGTACATAAATAAAATATTACCTTTCGGATTTGTTACTACCTGACAAACACGACTTCGCCCGCATATTAAACGCATATCTCGCGTGTGGATCCTCAAAAGGTTTTATTCTATTTCTCGCTGATCAATAAGACTAGTTCAGGAACCTTCGAATAAATTATTTTTTTGAAAATCCCGTCAAAAACGATAAAGCCTTTTTACTATTTTATTATTAGAATGGATATAAGCGTTCATCTTGCAACCTTATTGTAACATGACTGATTTAAATACACATTGCCGTAAAAACACATCTACAAACGTAGATATACATAGATGCAATTGTTTTCCAATGAATAAAAAAAATCCTTTTTTCAAAACTATGTTCACATAATCATTGGTTCCTACGTTCAAACGAGTTTGTCGGCGAGTCTTTAAATAGTATAGAATACTTCAACCACGTAAATGTTGTCTGTTTGTTATACCCTATTCCCACAAAATCGGCTTGGGTTCTAGAGAATCGTCTTAAAGAATAAGAAGATCAAGATTGTCTCGATTCAGAAATAACAAGATTTGAGCCAGCCCAAGCTTAACCTTACAAGACTTGGTTCCTATAGGCTATAGTTAGAAATGACGGTCCTTTCAGGTCTTAAGCATTCATAACTAAAACATAAAGTAATGTTTAGGAAATAGCAATAAGCTGATAAGTAAATTCAAGACCTGCTAGACTCCTGCTGCAATACTAAGACCTAAGTATAACATTACATCTGTGAAATTTTGCCATTTAATCAGAAGTGTATCGAGACAATAAATGGATAATTCAAGTATAAATTGCCTACGGGCTATTTTATTACATAAGTACATTATTATAATATTTTTTTTGGTTTTGCATAAATCATTTAATTATGTTAACATTTAGGAAATTTTAATTCCCTCCAGGAAATAAATTTACACAAAAAGAGAAGTAGTCCAGTGAATAAAAATCATTATAGCAAACATTGACTAGAAAAACAGTCATTTTTTAATAAATTCCTTAAACCTTCTTAGTACTTTGTTAGATATTTAAAAAGGTTTTCGTATTACACAAATAAAAGTATATTTTTAAAATATAAGAATTTTACATAACAATAATACCTATAGAGAAATAACCCAGAAAAGATGTGTAGAAAGTTAATAAAGACTTTTTATTTGATCATTTCATAAAATTTCAAATTATACATCTGATGAAAAGAAAAATATTTGATGTAATTAGTAAAAAAAATCACCAATTTTTAATTACGTCCATGTTATTTAAATTATCACATAAAATACTATATGAAAAGAACGATAAATAAATAATTTGCAATTCATACAAAAATATCAGGCTGCATAAATTTTATCATTAACTGATAAAAAAATTCCCTCGCCCGAACGAAGTTTCATCTGTAAACCCATTCGTGGTGAACTACCCGCCACTTTACGTTCTTTTGGTTCAGTGACCTGGCGGTAACTGGAAAAGGATCCAAATAAATTAAAATTTCTTAAAAATACTAAAATTCCATTTAGTTAACTATAAATTTTACCCTCTCAAAGTTATCAACGGTTCAGTTGATTTATTACGAACGCCCTTTTCAGGATCCAGTGTCGTCATTACACATCTAAAATAATTTTAACTATTAAACGACAAATAAAAATTAAAATAAAGATAAGTTTAAAATTAAAATTAAAATAAAGATAAATTAAAGATAAGTTTACCTCGTGCAAGGTCTAACAATTTCGAAAATGTTTTCGCCTATTTTTATAAATGCCCAATCATCCTCTTCGTACGCCTTGGCGCCAGATAGAATAAAGTTACTTCTAAAATGTTTGTAAGTAACCTTTTCTCCGTTGAGTCTTTCATTAAGATCGTTTACCGAAGATTCGTTAATTAAATTAAAAGAAGCTTCATCTGCGTATATACCCTAAAATTAATAATAATTATGTTTAAAAGAATAAGTAAAAAAGTTCGGTATATTATATTAAAAAAACTTGCCGATTCAGCCCTCGCAACCTTATTCCTGAACAAACTTGATGAATACCGATTAGGATTCGACGCAGACAATACCAATCTAAATGATTTTTCAGACCGGGTTAATAGTCTAAAATATTATAAAAAAATTAATATTTATATTAAGTTAATCGATATATTTATCTTATCAAAGAAAACCAGGAGATAGCAAACATTTCTTACATTTTGTAATCAAGTTATCGAAGACCTGTAATAATGGTGATTTAAGAAATGATCGTTAAGTTCAACATAGCATGAACTCAAGTCATTACCTAATGATGAAATGTTTTCATACAATAGCAAAAACTGTTTCCATTACATTATATATGGGATATATAATAACATATGAAACGATAAAAATAGCATAAACTTAAATTTAACCACAAAAGTAGGATTTAATAGCTGACTGTCTAGAGATATGTCAATGAATAATAATCGTCGTAAAATTTAGATTTAGATCTTATCTGTGTAGTAAATATTAATAATTTCTCTATCAAATTCTTCATATATGTAAGAATTATGTGACTTTTCATGCAGGGATTACTACCAAAAGTGAATCACTGCTAACTACATATATAGAAATATTGATATATTTACCGTGACAACCACTCGCTAGCTTCCCAACCACAATCGTAAACTGGAACTTTGGTACCCCACACTGTTGCTTTAACTGGTTCATTTAAAGCAGTTATCTAAAGTACAAAAAGATCTTAATTTTTTTTATTATATTGACAATATATTCAAAATATTTATAACACTCGCCTCGGCTAAATCTACAATCAGCGATTCCATTGCATCGTTGCTTAATGTTAAAATAGAATTTTCTATTGTAGATTGAATTAAAAGCGTTTTTGGATAAGCTCTTGCTGTAATAAAATTATAATTATCGTCCACTATTAACATATGCCTAAAAAAAGATTACTATTAATTCATTAATCTGTATTTGAACAAAATGTAATATTTACGAAAACGCTTACCTATCTCTTAGCCAACCATCTCTTAAGCCTAGAAGCGTACATTCAGCTTTGTTCTTGTGGACTGGGCTACAAGATTTAATAGGATATATAAGAATATTTTTCAGATAACCTACTTCCTTCCATGTTGTAGGAATCTTGCGTTGTTTACTGTTATTATAAAAACAATAGGTCCAATATGCACCTGCTAAGACGCCAGTGGATACGACTGCTGTAACGTAGAAACCTTAAAACGTAAATATATTCGATTAGTAATCTCTTTAAAAATTTAAAAATATAAATAAGATATGAAATTAATAACAAGTTAGTTAAGTATTTAATAATAAAAAGGCCACTTAAATTTTTATATAAAGAAGATTTGTATTTACTGAATATTTACACACTGCTCGTCCCTTTGTGAGCCACGATGTTAAGATAAATAAAATGTTACAGAAACACAAACAGTATGCTTTCATAAACATACGGAAAATTAAAAGTTTTTTTCAATTAGGTATAAATCTTAGCACATTAAAGACACATTATTAGTTAATAGACATATTATATATACTTTTTTAATATCTTATAGCATCAATTTTCTAATTGTCTATACATACATAATTTAATATTTATTTATTTCTTCTTTAAAATATTTGTGCAAGAACATTTCAAAGTGCTTAAGTACATTTAGTTCCTACCGATCACTCAACATAATAAAATAATAAAATACAGGCATTTGTTATAAAATTACTAATGTGTTGCTTGTTTGTCAAAAAAAAAAAAATTACCACACAAGATTTTTATGGTGAAAACACTGTTAAGTAACTTTATACTTTATAAGTTTAATAAGACAAAACATCTAACAATTATGCATAATATTATGTTAAATATTTACCAAAAGAAAGTATAAAACTTCTATGAGTAGACCTGTAGGTACTTATGTTAGGTAGAAAAATTGATATTTTAAAAAGAACAAATCTGATATATGTACTCGTTTTATTTTTGTTTACCCTAAAGTCAACAAAGTAGTGAAAATATTAATGGTAAAAGTAATCGTACCTTTTGACATTTTCAATTTATTATAAAAAATAATAAAATTAACGTTATTAAATAACTGATTACTGAAACGTCCGCAACTGGTCGGTAATGTTGACTAAGTGGTCCAGTGTAAATTACTAAGTCAAGAATAAGCAAGCGCTACACTTCTTAAAGCTATTACACACGATGAAAAAAAATGTATGAGTAAAATATGCAAAAGTATATTCAACTTTTCATTAAATTATATTTAAGAACGTGATAAAGTAGACAAAAGCTATAAACTATTCCAACAAACATAACAAATAACTTTGATTCGTTATAGTCTTAAAATATTGATTTAGGTAAGTAAGAATAAGCGTTATTTTTAAACGTATAAATTGATGATAACATATATTCTGTATATTTATTTCTGTTTTTTTTTTTACTATAATTTAACACATAATAATCAATATAAAAATTCAAACAATGAAACGTATAGAAACGTCTTAATTACTATTATCGATTATGAGCAACACCGCGAAGTTGTTCGCATTTATCAAAATAAGTTAATGTAAATGAAATTAATGACAACCAACAAGTGATTCCTTAAACTTAATATATCCATAAGTCTGATTCAAATCTTGTTATTCTAATATTCTCAATAATCTTATGATTTGTCTAAATTTAACACAAAAAATTATAACTATCCTGGAATGAATATAACACTTTATGAATAACAAGACTCATAATAGTAGGAGGTAGTAGGTAAATAGGTTAGACAGTGGTGGCCTAGTGGTTAAAAGGCCCGCCTCTCATGCATGAGGGCGCGGGTTCGATCCTGGCCCAGGCAAGTACCAATGTGATTTTTCCCAGTCATATGTACTTTCTAAAAGTATTTAGACTTTACTGATTAATGCATTCCCAAAGAGGGTTGATGTCAAGCAGGGGGCCGGTCGTAAAAACAATTAGCCAAAACTATTCCGACATGTAAGGCAGACCCTGACTAAAACTGGGAAATTGCCAGGTAGAAGAAAATAATAGTAGGAGGTAGTATAATGTAAACATGAAAGAAAATTGTGTTTCCAACTTAAATTCGTTAATAAGTTATTTTCTCATTTCTTTTGTAAAGATATGAAAGATAAGATAAGACGAAGGTCTTATCTCGTTTCTCAGCCTAAAGCAATTACTGCCAAATAACCGAAACAAGTAAAAACCTATTAAAACAAAAACGCATTAATACATATACGAGCGGTAAATCTGATAATATAAGTACTTATTAAGTAGTTTAATTTTAACAGCTACTTCTCAACAAACAACTTTAATCAGAGACACTACATCGGTACTAGGGATAATATGGTCTATTATTTTTTACCCCCCTCTCAAAAATAGGGGTGTTATAAATTTGACGTTAATATGTATGTGTATAATTATGTATATGTACGTGTATTTGTGTGTGTTTGTCTATTGGTAGCATCATAGCTCTCAAATGGAACGACCCATTTCGAATCTGTAATTTTATATTTGGAAGCATTTCCTTGCGACTGTAAGTCAGTGGCGGCGTAAGGCGTGGGCGACGTGGGCCACCGCCTACGGCCTCGCGGTACAAGGGGCCTCGCGCCTCAAAAATTTTAGAAAATTAAAAAAATATTTCTTTTTCTTCTTCTTCCTAGGAATTTCCCAGCTATAGCCAGGGTCTGCCTTAGTGTGTTGTGATTAGTTTTGGCTAATTGTTTTTACGACCGGTCGTCTGCTTGACATCAACCCTCTTTGGGAATCAGAATTAATTAAACCTATTTTGATAAGAATAGTGTGTTCAATGTTTTAATAATATTTAGCGATTAAATAGATAGTGTTTAAGTATATTGATTGCCCCCGAACGTTTTTTAATTGTTTTTGTTTTCTTTGTGATTTGTAATACACCAGTACCTGTACTCGTCTATTTTACATGACGTAACAAATATTTAATTGGTGATAAGTACGTAACGCAGTAATTACTTGTCTATAAAATAGGCTTTATAATATCTTTTGAAGGAAACCAAAGCTTTAAGTGTAAAAAAATGCATCAACGTTAAAGTTTTTAAAACTAGCAGGCAGTAAGAGCTTCAGGTTTCCATAGAACAGGGCCTCGCGAAATCTGTATTGCCCACATCAAATTTAGGTCTTGCGCCGCCACTGCTGTAAGAACCACGATTTTAATCAAACGCAGCAAATGCTAATAATCTGGTTAGTAGCGAAAGAGTATCAGTGTTTTGCAAAATGATTTTAGACATTTTCGATATAATCGTTAGTATATAACTAGAGCATAAGATGTTTTTTCAATTTCATAAAATTAAGTTATTATTATTAGGTGCCTTTATTTTTCGGTATGCGTTCAAGTAACGCGGAGAACGCAATCTTTATGGGTTCATTACATATTGGACTGTCCATTTTCCCCTGAGGTTTTTATAACGAACGCATGGAGGATATCCACGATCATATAAATATCTTTAAAAAATCTATGCTAAATTTGCGGAAATTATTTTATGAATCAAACTTAACACGTAAAACGAATCATTATTTATATTTATGGTTAACGTTTCGGACATTTGTCAAATAATAACATTAATAAGAGTTAATGAATTAGAAAATAAACTTAATAAATAAAATTCCGTGACAGTGAAATATCGGGCGAGAGCTGGGGTTTACCATTACAAATAAAGTTTTAAAAGTCCCTATCGATCCTGAGTGTGTTTCAAAAGTTATTCGGGGTCAAAGGTAAAATTTTGAGGTTTTTGGAGATATTATGACAAAATATTCAATTACAATTGCCTTGATATTTTATAACTCATACAAAATTAAATATATAATTGCGCTCAAAAATCAATGCTTGTTGGTTTTAATTTTTTTTAATCCATAAATAATTCGCTTATATAGACGTTGGTTTTGAATAAAATGCATATCATTTTATTTTGTAATCTATATATGAACCCCAAATGTTTATACATTTTTTTATCAGAATGCAAAAGTGTAAGAAATTATAATTTTAAATTCACTAATTATAATTAATTTGCTTCAATTAATTTTAATAAAATATTAACTTAGCACACACATTTTATAAATGTAAATGATTAATTAAAAAAAATAACACGATAACCAGCTTTTTTTCTGTACCTATATATTGTAAGAGTAATGAAACTAAAAAATTGTAATAAAATATGGTTCATTAATTTCCTACAACGATTAATAACTGAAATTTTAATATTATAATCAATATATGTATACCTATCCGTTTTGTTATCATATATTTGAAATAATTAATTTACCTATACATTAATTGTTGTTTTATTCTGTTAACACTTTTACCAAGCCATCTTTTCTATGACCGTTTGTATCATTCAAATATCCTTCTAAATGATGAGTACCAAGGGGTATTTTTTTTTAAATTTTAATTGTATAGTACTTGATTGTCTTATTCACTCTAAACTTGAAAACACCGAAATTAAAAACAGAACTCAATTCAGAAGCAGGTAAATTGCACCAATAAAGTGAGGATCAGAAATTAAACTGTAAAAAACTGGTATTGTGCTAAAGGCGAACCAGATGCTTTAAATGAAGATGTTGTCACCAGTGCCATTATTTTTTAATATCCTACTCAATTTCTCACTGACTTGAAGTTTTGAAGGTAGTAGGGCCTAGCTGTGGTCAGTTAATACAGCTCGAACATGGGCTGGCTCGACCGGGGAAATACCACCCTCTCACAGAAGATCGGCGTGAAGTAGTTTTAAATGGTTTTCGTCCAATGAGTAAGGGAGCCGGTTGCCATTCCCTTTTTAAAGTAGGTGGTTGTGGACAGTTAAGAAATTACAACACAAACTTATAATGATAGTGAGGTACACTTTTAAAGAGGGAGTGCAGGCCTTGTATAAACTATGTACCTAAGTAGTCCTTTTGGATTTTTTAATTTTAAATATAGTGAATAGTATTTACTCTATGGAGCATTGAAGTTTAACGAGGCTTTAATAATTAATATTACTATTCAAAAACACAGCCACACATGATGTGGGTTTTATGTCCAGATAACAGATTGCGGAATTGATAACCCTCTCTCCTGTAAAAAATCGTTATCTAGAACTCTGATTACACACAGTTAGCGGGGAAACCTTTAATGTCTGGCTGGTCCACTAACCTGTCAAACATTATTACATACAGGAAAAAACAAGACATTTTGAATTTTTTAGCAGTTTCCCGACTATAAGTTTATTCTAAGACAATGTTTATTATTGTCAAAGTCAATGGTGGCCTAGTGGTTAAAAGGCCCGCCTCTCATGCACGAGGGCGCGGGTTGGATCCTGGTCGGGGCAAGTACCAATGTGATTTTTCCGAGGCATATGTACTTTCTAAGAGTATTTAGACATCACTGATTAATGCAATCCCAAAAGAGGGTTGACGTCAGGCAAGCGGCCGGTCGTAAAAACAAATAGCCAAAACTATTCACAACATGTAAGGCAGACCCTGGCTAAAGCTAGGAAATTGCCAGGTACAAGAAGAAGAGGAGGATGTTTATTATTGTAAAAATACACATCGATATGGAAAGAAATCTTTTATTTAAACTAAATGAATTTGTTAAAGTTACAGTCGGAGACACTTAATGACCTTTTGCAAAGTTATTTTAGTTTATTTTAACAGCAAATAGAATGCTACTAAAATGATATCTCTGGAATTCAGTCGAAAAGATTCAATAGAAATATTTAGTTGGCTTTGGTCTTTACCATTTATATTTTTAACATAAATTCTTACTCCCACACGTCTTCAACTAGACACTAGTGAACAATACCACCAATCAATAAGGTTTTTTTTTATTGTTATTATGTTATGTATAGCTTAAGTAAAGAAATTAAATAATAATAATTTAATGAATTTATTTGTAAAATATAAGAAAGTATTTCTGAACGTTATGGTTATGGAATATTTGACAAGCCAAAAGTTAAACGTCATAGTGTCGGCAACGTGTACCGTGAGTCGAGACTCGTAACGATTTATCTTAAGTAATGTATAAAGAAATTGCTAAAACATTTAATATGTATGTCAGATAATGACAGTCCGATAACGAGTCGTCTTTTCCTGTTGTTGAGTAACTATTGTAACAATTGCGGAGAAAAAACTAAATCTTGCATTCAACACAACATTGTAGAACCATGGTCTTATTAGGAAATGATGAGGTAAATTAGCTGCCTATTTTATATGCTGCACATATTTATAATTTAAATATTTTAAAATAAACTTCTTCTTTTACAGTTTTTGATTGAACTTTCAAAGTTATTTCAAAAAGCTAGGGCATCAGGTTCTATCTCCATGACTATGAAAAGATGTAAGTAAAATACTCCAATCTGTCTAAAGTTTTTATTTTATGATTTACAATGAAATTCTTTCCTGATTATTTATATATACATTGTTTAAACTACAGATGATGGAAGAACTAAGCCTATATCTCGAGATGGAACACCTCCTGTCAAAGACCCACAATATAAATGCCTTGTTAGAGCTCAATCAGGAAGCAAAAAAATTTCAACCGTTATTGAACAGCGGGATGTCGAGAAATTTACAATGGCATACTCTAATCTTCTCAAAACTAGTGTAAACGGTCTAAAACGTTTAAAGAAGCCTAAGAAGAAGGCAATAGCAGCAAATTAAAGTTTTGCAATCAACAGAGACTGAAACATTTTGTGAAATGTGTATGTGTTGCTGATTTGCCGGCATATTGGTTGAGGCCCATTGAATTGTGCTCTTCCCTGTATGAGGTCGAAGAGTTGGAGTCTTGCCTATGGCTGGTGATTTAGTCACTAACCATCTGTCCAAACTCCTGAGCTATCATTAAAGTTTTGAACATATGAAATAAATACTGGAACTATATATATTATTTGTTCTTTTCATGTTTTTAAATCCATGAGTGTACTATTGAAAAGTAAACTGAAAAAAGTTTACATATACATGTTTTCTAATGTATAATTTCTTTAAAATATATTCCTTTGTAAAAAGCCTAGAATAACAATGTTTTTAAGTAGTATATGTAGATGCCCATTTATGAAAGATAATTTATACACCTGAGTGACCTATTACAAAATTTTAGCCCAATGTAAGGTATTACAATGAGATTTACGGATGGACTTAGGAGGGTCCGTACCTTACTACATACCTGCTATTTACTTCAGCTGTATATATATTTTTCCATCACAGAGAAGATTTCAACAATCAAAAAGCCCAATGACAGTTAGAAAAAACTTGAGACTTGAAGAGATAAATACTTGAAATCAAATAAATTGCAATGTGTTTAGAACATGAAAAGATATTTTTTTAACAACTTTAGTAGTTAAAAATTAAAAAAAAAAGAAATCAATAACTTGGTTATTTGAATCTTTCAGATAAATTTTGAGATTAGGTACCTGAAAAAATAGTAAATATAAAATTTATTCTAGACCTTTCAGTTACCTATAACATTTTCCATAGGACTTGTAATTTGCTGAAAATCGAGATAGACCATTTTCAACTCTTAATAACCCATCCACTCTTGCTTCCTAAACTCGAATCGCCAATACTTTATTTCTATTATTTTCACCTTCTTTTGTAATGGGTTTAATCTTATATCATTTTTTACTTTTTACTATTTTTAAAGGCTACGCATCTGTTCCAAATAGTTAATCTTACCATTTCAACTCTAAGCCGTAATTGTTTTCTTCAGCATAAATAGAAAATACAAATTCAGTCAAAAGATATATTTATTATAATAATCATTTATATATTTTCTTAAAATTATTTATCACATAGGAGACCAGTACATTCAATTAACAATAAAAATAATAGTTTAACATAAATTTCATTGACACAATAATTACACTTAAATTCATTATGCATAAATATAATGTGGACAAAAAAAGAACATTTTTTTATTGATGATAATATACAATTCTATAACTTCGATGTCTATATAAAACTTACAAAACAATCATATAATTTGGCATAATTTTTTTATTAATAATAAGCTGAATACATAATTTCAAACACATTTATCAACATATATCAAGATCTTTTAAAGCAGTTATCTAAGGCACTAGTCTAAGTGAGAATATTCTTGGATGTAAGTCGTTTGAGACAAGCGTTCCTGACTTGTTCGTTACATAATCTTTCTGCTTCTTGCAATACTTTTCGCAAATCGTTAATTCTGTCGTGTCTAGCTGCTAATATGTACGCACTGCTGACGTTGCGACACACCAAATAGCACGATATCTGTGAAAAGAAAATATTAATTAGCATCTGTTGCAAAAAAAAAATACGATATTTTTTTAGTCAATAAAACAGATTATGTTAGAAATTATAATGCATTTTAATGGCGGGAAGATAAATAGTCTGTTGTAATCCATTGAAAACACTTAAGTAGGTACATTAAGACTTGTTTTTTTTTAATAAAACCTTTTACATTGTAGTAAACATTTAGTTAGTAGCAACTTATCGTAAAGTATAATTAAAAGGTGAATACAATTTCATTCTTTTTTAAGATTACTTCAGAAAATCAAAGGTATTAAAGGTATACTTCTCTTGAAAGATTCATTACCTTGATAGCGACACTATTGATATCAGCTATTAGCAACTCAGCTTGTTCGTCGTGTAACTGCCCTCGAGCTTCACATCTACCGACCACAGCTGTCGTACCAGCCTCCAATACTTGGTCACTCATCAGGCTGAAATTAATCATCACATGGAATACTTTATATGATTTTCAATATTAGCTTGAAGCTTAATTTATTTGTTCGATAGAATACAAAAGAGTAAACAAATTTTTATTTAAAACTAGAAGACCCGGCGAACTTCGTATCGCCCTATATTTAAGAAACATCTGTTACGTTTTTTATTTATATTTTTGGAGTTTACCTATTAAAGCCCTAAATCTCCGTGTTTTGAAGTGCGAGAGAATGATTGACATAAAATTTGTTTATTTCTGTAAAAAAAATGGTTTTACTACGGAAGAGTGAAATTCAAAATTTCAGACTCCGATACTGCATGGACCATGTTGTTTCACTTACTTCAAGCTTTAACCGTTACATCGATAGCTAATAAGTACATAATTACCTACTTTATGCAAGATATCTTTATATGATAATTAACACTAGTACAATTCATTATAATAAAAATGATTACGTATAATTATTACAAAATAACTGTAAAATTTGGTTAATAGGATTTAAAATCGATTTTTGATTGAATGGTCTTAATGATATGCGTAATGAATAATGCAAAACAAAAATTTAATGGACAAAACATTATCAGATTCCGCATTCTTTGGATTCCTTTACAAGATACAATAACATGCCTATATGTCTAAATACATGTATTTAAAGACACATATGTACATAGAAAAGAAAATATGTTACTTTGAGAAATATATAATATTCCATAAATATTATAAGTATAAAAAACCTATTATGGACAAATAACTCTTTACTTTCTTCTTCTTCTTCCTGGCAATTTCCCAGCTTTAGCCAGAGTCAGCCTCACTATTTACTTTACTACAGTAAATAAGCGAAAACGAAATTTTTATTTCATTTACGTTTAAGTAACACTACAAATAAAAATTTTATTCGAAATGAGCTTATAAAAAGATCGTAATTGGAATTGGCAAGACTGGCAATAGTAAATGAACCTTTTTCTAAAATAAACGAATGATTGAAAAAACATGGATAAAGCACTCGGAGTTTGAAATTAGAATTTTTTTTTTCTCCAAGAAACGACATACGATTCTTTTACGATTTTCATTTTGTTACTACAGTAATAGCTTATTTGGGAAGACGAACATTTTTCTTAGTGCCAATAGTTTTGCTTTAAATACGACCAGCTTTTAATTACCATTTTGGTGTCGCAGGAAATATCTTATGTCTTAACAAATGTATTTACTTGAAGACATTTGTTATGAAAACGTATCTCATATACATTAACCTTGATTTATTCAGGTCCTATGACTAAACTGGACAATAAATATATTGAAAACATTCAGCTATAACTATAAAACCATCTTAGGATATAAAAGAAGCGCACAAGTTGAGACACAATAATAAGACTTCCTTCAGTGTTGCTTGTAATCTTTCATATTAGCGTTGCCATTACATATACGATAAAATTCCAATTCGTTCTCCATTTGTATATACGTAAATGAAATTTGAAAGTAATACTAAGATTGCAAATAATTGACCATTAACTTTAGTGGATATAAGAATTGCGCATTCAGACTGTTTAATTGAAATTTTTGTATTATGGCAATCTCATTATTATAACGTTTTTGGATTATTGTACGATTTAGAATAAGTTTTGTTTTTATTAATCTCTATGCCGTCAGTTACCTTTCCTATCCTCACGGCTCAAAAGGGAAAAATACATTCAAATTCCTTTACGTAAATATAATTAGGAAGTGATCAATTTTTGCACGACGGCTCATTACTTTTAATTTGATTCAATCATACGCAATTTTTATTACGTAATAAATACCTGGTCAATAACATTGATAATACTGTTAACTCACCTTGCAGCCGTCTCCTTAGAGGTCCGTATACATTTTGCCAAATTCTTCACTTCCATGAACCTATCAGAATTCACTAAATACTTGGCGACATGCGTATATATGTTCATCGAGTCTAATTTGTGTTCGCAGATTATTCTAAAACAAATTATTAATAATAATTATGTTATTTTTGGACTTGTAGCAATAGTATATGGGATCTCATCAATATGGATACTTACTTAAAAGCTAAATCGAATCCAACCTCCACGGTCTGACCTGAAACGAGCACGATAGCAACAATCCTTATTTTATCTGTATTCGAACCGAATAGAGTCAAAGGTCTTAGATCAGAATCATTTTTTCGAACATTCTGGAGTGGTATCACGGCATTTATAACTTTACTATTCAAACTTCCACTGGCCTCGCAAGACGCTAGATACTTAGCGACCTCTAGTTGTCGGGATATCGTGCTCATTAAATTGTCTATCGTAGCTTTGTCGAGATGGAAATGAATAGATTTCTGATCATTCACTTCTGAAAGTAAATTTATCTTATATTACAAACGGACTTATTCGAAATATTAAACAAAACAACACTAATATTACATTTAATAAATTTTCATAAATATAAAGCATTGCACAATATTTTTTATCTTCAGCTATCAAAATGATTTTTGTTCATTAAATATAAGGAACCGAATAACTAAACTTTGAACTGCTCATGAAGTAAAAATAACTCATGATTTTCATAAGAAATACATATAATATTCCCAAAATAATAGTTTAAAATATTTAGCAAGTAGGTTTTTTTCAGTTCATTAGAACGATAATCTCAGGATTATTTATTAGGGCGGGATGGAGATAAATACATTGGTGTTCCAACAAATAGCATGCAAAAAATTTTTAGAATCAAGATACTTCTAAATTCAAAACTATTAAATTACTACAGTTAGCAAGATTTTCCAATTTTTCATTGAAAGAAAAAAGTAAATAACGTCTGTTACTTATGGTAAACTGTCCTTAAATAGTTTTACGATTGGCTTATAATGTAAGAGTATAATTAAAATACTTGTTTAAAACATTTCGTCATCAGACTATCAGAGCTCACTGCAGAGCAAAGGCCTCTTTCTCACATGGAGAAGGTTTGAGCACTAATCACCACGCTTGCTCAAGACGGGTTGGTGATTTCAAACTTATAATTATGAAATTATAAGACCAGGTTTCCTCACGATGTTTTTCTTCACCGTATGTCAGTGGTGTCTAAATACTCTTAGAAAGTACATATGACTCGGAAAATACTTGCCAGGATCGAACCTATGCCCTCGTGCACGACAGGCGGGCTTTTAACCACTCGGCCACCACTGACTGTAAACACTGACTGACTTAAAACATTTAATTGATGTTAACTCACTGTTAACGGGAATGCACTGGTTCAAATGATGCATGGCCGCCGTGAGGTGATGCTGACGGGTCACTAGTTCACTGAAGGGGTCTTTGCCGGCTGGTAGTGGCCGGGAGTATAGTAGTGCGCATGAGGCAGACGCTCGAGCGTGTTGACCCGTGCCACACTGCAGTGCGTATAAGGCTTCTAGACGTTTTGACATCTCCAACGTACGGCAGATGTGCATTATATACTCCTATTGACAGAAAAATGTTTATAGATTAATTAATGTCCATAGATATAATTATTTTAAATTGCACAGTGGTTAGAATCCTTTGAAATGGATTACTGATAAGTGTTTCTGGGTTCAACTTAAGTCAAAGCCACTTTCATATTAGTCATATATTTTACTAATCTAAATAAATTTCTAAACGACTCACCGACCACATATTGAAACTGCTGTCCATTTCCTTCATAGATTTAACGAGTTCATCGACCTTGTTCTTCTTCAAACAATTCATATACACGGATTCAGTGAAGGTTTCTTTATCAACTGAATTGTCGTAACAGTAGCGAATAACTTCGCTCATATTACTATGTTTCATATAAAACATAATATTATCGACGAACGAGCCGTAGCTGCTAAGGTAATATACGCACTCTTTGTAGAAGAATGGATCAAGTTTCTTGTTTTGGTAGTCGACTTTTGGCTCTGGATTGTTATTTCTTCGTAAAAGTCCTTGGGCCAATGATTTTTTTGGTTGGACTGTGGCTGTTTGGAAATCGCTGTAGTCTCCTTGTTTAATTTTCTTGACACTCGCTAAAGTATGCATTATATTCAATGCCGGTTCTGTGAGTGGTATTTTCTTCTTCCTAGTATTCATGTTGGATAACTTTTCGTTGGTCGTCTGGAATGATGTTAAAATTTTAAGTCAGTAAAAGTTATTAATATTTGTGCAAAAATTTCAAATGTTTTATAAATTGTACTTTAACGAGACTAATACGCTCATACATATGCTATGATGCATTCACAGTCACAAAAAAATATATATCATAAAGAGATTACTTTCATAGTAAAAATATTTAAATATTAATTTCTCCATTTTTAAATATATTCTTAACTAACTTTAATATTTTCCGCCTTATCCAACAGCTGTTGATTGACTGGGTAGTTCATATCCTCTAACATAGATATTATTTCGTTCAGCAGTGGGTTACTGCGACACCTATATTCAGACTGAGTACTGGACATTGAATTGGATCTTTCAGATATTCTCATACTTTGAACCCTTCTGTTAATAAGATTTTCTGACGCCTCTTTCCCATATTCTAACTCTTCAGTAACATCAACACACACATTTGGAGCGTTCTTAAAACAGAGGGCAAATTTTCTGCGAGCCTCTTTAAAGCATCCCGCCTTCAAACAGGCTTTGCCCCAGGCTGCTAGCACACTTGTCCTTGGTATACCAGATTTCGTCGCTATTTCTAACGCCAATTCCCATTTCTCTGACTCGAGAAGCGAGCGAACTATTTGACCTGAAAATGTTTTGAATTGAATATAATGCCAACATTCAGTTAATGCAATAAACTATTCAACATTTCTGAACACATAATAATAATACGCCGAATTATTTAAAAAAAGAGAAGTAGTTGACTATGTCTTGATAGTCAAGTTCTATGATATGGGCTAGTACAAATTAAGAGCTACTTCAGAATTTGTTAAATCACACTGTAATCCCTGCAGTAAAAAATATAAAGCGAGATTCTGGTTACTGTAAATTGTACAACAATTTTTCTAAAAAATCTATATTAATGCCAAAATTATACTTTTTTTTCCGTCTGGCGTTGTCATAAATGTTTATTCAAGTGTACATACTAGGATGTGCCGCGTTATTTGTAACGAGGTGGTGAGCTTGTTGCGACACTAGCGCCGCCATGGCGTCCGCGTGAGCCAAACAACGAGCTGCATGACACGCGCCCGCCTCGCACACACCGCCGCTAAAACAGACAGAATTAAACATATTTATATACATATGTACAAGATTATAGCTATATTTTAGATGTACATGGTTTACAATAAAGTTATTATAATAGCTGTTACCCGAGACTCCGTCGGCGTAAAAAAAAATGAAAAACTTTCAAAGACATTATGTTTTCTACTCGACCATGACAACGGTTAATTTCGGGATTTAGGAGCAGGATAAAAAGAATCATGAGTTATTCTTTATTACTTCAGGTAACTGCCAAAAAAATTACGTAAAAATCAGTTCATAAATTAGCCGGAACATACAAACTGAGAGAGGAATAAATATTGTTAAAATGTTGTTTTGGTGTATATATCGTATTTACATATAGTCCTATAAATGTAGTAAAACGGTTATTTCAATATTACAAGCAGGCACTCAATTTTTTATTTATATGTACGTATAGATGTGCCTGTGTGTACCTCGATATATAAATATATCGGAATGGATAATTAGTTATGGATAATAATTAGTTTCCCACCATGAAAAATATTGTAAATTTTTACGGTTATGATGTTTTAACAAAAATATAATTAGTTCTGCTTTTTTCCATAAAATATAAATTCATTTGATAAATTAACTGATTTTAAATCTGGATGCCGGTTAATTTCTAACATTTGATATAAAACTATGCTGAGATGGATGCGAATAGTTTGATGATAAGAAGAAAGAACATTATAAACATTTATGTTAATGACAAACACTGATTTTAGTGTCTTAAAATGTTAATTTTATTGATTAATTTTTAAAAATTTATATGCATTTTATTAAAAAAATCGTTAATTAATAACACTTTTTATTCATGAATCTTTGAGAGATTCATATATTAAGACGCTTGATGACAACAACACAATCATATCGACGAAACATTACATTTAAATTTTTCAAAAATTTATTAGTTCACGAAGCCTGTCTAACAAGCTAATATATAACATAATTTTATATATATATATTATTTACCTCCTGTCTCCAGTAGTTCTAGAGTATAACTCAGCAGCTGCCAATAATAAAGACCGCCGTGCGCGAACTAATAGTCTGGAATCACCGCGGGACAGAGAACGAGCGGCCTCGTCACTACGATCTAGTAAAAACCTGAAAAAACATAACAATACATTACTATTAAGAGTTCAAAAAAAACCATAATAAATAAAAAGTTTTTTTGGTGACACAATTAAAAAAACATTGTCCAGCGGAAAAAATTGTGAATCTAAACCATTGCCAGATCCCCTTGAACACACACAAAAAATTTCATCAAAATCGGTCCAGTCGTTTAAGAGAAGTTCAGTGACATACACACTCACAGAAGAATTATCTATATAAAGATTAGTTATCTAACTAACTTCATTCTGCATTTTACCTGGGATAGTCCAAATTGATGGTGTGCATCTTCATAATTGATAAGCAAAGTGTAACGTTCGGTGTGAACTCGTAACTGAATTCGGCTCTGACGGCCTCGTTTTTGGCGGCGTCTATGGATAAGCACCAATCCAAACAAGTGGTCCCACTGCCCGCTGTATCAGAATTACTGCTTAGCATCATATCCTGATTAGACTCGGACCGTTTGTTCATAGTTTGAGTGTAACAATCGTCGCAGACACGTAATTTTACACCACTGGGATACGTTGGTACCTAAAATTGTTATAAAAATTAATACACATAAATTGACCCTTGTGTAATTCGTTATTTAGTTCATAAAGGAAGAAATTCGTTTTAATTTTATCCAAGTATTTTTGTTTTTTTTTAACTGTGACAGCGAATAATAAGTACAATAACATATTATGCTTTAATGTTGTTACTTTATAATGAATATTAAAATGTTTGGATAGAAAAGTTAAATTTTAATTTACCTGCATTCTATTTCTAGAGCACCCGTGACAAACCAGCCGGCCGCAACGACGACAGTGATGTCTACGTATGATCATTGAAAATATCGATATTTTACACATCATACAGCGATCCGTGGAATAATCTTCCACCCACTGTTTCTTATTAGGGACGTGCTCTGGCATCACGAACGGTTTCGATGCAGATTCGATATTAATCGAGTCTATCGATTCCAACAACGAGTCGTCCCACGGTTTTGGTGGTGATGAACATCTATTTCTAGGATTTCTCATGTCTAATGCTTTTTCTGCGTAATAACGTAGCAATGCATCAACAGCGTTCTGCGATATCAAGACTGATTCTATAGATTTTATATTATAATATAAATTATCCCCAGTGGAATCATTCCTTCGCAGGGTTGGCGATATTTTGTTTATGATTACAGTCAGTAACTCCAATTTAGCGTTCATCAGGAGTTGTTCAATCATTAGTAGAGGTTTTTCTAACAGATCCCAAAAAAGATGTCGCGTGTTAGGTTCTATTTCACGAATCACTTGAAAACCTACTCGTATATTTTCGAAACATCTCCAGGTCGTTTTGTGTTCGTTTAAAAAGTCGTAGCAGACTTCAAGAATTTCAATGTTTCTTATTTTAGTTATTTCTTCTACGACTAACTCTATAGCTTGTGTTGTTGGTAGCCTTTCGATTAGTTCACGAACATATGATGGTGTCGCTTGGTTAGTGTATTCAAATAATTGTCGAATGAGATGGACAACTATTAAGTTCTTCATATAATCTGAAACATCGTGTACATCTGCCCATTCCAAACATAATTTGAACTGAAAATCAACAAAGAAACTATTATTATCATCGTTTAAAATCAGTCAATAAACTATTTAAGTGTAATGTTCACCTGTTGGCTATCCATCAGGACTTCGATAATAGCTTCGGGGTTTTCCAACGATTTCTCATAAATCGTATACCAATGGTGAGATCCCATTATGGATGCAATCTAAAACAAAAATAAATCAATTTTTATTCGTATGACCTGCTCACAATTACACAAAATTAAAAATTTACCTGTTCATAAAGAGGTATTTTTATCAGCCAGTCGGTACATTTGTCATAAAGGCCTTCTTCGATTGCTGTTTGGTCCAATATAAATCGTAGATAATCAATAACTTCCATAGCTCCTTCAGCATTCCAACACGATAAGTTGTTTAATATTAAGTCTAATTTAAGTTCTGGACATTTTAGATACTGACAATACTTCCAATTTTGCTGCACTTTAGAATTTGTAGAAATTTTACACAACATCAAATCACGCAAGTTTATCAAATTCGCGCTGCATTTCACTTGTCTTTCTGATAATGCATCAATAATTTTCAGACACTGCCATATTTTTCCAGCTTCTAACATTTTTGGAAGGAATAAAAATAACTTGTCCAAATCAATGGTACTGTGCAAAGAGGCAAGACATTTGTTTCTACCGAACAAAACCTTGGTGCAATCGAATCTCTCTAAATCCATGTATTTATTCAGGTGTTTGGTACGAGCGTCCATACTATTCTGTGCAGTGCTTTCATTTGACGTAGAATGAATTTTTCTTATGATATGCGCCAACACCCAATTATGTAAGACGACGTAAGTAAGACATTGCGGATCTGGAGTTCTTGGTAGAGGAGCGAAATTTGCTGTCGGTTCAACAAATAACTTCTCTTCTGGATTCATGAAATCGTACACTACATGAAGGAGATTATTAAAGTTTTCTTCTGTAGCTTCCTTCAAGGAGCCCGCCAATGTTATTGATGGACAAAAATTAAGAATCAATTTAGGAATTAAATTCACATTTAACTTTTTACATATCGGCTCCAAAAACGTTATCGGTATTTCCTTACTATTTATCATACTCCCAAATATGTCATGTAACTGTCGTTCTAAAATCGTAAAATATGGTGCATCAGTAGCTGCCTCGCCAACTCGATCATCTTGTTCTAGTTGAAAAATGGATTTTGTGTACATATAACATTTCCTTAAATAATGCACTCTTGCTTTCTTGTTTCCATTTTGACATAAGTCTCCAATATTATACAAATCTTTATCAGACGCCGCAACAACATTCATATAGATTTGGTGATATTTTTGTAGAAAGTTTTCATCTAATTTCTTGGATTCTTTAGGACAAACAATATCCGACAAATCTAAACAGCACTGTTTCAATTCTTTGGATAACTGATTCAGCTTACAGAACTCTTTGTGTTTAATAGGTACTCTGCAATCTGTTATTAATTCGCAAACATTGTCTATGAAATCAAAAGATTTATCTGTATTACCGAAAATTTCAAATGTTACACTTGTTATGTCTTCTACAAATTTTATATAATTGCTTTTCTTAACGGCCGTGACATCTGTATTACGTTTGACCTCCGCAAGCTTTCTTTCCACCACATTGATTAGACCGTAGGTAATTTCTCTATTTAAGCCACTGCTCAAAAGAATGTCGACGGCGTTTATAAAGGGAGCGTTTTGATGGCTGTACAGCTGCAAATGTGGATGGCGAGCACCAAGCTCAATGATGTCAAAAGAATTTGGTGGTCTATTAGAAGCCAAGAAACCTTCAACCAAACCCATCACCTCCGTAGATACTACTGATAAAGCTGACAATTCCTTTGTTGGATATCGCGAGCAATCTCTATAGCATATAATATTTTTGATCTTAGCTATTAAATGTCTCAGCTGCTCGGTAAACGTAACTTCCGTTGCAATCTCCGAATCAGACAAATCAAACATCTGGAAAAAAGTATATGTACATAAAAACTTCATTCACAAATTATATACTAAATAAATACTTTTTCAATTTTCATATATTTTTAAAAATGTCAATGACGAATGTGAATGACTTATATATTATATTAATATAATATATTATTTGACATTAAATATGTTATTTAACATTAAATGAAAAAGGAATAAATAATGTTAAAGATTTTTCTTGCAACGATTTTACCCTTCACAAATACATTATTCATACAAACCTCGGTAGGTTACATGGAATTATAATTAGGAGTTTATATCTGATTTTAGTACCGTCTGTATTTAAATATGTATAATAATTTAAATTTATTATTAATAGTAATATTTCATGACTATAAAAGGCAATGGAATATAAAAGATTATGTTTTGATATCTCGTATCCAGATGTGAATGTTTTGTTCAATGTCATTGACCTTATATCAATACGAATTTCGATGCAATTTTGCTATAAAGATATGATATTGAAATAAATGTTTTAAAACAAGAATACTTTGTTTTTAAAGACAACCGATCTCATAGTGAATGCTGATACACACTATGACTATGAAATTTTACTCAATGATTATAATTCCCGAGAAGAAATTGAAGGGTTTAATATAACAGACGAAAGATCACAAAATGAAGGTAAATATTATATGAAAATAGAATTTCTTCGTTGCTTATAAGTGCATATTACATTGCATCTAATAACTTATCGGTAATTATGTTTATAATACGATATGTTTATTTAATATACGTCATAAATTTAAACAGCATCAGTAGCTAATTGGTATGTTTACCTCACGTATTCTAGGTTAATATATTAGTTTGTTTGCAGAGGTCAAAGATTATATTAAAAATATTATATACGACATAAAAAATAAAGAATGTACCAACGAGGACATGAATCATATAAATCTGAAGTCAATAGTATGTTTGATAAAAAATCTTTCAAATCCAAATCAACCGACCCGTGTTATATTCAAACGGCTGAAAACTGTTATCCAGATTTGGTTATGCATATACGTATTGGCAGCTGTACCGCTTTGGTTTACAAGAGGTAATTATGATCAGAACTAGTTTTTGCTCAAATTAAACTATCATTATGCCATAAAATTTTATTGAAATCGGCTTAGGAATTTATGACAACATAATGGACGATAAACTAGCGGTGATAAGTTTTCGTAAATAAATCAATAATGAAAGTCTAAACGAGGATTAATCTATAAAGCTATAAATAATAAGAATAATTAAAGATTTATTATCCTAGGTTGGTGTTGTTGCTGTTGTTTCTGCAAATTTTTTAAACCGAATGAAACTGTAGAAGAAGCGAGGAAATATCTAGCGCTGAATCCACCGGGAGTCTTGATCGACGAACGGGGAAAGATAATATACTATGAGCCGACGATATACGAAAAGGATTGTTATGAAAAATTTGGACATCTAATTAGAACTATTTATTAGAATTTGGCATAATGATATGTACGATTTTCGCGTGTACTCATTGAAATGAATTTTTTTTGGGGATACTGATTTTTTTTCTTATTTTGTTACTATAACATTCCGTCTGGCCGTAATCACGGTGGCTGTAAAGGAACCGAAATCTCGGGATTATGTAGTTACAAAATTATATAAAAATTGTAGTAAACGTAAAGCTTAGTGGTAGAATTTAGCACACCATTATTTGAGTATTAAAATAAAATAAAAGATTTTTTAATAATATAATATATAAAGATTAAATTATCCTAGCCATCACAAACCCTACTTATTTTATAAGTAATTAACTTTATTTGTGTTTGTATCTCGTTTTATAGAAGTTCTGCATTAAGCAAATTTTCGAGCTGTATTAAGATTTCGGCTTAATAAATCTCAGAAAATAGAATATGGAAGATTTTGATAAAAATCGTATTGAAAATCGAATAAATACAACTACATACCTCTAAAATTTGGTTGGCTTTGGAGAAATCGTTTTGGTACAGGGCCAATGCGACGAGACAATTGGGCTTGGCAAGCATAATAGATATGAAGTCTATCGTGTTCTTCTTCGACGTGTAAGCTGAGAAAAAAAAAACAATTTCTGTATATTAATACAGATATACGAGAAAAAGCTCATATATTTATATCGTACCATCTTCAGAAGCCGAAATAGTAGATGACAGCATAATTTGACCGTTTTCAGATCTTGGATTTGTATGTCTTCTCCTCATTTTTGGTTTTCTCCTAGATATCTTCTGTTCAACTTGTAAGTCGTCATCTTCACTACTATTGTCAACTTCTACGTAATCCAGACACAATTTCAGCTGAAGTGGACTGGTATCCGGACTGAGAGTTGAGACCAATTGCATCTTCCATATTGAATGATTAACTACATCTATCAAGCGTTTGTATCGTGAATAAACAGACGAGGCGTTGTCAATTTTTTTTACATCCCACCTCTCATCCAAACTTTCAAGGCACTGTTTGAGTGTGTTCAATATAATTTGTGTGGTAAACGCATTACAAATGAACCCCGTGTCAGAACTGTTGGTGGTTTTTGGACTTTTATTTTGCTTTTTGGAATAAAAATAGGAACATTCAGAATGAGTCCCGCATGGGAAGTCCTGATTGTGTTCGTAGCAAGAGAAATATTCGTATCTCAGGAACAAACAAGCGAATATAGTTTCTATGATTTCAACGCAAAATTGTATGGGCTGGATTGATAAGACGAGCCGTTTGATGTCATCCAAAGATGTGCCCATCTCCTGCGTATTGTCCACATTTTCAGACGACTGCAATATAGTTTCTATTACCTTCGTTATAGCACAGTAACTATTATAAGTTGAAATATCCCAATTCGATATTTGTATATTTTTATTAAATCCGCCTTTGTGATTCAATGATATCAATTCGGATATGAATTCATTGTTTGTATTTAAAAGCTTTGATACTTTATATCTATCTACCTTCGACAGCCTGCAGACTTGCGATATCACAGTTAGGGCGCTTTTCCCCAAAACCTGGCTGAATATTGAAGTGCTCATTATCTTACAATTATTTTCAAGACAGAATTTGATAATGGTTAATTCTCTCTTAATCTCTGTTAAATAAAACATGAGTTCACGATCAGTTGTCGTGTAGGTATCCAGAATAGAGAATATATTAGTAAGTTGGTTGACCAATGACGGGAGGTCGTAGGTCTCAGGGCAATTCGTGAGATCAATAAGCACCATAATGAGTATTTGCTTAGTAAAATTATTTATCTCGAAGGTAACATTCTTCATATCATGCAGTTGTTGTTTATAAACTTGAGCAGCTTTTAACAGCCAGTGTGTTTTCTCTTGATAGCACAACTCAATCATATATTCAGCTGTCAGCTTAAAATTTTTTTGGGGTTCATTCCGATGCATCAAATCTGATACAATATTGACGAGTTCTGGTCTCCGAAGAGCGACAAGACTAATCAATACTTGTTTCTTACATTGTCTGAATACATCGTTAGAAAAGTGTTTTAGCACTTCGTTTATCAACTGAGGTAAAAAGTTTTCATGCCACTTCGCTAATGACAATATTGTTATAACTTTATCAGGACAGTTATTTCCTAGTTCATTATTCAGAGCCTCTAAGTAGAGTTTCTGAATTGCACCAACATTTTTGTCATCGTCTGTGGTAGTTTGTATGTGATTTAGAATCAATGATGTTGTGACTGGATTTGATTTTAAATTATTTCTAAAAAATTCAATAACTCTTTCAGATAATTTTGTTGTTGGTTTAGAATCTTCTGTATACAATGCTTCAACGAGTTCCTGTGCAGTCAAATAGATATATTAATATATATTGTTAATGGAATAGGTACACAAAATATGAAAATTCCATTAAATATTTATTTAAACATCATTCTCCATAAAACTTAAAAACTTCAATATATGTATAGTAATATAATATATTCCATAAAAAATATATAAATACTCACCTCAAACAATTCCACTGTCAGATTATCTAATAGACGAAGAGTATATTGCAGCTCCTCTTTCTTCATTTTAGATTTTCTTATAGCTAAAAGTACATATATTTTTAATACATGGTATTAATTAACTATAAATTAAAGACCTTAGTTATCTTTATCAGTCAATATTCTTTAAATAAAATTATTAATTAGATGTTTCAATTAAAATTTTACTCTATTATTTTACAAAATGCTTACAAATTTAAAATTTACTAATAACGTGTATTTTTCTGTACAAAATATAACAAAAAATTAAGAATACAAATATATACACATTATAACAAAGAATCAAGAATAATATTAAACATTATATCGTCATAATTCTTGCCAAAATCTTTTTAAAGACACGTAAACATATATATCATATGTTTAAATAGCATATAATATTGATTAATCCCAATTTTTTATGCAGAACGATGTAATCAGTGCAGTCTGTACTTTTTATATGAAATACTATTTCGATGTGTAATCATTTTTATTATGGGAACAATATTGAATGTCAATAATATTTGATCTGATGTTTACCTTACATTTGAAATACGAAAACTTGATTGAGTACCTACAGCACTTTTCTTAATTTATATTCCAATTCAATACAAACATTGCTTTTATTTATTAATATGTTTTGAAGTAGGTAAACAAAATAATATATCATGAATCTTTATATGACATTTTATATCTTATGTCAGTAGCTAAACCATATAGATACAAGTTGTCCTAAAACTTAATAAATAATAAGTAAAAAATGTCTCACATGATTATGACATATCTGAAATAAATTATATATAGAAATTAATTTGAAAGGTTTTAATATATTATGTCTGAAATTTATTATAAGTAGTAATTTACAGGTTTAGGAAAACTTTGTTTCCGCACAAAGACAATTTGTCCATGTCATTTATCAGACGTCAGAATTGGCTGTGAACTTCATATTATGAAGTATCAAGTGTCAATTATTTATTTTGGTTAAGTTTTGTAATATGTATAAGAAAGTTATAAACGTTTAAAATAAGATTGCAATATTTAAACTTCATACTATCTTGTAAGAAATATGAGGTTTAGTACCTTAAAATTGTTTAACCAATTTAAAACGATACGAATATGTAATAATCAAATCGTACAATCAAGTAGATTTACTGTTCAAAACGATTTGACAAGGCGGCAAATAGATAAAATACCGATAAAACTTTCTTCTATTGTATGTCTTTATTCATCAGATAGTAAGAAGCATTTATTAGAAATAGAAAAGAAGGCAGAGTCAATCAAAAATGTATTCGAACAAAAAAAAGTACAAATTAAGGATACCGAACAAAAAATTAGACAGAAAGGTGAAGAATTGGTTAAGGACTTCAGACATCAGAAAGAAGTCACAGGGCAGATGTTAAAAATAAAAAAAGATCATTTGGTAAAAGATATATTAGAGACGAAAGCAAAAGTTAGAGAAAAAATTGAAGGAGTTGTAGAAGTATGTAAAATAACAATATTGAATTACTGTTTTAAGACCACAGTTTTTATTGTCTAACTCATACTCATGTTGCAGAGAGAAAACATATTCACAATTCCAAACGTTTTATGTGTTGCTAGGATAGCAATGTCTCCCTATTTGGGATATGTAATTCTGCAAGATAATTATAACTTGGCTCTAGGATTACTTGTTTTTGCAGGTTTTACAGATTTGGTAAGAAACAGTTATTTTTTTCCAGATCTATCCTCTTTCTCTTCTGTATCTCAAATATAAATATTTATTTATTTATGTTTCTAACACCTTATTTATAATTTTATGAACTTCTCTTATTTGTATCCATTATTTATTTTAATAATGATTATTAAGGAAACCAGTAATATATAAAATATTTTATTAATAAAGGTAATATTAAAAGGTATCCGTTTACTTAACAAACCTTCACACATACCATAAATAAACTTAAATATTTGATTTACATGGTTTTAAAAAGCAACAAACTAAGCATGCATTTATAACTTGCTTGATCCATACAAACCAAGTTCCCTTGTTGCAAGTTGGTAATGTTTCATCACTACTACCTTTTTCCAGTTTTCTAGTCATAAACGTTTGAAGAATGAATCTAAGTTTTACAAATGAAAAATTTCAAACACTTTTGCAGTGTGACTAAACAAACTTGTGTAAAAGTTACAAATCTAACTAATTAGCCAGTATTAAGTATTATTTGTTACTGACATTATTTTTATATGACTTCCATGAGATTTAAACGCTATTAATATTAAATTGTGTTGTTTATAACTTATGTATTGTTTCAGCTTGATGGTTACATAGCTCGGAATTGGGAAGGTCAGTCATCTAAAATGGGATCTTTTCTTGACCCAATGGCAGATAAAGTATTGATAGCAACTCTCTTCATAAGTCTTACATGGCAAGAATTGATACCACTTTATTTAACACTTCTGATAGTAGCTCGCGACGCAGCACTGGTTGCGGCCGGATTTGTCATCAGATATATAAGTTTACCTCCGCCAGTAAGTTTACGTATGCTTAAAATTATATGCACTTATACAGTTTTACTGAATGACATAACTCTAGATGACCTAGTTAATTTGCTTGCATACTAATTGAACAACTAATGTATTGTTACAGAAAACACTGAGTCGATATTTTGACGCCACACATGCGACTGCCCAATTAGCGCCTACATTCATTAGCAAACTCAATACAGCTGTTCAACTTTTGCTTGTAAGAGTCAACCTCTATTAATGATTATTGTAATAACATTTTGTTTTGGATCTCTTGTTATATTACATGAATTACATATCTATACGATTTTAATTTAATTTTCTCACTCTTATTATGTAAACAGAAAGGTAACATGTTTATAGTAATTTATTATGTGTTTTTTTTACAAAAAAAATATCTATTCTCAGGTAGGAACAACATTGGCATCACCTGTTTTTGGATATGTCGACCATCCAGCGCTTCAAGCTCTTTGTGGAATAACAGCTGCTTCTACTATTGTATCAGCAATTAGTTATCTAGTCAGTAAGGATACTTACAAAGTCTTAAAGAAAAAGTTATGAGTTTAATAAGCATTTTTGTACAGTCTTCCTATATCAAAAATTGTTGAATAATTTAGGTGTTATTCAAAGTAAGTATATTATGTAATGTTAACAGTTTAATATGGATTATGAAATAAAAGCTCAATATGTATAAAATAGGGATAATTTTATTTCCTCATTCTATTCACATGAATAACTTGCACATGATGCATTAAATACTCATATTATAAAAAATATTATAAAGTACAAAATTATACTTATGGACTAATTTAAACAAATTTTAAAGCAAAAATTTTGATAGATAACTAAGACGATTACATGTACTGAGGGATTTGAATCAAAGAGGAGCTTGTAAAATATAGGCGAAACATTTTTTAATTCGTAAATTATTACAAAAATAATAATGTGGAATGTTGGTATATGTTAAGTTACAAAAACAAAGTTATTATATTGCCAATTATTCTTTTATCTTTCATTCCTGTTAAATCAACAATAGTGCCATAATATTACTAGCTGTAATACTTTTGCAGTGTTCACTATTAACTAGGTATTGGACATTAGTTCTAATCCTAATTTTTATTGAAATTATTAGTAGTTTTATTACTTTGGACTGAGTGGATGGTCAGATAATTCTCATCAAGGCACACTATACAACCAAAACTAGCTTACTTTAATTGAATCCTGAATAGTGATCATGAAAATTTACCTTTTCATTGATTATAGGAACAAAAATCTTGTTTACTACAGAGCCGGGCTTGAGAAAAGTTACTATAATTATGAGAATAAGTCCACTCACACTCGTTTCACTAAACACCCTTTAAATATTATTTTATAGTTACAATACTATAATCTCGACCATAGCAAATAAGCAGAATAACATAACAATTCTGAAAATTTTATAAAGACTAGATCAACAAAACAAGCAAAAATTTAGAGCCTGATTAAACTATTACACACTTATATGATAAGAAACTTATACTTAATGTAACACAATATTGTAATAATAATTAATAATGTTAATATTTAGAAAGCACAAATATAACAAATTATTCTTATTAATATATATATATATTAAAAATTTTCTTTAAATTAATTACTTATGGCAGCTAGCATTAAAAACATTTAAATCTTACTAAGTGTTCTGTCTGATGTGGGTTTGAGAGTGTAATCAAATGTATTATTGCTCTAAATTGTTCTTAAATTGAAGCATTCTTATGGGCACAAATCTAATCAATTGCCAGGGTTACAATAGCCACTATTGCACAGTGTTTCGTTAAGCAGTTACTAATGGCTTATTTGCTAAGCACCAGGTGTTGTTTTGGATATGACACAAAATTATATTTTTATAAAGAATAAAAATGTCATAAGATATTAAAACTTAATAATAAATCATATAGCATGTTGTACAAAAATAAAAACTGATATTTAGGATTGCACATAATATTAAATACATTACATACAATGTAATTTTTATATAAAATGGTAACAGCACTTGCTTAAGTATTTTGTTACGATTAGTGTACTCTATGTTGTTACGATTAATGTTAGTTATAAATGATTATGAGTATGGTCAATGAGTTTGATGAATGTAAGATGAATTAACCCACTTTATTAATAAGCTCATCACATATTGCTGTAAGCTCTTCGTTATCTTTAATTTTCTGCACTAAAGATTCTTGTAAGGAAGAGGCGTGGACCTCACTCTTTTTGAGCATGGCATTCAATTTCAATATTTCAGCTTGATGAGTCTTCTTCACTGTGTCTAATTCAGCATTAGCTTTGTTGAGCTGTTGCATGGCATGCTGTCTCAGTGTTTCATATCTACCCTCCAGTTTTTGAATAGCATCATTATTTTCTTCGACGGTTCTCTTTAAAGTTTCCTCATTGGTTTTGTATCCTTGAATGATAACTTTACATCTTTCATATTTTGTGTGAACATCATTGAATGCATGTTCCATGGATGCCAAGTGTGCAGCAGCTTCGTCCCTTTCTCTTAATAGTGTTGCGCGTTCCTCGGTCCATCTCTTAGCCTCAGTTTCCCTCTCTCCGATCAATGATGATATAGTACGCTCATATTCTTCCATCACTACACTCATCTGTTTATTATTTCTGACTTTCTCTGCAACACGTTGAGATAATGCTTTCTCCTTTTCAGAGTATTCCTCATTTTGTTCAGTCAGTTTCTTGATTTTGGATTCGCATTCTTCCAATCTTTCACGGAGGTCTCGATTAAGGTCTCTAAGACTTTGAGCTTCCTCTTCTTGAGCAGTCAACATTTCTTTGACGGCTCGTAACTGTTCAACTGTGTGGGGATCCATGTCTGATGTTCTTGTAATGACAGGAGGTGGGGGTGGAGTAGCACCCAAACTAAGAAGTCTGTCGATAGTTGCAATAGCCGGTGAAACAGTACTTGACTTAACAGGAGTGACTTTCGTTGCAGATGCCTGACTCCTGTTGACCGCAGGAGTGACTACCTGCGTCGGTTTTTCAGTGTGGCCACTATTACTTGGCTGCACAGATAACTGTTGTATAGAGTTCACTATTTGCTCTGTACCTGACATGGTACTTTACACAATCTACACGAGAATGCTAACAGCACTTTTTTCAATAAGCATGTAACGTTTAGCTTATTTCCACGGACATGGTTACCTAAAATCAGTAAAAGAAATAAATAACCAAGGACAATGCCATTGTTTCGGCATGCACCAATTTAAATAAAAAACCTTATAAATTTACTTAAGTTACTTAATCAAATAATCAAACTAAGTAATACGTACTGAAATTGGTGATTTTTTTGGAAAATTACTAAACAATTAACAACATCCCACGCATAGAACAGTAAATAAAATTATTTCACTATTCAAGTTATGAGTATCACTAAAATTGCTTAAGAATATATTACTGTGTAATATTATCGCGTTTTTTAGCACGACACAAAATCACTATTTTTTAAATATTTTCATTTGAGATCAGACAGATTTTTCATTTAATGGTCGACGGATGGATGACATCAGTTTTTCCACAGGTTATATAAGGAGTTGTGATTCACAGACAACATTGTTTCAATATTTATGAGTTATTTAGCTACATTATAATTTGTATACCTAAGTGACGAAATATTAATTTAATTTCTATAACAAAGTTTTTAAACGTTCCCATTAAAAAGCAACTATGAATAAACCTTAGCTCTCGCATGATCATAGACAAGACATTTCATTTTTAAAACACATTACAAATATATGCATATTATATTACTGCTTTAATATATTTTAAAATAATAGATTCAAAAATATTTTAAAAGTTTTTATTACAGTTTATTTTTTAATAGGACTGCTTATTTTAGTTTCTAATGGGTTCGACTTTCAAAATCTTTGGTGAATATACATAATATGAATATAGTAAGTTGACAAATGATAGAGAAATATTCGTTAAGATCATTTGTATTATTTTGTCTTATTAAATATTGTAGCAATATAAATAAAAAATGTTAAAGGATTGAATAAGAAGCTTAAGTAATGAATAAGTCAGTTGTTAACTACTACATGAAAATACAAACGGAAGAAATAATTATTTGAAATTTAGCATTCACATATAATTATACACCATTATAAACTTGATATCTATTTAGCATTAACCTACTTTGAAATTTAGATTGAATTGATGCATTTATTTTAAAAAATTGTTTATCATGTATTTCTTTATTTCGGGATAACTATAGGGATTTAAAGGACATATATTATCAGTGAGGACATTGAAATAATAAAATACATAAATTACTTATCTATTTATTAATATAAATTATAGTTAAACTCCAACTATATACTTGTCGGTCTTATACATTTCGTAAGCAAATTCTTCATCGTGGGTCGGATCAAATTCTAAGCCTGTAAGAAATTCGTAATATTATAGAATTGACTATGTAGTAAATGCATTGTAAGTGAAATTTAAATAAACAATGATCAATTTGAAACTCACCAACGTATTCTATTTCGAGATTAAAAACACCATTTATTTTGTCACCACATGATATTCCAAAATGTGTCACTCTATCTAGCCTCATTCTTGTTTGCTTATCTTGTAATCTTCCTTTTGATCCTAAAATAAATTTTGAAAAAGGAATCTAAAACAAAAAACGAATAGAATATTTAATCAAACTAGCAAACCTTATTTGCAAAAATACGGGTGGTTAATCAACTCAAAAGTCAAAGTACAATCCATAACTATGAAATAAATAGGTATATTTTAGAGTACGAATGTTTCTTAACGAATTTTCTCCACGAATTTAATCCAAAACTTCTTCAATATTTTCAAGTTGTAGGTGTACCCACTGAAGTACTAGCATTACCTTTGCTATTTGCCAATAAGGTCCTCCTCTGGTGTATAAAACGTAATGATATATATCATTCCACGTTATATCGTAATAGCCCTCGCATGAAATATTTAACAAATAAGACCGACCGTCGCCCCTTACTTTTAACACTAACGTGTTGTATAGATTCCAGTCATAGGTAGATTCACGTTTGAAGGCTTTCTGAAATAAATATGTATTTATTAAGTCTTCAAAATACCATTATTAATTTTATAAACATCGATCATTTAATGTTGTAGATATTTTTGAGTGTGGGTCACATTTTTTAAAGATATAGGTACAAAACATTATTGACTTTCAATGCAACTTTAAATTAAACAAGCATACACTTATGTTTTCGTTGTCATTTAGTATGATCAAAGTAGAGAATGGATCGCTAAAGCTTGTATTTCGTGCAAAGTAGTTAACTAATAACCAAGTGTATACAGTAATTTATCATTTTATATCAAGTTATCACAATTTTATTCGCTCCTTGGCAAATATGTTTCATCATAATATTATGGGTTGTTTTATGATCGAGATTAACAGGAGAAAGAAATTGAATTTTCGTAACATGACAATATTTAAGTAGGTATTTAATATTTTTAACCAAATCTTATTCCCAGTACATACACGAATGTAAAGTATTAGGGACTCATTTTGAATTTAATTGGGTCATCATCTTGGCTTGTTTATAGTTTTACTTCTTATAAAAATCTTTTAAACACTAACCCTGATTCGTTTTGAACGCATGGCACAATAACCTGATTTCTTAACACGTCCATCTTTCGGTATTCTGGTATCGAGGTATCCGTGGAACAAACCTCGTCCAGCTGGGCTCATATCAAAAGCACAGGAACTGTAACCCTCATTATGATCACTATCAGATGTTGTAACAAATTTATCTAATTCATTTGTACCATTGAAGCACCATAATAAATCTGTCTCACCTGAAATGCAAACAATGCAACTTGAAAAAACTGTTCCTATTTGATGAAAGGTATATCTTTTGCTAATATTGTAGTATACTTTCAATGGCACCAATTGGATTTTATTATTGTTAGAAAGTACCTGTTTAATATGTTGGTTTCAAAAGCTAGGAATACAATAGGTTGTTAATTGGTGAAGATCAGTAACTCATTTTATATGTTAGGTGTAAAGGGAAATAAAACAATATTTGTAACTTAAGTATATTGTTGTCTCAAATATTAATAATTAAAATGTCATTAAATGGAGTCACTACAAATACTTAATACTTTTAAACATTATTACTTATTAAAACGAGATTCTATATAAATCAAGTTAATTTGAATTATCAAAAAACAAAACCTAAGAATTAGTCTTGGGAATCTTGGATCTAACAAAATTCCTCAATGTTAGGACGGAGATGAAATGTATGAAAAAATAATATCAGAAAATTATGGCAAGCAATTTTTAACAAAACATAACACAAAACTTTCCAAATTTTTTATAACATAGACCTAATTACAATAAAGTTTGCAAAAACTACAATGAAACAAGCATAAAATATGTGCCGCAATAATTTTCAAGAACATAACTAACGCACTTCATTAATAAGTTGATCACAAATACGGGTCAATTCCTCATTATCCCTCGTCTTTTGAGCCAGTGACTCTTGCAAGGAGGAGATCATGATTTCATGCTTCTTAATAATTGCATTCAGCTTAGTTATATCAACACTATGAGATTTTTTTACATTTTCCAGTTCTTCATTAGCCTTTTCAAGATTATCAGAGGTTACTTGCTTAAGATTGTTATATAAGGCTTCATACTTTTGCATTCCTGTTTCATATTCATTAATTTTGTTATTAAGAATCTTTTCTTTGTCTCTAGACTCCATAATAACACTCTTACATTTCTCATATTTCGCTAGTAAATCATTAAAGGAGCTCTCCATACTGGACAGATGTTTGAGAGCTTCATCTCTTTCCAAAGTTAATTTGTCATACAATTCTTGAGAAAACAGTTTCTCTTTTTGTTGTTCACCAATTAATGATGATATTGTTTTTTCATACTCCTCCATAACTATGCACATTTGTTTATGACTTATTGTTTTGTCATTAACCTGTTTGATTAATTTTATTTCTCTTTCCAATAAAGTGTCCCTTTCTTCTGTGAGTTTCTTAACTTTCTTTTCTAACTCCTCATTTGTGCGTGTGAAGTTATGTTGAAGGTCTTGAAGTGAAGATTTGAGTTCTCTGTTCTCTTGTCTTAATTGTAATACTTCTTGATCTTGGCTTTGTAATATGATTCTAAGCGATTGCAATCTATCCACTTCCTGAGATGAATAAGTTGATTGACGACACTGACGAGGGCTTCTTGGTGCAGCAATAGGAGTGTTATCAGAAAAGTTTATAAGCCTTTCCGTTGCTTGTGTCGGTGCCAAAATAGCTGAAACACTTCGAAGAAGAACTGGCGCAGTTCTTGTTTGTGACACACTGGGCTTGGACAGTTCATTACTCACTACAGGTGGAACTACTTGGGTTGGTTTATCTTTAGTACATTTTGATACAACAGAACCTGCTGACAGTGAAAGTTTCGGTGAAACCACATTATTATCAGTAATAGCTGATGTGCTGCTTCCTGTTTCATAGCCAATATCACCATCTACTGACTCCAAATGTGAAACTTCATGTGAAGGTTCCGAATTTTTCATTAATTGCTTTGCATATAAAGGATCAAATTTCACAAATAAACTTTCTTTACCTCTATCTATCATAGTGTGGTTACGGTTTGATTCTGCACATTTTACTAAATAGTCTAAACTGTTTGCGTCAATAAACAAATTGTCGTCATACAAAGGGACCTCTTGCATAGTAACGTCACATATACTATCAAAATCGGAACCGGTAAGTAGGTCGCTGGTGACATCAGGGTGGTCTAATTCTCCCGGCTTCCTTGGTGACATCGCCATGAGATCTCCCATCGAAGATACAGGAGTAATGAAACTTTCATCTGATGCAACGGTACTTGCTCTCGAAGACAACATCTCCCGGACTGAACCACAACTTTCTATAGATTTATTTAAAACACTTTGAAATTTTTGATAGATGTTATTTAATTCACTTTTGTCATAACGTAGATGTGGAGTTTTACTTGATAAAATATTTGAAATCATTCGTTAAGAAATTTTTTCAGTTATCGCATTTCTTTTCAAACAAATATTCACTTTAAATTCACCACAACACAGTAAAGCAGTAAGAAAAGTATCAGAAAGAATATATCAGAACACAATCTCGAGTCGGTTAATATTATAAATCCGGTCACAACGAAAATAACGGATACCAATTTTAAACGGGCCAAGTAAAATGTCAAGAACAGGCGGTTTGATTTTTTTTCACACTGGCCAGAAATAATCAACAAGCCTAAGATCCGATATATTCAGCCAACAAAAATATTTTGATGACAATTAAAGTTAAAAGATCGTGTAATAAATTAATCGTAAAAAGACAGCAAATCAAGTAATAATACGGTGGTTAATAATAAATAATTTTGTTTATTTGATGAACATAGAAGTTTTCACTTGATCGTATTTATTAAGGTAAATATTATTAGTCTGTAAACTCAAACAGTTAAATCTGAAAGAAATATGAAAATTTAAATCTTTACAATGTAAATAAATAAATGTATACAATTATTGATTTATCATATTACGTTATTTAAAAAAAAATTGTTACCAATAAATTTATGAACGAAGTGGAAAAATTAAAAAACAATGACATAGAACTTCGAAGATTTCAATTTTCAGCTGTAATTATTAAAAAGGAAGCTTATGCCTCATGGATGTACCATTTCAAAACTAAAGTGATCGAATAAACGTATAAACAGCTGCTTTTTTAAATGCATATTTTAAAAGAATTTCGTTAGTGTGTACACAGAAATAAGTAATTATTATTTTTTGGGTCATTTCCACTCATTAGAGTAAAATTATTATATATACTGTCAGAAGATAGTGATTAAATAATGTGTAAAAGAAAATAAAGCAAATAGTGAAAAAGGACGTTAGGGTTATGGAGTAATTACAATAAATTAAGTCCTTCGTTTATGATGTTCTGCAATTTTTAACTTTAGTGAGTAGAATTATTTACACAAGTAACATTTGTATCTCCTTTTCTCATTATTTTTTGTATAATAAACTTATGACAATGGTTGTTAGCTTTAGTATTTTACAATTAACTTTTATCATTATTTGTTACAAATATTATAATAAATAACAATACAGTGTTATAAAGAAATGAATGACATGAATGCAGATATAATTTTCTACAGATAAAATATCATTTTATATACAATGATGAGCCATGTTCTAATTCAAATGCTGTGAAAATTGGTCCATTCACAACTTCATAAAAACATAAATATGAAGTGTATGTACTAATAATAAAATTTTAAATATACATTTTCCATTAAAGTAAAGAGAGATTACAAAGTTTTTTGAAACCTCATGCTTTTTCACACATTATAAAATTTCCATGTCATAATGTTAGTTACCATACTCCTCCAAAATGGCTTTACCGATTTTTACCTAATTTTATATACATATTCAGGAGGTCTGAGATTCGGCTACTATTTATTTTTCATACCAATAAGTAATAAGGGTTGTTAACCCATTCATATTTTTTTTAATCTTAGGACAAAATATTTATTTTTTATAATGTGGCTTTAAAAAATACATACAACCCATAAAAAATTATATAATCAACCCCTATTATTTTATATGACAAAAGAATGTTTGATGAGTCAGCTAGTATTTTATATAAACCAACATTTTGTTTATGGCCAACTTAGAACATTTGTACGAAAAATAAGATTTTGTGTTCATCAAACACTTCAGCATAATTTCTTGCAAGTTTAATCAATGTATTTATAGAATACATATAAAAGACACCAGCTATGAAGGAAAGATCGATTTTACAAAAGTTCAATGTGCAAAATGATTATTGAACTACATCTCCAGTGGATCTGAGAGGTAGTTGCTAACTATCGGCATTAATGGAGATTGATGCAAATAAGAAGGATAATACTGTTAAATTCACTAGATGATGTCCAAAGCAGAACTAAAGTAATCTACATTGATCACTTTTGCTTGATAGTTAGAAGTGGCAATAGATCAACCACATTTGTAGATGAACTGAATAGTACACATATGTTTCTAACAACAGCATAGATAGACTATTTACAAAATTTATAGACAATCCTACCAGTGTAGTATTATCTTAAGAGATTACGAAGCAACAAAATCTTTATACAACAATTAATTATCCTAGTCTGAAGATTATGATGATATGGAAAGTATAAAAACATTTGTAATAACAAACAAAAGTTACATACCAGGTCTTGCAAAAAGTACGGGATGGGACACATGTTCCTTAATTTCTTGAGTTAATAATTTAAATTCCGTTTTAAGTTCCTTCATACCATTTTTTATATGCGTAAAGGTGCTTACTTTATCTTTGGAACTGTATCCTGCTTTTCTATCCTTCTCCCAAAATAAACAACGTTTTGAAACTTCATTTAAGCTAGGAGCATTGTTTAATATATTCGTTTTACACAGTAAGGTGGACCCACGTAAATTACAAACATTGAGTCTACTATATAGAGCCATTTTCAATAGAAATTAACTATAAGATCAAGTGTTATTTAAAATTGAACTAAATGTATTATTTAATATTTTCAAATTCAGACTTCATAAAATTGATAGATGTCAAAAACAGCTGTTAACATCATTCGATGTTACTACTATGAAAAATGTAATTACAAGACAAATAATTCATATTTGTAGATGGTAGAGCCTAGCTGTAGTTTAGTTACTACAGCACATATGGGCTGGCTCGACCGGGGAAGTACCACCCTCTCACAGAAGATCGGTTTGAAGTAGTCAATAATGACTGCGTTTCGTCCGATGAGTGAGAGAGCCGGTTGCTCTTTCCCTGTTCCCAAACCTTCCTTATAATTCCTTATTCCCACCCCTCCCTTTTCCTCCACAACTAACGTTGGCAACGCATCTCCAACATCTATGTTGCGGATGTTATGGGCGACGGTCATTACTGACCATCAAGTGGGCTGTCTGCTCGTTTACCATTTTTTACATAAAAAAAATATATTTGAAACTTTTTCCATTAGTTTACATACTTTTAAGACGTATGTTATTGTTTATACATAGTAGAGAACAATTAAATCGTACGCGGACAGTGTTTCTTAAAAATATTTATTTATTAAATTTGTAGCCAACATTACTGTATGTAACTAACTAATTAAACCATAATTTTGTATTTTTTTAATGTAATAATTGTATTATTAATAATGATTGTGAGTATTTTGTTTATATGATCTGGCAATGTGTCAATTTTAGTTTCACTACATACGTCTTGCAGTGGATTCGTGACATTATATTTATACTTTCACTTTTCTTGTAAATAAGCCAATGGCTTTTATTTAAAAAGAACTTGTTTTGTCCTATATATTTTTGTAACCAATCAATGGACATATTTCTATCGAATCACTGGTATTTGAGCTTTTATGTCTTACATATTTACTAAGTAGTAATTACCATTTACAAATCATTCCTGCGGCGTTCGCCACGCCGACAACAATTTTATACGCTAAAAAATTAAATAACGAATATGTTCAGTAATAATACCTTGTAACTGAAAGTGTAGTTATTACTTAAATCTATACTCAATTTTAATGATGGGTATGGAGAAGCAACATAGTATGGAGGTGGGTACCTTTTTGTTGTAGAAATTTTAAAATCTGGAATGTACAATAATACTAAAAAGTACTTTTCATCATGTGTAAAGTGAAAGAGTATATGTACATTGGTTATACCATGAAGACTAACAAATGTTATTTATTTAGGACGAAAATTCGGAATATCTATATAATCCAGATATACTTAAAAAATTGGATTTCGGCAAGAGCCCAGCCAAATTCAACCCCTTCATCAGCGCAGCACACCCTGGAGAAGATTGGATGGTTGTGAGACCTCTTCAAAGAGCTGATTATGATAAGGGATTTCTTCAGCTCCTGAGTCAGTTAACCAGTACTGGTAGCATATCACGCAAGCAATTTGATGGTAAGATACATCAGCATACTAAATAGCATATACTAAATATAATACTAGTAACAGGTTAATCATGAAATATCCCTTAATTTGTTCCCTTTCAATGTTCATTGAGTTTACATAAACTCTCAACTATTTATAATTTTTCTTGCTTTATATTTCCTTTCTTGTTTTCAACTTTTTCAATACAACTAACATGAAAAACAGGTCTCAAAAATACTATATAAAGTTTACAAATCACTATCTCAATAAAATAGGTTGACCTTTTAAAACCTGTTTGCCTCTTGGGTGTGGTGATTATTGAACCAAGTTCTCTTCCTGCTAATTAAAATTGTATTAGCATTGTCACATGTCAGCTTTAAATAGAAGCGCATTTAACATATATTTACAATTAATATTGAAGAAAAATGTGGCATTCAAATTTAATTATGTATTTTTTTTCTATTTACCAACATATATGAGTTTCTTCTATATTATGCATATAAGCTAATTATTTAACAATTATTTCAGAACGTTTTACACAGATGAAAAGTGCTGGCGGATATTACGTGACAGTTATAGAGGACAAGCGTATTTCAAAAATAATTGGAGCTGCAACACTAACAATTGAACAAAAATTTATACATAATTGCTCTGTGGTATGTCTCAACGTAATTTGAAAGACTATTGCATATTTCTTAAAACATAGAATATATGTCAAGGTCGTTACATAAGTTTTTATAACTATAAATTGTATTAGAAATTCTTATCTGAATTGCACTTTCAGAGAGGCCGCTTAGAAGATGTTGTTGTGAATGACACTTATCGGGGAAAGCAATTAGGAAAACTGTAAGTAATGTTCTATATTAAATATATAATATTAATTTATAATTATGTACTAACATTTCATTAATGGCTTTATGTATAGAAGGAAATTATTAAAAAAAAAATTGATACAATTAATCCAGTTAGAACCAATTAAATATTTTAAATTGCTTAGGCAGTTATTCTCTACATTATATAACTATTATTTTAATAATGGAATCTTGAATTTTCTTGTTTAAATTTCTTTAACATATCATACAACATTAGTAATATACATATATTTAATAATTTTTGAAATAATTAAGTTGATTTTAATAAATTTTTCAGAATTGTGGTGACCGTATCATTGTTGGCTCAAGAACTGGGTTGCTATAAGATGTCACTCGACTGTAAAGACAAACTGATCAAATTCTATGAAAGCCTTGGTTATAAACTTGAGCCCGGTAACTCTAATGCTATGAATATGAGGTAAGTAATAATTATTGCTATAGATATTATCAAACCAATCTTATCAATATAACATGTTAATTTTATCTCAGTCATGATAAGGAAGTAAATTTTATTGTAATTATACAATAATAGTAAAACATTTATTATCATATGATTTTAAAATAAAATTATATTTATAAAATTTGATTAGGTATAAAATTATCAACAAGTTCTTTATGTGTTATTTGGTTAATATACAGCCACGGGCAAAAGTATTAGGCACCCTACAGTAAGACAAGTTTTAGGGTGTTTTAGCATAGCGAGTGTAAATAAAACTGCATTTATGATTACAATGGTTTATTTTAAGAAAATAATTAATATTTTGTAGGTCCACCTTTTGACTTAATAACCGCAGCCACTCTTTTTGGCATTGACTCTACCAGCCTGAAACATTCTTCTCTTGATATATTTTTCCATTCCTGCTGTAACGCGGCCAATAGAGCTTGTTTATTGCTAATCGAGTGCCTGCGGATATTTTTCTTTAAAATGGACCAAATATGCTCAATCGGGTTGAGGTCTGGTGATTGTGGTGGCCAGTCCAAAAGATCAATATGATTTTCAGCAAACCACTTCATGGTATGCGCGGACTTGTGGCAAGTGGCGTTATCTTGCTGAAATTTCAGGCCATCGGTGTTTGTATCACCGAAAATTTGCGTTATCGACGTTGCTAGTGCTGTTTCCAGAACTTCAGTGTATTTAACACTATTCATTCGTCCCTCACACAACACCATTTCGCCCACTCCGTCGGCAGCCATGCAGCCCCAGATCATTATTGAGCCTCCACCATGCTTAACAGTGGGAACCACACATTCTGGGTTGTATTCTTCGCCAACCCTTCGCCTAACATAAGTCACACCGGGTGTTCCAAATACCTATGCCAAACGAAAAAAACACATTTATTTTCAAAGTTATTATTTTTCTTGCAGTACGTTATTTTAAAAACATTTATGTGTTTTAATATTGTACATAAAATAAATAACAATACCTCAAAGTTAGATTCGTCTGACCACAGTACGTTGGACCAATCTTCCACTGACCAATCTCTATGTTTGAGTGCCCACTCCAACCGATTTTTCTTATTGTGTTCTGACAGCCACGGCTTCTTCCTTGCTTTAAATCCTTTTAATCCAGCTTTAAGAAGTCTTCTTCTCACAGTATAAACACTCACTGAGCTGCCTTTTGCCTCAGATAATGCTGCAGCGAGCTCTAAAGCAGTTTTTTTCCTGTTTTGTAGAGACTGCCTAATCAACAATCGATCTTCCCGTTCAGTAGTAACTTTTCTTCTGCCTGTTCTTGGTCTATTTTCATGGGTGCCAGTCTCTTTGAAGCGATTTATAGCATATTGAACTGCACATCGCGAGCACTTCACTTCTCGGGCTATTTTAACCTGAGACATGCCTTGTTCATGTAAAATCTTAATTCTAAGACGCTGTTCAGCACTAAGTTCAGATTTTTTCGGCATGATTAACACGTTAAATGTTAGTCTTTAGAATTGTGATAGGAATAGTTGCGTAGAAGACGTGTATGTTCACTGCAAGCACTGATAACACACTATAACCCGAAACGCAAAAAAAGCAAATTCGAAGAAACACCGCTTAGGAGCACACCTGGATGTCATAAATATTTTCTTTTATCTTAATTTGGTTAAAAATTGCCGCTAATACAATAGCTAAACCATGAAACACACACTTGACCGCAATATAATGAGATAGTGACTAACAATAGGGGTGCCTAATACTTTTGCACGCAGCTGTACATTTACCATGTTATTTATTTAACTTAAAAATAATTTTATATAGACATAGTGGAAAGAATTCTTTGTTTCTCTAAGTTTCATTTAATTTAGTCATAACAAACACTATCATTCTTACTTTGAGTCAGTTAGTTTTTTAATTCTATATTTTTTATATTATTATTGCCAAGACTGACTGCCATAATTAATTCATTTAATGTGTTTTATATATCAAGTTCAAGATTAGAAAATAAATGTCATTATGCTTGACATTTAGTGTGTCAAAGTCATTATAGAGTGTGTTATGTTTATGTTAAATAATTTAGGTATTAAAACAGCGTCATAGCAATGTTTTGTCTATATGAACTATATTTTATCAATTTCACGTTTATAAGTTCGCGCAATTTTCTTGAAACGACATAGAGCTTTCGTTTAACGTACTAATATTATGATTTATTTGTATGTTATTATATTTGAAAATGTTTCGTTCCAGATTTGAAGAACCATCCTGACAATTAGCCGCTGGGACATCCGATCTGCGCTCCAAACTGTAAGTAACATGGGCAGCCGAGCGGTCATCGCGAGTCATACATCAAAACCATCGTAATTGGGTACATTGTGAAAATCATTCATATTATTCGCTTGTTATTTTGATTCATTGGCAATATTTAGTTTGTATTAAATGTTGTGACTGCTTGGTTGTTTATGTTGTTACAGTTGCAGAGTCAATTTTTTTATCCATCAAAGGTAGAATTTATACTGAGGTTTTTATTCTGCTATAAAATCTACAATTGATGGGGTGATCAATTGATTTTGGATGTCCTAGCACATAAGTGTGTGGAATATAATTTGTAAGGCTTTTTGTATTTTTTTTTACAATTTATGTTACGCAGAAATTACAAATACTTCTATATAAATTTAGTGTAGTTTTTTTTTTTAAACTAAATTCTTTCGTGTTTTTAGTTTTAATTCATGTTACTGTTTAAACATTGACTAATATAATTTGATTTTATTAATTAATGCTTGCTTTGTAACTAAATGTACTTAATTAATTATAAATAGCAATTTACTAACCCTGTATATTAAATAGTTGCTTATTTCAATGTTGTTTTATTTCTATTTCAATACAATAAGAATTGATAAGTTTTGCCATAATTAAACATTTTAATTCTTTATATTTTTTTACTAATACTACTGAAATATCAAGAAAACTACGTTATTATAAAGATTTAAAGTAAAATTCATTTCTTACTACGTATTTTTTGATACATTTTGAAAGTCTTATAAAAAATGTTTATGCTAGTTTCTTTTTGCAGGTTAATATGGCGGAGATTATTGTAATGCATTCTTTGTGTTATATGTTGAATATAATTAAATTAGTAATATTTTGGCTTTATTGTTACCTTCTTGGCATATTTCAGGACCTGTATATTTATCCAAAGTTTTTAATAAATTAGTACTATTACACATAATTATTTTTATTAAACCATGGTTGTTATTATTTGTGGTACCTATAACACTTTATAATATCACTATTGAAAAATCTTTGTGATTTAATAATTTTAAGAAATGTTTTGGATGTCCGGAATTATTTATAGCCTAAGAATTTATCATTATTTTCTTTCAGACATACCTACTTAAAACGTGGGTTTTAAATTCTTATCACAAAATTTTGCATAAATATAGTAGGTACTTCTTAATTTCTTTGATTTCCCTAGAAAAAGAAGAATAATTTTATTGATTTCCATGAATACTTATCCAGTAACGTACTTAATGGAAAAAGAGATGATAGAGGTAAATAAAAACAATATTGATATTGAAAATTATATAATTTAATAATAAATTTTTATAAGCATTGGAAATGTATAATACAATCTGTCAATGTCATTTTGCAGTCGATATGATCGGTTTCATCTTTTATGTCATCCGAAGGCATGTTTTTAAAAAAGACGAATATCTCAACAAGAATGCAATGCAATTCTTGAATTTAACGACTGAAAAAAATAAACACCGTAGTATTCCGCCTATACAAAGCAGTCTGCATTATGTGGAATAGTAGAAGTTCAGAGATGAGGATTGCCTTCCCGCCTTCGCACAATGTTATATTTCGCTGACAACTTGGATGCTTCACTTTTATAACACTCAGTAATTACAATATTTTTTTGGAGTCGTAATTTTTATACCAAGTCTCATACGTGAAAATGCCCAATTTTAATCTATTTTTTATTATTTGCAATAGATTTAATCCGGACATTTAATACATTTCAAAAGGGAATCTTTAAATTTTAAATAAGGAGACTAGCACAATCGTAATATTTATTTAAATTACGATCACCTGATACCATTAACAGTTTAAAATATAAACTTAGGAAGGGTTTAATAGTGTTAATATTTTTTATGAATTTATCACAAGGCCTTATTGTTTTGAAATGAAAAAATAATAATAATATTATTATAGCCGAAAGGCATATTGGATGATGGACAAAGGTAGGTAGTTATACAGAGGAGAGTTGGTTATATCGTAGAGGAGACCGAGGCAAGTAATATTTCGGAAGTCAAAAGAGCGCTTGTAGCGCGCCCAGGTCAATTAACATGACGCTTTACGCGCGTCTTTCAATCTTATCTGATATTGTTAAACATTTGACTAATCACGATCGTTTTGTTTGACGCTATTGTTTTGTTTATTAAATACGATTTTACACTTTAGTTGCACCGAGATTGTTCTATAAATAACAGCGTTTTGAAGTAAAAATAGTTATTCACATGGGTCTTGACCCGAAGAAACAACAAACCCTTGGGTTGCTCATATAAGTAAGCACTTGTTTATTTGTGTGTGAGTGCATCGTTTTTAGAGGTTAACTGTTAGATTATTAATGTGGCAGGGGAAGGGCACATCTCCTGAAATGTATTGTTAATACGACGAGGAATCGTCGTTGCTTCAGTTATGAGTGGCTTCATGAAGAGGACTGATATTCCAGAATGTTCCAATGTGTTATGTGATCGTTGTCAAATGATTTAAGACTATCCGATTCTAGATGTTTGGAGTGAAATCGCCCGTATTGCAGAGACTGCAGTTAATCTCAGCAAAATTTATTAATGTTTTTGAATACACTGACGCAGAAGTTGTAAATTTGTCCGTTTAAATAAATCAAAATGTATTAAGTTAGTAAACCTGTCAATAAAAATACCCTTTTCAAAATTTTTTTTTTGTGTCCGCTTGTAGGGCATTACCCTCTACGAATTAACCGACTCTCCCCTAAAATTTTTTTAGTCATTAAAAATTTCTTGCATATTCTGAAGCATGCATTCTTTATGAATAATGATTTTGAAATGTTCATAATGATGAAATGAAAGCTGTTCCTCATAGATTACGGAAGCAGACATCATATAAATATTAATTAAATATATCAACACAAGTCTTGTGGTAAACACTATAAAAGACATTTAAAATGGCGGCGGTGGTGTTGTTATCTTTGTGCCTAATTTCATTGGTCCTTGGCCCCTCGCACTTCTCCTGGCTTCCATTTCACGTTGACGCTGAAGTTTTCTTTCTTCGCGTTTACGTCTTAATTCGTCCATTTTGGATGCATTGTTTTCTAGAAATCATTTATATAATGGTTAAACAACTTCTTTACTATACGCTAAAGGAATGAATTTCTGTTATATAATAAAAACTTTTACGAACTACCTAACTTCATACATACATATTAATTTCCTCCATAGTGGAAGTATGATACAATGTATCTCTGTCTCACTCATACATATATATCTATCTCTCTCTCTTACCGTCAGCGTTCTCCTCAATGGGTTCAAACTCTCCGTCCTCCCAGCCGGCCAGTGAGTCCCCACTGTTCTGATGCGCCGGTCGATGCTCCAACCTCGACCCTCTAACGTAAGTCGCGTTAGCGTTATTCATCGGCTCTACCCATGAGCTGTTGTTCCAAGTCTCCGATGGACTAACCAGTTCCGCTTCCGCTGTCTATGAGAAATATATGGCATAAGTTTGGTTAAACAGTCTTTTGATAATAATAAAATGTATAACAGATGTATATTGCGAATTTATACAAAAGCTTTTGCAAACAGTGAACAGTGAGTGAAAAATTCACTTTAAGAAAATATCAGAGGTACGGAATAGTGCAAATTATCATTTATTATTTAATTTTAATTTACACACAACCTAAGGAGATATAATACACAAATATATATTTTTATTAATTATTTGTTGACAATTATCAACTATTAAATTTAGATAAATCTCATTACTTAATAGATTTATTTATTACTTATTATATTAATCCTTACTAATATATTTGGATATAGGCTTTTATATATAAAAATTATAATTTTGATATGACTCTAAGTAATCGAAAGACTAGTTTACTGAGAAAAAATTTAGAAATCAGCCCAAAAAGAAATATTAAAACTATCACAATGAATACCATACCCAAATGATAGTATATATGAAATTATGCACAAATAGCTTATAATCTAGAAATGTTTTTGAAATTTTAGGCAAGTGGCTTAAATTTATTTCTATTCTACTTATATTATAATAGCAAAAGTGAAAATGTATGAAATTTTATAAGTTTTTGTTTCTCTTATCCGCAAAACGACTAAACTTATTTTGATAAAACTTTTTAGTTATGTCGATCAGAGACGCTGTAATTTACTCTAGCATTCTACGAAGTTCCCGAAGGACCTGGTGATAATGAGTGTACTTTGCATAAGGTGTCTGACACACACTATGGACATCACTTTTATGTTTAACACAATTTTTGTTTGAATGCACATTATCAATTTCTCTTTACCTAATTCCTTACGGAACACAGACAAAGCCGCGATATAAACTAGACTAGTAAATATGTACCGGTTGTTCCTGTAGCGTGCCCCACTCATCATTATCCCAGTCATCTTCACAAAGCGCTGTAAGCGCTGGCTGTTGAGCGCTACCACTGCTGCCTGGTGACTTCGCACTAGCACCCGTCGTTGCTTGAATACACACACACATACATATATATATATATATATATATATATATATATATATATATATATATATATATAGTTGAACATAATAAACGCAACTCTATTATTAATATTGATAAGACAATATGGTCAATATGTAACAAATGAAGTAAAAAATGAAATTTTGAAACTGGTAAGAATTTAGACTGGCATTTTTTTAAATATTTCTAAACGTATTCCGCTTAATATAAATTAAAATTTATATAGGTCTTTGTCATTAAAGTCTGAAGTATTTCTTCTAAACTTGTACATGTTTCTTAAATGTAAAGTTACATCAGCCACCATAATGAATAGTTAAATTATTTATTAGTATATAGTCATCATTATTAAAAGGCCCGCCTCTCAAGCACGAGGGCGCGGGTTCGATCCTGGCCCGAGGAAGTGACAATGTGATTTTTCCGAGTCATATGTACTTTCTAAGAGTATTTTAGACATCACTGATTAATGCATTCCCAAAGAGGGTTGATGTCAGGCAGGCGGCCGGTCGTGAAAACAATTAGCAAAACTATTCACAACATACAAGGCAGACCCTGGCTAAAGCTGGGAAATTGCCAGGAAGAAGAAGAAGTCATAATTATTACCAGCGCTCGAGTCTATTTCTCCCCAGGCGGTCATGTCCCAATGCTCGGGGTCATAGTCCGAGGCTGACTCGCTGTGTTCGAGTGACGTCATCGATGTCACCGACGACGTAGTCGTCGACATACTGCTCGATGAAGGTTGTTCTGGAAGGCATTCATTCATTTTTATTTATAACTTGTATATTATTGCTATATATTTTGTATAGAGCACATTGTATATAAACATTTGTTTAAATATTTTTCCTCTATTAATAATATGCCCATATTAATATATCTAGACATATAAAATGTATGTGTATATTAATATAAAACTAATATTTTTGGGTTTACTACTCGTTTTTAACTATTTTAACTACATACTCCAGACGTTTCGGTTATTTTATTTCAATGAATACTCGCATTAGTCTTAGATCTTATTACATAATAGTTACATGTTAATATAGCTATGAATATACATATACGTATTCATTTTTTAACCTACCCAAAGAGCCAGGTTTAGATAATACAGATTTAGGCGCGTGTTGTACCCTCGCTGTGTCTGAATGTGAGCGGTAGAACTTAGCAGTAACAGCTGTTACAGCCCAGCCCGCCCACGTGGCCGCTGCGTTGCTTAAAGAAGGTGTAGCTGTGTTCACGTCCGCCTCTGGAAAATATTAAAATAATATTAAACATACAATTATAACAAGAAATTAGGGTGTGTTTTATGTTTGAGTTATTCTGGTTCAGGTTTAATTTAATATATGAGAAACAACTACTACCCATTTACCTCTTATAAGTATGTTATATTTGCATGTATAGTATAATGGTGCTATAAACGTAGTCAATATAAAGAAAAATATTATATATATATATATATACTAGTCAAAACAAAATAAGGGCCACTTGTTTATTTTGACGTTTGAAGCGATCTAATAAATTTTAACCTATCGGTACCGGTTTTTCCAAAAAAAAAGAAAGGAATGTTAATTTTAGAGTAATAAAACAATAACTGCTGCTCTTTACATTAAAAATTGATTAAATAATTTAATCTAATCATTTTCATATCCCTAAATCTCATATTTCCTTTAATCCACTTAAAAAACATGGTGGCCCTTATTTTATTTTGACTAGTATATATATCTCTACTATCTTTTTTTACATACAGCGTCATCTCTGATACACAACATGTACTACAAATCAATATTTTAAGTAGATGGCGCCGGTGCATGATACATTTTTTGTCAACTACTCATTGTTCTCTCCTCAGTTAATTTCGTGTGACAAACCGGTATTGTGTTTGTAGTTTAAACTCTTAAAAACATTTTAGTATTTGCGGGATAAATTTAGAAAATCATTGTTTTTCACATGGGCAGTCATATTTTGCGTGTTCACGAGTTGGGAAACCATCCGCTTTGTGTTAACGTTAAACCAAACAACCAAAAATGTGGTTACCACAAAGCACTTCAATGAAACGGATACTTTGCGGATACTCATAACGTTTCGATTCAGTATTTACTTTAGATTCACTTTCATTTACTTAGAGAAGTTCAACTAAATAACACTTCATTTTTGTAATCGAAATGAATTCATTACTGTTGTGAAATGAAATAAAATTTTTCCTTTTTTAAAATATATAAAAGGACAAAAAATACTTCATTAACTTCATAAATTAATTTCATTCGGATAAAAAGGTAACAGATATTTCTTGATTATAGGGCAGTACGAAGATCGCCGGGTCAGCTAGTATACAGGGTGACTGGTGAATTACTATCGATACTCGAGGACGTGATATTTGACGATCATAGATGACAAAATAAAAATTAATATAACGTAAATATTAATAAACTTCTGAGTAAAGTTAACCAAAAGTTATGTAATTAATTACGCATCGTGTGAACACCCTACAGATTAGGTATACACACACACACACACGGCGGCGGCGTGGTGTTGTATCAGCACGCCGCCACACGCGTCCACACTTGGAACACTTGGAACGTGTCCACACTTTATTTATTTTTACGGAAATTTGGTCAAAAATTAAGTACCTATTTCTTTTACATAATTCGAATGAGAATCATGTACCGAGTATTCTCCTTAAATATTGATAGTAATTCACCAGTCACCCTGTATATGTATAAAATTCAGAATGATATTTTTTTATCCTTCTGAGTAACATACCCATTCCTTCTTTTAAGCTCGGATCTTCGGACACTTTTTCTAATTTCCCAAGGAATCCTTTTATAGTCCTAAACGCCGCGTCCCGAACCTTAAATCACAATAATTATGCTATATTTATTATATTAGTGACGCTTTTTTCGTCTGCAAGAAGATTTTTAATTTAATAAACCTATTAGACCATCTAATTTTATATCCTTCAACTGTTGATTCTGGCAAATAAAAAAATTATATTAGATATTTACAAGTATTAGGGAAGTCTTGAATGAAAATATTGGCTATCTTGTAGCTATTTTTTTTTCTAGCCTAATTCACATAAAGTTTTACGGATAGATACAGCTTAAGATAAATTTGTTCAACAAAGGGGCCATCTCCCTGACATATAATAATTTATGACAAAGCTTCATAATGTTAGCATTATATCAATATGTTCTAGTATGGCGACTTTAGTAACTTTAGCTCCACAATGAATGTTCTATAGGATATTTATTCATAATCCCACTAATATTATAATTGCGAAAGTTTGTGAGTGTGTGTGTATCTTTGTTACTTCTTCACGCTCAAACGGCTGAAGCGATTTTGATAAAATTTTATACAGGAAGCTGACGTCCAGGAATAACACATAGGCTACTTTACATCTCATAAATCCCCGGGTAACACGGCGGGGCGCGGCTAGTATATAATAAAATAGAACCTGTTTCTCCGGGTCAGCTGTGAGTGGGCAGAGTGCGGGTAGTATACGGCTGGCGACTTCAGCTAGCAGGAAGTATTGTTGTGTGGCGGCTAGCGCTAGGACTCCGGCCTGACGAGCGGGCGGGAAGGAATCACGTGTGGCGCGAACAAAAGCTGATACCAGGACCTTCTGACGGATCTGAGGGTGGAGGTGAGTCGCTATCTTGCCGAGACATACCGTTGTGTTCGTCCTATAAAGATATAACAAGATAATGAGATCTTTTTTTTTTATGTGTCGCAGGGAAACTCTTTTTACGAGCCGTCCAACCGGCCTTGGTGGGGCCGGAAGGGATGTGTGAGACTCAGCCTGGGTAGGCCCCTACTCACTAAAACCACTGCGAAAGTCATCGGCCGCTATGTCGGTGTACCCCGGATCTGTCAGCGACAGGTTACACCAGCGAAAGATAATGAGATCTAAGACTTTCGTGATTATTCATTTAAATGAAACTAATATTATCAGATTATTAAGTCATATATGCCCTGCCCGTGATCACGGTTGCTGCAAAGTAACGGAAACGTGGGTATGTAGTTTTTAAAAACAATAAAATACGCGTATGTAGTAATCCGAAAAATATTAGTTTTATTTAGAACAATATATTTTTTTTATGTTAGAGAGCTTTAATTATAGTTTGTTATGATATAATCTATATCTGCATTATATAGAAACTCCATCTTTGTTTTGTATTTTGTAATTGCTTATGGTATTGTCTAACTTGAGATCTGTAGAAATAATAATCTTGGGATTTTGAATTGAAAATTAAGAAGTAATACGGTCTAACACCGGAAACTTAAAGTTTATAAAAAAAATCGTACTAGTTTTATGTTTTTAGTTTTAGTAACATGGTTTTAGTAAAATAAATACTGTAAATATTAAAAAAGAGCGTATCAGTACAATCTGATACAAGACGCTTAGCAAAAGTGAGGATTATACAGTATTTACATGTTATTAATTGGTAGTGGAGAAGAATTCAAGTATGTTTCCATATATTTTCATACAAAATATATAGTCTATATGTCAAATATAATTTCTTACCTTATTCCACCCTGATCATCCTTAGATTGCAGTCTAGCGAAGTGTCGCAGTACTTCAACGTTAATGTTATTATAGTTCAGCTTAGGCGCTAAATGGACGATAGATTTGACAGTTTGTTCCCTTATAATGGCATTCGTGTCCAGAAAACCGTGCACCACTTGTGGAAAAATTTGGTCATTTACCTGTAATATTAAGAGGGTTGATGTCAGGCAGGCGGCCGGTCGTATAAAAATTAGCCAAAACTATTCACAACATGTTAGACAAACCCTGGCTAAAGCTGGGAAATTGCCAGGTAGAAGAAGAAACATTAAATAAAATGTAGTAATATTATTTTGTTAGTATAAATGATAAGGATGAAAGTAGGACTACTGAGTGACGAGAAAAAGAAATAGGTATTGACATACATGTTAAGACAATTTTAGGACAAATAATTATAATTATCTGATGATGTGAAGATATTTGGTGTAATTTTTTATGCAAACAAATATTACTATTATTATAACATGTGATACCACCCTTCTCTGAAATCACGACTGTGTTTCTAAGCCCATAAGGTTGTCTGGTAGAAATCGCTACCTAGCGATAAGATTACCTTATTGTGCATCTACTTTTATTTTGTACATATTTCATTTTTATTGATAAATTTAGTAATTTAGCATAGTTGCTATTGTGGTGTACAATAAAGTATATTATTATTATTATTACTATTACTATATTGAAATCAATGTAATTATTATCAGTCAATAGCTTTTTTACAGTATATACTGACTGTAGCGTTATGAAGATGCATGATGAACTGGTCTAACTGTTGCAGCAGTCGGGAACGCGTGGTGCGGTCGTTGGATGCGAACAGTTTCACCACACACGGAACTATTTGCTTCTGGTATTCCGCGTCTTGGAGAAGTTTCCCCAACTGTAATGGTAGTGATATTTATTGGTTAATAGCTGAACATGCTGTACCAAACTGAAACAATCTTTACACAAACTTTATACAAACAATTTTAACATATAACTTATTACATTTTTACTTAGTCTATGATTATTTATAATATGCTAATATCATAATTTAAGTATTAAAAAACATCAAATTATTTTTAAGTTTCCTTCATTGATAATCACATACATAATTATTTAATCAATAACATTTTGAATTGTGATTTCTTTAATAAAAATAACGTGAAAGTTTTTATGAGGTGTGCATATTTGAAAAAAAAAACCTGCATTTAAAAAGTAGAAAAGACTAGTTACTTTTACCATTAAAATAATATTACCTTAAACATAGGAGCCAATACAGCTGATCCGGCGTCACCATAATGGAATGCTGTGAGTAGTTGTGGAAGTATCTTATGAATACACACAGCCTCTGGGAAGTTGTCAAGATATGAACTTAATGTAGAGAAAAACTTTGCCTTCTCAACTTTATCCTTGATTTGTATCTCTTCTAGAAACAACATTGTGTCTATCAGATCATTCTTAAAATAGCCACCCATTTTTCTACATCTGAAATAATTTAAAATAAATATACAATATTATCCTACTAATCAGTGGCGGCTGGTGGGTAATCGAACTGGTGGTGCACTTTACTAAAATATTAAAATTAGAAAATGCAACAATGCAATAACGAAATGTCAAAAACGGACGGCTCATTTCGTCATACATTGGGTGCTCTCGGCAATCTTCGGCCGCTCGTGCGGCTCTCGAGAACCGACTCATTACTCGGTACATTTCTATGAACTATCTTTTGTTTCACGCGTCAGGCGTATTAGTTCGTATCTCATACAAGATGTATTAGGAGTCCTCGTGCGCTCGCCGTAGCGCACGATATTAATTTAGTAAAGCGCTCAAACTTTTTGATCGTAATTAGGAAATTTAATTTTTTATACGTTTTTATATATCGCTAAAAAATAAATATTAAAATGGTAATTTAAAAATAAAGATGAAATAATATTTTGTAATTTTTAAATCTTTTGAATTGGTGGTTCAGCGCACGAGTGCACTTAAGGTACAGCCGCCACTGCTACTATTATTATAATTGCGAAAGTTTGTGAGTGTGTGTGTATGATTGTTACTTCTTCACGCTCAAAACGGCTGAACCGATTTTGACAAAATTTTGAATACAGGACGCTGACGTCCAGGAATAACATATAGGCTACTATACATCCCGGAAATCCGCGGGTAACACCGCGGGGCGCAGCTAGATTATATAATTTACTTTATTTACTTAAAAAAAAAAGTCATTACAAGACTAAATTTTTTTATCTTTAAAAAGTTTACATATTGGAGATACAATTTGTTTTTATATTGTTTAATTAGTGAATACCTTGTATAAAATATTAAAATTGTAAAAATTGTCTCCAAATTTATTTAAGAATTTTTGTTTAAAATTACTGATAGATAAACTGTATTATATGTAGTATAAATGCATTTCTTAACAACAAATTTTAAATTATAAATAATATTGTAATTTTATTTGAATTAACTGACAAATAACTATTTATTTATAATGATGATGTTGCATATTATTTATTTAAATTGTAAACTATAAACTTTATATTTGTAATTGTAGTAAATTCATTAGTAGTATTATTAGTTTATTCAGAAATATTTGCACACAAAATCTTCAGAATATGTTGGACCACTGTAAATGTATGAAATACCTTTGTTAACCCATATTCCAGCAAATAAACTATTATTATTATTATTACCTTGTTATAATATCAGCTGGGTTTGGCCTTGAGGCTGGGTTAGCACTGACTAGTTCACAGTATAATGTACACAGCTGCTTTGGTATCAAGTCAACAGTTTTCAATGCTGGCTGGGTTTTTAATGGTCCATTAAAAGCTTCCCAAATCAGACAACCAAGACCCCACATATCTGAGGAACTGTAAGAAATTAATTTCAATTGTTATATATCAGTATTTATAAGGGATTACCGAATCTATTTTGTCTACTGCCCAATTTGAGAATAAAATAGAATAATGTCTTAGTGCCACCATTTTTTCACCCACTGAAAAGCCACTATAAGATATTACAGCTAAATGAAATTAGAAATGGTGACTTGTGATTATACAGGGTGACTGGTGAATTACTATCGATATTTGAGGACGTGATATTTGACGATCATATATGACAAAATAAAAATTAATATAACATAAATATTAATAAACTTCAGAGTAAAGTTAACCAAAAGTTATGTAATTAATTACGCATCGTGTGAACACCCTACAGATTAGGTATACGCACACACACACATACGCGTGCAGCGGCGTGGTGTTGTATCAGCACGCCGCCGCACGCGTCCACACTTGGAACACTTGGAACGTGTCAACACTTTATTTATTTATACGGAAATTTGGCAAAAAATTAAGTACCTATTTTTATTACATAATTCGAATGAGAATCATGTACCGAGTATTCTCCTTAAATATTGATAGTAATTCACCAGTCACCCTGTATATATGTAGTTAGAATAAGCTACAGTGGTGAAAGCCCTAGGCCTCTAAACATTTTTGAAAAGGCTAGTACATACTTATAACAAGATAATTTATTATGTTTTCATACTTTATCTGATCATGTATTAACAGTATTTCAGCTATATATAAAAAGCTAGAAGTACTTCATTCATTAATAGTATTTAAACAAAACCAAACTCAGTATTAATAATTGCATATTCTTTTTACAGTAATTTAACAAATTACTTTAATATTGTTATTATTTATCATTATAGAATAACGTTATAATAGAACTTTGGATATTATGTTGATAATGGATTCTTTAAAATTAGGTCAGAGTTAATGACCCCAAAAAAGTTGGAAGCTGTGATAAATTAAATTGATAATAATTATATCACAAAGTTTTTATAACTATTAAATACAACTACTGCAATAATAATGATAATAGTTAAATATTTTAATTTGTTAAAAGAAATTTTGTAGCAGAATAACCATACTTACCACTTTGTAACAGATTTTAATTTAGTTGTATCTTTCTTTTCAGGCGGATCATATATTTCTAAGGCTGGTAATATCTTAATTGGTATAGGATTAGTTGAATCTTGACCGTGAGCTGCAAGAAATTCAAATCCACCAAGTTTCCACTCTCCGGCAAGTGTTACAAACACGGAATATAAACACACATTATTGTGTTTCATATTACCATCATTATTAAAAAATGATAAAGCTCTCTGGAAATAAATTAATGAGGTTTTTTTTAATAATTGTACTTACTGTCTACAATAAACAATGTTAACTATTTTTGGGATAGCTATGATGTTTAATGTTTATATTGTATATAATTACTTAAATACCATTACAATAACACTTACAGTTATTTGGAATATACCCCAGGCTAAGAATAAGTCTCGCTGTTGACCCTCAAGTTTCATATTTTCTATATGTGTAGCTAGTGGTTCTACATATTCTGTGGCTACATATAAAAATTTTTCAGTTTCACAGCTATCTAAATAATGTAAAAGGCTTGGGTGTCTCATAGTCTTTAGTTTCTTTAAGGAGGCTTTAGCGATATCAAATAATGTTTCCGAGTTTTTGCCAACATCAAACAAAAATATTGACACCTCATCTTGAGTGCCTCTTTTCTTTCCTTTGTGGAGTGTCCAAACACTTCTATCGTCCAAACCACGAACGGGGTCTAGGACTTCGTAAGGAAAATCTTTAGTGGGATCACGCGAAAAAAATGACCACATTTTGTATAATACTCCGCTAACTATTAATTAATTATTTACAAATCTTACACATATTTTCAGTAACAATGCACAGTGGTACATGTATTTTCATAATACTTAAGTTAAAAACAGATATATTGCTTCATTGAAAGCACGTTTTTAATAAGAATAATAAGTTATAACGCGAAAACTAAAAGCATTATATTATAAAAATCTACAATAAGCTAAGTTTCATAAAAATATGACAAGAATACAGTACAATTTGCAATAGCATAAATTAGAATTTATGATTGACGTTTATTTTAGTTGCCAGTATAAATTTATCTACGTAATTATTTAATTATATTTTGGTTCGATTAAAAGATAAACATAAATTAGTTAATAGTTTTATATACAATCCTATTGAACATAATTAATTACTTAAAATGACACTTTTTATAATGACAACATTTCCCACTAACGTCAGCTCAGCTGAGCGATATTTAAGGTTATATTATTTTGAAATTTGAATATTGTATAAAACAAGTTTTAGCTTTGAATTAGACAAGCAAAGGCAATCAAAATGTCTAAGTCTGTGTCTAGATTGAAGTCGATGAAAAAAGTAGGTGATAAAATTAATCACTCCACTAAACTGGTAACCAATATTCCTGCTGGTATGGCTGCTGCAGGTCCTCCTTTAGGGCCTATGTTAGGACAGGTAAACCATGTTATAAATAAAAAAAATAAAAAAATACATGTGTCTAATAATTTATTTATTTTTTAGCGCAACATAAACATTGCAGCTTTTTGTAAAGACTTCAATGAGCGTACTGCTAGTATAAAACCTGGTATTCCGTTACCCACTCGTGTGAAAGTGAATGCTGATAGATCGTATCAACTAGTGATACATCAACCTCCCGCTAGTTATTTCCTGAAGCAGGCTGCTGGTGCTAGCCGAGGTGCTATGGAACCAGGTACTAAAATCCTTTATTTTTAACTCTTATCTTTTGAAACTAGATGCATAATTGTTTAATACATTGTCAATTATAGTCAAAGAGATATGTGGGAAAATAACACTGAAGCATATATATGAAATAGCAAAAATCAAGTCCCAAGATCCGACTCTTGAATGGAAACCATTGAAAGAAGTTTGCACCATGTTAATAGCTACAGCCAGAACTTGTGGTATTGAAGTAGTCAAAGAATTAGATGCCAAGGTATTTTTTTGTGTATTTAAACTGTAACTACTCATTTGTAACATAAGACTTTTCCATCCTAACATCTATTATGAAAAAATAAATTATTAGCCTATTTTTATTGTTATTAACAGAGACCATATTAGAAACCCAATAAGTGAATTTGGTCTTATCATTAATTTTAATGCTATTTGGTTTCTTGATTAATTATAATTAAGTAATGAAGTCAGTGTTATGAAATATTTACTAGAAAATATTTTTAGTTTTTAAAATAATTAGCGATGTATGCTCTGGTATATCTTTTTCTTTTAAAAAAAATTGTTCACATACAATATTTTCATCTTTTTAGGAGTATGGTCAATTCCTTGAAGACAGGAAAGTCATATTAGAGGAACAGAAGAAAATGTTACAAGAAAGAAGAGAAGCCAAAATGTTGAGGACTGCTTGAATTAAGAAAGTGTTTAGATTTAGGGTAGGATTTTTAGTTTTAATGTTGATACAAAAATAAATTATAAGAAAAATATATGTTTTGTTAACTGTACCTAAAGCATATCTTGGAGATTTAATTGTCATAATATATGGAAACAATAGTCCCTTAAAAAATCCATACATACTCATAAACTTTGCATTTCAATTATAGGGAACATCCTATTAAATAGAAATAAAAAAACAGTTTGGCCAAATTAAACTGATCTATTTATTAAGAAATGGTAATATTCTATAAAGTAATTGAAATTAGTCTACCTAATACTACCAGATCAGTCCATTAAATTACAAATAGTCACAACACCAATAAACTATATGAAATATAACAAACCATATAGGAAATTATACTACATCTACACAACATATTCCATGTTTAAGAAGAAAACATATGTTGGGTCTTTACAAGTAACAGATACAAGTCAAAAAGTAATGCAAAACTACTGACAACAGTTTTTATAAGCCTATATATCCGAGCAAAGCACTAATATGGAACCCCTACATCTACTATTTATACCAAATAGCCTATATACAAACACTTTATTACCTTCATTACAAATGTACTATCACATCATACAGTCTGACCGAAATATTCAACAAAACCATTATTTATAGTACAAAAATATTTTTCTATTAACTACCCTAAAATATCTAAATTCTAAGTTATTTAAGTTTCATAATTAAAAAAATATGTTTTTCTTTTAAATTATATAGAAATTGTTTAATGTTTATTAAAAAATATATATAGAAAATTTTTCAGTTTAATCTACATTTAGAAAAGTAAATCACAGTAAAAACAAACTAAATAAAAAAGTAAGTGATTTCTCTAAGGATAATATTAAAGCTTGAGTTTCACATGCTAACTGTAGCCAAGTTTTAGATATGAAGGAACAATATTATTATTTTATAACTGCGAGGTATAAAAATAATTTATAAGTTAATAAGGTTAGGAGACAAAATTTTATACATTTTTGAATCTGCATACTTTGTCTAGAATTATTCACACTATATAATAATAAATTGACATTAAAAAATGTAGTCTGCTAAGTTATATACCATTCACATGAAATAGTCAAACTTAATTACTGGCGCATTAGTATAAAAATACATTTATCTACTTGAAAAAAATTGATTAATGTGAATTGCATTAAATGATTTAATGAATAGATACTAAAGTTTTGAAAAAAATATTGGAATGTTAACTGACATAACATAAATATTCATTAATGTTGAAAGTTTCGAGAAATATATTGACTTATTCAGTAGTCTATAAATTTATAAAGATGAGTCAATATTTAATTGACACTGACAGATAGATTAGTAATTAAGCAGCAGTTTCTTGTTTAGAAAAAACCTTGTTTTGCTAAAAGCCATTTTGTACAATCAATGTATTGTATAACATAGACTATTAAGTAGACAGGTACTCATCAAACATTCTATGTCATAATAGATATGTTGTATTGTGTATGAATACACTAACTCATCTCCACATATGGAGAATATTGTTAAGTACAACCTGTACCTCATGTTATGTATACCCTTTTAATTAATTTATTTATGCAGCCCTCTTCTTTAGCTTTGGTGAGTTTGGCAGCACTTCCGGTAACTCTGTCACTTTTTGAATTTTGAAATCTGGCAGATCTGATACCATTTCGTCATACTGTAGAGGAATCCATACTGTTCCTCCTAATTCAGCGTCCTTACCACCCTAGAATATAAAATATTTTTTTTACTAATTAAGTTTAAATTTTAAAACTAAAAGAGCTATTGTGTTTATAAGATCAATTAAATAGATATTAACAATAGTTGTATTTACATAGTCTAGTTATATTTTTTTGTATGCCTAGACAAATAACAAAAGGAGGTTAGACCTATTTATCCATTTACATAATAACCTTAATTGGAAACAAATTTACGAATTTGGAAATTAATTATAGTTGAATGTCAATATTTCTTGACAATAATTAGTGATAAATAAATATATACTATATTATATTTGAAAATTTGCAATTTTTGTTAAATCACAGATATCTTAACAAAAAGTACCTTAATATCAGTTTCGAGCTTGTCCCCAACCATGATGCAAGTCCGGGCTTCAACGTTGAGTAACTTGCAGGCTTCTAAGAAGATGTTCTGATCTGGTTTCTCCCAGGGATGATCCCCGGAGACCAGCACGCAGTCGAAATACTTCTCGAGATCCAGCCGTTGGATCTTCTCCCATTGAGCTCTCGAAGGCCCGTTCGTGATCAAACCGAGAAGATAATCCTCCCTGTGCCATTCATTCATTCATTCATGTTTCATTCGTCAGCTTTAATTTAAATCACATGCCGTTAATATGCTGAAACCCAGCACACACATACGACTTGCACACTTTAATCTCAAGTTAAACCGTGCAAACGTGATCATGAACTGATTCACATATAATTTATTTACTATATGATAAATTATATGTAAACAACTTAAGACTAATGTGTGCCTTGTTGAGTAACCGTTAATTGAGTATTATATCTTTTGTACTAACACTCAACACAGCAAGCACAGTTATCAATTAATTACAATGGAGATATTTTATCATTCGATTACCGCACACGAGAACGACCTAAAACCTAGTAACTTAACCGTAATACTCAAAGTATCTCCATTGTTGAATTAAAAGTTTTGAGGCAATAGTGATTACCTTCTTGATGTACTCCCTCACATATTTTACAATTATAATTCAAACCTAAGTGTTGCGCACGCGGCGCCCAGAGTTTAGTCACTCGTTGAGCAACAACAGAACTGTTGAAAAACAAGTCATTTATTAGCAACATGCGTTTAAAGCCAGCTCAACGTTATCAGAGATATTTCAATATTCTGTTACTTTAAATTAAATTCTCATAAATTTTATTTTTATCTTATCTTTATTTTTTTATCTCTTTTAAACGTTGGAGCTAACTTTTATGACAGTTTGAAATATACCTACAGTACTCACACAGTACTATGTGGCATTATGACCTAATGGAGTAAGTGACAGATGACAAAAAGCCAAAATCTAAATGCGTCTATGATGTGTTAAATGAAATGGATTTGCCACGTAATACCATGCATTTATAACAACACATTATTCACGAAAGCTGTTGTAAGATTTATGATTCACTTTTAAAATTTGTATAAAAATAATAATCTTAAAACATCTTTTATTAAGGTTCAAAATAGGCAATCACTTCTCGTAGTACGTATTATATTTCAACAATATATTGTTTGTAGAGTAAGAATAAAGTGATTGCCTACTCGATATATCTTAAATTACATCATGGAGAAATATTTTTACTGTATAATATCTATAAATATTTCTGCATAACATAAAATTATGAACTGTATTGAATGTACCTCAGTGTTTCTAAAAGATGTATCACATCTGGCGTCAGTGCTAAATATTGAAACCTTAATGTTAACCATTGTGCTGATATATTTTCTGAAACAAATTTAACAGTTTTGAACGATAAAGAAAATGCGCATTTGGCTTTCTGTATAAGCAAGTGTTACAAAATAATGATGTTGACGATTTTATTACTGCTGAGATATAATTACTCTATTAATTAATTTCAACATCTAATTTTTAGAGAAATATAAATTAAGGGGTTATATAAATCAGTACTAGGTATTGTATTAAGTATGTCAAGTTACGATTTTTTTTTAAACATTACAGCTAAGAAGAAAAGTTTTAATTATTATTTTATTAAATTGCAATATAGATTTCTTAGATCGCGATAATCATTAAATGTAAGAATAACAAAAATAGTTTTCTGCAAAAGATTATATAATGAAATTTTAATCGGATTACACACTATCAAATGAGGAAATACTAACTGGCAATATGCCTATAGTTTTTAGGCAGACAGTTACGCCATAAGTGCGTGGGCCATTCGTCTATTGCGTAGGATTCATCGTCTGGTTTTGCTCTGAATGCTTGTAGAAAAGCAGACGCACTGTCCGAGGCAGCATCCATAGGCAGACCATATTCATGTACCAAAACTTGTACAAGCTGTTGAAACCAAAGTATAAACATGAATTTCAAAGTTTATATATCAGAACTCTAAATGTCTAATGATTTTATTGGAATACTATTCACGATGTAAAGACAACCACATTTTCAAGACATTTAAGCTAATTGATGACATAGATAAGGAAGTGTTAGTTAGGTCCGAGAATAGCTTGGGTTCAATGTTCTAGATGACAGCAGCTGTGCATTCACCTTCTACTTGGCAAAGCTTTGTGTTTGTTATATGATACTTTGAGTTCAATTATTTCATCAAGGCATTTTATTCATTAGGACAAAATATTAAATAGTATAAACTAACACTTATATTAAAATAAAACAAAAACGTTTTTTGTAACACTCTTTATTGTTATTATTACAAAATTTTATTTATAGACAACACTTCAATTCTGTTTTCTTTAGTCATATATACATGTGAAAAACAATATAAAATTGTTAAAGTATAACATTATATTTCTTCCATACAAAAATATCAAGCCAAATATTTTTTAATAAGCAATAGTTTTTTTTTAATCTCCAAAGAGTTTTTTGCCCAAATCCATTAATCTATGATTTCTGCACATTTTCAATGCACCACCCTTTTTCAAGACAGGAATAGCACCTTCATTTGAGTCAACAAGTCTGCAAAGGAAATCTTCAAATGCTGACTTAACATTGGGGGGTAAAGTACCAACTTTGACTTTTACAAGCATTTCAGCTATTCCTTGAGCCCATCCACTCTCTATAGCAAACTCAGAGATCCAAGGGATGGTTTGCAAGACTCCACTTAAAGTTTGCATACCCAAGAACCACAAATCAGCTATCTCGTTCCAATGTTCCTTATAGGTCATTGACACAACAAGTTCATTGGGATCATTGGACTCATCCACATTGTATGCATCCCAGAGGAATCGGATTGTTGATTGTATGTATCTGCATATTGAAAAGTCATTCTTTTTCACTTTGCTGGCCTGTTGTTTTAACAAAAGCAAACCTAGCACAGCTAGATGGCCATGAAGTACAAGGTTGTCTGGTATATTTTTTAATTCTGGCAAATTGTTAAAAATAAATTTAAGTAAAGTGTTAAATAGCATACTGTTTTCAACTACTTTAGGAGCCAAAACTGTCAAGTTCATAAAAATATTGCAAAGGCTGACCATTGCAGCTCTTGAATCCTTCATGTCTTCCAAAACTTTTGGATCTAATTCAGGTTCTGGTTGTGTCCTTGCTTTTCCTCTTTCTGACTTTGGGATGGGTGGTTTCTTATAATGAACAATTGACCAATGGAAATTCATAGCTTCATATAGAATATCTTCCTCTTTGAGGTTAAGTACAATATCTCTAGCTTTGTCTTCAACAACAAGATGGCACAAAGCAGGTAACATTAAGCGCAGTAAATCAATTTGACCCAATAAAGATACATCCATATCCATAGGCTCCCCTTCAGTTTTAGTCTTTTCAGCCATTTTTCTGGATCGATGAGCATGGAAGGAATCATTTGCAAGGGTAAAAATATATGGTAATAGTGCATAAACCTGTTCTCTCATTGCAGTGGTTTCTTGAGCAATCCATGCAACTAACACTCTTACCATAGCGCAGATGAAAACTTTCTCAGCATCGGGAAGCTTATCTTTGTTTTTGTCATTTGAGACTTTAGTTAATATTGATACAACAGCATTAAAAGCTCCCTTGAGACTGGTGTACACTGATTGTTTCTCTTTTTGTTCTAAATCTAATTGATCTGTGCCCATATAGTTAATTGAAGATTCCAACACAATGAAACAAGCTGTAACGAGTTCAGCGTTTGCAAATGCTTGTTTAAAGCTTCTATCTTCCAACTGCATCCTTACTTCAATAGCACACAATTGCAATAGTAATAGGAAGAATTTCTTTGGATTTTCTTCATCATTGAATGTCCATTCAACTCCAAGTAAATCAATAATGTTAGCTGCTAATTTCAAAGCTGGGTCTCTTTGATTTTTACCAATTTTACTTGTTAAAATATCATACAGGGCTTTGTATATACTCAAAGGCCAGGTTTCATCGGCAAAACCTGGTACAACCGTTGCCTTGTTACAACTATATAATAGAGCACTGAGTATGGTAGCTAGTTCAAATTTTCTTTCAGATTGGTCAGTTGCAAAGTCCAGAGCGATTTTATTGACTAAAGCATGGAAGGGTTTAGGATCATTACCCCACGCAGCAGGTCCATAGCGACTTACTAACTTGACGAGAATATTAAGAGCTTCATCAGTTTGAAAACTTTGGTGAGAATAAATTTCAGACATTTTAGTAATGGCACCAACTTCTATAAGAGCCTTTTGACCAGCTTCATGTTCTGCAATGCATTGTAAGCATGTGTAAGCTTCACTTATTATAATGAGGTTATCATCATAATCTTCATTGTCTGATGTTTGTACTATATCTAGAAAAACTGGTATATTTGCAAGCATTTCAGGATGTGAAGAAAGCTCAGGTTCATTACAGAAATTTGTAAGAATAGACAATGCGACGGATTTATAAACAGACGGCGGACAATCATCTTGCACATTGGTTCCAGTTAACAACTTCTTTAAGAATTTGAAACCTATTGCTTCAAACAAAGCTTTCTTCGCTGTAGAATTGCAATCTTTGCTTTTCACTAGTTTCGTCACCATAAACAAAGCTGCAAACTTCTCCGTATCAGTCTTTGCTGATTTAAGTATGAGTATGCATTTTTTTATTGGCTCAGATATGTCTCCCATTTTAAGCGAACACTTGATATGCACACAAATCGCAGCAGATCACACTTCACTGAGAGTGAGATACAGTTGATTCGAGCGAACGTTGTCTACATCACTTTTATAATTAGCACGAGTTCTGTTCCAAAATATCTAAATCTGGACGTCGAGCTCACGTTCTCCAACTATGAAAATACTATTTATATCACACTGGAACGTGAACGCTTAACATGCGGGTGCAGGCTTGTGGATCTTAACGACGTAAAATCCTACGGTGACAGCGCGCGCAACCAGATATTTCGTCCATCACTCACTTTTTCTATGACCGTGGCAATGTCAAAAAATAAAAAAAATACGTACCTTATTGCAAGCTTTGCTGTCTCCCTTTCTAGTTTGTATTAAAGTATTATCTAAATCGAAAAATATAGCTGATACATCGTTATTTTCTTCATAAATTCTATCCATAATTTTTATTTCACAATTGCAAAAAACACCACCTTAATTTTACTGTGTTGCGCAAATGATTTCAAGCTTGCAATGAATTGTGATATCAGTTTGACTCGCTCACTCTCAAAATTAAACATATATACCCTTCTCAAGCAAATTTCGTTACAGCCATCTATTGACGTAGTGAGGAAGTATACTGGAAAAATGTAAGATAAACAGCTTGCTGTGTGAATAGTTTACGTCATGTTGTCTGTAGATGGCCTAATTATAAATAGGCTTTGTATCTTAAACTATGTTCTAAAAAAAATTAGAGTTAATATGTAAGAATGTATTATGGTATGAAGGTTGAGCGCATATTTATAAAATCTGATGAAAAGATTTTTAATACTTGTGGTATTGTAATAATGATTGGGATAAAAAAGACTATCGGTAATAGTTAACACAAGATTTTTAATAATTTATGCAATATAAAAACGGGATGTCAAGTTTAAGAAGTAATTATTGCAAAAATTTGGTTAATAAAACTTTATCATAATTAAGCTTATATTTATATTATATTAATTTATAGATACTAATTGTAATCAATAAATGTATATTGTAAAGGTTTTTTTATGGCATTGCTTCATTCGCACTACAACCGTAGAATATTTTGCCAATGTCAATGTTTTTATCTGTTGGTCGAATTATATCTCGAGTACTGAATGAAATAAAAACGTTTATATTTTTTTCAAATAAGTCAAACAGTGTATAGTTAGTACATAGTAATTTTTTTAGGCAACTACTAAAGTAATACGCTGTTACATTTAATAAATTTACACTCAAACCAGACAAAAGGACTATAAACCACTGGCGTGCACACCATGGATGCAAATAAGCCTGCATACCCTACGAATATAACTATTTAACCTATATTGTGTAATTCTTACTTACAAACTTTTAATCATACATTACGAAATACGATTGTTAAAAGACATTTAAAATGACATTTGAGTCATTATTTGTTAATAAGTGTCATCTATCAATGTAAAAACGAAACATTTTCGATCGGCCGCTGCTAACTGCTAGCGCCGCTATGCAGCCAGAGCGGCGGTATGCACAATCACTCTCTTACTCTACACTCGCTTATTTTCCATACAAAAATTCTCAAGGACGATCTACAAATCTCGTGAAAGTTGCAAGAAATGTTTGTATGTGTGTGTGTAAAAATGTTATTTTCTGTCTCATTTTTTTTTTGTGCAATAAAGGATATATATAAAACTAACACATGCAAAGTGTTAGGTATTATCATTCAAAATTGTATGCAAATGTCAAGAAGTCTGTCAATACATAAACTTGCTGGAGTAGCTATTAAAAAATATAAAAAGTATCTATCTCTATCTAAAAGAAACATTGATAAACGACAAAATAGGTTTTAATAGGAGTAATTATTGTAACATGTAGGGGCAACTTTTTGTAATGAAAATAGCTGTGAAAACATTTGGCATACCTACCCATTTGTAGCTTATTAAATTACTTAAGAACATTACATTATAATCCCATTTAAATATTCAATTATCTACTATCTTTTTGATAAGATAATAAGCCAGCTGATCCTTATTTGCAAAAGTTGATTCAGCACGAATAAATACCATTATGAGAGTGCTGTAGTCATAGAAAAAATCCTACAAAGGGATGGAAACGTGTGTAAGAAATTTATACGTGGCCCTCGTTCAAGGGCTATTAGATTTCCTGTCACACGCAGGCTTCGACCGCAGACCTTATTTGGCAAACATACCGAGTCAATGCCGATTTCTTACGCACACATTTTGTGTGGTCATTAGGTATATTTGTTCTTTGTGTTTTACAAGCTCATATCCAGTTTAATTATATCATTTAAATAACAGAATTTTACTTTAAATTTCATGAAAATAAATAGAATGTGAGAATAAATGTTTTATTTTACATCTTCAACTGACTTACAAAAGACATTTCAATCACTAAATAGTTTGTATACAAAAGAGTTTTCGAGTCTTATTATAACAATACATTAATGAAAGTCTTACAATTTAAACTTTATGAGAATTAGCATTGTTTGGTAGGTACTCCTTTATTTGGTAGCTTCCATTCACAATTGTTCTTATCAGCATTCAAGGTGCTCTTAACAGAATAGTGGCGCCCCAGAGGCAATTAACTTACGATGCTCATTAGCAGACCGTTTTCATTCGGAGCTCGTAATCTCTTTTCTTCTGTATAGCGATACCTAGTATCACGTGTTAGGTAATGTGCTGACTTTAGTCTCACGCAACTGCCCCCAATTATAGTGATTTTTCTGACTTTAGCATTGACTGCACGTAACCTATTTGCTTAAATTGTCTGCGTTTACTTTTTGGCAACGGTAACCTAAGACAGTTAAGCCAAATGCTTTGAAAATATTTCTTTGTGATTATCATTATTTTTGTAAAGTAGGTATTGCGATCAGATTGAATTTGTTAATATTAATATTTTATTAATTTTATTAAAATAATACTAAGTAATTTTTAGTTAAAATATTATATCTTGTATGTCATTTTCATACAAGTTAATAGAATTTATTAATAGATCGTGTATATTAATTATGTATGTATGGCATAATCCTTCAAAACACTCTGATACATTCCTGCTTAGTAATTTGAAACCAAATTCAAACCGCTTTATCCCACACCGTTCGATATCTGTTAACAAATCCTTATTGTATCAAGGCAATCGTGTAAGCAATATATTGGTTGAGATACTGTAGCGGTTGATTTACAGCAAACAGAACGTTATCATCCCCTTGCACCTGCCTTATCCGGTACTCAATGCACTTTGGTAGCGTCTAAGCCGATTTACGATTTTGATGTATATTTTACCTGTCACCTCCTCAGCCAAACTGCTATTGTATCAATATAACATACACAATATGGATAAACTAAGGTTACAAAACGAATATAAATGACTTCTAGAGATTTTTTACCAAATCTATGTTGTTTTATAAGACAAACTTCATTCCCCACTGGACAAACATCTTCTGTAACGAGGTTTTATGTAACTGCTGAAAAGTAGGATTAACTTTAGATTAAGTAAGTAGAACAGTAAATTGTTCAGTTAGACTTACGAGTATCCGTGGCGATTGTGTACTCAACAGGATATGCTGAGGCCAAATTTTTAATTAGTTCAGTTCTTACTACTCATTTTAGACGACATTTTATATTCACAAAGGCCTAAAACATATATAGGTAATCACTCTGTTTATAACATTTGTTCAAAATCTAGTGACAATACTTAACAATAAGTACATATTTAAGTCTTTATTCCCTATTATTTTACTTTGTTGTAAATCATATGATTAATGTTACAAAATGTTTATCATAGTTGAAGCATAAGGGGGAAAGTTTTAAACGAAACAAGTAAGCTGTAAGCTAAAGTAGATTACTTCGCAAACCTTAACACAAAATCGGTCTCAAGAGTAACATTACCGATCCGCAGATATCCGAGCTGATGCACATAAACATCGACACAATTTATATTTTAGGATAAACCCTAGCTTATCTTAATGGAATCTGATACGTGTTTAAAGGAATACCTGTTATCAAATTTTCTTTGTTTAATTTTGTTTTTGACTTCAACGTTACTATATAAATTTTTCAATAATATATGTAAATATATTCTCTTTATTATGTAGTGTTTTTGTAATTTAAAACAGAAAATTCAAGCCTAACTTCGTTAAATGCATTATGATATACATCGAGTAGATATGTATGTATAAATTTTCGAATAAGTAAGAATATTAAAATTCTTACATCTCGATGGTTATGTTGATAAAGTATTGACTTTATTTTGAACATATATGTACATATATAAAGCAAGATAAATTCAGCCTAAGTTACGGCAACGTCCCCAAATGAAATGGGAGCACCCACACCTTTTATAACAAACTTAGATTACAGTTACTTTCCTCGTTTTAGAAACTACAGGTTATTACAATACAAAAAGGTTTCCTTAGACCTTCATCCAAAAAATATCAACACTTCAATAACTTTTTCAACATTGAAATTAATAGGAAATCTGTTAAAAAATGAAATATCTTCGAAAAAAGAATTTATGACAAAAGTATTTAGGTAATAATTAAAAATATAGCAGCTATAATAAGGTAAGTTTTTGTGTTTTTTACAAAACTAAAAAATATCTATTTGCTCGTGTTTCAAAACAAACATTCCTAAAATACATATATTTTTTAACGATTTAAAGGAGACACTTACTTCTTATTTACGCGTTTAGTTAATAACTACGAAAGTCCTCAAATAATTCAAAGTTTAGAGTAAACATTTAATTTTCTTTGATTGAATTGTAGTTTAATAAACAATAAGGCTATGTAGACGTATTAAACAGTAACATCGCGGTTGCTAGCTCACAGACTGCAAATGCAGTGACGGATTGATAGCGTGACGTCTTAACTTGCTTAACTTTAATGACTGACTGACGTTAACAAGCCATCATTTACTTGTCAGAGTTTTAGGAATTAATTTACTAACTATGTTGCAAGGAAAGAGGATAACATGGGTCTTGCGAGTAAATAAAAAGATTAAACCTATATTATATTTTCTAAGACGTAGTATGATCTAAAATAATTGATCTTAATTAGTGATAGTTCGTTGCCATTGATTATTATCATTCATTAAAAAATGTATTACTGAAATGCTGTCTGGGTGTAATCGATACAAAAAGATAAAATTAACAAGCGAGGATCAAATAAATTTAAAGTAATAAAAAAAACCACAATCAAGACTTTATTATATGTACTAACAGCCGAAACCATAAGTGCTTAGAGCTGTATAGAAATGGCAATTTGTAATTAAACATTTTTACTTCATCACCTCGATATATTTTTTGATCAAGATATTTTGATATACATTCTGTTAATATCGATTCCTTTGACGAAGACTTCAAGGAGATTATTAAGATAGATTTTGACATTCATATATTGATTGATAAAATTATATATTTTTTGTTAATTAGTTAGCTTAATTGAGGATTGAGTTTAATTCTGTAAAGAAATAATAAACTATAGAACGATAACTCATTATGAATCAAGCTTTTTTCCAGGAGTATATAAAATGAAATTGAGATTTCCGTTGCACACAACTTACCTTTATTCTTAGAACCGGTAATTCACGAGACATGAATATAGACAAAAAACATTCAAGTAATCAAGTCAATAAAATTATATATTCAATAATTATTAATGAGATTTATTATGGTTAAATGTTAAAGGTAAAACCAATTAACTGAATAGTATTATATGCATAATATACAATAGTATACAGTATTAAAATTATAGTAGAGAAGATATCGTAATAATGGAAGCTACAGTCCTCATAGAACCAGATGACATCCATTAAGTTGATTCAAGTGGCGTCGCAGTAGGAAATTAAAGGCCCAGGGGAACGAGGCGGGCGGGTAATTTGAATTAATGTGTGTTGCATTGTTCTGATGCAACACATGTTAATGTAAGACGTACGTTATATATTAAATAATGTACCGTCTTAAACTTTAGATAGTTCTATTGAAGAAATTATAACATTAAGTGTTTGATTCATTCATATAAATATTCACAAATATATATATATTAAAGTGCATGGAAACGATATGTGTTTTACTATCAGATAATTTGGATCGGGAAACAATAAATATGAACAGGGGATGTTCTAAGCTAGCAACTTCCGTAAACTGTCACCCGCTTTGTGGTTTTAAGAGTTTTCTTTCCTTAGCGAGGGAATAGCTCATGTGTGAGGAATATAGAAGTGTAATATTATTATGGTATGTATTATCAAATAATAAACAGATTAAAACATATGTTTACATGTTTCTTAAACGCGCTTCTCCGAGGTATTATAAATGTTGTTTACTAACAGAGAAATATTTTTGTTTCAGAAATTTAAAAATCAATAAGCACACAATGTATGCTGAATGTAACAATTTAAGAACCTTTTATTGTTTTCAGGTATTCAAACTTGTAATAGGTATATATGTAGTTTTTGTCGAATAATTATAAAAAAGCATTAGCAAGTGATCTTTCATACTTATATACTCGTATATAATTGGGTATATTTAGGAATTTAATAAGTTTATTGATACTAAAAAGTATATTTCATTTGAATAAAATTATAATAATAAATGTTTTTTTTTTATATCTTTAGTTTATGAAAGTAAAAAAAATATTTAAGTTTCACAGAGACAAACAAGTTGCATGTATTTGTCAAGTTAGATAAAGTTTAAATGACAGCTCAGTCAATAGAATATTACGAGTTTTAGAGACAAATAGACAAAGGAACGGATCTCAGCGTTTTTATTTGTCTTTTGAGAAGGTTGAGAACATTTAATTCATCCTTTTACTTTCTTCTCAGTAAAAGCCCCGGCTAAACTAATTTCTTTCTGTAATTCAAAAAGGAGTTGCTGATTATACTTTATTAAGGCCTTTAGGCTAACTAAAAATGTAAAAAAATATTAAGTTTTTGTGACCATTCAAAGAGTTAGGAAAAAATTGTATTGTTATTTTTTGGTCGATAATACGTGAATTCGTGTAAAGAATGGTTTCTTCAATAATCATATAACATACACGTTTTTGATTTTAAGCCTGGTCTAGCCTAGATGTATTTGACAATATACAGGGTGACTGGTGAATTACTATCAATATTTAAGGAGAATACTCGATACATGATTCTCGTTCGAATTATGTAAAAAAAATAGGCACTTAATTTTTGACAAAATTTCCGTATAAATAAATAAAGTGTTGACACGTTCCAAGTGTTCCAAGTGTGGACGCGTGCGGCGGCGAGCTGATACAACACCACGCCGCCGCACGCGTATGTGTGAGTGTGTGTGTATACCTAATCTGTAGGGTGTTCACACGATGCGTAATTAATTACATAACTTTTGGTTAACTTTACTTAGAAGTTTATTAATATTTATGTTATATTAATTTTTATTTTGTCATATATGATCGTCAAATATCACGTCCTCAAGTATCGATAGTAATTCACCAGTCATCCTGTATATATTTTTTCCAATATTTTATTTCTTTAAATTTCTGGAATACTTTGTTTACTTTTATTTTATATTTACTGTATTATCTGAAATCCTCTAAACGTACATAATAACATATAATATTATAATAATAATGTTGATAATTATTAATTAAAGAATCGATTAATTGAAAATAAACAAATAACAGAATTGCATGATTGATTACCAATTCAATAAAATGAATATGCATAATAATTATTGAATTAATCAGGTTTATTATAAATGTATCAGCGTTTTTATAGTTCTAAATAGATTTGCAAAATAATATAGTTCTATTTGTTTTAAAAAGATTAAATTTTTATATCTCAGTCTGTTACGGGTTACCCGTAGACGTGACTCTCGGGTCCTTTTATTGAAAGAGACTCTTTTTGTTAGGATTACTCAAAACCAATTCCATTTTAGGCTGTGAATTAAATTTGCAAGCATACAAAACAAAAGATAATTTAAGATTTTAAAACTATAAATTAAGTGTCATATAAAATATATAATAAGTATAGTAGATAAATTTAATTAATTATGATTGTGGGATTAATATACATTCAATACAAAAAACCGGTAATTTTAAAAAGCTTAATCAATATCATAAATAATAATTATGTTTCCTTTAATACGCAAGTAAAAGTTCTAATCGATCGTTCCTTTATTAAATCATCAACCGTATGTTGAATAATTTTCTTATAATAGAAGACTCAGGCGATTGTGACTTCTTAAAATGGGTAATAACTGACAAAAGCAGACGGCAGACAAAAGGCCCACACCGCTCTTTATAATTCACTTACTTTTCCTTTTGAATTTGTTTTTACCGTTTCCTTTAAATAGCCGTTATCTCGGGTGTTCGTATCCAGTCAGTTCTATTCAGTAATTCAGGATATGATTTGTAGATTGTCGTGGTCTTTCCTGTTTTATATAAAACAATGAGACAAGCGTAACGAAAATTTAAAAGACTTAAATAAATAGGAAAATGTTTATGCAATACAAAATTGTTTATTTATAATGTAGCACGAGTTTTTTTAATTCGTTCGAATATGTATCTGTTTTACAGATAGGTGATGTTTTTTTTTGCTATACAGTAAAAGCTCCTTATTCGCGCTTCCTTTATTCGCGTTTTCACTATTCGCGGATTAAAAAAATGCTACCAATTCCTATATTCGCGACTAAAAATTTCTTTATTCGCGGATCTAATAAGTACATACATAATAATAAAATTTTTCCAAATAGGTATCCAGCACAATATCCTTGTCAAATTGACTAATTAAAAAGTAATATATCTTATTACAACTTTACCTAATTACTTTGCGATTTCTTTATGAACATTGATCCGTTTATGGAACGAAGTCTTATTTTTAAGAGGCAAATTGCTAATGCGACTGCTGTGTATCAGTCTGAATTGAAGGAGCTTTTAAAAACTGTCAAGCAAGAAAAAATTACAAAATTCTTCAAACCATTGCCTAAGCCTTTAGATAATTAATTAAAATGTTCAAATACTTCAGTTATATTTTTTTTATATAAATTTGTTGTTTTTATTTTTGCCACCTAGGAACGTATCCCCTATAATCCCATATAAATTACCATTCCGTATTCACGGTTTCTGTATTCGCGGTATATTTACGGAACATATACCCCGCGAATAAGGAGCTTTAACTGTAATTTATTTTGTTTTTTGAATGTTCTTGATGTTTATGCTTGGATAAACTTGTAGAGAGAAAAATAGAAAACACGACTTCAAAGGTTGGGATAACTTATTCACTTTAGTTTGACTTAGCCTATTTAATATTTTTATGGTAATAAAATATGAAATGGTTACCAAGGATCTTCCAACCATAAAGTTAGGTTAAATTAAAATTATTCGAATATTATTTTATGTACTATATTTTATGTTGTTTAAATAATAATCCAATTAAGTTTTTTTAAATTTCAGATGTATCAATCTAAAATACAAACATCCTGAAAACAATTCGACTGTCAGGAACTGCATATTGGCAGGAAAAAGTATGCAATAATGGTCCGGCGTGAGCGGTATCCGTATTTGAGTGCAAACTGCTGCGTCGCACTTTTAATAAAGTTCTGAACTTTCAACAACTTTAATTCAGCCATAGTGTTTATCTCTCTTCGATGTTGGTAGTATATTTTTCATCGACTTCCGCCAGTACTTTTTGAAAACAACTCACAAAGTCGAACGGCAACAATTCTGATCTGTAATTTATTGGTTGGTATTCATGGTTTTATTTTGCTATTGGTGCTTCATATTGTTACTGACTACCAAATTGTATTTTATTGCGATCTAGTTTTCTTAAATTTTTACGTAGACCCTTGCTCTATCATGGATTATAAAATACAATTTTTCATTAAAAAAAATATATCTAAGCTACTTATTTCTGACTTAAGTTTATTAAGCAATAATTGCGATCTATTAAGGCAGTTCATAAATTAAACTCATAAAATAAAGAGGATTAAATCTTAAGATCATCCGATAATCGTGAAAGATAGAACATTATTTACACCTCGGAGTATAATCGAGCCGGTTTTAGAGTAATCAGTCAATTTTACGGGGGATTCCGGCAGCGAAGAGACGGTCCCCGCATAATTAATTACCCCGTCTGAATGGAGTCGGGACAAAAGGCGATTGTTTGCTTTCTACTCGGTTGAATCGATGTTGGCCTTAAAATCCGCAAAATCTTGTCTTTTGTTGTTAAAAAATCATCCAGTCTTATTTCTGTTTCGAAGTTTATTATTAAGGTAATTTAACGTGAACATGAATATTATTAACTTAAATGTAATATTGTTACCCATATTCGTATATATTTAGTCCCATTTATATTGTTTTTTGGAAAAATCATTTACCCTGATAAATATATAAATAAATTGATCAAGAAGGCCTTTTTAATATAGTTTATGAAAATGAAGTTTTACAACACAGCATCACAATATTAGTTCGTATGCCCATTAAATAAAAATCAGCGTGTTCTTAATTATAAAAGATATATGTACACATATTTGACATACATTCAGTATTCTCCGAAACAAAGCCCGTCACATACAAATTACTTTTTCTCGTTAGAGGAATAGTATTTTTTAGTTTTGAAAGGCAATTACCGCTTTGGCGAGTATATAACACGTCTATCATATTTTGCACCTTGTTTTGTACCCAGAATGTGTAGTACAATCCGTTTGAATTTTATTTATCCGAAATTTCAAGAATATTTTTTTAACATTGTGTATGGTCCTTAATTCGGTTTTTTACATAATTCTGCTTTATTTGTAAATTAAAACGAAAGTTTTCCGTTACATGATTTATATTAGTAAACAGATCGATTCCAAGAGAATGTTATCAGTACTACATTTACTTTTTAAAAGTTTGTCTGCAATAAAAATAAAATAGTTATGACATATAAAAAATCCGCTGCTATAATGAAAACATACAGTTTATGGTTCTTCCTGATGAGTATGAACTAAATTCTACTTTAATTATATACATATGTGTTTATAAAGCTTTGTTTTTTTTATTTGTCATTCGTATCATTAATACCCACAGAAAACGTAAGATATAACAGAAATTAATAAATATAAAAGGCTGGCTATAATAATAATTTTAAATTAGATCGATTTAGGACGATAACGACTCTAGTTATTATTTCCATAGCCCCGATAAACCTTGTAAATGGTTTTCCAAACGTTCTGGGTGCGCGGCGAGCCTTTTTATTAGGGTATTTGTCAAGATATTCCACGGTTAAAGGGACCATAATCGAAAATTTTACGTCTGGCTGCCATACGGCTCCTGTTACTATCGAGATGTGGACACTGTCACATGACTAAACGATTACAATTTGTTAGAAAAAAAAATTCAATATTCCTATATTCGAGCGCCCATAATCATATGAACATACAATTTTTCAATAATATTAGGTATAGAGTATAAGCTTTTATCACAATTTTATTTAAAAATGACCGAAATATTCTAGAATAATGTTAAAACAAAATTGAAAAAAGCGAGATGAATTTGTGACGTTGCAATCCAATGAATCATTGTTCGGATTTTAGAAGAATAGTTTTTGGATACCGAATTACAATTTAAATTCCAATTTTTTTATAAAAAAAGCGATGTTCCTAAATTTTTTACATTAGTGAGTAGTAATTATATATTAATTTCTTATCAACTCATTCAAAACACCCTATAGCTTTGAGGTAGGTAACTTTTTTCTCGTTTTTTCCTGTTTGTAGTCCGGTTTATTTGTAAAAAGTTGTTTTATAATAAAACCAGTTAGGAATATGAATTATGATGAATCCCCTTTTCAGCTATCCCAAAGCTCTAACACACTGTCACATTTAATAAGGATAGAATGCCTAACTTCCTTTTCTTCAATTTATAGCCTTTTTTATATACTCAGTAATATATGTATTTAATATGTAACTATTATTTTATGAATAGTATGGAACTGATTTAATGTTTAATTAAATTAAGACTGCATTTAGGTCGCTAATTGGGATAAGTATGGAATTCTGTTTATTCTAAATCAATTTAAAGTTTAACTTTAGATTTCTTAATCAATAATTAATTATTAAGACTTAAACGTCAGGAAAACAAAATAAGTCTGTAAGTTTCGTTGTGCTTAAATGCCGACTTATTACTACCCAATTGTGAATTCCAAGAAGGCGGCGTTGCCAGTATTTGCTTAAATACAATAATTATTCAGTAACCCACGTTTAAAAGGCTGTATAAATGTCTACAATGTATTTTTTTTAATTTAATAAACTGTGTAGTATTATTATACCGAGCTTTGAAGACGTATTTTTATATGCTAACTATATTTTATTAAGCTACTAGTAGAATAATTATGTATAATATTTTTTTAATTATAAAGAAACAGCTTTAATAGAAAATGTACATTAAATTAGACAATCACAACATTTTTGTTATTTACCTGGTGAAATAAAGTTTTAATTGCTTCGTAATAATTTCGAACGAAACATGTTAAGACATTTATAATTAGTTTTATGTCATGATTATAGAAAGACAAATTTTCTAATGTATGTTATAAATGTAGCTTAATATATTTTACGTGATAAATAGAAGTAGGAGACATATAAAGCTGGTGGGCCAGCGGTCATCGGTCAGCGGATCAAGTGGAGCCAATTTCCGTCGCGTTGGAGGAAGCGACGCTATTAGCTAGCTGATGCCTGGATGTTGCTTTACTGATCCTAGAGATACTAATGCGTCACTTGACTACAGAATACTAGGATACATGAAATAAAATAGAAAATAATGTTGATTAAATTTGTTAGTTATAGTCACAATCACTTAAATATAATTAAAAAAATACAATCTCTTTTTAGTGTTTCGTTCCTGTGTCCCTAAAATAACACATCTTTCTTTCATATTTTTTTTTGTAAAACTCTTTGTTTGAAATAGAATATAAAGAAATAAAATAACGCAATAAAAGATGAATGTTATATTAACTTTAAATATAATATACAAACAGTTATAATTAAATGTTTGTTATACCCACAATTGTGTTATATGAGCAACAGAGGAACCACTCATGATTCAGAGCCAAGAACGTTGAGTATATATCACAATAGAGGCACCCTCCCACCGCCAAATATGAAATCTCATTGTGTACTTAATTATAGCGGGCTGTCTTTGAGATATAGCCGGTACACATTCTCTAACAAAGCCTGTCACATACAAATAACGCTTTATCGCACGACCAAGCTTTTCTTAGTTCTAGAGGCAGTCATTCCGTTTTGCTGGGTAATTAACACGTAGTTTATTAAGCATATTCAAGATAGTGCTATAATAATCTGAAAGAAGTATGTTTTTTGCTAACGTATTGTAGCTGAATACAATTGCTGTGAAATAAAAATTTGGATCGATATCAGAGAGGAAATCTAAACGAGTTTGCGTGAAATGTTTAGCTTCGCTGTGATTTATAGAAATTGCATCGTAATTGAAAAAATATATCATATCTGTACGATCTATGACAGCGTGGATACTGCCATTAAAATTTGTGTTCCAATAAAGCGGCGGATTTTAGATCTTTTGATTTTGGAGTCACAAATCAGGCGATGTTAAAAAAAAACAAAAAACAATTTATGTACATACTTGATAATAGTACCACGTAAAGCAACATGGGAGACATTTGCAATGAGGCAACATTTGGTATTTTGATTCAGAGATAGTACGAGGTTGCCTTTACAGGCAGCAATTGATGTGCCTAATACGTATTTGAATAAAAAATAGAATCAGAGAATTGGCACTTGGAGGGGCGAGCCGCTTAGGAGTGTTTACTTAGCGTATACAAATGTTTCTGATTGCTCTCGTTTGTTATATTTATCTTTCTTTGAAAGTGAATTTAAAAATGTCAAAGCTGTTGTTATATTATTTTAGTTTTAACAATTTCCTGATTTATTTTTCTATGTGTAAAGAGGTTGATTGTCATTACCAAACATTTATATAGATATAATCTGTATAAAATCAACTATTTTTAATTATGACCAGGTTAAAACTAACTCGTCACCCTCAGTGGCGTGAATTCATTCAATCCCGTAGATTTTACGGAAGAAATGAATCTGCAAAGCGACGGTCGCTTTGAATAATTAATTATATCATCTTTAGATAATGGCGTTAGAACAATGGGTGATTGTTTGCCCTTAAACCTTTTAAATAAAAGGTAGGTAATTTTATATAGACATTATCTTATACAATCTTTGGTTTAGGGGTAAATATGTATAGAACAAATAATTACCTACGATCATCTGTAATATTATGTTTGTAAATGCTTTCTCATCTTTGATTAATTCATTAATGGACATAAAAGGTTAAGCATAAATATTTTTGGAGGAAGCGATCGGACTTACATTGTGGTTAATTGATAAATTCATTTATTTTTTAACTTTTGTTTCAAACTAACTTATGCATTCGGTTTCAACTGAGTACCAGTTGATAATAGTTGTTCTTAGGGAAAATAAACGCTGAGGGAACCAAATAAATTTTAAATATTTCTTTTTAAAAAATAATATTATAATTTTTTACGTATACATTGACATTTATAATAAAAATATTTCTGTCCTGTATAAAACCAGTCGTTTGTTAGTTATACAAAATCTGTTTTTTTTTCAGTTTGTTTTTGTGAAAACTCGGTAGCAGATTCTAAATTATTTCTGTAAATAAAATCATGTACACATGTGCTATGTTGTTTTTTTATGAAATAAAAGAAAATTGGCGATGGCCGAATTGATGATTAAAATTCAAATTTAAATATTAAAATATACCTAAAATGAGTTGGGTTTAGTAATAATAAACCAGGTCTAAATGTCTAGTATTTTCTTCGTTAAGTACAGAGAGAAAGGTCGATAACATAGTCTTCATTGAATATTGTATATGATTTAATTGGAAGCGGTTAAAATTACACGTCAGTAAATAAAACGTCAAATTGCTTATACAGATGTAAAATTTTAGCTTAAATAAATAAAAGAAAGTAAAGATAAGATTATTGTAGAATATCCTAATGGGGACCAGAACTCGTAAACACAATAATGACAGGAAGAAAATTCTACATAAAAGAATTACTCTTGAAATAAGATAACATCGATTGGTTAACCGGAATGACTTTCTCGTAGAAGTTTAAGATCGAATTTAAGCATGAGTTGGAGGTTTTGTAAGAAAGTACATTTAAATATTTCAGCCTTGAAAAAGTCCTAACAACAACGAACTTTATTGATCGAAAACGTATTTTTTTTGATAAGCTGTTGTAGTTTACTTAATATATGCCTAGATTTTTTATTAGTTTGGACAAACAAATCAAAAAGAGCATCACAGTTTAATTAAAGCTTCACACTTCGTTTAGTCAACAAATAAAATATAAATGTAGAAGCGACCACCCAAATTACATAAAGTTCACCACTTGGGCTAGATTTTTCTGTTCCTGTAAAAACTTCCAGTAAAAAGCGTTTAGCTGATCTTATAAATCCCCAAAGATAATATTATTCAGTTAAAAGATTACATTCGTAGTAATCATCAAGAAATATTTAAATAAATTACCAAACGTGTTGAAAGCGGGAAAATTGTTTTCATTACAGTGTAAAAGGAAACTTTATTGAACACGTTACATTATAGTTAACAGAAATTATACAAAAGAAAAAAATACAGTGACATGCAAAAGATAGTCGTATGATAAAAATGTTCAGAAAGACTAATTTAAAGAAATATTAAACTGGAATTTAGTCGTAACTTTTTTTAATACAATAAACGCTTTATAATTAAGATACTCCGTATTATTTATTTAAAACAAGATTAATTACAGTCCCCTTCTTAGAATAGGGAAGAAAGACAATATATTAGATTTTTTTCTCGATCACGTAGTAAATGAAATAAAATAAATTTGTTTATAGAAACTGTAGCAGGTGCAGAGCGTTGCAAAGTCGAGGAGATTATAGGTCACAAGCCTATTTCCGGACATGGCGGTAGGAAGCGCTTTGCGATTAGCTCGGCCGATACTGCGACGGGAAATGTGAGCGTTAACTCTAAATGAACCCGAGTACATATTGTCGTTTTAGTTTACCCAGTATCATTATTCACTCGCAAAGATAATTTTATATGAACTCGAGAATAGGGTGTTTAAAATTAATGAATAAATATATTAGATTAATTCTCAAAATAATATAATTAGGTAATCGCTGTACATACCTACATATTTTGAAAGTTATTTCACATAAAACACTTCATTTTGAATTTCATTAAGTTCTCTCTGGTCTCAAGGGCCATATTCTATTTTGTAGTCTATTTTTTCTATAGTTATAACTTATAATTATTATTAATGCCCTCAATTCGACTTTGTATTATAAAAATAAATTGGATTTTTTTGTATGTTTTGTACTTAACTCGCTTCCATGAATATAATGTTTGTATTGTTAATAGACTTAATTATGTATTGGAAATAATATTTCTTTACTTTTTAATCGGTATGATATTATTGTTGTATAGCATGTAAAAGTATTAACAGATTTTAAGCCTTTGCATTCAATGCTGTTTGGTTTTAGAAAATAGAGACCTGATTATAGAAAAGACAAAAAGCTTTATAATTACAGTTATTACGTAATGTATTTATTGTAGTTTAATAAATTAAATTTTAAGTTTTAATGCGAGTTTATGTAAGCAACGCCTGGCTTGTAATTAACACTAATTAAGCAGTGATTGCGCATGCATAGCTGTCATGCTGGTGATTCAAAAAGCAAATAATTTTTAATTAAGAATCGAGGAAGTAAAATACGTCCTCGTTAGAGAGCGAAATTATTAAACGAAATAAAACTTTTAAAATAGAATTTTGACATATGGAAGTTTTAACAAAAATCTTCTTTTTATTTTAGAATACGCTTGCTATATATTATTTTAAGAGTTATTCTAACTCACGGTATTTATTACACAGCTAATGTTCCATTTCATGTTAGATATTACCTATAAACAATATCATAGAAGAGTTAATATTTTATATCGCATCAAATCTCATTTCAAAAGTATTTGGATTGCTGTGTGAATACAACGCTCGGGAGCCTCGTCGCTTTGCAGAATTTCCGATTTAACTATTTTGAATTTTCACTATATTGGTTTTTCGCATTACGTCTCCGCTTGAATTAGGCGGCTGGCTGTTCTGTCAATACATTTTCTGGAATGAAATGTTTCTCAAAAAAGTACATTTTTAAATCTGCTATTTATCTGCCTTAGTATATTTATGATGTGTACGTTTCTAAGCGGATTACTCAAACTTTTGTTTTCTTACGTTTCGTTATGAGGATTGGAAAATTTTGTCGAAGAACAGAACATTACGTTAAATATTTTTTATAGTTAGCAAAGTTATTTAACGAAGAGATATTAACATAATATATACAAATAATAATTATAATCGTGATTCCTTTTCCAAAAATGTGCATACCAACTTAGTTGTAAAATAAATAGTTTAATGATAACAAATATACGAGGAGTTATTAAGCCTTTTGGGTTTAATTTTTTTAATGATAGAATAAGTTATTTATATTATACCATGACTTATTTATTTAACCTATTACAAATTCAAAATACGATTTCTTGATTTGTCACTTCGTCAATTTCTATAATTTTATATTGTAACACACATCTCAACTAAATGACTTTCATCTCTGATTTATGAAAGAATGCCTTGTCGTCGAGTATTTTAAGTTTCTTTTAAATGGTTGCTATATGAGAGAATCTTGCCATTTAAATTAAATTTAATTTTTATAGTTTTGCAAGAAATTTCATAATAACAATGTAGCATCGTGTTTCTGGTATTGTATATTATTTGTCCTCTAAATTTCAGGATTCTCTGACGCGTGCGCTCTATTTCAGTTATTAAATTTCAGTCAGACATATTTTATTACACTCTATTTTGAAAACGCTGTTCACTAGCGGGCGTGGTATGAATTTCAAATGATGCATTCGACGATTTTATGATAGAAGGAGGTATTATATCTTCGGAGCTTAAAAGATTCAGATAGTAAATTTCATTTTAAATCTCTTTCAGGTATGACTATATCTGACGGGGATTTTAAGAACTTTAAACGCATTAAATGATTACAGAGATCAACTTTTCTATCCAATACATATCGTTGTTTTGTTTTTATAGTTTGAATAAGACTAATATGGGTTAACTCACGTTATATATTGGCGGTATAATAATAATAAGGACCACACGACAGCAATAAAGCAAGCCAGCGGTCATCGGTCAGCGGATCAAGTGGAGCCAATTTCCGTCGTGTTGGAGGAAGCGACGCGATTAGCCGACCGATGCTGTTACCCGAACGTCTAACCACGTTACACTACATATAAATTAAATGAATTTTAACTATAGTACAGCAATTTTATGTATTTGCTATTGAAATGATTATGTAATCAACTTTAAACCTTGAAATTTACAATAGTTCGTGATATGGAATAAGTAAATTGGTTCCCAGTTAAAAATTGATCGGATTTTAATTGGCTGTTAAGAGTATTACATTGAAATTTCGATAAATATAATAATTTGTTAGAAATGACTCATTTAACTGATCATATGTAGGTATATTTTGTTACAATTTATGAACGAGTGAAACTTGCGAGAAGAAATCTTTATGATATTACATCACAAAACGCCATTTCCCATTTCTTTTGAATCACAAGCGATATCGGGAGAGCGATAGCGAGATAGGGAAAAAATATTTTAGAGGTACGTTCTAAATTGTCCCCGAGACAGTTGTACCATTTTAATCAGTTCTGTTCCATTAAACGAATGAGAATAGTTAGTTAATTAAATAATAATACGAATTAAATAGCTGTGATGCAAATTCCTAGAAGTTTTTCAAACTTCACTTAGATGAAGACGACGGACGTCCCTGTGAATTAATAAGTAAGACTCTAAATTTCAATTTAATGAAACAAGTTTCACTGGCACGAGTTACATCTTCTGTACCTACGCGTCGTTCTCTTCTTCATAAATAATTCCTTGGCGTTTTATTTAAATATAATTTTACATCCATTTCTACCACAATGCTAATTTTATTTTTAATTATCTTTAATATAACCTCATTACATTAATTTGTTGGATTATTTTTGTATCATTCATGAATCTAAATATGCTTTTTAAAATGTAAACGTATAGTAATGTTAATCTTACATGAAAATAGAATTTGTAAAATTCAATTTACAATAACATTTTGTATCTGGGTTAACGATGGCGCGGCGTGAAATGCTCAGTGTATCGATGATTCATCGAAATTGCAACGTAATTGAAGAAATATGTTATAGCCGTATGTAGCAATGGCGGGATGTTCTCGCCCCGAGCGAGATTCGTATCCGAATCGTATTGGAATATATCCTTGATGACATTTACTATTATTAAGGATCATATGACATCTTAGAAAAATTTATTTTAATCAGAATGAATATGTTTATAGCGCGATGGATTTTTTTTAACTATATTGATAATAACGACAAAGGTAATGTACAATATATTAAAAACATTCATTCATTTACAAATACATACTTTCATATGAGAAAAAAAATAAAGAAAAAAGACGAAACGACAGTATAAATTTTATTATTAGATGTTTCATTGTAAAATTATCTTTATTAATAGTTTTAAAAAATGTGTCATAAGAATGAATTCTTTAAAACTATTGATTTATAAACTTTATTCAATGACCATGTTTGTTTTGATTAAACAAATCATGCTAAGTGCCATTTGACCTATTTAATGGCAATATAGAAAAAAAAATGTAACGGTAAAATTGGAGCAGTCTTTGACAAGCTATTCGGGAGAACGGTCTGAGTGTGTTTGCTTAGCGCGAGTTCGCAAATGCTACTGATTGCCTGTTTGTTGAACAAAATTGTATTTAGTTTACTCATGTTATCTACATCGTATTTAGCAGATCAGCTTATATGTTGCTTTATAATCATTTTTAATGTTATGATATTAAACGATTTAATGTGTGAAATATTAAGTAATTTGTGACAATACACGTTTATTGTTGAGTTATAATATATATAGCAATACGTTTCAAATTTATGTTACAATAAAACTGTTGGTAAGCAATAAATCGTAACAACTATGTAATGTTTTACGTAAATTTCGTCGTGTGTTTGAGATCCAGTCCGCACCGTGAAGATATTCTTGGCAAGCTCGTATCGACAAGCGGCTTAGCTTAAATTGAAACATATTGGCGTAGAAGAGAATCCTTACCTTACTTGTACAATCGCATCTGTGTAGATGTTCACGTGATCACTGTTATAAAAATTTGTCACGTCGCTCGTATTGTAATGCAATAAGGTTGAAAACGTAAAATTTTATAAGCTTTCTCTTTGGTTTGTCTTGTTGTTATTGATTGAAGAAAGTTTTCCAATATTTGTAATGTACGAATATTGTTATAAATAATATATATTATCGAGTTTTTTTAATAGAATTACATTTGTTGTTTATAAGAAATGTCTTATTATAACACGGGGCATGTGTATTGTGATTCATATCATTATGGCATTTAAATGAACATTAAATAATATTATGAACAAACTTAATAAAAATTAAAACAGTATACTAATCCTTTTTTATGCATGTGGGTATATATTCTGCTGTCCTGAGATTATTCTTCACTAGATAGCGGTAAACCAATATTGAAGCTTTGAAAAACGTACACTTTGTGAATTGTGTACGAAACATCAGTAATAAATAACTGACCCGGAAAGGACAAAGGTTCAAGGAATCGTCCAAATGAATTGAAAGGGCTTCATACATAAAACAACGACTGTCTGTCCTACATGAGGTAATTCTGGAATCACGTGGAAGCATTACATTTGTCTTTAGTTATATCAAATAATATTATTAGAAAGAAATATTATACTTACAATAAAAATACGCGATTCATCATTACGAAACACATAAAACTTTGTAAAAACGAATGATAATCACATAACTCTATAAAATTTCCGCTATAACTTACCGTCGATAAGAATTCAAGATGAAACTTCGACCATTTTTGGTGTTATCACTTAGATAAGGTATTGGTAATAAATTTCCTCAAAATTAATTCGTCCATAAATTATGACACACTTTCCTTGGAGTTATTAACTCGAATTATTGATTACGATATTAATTGTGCCTTTCCTTGAACTTTACTGATACAATATATGTAAGTACTTTCTTAAATTAACATAAACATACAAATAATGTTCTAATTTTATACATATTTTAATAATAATGTCTAGAATACAAATAAAAAGTTGGGACGTTAACTTGTTTGCGTTACTTTCTTTAATATAGATGTGTGCAAGCCACGCATTTGTGTGGTGCACGGCTCGGCGTCGCGGCGCCCATATAAATCCAGATTTATCGCAAACCTGCCAAACTTTCCCGAGCTCACTCACCTCACTTCCCTCCAAATCCTATTTTATTTAACTTCTTTATTCCGCTTAACGGCTTTGAGACTTCCCTCACTACTAAAAGTTAATTATACATGACGTTCTATGGATATTGATAACAATTTACGTTGCTTTATGGGTATTGCTCCCACGAGTATAAAGTTGTTTTAGAATTTTATATTAAAAAATGTTACAACAAAACAATACTGTTTTTTTCATTATCTTATTTTTTGCTTAAAACTTATAAAGAAATTTGTTTATTTTGTAAAAATCATTACAATATGAATAATTAATATTATAAATACTGGTAATACCAAAGGAATTCTACTAATACTGTATATGTTATTTCGACCTTATGGCTACATTTATACAAAAAGTCCCCAATGTTTTGATATTAACATACATGCATGTAAATTAACTTTCGAACTATGAAAGGTGGTTACCGATTGAAAGTTTTTGACTTGTAAATTAACTATCAGAAATAACTTTAATGATAGTTAGATGTTTACCAATAGTTATTGCTATATGAAAGGTTTGCTTGCATGTGATGTGATGATTGCTTTCAGAAACTTTCTGGGTCTGCGTCGTGAAACTTACTATATCTTCTTAAATTTAATATCTCCAGGACATTATAAAGCAAAAGTCAAGAAATATTCAAGTCATCTGATGGAAGTGGTTACATAATAATAATTATTATGTTTCTATTGATTTTGAGTGCGACTTTACAAAAAATTTATATTGAAAGTTGTGAGTAATGTCTGTAAAAGATAAAATCTAAATTATTGTTTCTTCTTAATTTATGGAACGTTACTATGTCCATATCATTACACATTTTCTCTTCGACTATCTAATAATAATATTGCTATTTTATTATCCTTAACTTTATTAATTGTTGCAGAGTTGTAGATTGTATTTTGTTGATAAAATTAAATTAGTCTGAAGGTGTTTTCTTTTTATTTTATTTTAGAAGCAAACACAAAAAAATATAGATGAGTTTTACTCTTTGTAAGATTCAGCAGCAGTTTTGAACAAAAGAGTAAAGTTTTTAAATTTTTCTTCTATACGGGCTTACAAAATGACTCGAAGTGAAAGTAGCAGAGGCAAGCTGTTAGACGGGCTATGATTTAAATTTTTTATTCATTTATTGATTTATATTTTATTTATTAATTGATACAGTTGATATATATATTTTTAATTATATCGTCTTTAAAATATTTAAGACTTATGTCAATTTTATAAAGTACAAAATTATAATTGAAAAATAACAAAGACAGGTGAAGATAGTAAAATTAAAGTAAAGTATACATCATAACGTTATAAATTAATTCTCATGATTTTATAAAATAAAACATTCTAATTTCGGTCACGGCAAATTTGAAATTTAGCGATCATTTTAAAGAGGATATAAGAAAAATACAGGGGCTACATAAAGTAAAACACTTTTGAATTCAGTTGGCTTAATTGGAAACTAGCTAACCTTTAGAAACAGTGTTTTGTACAAAAACATTTTCCTAAAGCCATCGTAAATGTAGAGCGATCTACTAGTCGGTCGGTGATTTTGAATTAGCCCAGTTTGTATGAAGTGCATCAGAGGCTAATATTGATCGCGAAAAGCTCGATTGTATACAAAACTGCTATATTACAAATTAGGCAGTTTAATAAAACAAGGTGGAAGTTTAAAAAATGTAAAATAATTTTATATATTCTTATTATTTATAAATCATAATAATACATAATATTATTTTATCATTTTCCTTTCCGAACAACATTGACGTCTTGTAAATTGATTCTTCAAATTCAATATACGTAAACAAAACGACTCAAGTAACCAAATTCAGCAGATTCTAAGCCATAATAAAATATTGAAGGGGAAACAGGTAACTGGCGCCATACTAGCACACAAACAGATCCATAAACTTCGTCTGAGACAATTTGAGGGGAGAAGACAATTATTTATCTTTCATCTGATATATTCGCTTACTAATCTTATCACCTGGATTTGTGGCCACAATGGGATTAAAATTGATTATTATGGTAATTAATATGGATTAAATGTAATAGTGTGTTACCAATAGAACCCTAATGGTAGACAGAGCAATAAAGTACCTATAGATACTAAGAATTTAACAAGTACATATCTATAAATTACAGTACAATCATTTATTGAATTTCGTTTGAAAACTTATTGTTCATTTTTAATGTCAAGTTCTGCCAATAATGGAGCTTCTAAACTTACAAGCTCCCACTCGTGTGGAAAATTTTGTAGTTATTTCATAGTGTCTAGACCACTTCTACTTTTTATTTATAGTATTTTTCAGTCTAGTTGGTGCATACTGACTGATACTGCAATAATAGTTTTAATACTTTTTATTAACAAAGGGAAAAGTAGTTATATGTAATATTTTTAAAAATATATTATGATAGCTTTTCGTGTAGGTTCTTGTTACTCTTTATCATCAAAATAATCAAACTGATTTGTAAAAAAATGGATTATGCCCAACTGCAGTATATAAAAGTGGTTTTCACACTAAAAACTGCAACACATTATCATTTAGTCATAAAAATAATGAAGTAGTTTGGAAGAATACAAGAAGTTTTTAATTTTTTTTTATCATCTTTCTTCGGCATTTGGAAATTCGAGAAAAAGTGTTATTTTGTAATATTATTATGAAACGTATTTGGTAATGAAATCATACGCACCTCAGTATACTTACTTAACTATGTAGAGTTTTTGAAACTTTTCATGGGTCTATTGAATAAGAAAGGCATTACTATCTAAAATAAATTTCTTAATCACCAGTATCGATATTGAAACGATAAAAATCGACTATCGTTATTTCGTTTTTAACAAGATTGTTGATACGTCATACGAGTATTATCAAGAATGATACATTTAAGTAAGCTTAACTTAAAATGATGAAGTGGTTTAATCCATTATCTACGACACTAACATCACGTGAACGGATCGGTGCTACGTAGTGACATATCTTGCAAATTTATTTCAAAGTATGAAGTCGTAGCGGGTAATGCGTCCGCGGAGACTCAGAGTCAGGTCACCATCGCATCTGAAGAGAAACTTTCTAATCTTTTAAACTTTCCCGAGAGCTCAGCGTGTATCGAGCTACCGCATGCAACATATAAAAAGAGTTTTGTACTGCTGTTTGATAGGAAACTTTGAGAGATTTTCTGTTATTAGGACCGGAATATGTTCTGGGATTTCATTACTTTAAATCCTTTATTTAGAATACTTTCAAAGGTATAATGTTACATTAACATTATTGGATTTCAACTGAACCGTTATCTTTGAGCCTGAAGATGAAAAAAGGAATTAATTGTTCTTTTACACATAAATTAGGCGTCACCTAAATAAACTCCGAATTGGGAGTCGCCATCAAAGGAAAAATGAAATGTGAATTTGTCGAGATCGAACTAATATACCTTCATCTGTATGCGAGTGGGCTTCAGAATAGTCACCTAATTAAAAAGTACCCTTTGTTATGCAGATGCGTCGAGTAATCGAAACTCGCCAATTTATAAAAACTCTTCATTTGAGACTTATCAACTTAAAGAAGTTATTTCAACTATCTTGTTTGTTTTAATATAAAGAAAATTTTTATTGACTGTCAATGAATATTCAATTTCTTTTTGTATTTTGCAATTTTTAGAATAGAGTTAACAAAATCTTAATTTGAATGAGAAAATATAATATTCAAATAAAAGTTATACACTGATAAAAATGAATCAAGATTTTTCAGATAATCTAAAAATAAAAAATTACCTTGAAAGCTCAGTGACCTTCTTGTGGAACTAGTTACGAAGTTTATAACTGTGCAAATTACATTGCACCAGATAGTTCCATTTTTAGATTGAATATATTTCTAGACCGTGGTAAGAATTTTACAATATGAAGTGATGAAATATTTTCCGCACACTAATTTTGATATGAAAATTGTGAAATGGTTCGTGCCTCCCAAACACAACACTCTTCTTTTTCTAGTGCATTCTGCTACAAAGTTTATGTTTTAATATTTATCGAATGGATGAAATTTCATATAAGTAATCGAATTTCCAGTGTTGTAATATTTATAAAATATGAACAAAGAATTTGACTGACAGCTATGTATATAATTTTTAGAAGTTACCATACTGTATATCTTTTTTCATTAACAATTTTTCAAACCTATAATTTGTTGAGCATTATATAGAGCAACGTCTTATAGCAGTATCAAAAATGAGCAAAAAGTTACATCAGCAATATTAAGAGACTTTTATCAAACTATGTATAATTACATGCAAACATACATGGCGTTCGAGTAACCCTTTTTATGTCATGGACAAGCGCTAAGAACTTCTAAAGGAATATTTTATCGTATTCATAAACGAAAATTAAATCGTGTATATAACAATGTAAGTAGATATTTTTATATAGCTTTTAATTAAATTAAAATAGGATGCTCTGCTCTTAGGAAGGTCAATTAAAAGAACTGCTCAAATAAAAGAACTAGTAAAAGGAGATTTAGAAGGTATTCGTTAGTGAACAAAGCTGATGTTATCTAATGAATAGTAATTTTAATAATTATTTTAGACTTGACATTAGTCCACTTATAAGTTATGTGTATTAAATCAAAAAGGAAAGTATGTCTAATAAAAAATACAAAGGCATTTCTGATAACAGTTATTTTATTTGTTTTACCACTCGTATGTTAATTTCCAATATGGGCGGTATTTTATTGATAACATTATTTTCTAACGAACTTCATACGTATAGTTCGGGGATTACGCTAATTGATTAATAATAGCCTATTAGCTAAATCTGTTTAATTGTTTCTGTGTCACTTGAAATTTATGTTATTAATTTAATGAATACATAAGGAAATTATATTTATTTTTAAAGTTTTGAATGACGTGACTTATCCCTATAAGGATTGACTATAAATAGCGGTTTGTCAGTAGAAGAAAAAATATTTTCTATTTCATGTATAACTACTTTGCAAACCAGATAAATGAAAAACCTATTTTTTTAACAGTGAAAACATTTTTATTCGTAAGTTTATTTTATAATCATCGTCCTATAAATAAAATAAAAATTTAATAATCAGGTTGAAAATTTCTTGGTGTACAAATAAAAATTACCTTTAAGTGTGTAAGTTGTCATTTACGAAATTATATAATGTAATATAATTTTCAGTTATTCAATTCAGTGTAAGTCGTTATTCTGAATTCATTCATGTTAAGCCTCCTGGTATTAGCGTATTAGTGAAATACAGTCCTCAATGATTTTAACCATTGTCCCTGTAATATTGAAAGATATAATGGTTAATAAACATAAATTTACTTATCGGGAAGTTGTTGTGGACGAAGTGAGAGTTGTTATGATAAGTAAATAGTATTATATCTGATTATATATCTATTATGGATTGATTTCGTCCATCATCATTGAACAGGTGCTTGCCACAATAACATCAGTCGGCGAGTGGGTTTACGTGTAATCGGTTTTAACATAGCATTTGCATAGAATAGCCTTCGACCAATTGGATAGAATATTCATTAGTAATCCCTGCTATACCGCCTGTTCGGATATTAAACTATCTTACAAGATTGTTGCTAGTATTGATGTATCTGATTGATTGTATTACTGATTGCATAATAGTTACTAAATTGTGTTTAGTTTGTCTTGTAAATAATATTTACATGCTGCGAAAATTATAATACGGAATATGAAATGATGAAATTATGGGTCTATTGATTTTTCAAGCCGTACAGAATGCTTTTTCATTTAAAACCTTACAATAATTTTGAAAAAACATCTGATTGCAGATGTTATTGGTTTGGTTTATTATAAAAGCATTTTATTGAATATTGAAATGTATACCGCAGTTATTCGTATTTTATGGCGTATTTATTGTGTTATTCGGTGCCATATTTTCATACTCGACGAATAGTTTTCAATTCACAAATTGGCTAGATATTAAACAAAAATTATCTGACTATTCAAAGAATTGAGATGATTCTAGGATTGAATTCAAATTGGCAGCAAATTGTTATCTCAATTATGTAGATTTATAATTTAAAAAGATAATATTTTCTTTCTATTCATTCGCTATATAGTATTTTGAATGCGAAAAGATTGTTTAGTAATTCTAAATAGAGCGGTTCTATCGCAATAACAAAGAAATCTTCTTGATATTTTCATATATTTTTCTCAGTATTTCCTTATGTAGGATTTTATATCCTCTATAAATTCAAGATCAGATTGACGCGACATCGTATCCCAATTGAATTGTTGTTCACAATTGTGTCATGCTGTACAATATTGACAATGTGCTTCTTGTAGTTGTTAAGAAACTTTTCATTATTTAAAGAGCTTCCGTAAAGAGCTATTTCCCGAGATGAAATACTTCATTTACTGACAGAAATTGTTTCATATAGTTTGTAATAAAGGAAATATAATTATCCCTGTGACTTACAGCATTCAGCGTTGTAATGTAACATGTTAATGCATTTTATTTATAGCTTATATAATATGAGAATAAAAGAAAGAAACATTACAGTAAAAGAGGTCCGTTCATCATTTAGGGAAGACGCAATGCAGTACAATATATGCTATACCGTTTTCTTATTATGGTTTATTTTCTTTTGTCACGTCAAAAGTATTGTACATATATGGTAATGGGGGGTTGTGTGATTTGCGCTCATGTGATTCAATTTCACGCGGCTGTATGATTGACGCGAACATTATGCAGGTGTTCGTCCTTCCAAGTAATTTACTATTTTATCTTTCCACGTCTTTTGTTCGAGAATGAGTTGTACGTAACTTAATGATGTAATTAGATTCACGATGTTGTGATGAGACGAGACTTCTCAGCATTCCATGGATTCACCGTGCGGGTGCCGGGTCCATCGCGTTGCAGGGGGAGGAGCTTCAACAGTGCCTGGGACTTGCGACCCAAGTGTAGGTTTAAGGGCCCCTTAACTAACGCGCGTTATACGCTCACCTCCACTGTCCAAGCTCCTCTCCCTACCTAACCAAATTTGAAAAGAACCTACTAGGGCTGCCTTCGATGTACGTTCCAAGAATGCATTAATGTGAGTTCTGGACAAGCCCAAGTCCTTTAGTAGGTTATAGAGAGATTTCGCTGTTATACCTCTCGCTCCCACCTCTACCGCGTACAAATCTACTACGAACCTATTTCGAGTGAGTTCGTTTGTGAGCTCGTAATATTTGTTGACCTTGATGGTATGGTCTTTGGGGATGTTGGTTTCCCAAGGGACCGTAAGCTCTATCATCACTACGCGCTTTAAAATTCGCGAAAACAAAAATATATCCGGTCTGGAGGCCGACGCACAAATATCCTCGGGGATTTTATATTGTTTTTCATACGTGTCCATCATTATAGTCCAATCCGACGCCGCTTTAAGGATGGAGTAAGGCTTGACGTTTGATTTTGTAGCCCTAGTGCCTTCTCTCACAAAACCTACTGATCGTTCGTTTGTGGTTATTCCCTTTTGCGCTCTGGCTACCGAAAGACTAACCGCTTCACGTATGACTTCTAGAACCCTATCGTGACGACGCGAGTATTGACCGCTGTCAAGGAGTACCTTACATCCCACCAGCAGATGCTTAGCAGTTCCAACTGCCTTTCCACAGATATAGCAAGTTTTTTCGGTACTTTTACCCCATCTTACTAAATTACTCTGATCTGGGAGAGTCATCTGGAACGCATTGAGATAGAATTTTAGCAATGCTGGCGACCAATCATAGATTAAAGTGCGCCATTTTAATGCTAATGGGATGCAAAAATCTCCTATGTCTAACCACTCGTTCTGCATTTCTAAATTCATTGCATGGATCTTATATTTATCATTCTCGTCTTGCCGAATAAAAGACTTCAATATATCCGCATCTTGGACTTTCCTATTTGATCCTAACCCCGCTCTGTTACTTTGCGCTCCTATCATAAATTGCTTATGGAATTGAAGTCGTGACTCTAGCTCGGGGGCATCTTCATCTTTTGGGAGCGATGTCACTATGTCATCATGGGATTTCCCCAGGATATATCTCTTGGAAACTCTTAGGTGTTTATAGAGCTCCGATGGCCTTTTTAGACTCATCCCAAAACTATTGCTTCCCCTAAATAACGCCGATGAATCAGCCGTTAGGGCGAGCCCGAGCCACAACTTCAACATCTTTATGACGCCTGCATCTAACTTTGACAAAAGGGTTTTATTAAAATCATAGACGAGGAAAGGCCAATTCAAACGTGAAGTTAAGTAATTCTCGTAGATCCACGCTTTTTTGACGTTACTTATCAGTTGGCTATCTACCTTGTTAAGATCGTTCAAAAAGCTATCTACTATTCCTTCTAAAGATGGAGTACGGCCTATATTATCTATCTTACGACCGAGAAATTTAAATGGTGCATTTTCCGTAACCGTAGAAATGCATTGACCGCCTAACGATAGTTTTATTTTTATATTTTATATGAATAATAAATATAATAATATAGCCCATTCGTAAAGCTATGATTTGACCTCCAGTTTTGGACGTATAGCATTCTCCTTTTGAGCAATCTACATATTTATCTTTATTTAGTTCCTATGTATGTAACTTAAGCTTATTCCGTTAAATTTAAAAAAATAAATAAATTTATTTGTATTAAATACATAATGAAAAATAAAATAACAGTAAATTGAAAAATGTATTATATATGGCCAAATTATATAATTTTAATTTTTATAATGATAATGTTAATAACGTTTTTTAAAAACGTTTAAACGTCATATGAGAAAAGCAATAATAATTAATCTACTAGGTTGTTTTTGAATTTTCAACTCTCTCGTGTATTTGGAACGTAAGCACTACCTTTGTTGGCACAAATTATTATGTTGTATAAAGTTTAGGGATGTTGGTTAATGAGGAGAATTTAACAACAGCTTTTGCAACACATATTTTTCACAAAGTATTTTTTAATTCGAACATAATATCGGGTCGCTAAATTGAAAACCTTAATTTTAATTTGTCTATAGGTTTTGAAGGTACAATAACTATAATAATACAACTTTTGAACGAATTTTGTTCAATGGAAGTGAATATTTTGTAATAAGATGTTTGTAATTTTTTTAATAATAAAGTAAGTTTTTGTTAAGAGCCTGCCTTCATAGACTTTGAAATCAGGGTCAAAGACAATACCATTTTATGTGTTTAATAAAATGTGTATAGTAATCAAACGGTAGAAGGATCTATCTTTTGTGTCATGTGACTCTATACAAAATGCAGCCGTGATGAAACGTACCCGAGGGAACTGTCGGGAATTTGGGAATAAAATATAGGCTACGTTTTAATCCACATTATAAATTATTATCAATTCATTCAAATTCGTACATTTCTGTATATAAATGAAATATAATTTAAACTACATTAAAAATTTACATACGCATTTATATGTAATGTTACCTTTAAATATTCTATTTTATAATATAAGTAGGTTGAATAAGTTTTGTTGATATTTATTGTCGATCAAATATATCTTTCATTTCTTTTCTGCTAAGTAATATCTTATATTTGGACTGATCGTTTACATTGAAGATTGATTTCCAAATCATCTTAATTCAATAGTAGTATTGCGAAATTTAAAAACTGGTTATAGAGTTCAAACAGAAAATAATGTATCTTACTAAAATGTTATATGTAAAATTTGTTTCTTTTTAATAACAATTCAGTTTTATACTCGTAATCATACAAATATAAATTACATAGATATATTATGGACCGCTAGCATCATCCGCCACTTACAAGGTTCTCCAAGTTGACGCATTATCGCTAGTGGGTAAGCTATCTTAATTAAACAAAACCCCCGACGCTTGATGTTTGTTAACATTAAGACACTTGTAGGGAGACAACTTCACCAACGGAATATAATATAAAGTTGTGATGACAGAACATGACGTATTGAAATATTGGATTCTGTTTATAGTGTACAGAACAGATCATATACATACATATATGTTTATTTATATTAAAAATTATTGCGCTAGTAATTTGCTTTTCACCAGCATAAAATATTATTGTATCATATCTTTTTTTCATCTATTCAGCGTTATATTCTTATTGGTAAAATGTGTGTTCACCGAACTTTGCAATAATTTTTTTTTACGTTGATTGCAATAAAATCTTTGTTTGGTTTAAAATATTTATCCAAGTTTATGTTAAATGGAGAAATACATATGTATAATAGAAAACATTGCCAAAATTTACCTATTTTAGTACGTCTCTCTATTATTCATTCCAGTGTAATGTCGGTCTACGTTTTTTATTATTCCTTAGCTTTTGTGGCAACTACTTAAGCCATTCATCCACTTCAATTATAATATCTTCTTACTAGAGAACCAGGTAAGTGGCAGTATTATTTTAAGAGAAATAATTTTGAATTTAAAAGAGTATGCAACGGTTTCTTTTTTTAACCATTTCATACGTGAAAGTGACCTTCCCAAATAAATAAATACATACGTAAATTTTAAACAGAATAATGAACTTATTTTAATATCTAAGTATCTACATTTTTTTCATAAAGGGATTGCTGCTTTTAAAAAACTTTTAAAGAATAAAGTAGGGATAAACTTTTTTATTATTATCATTGAATAATTAAATACTTTCACGATCTGGCAACACTAACAGTGATGGTGTAGCAGATTGAATGTGAGGTTGAGTTAAGAGGTTTACAGGTTGAGACTTTGTGAGAAGCGTCAACATTGTTATCAGTTACATTATAAATTTCTATAATACTGGGTAGTATTATGTACAATAGAAATATGTATATATTTTATGGATAATATTAATAAAAACAAGTATATTTTTCTCTAAATTCAATGTTTATTTTATTCAAATATTAGAATTGGACATATTTAAACAATGAAGTGAAAAATACTCGAAGGGATAAAATATGATATTGACTATAACTCACGAGCTTTTGTTCTCAAAACAGGCTAATAAACAGTAATTTTTGAAAAAAGGATTCGTAAGTCTAGAATAAGAAAAATGCTTATTTAGTGTTATAAATATTATTTTTACTGTTTTTATAATAAACCTTAATTTATATCTTAATTATTTCAGCAGTTGAATAATATAAATTATCCCAGTTTCAAACATCGGTCCGGTAAAACATTTACGCTATGTGGCAGGTGGAACAATGAGTTTTTTTATTAGGTTTCCACTAAGGGTAAGAGGAAAATGATCAAAAGACGAACAAGCAGCAATAATAATACACATTACGATGTTTTAAAATTAAAACAATGTGGAGTTAATAGTTTAATAAAAATTCAATTAGAAAACATGTAAGTCATATGAGAACTTGTATCTGGGCAAGATAGACTAATTGGTAAAGCGCCTGGAACGCGATATTCAGGAGATTGCAGTTTTGAATATAGCTCGATTCGATTATACTATTTTCTTTTTGAATTTTTATTCAAGAGTGGTAAACCTTTTATTTTTATCATTTGAAATATCAGATTATATTAAATATAAGAGAACAAGAAAGACATTTTAAGTAATGTTATTTAGATGATCAATAAATTATACTACATATTATCAACTTACGCAGGCAGAAATGAAAACGACAAACTTAGTCTTTTCAGAACTTTTAGAGTGAAGTCAAAAATGAACACAAAAAAACATACATATTTTGTATTAATGTGTATATCAAAAGCTTTATTTTTTTCATTGCTTAGTAAAAGATCTTTTCCCATTTGTCTCTGATGAGGATTTTGTGATGCCAATCATTTAAAAATGACACCAGTGAGAAAGGACACCAGTCAAAAAATAATCCGAAAAGATGAGCAACAAAAAGAAAGTCTAAACGTATTGTACTTGAACTTATATCTGCATTAAAGATGCACAATAAAATTGAAGTAAAACAGCGTAACTGTAAATAAATGGGAAAAAAATTGGGACAGGTATCAAATAGGAAACACCCGATGCTGAAGTACGAAATTTCACTACGAGGTTTTTAGTAGAAGAATGTTCTATTATCAGTTGAATAAAAAGCTCGATGAGATTGGAGGTCCAAATCCTAGTCATATTGATGAATCTTTCATTCTATATTTTCTTTTAAATTATGAGTTTTAATTTAAATATAATACAGACTGATGAGATGAGAGTCAATGTAGGTTATGTCAACAAAAAGTCCTTACTTTTGCTAATTTGCAAGAACTTACTTGCTAATGGCTTAAACTGTTGTTTAATTTTACAATTATTTTACAATTATTGGAATTAGCCCATTTTACAATTATTGGAATTAGCTTCACTTTGAAATACAAAGCTAGATATGTAGTATTAACATGAAAGAAATGCCGTGGTTGTGGAAGTAAAGGTGACGTGTAAATTTTTCTGCAGGCTAAAATATTTACAAGAAGAGTTTACTGCTATGTATTTTGTATACTAGTATAATCTGTAAAAAAGAGATTTAAAAATTACATTCAAAGACTAATATCCAAATAAAATAAGTAGAATTTTAATATGGCACTGTAATTTCTTAGGTACAGGGAATCGATAAGACTTACAATAAGAATAATAATAATCATACAAAATAGAAGTAACACAGTATGTATAATAATAAATCTATCATATAAAAAAAATGCTGAGTTTCGTAGGTTGGGTCACGACTAATAATAATAGGACCTAGAAAAACGACACAAGTTTACTTAAAAATATGTTACAATAGAAATAACTGCATACGTAATACATAAAACATATGTCACAGCCTTTGTTTTGTCCCTGCTGTTAATATAGTAATGATGTAATATTTCGTATAAAATTTCGTAAAGCTTTAGGTTCCCAATGTAAGGTGATGTTTTCGCGGAGTGGGCAAATCTTACGTTGTATCCACACAGCGATGATGCTGTTATGATATGTATGATTTTTAAATGAGTGTTTCCCACATGTTATACTTTGAATATTATTAGTCAATGACGTTATAGATCATTTCATAGTGATTTTTCCGAATCATATGTACTTTCTAAAAGTATTTAGACATCACTGATTAATGTTCATTCCCAAAAGAGGGTTTATGTCAGGCAGGCGGCCGGTCGTAAAAACAAATAGCCAAAAACTATTCACAACATGTAAGGCAGACCCTGGCTATAGCTGGGAAATTGCCAGGTAGAAGAAGAGTAACGTTATAGATCAGAGAAATGTTATTGTTGTTTTATTTTAAACTTAAAAAATATATATAAATTATTATACTAAATGAATATTTTAATAGTAAAAACAATAAAAGTAATTTATGGCAAATTATAATACTGATTAAATAGCGAAATATAACGTTAGTAGGTTGTTTAGTAGCAAACTGAAGGAAAACAATAAAACCATTTACTGTGCAATGAGAAAATTAGAATAATTCGCAACGTAATACTTCATTTAAGACATAATCCTTTTTTTTATTTATAGATCAGTTATTACCACAACAAAGCAAAGCTTTGAAGGTTTTAATATTTTTTATTTCACACGATTTTCTGGAAAAGGATTTTATATTACCTTTTTTATTTATGTCAAAATTTGTGTGTGTTTATTAATTAGTTACTTATAAACTACATATAAAAAGATTTTTTTTCTTGTGCATGGCAGCAAAAGTTCCTTAAATCTAAGATTTTTCGTGAAACAAATTCATTGGAATAAAATATAAGTAATTGAATTGGTTAAGAAGGTTTTTATAAAAAAAACCTTTGAAGGAAATATTAAGACTAAATTTTTCTTCAAGTTGTATTATAAGCCATAACTTAAGCTTCAAACTATTAAGTAGCTTTTAGGATTATTCTATATTTTATAAAAATAAAAAGAAAACATTTGAGATAAGTTGTTTCTTTTCCTTTTACGTTTACCTGAAATTTTTCACTTAAATACATACAAAGCTTTGTTCTCATAATGCTGTTTTTTTTTAGGAATATTAAAGAGGCTAAAGTACTTTGATCAAAATATTTTCTTTAGAAATTAGTTTTTTGAGATCCTAAAATTCAAATGTTATTAATGGCTTCCACTCGCGTTGTTATTATCGCCATTATATAGGTGTTTCAAAATAAAAATATTACTCGGAACCTTCTAAAGTTAAAATTGCTTGATTTTTGAATACCGAAGCATGTTTTTTTAAAGATACATTTTGTTATATTTTAATCTAATGATGACAAAAAAACTAACTATACTATAACTCTAATGAAATAAAACGAAAAATTTGGACAAGACATAGACATAGAACAAAATAAGTTCTACTTACATAATAGATGAAAGTTGTCACAAAAGTACCTATTATGAACATTGAAATGGCTCATACATGAAGGAAAACATAACAATAATGATATTGGATAAACGGAATATATTGTGGGATCCAGACAGTTATCGAAGAAGGTCATATTCGCAAAAAATAAAGTTCATAGAGATTGATACTTTAGAACTACATACAAAAATTAATATTTATATACTAAAATGAAATTAACTATAAACGATTATAGCTATTTGTACGTAATATGGTAATAGCAAAGGAATTCCAAAACGTTCGAAGTGAGAGGAATTCTCCGGTGTTCAATACATTCGAATATCCTTTTGAGACTGACACAAAGCGTATTGTATAGACTTAGAGGCTTCTATTACGTGCCGTTTTGTTCCGACAACTTTGGAGATATTGTCTTCGCAAAGGATCACTATATAGAGTGATTCCTGTTGGAATTTGTTATAAAACTGCTACTCGTTTTTAGAATGCAACAAAGTAACCCAATGAAATTCTGAACGACAAGAATATACAGTTGTTACATAGATTTTATACATACATTGTAACCATTTGTTTCATTTAAGGAAAACCAGCTTTTACCCTTACCGAGGCCAAGTTAGACCGTTAATACAACTATTATAGGAAACACATAAAATGGAATAACAATGTTACAAGTGTAAATTGTTTAATGGCTCACTTGCGATTGTCGTAAAACTAAATTTTTGCGAGGGAAGGAAGGACAACGCTCGTTAAAACTCTGACCGTCCAGTAAATCTTAGAGCTTTACGATCGTTCAAAAATTGGGGCGACCGTCACCGCTGAAAGGACAAAGAAAACGCTAGCAAGAATGTTCGCGCTTTTGTCTCTGAGAAAAGGTTTTAAAATGACTTTGCGACTGTAGATGTTGCTGAATCTAATTATGGTTTTAATTAAGAATTTTGTGACTGGTTTTGTATTTTATTTTCTTAGAATGTTTTGTGGCTTTTTTGTTCATTAAGTTAAAAGTATTCTGAAACATTCTAAATAGCGAAGTGGAGTCTCTCTCATTGACTATCACTGATTTTTATTTATTTTATATTTTTAATTACAACTTCAACATTTCGAGTATAACTGTTATATGTTCTAATTATATCCAATTAATCAATTATCATGGCAGTATTGTATTTAATTGGACAGAAATACAGCTATGAATATTCTATATACAAAGCTCAATGAGGGCAAGCGAACTATTAGACTGAAATACCTACTAATGAATCATGAATAGAGCACAATATATTATACATATCAAGCGTTTTATACTTAATATGTGGAGAATAAGAGACGAGTACTAATTGCTGTCTGGTTTGAATAAGTAGGGTCTTCCAGTGAGCTTGGTTAAATATTCTTTGTTAATAAATTATATACAACAGAGTTTCTAATAATAATAATACATACAAGACTAGGAGATCAATGTTATGAATACTTTAGTTAATATTAATTTCTTTACATTACTCAAAATATTAATAATCTGTAAAAAATATTATGAAGTTTTTATAAGAAGAAAGAATTGTATAATGAAATGAATTAATTGTCTATTAAATGTATCACATATATTAGTTTTTGATATTGTCGTATCAGCTTCTCGACCATTACTTGACATTTAGACTACGTATGCACCTGTCGTTGACGGCAATTAGCCACCGCTGACATTATTTTGACATTACTTCAGACAGTACTGCGATGTATAATGTGAGTACGCGAGGATTAATAATGGTGGTACTTTGAGAATTTAAAACATGAAATTTAGAAACGTTTAAAATATTCCTTCAAGAAAACGTTTGCTCGCAATATTCGGGTGTTGTTGCAAAATTAAGCTGTATTTTTAAAAACGCTGGTCCGATATTTATCTAAACTAATCTTCCTCAAGGCTTATAATGAAGAAGCTTAAAGTGTTTGTATATTGTAAGTGATATCTATGTGCAAATGCGTATGTTCAGCTTTTTAATATCAGTCAGAAATATTTACATGACACATACATACATCATGAACATTTTAAAATAAACTTTCAAGTTTTTTTATTTGCATTTCTTTTATGGCTTTTTCAATGCGATTTTTCATTTTCAAAAGAGTATAATATTTTTTTTTCACGTTTCCGATTCCTTTTGTAACCGTCAGTTGTATTTTTGCAAGTCTTTCATTAATCTCGTGTCTGGACTGCCACGTGGTTTGTGATGTTTGTTGACAAAAGTATTAGTGAAACAACTTAGTTATTTTAGGTTTAATTTTTTTTATTAGAATATACGAGGTTTGATTGCTAAGGTGAAATCGTATTTTTTATATAATTAATAAATATTTTTTGTATAACCAAAACGATATGCAAATCGTCATTCCTATGAAGATTATGTTATTATTACAACTAGGTATATAAAATCCATATCAAAATGAAAATTATGGTATAATATACATAAAGTGTTCCAATTTCATTTAAATTCTTTTTTAAAATGAACATTTTTGTGAGTATAAAGAAAAATGTTCTCCTTTGATATTTTAACACCCATCACATGACGTACGCTAATTAATAGAGGAAATGGGCTATTAACAGGCAACAACAATGTAGAAGTATTTATTACGGCTGAACGGAAACAGACTGGATTATTTTATATAAGGAACCTGAATTATAATTTAAAACCATTTAATTGTATGAGCAATATTTACACGTATTACTTATATAATGATATTGTTTTTAGAGATTTGAAATAGACTGTACCTACATAATATGATTTATTAATAACATCGCAAAACATCTTTCCTTGTTAAACATAAGAAGTATTTGAGAAATTTTACAACGTTAAATTTACAAATTGTACCAACAACACAAAGATAAAGCGTCTATATAAATTCAGAGCTTAGTCCATTAGCAGCCATGAGGGGTTTGCACTCCAATTGTCTCCGTAATAACTATATACAATAAGAAAGGAGTACGTGACGTCAGCTTGATAGTTCATTTTTCTACAGAAACCGACCGTTCTCATTAATATAAAGTACAATGAAACCCAGCCAGTCGTAAGGGTCTTTTATTTCATTTGTAAGTTTAATAGTAAGTGGGATACTTTCTCTTCTTGCTATTGTTTGAGTTATTTGTGTATTTTAAATTAAATACGATTGGGTTCCTCTGTGAGTTGTTAACGAGATTAATTAATATCTTATCTGTTAATTGTATACTTGTCCTGTTTCGTGTTTCATTACAAATTGTAATAACCGCGTCATATAATTTTAATGGAACCGTAACGACTTTCGACGTCGCCATTTGCAAAAAGTCACAAACTAAATCACTGTGCATATGTAATTGGCAACATGTGCTTTAATATTACCGTGGAACATAATGTAATTTGGAAATGGAAGCCGTATAATATTACTGAAGACGTCATTATCGACGGAAGACAAGATGGCGCCTCAGACTCACCTGTGTTTGATGTAATTAGTTCGGATTATTATTAAACTATACCTTACAATATAATATTAATATTTATTATCGTTATGTTAATTGAAATCGTAATTAAATATTAAGGTGGGCTTGGTTTAAATTAAATAATATATCTTATGGTGTTATACTGCAAATTAATATTTATATTTAATGAATGAACAATGGAGGGTTGGCCAGATATCAAGATAAAGCAATTGTGATGTTAATAACGTGTATTAAATTAATGTACTTTGTTTGGACAGGTTTCATTACAAAATTAATCGATAAAATATTTATATACCAACATTAATTTTAAAATGAATATTGTTTAAAAGAATGGCAATGTTTTCTATTATTATAAATCAAGAAATAAAATACTTTCATTTCTTTTCTTTATAGTTAAAATAGTGAGTGATGAAAAAAAGGTACGTTGTCATAAAGAAAAAGAATAATGAGGTTATATTTGTAAGTCATTCTTGAGAAGTAATATATTTTAACTGTTAAATATGTAAAGGAATCTAAATTGATATATTCATTCTCTAGGAACTGTCGTTTGTCAATGCTCGAGTTTGAAAGTTTTTCTGCATCCCTGGAATGTGAAGAGTTTGACAATGACTGTGACATACTTTGTACCATTGAAAGTAGAAAATTGTTCAAAGTCCCAACTTCTGGCGTACACCAATTTATTATAGTAACGTAAATAATATTACCAGACTTTTAGAACTGTATATTTGTATTGTATACCCAATTAAATAAAATGAAAAACAATAAAAGATAAAGTCGCTAACTGAGGCACGGAAGGTGACTTAAATAAAAGCATTTTTTTTTTCTATATTTGCTACCCCTGTATTAAATTCGATATGTACAAAGTAAGAACACGTCTCCCAATGATTCAGCTAGAACCTAAATGCATTTCGTTTCATCCGAATATCATATATCGTGTATCGGTAAACGTTACCGAGGCCGATGATGCGATCATCCATCATGCAGATATTTTCTCAGTCTCCAAATGGATCACCCATTTGAATACGGCATATTCATTTTGAATGTTTGTAAAATTTTTCATCGTATATCAGCTTTGTTAGTTTTTAATATAACTACGCTCGGTTTGCAATTTATCATATTTTATTTGTGTTTTATTTATTTCTCAGGACAGTGACGAACTATATATATTATATACATCGAATGTTACAACATAACAATGTTCAACGGAAAATTATATTTTTTTTTCTGTATTATTGTCTTTCAGCCGGGTTTAAGAAATTGAAAGGTTGAATAGTTACTTCAAGTCACTTTGACTATTGACGTAGAACTTAGCATTAACAACATTAATAAAATACACAGTTGTTGTTTTTCTTATAATTTACATTTAATTCACCCATTAATCCAAAGTAATAAAATAATGTTACAATATACTAATACACTCACATCAGGATTAGGTAGATTTACGTTATTTAGCTTTCAAACTTCAACGGCCTTACATTGAGTCGTTATAAAAGTAACTGCGCTTTATAAGGGCGTGTAATAATCTGCAGGGTTTGATGAGCTCTGTTTATAGGCCGGCGTATCGCTTGAGCATCGAATAAATAGATGGCGATGCTAAAAAGGGAGTTAATATATTTTTATGAACACAGAAAGCGATAGCAATGATGTTGGTTTTATGTTTGTATTTAAATACATTTTATGTTCCAATGTTCCGCCTGCGGCCTGACATAATAATTGCTTTGCGAATAACGAATTATTAAATTGGATCGCTTTCGAAGAAATATAAATTAAGGGAGAATTTTCATTGTTACATACTCATTTGGGACTCACTTGTTAACATTTCAGCGAGAGTTAGATAAAAAACTTGATTGATATTTATTCCTTAATTGCTTTACGTTGTGAATTTCATATTATTATAATATTAAATAAATATGTAAGGAACGACTCGTGTTACTTTATTATAATAATATGTAAGTTACGAATATTTATAATGACTGTTTAATGGTTATATTTAATTTAAAATTTTATGTTATATAATCTTAATGTATCTCATTAAGATTATATAATGTATAAAGTTCATTCATATATAGGGTATAATGTATTTTGTATAATATGTTTATACAATTTTTTATTTACAACTACTTCATATTATACTTAAAAATGTGTTCCGAATAAACATATGTAAAATAATTTTACCAGCTCGCTGTAGCTTTTAGAGTACCTACATATTTGTTTAGTGTAAAGGAAGAGTTTGAAGAAACGGCCCACTAAGACTTGTATGAATTTAAACAGTCTCGTAGGTAAATCATATTAACTTTAATATCTTGTAAATATTATTTTTATTTATTAGATTCATAGAATCATTTTTGTCACTAACATTTCTCTCAACCATCTCTTTATTTATTTATTTATTTTGAATCAAAATGCACATATGCTTTGACCTTTATATATTCTGTCGTATAGTATTAAAAAAAGACATCATTAGCCTACTTTTCATGGAGTATTCAAATTAAGTATGTTTGTATGAAATTTTTCACTTAATCTTACCAACAAATATTTAAATAAAGGCTTTAAAATACACAGAGAATTCATTCAAAAAGTAGCTTTATGTTAAACAAAACTAATTGGATGGATTTTTAATTAAAAACAAAAATTTTACTATTTAATTCATAGCAAAATATAGAAAAAATAATTTCATAAAATACATATACAATACACTAAATGTATAAAATATTTACAAAACATGATTGTTATTATGATTAATATTTATAAAAAGCTTTTTCTATTTTTTAAAAGAGTATTGAATAATATTTTGTTTATAACGTAAAAGATACAATACAATTTTAATTAAATATGTATTCATTGACTATGAAGGACGGAAGTAAAAACATTAAGCAAACAGTGTCGAATCTCATTTATAATTCGTAAGTAATCAAACGGCAAGTTTCGTATAAAGTCTCGAACTCAACAAGTTTCGATGTTAAATAATAAATTTGTTTTATCCCAATCGAGGATTGGGTTACTTCGTTTAATAATAAATGTGACACTTTAATTTCTTAATGCAACGTTGAACTTTTTGGTGCGTGTTTTCAGTGTGGCATAAATGCATTACCGTGATTAATTTTTGTCTATGGAAAGGGGAGTGTGGTGTACCGTGAGTAATTTAACGCTTGTTAATTAAATATGCCTCCAACATCATATGAAATAAGAAGCCGTAACTCTACTTTTATTATTTCTGAATATAAAGTTATGAATGCGCAGCATAAAAAATATTAAAAAAAACTTCTTTAACACAGATAATGTCGTAGGTAATTTCAGAGATATGATTGGTGTGAAATTTATGTTAAAACATAAATAATATATAATTCCACGCAGAAATGCACCGCTTCATATGTTCACAAAATTTAGTATTGTTGAATTCACGGCAAAATAATTGTAACTTAGTGCTGTCACAGCTTGCATCCGGGAATAACGTAATTTTGCATATGTCAACACGTCAGGAACGTTTTGTCACCGCCCCGTGGGCCGTTTTGTATCCTCGTATTGCTACTGCTCCCATTTATTGTGAGAAATACACGCGTTTTGTCTGCTATTATAATGATGACATTTAACACTGAATAAATTCAGTTTTAGGTGTGATGTGAGGGAAATGTTTTGATATGAAAAAACAGAGTAAATGAACCTTAATTACTAATATATTTTTACTTAATGCTAAGGGTCACAGTCCATAGATATCTAGGTAAGCATTTTATAATGAGGTCCCCAGGTGCCTTAGTTTCAAGTGACGCAATTATGCTACTCTGCGATCGTTTTCATCTACCTGGTGGAGTTTAATGAATTCTATTTTGTGATACATAAAATGTATATAATACGGAATAATATGTTATGAATTTTTTAAAACTGCCGTTTATTATGTCATATTTTCTATTAGTTGGGTAAGGCGCGCTTGACAGCTAGGTATTTTAGGAAAATCAAGAAACTTCTTATTTTATGAAATATATATTACATGTATTAAAATTATAACCTCTACCTCAGACTATATAGTTGTCTCAATGTTAGGGATAGAAATGCCATAATATTTCTTGTGTGGTGTCAGAGACCTTCTAGTTCACACAGTCAGCTGTAAGTTCCTCGGAGTGTGAAACGTCACTCGTTATATGATTTTATCCATACAAAGGTGTTTCCCCGGTGAGGTTGCTTAAATTTTCAATATATTGTTTGCCTATGTAGCAAACTCCAACACGATCTAGAAATATATTGTCGATTTTTTTTTGTTGTGTCAGATATCTCGAATAAATCAATTATATGGTTTAATACAAAAATATTCATTTTTCTTTTGTCTCCTTTTAATATATATACATATTTATAATATTGATAAATTAAAAGAGTGAAATCTCCTAAAAATCATCAGTATTTGCAAAGACAATTCTGTTACCTTGTACCGTATACAGTTATTACAATTGCTCATACTCGTTGTGTTGTTTTAATAGTCTTGCTTCTTACAAGTGTTTCTAATAAATGCTCTTATTATTTATTACTAGCTTTCCGCCCTCAGCTTCGCCCGCGTGGAGTTCGGTTATATCGCGTTTCCAAGAGAAACTTTCTAAAGTCTGGGATAAAAACTAACCTTATATTCTTTCTCAATGTCAACTCTATCTCTGTATCAAATTTCATTAAAATCAGTTTAGTGGTTTAGGCGTGAAAGCGTAATAGACAGACACACAGAGTTACTTTCGCATTTAAAATATTAGTAGGGATAGAGTAATTACGATGTTTAAACATGTTACAAGTACAAAAAGTAGTAGAAGCTTTACGTTGTCATGATTTTATATGTTTTTCTAATAAATAATTAATGATATAACGCAAAATTGGTAGTAAGATGAACATTGAGAAAAATCTTAATTTAATAAAATAGTATATTTTATGCAAATCGAAAAATTATATATATATATATATATATATATATATATATATATATATATATATATATATATATATATATATATATATATATATTTGCATACATTTGCACGACATTAACGTTTATTATCTTCATTAATGATAAATTCATATTCACATATATAGTAAATTATAGCAGTAATAGATTCTGCTCGATGTTTCAGTTCAATGTGCTTACTGCATGCTGGATTCTAAATAATCAATGTACATAATTGAGCACCGAACATAGCAATGCTGTTATTCATTCACGACTTTAATTAATTGCTCTTGTTCTATATTGAACACTAGAAAGCATAAGTATCCAACGAAGATTGATTTTAACATTATAAACATAAGTTGCCTATATTTATGCTATTTTTAATATAGGAATGATAAATCTATTTCTTTTATTGATCCTATTTAAATATGTAGATTTCTATTCTGAAAGAAAAACGTAAAATGTGCCCAGAACTAAACTGGTTGTCTCAGTTTAATTCCAGGTCTGTGAAATAAATTGAAGCGCATGATACCTATCACCGAACTCAAGAGAGGATTGTGGAGAAATTCCGTTCAAATGTAGATTGTCCTCGGTAACACTGCCATTTGTTTTTATTCTAGAAAACATTTTTTAGATATAGATTAGATCGTAAATAATTTCATATAATGTTTTTTTTATATAATCCAACAAAAGTATTTGGGTTTAAAAAATGTCCTATTTCGAATATCTTATATAAGAAAAGTAAGTTGGTACGAAACAGAAGCAATAACTTGTATAAAAATGATGGTTAAAAAATTCGAACAAAAGAAAATAAATTCTATTTAAGGATTAAATAAATAAAAAAACATTGTGTCATAAACAGGCAGTCTTTTTGATAATGCCCGGCGTCGGGACGTGACGACCCCATCGCCCACCGGTGTATTCCGGTGCAATTAGTCACGGGGGGAGAAGGGCCTTGACCTCCTCGTGGGGTCTTGGCCCGGGCTGGGGGTGCAGCCCATGGAGGTGGGTAGGACGAGGCTCGGCGGTGTACACCGCTGCCAAGTTCGGCCCTACGTGTTGGCGGGTGGCCTCGGCCACTGTCGGCGCAGTCCGGCGTCGGGACGTGACGACCCCATCGCCCACTGGTGTATTCCGGTGCAATCAGTCACGGGGGGGAGGGCTGGGGGTACAGCCCTGGGAGTAAGACGGTCACGGATCTGGCAGGAGGCCGTCCGTGGCTGTCTTGGGGGGGAGGGGATACTCGGGTCTCTCCGGAGGCCTGAGTTCGCTTGTGGTCGGTCGATTTCCTCTCTGTCTGCCGTCGGGCGCTTGCGCTCGTCGGTGGGTGGTTGGAGACTGTCCGCGTGGGCTTGGGTGGGAGGGGTAAGGGGTTAACCCTGTCGCGATTAAGCAAGCCCGCCAGGCGGGGGGACACTCCTGGTCACTTGGAGTGAGCCCTCGGGGGGGGAGGTGGCCGTTCGCGGCCCGCCGCCGGATCGTCGCGGATGCATGCTTCGGCGTTTCCCGTGGCGATCCACTTGGCGGCAACGGAGAGTGACCGCTGGTGTTTTAGTGGGTAACATGGGCCCTTCTGGCCGTGAATCCCACATAACCGCCTCCGTCTCCCCTAGACGGAGGGGTAGGTATAAAACCTTTCACCGCGATAACAAAAAAAAAAAAAAAAGTCTTTTTGATAATTGGCAACGTTTTCGAGATCATCGTATTTAGAAGAATATTGATAGGAACTAAGAGTGGTGGTGGTATTATATACATATATATCTATATATAAACCTTTACCAGCTTTACTTTGCAATAAATTATAGCAATGTTTATTTAACATTTTTCCAATAGTAAACCTTGACCGAATTCATAAAATTATTTACTGTTCTATTATAAAATTCTTTTCTTGATGTCTATTCTATCAAACTCAGAGCCGCATCATTAGACTATTGTCGTTTCTCTCCCGTCACAGAATCCAGTAAGCGTCTGTCATCGCAGCTCGTTAACGCTCCGCGTCTGAACGAGTCGCGAGTTAGTGGAAAGAAAATTGCTATGACTGCAGTGTCGTTTTTATCGTCTGTGTCACAAAGAATAATGCCACGGTTCACGTAAGCTTGGGAAGCTGGATTTAGAGCTATAAGAATTTTGGACAAAATGTTTTCCTTACAACGAAATGAGGGTTATATAATGTATATAAAGTATGTAAATGTACAACAAAAACCGATACTAACAAGGTTAAGTAGTAAAGAAATTATTTGAAAAATAAAATTCGACCAGTGAGTGAACTAAAAGAGTGTTAAAATTTACATAATTTGATCTAATATTACAATTTAGTCGGAAGCAAAATATTTTGGGAGATGATGACTATTAATAGATATTATATTATATATATGTATGTTATTATGTAATCATATAATATAAAAATTATCATAAAGTTTTCATATTCATCACTTATTGTAAACAAACAAGAGATACAAGTTTTAATTGCTTCCATTAAAACTCGCAACGTTTGAAACGTCGGAGTACAAGAGCATTGACCATGAAGTGGCGCAATAACTCTAAAAGTGCATCTCGACTCCTTGATTCAGTTCAAATGCTCTTTCCACACAAAGGAAATCATATTATACTATCATATATATTTGAATACTAACAATATTTATTCGAATACCTACTTAAGTTTACAATAATTAAAAAATCAGTTTGAGTTTTTAAATCCCTAGTTCTGTGACCGAACTTTATCGCAGTAAGAAATTTTTATGCAGGATTTGTTACTTAAACACACCCAGTATTGCCACAATTACTCACAATTCATTTTAAGATCATCAAAAAAGACAACTGAGATAGCTCCTTTATATTATCAATGTTGAAGTTAAAAAAATGCACGTCCTTGTAAGAACGCAAAACATTTATTGCCTTGCTAACAACATTTGGAGACGACTCCAAGTTTGTACCATTTTGTTTGAGAGTTGGTTCATAATGAATATTTAACAAATACATATAAGTGCTTACATATATAATAACGTTCTACCAAATTACTTTCATAGGTATATAATTGTAAATGTATATTCCTGTCTTTATTATTCCTATTGGGAATAGTAAATAAACCTATTCCTTTAATTTAGTAGATAGTGATCCTATAGGCTTATTATTGGACCACGGCACAATAAATTGAATGATGGTCATAGTCATAATAGAACAATAAACGTGTATTTATTAATTTAAGGTATGAGTAACTTTGGTGTTGATAATTTTGTAGGTAAAAATCTTTTATAATACTACAAGACTTAATTCATGTTTTATTGTTTTTAATATACAGCTGGACGTTATGCTGTCTGAATTTAAATTATTTTACATAAAGCACTTTTGATACCGCAGTTTCAATATCATATCAGATGCAACGCTTGTTTGTTTAGAGCTTATACGCTCTCTTTACATTTAGAAAACAAATCCTTGCATTACTGTCACATATGTAGAGTGAATTCATATTATTTAATATTTTAACTACATAGTAGTTTATAATAAATTACACTATATTTTTTAGATTTATCACACATTTGTTATTTTAACATAACCTGGAGATTATATAACAATAAACACTATAAAGAACCATTTTGTTGTGAACTTTGAGACGGGAATGGAAGCCATTGTAACGAACCACATCTGTATTATTTATATATGATTTAGTCTGTTATAGTTTGAAATTTTCGGGTTAAAAATTAAAAAATTCACACTTAAAAGTGTAAAAAAATATTAACACTATAATATGTATAATTTAAATTGTGTTTGGATTCTATTCCTGTTCTCTTTTGTCTCCTTTTATGTCGTGTTATCGTCGGACCCATCTTAGGATATTTATATTTTGTGCCTTCGGAAGAACGTGGTCCGAATAATTGAGTCTTAACCATTGCAGTGGTCGATGTGACATTGATTTAGATTGACATATATTTTAATTCCCCGTATTGCCACTCAGATATCTTAGATGTACCAACCATTAGAGCTAGAACTACTGCAAATCATATTAAATGTAATATACGGTAAAATAACTCAATTGTAAATTCAGTTATAACACTACGTGTATTTTTATATATAACAATATCATCAAATTGTCATGAAAACTAAATGGCATCAACAATAGACAACATATAAAATTATTTTTATAAAAAGAAATAATGAAAAGTAAAATGAAAAATTGTTTTACTCTACCGTACAAAATTTAAAACTAAGACGATTTTGTGGCTGCCAACATTCAAGTCTTAAAATATAAATCCCTCTCGTTATGGACCGACGACATCTGTCGCCAAACAGACTCTCGTTAAGGTCTGACATATGGCAGATTCAGTTCAATTAAAATTTCAACGATTTCTTACAACTATAATATGTAGCAAAATCATAACGTTCATAAAAAATTGACTTAGTTCGAAACAGTGAAATATAAATCTCAATATAATAAGTTGCTGAATTGAAATGCCATAGAACTGCATCGGCTTAAAAGTTTTTAATATCCAAAATATAATTAATTTCCTAACTCGCTGTTCAGAATTTTAATAGCTGACAGCCAAAACTATTAATAATGTTTGAAATACAAAACAACCGAGTGTACAAGTTCCGCTTTAAAGCAGAACTCTTCAGTTACTTTGTACAACTGTAACTGGATTTACAACTTTATACAATACAGATGGACTTCTTTAAATTCAAGATGAAGTTATCCAGACATTGTTATGAAATAATTAATTCACATAATAATACGTGTTTTTACTGGCATTCGTTAATATTGTTGTTAATATTTTATAATAATTATTTCAAGTATTTAATATGGAACAAATTTAATTTAATCAATAAGCAAAGCTAAACAATCCAAAAAGAAAATCCATGGGAATCATAAAGTGAACAAGCTCTAAGTAAATATATTTTAAATATAAATTAACAAAGAAAAAAAAATGGTATTACATAAAACAGTGGTCACATACGACATGAGGATATGCTAGAAAACAATGTTGACTCCGACTTTGTCACGCTTTTAAAATGTTCTTAATTATAAAAGGTATTTTTTACATTTATTTTTTAATTATGATCCTGTTAGCCCTCGCAATTATGAAAATGCATTGAAACACATTCTTGTTACAGAATGTGATGTAATCTATAAATATCATCCTTTTTTATGATTACTTACATGTAGTAAGTGATCATGTTTCTTGCGTGAATGAATGAATTACAGTGCAAGAAAAATCTTTATACAATTTCCCTTCGTTACATCCGGCTGATAGAAAATCACTAAGTTATAATTTAGTCTGATGTGTTTCTGAAATTGAATAACGTATTATCATATAATCTTTATGTTGAAATATTAACAAGGGTATTTACTAAGGTGTAAATATGCAGCGTATTAATTACGATCATCACGACTGTAAGTTGTTTTACATATAAAATCCAATAACAACGAATTGGTAAATGAGCGGAAAAATAAAATACATAATATTACAAACAATTCATCGTATTACTGTTCGATGATGCAAATTAAGAAATTGTTCAGCGCTTAAAATTCGAACCATTTGTATCCAAATTGCAGTTCATTTCGGTAATGAGACAGATTGTAGCACAACATTCCGTGACTGAAATGCATTATTCCAAGCTTGTAAATGTTTTTGATTTCCGATTTTTACTTTGACATGGTCAAACAAATATTCCTTTATGGTTCCAAAATACATAATTCGAACGAAGAATTTCTTTGTAAATTTGTCACGTCTATAAGTGAGAGTAAGTTAATCTTCACATATTATAAAATTACTCACATTAAATTATAAAACTCTATAAAATCTGTTCGGTTGAAAAGGAACATAAAATAGGCATACAAGTGGATTTTACAAAGTTAACGTAACTGTGTTAAGGAAGGTGGTTTGAGAAACTTTGATAAGAGGCAAGTTTCCCCAGTGGGCAGGTCGATTGAATTTCCGAGAGCCGTGTTATTTAAAACTATGTTTAAATAATATAATAAAAAAATGTATAAAACGAAATAAGGCGTGAAAGTGAGAAAATGAAACTAACGTAACTTAGTAAAATTATCTTATGTATTAATGTGCGGTCTATGGAATGTTAAAATTTCCTTCTTCCAGTCTTAATTTAGTGCAAATTTAAAAAAAAATTGTAGTCTTCTAGAAAATATTTAATAAGTCAAAATAAAGCTTGAAAGTGCTAAATTAGTAATTTAGAAACAATTAAGCTGAAGACTCATTAGTTTGTAGTTAAAAGGTCATTAATTTGAAGGCTGAGTGATGGAGAAACAAAGAAAAGACAGCTCAGAGGAAGATTGCTAACGAATGTTACCTCGGGACTGTTCCAGAATCCCCATGGATTCTTATTATATTATATTTTTATATTCCGCTTTCATATCGAGTTCTTAGATACAAAACTAAATTTCGACATGACTTGAAAACTGGCATAAGGGTACGATGTTTGTTTTTTCACGCTCCCGTACAAATCCTTCACAGTTTTAAATATTCGGCACTTTATTTTAATGTAACGAAATAATTTTATTCAACAATTTAAAATTGTAAATCAACATAACTGAGCTGATTAAGTATTCGTATTTCGTTTTAGTATAAACAAGAAGTTGATGTAAGATATCTTTTCTATTTAAATAGATAATAAAATGTAAATTTTTATATTTTTAAGAAACAATCTAAAATACCAACAAGTAAAATAATTGTAAATATAGACTATTTAATTTTAATATTCCGTAAGTATTAATTTTCGAACCTAATATTACAAACGTAAAAACCATCAGGGTTACCAGTAAATTAAACAAAATATTTTACATAATGTTTAATAGCGGTTTCAGAATTTAAATTATTTTAATTTATAAAAATGGCTAAGGCAAGCCTTTATAGCTTCAAAATACATACAAGTTATAACTGTTTTCATTTAAAATTGAAGCAAGTTAAATGAATCAAGTACATATATATATATGTATATATATACTTGATTTGTCCTTATATAATAGCTTTTGACCTTGATTTAATTATTTTATCATGTAAATAATACAAACAGCTACAGAAATGTATAATTATAATCAACATTTGGTAATTATCAAGACAGCTAGTGCGACACGAGAGTGGACAGTGAAATAACTCTTTTACAGTTCATGTACAATCTCATGTCTTAAAGTGTCAACGTCGAGGCTACTTTTATCTTCCTCTATACAAATCCTTCATTGTACTTAAATTACATAATGTTTTAAAATTTTCTTTCCTTTACTGCGATAGTGTTAGTACAAAAATATTTTTAAGTTTAAAAACCGACTTAACAAAAAATATATAGAAACCAGAAAGTACAAAGCAAAAAAATAATGTTCAATCAAATATTATTTTATAACGTAATTCTAACAATGATTTCTAAATATCTGCCCAAAAATCAACTAAACCTAATGTAGGTAAACGAACATTATTTTTATTTACTTGACGTAGGCATTTAGTAGCATGTTACAACTACCATATGTATTAATAGCCTTCTATAAAAGTCTTTATTTTCATTAATTTATCTATCGAACTCTGTAATTTATTTCTTTGACACAAGGAAATACATTTTTTAAATTTTTAATACTTAAAATACAATTTACATTTATGTACAATATGGTACAATCTCTTGATAAATATTATAAATTAGGTACATATGTATATATATTGAAATATTGCTTACCTACAATGTTTTTTATGAATTATTCTTTTTGTATACCTTTGTGGCAGGATGTTGGATTCTGTTAATAAACCAAGTTAAAATAAAGAAGTTATTTTGTGTTATTTCTTCAAAACTTTAACCTAAAATTTAAGAAGCCTAGAAGTTATCAGTATTTATAGTAAGTAATTTAGTCATTTTCTCGGGCCAAGGAATTTGACACACTTAACACTAAAGTGAACGGTTTTCCATTCGATTCAAGAAGTTTGTTTATTTAGGATTGAGTGTTTAGGATAGTTGTGTCCCTGTCATCTCGTTTACATTTCCCATTGCCCCGAATCACGATTCAGGGCAAGCCAACTTATTTTATTGATCAATCGTGCCTAGCTATCGTGACCTGGGGTTTCTTAAACTATCTGAATACTGAGTAATTCTATTGTATATTAAATTACATATATAAATTGTATAACTGTTAAAGCCCAGTCTTCCCGGGGAATGTATATATATCGACTTTATACATATAAAAATGATTCAATGAATTACATTGGTTTTGGGCCGTAGTTATAAGTTAATCGTTGAATTATTATTGGTTTAAACTAAGTGTCTTTTTCGATAGCTTAGCTGATTAGAAAAGTCTAATTTTCATATCGATTCATATTGTCTGATGTAATATGTTTTATTGTCTACATACTATATATGCTATTTATTCTAAGAGTTGCTTCAAAATACATTACTACATTGTTCAAAATATACAAAGAGAAAGAAAATAAAACTTTAGGATAGAAAGTGTTCTATATCGATTATAAGGTCTCACTCATCAAAAATGTAATTATTATAGACTATAATTCTTTTCATATGACATTTTGATAATGTAAGGTATGCTTCTGGCATACCGACAAATTAATAGTACAGGAGAATAGGAAGGAATAAATTGAAATACGTATAACAAGGTGTGAAGAGTTCTTGGACAGTTGCTTTCCAATTTTAAGTTCAAATATTAAAAATAATAATTACATAAAATGTGGTACTTCTTGCACCTGGACGTCTTCTGTGTAACATTGAAAATGATACCGCAAAATTTATACCAACAGCAGGAAATCTAAAGATATTCATAACAGGTTGGGTCGATAAGTTATCTATAAGACTCACATTATACCACTACACCACAATATCATAGCGTTCTATACATCTGTTTTAGTGTTGTAGCAAGTAAAATTTAAGGTTGCTGTATTCAAATGTTTAAATTACCGTATCTTAAAAGACTTATATAGAAAAAAAAATTATAAATATTTATTACAAAGAGAAAATAAAAAAATAGGATGGTACGTAAAGTTATTTCGTTCCATTCAATATGGTAAATAAAGCAATAAAATTCAAAACAAAGGGTGTGAATTAAAATTATAATTTTATTGCTCACCGTATACACAGTATAAGTATCGGACATGGTTCATAATTCTGCTATTCTTTTTAAGTATGATCGTTTTATTTATATTCTTCATCTTGTCATTCACTTTGTTTAGCATTTTGAAAGTTGTGCACTTACCTTGATAACGAATTTTTTGTCCCTCTAGGAGAGTTTCATTTATGGTTATCAGATACCATCAATTTGTTTTGGAGTCGTCTTTTCATGTTTTTCATCTCGCTGAAGGTACACTTTCTGAGAGTGAAAGACAAAGTATATTTAAATTTAATACAATAATAATTGTGTACATTTAAAGTAAAAAGTTATAACGCTTTTAAATGAGTTACTTAACAGTGGTCCATGAAACATCAATTGTAGGCGGTGGCAACTTTTGTAGCAAGAGTAAACTGAATGGATAAATATTTTTTTTTCCACTAATAAAGAAACATCTTCAAGTGATAAATGTTTTAGAAGCTGAAGTAAATTCTCTGAGATCTCATATTTTTTTTTAATTTCTTTGCAGCCGGTGACAATAAAACATTTACAACAAGAATAAAATTCGCGTAAAGCCTCACTTATCGCTGATGTATTTGGTTTTTGGATCACCAGCATAATTTCATGTTGGTCTTATTTGTGTATCTAGTTCAAACAATCTTGGATCTGCACTTTGAAAATACTCTTTTAGTTTTACTATTTTTGGTGAAATAATTCGTTAAAACAATAAAAAAATTGTCCCATTGAATTAATGTTGCAGCTACAGTGGTTTCATCGATCACTGTTTAGTAAAAAAAACAGTTTAATATCCTCCCACTGCTCGAGTCACCTCATGTCAATCTAAAATAGCGACAGCGAAGGAGTCTGCTATGAATGTAAAATCTTACGGATTTTAAGTTTCACAAATATTGGACGTTGTAAACATTGGATGTGGCAGTAGAAACTCAGAAACAAAAATTCGTAAATATTTTGTATTAAATCTTTGCCGCATATAAGATTATATTTGTTAATTGCTGCAGAAGTGCGTAAAGTGGGAGATCCCTTGAATACTATATGTACATACCTGACAGCTTTCTACGCAGACAACTGACTATAGATTTTGTGTACCCGTCATTATATTATGACCATCGGATGCAAATCTTATGATATTTTCAAACGGAATCCTTGAATGTAGTGAATTTGTTCATAATACGTATTTTATATACATATTCCTCTTATTAATTTCTACTGTAGCACTGCTGCATCTGCTATCATCTTATAAGTGCCAGCCTCAAATAAAATCAACTTTTATGTTCAAATATTGAATAAAAAAAAGATTTTAAAGGTACACATTTTTTTTAATTCAGATTTACGTAGAACTTGTGTTAAATGATCCATTAATATGTTTATTTTTTAAACTTTTCTCGACTTAGATAGGTCGTCAGGAATGAAAGAAAGGACCAACACAAGCAAAAAAAAGAATTGCGATCAAAATCTAATGCCCATTAGTACAATTATTTTTTTCCATATTTCAGGGATTCCTCTTGCGGTAGCTTTCGCGTTCCGTACCTTATAAGGAAGTGTTATACTTTTCTATTATATATATAACTATCCTGTTGAACCGTACAATACTAGAGCCTTTTTAGGAACCTAATATCGTGATAGTATAATTCTATATTTAATGGTATAGTCCTCTTCTTTGCCTTTGGTCCGCAAGCTAATTGAATGAAATGTCGTAGATTGAAAGAAACAAATTCTTTGGGTATGGTATAGAGTACTTTTAATATCTGCAACGTCTAAATACTGCAAGTTATACGTATAAAGAACAATTAAACACATATTTATAACTCTGGTCTGGCTTTACTCTCTTGTCACATGTCTTCACGTATCGCGTTTTGTAACTCGTGTACTAGTGTTGAAATAAAAATCTTACTAAATGATGTTTAGCATCCAGGATTTTTTTTATTATATGTAGTTGCATGTTGATGACTGAACAATTCTAACCACAAGCATTATGATGTTTTTGTCAAGGTAGCAGTTGAGGGATGATGGTTTTTTATTTTTGATATTTGTTTATCCCTTTAATTGATAAATGGATTTTTTGAAATATAATAGCAATAGTTTAAAATTAAGAGTAATTAAATGAGTTTTAACAGAGATCATGAGTTAATTATGACCATTTTAGGCTGATAGGCTGATGACCATTTTAGGCTGATACGCTGATAGGCTGATGACGAAGTATGTAATTTTTATTATTACATACTTCGTCATCAGCCTATCAGCGCCCACTGCTGAGCAAAGGCCTCTTTCTCACATGGAGAAGGTTTGAGTATTAATCACCACGCTTGCTCAAGACGGGTTGGTGATTTTAAACTTATAATTGTGAAACTATAAGTCCAGGTTTCCTCACGATGTTTTCCTTCACCGTATGTCAGTGGTGTCTAAATAATCTCAGAAAGCACATATGACTAGGAAAAATCACATTGGTACTTGCCAGGTTTGAACCCGCGCCCTCGGCAACGAGAGACGGACCCTTTAACCACTAGGCCACCACTGACTTAATTATTATTAATTACTTTTAATAGCAGCGTAAACTTTTAATGCGTGTAATACGAGTATTTCTATACTCTTTGATGTAACGGGCCATTTGTCTTGTTCCTTTAAATTATATTTCATGAGCCTGCCACCGTAGTACTGAATCTTTCACCTGCGTAGGATCAAGTCCTCAGCGATTGACGAGTATTATGTACATATGTCCTGGCCTGAGAAAATTCACACAAAGTTTGTTAGGAAATTTCAAATATTTCCAATTCTGAAATTTTATCTAAATAGGAGGAAAACATTAATTGAAAGGTTATCACCGCAATGAAAAAACGAGTTATATGTGTGATGTGTATCTAAATTTATGATACTCAAAAGCTATTTTTGAAGCTTTATACCTTGAAATGGCTATTTCTAAAGGTGGGCGATACAACAATAGTTGTAGGTAATATGCTTATTTTTAAATGTTTAACTGCTCCGTTACCTGAGCACAGTCAGTGAGAAATCTATGAAATTGTTCTATTGTTGGATTAACATTCAGCATTGAAGTAGTATTGGTTGTATATGTACTATTTATGAAATATATATATTAAACTAATATATATATGATTATAAGTGGTTATGCACTTAAGCAATAAAGCGGTAAGAAATGAAAACGAATCACGAAAGTCAAAACGTTGTATTAGGCAGCAAGTGTATGAGCTAATTAAATTATTTACAAAATATATGGTCATTTATACTAAAAATTCTTAACCACAACTAAGTGTCTATGACTCTAACGCACTTGACTGTTCTGCGCGTGAGTCTCCGCCCAGTCATTAGCGAAGACAAAAGACGGATCCGCGGCCATTCCGATAAAGGCGGTGTTATCTATCATTAGCTAATGACCAGGCGTAGCCTTTCGGTTGTTTTGCACACCACACTCTTCGATGCAAAATCGTTATCTTAATGATCTGTTACTTTACACACACACACTTTGCACACACACACACACATGCATTTCACACTTCATAATAGTATGCTTATCCAACTTCAAACTAATTGAATGAATAGTTAATGTGTCCCAACGATGTGAAAGTTTTGCTAATATTGGCACTTTATAAATATAACAATTGTTTAATGGCCCTACCTAATGGTTTGAGCTTACTTTTTGGTCGTAACAATCGCAAAGAAAAATAAATCTGAAAGCATTCTTTTATAAATTAATAAAAATAATAATTAATTATAAGTAGTATATTATATACCAGGTAGAAGAAAAAGTAGCATGTTATAGTTTCAATGAATGAGATATATAAAAAATATTTGCCTACAAGGAATTATAAATGTTATAAAGTATAACTTTCGGAAATTTTTGAAATTAGGTAAACGGATATTTGTGCTCGTTGTAATACGAACGAAATATATGTATCTTTGTTGTATTGGTTAGTACTAGTCGTTAAGCAATTTTGCTTTAATCGAAGTTGTAGTTGAAGTTGAATTGTATTTGGATGATTACTTGGCAAACTTTCATTTCAACTGTTAAAGAAATAATAGAATGTTGTCATGGTGATGATAGGTGAAGGGTTGGATGGATGTTTGATTCGTTTCCAAATATTTTTATTTGAAAGGAGACAAATGAAGATATATATATATATATATATATATATATATATATATATATATATATATATATATATATATATATATATATATATATATATATATATAGATAGACAATGGAGAGCCCAAAAAAGGTAGACTAATTTGATTTGGCTCCTCATCGGCAGCGTTGTTACGAGTAGTTACTGCCTTATTGCTGATGACTAACCGAAGAACCGATGGTGGATTTAAACGCGATGCAGCTTTTTTTCCTCTTAAGATGGTTAAGGAAAACTTCTTAGCGATTCCTAAATAGCTGTACTTAACACGTCAGATTAGTTATTTGCTCAAGAGATATGTAGTATCGGAATTGGTAGACTTATTGGCAGACTTTAACTAAGTAGTAAATAGGCATATAGAAGATAGAATATGTACAAATAGATTATTATTAATTGATCTATGTAGCTGAACAAATATTTAATTTATAATATCATCATCAACAGTATAAAATTAAACAAAAATCTCCATGAAGGTGCAAACATATATTTAAGTTTTCATTCCGTGGTTTCCAAAATATATATTAAGGAATCTATATATATACATATATATATAGTCAAATGATATTTACTTTTATTTCTCTTGTAGACAAAAATATAAAATGCAATGCGTTGTTTATGTTTTAAATGTAAGTCATTTCAGATCAATTGATATTGTTTTAGTCAATCGACTACTTTTTTAAGTAATTTCAGTATTTTTTTAATAGTCGACAATTCTAATAAAACAAAAATTCCAAAATAATAAAAACTTTTCTTTAAATTTGGTTTTTTTTTGTTATTTTATTAAATTATTAATTATTATTTAACACTTACTAGTATCTTAAATTATTTTATCGTATAATTCTAATATAAAAAAGATCCAAGCACAAAAATCCTCATGGTTGGAATCGTATCCCAGAGGAGACTTCCCAGGACACAAACAAATGGAAGTGTTACCGAAGACAATCTACATTTAAATGGATTTTTGCCTCAATTCGTACTAGAGTTCGGTGATAGGTATCGCTTATTTTTATGGCCTTCTTCGATTTATTTGTCTGAATTCGCATTTAGCGAACGTTGTCGTTTTCGTTTTGAGGTTTCTCCCTTTGAAAAGAGAAAATAACAACTGTACATGAACAATCATCAAAGAAATATTGTTAAAAAAATACTCTGAATTGAAAAACTTCAGTTAGATATAACCTTGACTCTATGGAACTTCATTCATAACTTTAAAAATCAAGACATCTGTGAGTTGATAAGGGCCTCAAACACTCAAATATAATTTATTAATAATTAATGAGTAGATTTTTTATTTAATTAAATTTTGTTATTATTAAATAGATTTATACTCTAAGCCCCTTGATATCTTTAAGATAATATGTAGAAGAAAACGTTTATGTTATAACAATGTACATATATATCATAGTAATAAGAAAATATCAATTATGAAAAGCTTTTCTGAGTTGGTTTGCTATTGGACCTAAACTCATGTTTCTGTTCAAAACAAGTGTGGATATTGATAATTATAATAAAAGAGTTATAAATACAAATATATAAATATGATACACGTCATAGCAAATGTTTTAATTTAAAAAATATGATTTTCTATACCTGCAAGATTAACAGAAAGAACATGAAAAATAATTGAAATATTTAAAAAAAACTTCAGAGTCCACATGACAATTTAAAGTAGGTTTCATATTTAAAAATATTAAAAATTTCACAAACTCAAGACTGCTTTTTAAAATAATTATTGTTAAAATTCATTTTATGACGTGTGAAAATATTTTATGCTTCTGGCGACCTACATCACATTTTTTTACATGCATTTTCTCGAATGTTGTTAAGAATATCTAGAAATGAAAGTAAATGTTAAATATAATTATTATTTCATGGGTATAATCAATAAAGAGCAAAATGCGTGATTTTTTGCGAGGTATTAAAAGAATATTGAATTACACATAAATCGCTCAAAGAGTTTGTGTACGATAAATAATAATATATTTTTATTTATAAAACCGTTGAAGCCGTAGAACGTTGTAAGAATATATTCATAATTTTCATTGATTACGTGATCCTTTTAATGGATGGATAAAACCTTACTCGAATGAATAAAACTCGAAGATTATAAAAGTTTCAGTTATAAAAATCTACTCTAGGGTAAAATTTTTAATAGAAATGGCTTATATGTATTATGTGTGTTAGTAAAAATTGTTAAGGGTTGAACATAGAAGAATAAATGTTTTTAATAGTACAGTATTTGTATAAATCTTTCTCTATTGTTTTAAAACATGAATGTGCTAATTAATTGGATATATCTAAATCTATTAGATTGATTTGAGTAAAGTATAATTTGAGTATAATTTAATTAAGTTAGCAATTTTTTTTGATTATATTTTATACTCATTAGCCAAAACAAAAAACTGAAGCCTATTGGTTTAAGAAGAAAATCATTTAGATTATTACAAAAAAATATAATGAATATTCCATTTAGTTAATAGTACTTTCAATCGGTCTGTTAAAATAATTTTATGTAACGGTTTTTTCCATTTGAAGTCTATAAATGTATGTACATCAACAACAATCTTTGGGGTGTTATTAAAGATATAATAAAATATTCTGTGCTTTTCTTTATGATAATTGCAACTTGATCAGCGTAATATTTTGCCTTCAACTGCGTAATCATAAACATTCAGTAATAGCAGTTAATGTGCAGCAAACAGAGAGAAGGTGACCGACGTCAGAGGAACCTCTTTAATTATTTTGACTGTGACTAGTAGAATTAATAAAAATACAGTTCCTCATGAAGTCAGAAATCTAGGCAATCAGACAAGGGAATTTGCCATAGCAAGAAAATTTGTCTAGACCTTGCAGAAATTTATCGAGGTGTCAAGTTAAACTACGAGAGCTTCACCGTTGTTCTCTAGAACTTTTCACCATAAAACTCTGGCGTGTATTTAAAGGTCCCAAGACGACCAATCAGAACTAATTTATTTATAACATAGTGTAAATATATTACATATATATTTACACTATGTTACATTACACTAATAAACGAGCCTGTGCAAAAAGTCCTGAGGCAAGTGCCTTGGTGGTATATGATTGTTGTGGTCAAAATGGTTCAGTTAAAGTCTCTCGTTTTAGAACTAACATTGTGAGCTTTGCGGTTCCAAATATCTACGAAGGAAAGATATGAAGGAGTATTTTGTAGGTTACTCAGTACATATAGTATTTATATAATATTATGACCAGACCTGTGGCTCAGTGGTTAAAGGGCCCGCCTCTCGTCGCCGTGAGCGCGGGTTCGATCCTGGCCCGGGCAAGTACCAATGTGATTTTTCCGAATCATATGTACTTTCTAAGAGTATTTAGACATCACTGATTAATGTTGATTCCCAAAAGAGGGTTGATGTCAGGCAGGCGGCCGGTCGTAAAAACAAATAGCCAAAAACATTTCACAACATGTAAGGCAGACCCTGGCTACAGCTGGGAAATTGCCAGGTAGAAGAAGAAGAAGAAGATTATGACTAGACCTGTAAAGTTCTCTACGAATTATACCATTTATATTGTGGGCATATAACAGAGATTAGAATGATTCGATAGCATATGGGAAATGGAAAACTGAGTTTTTTTATGACTGATAAATTCTAGAACGCAAAGTTGTTGTACTTCAATAAGAAAAAATATTTTTCGGACGTATAACAATGGAAAGTGATTGTATGACTTCGATTTTTGAAATCAGTCTTCTTTTAAATGTAAGTATGTACTGAAAATTAATCAGAGTTTATTTTTAGCAACACATGATATGTTTCGGGCTTGAGATACCCCTCTTCAATATTTCATCATTTTATTTACTTTATGTGCATTAAGATGGACATTTGGGTGGCAGATAATATTATATAACATAAAAATTCGTAATTTTTTGGACTTGTTAGGATCTTAGGACTTGCTTTACGAAGAAAAACAATACGAGAAACCTTGAAAATTATGCATGTTTATAATGAAATCGCAATAAGGGCCGGGTAGGTTTAAAAGCTAAAAAAATTAATTTAAAGTAAAGACGACAGTAGCTGTGGCAGTCTATATAGGCTTTACCATTTTCTATTTTACTTTTAGATCTATTGCAATATTTATGAAATTGGAAAAAGCTATAAAATACAATAAATGAATATTTAAGATTACCTAGCTTAGTATAATATTTTTTTTATATTTATGTACAGTTCCTTGATTTATGTGTAAATAATGAAGATGTGTAAATAAAGAAGATCTCTTAAGGTATTTTCAAGCATTGTTAAGAACGTAATAAATGTATCCTTAGTTTCACAAGATATTCTTTATTTAACTGAATTTTTCTTCAATTTATGTTAGTCTGATGATGCGTTTTGTTCCTTTTTTCGCTCAATTTGCATGTATATAGGTTTCTATTTTGGTTTTGATCTTTATCTTTGGCCTAAACTTGTTGGATCTGGTTTTATTAACGAAGGTTTTAAACAGATAAGGATTCTACAATTTAAAATGTAAGTAAAACAATGTTTGATTTTTTTATTTTTAGGTATTTTCGCATGTATCCTCTATTATTATTTGCTCTAATGCTAAATAACTTTTCTTTTTAATAAAACAGGTAGGTACACTTCTGCAGTCATTTGCCTAACTCAGTATTTATTGTTTTTTATACTTACTTTTTTATTTATTTTTTACATACACACACACACACACACACACATATACATATATATATATATACATTTTTTTACGTACACATATTTATTAAGGTATACAAGTTAAAAAGAGTAATAATTAATTACATCCTAAAACATATCACATATGCATCCCTATAGGCTATATCTTATTAACATAATCTTCTATATATATAAAAATGGATTGCTGTTCCTTAGTCTCGCTAAAACTCGAGAACAGCTGAACGGATTTATCTTATCTTAGTCTTGAAATATTCGTGGAGGTTCAGGGAAGGTATAAAAGCTGAAAAAAATTGATTCATTACTGGGAAAACCATAAAAACAGCTCTTTTCTATTTCCCATACAAACGTTTTTTTTGACATTAGATTTGACAACTAACTAATATGTCAATCATTCTGTCGCACTTCAAAACACGGAGATTTATGGCTTACAGGTAAACTCCAAAAATATATATAAAAAAACGTAATAGATATTTCTTGATTATAGGGCGATACGAAGTTCGCCAGGTCTTCTAGTATATAATAATTATGTGTTATTAAAAGATTATCTATTTTTATATTTTTGCTTATATACATTATGAAATAATAAGACATGTTATAAACTATTTTCCGGAAGTATAAGTATTGTGACATCATAAATAAAATCCATTATTAATATAATGAGATCTAAGACTTTCGCGAGTATTCATTTAAATGAAAGTAATATTTTTCGGGTTACCAAGCGTAGTTTATTATTGAAAAAAACGACGTACTCTTGACGTTTCGGTTACTTTGCATCAACCGTGATCACGGGCAGGCGAGATGTGAATGTCTGTCAGTTGGTATTGAAATTTGTTAATAGAAACGAAAGTTCGGGAGAATGTAGTTTAAAAAAAATGGAATACACGTAGTAATTTGAAAAATAGTTATTTTAATCCATACTTCATATTATATTATAGACGTACTTTGAGTACCACCTACGAACATTGAACAAATAAAGTGTTCATATGATAAATACATCTGGCTAACATTTCGTATGGCAAACTCACATAATCTCTGTAGCAGTCAAGCTAGGTTACAACATAGAGAAATGTAAACGTAATGTTTACTCCCCTTATAACGGATTATAGAAATGAATCTAAAATATTTGTTTTGTTAATAGAATTCATAATGAAAATGCTTTGAGAGAGTGCATTTGCAAAATGGAGAATAAATTGTTGTATAGTATGTTGAGGCCGTTTGAGCTTAATTGTCATAGTTTCTAACACTAACATCAGAGCTATAATTATGTAGCATAAACATTTTATAGGATGTCATGAGGTTTTTTTAGTTAGAGTTTATCCCGAATGAGTTCTATTATAATATATTAAAAATATTATTATATTATTGTGTTCCAATGTATAGACATTTTTGTTTTTTAAATTTGTAAATTTTAAAAAACAACCGCCTAAAATTAGGAACTGGGAACTATCGAAAAAGGTTTGGTATAACGTTGTTACAATATCTTAAAATATTTTATTTTAAAAGTAAAAAAATATTTCGTATTCCACCACAGAGAATAACTTCATTTGGAAATTTATGACGAAAGATGTTCAAAATACTTTTCTAGAATTAAGAAGGCCTTCAAGTGGTCTGTGATGGCGGCGGCTAAAAGCCAAAGAAATAATTAATTTGCTTTGACTCTGTGATTGTGTAAGGTTCTCTTTTACTACGGTATAAAATGTTATATAATTCAAAGTCCATTAAACCCCCAACTTAATTAGATTTGTCATTTATATATAACTAAAATATCTTTTTATTTCTACTTATAATACTACATTTCTTTTATAAAATATTTTTACTTTTATTCAACATAAACTGATTCCATTAAGAGCGATAAGATATATTTTCGGAACATTAATCAGAAATAAAGAAATCTGTGAGTAACGAATTAGAACAATGAAAGTAATCGACATTAGCGTGAGTTTTACTACACAAAAAAAATCTGGATAGATTTAAGGATCGATCGCCTACCTATGTTATTTAAACACCCTACAATGAGTACTGCTACTAATGACTTACTACTAAATGCATCGTCACGTGTCTTTAACTCGATCCACAACCCGTCAGTTTAGCATGTCCCAAGGGATTCAGAAGACTCAAGACCGGCTGACGTCCCAGAGGTTAGGAAAAGCCTATTTCCAACAGGGGCGATCACCTAGGCCGATATAATGTAGATAATGAATAATGGATCACTTTGAGGTTATCACACTTCATTCCACTATTTTTGATATGAAATGTACATATAACAAGATAATATTTTAACCTTTTATAAAACAAGTAATCAAGATTAAAAAAATTAAACGAATTAATTATAAAAAGGAAGTCATACAATTCTTTTTGGAGGCGAATTTTCAAAGTAAAGAGTATTTCATAAATTTTGCCTTCTAAAATTTTATATTTTAACTAATCTTAAAGGAAATTAAAAGGTTTCTTTACAAAACTCAAATTTTAAAATGTTACAGTTGAAATCAGTAAGAATAACTTTTCTCGCAGTATTATTTATTACAAATAACAAAAGATTTTTTATAAAAAACTAGTTCCGTACTACATATAAGCTGAATTCTATGCTAAAAAATATAACCGTTTAGCTTAAATCTCAAGTTTATTAGTATAAATGCATAAAGTACATTTACATATATTCACTTAAAGGATTTTCATTGCGAATTCAGTTAACAAAAATAAAAGATTTTCGGTTATTTATTTCTATTCAATGTGAATAGTGATATTATTCTTATTAATCACCATGCTTGCTCAAGACGGGTTGGTGATTTCAAACTTATAATTGTGAAATTATAAGTCCAGGTTTCCTAACGATGTTTTCGTTCACTATCTGTCAGTGATGTCTAAATACTCTTAGAAAGTACATATGACTCGGAAAAATCACATTGGTACTTGCAAGGGTCGAACCCGCGCCCTTGGGCAAGAGAGGTGGGCCCTCTAACCACTAGGCCACCATTTATATCCTTTATGCTCTGTAGTATATATGGTCTATAATCTATACATATGTAAATAATTAAATTTAAAAAAATATATTTTTCCGGAAAGTAATGACAGTTACACAGTTACTTTACAAAAATATCTAAATGTATGTATAAAGATAAAACTATGTTACTCTTTATTACAATTTCTCAAATGTTTTGGTGACACGAAATTGCGGAATTTTACCTAACAATGATTTTATGGTATGTCAATAATAATATAACAGATAATAACAAGTAGGAATACTTATTGTACTGTTAATTACAAAAAAAAATAAGTATAGACTGGAAAGCAGCCAGTAAACGCCGTCTTTGCATTCAAATACAAGATGTACTTTTGTAATTACTTATCTGTCAATTCTGGATATCATTATCACCAGAGATTAATTATTGCTAGACGATACGTATAAAATTTTTATTTTAAATAAATTTAATTTCAATTCAATTAGAGTATATCTTTAAATTTAAACCCTTCCTCAACACATAAATATCCAACAAATTGAGGCAAAAGATAAGGCTCGAAACCAAAACCGAATTCAACATTAATGCAAATTTAGTTAAATGTATAGGGGACAATGCCTATCATCAGACTGAAGCACAAATTGAGGAAAAATCCATTTAAATGAAGATTGTCTTGTAAAAGCGAGAATTTGTTTATTACGTACAAAACAATTCTTTAAAATAGGTATGCCTTAATTGAATTGTATCTTAACATTATTAGACATCTTTTATTAGAATCATGATTGGCATTTTGATGTCTTACAATTATAAAAATGTGTTTTTTTATTCTTTTAATCATCTATATTCTATTTGAAACATTTCTCGGGTCTTTACATTTAAGTAAGTTACACCTTGACAAAATGTTTTTTCTTCGTAGTTCAAATACACCGAAATTGCGCTTTCAACTCTTCATCATTGCAAAAATATATCCTTCGAGGCTCTTTTTCCAATTCGGCATGTGTACTTTTTTCTGTAGTCTCTTGTGTATCTTTTTCTCATACCTAAGTTATCGCGTAGATTGTTTGAAAATATTCGAACTTCAAGCTATTCTCCACTGCGAATTTTTTAAGTTCGTCGACATTTTTTACCGCCGACAGTTGGACTCTGAGATATACATATATGTATATGTTATAAAAAATATATACAATTATTAAGTATTCAAATATTTATAATTTTAAATTTTCTTTTATTTATATTTATTATTCCTAATATATAAAATAAATAATCTAAGATTTTTAAGCATATATAAATAAAATATTGAGAACGTAACGTCACGGTAATCCGGGCTATTTTAAATCGATACTTTTCATTGGTTTCTTAAGCTGAACCGACTTAACGTGTCCATTTCCTTGTTTTTACTTGTTATTGATGTGAAACAATTAAAATGACTTCCAACAAGGTTGCGTTAAACATTCAACGGTCCTGATGAGAGGGGGAATAGAAAGAGACGGAGCTAAATTAAATGGGTCAGTTGTGAATCGTAAGCAATGTTTATGAAGTTTATGCTTAAGAAACAATATGAGTTCAATAAAAATTGGTTCTACCCCCTTCCTATTTTCATTTATACACTACGAAGTTTTTTCCGCACAGAGGGACTCCACGCTCAAATTTTTTTTTCTTATAAAAAATATATTGTTTTTTATTAGTCGATATGACAGTCCAGATATTCAGTTTTAAATTGGTATATTTTTAATAAGAGATGTTAAAGAACAATAACGTCAATTAAAGTTTTAACCAAAACGAAAATCTTACTATTTATGTCTATTACAATACTTAGTGGACAAAAGGCTCGCATCTTTGGAATAGGCATTCCTACTAAATCTTTGCCCAAATGTGTGACGTAATTTGTAAGATCGTATTAAGTTTACTGAAGTTTGCAAAAAAATATGCTAAAAAATCTTGTATTTTTTTTCACATTATTCACACCGGTCCATCAATTAGTAAAAAAAAGAACACTAGAATCTTTTAACAGCTTCGAAGAGAGTCTTGACTGCCTAGTCACTAACTAGGACTGGATAAAACATTTACTGATATAGAGAAAAGAGCGCAATTCAAAACTACTGTAGAAGAAAAGTTGCGTACCAAGTATTTGTCAGAGTCAATATAAAATCTTTTAAGAAAAATCTTAATAAAAATAGTAAGTACTCAATTTAATGGATAGTACATAGCAAAATATCTCGGAGGAAAACCTTAATTTTTTGTAAATTTGCTTTGCTAGCGCTAGGTAGAGGTCAATTGAGAATGAGAGATTCTGTGTTTATTCTTAAAATACGTATTAAAGCACTTGGATATCATTTGGACTAATCTCAAAATAAATACCACCTCAAAAAATTGCTAAGTAAACAGAAATTTCGCACTGAAGTTGTAAAAATTGTTTTCTATAAAAAGTGTTACTGAAAAGTGTAGCTATTCTTTGGAACAATAAGTTTTTGCCTGCACTTCATGTTCGGAAATTAAGAGAAATGTTTTCTTATAGTTATTTTTAATAAAACCAGGAACATCTTACGGTTGTGCCAACACTAGAAAATTTGACAAGTAGCCAGGCACAATCAGTATAATAAGCGATTGTAGATTTTAATTCGGAAGATAAAGGCGTGATTTATCTGATTCAAATATAGGTACAATAAAAATTTTCATGTCAAAATTTAACACCATGTTTATCATGTTCCAACCAAAACAATATTTATTACTAAAGTCAATAACATCAAAAGGAATAAAAGAAAAGCAAATAAAAAATATGTACCTATTTTTATCCTTGAAATGCAGTTACCATTTTTCTCCACTCAGCTGAATACCGCGACAGAAATTTACATAGAAATTCGATATGACATAAAAGTATAAAAACACGGTTTGTCTTTTTAATTTTCACGTCCATTAATACTGTTTTTTTATACTTCTACTACTTTAATAGGCATAAATGAAATCAGTAGAATTAAATCATCGAAAACGGCATAATTAAAACAATATTTAATCATATTTGTAATTTTTTTTCTTCCAGTGTCAAATTAAAATTATAATATCATATTGTCATACTTAACTGTTTTAACGAGGCTTGCTAAATGTTCGTAATATTATGTATTGCAGCTTTTACTTATAAGTATTTTGAAACATAAACAGATAAAAGTTATACAAAAGGCACAATACTCTTAAATACATCGTTCTCATTTTGTACTCTATAGTTATTGTCCCCTACAATTTATTTCGCTGAATTCACATTTAGGCTAGACCTCGGTTTTGGTTTTGAGGTTTATCTCTTCTCTCAATTCGTGGAATATTTAAGTAATGGCTTTGTCGGAAAACCCCACGAATATGCTGAAATTGCAATCACAGGGGAAGCTAGTAAAATTATGATTTTATTTTATGCGGTCTTACTGGATCAAATTTTGTAATATACTCACTCATCCTTTGTGTAATATAGTTTTGTATTCATTATAATTTTGGATAAATTAAATGCTGTGTTGCGTTTTCTTTGAAATATTTATTTAGTTTTTCTAATTAAGTACAAATGTTACAAAAATTTAGTATTTAACATTATGTGTATAAATATTTAGTCGGTAAAGAGAGAATAACCAAAATAAACAATTAATTAGATAAAAGATAATATAATAAATATAAATATGTGAATATGCTTGTAAAGAATTAAATGTCTGAAATTATTTGGACATGATTGGATACTTGAATAAAGGAATAAATGGAAGTCATAGATTTCAAGCATAGACATGTAAATTTTAAACAGTTTACGATATGCTAAACTTTTACACCAACATCAATTTTTGACATGTTACGTATTTTTGTCAATGTCTCAATTATTAATAGTACATCGGTGTAAAATTTTTATATATGTTAATAGCAAAAAAGGAGTGATGAATAACGCTTTGTATAAATGAGACAAAGTCCCACGTCGGTTCTGCTATGCAGTAGTATTTGTACTGCAGCTGGAATGTTGTATAAGTATCGCGAAACAGTTAGAAATGTTGCAAGTCTTTAGGACCAGCGGGTTTGGGAACTTTAGCTAAAGAGGCATTGACATATTCATGTGAATTTTAAAGTGGTTCTCTGCTTTAGTATTAGCTGCTTTTCACTTTAAGTAGGGAAATAACTAATATTAACCTAAATTAAAATATAATAGTCGATCTATATTTTCAATACAGAATTGTATTCATAGTCTTATTTTTTATTAAATTTGAGTCAAACTACAGGTCAATGCTAAGTCAAATATTTCACTGAAATATTTTAAAATAATATTGAATTTGACAAGGAATATTGTTAACAGCTATCAGATTTTCATGGAATATTGTTGGAACAGCGTGGTATACCAGATATTGTAATTGCAGTTAGGATTCGATCCGGATCTATTCTCTTTAATAGTATCTCTCCATTAATTGTCAAATTTACGTCTGTTTGAATGCAACATCTTAGAAAGGCGCTTCATACAATGGCTGAATGTGCTGGAAACTATGAACAAAGTAAGTAAGAACTTCTTGTTTAAAATTAGCGCAAATATTTTCAACATACGAATTAACAAAATCACAACAAGCTAAAAGGCAAGAATTATAAATAAAATAGTTCTTATAGGTTTAAAACTGAGTAATATTATATAATATTATATGGTTATAGAATTAGAGTAATTGCTTCCAATAGGAGTGACATTATCTCTGATAGATAAAGTTAATTGTAAGAAATAAAAAATAAAAAACAAAGTCAATATTTGCTTCATCATTGGTGTAAACTAAATGTAATAGAAATGTGCTAGTCAAAATTAACTCATTTAAGTATATGGATTATATTAAAAAAAGCAACTTTCATACTACTAAAAATATGAATTCCAACGAGACCTAAGATTTTCGCCGGTATTAATTTGAATGAAACTAATTTTACACAGAATCCTACGTTATATGTCGTCTCAATATCTCATTGCCCGTTATCACGGTTGTTGAAAAGTAACCGAAAAGTCGTGAGTATGTATGTATACATATATAGTTTAAAAAAAAATACTCGTAGTAATCTGAATAATATTAGTTTCACTACCTAATAATACATTTTGCATTGTATATATCATTTGCAATGATAAAATATATGATAAAGCGACCACTGCAGTTTGATTAATTTTCTGTACGGTAACTTGCGACTAGGGTCAGACGTTGAGCGCTAACGAGCTTCAGTGACAGATGCTTTCACGATCCAGTGACGCCGTGAGAGACCGTCGCTCCCGTTGTGTAATGGTGCAGAACAAGCTAGAATGGTATGTTTTAAGGCTGCACGTATGGTTCAGAGCGATTTTTCTAAATTATTAAGGAAATTTCATTAAAACTATAAAAGCTACTTAAAGATATTTTTTATTAAAAACTAAATTATTTTAACTAACTTAATTTATTACATCAATTGCAGACATATGCTGCAGATATCTATCAATAGAATATTAAACAAGATAGACAATTATACCTGGATTTTAAGAAAATATTTTTATAAATATCAATTATAATGAATTTTCGGTAAGACTATTGAAAATTAAAACAGGATTATACAACAGAACCGCGGGAGTCGCAAAGCAAATTAATTATTTACCTCCGAGACGCTGCCGTCAGAAGACGCAAGCTTTCTAAATAATAAAGCAGAATTAGTAAACGTATCTTGTTTATTTGTGAAGTAAATCAACTTAAGCAAAATTAAATAATAGAACTAATAAAAGACATCGTATGAAAAAGGTGTATTTGTTACTTACAGGTAATAAAGTAATTTAGTTATCTTACAGTTTGTTGTGATATGTATTTATATTTTAAGGTTATTGTAGATAATATTTCATCTATAAATTGAAACTAGTACATGGATCATTTGACGATTATAATTGTTTCAGATAAGAGCTTTTTTAAAGTCCAAAATCCCAGGCCGCAAGACCTGACTTATTTTCTTATGGACAGAACGTAGATAATAGGTTAGTATTAGTGTCTGCAACAAACGTAGACATATCTTCTAGCTTATACCGTATGTAATATGTCACTCACTTTAGTCATAGTTTGAGGTCTGTTTTTTACGTATGTTGTAGAAAATATTGTAAAAAATTTCAATTTAATTTTGAAACCTTCTCCTGGTAAATTTACCAGACACATTAAATATTGACAGAAAATAAGATTTTCATATTAAAAATTTAGGGGACTATTTAAATGCATTTTATAAGTTGTCAGACTAATCCCAGGAGCCAAATATACATCTTCTATAAGTACCCATCCATTCGGCATGCATGATAATAAAGTGCCTTTTTAATACTGTTTCATTCAATTATCTTGCAATTTGTCCCGTATTGTTTTTAATAGTAATTAAATGATTTATTATCATCTAATTGTCCAAACGATTTCAGAATATTGCTTAAATCATACGAATTTATAGATTTTTGTTGGCGATATTTAAAATATTTGGTTGAAATTCTGCCAACAGAAAGTGTTTAGCAGTACTTATTTTAAATTATGTATAATATTGCCAACAAAATAGGAATTGCAATAGGTTAATAGAAAATATTAAATTTTATCAGGTAAATCATTCAAATATAAAAGTTTTGATTTTTTATTTGAAATAAAAAACTTTTGATGTATAGGTGTGAAAAAAGTTCAGACTTTTAAAGATTTATAATCAATTTATATTATAAATAATTGCGAATAGTTACAGTGTTCCTATAGCGTGGAGATATCCTTTAGAATCTTTTTTCAAAATTAATACAAAAAAATTAACAAAAGATTTATATTTCGTCTAAAGTATTTTAAGAGTTCAATTTACAAGAAATTATTAACAAACAAAATTATTTTTAAATGCAATGCAAGCTTGAACATTACCTATGTCTTTTTTAATTAGGAATGTATGTAGGTATTAAAGACGTTACGTATCGGTCCAATTACCTGCCTATCGTAACTACGTCGCATGTGATGTACTCTTATATATGTGATACGCCTTGCGTATCAATTTATATACGTTACAAATTGTCTACGAGAAAACCAGCTTCGTCATTTTATAAGGAAGAGAACCTACCGTAGAATAAACAACTAGGATGGAATTACAAGAGATAAAACTCACACACCACCGCATTACATAATGGCATTAAATTCCCAGACGTCATTTTGAATGCAAAAACCCTCTTAAAACAAAAACACGTACAACATGTTAACACGTTCCAAATATATAATCTTCAAACCACTTATTGTAACATTCGTCCCCAGAGTAAGTTGTCATGGAGCCATTAAGCAGTGTTCAATATGATGTCAAGTATAGTGTCCATCTCTGTAAATCCACTATAGTGTTGGAGTCGTCGCTCTCTTAATTTTTAAAGACCGAAATGATAAATTGATTAGTCATTAGGGCATCTTTATATTGATAATAAAACTGCATGGAACATCGAAGAAACGAACCATCTATGTGTACTAACGATAATAAATTCGTGAGTGGTAAGCCTAAATTTTTTTGCATAGAAATTTTACGGATTATGTATATAAATTGAATTAATAACTAATAATATAAATATATATTTTTTTTAATTTATTTTTTCAACAATAAATAATTCAATCCAATCTGACTTAAGTCTGAAAGTACCAAAACCTTTCAAAATAATGCATATCCACGACTTTGATTAATATGGCAAAAACTCTAGTGCATGTACATATATACATACATACATATGTTATTAAACGTCTTTTTCATACTGCTTTCAATTATGATTCATCATTAGCATCGATCTCAAGACCTATTCTTCATTTTCCCATCATTCACCCTACTAATTAACCCTTAATTTGATTTTGTTCACTGTGAGAAACATATGAGAAAAAAAATGATTTCGTTATATTTTTACACCAAATTCGTATTTTTTGTAATATTATCGTACCGTATATAATATTTTTTAATAGTAAAAAAATAGTCTACGCACCTAACAACACTTTCAGTTATCATTGTCAAAGCAAAATGTCAGCGCCAAGCAGGTCGTCTATGTTCCGCAAGGTAAATATAAAGATTTTACTTGATTTTCTATTGTTTCAAGTATTTTAATGCTTTTACTAACTTATCTAGACTATTTGTTATATTTTGGTATGTGAATTATGTGCCTTTATGTGAATCCTCAAGTTTTATGACCCGCCAAAAGCCTATGTTTATTGTGATGAACATTGCCAAATAACCTATAAAGTACCTACAATTTGTTATGTTCATCACGGTAAACGATGCCAAATACCTAATGATAAATTAATTCAAAATCATCACCATCTCTAGATTCATCTTAAGAGCGAATGCATATTTTAAGCAGTCCTGAACCTGATGCTGAAGATCTTGACACTGGGGACGATCCACCTGAATTTGATTTTACAGAAACATCATTGCAATTGACTCCAGTTCTACGTCAAATTTGCCCAGCTACGCCGATTAGAGAACCAAACTACGAGAACATACCTTCCTTATCTTCTATACCATCTCTTCCGTCTGAAGCCCCTTTATCAACTCCTGAAAGTGCTACCAGGAAAACTCGAGCCCAAAGGCACATTACTCCAGTACTGGCTAAAAGACGAAAGAAAGTTCCGAAATTCGTACTAACCTATAAATGGAAAAAAAGCGTCACCTTCCGTCACCAAGCTACAATTTAAGAAAACCAAGACCATAATATGTATAATAGATGCCTCTTTCCTGCCCACTGCAGATTCCCTAGAATATTTTAAATTTTTTTCTTCAGACATTGTGACCAATATTACTACGGTAATCAAATCTATACTCTGGTCAAAAAACTGGCAAATCTATTCAAGTGACAGAAGACGAAATGCGTGATTTTATAGCTATCCATATACTCGTACTTATGGGTATTGTCTCAATGCCTAGTGACCTAGACTATTGGAGCAGTAGATTCCGGTATGCTCCGATAGCAGATCTAATGAGTTTAAAACTCTATCAACAGATTCAACGGGTTCAAACCTGGCAAGTACCAATGTGAATTTTCGGAGTCATATGTACTTTCTGAGAGTATTTAGACACCACTGACATACGGTGAAGGAAAACATCGTGAGGAAACCTGGACTTATAGTTTCACAATTATAAGTTTGAAATCACCAACCCGTCTTGAGCAAGCATGGTGATTAATGCTCAAACCGTCTCCACGTGAGAAAGAGGCCTTGCTTAGCAGTGGGCGCTGATAGGTTGATGACGATGACTGCATGAAATATAATATTACGAGTAGACTCTGTTTTGTTACCGGAAAAAAATCTCGTAATTGTTTTCTCAATTTTCATACAAAATAATACAAAGTTTTTTGTGAAATGCTAGAAGAGGTTCTATTATGTTATAAAAGATATTTTGTTATGTCTTTGTTTTGTCTTTTATATAAATAAAAATATTTTGTAAACCGCCACTACCTGTTTGAATGTGTACCCTAATTTGATTATGTTCATCACAGTAAACATTACAATAAAGTGGTATTTCTCAACAGATTTGGCAATGTTCACTCTGATGAACATTGGTTTCCTGGAAACCTGAAGGTCGCAACATTTTTTTTTTATTTTTTTTGGATTCCTTACTACCCTAAACTTATAAATATACATAAATTTTACATATATATAACACATTGAACTTCTGCCAAATTAAGGGTTAATGACTTTTTAATTGAAAACCGATGAGTCTTCAACTTCATTATTTTGTATATGTGGTATTATATTATATTAGCCTAGCCTTTTTCAAACTTGGGTTGTATTTTGTTGTTAATATTTTATGTTGAATGAATAAAAGAGTATAAGACGTATTCCCATACTATAATATATTAGTCAAGAAATTGTGTTTGTATATATGTTTTTATTATATTGACTGGATATCTACTGATTTCTACTACTACTTGACTATTATTCTACTTTTTAGTATATGAAAATGAAGTAGTAGATAGTGAACGTACTCTCTAAATGCAGTCTATTTCATATAGCCTTGAAGGCAAGGCGCAAACTGTTGCAATCTTCTATGCAGTTTAGTTTTATTTAAAAGTTAAGCTTAAGTTAGTTCATTTCACCCCATCGCGTTGGTGGCCACCCCCTTATTTGGCTTTCTTGTTTTAATAATTTTTAAGAGTGATAATGGCTGTTTTTACAATCTGAGGATAGGAAGCTAAAATGAGATCAGTTTGGAAGCGGTCTTAGACGAGTTCCCAGTACTACTATATTAAGTTTATCAGGGTGGCCTATGGAGGGGCCATTTCACTTTGAGAAAGTAGATAGTACCGGTGAAGGTATCCAAAAGACCCCCAAAATTTCCAGGGCACCTGGGTCAAGCTGTGTATCCTTCTTTACTCCCTTGCCCCCTTTCCTGAATTATCATCACCCAGATTGAGGACTTTGAATCGCTTCTACACTTAATTTATTAATTATATTTGTTGGATACAATACATAGGTTCATAGGTAAATATTAAAATGAACGTCTTTTAATTTTTAATTCCATTTTAATTTTGTTTTCAGCTGAATAAGTTTTTGTTTAATTAAAAACTTGGATTAAAATATGAAACATGAAATATAAAAGAACTATCAAGTAGAAAAAAATATTATAAATATTTCGTTGCTGCTGTTCTTGCGAAGTAATTTTGAACTACAGTTTAATATTAATGAAGTGTTTACAAACCCGCAGCGACTTATACTTTTTCTTGTTTATTTCCAAGCAAAGTGCTTTAAAGTTTGATTGACTTTTCAATCATAAAACACTGTTTAATTTACCCTTTAAGTGAAATTTTAAACCTAAGGAACCGCAGAACTTTAAATAATTAAATCTTATATTAATTAAACCGGGCTTCTCTTTTGTGAATCTCATATATGTATATGTTGTGTGAAGTTGGTTTAAATAGAATAATAGAGTTTAAGCGATTAGGAGATAGGTCATACTTACACTATGATGTGTCTGTATTGGTTTTTGATATCATTAAATGGCATGGTACGGTAACGGTTTAGTTTTGGTTGGATGAATAACAACGTCTTAATTGTTATCTAGTACCGGAATAAGTTTCCGGTTACGAATACATGTCAGCTGCCTGTGGTAACTTGTAGAAAACATAAATGATAAACTGTTTTAATTTTTAATGATATCTTTTGCTATTATGTCTCTCATATGTATCTGAAAACTTGAACGAAACTTCAGAGCTATAGAATTAATGTTTCATTCATACTACAAACTGTGGTCTATATTTTAATAATTAATAAAATCGAGAAGTATATTTATTCAATTTTACGTTATCTTTTAGTGATAAACAGATATTTAATTATACAAATCTTATTTATTACCAATAGTTTTTTATCTATAAATAAAAAACTTTCAACACAAAAATTGGTTCCTACATGTCAAGAACATTTCAGTATATTTCCAGCAAGTGAGAAAAAAACATCACATTGAGTATGCCTCAGATGTTAAGATACTAGTATGTTGAGACATTTGACCTTTGAAAGAGAACGCTCGGATATCCGTCTGTCTAAAGTGTCATATAAATTTTGCTCAAGCTAAAACTCAAGCATGTTAGTAATAGAAAAATATGAACATAATTTTCGTATATAATGCATTAAAGTTCCTAAATATGTCGGTGTTGTTATTGTAGAAGAAAATCTTATTAATCTTCATTGTGGAATTATTATTTTTGGTTTCCCATTTTTAAACATACGTTGGATATTTGTAATAAAGCAATAAAAAATATTCACCTACATATATAATTCATTATACAAGTTATTACAAAAAGCACAAACATTTTGTTTGTTTATGAAACGACTGCTACAGCTTTGTAGACAAGTTAAGAACATTAATAATAAACAAATACTATAGTTATCGGATCCAAAGGGTTGGAACAGTTTGGGTGTCTTGTGATGTTTTATTGATAACGAGTCACAGATGGTTAGCACATACTAACGGAATTATACGTTTGCTATCAAAGACTTCATAATGAGTTATAAGACTTTCATTTAAATTAAACTAATATTTTTTTATAACTACTAGTTTTTATAACTTCAAACGTTTTGGTTACTTTTGCAGCAACCGTGATCACGGGCTAATGAGATGTAAATGTCAGATATATCATAAACGCGTAGTAATCCGAAAAAATGTATTTATTTAAAAGAATTTATTTTTATGTTCAATAAAAAGAAAAGCACAATAAGAAGTTGGAAAGAGTAGTCGAATTAAATAAAAAAGCCACAATTTGTTTTTAAATAACAGTGCATGAATTTCTAAATTTCTGAATTTCTAAATTATTTTAAACCCAGTAAGAGTAATGTTACAACTCTTGTTATAAATTATATATGTATATTAGCCAGTTTTAGCACTGACAGCCATCGAGTCTCTAAGCTCGCCTTAAAATATTTTTTTACGCATTTTATATGGCACATAAAGCATGCCATTCTGTAAATTATGTAAGTATATTATTTTATGTATCAATCAATGATGATGTACAGTCCATTCAATTCGTCTTTGGAACTCTCTTCCACTCGAAGCAAGACGTGAACCAACTATGACTTCTTTTAAAAAAATTATAAAAGAGTACTTAGTATCTTGCTTCATGAAGAAATATTGCAATTAAATATTTTATTTATTATATAAGTATATATTTATGGAATATTTATTTATGTATCTATTTTTTATGTATTAAGTAATTTGTACACCCCTACCATCCTATCTCTCTCCTTTACCAAATGTTGCCTGGAAGAGATCGCTGTTTTAGCGATAAGGCCGCCTATTTGTACATTTTCATTTCTTTGTTTTTCTCTTATTATTCTTGTCTGTATTGGTGTACAATAAAGAGTATATAAATAAATAAAATTAAATAATTAAATAAATAAATGATGTCATCAACCATAGGGGTATGAAATAAATATTAATTACACATACAAAAAAGACTTCAAATATTAAACTAATGAAATAAATAGATTTACTTAGGTTTTAATTTATTTAAAAGCCGAGTGAGACAGTAAATATGTGTAGATATTATCAATCTTTCTAATCAATATCTACATGCTTTATATTAATTTATCATTATGTAAAAGAATGTTGTTTTACTTAATTGTGATTTCAACTAAAGTCCACCTAGGTACGTATTGACATATTAAAACCAACCTTTTATTGTAGTCAGACTTTTATATGTACATCATCATCATCAGCCAAAAGACGTCCATTGCAGGACATAGGTCTCTCCCAAGGATATGTACATATATTGTTTATTATTTATTATATTGTGTCATTACTGTCATAAAATTTTGCACACTCAATTGTAGTTCTTTTTGTTTTTAATGATCATATCATAACTGGAGTACATTTATTATTTTAATATTAACATTATGTCTCAGTCGGATTCAGTTTTCTATTAAATGAGTTTTCCTTTATTGTGTATTTGTAAGAAAGTTCTTTGTTAATATGCTAAGTTCTTAGTTATATAATATAATAATATCTAAAATGTAAGTATTGTAAATGGTACATATATGTAATATATTTCTAATATTGTAATTTGCATGGAAAATTTCAAAATTATGAAATAGTTATTAAAATATTTCATAAAGTAAATGGATATATCGCTTACTTTGTTGTAAGTATGTATATATTTATATTCTGTTTTATAAGTTTTGATTTCAATACTGTCTTTTTTACTTTACGATTTTTATTGATGAGTAGACCTTACCAGGTAAAATTTAGAAATCTCTATCGTTTTGAAATTGGTAAAAAAAAGTAAAATCTATATAACTATCTACAATATTGTTGTACCAAAGTTCCACTTAAATGGTAACCTCAAGCTGTAAGTAATTTGTGCAATGGAACAAAGTATGTAAATGCTTAAGTTGCGTTTTTAGGCAGCCGTTGCCAAATCCAAAAAATAAATTAAGCTCTCCTTCCCACCACATACATAATGATGCCAATAATTTACAGTTTCAAAGTGCTGTGGAAATGTTTACAATCTACTTACTTTCGATTTTTTTTAATAAAAAAATCGAAATAGGAATATTTTTTTACATATTATGTTTCTATATGGAAAATTTCATCTTTATTTACATTATTAATTATAAAATCATATAATGAAGACGAAATTTTTAATTTTAACTTTGCATCAGCAATTAAAGTTCTTTTGTTTGAAGAATCCCAGATTCTGAATAAGAATTGAAGGAATAAAGTTTTGTTTTATAATTAATTAGATAGTAACATTTTAGTAAGTCTACTAAGATATAAAAAAAAAACAAATTGAAACTTAGAAAATAAATTGAATGTGATCTTTTCGTAGTGCTCTTCTAGACTATAAAGAAGTTTTGAAGGACGACTTAATTGTTTATCAGTTCTTATGAAATAAAGCTATTTAAAAAGATTGTTGGGACGCAACTTTAAAAGATTTATATACTTTGCTAAGACCTAAATAAAAGTTATATTTTTGCAATGAGAGATATTTTTGATTCTAAAGAAATATTTCAAAAATGGAAAGGTCTGTGAAAAGTCTACTACTAGTCAGTGAAATTGCAAAACTCTCGTTTTCGAGATATTCGAGAATGACAACAACTGGGTATATTTAATAGCTCTCTTAAAAGTCATTCTATGAAGCCATTATGCTAGTAAGGTATTTTACTTAAATTGGAAATAATATAACATAAAATTGTAAATGGTTAGCTTACACATTTTAAGATAATATTTAAGTTAAAAATATTTTGTAACATGGACTTCCACTTTATAAAGCATATGGTTTTTCTTTTACACTTACACTGCCCATGGAGTATATTTAACTATGGTATATATATCATATATGTAAATCTTGTAATAGAATCTTGTATATGAATTCTACAATTATATTGAATTAAAGTATTTTTTATTTATTTGTTGAAAAAAAAAATTAAATCTGTAGATTGCTATGTATTTATTTAATTCTTAGTTACCTATTCCTTGGTTACTATTTGTTAGTTAGTATTTCGATTTTATGTCGAAATAATTTTAATTTATTTTTTTTACTCTTTAATTTCTATCCAAATTGGTGGCGTGTATTTGAAATAAATAGCCTAATCTTAGGCCTAGATACCCGGTTGCTTGTCTCTTGTCTCAGACTCTCTCTGATTTAAGGAACAACGTTCTTGGTTGACTATTAATAGATGCAGTCAAGTAATGTTTAAATAAATTCTCTAAGAAATACAAATATTTGTATAATATCAGAAAAATATTTTCAAAAAGCTGCATTACATTTGTTTTAAGTTACAAACTTACGTAAAAAGTTCAACCTTAAAGATATATCATTTTGAAAGTTTAATTAAAGTTTCTAACTTGACTATCTCGTGGTCTGGTAGGTATTATAAATTAAGGTCCAATTATTTTATTCCATAACTTAGAATAGAAATAAATTAAATATATTGTGTCGTATGTTCTTAGTGCTCCATTGTATTTCTCTGCGGAGCATTTTATTTTCAGGCACACAAAACCTTCGACCAGTAAATCTGGCGATATCGCTGGAAATGCGACAGAGTGCCACTGTGTTTGTTCACGGGACGCACTTTAAATTTCAGCTTTGCGGTACTATTGCATTGAAATTTAAAATAGCTCTGTAAGAAGTTAGTGCAGCGCTTAAATGGGAAATAAGCCACTAAATTTCCAAAGCTAAGGTTTGTTAGCCTAATGTAAACATTAGCTTTAATTACATTCCAAAACTGTATGTAGAACACACATAAGTAAAATTTGAAATAATATTTAAAAATATTACATGTAAATAAAACTGCAGTTTATTTATACTATTAATGTTGCCATAGAGAATATGTTTCAAAGTTTGACTAGTAACGTAAATCTGCTTCTCTGTTTATTCTGAGTAATTTGTGATGTACATATGTAGATGAAAAACACTGTTATTAAAGGAAAAAGAATCGAACAAGAGCGAGTTAGTTTATAAATAACAGTTCGGTAAGAATTATTAATTTTCTTTATAACTGTAATACTAGCTACATTTCACAAATACGCGAAATATCATTAAAATATTTTTGGAATTGGAACAACATTCTTATTTTTGGTAGTTAAGGTTGATATCCTTGTAGATTCAAAGGAATGATGGGAAGTATATTTGGTTTTATTTCAATTTGACATGGTAAAGATTTAATTCTAAGGGTTCTGGACAGACAGTTGGACAGATAGACTTCGCGCAAAAAATATAAGGTTCGCGCTTAAAAAGTATTAATTTCAAACTACATATTAGACAAGAGTCGGTAATGGAAAAAGTATCAGAAATATCTAGATCTTACAATAAACATATAAAGTTCAATATATTTCATATGAATGTTCTAAAAAAAATTACACGATATCCTTCTCAGCGTCCTTCTTTCTAATAATTAGAATAAGCAAGAACTGTTGTAATAAGAAAACCCTCAAGGGTGGCATTAGGGTTAACATTTTAATATTGTATTAATATTAAGTTTAGTCTGTAAGAGTTAGTCTAAATAAATGGTTAAATAGTTCTCTAATAAATAACCATTATATTCATTTAAATCTCTATTTAGAAAGGCTTAGAATTCTTCCATAGAACTTGACTATCTATTCTCTATATTAGTATTAGTAAGGCTTTGTTTAAATTTATTATTTATTTTTGACTACTATGAATGTAGATTGTTTGTGTATTTGTTTATTATTACTTTGGGATCCCTTTTTTCTTTTGATATTATTTCTTACTTTACCAATGCTATCATTCTACTTTAACAATATAAATGTACTCTAGCCCTAAGGCTGTTTGGTACAAATCATCACTCGGCATGAAGACCGAATTTTGTTACAGATATTTTCCAAATTATTTGTTTTTCTTTCTTTATTCTCTTTCTTATGTAATGTTATGTAACAAATAATATATTAAAAATGAAATTCAACCACTCAGAGTTGAAGCGTCCAGGAAACCTCACTAAATAACTAAAAACTATAATGTTCCTGTAATTTTACCAAACGACACACTTTCGACGTTTTGATTCCTTTTAAGCAATCGTGATCACGGGCAAACGGGTAACGTACCGCTCTGGATGCCTGCAGAATGCGCTTATTGTGTCTTGTGGTATGAGAATTGTTTTTTTTTTTATGAGCGAATCCCACTTGTTAGATAACTGATTCCTGTTTGTTTAATCGTTAACCTGACGCATTGGTTGGTGAACAACTTTATCTGTTGAGTCATAACTATACCAGATGCCGATGTCATATAATATCGCCAAGAAATATTCAAAAGAAATCAAGAAGTTTAATCACTTGAAAGATAAATTACCTGTAAAATATGTTAACTAAAACGTTATTGAAAGTGGCAAAAGCATGTAGACAAGTTTGTATGTGAGACCGTAAGGAATGCAGGCTTAATACATAGTTTGTTTTCTTTTCTTGTTTGAACTGAAAACTGAATAGAATTCATAAATTAAATATGGTGAACTTAAATGTGGAAATAACGTAAGCGCTGAAAATACATATTCCACATTTCAAGATCCATATATAGGATTGTTGATACTTTGAATGAATCAAATTTTGATCACTTCCATTTTTCAATTAGACCTCATTTAAATTCTTTTGCGTTTATGAGGTATCTATGTATATATTTATACCAATAGCAAAAGATTGTTTTATGTATATCTATATACATTTTGAGCTAAATTATAAAACTATAAAGTTGAATTGGTTGTGAGAAATGGGATAGTTATATAAAAAAAACTTGCATTCTTCTCTATACAAAAATCACCGGTAGTTGAAAACCAAAAATGTTGTTAAATAAAAAGTGTGAAACGTACAAAATACAATTTAAAACTCTATTTCCTCATGAGTCATTTTTATATAAAACGCCTAAGTACATGCTTCGGTTAGCTTTTTCATAAAATCGTCTTTTTCCGCGTCATTTGCGTGGGTCGTGTCACACTCGTAGATAATGTATGTAATCGTTAATGCTTTCGCTTCACTGGAAGTTCATCGCTACATCATAAAAGCTAAGCGCCTTTTTACGAGACTTTTATGCTCTCGTACTTTAGATTTTGTTTAGTACAATACTAAATTATATGAAAAAGCAGCCAAAAATGACTTGATGTATGTATCTATGATTAATAGTACGGAAAACTAAACAAAGGTAAAATAATACTTTATAACATATTAAAAGTGAAACTTTTGCCTAGTTTCCTTATTGCCTGATTTATACTTCTAGCTTGTGAGAAAAAGGGTTCCAACCATAATTTCTTTAATCGAGAAAAGAATCTATCAAGAACAAACATACGAGTATGAAGAATAATAATAATCTCTTTTTTTATGTTAAAGGGGGCAACCGAGCAGGCGGCCTACCTGATGGAGGCAGTACCGTCGCCCATGGACATCCGCGACATAAGACATGTTGCGGATGTGTCACCACCCTTGATTTGGGAAGAGGGGGAGGAAAAATGGGAAGGGGGGGAAAAGGGAAGGGGTGGGAAAGGATGGGAAAAGGGAAGGGCAACCGGCTCTCTCACTCATCGGACGAAACGCAGCCACCAAGGCTACTTCAGGTCGATCTTCTGTGAGAGGGTGGTACTTCCCCGGTCGAGCCAGCCCATGTTCGAGCTGTAGTAACTTGACCACAGCTAGGCTCTACCACCTATAAATTATTGATATTAATAATAGAAAAATAAGTTATTTCACATTTTTTGCGTAACGTTTCAAGTTGTCCATATACCGAGGTTATTAAAATAAGACTATACGAAAAAGTATCTGTAGAAAAAAAACTATTTGGTTTCAGTGAAAACGATATGAGTGGTATGAACTGGTGATTTAAGAAATCATTTTTAGAATTTGTCTTTAAATTGTTTTCGGATGCCTTTAATTTTAATTAAAAATATTTCATATCACAAAGTGTAAATTTATTTTTAAGGCTCTGAATCTATTGAGTAAATACTCTTTCTAAAATCCTTACAAAATCGATGTCGGTAAATCAGCACTAACAGCAATGTAACTAGTCGTCATCGGCCTATCAGAACCCACGACTGAGCAGACCTCTTCTCACATGGAGAAGATTTGAGCATTAATCACTACGCTTGTTCTGACGGGTTTGCGATTTCAAATTTAGACTTGGAAATTATAAGTCGAGGTTTTCTCACGATGTTTTCCTTCACCGTCTGTCAGTGGTGTTTAAATACTCTTAGAAAGTACATAAGACTCAGAAAAATCACATTGGTACTTGCCAAGTTTCAAATCCGCGCCGAAATGAGAGGCGGGTGTTCAACCACTAGGCCACCATGACTTGTATATTTACGATTACGATTTTTATGTAACGAACCAAATAAGTGTAAAACAAGAATATTTTTTATAGAAATAAAAGGAACCGGACTATCTCACCACTTAAGAAAATAGCATTTTTTTAAGTTAAAGTAATTATATACACATAAACATATTATTGAAATAACTTTATTACTATAGGAGATTAAACAGAAAAGAAAATGTTTACGTGGAAAAAACCTACAGTTTCTATGCTGGAAAATATTTACTTTTTCAACCGCGACATCGGCTTTTAGAGAATATTGTATTTAAGGCATATTTTTCCAAATCATTTACGAGGGTTATGTACTTAAAGACAACATTCTTACGCTATAAAACGACGTTTATTATTATATAAACGCTATTGTTGTCGCTTCACTGAAGCGAAAACTTAGGGTCAAACCCGATGTTGCTTTATTTTTCTTTCGGTAATAACAAAGTAATTTCCTTATAGGTCGATATTTTTTTGAATGCATTGTCATGTTAATACCTCAGTAAACGATAGTCTTCAATATTATTTTAATTACACAGACTGTAGGAAATAAGGAACATTTTCAGTTTGATATTTAAAAAGCGTTTATTATGAACTCATTCTTGAGCCAATACCAAAAGCTGCAACATGAGTTCGAAGCCGAATTATGTTGCAGAAATTGAATTTTAAAAGTAGTTCTCATGTATAGTAGTACATTTATACTTTTATTTTTCGAGTAATTGTCATTCACTAAATTGAAAAAAGGTTAAACGTGTTTAAAAGTTTTCAGGGTTGTATATCACAGTTTCAAAATAACTACACGGAACACTAACCTGCCAAAGTTTTGCCGAACATTATTACAGTTCCCGATTACTTTTAATATTTCCATCAACTTTCTTATTGTAAAGTAGAAAAATTTTGCTAGATACATTGTTAAATTGTATGTCAACTAATCATCATTTCTCATCGTTTTTATAAGATTTAAATCAGTGACGATACTTTTTTATAATTAAAATTTATCTTTTTGTTTCTTTTACAAACCACTTGTTCAAATAATTATTTGCCTACATATCATTAATATGGGAAAAGCTAGGTCTAGACTAAGTAATACGCGAACTAAAACAAACCTACTACCTTCTTTATGTATTCATACTTCAGAAAACTGACATTTCTTTTAGTTTTTTTATCAAAAAAAAAAACTTAATCAAAAAGCCTTTTTTTATAATAGTAGTAGGTACTGGTAATTAATGATTGTGAATTTGAATTTATTAAGTAGAGGCTCCTTCTAAAAATCCTAATAAAAATTGGTATGGGGTAAAGAAGATCAAAATATGTAAAGTAACTTGTAAAGAGTACAGAAAACCCTAAAGAGTCATTTTTGTCTATAAACATTAAACATCCTCTCATTCTTTTTATCCCTGTACAGTTACATTCAGTGTCGGTACCTGCTATTGATTTCTTTATTTATTTTTGACACACGCTTTATTTGCCTGGTAAAATTATTTCATATTAAAATGTGTACGTTTTTAATATTGTCTTATAAAATAAAAATATATATACAATAATTACATAACTACATATATTAATCATTTTGATAATAATAAATTTGATAATAAACATACATATCTATACTAATATTATAAAGCTGAAGAGTTTGTTTGTTTGTTTGTTTGAACGCGTTAATTGCCAAAAGTACTGGTTCGAATTGAATAAGTCTTTTTGTGTTGGATAGTCTAGTTATCGAGGAAGGCTGTGGGCTATATAACATCACGCTACGACTAATAGGAGCAAAGATATAGTGGTAAATGTGTAAAAAACGGGAGAAATTATTTCATCTTTGAAGCCTTCCGTTGCGTGCGCCGTGAAAACGGTTCAAGATACACAAAAAAAATGTATTAAAGAATAATAGCTCTTTTAATAATCTAAAAAAACAGTCCGCCACAGTATATGTCTATCTTTTTAAGATTAACTCACAAAAAATGTTTTTATGGTACCTAATTTGGTTGAAATAATTTGTTTAAGTTGTATCAACATGATAATATTAATCTTTATTCAAATAAACAAATAAATATGTTGTTGGTTAAGAGTACTTCATTGTGAATAAAAAAAAACATAGGTTTTATCCTGAAAATTCTGCGGGAACTCGACCATTTCGAAAACCCCGCAAGAACGGGAACTATGTGGGAAGAACCAAAAATCTGCCGGAAGTTACTATTCCACGCGGACGAAGTCGCGGCAAAAGCTAGTATTACATAAAGCAAATATATATATTTAGAACGTAATGTTTTTTCACCTACCCTCAAGTGAGTTACTTTTCAGATGGTACAAGACGCTAAAATTCAGGGGTCAGGGTCAGGCTTCAATAGTTGATCTGACTGATTATAGTGTAATATATAGAGAAATTATTGTGATTAAGGGTGAAGTGAAGTAAGGAGAAAGTATTTGATTCTACGTGATAGCAAATACATATATGTCGTTATTCAGCAATTTTGAAGGTATTACGAAAAGTTATAATTTCTAATTACGATTAAAGTTATGTTATAAAATTCCTTTATAAAATATCACATGGAAAAAAATATTAATTGGTTCTTTTGGCCTTATTTTTATTTTTAAAATTCTTCAGCTTTCTAATCTTATATTAATAGAGAGATCAATTAAAGATATTACGTATGAGTAACCACGTTACGCATAACTATTGACACAAGTCATTTATGGAGCTGATCTCTGTATTTTTCCAAGTCATTAGTTCGGCTCACATTACGCTCTTCAACGGACGTCGCTAATGTTCTCGCCTCGTTGGATACTTTAATAATAATATTCTTTTACAGGTATTTCTAATATATCATATTGTACGAATGTGCCTATATGTTACGTTATTGTATTAATGAATAGAAGAGGTGTTTATTTTTAAATAATATTGTCGGACTAACAAAATATACTTTGATATCAATTTGACATTTTATGACGAAACGTTCTCCTTACAATGTACTTCTTCTTTTATTTCTTTTGTATTTTAAACTAAAATAGTGATTTTAGGATATACAACGTGATTTACTATATTATTTTATACTTTATCCGACGTTACGATAATGAAAAGCATATATTTTATACTTACTTTGATTTGTTGTTGTTGAGTTGAAGTTGCTTTAGCAATATTTTGTACCCGATTGATGTTCGGGACTATAGTCCAAAGGCTATTGGTATATTGAAATTGTCAAATAAACAGGTTAAAGAAAAATATTTGAAACTCAAAATACAGTAAATTTATTAAATTAATTAATTAAATTTGAATTGAAAAGGTGAAATCTTATTACCTTAGCTGATCTTTTTCTATGTGATAATCAATTAGGGAAATGTTTTTTTTATATTTTAACAAATACGATCTATTTACTTAATACAAATGAGTAAAAAGTCTAATTTATACAAAGTCTAGTAAATTTAAAGTATGTCAATTATGTACAAAGTTCTTGCAGTTGATAATAGTAAAAATTTCAACCTTATTTGTACATATAAAAAGGAAAGAAATAATTAATATATACATACAATATACATATATAGTTTAATATATTTGCGAAGACCAGAACCTTTACGATTTATAACGAAAATATTCTATCAACAATTTTTCAAAATTTTTTCTATACAATATAAAGTTTGGGAATTTGGTTCAATAACAGATTTTAGTTCGATTTAAAAAAAAACTATTTTTGTGTCTCCTTTGTAGATCTTAAATTTTATTGACTGTAAAATCAAAAACCGGTCATAAATTAATACAACAGCTTAAAATGCATAATGTGATAGTAATTATTTCTTCAGATTATATGTGATCTGTTGATTTGATGTTATATTTGAGTAAAGATATAATATATTAATAGTTTTGGAATTAAAATTCGCGGAAGTAGAAATTTTATTACGTTTGAATAATTTTTACAGGGAAACTGAGATCTTGTCAATGCTGATGAGTTAAAAATGTAACATTGTTTCAAAGACACTTCGACTGTTGAGGGTGCCTTTGAATGATGGTTTTCATCGTAAATTTCAGGTAAATGGTAACAATCTATGTATTTTTTATATTTTCTTATCGGAAATAAAAACGAATGAGAATTCTAATAATGTACATATGTTTTCCAACAATCTTATAATTACAAAATCTTTGTTGGTAGCAATCTTGTCACAATGAAACAGATTTGCTAATGCACTTCGGTTTGTTACATTTAGGTTTACACATCCACCCACAGCACAAAGCAAGAGCTATTTGAATCTTCCCGCAGCTATCTAAAAGCGAATTAATTATTATCCCTTAGGTTCTCTCAAGAGCCGTAAGAGGATGCTCTTGTTATAGCTAAACATTTTCAAGTTATTACGGAGTAACAATTCAGTCCGTAGATATAATCTATTTAGAACCGTATTTTAAACCTGAATATCTGAACGTTATTTTAATATACATAAAAAATAATTATGACACTTCTCTTCACGGAATCGTTGTCTTATTTTATATAAAAATGTCATAGAATAAAAAAAACAGAGCAATTTATAAACATTTGCACTTTCAACCGACGAATTTTTTTACGAGTCCTTCATATTTGCACTTAAAAATCTTTTCATTAAACCCCCATACGTCCCTTTCACTGTGACTAGATTTCAGTCCCTATTGTGAAGTAAGCAAAAAAAAATTGAAACATTTTATTTTAGCAACGTTGGTTATGCCATTGTTTAATTACTGAAAAGGCTGAATGAACGTGAGAATCGGATTTAATTACCGAGTGTTAGGCTTGCATACTGTTTCCGTGAATAGAACATTTAGGTGTTTACTGTACACCTATTACCGTGTATGTTTAACAAAATCTCATTAAAAGGTAACTATATAAAGTTCAGTTGCCTAATCTAACATATTATAATTAGTGTTATTATTATTTGTATGAGTAGCGCTTTATAAATTTGTGTCATTAGTATGCGAATAGACAGATCTACATTTATTTATATAAAATATCTATTATTTTATATAATTTGATGCGGAATATGATAGAATATAATTGTTCTATATGTTTTTTTTTATATTTATATAATTAAATTTAATAATTTAAATATTTATATATTCCATAAATATTTAAAAAAACAAAGTGTTATTCTAAGGTTCTCTTATTATTATTTGTTAGAGTAAAACATTAATTAGAATTCAGCATAGAAATATAAATTAAAATATTAATACAAATGTGGTAAAAATAGTAATAACCGTACTTAGATATTATACACCAATGTATTATTAATTATTCATCGCGTTGATTCTTATATTATTATCAATTTGGACGTTCACGTATCTGCAGAAACAGACGAATCACTACATACAAATTAAAAATAAACTACACCGTTTACTGTTCATAAAATAGAACAATATGAGAGAAAATATTATGGCTGCAAGATATTTCAAGGATGGAGTTACACATATACTTTTAATCTTATAATAATATTGGTTTAATTGTCTACTATCATTTTTAAATAAATATAAGTGATATTTTTTTTTTCGACCAAAAAATTGTGTTTTAAGCAAATCTTCATTTATAATCGATAGTGATAAAATCCTCGAAGTATATTTATTTCTTCTTCTTCTTCGTACACAATATTTATATCTTTTTAAAAGTTAAAGAACTAAACTTTACTTCTAGATATAATGTTTATTTGGTTTTAAAGAAAGAATTGTATATCTATCTCTTAATGATGACCGACATCGCACTCAGCGTCTAGAACAATTTAATGCTACTAAATTGATAATGTGAACGGGAAAATAATAGAAAAGGGAAGACTGATAGTTATCAGAAAATTATAGAAATTACTTAATCATGCCTTAAATGTGTCTAAGAAAGTCCAACTGTACGAATAGATACGGTGTGTTTTGAGCTTATAGTACTTTTGGTGTATCATGCATATTTAACTATTGACTATACTGACATACAATCGAAGTATTCTTTGTTTTTTGAAGTATAATGCTGATTTCAAATAAATGAATTCATAGATATCGTATAATAGAAATACCGAGCATAATACAAGCTATTAGAATTCGATAAATTGAGTCGTTGTTAAATATATACAAAGAATATTATTGAGGTATTTCTTTTTTATAATCTCATATTAACAAAGCAAATTATAGTGTTCATCTTGTTTGTTACAAAATAAACATTTTAAATATCTCTGTACTGAGTACAAAAGCAAGTTTAGGCAACACATAAGGCGTATTTAATTATATACTGCACTTTATGAGCATGCAATAATCATTAAAGCGGAGTAACGGTTACGTTCTAGTTATAGGTCGTAGATAACAGCCCGTTATGTTTCAGCGATCTGCTTTACGGAAAACTGTTACACTTTAGGACGGCATTAGTGAATTATTGGCCATTAAGCAAAACAAGAACGCTCTTACGATGCTCCACTTGTTACTGCTTGCTCATAAAATTTTAATACACGTAGGATGATATATTTTAAATGCACACGATTATTTCTAGACCAGAAATTAATACTATAGAACATTTTTAGGATTTCGTATTAATTGTTTTATAGACTTATGCAGAGTGGATGTTTTTTTCTATTCAATAATATGATTCCGGAAAATTATAGGTTTAACATGAAAATCATATTTTTTATGCAGTTTTATGTCTTATTCTAATTGAACATAAAAGTAATATCAATACTTGCTCCTTATTACATCGTAAAATCGTTGTACATTTATTTTATAATAACTTTTCCTTAACAAATATTTATATAAGAACAACACTTAATAAACATTTTGTATAAATATGTATTTGTGTTAAATATTTATACAACGTCTCACTAAAATAATATACTGTCACGGATAAAGTTACTGTTCTGAAGAAGTATTTAGTTTCAACAATACTATATTAGCTTTTTATTACGATTCATTTTTTCAAGCATGAGAAATCCCTATACAGTATTTTTTATTGTCTACTCCTAGTTGGTTTTAGTTTAAGAAGCATCAAAAATAAACATTACAATGTTTAGAATCACATATAAAGTAACTGATTAAATATTTCTATAACTTCTTGATTTAATTTTCGGTGAGATTACTATTGTTAATAGAGAGTAGAAGATAATAAATTACGAAATAAGTTTCCGTATTAAAAAATACCTTATATTACATACTGACTTCGAAATCGTTCGAAAAAAATTGAAATGACATTAAATCTAATTCCGATTTGCAATATTTGTTGTACCTTGATACATTTAATAATTATAATATATATTTTGTGAAATTGTTTGAAATAAAACACTGATATAATGATGTTTTCGTTGCGTGACCACCAGCGTTTTATACGTTAATATTGTAGTATTTATTTTAATTACATAACATCAACACGGATAATGTAAAAGTTCAACATGTTAAACCAGAAACATATTTAAACATTAACTATTATTATGTTTTAAGCAAGGTCTACAACCTTTTACAATAGATAATATATAATTTTTTTATACGTTATCTAAAGAATTAATTAAAATATAGTTATGCTTTTACTTTACATCAAAACACATTTATTTGATTTACGTAATGTGAAAATTTTAATAGTTCAAAACAATCACCTTAAGTTATTGAACTTACTCACTTTTCAACAACAACAAGTTTTGATATTAAATTAAGTAATCCATATAATATCTACAAAGATATCAGGTTTAAAATTAAGTGGTAAGTTTCATCCGAACAAATTACATATATATGCTGATACTTTTATTCACATCGCTATACATATGAATATTTCAACTTAAATAAAAGCTTATAAAAAAGAAAGAAACATTCAAATTTGTAAAGCATAAAGACGGTTTTTTGGCGTATGAATACTCGATTAAGCGCTTCACGTTTGCCGGTATTATCGTTAAATGTCAATTAAAGCGTATGGGTTTTTAAAACTAATGTTATATTCCCTACCTTTTTCATGATTTCGAGGTAAATTTGAAGATTTTTAAAATATATCTAGCCAAGTAGTCCTTAATCATTTCATAGCTAAAGTGAACGTTCGATGGAAGCCTCTATGAAAATCAGTACGACAGTAAGGAGATTCATAAATATTATCGTTTTTAATCGATTATTTATAGATAGAAGAGATTTATCCTTAAAGGTATCGAGGACTATAAGGATTATAAATAATTGTATAAAGATGATTAAGAATGTGAAAGCTGCGTACATTTTTTAAAACAAGGCAATGGAGATATGACCATATTTTTACAATCCAACAATATCGTATGCACACATTTTGTATGCGTTCCAGTTACTTCATTAGTTGCTGCTATAAATCCAGGTAACATGTGTCCCTATAGTCAATTGTTGGTAGGAGATTTGATGAATCGAGTATGATTACAACAACTAGTAAACAAATGTGTTTCTGTATTAAACTGTTTATAATGTTGAAAATATTTAATTTGTTTTTTTTGTTTGGATGTGCAAATTTAAGGTTTTTATTCATTTAAGTAAATAGACTTTTCACATTATTTTATAATTATTATACACATATTGGTATAGTGGTGTCCTTCACGATTGCACTAGGATAAATATAAAGCCATAAACATAAAAGTGACAAAGCGAATGAAGAACATAAGATTGAGAATTAATAAAGATTTAAAAAAACTTTAGGTATAGTTGAAAAGAGTAAGCAACCCTGTGGCAAACCAGAAATAGGTTTACAGTCTGAAGAACTTTAATCGTATACTCCAATGAATTGAATCACTCCACACTAGCGGAACAAATATTTATGGATTTGAAGTACGTGAAAAATAAATAAATATAAATATGTATGCCAGAAATGCATCCTTAACATTTAGAAGATATTCCGAGCACAATGGAATGGGAAAGCTCTTTATTCTAGGTACAAAAAAGTTCAATTATTGTTATTTATTCAATGTAAACACTACCATCCATTTACGTGAAGCCACACTCGCATGAGAGTGGTAACAACAAAATCATTATCTTTTTTGGTGCAGCAATTATAAATGCTGCCGTAACTGTATGAACACGATATTACTGTAGATTAACTTTTTATACACGTTGGCAATTGTAATCAGCGAGCCATTTATATGTTTATTCTAAATAAAATATGTAAAAGTTTACTATATATTACTAAAAAGCATGATAAAAATATTCACTAATTTAAATACTCATATTAGGCAAAAGTTAATGGAGGAATAAATATAATGTTCAAATTTATATTTTCTGCCATTAACATTGAAATTTAAAAAATATAACTATTTTTATTGGAATATCATGTATACAAAATAAATGATTAATGAACAAAAAACTTTCACTGCTTAGTAAATTATGTTATATTTGTCATCATTATCACAACATTTTCGGTAAAGTCCCGTGATAAGTTGAATTAAATTAAAACTTGGTAGTCCCGTTTATTCGTTTTTGTAAAAGAGTTGTTTTTATTATTTGTACTTAGTTTTTACCGCTGTTAATACTTTATAAAAATCGTATGAAACAATCACTAATAGAGAGAACGCAAATAAACTTAGTGAAGCACAAAAAATTCCTTTTCTGCTTTTGCTACTATCTTAAATCGCACAATTCCGAGTAAGGCTTTACCAAAATATTTGGTTACGGAATTTTGAAAGGCAGCTTTAAAAACATACCTTCTTTATCGTTAGTGTTATTTCAGTCATTTTATACAAATGTACTACGCCTGCGTAAGGGTGAAGTTATGTTTCGTCCTAACAAGGCGACACATTGTTGCGTATTGTTATAGAGTTATCTGCCCTAAGTTAAAGTTACTGTAGTTGTGACATGTCTAATAGTAATAATAATTAATGCATTAAGATACATATATTATTGGCATTAACTATACTACATTTTTAACAACATTACGTTTTTCAATCTTTATAAATAGTGTGATTTATTATTACATGTATTTTGTGTCGGTCTATAAAGGATTCAGCTTATTATTCATTTAGTCATAACAAAATAAATATTTAATTACGTAAAAACAGGTCTAAAATCCTTTGTCTCCTGGCCTTTTCCGTTCTTCTTTTTTTATGCCTCTTTATTGATGTGTTAAGATTTACTTGGATAAGTGTGATTTTCCCGACAGACTCACGAAGGCTACACTACTAGTATCTAGATTACTGTCATATTGTTAACTGCACATAATATAAAACGTTCCTCTGTTTAGTAATTAATTAATTATTGGTATATACTAATAGTTGATTTTTTTTAAGATTATTTATTTCTTTTATGTCTCTCAATATTATTTACAGTTATGTATTTACATAGAATTTTTGGATTTAGCAATTTCGTGCAAATGATTACATTTTACAGATTACATTTCAAGTTATGGTTATATCTCTTTAAACTTTTGAGTGTTTATACACCATTTTAATTTATTCTAGGATATAATTGGGTCTAAGCCAAATCAATCGTATAATTTTCGGACAAAAAAATCGTTAAGTCAATTTATCTATTGTGATTTTTAAAGCAGACATAACAAGATACGTAGGTATGGTAAAAAATATTCTTAGAAATGATAAGTCAATGATTACTCATAAATTAAAGTATATCTTTCAAAGCTGTGAAATATTCAATATAGCATTAAGAAGAAAACCCCTATATGATAAAAATATTTTATTACAAACATATAGTTTTTTAAACATCCTCCTTCGCATTTGATCCCATGAGGCTCTTGTAGACCTTTATGTTCGTTCGAGTGCACACAATGTCTGTAATGGGTGCCATTAGGAACATCAATTTGTTCAACCGTGACGCTATACTTGTCACACTACTTTATTTTTTTATATGGTCTGTTTATTACGTGTAAAATATTCAATAGGTACATACGATTGAGAAACAATCTATTGTTATTTCTATGAAATTATGAGTTCTATAATCTAAGATTTGATAAACTCACTAGCAATAGCTAGTAAAAAAGGCATATGAATATTATTAAATTACGAGTAAAGTAATTAGTTAATGCTAAATGCTAATGCTAAATTACGAGTAAAGTAATTATTTAATATTATAGTTTAAAATATTATAATATGTTTTTGCTATCAATTAAAATAAGATATAACTTCAATTACGAACGTTTTGTAAGCTCATTTTAAATATTATTGTTATGTTGCATTTCCTTTTGTTTTGTTGGTACTTCATGTGGTATTCATGGAGAGGTATAAAGGTTTATACAAATTGGTACTACATCACTTCTTAGAATTTCAATACATACTTCATAGAATAACAATACTTGAACTCGAAGTAAAAGGATCTTAACTCCCGTTAAGTGTACCGCTTTTATAATTTCCTGTGCAAATGTTTAATCGTTAGTAATGTTGCACAGTATTCCAACTATATAAAACAGTGTTTTACTATATAATAGTCTTATATCTGCCAACCCACCCAAATAGAAAATTCTATAGCTCGTTAGATACTTGAAATGGGAACAGTGTCCGGACCCGAAGATGGGCTATATACATATGTGTTGCTTCACACAAACGTAGTATTGACTGTGTCTTGTTTATACATATAAAGCCACCCTTATTGACTCGTACATTTTGGACGGTTAAGAAATTGTAAATAAATGTTTAGTTTACATCCACCTTAAGCGATTTATTTATTGCAATTAGAACATTATCTATAGTTTCTTATCACAGTTGATCATCTTTATTTCATTTAATATCGATATTAGTACATTTTAGGCTTGATCTCACGGACTTGATACCACAATATTTACTTTACCGCACGTGTATTTTAAAAATCCTCAGGGATCAAAACAAATATATAATTAACGATGAACGCATGTGTCACAGTTAAGAAATATCAAGATTAAAAACAATACTATATGTTCTGTATGTAAACTCCCTTGCAAGCCTTTCAGTAGAGGTTACTGGAGGCAGTTACTATTTTCAATGAACCCAAATTCTAACTAAACTACCTGCCAACGCCTACTCATGGACTATTGTATGGTACCGAGTTACGACTGCACCACAACTGCTGATAAATTCCAATCATTATGAGCGCTAAAAGGAATAAATAATATAGACATTCGATTGCTAATGTAAGAACGCCTTTGAACTGGGAAACTTGCATCATTTAAACGATTTACATGCTGCTTAAAGTGTTTTGAACTGTTTAATTTTTTGTAATAAATGGCGAAATCGTAAATTTCTTAATAAAAGGAACCATAATAGATGCTCACAATAACAAAGCATTATTCAAAGAAGAATTCATATTGTTCAGATACATACATTGATTACTGGAAAAAAATACTGTTATTTAATCTTAAGACTTGCACTCTCTCAAATACATAGGTATAGAAGCTACAAATAAAACGTAAGAAAACTGTAACATAAAACTAAGCAAAAATAATAGCTTAGTGGCTAAAGGGGCTTAAGTTCGTAATGCCACGTTTGATGCTAGTTTACTTCATCATAAGCCTTGTAAAAGAACTTTTTTTTAACAATTTCTGTTTTAGAGTTTTACTTCATTATCCGTTCAGTTTTATAATTTTAGTTTAGGTTTTTCTATCAGTATATCATGTAATTATCAGACTTCAAATATTTTACCAAAAAAATCTGCTTTTTCAAAGTCATTTGGGTACCTTAAATTTTCAATAATGAAATTATAGTTAATACATATAGTATTTAATTGTTATATCATATTTCAATTCTTAGTCTTTTGCGTCATCTGATACATTTAAACGGATAAAATATTATATCTGTACATTAGATTCTTATGAAGATTTACTTTATATAGAATATAATATTGTGCAATATTCATTACTAAGTTGATTAAAGAGCTTTGTATTTATTTAAATCTATAAACAATATAAAATGACGTCAAGTTTTCGGTGTAACATTTCATAACCCTAGCCACAAACTAACTGCTACAAGAGATTTGATTAATTAATATAACTTAGTACCCTGTTTATTAACAAAGAGTGTTCCCAAGTCACTTATAGAATTTGAAAGTGCTGTCTGGAGGGCCATTGTGTATAGTGGCCAACCATCATTGTCTACTTGGTAGCAGTCAAGATTAGTTTGCATTTCTAGGGTTGAACTATCTGAATTTAATTGCAATATAGCATTATATTAGATTGAAACAAAGTTTCAGTTACTGTTTAGTTGTAGGGATTCCTGAAAAGTTTAACAAAGGATGTGGAATAAGGTGTTTTGAATTATTTGAATCATAAACACGAGTATTCTCACTCGCTGTAATATTTTGTTTGGTCATTAATGAGAGCAAAAAAAAATAAGACTTAAAATTTTCGACCTTAGATGGAGCATGTTTTTAGTGATACATAAACCTTTCAATTAAAAGAAATCTAACTTAACCCTAATATTTTTCAGTGGAATATAAGTCAAGATAAGTGTATTTATTTTTTAGGTAAATATGTCTTTATAAGAAAATTCATAAAATACTAGGTGGAATGAAGGCAAGAACCTTATGTGCCATAAAAGCTAAATCAGCATCCTATATGCATATCTCGTATGAAAGCTACCTACTTATAAGAGTGATATTGATTTTTTTAATATTTAAAAAATTACAGTTTTTTTTTTAAGTTATAAGATTTTTGAAGTAATTTAAAAGTCATAATCGCTTATATACACACATACTATCCGTTTCCTCAATGTTTTGAATCTGGAATTACATAGCTGTCATGTTTTAATGCGCATATATTTTTGTCTGTTTTATAAAAATACAATTAAACTTTCTAACTTCTGCTAAGATTGATAAAAATCATGTGCATATATATACTTACACCAATTCACAGTGATTCGATTAATGAAAATTAGTTAACTTTTGATAAATTACATTTAAAACGAGTTTTATAGTTATCAAAATTTAATAAATAAAACACCAAATAATATATTCGATAGCAACATTCCGTCAAAACAGTATAAAAGTTTAAGTACAATTTAATGTTTTCTATTATATCACTAAACGGCATATAAATTGTTTCAGGTAAGCCCGTTTAGAATGTAATTGGTATCGCGTTTTCCTTTTACCTGAAACACCCAATCCTCTTCTTTATGGAAACTGCACTGCAGGTATGGAACGCGGTGAATTTATTTCAAAGTAATAATGTAGAGATGTATTTTCGAAACGAATGATATAAAGGTAAGTTTATCTCACTTGTCATAGAAAATCTAATTGATCCTGTTATATTCATGGTACATTCATGGTACATAGTCCTATTGAAAATATTAAGATTGTAAAATTTTTAAAAGTATATAATATAACAGTTGATATGGTTTGGAAAGAAACTTGTGCAATAAAAATAAATCAAGACGGTCCTAACCGTTGTTCACTTGGTAGTTATTTTCTAAAGCAATGTTAATATTCCCGTAGTACTAAATCTCGCTGGCTTTGTTCATTTTTGTTAAAGTTATATGTAACATTAAACTTATAACACTATTAATTGAAATATAAAGATATTAAACATTTAATTATTATAACCAATATATAAAAATTTATAATTCAAAATTAATTTGAATTTTTTTTACACACATTTTAATACAAATTTTCCATAGCTTACGACGAGTACATCAATTCAAAAAGGTTAAATTGTTGAAAGTTTAAGTATTTACTTAAAGAAGTTGTGAATTTTAAATTTACATTTAAAACTAAGAAATTATAGTTGCTTTTGAAGCGACTTATTTCAAAGAGTATAAGGTAAATTATAGTGGGAAAGTTATAAATATAAATTCATAAGAACACACAGTATGAATATGAATTAATTTAAGGTATGATGAATATGACTTTATTTATGAATTATTTATGTAAAGTAGTACAGAGTATTTGTTTATTTAAGTTTAAGCACAATTATTTTTTCATTTACCGTCCATTACAATACTCATATGAATAAAGAAAGATGTTGTCTAAAGTAATTCCTACGTAATAATATTACATGCAATATCTATTTTACCAGTACTATACTTCTTAAGTTATAAGTGTGATAGTTTTGTTCTATTTTTTTATATCAGAGTTAAAACAATAAAGAAATTAAAAATATTAACAATCGAAGGATGAAACTCAGAAAACTGAGAAATGCTCAAAAAGCTGTGTAGGACATAATAAGATTTCCATTAGTAGTGTCAATGGTAAAATAGAATTGCGAACTTTCAAGAATTAAATTTGAATAGCTTTCAATTTACATTTTGTGTAATGGTTCATGTCAGTGTTTCGGCTGCTCTAACTTGGCTGGCACACTGGCGTGTGTCTCGATACGACTCGCTTTATATAACAATGGAGTTAAATGGTTCCATTGCGTGTGAATTTCTATCAAAACTTATCACAACAGATTATAATGTATACAGTTTTTTAGTTAAAGTTGATTTAATGATACTATATATGCAGTGTAATTTTATATACATGTATTGTACGCCATACTGTCGTACCACCACCTATCTATAATTTATAATAAAACTACATATACGATTATATAGGTATGTGTATTCATTTAAAGTTGCTAGGTGTTTAAACTTTATAGTATTTTTTTCATAGAATACATACCACTAGAATGAAAGATTTTTTTAACAGCAAATCTCTTTTATATAGCAATTTTCTTCAAAAGAAATCCTACATCGGTAAAAAGGGAAAAAAGGAAGTTGGGAGATATATTCATGCGTGAAATGTTTCGGGATTCGTAACTGGAAACCAAAGTTAACTTGATGCACGGATCTCAAACCTTTTTTAATTTCAATCAATCAAATACCCATGAGAATTCAACAATCCATATAGTGATACACATGTAGTTTATTTTCTCTTCGAATATATGTAGTTATTTCTTATTACATAATGTGCAAAATGCTAATAATATGAAATATGTATATCTACTTCTCCTTAATGTGATGTTTTTTATTATATCGAATAAAAAAATAGATTCTCATAGTACAAAAGGTGTGGTCGCAGTTCATGTCTAGATTTTTTAATAGGTTAATAATGTAAACTTTTCCAAAACAATAATCTTTTGACTTACGTACATATGTAATTCCAATGTAATTCCACAAACAATATATGAGTAACTTTTACCATATTCTGTTATTCTGTCAATACCAATATTTCTGTTTCCCTAATAAATTATACTATAAACGAAAATTCTTTATTGTAGGATAGGTATAATTATGGAAAAATACATTTTATAAAAACGTTATTATTATTCAGAAATTTTCAAAATATAAGTAAATATATTGTTTATTTCCCCACCGTTTTAATTAAATATATACAATTGTTTTAGAGAAATTCCTAAGTAGATATGAAGCGCTCTTTAAAAACAAAATATGTTCTAATGAGCTCATTAAAAAAATGTATGTAATGGAATTACCAATTCTAATCGTTGATATTTGACTAAGGTCATATTTTTAAAGGGAGGGAGAGTATTTTAGGCACGAAATACTATCTGAAGATAATATTAAATAACAATCAATGAGTCAAGATTACTCACATATCTTACATTATAAGAAAAACTTTAAGGCTGTAAAATATAAGGCCATAAAATGCCTGATATTCAAAAGTTTTGTCTCAATTTTAATATATGTTTATAGAAAAAATGTGCACTCAATGATTTCCACGTTGATCAGTATATGAATTCATTATTAATTTAATTTTTACTTATTAAGAAAAGGAAAAACAAGGTCAGATTATCTGGAATCTAAATTAATTCCATATTTAATATCATTTACACTTTAGACGGTTCGGTTTAGATTTGATGTCTTCATTTAAAAATATCTATATTGAAGTTACGGAAAACAATAGTGGAATATATTTTTAAAAGAAGTTAGACTACAAGTGATAGAATATGACACAAGACAGTAAAATGAAATCGTTGTTTTGTGAAAGCCAGCAGATAAAACTTTTCTTGAAAAACGAAGTTAGCAACTGTCTTGAGGTGGAATGAAATGAACTATAAAAGGAAAAAAATATACATGAAGCGCAAAAAGACTTATAGTTCTAATTAACTACTGACACATGACTTATATAACTGAATCTTCAAGAAGAATTTCTAATAATATATTTTATGAATAAATATAATATAGGTGCTACAACAATATTATTGCTAAAATGTGTATTTTTTTAGTATGACGTATATGTTTCTTTTTTCTAACCTTTAAATGGTTCCAGGATAACTAATCTGAATGTAACGAAGATTGTAAAATTGATTACATAATTGAATATCGCGTCACAACAAAAAAAGAAAACCTACTTAAATATTGAGATCTAAGATTTTCCCGAGTACTCATTTAAATGAAACTAATATTTTTCGGATTTTACTTCCCGTTTTATTTTTGCTGAAAAGTAGCCGAAACGCCGGGAGTATGTAGTTTTCTAATCAAAAATAAAACGCGAAGTAAAATCCGAAAAATATTAGTTTCATCTACTTAAATATTGAATTCTCAAATAGATAAAATGCTTCTCATGAATCGTCTGTTCCTAAAATGATATTTTATAGTTTTATTTTAAAATAATATTTTATTATAAAATTAGGGAGTTCAAAATGTGAAAAAATAGCTTCTATGAATTTAATTGACAAACGAGTATATACAAAACTCAAGCTGCATAATTTAAGGTAGGAAAAATTTTAACGGAATTTTCCAATATATTCAAAATGCACCTAAAAATATTTTTAAAATTTTTATTTGTTATTATTGTTGTATAGACTTATTAGGCTTCTGTAAACTTTGGCTCAGGAATCACCTAAAGCAAAACGTTTACTCAATGACCAAAAGGGGAACTGATCCTACGTTTGTGCAATTAGTTCAAAACTAATTGATTTTCGCAAGCTTTTCCGTCCTTGTTAGTGTATGTAGGATTTGAATCTGTTGACAGTGGTATGGCAAAATTTCAAAAGCTATTTTATTGCTGTTAAATGATGTTTTTTATCGAGTCAAAGAGTATTTAGAAAAGATTATAAGAAAAGATTATTGTTCTTCATGTATTATTATTACGTATTCGTTAAAGTACTTGATATACATATTTTTTATATATATTTCATATTTTGTCCTCTTAGTATATTATCGTATAAAAAATATTTTTATTGTTTAAATAATAGGCACAAAAGATTATTCATCTATTAATTTGGTTTAAAAAATCTATGGTAACTTAGAATAGAAAAAAAAAGAAAATCTCAGTTAAATAAAAGTCTCGTTTAGAAATGCCGACAAATAAAACTTTTCTTAAAAGAAGCCAGACACAACCAAGTTAGCAACTGTCGGAGGTAAAAAGGACTCCATTAAAAGTAGAAGTAAAATTAACGTAACAGACTTTTACTTTATATATATTTTTATTTAACATAATAATTTATGAGTATGTATTTTTTAATAAATATAATAATGGGCCTTAGGCTGTTTCTTTCCTTGTTATGGCATTAATGTTGCACATATTTCTCGTATTAAAACTTGTAAAGCTATATACATGAACATGTGTTAAAAATTACTTGCTACTAACACTAAATGTTCTGTTTTACTTTATAATATCAGACGAAGCATCAAATGAAGAAATAAAAACATGAATTATATAGTGAGAGGCCAAATACCGCTTTTTAAAACAACATTCAATTGTTATGCAAAATAAAAACATTTCTAGGAACATAGAATATGTAATTTAAAATATAATACATATTTGTATTCATAATATACACGGAAGCGAATAAAACTAACAAACAATTATACAAATGGAATGTTATTATTATTATTAATTCTACTAGCAATACTTGAAATTATAAATTTTATAAATTATAAGAAGAAAATAACAAAGGAAGTGTTTTTATATCAAACAAGTTCCATTTGCGGACTGTCAGACCCAATAATCCCAATTATCTTGAAAGCAGAAAACACTTGATGTAAACGGTTTAGGAACATAACTCAAAGTCAAGTTGCATCGCTCGTGCTAGCATATCCCAAGCAGCAAAGAGTTTAAATCTTTGACAGTTTGTTAAGGGATCAATAAAAACGATCTGTAAGCCAAATTAAAATCGGTGGACCAACTTCAATAATTTTTCTAAATTTTCCCTCCCTTGGACAAAGTTTTTCGAATGAGACTTTGCAGCAGAAATGCTATAAAAAAAATTTTTATGAGCATTGGTATTAGAGGTGCGGTTAGCCTACTTTTTATTTGATAAAATTTTTGTAATGCGATTATAATCTTTGGATTAGTTTGCGACCTTAACTTTTTAATATTTATCACTAGTTTTGCTTAAATTTATTTATCTTCCTTCCGTTGTTATTTGATATTGTATTAGATAATATTTTATTTCAAATTAATTCCAATCAGTCTTGCGAATACGGCAACTTCATGTTTTAATAAGTTATATATTGTTGGTACTATGTCACACTTGCCTTGTAATTCTCAAGTAATCTAGTTAAGGATTCCTTAAAAATAAATGGAGACTGCGTTGTGTTGATGGTTTATCGTAATAGTTTTTATTATAACGTTTTTGAAATAATCTTTTTAATCCATAATACAAATGAAAGATATTATCTTTTTATTAATTTCCAATGTAGAATTAAAGATGGCTACTGAATAATAAACAATTCAAAAACAGCTTGCAGTATTTTTTTCAAATTTGTATTTGTTCTAGTTTTGCAAAACAATAATTGAGGTACTTAAAAAACTCGAGACAAAATATTTGAATCTCACTTTTGAATAAAAGTTTTTACTAACATTACATAAAAGTATACATATTAAAGCATCTCTTAGCAGTATGCTCATAATTTTGTATTCCATTTAATACTTGACATATGTTAACATTCCTTACTTACTCGTAAACAACGCTCTTGACATTTGATAAGTGGGAAGCTTGGGGCGAGCAGTTTGCTTCCATTTCCAAGTTTGTCTTGCTTGCTTAACTTACCACTTGCTCTATCCTACGCGGTTATCTTATTACCATGGTTTCTAAATCTCTTACTATGTAATAAATGCAACCGATGTCGATTTGTGGGTAAGAAAAGATATACTATGTTTAATATTTTACACTTTAAAATATTTATTCATACACAATATAGTCATAAAAAATGTAAGGAAAAATATGGGATTTTTACAATTTTATAATTTCGCATCTATTTGGACAGAAGTTTAGCCTGAAGGTAAATTTTTCCATATATTAATTTTTACAGACATTCTGCTTTTAAAATCTATAAACACCTTTCAGATAAACAATACAAAAATACCAAACCTAAATCTACTTCAAATAAAGATTTCTTTTAGAATTAATTGACAAAAACATTAATATGTAGATAGGTACATATAAATCTACATAAAAATACCAACTGAATTCATAAGACTAAAAATATTTTTATATTTATTATTGGCTGTTAGTTAGTTACTGAATTCTAAGAATATAGGACAGATTTTTTGAAACTGATAACAAACTTGAAGATTACGATGGTTGGTCCTTACACATGGATCGTGAACAATGCTTACGACCGAGATATTCTTACTCTAGGCTCTTGTGATGACCTAAATATTTTTTCAACGAATAATGTAATATTTTTTTTGTTAGTAAAATAAGATACAACAGGAAAATGGTTGTTCGTATGGTTTCCGTTCTTTGCAAGAGACCCTTAGCCAAATTACATAATTTACGTTTATATAATTAAGGATAACAAGGAGAAAGGTATATTATAGTATAATGACCCGATTCATAAAAACTGTCTCTACCAGAACAAATATCAAATCGGCATCGATCGTGACAAAAATGACTGATAATAAGGTCAATATCGAAGCATAACTTGTCACGTATGAACTCAACATAAAACAAAGATTTGTTGAAATAGTGTAACGTAGGGTCAAAACCAACCTCGCGCTCCCGAGCATCGATGCTCGAGAGCGAGGAGAACTGGAGGGCCATGACCTCCTTCTGCGAAGTTGTCCTGTTGCAGAAGGAGGAGGTGGAGCGGGTCCGAGAAACCAACTCAAACTCGGACCAGATGCGCCGCCGCCGCCTCGGGGTGAGAAGGAGGAGGTATGCCCACCTCCTTCCACCCACCTAGGAGGCCAGAGGGTGGACTTGTCGGGGGACCGTCCGCCCTGCTGTCACTGGCCTTCTGGAGGGAGGGCGCTCAAGTTTACCGGAGCGCTCTCACATAGGGAGAGATCCACCTTAGGAGCGGGTCGCTGTCGCCGGGGTTACGAGGTTGCATGCGCAAGCGACCCCTTGTAAGTAAGAATAGTTTTATAAGCACAACTCTTAAATCAGCTGTATTAAAATATATTTTCGATAATCGAATCATTGGCGTAAGTAGTAAGTAAGAAATAAGTAAGTTAATGTTTAAAAATGTACTCTTTAATCTAGACTTTAATCACTCTTTCCAGAAAACCGCATCATTACCGTTTTTGACAACTTATAATGACTGAAAATTTTGTAATGCAGACAATTTTTGGTTTTGAATGTACAATCTTACAAAAAAAATCTGACTTAATAAAGTGACCCAAAACTATAATAATTCTCCAACTGTAGCTATTTTCAAATAACAGCCATAATAAAAATGAGTTCGTATTAATTTGTTCCACCTCATTTATCTCGATCACATGTAATGATAAATGTTTCAATTATTTTCTCGCTGACTTTTCTCGTTCACATTTTATTCTTTTTTACAGAACTTATAATTTGTTGTAGTAAATATTAAGGCTTGGTAATTTATTATAAGAATAATTAGAAAAAAAAACTAGAAAAGGGAATAGAGTTTGTAATCAAGTTCTAGTCTACACCAAACGATTAGCTTTCCGATACGATCACAAGATTGATTCTGCTCAATAGTCTTCCGTCCAAATAAGAGCAATGATTCTGAATTTTCTGAATTCTGAATCTTCTCATTATTTTTTAAAACTTGCAAACATCAGGAAAAACATGTCGTATTTAAGTATGTACTTAAATAATTGAGTTATGTAGATGCTGTGCACTGCCAGCCTGAAGTTCTATGAAAAGTACGATATTTTCTGAGACATTTATTTTAATAAATGATTTTATAACAACTTCAAATTTATACCAAGTATTTCATAATTGCTCCGATGTTTGGATAGAAATACTGTTGGTTATAGTTAGGTGTACTGTAAGGAAGGCTCTGGTTCACACGGCCAGGTATTCGTGCCTCGGAGTCAGAAGCGCCACTCGGTATTTGATACTTTATGCATACAATAGTTATGCTTGGTGATTTTCGTTCAATTTTATAATTGCGTTATTGTTACAAATCAATTTTATAATTCCTAATAACCTACGATCTGATACGATCTGAATATTGTATATTTTATTATTTATCTCCTTAAATATTAAATTATGTATTTAAAGAAACTTTAAAGAAATTTAGAACTTTATAAATATCATGTTAAGAAAGAAAATTATCTTTGTTTATTTTATTATATAATTCATGGAAACTGGTAATTAAAAGGTTGCGTTAAAATATAAATAAATTGAATTACAGACATGAACGGCATAGACCTATTAGTGCCTGTTTGAAATTCACTTATACTGGATGTTTGTTGATGATTATAAAATTAATTCCAATAGTACTATGTTTACCAATTTTGGTTTAAATTTTATTATAAAAAATGTTTTGGTATAAACAAGACAATTTTTTGTTGCAGTAATGTAATTAGGTTAGATGGAACAATTAGGTGAAGAACTTAAAAAAAAATAAAACATGCCTGAGAATTGTTACAGACTGCAATATCCTTTAAAGAGTAATTAGTGAAAAGAACATGAGTTAAATAGAAGATGTAACTTATTCAAGAAGCCTTTAAAGTTTCTTCGATCATTCGGGTTGTAGAGGAAGTTTTAATTGTTTTATCATTTCAAAAGACGGCCAACAAACTCGACCATTATGAGTTAATTTTACTATCTACAACTGATTCCAACAATAAGTACTACTTGTGACTTCAGTTTATTTGAATTTCCAAGATTAATTTTGGAAACATTCTTCATATATTTTGTTAAAAACCTTTCTGTGATGCTAAATGAAAGTTTAGTATGTAGGGTCTTTTATCTGAAACCATTATATATTTTCTTAGATTTCCTTACATTTCGTTATACTTTGCAAGTGGCCATTAGATTGATTTACATGTTCGGTTGCGATCGTTGATATCAAGGGTTATTGGTTGTAGCAGAACAACACGGTCATTAAAAAGTTCGATGATTTGACGAGAATAACTTGACACAGACATATTTTGCAGTATTTTAATTAATAGTAATGAAATGTAAAATAAACACAAGTAACTCGGTATTCTTTTAGTTTTTTTCAACAACCTCTATTCAATATTGCCCTCAACAATATAGTAAATTACAGATTTATATTCATATTCTATTTTTACATTCAAAGGAGTCATAAGATTCATTAATGGGTTTTATTATTACTATTACAAGATATATGAGTTATTATGTTTTACAAGTTTCTTTGATGACTTACAAATGGCAATCGTGGTTTGGTTACTTTCATTAGTAGAATAATGTTTACTGATTTATAACACTTTAATAAAACTTGAGACGGTACACAGGAAGCATTGAAAATTTGAATCTACGCGTCTAGATGACTTTCGTTTATTAAAAGCTTTCCAAAAAATTCATTATCTAAATAAAGGAAAGTAAACGAATACCTAAAAATAATAGAAAAAATATACAATAAACCAATAAAGGAGACCGAAAATATTAAATTTATAAACATATTTCAAACCATGTTAAAAGTATGATCTTTAGCTAAGAATATTTTTTATATTTCAACTAAATATCAAAAACCATCTGGCTATTATTACTCTGTGCCATTTTTTGCAGCAACCTCGTCTTCAAACGCTTCGTTGGCATCCCACATGCATATTTCATCAAGAGTCATCCACTCTGAATACATTGTCGCCATTAATTCAGTTCTCTTTTTAAATTGCATTTTCAAGCAGTGAAATACACTATTAAATCATTTCACCACATTTCAATTTGACTGTATTGGCTTTACAGAGACAAAAATTACAATATCTTCAGAAATTACGGAGTATGTTTGACTTAGATTGTACATTTAGATTATTATCATAACTGCGTAAAAGTATATGATATAAAAAAGCAAATATAAATTAAAACAAAATGAATTCATGAACTGAATTATGAAAAAGTTGAACTATATTGTTACTAGGACTAAACTTTAGCTGCGGAGTAATCTTATTTTTTTGATATTAATAATTTATTGTAAAATTATACGTTCTGGTCATGCGAAATAGAAGACATTGTTTAAATGCATTTCGTCTGGAATAGAAAATATTTTTTTGTCTTTAATATTTATTATTCATATAATAAATTCTGTTTTGTTAATTGTCTGATGCTGAATAGCATAATCCCAGCCATTAGGCTGAAGCAAATAAAAGAATGATCTTTTAGTTGCTTCAACGATAATTACGGGGAAACAAAACTTGGTATTTTCCCAGGAATGTTTAGACGTCCTAACTTAAATTTCTGTGGTTTCCTTCTGAAACCTATTCTGTATATAAAAAATTGCGTATCGTGAGTTCCGAAACAAAATCATGATAAACTCCTAATAAACAAGACTAAACAGAATTATTACTTTACAGAAATTCTGTCAGTTATTTCAATTATTCTCGTAGTTACTTAATACATCTCTGTTAAACAAAAATATGAAGCTTGTAGTCTTTCAAAAATAGCAGTACCGCGCGGGTTATTAAATTTTATGGAAGGAGAATATATGTATTTTTTTGTTTCCTTATAAGGACTTTAAAGTATTTACAAATCTATGACGAATCTATTCCTAGTGAGTTCGTTAGTGAGCTCGTAATACTTATTGACCTTGATGGCATGGTCTTTGGGGATGGTGGTCTCCCAAGAAAGCGTAAGCTATATTAACACAAATCACTTTAAAATTCGTGAATACACAAATATGTCTGCTCTAAACGTCGACTCATAAATATCCTTTGACATATTATATTATTCATCATAAGCAACCACATTTATATTTAGTACCACCACCGCTTCGAACTAACATAGTTTTTGGAGAAGCGATAGTCATAAAAAAAAATTAAAATAAATAAACCATGTATACAATAAAAAGGTCTCTTTATAGGAAATCTAAAAAATGAGCAGTAAAAATCGACTTTAATATAAAACAATTGATCATCGCCTCTAGTTCCATCTTCATTCTATCACTAAAAATGATTTAAAGAATTATTTTATTCATTGTTAATAATCAACAAAAGTTTATGTTCAGGCAATAAATTTAAAATATAAGAAGATAAATCGATATTTTGTTGATTTTATATTAAATAAATAAGTAAAAATTGGGTCATGAAATGAAATAGGGTATTTTTTCCGAATTATACCAAAATATGAGCAAAAAAGATTAGTGAAGTCTTTTGGTCTTTATCTTGACCAAAAATAGGATCCGCATATACATATATATACATACCCGTAGACATCCAAGACGTAAAAGAAGAAATAATTTAACTATTAAAAGTAGCACTACGTATAATGAAAAAATATATTCATTCTTAATACCAAATTTTCCAAAAATCACTAGAGGTTTTGAAATGTTCCGTGTTACCGTTTATAATAAATATGTGTTTCATTACGTGCACATAATCTAAGCAATAGCTTAAGCTTAACCATTCAATGACAATGATGAAGCTTTATATTCAAGTGAATTTGGTAGGCAGTTGGTTTGATTAATTAAGTTTACCTTGATAGGCGAATAATTTATCCGCATCGATAGATTTCGGCTTGATACGCATTAAATACGCATCTACTCGAATCGAAATCCATCAATTTGACGACTTGTAGAATGTAAATGGAGATTCAAAGAATTTTTCACATATTTATAATATATAGTAGATCTGGTTTTTATCGTGGCCAAAAGGATTTTTTAATTTCATACCAGAATCGTATTCATAACCATTGTCAAAAGGATAGCGTTTGCTTTTTTTTATTCCGACAATTACTCGTAATAAGCAAATTTTTGAATCACAGGATTTAGATATTAAATAATGAAGAAATTTAAATTAGCTTTTTAGTATCCATGAGTATGGATTATAAACACTTGTTATTTCAAATCTTTCCTTAAATGAGCTTGAATGTTATAGGAATACAAATTAATTACAATATTAATCTATAATGCTGAAAATGTATTGACACATACTTAGGTATCTAAAGATATATGTAGTGTTTCTCGTATAAAGTATATTTTTTATTTTTCTTATTTCCTCATTTAGTTCTGTTAAGAGTAATGGATATAACTATTTATGAAACGTAACAGAAAGGGAAAAGAACAGAAAAGTATATTCCTACTTTTAACATAATCTTTTAAAATTGACACTCCCTTTTGTCATTTTGACATTGTGGATATAAATTTGTAATTTGCCGCAGGAAATCTGAAACTCAATAAATGTAACCATATCTTTTAATGTTCAACAGTCCTGGTTATGATGTGTTTAGAAAATTTACATATTATTTAATCAGAATTAAATGCCATTTGTTTCAATTTTAAAAGAATAATTTGTTTTCTAAACATTTTGTTATAATTAAGTAAATAAAAATAAATGAGATATTTATAACTTTTTAGTATTAAGATTTTAGAACATTTCTGATATAATAAATACAACTATTTTAAAATATCTAAAACATTGCAGATGGAATTTAATAATTAACATTTATATACGAGTAAATAATATAAAAAAGCATCTAGACTTTTAAACAAAGTACATTAAAATAACAAAATGTATCATAAGTTTTTAAATGCAACCTCTTTACATAAAATATTCTCGAATAAAAAGGTAAAAATAAGATTATGACCAAGAAATAAAAACATTATTGTATACATAAAAACTTTTTAATCAAGTGTTACGTGTTATAAAATAAATTTTCGTCCAGACATCTTATGGAATTCGAAATTTTAATTAACGTTCTATAAAATTAGATCGAAATCTTCAAACGAGCAAGGGAAATTAAATTTGAAATCATAATTGTTCAGCTGCAGACTTTCCACACACCTGAGCAAACGATAGATTCTTGAGAAATAAATTGGAACCTCCGACCATTTAGGATTACATTGATGTTATTGTAAGAAAAAGTATCATATTTTTAATACAAAAATTATTTGAGAGTAAAAGAGATTTTTTATTAATCGCTCATTATTTGTTTGGTTAGAGTAAACTAAAAATTTTTTTTTGTTTACTCAAAACTTTTACATTTCTTTCGCTTCGGATTACAGTCTTATATACAAAATTAAATACTTAATGGTGTTTATCAAGTCGTAAGTCAATTTAAGAAAATATTAATACAAAATTAACAAATAATGATCAAGGTAACAGGACAGCTGTTATCAGATATAGATAATCAATTCCATAAGTGACTGGAATTTTATATCTCAGAAGGCGCCGGTTCGAATAGCGTACGATATTTTTTCACAACTGCAGATTCACCCTTGGCCTAGCAAAACAGCGGCGTGGAGGACGTAGTGTTTAGCTTTAGCTTTTACAAAGACAAGAAAGGCTTGTAGTGTTTGTATTTCTTCTACACAAGTAGGTACTAAAACTCCAAATTTTTATTATTTACCGGCGGAAAAAGTAAGGTCAAAAACAACTGAATTTCTGGAAGAAGTAAGAATAAGGGATTCGTTTTTAGATATCAGGAATTCTGGAAACATAAATTTTTTGAAAAAACCTTTGTGTATTAAATATTTGTTCGTTAATTTCAAAACCAAGGGTGGTTTTTTACAAAAGGATGTTGAATAGAAACATTTTAAATTAAAAATAAAACTTTATTAGATCTTAAAACCAAGATTAATATGTAGTAGTGACGGATTACAGAAGGTTGCTCTAAAGTTCCGAGATAGAAGGCTTTTTCATTGATAGCTGTCGCTTTTAACTTCGAAAAGTACTTAAGATAGAATTTATGTAACAATAAATTTATAATATCCATTATCATAGACTTTGTGAAGTGATATTATAAACATACGTTAATGACCTGCTACGAGAACAATGAACAACATACTCGTAGCACTTTACATAAGCTACTTAATTATTATGCGATACAAGTTTTGAAGTATGTTTATATTTGTTTTAATATATAGTCTTGTCTTTAAAGCTGTACCCTCCTTCATCCTTGTTTGTTTATGTCTTCTTAGATACCGATAGGGTTTATTAACATCAAAAAAAATGTAAAAAATTATAAATATCCCTTTGTCTGATAACTACCCTTTATCTTTGTCAATCTAAATATGATAATCATTTCAAGCTTAGACAAATATTCCACGTTAATGTTGTTTCGACGGAAGAAGTAAACGTACGATGGAAATCTTATAATTATTATTTTAAAATTTTGAGCACTGTTTAACTGTGAACAATAGTCGCATTGAGTTGACTATGGGTGCATGTCGCATACGAGGTACTTTTACATAAGGCGCGTAGATATCAAATTACCTTTCTTTCCAAACAAGTTCAACTCCTTTCAATGTCTTCTTCCATCCCTTCCTTTCATTGTCTTTTGAAATCTTCATTAGTTTTGACGTTGACTAGATATGTACGTTAAGCGGTAATAATATTTTTCCACAAAAGACAGTAGCATGAAATAAAAAATGCCGTATTGTAAAAAGTAATCGAAATTAGACACATAAGATTTGGTATTTAAAGTTTTTTGAGGTTATTAGTATGAAAATTATTTTGTTCTTTATAGGATCTTTATTTTGAATCAATTATTTTCTTTCAAATTTGATTTTAAATGATACTACATGATTTTGATGCAATAATATATAACAGTTTTTTTTCTGTCATAAAAAACTTAATAGAATAAGTAGGTTATTTTTTAAAGTTAAATGTGCTTTCCTATTCATAAAAATATACTTATATGTATATAATATTAGAGATAGAACTTGATGAAATTCTCTATAGACAAACTTATTAATAAATTATGAAAAAAAAAATGGCTTATTAGTGAAAAACTGTTGTATAAAAGGAATAAAATACTGTATAGTTTTTATAGTTATCTTATAATAGAGGACAGTGTAGCTGTGAGTAAATGAATGCCTTATTTAGTATAAGCCGTAGATAAAAGTTATCTTGAAAGTCGTAGGACTCAACGAAGTTTTCTACAATCTTAGCAAGACCAGGTAAACTCTATTATAAGAAAGGAAAAGTAATATGTGCTCGGAAAGAAAACAGGCTCTATTCAACTTTAATTAATGATTACTTTGGTATAGTATCAAAATGATATTTTATAAAGTCCCTTGATTCTTTATAAAATATTGTATTTGAAGAACTGGCTGGCGCTATTCAAATTTATAAAAACAGGAATTTATAAACATTTGTTACCATAATTATGGGATATCAGTATTCTTACTAATTTCTATATTAATGGTTTTCTTTAAAATGAGTTATTTCTACTTTTGGAAATTGTTAATCGGCTTCTGGTTGGGTCTGTTACAATACCATTACGTTAAAGATACAAACTATTTGTTGCATAAGCTGTGCTACAACAAGTGACGCCGCTTAACGTTGAGTTATGTTTTTGTGAAACGTTTACTGAGTAATTACTGCTTTTAAGATAATTAGGGCTATTCATAGCGACAGACTGATAGTCCACAAATGAATTCTGTTCAAAGTTAAAATGCTTTTTTGTTAATCTTTATGTTACGATGAATGTTTAAAATTTAACTGAAATTATTATTAACTAAATATATTTGGAACATACTTCAATATATATTTTTATAAATTCGCAGTTAAATCAGTTTTTATATACCTCCATATTTTGAGAGTTCTTTTATGTTGGGAAGGAAATTTTTCGTGTGTGAAACAAGTATGTGTAATTGGTAGCCTATAGACATTAGGAAGAAACTATGAAAATCGTGACTTATTAATGTTGTGTTTTACATAAAACTAAGTGGATTTATAACTACAACAATTGGTACAATCAAATATATTTTTTAAGTCCATGTTGAAGAAAACAATCCAACGACTAAATGTAATAAACAAACGATCAATACGAGTCTTCGCGTGGGAGCATGAGTGGGAACAGAAATTATTATGTGAATGCTTAAATCTGATACAGTCAACTAACAAGACAGATATTTCAATTATATAATTAAAAGGTGTACCCACTGAATATTTAATGAAATCAATAAATTATGACCTAATGATGGTAGATGACAATTAGTGAACACTTACTTAGACAATGACCATATGGCCATTCCTTTGATCAGATTTGTAAATGTCCTGTTATAAATTAAAATATTCTAGTTTTATTAATGGAAAACAAAAGTGTAAGATAGTTGGTTGCAACTATTTCGTCTTACTCACATCAAGATATATTTTAAAATTTATTTACTGTAGATCGTCAGATAAAATAATTTTCAACATATTTTTGTTGTATTCCATTATAGTTTGTATTAATTAGAGTGGAATAAAAAAAGATAAATTGTGCAGTTAATAAGTAAGTTTACGACAGTGTTATATTTATATATTGTCTCTAAAACGTATAATATGATGTGACGAGAATTTAACAAATTAGGTTCAATTTTAGAATACCAGATGTAAGAGTCGAAAATTAGCATCTAAATAAACGTTAGGAGCTTAGTTACTATGAAGGTATAGATTTTATGTAGGTCGTCTTGAGTCTCATACAATTTCACTTTCACAGAAATAATATTTATTACAGATATGTTGTGAGCACAGTTTACATTACGACGACATAACATGTAACGGACATGCACAAAGGAATCTCAATTTGGTACATTCTCTCATCCCTTTTTCAACTCAACAAAGTAATTTCCTGAAGCGAAATTGATTTGTTGAATCCGTGGGTTTTGTTTGGTGCGGCGACTGTGCTTTAATTAAACTGTAAAAATTTGTTTACCTTGTTATTCTTTACTCGTTTTATGTCAAACACTTTTCAGTTACAGTTTGTTAACATTGTATTCAATGTAATTCTAAAAATAAAGTAATAAAAATATATACAGTATCTAAAATTTCACTTTATTAGATACATAAATCAGAAATTATTTACATGAAAACAGTAAGTGCAAAAATTTGATTAGTTTAAAAAAAGATTGCAGGTTGATCAACAATTACATGTTTATGAAGTGATATGGGATTCACTATTTAATATTATGTGGTTTGACTAAGATCAACTTTTGTTATAGTATTAAAATAACTTTTACTCGTATTGAATTCTAACATATATATAACTTGAAAGTATATAAAAACGGTAATATGAGGTGGGACACTTTGATGTTTAGGTAAATACTCGAAGCACAATTTATTTTTGACTAAAAATACATTTGTTCTAATAAGCAATACAATTATTAATAATAATAGATAAATTAAAAGGGAAAAAAAATATGTATGTTTTTTGTATTATTTAAATTTTTTTTATGACAGAAAAATCAAAAATTATAAAATACTTGCATAACTATATAAAATGAACGCAAAAATAAATAAATATAGCAACTACATGTAATTTTCGGTAGATTTAAACGCCGTGGTTTTGACGTGCTTATTTTGTGACGTCACCTTATACTCAGAATAATAATAATGAAGACTCTGTTTCACAGATTATTGATATTAATGAGTATCACATAAATATTATCACCTTATTGCAGTATGTCGTCCTCTATTGATAGCTTTCTCAAATAAAGGACGTGTTACTTGTATAAAATAATGTTCTTTTATTATATCAGATGTAAGGTGAAGCACCTACAACAGTTATCTCAGCTTAAATTTAAGATCCACTTTTTATTTTTCTTTAGTTGTTCAACTACTTTTAAGAAAACTTTTTCGTGAAGATGACCCCTTTTTATAGCCTCTGTGTCTATTAATTTAATGGTCTCCATTCATTCAGTCAACATACAATGCAATGTTATACAGTGAGCTATTTCATGAGATTTTGGTGGAGTAATATGAGCATAACTTAATATATACCACAATAGACAATCATTTTGGTCAACTGTTGCAGCATTGTCTAGTATATGCCTTTAGTCTACAAAGACTCAATAAATTATAACATTTTTTAGGTTTACTTTGCATGCTACTTATTAAACAATGAATTCACAAATGGTATCTAAGACTTAAGCGTATATTCATTTAAATATAATTTATAATTTTAGATGTGCTATCGCGTTTTTTATTTTTTTTTTTCTATAAATAACGTTCACCAGACGTTTCAGTTACTTTACAGCAATAAACTATGTTGTTAAAACAAAAAAAAAAACACGATATCACATCCAAAATTATTAGTTTTATTCAAATGAATTGAAATTTTATCCAAGCGTTTAGTTTCAATGTGATATTCCATAAGTTGGTTATCCCTATGACAATATGGATAACCAACAAACAGTGTTACTGTGCTGTACTTTCAAAAAATAAGAGAACACTGATACTTTGTAATCTGCTTGAAGCATTGGTAGTCTTTGATAATGCATATTTTTTTGTTTTTATTAATTTTAAGCTTGTGTCTTCTGAAATTAACTTACACTTTTTCCAATGACTCTTCACTAGTAGTTGGTGGATCATCACTGCCTCCATGAAGCCAGACTATGAAAGTAATGACATGCTTACAGCCAACTTAAATAAAAAGTTTTGTTACACTGTATGTAGCATTCTACAAATTTTTACATGCAGGATTTTATTTCATCATATTATTTAACATATCATTACACATTTATGAATTTATAAGTAAAATTTCAGTGCCAGGATGTCTAAGAAACAAGAAACATTCATACATCCAGTCACCATTACAAGATGTTTAATAGTGAAGATGACGTGACATGTTGATTAGCCAATAGTGTAGCGACTTCTAAATTTAGGAGGGAATTTGAAATTGTTACATTTAAATACTGAAGTTTAATAATAAACACATGATTATTTGTAAAAGTATATATGTTTCTTTAGCAATAAAGATAACGTATTATGTTTTTGGCTAATTTTTAAATCAATAGCATTTTCCCTATTTTCACAGAAGACTTTAAGGTCGGACAGCAAAAAGTCAGGTAAGAGTTAAGACATTTTTTTCTTTATTAATTATTTAAGTCCACTCAAAGAAGTTTTTCCATGTAATACTGACACAAGCACCGTCAGTAGTAAAGTTGTCTCATAAACTTAAGTTTTTTAACTTTCCTGAAAGCCTTTTCAAATTTACTTAGACGAATTTTTCTCCGTTAATTTTATCAAAATGTATTTTCTGCCTTTTATTTTTAAAATGAAATAATATCAATGGTTAAAATCTTATATGATTATTTATATGATAGTGATAAACTGTGTCAGTAGTCACCAAATGTTTGTTTCAACAAGTAGAAGTTAATTCTTGCGTTCCATTTCCCAGTATTCATATCTGTTCACTTCTTCTTGTAATCATTTACTTCTCATGAAGCCTGATTATAGTATTGCGACCCAAATATCGCACCAATAACCCGATTTATTCTACTTTTAAATAAACATAAAAAAATATACTTGTCTTATATAACATATTTTTATAGAATACTTCTGTAAAATTCTACTTAATCTTTCTTATTCTTTTAATGCAAATAAGTAAATATAAAAATAGTTCTGTTACGAAAGTTAGTTTGCTATAGTTCACTCCAATATGATCACAAGACATTAGTTTGAAATTCAGTCATCATTGTCATCCAATAAATGAAATTATTTCATACACTTATCATTATTATAACTTACCAGGCTAAAGACCATTTACAGTGATATATTATATAACATTTCAAGGTTGTGTTTCTATGTGTTACAATTAAGAGGGAATTATATTGTTTCAATTTTTTTAATATTATTACCTTCAGTTATTTATGATTCAATAACATTGTATATTTTAAAAGAAAAAATTCAGTTACATTAAATAATTTTTAAGAGATCCATGAAATTAAATACCTTACATATATGTATAGTGTATACCTTAATAACTTAAGCGAGTCGAATCTTGATTATAATTTTTAATATAAAACTAAATAAAAATGCTTTAAAATATTAAAGCGTAAAACATTTTAAAAGTTTCGCTCTGACATGGAAGTATTCTTTATCCACAACTTCTAAAGTTCATCTTATAACTAAAAACTTAGGAACGGCCGATAATGAAGTATAATAATTCGTTTCTTCTATTTTTTGTAGTAACAATAAACTCAGACCATTAGAAAGACGTATTTATTAATTTCCTTGTTATAGTTTTGAAACAAATTGCATTGGGAAAGTATTATACGATTCTAGATTCTTGTTTTATATTTTAAACACAGGAAGAAATCTTTTTAAATGTTCTTGTTGAGAAGATTATATAAAAATTATGTGATATGGTTCATTTTCTGGATACCATTGGTTTTTCACTCAGTTATATATATCTTTTCTCTTTTGGGATTTCCGGTTCCGGCTGTCTAAGTGTAAACACGTAGTGTCATTGTGCTCCGACTTTTATAATTTAATCTCAAAACTTACCGTGAAATTCCGTATAAAAACATTCGAAATATACACTTATAGTGTCTATATACGTGATGAAACAAAGAACAGTGCGAATACAGTGTTATTAAAATAGTTATCCAGCGGCATAAAATAAAGAAACTTTGGAGGGTAACTGATAAAACGTCAGTTGACTACAGGCCACAGACACACAGATTGTCAACCTTCAATCTTTCTTTGACCAAATGAAAATAGAAATGTCAAAACAAACTGACGACATTATGTCACGAATTGATGAGAAACTAGTCCCTTTTAGACTAGAAATGCAGGAATTAAAGTCTGAAAATGAAAAATTAAAGGAAAAGATACATAACCTCGAAAAACATAAAAGAATAAAAAACTTAATTTTATATGGAGTAAAAGAAACTGAAACATCGACCGCCAGTCTAATAGAAATAATCAAGAAAAAATTCAAAGATGATTTAAATATTGCTTTTGAAGACAGGGACGTGAACACGATTTACAGAATTGGCAAAAATATTACAGAAAATGGTAAGGCAAGGCCAATACTCCTGGCACTCGTTAACCTTTGGAAGAAAAACGAAATAATTTTAAACAAAAAGAAACTGAAAAACGTTTATGTATCAGAAGACTATCCTAAAGAAATCCTCGAGACGAGGAAAAACTTACAGTCGAAAGTGGAAGAAGAACGGAAGAAAGGCAATTATGCATACATTAAATACGACAAGCTAATTATCAAACAGGGAAAACCTGACACTACAGGACCCAAAAGAAAAATGTCGAACTCACCAAATGAAAAAGAAAACCCCCACAAACAACAACAATCGGCACTTAAAAAACACCGTCTGAACGCCTTTGATGTTATGAGGAACAGAAGTAACTCTCTGCCCTCTGCCAACTTCCCAACTACACAGAACGCATAGGATATTGTCATCAGCCACCGGAAAGGAACAATAAACAAAATAAACAAACAAGAACCAAGAAATAATATAAACAAAACATTCCCCAATCCGACTTGTCCTCGTGGGGAATTAGACTGCAACCCTCCACAAAGTAAAAAATCAAATATAAAAACAAAAGATACAAAATCAACACTAAAGATTTGCACTTACAATGTAAGAACACTCGCATCAACAGAACGATTTCTTGAATTAACTAGTGCTCTAAATTGCATTAATTGGGACATTATAGGGCTCTCAGAAGTTCGAAGAATTGGATGTAGAATTGAAGAATACAAGGATCTTACTTTCTGCTATATTGGTGAAACCAAAGGACTATATGGAGTAGGATTTCTCATAAAGAAAAAATACAAGAACAACATTACTAACTTTATAGGAATCTCTGAAAGGACAGCACTTTTACAACTTAAATTTGAATGCTTCTCCTTATCCATAATTCAAGCATATGCACCCACAGAAAGCTCAATAGATGAAGAAATTGAAAAGTTCTACAAAGATATAGAATATGCTCACATCTTGGCTGAAGGAAAGGTAATAGTAATGGGAGATTTTAATGCCAAAATAGGCCACCCAAAAACAGACAACTACCCAGTGATTGGAAAATATGGTTACGGAGTGTGTAATGAAAGAGGCGAACGGCTCCTAAGCTTTGCATATGAACACAGACTGTCAATCATGAATTCCTTTGTCCAGAAGAAAGAAAACCGCAGGTGGACTTGGGTATCACCTTATGGAAATACTAAAAACGAAATAGATTACATATTGATAAATCACCATAAACTAATAACTAACATTGAGGTACTTAACAGATTTAAATTTCCCTCTGACCATAGACTGCTGAGAGCAACACTACTTTTAACTCGTCCAATAAAGAGCAGAAAAACATTCACAACTCCTAATTATATTCAAAAGACAAAAGCAGAAATTGAAAACTACATCACAAAGCTACGAGAATGCACAGAAAATATAGAAACAGACCATATTGATATCCAAACATACTACAGTATCCTAGAAAGAGGTATAACGGAATGTTTAAAACGTAAAAATACCACACACACTCGCCAACACAACATCTTTTCTGAAGTCACACTCAAGCTTATAGAAAGACGTACAGAGCTACTATGCACACAGAGTAAAACAAAGGAAATGAAACAAGAACTCAGCAGACTATACAAAGAGACTAATAGATCGATCCGAAAGGACTATACCAATCACAGATATGAGACTATTTCAAGAAACATTAACAATTTTAGAAGTACCAAAAGAGCCTTTAAACAATTAACGACACATAAATCATGGATTCATAAACTCGAACATAACTCATTGGAAACAAAATCAAGAAAAGATGTATTAAAACACGCAACAGACTTCTACAAAAACCTATACAAGAAGCAAGATAGTACGGACTTAGAAATAGAAACAACTCACATGAACATAACAGACTGCATCAATCCAATCGACGACCCCGAAGTTTATGCACATATAAAAAGGTTAAAAGCTGAGAAGAGTCCCGGACCAGATGGACTATGCAACGAAGCGCTCAAAATAGGAGCACCTATCTTAACTCACCATCTCACAAGATTGTTTAACATGATACTAGATGTCGAAAAAGTACCAAAAGAATGGTGTACATCAGACATAATTCTACTGTTCAAAAAAGGAAGCCCCTTAGATATAGGAAATTACAGACCCATAAGCTTACTAGCAAGTACATACAAGTTATTCTTATCCATAATTCTAAAAAGGATATCAGACGATATTGATAAACAACAACCTAAAGAACAAGCAGGTTTCAGATCAGGCTTCAGCACAATGGACCACATACAAACACTAGAACAAATTATAGAAAAATATAGAGAATTCAACAGACCCCTGTATGTGGCCTTCATTGACTACAGCAAAGCCTTCGACACAGTTAGTCATTCTTCAATTTGGCACGCACTACAACAATCAAATGTTCACTACAACATAAACATCTTGAAAAACATCTATACACAAAGTACGAGTAGAGTAAAATTAGAAACAAGAGGAGACGAAATAAACATAGAACGAGGAGTAAGGCAGGGCGATCCTCTATCTCCAAAGCTTTTCATAGCAGTACTTGAGATTATTTTTCAAAAACTAGATTGGAAAAAGAAAGGTATATGTATAAAAGGACATTACGTAAACCATTTGAGGTTCGCTGATGATATCGTCATATTGGCCGAAACAGCTAAAGATCTAGGGGATATGATGCGATCGCTAGACTGCGAAAGTTCTAAAATCGGCTTAGAAATGAATACAAACAAAACCAAGATATTAACCAATTATTGCGAACACCCAATTACAATAAAAAATAACAATATAGAATATGTTAATCACTACATCTACTTAGGAAAACAAATGTCATTTAAAAAGTCGAACAACGAAGAAGAAGTCACAAGAAGAGTTAACACAACCTGGAAAAAAATTCTGGGCATTAAAGGAAATCCTAAAAGGCAATTACAGGTTACACATGAAGAAGACAGTATATGATACATGTTTGTTACCCTGTTTGTTGTATGGTTGCCAAACTTGGATATTTACAAGCAAAATAAAACATAAAATCAAATGCAGCCAAACATCAATGGAAAGAAGTATACTGAAGATCAGAAAAATACATAAGATTAAGAGCGAACACATCCGTCAAAAAACTAAACTTACCGATGCTTTGAAGCACGCATTACAATTAAAGTGGAGGTGGGCCGGACATATCTCACGTTATACAGACAAGCGATGGACTATCGAAGCTACACGATGGAAAGGACCAGAGGGGAAAAGGAATGTTGGTAGACCAATAAAACGGTGGTCTGATGAGATAATACACATAGCAGGAAACGAATGGATCAAGTTAGGCAAGGACAGGGAGTCGTGGAAGAGGATGGAGGAGGCCTTTACCCAAACAGGGGTCCATATTTCATAACACTAACATACTAACACTAATTATAAAATCGAATAAATAAATATACATATATACTAACACAAACTAAAACATATATTATAATGTAACTGTACTATTGTAGAAATAAGGAATAAAAAGGCTTATTATTATTATTATTATTATTATTATATATATCTTTTAAAAGTCATCAGTAAATTTATGATATGTTTTGTTTCCCATTAATACTAAAATACAATAATATTCAAGGAGATATATATGTACATATTTGTAAATAATAGAATACTTGTATATGATTTTGGTTTATCTAACAAATAAAAATTTCACATAGGCTATAGTTATTTTTAAATTTATTCATAAGTTACGTAGTATTTTTCAAAATTTTGCGATCTTGATATTACAATTATGATATTTTACATGTTTGCATGTAATTGATCAGTATTGTTTCCAATCATCCTTCGGTTTTCATATAAATGTAAATATATAAAGATTATATCTATATGTTAAATTTAAATGTTATTGAAATCTTAGAAGCTGTTATATTATTAGTTAAAATCGGTCAAAACTTCCCACGAACACAATTTCTCCTTAACTGTATGTTAACTTTATACTCAAATGGAGTCAAAGTAAGCATTGAATATAAATTATACTTAAAACCAATCCAATCAAAACTTTGTTAGGTGTTGCTTTTCGTGTTGACAGCTTCTTAAGGAATATTGTAACATTATTTCGTTGCTAAATTTAAACAGAGGTTTTAATTAGCGCTAAGACATACTAAAAAATGTTTTTAATGACATCGAATTTATCATGTTTTTTAGAATTTAGTTTTATATTAAGTGTTTTATTTTAAGTGTTTTATATTAACTAGGCTTTTTGAAAAAAGGGATCTTAAACCGTTTACTGTATAATGAATTAGGCTTTGTCAAGTTGTAGGAGAAAGTCTTGTTTCCTGACCAGAGTCTGAATAGACTCATGGATTGTTGTAGAGACGGCCAACTTCGTGTCATCGATTCAATATTCCTTCGGGGACTAAGCTCGCCAAAAGGGGAAGAAGCAACAGCTCTACAGGAATAACAGTCAAAACGTGCTGTCATATTGCAATGTTCTTTATATCTTTTCAATGAACATGGCCTCACTTCTTACAAGCTGAAAAGGGTAGAACATGTCCAAGTGGATGAATTGGAATGTTAGAAATTTCTTAGAAAATTTTGCCCAACAAGTCTGTACTTCCACCCTTTAAATCGTCCTATGTGTTATCTTGTTAATGTTGATGTTTTTATCATTTTGACGTTTAAACTTCGTCTCAAGAATAACTTTTTGGCATCGTTTACATGAATTAAAAATCTAAATGACTTAAATATTTAATTTTCTCGCTATTTTGGGCAATTGAGTTAGTGAATAATATCACATATACAAAGATAAATCATAATAAAACAAATAACTTTATTCAAATAACAAAAGAATAAGACATTTTTGTTTAAGTTTATCATCTCGTAAAGATTTTCATAAGAAAATATGAAATGTAATAAATGAAATGCAAGCAGAATTTCAATATACCTAACGGATTTCGGGATCATTGAGTCAATTATTCATTATAATATTTAAAACACTTTTTTAGATTCCGTGAGCGATATAATTGTTATAATATGTTAATATCTGATTTGCTGTTATTTTATATGTTTTTAGTGAATTATGTGTAAAATTTTCTAAAACAATTGAAATACGTCATTATACCAAAATGTTAACCGAATAGAAAAAAACTATTTAAAAATAAAGGTCTAAGTACGTTAAGTTTTAAAATGATAAAAACAAGAGTTATAAATATCTGTAATTATAAGAATGTGTACGAAAGGAATTTTTTCTAAATCACAAAATCTTATCTGAACGAATGTCAAACCGAAATTAAAGGTACACCCATATTAATGTAGTTCTTAAAAGGAAAAGTTATGTCACATTGTGCGTTAGACAGAATGTAATAACTCGCTTTATCTTATACCTAAGTTATTATACATATAAGGAGATTAAAATATGTCGTGTGAAAGTAACGTAATTCTTATTTATGTATTTAACAATTCTTATCGCCATACCTTATAGACATATCTGTTCTGTAATCAAAAGTAAAAAGTTAGCACCCTTGGGATGATTTAAAATATATTTATTTCCAGAATTAAGAACGTAGCAAGAAACATTTCGAACACGATACTTGAATTATAAGCAAGATGCTCGTTGAGAAATGCTTGTTAAAAAGAAACTAAAAATTCATAATAATATAAATAAAACTTTGAAACAAAATTATAAAACTTCTCACTGCAGAAACTAATTGTTTGCTTTAAAGCTGGTAAAGAATCTACAATACCGCAGAATTAAATATAGGTATTATATTAATATTCTCAGCTACAATAAATATACATATATAACTTGAAAATGATAAATAATACTTTGGTTTAATGAACAAATATTAATGAACAAAATTAAAACCATACATATACGAAAAAAAAAATAAAAATAAAAAGATTCAGTTTATTGTCCTATAATATTTATTTTTATAAGTCTTATTCAAACAAAACGGGCAAGGCAAATGAATTATGAAGGTATGCAAATGTCATCAGTTCACATAGCGCAATTTTTTCAACGTCACGAAATCATTTTGGTATTCAAACATATTACAATTATTTGTAAGAGGAATGAGAAATAGTTGATATTATTATAGATGTATTTATACTCTTAATAATAAATTATTAAAAGTATTTCTAGCTTATTTTAAATCATTTTAAGAATCTCTCAAATACTTTGTTTTATCTTAAACTTTTTTACATAATTATAATATACTGGAAGACCCGGCGAACTTCGTCTCGCTCTATAATCAAGAAATATCTGTTACGTTTTTTTATTTATACATATTTTTGGAGTTTACCTATTAAAGCCATAAATCTCCGTGTTTTGAAGTGCGACAGAATGATTGACATATTAGTTAGTTGTTAAATCTAATGTAAAAAAAAACGTTTGTATCAACAACTACTAATAAATTAAAAATTAATTAATAAAACATTCCCAGATCCCCTTGAACACACACAAAAAATTTCATCACAATCGGTCCAGTCGTTTGAGTGAAGTTCAGTGACATATACACTCACAAAAGAATTATATATATATATATATATAAAGATTTATAAAGAAATTTTTAAAAGAATACATTATATATAACGATATAAAATCTTGATAAATCAACACCTACCCCTGGATATGACGCGACTCTTGTTGGTCCCACTTGGTTCAAGATTGTTTTCAGAGCTCTAAGCTTAAGTTTACTAAACCGCTCTCCCTCTAAGCTGGACAAAGGCTTTCTTGAACGTTAAAGCTGAAGTGCAGGTAAACTGAAATTCAGAACTCCACTTTGTAAATTGACAACGAGTAAGGATTCTGAGTAAGAAATTGTATATCTAGATTAATATTTTATATTAAATAAATATTTTATCACCAGTAACATGTCATTATCTGCGTTTGTACTGTCTGAATGTCCGCAAACTTGTCCAAATTGAATTGAGTAAGCGTGTAATAATTTATTTAAGCCTGAATCACCATTAAATAAAGTAATCGTCTTTATATATACATAGACATATACATACCTCCATGTATTTATTACCTATTAAGATAACTACCTACATACATATATACATTTGGGAATAACAAATATTCAACTATTATTAAAAGTAACGATATTCCAAATTCCATACGCGATACATAACGTATTATTTTCAAATCAACCCCAACAGGTCCCAGGGCCGTGATGTTCAGAAAGCCATTTGCCATTATACCCTCCAAATGGCTCACAATCTGGATATCATCCAAAGTGGTCTAATCCTTACTTATAGCCTTTTAAGGAATTTTCTTTTCAACGACTCAAAGCACTATATTTTTTTGTCTGTATCAATAGGGTGAGTTGTTTTCAAGAGAGCCTTTTCTTTTTTAAAGGTCTATTTTGTGTATATAAATATGTGTAATTAAATTTCTTATGTTTGAGGTTTTAATCTCTTATATATAAATCATCAATCACTCAAAATTATTTAAACAAATTGGTAAACCTTTTATTTTACAGTATTAAAACCAAATTCGATTTCTTTTCAAGCTTAATATACGCAAGAGTGCTATTAGTGAATAGACTGCAGTTAATATTTGAACTACTTACTCATCGCTGTACCTGAGTTACTTTATTCGGGGTGGTGATTCTGCAAAAAGAAAAAAATAATATTTCGTAGAGTAGAACAAGGTTTTGTTTAAAATAAATTTTAATAAATAAGTTCTTTTTGATATAAATTGTGTTATCTTGTTTTTATATTATTTAGTAATAGTTAGGTATGGAGAGAAGTAGGTAAGAGGTCTATCATCTCTGCTTTGTAAGTCAATTTCTTGTTATTGAATAAAAGGGAATAAAGATCGACTATGGCACTAGAGTTAGTTGAAATAAATAAATAGTAATATCAAACCTGTCACTACTGGCAGCAGCGTCATTCGTGTAAAAAGTTGCTCACTTCAATAATCCACTGACATATTCAACTTGGATATATAGACAAATCATCTTCTTATATATATAAAAATGGATTGCTGTTCCTTAGTCTCGCTAAAACTCGAGAACAGCTGAACCGATTTGGCTAATTTTAGTTTTGAAATACTCCCGGAAGTCCAGGGAAGGTTTAAAAGGTGAGAAAAATTGGAATAATTGCCGGGAAAACCCTAAAAACAGCCCTTTTCTATTTCCCATACAAACTTTTTTTTTGACATTAGATTTGACAACTAACTAATATGTCAATCATTCTGTTTGATTGAAACAAGAAAAACCTCATTATGTATGGCCTCTTAGACTTAATAGAGTTCGCCTTGACCAAACCAACGCGGACGAAGTCGCGGGCAAAAACTAGTACTAAATATATCAGATCTCTTAATACTGAAAGTGAATTATTTAGTGTAAATGCTCTTTAGTTATTATATACGAAAAAACAATTTTAGAAATGTGCTTGATATTAAAATGTTGAAACTGAAATTATTAAAATAATTAAGTGAGTTTATTCCTCTTTTAGAACGAATATTTAGGTGCGAAACAAATTTCCTATAGAATAGAAATAATTCTCAATATAATTGTTAGACATTTAACTATAAAACAATTATTTTAAAACAATTATATGATATTGTTTCCTGTTATTCAATTCAAGATTAGGCCATTAAAGTCGTTAATTTCAGTATCGTTGAATCATATTCAAGGATTTATTATTTTTTAATAAAAGTTAGAGAACAATGTTGATGACACTAACATTAAATTGTCAATAAGTTTCACCTAAATTTCTTTTAATGTAATATTTCTTTGTTTCTACCGCCTGAAATAGTCTTATTACTGCAAATTTTAGCCATGAAATTTGGCATAGGTATTTAGTATGCTTTCTAAACTTGATATCAATACCATATGCCATAAGTATATAAGTATACCATTTTGCTAAAAAGTCATTTATATCAGGTCTAACTTCAAGAATACTAGAAAAGGTTGATCCCAATAGAGGTCAATTGCATTTACTTTCATCGTTTCAAAGCTATTAGAGACATAAACTATTAAAAATAAAGAGAAATCATTGTTTCGACCTATCATGGAAAAGGTTTGCCATTATATATGGCTTTCTATAGAAATTACGATTTATTGGGTTTTAAGTAATTATTTAATTTTAGAAACACTTTACAGAAAACGAAATTTTTTTAAAATAATGTGCACTTTGATAACATTCCTCACTAATCATTAAGCGGCCATCTTCTTTACCCTCAAGGTTTTTAAAATTGCTGGCTAATCAGCAATTATCACTGTTCTTTTGCCAACGCAGATACCGCCAGTTCTGTATGTGTTGTTAGAATTTCGCAAAATAAAAATAATAAAATGTAAGCATTAACTAAGAAACTGTTATACTTATGAAATTTTTAGTAAATATTACTATATTGTAATTGAAAACCATTATTTTGTGTAAACTTATATATAACATTTATGAACTGGAAATAGATACTTATTAATATTTAAATGAAACTAATATTTTCGGATTTTACTTCGCGTTTTATTTTAGAAACTACATACTCCCGACGTTTCGGCTACTTTTCAGCAACCGTGATCACGGGCAGACGAGAAGTGACACATGTATGGGAGTATGTAGTTTCTAAAATAAAACGCGAAATAAAATCCGAAAATATTAGTTTCATTTAAATGTGTACTCGCGAAAATCTTAGATCTCATTACTTATTAATATTGATTTGAATTTGACTTGCGTTTGAAGCTGTCTCAATTTCATTGTTCGTTTTCATTCTTGTATTTGACAGTCTCTAAGAAGACGTCGCGCTTGTTGACAGAACTACAGATATCTCTGTAAGATTTATTTTTGATAGACAGCTATCTTCCAAAAGATTTATTTACATTCTTAAGTATGACAGTGTCATAATTGTTGAAAAAACTTAATAACAAAAATACCTGGTGTATTCCTAACCTATTAAATTCTTATTTAAGTATTACATTCCTTTTTTTTTATACATTAATTTATTATTTTATTATATGTATTTTCTAATTATACATATTTTAAGTGTCGATTCACATTATTAAATAACAATCAGATTATAACCAATATTAGATCGTATTTCAGTATTAAATTGAAACTAATCACTTGCGGATAATATTCACTGAATCGGCTTTGATGAAACAATTACCTCACTATGTTAATTTGTACCTTACTATATTTGACAACGCCAATATAGAGTATATTATATACATATTTCACAACAGAAGAAAAGACTTACTAGAGTATAACATTAACTACGATAATTTTAGATTTAGTTTTGATAGAAAATAGGAATATTTTAAAAACAATCTCAATTAGACGTATAAAAAAACCGAACGATCTTTAAGATCTGACCATTCAAACTAATAGTTTCAACTTGTGGAATTAGTTTTTTAAGTACAGAGATAGGAAATTCTTCATCGATGCTTTATTTGTCCGTTAGACTTTTTCTGTTTATAGGACATTAATTGGTTATAACATATTTAAAGTAAATATGTGACAAATGAATTATAAATTAAAATAATTTTTTTGCAAGTTTTAAACTAATTTATAGTACAATTTTCAAGTTTTCACGAATTTCATTCAATACATAATATTAAATTTGCTTCTTATAAATAAAAAGATCAATCTTGAGAGACAAACGTGTTTTGTTATGCTCTAAAAACTGTGAAAATAAATTGTTATAACAAAATATACATATATAGAACTTTTTCATTGTGTGCATGGCAAAGGATGTTTAAGCTAGTCTTAGTTTAGCTGCGTCCGGACTTTACCTTAGTTGACTTAGTCTTTGAAGCTGTGAAAACAAACATGTCTTATCTTATTAAATTATAAGGAAAAGCGAGACGAACTAGAAAACAGGTAGACAATTTTAGCGCTTGAAAATTTTGATGTGTCATGTAACTTAGTAATAAATGGATGAAAATGTTAGTAACGATGTGATAAACCATTTTTAAGGGGAGATATGCACCTCGAGTATCTCTGTAGTTCAGTTTTTATTAATATTTAAATTTTATAGAAACAAAAGGTAAGAAGTTATAGAATAACTAAATGATTGAATTTAAAACAAGTATACAGTTTTTTAAAAATTAAAATATTATTACTCTAAGTATTTTAACCCAGTAAGGTGAGCTCAAATCCCCTTAGCAAACTTTAACGCTATCATAGAAAAATAAGACCTGTTTCATTATTTAAGATGCTATTCAATCTAATATCATGCTGTTAATTTAAGCAACAAAATTTTGAGGTTAACCTAAGCGCGTTTCCGAAAGCTATCATCATTATGTTTCTTTATTTACGAGTTTCGTCTTGTAACGTTCCAAAAATCTGGAAAAAAGTTGGTTTTAGGTAAGAAAAACAATCGACGAACAAAAGACATAGTAAGTTTTGAAAAAAAGTCCTTGAATAAGTCAATAATGTGTTTAAGGAGATGCATAACAAGAAAGACCATGTATGTAAATTACTGTATATTTATTACTGGTTTAAAGTTGTTTTTACATTAAAAACCCCTTAATTGTTAACCTTCTTATATTTTCTTCCTTTTATTTTTATCAAGTAAGGTTGTTACGTACTCAACTATCCTTCGAAGCTAGACAGATGAACGATAAAAGAGATTAATAGAGCCATCACACAGTCTGCCCGAAAAACATCTATAAATTTCAAAGCAATAGTTGCGTCTACTATATTGATTGTGTTATCTCATAAATAAATGTCTATACAAAATAAATAATGAATAATCTAATAAACTAATTGCCGTAAATCGAAAATTATTATCTAACGGTTCCTAAAAGTATATGAATTTGATACATAAATTGTGATAGTGTTTTTCTAATATAACACTGAAGAAAACGACGACGTTAATAATAAGCGAATATACTCGTATGTATGTATGTATATATTGTATCAAATTACTTTATAACAAGCCACCTCGATTTAATATATTAACATAACATCTAAATTCGCTACAAGTGACGTTAATATGACAAATAATTTCCTCAGAAGCCTACCGTGAAATACGTTGAATATGGTAATCATTTTCCCTCTGCTCCTTCAGCATCACCGTCACTTTTAGTTAGAAAACCTTTGGAATTTCAATAATTTTCGTTGACAAATTGTTATTGGAACATTTTCAAGTTATATATATGAAAATACCGTCTAGAGTTGTCGTTTCTATATTGCACCCAGGTATTTAATATAACATAATATAAATATTTTTTAATTATTAAACATTCTACTTTTGAAAATCTGGTTTAATTCCTAGATTTTTTTTTAAATTTGTTATTCGAATTTTTGTTTCCCTTTTGAATATATATTATAGGGATACAAATCTCTTTTTTTTAACTTATTGCTTTCAGATAAAAAAGGTTCTTATATTTTTAATAGAAAACGAGTTTGCAGTTCCAAAAAAATAACATATTAAATTCCTTTTGGCATATGAAGGCATTTAATATAAAAACTTGTTACTTTTTTAAAAAAATAACGTTATTCATCGCAATAACGTACAAAGTGAGGTTTTTTTCTGTCTTCCAAATTTATTGGTTTAGAAATTTTAAATATAAATATATAGCCAAAAGAAAAAACATTAATATATGGAAAAGTTTTAATCATAAAAGAGATCTTCGTTATCATACCTTAAATTTTTGTATACACAACCCTTATTTAAATGTCTATTGAATATTCCCGGAAATACTCGTAATTACTAAATAGTTGTTAATAACAGGAGAATTTATTATTCTCCCATTAACTAAGAGAGTTATTTTTCTTTTTATTTAAAAAGAATAAGCATAGATATAATTATTATATATATAATCTAGACCAAAGTTTCGAAAGAAATAGAGTCGAAACAACATTTGTTTGTTTTAAGTCATTTTCATGCATGGAAATATGGACATTTCTTACACTTTAACGAAAAAACAACTGAATGGATTATAATGAAACTTTACAATAGTATAGCTTATACATCAGAATAACACATAGCTTACAAATTATATAGACACTGGCTGTAACTCACGACTTTTTTATCGTAAAAAAACAAATAAAAACTTTTTAGTACATATAACGTACACTTACATGAACTAAACAAAAATGAATCAATGTCCCTAAATTATAGAATAATAAAAATAATCTGAAGTATTTACTGTACAATTACCTACTTATGTAACCGTACAAAATAAAACTAACTAACTAAAACGATTTGTATCCATTCTAAAATCAAAGAAATTTATAAGTATTTTTATCCGTTCCAACTCTATTCTGAAAATTTTTACTAAATTATTGTTCTGATGAAAAAAGTTTCTTATTATTGAACAATGATTCTCTTCACTGTTGGAATGTAAGCACAATGCTCATCAAGTTTTGCATCTGAATCCTATCAATATTATAAACACGAAAGTTTGTACGTATGGATGCATGGATATTTGTTACTCTTTCAAGCAGAAACTACTGAACGTAAGGTAGCTCTTCCGCACATTTAATTGAATGCGATGATCTAAGTCATGTCACTTTTTTCTCGGCATCATAAATTTTAGTTTATCATCGGGAGGAAAGTTCTCGGGCACTTAGCAATCAAGTGTCTCTTTAACAATGGTTTAACACAAAAAATTTAAATAACTTCAAATATCACTATCACTAAGGACACTTCACAAAGTGAAGAAATTTATTCCGCATCAGTATCAGTCATCCCTCATAAAGATAGAAGAATGCACTATTTGTCTAAGGTATCGATCGACAATCGACACAAAGGATGGATTACATATTAGATAGGAGTCAAATGTAAAATTTTAATGATCAATGAACATAGTAATAGTCTTACCATGGAAAAGATAAAGTATCTTTACATTTTTGTAGTTCTTGCTATTTAAGACAAATTCGTTTTCTGCAATTTTATTTCATGAAATATTTTAATAAAAATTGTTTAAAATAATACAACAGAACTAATGGTAAACCGGTCAACAGATTCCCTACATAATTTTGTTGTGAATCCGACTTGAAGTGTATCCATACGTAGAAGATTTTTTTAACAAAGCTATTAGTTATTACTTTAAAGTGTAATTTGATAGTCAAATATAGAAAAATTATTCAGACCTAGATAGTGCAAACATAAGTTACTTTTAATATGGACAAGATAATTACATAACAATTATATTCATTGCTATTGCACTTACTATTTAGAAATATCATTCCTTTGTTTAATCTTTTTTCAGTTTATAAGGATTTAGCCCTTTTGTTACAATTTCCCAATATACAGAAAATATGTACATATATTATGGTTTGTCAATACTAAATTAATGATGGAAATTAAATATGTTATATAGTATCATTGATATTTGACTGTTGTTACCCTGTTAGTTCCGAGATTATTACATATCAATCAGCTACCAATATCAGATCGAGGCTCAATATTAATTCGAAATTAATTACTTTATTAACATATGCTATCAAGCGGCTTTGATAAAACAGTCACTTGAATAGCTTGCAGTTACAATTTATAGAATATCAAATTATTTTGCTATATGCTAAAGTATTTTAAAAGCCATATCAGTTTTATTTTTATTCATACTTACACAAAAGCTTAAATATTTTTGAACAGGTGTCACTATGATTGCGGTATAAGATTGTTTATCGATTTAATACATTGTCGAAGTGACACAAGTACGAGTATATCTAGTTGTAATATTTTGAAAGAATAAAATATAAACCAAAATGTTATAAGGGTATTTATTTTGATATATTGTGAATAATAATTTCTAAATAAGTTTTCTTATTTGAATTAAAATAACAATCACAGTTTATGGAAAGAAAAAATGTTTACTGTTTACACTTGACAAAATTAAGAATATTTTTATAAGATACATAATAATGCAACCGTCAATAGACGGAGTGTAATGCTTGGGTATAAATAAATTAATTGTTTCAATCTATATTAGCGAGTTCTATGTAAAACTATAGAAAGAAACGATTTATACTAGGTACATACAGTTAGTTATAAGTGAAATGAAAAATAATTCTAAGCTTTTTTAGACCAGTAAATCAACTCCATACAGGGAGGTTCTGATTTGCCAACAAATAATGTATATAATTATATGTATTATACTAGCTTTTGCCCGCGATTTCGTCCGCGTGGAATAGTGACTTCTGGCAGACAAATATAGATAGCTGTGCCCACGTCTCCGTCAGCGTGAACCTCCTTGATTATTGAATTGATCGCTCTACAGACTTATTATAAGTATAGAAGAAAATAATTTTAGTGTTTTTCTACACCGATTTACATGATCCTTTTTTTATTGAATAGGTCATAATGTGAATTTTTTAAATTAGGGGTGAGTTATAGTGTTTTAAACGTTAGAGTAAACAAATACAATCAGAAATCTCCGAATTGCTAAGCTATCGGGAGTTTCACGTGTTATTGAGAGTCAAAAATAAAAGATGGACATATGCCGTCGAGGAATACTTTTTATATAATTTTAAGGAGAATATTCCCGTAATACATGATTTCTATGTAGTTTTAACCTATAAGCCTGCACAGGTGACGGAAGCTTAAAAAATGGAGTAACTTCTCCCGTTTTCCTTATATTTCCCTTCACTGCTCTGCTCCTATTTATCGTAGCGTAATGAGTAGCCCAGGAGTATGAAGAATAATTGTGCCAAATTTTGTTAAAATCCGTCCAATAGTTTTTGTTTCCATAACGAATATATAGACAGACAGACAGACAAAAATTTTACTGATTGCATTTTTGGCATCAGTAGCGATCCCTAACCACCCCCTGATAGTTATTTTTTAAATATATTTTATGTACAGAATTGATCGCTCTACAGATTTATTATAAGTATAGATTGTATTGTAAAAAAAAATGACTTTTAATTTTTTATCAATATAAATAGATAATTTCGTCGTCAGTGATTAAGAAAAGATTGTATGTAATTCATATAATTACATAACATTTTTATTGAATATCTTATACCTTTTCCAGTAATATTTGAAGATTTATAAGAGATCTAAAACTAGCATAATTATATATTATATATATTCGTGGTTATCATAAGAGTTAATATATAAATATGACACCTTTTGTGTTTTTTTTATTTTCAATTTATTTTATAACATTAAGAATAAATTAAATAATGAAAGAATAATATAATAAACCCTTTTCTTTTAACTTCCATATCGAAAATAGTTTTGAAATATCCTTCTTAAAAATTTTGGAACGTAAATAGAAAATTGTTTAGGAAAACGAGGTTTTGTATTTTGAATATATAAAAGTAGGAAACGTTTTATGTGTATACTTTTGTTTCAATAACTTTATACTGTGCAGGTTTAGGCTGAAATAGACCCTGTTAAATTTATTAACACTGGAATGCTTTGGACTAGCTCTGTACTTCCTGAAACTCTATGGACGTTTTGTTGTGATTTTTTGGTTTCTGTTTATTTTAATCTGAAATAGGTTTCACAACAATCGTATAATTCCAGTTAAAACCTTGTAAGGGGACCTTGAATTTTTGAAACAAAACACAAAATCAATCTTTATTTCAAAATTATTGGAATAAGAATTAAAATTAAATCAAAATTTAAAGGCTTACATTTATTTCTTATACGAGAATTAACAATGAATCGCATTACTACCTGATATCAATTCGAAACTTTATGACAACAAACTTTCTAAAAGAGAAATCTTATGGAGGTTGAGTTCTTGGTTTGTTTCAAAACTTATATTGAAAAATATTAAAATTCAGTATCAGCATATTGGACTTGTAAAAGCATACAAAAGAATTTCAATTTAATACAGTATCGCAACCCTTTTCAATTTTACGAAGTAATTTCCTGACACGAGATTGATTTGACGGTTGGAAAAAAAATTACCTTATTAAATTTTACTCGTTTGCTTTCTACTATATTTTTCATAAAAGAAAGTGTTTTTGGATAAACGATTTTTTATTATTTAACTTTATTACAGTATTTTAAAACCTCTTAATGTCAAGTTGTTTTGAAAGGCTTTATATGCTTAACTTATTATTTATTCAAATAATAATAATAATTGTACAATTACAATTTTATGTATCAACGGAATCTCTTTCCTTATTTTAAAAGTTATTTCCTAACTGGAAAGCGATTTGTTAGTTTCGTGGCTTTTGTTTTGTGCGGCGGCTGTGTTGTAGTGACAATTATGTTTAGTTTGTGCCTGTGTTTAGGTTGTATTCGCGATGTCAAAAGCGAGTAAGGTATTGAATTCTTTTTAAAATTTTTCGTAAAGTACCTACATTTTTAACAACTTAAATAGTTGTTAACTAACAAAATTTTCTCGAACTTCCGTCTCAATTGTAAGTGAAAAAAAATTAAGTAAATTAAAAAAAAAATCGCTTTCGTAAAGCCTTTTTTTTCATACATATTTAACAAGATAGCTCCATAAAAGTTTATAAAATATTATACTTCGTTTTAATTATTTTTTTTATTGAATAACTTTACTTGGATTATTCTGTTTTTGTCCTTAAAATGTAGAGCGCAGACCTATTTTGAGTATTAAATACAAATTACAAATAATGGAAAGAGAGTTCCTTGAGTTTTTGTTATTGGAAATTTTCACCTCTTTCAAAATCTTGTTTTTTTGAAATTTCTTAAAAATGTATAGTTTATGAAATATTGATAAAAAACTAAATGCAATTTGTTTTTTATTCTTTAATTGTTTATAACTTTTGCAATTTGTTATCTGCTCATACCCGCTTTTGGCATATTTATCTAGAAAGTTATTTCGGATCTAATGAACTATCGCATATAATTTTAAGAGCAGTAAATCTATTTTTATCATTTTCAACTGGTCGATAAGACTAATATATTAATTTTAAAGTTCATTTATGTACTTAGAAATTGTTCCAATATAACTTATGAATACACATCAATATGCTTTAATATCATCTAATTATATTCTGTGCACAACCCCGTTTTGTTATTGCTATGTTATTTCATAACTTAGAAATAAAAAGTTCAAAATAAACAAATATTTAAAAGAATCAAGACTACTTTTTAGACCTCAGATTTGTCAATCAGATAACAATCTTGTCAAGAAACTATATAAATTTCTATGATACGAGTATACGATGTCAATTATTAGGGTTTAACAAAATTTGAACATATGTAGGGGAAAAGGGACGGCATGTGGTTTAAGAACTTTTTAGGAAACTCGAGAAATGCTCATTATGGAACCCAAAGTTAGACATTGTGCAGGGTGGAAAATGAATAGGCTAAGAGGGAAAGTATCTTTATACACTTTTTTTACTTTTAATTTTAGTTAGAATAACTTCTTTGTTCCTATTTATTTTGTGGTATGTTATCTGTCGTTCAGACTAGAAGCTCTAACCTTACAAAGTTACTGATTTTTTTTTTGGTTTGATCGTTTAAATACTGTGTCCCTTACAATTGTTTTTTTTAAAGAAGTATGAAATCAATCCCGTAATATAATGAGTCTGTAATTTTTTTTAAGTTAGCAATCGAAGGTATAGTATACCAATTCGTTTAATATTAATCCATGCACTGATTGTAGAGGACTGATATAGGGAAATAACACTTTAAAATAAATACTAGTTTTTTGAAATGAAGCGTATTACCATGTTACTATTTTAAGATTTACAGCAAGATTTAAATTTTAATTCTTTTATAGAACTTTATTTTTATACCAAGTTGTTGTAACGTAGAAGTAACAAAACACTTTGATTAATGTTGCACAACGGTGCCAAAATTTTGTTTATTTTTATACTTAAGGTAATGTAAGAATGTAGTTGTATCATATTCCTTGTTACTTTTTGAAAAGCTATACATATATTTTCTACAACAAATAAGTTGATGAAGAAGCTTATCTGTATTAGTAGTAGATACTAGAATAAAATCATATTGAGAAAATAGTTTAGATATTTTATGTGGCAATCTGAATATTGTACATTTTTTTTTAAAGATTTCTTTTCTTCAGGTAATCTAAGTAAAATGGAAGGATAATTAATTACATCCTAAACGCTTTTATGAACATGGATAAAAAAAATATTATTTATTATTATTTAATTTTTTTTAACGGAAAATCAGAACCTCAGTGATCTAAAAGTCATTTATTACTTACTATCTTTAAATTTTATTTCACTTGGATTCACTGGAATGTTTTTTAATGTATACTTATTCTTCTCTTCTTTAGGAATTTATTTTTCTTCATTAAGGGAAAGCTAATTTTGTTTCGGAATTTAAACCAGGTACTATAAAAGTACTTATAGGTAGTTTATAAGTATCATATACAGGTAAGATATTTCGATATATTTTCAAATGTCAAAAAATATTTTATATTAAAGACAAAATAACATTCGCCCAATGATTCACTTCAAATACGGTTTAATGTAAAGGGCCTGAGAATTATTCATGTTTTAACCTGATATTAACCATACATAAAATTCAAGTCGCTGCGAATTTTGCAATAGATAGACATACATACGTGAGACCTTGTATAACTCAAATCAGAATCAGATTTATATGGTATCTAATACTTTACGTAATTGCTTTTGAGGCAGATTACTTGAACAGAAACTAGAAATATATAGTTATTTTAGTATATTTCTCATAAGGAAATAACTTATTTGTTTTCTTTTTCAACAGACAAAAGTATTTCAATAAACCATTATAAATTAAATCTCTTAAAGTGTGGAAATAGAACTTGATCAAATATTCTTTAGGTTAACATTATAACTTCTCAATATTAAGACAGATTTATTAAGGGGTAATTTGAAGTTTAATTGATTTCCATGTAACGAAATTTTAATAACAATTATTTTTGTATAGAACATGATGTTACCTTATCAGAAGTTTTGTTATTTATTTATTATTGAATTAAAAAATGGATTTTTTGCAGTTATGAAGTCAAAGGAGGAGATTTAATTGTACTGTTAATTATTAAAAAAGACAGAAAAAAATAAAAAATGAATTTTGAACCATATTCACTTATAAAATTTATTGTTAGTTAGTTTTTATGTGTTCAAATAATAATTACTTTATGATAATAATGGAGTCATTGTGCACAGTGTTAATCAAATTATATAATTTCTACTTGATATAAGAAAATTGTTTGTTTAGATCTATAGGTATTTAGTATTTGAAGGGAATTTTATTTCAATAAGTTCTTTTTGAGTTCGTAAGAAAATATATGGGACACAAATAAACAATGTTTTTTTCGATTTCCTGAACATTAATAAAAGGTCAAAATACAGTTCAATTTAGGATATTTTTTTACTCATATAAAAATTTGTAATTTATTTTATTCCTATTTATATTCCCATAAATGTTTTTTTTTGTATCTGATTTCATTTAAATGACGAGTACCATCAAATTAATTTTAAGTGTATACAAATTGGTTCTGATAAAGCTAATGAGTACACTGTAATTTTTTTTATTGATCTTACACACTTTATAATAATGCATTATTTCAAATTTTATTATCTAAATTAATATCCATTACGTATTATTGAAACGTCTTCATTTTAAAATTATTATTATTTAAAGTGCAAAAGACTATGTTACCCAATATATATCTATCTCAACATGTAAAATACAAGTAATGTTTCATGGCCTTACTGTTGTAGTTTTGGTATCTTCATACCATTTAGAAACGATAAAGCATTTATGATTCACAGGAGTACCGTACGAAAGTTCACTTAAGTATTGTTTTGCATTTGTGTTTTTAGTTAAGAGCTTGCGGGTATTCATACATTTTTTAAACCCAACTATAGGTGTCGTATTAAAAAAGATGAACGTGTTGATAATGAGTAAATAAGGGTACTTGATTGACAATAGTAGTTAAAAAATAAGATTTAAAGTGAACAGAGCAATTCTCAAATAAAAAAAGCCTCAGAAGTGAATTGCTCCTGCTATGCAGTTCAATTTGCGGAAAAGCGATTTACAGAGACCGGCAGCCATGAAAATAAACCAAGAATAGGCAGGAAAAGAATTCCTAAAGCTCGTGAAGATAGATTGTTGATTAGGCATCAGGGATTTCATGAGTGCAGCAGTAGAACTTGGTTCAAGCTTTATCTGTAGAAAAAAGAAGTGAAGTATGTATTATATATTTTAAAAAAAAGGCTAGAAAAGTTGGATTAAAAGGGTGCCAAGTACACGAGAAGCCGTGGTTGTAAAAATGAATAGGAATTTAAGAAACCTAGATTCGGGTCCGTACAAAAAAGACTGGAAGAAGAAAGCCTGGTCCAGTGTACTTTCGTAAGATGAATCATGCACTGAAATATTGCTCTTCACAAAAAATATGTCTTGAAAATTACGTGATGGCCTGAGAATCATAAAACTGTATTTGTTTGAATCCAGTAGGAAATAAAACTTTTCCATTATCTCCCCTTTTCCCTCTCTTAGAGGGTGAATTTCCAAATATTTTCTTTTTGTGATAGTTTACTCCCCCTAACCAACATACATGAGAAACTTCAGCTCTCTACGACCAGTAGTTTCAGCTTTGCGTTGTTTGTCAGTTGGACACTCAGTCACTCAGTAACAGAAAAGTTTTATTTACATAGTTTTCTTATTATTATGTAAATTTTTCATGTGAGTGTTTGTTAAAAGTAATGTAATGTTTTTTAGTAATCATTGATAATAATTGTATTACTCAATTGCGATGAAACTAAAAAAAGGAGAATCAAGTGTCTGTATTTTTCTGTTTTATGTGTAATCTTTTCTTCTACACTATTCTAAGCAGAACATTATACGTATAACTTCTGAGCTTTTTCAGCCTTATTTTTATTATATTAGTTTAGCTATTTCACAGTTTGATTTTTAATTAAAATATTTATTTATTTTAAACATCAACACAAAATTAAAAATACATTTATAATAAATACTCATGACCAAATCTTTTCTTCATTAGAATTATAAGTATATTTATTAAGTGGAAATTTTAAAAAGCCTTTTGTGATACGATTTTGAAATAGGATATTATATTATTATTTTTTGTTTTAAAATCTTATCGTTATTAATAATTAATCTATGGTCTAATGTTTGTATGTATATGCATACATACAAATGTTAAGTGATAATCAATCTAATTATAAAATTTTCTTTTATTACATATTTACAAATAACATTTTTATTTAAATATTGTTATATCATATTTTTAAAGAAAAATTAAGAAAAACTTTTTAAATATATTTCTCTTACATGTTTTATGTGCGTATAATATGTAATAAATTTAACGTACTTAATGCGTCTTATAATCCCTGCAAAATATAATTTATAAAAATAAATTATAGTAGTCTGCGACAATTGAAAACGTGGCGCCTAAAATATTGCAGGTAATGTTTTATACTTTTTATAATATAAATTAATTAAAGATTGTCGAAAAAAATAAAGAAATATAATATATTTTGTATAGATATTAATATTCTATAAGGTAGACAGTATTATTATCGTCTAGTAGAATGAAGTTATTTAAGATGACGTTAAAGTCCACTAATCCGATAACTGAACCGTCTATCTTAAGGCTGGAATAGACGGCATGACAAATATCTATATATCTTCTTCTACCTGGAAATTTCCCAGCTATAGCCAGGGTCTGCCTTACATGTTGTGAATAGTTTTGGCTAATTGTTTTTACGACCGGCCGCCTGCCTGACATCAACAATCTTTGGGAATGCATTAATCAGTGATGTCTAAATACTCTTAGAAAGTACATATGACTCGGAAAAATCACATTGGTACTTGCCAGGATCGAACCCGCGCCCTCGTGCATGAGAGGTGGGCCTTTTAACCACTAGGCAACCACTGACTTCCACCACTTCTGACCACTGACAAATGTCTATCTTCTATATATATGTATAAAAATGGATTGCTGTTCCTTAGTCTCGCCAAAACTCGAGAACAGATGAACGGATTTATCTTATCTTAGTCTTGAAATGTTCGTGGAGGTTCAGGGAAGGTATAAACGCTGAAAAAAATTGATTTATTACTGGGAAAACTATAAAAATAGCCGTTTTCTATTTCCCATACAAACGTTTTTTTTTGACATTAGATTTGACAACTAACTAATATGTCAATCATTCTGTCGCACTTCAAAACACGGAGCTTACAGGTAAAATCCAAAAATATAAATAAAAAATGTAATAGATATTTATTGACTACTAGAAGACCTGGTGAACTTCGTATCGCCCTATAGTCAAGAAATATCTATTACGTTTTATTATTTATATTTTTGGAGTTTACCTGTAAGCCATAAATGTACGTGTTTTGAAGTGCGACAAAATGATTGACATATTAGTTATCAAATCTAATGTCAAAAAAAACGTTTGTATGGGAAATAGAAAAGGGCTGTTTTTATGGTTTTCCCTGTAGTGAATCAATTTTTTTCAGCTTTTATACCTTCCCTGAACCTCCACGAACATTTCAAAACTAAGATAAGATAAATCCGTTCAGCTTTTCTCGAGTTTTAGCGAGACTAAGGAACAGCAATCCATTTTTATATATATAGAAGATAGGGCGATATGAAGTTCGCTAGGTCAGCTAGTATCTAATAAAAGTATAAAAAAATAATTTCAATTGTAATCGCAATGTAGTATTGTTTTGTTAATGAAATTTTTCTATATTTCTACTGCATTTTTATAAAAAAAAAAACAAATAGTTTTGGTTGAACCAACACTGATTTATAAATTTTAACACATAAGTATGATTATTAATATAGATTTACAACAGCTGTAAACGTTGTATTTATATATTTTTTATGTTGTATATACTATCGTCAGTGGTTCTAATTTTCGAGGTGGCAGTGCAGTTTTGGCTTAAATTAATCGCTGGGGGGGATGTAACCGGACATTTTATTGGATTTGACTGCCGCTTTAGCCAGACAGGAGAGAGCGTGTTTAAAACGAATTACGAATGCAACTTACCTGTTTATTTCGTGATGTGGTCTAAGTTATATCAAGGAACCTGTTTATTAAAATGAAATTTATGTATTGTTTGTACTGATAAGTAATTGTAGAGAATTGTTAAAAAGATAAGAAGTTTTTAGACTCAGATATTGTAATAAAAAATAAAACGTTTATAATTTTTTAATATTTATTAAATATAAAATTTACGAGTAAGGACCACAGAAAAATGTCTTTGACAGCTACAACAGACATACATATTTCATACAAAACGAGCCGATCCAGTTAAACTCTATCAATAAAATTAACACAAAATAGAAATATATTTCATCAAGCAACTATTTCGATTATATTAAATGGCACTACTTAATTTGGAAAGAAGATATTTACATTTCATAAAATAAAAATCAACTAAGAATTTATTCAAACGTAAATGCTTGAGGTAACACAACATTTATCGTATTTTATAATACATAATCATTAATCACATTCACAAAAAAAATCACTTGTCTGATAACTTGTGTCCTCGTTTGAGAAAATGAGATGTAAATTATATTTTGTAACTTAAGCCTAACCGTATATACATCCACACAACCAATGTTATTAACAAAAGATCTACAAGCATCATTTAACGGGAACTCATAATACCTCTAGTAACTTTTATATTTACAAATTTTACAGTCTTGATAATAGATGCTATGTTGGTTATCGTCACGCCTAATTTTTTCTTAAAGATTTTTACACCAGCAAAATTAATCCTACTAACATCTAGGTAACAATATAATAGCAAACTTGAAAATATAATCAAGAAGTAACATTTGTATTGTCATTTATTTCAAAATGTATATAAACACAAATATAAAGTTAGACACATAAGTAACTTACAATTTTACTATATTATGCGTTATTTGGGCCAAAAAGCTAGTTATCATAAACGCCTGCTATATTACAAGAAAATATAGATTTATTTGTCCGTTCATCACTTTAAACACAGCTCTCAGGACCTGGCAAGTTATCTGCGAGAACATGTTCTCTTCTGCGTGTATTACCCTTGCTTTTTCTATGCAACGTAGAATTAGACAAACTACTAGAACTTAAAGTTGGTCCGCTTAGTGTGAGCGTTTGACTTTCAAAAGGTGATCCAATATTACCATTAGGACACACAAAGTTTGGACTTCCTAATGTTGGACTATTTGTTACTAAAAAGTTGGGCCTAAAATTACTTGCTAAAATAGGTTGAGATAAATTCTGATTAAGTGCGTCTTCCTGCCGACTGTTATGAACCAAGTCATTTCTTCCTGTTATCTAAAAAAATACATCTTGTTAAAATTTTAAATTTTACAATTTTTTTTGTACATTTTATTAAATACCTCTTGAGGATGTCCAGTTGAATCTAAAAGTGCAAGATCCTCTGCTGAAAACACAGCTCCTGTTTTATTCCAGTCCCCTTAAAAAAAGTTACAGTGAATAAAATAATTCAAGAAAAATCAATAAGAGAATATGTTCATGAATACCTCTAACTTCTTTTACACTTGGCCACTCGTCGGCTTCAACCGTCGAAGCTGGCGCTTTTTGACTTTCACCATCTTTAGAAAAAAATTAAAGGAATTATATTTTTACTGGACTAACAAAGTGAACGCGATAATTCAGAAGGCGTTGAAAAAGGGCAAATAAGGGACGGTAATATAAACTGGAGTTTGCTATTTTGCTTCCCTTGGGTTTGTTTTTCTACGTTCACTTGCAATTTTCTGCTTAAGATAAAAAGACTATTCCGACCGCGAAAACAAAAACTCCTTTATATTATTATATGAATTGACTGTGATAAATTTGTCAAAGCTTAATTAACTTACATTTTGTGAATATTGTAAACGGTTTTCCTTTTTATAATAAAAAAAAATATACAAGAATTTTCCTCCTCTTGGATTATAATCTTAATTAAATTGTTTAAATAAAAATACAAATACAGTATAAGAAGACTTGTCTGTTCGATATATTTCTGAAAATACCTGGTGGATTTAAAATATCTGGCTGTGGATCAGGCGTTTTAAGTTCTGGCGATGGTTTGATAGTATATGCTACAACATATCTTCTGCATCCATCACTTAACTCCAGCATATCACCTGGAGGATGTTTATGAGTTGGATGAGATCTCTTTCGACGGGCACAGAGCGCGGCGAATATTATTCCCCCAACGGCAAACACGGCTCCAAGTGACGCAGCAATTACCATTCCAAACGTTATTCCTCCCAATACATTTTTGCCATCTATTAGAAATTATAGCAAAAACAATTTTATTAACATGCTTAAAGGCACTTATGGTAATGATCTTACCAATTTCAATAATATATTTTCCTCAAGTTGTATAGGTATTCTTCATAGTTTTTTAACATATCATCTACATTTTTATGCCGGTTCAACAGTGATTGATGAAAATGTGAGTTCATATTATATATGCAAATAAGGGGTTCGAAATTATTTGGAATATTTTAGAACTTTCTTGGGGAACAATTTGGATGAAAAAATATCTATGTTTTTTATATTACATCATCTCGCTTCCTTACCTCAAATTCATTGTAAACATTGTAATTACAGATCATATTTAAAATAAATGTATGATAAATAACATTTCTTTTTCCAATTTTTAAGAATTATACGTATGTTAAAAGAATGTTTAAATAAGAATGTGGCTAGAAGCACAACTAATTCTGTTGGAAACTCGTTCTACTTATAAATACTACTGTATTTAAATTTATCTATTAAGAAACGAATTAGATACATAATATATAAATATAATTCAATTGTTAATCTTGAGTGTGAACAGTCATTTAATGCAAATATTAAGACGAAATCTTGTTATGATTTTACACTGATCCCTTGTAATAATATCTAAAATATTAAGCTTACCCGTTCTCCTGGCGGCGTCATTGAAAGCAATATTTTCCAGCAGAGTTTTCTCCGAATCTCCCTTGAGGTTCCTTGCATAGATGAGTAGATTAAATGTGGTCTCGGTCTCGCCAGCCGATATTTGCGAGAGATCTAACTTGAAAGTAGCTAAACCATCTGAAGTAAATATATTTTGTATATACATATTATGTTTGCATATAGGTAAAGCAATTTATTTCAGCTTGAGGTTGTGAAACGTGTAGTTAAACCGATTCAACTTTAGATATAAAAAAAATTATTAAAATAACAATATGCTTGAGTATAGTATAACATAGTGATTAGATTTTCTGTAATTTTAAAATCAAATTTATAAAATACTGTCATTTTATATCATTATTGAATTTTAATGTAGGCGCTATATAAATAAATTTCAAAACCCTAACATTTAAAGTTCATTAATTAAAGCGGCTTGTGATGTCCGCGGGGTATCCGTTCGTTTTAAAATCCTGAGCTGCATTTTAATGTAAAGAAAGAGCTGGCTCGGCATCTGCGAAATGAATATTCCGAGATCTAACCATTGGGATACCATTCTTCATGTAATATTAATATGATTCTTTTTCCGTTCTTGGCGGTTAATTACATTAAAAACTGAGAGATACCAGATATTTTAAATACTCTTATATACATTTTTATTCTTAAAAAACGATATGCAAATGTGTTTTTCAAAAATTATACACATAAAATACTCATGTACATTACGCTAATGCACACGCATGAAAATTAAGAACTTACAAAGAGAGATAAATGCTTATACTAGTAGATGTTATATTGTACATATATGTATGTATATTTGATTAATTCTGTATTTAATATTCTATAATTTAGTCCATCATCTATAAGTTTGTAAGGGAATTAGCAAAACCATGTTCGATAAATCGTATGGAGGCTTAATAACTCAGCGTAACTTAATGACGAAGTCACATCCCATGTATTATATTATTGTTACGTGATAGCCTACGCTTTAATTATATACAAGTAGATAAGGTCAGCAGATACTGTACAAGGTTTGTTAATTGATTGAGTTGAAACCTCCATGTATGTACCTTGTAATATAATTACCAATGTTACGTGACCCAGCAATGACAGTTGTCTAGTATGACAGTAAACAGTAAATGAAATATCATGAAAACTTGAATTGAAATTCAAGTAGAAAATGCACATTAAAAATGTATCACTACAAACGGAATTTGAACCCGCGACTTCTGAAATATCGAGTAATATATAATGTCGTGTTCGATGCGATAGCTTAATTGGCAGAGCGACTGAAACGTAATATTCCAAGTCAGTTTGCATTGCTTCGATGTATTTCAAATCCATATATTCTTTTTGAACTTAAATTATTTTTTTTAGTTTAAAATTTCTTAAATTTTAAAAACACATATATATACAAATAAATTCATTTGCTGAAAATTGTGATCAATGATTAGGAATTATTTGCTAGCAAGAAGTACCTAATAAAAAAATTGGACAAAAAAGTAATTATATGTTCAATAATGTAACGGTGATATTATGGTACATAGTTATTATTTTACCTGTATCGTTAGAGCTGCTATTGAATTTAGTCTTGCTCGTGATGGGATCTAGTGTTTCAAGCATAAAGGTTTGAGGTAGACCACCATCATATCCAGCAACACATCGTATTACCAACCAGTTCATCCCTTCAGAACTATTGGATCCGGTGTGAAGAGAACAGTTTTTAGGCGGAGCTGGGCGAGCTGTTGTAAATAATAAACAAAATTACATATATAAGCTTCTATCGTCGTTTTAGTAATATATTTAATATAAATGTACTACTGTTTTGGACAGTACAAGAAGTTTAATGACATTCATTGTAAAACATGATCAATAACGGAAACATCAATGTATATAGTTATTAATAATAATTTTTAGAAATAAATTAATTGAAAATTATATATGTACTGTTTAAAATATTAATTATAATATATACCTATATATTGAAAGTTTTTCCATTAATTTATAAAAAATAATGGAACCTCAATAATAGATGATTGTTTTGTTGTTACTACGTAGTATTTGAATATTTTATTAAAAGCTTGATACCTCAAAGCATTTTAAAGAAACAAGAGCTAAATATCCCACCAGATAGGACTAGAAAAATAAAAACTATATCATTAGTTTATTTCTGCTGAGCAAAAATATCCCAGAATCATGTTATCTTGTGCAATGTTAAAATTTTTAAAAACTATTTATTTCATAAACTTAATTTAACGAGTATAATATCTTATATCTACAATTATTTGCAGCAAATATCTAAAAAAATGATATAATTTTAATTTTCACGTCTACTCTATTCAAATTTTTAAAAGAATTGTATGCACATTGCACAATCAGTAGTTATTTTCATTACACTTAAAACAGGAGTTGAAAATCTCGTACATACATATAAACATTTATATTATACATAATTTTCACCAACTTGTAACTTCATAACATATTTTAGTTCTAATATCCAAACTATAATAACATCAAATTATATTACCCAAAAATATTTATTGTTTTTATAAAAATATTATGATGTACACTTGATCTGGGTTTATATTTCTCGAAAAGTTACAGCTTCATTTTATTTAGCATCATAAAAAACTCCTAAAATGGAAATATAAGCTGTATATAAAATATAAAACAGCATTATAAGTAGGCTTCGGAAGTTTATTGGGAGCGATAAAAACCTAGTGTTTACCGGCCACCCCTAAATTTACTGCGGTACGATGGAAAACTAACTAATCGATACTAAAATGTAATAGCCTGCTGCTACCACCTGAAAGTTTTCCATTACAGCCCGTGGATTATAACTCTATATTGTAGAAAATCACATTGAATGCAGTATCACGCTGAGAAAATACCGGCAAGATAGAACTAAAAGGAATATATGGGCCAAGAACATTATTTGTATTTAGGCGGGTTATTGCGGAGGTATCGTTTGTACTGCAGTAAGACTAACATTTTTCGGATTTTCTTTATTGTTTCCTATGCGGCTCTTTATCTTAAAGCTTTATTCTTTCGAAAATTTAACAATGATGACTTTTCATTTGAGACTCGTTATATAATTCAAGACGACTCTCACTTTTATGTAGGTGATTGTATAAATAGTGAATTTATAATATCATAATTGATATGTATTTTCGTATATTTAATTTTTAAAATCAATATCTTAATATTAAATTGCTTAATGTCATGATGGAATAATGTTAAACAATAGGTATACTCCTTTTTTGGATTGAAATATCGTTAATAGAATTAAAAGGTAGTATATTTTATAACACAGCGTTTCTTTCGATTATGTAATTATGAAAGATTGTATAAATTTAAAAGTAGAATTCCATTGATAATGCTTTAAAAAGTATGATAACGAATTGTCATTTATTTTATGTAAAAAACTTTAGAACTATTTGAAAGAAACTTAATCAAAAATGAAAAGTAATGAATATGTTTTAGAATACGTTTCGTAATAGGAAATTCACTTTCTTTAAAAATAATATTTTAATTTAAATTCGATTTGAATGACTTAACTACAATAAAGCTGAAATATAATGTGACCAGGTAAAAACGCCAATTATCAGGTTAAAGCAAATAAATGTTCAGTTAATTTTAACATGTTATTAATTGTATTTTTCTAAACTTAATGTAGTTTTTATATGAAATGATAAAAAACAGCCTTTTTATATATTCCCTTTAATATATTTGATATGAAAGGAATATTTTGTCAAAAGCCTTACATTTATCAACTGAATATGAGAAATCCCTTGAATATTATAATTTAATACTGAATAGTGACAGCATTTTATCAGTATAAATTCATTTTAGTTTTAACGTTACTCTAAATGAAACTAGGTCATTGTTTTCTGAGCGGCGGCGATGGTTTCAACGACACAAAAGAAAAAATTACTTCAATGTAGTTTTTAACTAACATTGAAATAACTATTTCAATAGTTCAGGCGAAATATGTGATTTAATAAATCTAACTAGTTTTATCCAGTAATTATGGAGCTTTGTATCTCGTTTCATGGAATTAAAGCAGAGAAATAGAATTAATTGGAAAAAATTGCCAACCCTCACTTCATAAAAACCTATTAAATTTAATACAAATTAATTTACAGTTTCATCAAGTAATAATGAGTAATAATATCAAAAACACACTCACACATTCAAACAGACATCGTACTTATACTCATAAATTTTATCACTAAATGTAACTCACATGCAGGTACTATTTGAAATACACATGGTTCGACTTGTCTACCGACTGAATTTGTACCGCGGCAACTTAGAGCACCATAGTCGCGTTCGCTTTGAGGCTTGTAGCTTAACTCGCTTGTACTGCCGTTGGCTGTCCCTGTGTTATAAAAAGGTTATTAAAAAAACGCATTATCCAAGTTACTGTCTTGTTCTAAGATGATTTAGTTGATATAAATCAAGCTTTTAGAATATCATCCTTTACGTGTAGCATTAAAGCAGTAAAATATAAAGTAAGTTCGATTTAAGAAAATTATTTTTCCAAGAGAGTTATTGATGTACTCATGGACATTTGCATGCTATTTTTAGGAAATTTTGGAGCTGAATACAAAGAAAGATGGGGTTGAATATTTGTATGATAATAGTATTGATGTATAGAATGATGTAAACATATCAAAAGAACAAGTTAGTGGATGAATTCAAAAGAAGTTTGTCTACATTAAAGTTAAACTAAGGACTGTACTCCGAGTCCTTATTTTATAATAACATTACTTACTACTATTGGGTTTCTTTCCCCACAAGGTCATGCTGGGGAGATATCTAAATGCTTGAAAATAATATTCCATTGTATCAAAATATCCCTATCAGAACACGCATTGTAAAGTCTAACAAATGTATCTAACAATAATATCTATCGAAATAATATAATTGAATATATCTTACCATCATGAGAATAAAAATATACACTCAAATACCAAAAAAACAAAAATGAAACTCAATTATTCTGCAGTTTGTTTTTACAATCTTACAAATATTATTTGATATATTGGTTGAGACAATTAATCAAGAACGTATTTCTTTTTTCGGTTCGTATTTGTATATAATTTTGTAAAATCCGAGAAAAAAAAATTATAAAAAATTAAATATAAGAAAAATCATGTCACTTAAGAAAAAGTTTTACAGTTGTCTTGAATAAGAAAAATAATAAAAAAAAATAATTATATAAAATGATATCTACACGTATTGATAATTTCTATTAGTTATCATAAATTCAGTTACATAAATTTTATCATTCAATTCATTCCCTAGTCTTAATTTGTTTCTACTTTGTTATTTAAATGTTTTTACAATTTTTAAATAATAATTTATTTGTTACTACATAAAGTATTTAACCAAATATTACCTTAAATAAATAACATAAATTCAGTTGAAACTCTTACCAAACTTTGTTGGAGATACATCAAGGCTCTCCCCACTATTATTAAACTGCCAAAAGAAGGTGACATCTGGGGGATTGGCGGTAACAGAACAGCGTATAAGTAGAGCTTCGTCTATCTGTGCACCTAACACTTGAGGTGAAGTGTGCGTGCAAACTGGTGTATCTATAGACAAATTACATGTTTAAAATTTATGATAAATGCCCGTTATAAGTAAATAGGTTACCTACACACGAACACTTACAGGGTAAATAAATCCATTCTTACTCGGAAACCATACTCATAAAAAGTAGTAAATGATACGGTAGCCTAGATAACAAATTAAGTGAAATATTTGGTCAGACTCTGTTCAACCCTTCTTTAGTGTTTTACTAAAAGGATAAAATAAAAAAAAAACGACAATACAATAGTATAATATATACCCTGAGTATTGCAAAACTAAGAATAATGTGATTTGTGCTTCAAAGTACTGAGCAACATGTGATATATTATGGGAATCCGGCAGGTGAAAATAATTGGCTCTAAATCAAACTCGACGCGCAAAAGTTTTAGCATAACAGAGTTATATTTAATGCTAAACATAAAACAATATAAAATTTGTACTTTGTTTACTCGCAGCTTGTGTAAATTGTAAAACGAGCTCTTATTAACACACAAAAGTGAAAGCCTTCGAATACAGTTCGTTAAATCATAACTGAAATCAGACGATATATAAATTTTATAGCCAACTGTTCCTCTCAGGCGGACTCAGTCGGTGACTGTGATTCATTAGAGTATACTCGTAATATTGCTCCCCTTTCTGGCAAAGATTTTCATTAAATTCTCAAATATTAATTCCTTTCAAATGCTTACTAAACGGATATCTCTTTGACGAAATACTGAGAATATATTCTAACAATTGCTATTATACTTGTTTTTGTATATGCTTCGACGTTTTTTTTCGATTTTCATTTATTTTGTCACAATTCATATAATATTTTTCTAAGAAAAAACATTCTGTATAAAAAATACAAGATACAAGATTCTTTGGTAAAATAGGAAATTAAAATTTGATGTCGAATGATTGGCCAAATCGACAACGTCAATCTTACGCGACCTACCTACCCTTATATTTATAAGAAATTGGAAGTGTACTAGCGTAGCTTTACTTTCGTAGCTCCTCGAATTTTGTTTTAACTTATAGTAGGCAACAATAATATTATCTTTCTCACATATTTATACAACATAGAGTTCTCAGTTGACATGATTCGTTAACAGTCATGAAATATGAATTCACCTTTTGTTTTGTGTGATGTGTATTTGCTTTGATGCACATTGTGTGATTGATGACTTAACGATGCTGTCAAAGTTCCCATTTAGAGCAACCACTAACGCTACTAACGTCTTTGATTGTGTCATATTTTCCTACATATATTCTAATAAGATTATTAAAAAATACACATGAGAGAGGCACGCATCGGCTATCTGAACCAATATTATGAATATAAAGCCTAATTACATAATATGTATTTACAAAACATGAAATTAGTTGTGTGCAAACTTGCAGAAAATAATGTCATTAAAATTTTAAATAAATATTTTAAAAATTCCGTAATTAATCCATTTTATTATCAATATGAATAGCGCAGTAAATTTATTAAAACGTGGGCTGTTTTTAAAATAAATATCAAAAAAGTTAGAATGATTAATGAATTTAAAAACGTTTTGATTCTGTATCGAATGAAGTGGTTTAATTTTCTCTAGAACAAAATTTACTTTTATTAGGGGTATTAGCAATCGCTTTTTAAAATAGACTAAAAGATTTGTTTTATTCTTATAAATCTATATAAAGCCGATAAGCCGAAGTGAGCCAATTATTCCATTAAGTTCTCGAAAGCATTGCGGATATAAATTTTAAATATTGGATAAACTTATGACGTAATATAAATACTTTTAAAAGAATGTTCATTGATTTTAAAATAGGTCTTATTGGACTAACGTCATTGTAAATGTTGTAACTTAAGTCTAGTATAAACGATTTTGGACTTCAACCACTAAGATATTAGATATAAATAAAAACAGGATATTTATCTTTTTTTTAAATTTTGCTAATGTATTAAATGACTTACGACCAGCTTAAACTAAATACATGACTCATCGAATGCATTTAATTTACAACAAAATAATAATTTCTACATATTTGGATAATTCTATGAAGTCCATATCCCCATGAATTTTCATCTATTGCTGTCAATTATACTGTCTATAAGAAAAAAGCATTCAATAACCATATGACTTTGAAAGCAAATCCATGTTTCTAAAGCATTTGATCTGCAAGCGTGAACAGTAAGAATACCTGTTGGTAGTGCAATAGGGGAATATGAAAAGAATTGATTGTTATAAAATACGTAGATATGAAACTGTATTTAATATTCTTGTCTATTTTAAAATATTCTTTAGAATGATTTTTGTTTGAATCGATCATTATAGAAATAAATTGAAATACATACATTGTATACTAAGATGAGTAGCTTGGCTCGCTGTTTCTCCGAGGGCATTGGTAGCACGACAAGAGTAGTCTCCGGTATAGTCCCTTGTAACCTTTTGTAGCACTAATGACTTCGTGCTGACAATGATGCCAGAAACCACGTTATGAAGTACTGGTTTTTCCTTTAATATATAAAAATAATTAACGAAATATATTAGTATAAAATAATAATGTGCTTTTTTATAAATTCAAAAAGTGTAGTATTATATTTTTTATTAAATTGTTTAAATAAGTTTCTGGGTATTTTTGTACAGTAAAATATTCTTTATTTCAAGGAGAATTTTGAATGTCTCTTAAGGCAGAGTGTGACACTTGCGTCCTTTCAACAATGTAATGGAATAAGGCAGTTTCTAAAATATAAGCAGTGTAATTATAGTACATTAAATAAGTTATAGCAATTATACCTCATATGTGTAGTAATTAGAAAATATAGCTACTTATTAACTTTCAGTTCAATTGAGTTCATAAAATGAAACCCGGTGCTAATGAATCTATTTGAATGATATACGTTTTTTGACATATTATGTGCTAAAAGCAATAGTCTACCTCTGGAATCTTTCCTCTAATAAAATCTTGAATAAAAAGCAATAGTTCTGGTTTAGAGTATATTTTTTGCTATTTGATAATTCAATTTGATTTGTGTATGGAACAGAAACAGCAAAATAAGTCGCTTTTGGCTTTGTTTCAAATTGTCGTTTCAAGCAAAGGTAAAGAATGAGAAATAAATAGGCTGTTGTAATATTCGAAATGTATAGTTTTTAAAAGCTGCAAATATATCAACTGATGCAATTGTTGATAAGGTTCAATATTAGTGTAGAATTTATGAAAATATTTTATTAAGAATGATAGTTTGTATATGCCAAACTGATTAAAATTATCCTCTAGCGTGTTTCCTGTGCTAAGGAGTAGTCATTTAAATGCCACATGTGTAAATTGTAACAATAATAATAGTATTATATTTAATTATTTAACTTCTCGCTGCGTCTGCTATTTTTAAATTTGATTTAGTTTTTCATAATTCTACACTACTTATGTTGAAACAACTACTTATTTTTTATTATTATTATTTTTAATATGTATACGTCGAATACTAAAACCATACATACATTCTAATAAATAAAAGATATGTGTATGTTCTGTTCATTGTCCATAAAAAAATTCAATATTTTCTTTAAATTATGTACATATAAAATTTATTTTATTTTGCTATTGTTACGCTCGTTATTTTATTTTAAAATCCCTATTTTTACAAAGGACTATTATATAAGTTTTGTTTAAAAAGTAAAAGATGTTTTTAGTTAAACTTTTGTGATGTGACTAAATAATATCGAATTATTTTATATAATCGAACGCAATTCTCGTAGCAAGCTACAAGAATAAAGAGAACCATAGATTCTCAATGTTTACTTTAAATATTTTTCTGAACTGGAAATATATATTGTAATTAAAAAGTAATATCTTATAAAAAATGTGACTAATAATATCATTGACGTTAAATAACGTTCTGCCTATATCTTCACAGATTTTGAGCTTTTCAAATTTTATTCTCTTTATATTCATGAAATATGAACCGAGTTTTATACAGTAGTTTTTTTATTTTATTTTACTGATTTATATAATAAAACTAAGTTGATATATTTCTTCTACTCGTGAAAATAAATGTGAAGGTGATATTAAATAAGTACGCAGAAAGTTAAGCTTTTCTATGAACCAAGGTCTGTTAATTAAAATATCTAATTAAAACTGTATGATTTTAATTACACAATGCTAAAAAATATTTGTCTTGACTTTATTGCAATGTAATTAATTACAGGCTTGGATCATAAATTTCAAATAAACGTTTTTAATAATTCAAATTTATAATTTTTTAAGAAGCTTTATTTAAATTCTTTTTTTTTATAATTCAGGGTTAGTCTGTAATATTATATTCGGGGTAAGTTGTAGTGAGATGGGCGTGAATTAGATCACGCTGCTGAGATCAGTTCCAATTAAGCAACCGAAGCTAGTACCATAATTCTAGAAAGTTTTCGTGTGAGGTCAACAATTTAATTCGGTATTATACATACGTGCGAGCACTACCTACACTTCGTATTCTAATTACGTGACTGTTTTGTGAAGAAAAATAAAAATACATAACTGTTTCTAATGTACATAGATGAGTTGAAAAGTATTATTTATTATATAAATGTTGGTGAATAAAAGTTGCATTTTTAAATACTTAGTAAATAAGTTATACGTTACGTTTTACATAGATTAATGCTTACATTATGATACCAGGATATTCTGTGTTCTTTGGGATTAGCGCGTACTGAACATTCGAAATAAACGTCATCGCCTTCCTTAATATCGTGAGGGTTTAATGTGCTGCCTAATGATAATGATACGACGGGTGGATCTGAAACAAACAAATGTGTTACAGAAAATAGTGATACAAAACTAAACATCGAAGTTACGTTAGAAAATCCAACATTACAGTTGTTCACATAATGATTTCTTGATTTTGTTGAAATGCCATGAAGAATATATAAAGAAAGAATCAATATCATTGACGACGTTATGTTCATTTGAACTTTTGCATAGTCAAATATGGACAGGTTGATCTGTTGTGGTTTTATTGACCATGAGCCGTTTACTGCTTGTGAAATTATTATTTATTGTTAACTAAAAGATTATACATTATAATATACTAATATAAAAATGATAAGTAACATATTAATTTTTATTAAACAACATAAAATTGTTAAAAAGTTAATTGTATCCAAGATTCTATAAGCCATTTAAACTTATGGACCGTCTCCCCTTTTAGCCGAATTCAGTTTAGGTCGATATTTCATTATATTAAATCACTTAAGTAAAATTACGTCTTGGGCTTTCTTCGAATCAGTTCTAATAACAACCGATGGGAGAAGGTTATATGCTTGAGTGGAAATTTATAAGAACGCTAACATAATTATAACATTAAAAGGAGAAATCGAAATGATGAGAATCAAAACATATATTTTTTACACAGTGCTTTTGTTTGTCAGAGTAAACTTCGTATTATTCTTTTATAAAAATATATGGAAAGCATTAAAATTAATCATACTTATTATTTGTAACAAATTACGTTTCTGTTTATAGGCCAAAATTTTTATACAATACGATTCACACAAGGAATCACAAGAATTGTGTATATTGGTATGTTTATAAAAACTAAGTGTTTTATTTGTAAGTATGATAATGTTTAAACGCGACGGCTTTTTTAATGGATCGTATTAATGCTTTCATATTGCATTAGGATATTTCGTCTTAATTTAAAATCTTTATTATTATTAATCATGAATATATATTTTACAAAATTATAACCGTCGCTGCACTTACTTTCACGAGAAGCTGCTAATCAAAAGTTGCAATATGTGGCAGATATTTTATCATATCATTAAAAAACACCCTAATCAACCAAATACATTGGGGTTAACCATATTTACCACAATGAAAACAAATTTTGTCAGTAACACAAAGCTAAACACTGAATATATGTATTGGAGACGTTATCAAATTACCCTGAAACATCGACTAATTTCTGGCAATCTGCATACTTGAATAAACATCAAAACCTATATTATGCAATATCTAGGCCTAATATTTAGGTATGCATATTTTATTATTAATAATTTCCAGTTAATAAATTACACTACTTATTTAGATTATTATAATTAGTTGGTACGCAATCCTTAAAAACAATCATATTAAATGAATATTAACAGAGATTGCGTGTTGAGAATGACGCGACTCGACTGTTTCAGACCTGAGTCAACATCTGGCTCGTTCAGGTGAAGGGTGTGCCCGGTGCCGCGCGTTGACACTTTATTGGCCATTAAAGACCTATAACGATGTCGCCCCGCAGCGCGAAACGTCCTCAAAATAAACATTTACGGTTTCTCCGTTAAATTGTTACTAAAACGATTCAAATCGGAGCAGAATTCTCCCTCTAAATGCTTTACGGTACACCGAGCAGAAGTAAGTAGAATTTATTTATATTTGAAAATTAATTTTCTCTGTCGTAATGGACTTGATCATTTTGATGACTGTAGAGTAAACCTATTAATACTATTTTTCAATATATGAATTATGTAATATTAATTATAAATATAAAATCTATTAATACTAGTAATAATATTTACAATTTTAAAACATAAACGTTCAACACATTATTCAGAAAATACACATGTTTATCATAGAAACTTAAATTTAAATCCCAGTTATTTAACGTAAACACACTGTAAAGTCAAACTTAAACCTCGTAAAAGCGTTAATCGAACCCTAAAACTGGCGTAGCGTATTCAGTGGTTAGAACTAGTTTTTGGTCAGATCTTTATGTTGATGTTGGGATCCCTACATCTGAGATTTTAATTACTTTTATAGGGCTTCGGGGCTTCCAATCCACACGATAATGGAATACCTTTAATGTTTTGGTTTGTCTATAAGATCGTTTAAAATGTGTAATCCTTTTATTTGTTGCATACTTTTAGAATAAATAATTAACCAAGATAGTTTTATCATATTTGTAACAAACCCAACATTTTTTAAAGTATGCTATGTCTACTACAGAAAAAAAATTAAAAACACGTCTTTGCATTCTTTTCAACATTTTTTTTTCCTTACCGGTCCTACAAATCCGACACGTAGTTTGCATCTTCATTGGTTGTGTGGAAGAAATCATGAGATGGCGATAAGACCGGCTATTTGTACCCTGCATTCGTTCCTTAGCATTGTTTTGTTCTTTTATCTTTTATTCTTTGTATCTGGCTTACGAAACGCATGGGTCTAATTCTTATTCTTCTTTATGTCTTTTTAATGTTATAAAAATATGTACACAACATAACAAAATAATTAGTTCCTGTAAGGTCAGTGGCTAGAGTGTAAATAATGCGTCAAGCTAAATACGACTTAATTACTCTAAAGTTAAACTAGCGCCCAACTTTCGCTTTGGATAAACTGTTTGTAAAGTTCCGCAGTGCATTTACTTTGATCCTCGTACCTTTAAGCCGATTTGGCGTCGGATATTAAAAATGAACGCTTAAAATTATTATGATCTTTTTTGTTTGTTGATGTCAATATTTTATGAAGTAAAAATAAATATATAAATCATTTGAATAATTTAATCATATAGTTTATTTTATATAACGAAATATTAAAAAAGTATAGGTAGTTTTAATTTACTGATATCAAGTTGAATGACCTGACTTTGCATCGTAAATAGTCGCTAGACAAAACTGAATTAGGCTAAACTAGTTCGCAACTTGCACTATATAAACTGTTCTGAAAGTTCAGGCGCATATGCCCTGAACGGGGCTTGAACGGTCCGTCGCTTGTTTATGTTAATGTCCAAAGACAATTATGGAATTTCAATTTAAATCCGTTTACCGAGATTTCGACCTCAAGTGGTAATGCATCCATATCATGAGCAATAATATTTGTTGTATGGAAATGGTATTTCTAAAATTTATCCGACAAGTCATAATTACGTTTTTTATCTTCCACGTTTTGCATTTTGTATATATGTTATTCATTTTTATGCCCTTCATGGTAGTGTTCTATAAATATTTAAGAAAAATTTAATTTAAGTAGAGAGCAAATAAGGTTGAATTAATTTAAGACTTCACTTTGACATGGTCTAAGTTTTACTTAGTTCTGGCCACAGCTAAATTAGACGGAATTAATTCAGAACAAGTTTCGTAAGGTAGTTTTGGATATGCTTTAAAACTTCTTTAAAATCTGCTTTAACATAAACTAACATTACAGCTTTAAGCTTAATTTATAAAGTCATTACAAATCTACCCAATTTTATTAATTTAACTAAGAAATGTCAGTAGACGGAGTGGTTTTATTTATTATACAAGAAATTCAGAATAAATATATTTTGAACCTATTCCCTTTTCTGAGGAAGAATAATAGAAAATGATAATTACTGTTTACATTACCTCAAAGTCATCTATCCCTACTAATATTATACTAATTATACTTAATACTAGTATTATAAATGCGAAAGTCACTCTGTCTGTCTGTCTGTCTGTTACGCTATCGCGCCTAAACCACTGAACCGATTTTAATGAAATTTAGTACAGAGATTGAGTTGACCTTGAGAAAGAATGTAGGATAATTTTTATCTCAGACTTTTAAGAAGTTCTCTTGGCAACGCGATATAACCGAACTCGACGCGGGCGAAGCCGAGGACGGAAAGCTAGTAATGTTATATATTAATGATGCTACCAGAAGAGTTAAACATTTAAATATTATTTTTAGCTATATTTTTCAAGACAGATGTATACGAACATGAAAAAACTTTGTCTTTAATTATAAGAATTTAATAAATTTGAGATAACATTACTAACAAGACTTTCAAAATAGTAAACTCACTCAAAATAGTTACAACTTAGTTATAAAAGTATTAAAACTCATAAAGAGAAATAAAACCACTTGTAGTCGTGATAATAACGGCTAAACATCCCTTGGCTCTATATAACCAAGTCAATAATTGGAAAATATTGCGGGCGTCTTTACGAGCGGACTCGCAGCGGGCAGAGACGCTAATATTTCTGTAGCCTCCCCATGTTGTAACGAAGCTAATACTTTTACAGCTTATATTTTTCTACTTAAATGGATATTAACTATCGGAGAAATTGGTTTTCCTTTTCTTATATTTCCCTTTCTTCTATTTTCAAAGCGTTATTTATTCAACTATTTATGTATCCTTTAAAAAAAAAGTGTGAATATTGAAAATTTTGTTTATATGTTTAACCTTTACAAAGAATTGTTTTATTTAATCAGCACATAAACTTGTAGAATTAAAACTTTTAATGAGGAAAATTGTTTTAGATGTTCGTTTTCATAAGCTAGTGTTAAACAATGTTGTTTAGGCAAGGAAAAAGTTTATATGAATTCATCTTACATCATCCCACAGATATTATAATGGCGTATGTTTATAATTTTGTACCTTGTTACTCAATCTAGTACATTCCACTTAATCAACTTCTTAATTCAAATATGTTAGTTTACTGTTTCTACGTGGGTAGCTCTGGTACCTACACATATTTTATTTTAAAGCGTGGAGAATCTCTTCACTTAAATTAAAATATATGAACGTAAAAGCGGTACAATATCATATCAAATAACATTGAGATCAAAGGAAGTGAAAAGTATTCAAAATTTGTCCCTAATGACACCCAAAATACTGTCATGAGTGATTTATTTGTGTGCTTGATAAACATAATTTCATATACATTCCACCATTTTACATTATACAAGAACAGAAATTTCTGTTGAATAGAAAAAATCTAAAATATTTTACTTAGGTTTATTGTCATACAAATTCGAGTCGGAAGCAATTTGTTTAATGTTACATATTACGGAAAATAGAATAAGATCAAGAGAATACAAATTTAATTAAGGTGCAGTATTTCTGTTTATTGTTACTCCCATAATTGCGCGTTTGCTTTGAGTTTAACAAGTCCCAAGATTCTTAGACCGAGCATTTTCTCGCAATATGTCAACAACATAAAATACGGACTGCCTTTTACAATGACATATTACTGTGTTAGTTGCGTTTGTCTTTATTGTTGATATGTTTATTTAGAGGGAACAAGTAAAGTCTTACAATGCGAACTGGAAAGAAATAATATTAATTGTAGTCTGTATATAACAGGTCTATTACAATGTGACTTTATATGTTACATTATTTCAAATTTTAGAAAACATGTCACTTAATAAAATAGAAGAAAATGAAGGTCAGCACAATAAAAAATTTCGTCACGGCTCATTAAACACCTTTTTCCACAATTATATAAATTGCTTAAAAAATTATTGAAAAGTCTGAATAAAAACAATTCGATATAATTATCTTAACGTGATACTAACTTTTAATGTCTGAGTCAATTAAAATTTTTACGCTTACGCTCCAATCTCAATTTTCAAGAAAATGTCTTAAATTAATAATGGCCAGCTTATATTTAAAGTTGTTAGTTACTTTAAATTAAATAAGTAAATAATATTAGAAAAATAAAGCACGTATTTCTCGGTACCAATAGTTTCATTTTGCACCTTCATACTGGATCTTGACGGGTTTTAAGTTTTTTTCATAGATATAAGTGACGGATCTTATCTTGGAATGAATTGAATCTTGGGATTTGTAAATTAAATATTTTATGGAACAGCGTCAAGGTTCATGATGAAAGATCATTCTATGAATACAGGACAGATGAGTACCATTTTACAAAGTTAGATGGTGATCTCATAATATGTACATTGACTTGTAATTTGCTTCTAGCAAAGTGGTCTTAACAAGTATAATGGAAAAAAAAATCGTTAAATTAATTTACTTCTAATTTCACTGCAATCTGTAGGAATCGTTTTACTTATAAATTTTAATCGGGATAAAGTTTAAGCGTAAGTTAATTTCATGAGAATATATAATTAGCTTCATGATATCTTCATAATATAAAATTACACAGTATAAATGCGTATAGCTCGTAACAATTATTCCCTTCCATACTATAAACATCGCGACTGTGTGTCGCAAAGTGCTGAGTACTTAAGTAGCAATAATAATTAAACTTAATGATGTTAGAGATGTGCAAACTGGTTGAGCTTAGCTCCTTTATTGCTTACTTTGTGATATCCATAGAATATCTCAAATTAAGAAGGAGATTGCGTCATACACTTGTCTTGACAAACAGGTGGGGCGTACAAATTGGGTCAGGCTCGAATTTCGTTAAGAAAATGTATATACCGTTTCGTGTTTTCATGATTCGGGGGAAAATATGTCGACTTGTGTGATGCTTTTTGATTATTTTTATGAATAGAAATGTTGATGTCTGTCAGTGAAATATTATAAATGGATAAGGTCACGTTATATTTCGTTAGATTATTATTAATGTATGAACGTGTCTATTAAATCCTATTGTTGTTTATAATATGAGTAAATAATGTCAAAATAAAATATAGAATAAAAGTGAACAACATATTGATGAATTACGACGACTTAAAATAAGGAAAATAAAACAAGAATGATAAAGAGTAATTGAAAAATAGTACACATTAAGACTTACAAACGACATCCAGTTTGAAAGAATCTTCTATGCTTTGTCCGGGAAGCGCGTTGTTATCTGCTTGACATTTTATTTGGACGCCATCGTCTTCTGGAAGTGGCATAAATTGCAGCGTGCTGCTCACCCAAGTGTCATTAGATGCATCTGTTATCTAATAGAAAATAAATTCAATACATTAAACTGTAAAAAATCTATTTTGCTTAATAACACTGAAAAAACAGTTTTTTTATAGATACAAACGTCCAGGGTAAATAATAGAAATGTAAATATCAAAATCGAGAAGAAGCAATATTATCAATGATATAATTAATATGTTAGGCTACTATTATTCAGTTTTAATATAATTGAGAAAAACGTATACTTATATAATGAAGTCCGTTTACACAATCTAAAAGGTGAAATTTCAACTGAAATGTCCCGTTTCAGTCGTTAGGCTAATAAAATTATCGTTTCTTTATTACAGAAAATAGTAAAATGATATTACTAGAACATTTGAATTATTATAGTGTTTAAAATACCAAAATATTCTGTTATAAAATCAACAAATGATATATAAATCATGAAAGGGAAAACAAAACCACACGGTACATTTACTTAGACAGAAAAATTACACAACAAAATCATGAATTAATTAAATTAATTATTATCAATCGTTTACATTTCGACTCGTGTAAAAAATGCCTATGCCTCTATTCATTAAATTTAACAATATAAAAGCTGGTATTTAAAAAATGTCACCTCGGCACTGAGTTGTCAAATAAAACGAGCTTAAAAAATAAATTGCCAAAAGCTGTAAGAGATATAAAGCGAAGTATTTAAATAGTTTAATTTATTTAAAATGTTGAAATATTAGTAGGTATGTGGAAGTGGATGAAACTCACATAAAGCACTATAGTTGAAAGAAACCTTTTGAAAATAGTTGGGTAAGCTGAATAAACAGTTGAATGTCAATAGAGTTATTAATATACTTTATAACTGACAGTTAAGTATTACGATTATGCTTTAAAATTGTTGAAACGGTTTATCTTTTTAACGACTATTTTTAGTTATGATTACGTTTTTTCTATTGACGGTGGTTTTAAATAAAATCACAAAAAGTGCGTCGATTATGTTTTTTATATAAAAGAATATAATTTGTTATAAAAATTATAACTAACTTTTCCTCTTTTAAATTTTCTATTGTCCTTGAACCAGGTCAACTGCGCGGGCGGGCGGCTTCCCTCTGACACACACGATAAGCTGACGTAGCGTTCCGAAGATAACGTCACTGGCTTGTTCTGTATCTGTACCAGCGTTGGTTTCACTATAACAAATGTGTTTTGGTTTCATGCTTTGTAAGCTTTGTTTGTTAACAAAGAATTTGAGTTGCTGCTATCAGAAGCGATTCAAGACATGTAATTTCTTTAATGTTCCACCATAGGATCGTTCTTTTCCAGGAGGGGAAGAGAAAATATTTCTTCTATGAAATCTCCTTAAAAAATATATTTTACTGACTATAATATCCGCTATTGGTATAAATATGTTTACATAAATTTTATATGAAACTACTAATTTGAAACATTAATATAAAAAAATAAACTGTGTGCAAAAGATTCTAAATAAAATAAATTTATGTCCGTTCATTATATGACTGAAAGTTGGGAGCTGAAATCGCGTTTGCTAATGGGTTTTAAAATCAAGTATAAAATTATTTCTGCTGGTTTTACTTTTAATAAAACTGATTACCTCTGTTCAGCTTACTAGATCTACATCTAGAATTGAATTTCAGCTATAATCTGATATTACGCTAAATTATCAGAAATTAAACTTCTATTTTTATTAGACATTTCTTTATATTATAAGAATATTTTACAATTATGGTACTTACGGTTCATCTCTAATCGTACTGTTTTTTCTTGTGGACTAACAAGGTTGGTATTAGAGGCTCTGCACTTGAACGTAGTGTTTAGATGGATTCGCTTTACATGAGGTAATTCTAGCTTGTTAACAACAACGTGTGTGTCAGTCTTCTCTCCTATGTATTGTGGAGCTGGTATGTTATCGATTAACCAGATAACCGTTGGCGCTGGGCGACCTGCGATTAAATAAGATCATATCATATTTAATTTTAAAAGCTTTTACGTAAATTGCAGTAAATTTATTTTAGTTTAAGTGAAATATTGAAACTCAATGTTCAAGCAGATGTCTTTAATTGATTGAACTGAAAATTATTATTTATTGGCAATGTACGGTTGTGTCGTCATTATTAATCCAAAAAGGCGGCATAAACAAAATAATGAAGAAGTTACTTTTTATGTATTTCTTCAATATGGGTATCAAATATAAGAGCTTGTAAACGATAATTCAAAAAATGTATCAAACGATAATAATGACGTCAGGAATAAATTAAAAGTCAAAAACCTTTCCCGTTTATTTTTAAATGGGCTGATGCAATGAGACAATTAAAGGTCTTAGTCATCTAAAATTATATAGATTACAGTTTGAAGAGGACACATATCTCTTTTTTATGGTTTCTTAATTTGAAGCAATGACCTCAGCTAGAGCAATTATTATATTCAATGAATACGAAACCCTTTATTTATTGCCTAGTCAGTAATGCAGAGTTTTATATTAACAGAGATTGAAATGATTATCTGTACTTAAATGACATACGAGTATATATAAATTTATAAATTTAAATTAAATTTTTCTTCCATATGGTTTCCTCCCATCACTTGGCAAGATTTGGTAATAATATCTTCTTGAGTATACTAGATTTGGCCAAGTACTTGGGCCGCAGCCAAATTTTGGTAGATAATGCAAGCCATGTGGACAGTTAAACAATAGTTTGTTGAAGCGTGCGTTCACCACATGACAATATGGACATATATCAAAACAAGTGATATTTTATTTAATGATTCAATTAAGTTGTTTTTACAAAAAAAAAAAAAAATAGAATAGGATTTTTATAGGCAAGAATTATTTCATAATACTCAATCACTGATGTATTTCCTAGTTTTACGTCATAGATAAACGCTACAAAAATGTAAAGAATGTGAGACACATAAAAATAAAGGTAAAAATGGCGACATATACTCAAAACACATTAAGGTATGTTTTAAAAAGTGTGTATTAAAATTCATAGTTTTTAAATATGTTCAAATATGATAGTTTTTAGCTTTGAGTGCAACATAAAATCAGTAAGGCTTTATAAAATTTAAAAGCTTTATATCTACATAATGTTTCAGTGTAAAAGTAAATAAACTTAAAAGTAGCTGGAATGTTAAAGTATAAAAAGACATCCTAAAGTGGTAACAAAGAAGACTATTAAGTCTTTGAAACTTCGGAATCTTTGATTACTCTGAGAAACTTTTATTTACACGATTTAATTAAATATTCTGGGATGACTTTTCATAGGCGACATTGCCCTGCCTTACGGGGAATATGAATAAAATAAACATTTTACGCAATGTTTTAAATTACACTTAAATTATAAATAAAGGCATGTTGTAAATAATACTTATAACACACTGAATTGATTAAGACGTAAGGTGGAAAGATTCAGATTTTTTTACCACATACAATTAACATTTAAATATGTAGTTGTTACAGACTATGTCGCAAATGTTAGCTCTAAATAAACGGACGGTTTAGGATTTAAGAAGGTGTGTCTATGTGTTTATTAGTAGTAAAGTTCAGCTAAATAGGAAAATCAAATATTAAAAACAAAATTGTTGTATATATAATTTAAGCTTCAATATAGTTTTCTGCTTTATAAATTAAAAACTATTTTAATTTGAAAAAAGATTTAAGAAAAACACAGTTTTCTTTTCAAGACGTATTATAATTTTAAAGTGTTTTTGACCATCTTTGACTAAAAACAGAATTAACTAAAACATGATTACATTGACAACATTATACCTTTAGCGGATGCTTCTATTTAATCTTGAGTTCAAACTTTTTCGTTTGAGTCTTGCGCTATCGGGATTAAGTTTTTAAATAAATTGTTTATTACATGACTTACTTTTAATGAAAGTCCAATATTTTATCAAGTTTATTTTAGATAAAACATGCAAAATGCAACATTTTTTCTCCTTCATAAATCCTTATTTGGTATAAAATATTAAACAAAGTAATCGTATGTGGACATTAAGATGAAAAGTATACAGGTTCTATCACCGGAGTCTGTAAAAGTTTTTTAACAATATACATTATCTACCAGTCTGAACCTTTGTGAAAAGGTAATAAAATAGGCAGAGACCCTGTAATCTTTTAGCTCTTTGGAGCAATCTAACTTGAAACACCTACGCTATAGCGATATCTTATCCAATTTATACTTTCGTCAAGTTCAAATTGTGTAATTCTAGCTAAATGGAGCAGTGTGAAGGGCAGTACTAAGTTGGGGTGGTCGTGGCGGGCGTGGCTTTCACGTAATTGTGCTATCACACTTCGACCCGAATCTTTTGAGTCAGAGTCGCCACGATATTTCTCCGAAATATACAAAATTTCAATTGCTACAAAAAAAACTTATTCATATTTTTGCTTGTATTTTAAAGAGTGTGTAAGAATATATTCCTGGTGTACTAATTGTAATCAATTTCTTGGTTTGTTTTACGAATAAAGAAAATGACGTTATCCGGTAAATTAATAGTAAAAGTAGCTAGTAAAATTGAATATTAAGTTGATATATAATTTTCTAATAATTTCATACGTACTTATAATATTATATATATAGTGAATAGCCTAATACCTATTATACGCTAATTGAATTTGTATGATATAAATTAACAAAGTTAACTGTTTAAGTTTATTAAATTTATTTATTATTTTGTTGTTATTTTTAAAATATATTTCTACAGCAAAATTATTAAACGTTAAAGTGTATAATTTGACTATTAGCTTATATCATGAAGCGATTCAGCAAATTCGACCGCAGCGGCATGAAATGACAACCTAATCCCTAGGGCTATGCATAATTCTGATTTGAATCCTTAAGAGCTCCTTGGATTAGCAACTGTTTATACAAGAAGATTTTCAACTTACCGTAATGTTATGGGACTTGACGAAACATGACGCATACAACTTTAGAATTCCCACGTTGTATTTAATAATGGGTTTAATTTTATTCATGTTTAAAAGGTTTTGAAAGCGCTGGAAATTCAGCGACAAAATATTCCTGTCACGGATTTTACTTTGCGAAATGTGAAAGCGATTCAATTTTTACTTAGAAGTCCGTATAAATTGTAATTAGCTGAATTGTTTTTCATTGATCATATTTTTCAAAAAATGATTCATACGAATATTCGATCACATTCTATAGTGAAATGAGACAATTGTTTACTCAATATTGTTTTAATCATGGTACAGAAAACTTTACGAAGTATTAATAATAAACGAGGATACATATCGATGAAACACTGACCAACAGCTAATCCTCTTCTTGTTATTTAGTGGCAAGGCATTGCCAAATCTTCCATATTACAGGGAGAATTTGTTAACTAAAATAACAAGTTATTTCGCAAGTATAATTTTGTATTGAACATCCCTTTCCTGGGGCGATAGATAACTTGCGAGAGTGCCATTTGGAGCCGATCTCCCAGTGACTTATCGGCAAGTTTAAGAGCGATATATCAAAGTAATCGGTTTAATTTCTCATCTCCCACTTGGGTAGGAAATTTATGCTTATTTCTTGACTGATATCATCCTGATGAGGTATAATGGATTATTTGATGCTGTTGATGAATGTCCTTAAGTAATTAGTCTGTCATAGCGATGTTGCTTTTCGTTATGTGAAAATGTTTTACAAGTAAAGTTGAAGAGAATTACCAGTTTCATGTCATAAAGTAGGCCTTTTGTATAAAAGTGGTTTTTTCTAGATTAGCAACCAACGTGAAAGACTAGCACGTACTTAATGCGGCACATGTGTTCCTAAACGCTTACAGCCCCCAAGATGATATTTAGAAGTCGATTTGGAAGATAATGTTGTAGCAAAGTATTTTACTACAACAGTGGGTTAATATTTAAAGATTTATGGATTAATTTTTATATTATTCTCTATACATTTTTTATATATTGCATACTTTAAAATGTTGAACCTATTCGACAGCAAACGTACAAAAACTGATATTAACATTTTGACTCCAACAAGATAAAATGTTAAATTTAAGTCAACAAAACAACAGTGTAGTAAATATAAGGTAGAAAAGCCCTTAAAATATACTTAAATCTGTAAGGCAAAAAACATTTGTTTATTTAAATTGCCTTTAATATAAATTAAAATAAATATAAGGAATACAAAATCATGTGTAAGATTTAAAACATAGTTCATTAATTCAGATTAAATAAAAATAAAGTTTTAAAATAGTTTCTCACCTCCTCTGACCTCGCAAACGAGGACAAGCTCGTTGCCCTCTTCGAGCGGACCCACCACGCCCGAAACATCTCGCCCAGACTTGTCGTATAGTATCAGTTGATGTGGTGGAACTGGAACAAGTGAAATTATATCTAGCGCACGTTTTCTAAGCTTTAAGTACCTCTGATGATCGTGTAACGTAAATATTAAATATAACTTTTAAACAACTTCATATATATACTATGTGAAATAATATCACACATATGTTTATGTATGTAACAATATTACGTTTAAGTAACGCCGATATACATTTTAATGTATGATTTCAGTTTCAATAAAGCAATATACTAATAAAACATGAACAAGCAATATAAACGGAACAAATATTTATGGTATGCAATGAAACATTCGAGGCGAAAATCGGAAAGGGTTCTAGTTGTAAAACATGATCGTGCATTTGCAATCTCTGCAATAAATGTTCATATTTAAGTTTAACATTTTTATTTTATATTAAAATTGTTCACAATGAATATGTTCACTGGTTTTGATATTAACAATTTCTCTTAAGACCAGTACGTTCATTTTACAGTTATTTTACACTACAGTTTTTAAAAGATAAATTTAATATTATTATATGTTAAGTATGATATTTTATAATACAGCGTATATAAAATGTTATTTTGGTATTTTTAAACGCTTGAAAATTACTCTCGTTCTTACCCATAACGCGTTAGGTCTTTGTAGGGAGTGTCTATTACGTAAAAACGATTCCAGTTACATATAAAATCTTGTTCGTATTACCTCTTTCAAAAAGCGGTCACATATGTACTAACAGGAAACATTTAATAAACATCACAAAATTGTATATCAAGAGCATTGTATTAATAGTTGAATAAAATTATTTATCTACGGTCATAATGAACACGGATACGAACATATATATAAGGATATTGAAAAGACCGAATGGTAGTTACAGAGTGAATTATGATTTTATCCAGTAAAAAGGTAATGTTTATTAAAATTGAGATTTGTTTCGGCTATTAATATGTAGTAGTAATAGAGATGAACGATCGCGATATGGTTGGCAGTATTAACGGTTAAAACTGTATACTATAAAGATTAAAATTGAATGTTAATATTTAAATAACATGTTATATATACTGGCTCACAATATCAATTCACTTCAGTAAATTATAAATAATATATTTATTATACTATTGTTTTATATTCTTAACGAGTTTCATAATCGTTATCTACGTATATGACAGTTACAGAGATTTTCTTTTTAATTAACAAAAATTTTGATATTACAACTTCATCTTAAAATCCTCTTTTCTTAACCTATTAAATCGTCAAACTCTTTATGCAAATATTTATAATCGATTCGAGGCCCCTACAAAAGTTGGCTTAACTATCCTCAAAGCCTCAATAGGTCCCACCAACAAATGGCGAACAACCAATTAAAAGAGAATTTCATAGTTGAACGACATCAATTAACAACACTGACTTCCGATATGACGTTTGATAGCATTTAAATGTCGATCGATTTTGCATTTCACCTACTGTTATACCAATTAGTCGTTTAGTGCCTTAATGTAATTAAGATAGTTTTGCTTTATAACATATTAATACTATGATTGAAATTAATGTTAACTATGGTTTGTAAAAAACTTTTGATATAATTAACAGGCTTTTTAATAATCTATTTAAAAAATAATAATTCGGTAACTATATATGTATAAATACTGTGCAAAATAGTCTACTTATAAAAGTTTATTCTATTCTAATTTTTGCATTGATTGATGATTAATAGCGACTGGTACGCTATATTTAATCCGGTTCGCAGCCTGTTCGTTCTTAAAACTATTTAATTTATTTAATTTTTTATTAAAGTGCTTAAGTTATAGTGTAGATAACGTTGAAAGACTAATCATGTAACAAGTGGACGCGTGTCGTGTTTTATGTATGACTATCCTCATTCTGCCATACCAGCGAGAATTATTCGTTGAATCGGATATAATTATTTGCGTGGTAGATGTAATATATTTGACGCGATAATAAATTCTATAACAGAGACTACGGGTTAAATTATAGCGTCTGAATAATGCATTAACTGTTGGGTAGGAGGTAGTAAAACCGATCCCCTATGTGGAACTCGGTCGAACGCCTCTACTATTTGCAAACAAGTTGTTCTAGTTTATAGCAACTTTATGGTCGAAAATTTTATGAGTTTTCAACAAGTACTTGTATAAAGTACAAATTTGGAACCGATTTTGTAGGAAAAAGTGTTCATTACAGATAGTACGGTGAGATAAGTAATCTGATCTGGTTTTGGAGGACCATGTTAACTATGACCCGTAAAATAGAGGAATCTTCTCTTACGAATTTGATTTCGATCAGTTATAAAATAACTTTCCTCCTACAGTATAAAATTTCTTCATATACTCGTATATGCACTGTTATTTAATGAAAAGTATGGTAATATAGTACGGTGTGCGGGAACGTACCATTGCATTTCGTGGCTTGGCACCGTTTAAGTAGTTTTGTTTTATAACACATTCATATAATATTTTACTGATCACTCTAGCTTTTATAACCTAATTTTGTTTTGGATAAAGTTTTTCTTTGACCTCTGATGTAAATTTGGAAAGGTCACGAAGGTCACTTCCAGGCGTCCTTAGGAAAACTAAAATTTCTGTTTAATTATAACCTATTATACCTTTTTTCATATTTAGTTTTCGTAACTTTTTTTTAATAAAGAAATTACATATATTTCATACTAATTGTCAAAGAAATATGATCGCTGTGACGTATTTATATCGTTATATTGAATATTAGATTAAAATGGCCTATAAATGTGGCATAATTGAATTTCCATTACCGCTCGCTTCAGTCTATTCATGAATACAATCGACGTTTCAAATCCATCGGTTCATTTCTTATAAGACGAGATCGATACTTCCTCAGCTGCTTAGCAAACTTGTTTTATTAAATTCAAATTTCGTGTTGTACTTATTAATTCAGGAGAGCGTTTCCGTACATCGTGAGATGACTGCTTTTTACATGAATATCGTGTGCTCAAATTTTTTCAATGTAACATTGTTAATCGTTAAAAATATTAGCTATATGGATGAGACATTCTTAAATTTAATGTTTTTAGGAGTGAATAAAACTTATTATATTACTGTTTATAGATTAGTTTACTTTCACAGCAAAATTAATCAATCCTTATTCAAAGTACAATATTTAATGAGTTATTATAAGGTATCAGGTATATAGATTTGGATAAATACATATATACGCATGCTTCCTCTCGTCTTTTAGGTCAAAATATGTATATCTGTTTGACATTTTCTTTTATATTAGTTCGCATAAAATCTATCAAAAAATTTTATGCTGTAGTTAAAAAAATAGACTTAATTGCATTCATAATATAAATAAAGCATTTTTTATTTAGTATTTAGCTTTATAATTGCAAATTTTAGCGTTCGATTTAAAAGTTATAAATTAAATAACCCATACGAGTTTAAAATCTAATTCCGGCATACCAATCCGTCCCATACCTGAAATATCTCAGATTGTTTTTTCGTTCATCCCTCGGGTATTAAAATTGTATAAAACAAATAAATTTCAACACGACCATTTATTGGTTAAATTTAGGAATAATTTCGTGAAGTTCATTTGTTTTAAATTAATCAATTGATTAATGTTACTCTTTTTTCTACATTGATTTAAAATGTAAACAGTATGGTTGTTAATATTGGGAAAATAAATGAAATAATCCACAATTAAAAATACTTTTTGTAAGTATTAATTTCATTTAACTCTGTACATTTAATGGCATACGGTCTGCCGTCTTTCTCAGTTCTTAGTTTCCGCTCTACGAGCTTACATCGTAAATAATAAAAGACAAATTTCATTTCATTTAAAGTTTTTCATTCATAAATCGTTGATGACGTGGATATGTCGTATGTTTTATAAATGTAGTACAATAAGGGTAGCGGCAATATTCTGGAATCCCTCATAATGCCAAATACATATTTGGATAAAATGTTACAATGGTATAAAAATTTTAGGGTACGTGTCTTGTAAACTATTTTCTCATGATTTTTTTAACTGCAATACTTATCTGAAATGACAAGGGATCAAATACAATTTTTAAATCTTACTTTTATGAGAAAATATGTTTATTGCTTAGCAAAGATCATAAAATAGAGATATATTTTGATAATAAGACAATTTCAAAGTCAATAAAAGAATTAAAGTAATTTTCTATATACAATTAGGCAGGACTAATTTTTGGAATTTATTTCCATAACCACAAAAAGAAATTTTTTTTTGAATAGGTAAACTTATTTATAAAACAACTATTTCGATCATCGCTTTAAATGTAGATGAGATATAGATTTGATTAATACATGTAGATAATAATCTTATCGTTCCTCCTAATAAATTATTCGAAGTAGCAACTTAAAACATCTTATGGGTAAGGGATATTGCCTTAGTAACGAGTCACATTGTATCAAAACTAAGTTCACTGTTTAGTCGTTTACTGTAAAACAAGTTTTGCAAGTTGGTGTTAAGCAATTCACTTAGTTTCAAACATAATCACGTATCTCCAAGTTTAAACTTAAATACAAATGTGAATTTAATATAATGGTATATAATATTATACCCATAACCTTTCTCTTAAAGAATAAACCGTCTAAAAATAAACAAGTTATTATTACGTTTCATTGACAAAACTTGTCTATTTTACAGAAATACATAATTTATAATTTCTTTAATAATAGTTCAGGGAGGCTTTTACACGTGCGTTGTTCAAAATATGTCGTAAATAATGAAGAAATTGTTTTGTGTACTATACAATTTATTTAACCACACACAAATTATAGAATAGAAATGGATTTTTTTAAATCAAGATGGATAAAGCGGTGGAACACACAAAGTTTTTGTACAATTAATGATTTTAATTTTATTATCCGCTAATGTAATGCAATCAACACAAATAAATCAAAAGAACCTTTATGGTATACAAACTGCGGTTGACGTTTTAATTTATATTGTTTGACTTAATATTGAATTTGTTTTCATTGAACTATCTGATAATGGGTTCTGTGTTTGATTATCAAAATATAAATTATGTTATGATATATAAAAAGGGAGGTTTTTTAATAATCAAATATTTTAAAACTAAATTAAGAAATTATTACATCAAACATAAATACAAAATACGCCGGTATTTTTGTTTTATATTATATTTTTAGTTTTTGATTATTAGATTTTTTCATCACCTCAAAATCGGTTCGGGAGTTTTTACGTGATTGAGTTATATATACAAACATAAATAGAAAACTTTCGCTTTTACAATATCCTTTTGATTACATAGTATTGAGGTTACTGGTAACTGTAATCAAACAACTAGCCTAATTCTTTTATTCGATACGGACCCTGCGGCCTTGGGAATGATTTGTACGTGGCCGATTATTTACGATTCGAATTTAAATGTTTTATCATTTGGTTTTGACACCACATCATGTGGTCCCAGAAGTCTTTTAAAACTAAAAACAAAACCGTAGCAATTTATTTGAGTACCAAAATACTATATTTGATTTTTTTTTATTACGTATCGTGATTAATGTCCAACCTGCTATTACATGTAGATGCAATATAAATTACTCGTGCTATATTGATGGTATTAGATTAAAGTAATTAATTGAATATCTGGTAACGTTTATCTTTTCTGCTTAACAAACTTTGAAGTTGACCAAATAATTCTAAAGTAACTTGACATCAATTTGTATCCCTTTAATTAGAAAAGTTGTAAGAAAGTTGTAATCTCTTTAACCCTATTTTCAAGGTAAACAAAATGCTATGGCTAGAAATATTGTCTCTTAATTTAGTAATGAGAATGTCTTAATAATATAATAAACATTTATTATATACCTCAAACATTGTTATCCATTTTTATTATAACAAACTAAATTAGGTAATAACTGGCTAAACACCTTTGAAACCGTGATATCACCGCATTTTATTGTAATAAGAGGACTCTGAATTCTTTGACTATACAATGCTCATGTGTAACCTCTCATTTTCTCTGCCGAAATTCAAAGGGGATCTTACAAAGCTTTGTTTTGCATGGCTGCGAGAAAACCTCTGAAAGGTTGGCTTTTTAGATAAGGCCTTCTTATAAATTCCCAGCAGCAGGGCAGGGTGGTGAGTTAAAGTTTTGTCCGTGGGAATGCGAGCAGATGCTACAATTCCCATTGTAGTTTGAGAGGGTCGATTTTTTATGGCGCAATTGCTATGCAACGTCCCTTATATTACGAAAAACATATTACACAATTTACCATTATCAAATTCATAATAGCCGTAGAAAAATTGCAAAAAATAATAATATAATAGCGGACGTATGCACTTATATATATAATTGAGGCTATATATAATCTACATTTTCTCAAAATGTATGTATGTTTAAAGACTATTATTGAAGAGTGAACGTGTACATTATGCGATGCCTCATTTAATATGTATGGGTGTTCGAGGTTAAGGATTGCTTATTATCGGATGGGTGAAAACGTTTTTTGGGTCAATTGAAAATATAAACACATTTCTTTGGTATAAATCGTCTTTAAGATAAATTTCAGATAATTCAATCATTTTTAAATTAGCATGAGTATTATTTAATGTATTTTATTCCTTTCTTTTTTTTTTGGTAAAAATAATAATTAAATTCTTAATACGCAATAAAATATGGCATGTGTAGTTTTGTTATAAACCTGTTGACGGTTATAAACATAAAACATAATAATAAAAATTGTTGCATACACCTATTATGTATGATATAATGAGGTGGAATTCAAACAAGTGTAAAATAAACAAAAAGTTGAGTGTGAACAAACTTTATAATGTTATTCTAAATAATTAAAAGAAATGTTACTATAGCACACGTTTTTTCTGCGATTGTATTTTGTTAGAGTATAATGAAAGGTAAAATAGGTTTAACGTATTAATTATAAATGGATGGATCTAATATTAGAATAATTTTCATTTTCAAATACATTAGCTAAATAAATATGATATGTAATGTGACTTACCAATAACAGACAATCTGATTTGGAAATTGCGTGTAGGAGAATTCTTAAAGTCGACTCGACAGCGGTATACTCCTTCATCATCCAATTGGACCGTGTCAAGCGTCAGAGAGGCCGGTCTGGCAACGGTGGCGAAATAAGCCCGTGGACCAAAAACATTAGGATCTGACCATTGCAAAGCTTTGTTAAATGATCTTCCACGAACGTCAAAGCTGAAACAAAGGATTATATATTTAGTTTGAGTATAATATTTAAAAAATATTAAATTTCATTTGCTTTAATAACATACTTTATTAATAAATCAATGTCCAATAATTTTGTTATTATAAAGTATGCTTTACTTTGTTTCAATAATATGTGGAGCCATGACTGATAAAGTTCTTTCGATAATTATTATTTCTATTTGGGAAGTCCAACAGTTCTCAGATAGAAATTCCAACTCCATTACAATTATTTATTTTAGAAGCAAATACACATAAAGTTTAAGAAATTAATTTGAAACGCCACACAGGTAATACCATTTCAAAGTCATATACGCTTTCACTGCTTAAAATAAGAGTTTCAATTTAACTTTCGATTACAGAAATCAAATATATTAATCCTTTTTTCAAATCCTGTCATTATTACTATATTGATTTTCATAATATTCCGTTTTCTTTTATTTTTGTTTTAACACGTTACTTATAAAAAAACCTCTTTTGGTTTTATGCCAGTTTGGAAGTATTGAACATAATATAATATTTTCTAAACTATAAGCAAAAGATAAATAGGTATTCATATAGAGATGAAAACATTAAGTTTAATATAAAATAACGCTCATTTTAAATGAGTTTTGTGAAAATCATAGAGGTCATAATGTTATACATTATCAAACATATTTTTTCACATTCCAGACAATAGCAAAATTAATTATACTGTGCATGGGCGTACTAAGACATATAATGAGCATGAGCATAATGCTTCTTATATAATAAAAGAATAGAACCGCATTCATTAGGCTTAGGAAAGGTATTTCAGTAACTGCTAAGCTTACTCATGGGAGCTATGCTGTTAACCAAGACATAATGTGGCTTTACCTTAATAACTGTCGTAAAACTTATAATAACGCTCAAGATACCAACTAGCTACATTTTTATGTACGGCAATTATATTATGATTATTTATTCTTGTTTAACATGTAATTTAAACATGTAATGTGTAAATAGAAGTCATATTTTTTTACTTCTAAAACGTCACAATATTGAAAGTTCATAATCTACAATGTAATTTAGTATATGAAGAAAAAACAATACAGAGAATTTTATATTTCGATATCACAAACACATATTTTTTGTAATGAATAATAAAAAGAAAATATTTTTGTTGCTTGCAAATAAAATTCATTTTAACAAGTACATAAAATACACCCTAACAAGCGCCCTACAATTTATGATGCTCTAACAATTTCATCGCACGACTATCAGATGTTATTTTATAGCATGCATGATTCGAAAACCGCGAAAGTATTTCCCTTTTCCCATCTAGTGCCTGTTGTTCCAATTAGCAACAGTTAATTAAAATTTATAATGTGTGAAATTTAAAAATACGAAATTATAATTCAAATGTTCTAATATTCTATAGAAATGCAAAATTTAATAATGTTTTGTGGAGATTCAATATCTATGTATTTTTGTTACACTTATATTTAAGTATAGTATCCTTTTTGTGTTATAGAAAATAAAGATAAAAATAATAAGTATTTTTCATTAAATTAAACCTATAAAACGTTATAAAAATAATTAATAAAGAGGATTATAAAAATAAACTAACTGACGACAAAATAATTGGTATTTTAATTAAATTCATCCGAAATTAAAAAATAATAATTGTTATAATTATGAAGTTGATCTGTTCTGCCAATAACTTGGAACAGATTTTCTAAATATCTTGAACAACTGGCGCTAAAATTCACTAAAATGTATGTATGTATCGATTACAATTATATATTTGTGGTCTTATATTGTCTTGTTTAACTGGTTGCAGTATAATTATTAATAATTTTTATATATTCTATGGAATAAGTAGCTTTCTAGTGGAAGAGATGATAAAAGGTATGGCGTGGAAGTTGTACACAAACATGAATAATTGATTGGTAAATTATGTTCCTGCATATTATAATAAACATATTTAATATGAGTATGCAGTGAAAGAAAAAAAAAACAACAAATTGATTGTTTTTGTCATCACTCTATAACAATTGTTTATAAAAGTGTTGTAATATAAAGAGATATTCAAACGTTGTGAGTTTTAACGTGACCAACGTTGGAAGGAAGAATTTGGGTTATGAAAGAGTTTATAGTTGGTTTAGGGTATTGAACATTGTCGGCGAAGTCATACTATAAGATGTGACCACATTTGACCCAGCGGTTACAAATATTTGATTCTTATAATATAATTTGATTAATAAAAATGCAGACAAAATCAGACCCTGATTGACAACTTTATGCTCCGACATTATCGTCTCAAATGGCACAAAAATTATGGGGTTTTCCCCAAAGAAGATTTCATGTTAAAGTACACGCTCGTGGTAGTGTAAAGCTTGTATTTAAATTCTGCAGAATACAGTACAAACGCATCTATTTAATACATTACATATACTAAAAGGAATACAAATAATTTCAGAAAAAAAAATTAAAGGTAAGGTGATATAAAAAAAATTAAAGAGACAGATGTTGATACTTGTGATTGTATTGTCAAAGAAAAAAAACACATAAGATGTGTCTAAAAGACAAATTAGAAGTGATTCTTTAAGATGGTGATAAAATAAAATATAGAAAGAAGAGGCATTTTAAAAGTTAAAAATATATTAAGAAAATTATCTTTTCTAATACATATTATAAAGCTACCGTTTGTTTGAACGAGTTAATCCCAAGGTTAATCGGACTTGCAGTTCGATTTGAAAAATTCTTGCAGTATTGGATAGTCCGTTATAAAATCGGCAGTCATTTTTTTGGAGAGAGATTCTAAATAAGAAGAACAACTGATAGACTATTTCATCTTATCTGCCCGTGATCACAGTTGCTGCAAAGTAAGCAAAATAATTAATACAACGGGAGTGTGTAGTTTTAAAATAATAAAAAACGTAGTATATCCGAAAATAATTTTAGTTTTAGGTTACCAATAGAATTCCCGTCACACATTATTTAAAAATTAATGAACCAATGCTATGTAGAAATATAACATATTCAAAAGATAATTTGATACAAAAATGAAGTAATTCTGCAGGAGTTCAAAGATAGGTCATACGTTATTTTGACGTTGACAAGGTAAAAAAAAAACCGTAATATAATGGAAGCTAATGAAAATTCTAGTTTATTACTAACTTTAATATAGAGTAATTTATTAAAAACAGTAAAAATATTTTTACCATCCGGTAATTTTTAAAAAAACTGTGTTGTAAAGCCTTTAATATATATGAAAAATGTAACATAACTGTAATTGTAGACTGAAAAACCTTTGGATTAAACTGGTAAACCCAAACTTATGATATATATGAACTTGTATTTATGTGTTAACAGCTGGCAACGGACACAAGTTCATATCATCGATTGCACAAACCATAATATATTTGTATATGCACAAGAAATGTATTATTCTAAACTTTATTTATCAGTTATAAAAGTTTTAAGATTTATATCTACTGCGAATGGTTTATATCACTTTTGTATTCCATACAACTAATTTGATACGTATATTTATTACATAAATACTATGCTAAAAGAATTTCATATCTCCATTTTTAGTCAAGGTTAACTAAATAGAATAAAGCAATTTTAAAATTAAAGAGAAACGCACGATATTGTACTGGATCAAGCAATAATTATCGTTACTGTACATATGTTAATAGTTTACATTTTATAACTACCAATAGACTTTTAATACTGATTTCTTTGAAGTTTGTATATTGAGAAGGTTTTGGATTTGTATGGTTTTCAAAAATACTCGCTTTCTATATCCCATTTTAAACAACTTGACGAAGTACTGTTATCTATCCTTATGGCGATTGATAATAATTTCTTAGGTTTGAGCTAACGTCAGTCTAGTTTCCATATACCTAACTACTAACTTCTAACCTTAAAGAGGCTCCGGATCGAAATATAATGATGGATAAGTATGAGAAACAATAAAAATCCCAAAGGATATTTGTGCGTCAACGTCAAGACCAGACAGAGCAGCGCGCTAACGAACTCACCAAAAATATTTTCGTCGTAAATTCATTCATAGAACGTTCTTTGAGACAGTACTAGTAGGATTATTTCAAATTTGGTCAGGTAGAAAGATGTGCTTACACGGTTGAGGTGAGAATTTTACGCACGTTAGGTAAGTATCCCTTAAAGCTACACCTGGGTCGTAATTCTCAGGCACTGTTATAGGCCCTCTCCTTGCAATGCGATGTACCCAGTACCGCAAAGTTGTCACTTGGAATGCTGAGAAGTTTTCGTCACAGCACTTATTTTTGTTTATTAAATCATCTATCTTATTGACGATATCTCCAATCTATATAAAAATCCAATGTCTACAGAAAACATGCGAAATGTTTGTAAGTAACTATGCAAGCGCGTTTAAGAAAGACCTCTTAGAGGTATGTGGTATTTACAGGGATGAGAGGATAAAGGGATAAATAATAATCCCTTAACAGACACACTTTCGACACCAGAATGATTGTTTTTATACTTTATTGATAGAAATACCTACCAAACAAATAAAAAGGTTGTAATTGAAAATATTGGTGGCGTTAAATTTATTTTTTTATATGAATACCACATTTCTGTTGATTGACTTTATTTGAACATTGATTCGATGCTTCACAGTTTTCGGTTTGAATCAACTTTTATATGAAAATTTATAATGTTATTTTGGTTACGAAAAGGATTTCTGTTATTATTTACTTAATTTGAAAAAGTTTAACATATTATTTTTAAACAAAACGCTTAAATATAATTACTTTTGTTGTCCTATGACTATCTTTACCTATAAATAGGTTTTCCGCCGGTACTCTTCCCTGCTCGAAACCAGAGTACCATGTATACTCTATCCTCATTTGTATCTGGAGTAACGTCACAGGGAAGCGATGCTGTCCGCCCCAGCACGGCATCTACATCCACTGTTGACACTGTAAATAAAAAATGTATATGTTCATCTGATTGCTATTTAATTTTATAGAAGAGTTCAATGGTACATTACTAATTAGCGTACGAGTATTTGATTAGAAGTAAATAACATTGAAATTTTAATTAAGTAAAGTTTTTTATGACATTATTATCTTTATATTTAGCAAGCTACTAAAGAATATTATAAAAGAACCCTTATTTTTAAAGTTATATATTTTTCAATGCCTAAAGCCTCTACAAAAATAAGAGTCGCAGAGAGCGACTAAGTGAATATCACTGTATTTCCCAACACAGTTATGATTCTCAGCGTCAACCTCTCAGGCAATAAGAAGACATGAATATAAATAGACGTAATATTAAAACGTCCTTCTTCCCGCACGAAATAATCCTCTTTTCTTTACGGAAAACTGTCATCGTGTTAGGGCCGAGTAATATGCACCATCAGTCATACTTAGTAGGACTTTTCAATTTACTTTTGAAGATCATCCAAATTAAGATGTATTACATGATAGTGGTAAGAATTGATGACAGTTCATTTTTTTAACTATAGTGACTACAATGCTACAAAATAAAATTATTTTTAGTGAGCAAACATTTATAAAACAGAATTGTTTTATATTATATTATAAACGTTAACATGTCAATATAATTATTTGATATCTAAAAGTAATGAGTAGTTCAGTAAAGAAAAAAACAAAATGTAAGTGTCACCTGTTCCGCATAATCCAACAAATATATTAATTATTCCATATTAGAGGGTTAAGTCCCTAATATCAGATCTTTTGCAATGATTGTGTCGTGTTGGAAGGCACTAACGAATTGTTCCACTTATAATCGTGGTTAAAGTAACAACTTGGAAGCGTGGGTTCACGCTATTTTTAGGATTTTATTCAAAATATACATATCTTAGGAATTAATAGATTTTAATGGATATATATTTATAAAATAATAGTAATTAAAAACACGAACGAATAATACAGATGTGTTTTGTTAGCTTAAGAAAATAATTATAAAATCATACGTCTAATTTACAACTTTTAGAAGCAAGAAATTTTTATAAACTTAAATAGACTAGAGAGGAATTCTCTGTTATAAAACATCCCCCACTAGAGCAATAACCTGAAGCTTTAAAAACTAAAACAGTATTAAATTCTCCAAAGAAGGGCTAAGAAAAGCTTTAACGTCTCTCGTTCTCTCTATATATCATATTTTTTCCAAACTGGAGATATATGAGCGGCGGTTTTGAACGTGACAGACTTCCGGGTGTAATATTAATAAAATTATTGTGGAAACACGTATCAAGCGTCAAGCCTGACCTACTCTTGCAACACGCTCCACAGTGGGTAAAGAACAGCTGGCGACATCATTGTTCAAACATCCTAATCGTGACGTTTCGAAATAATCCATACTTTACGAAAACTCTTCTCATCTAAATTTTCAGAGGCCAATTTCACTTATATAAATTTTTCATCTTACAATGATACTTCTTTTGATATTTTTGTATTCCAATAAAGTAATGTAAAATACGGATTCAATGGCACATAAAAGCGATTGCGAAAGGGAACGGTAATTGGCTGCCTATATTTCACTCGATAGCATCGCGCTTATTAAGATATTTTACCAATTCTTTTTATCAAGTAAGTTAAGCTTTATTATTGCGTTTTTTAATCCAATTACACAACTATAGTTTTATTTAATAACTGTGTGAATTATGAATCGTTTCGCTATTTTTAATAAGATTTAGTACAAAACAACGGTTTTTTTTTGAAAATTCTATGAACGTAGAGTAATTTTATCCATTCGTTCCGCTGTCCAGAAATTTCGTAATAAAATTAATCGTTTCAATAAAATTGGGGGAAATAGAGGTGCCCATGCATAAATACTTTTTAATAGGTTGGACTTTTTGCTTTAACGCTTCGTAATAGAAGCGAAATAGAAGGCGTACTTAAGAAAATTATCGTTACGAGGAGAGCCACAATTTTCTTTAAGACAATTTTTGCTTGCTTAAATAATGTTTTTAAATAGGAAATAAAGCAAAAGTACATTTGTGACAGTAAAAAAAAATTACTATTATAAGAATTAATAAAGTTTAAGTTGTTATTTCAAGTACCTACCGGTACATTTATAGGCAATCCTCAGTCAACAGAAGTAAAAATTTCGTTTCTTATAAACACAGCTCCGGATTTGATAGCATATTAAAAAACCGTCAAAATGTTCTCCTCCACTCTGAGCAATTGGAAATGTATTCTCTATTTTAATTCTCTCCAAGCAGCACGTTTAATGGCTTTTACGTGAATCCGGATCGAATATGTTCGTTGTGTTAGAAATTGAATACATTTTACTGATTTATTACGCTTCAAATTATGATTTATGTTAAAGTTTACGTACCATTATTCAACATAACAATATATTTGAAAAAAGCTATAATAATGATTTTATAAGAATTTTAAACCCTGGTAAAACTCAAATCACCTTGAAGTTATTCTGAAAATAACGGATGTAAAAAAAATATCGATATTAAGACACTTACCTAAGTCCTCCGCATCTTCGTTCCATTCTCCTTCCTGAGCACAGCAGACAGCCAGCATCACAAGCAGTCGGAGCCACTTCATGGAGCACATGGTAGCATTATGAGCTCACACAATCACATTTACATGGTAATGTTCTTATTTCAATGTTCATTTTAACAAATTTTAAGGTTGAAGACTTAAGAAGGAGGCCATATCTGTTTGTATGAAGTGTTACTTTTAATCCTAATTACAAGTGTCTGATACTGAGAAATTGTTTTTATTTTTTTTTTATAAAACATTCATGTAAAGAATCATTTTCATAAAAAATATTGTAATTTTGTATTTCCCGTTTACAAAAAGTCGTAAATATATATCAAATTAAGACATATTCAAGTTAAAGTTTTGGAGATCAACCAACGTCTTTAGCCAGTTGTGTCAGAATGATCGAAATGCCTAGCAACAGGCGGCTTTGTTCAATAGATCTATCATCTTACCTTTAATAGTTTCGACCGGATGCCAGACATAATAAAGCCAATATCCTACAGGGTTTCTACGAGGAAATTGACTTTCATTAGATTACTACAGTTCCGTTCCCTGGAGATTTTACTAAATTAAAGCTATCTTGATTTGTAAACTTTGAAATTACTCCTTCATTCGTTTTAAATATAATCAGGTGAAATTTATTCAATGTTTGTAATATAGAATTTTATCATGAATGTTTCAACAAGAATAATCAATAGAACTTATTAGACTCTTTACATTTAAAATAATACATTTAAATATATCGTTATTATAAAATTCATCTTAAACTATTATTTAATAAAAACGTTTTGTGTTTTATTGATTACTTAATAATTATTATAGAAAGATTGTTGATGTTAGTTGAATTTTGAAGAGTGTGAGAACTAGTAACCACAAAAACAATGGTGAAAATCTAAAATATATACGTATATTTCATATATTAACTGCATTTCTTTACTTTACTTTAGACTTTATTTCATTATAAAATATACATTCGCATGAGATGATGACAAGTTTAATTACATTTAAAAGCCTAGCAAACTGTTTCGTTCATAGACACATTAAAACGTCAACCACCAAGTCAAACATGTGTTCAAAGGGTTAACCTTTCAGTCCCTTGTCAGAAATATAAAACTGACGTTCGGTAACGTTTAGAATACATGAGTAAATAATATCTTTTAATATACAGCGGTCGGACCCTTATCCAGTAAAGTTACCAGAGATGTAAAGAATTATTCTTTTTCGATTATGTTGTATAACATTCTTTCACATGGAATGAGAACTGGTTCGAGGGGACCCTTGCTAGATTGTGCGGCAAATTTAACTTCAAAACGTGACTGCACTACAAGAATACCTATTAGTATAAATGATTTATGTTCCAAAAAAACACATATTAGTATATTTTATGGCAAGACAGGACAGTAAACGGCCATATAAAATGAGTGGACCGAGTTATATTTGATCAAGTATATATTATTAACGTGATCAAGTATATATTATTTTGATTATTTTTTGAAAAATAGGACTTTGAAACAGTCATTTCGAGTAAAAGCGTGTTTTCAAAAATTATTGTATCATAATTATTGACATGACATAGGTACGTAATCATGTTAAACTACGAGTTATGACTTTACCTGTACACAACTTTAAGAAGCTTTAATTAACATTAATTTTTTTAAGTATCATAACACAAAAGAAACACGTACTTTTGTCTTATTCTTATTGAATATAAACCGGCCTACATTCGTTATCCGATAAGGTTATTTATTGTTAGCGTTTGTTCTTGACCGCTTCACGTTCTTTATAGCGTGAACCTTCTATTTCGGAATTGCCAATTTATATTTGATGTATATGTTCAACTTAACTTGTTTAACAAAATAATATCAATTCTGAGAAATGTGTTAACTGATGCGTTTGTCATTATGTAAACATTTTCATATTCATACATAAACCATTAAGTTAGCAAAACTTTAGGGTTCTCCGTAACAAACTTTAGTTTGGAAATAATCGTATATTATCCGATCTTCATAATGACTATTTATAACTTATAAAATGTAAACATAATTTGTAATATAAATATTATTAGTCTTTTAATTTTCTAAGTTTAATATTTTGTGACATAATGTCTGAGGACGTCTCGACAAAAGTTTTCAGGCTTTCACGCTAGTCGATATTCATTTTGTGCAATGTACCGCGGAATAATGACAGAAGGCGACCTCAAAGCGTTCACGGTTAGGAGCGGCCAATGCTTTGGAAGGACCCTTTCGGGTGAACGACGATGCTGAATCTTTTATTAGTTTCGTGAATGGATGGCCAGTTGACATAACCGTCGTCGACAGCTGTTGTGATATTACGCCATCTTCTACAGAGGTCGTTCATTCTATTTGGGTGGACCTATTTTCTTGGATTCACGTGGAATATGGGCCTTGGAACCAACGATATCCGTGAGAGGAAATACAGCTGAAATAGCAGATATGAATGTATTGTGCGTCGTCACAAAACTTGTGGAGTAGGTATTTTCCTAAATTCGATATCCCAGCGGCAAATATCAGTTAATCCTTGTTAGGCAAAATACGTTTTTTATTCTTTATTTTTAATGTAAATAGTAAACCGGTACTGGAATACAAGGAAAATGATATCAACGATGTTATTTTTGCAAAAATATATATTCGTAATGTAAGGAACATGTCTTTTACTTGTAATATTTTAATATAAAGAAAAGTTTTATATGAAAGTAATTCAAAAAGCATCATAATATATGAATAGAAAATATTTTTTTTTGTACATAAATAATAGTTTTTTGTATATTTATTATCAAAACAGTCTTGTTTTGCTAAATATATTTCACATATTTGGGAGATGAATGTTTTCTTATAATAAAATCAGCTCAGATCAAAACCAGTGCGCATTTGTGAAATATTTTTGGGTCCCTTTTTCAGACCGTTTAACGTTCAACTTTATCGCATATTTCTGTAAATAGGAAAAATTATTTTAAATATGGAAGGATTTTCGTGTGTATTAAAGACACTCTAAGTGGAATTAATTTGTAGATTCATTTTTGCCTCAAAGAATAACAAATAATAATCATGAGTCATCGGCTTTCCATATACAAACAAATACAAACAAAGTGCGATTCAATATAAATCTAGACACAAATACACGCATATCGTTGAAAATTGTTTTCAAAGGAATCCCTAAAATTAAACGGGTCCCAGCCAGTTGCGAACAGTTTTCTCTCTGAGGACTAATTAGTAGAAGAGTGTTAAAGTCACTACTAGTCAGTTGATGGCCGCTTTTGGGCAGGTCTCAGAGGAGTACCTTTCCGGGTTTTGACGACATGAATAATTTATGTCTGTTATATGAATAGGAGTTCCTTGCCCGTCACTTGATATGGTTCGTTTACCTGAACCATTCATTCTAACATCTTTAATAAATTATGTCACCTTAGGATGGCAGGTGTGAAGTATAATAAGTTTGTTATGATTTCACTAATACGATTTTCTTCATACATCTTAGGCCTATATTTGGAGTTAATTGGTATTATATTAAAATTGTTTCAACCTTAATGTATTTAAACTGAAAAAATACACAGTTAATTACAAAATATTTTTCAAAATAATTGTTAATGCTCTTAATCTCAATAATGTAGTTCATTTGAGTAGGAAAGAGCTTAAACGGGCAACATAATGGGAAAAACAAATCTGTCACACAGTCATTGACCGGCGACGCATTTTTTATTACTCGGCTAAGATTTATTTCTTTAAGATTAGCATTCTTATTTATGCTAATGTAATTTTAATGGCGGTGCCTTTTCAACTAATTTCATTTTGTGAAAAACTCCGGATTTGTTTTAAACCTTGGCTTATTAAGAGGATTTTGGCGACGCTTCGGTTAAAATAAAAATTGTGTTATCAGTTTTCTCGGAAATTTATAATTTCTATGTCTTATACTTTACATTTAGCCGATATCATAATTAATAAGTATATTAAATAATGAATGAAAATTCCTATTATCTTACGTTTTTGTTTCCTGCATCACCCACTATTTATTTTATAAGCCACAGGGCCATGCTACGAATATATACACGGCAAGTTTAATTTTTTAATTCCAAATAATTTTATGCTTTTTCATTTAATTGTATTTTAATCACTTTATTAAATAAGTTTCTGAATATAATAAACTAGGGAAGGAAGGAAGGGAGCTTAAGCAATAAAACGGACATATTCTATAATTTATACCAAAACTCGTTGTTCTTTCACCAGCTTTACTTCATAACAGTTGTGTTATATATGAAATCCCGTGACACTGGCCACAAATGTCGCTGGCGGTAGGTTACCATATATATTATTTTAGCATGCTTTATATATTTATCTCTGAATGAAGTCACGGGTAAAAAGTACGAAATAATTTTTTTATAAATAGTATTCATCTACAATCTACATGAACGGGACTTTAACCTGGATCTTAAACAAAATTATATTTAACCTTGGTGGAGTCTAAAAATGGTTTGCTTTATTTATCAGAAGTAAAATGTTTAACTTAATTTTATTAGTTGTACTTGAAAACATTTTCCAAATATTATATGTATATTAAAATTAAAATTTATTGTGGTAAATTTTAGTAAGGGGTACGATTATTAAAATTCCCCTGGTAAAATATTAAATAAATTTAAATCAGTCTACTTGAGAATCTATACAACAAGCCGACTTAGATTGATTGCTAGCTAAACATCGTCAATGAGTCCACATGTCAAGTTACCTAAGTCACGAAGCCTTGCACCGAGGCAATAAAATCGAAAGAAATTATTTTTCAACCACGTTTAACAAACAAACATTGCCGCGCTTGGTTAACTGGCTGTTAAATTGTCTTTAGATTCCTACTATTGCTATTTGTTTTATCTACTATTCCGGTTAGAAGGCCTAGGACATATTATCAACGTAATCTCCTTAAAATTAATGACCTTTCAGGTTAAACACACGTGTATGAACTAGCAGTTAATTATTGGACTGTGCCACATAAAGCTAATTATAATTTATTATAACAATTGTTTAGCTTGAAATATAAATAGACGAAATGTATGAAAAACTAAAGATAGTACACATTTTAATAAATAACCTTTATTTCACTTTGTTATTTAGTGTTCATACATATTTTGACATATTTTACTTTCTAGAATTCTTTTTATAAGTATTTATAATAGTTAGAAATGTATTTATAACTTGATCATATTATGAAAAGAAACAAATTTTTATTTACGATTGCGTAATTAATTTGCCAAATGTTTGAAAAGAAGTTTTTTTCAATAAAACTAAAATATTTCAGTAAATGTGATTAAATGGAAATGAGTAGACATTTTCATTACCTCATTTCTTAATCAAAGGTGCCGAGAAGTAATCAAAACGTCGGGCAATAAAGGAAAGTGTAAAAATGTAAAGTGTAAAATCTGACTAGACTCGGTTTTGTTAAAATATATTAGTCAAAATCTTAGGAATCATTATTAAGTTTCATGGTTTTTAAATTACATTTTAATAGTAAAGGTCCAGCATTAAGTCTGGTATAGGACATAGTCTTTGCATTGCCGTTACTGTTTATACATATAAATCCGAACGATGTTGGAGCTTCATTTTGATATTGGTTGGAGGAGTTAAAATAGTAATAGTACCTTACCGATTGATTTATGGCCATAGTTTTTTTATGTCTACAATTATTTAGTGAAGGTCCTCACACTTCACAATTTTAGTATAATTTTTTTCTAAAAGTTCAGAGTAAATTTGTCAGTTTAAGGAATACATGTTTTTAATTTCGTGTTTAACCTTATGAGCAACAAAGTTCGTATTTCTAACCATTCGAATAATATATACATATATGTAGATAGTCCGTTCCGTCGTTACAATTTTTGTTATTATAGCCCTAATATTAAAATCTACCCAATCAATAACATTTTAATTTGACCTGATTCAAAGTGGTCTTGTAATTATTAATTATAAAATAGTGTCTTCAAGTTTTCCTCTGTATAACGGGTAACGGTTTATAGAACCTTTCCAGATTGGGGAATAAGTATATAATAACAATGCTAAATTTTCATATTTCTTTCTTTTTTCACTTCTATATAAAGGGTTACTAAAATTGTATTAGCACTATATTTAAATGAATTTTCATGGCAGAAAACACGACTTTTGTATTTGCTTAAACTATTCAATTAATATATGTTTATATAAGAATAACATATACTTTATTATATTTGTCCAAAAATTTGTTCTACATATTTCCGATATGTTTTTCTATGAAAATAAAAGTCCCTTCCTTTTGTCAGGAACGTCTTATACTTGTAATAGTGAACGTGTTTCCGACCGCCCCACTCTAGACGGTTAAATTAGATTACCTACTTCAAAGTTCCTAAAAAGGTAGTAGAGGCCCATTAAAGTGTCGTACCTCCAATCGTAGGTACTAATAAATGGGCAATAAGACTGATTAAACCTTGAGTAATTTTAGGTTCTATTCAAATTATATTAATTCCTTTTCATTTTAATTATATTCAAAGAAAATTTACATAATTTTAGAAGTATTTAATATTATTTAGGACTTAAATTAACCTCTTAATATAGTTATTCGCGGCAGTGTTATTGTGATTTTAATTAATAACTGTTGTTCATGTGTCTTCATAACAATATTTACAAATATGTTAATACTGCCCAGAAGTAAAAGACATTTATTAGAATTATGATAATTGTTAGAATTATTAATCTTTATCATAGCAAAATATTACAATATAGTGTGAACTGCAATATACATAGTGTGACCTAAAAAATGCTTACAATATTTAAATGTCTTCTTTCAGAATTTAAGCGGACGATATTTAAACCTTTCTATTGAATAAAAAATTTAAAAAATATATGTCGTTTAATAATGAAATGATGAATTGTTTTTGCGTAAACCGTCATAACAGAAAAACATTTTCTGTCAATTTGAGTGAGTAATACATTGGACAAATGTACGGAATATATCAATCTAACATTTTACAGTGCAGTTGGCGGACGTACGTTTCAATAAACTTGATATGGCTTTGTTTTGAGATATAATATACGATATATCGGATTTCAAAATTCACTGGAACTATTATTTTCTGTTTTGACTAAGAGTCGAGGGTAAAAAAATATGTATTTTAGCCTCATTTATCTTTTATGATAATTATTTAAATAATAATATATATTTTGATATTATTTAAGCTGGATTAATATTTTTTTAAATATTTTAACATTATAATAAAATTGATTTATTTGTTTAATATATGTACATATAAAAAATTTATCTAAATCGAGTTATAATAATAAGTGACAAGTTTAACGTTCTATAAAATCTTATATAGTAAATAATAATAAAGGGTGCAATTCTTAACTCCTTAATAGAAGTATCGTAGTTCCGAGATAAAACTTTATTCAATATGACAACAAAAGTACTTCTGTTTCTCTGAAAACATACACAAAAGTTTTCAAATTAGGTACCCAAAAGTCACAAGTTTAACCTTCGCCTTTCTCTATGTTGTTACCCTTAAAAATAATCTATTTTATTCCTTATTATTTTTATAATAGTAATACATTAATAACATGGACAGCTGCTTACGTTTGGGTTTATGTTTTTAAAGAACTTAACAATCATTTTTATTATTCGCAACGATAAACAGCTTCGCGTTTCAACTGATTTTCATTACCCATTTACGGGATTATACTTTATAACTTCTTTTTTCTTATGAACCTACAAACTAAACCATATCAATTGTCTCAGGCGAGACTAAGAAGAACTGTTATATATGTATATATATGTGTGTGTATACATACAGGCAAAATTATAATCAAATATCTAAATTGTTTTGTTTAATTGTAAGTTATTATGCTCCAGATGTAGGCTAATATATAGAATTGTACATAGCATCCTTTATCTGGGATGAGTTTGTATAAAATACAATTTTAAGTTTAAGTAAAATTTTAAAAATTTTGACCTCAATTAATAATATTACTATTGAATTATGCAAGAAAGAAAATTGTATGTAAATTGGTTTTGTAATCACGCCACTGGCAAATTTTCTTGTACTTTTTAGTACACATACCAAAGTCCCTTGTGAATATGTTTTAAGTGTTATTCTGATTTGTAATTAAAAAATATGTATGTGCTCCAGAAACGATTTTTAAAAAAAATCTTATATTAAATTTCAAATCATATTACGAATTCAGTCGTAACTTTTCATTAACGATAAATTGAAAATATTTTTTTTTGTCTTTAAGTTTCTATTTCGTATCTTTTAATAAAGACGTTATCATGTGGCCATGCATATCTATTGTTATTACTAAAAATTAATCAAAGCTTTGAGTAATTGTTGAGCTATGGTTTGATTTTGCAGTATCAAAGCTGTTTTGCAAATATTATCAGACTTTATCTCTGAGAGGTCAATAGGTGACGGTTTATTTAGATAACTCTTGAATGTCAGAGCATTTAACAAATTATTCCATTCAAAATGGAATAGGTAATCTGAATATCTATTTCCCTGGCCTATGAGGTAAAATTTATGTAACATATACCTTTTAGACATCGTATGTACACATGTTCAATATAAATATATAATAACGATTTATAAAAAGTAACTGTCCTCACATTGTTTTCAAATTAGTTATTTTAAATATTTTGTTTACCTTATTATGTCTTAAGTTATCCTAACAAAACACGAAAAATGTAACACAACAGACAACTTTTCCTAATTAAACTTATTTATAAAACAATAAAAATCGACACGACAAAAACTTATTTAGATACCACTTTATGTAGAATATCGTATTGAAATAACATGCAGGATATTGCTGTCACAAAACTAAAATTACGATATTATTCTATTTGAATCTCGTGTGAACGTTAATATCGCGTTGCAGCACAACCGTCTGCGTCGATGTTCGAACGAGCACTGATTCGGCATTGGACGATGTTTTCTAAAGGTGAGGATTTCGGCTAACCTCGGCGCAACTCGACAGCTTTCGTTACACATCTCGATTCAATACTATAAAAATAATTTCATATACCACCTTCTCATTTTTTCTACTATGGCTAGACATAGTGTTTTGATCTTTAACATGTTCTTAATAGAAAAAAGAGACATCTACAAATCTATGAATTTGTCAATGCATCCTCCGCATGGACATTATTATGTACAAATACTTTGGAAATGAGAAAATTTAATGTAAAATTGATAAACGCTTTAATGGTATTAGATAAATAATTTAACTGAAACACTGAGTTTACTTAGCATTTCTTAGTATAACTAACTTTGGCGTTTTAATTTAATTAATTTGAGAAACTCGGAATTCTCTTATATATAAGTAAATCCAGTTTATAAACATAAATATATTTATTCAGTTAAACCTATTTTAGTGAAATATTTCGTAATATTAATTTATGAAAGTATTTGCCTAAATATAATAAAAAAAAATAATAATAATAAGTATTCTTTATTGTACACCAAAAGAATAAATAAGTTATACAGTAATTACCAAACTTGATCAAAATGTACAATTGGCGGCCTTATCGCTTAGCAGCGATCTCTGCCAGGCAACCATGTTACGTAGGACACAGTAAACAGTAATTAAATATCTCAGGTGTACATATATAAGAGAAAAATATACTTATACGAAATTATATACATATATATATATAGTAAACATATATATACTACATTCAATATACAATAATCTATATATATAATTTATACAACAGTTTAAATATGACTATAAGTAACATACAATAATAAATTTACAATATAAGCCAGATACATCGCAGAGTAGGAGTTTATAATAAATAGTAAAATAAAAATCATAAATATTAAGGAAACAGGTAGACAAAACTTAAGGGGGGAAGAAGTTTGCTTTTAATAACCTTTTAAATATTGCTAGGGATTGAGCACGCCGTATGGTAAGTGGTAAGGAATTCCAGAGCCGTACAGCTTCCACAGAAAAGGATTTAGAATAGAAGGATGTATTGTGGGAGGGGATTTTTAAAATCAAGTTATCGTCAGAACGAAGAGAGCGACAATGAGAATCACTCAGGAATTCAAAGCGCTTTTTAAGGTATGAGGGAGAGGTAGGATTAAATAGGATATTGTATAATAGGGAAAGAATGTGAGTATTCCTGCGAAGGCGGATAGAGGGCCACTTGAGTTTTTCGCGAAATTCTGAAACATGGTCATATTTACGAAGTCCAAATATGAACCGTATACAAAGATTCTGGATGCGTTCAAGTTTATTAAGCAATTCCTCACTTAAATTCAGATAACAGGTATCAGCATAATCGAGAATCGGTAGCAGGAGAGATTGTGCAAGCACAATTTTAGTTGGTATCGGTAGAAAATTTCGCAATCTGCGAAGAGACCCGATAGATGCAAACACTTTCCTGCTCACCTCGCTTACTTGGGGGGTCCAGGTCAGAAATCTATCGAAAACAACACCTAGATTTTTAACAGTTTCACTGTATGGAACAAGTGTTCCATCAACAATTATATTAGGCAAATTGGGCCAATCAATGCGCGAAACTAGTTTTTGACTGCCGATTATAATTGCTTGTGTCTTTAAAGGATTTACTTTAAGTCCATGTGATTTACTCCAAAGTACAATAGATTCAAGGTCTTTATTTAATGTTTGAATTGTTTTGGGCAAATCAATTAATTTTGAATGTTTATATAATTGGAGATCGTCGGCATACAGGTGATAGAGAGAAGATAATTGAGAAGTAATGCGATTAATGAAAACAGAGAAAAGGAGAGGAGACAACACGCCACCTTGCGGCACACCGGCCTTGATCGTGCACCAATTGGAAAAGGAATCATCAACACGAATCCGTTGCCGGCGACCGCAAAGATAATTTTGAAACCAGTCAATCACTTCAGGAGATATGTTAAGAGAGCATAATGTAGCTAGTAAGAGCTCGTGGTCAACATTATTAAAGGCATTGCTGAAATCTAGTAAGATCAACGCTGTTAGACATTGATTATCCATAGCAAGGCGTATATCTTCGGTAATTTTCACTAACGCAGTAGTCGTACTATGACCTATTCGGAAACCAGATTGAAAAGGGTTAAGGAGGTTTTGTCTAGATAGGAAAAGGTTTAATTGTCGATGCACAATACGTTCAAATACTTTAGATAGGAAAGGAAGTATGGAAATAGGACGGTAATCGGAAAAGCGGGAGGGATTTGATTTTTTAGGTAGGGGAATAACTTGGGCATCTTTCCAGGAAGAGGGAAATGATCCAGTAGAAATGGAGTAATTGAATATATTTTTAATAATAGGAACTAGGATGTCCATGATTGGGATGATCATCTTACGACTAATGGAGTCAGTACCGATAGCATCAGAGTTCACCTCTACAATACCTCTCTCAACATCACTATCAGTGATATGACAAAAAATGAAAGCGGGATCATTAGAAGTGGGTAAAGCTAGAATTTGATTTTTAGTATTTAATTTCGTGGCATCATCGATAGAGCAAGAAGACGAGAAGTGCAGATTAAGCTGATTCAAATCAATGTTACTAGGATGGTTATTATGACGTGCTTTCCCAACTCCAATAGATTTAAGAAATTTCCAAACTCGCCCAGTATCTTCTTCGTCGAGTATTGATTTATGAATGTGGCGTCGTTGTTTATCTCTACACAACCTGTTGCAACGGTTCCGAATATTTTTATACCTAATTCTATTTTCGTCAGAACTATCGGCCTTGTATTTTGATTTCGCAATGTTTTTTTTGTGCTGCAATGTTTTAATATCCTGCGTAAGCCAGGGAGCAGGAAGATGCCTGAGCCGAACAGGTCGAATAGGGGCATGTTTGTCATATAATTGTAGTAGAAGTGTGTTGAAATTTGCCACTCGGTTATCAATATTAGTATCCGTGACAACATCCTTCCAATCAATTTTTAAAGCATCTACCCTTAAATGCTCTAAATTCATACCACTAAAATTGCGCTGCAGAAGGATTCTCGATTTGGCTTTAGGGGGGCGTATTCTGTAGGAAAGATAAATCAAATCATGATAGGAGAAGGCTTCAGCAGAGCATTGGCCATGCTTAGCGACATAATCTGCGGAAGAAACAATAATAAGATCTAGAAGAGACGGGGTACAGTTAGGGAAACAGTGAGTTGCAGAAAGAGGGAGTATATGAATATTGGCAGATTGGACTAGTGATCTTAGCCGAGAAGAGCGAGAGTCAGATTTTAAAAGGCACGTATTAAAATCTCCCATTATAATGGAATGTTGATACAGTGGAATATACTGGTCTAGAAGGGATTCAAAGGTAGTAAAATAGTCAATCATTGAATTGGGGCTATAAAACACACCGAGTAAAATCTTAACTTTCGAAAATGCTAGTTCAATCATTAAATATTCTACTCCTGGTGTTGCTTGAACACTAGACGTGTCAATGATCGTAAAGGACAGGTGGGAGCGAAGGTAAATAGCAACGCCTCCACCAGTACGATTCAGACGATCATTCCGAATAAGTTGGAAACCAGGAAGAACATAAGATGAAGAGGACAAACATGGTTTAAGCCATGATTCAGATATTAGAATAGCATGGATATTCCTGTTATCGAAAGAAGTCAACATATCTGGATAATGTGCAGGAATACTCTGAGCATTGATGTGTATAATATTAAAGTTTTTCAATACATCCGAGAAAACAGAGTCAAGTGTTTCATTAAGAGTGGGAAGACTGTGAAAGCTACAGTTTGTGCTCAATTCATTAGAAGAAGACAGTGAGAAAAAAGAATCATCGAGGCTTATATCTTGACATGTCATAGTAAAAAAAGAAACAAATATATTTATATATAATAACTAAAAATAATAATAACAATAAATAAAAAATATAAAATAAAATAATAATAATAATAATAAAGTTTACAATGTCCCACCAGCAGCAAAGTCAAGTTAATATAAATTCTTAACAATATTTATTTACAAACACAAGGAAAACCCACACACAACTTCTTAATAAAAATAAAAAAAAAAACATAGTATACAAAATATAGAACAAGAACAAAAAGAAAAGTAAATTATTTATCTAAGAAAAAATGTATAATAAACAAAAATTCTTTATAAAATTCTATACTTAAAAAAGTTATATAAATAAATTTATATCTATCCACTAAGTAAGCTTACTTTATTTTTTCAGCAATATAAATTAATAAGCAAAAAAAATAAATAAAATAGAATCAAAATCCTTATCTAGATAACAACACTAAGTGACCACAGTGACAATATTGTAGTAGTTGATCATTACATAGTCTATGACCTGTCATACGTCAACTGTCAACGCTCAGCGTCAATTAGTGTGATAGTAAACATTTATATATATTAAAAAAAAAATCGTTTTCGACGTTTAAATATAGAATAGTGCTGGAATAATAATTCGACCAAAGATGATTTGAAGACATTTGTAATGATATATTACCTTTTATGCGATTCTTATTAAATTAAAAATTATTAAATAGTTCAGAAAAATAAAATATATCTTATTTGGTTGCCTAACTTGAAGATATTTTTTAAACATCCTCATTAATATTATTTCTTATAAGACATAAAAGGCTTTTTTATTGGAGTATACCGATTTAAATGATATTCCTAAAATAAAGATATGTGACCAACTAAAAAAGTAAATAAAAAACAAATAGAAATCGTCAAGACTCCAGAAATTCGTGTACTGTTTGAGGAACTATGTTTAAATGGTACGTTTGTGTAGACGGTACACGGATACAAAGCTTCATCACCATCGCACCGGAATCATTTTACACAAAGCAAGGCTACGTGAGTTTGAACATTTACCGAAAGAACGAGGTGAATTCCTATTTATTGAGCAAATTCTTAAGGTATTAGTCTTATATAGAAGATACTATTTATTTTAACGTTGTATAGTAATTTTGTTTATAATGTCATCACATTCCAATGATAATTTATTTAGTTTCTTGTCTATTTGACTTATGTCTTAACTTAAAAATAAGGAAAGTATTAATTTCCTTAATTTTAATATACTTGAGTATATAAAATAAGATTAACAAAGAAATTTTAAACTACGATGTAGCGATAATCAGAAAGTAGAAACAATCGGAAATATTGTAAAAATACTCTATCACCTCACCTACCAATATTGGAAATAACATTTGAATTTGTATACTTTGTATCGTACTAATAGTTTGTATACACGATGGTATCTTAGTATCTTAATTTAAAATTGGAAAGACTGTACATATCTACTTTCATTATCACTGTCTTATAGACATTTAAGAGAGTTTGAATTCTCTGAAACATGAGGAAATTAATTAACAAGAATCGACTGACATGTTAACAATTAAATATTGGTATTTCGTTGTAAGTAAAATATGTATTATTTAAATATATTAAGGGTTTTTGGTTGAATATTTATTTTATTTTATAAATTTTTTAAGTTATGATGTGTGAAATTTTTATTTTAAGTACTGGAGGTAGAGATAAAGGTGAAGGTTACTATTTCTACACATTTTTCCGCTGGAAACTATTTGACATTGCTTGATAAGTTATTTATTTGATGGAAAATTGAGGCTTATTTCTCAAAATAATCCACTTAAATCGTAACGTACTCTTGACAAATTTTGTCTGTTATTTGTTCATAAGCAAATACTTTAAATTGCATTTTTTAATTATTATTATAAGGATAATTAAAAGAATTGTAATAATTTTTATATGAATAACTATTTTGCGAGTATTACCACTTGTAACTTAATTTCGTTCCAAAAATCAATTCGTTAACTTTTAGATGGATGCATATAGTCTGACTGCCTTAAATTACGATACAAATAAATACTTGATTAAATTAATAATAATTATTAGAAGAATTGTGAAAGTAATAAATTATAAAATCTTATATTAGGAAGGGAGTTTTCTTGCCTCGCTCTGACGTGATAAGGCACGCTTCTGTGGCAGATATTAACGATGGCTCGCAACAAAGTACTTGAATCACAAACAAATCTAGACTTCATCTTTGCAGTGGACCTAGCTAATTACGCACTAACGTTGTTAATAATAAAATATTTCTATTATGAAATTGATGGAAAATGTAACTTCCGAGTTACCTTCAATAGTGAGGCTGAAATAAAATATAAATTATAAGTAACTGGAATTGCGGTTTCAATATAAACAAGAATCGTCACTTGCTTGAAAAATATTTTAAAAAATACAAATAGACAATAGAATCGGAAAGAAAAAAAACAGAATTAGAAGAATAGTATAATTATTAAATCTTAAGAAAGTTTAAGCCTCGATTGTATACCTGCCATGTTTTTATTCTGACGAAAACAAGGAAAGTAAGCTGGTCATATTTATGGATTCTTAATAGGGTGATACAATAGTGGTTCAATACATTGTTACCCCTCCCCAAAATTCGATGTGTGCCCTCGCAATCCTGTGCTGCATTTTGACATAATTTATAAAATGAATATTGCGTATAGCAGTAGGAGAATGGCAAATAGTATTCAGTAAAATATAATTTTACCAGTGATATGTGACAATTTTAATAAATTATGCAATTGTCCTGGTTAAAACCTTCAGAATTTGTGGTATTTTAAATACTTGGTGATATCTTGTGTTATCAAATAATTGACTTCATACTAAACTATTAATCTTCGTAGCTTAGATATATTTAGTGCTCTAGAGCAATTAATACTGATATTTGTAATTAAATGTTTTATTTATAGTTACCCACCATACATACAAAATATATATTCAATTACTTAATTTGCTGTTGTTTTCCATGGGATTAAAACTTTAGGCTATTTTCACCTTAAGAGATGTTTTTGAAATCCTGTTCTCCCTTCTCTCTTTTTTATTATTACTATAAGCAACTTAAGGTTCGTTAAAAAAATAAAGTATAAGGCAATGTAGTATATAATATCTTAAAACCATCAATAAGTTTGATTTTTTAAAAACATTATTGTGACCGCAATTTATGTTGCATAGTTTATTTGTATGAGCTCATAATTTCCATGTTTCTCTTCTATCACATATTCCTTTCATTCAGCAATTCCAACAGTCTACGAACTATAATAACAACAAACATATACATATTTGCTTGTATTAAATAGAACTGATGGTCCACTTTAAAAAATAACAGTTTTGATTTTATTTATATTAACCATCTTTATCAAGGTTTTAAAAAGATGGGGACAATTCGGAACTTTGTTTAATGAATGTTTAATAGCAAAATAAATTGAAATAGAAATAGCTACCCATTAGCGATAAAATATTGGTAATACACTAAAATAGGTTAGGTCAGTGTTTATATTTATTTTCCAATGCTAATAACTGACAATGATTACTGCTAAACTCAGACTCAGATCTCTGTTACTGTCTGAAACCAGTCTTTTATTTTTACACATGTCCAATATTCTCTCTAAGACGCAGTTGAGAAATGATTCCCGAGCGCTTCGTCGACAGAAATAGCTATTTTTCTTCTCAGATAGGCTCCGTATCTTAGGCGATAATGTCGGAAAGCAGCGTCTGTTAAAGACAAAGTGTCGCTTGATAATTACCTATATACGATTAAATTGGTTATTTGTCTTGTTTTCATTATTATACTCAATACATATACTTTTACTAGAAACTGATAATATACATAGTTTAATTTACAATTAATATTACACTTTTGGTTATATTTTATGTCACTCATACAATATAATAGACAAAACACTGTTTTAATCATTTATCGTTGACATTAAAAGTTACGACGCTTTAGTTTTTAAATGAATATTTTGGCGAAAAAAAGACATCAGATACGTCACATTTTTGGTTTATGATTTATAAATAACTTTTGTTAAAAATATTATATATGTTCTGTTAGGTAAACCAAAGTTTGTTAGGTAGCTTAAAACAAGAAGTGTTACATAAACATATGAGACAAAAATAAAATATTTTGCTGATTATATGAATAATTTTTTAAATAGCTACTACATTTATTGTATATTTCTTGTCACAAGATATTACTGAGTAGTATTTTAGCTTCGAAATAATAATGTTTTGTAAGTATAGGGATTCAAAGCTTTCGTAAGAGAGGCATTTTAGACCGCATTGGATTCAGTGTCCCGAGAATGTTCTTTGGAATAAGTCTTTTCATCGATGTTTTTATAGGAATCTGTTTCCAAATGGATCTTTTCTATGCCTTTAATGAAAATGTTCATCTTTTCAACAGTACTTTTAAATCGGTCAAATCCTAATACTCTTTTGACACAACAATCTTGATAAATCTAGATTTAAGTATTGATAAAATATTAGCAATTGATTAGGTAATTATGTTTGACTAGTGTTTTTTTTATATTGGTTTAATCTGCCTTCCGCTGCTACTTATTAATTCTCACCAACAAATTTTACCTTAATAGAAAAGTAGGTATGCTTTAAAATAGAAAAGCTATATAATAATTTCACAGATAAACTTACAGTATGTAAGACGAGTAAAGGTTCAGGTTCGACCATCATCCGACGCAGGCCCCGATCATTCCAGATATCACAATCACATTATTTGGATAATTTTCCAGAATAAAAAACTAAATCATTTATAACCTAGCATTTACGTATCCGGGTTAAAATTATAGATTCAAAGAAATCAATTCACAGGTGATACCTATACAGAAGTCGTAGAGGAGTTGCTTCGTTTGCATATAGTTTCTGGACGATTTATGATCACTCGAAATGGTGTGGGGTTATGGATCCCAAATGCATCACCACATTCACCGGTGAGTCCGTCGAAGCCTTTTGCCTAAGAAATATTGTTAAGTCGAATGAAAAGCAGTGTAAGAAGCTATTGTGCACAAAAAAGTTTTTATCTCTTAAGTAAATTATAACAATTTCATACAATTGCATTTTTAATTTAAAATATTTTTAAACTGAAACAGATCTATGACTTGTATTAATTGAACAGATCTCTATTATTATCAATATTAAATTACTTAACATTATATTTTTGAAGATCTTTTTCGGTTTTGCAATAAATATACATTTAGTTATATTTATGATAAGGTGAGTCAGTTCTTTCATAAATGGCACTGGAGTAGTGGCACACTGTATGCGTCGCTATTACATTACCTTCAATATAGATGAGTCCCCTGGTATATACGTCACACTTGTGAACTCGTGCTACCCGTATACAGGTCTACTGTAGTTACAGTGTTAATTTTTTTTGGTTTCGTTTTTTATTTTTTTCTACTTCTACAACTGAACTAAATGACATAATTTAATTAATAAACTCGATATTACAATTTGGTTAAAAAAAAAAAGAATTATCAGTATCACTGCGAAATCATAGTTACAAATACACGGTATTCTAGAATACATCTTGACTAAAATGTTTCGTGATGTCTAATCTACCTTAGTTTAAAATCTATTTAAAAGCTGTTAACTAGTTTTTGCTTGAAAAAACAAAAAACATCTTTATATACAAAAACTTTCAGAATTATAGTATAAGTAGTACTAGTAGAACCAGTGAATAGAGTATTGTATAAATGAAAATAGATATCAGTTTGAAAGACAAACTTTACTGTGAGAGTTGTTATGCACGACACTGTTACAATCCAACTTTTTAATTGATCATTCCATAATTGCGAATGGAATCCTAACAAAAGAGTTAGAATAGAGGTATATATTTTAATCTTATATGTTTTGTCTATATATGTGTTTTTTTGCACTAAGTTTCTCTTAAAAATACAGAGTCAAATTGATTTTATAAGTAAAAAAACTTCGCCAATCATATTTATATCAAAATCTTATAACACTTTTTTCTATTCAGATGATAGTATAACAAAAACATTGAAATATTTTCGCAAACAAGCTTATACGTTTAGATGTTCGTGACGATAAACTAGTAATATATCAAGAGTCTAAATCTTAATAGATACAGTTTGTTTCAAAAATAAATATAATCAAACTTCGTTTAACATTAATATTCATCTAGCTAAAGACACAGGCCGTGCCGTATCACTCGGTTATCTGACCTGAGTACGCTTTGGATGAGTGTACAGCTTGGGAATCAACCGAGTATTATAAAGTTTATAAAAAAGCTGTTCAAGGATCGGTGGGTAGTATATTAAAATTAAAAAAAAAAGAGTTTAAATTTTCAACTTTACCTTTCAACATCAGGTACCTCTTTATTATTAGAATTAGAACTCTTATAATTTAAATAGAAATTTCTATGATTTCAGTTAAATAAAACAAATAAGAATACAATGAAATCCATTACACAATTTTCAAGTAACGTGTTTGCAAACATACAATTTATAATATATTTGCAAACACGTTACTTTAACGCTACGCCCGATAGTTAAAATGGAACACTCTTTTTTTCTTGGTCGTAACCAACAAAAACGGTTGACCCTGCCAACAAATATTCCCTTTGTTTATTGGCTATAATTTCTCAAAACATCTCCACAATTTTATATAAAAGGACGCCCTAGTTGACTGTATCCGAATCATACTTGTAATTTAATTGGAATGCCTGAGTGGAATTTCATGAATGAGAATTATAACTTTATTTATACTTCACAATTTCAAAAGATAATATATTTATAATATATTTTAAAATTAAATAGGTAGTTACCAGATTTTGATAAAAGTTTGGGTTCATTTTAAATATAATTGTTTTTTGGTATTTAACACTCACATAGTTATAACATCCTATACCATTGTGACAGCACCAATACCTACAACCGCCAAGCAAATTCGTAGGAACGAGGAAAGAAATACCTCTTGTTACCTTATCCCACTCAGTTATAATATTTATTTGAAAATAATATTAAGTCATACAGTTTAATAAAACTTAAGTGATCGCTTCTTACTGAAGTATATTTTTTAATTATATACATAAAATCTCTTTTAATAAGTATTTTTGTTGTGCATATAATTTGACAAGCAGCATTGCGCTTCCGGTAAACATTACCGCGACGAATGTTTTCGAGCGTTTTCCACGGAAAGCGATCCAAATTATAAATAAGTCATAAAGTGTGCATGTCGGGCTAGCGAAGTTCGTAACCGGATTATTTCAGTCTCCTGACGGAGATGATCTATTAAGTAGGCCCTACAGCTTTCCTAAATAGAATTTTGCTATTGAATTCTATTTTTACGTATAAACTTCGTTAAGTCCTTTTAAAATTTAAAAGGTTCCAAGAAATTTATGTGACGAAGGCTTAAACCGTTTTATTAAGATACTTAGAAAACATATATGAATACTGTATAATCATAATTAAATAACCCGAGTTAATATATATATATATATATATATATATATATATATAAGTCAGTGGTGGCTCAGTGGTTAAAAGGGCCCGCCTCTCGTCGCCGAGAGCGCGGGTTCGATCCTGGCCCGGGCAAGTACCAATGTGATTTTTCCGAATCATATGTACTTGCTAAGAGTATTTAGACATCACTGATTAATGTTGATTCCCAAAAGAGGGTTGATGTCAGGCAGGCGGCCGGTCATAAAAACTAATAGCCAAAAACTATTATTCACAACATATTGTAAGGCATACCCTGGCTGTAGCTGGGAAATTGCCAGGTAGAAGAAGATATATATATATGTATATTTTGATATCATATCTAAGTATAAAATAAGGTGAAATGAATCATTAGCTTCATTTAATAGAAATTGTGAATGTGCAAAATGAAAGAGTGCAGTACAGGGATACTTGATGTGGTGTACTTGATACATGTTTTAGACTTCATAATTTAAAATGAACAAGTCGAACGATTCCTTTAATAAATTAATGGGGAGTTAAGTACATAGGACGGCTTTAAATGAAACTAAGTGAAGCATTTCGTTGAGACGCAATCCAAAGAGTGCACCCAGAAATATTGCATCGAAATATATTAGCAGAGCTACTCGTAATATATACACAAACAACCCAAAATTAAACTGAATTTCCGTAAAAAAAAACATATTGCAAAAATAATGATCATACAAATTCCAAAGTAACAGATATTTTAATTAGTAAATTTTAGTATCACAACAAAAAAATTATAGAAACTAGTTTTGTCTCAAGGAGATAAAGGAGTCTTAACTTTAATGAATTCTAAATTTTAATATAATTTGAAATTATGAGGCATTTAGAAATATGTACTATGGTACTTGTAATCACCAAGTACATCATGCTGTAGCATCTCCAAACTTATTAATGTTGACCAAGAAAGAAGAATTACTTGCATAAGTTGAGCGAAGTTTACTTGGTTACTCCACATCGTACTAGTGAAGTGAGGATTTACACTGTGATTCGGAAAAAGTATCAGAATATCCTATAAAATGATATTATGATACCAATAAAATAAAACTTAATTTTATTACATATTTCTGAAATTTCTATCTAAAAACCAGCAATTATTTAAAGCATTTCACATTTAGAACATACTTTAAAAAACTAGTGAAAATATTGAGAACTGCAGAATAGTGATAAATATCAGTAGTAGTAATATATGGACGAATAGACTATAACATACATAGTTATAGTAATTACGAGTATATTACAGAAATTCTATCGGAAATATGTCGTGGCATTTCTCCTATTTTCATAGAAAATTTCAACCAAACAAATTGCTACAAACAACAATTAATAAATAATATTATTTAATATTTATATATAATCTAACTTCGCTTCTATTGCTTTTTGAATTTTTTTTTAACTGAACAATAATTTTTACAACCAATATCTTCTCTATATTTTGAATTAGACTAGCCAATACTCACATAATAATCATTCTGTCTCAACTTTTATGGTAACATATAATAATTTACACCATAATAGGGAAACGGTTTATTATTTTAGTTTAAAACTAAAGCTTAATCAATGTGGGCTGGTGAATTAAACGTTCAAAAGTTTTCTTAGTACCTGATATGTAGGTTATTTTTCCATTCTTAACCAGTAAAACGATGAAATTTTATTTTCTCCTGCAGGCATTATAAAAGCTCTGTTATAACAAAGTACAATCTAGACTAACAAAAATGCAAGACATCCTCGTTACACGAGGATACATATAATGCATGAAACTATCTTAAAAATTATGTTATGAATTAAATAAAAAATAAAATGTTGTTTAAAGATTATCTTGCAACTCAAAAGACACATAAAAGCAATAACTTTTGTAAATCCAAAGTATATGATATAATAAAAAGTCGAAAAGTGTAAATTTGACATCAAACTCTGTTAAAATTGATATAATAAAACCTGGTTCCCACAGACCACATTAAACAAAATACACCACGTAATAGGAGGTGCATCTAAAATTGAACTCATAAAATTGTTCAAGAGCTCTCTACGTGATTCTTATAAATTGAACAGAAGTGAAATAGTATGCTGTGTGATATTGTTAAAACTTTATAAATGTAAAATTATTGAGAATTTCACAAACTATAATAAAAACTTAAATATCTACTTGCACAAAAACATATAAAAATTTGCACATTTGCAGAATTATATGAAAAGAAATCAATAAATGTAATTCTAACCTTGGTGATATAATAAAATCAGCAAATGAATAAAGTTGGCTGCCACAAGTACCTCTACGATAGAAAATCCAATTTAACTTTTGAAACATAATGCTCCGATGGAAATAATTTCGTCAAGGCTTGACAACAGCTGTAAGATTCAATCAGAGACTACTGTTTTTTTTATATCTCAATCAGAAAACTCGAATACCACAAATTTCCGTACCTTTATTTTAATAATTATATGTATGAATTGTGTAGTAACTGATAACTGACCAAAAGTATTATAAATATTTATAAATTTTGTGGTCACTTTAAATTGTAAATTGTAAGAGTTTTGAATTGATGATTATAATTTTAAAGAAGCTTTATTGTTAGCAGACGTTATTTTGATATACGGCAGGTGTTACTTACATGGCTAGTTCGCTTACTTTGAGACACGTTCGACTAAATCATATTTTACGTGATTCTATTCTATAGAATGTACTGGGGCGTAACTTTTGTTACGTTTTCCGGGTCAAGAAAAATAGAAGAATAGAAATGTAATCTATATTTAAATGCAATACCTTGTTTTCAATTATAATATTCATTTGGGACTTTGTGTTATTTATTGCAAATATAATAAAATCTGAAAGAAATACAGAAAAGCCCCAAATGTAGAAAAAACTGAAGAAACCTAAGAAGAAGATAATTTAGGATTTGGTTTTGTATCACTGTATGATTATAGGAATAAGTTAAAGAAATAAACATTTTTTTTTATTATTATTGTTATCATCGGTATGAATGGAACTTTAAAAATCTCGTAAATCTTATATGGCTCAACCTGCTCAAGTAGATGTATATATGTACTTTAATTTATTTTTTCAAGCAGAAGTAACTCAAAATATGAAGCAATGTAATATTTTTCAGAATCGCATTGTTGCTATATTTTTCAACTTTTATTCGGGTTTTAATAATCATATTTATATATATTATACATAGTTGTTTTTTTTAATTAATGTATCAATAATACTTTAAAGTAAAGTTAATACATTAATTAATGAAATCGGTCCTCTTAAATTAATATAACTGTTGAATAATAAGTATAAAATACAGTTCTGTATTGCAGTAGGTATAAAGTTTATACTTCCTACTAATCAAAGTATTTTATAATTTCAAGAGATTCTTAATGAAATTCTGTTGTAACCTTTATTTGGCATTAGTTTCTTTCTATTTCTGGTCAATGTTAGCCAGCAACTGCTTAAAATCGTCTTTTGAATTTAATTTGACTTCCCTTGCTTCCTATTTCTGGAATACTAGGATGTTAATATTGTATTAAATTTCTCAAGTGTTATCCTGTCAGTTTGATCATAACTATTTTAGTAGCTTCTATCTTTAGTTCAGTTTCTCAAACACTTTTTCTTTAATTCGCGGAGACGACAAAACCTCTACAAATGTCTGCCATTATTGCTTATTATTATTCAATATATTATCATTATTTTTTTTATTATGATATACCACCTTACATAGGTTATTTGAAGAGTTAAAACGTATATAGTACGCTTGTACGCTAGTACGCTTGTTTTAGTTACTATCATAGGAAGTCTTTCTTTTGTGCTCTCGTTTGATAGGGCTGCTTCAAACAAATTTAGAGTTCATTCACTCTAAGAGTATGGTGGAAGTTTCCGAGAAGTACTCAACTTTAGGATACAATATTATAGAAATCTAGAGTAGGTGTGCCTGAAAAGTCGAAAGCTCAAGTTCATAGTTACAATTTTTACCCCCTCAAGAGCGACTTATTTTTATTTTCAAATAAAAATGTAACAGTGGGCTTCAATATCAAATATTTTTAGTACATAAAGATTTTTAGAATTTAAACTTTTATTTCCGACTCTTTAGGCCAAAACCTATGAAATAGTACTCTATTCCTACTCTACCTTCCTACTGGAAGGCGTTGCTTCTTAAAGTGATATCCCCTGTATGCCGAACACATTGAAAACTTCTAGGGGTGGTAATGTTGAACTTGATTACATATTTACAAGTTAGGATTTATTCTTATTTCATGATCCAGACTAAGAATCAGTATTTATTTAATTACTGTAGGCAAAATTTTTGTTTTTGAAATTGATTACTTTTAAAAATAAGGGCTAAGACGTAAAAAAATAACTAGACTACTTGAATAAATTGATAACATACCATGTGAAATATAATTAAAAAATAAAAAAGAATTCATGTCAGAAAGAATTTCCAACACTTATTTCACTCTACACAATAAATTATCTGCATCTTAAGCATTTTTTATCATAAAATCACATCAAATGCTCTTTCTGGTTAGGTCTGTTTTAATTTATATTTACAAATTTTACCCAATTTCCTTGTTTAGTTGGGAATTTAAAGTTCATCTGCAAATATCATTCGGTGTATATTTTATACGATTTAATCACATAAATCTTTTTAGTTGAAATAATTACAACAAATCAAGTTCTTAGAATTTATTTCGTATGGAGCTTTGATGTTAGAGGTTGGGAGGTTTACGAAATTTGATTTATTTGAAACGGGTTTGTGGTCCCAATGTTGTCAAAGTATTCTAAGGTTACCAGTTTGATGTCGTTTCAGGCCAACGACTTTTAAAGTTAGTTCACATTACAACATTTAATAAAATAAATTCAAGCAATGCTACATTTTCCTTATTGTTTTTAAAATTAAAACCTTTTTTATTTTTAAGTTTCACTGTACTTATCAACTTAATTTATATTGATTAATTATTTTTTGTTGAAAAAACATAACTGTAAAATATTAACAAAATACAGCAAAGTTGACTAAAATTTTGTTTTAATAATTTACGAAAATTATATTAAAGTATTAGATGTATATATAAAATAAAATTATGGTAAAAAAAACAAAGACAAGGAGAACTGTTGCGACTGATTCTAATTGTATTTTCTCCTAATTTTCTTTTTATTTATATACTAACATACACTTAGAGATATAATTAGTATGTAACTCATTTCTTATTTTTTAAATTCTATAACAATAATCAAATTCATAAACTTTGAATACTTTAAGAATTTTTTCTGCCATCCTGCAATTTTTTATTAAGGTTCTTTTTTGAAAAATCGGTAGAGTTTTCAATGTTCCACTATATTTAAGCATAAAATAAATTAGAACTAAAGATAAAGCTAATAAATTAGACATATACAATAAAACGTCAATAAGTCAAAAATTTATGTGAAAAAAAAAACATTGAGAAGCGTAAGAGAAAAACAGTAAATGCTTGTTAAGATTTGTTTGTGCTTTTATATTTAATTTTTGAATTTGATGGATTGACGTTTTAACCCTTGGGAAAATTTTAAATTAAAGTCTTCTCTAAATAATATAGCAATATAAAAATTGTATTATTTTTAAGCATCTGAATAAAAAATCTTTATCAGTTTTGTATAACCAATAATAGGAAAAACATTATTAAACTAGAAGAAATCGATGCACTTCATATGTTATGTGGTCTTAAGAAAATTAATTGAAATAATTATGCAAAGGCTTTTAAATTTTAGCTAAAGCAGGATAGTGGAAACGTGTTATAAAGTTGATATTGTTATTAGGGTAGATGGAACTTAGCTAACAGTATTACGTCAATGTGACAAATTAAGTTCAAAGTCATAACCGGTTCGGAACGGATCTGTTTAGTGACAGTTTTGTCGCAAACATCTTATAATTGAGTTTGGATCCAAAACACTGTTGTTCGTATTTGTTAGTATATCTACATAAATAATGTATGCCTTCTATTCTCTTTGCAATCCTCATAAAGTAATAAGTTTTATTTCGTCTTCTTTGTTGTCGTCATCTCCATTGCTGAAGGTAGTGTCCCTGAAAGACTCTCGATGCTTGGTTTACTTTATCCTTCCACTCCATTAGGTTCATTGCTTCTCTTGATGGCACTGTTATGCGGAGACCCATTACAGCTTTTATAGGTGGTAGAGCCTAGCTGTAGAAAAAGTTACTAGAGTTCGAACATGGGCTGGCTCAACCGGGGAAGTACCACACGTACCACAAGTACAAGTTGCCTTTTCCCTATTCCCACCCTTTCCTGCTATTTCCTTATTCCTACCCGTCCCTTTTCCTCAACAACCAAGGTCGGCAAACATTTATGTTGCGGATGTCCGTGGGCGACGGTGACTACTGTCCATCAAGTAGGCCGTCCGCTCGTTTGCCACCTTTGACATAAAAAATAGCTTTGATTTGGTCACACCTGTAGCTTGATGTTCTCCCACGGAGTTTTTTTTCTATGACCTTGCCTTCGACAATCAAATGTCTAAATTATCTGGTTCTCGGTTAGCGATGTGACTAAAGTAGGCAAGAATTCTCCGGTAATTTATCGACGACAGTCTTGCTCGTAGTTTCAATTGATCCAGGTTTTTGAATATATATTAGATTTGTTGCTGCGTTGCCAAATATATTAGATTTGTTGCTTCTTCTGGTATTCCATGGTATGCAGAGCATCCTTCCCCTACAGGACGCTTCCAGCAGATCTAGCTTTTTTTCTTATTAGAGGTTCATGGACTTTTACAAAAAAATATCTACTATAATAACCTTTATAACTAATATATTTTTTAATCTTTGTTAAAAAAAATTGTTTTATATGAAACCTGAGATGTAAATAAAAGAGTAGAGTTGTAACATTCAATCTTGAGACAAACAAATAGAAAATAAAAAATAAATAGTATTAGGAAATTAAATTTATTAAATTACGTTACATTTATTAAATTTGAAACAAAGTCTAAAACAACATAGACTAAAATCATTTCGTATAATTCTGAAATGCTTTTGACATTTTCAGGAGCACTGTCCGAGATTTCTTTTATAAAACTACAAAAATAACTTGTTAAAACTCAAAGTGCCAAAGGAACATAGTTAGTTCTCATTTCGAATTAAAAGTTGGCACATTGAACCAAAAAGGATCCTAATGAGCTTTACATGTATCCAAACAAATGTATAACTTTATTAAATCATTTTCATATGGATCTGGGCCTTATGTTGTAGTGTACAATTACTAAAACTGTATAGAAATTTGATCGTTCTGTATTCCTTCATACTTTTGCATTCATGTAGCAACATTGCGAAGTTAATATTTATGCAAGAACGAGAGTTATGTCGTCACTCAGACCTGTCATCTCTACCAGTATTTAGTCAATAAAGTAAAGATTTTGGTAACTAAATAAAAGATATATAATAATATTTTACACATTTATGATTAAGGCGTCAAACAATTCAATTTAGTAGTTTAAAAATTAGAAATTACACTCATGTTTGGTAATATACGTTCAACAACTGCTGCTAATTAGTTAATATATACTTAATTAATTATTTATTATCTACAAAATCATTTCAGTATATATTGTTTCTATAATTTTTTTAATGTTGACATATTTATCTTTGCACAACAGAATTAATGAAAATTCTCATCTATAAAAATATTAAATAAGTGATGCGTATATATACGAGATAAATGTATTTTATAAGTTTACCTAAATATTTTAAATTGTGTAACATAATAGTGTTTGTAGCACATACTTGTGAATTGTAGCTCACAGCAATATCGTAGCACAAGTCTACGATGAATTCCAATAATGTAATAGTTGTTCAAAGTTGCATGCAATTCGGTTATTATCACCATAACTTGGCCATTCGCTAAAAGCATTTAGCTGAAATGGTTTGAGGTTTAATGGGAATAATGTGTTAGTATCCTGTGTTCTAGATAACTTTCGCGTGTGTAATTCTAGAGAATTTTTATGAATCACGTTTAATTTAGAACACGGTCATTATTTATTGCCAGGATTATAAATACATCATGTATGAATAAGATGTTTAAGGTACAGTGAAAAAACATTACATTCCAATACACATGTCAGCGACGTTACTATGGGAGACCACTCACATCATTTCCTTCGGGCGATATTCATCTGATCTGAAACCCGTCCTCAATAACTTCGAGTGCGTGTTTGCTTGAAAGGTATTGCATTTCCCCTGAAATAAGGCTTCTTCATTTTGTTGTATATAAGGTGCGCTAATTTGGTACAGTAAGTGTACTGTAAATAAATATGTAAATACATAAATGAGGTTTTGTATAGGTATTTTAATACATCATAGCTGATCTATCACAAATCGTAAGGAATAACCTAAAGCCATTTATAGTTCAACTACAATCTGTCATACTATGTATAATACTCGTATTATGTTTAGAAGGGTTACTAGCAGGTTATCTAAAGACTTGGAAAAAGTGATGACAAAAACTATATACAAACTAAATAAACAAGGTCATACATTGACGAGATGAAATTAGAGTCTTTATTTTTAAAAAAAGCGGTTCTATTCAAACATGGCAGTGACTACTCCTTGTCAGATATTTGATAGAAGTGAAGAGAAGCATTCGTACAGCAGTTAAGACAAAATTATGTGTTAACATACAGGAGAAAAGCCATTGCATCCGTTTTGATTAACCACATCCGATTGTGAAGACAGATATATGTATACCAAGACTAATACGCGTCACAGAAATTCCCAATGTGGATAGGAAAATACCTGGTATTTAATTATATAATATCTAGGAATCCCTCGTCTATACGAGTATTATAAAATTGTATGTCCGTGTCCACACTATGAGAGCTCAATATACAGCTATCGCATTTTAAATAAATCCAAAGACGTATGCAAGAGAATAAAGAAATATTTGGTGGTAGAGGACAAATAAAAAGACTTACAGACTGATAATTTCATTCCATCTGTCCCATGATCATAGTTTCTGTAAAGTGCCGAAAACATCGACTACTTGTTAAATACTAAAATAAATGCTTATTAAGTAATTAGTAAGTATTACAGTATAAGAGGCATGGCTGACCTCCCAGGTAAATTTAAAAATCATCTAGCTATCAGGGGAGATAAGGGGAAAACTTTGAATTAGATTTCATTATAAAAGCTACCGCACAGCATTTTTCTTAGGCGATAATATACTGATAATGATAATCAAGCCCACTTTTGACGATCACTAGATGACAAAAAATCGTTAGATGAAGATTACATCACGTTACAAACTGTCAAATTAAGATTTCTTATCTCGTCGGATCCCTATAATGGTTACATAAGATCATATTATGTCACTCATTAGAATATTTTACTTATTATGTCCTTTAAAGCTTATTTTTTATTTTTAAATCCGTTAAATGAGTTATTTATTTTATGTATATAATAAAATTATAAAAGTGTCAAATTAGTGTTTTATATATATTTAAACATTTTGAGATATCATCAACCTGTCAAGCATATTTAGCACTTCTAAAATAATATGTCGTTTCTATTTTGCAATTATTAAACCCTCAAAAAAGACATGAAGAATTTACGATAGAGTTATTTAGGGTAATTAAAATATGGTTCGTAAATCACAAATATACATAGATTAAGTGAACGTGTGAAATGAAGGTTATTTTTAATATTCCTCGGGAGTATCTCATTTTTCTTAACAAAATTACCCTCACGCTGACGGTAGCCTTGATATATTTTTAATGCACTTTATAGTCATATATTATAAGTATCTACCGTTTTGTTTACTAGGAGGTTTAAAAATATAACTTTAAAATCAAACTTTTTGAACAATTATTTTCCGTTAGAAAGTAATATATATATATATATATATATATATATATATATATATATATATATATATATATATATATATATATATATATATATGTATATTCGGCCCGATAATATTGTTATAAATAATTCAACATATGAAAACATTACATACATACTAATAAATGTAAGTAATTAAAAACTCAAGTTCAAATAAAAAATCTGTTACGAAAACATTATTCCATTAAAGTAACTTCAAATATAATTTATCCCAGATATACATATAACAGACACAATTGTAATATTGAAGCAGTTAATTTACAGTTACGAAGCAAAGTTACCAAGTAAAATAATGTACTAGTCAAACGTGACGTGGAGTTTGTTTGGCGTTGTCATACTAGAATTAATTAAATTTGTGTGTACACTAAAGATTACATGGCACGCCTTGTTTGAACAGAGGTTAATCTATTATTAAAATGTATCGGAATTTGGGATGAAATATCAATAATGGATGGTTAAAAATATCAATGGATAACGTAATATTTTACAATAAATAAAGATTAAGTAAGAATAAAAAAAACGAAGATGAATTGCAATAACAACTAGAAAATGTAACTTCTGTTTGATGGCAAGTTGTCAGGTTGCGTGGCCTCATCGAGACGTTATGGCTCATTTCTTGCTGCATTCCTTTTATTATACTTTTAAAGTTATGTTGGTTGTCTAGAGTACTCCCAAGTTAATAGCATGTACATAAAGTTTAAAATAAAATGAAATATCTCTTTTGTTTGAACAATCCTCTAGTAATTTCATTTTAAGATTTAGAGAAAATGAAAAATAAATATGTATTATATTTTAATCTCGATAAAAAGCTAAAGTAAAAGATAAAGGATTTTGAACTTGAACATTTAGCTATATTTGAATTTCTGTACGGACATGTACGGTCCGTATATATATAGTCTTTTATGTCAATTTTTTTTTATTTTTTAATCTACCTTTTAGCATATAAATAATGTAACCTAACGAAATCTTATTCCATGTATCTTCAATGTTAAGAAATTGGTTTGTGAGTATGTATAATTCTCAATTTTTACCCTTTTATTGGCAAACGATGTAAGTAACGTGTAATAAAAAAGTGATTATTTATCACTGTACTTCGCCAGCTGTTATAACAGTTAGCTTATTTTTCTTATTTACATTGAATTTTATTTAAAACAAGTAAACAAAATAAGCTCTTGTAATAAGAAGAAAAGTTGAGATAATTATTTTTTCGTGTTATGAAAGTCCACAAGTTGGTAGGTGGAAATGAAGAGGTGGGTGGTAAACAGATTATTTCAGTAACAGTATATTCATTCTAAATTTTGATGAGATCGAAATTACAATTGGAAGGAAACTCTATTGACAAACAGACGAAGAAAGTTTATCTCTTTTTCCAGATACAAAATTGATCTACAAGGAATGGACGAAGACCCACTATTAACCTGGTTTTCCAATGATACAAAGGGAATTCACGACTTGAAGCTTACTATTTTTGAGCACCCTTTCCAAAATGTGTTCTGTACAATACCGAGAAGCTGGCTTCATTTTGCCTATGCTAAGGGAGGATAAAATTTGTCTTAACCAAATTGTGGCCATTAATTAGCCCATTTACACGTTTTTCTATAGAGTTCAAAACTGTGAGGTGACATTTTTCAGCTCCTGACCCGGTGTGACATCAGTACCTCAGATACGATCGGATCACATAAATTACATATATGTTCCGTGCCTCTGAACGGAATTCCAGTACAGAAGCAAAACCTGACGCCAACAAAAAACATGTCATGGATTAGAAATATAGCCTCACATCCCAATTTTAACATTTCAGAGTAAATTTTAATAATTATATTAGTATACACCTTATTGACTGTATGATAAACCGTATCAGACAGCCTTGTAGCTTCTTTTCCGTTTGGGACAGACTAAGCGACTAGGCGAAAATCCATATTCTTCTGTCAGTGTAATAAAGTAGCTTATTCGGAAACTTATTATTATCGTGATAGCGTTATTAAGAGAACGAATACGTTTGAAGTAGTAATAATAAATATATAATTATTATCATTTAGGTTCCAGTTTGTTTCAAAGACAAATACAAAATCAGAAATATACTCGAACAGTAGACAACTACTTATGTATGTACTCTTGTTCGAGTGTATCTTAAGGGCGTGATTAGGGTGAAAACAAAAATATAATTTGTTAATTGTTTTTTTAAAAAAATTTGAGAAATATTATTAAATAATATACTAGTATTTACATAAATGTATATACGTACTTAAACATGGGCAAATATAAACAAAGACTGTAGAAATGTTTCTGAATAACAAGAAAGAATGAAGTTGGTATAAAAGGTCCTTTAAAGTATCAACAATATATTGCAGGTTTAGGCTATTTCCATCAGCTACTGGAAAACTTTTTCGTCCACCTGAATGGTGCTTTCTAGGTAGTACACAGTAATATATGGGCAGTTGGAGATCTTTTGTTACGCCATGAACAATACTTGCAATTCCAGAGCATTTTGGTTCTTATTGTTTTTATCGACCTGAAATTCACTTGTCTACGCTTTGATAAAAAAATATATATAGTAACCGCGATATTCAGTGCTCAGTACAATAGGTTTCAATGGTAAATTTCTTGATTGTTTAAAACGAATGAGCTTTAACAACAATAAATAAAGAAATAATGATAAAATTTTAGTAGACGTAAAGTGGTTTAGTCTGGGTTTTATTCTTTTTATTGTTATAGAATAGTAAATATCGATGTTTAATGATTTTTTATTTTCAATTAATTGTAATAAAAAAACAATTACATGGTTTTTATGTGACTGTGAATCTGAGAGCGTCTATAATGTAAACTTGACTATATAAATTCTTTTAGAGTATGTAAGTGTTTCATATATGTATTAATATTAATAATGTACAGTTATAAAACCCGTCAATTTTCTAATTAAAGAAATATCAATTTGAGTTATATTCTATTATAAATATAATTATTTTAGCATCGAAAATTGTTTCAATATTTTCAATCCGGAACAAACATCTAATCAGTCAAGTAACTCAAGTTATTAAAATCCAAAGTGGATGTTTTCATTGAAGGTAGAATGTTTACGAAGAAATCAAAACAGTTTCTAGGCAGGCACAGGGGGGAAGTTTTCGATTAATAATCTTCTCTTCGCATTAAATCTGATGAAATAAAGGATTGAGCCGGCGTAAGATTCAATTTGTTACAATCCTTAAAGAAACGCTTTCGAGTGAAACGTTTTGTTTCCAGCGAGAAAGTTAGATTGTATTTCTCACAAGAATCATAGCACTTTCGTTATATTATTTTATAAAACAATCAAATACCTAATGAGACTTCTATACACATATTAAGATTATTTAATAAGGATATGAACACTTTCTTTGAAGAACAACAAGTACGCGAAACTTATTAGTAAAATTAAATTCCTCAATTCGAGTTAATATAGACTATTTTCAATTATAATAATGGATTAGCTTACGAAGTTACTCAATAGGCGAGATTTTTTGCTTTAATAAAATGTGGCATATTCTTTATTTTTTATAATGTATTCTGGATTTTTTTAAAGCTTCTATATTAGCTTAGCTTTTTTTAAGGTGGTAGAGCCTAGCTGGGGTGAGTTACTACAGCTCGAACATGGGCTGGCTCGACCGGGGAAGTACCACCCTCTCACAGAAGATCGCGTGAAGTAACCTTTACTGGCTGCGTTTCGTCTGATGAGTGAGAGAGCCGGTTGCCCTTTCCCTATGCCTTTCCTTTCCTTATTCCCACCCCTCCCTATCCCTTAAAAAAAACAAGGTTGGCAACGCATCCGCAACAAAATGTTGCGTATGTCCATGGGCGACGGTAACCACCTTCCATCAAGTGAGCCGTCTGCTCGTTTGCCACCTTTCACATAAAAAAAAAATTAGCTATAGTAAGTACTATGCCAAAACCATTTTATAGTTTTAAAATGTTTTTTTATAAGGGACTCACTTTTTTCAACATATTCTCTGTGGCCATAGTCTTGATGAAGTTTTAAAAACTGTACAAATATAATCTGTATACGCTGTTGATTACAAATAAATAAATATTTTATTACATTAGTAAAAACATATGTCTAATAGATTTTTTCTTGAAGGCAGTGTCAAGTGTTATCAATTTATTTTATACAAGAAAATTTTAAATTCATTTAACAGTGGCTTAGAAATCTTTAAATCTACATATGCATTGTGCAGATTAATCAGTACGGACAATAGTATCATCATCAAGTCCAAAGAAATATTGATTTCGAGAAGTCATCATCACAAAACAATACCACCGTACCGTCTCGGACAGAAAAAGAATGGTCATTTTCAGAGAGGTGCCTCTTCTCTACTCAACCATCAACGACCTCAGATGCTCACAAGGGCTTACAATATACATTTATCTACATTTTCTGAAATGAATTAAAAATAATTATCTAAATTTTGTGAACAAATTTTACATAATTTTTACTGTTAATGATTTAACTTCCATCATTAACAGTGCAATCAAATAATATACTGGTGAAAACTATTAAAATATGGTAGATTCTGCTCATTGGATTGCATAAATAAGTCAATTAGAAATTAATGCAATCATTGGGTCCAACATCAGGAAATAAATAATTAAAATCGGTAAGGGAGCAAAAGAAGTTTCCTACTTTTATATTTATGAAGTTGTATAAATTTATGTAACCAAACTATATTTTTGGGTACAACGGTGATGTACAAAATTAGAGTTAGAAGGGGAGCACCATTAGTAAACTTAATTTCAAAGAAACGTGATTTTTATACAACTGCGTTGTCTGGTTCGAGAACAGGATTTATAGGCGTTCTACCAAAGGAATGCACCAGCTTGAAAGTGACTAAAAAGTACCTCCGAAGGTGAAGCTTGTCGCAAAGTCATGAACCGGAGAGTGGATCTCTTTATGTATTCATTCGCATGTTCATGGATATATTTTAAATATTTAGTAATAAGTTATAAAACCGATTATCATTAATAATCATTTATTCCAATTAAGATTAAATATATTGTTGCTAGATAATTCAAATGAAGAAATAATACTGATTGTATTTAGAACAACTTTTCATACATTTCAATTTGCCAGTTCAAGAAAATAATTTTTGAACCTGATTTTGAAAATTTTATATGTTAGAAATAAAGTCATAAATATCATAATGGAAACGATAATTAATTAGTAATTTACGAAAGTAAATAAAAATTAAATTAATACTTTATACATATTATATGTTTATGTACTTATATACATAACATATATTTGTTATGTTTTATTCGTCTATTTGCAATAATGTCCTCATTTACGTGACCTTGTCAATATAAATATTATTGCATAGGAACGTAACAGACCCAGTACTAAAATTCGTAGATGTTTAATAATAATCACTATGTTCAGTAAAAGTTTTACATATATGTATAACTACATGTTATTTATAAATCAAAATCCGACACTCATTTGTATTTTATGGCGCTTGAATCTTTTCACGAGATAGCTTATGGGCCCTGTTTCTTTAGGAGTAACTCTAGCCACGGTTGTTCAAGAAACAAGTTAGAAGCCGTTTCCAAACCCTCTGGTGCAAATAACATTAGCATAGTTATAGAACGTTGGGATGAGACCTTCGTAAAGGTCCCGTAGGGACTGAGACGCCTCTTAAACCCACATTCTGGATAATGACTATCGATGATTCGACCCAAAATGTAAGCCCGGGTACAATATTATTAGGTAGTTTACCCATTGCGGGGGATTGCTAAATAACGTGCATCCATATACAGTTGTTTAATGGATAGAAATCAGAAATTGAAATATTTTTAAGATTTTTTGAGTAATGGGAACAAATAAAATTGTAATCTGATCTTGATTTGAGTAGAATATAATCATTGGTTTATAAGAATTCCCTTGTAAAGTTAGGCTTTTAGTATACTAGTAATAAAATCAGCGTCATATTATATACAACATTACCTATATATCAATATGTAATCTAGTACATACACACTTCGGGAGCATATTTAAGTATTTTATCGAGATATGATTATATACATGATACATTTTATTCATAAATCATAAACACCAGTTTTATGTAGCGTAACGCTAAATTATCAATTATAGAAAACTCTTGTGCTATCCTCCATATTATTTGGTTTCAATGGTAAAGAAACAACAAATAGAAGTTAAATATTAATTAATTTAATTAATATTTTCATGTCAAACTCGAAATTTCAACTTTATTTTAATTCATAAATCTTAAAATTAAAATTTTTTTTACTCCATTTTAAAATTCATTGAACATTTTTAAATTCGTCAAATGTTGATTTGCTGCTTATGATTGCTTTTTCAGAGATATGAAATATTGTTCACGTGGCTTATTTAAAAAAAAGATTTTGCGTCTTATTTTATGTGTTGAAAATGAAATATATATAAAATTTTATTTTATTATATCGAATATCATTCTTTATAATAAAAGAAATGTTACCTACTTTCTGATTTCAATATGATTCTCAAGAATTATTGTTAGGTACCCATATGTGTAAAAAGACAGTACCGTAACATTAGAAAATTTTAAGTGTATATAAACACATATATATATATATATATATATATATATATATATATATATATATATATATATATATATTGTGTATAATATCCTATCCTATAGGATACAAACAATGTTAGGAACAAGTAGCTACGATTTTAATAGAATTGATTATTTCTGTGTATATTTTATTAATTTATCTCTTTAGATTATCTTCCAATTGACCCAAACAAATGTACAAATAATTTTAAAGCTGTTTGTATCATCACCCAACACTTCTAAAGCTTAATTGTGTTGACCTAAACAAACATTTGTTTTAATTATAATACGCGATTTAATTATGAAGGTTCTTCGGATAGATTCCCAAAAAACATGTTGAAGAAACAGTAACTCGACATATCTTAAAATAATTTACTTGATACGTAATCTACGTACAGGTCAGGATGGCTTAGTGAAAGTGACAAATTGAGAAACCTAAGTACAGTGATAAATTAATACTTGAGCGATTATAGTACCAATGAAAAAAGTAGGATTGGTGCAGTGTCCTGATAACTAAATGTTTCAACTTGAAGAATTATAATTCTATAGTTTTTGAACATAGACTTGAAAAGGCATTTCTTATATTCCAGTCCAAAGGACAAACTAAATGGGTGTCTCATTATTTTAAAAACAAATAAAATTACACGTCAGATCTGGTGCGGTCAATTAAAGAAACAAAGAAGGCGCTATTATATTTACTATATCGATATTGGTTACTTACTGTGTGACAATATCTTAGAAGATTAAGAAATACTGCTGTGTTATGACAATTACAATTAGCTTGTAAGCTTGAAACCATAAGCTAAAGAAACTTAATTTTAAAGTGATGGTTTATCTACTATAACAGAAGTCATGTGAACGCAATGTTGAAATAAACTAGTAATAAAATTGCAAGTTTTATAATATGTATTCGAAGTATGACACTGTATTGCAATTCGAACGTAATATTCGTTCGTGACGGCTTTCGATAACGTTTTACAATGACCGTACCATCAGTTAATTGTTTGCCGTGATGAATGCTCTCTCAAACAAAACTCGACAATATATTCTTTTAAACCCCTTTTATTTTGAGTTTAACACAATAAATCCGACATCTCTATATACTCATATAATATATGTACATGGCCGCTCAAGTATAAAAAAGAGTGAAATAAAACCAAATTGTGCTTAAAGACAAGATTTTTGCTTTATCTTTTAGCATAACTATTTTTGTAAATACAAAAAAGGAAAATGTGATCAAGGAATATAAATCCTAGACTCACAAAAGTTTAGTCCTCTGATAATTATATCGTCACCATTTTTCCAATGAAGTGATTCATAACTATTCTAAAAATATTGAAGTCATATGTTTTGATAAAATTTAATAAGGATAGGGATAAATCTCTAAATCTTATTTATAAAAGAAATAGGTTAAACCTCTCAACAACCTCAACGTTGAAAAATGTTCTAATAGGATGTACACGGATTCCTAACTTTCTCAACTAGTTTGTTTACTATCGTGCTTACTGTGTCTTGCATGCAAGCATACATACCTATTTCACCTTTTATTATACTATCAAATTCAATTTCGATGTTAAATGATTTATCTACCAATGCATGGAAGTCACAGCAAGCGATCATATCGTACGTACATTTCGTAAATAACATTTTTGTCGAGTTAGCGTCAACAAATAATAAATTTCCTAACTGAAGCTGAAAACCATAATTCAAGAACTCATCTTTACCGATTGTTGGTTATTCTGTAATAATGTCATATTTAATAGTTTAGTAAAACACTCTTGATATTTTTGCCCAGTAATTAAGCAAACCAAATTTATTTAAAAGAAGAAATACATCTTAAATGTAATAACAATAAAATTAAATAATCATATAATGTGCTTCTTGTAGAAATGATATCCTTTCATTACCTACTTGTAACATCTATAAGATACTTTACAATTTATGCAACAACTTGCGAAACAGAACTGTATAAACAATGGTTAGAATGTTTTCATGAATAAATAATATAGCTTTTATTTTATACATTTATTTGACTGCTTTTTGATAATCGAGAGACATGGAATAAACTATGCTACAAAAAAATAAATGTGTTTTTGTTAATCATTGGCCTGGAATTGAATTCGCAACAGAAAATTTTTATTTAATCCCTCACTATATTCTGTTGTAAGAATTCTGTTTTAGAAAGTTAGCAATACAAGTGCACGTTTGGACTATTTTCTATCATCAGCTATTGGAAAAGTTTTTCGATCAACGGGATCGAGCTCCCTACGTGGGACATATACATGACCAGATGGGTTTCTTTTGTTACTGAACAGAAGCTCCAATCATTTAGATATAATTTTATAGCATTTCCATTGATAGCCTAATACATTTTTTATTATTTTCATAAATGGATCATTATCATATTATTTGTACTCTTGAATGTTATCTATTACTTGCAACCAAAAACATTGTGTACAACTTTGATACTTTACTTTATTTTTATGAACCGTATCGGTGATTCGTAATTATAGTTTAGAAATAATCAATTAATCTGAACAAGTCATTTAAATGAAATATGGATCTTGAATAAACAGACTGGACTCTGTGCACCTCAAATATCTTACTTAATAGATCGTAATCAACGAATATTTTTCGTTATGCATTACATTCCTTTTGACGAAGCAGGCTCTCGGAAAGACTAAATCTTTATTATTTCAGTGTAATTTAATTAAACACTTTTTTTTTGTATTTCATAGTGAAAATATTTCAAAGAGTCTAGTTAAAGTACTTTCCTCAATATGTATGAATAGAAGTTTACAGTTAAACTTATCCTTCAGGTAAGAAATCATAATAATTTTCGAGTACATGAATGAAAAATTAAAACTATTTATAGTAACTACAAGATAACTAGAATTTATACTGACTTACGAAAAAATATTTTTGCGATAGGAAGACAAAATTATAGCCAAAAACCCCAGAAACTTATGCATTCTATTAATCATATAATAAAGGACACAAAACTTATCTCACTCTTATATACAAAAGGTGTGTGTTGTTGTGAAAAATAGTTATTTATAATTTTGAAAGTACTAGTGATTATTGTATCACCATAGTTGGTAAATTACCAAAATGTTATGAAAATGTAATAGAATTTAACGTTGTTAATTAATTATTTATATTTTCATTCATGTAATTCTTGATTGAAGACCGCTGGCATTAATAATTCTTTCAACGTTAATTTAATACGACAAACATTCTGTCAAAATTTATATCCCCCTTGATTAAAAAATTAAACTTTCTTTTGAAGGCGGGAAATATGTATATTATAACAACAGAATCGTTTTGTTTGAATTCATCAATGAAGGAAGAGGCATAATAAAAATGATAATCAAAAATATGTGTTCACTTTTATTCAAATATAGCGTAATATCGCTGAAAATAATGTCAAATCTGAACAACATAAAAGACATAAATGCTCGTGAGCGCAAAATTTGACTTGTTTGATTAAAATGCGAACACATTTGCGATTCAAATCTTCCTTTTTACTGATCATAAAGTATTCAAATGCCGAGTTAATATTTCCGACACGTCGCCGGATGGCGGCGCTTTTTTATTTTTCCATTCTAACGGGACCGATGGTCTCGTATGATTTATTTCATATAGCGCCCCGCTTACCTCTTACAAATGTAATAGGTATGACATTCAGATTAAGGCTTCATCTTTTCTTAATAAAAAATATTAGAAAACGTTACCAGTGTGGCTATAGTGTTTTAAATACTCAAACTTTGGTTAAAGTATTGTTGTTCATAATAAAACATTTATTTTTTGTATTCATAATTTTTAAAGCATCATTACTAAAAGACTATTCCTTCTTTAAATATAAATTAATAATTAATTAAAGCAAATCGACATGATCAATATCTGATAAGACAAAAAAATATTCATGTTTGGTTTTCTTGCTACTGTAATCTTAATGCTTGTTACAGTACCGTGCAAGGAAAAATTTCATAACATTAAACAGTGCAACTAATAAGTTGTCAATGTCAAATGTTGCATTGGAATATATCACAAATAATTATGATAGTTTCAGTCAGTATAAGTTTGTGCTCTAGAAATACCAAGCTAAGAACTGCTATCTTGTTTTGTAATATGATATAATTACTAGTAGAACATGACGAAAATACAAATAAAATGTTAAAATTACCATTTAAGGTACTTATAATATTTTAAGTAAACTCGGTATGAATGGTAAACAGATGAGGATTTATTTACTACGATAAATTACGAATTAAAAGATAAATCTTTTTCAAAAGGTTCCAATTAATGCTTAATATTTCTTTAAGAGTTTTCTTATAGTTGTAGGATAAATAATAATAAATTTTAATAAATATTCTGTAATCGTTATTAGATAGACGGAATTTTTCAATGAAAATCATTTTATGTTATGTATAAAATTGAAATAATTGTATGTTGACTTAGATTCGAAGTCATTGTCTGCAAAATTTTATTTTAAGTAAACTTGAAACAGAAACATTTTATGAAAATAATAAAACTTTGAGCCTAAGATTTATCAATGAGTAAGATTTTACACTGTTAAAAATTTGTATGTTATATATAGCTAGATATTGACATTTAAATTTATATGAGTAGCTAGGGATTTAAATATTTTTAAGGGTTACATCAAAGTAATTTTATGAAAATATCACTTGGCCCATCAGCAAATCCATGGGTATGCTTGGCCTTTGCAAATATTTATATTATAGTGAATAATGCTTTAATATAAATGTAATATGATTTTATATGCGTAAATGTTCTTCACTCACTTCTTTGTCCTCAATCTATGGATTTTGTTTTTGTTTATGTAGCTCCTTCTATAAAAATGAAGAAAACGTATAAAGTTACCTCTACGGAAAGTTAAACATCATTTCTATTTTATGTTTAGGATAAGGGTAAAATATTACTTGTCTATCAAATGTATAGCGTAATACAAGTTGATATATACATATTTTTTTACTCACAAAGCTTAAGATTTTGTACAAAATATGGGTACAATAATAGAAAGCAAAACAAGTCCTGTTGTTGGTAAAAACTTAGTGCAAACATTATATGATACACACGGACTATAAAACTGAATATTTTATAATTAATTTGTATGGTAAGAAAATTTACAAAATAATTTTCAAACCAAAACCCTACGCATACTTATTGGATGTCGGGTATCATAGAATATGTCACGTATATCTTCAAAATTTATCGTTTCTTTACCTTAAATATAATATACACTTAGTTTCTTATTCTATGACCGCTGCATATTAAAAGTTTGAAAAATATATAAGAATACTGACCGCAAGCAAACTTTCAACGGTATTTGGTTAAGTTTGCCGAACTTCGTAATACAGTGTAGTTGACTTCCCCTTGCAGTACAAGTAAAAGTATGGCTCTCTAACGACCGGTCGGTTCCAAGTTTTAATAGCAGTACTGCACTTTTAGGTCCTAGTTTAAATGTAGAAATGAGGCTAGAAACGCGAATCTACATGTAGTTTGTTTTAATTAACATTAAATTTTATATAACATAAGAAAACCTATAAATATCAGGTAATTTCTGTTGAAATTGAATGTTAACGACGATTTTAATTTCAATATAACGTTTATCCCAGTGAAAGAAGTTAATTATAAATAAGTGTAAATTTTATTAAGTATTGTAATCAGGCGATAATTAATGGATTGTAAACAAAAATGAAACAATGTAAATGAAAGTTATGTGTATTTATTGTATTGAATTATAAGCGTAAGATAATTAATTATTATGAATACCATAATTAAAATAGGTAATTATCATGATATTAGTATCAATAGATAGTTATTGTCATTTCATTTCATATAATTAGTAATTGATTTTAATTCATTTGCAAGGTAATATAAAATATTATATATAAAATTCAATTTTTATGTGCATAATATTAACTAAGCCGGGTTCTTTCAATCGAAAAAAATATGCCTTATATATTAATCTATCTAAAATTATTTTTAAGGTAAGCAATATATAAAAAGACAGTAATATTTCAAGTGATGCCGAAGCTGCAGAAATCGTTTAGACAAGCAAATAGTTGGCCTGAAACCAAAAACTAGACAGCATTGAGTGGCTTGCTCTCAGATGCTTTGTGCATCTGATCCCGGTTTAATTAAAGACAATGCCCCGCGGTTGGTGCCAAATTTACGGAACAATGTTATCATACTATGATAAGAATGCAACAAATTTAATTTCTGCACCAGAATTTTATAACAATTTGGTAAAATTTATTTGATTTTATTCAGATACGTCTTACACTATAAAGCTATGTATAATGGTTTAAATGCTGTCAGTTGTTGAATGATATTTAGCCGATAACAACATAAATAAATCACAGTAATCCATTTTAAAATATTCCATGAAATTAGCTTAAACATCCGAAAATTGAAATGTAAATTTGTGATTCCAAAAGGAGAACGGGACGATGTCATTGATCGATTTGTGATAACAAATTGCTTTTCAGGGGAACCTTCGAGACAATTTGTTTCACTGTGTTGTCGGTGGAAATATGTAAATCATAATGGAAATGTGGAAATTAAAAGATTTTCATGGTTGATATAATAATATTTTTACCTACATAGAGGCGTTTGTAACTAAAATATTATTTAATGAAATACCTAGTCGTTATTAAAAATAAAATGACCGCAAACAAAAATATTTTCTACAAAGCTCTGTATCGTGTGTTTCCTAAATTAAGTAAGTTGTATAATATATGTAATTTAAGTATAATTATTTCAATTGGGATTTTAAAGACTTCAAAATAAATAATCATATATTTTTATAATGCTTTAGGTGTCAGTACTATTTTTTTGGATATTTTGTTTGTGTATGACCACAAATATTTAAAAAACTAAAGAAGTCGGCAATTAATGTCTGAGTTAAATATTTGTTTTATTTCTTATGATATAAACTTTGAATAAAAGATAGTTACTGTTAAAGGTATAATCTCAAAACGTTAAGTCAGGAAATTATAGATCACAATTAGCGCTGAGAATAGTTGCAAATGATAGAACATAGTTGCTTTTGAAAACTCTCATTATGTAACGAGAATTCCGTTCTGAATCGAGACATAATTATAGTTTTATGTACTGCTATATCTAGGGCAGTTGTAACTGTGTGTGCTCCTTAACCTACCTTCGAATTAACTACAGCAGAAAATGAACATAAAGTAACTTCTGATTTCAAACTAACATATAAATTAGCTTGCAAAATAAGCTATTAATTAAATAAAACCTGTTGATTTACAAAGTTGTATGTATATAAGAGGAAAAAACCATTTTGGAAATAGTTTTACACTTATTAAAATAAAGCATTTAAAATTTATGAATGATTTAATAACTTAGCTATCATTCGGGTCTGAAAAATAAATTATACAAGAGTTGGTTCTCAAATTATAAGGATACATGAATGTAAAATTCCTGTATGAAAACTCGATTTTCCGATTGTGGTAATTGGAAGCTTAAAGGATTTTATTTTCAATTTTCTATTGTATAAAGATTTGCCGCTTGAGATATACCGACGAGAGTGATATTAAATTTAAATCATTGTTCTTTTAATTATTTCAAGTTTCTTATTTACTATTAAAAATTATATTAATGAAACAGATTGCATCAATTTTTTTTATAATAATTACATATCATTTTTTTTTATAATTATAATAGTAATTATTATTTAAAAAAATTACATGTCTTACATATGGGGTGCTATGAATCTACATACAATAGCTACGATTGTTTAAAACCAAAAAAAAAACAGAGGTTTTGTATCAACTTTGAAATTATCTGTAAAAACTCTTACATTAAAATTAAATTATATTTCATAGGTTTCAGTTTCAGTTTAGACGTTATCTTAATCTTTATTAAAATCGTCACCATTATTAATCTTTTTGGATCGCCAAGGATGTGGCCAGCATACTGACGGATGAATCGAGCCATTCCAGTGATCTATCAATAAGTCTTGTTCTTCTTTGGAGCTTCTAACGAATCTTTTTATCTTAATTCTATTTATTAAAAATATATATCTTTGTTAATTTGAAAACATTTTCAAAAATCATTAAAAAATCTAAATGAATGCTTTGATTTACGAAAAATACTGGTATATGTATGAGTTTGTACAAATGTGTAAATAGTATGTCCGTGCATATAAGAAAAACAAAAACAAAAAAACGTAAATTTCCCCAAAACTATCAGTGAACGGATAAGTAAAGAACATGTGAACTAATAAGGTTTGTCGTATTTCTAGCTCAATGTGCGAATTTCGCGCAGCTGGTATGAAACCATGTGAAAATAGAGAAATATAGGATCATTCTTAGTACATGTAGAATTTCTTACTTGGGTTAAGCTCTTGTAAGGAACATGATTTGCAATCAGATTTCTTTCTTTGTTTTTATTTTCGTTTTCTTTTTTTATCATACTAAATTAATTCTAAATTTTGTTATCAAATCAAAATACTATACAATATATATGTTGCTATGGAAGGTAAATAACATATGTGTTTGGAGCGAAGTTACATATTTTAGTTTATGATATTGTCAATTTCTTTCAATGGTATTGGCAGAGTGTAAATTCTCCATTAACAATGCTGACTGTGTACTGTCTAATCTCGAAACACTCACACGCACAGTGCAAATAAATGATAAAAATTATTTTATTCTAGGAACCAAATAAAAACACAAATCCAAAATGGTTGAAAAAATGATTCTTCATCAAATGCGATTAAATAAAACATATAACGAAAATAATTTTTCATTTAAAGTAAATGGTGCAGTCTTTAAATCTGCTCTAATAATTTAAATAAAAATATTAAAATTAAAAATCCCTAAATTTAAATTGTAATTAAATAATTATACTTCAACTCGTGAGACACTTAATTTAGTAATGGCTGACATCATTTTGAGTAAGGCCTGATTTTCGTAGTCTATCATCTTTTTTATAAGCTTATCACATCCCACAGCTGAGCAAAGGCCTCCTTTTACAAGGAGAAGGTTTGAGCATTAATCACCACGCTTTCTCAAGACAGGTTGGTGATTTCAAATTTATAATTTGAAATTGTAAGTCCAGGTTTCCATCCATCCAGTGGTTTCTACATACTCTTAGGAAGTACATATGATTCGGAAAATTCACTTTTTTTAAATTATAATTTAATTTAATAAAATTATAATTTAAGCTTAATATGACGTTATCACTCGTTACGCAAAATTAAGAAAAATTAATTCAAAACAAATCAACCGCTTGTCCTGGAATTTAATATTTTTTTTTAATTTTAAAACAATGAATTATACAAATTATGTGAGGTAAGTTGTAGAGGTAGGTGTTACAGCTAAACTGCGATCAAGTTACTGCAGCTCGAACATGGGTTAGCTCGACCAGGGAAGTACCACCCTCTGACAGAAGATCGGCGTGAAGTAGCCTTTAATAGCAGCGTTTAGTCTGATGAGTGAGAGAGCCGGTTGCCCTTTCCCTTAGCATCATTTTCTCCACTTCTTTTTTTCCTCCTCTTCCCTAAACAAGAGTGGTGACACATCCACAATATCTTTTTTGTTACGGATGTCCATGGGCGACGGTACTACCGACATCAGGTAGGCCGCCTGCTCGATTTCCCACTTTAGCATATAAAAGAAGTGATGGAGCATAGTTTTTAGCATTAGAATAAGTTGTAGTAATGAATTATAACAATAAAGAAGTTATTAGCAAATAGTTGAATGTGACGTAACATTCTAATAATAAAGAAAACTATTTATATAAATTTCAAAATAAAATGAAAAGATCCCGACCAAAAATTAATTCAAACTAATATTTAAAAGATTTTATATTATGTATATCAGCCATCATGATTATCTCATTGAAGTGAAAGCCAAAAAATTTTACTGTTTACGCCATGTGTTCTTTGTAAATCATAGAATTCGCTATAACTAGACTTGTCTAGGGTTTTCAATATTTTAACAAAAGAACATAATAAAAAGACAAACATGAAGTGGGTTTTATTTAAATATTATTGTTTTACTCTATAGTTATATTGACCCATCTCAGTGAATTTATAGAATTATCAAAGGGAAAGAAGTGGTGAAAAAATTAAAAAATACGTTAAATATAAATTTGATGAAAAACTTAGCCTTATGAACTTTACTTAGGTTAAAATGTTATGAAACATTTAAATGATAAGTTTAGTATTTGTCACTTGTCTTGTGTCAAGTAGATTTTGATTTATTCAACCGTTGCTTATGATATATAGTTATGAACATACTTAGAATTGTGTTGCTTCTTTAGATAACTAGACAATATAATAATTCAGAACTTCTGAATCAGAAGCAACTATGTACAGTACAACAATATTTGCGCTCTACAAAGAATTGAATAAAATGAAGAGCTACTTGTAGTTTACACATATTTAGTAGTATGAAACAGTATTATGAGTAAATACTAACCATGTCTTCCAAAGCATGACTTTTCTAACTTCGGAGGTGAGACGAATCTCATAACTTTTAAGAGTTTCGAAGCCTTCGTTACATACCACGGCAACTTACAGAGTATTGGAAATCTACACATTAGATAGTTGAGAAACTTTTCTAGGATTAACAGTAAAGAAAACTGTGATAAGTTGTACAAAGTACAAGGAAAGTTTATCTTTTCTAACTAGTTCATCGCAAGTCTCGGAAAGATTGATTGTCTTATTTAGTTTTATTAAACCCGAAAAAGCTTTACCTGTATTTTTGATTAACCGTTTATCTGTGATAACATTAATGTCATCAAAGATCTTAAGAATGTTTGTTACTTGTAGCAGAACAATAATATTAAAATAGTCCGAGATTTTTGGAATGAATCACTGATGTAGGTTTAAGTCCCACACTCTGTCTTTTATATGTGGCTTTATAGTCAAGAATCGAGCAAACATGCATATAGTACTGTCTTGGAACTCATTCTAAGGCATCCTCTAATTGGCAATTTAAACATGGTTAGGAATGACTTTTAATAGAACAGATAATTTACTGCATTAGTGCACGCAGGAAGTACATTTACTGCATTCTTTTGAAGTTCCGTCTCTTACTATTATAGCCTTAGACCAGAGATTGGTCCAGGTCCATTTATTAACTCTCAATGAGCATCCCCTCTAAACAAAAAGAGGTCGTGAAATGGAAACTTCTCTTCAGGCTATTAAAATATTTAACAACCTCACTGCTAACATTACCTGTAGAGGTTTAGAGAACTTTAATCTTGATACTGAAGTTTTAGAGGGATACTTTAAAACAGTCTTTGAAGGTAATAAAAGCCAACGAAAAACTTTCTCCGATACTAGCGATCTTATCAACAAAATATTGTTGTGAAAAGAGCATACGACGTGGTCTCCACCTTTGATAATACGCTTAGTCTTGTAGGACAGGTGAGGGAAGAGCCGATGCCTTAGAACCTGTATTCTGTCGAATACACCAAGCCTCCTTTTCACTTCTAAAGTCTTTTTAATTTATTAGTCAATATGCTGACCACATATTGTTAAGGTTCACTTAAAAATGTCAAAATACAGACATTTTTATCATACTTCAATACACTGTTGCAAACGCGAGCACATTCCATTAAAGTTTAATTTATACCTTCATAGAGGTTATTCTGCTTTTGAGTCAGTTTTGCGTGTCTGATGAAATATTGCACGTTTCCTTGTAGAGAGCTCCTAGATTATTATTATTCAATTTTACTAGTTTTTTTTGTTTTATTTTATAAATAGTTTGACTATTTTTACAGGAAATAATCCTTTAGATATCACTATCGAAAGCGATAGTATATTTATTACCTGCTATTTTGAAATATTTTTTACTTCTTCAATACTGTTAGAAAATCAATAACAACTTTCTAGAACATCAAACTAAAAAAAAATTAAAAAAAATATATCACTGCCTTATTTAGATAATATTCCACTTAGTTTTGTACAAATACGGCTTAAGGTGATATTATTAAATAGAAAAAATATTCCTATTTTGTTATATCCAAACCTCTCTAAAGCCCAAGAGATGAAAAGATGTGATATATACTTTTTCATGATATTGAAAATACTGAAAAAACCTACCTTGTTGAATAACAAACTGACTAATCTTTGTAAAAGAAATGCAACTCTTTACTGATTTTTTTATTAAATGTGTAAATAATTTGTTACCATATTTAAAAATCAAAGTGAACGTATATGATAGCTATTGTAATAGAGTTTTCCAAGAAACGATTTTAATGAATATTGTGTATGAAAAGAGTGGGTAGTTAGTATTCAGAATTACAATATTAAATTATAAAACTCATATTTCGGTTAACTTAATATCTAATGAAATAATAAATGTCACTACGAATTATCGAACATAGCACCAATAACACGAAGAAAAAAACAAATTATCACTACAAATAAGCAACCTTCAAAACTCTCATGTTTAGTCAGAAGAGAATGGCCACGGTCAAATCACAATGACCGTCGGCAAGGAGCTGGACCCACATCACCCGTTTAATGACATGACAAGGAAATTGTTCTTGATGGATGCCTCTTACCAGGAACTCGAGAAATGAGTTTTATGTAACTTATATTCTATGAATTAACGTTAAAATGTAGTGACCTATTTTTGTTGTATTTTATTCTCCGAAGTAAACTTCTAATCACCTTAAGATTCTTTAATTTTCAAATCACATTTTTCGCATTTACCTCTAAACCAACAAAACAATCATTTTGTTTCTTTTTAATAACGTATGTTCACGATCCTCTATGACTTATATGATATAAAAATGTTATCTTATATACAGTAAATATTAAACTTCTTTGAAGTTATACCCAGCAAAGAGACGTAACGATCTTGTTAGCCCTTTTCATAAGGTTTGTTTGGCAGAGAGATGTCAAAACCAGGCATCAATATTAAGCTATAAATTTGGGTCTGTTTGAAGTCACAACAACTTCAGGCAAGAGGTTTGGTTCGAGTGAGTTGTTGACCCCATATGATTATCGACTTTTGACTATATAACTAGTTTATAGTCTAATAAACTCCAAACTTGATAACTGTTTTACTTCAACCCCGTTTTACCGTTCTACAGTTTCTACCTCATTTTAAATAATAAAAAAATATAATATTCAATTATTGGGAGCAATTTTTTTACTGTAACTGTTTTCGCTTTATTATAACCTAAAATAAATAAAGTTTACTTTAACTTTTTATCAATAAATAAGTTTTAATTTGTCTTAATATACTTGGATCAGCATCACACAAATGAATGTACATAATTTTAGAAATATACTTTTACCTTTTCCTTATAGGAGTATTGTCTCAGTTCATGTGATTTACCTTGGCTTGGCCGTTTTCCAATTAAATATTCACCCTTCTCTTGTAAATTTACCTCAGGCTCCATCTTAGAGATTTATTGGCCAATCCTGGGATAAAAAGTGACCGGATACTATTTTAACTAACCAATATCTTTAGGAATTTGAAACAGAAGAACATACACATAAACATTTGATTTTATATGTCAAAGGTTATCAATAAAGCAATCTTTGTTTCAATTTAAGACGATAAATTAATTATTTTAACCTATATGTATGTATCCCTGTGACACTTCTATTTCTTCTTCATACTATTATAATGTGAAAAAAAAGGTGTTTTATTTTATTAACTTTCAAAATTTAACATGAAATTAAACTCATTAATTTATTAATTGTTGCTTAATATCTGCCATATTTCTGTAAAATGTAAAAGAACAAAAAGCAATCAATTAAAAATTAATTGATATTTTTAACCTTACTTTTGTAAACATTTTTATATACGTGGACTGGCATTAGATAATGTTTTAAAAGCTTTGCATTAAGAATCTGTGATTTAACCACGACTGTATATATACTCGTAATTTTAAACGGTGGAAAAATAATAAAATAGAGTGAAGTTATAAAGAGAACCGAATTTCTGGCATTATACGAGTATTACAATATAAAGTAGGTACGGAATTAAATACTATTTTTTAAATGCTGTATAAGCTTGGTATTAGTAAAATGTTTGGCTATCGTGGTATTACTAGCAAGAATGAAACGTTTTTTATTTGCGACAGAAAAAAATCTGGCCGTCAACGTTGCGTCTATACGAATATGACTAAAGCCAAAAAAGCCAAAAGGGAAAGAATTCCTCTTCAAAAGAAGTATATTTTACCTCCCGATGTAGAGCACCTACAACCATGAAAAGTATTTTAAAAGATACAGTGGTCTCAATAACCAATAAGTTAAACAAGAATAAGATTTAAAAATCATTACTACTTTAGCGGTAGGCAAGGGGCTGTCATAAAAAAATTGTTTACGGATTGATTTTTCAATATACACAATCAATATACACAAGAAATAAAATTACTTCAAGCTTACCTTATAAAGCTCGATCCACCTCACCTTGATCACAAAAGAACGTTCGGGACTTCACCTGAGCTGAATGCTGGCGATCATCTAATCTTGATCCTACTGCACTGGATAATGTCTTATGATCAGTTTTAGACACTAAGGTTCGCCTCAAGTGTCGTTAATATTTGGATTCTATAAAACAAACCATACTATTGGCAGTGAACAATTCGTCCATAGAAAGAATGCATTCTGCTACGGATAACTGGCCTAGACTGCAACGTTTAGACATTGTATTTAAAATAATGGATCCCCCCGTGAATATATTTGAATACATCTAATTGTATTATATTAATTTTATTAAATTTACACAATTTAGCATTTGTAAATGTTAAGCTTTACTACCATATTTATAGAGAAACTAAGTTTATATACAAAATTTGAAATCAGCTCCCGTTACTTGGACATTTTATTCTACAATTCAATAGCAAAATATAAATAGCCCTCCTTGAGTGCAAGCTGTGCAAGGATAATGTTACTTTATTAACACTAATAAATGCACTCGTTATTTACTTTGGAATTTATAACCGAAGCGCACCTGCCGGTAGTCGTAAAGTTTTGCTACGTTTCACTCGCTACGCTTATTGACTTGGCGTTACGCCTTTATGTAAACGGCCTGTACGAAAGCTAAACAGAGTGTGATTTTAAATTTATTACGAAAAATTTTAATCAATATTGAAACCAAAGATGACAACTCTTATTTTAAATTAATTATTATTAATCTTTATATTCATGAAATCCTAAGATCTCGAACATTCAATAAATAAATAAATTTTACCCATTTAAAATTTTCTGATATCGAGTCTAAACTACACATAGTCTTATTATGTAGCAATTAAAACTTTACTAGTTAACGCAATTTTAAACTCGTTTTACATTAACAAATAATTTGAGAACAGTTTAGGGTTTATCAGAACATTGTATTTTTCGTCATTAAAAATTTAAAACTTTTTCCGATTCAAGGTTTTTTTGTCGTAGATTTAAAAAATGTATATTATTTTCACAATAAGAAGTAAATATACAAATAACAAGTTATGAAAATGACAAACAATGTAGCGCATCGATCTTTTTATTTAAATAATTAAGGTTTAAAATATGAATTGCATACAAAAGCCAAATTGAATCCTGCGAATTGCACTATCATTCATTTTAACAATATAATAGTAATTTATGGCGAAGTCATATTAACACGTATCGTATGAAGATTATTGGTAGATAAAACTGAAAGCTGAAAATTTATTATTCCACTTATAAAATTATAACACCTGCATTTGTTCAATATTCAGTAAGCGACGTGAGATGTACTTGGGCTTTAGAGTTCATCATCGCAATGTCACTCCACTTTTATTTATGAACCAGTAAACTTGGAAATATATTTTCCTCGCTGGCGGCCGCGTCCATTTCAGGTTAAGCCCCTTGGGCCCAGCTAGACGAGTCAAGTGTCATAAATTAAAAAATTGTTTTGTGAATAAAAAAAGCAATACAAATATTAGGGACATCTATTTATTTTAGTATTTAATCACACAAAATTAAAGGCCTCCTTTGTGTAACTAAATATTTGTGATTATAAATAAAATACATATGATATTTAAAGTAAAAAATAAAGAAGATTGGTAGTAATAAAATAAAAAATTGTATAATTTGTATACTATAAAAACCGATATAATATATTTTATTGTTTGAGTAGAAGTTCTTCTTTTATATGTTATATCTATAATTGACTGAGAAGAAATAAGTACGTTATTATAATTTATGTCAAGATCATAATTATTATCAGTGAAACTATAAATATCCCATTAAACGGGAAAATGTTTCAGGATAGGTATTATCCGAATGATGTACTAAAATACCTAATTTAATGTCACTTTGATAACTTTTATCGCAGGTTTTCGCTTGACTTGTCGCGTTTTCGAACCATTAGTTTTATGTGGATTGCCACTGAGGAATTGCTTATTTATTATTCAAAATTTTATAGATTTGTCCCAATATCTGCGCCCAATATAAATAAAGTCATTATGATAACAAATTACTTAGTACTAATGACCCATTCTTTAAAATTAGAAAATAGTTTTTAATGAAAAATCTTAAAATGAAAATGATTTTAAGTGGGAAAGTCATCGCTTAGTTTAATTAGCAACTTATGTGGAGCAAGTGCAGTATATTTTGTTCGGCGTAGCGTGTTCCGTATTACTGCAGTGAAGTACTCACTGCTCTTGTACAAAACCAGAACAGGATAATTTTAACACAAATTGTATAAGTTGAAACCATATTTTTGAAAAAGTTTATATGAAATAAAATTGATAATAAACCGAGTAAAAAAAAAAGAAAGGAGAAACTGATCTTTAATTAAATTAATTCAAATTAACAACTAATAACTAAATAATGATATAATGAAGAAGCATTACTTACAAATTTATTCAAAAGGTAAGTGAAAAATATTTCAAAACAATTTACCGAGAATACAACACGAATATATCGTATCATTTTAAAAAAATATTCGCAAGGTGTTTATTTTTGCGTCTATTTCCAATACAGGTAGAATATTTCTAACAGTTAAAACACCTATCAATTTATAACAGATAACATTGAACACTAGTTTTTCTAAATGTCATATGAAAACAATAACTCAAAATATACAAAATAGATAAATAATTTTGCTCACTGGGCTCTTTATAGGAAAAACATTTTAAAATTATAAAATATTATAAAGATTTTATATCTGGGATCAAGATTTTTCTAAACACTTCCACAATTACTATTGAATCCTATCCTTCCTTTGAAAGTGCTTGTTAGCTTCTCCATATCGAATTACTTTTTGTTCGTGCTTCATTATTTATACAACACTAGTTTTTAAATATATATTATTTTTATATCTTATTCTATATTTAAACCGTTAACTCTAGATAACGATTTCCTGCTCCTTTTCCACTCTTTGGAAACGATTGTAATGAAAATTGATAATTTTTGCAGTAGACAGCTATTTTATTAACAAAAATTAAATAGACGTTATCGTATATTAATTTTAAACATCTGGATAATCCAAAAGCTATTTATATTATGTCTTCGCTTTAAGTTTAATTAAATATGTGTTTTATTTACCAAAATATATAGAAAGACAATATACCTACACAGTTATAGTTGTGTATTGATATAGTTTATAACCTCAAAGTAACTACACAATATTCTCGTTGCGGTTATGTTTCTAGTGTTTGATATATTAATATAAATAACAATTTTTATTATTCCAACAAAATATGAAATAAAAATAATTAAAGAATATATTTGAGCACAAAATATTAAAACTTATACGAGGAAAATATTGACTTCTAATGGAAATGAAACTAAATATCTAATGAATGAAATTATACATTAATACGAAGAACCGATAGGATACAAAGCATGTCTTTGTGTTTATGAAAAACATAATAACTTAAACGATGTTACACAAAAAGATAAGGCCCTTATTTTATATCAAAAGGACACTGTTATCATAACAAAGTCCCATCCGAACCCTTGTGAAAAGCCTGGTATGTTGTTAAAAGTCTTAAATACGGTAGTCGAGATCCTAAATTTTCTTATTTAATATTAAACATTATTTTAATAGAATGTATGGTTATTTAAAATATACTCACTGGAGTGCTTCTAATATTTCCTGAACAAATGGGTCTCTAAACTTGTATCGTGTGCGCAGATATTTAATATTTTCTCTTAAATATATTTGAAGCGAGGCGGGTGGGAGATAGCTGTGATGAATGACTGTTTTGATACCCCACACGATTGTTTAGATAAAAGTATGCGCTTCGAAAATTCAATTTTCAACTTATACGCGGTTTAAAATGCAACTTTATTGATACCCAACTATGTAGTTATAAACTTTACACATTACGGTTTATTGAATTCTGACCTAAATAATTTTCCGTCTTTTCAAAATTAAATCGATATTCCGAGTAAAACCATTTATATACACATATTAAATGTAATACAAAAATGAAAATTGTTTGTAAAAGTTTTACATAATTTGATGCAACAATTTTTTATACTATTTATTTTAACAATTTTTTTAATCCCTATTTTTAATAAAAAACAAACTACTACAAGCAGTATATCTTAGAATCTATTTAGCAACGTATATTGCACTAGCAACATCCGTCGTTGCAGAACCATAAACGTCGAATCAGCGGGCTTTAATGTCGACAAACGACTTCGGCACTCGATTTAGTAAGAACAAAGGCACTGTCGTCTACTTTTCTTTTGTGGACGGACGACAGTTCTCACTCTATTATCGACCCATTTATTCGCTCTAATGAGCCGCTTAATTTATTGCTCTTTTATTAATCTGATCTTAAATCGGCTGACATTTAAAATTAGATTGTTTCTATATATATAGAAGAACACAATGTACATAAGAATATAAGTTTCAATTTATTAGATTTGAGATTTCAGTGCTTTTATATAATGTAATTATAATGATTACATCCGTAACATAATATTAATGTCGAATAAACAATATAAAATTCCCCAGGGCTTTGGTAGAATATTTCATATCATGTTTACTCTCATTAAACCGAGACCTCCTTAATGGAATTACGGTGAGGTTAAAAATGACATAACTGATCTGATGTGACGCAACTGGGTTACCGGTCGTTACAAGCTTTTTAACTCGGTCGTGCCAGTGACCGTTATATAAATTAAATATATATATATCAATATTATTTCATTTTAATACAGTAATACACATATTGGATACAGCTAAAAAAAATCAAATTTATTCATATAAGTATCATAAAGAATTAAACTTATTGAAAATAAAACACGATTTCGTTTCATTAATTTGTTTTCTCGATATATTTATTCTCATACCGGTTACCTGTTATAAGTTTTAAATAAGCATAAAATTGTATTTAATTTTACTTATACAAAAATCTCTTTGGTTATTAAATAAATTGAAATGCGTATTTTTAAGCCACAATAGCTACTATGTTATTTTAAAATCTCCAAGTAAATAATGTTTAAATCACTACTCATTCTCTCATATAATCTCTTGTGATAATGTAATTTACATAGCTTTAACTGATTTTGTAATTATGATCATTAATTAATTACATGTCTATGAATAATGTAGTTGTCGTGAAACTATAATACAACTCAATTAAGCCCTACATGTAATTTTGGCCCATTAAACTCTTTTATTAACCTGTTTTCGATTATCGTTTTTAATATATTAACTATAGATGAATTTCTTTAAGCTAACACAACACATACACACAGGCAAGCAAAGAGTAGTTTCGTACTAGAATAATCCTCATTACATTATTATAACATACTCAAATTGATAAATTAAATAATTTTGTAGCTTAATCTAAGTACAATTTAACGCCTTCATTGAAATTATTATTTAAGTTTTCAATATTATTTCCTTTATCCATAAAAATTATGAAGTGACATAATACAGAGTAACTTTTGTATCTACGTGAAAGCTTTCCGCTCTGCGACACTCGCCTTCTAACCTGATTTCAAGGGAGCACAGAAGTGCAAAAATTACTTGCTAGTATTATTCTGACTATTTCCAAGTAATGTTGTAAATAAAAATTATTCAAAACTGTATACATTTAAAAGGATCTACAGGAGTACTATGGAACCAAGTATTTCTTTACAATTTCGTAAGCCAACTAGCTACTACTCTGTGCTCTATTCAATTTCATAATATATGCAGGCTTCCTCAAGATGTTTCTCTTAACCGTCCAAGTATCAATATTCATATAACAAACATGCAATGTGCATACATACGGCGAGAGTAAATAGAGAGAGCAAAATTATACTATATTCTAAGGCAAATATCATTTTATATGATTACAATGTTACTGTTAAACAATTAACTTGATTAATATATTAAAACGCTTACAATAATTGCTTAGTAATGACAGTAGTACTCAATTATTTTTTATTTTAATCTGTCTGGTCTCAACTCTGTGCTGGTCGTAATCTGATTTGCAGTGTTTAATGTTCTTAACAAGTATGTTTCTCTACCCAAAACTTCGCTTTTCAAAATTAGCTCGATTACAAGATGCTAAAGTTATCAAGAGGGAAATTATTGTAAGTATTCAGATTTATTTTCAATCCTTTCTCATTTCATACAATTGTCAATTGTTTATAATTTAGAAGTTGATCCAAAAAACAATAAGAGAAAGAAAAAAATTCATATGATTTTCAAAATACATATCAAAATGTCCTTAATGACAAAGGCATTTTCGAATGAAATGCTTATAAAAAATTCATACTAATAAAGCTTCAGCTGTATCGTAGAAATGTAGCATCATTTAAAAGCTTCCTGTCGACTAAAGTTCATAACAACAGTACACAACCATTGCGTACAAACAAAGTTCATGAGTCACTTTTAGCGAGTATATTATTAACACTGAAATTTGAAAACGAATAAATGCTATATAAAACATTTTGTAAATTGTTTACACTTGTTTCATTCACTTCCTTAATTAAGTCATGTTTGTGAATTTGTTCCCAGTCAAATCTGTTTACATATTATTTTAAGCATTTAATGCTCGATTTAGGTTTCAAAGGATAGTAAATTTGTATAATACTTGTATTAAATAATAATCAGAATAAATAATATACTTTATATTTACAAATGAAATATTCTTAAAAACATCATCCGTTATAATTAGCAACCAAAAGTCATGATGTCAACACTTCTCACTATTCGCGCTGATTCAATAGGACAGTGATAGATTGACTCTCATAATAAATCCGTCTCTGTCTGGAACATTAAAAAACATATAACTGTCCCGTTTCCCCGCATTGCTAATTAGTCACCTGCATTCGTTCGAACCATAGAGCCAGCGAGACTTTATCTAGACGGCGTGTTAATGCCACAAGATTGATGAATATCAGATGATATCAGAAATCGCCCTTATAAGTTGGTTTCGCTTCGAGTTACACATTAGTATAATTTATTATCATGGAAATGAAGTTCGCTTTTTATAGTTTTAATTATTACTTAATATAAAACAATATGGAATATGAAACAGACTTTTGTTTATATAGTAATAAATATGTTGATTTTAAAAAGATAAAATAAAATTTAAATTTACAGTATACGAAGTCATTATATGGTAGTAAACCGTTTAGAGTCTAAGCCTGAGCTAAACATGCACATTGCGGTCAGACCGTAAAAGCCCTCTGTAATCCGACAATCGTTATGTTACATACTTTTGGATTTAGCTTGTGATATGTGCAAGTTTATGCCTTAAAAAAAATGTTTCCTTTTTTTTAAAACACCTATCCTGATACGGTTTAAAATGATAGAGTACATTTTTTTCACCTTTGAAATACCACATTCATTGAAAATATCAAGTTTAATCTGTTTTCATATTTATAGTATATATTTTTTTAATTATATTTAGTTCAATATTTAACCTATTTGAAGACGATGAGCAGACGATGAGTATGACTTATTGAAAAGTGCGCAAATTACCACCGTTGCGAACAACAAAATGACATATTTCATTTTATAAAGCTACAATAATAATACATATATGTTTACTAGCTTTATAAAATAGGCTTTAGAGTTTAATGTAATAAAAAACCTAGATCGTATATCATGACTTTTAACATAGGCCGTGGTAACTCACAAACATACATACATACACTTTATGAGGACAACGTAAGTTTTTTTTTAATGTTATATTATTCAAATATTATATGTTACTATATTTAACATTATTTGTTAGGAAGAAATATATAACAAGAAATTATTTACAATTTAAATTTGACACGTAATTGAGTCTCACATAAAAGACATTTGATTTTTCGTAAACATACAAGTGCGTCACTTTGAATGAAATCAAGCTTGACGATTACAGGAGGTGAAAATAAATATTTTAGTCACGTTATGCTCGGTAACACGTCTCGTTACGCAGACATAAATACCGGATCTAATAAATTCACATACTTTTTATTTTCATAATAAATCATACGAAAGACGAATCGAAAATTGCCTGAACATAATTTATTATTATGTGCTAGTACACGTATTTGATAATTTTCTTTAATTGTATGTAAAATTTATGAGATGTCCCGTGTGGTGCTTAAATATGAAAGTTGTATAAAAGAATAACCATTTTATTATTTTTGAAAATATATATATGTATACTCTAATTGAGGGTTGAGTATGACTTTATTTCTAACATTCTTTCATACTTAAATACTTTAAAAAAATTCACAAAATAAGATTACCAACTGTCATACTATTTACATTAATACACAAAATCTTAGGCTGATAATAAAATTCTTACAAAACGATAAAACATTTTGAACAATATATAACTAAAATATTTATTCCAAAAAAAAATTGCTATTTAATAGACTAATAAATTTAAACAAACATTAAAATTTAATTAAACTATCATTAAAAATAAAACGATTTGACCTTTGAAACTCAAATCCAATTTAAAATATTATCCGTTATTTCTTCAAGATATTAATTATTTTTATTATAAAGCCCTTGGAATTATTATTTTTTTCGATAAATATTAATTTCTAATACTATGTAACATGATACACAAATACAAATTATCAGCTTTATATATGGTGAAACAACTTTTTTGCCAAAATATTTGCTTGGGATAACAATGCTACTAATCCTCAATTTCTTAAAAACGAAGCATATATTCTTATTCAATTTGACAATGTCCCTTAATATTCACAATACACTTCTAAAAGTACTGTAATATTTATAAAATTTGCATTATTGTATACTACTTCATAGTTTTATTTGCTTCCGAATACTATTTTATTTTGCAATAATAATTTATAACAAATGAAAATATGTATAATTAAAGACGTTTACAATTTAACTGTAACTTTTATGAATGAATTAACACATGACGTAAGGCACTGAAACCAGGATAGTAAGAATTCTCTGTAATTACCTTATTAATCTGTGTATTAAATTGGTTCTATGTATAATTTATAATTAAATCATATTTTAATGTTTTCCGAAGCTATTAAAGTAACATATAAATCAGATTCATTGTTTTCAGATACAGTTGCTAGTTTCCAAATTATCTACGCAATGTACTTATGTTGACAAAGGTGTCCACTGCAAAACATCTTACAAATAATACTCGTCTAGCAACTTAGTGCAACAAATATGGAAAACTTTAGAAGATTATTATAACCAGGAATTATAACTAAGAACAGAACTTCAATTTTTATATTAAACAAATGCATTAAGGATTGATTTGTAAAAAGCATTTTTATAACCTTAACAATATTTCGTATAAAATAGTCGGATGTCATTAACGTTATTTATGTGTGAGTCGTGTCGTCGACGTAACGTCGTCGAAACGATTACGTGACTTCAATGCTCAACGAGTTATAACAGCCACTTGCTATTGTCACTGATTGCTTTTTAGGTTTCCGTGGTAGCATATAATTTCACTTTATAGACTACGAGTAGAATCAAATACAAATAATATATGTACATATTTAAAAAGTAGTTTTCAATAAAATTGTACTTTTGACTCTTGTGTTTTTAAAAATTATGATTAAATGGCTTGGTAAAATAAAAACGAAAACTAGTTTTTTTACATGTTTTTTTTTACTATTTCGTAATCTTTTTAACTATACAATAGAAAATCAACTTTCTGACTTATAAATTTCATCAATACAAGGGTTGTGCGAAATTTATTTTGACTAAACAAGTGAAACCGATATTTTGGAAAAATGTATTTATTTTTGAAATTTGCTCGAAGCCTTAATTGACCAATTTGGCCGTGGAAGTGGGAGCCGTTGTGAAGTTGTGGAGAAAAGGCAGTTTTTGCTTACACAAACGGATTCGTTTTCTTAGCCATTCGCTGTCTTGCAGGTGCATAATATTTAGTCTTTCTCACTCACATTCGATTTAATTGCTAACCGCAAATTGTGCGGTCAGCAATGGAATACTTATCACCTAACAGATAATCCGCGTGTAATGACTGCAAAAGTCGTTAAAAATTCAAATCATTTCAGAAAAACCACTCGTTAAAGTTACGAATTATCATACATTATTCGTATGGCAAGAATGTTTTTGTCTTCAATGATTACAAAAATATTGAAATTTCGTTATTGGTATAAAATAAAAATGTTTCATCTTATAGTCAATATTATTAACATAGATGTGATTCTATCCTGCTTGCACACTTACATATATGTTACAAGAAATCATAAATTTAGAGTCTATTTATAAGTGTATCAGATTTTTCTTTGATGTACTTTTGAAATTATATGTCAAATAGACTAACTTTATTTCATGTTTGTCAACATCAAGAAAATTCTTATGTTATTATACTCGTTGGTCCGTTCATTTCAGTTACGGTACGATAGTTGCTGGTTTTTTGATGATGATATCTTAAGGGTTTCCTTTGTAATTCAAGGAAAGGAATCTTGTAACATATTTCAACTTGTTATTATAAACTGTAATTTCAAAGTGAAGTTGAATATATACATTCAGTATATTTGATTTTATTAAGGACAAAAACCCAACATTTCACTAGACACCAACATAATCAAAATGTCACAAAGGAAACATATGGGTTTTGCGTTCTGATATCATCCCGTTAGTGTATTATGTTACTCATATTTAATTAAGCCATACTATAATATTTAACAATTCAATGAAATAAATTAGTAATAGCAATTTCCTATGTAATGTAAGCACATTGGAATAGAATATTAGTGAGATTACTCAATTACGATGAGTTCATGTCCATGGTTAATAAAAAAAACATCAAGTGAACGCTCAAATATTAAATTATTAAATTAAATACACTTGATTATTATTTTGAACTCGACATTTGACTAATTTTATAATTAATCCTTACTTAATTTTATAAAAGTAACATATAATCATAATATACATTTAGTAAAATTTACTATAGGATACAAACAATTTTATTTAATAAATATTCTACTAAATAAATAAAATTTTAATATCATGATTCTGCAGATAATTATAATTAATTAATAGACGATCTACTATTTCTGTTTCGTTTTTATTTTGCATTCTGTATTTACATTTACATTAAGTTTATTTATAAAATTTTTGTTTGTGAGTGGTATGAGGTAACGTGTGGTATATTTTTAATATACAAAAACTAGACTCGGTTACCATATCTTAAATAAGACTTCTCAAAAGTATATCATTTTCCAGCAGGTAAAGGAAGTCACTTTTAACTATTTGTCACGTAATATGAAGCTACAAAAATTCATGAAATTGTAGTAGCTCGAGAATTTTGTGCTATTTATAACTCACGAGGAAGCCAGCGTGGAAGGAAGGCCAACCGCCGGCAATTTCTTCGTAAAAATAAATTCAAGAACTTGCCGGCGGTGATGTTTAATCTAGGATTTTTCTTTGAATTATGTTGGCTACTTTATAGTTGCAATAAGAAGAAATTGCTCAGTTTTCTTAGTTTTATACCTTAAAACTGCTCTGAAGTATCATATTATATTCTGAACAATTGTCTAGAGTTAAGTATTTACATAAAACAATTTTATCAAATCTTACTTAAGTGTATATTTTCATTTTTATTTTTGATCCTTTATTTCGATTACTTTTCAATAACGTAAAGACGATATGAAAGTGTTTGTCAGTTTTGCGCTACCCATTTTTATAACCTTCTAACGAATTTTTAACTTTCTCGTGCATTGCTTTGAATGCATGTAAAACTTGCTAACTGTACCTTGAATTCTTGCATTATGGTCACGAAGTGGGATTTAAGATAAGGTATCATTGGCACTAATGATAAATTATAAAATAAGTATGTTTTTTTAAATTTACATATCACGCTATATTATAATAGAAATGGCATTTATTATTTAGCTTGTCTACTGAGTATTGACTTCAACTCTGTACTAATCATTGTTCCAATACTTCTTATCTTTGTATGAAGTCTGAAAATCTCGGTCAGACGCACCGTGTAACCCCAAAAATGACCTGGACATAACTAACTCGCTTATTTTGAAGGAAATATTCTCTTAGAAATCTTTCGAATTGGCTAACAGTTCCACTAAGTTGATATATTATAATGTTCATAATTCAGTAAGAGTCCAGCATTTTAAAAGTCTTCGAATCCTTTAAAAAACTTTTTGACATCAGTAAGTAAGAGTAGTGATTTGATTCAAAAACATTGGTGTATACATATACATATATACATATTACATTTATTATGAGTTTTGTTATTTATGATCAGGATACGTATTGATGAATAAGCTTAAAAAATATTGAATATTTTTGTAGTATTACACAAATTTGGGTGAATTAATAACGGCAACAATTTAATTTTTATGTTATGGTGCAAATATTAATATGTATGTACTTTATTCAATTCTATGCGTCCGAGCCTGGTGTGTTTTGTAAGAAACTGTTTGGAGCTCTCAGTTAGGTAAGGTATGATGGTACTTTGATTACCATTGCCTAATCTTAGATAGCCGCTGACGCATTGAAGCTGATCCTGCTCATAGGAATTTAAGGAAGGTGGTAACGCCAGCTAGCCAAATAGAAGTCAAACTCAATATATTCTCCACAACGTCACAAATGTTGGAGGCGGTAGTTGTGGAAAAGTCCTTTGGAAATGCTATAAAAGGAATATTTCTCTGTTCTTTTATCAATACAACTTTTTCTTCGACAGAAGATCATTGGTATTTGAATACTTTGCCTTCTTCTGTAAAAAAATCAACCGCACTAATTTCTATCAAAAAAATTCCTTTGCATAAGTATAATGTTATTTAATATTTTTTTACTTTATTGTTTAATGTATAAAATAATATGTATATGAAGTCATTAAGGAAAAGTTTAACATTTTAAGTTATAACATTGAAACCGATCACATTGTTTAGCAGTAATGCTCTTAAAATAATTTGTATCTTAAAAAAAAATACGGATGTCATTAGTATTATTTATGGGCGCACCCTGCTCATACCCTGTAGCAAGCTAACGACTTTAGAATGAATACGTGATTTCGATCTTAAGTGATAATATAATTTATAGATATAATTGAAAAAATGAATCTCCAATGATTTTAAGTTGAGGCTATAGGTTTAAGAGATATAAATAGACTATAGGTACTTTAGTTTGAACTGTTATAAAATTTAACTATCTGTTGTCTTTTTATAAAGTTAATTTTATTTAAAGTATATTATTAATAAGCTAACAAATCCTTCAAAAGTAATTAAATTGTTGCTTTGTTAGAATGATTGAATAAGACGTAAATATATAATTAGTGAGATAAAACAGGAGGAAAAAACAGAAGAGCCCGTCTATCACTGTCTTATTAGCTAATCCTGTAAAGCGAACTTAATAAATCCGCAAGAAAATTGATTTCATGACTTTTACTTTTAATTTAGATGGATCAGTGATGCTTAAAGAATTATTATATGTATAGTTACATTTGTATGTGACCGAAAAAAAAAATCAAACTTTATTATGTTTAATTAAGGCTTAAATATAAAGTGAAAAAATTATTATTAAATTATTTTAAAATAAACAAATACAATAACAAACAATCATTTACTTCGCTCTGGATAATAATTTTCCATGAAGGGTTTACCTTTGAAATAAATTAACAAAATAGCTTGCTACTGAAATGATAATGCGTTACTACATATATACTTGATTTTAAGGAATTAAGTAAAACTTTCTTTTATAAAATAAAAATATACTTCGCGTTTTAGCAACCATGATGCTATGAGGAAGCCTGAACAAATGTGTACCATAAAAGCTATTCGCTATTGTAAACAAGGTAAGAACTCATTAACCCATGTTAAAGTCTGTACGTGACTCTTTAGTAAATGGAAACTTTATGAGGTTCAAGTTAATTTATTAAAGTATTTTAGCTACTCCTCATTTTAAAATAAATATTTACAAGCGTATCATAAATTGTACACCAACATTTACCTTTGCACATTAAAAATATTGTGATAGCTCATGCATATTTTTAAAGAAATTTTTAAAATTAAGTCCATAAGTAAAGAAAAATATCATTTTATAAAATAAATTTCTTATTATCTTTCTTATTATCGTTAAAATTGAATTTATTATAAACAAAGCCGTTTGTTAGTACCACTAAAAGATAAACCGAGATTGCTAGAGAACAATTAAAACTTTACCTTCGAACTAACTTTGTAAGTGTTTTCTAAGGAGAAATTATAAACGCAGTAAGAAATATTTTAGGCATTACTTTTAAAGGGAACGTCCTATCTAAACACTTGTCTGGTAAGTAGGATAGCTCGACTACTACATTTAATTAAAATAATGACAAATCAAGTTTTTGCAACGACAGCACTCGTTAAGCAATTCAATGATTTAGTTAGAAATCTTGTTGTAAATTTGATCACTATCTCACTCAGAAGGGGTCCTCATATAAATATGGAAAAGGCAAACGTTTTTTCAGAAGTTTGATCCTCAGCATTCAGCTAAAATTGACCTCAAACAAAGTTACCTCTTACTAATTTTTAATTATATATATACTTGTTATATTGCACTTTTGAAAAAAATTAAAGTTCAAATAAACTTGTTTATACATTTCATTCTTCCTAATTATTTTCCTCAATACGTACACACACGTGACGTTCTTTATTTTATTATTTTACACAGAATCTTAATTCTGAAATTGCATTATACCTACTTAAAATCTCAACTCACTCTTATTTCTCCGTAGTGTAAGCCGTCACCTGCCAGAATGGACATACAGACTACTCAGAGCAAGCTAGTTTAATAATAATAGTTAAAGCTACTAGAGGTTGTAGGTTTGAATCCTGCTGGTGCTATAAAATTTTTCTTTCTTTTTTAAACATTCATGTATAACTATACATTACTTTAAGGTAACAAATATAAAAATAAAAATAATGATTTTATATTTTATACTTATAAATTTATTAATATCTGCAAGGTTAGAAAATAAAAATTATATATTTTTTAAGAAAATCGACAATGTCACTTCTATCCCTAAATTAATCATTTTATACGTTTTATAAAATTTCTAAGTCATCAATTCCAGACAGGGCATAGTTATAACTAAAGTGGTAAAACTACGGAAAAGCATTATATGTACTTCGGTTGCAATTTCGATTTCTGCTCCTAAACATAATTTTTTTATTCCATCTAATATTTGAATTTTAATTCAATGCTTACTTTTCATTTTCCATAAAAAGACACAAATCGGGAATTCGTTTGCGTAGTCTTTTTTCCTGAAAGGTTTTCTTTTGCGTTTCGTAATCATTTTGCGTTATTTTGTTTAATTTTTTGTATAACATAAAATTACATAATTAAAATAGAATAATATGTTCTTTAATAATTTACTTTATATAGCATACTATTCCTGTAGTACATTATAAAATAAATAAATGTTATACATAGAAAAAAATTAATATTACATAAAACAAAAGTTAACATAACAGAAATAAAATTCCGTGCCTTTGCGTCTAAATGTGAATAGTGAATTTAAGAATATACTAATATAATTTTGGTATGCATTGTAAGATTTCTTACTTAAAAATCAGTGAATTTTCATAGCATATATATAATTGTAACATCATCTTACAATGTGACGATACTTACTCATTGTAATCTGTACAAGTAATAAAACGTATCCGACAGTAAAATCCAAATAGCTGAACTATGGGGATTAAAACCAGCTCAGGACCATTACCAGATGCGTTAAATTTAGTGTTCGGTTTTATCCCGGAACCGGCTGCAAAGTGAGATTAGATTGTCAAATGGTTTCTAAAAAGCAACTGCAAAATAAGTTTTAACCGTGCTCTAATGTGAAATTTATATTGGTTAAATAAAGTACATTTTGCTAGTCTTGCTATATCATAAAAAGTATATACGAAAGTAAGTGAGAAATGTGGAGATGTTTGTGTGATCTTTTACGAAAATCTATTAAAATATATTATTTTTGAAATAGGTAACTAATTTATCGATATAAACTTTAAATTCTAGCTACAGCATTCCTTGGATATGTTTGAGGGATAGAAAAAATATTAAAAGACAAGAGATTATTTACCTAACAAAAACAGTACAGGTACAATACTATCAACGATACTTGAGGACGTTCTACTTTACAACAAAACCCGAAATCAATTAGTAATTACACAATGATATTGTATATTTCCAAGGGTAAATTTCTGTATGGGTCATAAACATAAATCTAGGTACCTTAGTGATGACAAGTATTGTAGTTATGTGCTATTAATAGCTGCCTTAAAGTGATATATGTCAATAAGAGCCTGTGCGCAATTTTTGATACTCAATAACTCATTCGACACTTTGCGTTAATTGAAATATTCGGATGAATTTCATACCGTAGTTTGTGTTTTCCATTAACAATGTATGAATGTGCGTCAGCAAGGTTTAAAAATGTAAAGTTCAACTTATACTTACTATACAATATGTGAAATGAAATCATTCGGTTAAATACGCAAATGAACACAAATTCATGAGATTATTCTAATCTTTGCACGTTTTTTGGTTATTCGTAAAAATATTATGTCTACGAAAGTATAAGTAATATCACAGGGATCTTTGATATTTGTGACTGCATTAAAATCTTTCCGTTCCTTTAAAAATAAATAGTATTTCAAATTTTATACAAAATAAAAACTGTATGACCATCGAGAGACAATAAAACCATTTATATACTAAATTACAAACATGAGACAAACTGTAAATCAAAACAGATTGCAATGTATCAATAAAACATCACTGAGTTTTAGATTCGAACTGACGCGAAAGTGATTAAAAATCGTAGTTTACAAAATGATATGAATTTTATTTATCGGGTTACACGTTAAAATTATAAAAATAATATTGTGTAAAGGTTTTTTACAAAAAACAAATTGTACTTATTTATTTATATCAGTATATGACATCTGATAATTTTCCGACATTCATATACATATTAAAGCATTTTTAAATACTTGGCAGATAGGTAATTTTTATTTTATTGAAGCCACTAGCAAATTGGGTACGGAGGGAACGTGGTCGTGTACAGACAGCCAATATTTTTCATTACTATGCTAATTTCATTGTACCAATAAACGAGACGACCCGCGTTGCCGCAAAGAGGTTAGCTTTCACGAGCATTTTTACTATGTCCACTGAAAAATTTGAATTCGCTTTTCAAAAGGTCAGCCTGGTTAATTTGAAATGCAACTGGGCCTTTTTCAGATTGTCGCTAAAACACTAGTCCGTTTGAAAAGCTAGAAATGAAAAAAATTGTTTGGTAACGTTAAATAGTGTAAGAAATGTTAAGGAAGAAAACGTTTTATAATGATAAACCTAAAAAGTACCAAAGTTTTTTCTACTCATTATTTGAAATACAAACTCTCGGTTAAATTGTCAATATCTAATACAACTATTTCCTAGTCTTTCTAAATCTGATTTTACTGCCTCCACTTCTTATCCAAATGTTTTGGTTGAGTAGAACAGATAGTAAAATGTGTCTGATTGTTGTTACAGACCGACCTAAGCATTGTAAATGTGGACCTTGCATGGAGTTCAATCTTTGGTGCTATCTAGTTGAAGTAATTCTTGTTTAAATAACTAAGGTAACTTCAGACATTTTAACAAGTAAACTCATTTATTTATTTGTTTTGTACTGTTTATGTAATATTTTAGACCACCAAGACTACAATATGATATAAGACTATGGTAGGATTAGAAAACACCGTATTAAATATGTTTTAATGCTTTGGATGTTTAATCCTTAAATGGATTTGATATATTTATTTCTATTCACACTACCAAGAATACTGACAAACGAACCCAATATGTCAGGTTGCCTGACAAAATTGAATAAAGCTGTTCTATAGATCAATGTTAGAACGGTCAACAAGCTGATCCGTGAACGTTTTTAATAATTTCTTTTCACAGACCTTGTTTATTTATATTCAGTCTGTTGTATTGAATTTTTTGTAGTAATCTACTAAACTATTCTTTGTAGCTTTTTACCGAAAACAATTATTTTAGTTCACAAGTTAATTAGTCCTTTAAAGAAAAATATGAGGCAAAATTTTTTCTAAGACATATTTCATATAATAGACTAATCCAATACAGCTTAAAAATTAAAGACTTAACAAGTAGCAATATTTACAACAATTAAGAAACTATATTAATGTTATTGTTATTATATTTTTTTTCCCCAACAAATAAATAATATATATCGGATTTATTACAATTTCGTTATTTTAAAAGAGAGGGACGCCAGCCTCGCTGACGTTACAAATGTCACAGAGCGTTGCATGATATTTTAAAATGAAACTGCAATTGTTCTTAATGCTCCTGTATTTCTAGAAGGTTCCTCACAATCACATACTTCAATGATACGCACTCACTGAACTCTGAATTCTCAATTCTGGAGTCTCAATTCTGGAGTCCGCCGTCGTGAGTCCAGACGTCATATTTATAACACGATTCAAATATAGTTCTATTCTCCTTTGATTTCGTTTTACTTTTAACAATAATCATAAATACTAAGGAGGTTTAATAAAAATTGATGGCAGCCTCAAATTATTTTCAAGACGCATCCGTTATTAAAGCTTGTAGCGCCGATATATAAATTTGAATACTGAAAGTCATCGAAAATTTTTGTTGTAAAAAATAAATATTGGAAAATTCCCTGTAAGAAAAACAACTTAATATGAATAATATTTTGTATCAAAATAAATCTCAAATGCGGCCTGTTCTTAAAATGAAGGTCAAGAAAATATTCATCGTGTTATTTTAATTGTAGTTAGTGATTTTCTTCCAATTGGTAGGGTTAGAAATATATTTGTAAGAATATATAATAAGTATTGTTAGAAACAACGAATCAAAATCGATAGAGTATGGATACTGGAACCTAACTGGAACTGGTAGTAGTGTCACGTACGCACCTTCTCTGACCGTGTGGGCCCCGAATGTTTGCCGGACTTTTTAGAACATTTTGCCAAATTGACCCTTTTCAAAACCAATTTATAGAAACATAACGTTACAATTAAGTCTGGCAGTTGAGTATAGGGCAAATATTTCTCTTGTTCTCTCTTATGCAATACCAAAAAATAAATATTTTTTTTATAAGTGGCCAAAAAATATAAAGTGAATGATTAGGCTTTTTTTAATTGCTAACTGTTACTGTTAAAACTACTACAGATAGATCTCTAAGAGAATATCAACAGTAAGAGCCAAAAAAGTTAAAATCTAATGTTATATTAAGATTCCAGTCGCGCGCCCCACAGGGAAACAAAATCAGAACTTCTGTTTTAGCTAACTATTTGATTACTAACTTCTGCTTTAACTACTGTAACACCTTTATGGCATATCATTAAATTTAACTGTTTCAGTTAACTGGTGACCTTTCTAATCATAAGGTTATCAGTAGTGATTATTTTTGCTTTATGTGATAAAATGAAAATATGTATGTAAATGTTTATTTCCTATGCTAAAAACTGAATATTTTTATGATGGTTTTAAATATATTTGTTTGCGTTACATTAACCAAATTCTGTTTAAACTAATTAATTATTATTCAATAATCAAACTTAAATATCAAAATGACATAGATATTTTATAGTTGATTATCTATTCAAAAACATAAGTCATAACAATTCGGAATTCCAATTATTTCCAGACACAATTGCATAGCACGTTGATCAAGCAAATATCCATCTTTGCATTTTCGTTCTGTGGAATATTAGAAAAGTTTTTCGATCGCTTGAATGGTACGGGCTTCGTGAGACACAAATATTGCAACGAAGGCAGGGATAATCTCTTGGCATTGAGCCAGTTCACAATATGTAAGCGCAGTTTTCAATAGAGCCGTTTAGGTATAGAATGGACCATGCCTAGACAATTAAGAGGTGCTGTGATTATCACATATTCTAGCAGAATACTATCTTATATGTGGTACGTGCCCTATTCACGCTATCTATTGCAACTGTAAAGCTATAACCGTGGCACACTGAATCAAGATATTCGGTATTGGTTTTACACGATCATTTTTAACGACGATACTTGGTAAATATTTCATTTATACTTGAGCGAAGGTACGTTAGCTGAATGGAAACATTTGAAATTGGTGGAAGATGTTGTATATTAGTCGTAGGTAATTAATTTTTGGTGGGTATTAATCTTTTCTTTTGTGTCATTAGTTTTTAATGATAACAAAAAGGTATTTCAATAAAAAACACAGGATAATAAGTTCAATATAATATATTTTATTCTGTTAACGTCATCGTACTGTTTGTCATAAAATAATTTTTAAATGGAAAAAAAACAACTTCAAGAAAAGAAATACAGGAACCAGAAAATTTTCTAACCTAACCTACGTAACAGTAAATTTTAAATTCAAAATTCGACTAAACACCTAACGAAGATAAACGGACACAATTTTAATTTACTTTCTAATAATCATCTTTTGAATTCGGTGTCTTCTACAAATTAAGTATCTAAACACTAATATATAATAATAGGATTCTAAGTAATAATTACTAGCTTTCAAATACAAAAATAATCATTAAAATGTCTTCACCCAGTTATAAGTGATTAGGTAAAAAATAATAAAAAATGTCTACTAATTGATAACCTCCCCCTTTATATGTAGAAGTCGGTTGAAAGACATTCCATACGTCTATAGTTTCCTAAACTTTACAATTGTGTGACCAACAATATTCAGTTTATCAAGCCAAAAAGAGCCTTATACATTAGAGAATAAGAATAAACTTTTGTACATTATCTTATTTTCACATAGAGCGCGCTCTTGACGACTATTAATCCACAGACCTTAGCCTTCCTTGTCTTGACAAGATATACAGGAAGTCATGAATCATTGCCAAACATTGTCGCTGTTGCATGGATACCGGATGTCAGCAAAATGCTTCATCATTCAGCTCCGTTAGTTCCTGCGGATATGAAGCCTGTATCGTCTTCGTCACTCTAATGGCCTCTTAGTGGCGTTTTTTAGGAATACCAATGATGACTTTGTAGTTTGAAGCTCACCAGGCTATGATTGACTGATATAAGGAGGTTACATGTTTTGTTACTTTGTTTTTCTTTAATTACGCGACATTTATCGACTGTATTGCGTTGTATAAATTTGATTGTTCAGAGATTTTAATAAAAAACGAACATTTAACAACTTTGCTTATAAGTTTAATATAATTAATGTAATGCTCCAACTAGCCTTTTTATATTATGTAAAGCTTATTAGATTTCAAATAATTCGTAGGTTTGGAGGATAAATTTTCTTTTGCATTTACAATGCTATTAAGATAACAGAGATTGTTTTTATCAGTATACGATATATGAACATGTTTCGATACGAAATTGGAAACGAAAATCTTTGCAAATATAAAACAAGACAAGTTTAAATAAATTGAATTGATCTAATTTAAAGGTCTCATCACTGAGGAGAGGTACTCGAAGGTGTTAAAAATATCTTTAGGGTTTTTAATCCAGAACTTAGTTAAATATACATTTATTTCAGTTATATCTATGCAAATGTAAATTAAACAAAAGGAACCTAGTATTTTTAAACTGCTTGCAAGCAAAACTTGTTTTTTAAGAAAATGTTTCAGCTTTTCTTTTTTCATGATACCTATGCTATAACTCTTATTAAGTTTTACATTGAACTGAGGGTTTATAAGTTACACTTAATAATACATTGAAAACTATGAACTTTCACTTTTAAATATCATAAGTTTGAAGAAAAATTGTAAAAGTATATATAATAATTTAAGTTTGATCTTTTTACTTTAAAAACTTTTAATTTAATTGATTAAAATTGTATTACTTCTATTTATGATGATATTTATTAAAAACAACTTAGAAGACAATAATTATGTATTGCAATTTCTTTCTAGGAAGACTCAAAAAATAATAAAAGCAGAATAAACAGGCACGATCATAATTAATTATAAGAAACATTCTATAAATACTTCAATTGAAATGTAAAGCAAATTATTTTTGCTACAAATGATTTTGCAAGAAATTAATCATGAAATGTTGACAAGGGTACAATCGGTATTTGGACTGACCGTAACCCGTACAAAGCTATGAAACGATGTTCAGTAGAGTCACCTCGTCTTTGGGTAAATAGGATTCGAAACAAACAATTGTTAATTCAACAACAACACAGCTATTGTTCTAAGTTGTTTTCGATATTTAAAGGATAGTTATATATACGTTGGGAAAATTTATTTAACCTATTTATTATAGAAATCGTTAATGTAGACTTAAAGTAATCCTTGTTAGAATTAATTTTTCATCCTGAGACTAATAAGTCTATAATAAAGTTATAACTTTGAAACATTAAAAAAATATAGCAATTATTTTAAAACATACTGATAAATAGTTAAGCAAAATGTACAAATTAAACTTTCTCAAGAAACATATGAATGATGGTTTTTAATCATTACATCTTTTAATAAGAACATCATTAATTGCTATTATAATTATAATTATAGTTTAGGTTTTAAAACATTCAGTCTAATTTGGATTATAGTTTTTTTAATAAACATTAAAGCTCCTTTTTTATTTAAACCTAAATAAACATTTCTCACATAAAATTTGTGTTACATCTGTTGTATTATTTTTTGCGAATCCTAGTATTTTGCTTATTATATTTGTTTAATGTGTAACTCAAAGGACTTTGAATATACTCTATATTCAAACAGTAAGAAACTAACGAAAGTTAAGTTAATTTTGTCTTTTATTAACACAGTGGAATAAAATGACAATATTTTATTTTTAAGTATAATACGATTCTTTCCAACAAAGTTATCTACTAAGTGAAGGTTCAAGAAAATATGTAAAGTTTAGAGTAGATAGATAGTTCTGGAAAGATTAACCACTTTAATAACATGCGTATTTTAGAGAGAATTCTTCTTAATTTGAGTTTTTTTTATCTCAACTCTATTTCAATTAGGCTTTTTCGTATTTTGTACAAAATTCCCAACTTGTGCGGATGAAATAATTCTAAATAAAAGAGACCCGTTAATGAAATAAAAACAAAAATATTTATATTCATACTTTGGTACGTTTTAGATATAAAATATTTAACCTTAATAGTTTCATTACAAAAATAAAAAAAGAAATATTATGCTAATAAAGTATTGACGAATATTTTTTCATAGTACGAACTAATTAATTGTAAAATGATAAGAAAATAGTATCTGACCATTAAACTATTTAAACCATTAATGTTTATTAAGTAGTAGTAGCAGTAGACACATACTGACATACAGACCAAAAACATAATCACCATTAGGGATTTGTTAAAACTAGGTTGTAATTTAACATAAAAGTTAAACATCACACGCCAATTATGAGCTAAAATCTAATTATGAGCAAAGTCGTGACCATAAACGTGTGATTCAGTATCCAAAATGAGAATTTTACAACTATTACCATAGTATAAATCGTAACAGCAAACATATCATCGATACAACGTCCATTATGAAACAAGATATGCACATAAACTTACACTAATTATCCCAAAGACACGTCGGATCTATTAGTCACTGTCAATTCTATTATACCAGCTATAACATGTATTGGTCATCGTATAATATCCGTTCGGAAACCTCTGTCTTGAGTGATGTTGACACATCCATTCCTCATATATCTTGTGTGACTCAAGTTTCTCTTATATAGTAAAAGTGTTTTAAAAGGGAAAATATATTATATTTCGCATAGTATGCGTTAAGGGATATTGATGTTCTAATATAAACTTAACCTTAGCTAGGTTTCACTTTAGTCTCAGTACCACGAATGTATTAACGAAGACTTTTAAACATTTCTGTTTATGTTTCTATCTTTCCACTTTAAATACATATATAAAATATTCACAATGAATATATAATGATTATCTACTTCAACGTAAACACGTTTGTTTTTTTTTCAATTTTGTATACTACTACAAGTATTTACAAGGATTATTTAAAACAAATATTGATGTATTCATCACAAGCATTGATTAAGCAAAAATATTCGTTTTTAATATTACATTATTTTTATGAATAAAATTTTATTGCCAAGTGTAGAAGCAATAACTATTTCATGTAACACATTTGATATACTATCCCGATGGTCAATAACAATAACTGTTTGTTTTACTGATGTACATATAATGTCAAATAACATATCATCATTATGTTTTTGGTATTATCAACATAATTTATTAATGAAGTCTGTTAAACTAGAAAAATAAGATCTGAAATTTGCTTTTAAATAAGTTAGCAGTGTACTTCCAGATACAATATTTATAGTGAGAGTCAAAACTAAGTTTTTGCTTTGTTGCTATTTAACTGTTTGAAACATGTAGAAAAACAATGTAGAAAAGTTTCTTAGTACTTTTAAGTAGCCGTGTCAAAATAAATAATTTAATGTCTGATGAGTGTTGACCAAATATGTAAGCAAATTTCAAGACTATTACATCAGTTTGAAATAGCAGGAAACATTTTTTTCTGTAATGAGAACTATTTGCGAAAATTGCAAGCTTAACATTCAGCTACCATTGCACAGTCTGCGATAGTACTAATGAAGCTTAACAGCCCCAAATGTTAGCAATAATAATAACTACGTGCTCTTTGATCTACTGACTCATAATAAACATATACAATAACTAGATAGTGTTTTTTAATTAGTAAACATTTTATGTTTTTTCTTACACAAAATTAATGTCAAAACTTTTGAGCATTTAAATTATTTATTTCGCCTTCTCTCACCCGTATTGTCTATATTCAGCAAATAATAATAATAATATATATACAGAGACGAAACTTCTCAGCATTCCATGGATTCACCGTGCGGGTGCCGGGTCCATCGCGTTGCAGGGAGAGGAGCTTCAACAGTGCCCGGGACTTGCGACCCAAGTGTAGGTTTAAGGGGCCCCTTAACTAACGCGCGTTATACGCTCACCTCCACTGTCCAAGCTCCTCTCCCTACCTAACCAAATTTGAAAAGAACCTACTAGGGCTGCCTTCGATGTACGTTCCAAGAATGCATTAATATGAGTTCTGGACAAACCCAAGTCTTTTAGTAGGTTGTAGAGAGATTTCGCTGTTATACCTCTCGCTATAAATCTACTACGAACCTATTTCAAGTGAGTTCGTTTGTGAGCTCGTAATATTTGTTGACCTTGATGGTATGGTCTTTGAGGATGTTGGTTTCCCAAGGGACCGTGAGCTCTATCATCACTACGCGCTTTAAAATTCGTGAAAACAAAAATATATCCGGTCTGGAGGCCGATGCACTAATATCCTCGGGGATTTTATATTGTTTTTCATACGTGACCATCATTATAGTCCAATCTGACGTCGCTTTAAGGATGGAGTAAGGCTTGACGTTTGATTTTGTAGTCCTACTGCCCTCTCTCACAAAACCTACTGATCTTATTACATTGTTTTTTGTGAAAAATATAGTTATAGTGTAAAAATGGTTTGGTTTAATTCAGTTCAGCAGTTTCGAGACGAATAGTTTAAGCGATCAATGATGAGTACTAAATTTATTTAGATTGACACCTGTTTTACATTATAAGGTTAATATCTAGCAGTAACTTTACTATAAATCTAGTAATAGTGGATTCCAAAATCAAAACGAGAAAATTTTCTGCATTTTTTTACATTTATGACAGAAAAAAAAATTATGATTTTGAGTTGCTCCGCACTTTAAGCATGACAACTAGCAGTACTGCTAGCTTAATTATAAAACAGCACTTTTCTAATTTTTTATCAGCATTAAAAGTATAAGTGAAATATTTTGTGAATTTTCCCATTTATCTAGTTATGATATATAAGAAACGTGAATTAAAGAGCCATCAAGAGAGATGCGTCATATTAGATTAATCGTGAAATCTTAAGTGTCTGTTATAGAAAAAATATTAAACTTTGGACATATTGGGATACTAAAACAAGGAATCTGTTTTGGGTCATCTGCCATTTTGAATTAGGGTCCATTTATTTGGAATTAGATCAAAATTTTTCATCATCCTCTGAGTTGCTAAAGAATAACTGTCTTTAAAATCGTTGCAATAACATATTTTATTCTTTAAGACCTCTATGCACTCGTTTATATAAAAACTGTGTAAGTTGAAAGCTTGATGTAAACATATATGTAAATGACTGCACTATTATGTATTTTTCGCAAGTTTTTAATTTTTGCAGTTGTCTTTTATCAAGGAGTTTACTTTTTCCTTAAATCTTTTTATATGTATTGATAAATAGTTTGTTGTTTTGCAATTCTCTCATCTCATACTTTTAAATAAAGCATTGGATACTTTTATTATTTTTTTAGATTTTACCTCACAATCTACACAAACTTTGAAGAAAAATCTTAGTGCATAAAAGAATATGAAAGTATCGTTTGACAATTATTTAAGAATAATTAAAACTTTATAAATTCACTGGCTTTCTTAGAAAAGTTTAATAAAGAAAAAACAGTTTTTAAAACTATTTTATTTAGTACTACTTGTTTTAAAGGGTTTTGCATCTTAAAGTAATTATTTCAATAAATGGTAAAATTTTCAATATAACCACTTTTGTTTACGCAAAAGCTGTAGTCGGTGTTTTTTTCAAAGTTTTAAAAATTTGTTCTTAAATGTTTGCAGCACTTTAACACCACTGAAATAAAATTTTGACATCTGACATTACTTTCTTTGAAAGAGTGAAGATAATTAGAATACTCAATATATAAATTATAGAACCGTTATCTTCTAAGTATTTGTTTAAAATATCATATATGTGGGAGTACTATGTCCAATTTGATTTTGAATAATTGTGACGTCAGTATTGCCGTCACCACCTCTATTATCGTCAGTCGGGTTATCGATTTTACAAATAAAGCACTCACACTCACTTGCACTACTTTATTTCAGAATTAACTTGCACGTGTAATTACATAAGCTTTCACCCGGATAGCTCTCACACTACTGTGTCTTGACAAACAACATTTTCAAAGGAAACTAATATGTTTCGGATATACTACGCGATTTTATTTTTGATAAAAACTACATACTTCCGACGTTTTAACTACTTTTCAGCAACCGTGATCTCGTCATCTCGTCTGCCCGTAGTACATGTATATTCGAAAAATATTAGTTTCATTTGAATGTATAAAACTAGCGAAAATCTTAGTTCTCGTAACATATTCGATTATACATATATGTATTTTAGTCTTTTAAGTCTTCAATACATTTACACATTTAATTTTAAATAATAATTTACGATGAATAATCTCAGTCATTCAAATAACCACAAGTCATAACATAAGTTTTTGTAATTATTTATAAATTAAACAATATTTACATTGCAACTGAATTTTTATAGAAAATAAGATTGATTAACATTGATTACAAATTGCTTACGATTTAATTTCTCGTCTTATGAAAACTTACAGAATGACATATCTTCACATATATTTAAAAGCACGATACAAAATAACATTTATTGTTTTTTATACAAATCATTTAACGATCTAAACTAATAATATTGTATATACGTTATACAACTATAACTAATAAATGGTTATATGTATAAAGCCATGGTGTCGAAATATATACTTTTAATTATTTAATTATTAATGTTTATGATAAAGTTACCGTATGTGACATTACTTGTCTTATTATATATTTGTGTTACGTTTGATTTTTTATATTATTTATCTTGGCACATGTAATAAAATATGAGTCATAATAAAATCCATAAAGACAAACAAAGAAAATGGCAGTCTTTTGTTGAGGTGTAATTGGTAGAGAAAGGTGCACAGAAACGTTTCTAAGAAATACTTGGAATGGAATAAGTAGACTTTCACTTCATATATCAGTAAAGATCAAAGAAGAAAATATTAAAACACTCATAGCTACATCACTTTGTTTGTCAAACAAGAAATTCATCTTTGAAGGTTTACCTCTATGTGAAATAAAACTGTGTATGTTCAGAACATGTTTTCACATTACTCGTGCGGGCTTAAGACTGGCTACGTTTTATACGCGCGATTAGTCAATAGCATAAAAACGTTTTAATATAATACAAAACTGTTAAACCATCGTTCCATATTGAGATACTATGGTTGTTGAATCCTTTTTATTTATTGCTAAATATTCAAAAGTTATCAAGTAAAAATATGTACTTAAAGCAAATTACAACACTAGGAGTAAAACATGAATGTGAAGCATCTCTAACTTTGATAAGTCTGAACAAATATTACACTCTTGGCAACTATATCAAGATATATTAGTATAGATTTGGAAAAAAATGTATATTTGTAACAAGTTACTTCTTATTTGCTTTTGATACCCTTTCACACGTGACCCGCTAAGACCCATTTTATTACATTCAGACATCTATGACACAGGGAACACATTTAGTGATCTTAGGATTAATATAGCGAAATACGAAAAAAGGGTCCGTTTTCGTGCGATTTTTATTGCAGACTTAAACCAAATACTTTGTTTAAGTTTCTGAGGTTTATTATGATAGTATTTTTTTATTTAATCGTCATTTGTATACATTTTATTAATATGATTATCACAAAACCAAGTACGATACTCATTTTTAAGTATATACTAAACTTAACATAATAATTTATATAAAATAAAGATTTTGTTAAGTATAAACAAAAATATAACAAACGCTGAATAGAAACGAACAATTTAGGTAAACATATTTATGATATGTGATATTTAATGTATGTACATATTTTCATTGTAAATTTATAAAGACAAAAAGTCACTTACACATTTTTATCTACCTTTAATAGAAATAGAAAATATCAATATATACATTTAAACATTAGCATTTAAAAATTAAATGTCATTAATATTTCACAAATACATATTTAATTTTTGCGGGAAGTATTTTATGATATACAATAATTATATAAGATTGTTTTTTAATACAAACATAGAAGATAAACTATACCAATAATAACAAAAGGAAGCACCATAAACGATAACAACATTGCCACAATTAATTCAAACTAACTACCAGGGTAACATCAGAAACTAACTGCACGCTGTGTGAACTTAGAGTAACGAGTAATATAATGCTAAATTATAATTAGCAAACGTTTCCACTCCGCTCCCTGGGACGAACCTATTAGTCTTGAGGTTTACGACTTCAGAACTCATGCACCGATTTTAATAAAACTTATCCAACTTTAATTGTAATTACTTTGAGATTTCGAATATTTAATGAGAAATTTAATAGGCAGGTTTAATTTCAGCACAATATGTTCTTACGTTATAAATAAAATGTTTATTATTTTATTATAGAGAGACGTTATATTTAATTGTTCTCATTACTGAGAAGTGCAGACGAGTGGAAGCCATTAAGTTATGAAGGATATATTAAAAGGCTTTTATAATTGATCAGCTTTTGCGAATGTCTTTATAGTGAGAAATAAATAAGTTAATCATCAGAAAGCTTAGTATATGCTTTATTTTACGTAACTCGAAAGTTAATAGAAATGGGGTGCAATGGTCCTTTGGGAATTACACGGAAATATGGAATCAATTATGTTCTTTTATTTTTTATACTATATGGGTTTTTTAATACACAGACTACACATTATGAAGAAAGGTTTCGTTAAAATGTATATAGATATTTTATGGCGAAATTCATTTATTTTAAATTGTCCCAAACTATCATTCACTTGCGAATAAATATATAAAAAATTCAAAATTATATACTGATAGAATGGTCACGTTTATGACTATTTAACGGATTTGTTTAACAGACTATTACAAGTGTAAAAACATTCTATTTTTTTCCATATCGTCATATATTATTAGATTCTTAATAACATAAAGTTCGGAAAAGAAAACTGTCGTTTTATTTGTCAGTGTTTGATTTTTCTTTTTTATATGTTTTTCAAAATTTTGCTTTAGTAATAAAGAAGCCAAGTTTCGATGGTTTTGTAACTTTTGTAACCTCTTGAGAATTGAGATTAATCTTTTTTACTACTCGAGTTGTTGATTCCTTCATTGATGTGTACTTCAGACGTGTGTTTAATTAAAAGTTTTATTTGAAGATCATAATTTCTCTCTTTACGTTAATATTTAAGATAAATATACTCAGAGATATTTGATTTATTATTAATGAATGTAACATAAGTTGTCTGCCTTTACTTTAAAAGAACTTAATGGATTTTTTTTTTATCCACAAGTATACTCAAAAATTTTTTTAAGAATTTTAATTTTAAGCTGTATATTTTATTGCTATCGATAAATTGATAAACTTATATCTTTCACAAATTTTTAACTGTGAAGCGTTTTTTTAAATTTTGTTTTATTTGGAACTACGGGCCAGTGCGGCATCTATTGAAATACCAATATTTAAACCACTTTATTATTATTTAAACATAAAAGTGTTTTTTTACCTGAGCATACCTAAAATTAAAGTCATGATAGTAGATTATTTACAGTTTTTTTTGTATTACTACACGTAATATAATGACTACTAACATTACGTATGTTTCTTTGTATAAACTTTTATTCATAGTCTATTCATAAAACATACACATGTTTTAAAAGACATTAACTCAACTCCAATACTGTGATTTGGAAAATAATTACAAGTGGATTACGTCAAGCCCGTACTTGATTTAATCCGTCCTTAATACTGTATGATGGTTTCTAATCGATATTTAATGGACAATGAGAATTGATAGGAATCTAAATATAAATATATTTTATAAATGATAATCTAAAAATAGTGAATATTTTTTTCTATTTTAATCTTGTTATTATGTATGTTATATTTAAGGTGGAACTCCAAAGCCCTCAAGCTCTAAGTTCCACGGCTGAATGAGCAAATTCGACGCACTGCGACAGTAAGGTGTTTCCCAATATTGTAGTGTTTATATTTGGCACTTTGTAACTTTAGTAGGAATTCATATTTTTCTTTACTATATTTTCTTTCATAGAATGCACAGTTGTATAACATGATCTTAAATACACACACGTATATATGGGTATATCATTATTAAGATTACAATAGAAACTAATATTTTTACTTAATCTTTCGTAATTTTTTATAAGAAAAATAAGTGACTGGGGCATCATAATTTGATTCCATCGCCTAAATTAGAAAAAGGAAGCGGGACTTGCAAGTTGGCGCGTATTTATGGTACCCAATTATCACTCTGGCATTGATCCAGTGCAATTTTGGAACAAAACATGGCTTATTCTTTTCTAACCGTATGGTATTTTTAAGTAACCTTCCCTCTCCATCGTAGCTCATAAATTACTATTCGACTAATGGTGTAATAAATTACCTACATACTAAATTTAGGTCAGCGTAATGTGGCAACTTTGGCTATTAGTACGCCTTCTAGTCTAAATATTAGGCGTCTAAACTGAAATAAGTATAAGTATAAGACGCTGACTGTATTTTTAAAAGTATCTTGTGTTTAGTAAAGGCAAAATTTTAACATTTGTAGCACATAGTTCACAAACATAGGGAACGTCTACAGTAATTAAATTATTCAGAGTTTTTTCTTATTCAATATATTTATTTTTATGAAAAAGTATTCCCAGCATTCTGTATTTTAAGGTACAAAATTTAATAGTGATAGTAAATAAAAACTCACATACTTTCATTCAGTGCTTTCCGTGGTCAAGTGTCTCAGTCACACATTTGTATAAATCTATTTATCTGACATATAAGATGTTTCATTGTAAGCAATATTGCATATCACAACCTCTAGAACATCAAAAGGATTTTCGAACCTAAGAGAATCACAAAGCGTTGATTTTCAAATCAAATTCATTGTAACCCATCCAATTCCAAGTCTTAACAGAAAATGGATATAGGTGACCGCAGCGGAAATCCCAACGAATACGGCGGGGTGTCAGCCCGGTTAACTAATTGGGTGTAGCGGGTCGGATGTGCGAACAAGGCAAATGAAGATTTATCATCCCTGCTACTTCTCCGGTCACCGGACCATTATATTTTTTGATTTCTAATATAATTCTAAAATTGTGGACCTACTGTGAGCACATCAGTATATTTCAACAATCATTTAAAGGTGGAAAGTTTTTTCCCGTAGTACGGAACCATACATCATATTTAAAAAATGCATTTGATAATAATGTGATTCCGGAGGACAATTTCATTAATTGTTAAAACTTTTATTGTGATCTTCATTCTTTATATTTCAATAAGCTCTAAATGGTAACATAACTTCCTTTCATGGTAATATAATCTAAATATATATAAAAATAAGTAATTAAACAAAACAAAACAACCAAAACATTATACCTGCAAAGGTACTTGGATCTGAACCAAATTCTAAATAAGATAGTTTCATACTGACGACGCTTGACCTGTTTTGCAAGAACTCACAACAGTTCGGCTGCCAATTGAAGTACTCAAAACTCATTATTTGATACGAGTAATTTGATATGTAAGGCTTCTCCGTACGATGTTGGAAAAGTTATTATTTCTTTAGAAAGTAATAATTTCATGACACCGTTTAGAAATAATGCAAAACTCATTCATTTAAATGTCATTTAAATACGACTTTATAAGTTGATAACTAATTTTATGCCATACAACTGTTCTCGTTTATCACAATCATTGTCTAAAAGTAAAACATAAAGTACTATTATGCAATACAGAGCTAAATGCATTGGACCAAATAATGCAGACAAATAGCAGCTGATTTTGTACCAATTAAACTGTGAACGAGATTATTAGCCAGAGCAATGATCAACAACATCACATGTGGAAGTAAATTTACTGGTATTTCAGCATGTACCATAATGTTACAGTAATTATATAATTATTTGAGTAGATCTTTTCCTTTTATTTAATTTCCTCTCTCCCGTTTTATTTGCTCTTGAGATGATGATGGGATAATGTAACCTTCGCGTGTTTCAGTAACTAGTACACTGAATGCAATAAAATCTAAACAAATCCTCTTTTGTTTAAAATAACTTAACTATCTTTAATTCTTAAAACTTTGAGAAACAGCTATTTAAACATTATCCCTAAGTTTCCGTATGATTTCAGAACAGAAGGTTCAAGAAAATGCTGCAGAAGAGCGTTTCACGGGCCACAAAATTTCCCGTGAAAACAGTCGTAAAACGTTTTTATTACGGAAACATTCGCCATTGATTCACGGTCCAAAATAATAAAAATACTGACTCAATCAACCCACCAAACTTTATAGGCTTTGTTGTAGTAAATTTATTGCATGGATAATAAAATAATGTTTCATTTACACCTCAGTCAAGTCTCGTCCGTGCTTAATACTTTATGAGCACGGGCACCGCTTTATGGACAGTTTTATACTTATTTATTGCTGTCATACAATGTGGGCGTTGTGTGATGGGTAATATTAATATAGAGATACACTTCAATTTGTCTGCGGGTAAAATCAGGATAAATTATATATTAATTGATGACATGTTCGTCATAAAGTAAGTTTTTGATTTTATTTCATAAACATAACTTACATTTACGTTTCAATTTTATATAAAACTCTATTAAAATTTTTTAAAACAGTAGTACAGGTTTTTAATAATATTGTGGATACCTTCCTCATATACACCTGTCAATGATTTGCATTTTCTCTTGTCTTTGTCCAGACGATAAAGAGAAACTTAATTGGGGGCTTTTCTGACTTAGGCTCAATGAAAAATTACGAGGTAGGCAGGAAAGCGCGGGAGAATGTATCACCCATTCTCAGCGTTGAAAAAAATACTTAAGCGAGTACGAAGACGTCGTAAGCTTTAATAAATGTGGACTGACGAACCTATTTGTAAATTTACGCATTGTAACAACTGTAATTTTTCCTAATTCTTTCCGCCTTAAGGTTGTGTCCTTAATTCGTCATATATTTTGTGCTATTTTTTTGAAATAATCCTCTATAAGAAAGAATTAGAATTTTATGTCTTTGATATATCAAAATAATCAACGAAGAACATATTACAATAAAAATAATGTAATCACTGCCAGTTGGTTTATGATACCTTTAACGTTTTGGTGATATGTAATACATTTACAAAAATATTAAAATCAGTACGACGTTCTTTAAATATTTCTTCCGACGTATCTTTAGTAGAAGTTACCAAAAACTAACAGTATTTTTTTTTAATTTCTTTTCATGTGTAACGCAAAATTCAAGTAATGAAACCTAGTGGTATAAATATAAAGATAAATTGACAGCTGTATTTTGGTTATATGTACTCGTAGTTGTTTGATATTACAAAATATCGGAAACACAAACATCAAAGGTAATTCATCAGTGCTACATGTTCTGTAACATTTAACTGTTCTATTTAATATTCATTTAATAAATTGAATGTTACGAAATTTTCAAATAAACATTACATCTACACATTTTTTTAATTTAATATGTGAAATTTTACGGGCTTATTCTTAATTTTACCAACTAAAAACATAATTCCAGTGGGTACATATCTGCAAGAATTATTTAGTCCCTTTAAGGTATTGTTAGTTTATAATAATTAATTGTGAGATAAAAACTGTATAAAATAAAAAGAGATGTACATTGAATCATAAAACAATGAAATCTATTTCAATATACAAACTAAATTTACTTTTGGAAAATGTATCTGAAATAAAAAACATACTCCTCCTCAAGTCGTTAATAGAATATGAGCTGAGAGCAATCCTAATTGTTTAACTGGCCTGAGCATTATAGGATTGCCGTTCATTATTGCGCTTTCGGGATTTCCCTTAAGACCTGCATAACTCATATAGGTGATTAAACTCACTACATTTAATATGTTTACGGTAAAGTAAACAAAAAAAATACTGAGATATAATATATATTTAAAAGTAAAGAAAAAATCAAATAAATGTATTTTCGAAAACAAAAATTTATTAGGCTTATGCTATAATTTTGCATGCAAAATATACAATGATATCGCCCTGTAGGGCTTAGCAGTTTATATGCAAAGCAATAGCAGAGTAAACGTTTAAAAAGAAACGAGCAATAAGCCGCCCAGTTAATCGAGCCGGGAGCACAAAAAGACCAAAGTTTATTTAAGTCAAGTTGATGGATACAAATTGGAAAAACCTCCTACATAAGGGCCCAGTTTTAATATGAGCAAAGAATTTTCATTGAGGTTTCACTGGTACTAAATTCAAGCAACACAGACGTTTTAATTAAATATTTCAGCGGTAAACAGTTATGTCCTATATGTACATACATATGTATATGTATGAGTGAAATAGAATTTGGCAATGGTTATTTCATGATTTGTGAGGAAATATACTCTTATTATTAAATAAAAAACCTTTATCAATACTTTGATTTAATAAAAAAGTTTTTTAATTATTTTGTTGATTACATGACACCAGAATAAAGTGAAGGATGTTTTACAGTATTATATTATAAAGAAATTAAACTTATTAGTTTAAGTAATTAATTATGATTCTTCGTTTTCAGTGTAAAGAAGAACAGGTGCTACGAAACGACCTCGACAGTTTTGATAGCACTATTAACTAAATTGCCTTCATTGATGATGCGTGAATACCTAATACGATTGTAATGAATCATATTATTGCTGTCATGTAATTATGTGGATCGGATTGCTTCCGCAAATGGATATCGATAGGTAAATTTACATTACAATATTATTATAACTAACTTGTTTTATGTAATAAAATACTATATATATACTAATTAATACCAAGCAAGTACTAAGTATGTCATCGCTAGTAAAAATTTCATTAACATTTTCATATTTTGTTTACAACAATGGTTAAATTAAAAAGCAAGTTTCTTAATTAAACTTGATTTATTTTCCTCTTTATTTATAATATTTACATTTAGTTTATCACAATTTTCACAGTCAATAAATATAATAACAAAAAAATTACAAATTTGCCTATTATTTTATTACATTATACACAACTCTCTGGACCTGGTATTTCCTCAGCTATGAGATGTTCTCGTCTGCTGAGCGTTGAGGTACTTATAGTTACTAGTTTGTTTGTCATTGTGGTCGAGGATGTCGACTGCAAAAAAATATAAAAACTGATTCACAGAATTTTTTTAAAGGTAGGCATACATAGATAACACATTGGTAGGCTGCCGTAGTCAGTACTAAATAAAAATATTTACGTGAATAGAATTCTATAGCCAAAACTTTTAAAGTTAACTGTACCATTTTGTCGGATATACTGGCTTGCTCTCGCGATTCGCTCTCACTTGTATGAAGAGTCCCATTTTTGACAGCGTCCACTCCACAATCTAAAGAGTTCCCATCTAAAAAATATATATTTTTATATTTACAGCTTTACTAGAGGCTGGCTTTTAATATTTAAAGAATATGTTAAACGTACTTATTTGTGTGCAAGTTCAATGGGATCTAAAGAGTCTTTACTTTTGACACTTATAATATGATATAAAATAAAATTACACAAGCAATTTGTTGCATGTATTTAATAAGCTTTATATTTGGTGATAATGACGTCTGTATTTATTATTATTAATATTTACGCTAGAATAAATATAACCTAGTTATCTTACCAGGTTGTGGGTTGAGAATATCTGGTTGCGCCTGTTTGGGTGGTTTTAACGTATAAGCTACCACATACTGTCTGCCATCAGAGTTAAGCTGAAGTTCCGGCGTTTGTTGCTTACATGTTGCTCGAGCCCTTTCATTATAAAATGTTAATTAATTATTTAAATGTTAATTGTATATACTGTTCTTGTAACTCACCTCTTCTTCCTGACAAACAAAATTGTAACTAAAGTACAGCTGGTACAAAATAGAACAGTCAAGATGATAGTCCAAAATGCTGTGCTAGACATACCCGCCATCAAGCTTTGGCTTCCATCTAAAATAGGAATACTTTTATGACTTATATTTGAGATGTAAATATATAATGTATATAGAGGTAAAGTATATTTAACGAGATAATTAGCGGACACGAAACTAATGAATACCTGTCCGTCGCTCCGGGTCTTGATAAGACAGGGCTTGAATTACAATTCGATCTGACGCTCCTTTGTCGTTTCTAGAATGAACGGTAAGGCGCAACGCTTTTCCTCCCGACCATAGTATCTCAACTGGTACTAAGAATACTACCACTCCATCTAATTTAAAATGAAATTAAATATTTTTTTTAAAAACATATTTACGGAAAAATTTATTTCTCGTCCTATTAAAATTTCATTCAACTACATATAGAAATAGAAATTGTTAGTCCAAAAATAATTCAACTATGTATCTGTATTACAATCATTATTTAAAATAGATTTCTATTTCAAGGGTTGTGGATTATTGATAACATTTAAGGTCATCAAAGTAATTTAAATGATATACAATGACATTTATAAATAGTTGGAAAAATTATTATTTTTATAATAACTTTCGGTATAAAACTTGATTTTCATAAAAGGCGAATTCATGATAAATCGAAGCAACACGGTTTCGTTCCGGCCAGCCAACGATGTAATTACTGCTGTATAATTAATGTTATTCAAGAAATAGCGAACATTTTAGAATTCAATTACATTATGAACAAAAGTAAAATTTTATTATGATGATTATTAATTGTACTCAGCCATAACTTTACCTTCAATCACTTTTTTTAAATTCATATTTGATATGACTGTATTTATAAACGACGTAAAACAAATTCCATTATTGGTATTTATCGATATCTTGTAATTTCAATACGTAACTGCTTACTGTAGGGGTAAATATTTGATAGCGTAAGTGACGTGTTTGCTACGGTGAGGCATAGTGTTTATATACGTAAGGGTAAATACTAGTAAATAGATGCTCTTCTGGTATTTGCATATCTATTCGGAGCTAATGTAGAAATTTTGCGTTTGTTATATAGCAAAGAGCGCTGGGAATATCCTTTAAGTTTACCGGATTTTGATTTAAATTTAACAAGAACAATAATAAAAGGACAAGAAACGAGATACGAGAAAAAATAAAACAAAAAAAACTGTCTACAAAAATAAATCTTAAACATTGTTAAATTGCTTCAGAAGGAAGGACTTACTCGTCTCATTAGCAGTAACATTCAACCTTAAAGCGCCAGACTGAGAGTCCAAAGCTTCCAAAACGACTAGTTGCGGTAGACCCCCGTCGTATCCCGCGACGCATTTGACAACAAGGTAGTCATTAGCTTCCTCAATAGAATCTTCGATCCAATTTGAAGTGTTTCCAGTTGAAACTGTACAGTTTCTTGGCGGAGAAGGTCTTGCTAAGGTTATGTAAAATTCATTATTTATACACACGTATAAATATATAGTTTATATATTATCGATATTCCTAATCTCAAATTTTGTTACAATAGCTTATCAATTCATAAATCAGGAACAGTTCTATTATGTAGTGATTAAGATTCTTACTAAAATACTTTTACAAATTCATGAAATTTAAATAAAACTTATTGTTTCATAACATTTTAAATACATAAAATTGTTACTTAGAATTTATTGATACAATTAGAATATAAGCATTGTTAAAAAGATTTACGAGTATATATACTGAAGCAACATATTGAAGCTCAATCTAAGCTCATTTACCTGCCGGTACAATCTGAAAGACACAAGGTTGTGCCTGTTGACCGACACTGTTTGTTCCTCGACACGTGAGCGCGCCGTAGTCTCGTTCGCTTGCGGGCGTGTACCTTAGTTCACTGGTGCTACCATTCAACGTACCTTCGTAAACCATGTGGAATAATTAAAACGGCTTTAACATTTATTAATACATTTGTCAGTAGCAAAAAAAATAAAGATAAGAAATTTAAATATTCTCTTTGGATCGGTTTAGCCATTCAAATTCGAGCAATTAATTATATGCCATTTTATAGAAGCTATTGAATATTCATTCTTGAAAGAGAAAAAATCTAAATAGGGTGAGATTATACATTTTATCATAATACTCGTGTAAATTATAAGTTTCAAGGTATTTCGGTGAATTAACATTAAGGGATAAACTAAATAAATTACCATATCTTGCCGGTGACACATTAAAACTCTCTCCACTATTGTTAAATTGCCAAAGGAATACAACATCAGCTGGGTCGGCATTCACAGAGCAACGGACTTGAAGAGACTCATCCAAAGCAGCTCCAACCACCCTAGGTGATGACATCCCACAGACAGGTGCATCTGAACATAAATTTTATATAAAATTTCAAAGAGTCGGAGTTCAATAGTAGACAGAGAGCACGAGTGTACTCGAGAAAAATAAGGCTCCCAAGAGTATAAAATTCTATTTAGACCAGTTAATTTTCTTCATAGAATATTATCCAGTTTGTGAAATAAATTTATTTTATAATATAGTGGTCTTCAATTTAAAAACAATGTTTATTTTAATTTTTATGGCAAAATTTAATAGTTTCCTAGTAATTATAATAGTGTTTATTATGATATTTATAAAACCTTCACAATGTTTTTGGAAAAACTCTATCAGTTTAGAATTCTATAAATTCTATATTCTTACTGAGATAGGATAGAGGTTACAGCAATATTTTCTTTTACTCATCGATATATGTATATTAAGGAATTTATTAAATCACAACTAGATAATACATATTAAGGTGCAAAACTGTGGTAACTAACAAGTTACTAAAACTGGGATCTGTCTGTCTCAGTCTAAAAGGAAACCTTACAATTACTTTGAACTGATATAATATGTTTCTAGAACACGATATGAAATGTTACTGAATTCAAAAGGAAATTTATTCTGGGTTAGCGAACTGGAACAAAGCTCTATGAATTAAAGTGGAGCCGCAAAACAACAGATTGCGAAGGTTGCAGAGTCGTAGTAATATTGGGCAATAATTTCGATGATTTACTACAGTACCGCCTTCAGAGCCAATTACTATGCGGCCGGTCCGGAAGGAACCGGTACGTCGATCCCAACCGCAATCATTTGAATACCTACCCGCAGACACATCAGTATTTATAGCCCTGTAATTCATATTCCGTAGTGACATTTTATTGTTACATGTCGTATCCGACGTTTGTTAGGATATGTAAATTGTGTGATTATACGGGATGCGGACTATGTTTTATGAGATAACGATTAACAAGGAAAATGTAAATTTTGAAATGTAAAATACAACTCCATTAACATACGTAACCGCCTTTTTGTTGAAAGTAAAATGTTATGGGCGTTAAAGTCGTGATATTAAAGTCATAAATACGAAAACGCCCAGTCTATATTTCTATCGTTGATTACACAGATTGAAACAAATGTTATTTGTATAGCAGTGTTCAGTTCCCGAAACGTCTATTGTAATTTTTATATAACACTGCCTGGTAATTAAACTTCCGAATTCATATGAAAAGGGAAAAAAATAAATGCCCCAATTATGGAGGTCATATAAAAATCAATCATGTTTTAATCCTAGGTTCTCGCACACATTTTAATTGATAGTCTTTCTCTCTTACTCGTTTTAATAGAATTTTAATTACATTTTAAAAGTACCAAACAAATTTTAATAACTTTCAATAACCATATGACCTTTATAGGTCAGGTCAAGTTTGATGTTAATATCACGATCAATTGTTAACGTATGAATGTACGTTCATAAAGATATTATACGTCTACTTGTAATTAATTACGGCAAACTACCCTAAGGACTGATATTAATTTAATTACGTCGGACTTATTTTTATCAGAGCTGTGTAATATGGTTATTTATTTCCTTGAGATATCTTATCTTTGCTTAAGGAACACAGAAAAGTGATATCATTATTGCTTTTATATGAATTCAACATCTATAATAGTATGGAAGGAGAACTTTTAAAGTATTATAATAAATAAATAAAGGCTTTTGATATGGATCTAGCAGTTTAAAAGTCAATATTTTTCTGTTTTGTCATAAAAGTATAGTTCTTGTTTAATTAAGTAACTCTTCGTGATATTCAGTATGATTGAATGAAATTGAAAAATATAAAAAGCAATTTAATATATTTATACATAAAATATATTGTACAATGTTATATATATATATATATATATATATATATATATATATATATATATATATATATATATATATATACATTGAGGTAACTATTGAATAACAATAGAACAAAAACATACAAGAAGTAAAACATGGTTGTTAAAAAGATTAAAGCACATCAACTAAACGTACGATACGAATTTATAAAATATATTTAAATAATATATACATAAAAATAATAAGCATATAAAAAAAAATAAAAAAACAGAAATCGTAAAAAGATATAATTATGAGAAAATCAAATTAAAATGTTTTATGGAGTACTTCAAACGACTAATAAATGTGTTAAGGAAAGCTTTACTGATATGAAGTGACTCACATTGCACCCTTAGTAACACGGTCTCGCTAGAAGTTTCGCCCCTCGCATTCGCAGCCCGGCATGAATATTGGCCGGCTTCCCGTCGCGTCACTCTTTGTAAAACCAGCGAACGGGTGCTCAGGATTATACCAGATGTCATGTTCTGTGTCACCTGTCTGTCCTATGTTGGAAATCATTATGAATTCATTATTAAAATTTTGTTTTCAATAACTGTGCGTTTACTTTTTTTATCATAGCATATAGTTGAACTGGTTACATTAAAATGATGACAAGAATATAATTCGTCTTAATAGCGTACGTACTATTAGGTGCATATAACAAAAATTATTATTTCTGGTAATTTAAAGATGTAAGGTTTGTGTTTGTAATATTACTTCAACTATTCTTAATGGCGCACGTATCTGATCAATACTCACATTGTGATACCATGTTATTCTATGCTCCCGCGGGTTTGCTTTTACATTACATTCAAAGTATACATCATCACCCTCCTTGATGTCATGAGGATTTAGTGTGCTGCCGAGTGTTAAAGACACCAAAGGGCTGTCTGCAGAATAAGAGAGAATTATTTGTACATAATAATTGTTATTCTATAAAAAATAATATAATTACCTAGACTGGGAAAACATATACACATTATGTGAAAAGATTTTATTGTGTGAAGAACAATACACAAGAAAACATAGTTATCAAAAAAATAATAATTTTATAAAAATATTTTTTAAAAATAAATCTATACAAATTATTATATACTAATGCATATATATGTATTTATTAACTAAGTTTATGAAAATTTACAAAATATTTTTTTTCTTCGAACATATGCTGATATCTGATTTAGAATCGTACTTAATTAATTATAGAAGTTGACTGCATAGCATCATACCATCAAATTCACAATGCTCTATTGGGCACAATTACATGGGTGATGGTAACCACGTTTGACGTTCCTCTCTTTGGTCATACCGATTGCAACTACTGACCCGTATAAATTGAATCTTACATTGCACTAGTTTCTAGTTGACTAGCAAATATTTTAAGTGACTTGAAATAGATTTGGTGACGTTAACCTATTTGAAAATTACATTTGGCTAAGAAGAGTTAACAGAAGAGTTAATAGTTCAAAATTTATCAGAACCTTTATGAAATGATAACGTTTATACAGTGTTATAGCATATTAGGTTATTAACACTTGATTACCGATATTTCAAAAATCATAGTGAAATCATACTATATATAGCTATAATGCTGTTCACTTTTATTTTCATTAGTTTTTAGGGATAATATATACATCCCCTATTTCATAAGGATTCATAAACAAAGCTTACTTGAACGTACTTAACGTATGAAAATATGGGCTGTGATATATATAATCAGAGGAACTATCGCGCTTGTAATATTAGCAAATATTTTATTTATTAATAAGCAGCTATAGTTAATATAGAAGTATATACGAAAATTTCATACTAACATACAACATTCAGTTTTAGTTGGTCGTCAATCGATTTGGTAGGAAGCGCAACATTTACTGCCACACATTTCACGATCAATCCGTGATCTTCCGGCGTAGGAGTGAATACTAGTGTACTGACTGTCCATGTCTCGTTTGAATGATCACTAACCTAAAATTGTAAATATTTATTAATAAAAATTGGATCTTAAATCAATTATAATTTTGTAAAACAAAAAAAAACTTTTGTTGACTAATTGCAAAGTTACGTCTTGTATAAAATATTAGTTTGTGAGTTTAATGAAAAACCACCAATTTTAAAATATCTGTTACCACAGAAAAGTGTGTATATAAGAAGATTTACGTGTATTATAATTACATTACCTTAATGCTTCATATATAATAGATATATGAAAGACAAATTAGTCCAACTTACAGCTGACATTTTGTCAAAAACGTGTTTAAGTATATGTAAAAGACCCATTTAACTTTACATAGGATACATTTTATATCTTACTTCATTCTTCTCGAAGATTCTGTTATCCTTGTACCATGTTACTTCTGCTGGTGGGCGACTGCCTTCCGACACACAACGTAACGATGTCGCTGCTCCGGCTAGCAATTTCTGTGGCCGATTTAAAAGTGATACCGACAGTGGTGCCACTAAAAGTCCCATAATAATATGTATTTTTGTATAATAATATTATGTTATTTTGTATAAAGTATTTTTTTGTACTAGTTACATTAAATGTTATTGATGATGCAGATTAGTAATTTATTTTAGTAACGGCGAATAATTTAGATTCTTTAAAAAGAAAAATGCCCATGCATGGTATTTTATTGCTCAACAAATTGTATTGTACAGGCGTTTTATTTGAAACTATTTTTAATTGTTCTCGTTGGAAGCAGCCACCGGCACAATGGACAAAATCCACTAAAGCAAAGTTCTATGTACCTTAAATTACTGTGTGAGATATAAAACATTTATTATGGTGACTATTTCATTAAATTCTAAGTTTGGATAGATTTCAATTACATTATGTTGAAATAACATTTATCCAATATTTCATTCATAAAAATTCACAATTATATTTTTTATATACATATTTTAATAACAATATAACTTTTTGTAAAGGATATCCAAAATTTTAATTGTCTGGTTTAAGTTACAAGTTTAAATATAATATTAAAGCGCACTTCGAAAAAATTAAGTAATCTTGACTTAAATATGTGTAACAACTTTCTCCAATGGAAATATGTATTTTTACGCACAAACTAAAAGACCAGATGCTTAAATTTTCAAACCTACTATAATTGACTTCCAAACAAGAAAACTTCACATAAGTATGTACTATTGTTTATTGTGTTATTTCCATACTTACAATTCATTTCCAGCCTAACCGCTTTCTCTTGTGGGGGCACGAGGTGTGTGTTGCCTGCTCTACATTTAAAAGTTTTATTTAGGTCTCCTCTCCTCACGTGCTGAAGCTCCAATCTATTTACAACCACGTGTGTGTCTGTCTTTTCGCCAATATACTGTGTTGCTGGTGTACCATCTATCAGCCACGATACTACTGGTTCTGGTTTTCCTATAAAAAAATTCTCAAATATACACATTGCAAACAAAGGACCATTCGTAAAGTTTTATACCAATTATCTTGCAAGTAGGGTCCTATCTATATACGTAAGAGTCGCAAGGTTGGCAATGTTCCAGGTAGGCAATGAGCGACTTTAGTCATAAGATGGGCTATTTAATAAAAGTATCTGGAAGTGTTCCCAGAAATGAAAGCATTTACACTACTGTGCTATGCAATAATAAAATCTTTTCTATTATAAAAGACATAGATTCAAATAAGTCATTAATCATATTGCTATTAATAATTCTACTAAAGTTTCAGCTGTATATAAAACGGTAGTCTGAACTTTTATATAATATTGAGAATTAAGTGACTATAAAAATTCACATTCCACATCAAATGACTATAACATTTACTAAATGTCTTATAGCCTCATCACAATTGTTAAGCACACAGTCAAAGATAATCCTTCCAGAGTACAGTTAACCTTTGATATATAACAGCTTTAATTCTTACATCTTTTATTATAAGGATGAGAATTGAAAAACACTGTTATCCTTTAAAAGTGGCCTACTGTACTGGCGAGCAGCCAGCCGTCCACACTGCGGACTTTTCAATGAACTCATCGAAATGGAATATCTCTTCCAATGTTTCCATTAAAGAGTCAAACGTTAAAAAACTGGATGTGTGTTAATTTCCACTATCATACTAGGTGGCACCAGAGACATTATCGTTCTTCTTTTTTCCTTAGATTTTGATAAAAATAAATATGAATACTCATGATGGCTATAATATGTGGAATTGGGTAATCTATCTTGGGAACGATGTGTCACTATATATTAGTTTTATAACAACAGTAGTTAGATTATCAGGACGATCAATAACTGAGTTGTTAAAGTTGTAACATATTAAGTCGTATTGTGCACATAAACAATATTTCAAATGTCAAAAAGGTAATAGAAAATTTGACGAATGATTACCGCACTATAGCCGCATGCACTATTGTTGATTGCATTGTATTCGATGAAACATGAATATATTAAAAATTCATAACAACAAAGCATCCAATTTTACGAGTATATTAAAATTACTTTGATGGCTCATTAAAAGCAAAAATACGTCGTATTGAATTTTCAAAGCGCTTACAACAGGGGTCTATATAAATATTACAGGCTGAGGGGATCACATATACGTATTATATTTGTAAGATACAAAAATATATTATTTATTAATGTCTTCACTACATTACCTCCACGAACTTCACAAATAAGTACGAGAGCTGATCCTTCTTCTATGGGCCCAAATACACCAGAAACGTCAGCACCAGATTTATCATACAACAACATTTGATGTGGCGGTACTAAAAACATTTTTAAACTGTTACATAATCCATTTAAGGGTTAATTAAAAGATTTATCTAATATTACTTGAAATATATCTCTGAACGTAAGTTGTTTTACATATATACGAGATGTTAATGAAATATCAACTACCCAAATTATATAACGAAGATCTTTGAGAAATGTATTCGAAATGTTAATGCCACATAAAATAGCTTATTATACACAATATTTATCAAAAATTATGTTCCTTAAAGGTAAGAGTCAAAGAAAATATCATTTCTAATCGGCTTATGAGATATGAATGACTCGGTATATGTACTTTGACCAAATTTCTATTGGAGTAAATGATATCATAATATAATATGCGTATTTAGAATACTTGCTAAGGACGAAATATAATTTAATTAGGGTGCGAGACGATCCATTGAACGATAAAAGCTCTAACAGAATTATTTAAATTCAGTTATGAAATGTCAAATTTGTCAATAGAAGATATTTGTATGGAAGAAATGAGATTACGTTCAAATTCAAAACAAGTACCTCAGAGAAGGTAGTAAGATAATTAATTTAATAAAATTTAAATCAATAATAACTACCAAATAATAATATAATATTACGGTAGGATTTTGGGTGAAAATTTTCATACTACTAGGCCAAAATTTCATTTACATATTTTGCTTAGCCTCCACAGACTGTTCTCAAGATTTTTATTACTTCAATAATTAATTAATAATATATATATATATTGTTTACGATACTTTTAAATGTAGTTATGTAGTTAAAAATAGTAACAGTTGACAAAAACTTATTTATAAGATTTCAGTGGATTTATTTACAAAGATTTTATTAATTTATTAGTATTTTTTGTTCTTCATTTGTAAAAAGAAAGTTATGAATATTAATATTCACGGTATATATATCCTTGTCTGATTTATTATGTTGGTAACACCTGATTACACGTTCATTGTAAACGCAGTTTCTTTGCCTACAAAAGATTGCAAGCAAATTGCTTCTTTGTAGCACAAGCTTAATGGATTTGAATGGAATTGCACATATGGTATGCTAACTTTAAATGCTTTGTTCTTTTGAACGAAATTCACCTCCCTTACCTCTTTGTTTCTGTTTAATAGGGTAATTTGTTGAAAAAAAGAATGTCACTTTGCTAAGAAATGGCTTCCCAAGTGTCAACATTTTCTAAGAAATGTGTGCCCATTTCATGTGACTGTTATGACATTTACGCTTCATAGAAACAATTTACTTATTTAATAGTACATTTTATAATAGGGATTCAACAGTAAATTTTATAATCATATTGCATGATTTTACCATTTTATTATATTGATTTAAATTCAATTTTAAGTGACATAACATTTTTACATCATAATATATCTATAACTTTTATTACTAAAATTATGAAACCAATGATTGTTCTTTGATGGATTACATATTCAGTCAGTGGTGGCCTGGTGATTGCCGAGGGCGCGGGTTCTAACCTGTCAAGTACCAATGTGATTTTTCAGAGTCATATGTACTTTCTGAGAGTAGACACCACTGATATACGGTGAAGGAAAAAATCGTGAGAAAACCTGGACTTTATAGTTTCACAATTATAAGTTTGAAATCACGAACCCGTCTTGAGCAAGCGTGATGATTAATGCTGAAACCTTTGAGTGAGAAAGAGGCCTTTGCTCAGCAGTGGGCGCTGATAGGCTGATGACGACAGATTACATATTCAGATATTATCAATGGTGCGATAAATAATAAAAATAATTAAATGATACGAGTTATAGCAACCATACCAACTTCGAGTCACAAACTACAGAAGAGTTATATTAAAAAGTTAATAAAATTTGTTATTTTATGAAGTGAGATATAATATATTTCTTATAACCCTTAGTAAATAAAGTATTTTGTTTAAATAATGGCTATATTTGGATAAGAAAATTTATATTTAAATGATATTAAATAAACTATTTTATTCTAAGAAGTCTTTAAAACGTATCCTGTACATTACTAAAAATACAAATACAGCTATTTATAGGAACAAACGATAAATTTATAGATAGTAAACAAGTAAAAAGATAAAAAGTGTTTATCTATTTAAATCTAATTTCCTCTTATATTCAATCTGTCTTCACCAGATTTTATCTATGTCATCGTTGGCGGTTTTTATCAACGTGGAGCTTAGAACCCGGGACGACAGACCATAATTAAAATGTCCGCGAAACGTCATTACCCGCCTGCCATGCCCCCATTCATCCATAATGACTAAATTGATTTCGTCTCGATTTTCATATTCCAGAATAATATTTTGTCTTTTTTTAACAGTATTTTTAGCCCCTTACTATAAATATTATTATAATCAATTTTATCACAAAAAATTGATAAATAGTTTAATGAATTGTTAATTTAATATGTATCACTTTGATTTATAAGCCAACAAATAGAAAAAACAAAAGCCATTTCAGAACTTTCAAGATACTCACCTATGACGATGAGTCTTATTTGAAAATTCCTAGTGGGAGAATTTTTAAAGTCAACTCTACACCGGTAAGTGCCCTCATCATCCAATTGAACGGAACTCAACGTTAGAGATGCAGGTCGTGCTACTGTCACAAAATATGCTCGAGGTCCAAAAGCACCAGGATCTGACCATTGAAGGGCTTTATTGAATGATCTGCCCCTCACATCAAAGCTGAAAAAAAAAATTCAAGCATGTGCCAATTACATTCTACCATGTAACTAGCTCTGCTTTTTACAGTTCGATCACTAATTATGTTGGTTAAACATATAAAATGCATATGAATTTGCAATTTTCTTTAATGACAAGACGAATAATAATTTATGATGGCAAGAAAGGAAATGAAATGATTTGGACAAGTTTCAACAGTTGATTTGAAGAAAATTTTAAGTTAGGAAAAAAATCTATAATTATATTTGTGTTACCTTAAATCTTTTTAATGAATCAAAATGAAAAGTAAATATATCACAATTTTTAATTTTTTTTTGGTAATACCCAAACAAAACAATTTTATGTAAATAAAAGAGGTTGTAAACACAGTCACGTAGCTATACCAGTTTAATAAAAGTACGTAAATTGGCACATAGTCCGTTCTTAAATTTATTTTGTCGGCAAAATTTTTGAATAATATAAGAAAAGGCGACAGTGAAGTTTTTCAATTTCCGGACAAGGTACCTTCGCATTATCCGACATTCATTCTAATTTATATAGCAAGAAGCTCTGAGATGATTTGATTATATACCCTGCTGTTCGCAGGTAAATTTAACAATTTAAGTAGGCTTTTTATGAAGGCATTATCCCCGCAAAACGTTCGTTCCGCCAGCCGTTATTGTCGCGTAGATGCTTATAATTGCAATTTCGTGTAATCGGTCCCTCGGTAAACAGCTACTGTGATTATTTCAATTTTATTTAAATATGGCGCTTAAAATGTCTTGCGGCTCGTCCTTTTATAACGTTATTTATAAGAAAATATAATTTCAGGTGAATAATATTTTTAAGTAATTGTATTTATTTCTAATACAGATATTTAAGTAAATGCAAAATATAATAATTATTTATTCACGAGACAAACGTAGATATGAGCAAACTTTTATATTAGGAAATTGAGACACCGGATTGTACTTACAATAATTTAAACATAAGCAATAAACAATAGTTTTTGTTATTTTATGTACATTAAAATTAATATTATATGGTTTTTTAGAACAACATGCCGCTGTATCTCATCAAAAGGTAAGTCATGGACTAGGCCTTCTTTGAAAATTTCTCGGCAAGTTATGAATAAATAATATAAATGATTTATCGTCTGCTTAACTTGTATCTTCATTAATTAATTATCAACCTGCTTTCCGCAATTTCTTTTTCCTTATATAAAAAAATAACCATTAAGATTTTTTTTAGATTTCTATTTTGAATCAATGTTGATTATTGAATATTTTTTCATAGACTTATTAATTATTTTCAATGAGGGTGCCCTTTTAAAAACATCGGAAGCTATTAGTTTGTTTCTATAGATTCTTGAGAGGCGGTTCTTTGATCGTAAACATTTTGAGCCTCCAACAAAAGATAAGGATTTTTTTTACACAAAGGCTAATGGAACTTCTAAGTGCTTTCATGGGCTAATTTGATGTTTACGATCGAATGACGCTGCCCTGTCGGAACTTGATGACAATAAAAACCCAGCAAAGCAAGTGTGATCGCTAACGAGCTCGCGTGAAACGTCTTAAGTGCGTTTCGTTGTAAGTGTATTTTCTGGAAGCTAATTGGATCGACTAGACTCGGCTTCTGTTCATCCGTTTAAGGTGACGCCAACGGTTCATTAACATCGCCGTAACTGGCTTAGTTATTTACTGAGAATATCTTCGAGCAATAAATTAGTCGTGAATTTGCGTTGCTCTACTAACTCTTAACTACTTATAAGCATGTCGTAAATATGTGTGTAGAAGTAATGAGTTGTAATGCGTTTTACAGTTTTATATAAAAATTGAGAATAATTGCAAGTACTATGGATAAATTACAAAATGATTGCACAATTTTAAGTTATTTATGAGAAACATACCTATAAATTGGTTTACCACCGCTTTTTCTAAACCAAAGTACCATGTAAACCCTGTCCTCGTTGGTATCTGGCGTGAGGTCACACGGCAGAGATGCCGTGCGACCCAGTACTGCATCCACCTCAACTGTTGACACTGAAGGTAAAACAAAAGGCTTTTTTAGGATTATTATACACAGTAACTATCTTATAACAACTGTCTAGTCCCATTTCTGCATACATTAATAGAAATAAAATTTTAAAAAAGGTAAATTTATGTAAAAGAAATTATTAGAGTTTAATATATAAACAACTTTAATATAAATGCGGAAATTAGAAGCAACTTCTCGTCCACAGATAAAATATAACCATAAGTAACGGGTGTTTTTTCTAGAGGTATACAACTTTGAAATAAAATAAAACAAAAATCATTTTTTTTATTGATATGAAATATAATATTTTGGAAAGATAATATTCTGTCATTATAATTTAAATAAGATTTCAGACATATGACCTCCACGACTGGCTCGGACGTAGTTTAATCTAGAGGTCCAATTTTCAACGACTCTTTCCAACATTCGTGGCTGTATATCGGCAATAACGCGAGGAGTGTTATCCTCCAAGTGATCAACGGCTTCGGGCTTATCAGCATAGACTAACGATTTTACTTATCCCCACAGAAAATAATCAAGCGGCGTTAAATCGCATGATCTTGGGGACCAATTCACGGGTCCGAATCGTGAAATTATGCGGTTACCAAATGTTTCTCTAAAAAATTAAATGTGGCACGAGCTGTATGACATGTTGCACCGTCTGTTGAAACCAGAACTCCTGAACATTATGGTTGTTTAATTGATTAACGAAATAGTCACTAATCATCGCTCTGTAGTGGTCACCATTGACTGTAACGTTCTGGCCAGCACCGTTTCTAAAGAAGTACGGACCAATTATTCTTATCTTCTGTACGCACTGTACGACATCTCTGTGGATGCGTATTATCATTTAGAGTAAATGTACTGCGAAAACGTTCCAATGTTAATCGAATTAATTGTTTTGATGGACGATTATTTGGACCGAAAAATGGAAGTAGTGCGCGATACGTTTTTCGAACAGAGCCATGATTTTCAAAATAAATATGCACAATTTGGAGGCGTTGTGCAGGTGTAAGTCTATTCATGATGAATTGCCAAACCAAATTAAACACAAATCACTTGACAGCTGTCAAAATAACTGCCAGTTAAAAAAGTATTGGCAACTTAAAGTTGTATATCTCTAAAAAAAACACCCTTTATAAGACAGCGACGAAATAAAAAAGTCATCCCTAGAGTAATACATTTATTCATTACGTAAGTAATTTAATGTAAACGGCGCGGCGGTAGGTCAGGAGCTACCAACCACATGCACTATATAATTTTTGTTATATTTTCATTATTGGATAAATTTTGTAGGGTTCATTATTTTAGAGAATAAAAAATAAGTTATATGAATATTTATAAAATTAGGATAAATTTTCTATAGAGCAAAAACAAATATGAATGAATTTTCATAAATGCCACAATATGTTATGACATACGTAATCTAGCCAAAATTATAATATCAAAATTACATCAATTTTTATTCCAAATTTTTGGCACTTATAAAAACAAAAAATGAGTCTCTCTGTAATACGCTCATTTCATTCTTAACATTTATCTCGGCTTAGTTAATTGGACTCCTCTGTTTGTTCCCCATACATAATTTATTAGTGTCTTGCTAAAATTCTTAAAGCAGGATGAATATTTTGCAACTTCAGCCTCCAATGGTGTCCTTTTGTATAATAGGCAAAAATATTAAAGAACTTTCAAACGAATTAAGTCTTTGTAAAGATAAACTTGACTTTGTTCATCAAACATGATAATTTTACTGAAACAAAATTAAAATATCATAAATGACCAGTTTGTTTGCATACTAAGAATATATTTAAGAGTACTAACATACATATAATTAAATAAGCGTCTTATTAAAAGTAGATAAGTTAACACGTCAAATTTAGATCTTTGTAGATATTAAGTATTTTGCAATAATTGTTAAAATGAAAAAGAAATTTTGAAAACTTTAGTAACCATGACTTCGTGTGACTATATTGAGAGGAATTTAATGATTGAATAAACGTAGATTCATCTGAACAAATTAAATGAAACTGAATCTGAAACTGCACAGCATTTCTACCAACTTCTTCGATTCAATTATAAAATAATAGCATACATATATAAAAAGGTTTGCTACCAAGTTAAATTGTGATGTGTAAACTTTGTTCTGCCATAGATGAATAGTAAAATGTTGATCCTTAAGTATTTGTGCGTAAAAATATGAGTAATAATTAGCCAAGCCAAAATACTTAGAAGCAGGCAATCTTTTATCATATTTTATAATATTTTATTGATAGGAGCCATTTCTGGTGTATATTTCTTTACCTCGGACTGGAACTAAATGGGGGCTACTATAATGCAAGGTTATCATCCTCTGCTAATTACAAACGTAGACTTCTGTTATTCAAAAATCACAGTCAGATTCAGTAAGTGATATACAATTTTTGGGTAAAGACTTGAAATTTAAGTCCAAAGAGAGGCGAGCAGTCTGACAGAGGTTTGTCTCGGTGTTACATGTTTTTATTGTACATGTATGGAAAAAATTTTCACTAGATTATGAAGTTTTAGGGTTACAGTTAAGCTTAATAAAGTCCTAAAAATTTGACAATTTGATTTTAAAATTTGTTAATTTTATCCTTAAAACATTATTATGTATTAGTAGATATTATAGAAATTTATAACGTGACACAATAAAAACTGAATTCAGATATATTAGAGTCGGTACTCATCAATCACGTCACATTCAACTTGTTAAAATGTAACAACTTTCAAATTGAGGAAAGTGACATGAAATTGACAGGAAAATCTTCAATACACTTGAAAGCTTTGTTCTCGAACATGTCTGCTTACAAATCGTGTTACTTCGTTATTATATAATAAATCAGGAGAAATGTCATGATATAAGATGTCTCAATGTCAATTATCTCGTCTTTTTAAAAAGGATTATGAATTAATAAATGATTATTGTTTAAACTTTCATATTACACAGCTCCTACTGAAGTAGTAATCTTGAATTTTTTTTAATATTTCTAGACGTACATAGTATAAATATGAATAGCATTAAAGTTACTTTATATTTCCATAACTGCTATTACCTTATACAAATATCTAACAACTATAAAAAGTTCAACAATGTACTATACTAGTGCACCTTGAAAACATCTGTATAATAACAGAAATGAAGGTGTATGAATTATTCATAACAAGCGATCAATATAATCCCACCCTTGCAGTTTGAACTTTGAGTATTAATAGACGTTCTATACAATTTGACTAAATGATAGTTTCTTTGAAATATTGCTTTACAACGTTTATGTTAAAATTCTTTACTTACAGCTTGTTTAAACACAGTTCTTAAGCACCTACCGAGAAATGGCACTTAATGATAAAAAGAAAGGAAAAGGTGTGAGACATAGCTGAACCGAGGAAAAGAGGTTGACATTCTGGATTAGCAAGAATAAAATATTACTTATCTCGAAAAAAGAAACATTCTAGTAAAAAATGAAAAATATATTTGACAATTTGAAAAAGTCTAATAAAAGTGCTTCTCTTTTCAATTAAATAAATTATTGTTTAAACTTATAAAGTAATTAGACGAGATCGTATTACTCTAAACTCTATACTTAAGTCAATTTTATTTTGGATAAAATATTATATTAGTCTTAATAAAATGTTAACCTAAATATTTGAAAGATATGGAATAATAGCAAATAGTAAAAAAGTAATACTAAAACTATATTTAATTTTAATAAACTGTTTTTTTATTATAATATGTAATCTTCAAAATTGTTATTCAAAATGTTTTAAACATTTGACATACATTTTCATAACAACTTCTATTGATGTAAATAAAGCAAAGTTAGTAAATAGTAACCTAATAGACATCAAATATACAAAGGTGCTTATTATGAAATATGTTACTCGCATTATTGTGGCGAGTTGCGGCATCGTATCGGCCAGCTTGGAACTACTTTGATCACGCGATCGTCGATCGCTTAAAGGCCTAAAAGTGGTAAGAATAAAAAGACAAAAATATTTTTACTTCCTCATAAATGTAATATTATTAATTCTTTAATATATCATACTTTTCATTCTTTTTCCTTTTGCTTTTATTTCTTTTTATTATAAATATTCATACATTTCAAGGTTGAAATAAACGTTCTTCGATAAAAAGGCTTCAGAGTCAAGAAAAGAAAAGGAATATTATTGTAAGTGAGCACTCACAAAAGATTTCTTTAAGAAGTAACAAAAAAATAAATATTTATGTACATTTATGTATACATGCACATATATTAATCCCAGTTATATATAATAAAATTCATATTTATTACATACATACACACCTATCTGATGAATAATTTAAACATTTATGAAATTACGGATTACTAACTAGAGCTTTGAAGATTTTAAGATTATAAGCTTTTGATAAGGTTGTTCCAAGGTTTGCTTTATGTAATATGAAAGAATTAGAGTAGAACACACTTTTATTAGAGGAAATAATAAATATGATATTCTTATTGAAAGATGGGTTTAAATAAAAATTATTTTATTATAATACTGACAAAAAAATAATAATTTTTAGAACTAAGGTGTTAAAGACAATTACAACATAATACATACATACAAACTTGAATGTTTATATATTTTTTTGTTATCATAAATAGGAGGGTAATATTTTTAGAGGGCATATATGTATTTTTCTTTGGAATATTTGACGTGACAAGTATTGAAATCAAAATAAAGCAGATATATATGTTTTTATATTCATACATTTCCTATTCCAAGCTCCAATTGAACATACTATGTGTTATATACAATAAATCTCATAAAAATTTAAGTATGAATTTCTAACAAATATTTACGCAGTTGGGATTTTTATTTTGTTTTCACTCCACGGCAACTCTTCCTGTTAGTGATTGGTCATTAAAGCCTAAAAATGCAATACTTGTGCTTAAAAACTATAAAGATATTGATTATATCCAATAAAAATAGAGTAGTCTATCAATCTATAAGAACAATTAAATCTAAATAAGTATAGGGTACAATGAAGATAAGCAAAACTAAAATAGCTATAATGAAATTATATTATTTTCTGTTTTATATGATTTTTTCCTGTAATTTTTTGAAACTGTATTAAGTAATTAATAACTAATTAATTGATTAAAAAAGGATTACGTTTACAACATATTGAGCAAATAATTTGATAATTTTAGATAATAAAGCAAGCCACTTCACTATATTTCTGAAGTCTGCACCAATTAAATACATATGTTGCACGAAAATTCTAGGTACTCGTAACTGTTACAATTTATTTTTATATTACATATTTAATCCTTTTATAGTTCCCAAAAAGTGTTCACGTAAGACATTCCAGATTTAAATTTTTTCAGGGTTTCATCCAAATCTACAGAATTTTGGGGAAGTGATATAAGATTAATGTTTACAAATTAATGAATACATTTTTTCAAATATATTTTTAGAAAATCATTTCGTAATAGTATCTAAATTAATTGAATCTCTGATGATTTTAATAGCTAATTCCAAATAACAATACTAAAGAGAATATCAGAGGCTCGTCTGTTTATAAATTGCTCCCGCTTTCAATACGGTGATAACCAGACTGGCGTGACATCCGAAATCGATTACGATTCAAATCCATCTCACGGAATCGAAATCGGTTCGGCATCCGCGAGGGAACAGCACTCCCATTGGACACGTGACTTGCATTCAATCATCGAACAATATTTATATTTTGGCTATAATTGAACTACAAAGTCCACTTTTATTATTAATGCAAGTATGCTATATTATGTAGCTAATGTATAGTCCAATATTAAGTACTAATATCGAATATTAACTCATAATACGAGAAGTTAAAATGTTCATTGTTTTAGCAAGTACGCGTTTATAACTGATTGGTAATTTCTAATTCAAATTGATAAATGTTTACACACATGAGTAATTTTATTACGCTTAAGCATAATAAGCTAAAATTAACAACGTCATATCAAAATGTCAAGGAAATACTGCCATTTTATATTAAGTAGCTGTATAAAAGCGGAGTTTTACAATAGGATTTATTTTATGAATAAACTATGACAATAATTCCTTAAATCTGATATTATTTCACAAGAAAAGGTATTAAGGTAGTAAATGCTCTTAACGTCTGAAGCTCTTAAGTTCGAAACAAGGCCTTACGTACAAAAGCATAGCGTGACTGGAGTTTATTCATAAAAATAGCATTACGTTTACAACAAAAGTTCTATTGAGTTACGAACTTGTTAGAGGTACTTTCTTTTTGCTATAAAAATAAGAAATTCTTCGTATGTTTCATGTATAATAAGATTGACGAAGTTCTAATATTGTTGTGTATTATTATTGTCGAATTTATAAAATTTTAAGATCATTAAACATCCTCGTCTGAAATAGTCTTTGTTCAGTGAGCGATAAATATTAAGTAAATAAAATCGACAAACAATATTTCAACAATATCAAACACTCAAATATAGATGAACAAAGGAGAAGAACAAGAGAAAAAAAACGACTGGGGTAATATTACGATTCGTTTATAGAAATCAAATAAATACACTGTTATACTCAATTTGTTTTATCTTGACTGTTTTCAATGTTGCCTTTAATGGAAGTCCTCTTTGAAAAGGCTGTTTCTATAATGGTTTGGCCTCTTGAAAGGCGTAGAAGGATTTTTGAAATGTTTGTATCTTAAACCTTTATAATCTAACATTAATTAAGGTACCGTATAAAGGTTTTATTACACACAAATTAACAGAGTATGTACTCGTAACGAAATGCTTAGACGAAATGTTAAGAGATTATTTGCACATTAACGCATTAAATACAAACAATCAATAATTCCGTAATTAAGATTAAACATTAACTTATTCATTTGCTCAATAACACGTGACGAATCGACATTTCATCTATACTCCATTAAGTCCTAGAGAAACTTATAGGTGTAGTTTCAGAGCTCGTTAAGAGCTGACAAGCTCAGGTAGAGCATGGTTCGTTAGTGATGTGACGCGAATAGTCGCCACCATATCGATCTTTGGAATTTGCTTGACTAAATTATGGATTGCGATGAAATTTATTAGGTAGGTTGTAAAAATCTTACATTTTTTTATAATAATTAATAGTGTTTCATTCAATAACGCTATTTGTTCAGAATTTTCATTTTCTAAGTTGATTCAAAAATACTTAAATGATTCTTAATATAAATCTTTTTCATTGCATTTTACAGGTAAAGATGACCACTTAAATATTAATTCACCAAAATAGTTATTTAGTTAAAAAAAATAGTTAATTCTATCTAGATTCCTTTACAAAAATTATAAAAGTTTTAGAAGGAATAATAATAAAATTGGAACTGTAACTAAAGTTTTTTTGTCGTGTCCGTCGTAATAAAATCTCAGAATATTATTATATGTGCCCCTATAATATGTTTGCACGGTCAAATTAAATTAAAACAGTTGTCATTGTGTCATTCACATGTTTTTATATTCCTATCATGAGTTTATTTATGAATGAAAAACACAAATACAAATATTTGGTAACTCTTGGTGATATAAAGGGTAATTTTTTTGTGTCAGCTGATGGCATTCTTCATGTTATTGCACGGGCTTTAAATGTTCACATATTTTTTTATGTATCACGACGCGTAACTTTTTACAGAGTACTCCAATTTCAAAATTTGTTTTATTCAAAAAGTAACACTTCAAAATTAATCCGAAATAAATCTATCTAAGAAAGTTCATCTCTAATTGATGAAAAACAAGTTGTTTTATTTAGATATTTTTATTTTACCTCGGGTTATATCGGAAATTTGGACCCATAAAAATTTAGAAAAAAACCTCTTTCGGAAAACACATCACTTTTTTTACAAACGTGTAGCACTTAGTAAATTAGTTTCACAAGAATAATGAAATAAAAACATCTAGGTAAAAAAAATACTGAAACGAAAAAGCAATTAATATTGTCAATTTAATCCTCAAAATAGGGTTTTTAAAATAATTTAAGTAAATTTAACTCTATACAAATTAATATTAATTCAAAAGTTAATATCAATGTCAAAGTATGTTCCTTATACATTTTTTTATTCTTAATAATATTATAACTCATAACTTTAAGGTTTTCATATATTAGGGAACAAAAAGATCTAAACCGTTTATTATCTTATTTTTAAATTAGATTGAAAGTTTTTAAAATAAATTAAGAAGTGATATTTTCTATAATATGGGTATGTTGAATTATTAGTCATAAATAATAATTGATTTACATCATAATATATACAATTATAAGTATTTATAAAACCAAAAATATAATGAATAAGTTTGGAAAATGTTTTCATTTAACCTATTAAAAATTTAACATTTCAAATTAAAACAGCAGTGCTCGACGTTGTTAATTATTTTGTTCTCAATTTAAGAGCATAAATAATAAATAGGCTTGACCATATATTATTTGGTTACAAGTTTGGACCCTCGTCTGTCACAGTGATGTCATGCCTTTCACAAATTAGGCGGTGTACTGCTTATGCGCTTAAACGGTTATTTAATTACTCAGACGAATCTTTATAATTATATTATTTAACTCTAAAATATTACGATTACAATTTAATATATATTATGGGTTCATTTAACGTTCGTTTATCAAGTCACTGAAAACTGATTTCGTTTGTTGAATTATGATACATACATAAAATTATACTTTATATGACATTAAGTGATAGGAAAACACTCAAATCTTTCGTTAACATGCCATTCATAACCTTTCAACATAATTAAAGTAGCTATCGATAAGTTTTTATAAGTTAAATATTCAACTGTAACATGAATATGAATATCAGAATATATATTTTGATGAATTAAAAATACTTAGAAGAATTTGAGAGATAATTCGTATGATATTTAACTTGCAATCCTTTTCTAGTAACTTCATATACATGGGCTTAAGTTAATTTAAACAAAACAACTATTATTCTTAGTTCCCTTGAGAATGCGGTGAATAAATTATAGCCTTTACTTTATTTTGTTGTATACGCATCGTAAAGATTAATTAAAACATTCAGTAAATAACAGTAACGAACATTTTCCAGCCATCGACGATTACAAACCTTCGCGTTATATTTAAGTTGGCTATAAATAATAATATATGTCAACGCAATAGCATTCTTAGTCATTTATAATGGGTAGTTGTTGAATAGGAATTTCATTTTAGAGTGTAGATGTGCTATAATCAATGTCATGGTGTAAGTGATTTCTAAAACATTTTTGTTGTTGGATGATTTGTTAAATTGTGTCGTGGTTTATAATAAGTGAAGATTAGTCATTACGTATATTTTTGTATAACGAGAACTTAAATAGTTATCAATTTGTAATCAATCATATTTTCTATAATAGATTCAGTTGTAACGTAAAGATTGGGTGTTTTAATAATTAATTAATTATAAAAAAACTATGTTATGATTTGTAATTATTTCAGATTATTGATATTGAGTTTAGATTTTATAATAATAAGAGTACATGTAGACTTCACAACAAAATATATATTTGAAAATATTGACCGTCGACACACAGTAGTATGAGAGTTGTAAAGAGGATGCTTATCTAATTACAAGTGCACGTTAAGTCTGAAATAAAGTAGTAAAAGTGAGTGTGAGTACTTTATTTGTAAAATGGATAAGCCGACTGTTGAAAATAGCGACAGCAGCAATTCTGACGTACCTAAAAATCAAGTTGGACATGGTGCTCCGACATATGAAACAAAGTATATATTTTCAGAACATTCTGTTATTTGAAAGAACGTGATTTTACGAAAATATATATTATACACAAAAAAACAAAAACAACTAACATTAAAAATTAATATCCTTTATACTAACTCAACTAACTAAAAATTATTAGGACTAAAACAAGAAAAAAAACACGAGTTAACGGCCGTGTGATACCTATTTATCATTATTTATTTAGTGAAATCTGCTGACGTCATCAGAAATATAATTGTTACTCTTAAATATTAAACAGGGATTTCCTTCACCTATCCGCACTCAGTTCCTTTCCATACAAAGCCCAAATTTGAAATTATGATTTCCGTTGCAAGCTACAATTTCCAATCTTAAAACATTTAAATTGATGCAAACCTGTCCTCATAATGCTTTTGAATTCAGGTTACCACAAGAGGAAAATACTGTCAGTGTTAAAAGTATGCATTGAAATTTTCATTCTGCTTAAATTATGTGGTAGCATTTTTTTTAAAATACGCAGTAATACTCCTATGTAACTCTCATGTGAGTGACTTTAAAACATTTTTATTTCCAATCATAGTTGGCGGATGTGTTCCGGTAATTGGAAGAATAAAAGAAAATAGATATTGCTCTGATTTTGCATTGTTTCGCAGTTTATTGCTTTTGGTTTCAATGCTTTTGGAAAGATACCTTTATAATCGTTCAAAGCTTCAGTTGTAATAAACATGCGGTAAGGTAAATAAAAAAAAATATCGTTCTTCTTCACAAAGTCATGAAATTCATAGAAGAATGTTTTATTTTTGTAGGTATTTTTAATAATTCAGAAAATCTCAAAGTTCACAGAAAAACTTGGTTGCCGTGAAAGAGAAATGGAATAATTAATATAAAATGAAACAATATTTGAATTTATAAATCGTTTATATGGTCTTATTTTTGGCATTAGTTTATGTTATATGTTCTCGTATATACGCATTGTACCCTTAAATTAATTATATAATACGGATAATTTTGTCATTGGATTTTTTTATCTAAAACAAAGAAAAAGGAAATAAGCAACTTTTGTTTGTAGTTTAATTAATCAAATATGTACAGAACTTAAAACACAATATGATTTTTTTATAAATTTTCATTTATAAATCAATATATACACAATAAGTTGAATAATTAAAAATGTTAGATGTATGGTAAATTTCAAAAAATATTGTCAATAATATACATATATAGTTTGTCAATAATATTTGCATATTTAAATTATAAAAATAATAATACCTAAATAAAAAAGTAATAATAAAGATTAAGAATACATATAGGAATATAAAGAAATGTATGTATTATTAAAGGATTCTTTGACGAATACTCTTACCTCCTAGTGATTACGTACGTCGAACTTTAAAAAATAATTTAATTGAAAGTATAAAGTTGACGTTAAAATAAAAGTTACATAATTATATCTAACTTTTTATTCTTATCTTCTTTAACTTTTTTTTTTAACTTTTTATTCTCTGACCTCGTCTTCGGAAACATTACAATTTCTCATGTCTGCCAGCAACACATTTGTCCAGGTGGTCTTAGGTCTTCCTCCAGGTCTCTTTCCGGAGACAGACAAATCCGGCACTTTGTTGACGACGTAATTAGGTGATCTCCTTTTTACATGTCCATACCACCTCATCCTGCTTTCTTGCAGTTTATCGGCGATGACACGGACTCCCAGGCTCGCACGTATTCATTGCGGATCTTGTTCAGCCGTGTAACGCCGCACATCCACCTGAGCAACTTCATCTCTACTACTTGGATGGTATGGACATGCCCTTGTGTTAGAGCCTAGGTTTTACTACCATACATAAGTACAGGACTTATTATTGTCTTATAAACAAGGCCTTTAGGACGAACTGACATCTTCCTGTCGCAAGTTACACCAGTGACTTCTCGCCATTTTGAGCCATGGAGTTGCTTTTAACTTTTTATTCTTAACATAAAATATAAACTTTTACATGTATTTTCATACAAACATACCTATACGTTTTTTCTAAAACTTAAACCCAAATGAATATTATTTCATTAATCTTTGCTTTGGATACGACGTTCATTTTAATTATAATCAAAACATAGTTACGGTCCCTTTCCCCACTATGTTCCGAGTAATTAATTTACGTGTTCTAAGTCTTAGTAAATTGCAGCAAATGAAAATTAATACTGAATTAAATATGTATGGAAGGTTCAATTTCATTGTTTTATAAGAAAGAAAATATAATAAAAGTATTTTTATGTTTCCAAATGTTTGTTCAAATTATATTTTAACAGTTATGAATATTTTTTAACTTTTAAAATAACAACTATACATTTGATAAATAATTTTAATTTAAACAATACTGGTTTCTAGACACCTTTTAAATCGTTATCATGTCAAAGTAATGGCCAATTTTTTTTTCCATTTTATATCTATTTAAAGTAATATATAAAATTATATTTAATTTATATAAAAAATGATTTATGCATATAACTCAAATACTATAAGTTTGCTATGTGGATTAGTCATATCTTGATGAATCATACTTCATAGTTCATATATCACTCACTATATGACTTTTTAGTCAAAATAATTTAAAAGAATACTTTTCAATGGGGTAATATGTAAGATATAAGCAACATATCTGTTCTAGTATTTTCTAAACTTGCATTTCACATATTTAAATAGCGTTAATGAAATTATAATAAAAAACTTTTATTTTCTTTTTATACATGTATTTCTTAAGACGAAATAATATAATTGACATATTTATAATTATCTTTCTCTTAGAATTATGTAATGTAATAACTTTAACGGGACGCAAAACTTATGCTTACTAAAAAAAATATTTTACTCAACGTGTACCAAAATTATTTGGGAAACAAAATTTGGTAGCAACATTATTTACGAATATGAAATCAGCATTCGAATGTGCCTTGATTTTAAAAACGGTCCACGATAAAATTCACAAAAAGAGACGAAACACAAACAGTCATGTATGTACAGATGATTAAACCAATAAAAAATACAACGAATAAGTATTATATCGGCTGGACACGGGATGTGGATAAATGAATTCCCCCAGAGGTAATAAAAGCAATGTGGCTGTGTAAAAACTTGGACAAAAATAATTCTGTTCATATTGCATGTGACGTAGATTGATGTGATAATAAAAGGGATGGCTATATCCTCTTCTCACTTTAACCACACCCATTTTATATTTTCAAAAAGTGGATTAATTACGAAATAAAATATAACTATAAAGATTGAATTTTTTTTAATGGATAAAATAAAAATATTGTTGTTGATTTCATTTTGTTAATATGTGTAATAATTATAATAAAATCGAGGGATTCATTGTTACCTTGCATACTTAGTAAATGTCACTCGTTTATATACAATTCGCGAAAGTTTTGTGGAAACTGGTCTGTAAATCCTGTTGTTTATGAGAACATTCTGCACTAGGATATCATACTTGTTGTGCCACCTGAGGCACGAGTTATGCACCTAATATGTTATCTATCATACAGTAATGGTACACTATCAGTTTTTAAAAAGATCCACTTTAAGTTGATACGTTATATTCTACTATATTTTATAAGCACTTTCCAAAATATATAAAACTTGTTTTCATGTTATTCAGAATCATATAATATCATTATGTAAAAAATAACAAACTATTCATAGAGAATAAAAATTACTTAATTTATTTGGGAACCTTGTCTTAATAATCTTTTTAATAAGTTTTGAAGAGAAAATCTTGTGATTTTTAATTACACCTAGCCTAGTTTCATTACTAAGAACTGTGTAAAAATTTCATTTCTATTAACTCGAAAAAGTTAGATGATTTATATTGTCTGTAGTTCATGTCGCGAAGCGAAATTACAAAGTTTTGCGAGAAAATTTCTAAAATTCTAAAGCGCCGCCTTTCCGTCGCCTGTTTTCTCTACCGTTGTCTAAAACTGTTGAATTTGTGAAGCGAGTGTAACTTTGCACGGCCTTAAATTTCTCAACTTCGCCTTTCTTCAATAAAGTTACGGTGCTTTATCTTCTCTCAACAAGGTATTGTTGACAATGAAATATAAGTCAAACAAGTAATAAAATTATCATTGAGTAAAAAACAACATATGAATACGGGAACTATAAAGCAAAAAAAAAATTTTCACTTAAATGCTATTTAATTGAGAACCTCCTCCTCCTCTTCAAAAAGGTTAATAACAAGATTACAAAATCTGTCTTCCGACAGTGAAGGTCGAACATAATACAACTTAAGTGTTACCATTACTTAATGAGTGTTATGTATGCCTACAGATTTGAAGGATTTCCTAAACTTTCTCAGGATTCCATAATCAGGTCTTACTGTAATCATCGTGGGACTATTTGAGAAGTCGACCCTTATAAATAAATAAATCGAAATCGGTTGGCGTTGAAGTCACTGGGCCATTTGTCGCAGACATACTTTATGCTAATTTTAGACTTATATGTTTTTATCATAGTTGTCCTTGTCAGAACTGGACCAAACTGAAATGGGACCATCATTAAAAATCATTATAATCGCATTACCCAATCAAAACATATTATGTAAAAAATATAAAAAATACAGACAAATTGGTAAGGTTCTCCTCTTTCGAAGTCTGTTTAAATACATTACACACACAGTGTTGTATTAAAGAATAATACCTAATAATCCAAATCTCAAACAGATATACATATTTTTCGTACATTATCTATAAAGTAAATAACTAAAATTTACATAATTCACTACCTCGTTAGTTAAAACCAAAACATTAATGGAACCATGCAAATTAGATAAGCATTAATAAGCATTTTCCTTTATAATAGAATGGAGTGTTCATACACTCGGAAATCCAATTAGTATTCGATACAAGCCATTCCGCGAAGTTTGACTTTAGTTTCACCAACAATTAGTTGCCGAGGCTGTGTTGGTTGCACAATTCAATGGGATGATGAATTGGTTAAAGCTATGGAACTAAGCTTCAGAACGATGTTTTGTTCACAAGTCTCTCGAAATACGTAATGAGGGGGCATCTGTGAAATGCAATGGCTTGGACTGAGAATGAGCTTTGACCTATAACATGTTACGTAATAAAGGGTTTCATGTAGCAGGGTTTATAGACTTTAACGCAGTATACCATTACCTGATATGCTAACAATATCACCCATAGCTTTGGCCCCTTTTTGATATTTTGAAATTAATTTCCACCATATCTATATTTTATGTTTATATCCTTTATACATATTGGTACATAATTTTTATTTTAAATATATGAATGAGATTGACTGTCTCTGAATAAAAAAATGTCTAGTTATAATATGTACCTGTTATATGACATAAAATCTATTAATTAAAATCAATAATGTTGATACATCGATGAAGTTAAATGTGAAATTCAGCTTAAAATGTATAATGTTCTGTTTATTATTCATATTCGCTTATTGCTAAATATTTCCCATTATTGGCTCAGTTCTAGGAATTTAATGTAACGTTTCATGGTAATGGTACATAGTTTCTCTTCATCTTAAGTTTTATCAGATTGTATAATATCAATTAAGGAATTCCTTACCGTGTATAAGAAAACCGAGGCAAGAGTAAATAGTTCTACTTTCAAATAAGGCAAATTTATAAAGAAACATTATTCTCAAAGATTTCAGTGATAATAGTAAAAAATATTGAATAAATACAGTACTTTTATAATGTTCGTTAATAATTGAAAGTCCAGCACGCAATATGTTTCAAAATGTTATACAAAATTTGGTATCAGACTCGGTTTTATAAGTGACTAAAACAGAAATAAAAACAAAATCTCTCCATTCTCGCAATTTCAATACTGGAATTGTAAAAAAAACAACTCCTTTAGTTGAGATCCCTTTATATTTTCGGATATACTACGGGTTTTTTTTTAATTTTAAAACTATGTATACACTTCCGAAGTTTCGGTTTTGCTTTGCAGCAAAATTTTAATGGACGTCAAATGTTCTTTGCAGAAAATCAACTTCATAAGATATTTTTTACATCTTTACAATAATTTCGTGTGATATAAACAGTCTGATATAAAATATATACATTTGTTTTAAAACATTGCTTACTTTTTAAAAGAATATTTTGTATTAATCACCTAAATGAATTATACACTTTTGAAATAAATGGTTTCAAAAGTAAAAATTAGAATTATAAATTAAATTAATTTTAACAGTTCTAGACAATTTATCCTTTATACCTACCTAGAAAAGCTTTTTTAACATTACAATTGTGGTTACTAAATATTTTTATTCTTTTAAAACTGAGTCACCCATGAAACTTAATAAAAATATTTAAATCTTATTTATTCCCAAACTCATATTCTATAACAAACAATTTAAAATAATCTTTTGCCGATCCACAATATCATGTTTATTGCTCTACAACTGTATTTTGTCGTTTGTGGTGAGTCAAATACCTACCCTTACTATCTTACTTGTAAGACTTTAAATCCAAAAGAAGACTTTCAAAAACCCAGGTATATGATTTTTTTCTATTGTTTTAATTCTTTAAGTTATATGACTTTGGTCGTTTTTATAGCGTAGACATTTGTGAACTCTGAAGTGTTTCATTCCCTTAACTATTGGTTATATCAACGCATTAGGTAAGTTATTTCACTTGAACTAAATATTTATTCTTTTCTCATAGACCCCGTGTCATATTCACCAGACGACCCGCCGCTTTCTTTCATTAATCATTTCGTCGTCAGCCTAGGAAACGATAAAAGATTACTTTTTGTAGAAATAATATAGATGAACTTAAATTTTATCATATATCATTTACTTCTTATCTAGATTTAATTTTTTTTGTTGTGATAATAATGAAGCTTTATTTTAGTATGATTGAAAAATCTCTTGTAAAAAATCTCATTCCTTACTTGTGAGTTAATTTATTTTGCTACTGCTGTTTTGTAAGTCTGAGAAGGATAATATTTTTTTTTTAATTCGAATATTATTTCTTTTTTTAATTTAATTATTATCAATGTTGTATATCAATTTCAATATAAGTTTATTAATTTATGACAATTCCCTAAAATGTAAAGAAATAAAAAACAACAAGTTTATTTTGGTTAGATCTTGTAAAGTTTATGTCACTCTTATATAAACTTTTCCATGTAGTTTTTTTTTTGTATAACATTCATAAATTAAACTGTAACACTCTCGATAAGTTTGTTTCAAATTTAAAAACTTACGTAAACAGTATACTTTGACACATAAAAAAAATTACAAAAACACAACTTCACTGAAAAGTCCTCAATTCAAAACACACTGTAAACACTTCAAACAACTAACAAACAAGAAGGAAATACTCAAAAACCTAATCTACTGCAAACTGTCGTTAATAAAACTTCTTCAAACTCTCCTCAGGGTGAGATAATATTTTTCGTCGAAAAAACAAACATTTCGCTCGGGGAAACTTGAAACGCTTTGCACGCACCCAAGATCATAATACCTTGATAACTCTTGACAACCCTTGGTAATGTACTATGACGCATAAAAGTGTAAGCCCATTTGGCCTCGTAACAAAATTTACGCTAGTCTAGCATCACATGTTTTTAAGTTGATGTACTTCTCTTAGCACTCTGAAAAAGAGGCTTCTAATACAAGTTTATCGCTTGGACTGCTTCTTTAAAACTCACGTACGTCATATAAAGAGTTTTGAAACGGTCTGGAAAAGTATATAAACATTCTTTTATTTGTATAAGCGTGATTTGGGGTATACGTTAGTTTTTATAGAGCACTCAGCGTGCTAAGGCATTATGGCTTGTAAATATTTAAATACGACCAAAATAAAATAATTACAACCATAAACTAGAACAATTAAAAAAAATATTAATTAATTCAATTAACTAATTTCCAGATAGCAACTGTGATTTATAATTACATGTAAAATATGTAACCAAATCTGCGACAATTAACATCAATAACTCTTGTAGGACAATGTTTCACTAGTTCAGAAATTAGGGTTTTAGGTTTTCTATCTTGAATGAATTTATTTAAAAATAAAAAAATATCATGAATATTATTATCAAGGAAAGACTGAAAACATTGGTGAACAATAAATAGAAAGCGAAATATAAAAAAAAACGGTATATATTCGGAGATTTTTAGAATTGATGAATATGTTTATATTTTGACAGTAATTTAAAGTAAAAAAAAATAAGACATAATTTAGATAAAATAATTTTATTTAACTAATGTTTTTAAAAAATGAATACATATTATAACGTATAGTTTCAAAAAGCAATACAATCTCATAATATCGATCATTAGAAACATAGTTGCAGGGCTTTGAGGATCCGAAAAATAATCTCTGTAACCACTTCCTAGCTAAAATTTAGTGACAATTTTTAATAGTTACCCGTGCTACTTGTGAAATTAAAACAATTCGTTGTTTTCCAGGATGTAATAGTGTAAAATTTAAAAATGTTAAAAATGTATATATACTTACAAAAATGTGTAAGCTTGAGTTATATACAAATAAAAACTAGTTCATACATTTTATTACAATACCGCTGTCTGGTACTCGTATGGAATACAAAGTAATTCTATTTATTATGTGCTGCGGTAGCCTAACTTTATGCTTTTTGTTTCCTTCTTTGTGGAAGAAGTTGCATTTATTCCTTCTGATACTTTTGAAATTTACTTTGATTATATTCAGTACGCGTTCGAAAACTGCATAGCCTCGGTTCCTATTCATATATATATGGACGTTTGATTTTGTATCAACACGAAATAATGTTGAACTAAAAAGCTTTGTTTTCCTTTCCCCGAAAAACTCTGAACGACTCAGTAAATTGAAATAACACAGTACAAAATTGCTAGCACGCTTATTAAAAAGTTAGTCCTATTTTTGTTATTAATTTCCTTAGAAAAAATGTCAATAGTTTCTCTATTATTTTTTAATAAATATATATATATATATATATATATATATATATATATATATATATATATATATATATATATGTATATACTTACTTTAAGCTATATTTTTTTATACTAATTGTTTCTAAATATAAAAAATAAAGTAAACTAAAATACGAAATATATACATTTACAACTTGATTTTCATTAAACTCTCAATATAAAGTAATTTGCGTGCAAGACTATTACGACATAGTTTAGTAGATTTTATTACAGCATATGCACTCCTTAATTATTCTCAGTTCTACCGTCAATTAAGATGAAAGGCTTTGAGCATTTGATGCAAGAGTGGCAGGTTCATAGGATGGGATATGCAATTAGGAGCTTGAAATACCTTTACAGTCCGTCCTTGATACTTGCCACCTGTGTCAGCTTAGGGTCATAAGGACCCTTCTGTTATACGGAACGTGTTGACAGTTGTATATTACAACAGCTTAGATAGATGACGTGCGTTGAAAGCGATTAAATCTATAATAATAAATTATAAGAAACATTTCTCAAATTCTGAAATTACTGAAATATTGACATTTATGTCATGTAAATATTTTGTTCTAATTAAAATTTATACGAAAAGGAAAAATATCGCAAGTAACTTTTTATGTACTTTAACAACCTTACAATGGTATATAAAAATTTTAATGTTAGTTGCTATCGAATTATTCGTATTGATAATCAAAAAACTATTAAGAAAAGATATAAAAATTGTATTAATAAACTATAAAATATAGAATACTGTATAAATATAAAATCTAATTTTTATTTTATTACAAAACCATAAATACGATTAACTTTACTTTCTAAACATATTTAATAAACACCAAAACATCTTTTGATGATTGAAAATATAATGGTATTTGAATTGTATTTACAATCCATATAAAAATTTCAAATAGATCTTGCCGATATCACAGAAAACATGATTGGACGTACGAGAGTAAACAATTTTACTAGCGAAATTTCGAAGAGTCACTCAGTTTTTATTGATATCTTGAGCGTCCGTTTACTTTTCATTACAGATAGAAGTTTGTTTGCAAATATTTTCAGACGTTCACCAACACTTAACTACATATAACTACGAGTTGATCATAAGGTTTAAAAAGGTATACAAGCCTGTAATTTAAAAGAAACCTGCGAATTTAACAGCCAAATATCTTGTGATGAAATTCAGATATTTCAAAACGGCTTTAAGTTAAGCATACTTTAAAGAACAAGGATCAAATATCTTAATGAAATAAGAATTAAGAAACCAATTTAATCCTACTTAAAAAAGTTAAAAGATACACATCGTGTCAAAAAAAACTGTAAAATATGTATATGTAATTGAATATTTGAATAAAAATATTCAATATACTTTAAGATATGACTTCTATTTTGATTTAGATAAAAGTGTTTAAGTTGCGTATTATATGAAACTAAATAGTTTAAGCAAATACAATGTCTCACCACCATTTTTGAGTACCAAAATTTCATAAATAGCAGCAAGCTTTCTTTAGAACATAAAGGATATTTCAACTAAATGTCGTCTGAAAAAAAAATCTGAAAAGCCCTGTAAAATTTATTAAAATTTTAATTACATAGTGTCTTTGGCACTAAAATAATATATGTATTTTTTGTTTCCAAATAAGTTGGAAATATAGTGATATTAACATGGTTAGTTAAAAAAAAATCCAAAAGCTCCTACAGTTGGACATCATTAAAATTCTAAAAATTGAGGTGTAAGTCAAGGGCTTCTGCTTACCGTTGATGAAATTTTGTTATGTAACTTGTTTGACATAAAAACACTTGTTAGTATTTTATTTTTAACATCGTGATATTTTAAATATTATACATATATGTATGGTATTCACATTAAAACGTTTTTAGGCAAATGATTGATACTCTCATTCATATGTAAGAAATTTATCAGATGAATCTTAAAACAATTTTTTTAATAGGTATCTTCATCAGATTTAGCTAAAATTTTGTATAACATTTTATTTTGCTTGACAACGTAAGGTTAATTTGGTGACATCAAATCCAATATATGTAGATGTTCAATAAAAAGGATTCATAAGAATTACTTATAAAACTTATCCATTAAATACTGAATAGTCAAACTAAATTTAAAATAGACAAGAATTACTGTATTTGAATGCTCTAAAAGAAAGAGTATTTTCCTTAATCCATACTGCTATCTATTCATAATTTCTTTTCAAATAGAATTCAAATAATATAAAACGTTGTATATACATCTATTATTAGACATTTAAATAAATTAAATAACTTTATATTATGTATTGATTTTAACTTGATTAAAATTCTTAAACAAAAAAAGTAAATACGAAAACTTAAATATAGCGATAAACTTTTATTAAATATAGTGTAATTGATTACATTACGTAGTACGATGGTAGTATTTAGTAGACAGTAGTAAAAGGTTGTTTCTTAAATTGGTGTCAAACTTTTTCCCAATTCTGTACAGATACAAATTCCAGAGAATGGATAAAAAAATGGTAAACAAAGTTATGTTAGAAATATTATGCATTTGAAATAATCAAGTGTTATATTAATTAGTATCATAAGCATCTCTTGCGTAAGATAATAGTTTCAGGATAATAACATAGGAAAAAAACTCTAAGCAATGCGGGTAGTGAATAGATAATTTAAAAGTTTTTAATTTATCACACAGAACTCATTATGTATAAGTGCTATAAAGGTTTTGTCCTGAAGAAAGCTTTTACTAAAATTTATATCATCAATATAGAAAAGACAATGAATAATTAATTGGCACCAAACTAATAACGGCTCTTTTGGAGGTTTAATAAAGGCTCATCAGAGTGTTCAGTCTTCTGTTAGTAATTGGAGACGCGTATGCCTTTTGAGGCTCGGAAAACTCAGTAAAACTACTTTAATACAGTTTAATTAAACAAAAATAACAAAGATGCTATTAATTTTATAATTTCACTTATAACTTAAGTGCCCAAAAATATTTATTTTTCTCAATTAAATGTTTAGTATAACAACACGGATATAAAATGTATGTACCATGGATCCCTTACATTGGGTTCCCTTATTTTAATAAAATCCATTAGACAACTTTCCATTATTCTCTTGTTGCTTGGTCAGAATTTTATGACTAGGCGCAATGTCATCGTAACTTCTTATTAAACCGTCGGGGTCGCACCGTCTTACTCCTAATTGATATAGAGAGTTTCCATGCTAGTTGACTATTTTTTGTTGTGTTTGTGTAAAATACTTTGCTGCCCTTTGCAATATTGTAAGTGAAATTATTATCTTAAATAAAATATCCTACAATGAGGTAGAGTTTAGGAAAATGATAAATAAAGTCAAATAGTGCTTTAAAGTTATTTTATCGTGAACACTTATATAGACAAAACAATGTATTAAAAAATTATCAAGATTAATTTTGAATTATTTGATATGAGAAAGAATTACATTTTTATCTCTTCCTCTTGAAGAAATAGAATATATTAAATTATTAGAAAATTATGCATGAACAATTATAAAATAAATTTTAAAATTATACCTAGAAGAATATTAGTTGGATGAAAGGATATAAAGATAAATTAAGGGAAATCATAAAAATATAAAAGGGCAATCATTTTTCAACCAACTTTCGGTCTTATTCGTCAAAAGTAAAGTTCATATAACCGAGTGAATTTAATATAACGGCTTACCGCATAACGAAAGATCGCTTGAAACCAAGCAAAGCAGCAAAGCGACGGAAGAAAAATGAATGATTACAGCAAAAAGGGCTATCAAAACGAATGATAAACGAGCTTAATCTGAGCCCCATCCTTGTTTTATTACCGTTGGACGATTGTAAAAACGTATTAGTGGGCGGTTCTATTATGTAATCGGGATATCTAGGAGCTCTTTTTATACCCGACAGGACATTTTGGTTAATTTATGAAACCATTATAGTTATAAACTAAATCGGCAGGAAAAGTTTTTGTCCTCATTTAAGTGCCTAATGATTTAGGTGACCTTTCTGTAATAAATTAATAAATAATTAATCTTGTTCCGATTTCGACAAAATACTTGTTTTATTAACATAATATAATCATAAGAGTCATATATGAAGAAGTAGTGAAAAAAGTAACAAAAAAATCGAATAATAAAATATCTATTATAACGTTATTAACGTAATTAACGTTAATAACGTTACTTCATTTTAATTATAATTTGTGAATGTTTGAAGCTCTAAAATTATTAGTGTTATTATAATTTAATTAACATTCTTTATAAAACCTATGTTTTAAAATAATATTTAAGGCTCAGGTTAAGAAACACAATAATTTCTTCCTTATACACTTAATATCCATTTTTGTTTCCTTAAGAACCGTTTTCGATTTCTTATAGCATGTTTATCGATAATAATTAATAACTATAATGTACATTTTATTGGTTCTTATAGTTTAATCATGTATAATTACTATTTTCATATAATGATAACATCAAAACAAGTTTTAATCAACATTTAACCAAAACTTGCCGGACCTTACTTTCAAATTACTTATTCCTATATATTTGCAGACTCATCAAATACGAACCAAATGTACCCTTTTATATAACATGAGCACACTCGCTAAAGCAACTGATGAATGTTTACCAAATTATAATCATATATTCATAAAGCGTTGTTTGTATTTAGTCTGGCGAGTTGTATTATATGAGAAATGAAGAAATATTATACGTTTATAACGAAAAATTTTTTGCTGTAAGAGAAATATTTAGTGTTGTTATAATTGAAACAACATAAAATTTACATTTTTCTCTAGAATTTTGACTTCAAATTCATAAGTATTTGTATTTATATTGCAGTATCGATCAGCTCAGGTTTTGAATTATATAAATGTTTTGGAAAACGATTTGTGTGTAAAATGCTATTTCTTAATTAATGATAAAAAATTGTCTCCCTTTTACAGTAACATTTTTTTTTATTCTCTTTCAAATCACTTTCTTACTAAAATTCTAGTGTACTATACTTTCAGTATCGCTATTGAATCGAGAACTCGTGTGTATCACAAAAATCGAAGTAGGAAATATAAAAGTTTTCTGTTCTATTAGATATGCTCAGAAATATTTTAAGGACACTGTAATATAATCAAGTTCTAAATATTTAAGAATATCCATTTATTTTCATACATTTGTATATTATTTAAAAATAAATGTTTTAAATCATTATAAATTGAATAATTACATTACTATAAAGCTAAGGTTCACATATCTATTATCCAATATAATCCATTCGTAATTTTAACAAAATATTGATATATTTTAAATGAAGTAATTTACATAAAGTTATATTACAGTTTAAAAATTTTATTGAATATTAGTAAATGTGTTTCAATTATATAGTTTTTATTAGCCGTAGATTTGACTTCAGCTCTTTTAAATTTTATTAAATAATGAATGTCAAGAGATGTCAGAAAGGCGAGGTTAGCAGAAGGATCCCCTCATTAAAAGGTCTAGGGTTTCTTGCTCCCTTAAACTGAGAGACAAGAGGATTTCAAGTGTCTTGACAGTCTGTAGGCAACAATAGGCTAGCCTCTGTTTTATCAAAGCAAATCTAAATAGTACCTTCTGAACGACTACTTTTAAAGGTCTAACATATGGTGATACATAATACTTAAATTGTAAGGTAACAAACAATATTTTAATGCAATATATTATACGATACCAGGTAAACTTTCAGGATAGATTTAAATCGTGCAATATTATTATCCAATTGATAGTCACCCATTTGTAGGCACACAGAACAATCATAACTAGTAGTAAGATTATTCCGACAGTCGTCCGCGTGGCTGTTGGCAAGTATTGTGTAATTGATGGTGTTAAGTGTTGTACAATGGATGGTTTATTCATGCCAGGTTTGCGTGGGTGTCAGTAACTGTCAAAAAGCTTATTTCACATCGTCACTTTGTCACATCACCTACCTTAATAATGAAAGCCATATAATATATACATTTTAAATAATACATTTATGACGATATTATAATGCAAAATTAACAGAATCATCCAACATTTATTATATTGGTGTTTTATTAAAGCAAATACTTTTTAACATAAAATGTTAATTAATCACAGGCTTTTAAAGATTTAAAATATTAAATGCTTAGGTATTTTAAACATTAAAGAATAAGGTTGTGGTAGCAAATCTTTGTTAAATAAAATTTTCTTTATGGCTTCCGAGTCGAATATTTTAACTGGAATAATTTTATCGTTCCGCCTACATTTGCGAAAATCTCATTAAAGTTCTTCATTATAACCGCAGTTATTCTTTGTATGACTTACAAAGTAAAATTTATGCCGTACAACAATTTGTTTATGATTTCGTTCTCATAAAGCTAAATATGTAAGGAGACAGTGTTTGTTGGAAAATCTTCATGTTTAGAGATTCTTATACCTTACAATCATGAATATTAATATTTTATTTAAAAAAAAAACAGTCTGCAAAATGGGACAAAACTATAGTATTTCATTTCCAAAGTCAGAACTAAGTAGTAATATTTTGACGTTGATAGGAGAACTAAAATTTACCGTCTGAGGAGAAGTGAATCCGAGATTATCTACAAAACCTCAATATTTAATAGTAACCGTTATCTTAAACACACACTTACTTAGGCTTTTAATTCAATAACTGAAAAAAAAAACAAACAAAAAATATTTATATTAGAATAAAATTCTCGTTTTGGTCTCGGTGCCCTACACACGGAATAATGTGGAGTGAAATGCTATTTGGCGAAGCTTGTCGTACTTAGAGTACTAGTTGCTTCGTTGCCAGCTGATTCGTTTGTTGAGTCGACAATAATATAAATGTTGCTATTTAACACGTTCAGCTCATCAGCTGGCTTTTACACTAGTTTTTTTTTTTTCAATTTTGGATGGTAATTAAAACAATTCTTTGAGATTATACGTAGTTAATATCTATCAAGACCTTTAATTTAATGGTCCTGAGAATCGTTAGAATGTGAAAATGAAATCCTTTGTGACTATGTAAACTAATTTGTTTTTAGATTGTTTTGTTTGAAACCTAACCTTTTAATAAAACTCAATAACACCTAATATTATCCTCTGAATTTTATACTGAAATGATTTCTTAGAACGACGCCCGAAGTTTTATCTATAACTAAGACCTTTTTTTGCCCACTTCCTTAACTATAGGTAAAGTAGAAATCCTAGACCAGGCATCCATATTCCATAATCCACGCTAACATAACTTTAGATTAATTCGTTTGTTATAATTCTGAAATCAAATCTTAAAAAACTCTATAAAAGAATTTCTTTTCAAGAGAAAACTGTTATTCCAACATAATATAACAGTAATATGTAAGGTTTAGTAGAAATGAAAAATAAATTTCGTAAATAGGCATGACACGTCCCATGAGCGTTGAGTGAAATGTTTTATGGTACATACCGCTACGTGGCGTTCGTGGCATCTGGACAGAAGTGCTCCCAATGATTTAGTGTTTTCATTTCAATACACTTTATTTAACAGTGCATTTGCGTTCAGTGACCGGATTTATATTTTATTGGGGTGTTTTATAAGGTTTTAATATATTAAGACATAAAAAACGTGCAATTATTTTTCCAGGAACGCTAAAACACTATGGTGAGTATTTAACTTTATTATAATATAGTATAAATGCTAAATAAAAATAAATGCTTTTATAAATAGAAAGCCGCCCTAGGAATGTTTTCTTTTATATTAAAAACAATTTCAAGGGAATATTGAAACGCTTAAACTAATGAAGAGTAAAAATGTCTAATAATCATAATTTGTTAATATAACACTAGGTAGAAATGATATGATGTAAGAAAATACTACCTTTAGACAAACGGAACAAAAGCTATTTTCAGTTGATGTTATATGTATAAAGGATAATATTAGAGAGGTTCAAGATACGAAACGAAACATTTGTTTTCTCTTTGATCCCTAAATTGAATTTATTTCCTATGAAGAAAGTATTTAAACAACTTTTACCGCCATTATCAAAATTTTATACTTAATAACTTTAATAATGTTGAAAAAATTCATTAGCTTTTCTTGATTTCAAAGACGACTTAATTTGGAATTTGAGTTCTTTGTAATAGACGCATTTGTAGACGTATATACATATATATGGGTGTTATTCGATTTAAAATGATATTAATAAAAAGTTATATACAATTTCGTAAAGAAAGAGTATTTACACGAAGCTGGAGTATTTTCTGGCACCTCACGATGTATCATTTCTTAAACACTTTGGACAAAAGATAGCGAGCTCGTTTATCAATCCAGTTTTCACGCTTCACTTCATAATAACACGTGCAGAATAAACACAATCAATAAACATGAATTTATCCTATAAGTGCCTACTTTTATTTATTTTAGTTGTATTCCAATTATAGTGCTTTTAAAACTTTTCTAAACTATTTAGAAATAATATCAATCATTTTCACATTTCGTAGAATCTGTACATCAATTTAGAAAAATTAAGTTAATTAATAAAATTAACCTACCCATCAAGATAAACATATAAAATATAATTATATAACAAAAATATTTTAGAAACTCAATTTAATATAGCCATGCTAAGATAATATTTTTAAAAATAATATTCAGAGAAATAATATTATTTGATGATTATGATTTAATTTTCTTTTGCCCGACATTAATATACCAAATAACCTCAATATTAATTATATTATAGAATGAGATCCTTACACTAAAACCTAGAATATATTCTTATATAGCTAATGTTCAAATCACGTGCGAGTTAGCAGTTATCACTGATCATATGAACTAAGCTCAGTATGAGATTAATTAAATTAATATTAACTGAAAAGAAACACACAATAACCTATTAGACGTTCCCAGTCTAAGTACTTTTATTACTTTAAAATACATCAAAATTAGAGCATACAATAATAACAGGAAAATATGTTTTTCTTTTTATAAAATAAGATTACAAAATCTCCTTAGCAATAAAACAACTAATCCGCAAACATTTTAAGGGTAAATAAGAAAATTGTTAACAAGTTGGGTGAATCACAAACATTATCTTTATTCCTTAAATCATCGCTGTTGTTATCAGCGCAATAAATAACCGAGCCGCGTATTATCTGAGAGTGTAATCGGTGATGTACGTTATTCCCTCGGTTAAATACAGTACCCTTAAAAATATTTGTTCTACTCTCCGCAAATAATGGACGCTGCTATGTTATTGTATGCCAAAAGGGTTATAAAATTAAAATTGCTAAGTGTTCTATATATCAATTCTATTGGTTTTTTATTGTCAATACATTAAATATTTATAGTGTTTAATTTAGAAGAGACAATGGTATAGTATTATTTAGTATATATAAAATAAAACAGAATTTGATACTCAATTTTTCATGGAAATTCTTCATATCTCTCTTGTAATAAGTCTCATTCTATATGTATACTATTGCCTTGGTTATGACAAACGTCATACGTTTCTATTTTCGAACTATTTGATACGCCCAGTGAAAACAAACTTACCAATTAATGTATAGATATATTACTCAATACAAAAAGGAAATCCACATATTGCTTTACTTAAAACTTACCACTACATATATTAACAGAATATTAAATACCAATTTATATAAAATAACAATATTTTCAACAACAATTTAAGGTCCCGTTAACTTAAAAATGTACAATATACCTACGTACTTCAATAAACACTTAAAAATTGAGTAATAAATCCATGTTATAAAAATAGCCCAGAGGTTTTCTAATACGAGCAGTCTGTGGATGCGTCCGCTAAGAAGAAGTTTAAGATTAAAATAATAAATTATCATCCATGCAAAGTTGAGGTTTGTGAAATAATTATAAAGGTTAGTTAAAAAATTATGAGATACGTGAACTCAAACTTTAATTTTCACAATCATAATATCAGTTAGGCTAGAGGGATATATCAAAACTAAAATATAAATACTATCAAAATACGAATGAGATCTTTTTGATGACACGCTGTTACGGATACAAAAACATTCAGACTTTTTATGCGTTCCGAATGATGCACGCACATCACCAATAAACGAAAATGATGGAATCGTAAAAGGGTTAGATATATTGATTCGTATTGACAATGTCTGTGTTCAAAACACTTTATAGATGAGACACCCCTGGGCAAAGAACGTAAACAATTTACATAATATGATATTATCACCCACTGTCAAGATATTTGGTGTAACGTTTGCTCACAAATACTCGTATCTTAAAAATGTATTGGCGCCATGGGGAAACATGGCGCTATTCACGATATCAATTCCACAAAATTGAATCATCTCAGCATGCATCGTATATTTATTTTGTAGACTTGTGTTTTCATTGTAGTCAATTTTAGTTTTCATATACTTGTATAACGTGTGTTGATAGGAATTATTTTAATTAGAAGTGATGTAAACGAAATCAATAAAAACCTTGTCTATAAATGAAATCACTATAAGTAGTACATACCTATAAGACTTCATGTTTAATTTTATATCGAACCTTTTTAAATAAAAAAAAATAAACTTTAAAAGTTCTATAGCTATAAATATAAATACTAAATGAAATGCGTGCTTTACTATAACCCTTAGCGGTCCAGAATATAATTATCAGCCTAAAGACTCTTCTATTCTAAATTTTTCCTTACAAAAGAGCTTTGTCGTAACTTCACTTTGTTCTCGGCTGTCCGTCCGCACAAAGCGGGCGTTGCACAAATAATTATGTGCATACAATTATTTTCTAAGCGTTTGAACCACCATAATTTGAATATAATTAAAAATGTAGCCCTATATCAATAGCACACCTGGAATGTAAACATGAAGAATACATTTAATTTGCATTAATTAATTATTCAGGTTATATTGTTACCAGTATTGCAATTTCTACGTTTACCTCATTTCCTTACTACAGCTAAATGTACTATTTTTAATGGAAAGTTGAGATCTCATGACTTTATTACTTTTATTTTAGGATAAACCACCGGACAATGCACTTGTAAGTACCAAGTAAGTGGCTAAAGAAATACGACCCCTTAGTATCAGACCAATTATATGAAACATCATTAAATGAAAAATATATATTAGATCCAAAAATTAAAGAATGGTGTAAAAAGTTTATTTAGTAGTATAAATGTTAATTACTTTTTCGGTTGGATATACTGTTTCTAGGTTACAGCAATAATTTATAGAAGTAATAAAAACCAGAGGGCCTTGAGGTAACAAAATTGTTATTAATATACTAATAATCTTGAGGGTTCATCTATTCATCCATCCGTCTGAAGCAACACTTTAGAGTTAAACACGTACACGGACCATTATACATAGTATACCAACTCATTTACGTCTGACCGATTTATTGTTACAGATCTAGGTCACGCTTAATTCGAAAAAATTTTCATGTTACCCAATGTTATCTAGGGCATCTTACTCCTATTCAAAATCTTATGACATTAGTAATTTCTCACCTACATATATTATATAAGCTAAAAAATATATGAAACAAATAATTAATATGAGTGTAGCTCTAGTTACGAGGTAAAAATAATTTTATACAACATCCTCGACTAATACCGATTTTACCGGTTCTTTAATTATAAAGATTAATTTAAGTACAGTTGTAGCAGTGAAAGTAAACAATAAAATTACTTTGGTAGTAAAACAATAATCACAGCCACTTAAACTCAATTATTACCCATTACACGAAAATACTTTAAAGTATCGATCTTATCACCTACATGTGAAATGGAAATAGCGTAAAATATTTCTTCATAATAGGTTCATTTGATATTTAGATCTTTTAAATTAATTATTTTAGTCAACCACTAGTTTTTGTAGTAACATGAGAATGCAGATATACAGAACATTTTTCATCATTGAACAATCAAGACGCAAATCAGCACTGATTTTTGTCAAAGCCAGCGTCCTCGAACCCGTCTCTCATTGTGTTCTTGTATTAACGACCAACGCACAAAAGAGCTCGCTCGTATATCAAACTAACGTCACTCCAATGTCTTCCTTCCTCGACGTAACACCCGCAAGAAATTACTCTTTTTTATTGAGACCCACCCCTAGGAAAATTACGACGCGTAAGATTCATGATTGTATTCGGTCTTTTATTTCCTTACGTATGACTTATTTGTCATTTATAAATTTTATTTGTATGGATTATATTACCTATATCAAAAAATATTTGTGTCATATGAAAATTTGTAATCTTACAACCAAACTTGCATAAATGTTAGGACAATTTATGTTTTGGAAATATAAATTATACTTTAAAAATACGAAACAAATGTTTTAATACAAAACTTATCTTTTAACGTTGCAATATTTTTATGTTATTGTTGTAATTAATTGCTGACGCGGTGACAGATAATCTTCCATTAAGTGATTAAATAGTGCAGCGAGCAACAATTTTTATTTATGAAGTTAGAAATATCGTAAGAATTTTATTTCGTTCGTGTTAATTGACGAAAAAATTAACTGATGTATTTTATTTACATCTAAACGAATAAATGATTTCATTTCTCAGAGTACAAAAATATACTGTCAATAAAAAGTCAATCTTTGAGTAAAGCTAAAACAAATTGATTAGCTCCAGTGGACCAAACAAAGACGGAATGTTATTGTTTCTGCCATTTAAGAAATATTTCTTTCCCCTCTGGGTTAGAAAGTTTACTCAAAGTTCGCTAATGACTTCTTTTTGAAATAGAAATTTTCCGGGTTATTCGAGACTTTGCTATCAGTTTAACAGCAGTCAAGTCTTTTATTGTTTCGAAAACTTTTACGCTAATCGTTTTCGTGCGTCTAATATTAGAAATTTGTAAAATGATGGAACGACAAATTTCACCCTTTCACTGCATTATTATACCGTCATTGTTAAGAATCTCTACGTGATATTTGGTTTAATTTAAAAGCAACCGTAACATTAGCAAGGCAAAACTAGAGTATTATTATCTATTAACTGAAAATATTAAAATATACATATAAAATCGCTGCCGGACTTAGAAAACCTTATTTATTTTTTACTAAACTAAATTTAAATTGTACCTACATGTCACTCATTTTCTCTGATAGATATATTATTTCATTCGTGGTCCCGTCGAAAATTTAGCAACAAATTTAATAAAATCAATCTAAATCAAAAAGTCTTTTGTCTATCATTTCTTTGGCTTGTATTGTTATATATCAAATTTAAGGTAACAAAAAAGTTTACGCCCTATATACATACATGTATACAGTACTTAGTTCTATTAATAGCCACGTTAATAAGGCTTATTTATTGATAAACTTAACAGTATTTATTCGTTCAATGTGGCTTCCTGTTATTTAACTTACATATTCCATACCGCTTTGTATCTAGTATATTCATTTTTCAATAATTCAGTATATTTCTTTAATATAACTAATGTCTTATTTTTAACTACGATAATGACTTATATAATTTTTAAAGATTTATTTAATCTTCAATGTAACAAATAATCCCTTCGAAAATCAACGAGTGTCATGGTTAGCAACAAAAAGAATTTCTATTTCAGACCCACATTAGGTGCCATCTAAACAGAGATTATCGAGGAGTCACAAAGGACACAAAAGGCAGTTTATCAAAGCACGTTTGACTGGATATCTTCCTTTCACAACTTCACCAACTGAGCTTTAACCAAACTTGGCCTACCGAAACCCCTACATGTCTTTGTACTGATCGCAACAAAAGCACAGAAAGCGAAAAATATGCTTTGTTTTATAAAATATTCAATTAATGTGTTTTAAATAATAATAGTATTTGAGATATTTGGTACTAACAAAATAAGAAACAAAGCAAGATCATATACAACATCATTTTAATTGATTAGGTTCGAACATATTATAATAAAAAAGCAAAAATTATTTTAGACGGACTTATAGAAACTATTAAAATATTTACTTTTAAATATGTTAAAAATTTACATATCACTAAAAACATGATTACTGCAGCAATCAATATTGTTAAATATATTAAATACATATAATTAGAAAATAAGTTAATGACATTTAATTGCATATCAATGATGGTCTGCATTGAGTTTTTCATTTACCAAAGCTTTCAAACATTTTAATTGGTTTTTCAAGTCTGATATCCAGTGAAATTGTATTGCATAATTGAGATGCAGATGGGTGGCGTCGACGAGATGAAATCGCTTCATGAATCCTCAAAGAGTACTTAATAAGGGTTTCAAGAAGAAATTAATGAGCTGAAACGAATAGACGATTCTCAGGTCATACCACTGTATTGTAAACTGCAATAATTAAATAGATTTTTTTAGTTTTGTTACTTAATAATTTTCAAACTAACTTTGTGTATATGACCTCTCTTATTACCTCTGTTTTCTTTTAATATTATCTGTAATATATTTTTATATAATATTCATTTAAAAAAATGATTGGTCAAATAAAACACACAATTTAAAAAGACACACACATTAATGCAAAATTTTTCATAACACTGAAGGTTGTTCATTCGTACTTAGAAAATAATCATTTATCATTTTTTGATAGAAATAATCATTTATCATTTTTTGATATAAGTAATTATATTTTTCTAAATCTTATCTAACATTAAGTTTACTACTACATTTCAATCAAAACTAAAGTTAAAAAAGTAATTGGTCTCAAGAATTATTTGTTCGTAATAATAGTTATACTTACTTTATAAAATCCACAATTAAGTCTAATAAATATCTATTCTTATCAAAAAACCTTTATATTAAACTGCAATTTTTTTCATATCAAGTTTCAGATCTAATAACACATTTTAAAAAGGAACAGACCCATATTATTTTCAAAAACCTTTCGTTTTTTAGTACAGCATTAATTTAATTTTATGCGCTATATTAAAAACAATTTCATATTTTTATAGTTTAGTCTAGACTCTTGGTAGTAATAACCTTATTTTAAAAACTACTTTTTATTAAAACTGACTTTTGAGTATAAACGTTGATTGGCTTAGTAAAGCAAAACGAATATTTTATATTGTTAAAATATTTCTCCATAAAATGGAGTGATTGTTAAATTTTAATGTAAAAATCATGATAATAAAAAAGATTTATCGTATAGTAATCATCCTGAAGAGCATGGTTTAAACAGGAAAAAAACTTCACAAGCAAATCGCACCTGCGTAAGTGGGTTTCCTTCTGTACTTTTGAGAACTTTTTAATTTAGTAACATTAAAAGAGTTTTACTTTTGCATCTAATGAAGAAAGAATAACGGAACACATAATAAGGGGCAAACGTAACTTATACACATAATTCTGCTTTCGCTTAAGTTTTATTTTGCCACCTTAGGGACTGACGTTTTAGACAAATCACCTGATCCCTAAAAGGTGCAACTGAATCCGTAGAAACAACCTATATGCTATGTATGTACCTTTATTTAGTGTCTTTTTAAATTTTCTGTATCATTAACATATATTTTAAATAATAAGCACCTGTATCTCATTGGATTAAAGTTAAACTTTACTATTAAAAACTTTCTACATATATAAAAACACAATCGGATAAACATTTACAAAAAATGTGAAGTATATTATTGTTTATGTTCTGTATCAAGCGCCAAGTTTAAACATTCAATAAAGCCGATGTATAAAATTCCAGCTAGCCGGTTGGACCTCCCACAAACCGCATTGTAACTCCGTAGTGTATAATTTTGAGTGTATACTCCGTGTGAAATGTACTCGCGAATGGACAATTACGGTAAACGGTCCATTTCTCTCTGCTACATAGCGTGCATGTGTGATGCATCACATCCACGCATTTAACACACTTTTGGACTTTTTTATCTCCGTGAAATGGCGTGGACTGAAATTACTTCACGGATTTCATCCCCGTAAATATGACTACAATGTATTTTGGCAACAACATTTACAAAAATATCACATTTTTAAACATACTATAAAAATGCAATATTTTACTGTCTTCCGGTTTTGATAAAATTTTTAATAAGTTATAAATCAGAAAATTGCGTCACTTATACCTTGCAAAATTGTTTTAAACGTAATAACCAATGACCCATTTGAAACGTTTTTTCAAAAGAAATCAAACGGTAATCAAAATTTCAAATGTTTAATTAGAATGAACTATCCAATGACTTAATTTTGAATACACGAATTCAAATCTCAGAGCTTTCATTCATTTATGACTTATTGAGGGTGCTCTAATACAACCCTCCGTCTCAAGAAAATACCCTCAAAATTTTAAGTCTACTAGCAGATTACGCTTTGAATTACCAATCAGCAAGCGGGTCAGGTCATTGATAGAATATTATTAAAACATTTAAAATAATAAAAATTATAGTAATTTATTCAATGGGTTCAAAAGATTTAGCTTTTTATTATGATGAGAAGCTCCTTAATCACTTTCAAGAATTATGAGTATAAGCAATGTTAATCAAGCATGCTCTGCAATCAACATGCATTATTGTAATATTGATTAAAAAATAGATCATTTACGAATTTATGAATTGGCTGCGTCAATTAAAATCATACATAACTTGCATAGCACAAGTAATAAAATCATGTTAACAGGAATTACCACAAAACTATAGTTCTTGAAATCGGCGGTTTCAAATCCAAATGTCATGATTAAAAAAAGTCAGTTCTTAACTTTTATTCCGTTTCTTGTTCCGTTCTTAATATTATCAACCTCTAGTTTCTACAATTACAATTTTTTTTAATATAAGAATATATTATGTGATACAAAAGAAAATTAAACTTTTTCTACAGTCCTATAACCGGACTGGTTTACAACCGGATACTATTAACAAAGTAAGTATTTGTAAAATATTCATAAAATTATCTTATATAAAGAGGAAATAAACCAAAGGGCATTGAGGCAAAATATTCTTGATTTTTGATGTATTAATTTTATTAAAAAAGAAAAGTATTTTAATAAAACATTTACTGAAATGTCTCAATCAAACACTTACAATCTTAGTAAATTCTGTACCTATAAGTCGATTTTTAATTAAAAATTCTAATTAAAAAATAATTCAATAAACATTTATATTTTACCAAGACAAGACATAAAGATAAAACAATTAAGCTCATTTTTTTATGTAAATTTTATTTCAGAGCAGCACATTTTGAAATAAGTGCTTATAATTAAAATTTCAAAGCTAACAGAACCAAGGTAACCAAGAGTCAAGTGATCTTATTTTTATTTACTAATTTAACTATCATTAGACTATAACAGATTGAGCAATGAAGATAAATTCGGAAATACCTCAGGGTAATGAATTCTAATAAAAGTTCCCCGGAAAAGCTCATCATAAAATACCATAATATTGGTTGTTCCTTAAAATTTACACCTATGCTCATGCATATTTTAAGAGTCATAAATAAAAATTTCTTGAACATTGTTGTGCGTGTATAACTAGATTTATCTCGCAGTTTCGACCGCGTTGTTGAATTTTAATGTATAGCTCTCCCCTGTTTTAAAATTTATAGTAGAAAGAACAACTTACATATATATAAAACTTCACCACTGAAGCTACCTAAATAAATTCACTTCTAATTATGTCAGATATACATATTTTCTAAATAACAACCACACATACAAAGGTTCTCTTCATTATTACTAGTAAAATTATAGGATGTTCAACAGAATTGTTTAATATGATTTTAGCTGTCAAGGGTGATCAACTTTTTCCAAATTATAAAAAACACCAAACAGTAGTAGTTTAACTTATTTATCATAAATTTATAAATAAAAGCTTCACAATCATTTAACTTAACGTTTTTGGCATTCTTTTTTAGGACGGGGCTTCTGAAATCAACGTTCGCAATAAAACGCGCTCTACTTAAAATTACTTCGCGGACAAGGTTTCCACGTTTTTATGACTATAAAAGTAATGAATTCTATTTAATTATAGTTCGTTGCTTCTCTATTGATAGTCTACTAGTCTATTTTAATTTTATTTTATCATGGTGCATTTTTGTTAATAGTTTTGTTTATTTTTTCATGACGGACATTTAATGGGCCACCTAAAGTTCAGACTTACGGAAGAGTCACTTGTTTGCTCTTGACCCTTCAAATACCTGTTCAATCTTCTGTTTAAAACCCCAATAGTTTCTTTTGACAAAAACCTTAGCAGGGAGTTTATTCCATAGAGTTAGTGTGAGCAGGAAAAAATTCGTTTGAACCGCAATGAACTACAATTGGGGAGAAAAGGTGTATGATTAGATGACCTGTCAATGGCCAGCAATATAATGATAGAAAAAGCTATTGGAAGTATGTACACAACATTGTATACTGGTTGTAGGTAAAACAGACAGCTAAGATTTTTACTTTAACTTTATTATTGATTACTGACTGTGTGCAAGATTATTAAATATTCCTCTTATATATTTTTTAAATTAAATATATGTTAAATGTTTATATTACCTCACACCAGGAAAATTTATTTTATTTCCAGAAAAAAAAAACAGCTATTGTCCAAGGCGTCCTAATTCTTATAGTAAAAAATATTTTTTATATTATTTCAAATAATTTTGGGAACCTATACATGATTTTAAATGACAAAAGGTCATTTTTTATTTAATAACGAACCACTTACTAAATTTCAGTTTACCATTTATTTTGAATTAAATTTAAACGATATAATAACTCTCTTAATGGTCGGTATTAATTAAGTTTTCTTTAAAAAAATCTAAATTTAAAACAAAATTTAACCTTAAAAATATTTAAAAGTTGAACACTTTTATTAAAAAAATGATAAAGAAATTTAAAGGCCAGCCACTGAGTTTTAATATAAATTCAAAATATCCACATAACGGAAAGCCGCTTGGAATAATTTGGTGTAGACTTTTTAATCACTTCAGTGCTGAAGGTTGATAAGTTATGGAGATTTATTTTCAACTAGCTTCCATCCGTAGCTTTACCAAACCTCCAGATTTTTATTTACAAATTTTCTGAATAAGTAAAAAAGTGTGAGTACAAATTGGTCTTGAATTAAGAACACCAAGTGAGGTTAATTCATTTATAACTCTAATAATTTCATTATAATTTTATAAACAGGTATAACATTTATAAAAAAATCCTCCGGCTAAAGAAATTATTTAAAATTTCTTATCCCTGTGTACCTAGAATTTTCGTTTTTATGTTGTGTTATCAAAAACTTTGATTGCAAGAAGTGTAGTAAAAAATTACTTGAATCGATAAGGTTTCCACTAACGTAAAACTCTACGTAACATTACGACACATCAAACAGGCCTCTGGAGTGACGGGTAACAAAACGCAGCGACCCCTATCGACACCGCAACATATTTCAAAAACCACCTCTGCCTCTATTTTGTCGCAGTGTCATTTATAACATAGAATAAAATGCTTAGCCGTTCACTCGCTAGCTACATTTTATGGAACACATTTTTGCCATGTTCCTATTTCTAAAAGCAATTTTGAGTGAGACTGTTTTAATGAGAGCCGAACTTGCTACCGTTGGAACAGAACTAAATTTAAAAAAAAAACATTTTTAATGTGTTTTTTTATTGTTCCACAATATTTTTCTGTGTTTATAACTATCAAAAGTAAAAAACAATAAATAATATTAGGAAATATATTTCTGAAAAAACTGACTCTACGAGTACGTCATTCTTAGAATAAACAAATAGATTTTTGAATATTGTTTGATATTTCTAAATAAAATAAAAAAGTGTTAATCCTAAATAACCATTTATCTTATAGTCAACTGGCACCTGACGTGTTCGATATTTAGTTATGTGGATGGAACTTTCTTGTCCTGTTTCTCTCAGTAACTTCCTAATAAACTAAATTGGTGACCTACGGAGAGCCATTACATAAGCACGCTTCTTAATTTCAAAATAGCAATTTAGAAAAATAATAATAATAGTTATAATGGCTGCGTACCAAAAACATAAAAAGTATTTTTTAATTAATCCAATTTAAATTTTTGTACAGTGTTGTTAATACAATTTTAGAATACTTGTTTTACTTAATCTATCTTCAATTTATTAGTAATGTTGAACTGTCCTTATAAATGTTATAAAGTTTACCAAAATTTTGTTTTTGATGAATTAAACAATGTATTAACATATGGTATTGAGTATTTTTGATGACAATGAATAGGGCGATATTTGAGGATCAGTTGGATAGTTGGTTCTGACCAGGACTATCAAGAAACTGACACATCTCCTGATATAAATCAATGTCTATCGAAATAACGTTTACGTCATTAAAAATGTATGATTTATTAAATACTTATGGCACTTGTGCAGAAAGCCACACCTTTACATATATTTCGTGAGCAATAATTAAAAAATAATTGCTTTTGTGTCTTAATATTAAGATTACTAACTTGGTTAACTTATGAATTATTGAATTTCGTTTTAACACATAGAAAAGGTACATGCATGGTCATTTGTTAGTCTGATATCATAATCTTTGAAAGTGCTTAATAGAAATATATTTAGTGAGCTAGACTTAAGTAATTATTTTTGAAATTAAAATTAAAAAACTAGGTCATACCGACCGTTGGTGGTATGGACCATGTGATTATACTGAAGCAAATGTGTAATTAATTTACGCCGGTTAAGCTCACGTATTTTCAGCAAACAAATATGTGGTACTTAACCACAGCGAATCTATGCTGCCAACTTTATACAACTGCCACCGAAACTTGCAATATATTCAAAATAATCATTTGGGTTTTGCTCAGCGTTTGTTGGATTAATTTTTAATTAAGTCTTAAATTTTAATCAAAATTTGAACAGGTTCTGTAAATATTACGCAATTTGTTTCGTAAATTAATACTACTTAAACTTTTTTTTATATTATGCGTGTAATTTTTAAAGGTGTGTTTATTAAACATTTAATTGAAAACCTTTCTTGAAAATCTGGATAAATTTGCTCAAAGGTAGATTCAAAAAGACCTGTAGAACAAACTGAATTTGCAATTTTTATTATTTGAAATTAGATTTTTTATAAATTCTTTTTTTTTTATCAGTTACTGTAAAAGCTGTAGGATTAAGACTTATCAGAATAATATAGACAATAGAGCAAGATCACAGGACTGCCAGACGTTAAGTATTTTCTGATGTCTAAAATGGCCGAGGGAAACGACCTTATGACCATAATTTATATAATACTGTTTCAGATTGAACTTTAGTTAAGTAAAGTTTATATATCTGAAGCCTTAATTCAGTTACGACTCATTTTATTTTGTATCCTGAATATACTAGACCTGTTTTTAGTCAGTTACTTGTATGACTGAACCCGATTTTTTTTATTTTTCATTAAAACGTTCTTAATAATTCACAGGATAAAATATTCCTGTTTCAGGAATTCTCATGATTAACGCCATGCCCCGTTACATCTTGTAAACACAACGTTTTGAGTGTTTTAGGAAATTAATACCATTTATTTTTTGTCGATAGTATATACAGACAAATGTTACATTATATGTAATATATTGCAGCTGTATTTTATATTTCTTAAAGAAATAGAGCACTTTAAATCAATGATTTGTGTTAAAACGATTTGACGCCTTTCTCATAATTTTTAAAATAAATATATACTTCTTTATTTTTGTCATCGGAGTAAAATATAGTGTCGTGTTTGAATTAAATGTTATACTTATTACTGCTTATTTTTTAAATGCTAAACTTTTATCACTTGCTATGCTTATGCGTATGCTTGCCAGAAACACCTTCAATGACAAATACGCCATGGAAATAGCAATCAAAATATACAAAAGTTGACAAGCAATATTCAGGAAGACAGAAACAGCAAAGAAAGTTTGAGACGTGACTACGAAGTTAAACTCGTTCCAAATATGTTATTAAAAAAGTTTATAATATCAGGTGACAGCCGATATAAATAGATTGATATTCACAACACGATTGCTATAATCTAGGTTATAACTATGTGTTCTCATAATGACTTGTCCGGGTAGATAATATCACTTGCTCTCATAACAATTAGTCTACATTTCATCATTAAAATTTAGATGATGTTTTGTTTTTAAGCCCTTAAAAGATAAAAAAATAATTAAAAAGTATGTAAAAACGTTTTTTTCATATAAATCCAGTGCTTATACCTAAGGCTCTGTACTAACAATAATAAAATATAAGTAAAAGTGAGATACAAAAATGTTTCACGGTAAATATTAGACAACAAAAGGAAAAGATTAATTTATATTAAAAAAGAGGAAAGGTATTCCGAAAAAAGGGATTTTATGTTGATTCACAACAAATCACCTGTTTGTAACATTGGTGGCTGCATCCGGTTACAGGAAAAAGATTTTCAAACTAAATAGAAATAAAAAAGATTGAAACACAAAATTATACAGTTTATGACATTTTAAAATAAAACTTGACTTCCATATTAACTTTAAAAAGACTGAAATAGATGGTCTTCTGAATATTATTATTTTTGCTCAGACATGTCAATTAGAAAGATCATTGAATTAACTTATTTGCTTCAGGTTTTGGTCCCTGAAATTAGAAGCTTTGGAATATAAATAGTATAATATTCAGTCAACCTTAAAAACAATAATTGGACTTTAAAAAAATAATGCTTTGAAAAACTGAAACATTATATGTAAGTTATATGTATGGCAAAACAATATTTATATTTTTATTTTTCGCAATAATTAAAAAGTTATATCAAAATAAAAAATATTTTTTGAATACAGTACAACTCCCTATAAAATCCGAGCGCATGTGACATCATAATGTTTTTTTAAGTTTTTTGACTGGGCTTCAAATCATAACCTTTAAAATCACAATTTTAACAAAATTTCTGCTGTCTACCTAAACTGCTTAAATAATAAATTCATAAATCGTTATCTGGTAACTACAATTCAGTTCTTTATTTATATAATTTCATAATATTTTAGGATTATGCATTAAACTATATTAAAACTTATAAATTTTAAAGTTTTGTTTCCTTATTAAAAGAAAATAAATTAATTTAATAAGTAATTATATTCAATAAAAAAATTGTGATTTACAATATTTTGTAACAAACTTACCTTGATGCCTGGGCAACTCGAACTTCGGCAGAATTAAACCGAAAATCATTAAAAAAATGTACATAAATATACATCAGGAATATTATCAGAATCAGCTTTTATAAATCCTATATCAAACATAGCTGAACGAAGGTAACTCTAACAAATCTTTTTTTAATAGTAAATTTATTATGTTTTTTCAATTTACAAATTGCTATAATATTATGACGTCACAAGTTTGGTTGCTATTCGTGGTGCATTCATATTATTTTTTAATTTCTTATTAAGAGCAAAAATATATTACTTGACAAAAAAATATTTTCGTTTTTCATGTTACATAGACATAAAATTAAGAGTTAAGTTTTAAATATTGCAATATTTTTCCAAATCTGAATTTAATCTGGCTACTTAAAACAGACGCGCCCCCTCGTAGGATACCTTTTTCAGCTGTAAGAATAATTCAAATGCCTAAGACGTCCTTTCACCGAAAGTGCCTGTTACAAACATAAGAAATCTAAATATATCATAAACAATCTTAAATCGTTCAATAAGACATAACTTCATTCTTCGTTCCACTTCATTTCTATTAATCGCACACCTATGGCTGTCACTCGACGTCCTGCAAAACTTACTAATAAGTGAAATAACTGTTTCTTTTCTTTTATTTTTTTTTTATATATCCTTGTACATATCCCTTCCATATATTTATACATTTATGTCGGCTCAGACTCTTAGTTTTAAGTTAGTATAAGGTTCATCAATCATCCTCATTATCACCCTTTGCACTTGGGAGCTGGAGGACCGCTGTATCAAATCGCAAAAGCCCTCCAGCCCCTCGGGCTCTTCATCGTTTCATCACATAGTTTTAAGTCTTTATACATCTATAACATTTCTTAACGTGTGTACTTTTATATCTCTTTTGTGTATTTTTATTACCATTATATTAAACAATATATTTAGAATAAAAAAAAAAAAAAAAAAAAAAAAAAATAAGAAATCTACTGTCAAATCTTGTAGTAACTCATCAAATACTCAATACCTTGGGTGCTGGTTGATACCAAGTTGAAGAAATGTTTTATATGGAGGTTATTGATATAGACATCAATGACTACAAGAATACATGATTATTCCAATATATAAAAATCTATGATATGATATCTAACGAAAAAATTAAGAGAGAGATGCTACTGGAGTGTTTTCGTTTGATATATGTTCTAATATTCAATCGGGTCTTCCCAGCAGCCGTACTGTAAAGATAGGAAACGAAATTTCCAATCGGTTCATCTTATTTGTGCTGACGTGCGTACTAAACTACATACCTATGTAACCGATAACTATATACATATATGCGTAACGTACGTACGTTTGTACTTAAATATGGTTATTTACAGAGAATCCTGTTCATTAGTTGGAGTCACTTCGAATGGAGAGAGATAGAAGAAAAAATTGGAAAATCAAGCTCAGTAGTATGTAAGAGAGACAGAGAGGCTATTTCCAGTACTGAACATATCGTGGCTGAAGTTACTTGGTCTTCAGTTGCCACTAAACTAAACGATGACAATGTTTTCAAGAATTTTTAATTGTTGGGAAATTAACCATTATCAATTTTTAATTTTAAAACTCCGTAACGAAAATAAACCTACCACCCCCACTTTGACTGCCATAGCGATGTGGTGTTGAAGGCCATGCATCGTCTAACGTAGTTTCAGTGCGATAGACTTCGGCACGGTGTTTGTTTGCAAACTATACGTATGCTTGTAGACTAGTTGCTAATTCTTCATAAGATTCCCTTTCTTTAGATACATTACTAAGTGAAACATCGTGTTTTTTGGTCGTGTTGGTGAATGAGTTCGACCAGGTGAACCTTAATGTGTTTCTAGTAGTAAAATTCAAGCCTGCTAAAAATAGTGAAATAAATAAATGATTGTATTGCATAAGTTGATGAAAATGCTATGCAATAACTGTTCCCCGATACTCATCGAGTGACACTCTTCTTTTTGTACACTTAATGATGCAGTAGGATAGTAAAACCTTCGATATTCAATTGTTGTTATCAGAAATTGTATATATGACACAAGTTTTTACTTAATAAATGAGAAGCAAATTTTTTCCACAGTCAAAATTAAAGAAACATTTTGAAGGTTAATTCAACAAATAAATTTATATGTACATTGACACTTGAAAAAGCCTTGGCAAGAAGAAGAATTTGGCGTAATGCCAGATAGGAAGCGGCACGATCAAGGATTGATCTCTTTTAAAACAGAAATGCAAAGTTTCGTTGTTCGAAACCGATAGTAGCTCCCAAATGAAAATGTAAATTGTTCTACTCCTTCGTCGTACACAAACTTGGTTTTTAGTATTTCTAGAAAATATACAACTTTGAGCACAGTTATTAGTGGCATAAAAATACAAATTTTATAAGAAATAAACCTCCCAACCTATATTTATTAACAAACTGAAGAGTAATGTAAATGTTGGAACATATGATCGATTCGTAAATAGTTGTAATATAAATAAATAAACCATACTAAGTTTCTCGGACTATTTTAGAAATGTAGGTTATCATTTATTTGCAATTAATTTAATTATCTTTATGCGATATTATAATAAGCCTAATAGGCTTTACATATGTATGTTGCTTTATTATAATGTTAATTTTAATGATGTCACATAAATATATTAATGTTTGTTTTTACTTGTTTACTCTTACATTAGCCAAAAGCGCAAGTGTTAAAGCACATGAATATAATTAATGAAATGAAATATTATCAAGTAAGAATTTAAAGTCAAACCGAGCTCACCTGGAAGTGGTGCACAGCGTTGAATAATAAACGAGCTTCTTAAATATGTCCTCCCGGAATATTGTAGATATAAATTTACGTTTAAAAAGAATTTAACTGAAGTTTGTATATAAATCTGAATGGTTTTTTTTTAAACTAATATATGATAACACTATAGTTACAAAGAGAAGCATGAAATACATTGTGTTATGAAATATTATTAAGTTAGATATTAACAAGTTGAATCAAAGCATATGAAATTTACTTGTTTAAACATTGCTCACCTAAATCTTCAGCATCTTCACTCCACTCGCCCGTTCCAGTTACAATCACTGCTGATATCACAACTAATATGACGTTTCTTATCACTAACTGCATTATCCAATTTTTAAGTTTTGTCTCTTGTTGCCACATCATCGATAATACTTTGCACTTTATTGCCTACATTACTTTTAAGAACCCCATTAAATGAGTAATTGTCTTTGATTCATTTAAATTTGTAACTCTTACTTAACTGTTTCTGTTGATATATTAACTTGATAATTGTCCACATAATTCAATATGTATCTGCATCTCTAGTTAATTTTATTATTTTCTAGGATCCAGAAGTAAATACGTTATCTGTTATTGATTTTGCCAGCTCCTTTTCATTGTGTTAAATTGAATAATATGTTATTTACAAAAGTATCATAAATAACTAAATATTCTATATATATCTAGACTTGATGTACTTTATACTTAATATTAACGATTTAGTGTGTAATATTCATTTATTCATAAACGTTTCAGACTACAATGCTTCACAAAGAATTGCTTTATAATGTTGCTATAAGTCAAAGAACTAAGACAGCGCAGTAATGTGTAGTAATACGCACGAGTGGTCCCGGTCTCAGTAAATATTCCGATGAATAATTCAGGACTCTTTTAGCTAGGACGCGTCGGACACCTGAAACAAAGTAAAGACCCTCGTTTATTTACATATTTAGAATTGTCCCAATTATAAGTATATATCTCTTTCGGTTTACGTTTTAACGAAAATAAACATAAAATTATATTATTTAGAGATGACAAAACTTAGCTTTACATGATTGAATGACTTTTATGTTGTAAAAAATCCCCTTATGACAGATAAATAGATAGATCAAGGCGTATGTAAATTAGCTATAAGCATCCATCTCGTTTTCTTTTTTATTACATTTTCATTTTTTCTCTAGCATTTTATCTCAATTGTTTATAATAACTACAAGAAAACCATATCCACAGCTCCGCCACAACGTAGGGGTTCTACAAGATCCCTTATTGCCCTGTGATAATAAAATAAAATTTCCCGTAGTTGATGTTTATATAAATTTAATGCTTATTCTTTACATGTGGAAGACCAATAGATTTTATTAATATAATAGTCTTGTCACAATAGCATCTTTTCCGTAATCCTCATATTTTATGTATCGTAAATATTTTTATGAGATTTGTAATTCTTCATCAATATAATTTTGCTTTACAGTCTCCTAGGAGTCAATATCATACTCCCTTCTTCTCCCGCCCAAACATAAAAAAAATCATACGATACTGCTTTAAGTGTTCCTATTGTAAAAGGTTTTGTATGCTTTGATTCTCAGACAGACACGAACATATGAAAAAATTACAAAATGCAGGTTTGACATCAGTGCTGATTTTTTTTTTGGGTTTGTTATCAAAACTAAATAAAATACTCAACGCATATTGTTTGTTATTATAGTTATAAAAAACAACTTTTAAAAATCCTTCATTATTCAACCTGAATTATTATATACATGAGTTATTTCAATAATCTCTTATTTGGGTCCGAGTTAAAATTGGATTTTATTTCTCCGACTCAAAATTAAAATAATTTATTGGATTAAAATAAGAAGTTTTAATATACTACATTTGGACTTGTTAAATAAAATCTCGGAGGATTTCTTAATTATAAGTAATCACAAACACAATCATTGAAATTGTTTTTGTGATTATTTGTAAACTTATAATCAGTTTCATGATTTGGTATAATTTATTTAATCTAATTCTAGGAAAAGCTTTATATAGCTAGGAATTATCATAGATTTTTTTATGTAAAAATTGATTAGCAGATAAAATACAGAATTTTGTAAAATACAAAATTTTATCACCTAAAACACTTGAGGAAATGACAAGGAAATTGAAAGAAAAATTGGAGTATTTTCTTATTTGTGAATCAGTGATATATACTTCTTTATGTAAATATGAATGCTAATCACTAATTTATATAGACAAAGCGAAACAAAGATGTTTTTTTGTTTTTATTATGGTAATGACGTTGAAATTGATAAACCTTCACCTATCATGTATTATCTTATCGAATATATAATAGCCTGAACAAGATTAAATAAAAATCTTTAACTTTCTGAGCTTTATGGCCAATGCAAGATAATAATTATTAAAAAAATAAGTTAAATGTTTTATGTTTAGTTAACTATTTATTTGTATTGGATATTTAAATATATAATGTATGTGGTAAAAGATGTATATACATTGTACATATCTAAACGTGTATTATATGTCAGCTGCACACTTCTTCCCCTTTTTAAAAATAACAATATTTCCCGTCATTTTTTGGTTACCTAACAGAAACTGCTTATAAAGATAAGACCTCTCTTTGTACACTTGTTTTATATTGTTTCTTTGTCTTATTTAAGGTAGTACAGTAAAGATTTTTATTACTCTAAACATCCTTAAATTTACAATGAAATGAAATAGATCATTTGTTGTGGTCAATGATTCAATAGCATTAGACTACTATTTATAAAATACTATATTTCACCTTATAAATATATAAAAAAAATACGTGATTTATATATTTTATTTCACTTTATTAAAATATAAAACGAAACCCATCCACGAAGCATACTGATTGCTTTTTCTAATCTACTCATTGGAATTCCAATACGTAAAAAGCACAAAACTATTATTAAGCTACACTTTTATAAAAAATGTTCATGAAAAAGCTTCGAAGACGTTATTGACTAAAGTCAGAGAACTAGAAAGAGAGTAAATGCATAACGGCTACATTTTTCTCTACGATTCATCGTATTAACGGAAAGGTGCTTTATATTTTTTTAAAGAAAAATTCTCGGAGAAAAATTTAACAAAAGCTTTCAAGAAGCAAATCCTTCATCAAAGAAGCTCAACGACCCGAAGCGAGTGTCGAAGCGCTAATATAGTTTAGGAGACAGTGCCTGTATCGCACGCTTTTAAGAAAGATCTTACGTGACGGTTTTGCAGAATATCGTTTGAAATTGCCATATAAAGAAAATGCTCTTACACGGGACTTTGTTATTGAAGTCGTGACTATAATAATTACTGCTATGCTTTATATAGACGTAATTAAGTTTCCGCACGTGATCTTTCTCATGGAGCCCCAATGTAATCAAAAGAAACATGTTGGAAGATGGTTGGGATGTTAAGGATAACATATTTATTTTATTTCCATTTTTATAGAGAAAATATTTCTTTTTCCGAAAAAAAAAACCATTATATTTATGTAGGATATAAAAATAAAGAAAGATCTTCGAAAGTTTTTCATCTCATTGCACTTCTCACATAAATTAACGAGATATTCAACTATTTTTAAAAATGCTTTACGATTTTAGCTTTACTTAACATTATACAATAATGTAGATTAGCTAATCTAAACCTTAAAAAATCCCAAGAAAGTTAACTGTTCCTTAATAAAATGTAATAAATCTAATACAAAAATATGAACAAAATATAAAAGAAACATGCGACGGTATTTACATTGAAAAGAAATTAATGGGTAAACGTACGGTAAAATAACAATATTATTACTTTAGAATACAAATGAAAGAGTCATATTAAAGTCTCAATTGCTATAATAAATTTATATTGTTTATGGACTGTATAAAGACATTAATTAATGGACCATAAAATTACAGCATTACCATTAAAGATCAATGTAGTGGTGAAATACCTAATACTAACCTATTATAATAATTTATAAACCAATACTGCATTCCCAACACTTAAGTCTTCACAAATCACGTTAGAAATTCTACGAAGTTGAACTCTCGTGAGAATGTGTCAGCAATGTACACACGTACATTCAAGTCCGCGGATCGCGGTCGACTGGCTGTTGGCTGTTACCTTGCGCCCGCTACCTTTGGTAGGCGGCACTGCCCCCAGGTAGACTCAGCTACATATTAATTACTGAGATCCAAATTAGCGCATTGACCGTAACGAACTTCTCATTAAAGCTTTCAAAATGGTTTTGTGATAAATTTGTTTTATATGTTGAGATGATTGTTTCTTTCATTTTAATGTTCGTTTATTTTAGATGTTTCATTTATTGTCCACGCATCATAACATCTTATTAATTTTATATAAAGTTTAATGAATTATGTTATAAACATACATAATACAAAGATTCATAATTAATTTAACCATCATATAAGAAAATAAGAAAGTCAATCGGGTGAGGTTATTTTGTTATATTAGGAAAAAATAAATGAATTATAAAGTAGAAAAGAAGAGTGAGTTGGTTATTAATTTAGCTCATGAAAGTATACTTCAATAAAATTGAAAAAAAAAATCGATATAATCACATCTGTAGGACCCTTGACGATATAATTGCAAGTATGTATATCTCGTTAAATGTTATATTTTTATAAGTATAAATAAAGGCGTCAAGGCATAGTTGGATAAATATAAAAACCAATGACAAATATTTTTTTATGAAATGTATTTGCAGACAAAAATATATCCTATCAGTATTTTTTCAGCAGAGCACACATTTTGAATTACATAAATTATATAAATGGAACAACACAAATAAATAGGTATATTGAATTCTTGTCCAACGTTTCTGGTATTAAAATGGATTATATATTATACATAATAAAAAGTTACACAACAAACTATTGAATACCTAGTCATAAAAAATATGTTTTTTTTAATTTTATTTGGGGTGCAAACACTAACATCACTAATAATAAACAGGACATAATTTTATTAAAAACTGGTTCTAGGAAAGTGACTCGTAATAAATTGTATATTATATTAGTATTTCATTCCTTTTTTTAACTTCGACTGAATAGTGCTTGTATGTACATAATTCTACTTATTTGTATTAGTTATAGAAATGTACATAGATATAATAAAACCTATTCACCCTTTTCTTGAATTTTCCTAAATTATGATTGGCAGCCAACACAGACAAGTATCACTTTATCTGGATACTAGAAATATCTACAATGAGAAAAAATAAATAAAAAGTAAAACCGCTAATCTGAGGTAGAAGAGGATACAGAAAGTAAAACTTGCAATTCCCAAAGTGTATCCTTCCATTCCTTTCCAACTTTTATGGTTACAAATGGCCTCATTACTGTATTGACAACACTGCACAACTCTGCTGTCATCTGCGTAACCAAAACACCTGTAAGAGTAGGTTATTCATACAGCAAATATAGAGTTATTATGAACACAGACCCCTGTATGACCTCTTCTTTTATCATCATTGGAAGCAATAAAGAATCACAGCAGGCAATAACGATCACTCACAGAGTACAGTCCCTCGTATAGTCAGAAACCTAGGCATTCAGATCAAAACATATTATGCCAAAGCTAGAAAGCTTTCAGTCACTGTCAACAGCTTCCGAGGCGTCACGTGAATCTATAAGATCTTTTCTGTTGTTCTCTAGAGTTGTCTCCCATAGAAATGTACCGGGTCAAATAAAACTCCCAGTCAACCTATTTCTACAAAATCCCTATTTTCGGTCATGAATGAATGAATAATAATAATCTATGGGTTTCCCATATATTTACAGTTTATAAAGGTTATTAAAGTCGGATTATAATTAACAGGATTTGCACAGCTTCCTTTTTCGCCACAAGTGTAATCCCGATAAGCTCTCAAATCCAGAAACTAAAACAGTCGTAAAAGAGAGGAAGATCAAGTGTGTCAAAATGAAATACAGCTCGAGAGCACCTGTTTTTAAAACTATAACTGGAATACCACGTTGGCCAATTTGTTCACGTCAAGCATCTTTCACTTAAAAACTACACAAAGTTCTCAATACCTGTTGATTACTGATTCAAACCTTTGTCACAAAGAAACCGCAGTCTGGTAGGGGAGGTGATTTGCGATTGCTAAGGACGTGATTTTTTCTCTTTTACCGTATTAGTTATTGTCCCATCAAGTTTATACAGAAGAGGTAGTGAGGATTTGCAAAAGTTTGTGTCAACCGCTTTGGCTAGGGACCAAAAAGCTCTACCGCTAGAAAATTGAGCACAGAGCTTTGAGAGAGGCTTTCTTTAGCGCACCCCTGTTTGTCTTGACGGCTTCAATTATGTATCTGTCTGTATCATTTATAAATAAATGTTTTATATGTGGTTAATGGAATATTTTTCATTTCCATGGAAACCTGTAGAAAACGCGAAGTCAGACGAGACTTTTTGTGCAATATTTCATATTAATAACTCTATTATTCTTATATTTCAACATTTTTTTAATTATCAAAACTGCAGGCTGATAGGGTAGAAAGATATATATATCATCATATAAAAACCATATACCCATTTTGTTTCAAATATCTTATCTTATATAGACAGCAATCCGTTTAATTTTCATTATATATATGAATGAATTTATAAGACATGTTAACCTCACTTGAAATCATATTTACATATTGTACTAAATACCTACAACAATTCTAACAAACAGCAATGATTGTTTCTATTCTATATGTGTTGATAAAGATCTCAATAATATATATTGTTTTTAATATATCTTCCATATAAACCCAAGGATCCGTTACATGCCTATTTTATGTACAGATAACTGACCATTGAAAGGAATAAGTGCGATACATCTCCACATATTACTCCATTAATAGGGCAGGGACAGCACGGGTATTTTGCGTTTGGCCCTTAAACAATGGATTAATTCTTATGAACAAATATTTATATTTTACAATTAAACCACTTTGTATTTGGGGTAACAGACTGTGTTTTACATGAAATTTATATGAAGATTATTGTATTGATAAATCAAAAAATAAGAGTTCTTTAACTTTGTATAATTCATACATTTTAAAAATATGTAAATGGAAGTTTTCCTTGTGTGAATTTGACGGTGAGTGTTTTAACTGTTGTTTTGTGTGTATCATTCCTAAAAGTGACATGAAAAATATGGTGACTTTCACATTTTACTTTGTACTTTTTAATTATTTTATTTTAATCCAGCTATAAAATTACTTAAGAACGTAACATTACATATTTAGACATAATAGATTGTACCGAGTTAAGAGCACGTACAAATCAATTGTTCCCTGTTAATGCATTGTGTTGAGCGATTTTCAAGCACTTACTTGTATTCATGTGAACGTTTCCCAGTATAATAATTTTGTATGGATATAAATTATATGTTTGTTCTGTATTAACAAGGTAAACTTAAAACGCTTTGTATTTCGCAGTATTAAACTCATTCCCTTCTGATTAAAAGGCAGGCGTAAAGAGGGATATTTGATATTATTTTAAAGAACATAAAAGTACAAAAATATTTTAATGATTAGATAGATAGAATTTTTTTTAAATTATAATAACCATAACAAATCAGTCTCTTTTTTCCCGATATTTAATATTTCGTTCGGTTCTATTATATATATTTTTCCAGTACCTGATTTCCCCTATTTTTCATTTAATAAAATACTGTGTCTTATATTTAAAACATTATACTGATTTTCCCTTATCACTACATTTTGGTACCAGGTCTTAATTATGAGAAATATAAAAATCCATTGTGGGGATTAGAATAAAAATTACAAAATGAAACATATTTTTAATATTACTTAACACCGTTTTTTGTTATTATCATTCTTTTCCTTACTTTATTTTTGTGCTAGCAATAATACAACCATTTTAAAATCAATAACTATTGCCCATCGCTATTAAAGTATAAACTTATAAAAAATATTGTCCATAGAACTCGTATCTATTTCAGAGACGAAAAATTTTTTTCGTTACACTAAAATGGCCATGATTTTATGTTTTCATCAAAATTAAAGGGAAAAATACAAAATGATGACTATATCGCTGACGAACGATTACTTTTAGATTAATTATCTTTTGTCTAAAGGACATACACAGGAAAATGTGGGTTGTGCGAAATGTATGTACATAAAAATAAATACTAATATGAACCTAAAAATAATATGGAAAAATGCTTATAGTTTATATACATAATATAAATATATAAAATATAACATAACGAATGCTTACAAAATTTAAACTACAGAAAAGATACCTAATAAACGAAACACATATTGGAGTGAAAGAGGAGTCTTTTACCCTGATCTTGAAAGATATCATGGTATTAGTTTGTTAGAGATAAGGGTTCCAAAGTTGGGTACAGAGAATGTGCGTAATAGTAAGAAGGATAGTTCATGAGATCCACCAAAAAAAAAAATCCTAAAGTATTAGGAGTCAGATATTGAAGACCAATTATGAAAGCTCTTTAATGTTGATGGGATATCACAAATCATCATAATCAAAAATTAATAGAAGGAGAGTCTTTAAAAGTAGCACACTTTGTGCGGAGACACACCTGCAGTTGGCAGCTAAGGTTTGTAAAGGAGTTCCAACCTCAATTATACAAGGATCCCCAAGAAGATATTAAGAAAAATGGATGTTTAAATAAAGTTTTTCTACGATCTGCAAAAAATAGTTTTGGAAGACGTGAGTGTAGATGTTATATGCACAAACATAGTAGCAAGTAGATATTCTTCGACTAACCGCATTTGTAAAAAATTATATTACTGAAAAGATAAGATGGACCCTCGAATAATAACAGTATTTACCGGTGACCAGAAGAATTTGGTTTTTTTTTATGTACATAAGCATCAGTCGGCGTATATATAGACAGTTATAAAAACTGTCCGCAACTGCAGGAGATTTGTTAAAAGAATTTAAAGTAACAAAACACACAGTATGAAATGCGTCACTGAACTGAATCAAAACACCTAGTTCACATATCTTGACAATATGCAAATATATATAATATTTTGTTGCTAGCACGACAATTAACAAATATTTGGATACTTTTGTTTTATTGTTAAATAATAATAATTGAATACAATTGTTCATAATAAGTCATACATATTTTTTATTTTATTACTGTATATTTACTTTTTTTCATTTATATTGGTATAGTTTTTATGACTAGTAAATATTAATAAGGAGAACAATTAGTTCTCGGGGCACTCAACAACTCAAAAATAAAAAGTAATGTGGTTAGATCTTTTAAAACGCATCTTAATCATTTGAGTCTTTGATACAGTGAATAATTTTTTATACTCCTCTGAGAAGTTTTATCCGAGTTGGTTTTGAAATTCGCTGTAAATTAATTTGGAAAAAGGTTCTATAAGAAAAATACAATTTAATCTTTTATAAGATCATAAAAGTTAAGAACAAAATGCATAAAATGGATCGTAATAATTCTTAAACTGTCCATTTTCAATACATTTAAATTTATGATTTTCTTCAGCACCATAAGTCTCCATATATTCAAAACATCAATATAGGTCATGTGTTTTGCCATGATAAATTCAATCATATACCCATCTCGAATCTGCGTAAATAGATCATCTTGACAAACGGTTTAATAAAATTGACTTGAATAATATGTCTCCATATATTTTTAATATTTATAACATTTAAATATATGTATGTATATCAATTCTATAACAATAAAATAACAAAGCCTATGTGATATAGTTTATTCTACAGTCGTGTAGATGCTTACAAAACTAGTCACTGCTACTATTAGTTTCAAGGGAATTTAATTATCAAACAGTGAATAAAATTTTATCAAATCCGTTGTAATTAATGGTCTTTAAATTGGAGTAGCAAACGTCGTTTGCTTTTTATTGCCTTTCAGGTTAGTACGTTTCTCAGGCAATGAAGGGCGACAAATTGTATATTGAGTTAGGCGAAGTATTTTCAGCAATAGAACAAAAATACTTTTTAATCGGCTCATTATTTTGATTTAAATGCAAGTAAAACGCAGCCACATAAAACTTAAAATCATGGTCAGGTGTCTATTATTTTATTATTTATATTGGCGAATGATTAGCATTTCTGTGAAATTAGTTTTTGTATAGACGATTACTAATTAAACTATGTTACTACATATTTTAAGACAGTTAAATTAAACCTGAAAGAGATTTCATTATATTTAATTAAATACAAATAAACCATTTCCACATAAAAATAAAACGATCAGAGAAGTTTTCAATATTAACATATAAAAATAATAAAAAGACTTATTTTTATGACATAAGCAAAGTTAATAATCTATATGTTTATTAAAATCTAACAATAAAAGCCTCGAAGTAACGAGATTAACAGAAATTCTTTGACAGCTTTATTTTATTCTATTATTAAAGAGAATATAATAATTTGTTAAACTAACTATAAAACTTAAACTAACTATAATTTAAATATATTTAAATACACTACAAGTATATCCTTATATATAGATATAGTTATTTAACTAGTAATGTAAAAATTATATTATATGATATGAAAGTTCTATAAAATAAAACAAACAAAATTAACAAAATTCTATAAGTTTATAATTAATTAGACCTATAATAATGAAAAAGATGTGAGTAAAACATGGTGACTCATATGTAGTTTATTTCACAGTCAAGTTTGATCAGTATAAAACAACGCAGCATGAAATTTGAGTATGTCGATAACGGAAGGAGTGAAGATTAACCTCGGCACGAAGTGCTCATAAACATTTTAGGCCATCGATAAGAGTTTGGTCTCAGTAAGGGGAGAATACTATAGAGTCACTATTAATAAATAATTAATTAAATAATTGCCATGTTATTGGCATTTAATAACGTTTTATCTAGAAGGATTGTCATTTTGATTAATTTATTACAAAATACTATTAAATACTGTATACATTTAATCTATTAACAATTTTCTTGTTTCATACAAATGTATGTATAATATATAGCACATATAATTTTTATTAATAATGGCAAGGACGGAAACAAAAACTAGTTTTCTACTTTTGTGAAGGAAAATTAAGCATAATAAAATTTACGGGCTAGTGGTTCCTGAACCTTAAATATTCTGTTTTTTCCTTGAATGGCCTTATCATTATTAATCTTCTATCGCTTATTACCGCAATTCGGTGAAGTACTTTAGAAGGTTTTTAGTTTTTACCGTATTTACATACTTATGCATTTTGATGTATGCTTAACAATATTTGTCTTGTCAAATTGTATAAATATAATCGTTTTACCTGGGCCAATCAAGCATTATTATAGTGTTAAAAGATATTATCATTGTTTTATTTTAATTTAAAGTAAGGCCAACTAAAATGTTCTTCACGTTGTCCCGAATGTATAGTCAAACTTAAAATAATTATTAATTAAACTATTGACTAAAAAAATATAATTGAAATTGCTATATAAATCAGATACTTTAAATATGAAATATATATCTTGAAAGATAAAATTAGAATTTCATAGACCTAGTGTTGAAAAAAAATTGTTCGCAGAAAAAAGAAAATACTACGTGTATCAACAAAATAAATGGACTAATACCGCCGTATACAATTGAATGTTATTTCTATTATAACCAACGTTATATGCTACTGATTATTTTATTCTTACAAAAATACTTGATTTTAAATACAGCTGTAATAAATATTGCTATATCATTTTATTATTGAAGCTATCGCAATAAAATCAAGGCAAATGGAAACTTAAATAAAAGTCACAAAGTTTAAAATTAAAATAAACAAGTGACACAAGTGCAAAACAATATGATTTTATTATATAAAACAATAAATAAGAAATAATGTCAACACATATATTATATATGTAGTTTCTCACTAAATATTATTTTCAAGAAGTTTATGCAATTCATATATAACTTATTCTTAGATGAAAATATGAATAACACGAAGTTTCAAAAAAATTTTTTTAAACTTTAACACGACCATTTAAAATTATTATTTATAACAATGTCATAACGACACTTTTAGATTTACTATAAGAGTTAAAATTATGAAGCTAATTAAATGAGAAACTATTATCAAACGACTTAATCATATTATAACCACACCCGAGTAAGTTCTCGTTATTTCATCGTTGATAAGAAAGGAAGGTCCAATAACAAATAAAACTTAAAGGGCATCATGTAACAATAACCAATAAAAAAATTAAATTAGAAATTATTTTAACCATTCTCTACCGTTTAAACAAAATAATATTACTTTAAAAGATGTTAAACAAAACGAACGATAATATTATTTTGTTTTTATTTTAAAAAAATCACAAAATTGTTACATAAGATATTTTTTGTAGTTGTAAATGTATCCATCGAGATCACAATGAGAAGTAATAATATGTATAATCAACAATATTTCAAGATAACCCATAATGAGTTATATTATTTCGTATCAATAGGCGCATCGACTTTAACAAAATTAGGACATATTTATTATGATTCTCTTTTCGACGAAAAACTGGGATAAGTGAGATTTTAATAGAAATGACAATTTTGCTCCAAAAAACATTTGTCGATGTTGAGAAGAGTTCATATTGTCGTAAAAGGTAAATATACTTATTAATCTTCTTGTCCATACAAAAACTTTCAGAATGTACCTAATAACTACATACTTACTAAACGTATTTTTAACATATTTTTAATTCTACAGTTGGATAACTATGTTGAAATTTTGATACAGCTTAAAATTTGTAGATGGAAATCTTCTTTTAAAAGATGTTTGATATCTATAAAGCAAAATCAGCGTATATAAATAAATAACTACGGAAAATGCTGACTATTCCGTAAAGTGACGCAAACTTGTATTTTCCGTATCCGGAGAGTTCAGATGACACACATACATACACACATCACACACGCACAGGCGCATACTTTGTGTATCGGTTATTAAAAATTTAAGGAGATTTTTCAATAACCAGTATCTTTTCTAAAACTGATCATCAGATTATCGGAGTAAAAAAAAAGTTATTAGACGCTTGAAGTTTATAATTTTTGGATATAAAAAAAAACTAATAATATGTTTCTCGCAATCTTATCTTGTCATTTTAGTAACATGTAAATATATAACTTCAATCATCAAAAACGAAATGAATTAAGAATATATAAAAGGAAAAATTATAAACATGTTTTTAGTTATTAACTTAATACATTTTCTCTAAAAGAAATTTTCTCAGAATATAAAGTATTACGATATTATTGGAAATATGGCAAGTCAAAAGTTCAAAAGATTCCTTATAAGAAGCTTAATTGAAGTTGGTGTCGTCAAATATTGACACTCATTTGAATCCTAGACGAATTAGGTAAATATCTTCATAAGAAATTATTTTTATTTTGAAAAAGGAAAGTAATTTTTTTTTTATCTCATGCTTTTTTTTCAGGCCTATACATTCAACATCACATAACACTTACAACAAAACTTAATTATTGTTTCCTTAACATTTAATTATACATATTAATAGTAATTAAAAAGATTTATATAAAAGTATAATATATAAATAATTTCAAAGTTTTAATTTATTTAGCTATACCTTACCTATTTAAGGGTTATGCCTTATCTTAAATTAAGTCAAGAGTTCGTTAAATAACATATTATGAGATCTTTTGTTTCAAAAGTGAAAATAATTCTGGCTAAAGCCAATGTATTGAGATAAAGCATATTACAAAAAAAAGTTTTGAACAAAATCTATAGAAGCTTTCTTGAATATTCCTTTTAAACATTCTTACAATTTTCTTATTAGATATAATTATAAACTTGGTAATCAATAATTTCTCCAATTTATTTATATAATATTCATTTTGCTTACTACAATAAAAGTAGTGATGGAATTGATATTTTATGTTTTTTTAGAATCGTCAGTTTAAAATGTCATCATGAATATATTAAATTAAAAATAGACCGTAAAGAATTAAATATTTTTTTTAAATGTAGTTATCGTTACTTAAAAAGTTTACTTATTTTGATTTATTAGTTTAATAATGTTTAAATGAAATAAAAAATGTCTGGAAATTTTAAAACTTATGTATAAAGTGTGTGGTGTCTTGCAGTTGTATCTATTTATATTATATACTTTGCCTCACAAATAGAGTCTAGTTGTAAATATCCAGTGTTGTTGTAAATATACATTGTCTCATGTATATCAGCGGAGAGGTTAGCTGTCAGTCAGTTATATAAAAAGCGTGATTCAAACAGGCGCGGACCTGCACTTGAACCTCATTTATTGGTTAAGTTAATTTGAATCAAAATAAAGATAAATCATATATTATTCACACAAAGAGCGAATTTATGCATCATCAATTTACTGGGTGTCGATAAAGGTGTTATACGATAAAGCGATATCATCTTGCTATTACTGTTTCTACATATAAATACTCATTTTATTATTATATAATACATATTTCAGTAACTCGAAAATCTGTCTTAGTCTTTATGCAACTATCTACAATATATAAATTGTCGTTTGTTTATTAATAACTCTACTGAAATGTTTCTCATTTAACCATATTGAAATCAATTTCATTAAAAGAATAGTTCTCATTTTCTTAACAATTATGAAAAATAACATTAAAAACACAGTATAATGCTAAACCGTTCCTTTTAAGTCACTACAGTTTTAAAGAGGGTATCGGACATTAAAACGTTCGAATTATTTTTTTTCCTAAGTTGTACTTTTCCTTATGTAGTTTACCTATCACTATAGGAAAAATCATCCGAAGGTCATCAATAAAATGTACATATACAAAAAATGTAGGGAATTGCTGTGTACATGGACGATTTCTGGGCCTTTTGTAGCGTCACATAGCTCTGTCATGTCTTAACAATCCTAGTAGCCTATATGATTTTATGTCCAATGGCCCTAATCCTACTCTCGTGTATTTGAAAAGAATCATTATTTTTTGTTTAGTAGAATATGTTTAATATTACAACGGAGGAGGTTTCTATCCAAAGAAAGTAAAAGATATATGAAAAAATGAAATTTATTATCCTAAATTTATAGAAATTGTAACCCGGAAATTAGAAGGGGTATGGCAAAAGATATCAATCCCTATAGTCTCGCATACAAGAGTCATTCAGCTCCTAAAAGGCTATCATTCCAAATGCAAAAATATCATCAAATCATTGAAAAGATTGTCAGCTAAGAAAAAAACTGAATTCTTGCAGCAAAGCGAAATTTTGTTTGATATTTGTTGATGCAAATGCAAGATAATAAGTCACATATTTTGCTCACCCTGAAAATTTACTATTGGCGATGTTAACAGATGGAGAAAAGCCTATAAGAACTTACACTAGAAGAATCCTAAAAGCTCGTAGCTCACTTACATTGGGAAAACTACCACGCACTTTTGAAGTGCCTGAACTTAATTTTGATGTCAAATCTTATATTGATCTAATAAACTGGCATGAAATCAACTTTGGTCCTCCTATTCTACAAAATCAAACATACATACATACACAAGCGGTTGGATGAAGTGTGAAGATAGTGACAGAAGCTGCAATGTCGGCATGTGATAAAAAAGCAAGGGAAGGCATAATTCATGCAAAACTTACGTCAAGGAAAGCTATGACGAAATTCGATAGTAGGCAGGATATTTTGTATAAAAATGACTTTTTTTTAATAACTTTTTATGTTTATTGGTTTAAGTTTATTGTTTTAAGCGTTAATATATGTCTTTTATTAAATATTTCTTCTGTTTTGATTATACTTTGAGTAATTTCTAATAAAAAACTATACCATTTAGAAATACGTGTTTTTTCCAAAATCATTATTTTTAAATCTCATGCGCGGGCTTAAGGCGTTTGTTAATTTACCCGTTTTTTTGCTTAAACTATATTTTATAGTACACTACAACGTAATATTACTATTAGAATGTGATTCGGCAACTTTATTTTTTTTCAATACTAGAGTGACCCACCCTATTATATGTATATATGTATAAAGATACTAGAACAAACTTGTATTAATTGATTTTAAATAGTGCACATTTAAAGACAAGCGCGAGTTGTAATATTATTACGAAAACGATTATCCTCTAACATTTGGTTCTTGTTGGTCAGTCAAAGAAGGTGTGACTAATGTTGGTCTTTAGTATTCTGGTTCTAGATAACAAAACTGTTTTCAGTGTTACATGGCTCAACCAAGGCTCAATAATGTGATCTTCTTCATTTAATACAAAAGACTCTAAAGAAAAATCAGAATCACTGCTGGTAAACCTATGTATTACTGCCTCCGAAATATCTTCAGTTTCGAATTCTGTCTCTCGAGTTTCTTGTGTGGTATCATTTGTATTAACTCATCAAAGCCACTGCCTACTCCTCTGAACGTAAAATATAACTTGAGTATATCAATGATATATAAAATGAAACTCGTTACTTAAATATATTATAATTGAATATGACATGAAAAGCAAAGTAAGTTACTTATGATATATTTATAAACATCCACAACTAAGTCAACCAAAAAACTCTCGTCGTTACTAATATTTCGTCAAGAGAATGACGATAGTTCAAAAACTATTCATTTAATTAATATATGACTACCTTAAAGTCACACCATGCATTAAAAAAGTGAATTAAGAAGGTAAGCAAAGGGCCAGGTTGCAGGGATAGTGAGAGAGGAGTAGTGCGTCGTCGAGCGGTCGTACATATGTATGTTTACTTATTTAGGTTTAAAAAAAATCATCTTACATCACCGTAGTATACCAAAGACTAGTTACGTTTTGAGACATCTCGGGTTTTGATCAAGAAACATAAGAAAAGAATCTGCACATGGCAACAAAGCAACAGGGTCGACTCAGGATTTGTAGTGGCTCAGTTCGGGGTCCAAATTATATGCTAAATGGAAGAACTTTTCAGAATGGTATCTGCTGTCGGCACCATTCTGTCTAATCAAAATGAGACCGGAAGGTGGTCGGCAGCCATCCACCACAACATAATTGGCATAGAGAAACATTAGTCATGTATTGAATATAATATTCTTCTTTTAATTTTCTTCATAATTTAAATAATATACTTACTTGAAAGTAGCATTTTAATTTTAAGCATGTAAACAAACTTCTCATGTGTAGCAATAAACAGGAAATAATATTAATGTCAGATATTTGCATATTTTGGACTACATTTTTGTTTTAATCAATTGTTCTATCAACATGAGTGCAAAAAAGTAAAATAAGATCTAGACAACACGATTTTATATTTAAGAAATCAGAAATTAAAAGCTCTTTCCTTTATTAAAACCTTAAATATGTAATAGATGTATAAAATGCAATTAACCCTAAGTACCTCTTACAAATCTATTTTGCAAGCGAGATGTAAAATACTTACACATATATGCTGCCCCCAGATCCGGCTCTTGGCGACTTCCTTTTCTCATTTCATTTTGCAGGATCATGTGAAAAGTAAGGAACTTGAAGATAACGAGATGATAGCCGTTGTAGAAGCATTTCATATTTGTATGGAAAGTATGACGAAAATTTAATATTTTTAACATCAAAGACCAGGTACATATATAATTTAATTAAAATTGATATGTTTTATTTTTGTTTTAAAGTAAGATATAAACATATTCTATAATTTTATACACCAATTACTTAACACATTTTTTAAACACATAATTAAAAAATGTCATGATTTATAATTAACAATAAATATAGTGTTTTTTTATTTGAATTAGTTCTGACAAAGTTTGAATAGTTTGTATCCGACACACTGCTAAAAAACTTATTCCCTGACAGCATTATAACTGACTAAAAGCAGTGAAAAAAAGAAATTAGAGTGGACATGTTTACTTACTGATTAAATTTACATAAAATTACATGGATAATTTTCACTTTATAAAATTAACTTTTACCTTATAATTGAATTGTTTCTGGTCTTTTAAAGATTGCATTATTGATAAAATATAAAAAATAAGTTTCTTACCAAAAAAATTATGCTAAGGTGCAAAATGCGTCGAATGAGCAATTATTTCTCTACATTGTTCAAGAAACGTATAGTATTTACTAAAAATTTATCCCCCTTAAATTAGTAGCAACATAATAAATATACTCGAGATATCTAAAGTTCAGTCACATTCTATTACTACCCAGGCAGGCTAAGAATTAATTTTGACATACGTACAAGTATGTGTTATTGGACCTAAAAGTCGTTACAAATAATATTATGAATAATGAGAACAAAAACTTTGACTGCGTTCCTCCAAGACCTATGAATCCTTATAAAATCATTATAAACTAGTTGGTTAGGTATGGTAAAAAAGGGTCTAAGCAAGGATTTCGGAACTATCTAAATTTCGAAATCATAGCCTCTAAATTTTATAAATTTAAAGTAATATACTGGTAATACGTTTTACCCATACACGCTTATTATGTAATACTATTATATATTTCTGACATCACTTATGTCACTTCTTACTATACGTTCTATGATATTTTAAAATAAAACTTCAATTGTTCTTAATGTTCCTGTATTTCTCGAAGGTACTTCATAATCACATTCTTCAAAGGTTCAGTTACTGAACTGTGCTGTCGTGCGTCCAGACGTCATATTTATACCACGGTTCAAACATAGTTCTATTTTCCTTTTAAACGATCTTTGATTTCATTTTAACAATAATCATGAATACTAATGAGTTTTTATAAGATTTGATGACAGGCTCAAATTATTTTAATGTTGCATCCGTTATTAAAGCTGATAGCGCCGATATATACGACAATCCCAGTCATACAAGCGACCAGATTAATTTTACTAAAAACATGTATGCCATGGACGCTACCAATATCAGAGTACGTCCTTGCAATAGCTTTTTAATTTTTTTTTCCACTCGCTTGAACCGCTGACGAAATGCTACATATTATATTAGTTTTTATTTTTTATTTTTATCACCTAAGTTTTGAAACCAAATAGGTCTCTTTGAAGCTTGATTGATTTACTGGAGTTTGATTTACTGGAGTAAATCCCTATTTTACTTCCTGGTTTCCTCTACCATTGGTAAAACCTCTAAATATTTAGCTTTATGTAACATTGGTTAAACATACTATGGTATATACTTTTTATAAAATTTCCAGTGACAAAAATATTATTTGGTGTCTATATCATCAATAAAACGTTAAATTTTAAAGAAAAAAAAACCGTTTAACAACACCTTTCTAGGTGATATTATTAAAATAAATGTCTTTACCCCTTAATATATGGCTTTAATGCTTTTACTCATTTAACTATTCGAGCAATTCCATAACATTAAAGCTTTTAACAGAAGGCCACGTAATTATCACGAGATAATTGATTTTCTATTACGAGTAACCACTGTTTTATGTTTGCTACGTAATTAAAACCTATGGAACAGTTTACAAGACAGAGAAGGTTTTAAAGAAAATTTCTTGTATACTGTACCAAAATCTTTTAATTTAACCCGGACCTGCAAAATCATATGACAAAGGTTTTAATTTGTCACAAGAATTCTTTAAGTAATACAATGTTGTAGTTGAACTTTAAAGGCAACAATGGGATGAATAATGACTTTAAAACAAAGTCAAAATTTTAGAGAAACTTTCGTATCCTACTCGCAAGCTCTTGATCTTTTTGGCTTTGTGTTATAAAATTAATATTATGTCAAGACAAAAACTTATATTTTAATCTATATTTATGGCAATTAATAAGCACAAAAATTTTCATTAGTAGGAACATGCAATGATTTCTGTTTGTCCTTCTGGCCATGGGCGTAACAAAATTTAACACTCTTGTAAATTTACTACTATATTTATATATATTACTTCTTTTTTTAATAACTACAAAGTTATACAACTAAAAACAGATATATCTAATAAATGTAGTGAATTAGGGTGCAATTTACTTATGTTTTTGAATAAAATTTTAATAAAGAAAAATTTCTTCATTTTACAATTGAAAAAAATTACTGAAATAAACATAATAACGAAAAGTTTACAAACAGTATTTTTGTTATATTTACGTGTAACTATAAAAAAGAGGGAATTATTTGTTTGTAAAATATATTTTAAAATTTTAAGTATAATAATATTGGATTTTGAATTTAAATATAATTAATTTGTGATAAGATCTATGACTATATTGAAAAACATTTTTAATTTCAATTATTTGATAATATAATATCAGAAAATCATATCTTCACATTTTTGTTAAATTTCATGCTATAATTTACTTTTGACACTTTTCTTGTATATTGTGCCTTATGATGAAACTGAAGGACAAGGTGGCAAAATACTATAGTACATAGTGTTTGTTCATTATTTGTGTTTTTATTAAGTCTTTTTCCGTACAACGTTTTTCTTTATCCCAAAATATTTAAGTTTTGTTATGTTTGATTATACTTAATTTGTTAAACTACATTTTTCCGACGATAAATAATATCCGAATATATATGTACATTCCGAAGATAATAATAAAATAACACTACAACTTAATATTTTTATTTATGATAAATGAGTAGTATTAATCAATTAGTTTTAAAATGAAACAAGTCTCTCGATTGGTTAACATTTTCACATGAAACATTTTAACTTTTTTATAATATTATACACATTATTCTTTGGTCCAGTTAGTCCAGTCAGCATTAGCAAAATTTTATTTCTAATTAATTAACAAAATATAAGCAAAAGCTATTTCAGACAAAATTAAATGTCAAATAACTTTTAAACTACAACTTAACGAGAAAACTTTTGTCTTTATTGTCTATGGAACCGTCATTGAGATTTCATTACTCTAAGGTATGGTCCGTTTAAAGTAATTTCACGTGGAGTTTATTACAGAGTCGACAAATTTAATTTTCTGAAGATTTTAACTGTCCGAAATAATGATTATTGTGCTGTAAATAACAAATAAGAAAAAATACTCTGTTAATTTGTGACAATTATGTTTTTTTATTTATCTCTAGTAAATATTTAAGTATCAATATTTTAAAATATACATAGGTTTATCATTAGTAATATATTAATAGTATATATGATAATATACTAATAAGTAATAGACTTATAATAGGTATGATTAGCATAAATAAATTATTACTAAAACATTTCATGAAAATGCTTACATTTCATTTTGTATACATTGACTATATTTGACTATAATTTATAAACTGACTATAATATTTTTTATAATTAGAACTGTTTAATTATTAAATATAATTTTAGATTAGATATATAAACATACATTAAGTATTTGTAACATAAATATAATGTTAGGAAGCTCAAGGCTTTAACAAACTGTTTCAATTATGTAAGCAAGCATTAAACTGTGGCTTGTTTTAATGGGACGTATATAATCCTTGAGATACTAATGTTTTGATGCACGACTCTTAATAGCCCTTAGAAATATACTTTATATACATATTTTGAATGTTACTGGTAATAATAATAATTAAATACATGTAAAGAATAGTACTAGTAATTATATAGATATAGTACATATAATTATATCTCTGATATCTACGATGTCATAGAATATTTCTAGTCTTGATATAGATATACAGATATATGAAACTAGTGCTTCAATTTGTATTAAGCTATTAAAATTGATAAGTCAAATCTCTAGAAGTCACATATAGGAAATGGAAATCTGGAAGACGAAATTATCTCTAATATGAAAGCGAAATGGGAAAAAATTGAGTTATGATAAGAACTTAGACTGTAAAGAGAACCTGCTTGATGATAATTATAAGTTTTACTACTCTCATAAACAAAAAAGTTGCAAATAACCTTTGCTGATGGCATGGGCGGACGAATTTAAACTTTTTGAGTCAAAATATTGTGATATTTTATAATATTTTTACCACAAAAATACTTGCCGAGTATTAAATTAAAATAATGAAATATGAATTGAAATATTAAAAAATTGTGAAAAAAAGGAATTATATCTTGGAGCAAAATAACTATGTAAGTCATGTGTTCTATGAAAGTGATAAAGATTTTTTAAATTCTTTTTCTAGTTAAGCAGTTAAGACTATAATATTTTTTTATATGTGAAAGAAATTTGAACATTCAGATCATTTTTCCTCTAAGCTCTTACAATATTTGACAGTGTGATTATAACTTTTTTGTGACGGTAATAGCTACACTTGTTGTTTACTGTATAAAACAAAATATCATAAAAGCTCTTTCAAGTCTTTATGCATAATGAACTGAGTGGTTCATAAATTTGCAAAGTTTAGGAGATACGTTGCACTTTTACCTGAATTACAATACAGTCGCCATATCGATTTAGAATGTAATATTGGAGGACAACCCTGGACCATACATTAAAAAGTTCCCTCTGCCGAACAAAAGCGTGTAGTGCCGTGTGGCTCGCTGTTGCAGTCTATTCAGTATCCACGGTTATTTAAAGGCTTACAGAATTTTGCTTTTCAAAGGACTGCGAAATTAAATATATCGAGATGTCAGTCTCGATAGATGCTTATGTAAAAGGGGGTGTTCGGGATATTCATTTACATGTTTTCGTAGTCAACTTAAAGTTTAATTGAAACAGATATACTCAATGGCTTAAATTAATCATTTACAGAAACTAGTTCCGATGTGCTACTGTAATATTCTAACGGTTGTCATTTTAATGGTTGCTATTTTGAAGAAGAATTATCTTCACTGTACCAGATTAATTATTTTACAATTATATTTTACTTTTGATTTCGGTTACTACCAGGTACAAAATCTGTAGCCTGTTGTGACGCTTTTCTTGGACCCACTCAATAGAAGATTTAAGAATATATTGGGGCTTCCATATCTGTTCTTGTGTTTATCCTTCATTTAAGCTCCATAACATTACAAATTCTTTTATATTTTTCTTTCATAATTTTACAACACTGCTAAAAATACTACTTTGTATGAAATTTTACATTTTACAAAAAGATACCGTATTTTCCATTTTAACATTTAGTTTTCATATTACCTATATATAATGTTTTCTAGGCTACATATATTCCTATGTTTGACATATAATAAATTTTCACTGTCATTTTGCACATTTGTTGTTTCCGTTTTATATATTCTTTATTTTATTGTCTCTTATAATATATCGGTATTGCGCCTCAAAAATAAATACACTATAAAACTATGCATAATTTATAGACCACTTTTATGACCTTCTTTGCTGGATGCTTAAAATAACTTAGTTATAATTATAAGCCTTACGTTTTATATTTTTATATATACTATCCTGCTTATTTTCATCTTGCTACCTATTTCTATTTTTATATATTACAGAGGTTTTCATTAAAATAGATGGAACGGTATATTGAAAGTCGATAACGCTAAATAAGTAATAATTGTGTGGAAAAGTAAAAGCTTTGTCTTATATAATATAAATTCTTACATTACTGAGCTATAATAATCAACTTTAACTTAATAATTTTTTTAACACAAGTATTGCGCTCCTACTTGAATTAAAATTTAAAACAAAAAATATACAACTCAAAAAGCAACGGGAATGATTCAGTTGAGAGGTTGCAATTTCGAATCCTGCTCGAGTCGATAAATTTTTCATTTTATATTCAACATAATTTAACACAAAATATCAAAACATTTTAAGTGACAAAATAAACACTAGAACATATTTAAATCATACATTAAGTAAATTCTCAGTGATATTTTTGTTTGTTGTGTATTAAGTTTTACCTATTCTCATATAAATATTTCATTAAAAACAACTCTTACAATTTTGCTTTCTAATCAAGGAACAATAGTTACAAATTGAGGGAAAATATCTCGGTTATTAAAGGGGCAAGCACCGATGCAGCTACAAGAGCGACTTAAATAAATTATATGGCAATATAAAAAAATATAAAATACTCCTTTCAGTAGCAAAGACTTTTCATTTCGATAAATAATTGAAAACAAAGAACTGTATGTTATAGTTGAGTGAAAAAAATTATTAAACAAGGATGTTTTTTATTTAATATTTAAAACATATGTTTTATCGGCAAAGGCAGGTGAAGATGAATTAATTATTAGTAAAGAAAAGTTTTACTTTCGGCGGTATAATTAAAATAATATTTTTTATTTTTTTTCTACTTAGTATTACTTTAAGTGATAAAATATTATTGTTATATTCATCTTGACAATCAAGATTAATAATATTCAAGAAGAGAGTTAACAATTTAAGAAAAAAAATAAAAATAAAAAATAAACTTCAAGAAATTTAATTTACAAGCTGATTTACAGAATATATTTTGTCATTATTTATTATTTCAATCTCACACAATAAGCTACTGAGATACTTGGAAACTGTAACTGTTAGTTCTAAATTACACTTAGACAATAAAAATATAAAGTGTTCCTAAAAGACACATGTTAAGCGTATCCAAAATTAGACAAAACAAACACATAAAAGTTTTGCAGAAATTTCAGTGATTACCCTAAATTCGAATGGTTTTTAAACATCAAACGTGAGATTTAAATTAATATTTTAATAGTTATCTATCCTGACCTAATCTCATCAATTAAACGTGTTTTAGACAACCATTGTTTCAAATTATTATAATAATATATTTTGTTCAAGCTTCCAATTTTTTTAATGTACCATAAACGGCAAATGAGAAGCAGGCTATCAGGTGGTAAAAGGTCTAGCGCTTAGATAATATGATATGATATAGATGCAACACAAAGAGTGCAAATATATTGGCAGTCTAGATAGGTATCTGTGAAAATTACTTAATAAGTTCATAAAGGCGTTTAGCAGTACACGTAGGGTATAAAAATACATTTATAATACTTTTTTATAAAGCATTTACGTGTTACTTATAAAACATTCCCCTTTGAGTAGCCTCAAATTTTAAAGTAAGAATTGTATATTTTTCTTCACACATATTAACAATTAAGCACATGTTAAAGTGTCCATATTCGAACGTTTAAACTGTTAATCTTATCTTTAAATTTACCTTATCATATTTTTACAAATATCATATAATTACCAAATATCATATATTTACCTACACATAATTTATTTTCGCATAAAAGAGTGGATATTTCTAATAAACCACAAAATTTCGATGATATACAATTACGGGACTAAAAGAATACAAAATCTTCTTAGTTTGATAAATTAGAATTCATCCTATTTAATTAAACAAATAAACAAAAATATTTAGGTAAACCTATAATACAAACATAAAATAGAAAACCAAGTTTGACACATTCAATAAATCTATTTTAATAAGATTAAAAACTGTAAATTCAATAAAATTAATATGGCTTTCACAGAAAAAGTTATTGCGTTAACTGCTAATCCTATTATAAGCTACGATATTATTACATAAACTTAAAGCTGTTTAATTTATTCATGAAATTTGTCTCATCTCCTAAAATTCACTAACAAAAGAATGACTAATGGTGCTGGAGAGAAAGAAACAAAGTTACTGAACGAATAACTTTGGAGGGCGTAAATCATTATCTTACAAGTACCTAGCTACGGAAAAGTTACAAAATACTACGTTGTGCAATTCAATTATAAAATTTATGTTTCAAATTTTTATTCAGCTGATTCCGTAATTGTTTTCAGGTTTCGTTTGAGTTTTGAATTTATTTAATTAGTGAGATAATGCCTTTTTCATTTCTACTTTTATATTTATTTTATTTAAATGATTATTATAAATGCTTTAACTTTTTTATGACAAATTTGAAAATTTTTCTTTACATTTAGAATGGCTGCAACTACAGTTTTTTTACTTATCAAGCAGTACATATTCCTTTCGCACTAGCGCAGCTTGGGTTCTGTGAACTCATATATCGTAAGTAGCGCTGGCGTCCTTACAATATCCATACCATTTGCACTCGCGGTAACTGTTATTTCACTTAATTTATAATACAGTTAACACTTTTAACGAAGCTTTAGCCCCACAGAAATCAACTGGCACTTAAATTATGGTAAGCATACATATTTTTTATTTATTACCATATTGTAATATTTTTTTTACTTATTAACACAATACATTTTGATTATGCATTTTGTCATTACTGAACAGAAAGTACGAGTGTTATACTTGTTTTGAATACCTCCTAAGTTTCGTTTACCACTACATATAAAGAACTGTCGACACTCATCGATCATAATTGATTGATTGTTAGATAGATTAGAACTAAGGAATCTTCATGGATAGATGACGTATTATATGTGTGTGTCAAAATCAGTATAGTGGGAGGAATGTTTATTGTTAATATTTTAATGTGCCACTTATACATTTTATATAAAAAATATTTTGCGAAATTCTTTTCAACATAAAGTTTGACGGTCTTAAATCCAACCAGGGGCAGCCTGTTCATTCGTTTATACAATACTTTTTAAAAAGGGAAACCAAATCCGTTGGTAGTATTTTCGTCAATTTAAAATGCATTACGCCAATACTTCAAGCGGGGATTGGGGAAATAGTAACGCTATAATTACAACGCTGAGTGTAACTGGCACATTGCATAGCATAAACTAAACTTTATAAATTGTATGAATGAAACTAATATCTTTCCCATTACTACGCGTATTTTATTATTTTTAAAATCTACATACTCCCGAAGTTTCGGTTACTTTGCAGCAACCGTAATTACGGGTAGACAATATGTGAATGACTGTCAGTTGGTCTTGTTATTTATCATGTATCGGATTCTAGGTGTTGGAGAGATTTCAGCTAACTTCTCTATTTAAATGGTTTTTTATAATTCAATAGCCTCGCGGATTAATCTCGGTTTGTAGCCGTCTTCAATAGCGAGAGATGTGTGAGACATGTTCCCTTACCCTTGTATCTATGATTCTCTTTGTCTGTCCAATGTATGACAGTCACAATCTAGTTTGTGTACACCCACTTGTTGTAAAAGAATTATTCTCTTGATAGGTCTCAAGAATTTTCTCACTTATTTGTAAACTGTGTATATAGTCTCGATAGAAATCTTCATGAAGATGTAGCCTATTCAGCCAGTAACTAATTTCACATGGTAATATGGCAGGCTGTCGGTTGTGGGTGACTTTAAGTTTTTCTTGCTATGCTAGCGAGGCACGGGCAGGTTGTTCTTGATGAGAGCATCATATTTGTGCTGCAGCTCGGCTTTAACAGAGTCAGCATCACAAAGGTGTTGGGCTCTTCTTAACAAAGATTGCCCAGAGATAGCTACGTGAATAGTGTTATTGTGTGAGTTTTCATTAAAATACCTATCCATATGTGCGGGTTTCTTATTCTTTCCTATTCTTCTCAAAATTATTTATTCTTTCTAATTCAACGGATATAATGGTATGGTAAGAATGAAGATTTATCATCAAACTCTGAATTTCTGGTTGTATTTCAAATAGTTACGAATATATTTTACAAGCTTTAAACTAAAAAATTTAGGCCTTTCTTCTCCTGCTCCTTCCCCTCAAGAGCGATATGAAACTTTTTATCTTGTTTATTTAAAGTATTTGTGTATACATATTTTTAAATTTTAATATTGTTTCTTGCGTCAGTTAAATTCTGTTTTCAAGAAATAAAATTTCCTACAAGACTAAAACAACTGCATACCTTTATGAAAAATAACATACATGGAGAAATTAAACAAATTTTCTTCATTACCCAAAAAGACAATTTAAAAAATTGTAATCTCTTTTTGTTGAAATAAGCTTACGAAACACTGGACATTGTTACTACTTAGGCATACTTTTTAATATTATCTCTTTATAATGAAACATCGAGACTTCTTAAGTACATTATAAAAAACTTTCCTCATGTTTTGCGGAAATGAAATGTTTGTTGACATTTTTGTCACAGTAAGGGGAAAGTTAAAGAAAAAATAATTGTTGTGAAATGAATTCAATGTAAAATAAATTTCGTTATATTAAAATAATATATGTATAAAATATGAACCTTGCATACTTAGTTTAATGCTGTTATCATTTTAAGCCTGTATTTTTGTTGTATGGAACTATACAGTTATTATAATTTTTATTCAGTTGAAAAAATTTATTCTTATTAATTATGTGTACTCATCTTCTCCATTTTTCGTTTCTCTCTATTTATTTATTTCTTCGAATGTTGCATAATATTTAAGAAAATCTTTTTATTTTTTCATTACAATTTGAAATAAATATTCTGCCACAGTATTAGTATAATATTAATTTAAAATATTTAATTAAATTTAAAATTTCAAACGCTATCAGAGGCAAGTGATATTAATTATTACCTTTTCTACATAATATATATATCTGCTTATCAAATTACTGGGACTAAAAGAGAAATATAATTCGCTCGGTAGCCTAACTACTAGAGTTTTATCAGACTTATATTCAAACAAACCTTTGTAAGGGACGTTGTAAAGTCATAATTCTTCGTTAATAAATGTGCAGTTATAAAAGTAAAGAGATGGAGTCAAAGCTTTGAGCTGAGCTCGGTTATAAGTGGCATCGTATCAGCTGATAATATTAAAGCATATTTAAATTTATGTCTGTGACTCGACAACTATACCAAAGTTGTTTGTTAGAGGAAAAAGACTTGTTATTTAGCCAACCCCCAAAAACAAATTCAGCCTCTAATTTTAGTATAGTTACATATGTATATATTTATTTTATCTAAATTTTATTGAATAAACTTAGACGAAATGTATAGCACACTCAATTGTTTGTTGGTTGTTTCTTTTAAGGTGAAATAATATTTTTCAATTATTAATGAAACCTAACAATTATCACTATTCATCTAAATTAACCATTATTGTGGTTACACCACAACACAACCTATAACAATAATAAAATGTTTAAATACTTTAAATCTAACAACATACTCTTCATTTAACTATTTATTAATTGAAGTTGTATTATTTTTTGGGAAAAGGAATTGTTGATAACAATTATTATATTATTATTATAATTAATTGCTAGAAAAAATATTATTTTACTATCATGCGATCTCAGATTTTCCCGACTATCCATTTAAATAAAACTAATATTTTCGGATTCACTATGCTTTTTTATTATTTTTAACCTGTACTAACAAAAAATAACACCGCTTTATTGAGATTCTCCTTATTTTTAAATAGGGTTATAAGTAGTACAATGTTATTTGTAATTTCAATTTAGAAATAGAAATTATAGAAGACACAATGTAGATAGCGTCAGTTCAATACATAACCATAATTAAAAGAGAAATCCATTTTTTCAAAATTTATTTAAGACGGTTATTTAATAAACTTATTAGAATTTAAATGAATCATTAACATGCACTGAAACCTTAAGCTTTTATTAGTGTGACATAATCTTTTTTTTGGGATTTATATTCACATCAGATCAACATATTGCGAAATAAACTTTTATCTTAAAGAAAATTATGAGGAAATATTTCATTAATTTATTATACCAGTAGATTTATTAATTTTTAAATTTTCTTGAACAAAATAAGGAAGGAAGAGCTAATAGTATTTGTCTGATAATTGGATAAAAGCGATTAGAGTATCTGTAGTAAGAAGAAGACTGGTTTTTATATCAAAAGTTATATTTTATTTCAGGTTACAAACATATTTATTCGATATACAGATGTAAAAAAAAACATTAAAAACATTGATGTCCTTAATTTGTAAATATTAATTATAAATGTTAAGCAATTCCTTTTTTCATTCATCCTAAAAAGGGATCAATGAAACTCAAAGAAACATTATTTTGTGTTTTTAATTATAGCACGTTAATTGTTGGTTTAACCAAATAGTTTCTATAAGTAGATAGAAAACTATAAGAGTAACAACCTTTGTGGCATTCAGAGATTAGTCAATTGAATTACACCACCATTTCCCTATAGAAAATCAAGAGTCTTATCTAAAGTGATTATCATTTATATTAATTATGACGTTTTATTTGTTTATATTTACAAAAAATTAAACGAATATACGTAGTATATATTGAATATATATATTTTAATACTTTGAATATATACTTATGACGTCATTATATAGCTTATGTGGTAAAAAGATTGATAAATTTGTATAGAATAATAAGTTGATTAATTTACTTGACATAATGATTATTATTACTATTAAAAATGTCAATTGAACAAATACCTGTAAGCCTATTTATTTAATAAAGAGTCTAAGAACTCACTTAAAGGACGGGTACAATTTGGCGTTATATTTTATTAATTTTATTTTTTCTTGCCAAATTATCTTTCGAATAAAATAGAATGAATTATTAAGATAATTCTAAATAAGCAAACCACGTCTTTAGATTATAATATCAATGAAATAACTCTTCAACATACCTTTAACTTTGTTTAAAATATATATTTTATATAGAGGTAAATTAATAGTTTCTGTAAACATGTAATTTTCTTATATATACCTGAAAGCATTTCCTTTAGTACTGAATGATGAGTTATTTGTTATCGTTAATAAAATTATTGTTTCAACTAAAGACTAACCATTTATAATTTTTAGAACAATCATTTTGGAAAGATAGTGTGGTTTTAATTATATTTAAATGACATTAGTGACATCAATGAAAGTGACAATAAATTAGGCATAATATGTATTAAAAGGGAGCTCTTTTGATGTTGGAAGGGTGGAACGAAATATATATGTACACACGATGTACATAGTATCCCTGTTACTCGGAATGTTTGACCGTATTTAAGTCAATATTTATATTCGTTACAAATAGTATGCACAGGATGTTTCCAGTAGATTGAAGCCAACAGAATCTCGTAAACATAAAGGTGAGTTATTTAAAATTATCAGTAGGTGAAATTCCAATGAAACTAAAAATTTTCGGATATCCATATTAAAATGATTTTTTCTATCGTATCCTTTTTTCTATAGTTGCTAGAAAAATAATCAAAACGTGGGGGGTATGTAGTTTTAAAATAATAAAGTACTCATATAACCCACAAAGAAATTTTTAATATTAAATTTCAAAATATTACATTTTTTAGATCAACATAATTTACATTTTTTATAACTTTTAGATGCACTGTGATTATTTAGAACACTTTTAATTGAAATATTTTATTATTCTTAATAACATCGTAAGGTTTTATTGATTAACGTTTTGTTTTAAAATGTCAATATATGTATTTTGAAACAGTCTTGCGTTACAACCACAAAACGTCAAAATAATTATTTAATTTCTTTCATTTCATATTTGATTAATACTTCTAGAGACCCCTTAAAAATATTAATATTTTTTTTTATTACTAACTTTAACCATAATAATTAGAATTTTACATAAATAAAAAGTGTGTATGCATATAATTGTCTTCGTTAAAACTGAAAAAGTTCCATAAAAAGCCAGTTTCGTGTAGAATTCACTAAACCTACTTGTAGGGTTCACTACAGATGAAATATTTTAAGTATTACAATTGGAAGCTATAAATAAATTAATCTTAATACAAATACTTTTTGAAGCGATAATACGTGTTATAGCTAGATTAGGTCTACTATGTACATATTTAATCTATGCACGCAGACTAGTGAATAAGAAACATGATATCAATATCTTTCGTTCAAGTATTCTGTCAATAGAAGGTAATATTAAGATACTGACTTTAAGTACGAGTAGTTAGTTTTTAGCTGTATAGGTATTTTTTCTTTATTTTTAGGAGGTTTTTATTATTTAATTATGTATAAAGAACATAGCTCCTCAGGAAATTGTGGTTCAAAAACACAACGAAGACTTCGTAAATCTCAGTACAGAGTAAGTTGGAGACGCTCTTTTAGACTTGTACGTGTAATTCTTAGGGTATAAGTAGTGAGTAATAAACGGTACACTGAACACTGAACACTAGTTGTGGACACTTGCTGTCAGGAATTTCTTTTATGAATTGGGAATTTCTTTCAAGAAACCCGTGATAAATTTGCGGTAAAATAATAAAATGTGCGTACATACATACATCCAGAGTTACTTCCACATTAATAATATTAGCAGGGACTAATATTATTAATCTGAAAGCAACTCTTTCTGCCTGTAACCTTTTTACGCCTGAACCGTATTGCAAGAATTTTTGTATAAAGATAGATGGAACCGGGGAAAAGAATATAGGCTAAGAGGCGGGGAGCGTGCGATGCTACTGTCGCGCGGTGAGCATTCAACAAACAGCCGCTTGAGCCATAGAGGCAGGCGACGTTGTCGATCTCATTTCGTTTTAGGATATTGTTTTTGTCTTTTGGGTTGTTTTGATTTAGCTTTCGTTTATGTTATTATGATTAGTTTAACATAACTACTTTTTGGTTAGTTTTTGAGCGTCCGTATATAGATACATAGGTTAACATATAGTTTTCCTTATTTTTTAAAAGGTACAAATCAACAAGTACATACATTCTGTTAGTAGCAGTATTTATCCATCCTAAAACACTTAGGTCGTTTTTGTCAGACTTATTAGTCCAATTACATAAGATGGCAAATACATAATTATAAGGTTGTATAATTTTTATTATTTTAACATTTCTTTCTTTCGTGCGTGTGCGTATAATATTTATATAAAAAAATGTATTGTTTTTAGTGATCGCATATCTTGTAGTCTTATTTGTGTTAACATTAAACAAAAAAAGCTTTATTTTCATACCGATTACTTATTATTTGTTAAATTTATCGAGCTACAAGAGTATTAACGTAGGTTAATTTAGGTTTAGGTTACTTTTAGGCCGTTCTAATTAAGTATTCTTCAATTATAGATTAGTGTTTAGTTGCTTAATTTGTAGAACGAACTAATTTCAAAAAGTACTTAGAAATTGTATATATTTAGTTAGATATTCAATAAAATTATTGAGAAAGTAAATAAAAGTAGTGTCTGTTTATCTACATTAGATGCTTAGTCGATTTTGTGTAAATACATATTTTGTTTTAGCTGTCTTCCTGTGTTGTTTTTTGAAATCGGTTTTTATTTTACATAAAAAATTATTTGATTTCCATGGCGTCTTTAATTCAAAATCAAAATTACCTGTGCTTTTAGTGGGTGCTTAGATTTTTTATTAAATAAATAGGCTTACAGTTAATTGTGAAACTTGCGAGACTCTTTCTTGAAGACCAACACTAAAGCTGGTCTAGGTTAACACTAACGTTGGCAATTAAATTATTTTTAATATACTTTACAATATAGCAACCATAATAGAAACTTAAGTGATCCTTCTTTATTGTTTTATAATTTGTAATCGGAAATTTATTTTAATAAATGTTTGTTGCTTGTTTATTTCGATCTCAGAATTTTAAATTTTCCTTTGAATATAAATATACATTTTCCTGTTTGCAACCAAATAACTCTAACCTCAAAATATTCATATATACGCCACATATAAAACATATCATATTCATACATATAGTGCACATCCGTTACTGGTTAGGTGAATATTTAATCTTCGGTATGAACAGAAAATATAATAATAAATTATCTAATTTACAAAAATCTTTGGTATTTTCTTATGAATATCTTGACGTTCTTTACTCAGGATTTGCAATGAAGTTAGTTAATAAAACAGAAAAATAAATGCTTTAATAAATATAATGCATAAAGATTTATCATAAACAATTATCACCCAATAATTTTAACTAATCCTATTTTCTTTAAACGTAACTGCAACTGTACTGTTGATTGGAAAACAACAGTTATCTTTGATATTAATGTTTATATTTTTATGAGGACATTCAGAAGTGCAATTTTTACTTAATTACTGAACAACCTGCCATTATTGAAAACTAAATTTTATTCCCTTTTAAAATTGAAATCTTAAGTTTAAATACGAAATATTTTTATAATAAAGTACTTGTTTATTTTTCTTCAAGTTTATTCATTTATATAGCAGATTTGACTTATCTTTAGTAATTGTGATACAATAAATAAAGTGTGATAGATATCTTTGATAAGACAGATATCAGATAAGAATCTTTACTGAAAAAATATTTGCGTGATTTATTGATTTATTCGGGCTACTAGGTCGTCTTACACTGTCTTCTTCTTCTTCTACCTGGCAATTTCCCAGCTATAGCCAGGGTCTGCCTTACATGTCGTGAATAGTTTTTGGCTATTTGTTTTTACGACCGGCCGCCTGCCTGACATCAACCCTCTTTTGGGAATCAACATTAATCAGTGATGTCTAAATACTCTTAGAAAGTACATATGATTCGGAAAAATCACATTGGTACTTGCCCGGGCCAGGATCGAACCCGCGCCCTCGGCGACGAGAGGCCGAGAGGCGGGCCTTTAAACCACTGAGCCACCATTGTCGTCTTACACTGTGTAGTATTTAAAATATTAAATTACGGATGAAGTTTTTATAAAGGATTTTAATACTTTAAATAGGAGCAAATTACTTATTTCTACAAAATTTAGAATTGCGTATTGAATGATTGTTAAACGCAGGAATAAATATAATTTTAAAAGTGTAGTCACAATCGTGTTTGAAAAAAGATTTTATAGAATCATGTAACTGACATAGGAAACAAATGAAAGACATGTGTTGTTATACCTCGTGACGTTAAAAAAGGATTACATGTAAATATATACATAGCATGAAAATTGCACATACTACATATCTCGATTACTCGGAATGCTTTATGGTATTTTAGTTGACATTTATATTCAATACTAATAATATGCATAGAATGTTTCAATTAGAATGAAAATAATCTGACAAATGTAACGTTAAATTTAATTAATAAATTATAACTAAAAAACATAATATTTTGTATCATGGTTATCCTATTTAATGGCGAATTATATTCAAATCAGGAGAGAATTTTGCCATGTTTTTGATTAAAGTTATTAAACATTCGACAACTAATAACCTACATTTAACAAAGAATATAAAAAAGGTATAGTTTTAATAATTGAAAAATATATTGCTTGTTAGTAAAGTCGGTTTACGGACAATAGTTGTAGCTGATATGTAATCTATTTAAGAAAAATATGAAAATTGCATATTTTTAAAATCTAATTAAGATTATGAGTAAGTATTAAATAAAATACAAGAAGCTTCGCTTGTTCAGCGCTCTCGCTTGCACTTATGGAACAGGCAGACTATTATAAGAATCATGATTTTCCGTGCATTCAGCCAGAGTTCATCAATTTATAAGACGTTATCGTAACAGAAACAAATATGGCTATCAAAAAAAATTAGGATTTCTCGTGTAGTCAGAGTTTACAGTGGGGCGTCCGAAAAAATATGCATGATCAATAACTAAAATACATTTCTTAAAATATGAAACTTTTGATTGCGTAAGGATGGTAAAGTACCTATTGTGGCGGGAATTAACGTGGTCATGTTGAAACCAATGATACAAATGTGCATGTGCCGTTTGTCATTATAACTTTAATTTTTTTCTAATTAAAAATCAATCTAACAGAAAGTTTGCTATCTTTCATTGCTAACGAAAATATGGTGCCCCTACTTTAAAACCATTTAGATGTCTTTTAAGTAAGGAGGTTTATTCAAGTGAAATAATAAATAATACAGAAGACAGAGATTCTTTAAATCTCAGTGGCACAGCATAGCCAAAAACTTGAGAATCTTACGAAATTCAGAGGCGTAGTCATTTAGACAACAGAATAATAATAAATAATAAATTTTGTTCTCGGGTAAATTTAGAGATAAGTTGCAAATATTAAAACTCAATTTGAACAAAAATCTTTCACATAGTTAAGGCAAGGTAACTTTCAATTTTGACCTTATTTTATTTTAAATACGTCAAAAACCAAGCAAAATGAAATGCAAGTTTTTTTATAAAATACGGGTTGATCTCTTTTTAAAATATTTACTAAACCATTATTTCTTGATAAGAGATGATAATAGATTCATGATATAATGGATTCAACAAACTCTCAATATTTATGCTGTTATATTTTGGCAAGCTATGAACTTTTATCAGAAAAAAAAGATCTATATCTTTAGTTTCATTCAGTAACTAAGGTAGCTCATATATATTAAACAACTCAAACATTAGTTTCCTCTTTTTTTATATGAGTAAAATTATTTTCCAATTTGGTTTTATTTATAATTTTATATACTTTCTATGTTAACGCATAATCTATAATTCTTTGTATATAATATAAAATACGGATATTAACTTAATATACCCATTTCTTAAACGAGTAAGATCCGGGAGTGATATGACGTTATTTATTTCACATACATTAAACCTTAACTTCTCAGCTGCTTTGAATATAAAAATTACCTGGTCACTTAAATTAAATTCGTATATCTGATTTTTTTACATGCTTCTGAGAATATTTATAGAAAAACAACTTTATACTTGATAAATTTTTATATAGTGAATTATTGCAATTAAACTTACGGAGGTAACTGTTGGAATTGTATATTTCGTCATTATGGAGAAAGTTCTAAGTATCAATTATACAATAGAAAGAATGAGAATGCCTACGCCGGTGCATCTCATTCTAAAATCTTTAAAAATCTCTAAAGTACTTTTTACTTTGGATCGAATATTTTACGAACTATTGCAATAAAACAAACTTCAAAATTAACGTGAAAGTTAATTCATATACAATTTAATCATTTAATAATATAATTTTTTTAATGATAAAAAAACATTAAAGTATATTTAAAAAAATATTTAAAAGAATTATTTTTATTTACCTTATAAACACTTTTAAAATCATTTGATTCTTTATTGTTAATGTTATATTACCTTATATATATATATCTGAGATTACAGTCAATCCAATTCAAACAACCAGCAAGTGCTCGTAAAATTTTGTTAAATTGCTGTAGCTTTGCCTATTCCCGATTTTTGCATGTAAATACATTTGAATCATAATTTTTCATATTGGAGGTATGTATTTAATGTAGCCAGTTTTTCAGGAACCCAAACATCAGAACTGTGTATTTTATAATGTAGGTAATAAAAAGTCTAGTTTCATTCAAATTGCTACGCGTAAAAATCTTAAATAACATTATATTCCAATGATATTGTTGTCCTATGATTAAAAATATGTATGTGAAACAATTTAAAAGTTCAAAAAGATATTGAAAACATTATTATTTATACAAGACCCTGTGTTTAAACATTCTTATCCTGTAGTATCTGTTTTAAACTCTCCTATTTTGTAACCTAATTCCTGAGAACAGGATCCCGTCGGTAAGAAAGGCTTGGTTGGAATTTTTCATATCTCAAGTATAGCGTAAATAACGCCAAAAGATTATCTCACAGTTCCCGTGGAATAGGTTTTATGAAATCTTTATAGTGCTACCTAACAGTGACTATTGCTAATAGAACAAAAGCTATCCTTATATACTATACTTGTTATATGTTTTATTCGTTTGTTACTTTGTGCAATATTTTTAAATTAAAAGTATTGAAACACTACATAAATTTATGTTATCTATAAACTGTGTTGACTTAATCCTCTTAGAGATTGCGATGACGTTAATTAATAAAAAGGAAAAAATATATAATAATATAGTGAAAGAATTAAACTAACGACTATTATATAATATTTAATACATAAGAAAGATTTTAGATATGTCTACTGACTTAAAGATCCTTCTGAATGATTCATTGAAGTGTTTGGGATATTTTTTTTAAATACATAGTACATCGTATATTCACTGGTTTTTACAAGAGATTTCGTCTAATTAACTGCGGCATGGTGAAATCTTTTAAACTTAAACCTTGGTTTTTCGAAATGAAATGAAGAACAATAAAAATTTAATTGAATAATATCCCACAATTTATTTGTGTATGAATAAATTGGAAGTTTTATAAAAATCCAAATATCCGTATAAAAAAGTCTTTCCTTTTATAAGTGGTATAATCATGGTTTTGAAAAAAATATTTATAATATCAACTGTATTTTTTTACTGTTTTCCATTATTATAGAAATAATATATAAAATAAACACATCTTATCACAATAATGTAAATAGGTCTACTTGTCAATACACTTTGTTTTAAGTAAAGATAGAAAATAATATACATATACAGATGTCTTGTTATCACATGGAGATTATTTTTGTAATCATATAATTTTAGAATGAAAATATTTTTCAATACTAAATTTTGTATTGTAAGTAAGATCTTAATAAATTAGTTAAAATCGTTTTTGAAAAGGAGATGTTACGGTGTCTAGTATATGTAAATGAAATAGGAAACAGCCAATGAAATATGTATATTACACAGATTTCTGGACAAACATGTTGTCTTCCTAACACTTAGAACAGTATGTTCCTATTACTCAAAATGGTTGATAAAATGTTTATTATGTTCAATACAAAATCTTTATGGCATGACAAATGTAACCTGGCAAATATAGTGTCGATTTTATTAAATATTATCAATAAAAAATATTGTGCGTCTTTTGAATTTGAGACATAATTGGCCTTCATTATTATTTTAAAAAACGCATATTGATTTATCTCAAACATATACTTTAGAGTTTAGATAATCATAATATCTGATACATCTCTTCTGAGCCTACATCGATTTTTAGGATTAATCGTTTTATTTATAAATCTGCAGTTGTTTACTCAAATACGATAAACTTTGTGATAAATGATTTAATAAGTTATCATGAATAAATCTTTAGATATACATTTTTGGTTTTATTAAATAATTAATCTAGCACATTACTTTTTATCAATATGAAAAAATGACTTTTTACTATAAATTGAAACTGCATATTTCCAACGAATTCGACATTGGTTGTGACCAACTCTCACTTGTGTCACCCTTCAATTAAAATTCATGAAACTGAAAATGTAACTTTTATTTTATTGGTTACACCACATCGTTAAAAATCTTTAAAAAGTAATCAAGTTCTGTGCGTTCGAAGGGCTTGAAAAAAAAAATTTAATAATATGTTAAAATTTATTAACAAGCAATCATTTTGGCTGTCATAAGCACACTGATTCAAATAATTGAATAAGTCAGAATTATTAAACAGTAGTCGCAAATATAAAATATATAAATAAAGTGTCAAATATACAATATTTGATAATTATTTTTTTCAATTTATATATTAACTAGTGGAAAGAGATATTCTTTGTGAATATTTTTTGACACACGATTACTCATCCAAACGACATGAGACAGTGATTTGGAGGTCTTATTTATCCTTTAGACCTAAACTGTGATTTACTTAAGTTATAAAACAATGCAAGTATAGTATAATTTGATTTATGTATTCGTAAATTTTTATATCTTTTCTAATAACTGGTTTTATTTTCATTAGTATTATTAGAATTTTTTAACCTGCCGTAGGATTTTTTAATTAAACATCAGTAACTAAAATTAATAGCAGATTTATGTTATATATATATATATGTATTAATTTTTTTGAATTCTTTATGTTCCCTACATTAAGAATTCAAAACAATAAAAATTATCAACAGAACTTTAATTTGAATTACAATGATAAATATATAAACCTAATTTATTTAATTATTTTAATAACACGAATTCTTTATATGCCTTCTAAAATCAATAAATTCGGCTATTACTGGCAACTTCGTCATTCTGATAGATTATATCTATACATGCGTATATAAACTATTTGTTTCATGCAAGTTCCTGTTTTACTAAATAGTTAAAGTTTTATGAAACATCCCAATTTCTCAATTGTTACATCGTTAACTATTGTTTAAAATGTTAACTGTATACATTATATTGAAACATTGTTCTCCCATGCATTTGAACCCAATAAATAATACAATTCGTAAAAATACAATATATAAGATTGTAATGATCATTTTCCAAAATATATCTGAAAAATTATAATAGAATTAATAAAATATGTTTTTAACAAGCATGTCATTGAAATTTCCGTGAGCCTTTTTATAATCCGACTTAACTTTCGTTTTTTTAACCCTGTTAGTCTTCAACTATTTCATAAGAGAAATAAGATCTTTCGGATTATTTAACGCAAAATTTTAGACGATTTAAGGTTTTTTTAACGATAACATCAATTATTCTCTGTTCAAAACAACAGAAGGAACTTTCATAAACTTTCGCTGACTTCTAGGAAGCGTTACATATGGCTAACATATTTCTTTAAATACAGCTGAATTTCTATCAGTATTTTTTTAATAGTTTTTTTTTTTTTTTTTTTATGGGAAAAGGGGGCAACTGAGCAGACGGCCTACTTGATGATAGGTAGTTACCGTCGCCCATGGACATCCGCAACGCAGATTTGCGGATGTGTTGCCGCCCTTGATTGGGGAAAAGGTGGGAAAGGGAGGGAAAGGAGAGGTAGGGAAAAGGGAAAGGGCAACCGGCTCTCTCACTCACCGGACGAAACGCAGCTTTACGCCGATTTTCTGTGAGAGGGTGGTACTTCCCCGGTCGAGCCAGCCCATGTTCGAGCTGTAGTAAATTGACTACAGCTAGGCTCTACCAGAATATAGTTTCAGATAGTGGAATAATTTGACATTTCAGAGCAGTTCTTTCTCAATAATATTTTGATGAATTTACTTTAAAATAATTGTTATAGGGATTATTACTATTACGTAATGAAATTTACTATCGACATTGACTTTAATTCAATCGTCAATTCTTGTAAAAGCTTACAACTTATTAACTGTTTATTATTAGACATAGTGAAGTCATGCTTGAATCATTTAACAAAATTAATAAAAACAATTGTGATAATAATTTATTAATTAGTTGTAATGATTTTATTTCTTAAGAATAAGTCCATTTAGTATATGAAATAGTTTTGAGTATCTTTAAAATATGTATTTAAAACTACTTCATTGAATTAAATAATTATATAATATTTTTAGTGAAAATGAGTTATAATCTATAAGAAATTAATATGGAATAACATAGTTTTTTCATTTCTAAACTTTTAATAAAATAAATTTAATTTAATACTATGAACAACATTACAAATAATTTATTTATTCTCATAGACATAGTTGCTTAAAGTTCTGCTTATATACAAAGTATCTGAAATTACATATAATTCTGGACTTACTCTTATAATAGACGCACACATATACATATGTATAAGTACATATATGCTTAAGTTTGTTACAGCTACTGAGCTGTAACAAACTTGGATATCTAAATGTCTGTTGTCAATTCTGTTTCTTTTATTTCAATATTTTGCAAATAATAATAGCACCGGTGAAAAGGATCTTGATTATATATTTTTTGGTAATAAGACAATTTAGTCGGTTGCTTAATTTCATTACCAATTCCATAGTCATTAAAAATTCAGTTACGGTGAAAACAGTAAAAGAATTCACCTGAAAGAAGCAATTAATTGAAAATAAATTATTAATTAACTCAGAATTGTTAAGGCGTCTAAAATCCGATGAGTTTTATACACGTTCCCCTGACAAGTTATAAATTAAGACAATTTTCTGTATTCATCACCATTTACTTTTTTAAAGAGCATTTTAGAGGTGACTTATAATACATATACGAAATGGATATATAACTATTACATTAAAATCTATATAAACTACTAACGTTTCATAAATAAAAAACCATTTGACTTTGAGTATTATTTACAATTGACAGTGAATGAAAAAAATACGCCACAAAAAGTATATACACAGAATGTCGACTGTTTATTTGATGTTTATTTCAGCCAGTCATCAGGTTTGCGTAAGGGGTAGGTAAAGGTTAAAATGATTTTCGTGCGCTGCTTTGGCCAGAGACCAAAAGCTTTTGATGAAAAACATAAACAACCGTTTTCGAATTTTGCTTTGAATATATTTTACACTGTGAGTTTGTTTTATCCTGGAAGAAATAATAATTACATAGTTTAACTATTTAAAGTGATGAGGTACGTACATAAGGTACATAAGGTGAAATCAAAGTTACATTGTTTGTGGGTACCAATTATTTAGGCTCACAATTAGTAATTATTATTAAAGTGTTCTATAGTAGTTTTAAATATGATTCCCAACAACGATTTGTTGAAATGTGTTTGTTGAAATCCTCCAATAATAATTAATTAATCTTGTGTTTTTTAAACTTAATAATATGAATATTCACAAGAATGCTATTATTGCTTATTTTAAATTTAATTTTTATTTTAGGATTATATTTCACATACACTGAGAAATCTTTTGAAATCTCAATAAACAAAAGTTAGACAATCTTTTGGAACTAATTATGCACTACTTGGTGCGTGACGAATTTCAAGTCAGCCTGTAATATGTGATAAAACATTCAGCGCGTAATAATATAGACAAAATTTTATCATAACCATTGCTTATATACCATACTTTTTAGATAGTCCGAAAAGCGTATAATATTTCTAGTTTTACATTCTATTAACGATGCCTATATAAAAAAAATTAAAATTTTGTGAGTTTCTTTTTCATTTAACATAAAGGCATTGAAGTTTAAAAAAAGAACATATTTTATAAATACTACGGGTTCAGTGATGTGTTTCATTGCACATACAAAAGCTTTGTTAGTATTTGAAACAATGTGACCAAACTAGTAGAAATCTTCATGGATTATTTTAAACAACAGATGATATAAATTTTAACACTGTAGTGAAACATTATTATTATTTACATGTGCATTTTTTATTGTCAGAGAAATAAATTTGTAAAAGTTTACTTGGGCTGCTTTGACCAAAGATCAATATGTAGATTTCTGTTTGCACTCCTACTATACTCTTGATTTGATGTTGTAGGGAGTAACAAAACAGAATTTAATAAAATGGAAAACAGTATCCGAATAATTTTGTTATTATTCCTAACCAAAGGAATCCATAATTTTAACTTCAATTATTTTGTAAACATCGAAGGACAAAGTTACTTAAATCTCCCATTATTTTTTTTATTATTACAAGCAAATTTTATATCAAAATTTGCTTAATTATATGAATAAATTTGATCATAAGAAGGCCAATGCAACATAATTTATAGCAGTTATTTTAGCTTGAAATCATTCTCAATATAGGTGGCTTATACCAAAAGTTTATGTATAACAGACAGCCTTTAAAAAATAAATGCTTCAAAATTTGTAGAAATGACAATATTTATATAACGAAATATTTGAAATATTTATATGTTTTAAGTTCTAATCGTTATCTTGATTTTTTTTTATCTTTAAATACAACTAAATGATTTCAACTAAAGATACAATATCAAATATAAATAACAGAATTTGAATAAAATGAATAAAAGGGATATTGAACATATATTTTCCGAAACGAAGATATTGGGCAATTGTAAAGTTTGAGCTTTTGTTGAATATAGCTGTTTCAGACTTGATTTTAAATGTTCAGCGCTACTTCCAGTTATGTCCTACAAAATGGCTGAAGCCAGCATTTATAGTTTTCAAATGCAGGTCGATACTTAAATGTTAAAATTACAAAATTAAAATGGTTAATTATTATAATTGATAAAAAATGTAGTGATTATAGTAGATTATTCACATACCAATAAATAAACAAACTATATAACATATTTTTTTGTTATTAAACACAGATATACCAGTTCCTTGTTTTAATGGGTTTAAGATTATTTAATTTCAAAAAATATTATGTCATAAATATTAACATAAAATATCTTTATTTATAAATATGATATTCTTCAAGTTTTACAAAATTTTCTAGTCCAGTAAAGCTAATGTTTCGTATATACTCATTATTTAAAAAATATCTTGGCTATTTAGTTTTAATATCTTAAGTTTATTTTAAATAAAGCAGTTGCCCGATAACGCAGAGCACACTCATGGCTTGCGTTTTCCTCTTAAAGAAGTTTAAGAGTCTTATCTATAATTTCTTTTTGTCAGCTGTCAAATTTTCATTTTCTAGTTTCTAATATATCTGGTCTCTTTCTAACAGACTTTTTGGATACCAAGTGAGCGAAAGAAGTTTAAATTCAGTCGTAACCCAACACTGTAATATATGTTATAAGCTTATCTGTTTTCTTTCTCATAGTTTTTAAGCGTTATGATAATACGTAATTATACAAAGTAGTTTTATTACTATTAATAAGAAAGTCTTTATGAATATGGATTGTTAATTACGAAAGGTAGCTTGTTTATCGATGCAATAAATAGAAAAAATTAAAATGTTTCATCAGCATATGACTCATCTCTTTTTTGTAAGCAAGCCTTAACTAATATTTTCTAATTCTTTAGATAGTTAAAATAAACGTTTTAGTTAAAAGTGAAAATTAGTAATCATCATCTACCAGTCTACGATCCAAGTCTGCAGAAGTCGCCACAGTATTTTTTTCCTTATATATACTGAATAGGTATCAGCTAAGATTTTACAAGTGACCGCCCGTCTGATCTCAACTCTTATTTTGAATGCTATTGTTGTGTAGTTCCTGTTAGCCAGAACCCCTTCCGTTGGTCAGCAGGGTATACAGAGAGGAGGAAGGGATGACATTTGGGCTGGGAAACGTTCTTAGCTCCTTATAACAAAAATATAAGTATTATTATATTGTATTTGTATATATTATCTAAGATATTACAACTTTTACCTTTTCGATCATATTTGTAGTAAGTATCTAGTAAATTGGAACTAACATATAAACATAATAATTAAGTTTGGTTTTGTTAGAGAGTAAAAATCTCAAAAAAGAAACCGTAAACATTCTGTCAACACAAAACTTACAAACACAAAATATCGAAATAGATTTTTTATTTTTCATGACACTTATTCACAAAGTTTTTAAAAATTTTCTGTTTTTTTTTTATTATAACTAATATTTCTAAAAACCTGGTTTCTTTAATTCAATACAATAAAAGTATTTCGTTTATTTTCATTATCATATTTTATTTTTTGTCATAAATAAAATATTTTTAAGTTTTATTTTTATTCTGAAGTTTAAATATAAACAATATTCGTTTCCGCTCTTCGGTTATCATAAGCAAGTCATTTTAAAAGTATCACATTTAGTTTCTCTGTCTGCAATAAAAGTAAATTTTTATCCTTTGGAAAAATTATTATTATTTCTTTGATATGGAAGTCGAATTTCCTTTTCTTTGTAGATAAAAAAACTTCTTGCTCCGACAGCTATCCGATAAAAACGATATATTTAAAAAAACCTTGTATGAAAACAAATATACTTAGTTTTTTTATTTATGAGCGACTTAAAGCGAATAAAATCGCTGATGTTGAATCATTGTAATGTTTTTGAATAAACCATCCATATGTATACATATTTACCATCCATATATACATTTATTTTTTCTATCATCATCAGCCAAAACACGTCCACTGCAGGACATAGGCCTCCCCCAAGGATCTCCACGACGACCGGTCTTGTGCCACCCGCATCCAGCGTATTCCCGCGACCTTCACCAGGTCGTCGGTCCACCTTGTTGGGGGCCTACCCACACTGCGTCTTCCAGCTCGTGGTCGCCACTCAAGAACCCGTTGGCCCCATTTTTTCTATATCGGGTTATTTTTGTTTCTTATGTTGAAAGATTAACAAAGTGTATTATAGTATATATGTTTGACCTTTAATGTGGAGTGACAGATTTTGTAATCATGTTGTTAACCGTCTTCAATAAAGGAGAAGCGTTTCAATTCGTCAGAATCTTTTTTATGTATGTTCCCTAATTTCCTGAATACTCCTTGAGCGATTTACGAGATTATTTTTTTAGTCTGAAAAATTATATTCTCCAAATAGTCTCATGGTCACCAAGACCGATTTTTATAATGGCAACCTCCAAAATTTAAGGAAAACAAAAAATGTATCAATTATCACTTTCTTATATATAACTTGAAAAAGTCGTTGGTCATGTTTTTAGCATGAGTCAAGAAGACGTCGCTATGTTTTTCTTTTTCTATTACGCTTTAACGCTCATTTTTGTCAATTTCAGATTCCTGAGCTCGACTTTTCTAATACGAGAAGCACGTAAGGAAAATCTCCCCATCGTGAGTTGCTTTTAGGTCGTTCTAATTTAGTATATTATTATATATTAGTGTAGAGTTACTTAAACTGTAGAAGGCTCTGACTTCATAAGTAATTTGATATTAAAATATATATATATTTAATAAGGTATTAAATTAGATCATGGGTCAGTAAATAGAAATAGTCAGTGGTGGCCTAGTGGTTAAAGGGCCCGCCTCTCGTGGACGAGGGCGCGGGTTCGAATCTATAACTTATAAATGACTTATCATCTAAAAAAGAAATTAAAAAATGTATTAAAATTAACATTTTTTATGTATATAATACTACATAGTTTGTAGCACGACGCGACGGACCGACTATGTAAATGGTGATGGTTTACGGATTGGATACGCCTGTTAAGGAACCGTTAATTATTAGAATGTAACTAAGTTCTTTGGACAACTACGGGATTGTCTTATTATTTTTCTTTTATTTTGCCGATGGTTTGATAACTTTATAAATATTTATCTTAAAAATTTCCTTTCATTTTAAATGAGTACCTATACTGTAAAATTTTAGAGACTAAAATTTGAATTTTTATTGATAAAATATACCTTCTACTTTATATAGTGATAAAATATGGAAAGTAAAATTTATTTGTAAAGAAATGCCATCGAAATTAGAATAATAATCAATATTTAGTAACTGATATGTACTTCAAGTCCTATTGGAATACATTCTTTAAATAAAGAAATATCATAATAAGGCCTAATTGGATTTTATTAATAATTATTAACATGAGGTGTATATCCATTCATAACTTCCTATAATGCATTAAAAACGTGTATCCAGGAATCAAGACTAAATAAAAATTTAAAATTTCATATAATCATTATTATATTGTATATTAATAATAAATCACAGTCAGCCATTTTTACCGTCATAAATCAAAACACTCTCATAATAAACAAAAATTACAAAACTTTTCGAAGGTCGATAGTGTTACGGTAAATTAGATACGATGCTTCTTACTAGAACACTTTACTTTCTTTAAGTTGTGACTACGTCATATACATACCTTATAACAAAAGAATTTTCGAAAAAGGAGTCGATTTTTAAGTTGTTTATGAAATACTCGTGGTATGAAGAATTCCAAGCGAGGCTGAGTTATTTCAGCCTGTCTACTTTGCGGATTTTGTTCACGAAATGGAAGATTTGCCGTAATTTAAAGAGGTAAGGAATTCGGTAAAAGAAGCTAAGCCAGGCATCTAAAAATGTATTCATAAGCTAAGTATAGATTTATTTAGCTTCCTTATGCTGCATAATATCTTATTCAATTTCATCAAAAATAATATTTTTGTTATTATTTGATTCAAAGTAACGCAATTTGTGGATAGGTAATAAAATAGATACTATGTTGCCTAGGTAAAACTGAAAATTTTGAGAAAATGAAAAGTACCTTAATGTAGAAAGTTGCCTTTATTTTATTATTTCTTGAAGTAATTTCCATTCCTCCATTCCACAAGATGGGGTTTCATTAATAAGTACTAATCGTACCCTATTATAGCTTTATAGATTTTTAGATTAGCTGGCAAATCGCAAAAACAAAAGACAAATTAATGAAATATACTACATTACGTTACCAAAAAACTCAAAAATTTAAATTCAAAAAATTTTTCATTAGCAATGTTTGTAACTGGCCAATTCGAAACATTTTCAGTATTATCCACGTAGGAGTAATAAGAGTAACTGCAATTTGGCTTGACCTGCTAATTAGTGGAAACCTACTTAAGCATTTCACGTAAAAATAAACGATACCTAAATTTCTGTATATTTACACTATTGGATAAAAAAATGTCTTATTATCTTATATTAAATAAAAGTTATTGTGAATGGTACTGAGACGAAAGCAATTATCATTCAATGTTTTCATCGTGCGGGTGCCAGGTCCATCGCGTTGCAGTGAACCTTATTACCATTGCAGAAACTACTAGTTATTTCAATGGTAATAATGTTAATAATATATCTAACTGATTTCATGATAAACTAGTTTATATCACTTTCCTTTTAGTAGACTTAATTTTATTCTAAATATCCTCTAGATAGTGCTTGACTAACAATACAATTGTTAGAAAGATGAAATGAATCCATACGTAACACTACTGCACTTTCGATTACTTTATCTTAGTGTAAATAATGTTATCATTTACTGAATAGTAGTGGTTAAATGGTTAATAATTGTTAATATTCATTTATGAATTGATTCAGTGTTGCAAATGTAAATAGAAACTACATATAAGAGCGTAGTTTTAAAAACGACTGCCAAGTATTAGGTATTATATGTTTAATGCAACAGTCAATCAATTTCTATCATTTGGTCTATGAAAGCTTGAGCAAGTGTGCACTAAATTATGAATGTTTTGTTTTTTTCACAATATTCTAGCTATTATCATTTCATTTAGTTTGAAAAATGTGATAAGAAGAAGTGATCTTGAAACTTCAAAATCCGTATATATATATAATTTTGATAAAGACATATAATTGTTTATTAAGATACTCGAAATTCATTGCATTTAAAATTTAATTTTTAACGCTATTTAAACCATTACCTAACTTTAGTAATAGTCCACTCACTCTCGCCTATACGAGATTAAAATTGTAAGTGGAAAGAAATATAGATACTGGCAAACTGTTCCAATACTTTCTTGGTACACATTAGGAAGCAAGATTGCGTATAGATTCGTCTCGATGAGATAAAGGTTTACAAAGAAAGAAGAGAGCGCTAACTTGCCTTTAATTTTCTGGTAATAAAAAGGGGATGTAGAAATTAAAGCACATAACTCGCAAACTCTCAAAAGAGTGTAACTGAGAATTCCGAAAGGCTGGTTCTTTTATGTTTGTGTTTAAGATAGATACGATTGGTTTTTAATATAACGTGGTCACCGAAAATAATTATGGCTTATTAGTATGCTTTCTTTTAGCAGTATGCGTCCAAATGTAATAATGATATGCCATACACGACCGAGCCTGTGTTTTGTAAAGACAAAACCTATCACAGTGTGAAGTACCATCATGCTTTTGAAAGGACACTGACTTTTCTTGTCTCGGACTTAATGGCCCTCCAAAGTTAAGGTTCAAGTACATTTCAATACCTATTAACTAATGGCGATCGATATATACCAACGATATCTTCTGAAAAGTTTGAATCAATGTGAACGGAAGTCCGTTTTGGCAGTGAAAAGAAAAACATACGAGGATACATCATAAATAATTATTTCATATTTTATAAACCAAGTATCCGCCCCAGATTCGCAGGGCGCATTCGCCCCAGAACTTTACTAAAAATAAAAAATAGCCTATGTTGCGTATAATGTGCCGTGTACTTACTTTTTGAGTTAAATCAAGACAAACAAAATTTTAATATCTCTCTTCGTTAAACATATTTTAAGTTTGTTGATATAGTTTTTTAACATAATAAAATTATAAAAATTTTGTATTCATCATTAATGACGGGATCATGTGAAAAAGTGAGTTATCGCGTGGGTTCAACTTTAAGAATTATTAAACTAACTCTCAAATGGTACGTCCGAATTAAATAATTCAAAAAGTAATTTATAGATACTGATGTAAGCTTGAACACGAACTAATTTATTTTGATAAGACTTTATACCGTTATTATGTAAATAGCTTTCCTATAAACTCTTCATGAATGCTAATTTTTAAAAGTAGTAAAATGGATGTAGTATGTTATCCTTAAGAGATTCCCGATATCTTCAACAAATATCGTTAATATACACACAAATCAATACAAAACCTTAACAAATAACATATTAAAACCTTCCTTGAGAATCACACTATCGAGTTTTGAAAACTACTTGATAATAATTGGTGCAGTAGTTTTTTTGTCTATGCGAACAGACAGACGCGGCGGGAGACTCTCTTTTATACATAATATGTATTGATGATGATGTTGATAGCTTATTACTTTGAAGTCATTAAATTATAAATTTAAGGTTATGATGATATTGAAAAAATATAAAAAAATATATTGAAAACCTCATAGTGACATATTATAATTGAAATAATATAACCAAAGTTTGTAAAATCACCAAGATTTTTCAGGTACCACGGCTGTATCAACAACAGGACATTTTACACAAATTTTCGTAAAATCCAATCAAAATGATTTCTTAATGAGAATAATTTAATTAGGAATTTTAGTAGAAATAAATAAAAATAATTGAAACATATTTTGTGACCACAACTTTGTTGTAAGATTTTCTGTTATTGTAATGTTATATATCTAAAACCAGTTGTTCAAACTATTCAACATTTGAGCAGCAATTTCCGAGAATTATAATTGGAGTCAAAATATTAGATTTCAAACACAACCCAACTTTACCATGTAATATATTATGGTATTACCTTTATCTTAGTTTCCGTTCCGCTGCATTTTGTAGCGATATTTTGAATGTATTGTGACAATATTACAACATTCAGAATAACGAAGAGAACAGACTTCTTATCAGAAAACATTCATATGATTCATTGGACCATTATCTTCACACTACCCAACTTTAAACTAATATATTCTTTCACTAGATACTTTTCGTTTTTAATTTCATTACAAATATTCTGAATAATAGTAATAATTACTTAGAAAAATCAATTAACTTAAAATTATTAAAAACCAGATTTGATCGTATGTTAAATATTTGAAAAAACCCTTTTCTATTTGTAACATAATACAAAACTTAAATATCAGTTTAAATTAATTTTCACAATATTTAAGATCAGTAAGGCATCAATATGTTCCACAAAGAATAGAAAATATACAAATATTTATGTAAAACATGCTTAACTGAATAAATTCTTTTAATATTAACCTAAACTTCTATTTATTTTACAATAAATTTATAATACAAAAAGAAGTATTTTATATAAGAATTTTTGCTAGCATAATGTTCATATGAAATAAAACTAGGTTTTCTTGTGTAAACGCCAAAGTCTTAAAATCATTATAAAATTAATGTTATACAAATATTTCGTATGAATTGTTTTTAAACGACATAAATTAATCTTTTCAAACGGTTTGATTCTTGAACTTTATGTACATATTTGTAAAATTAGACGTTTTTTATAAAATAAAAATTTCAAAGACACGATCACGATTCTTATGTCATTTGTGATTATCGCATTTTGTTTATAATTTTTTTTTTCTTATTAATTTCTATAAACATAGGGTATTATTACATATGTATAACATACGTAAAAAAAATTTTAGAAAATGACCACCATTAATACAACTTTATTTTCAAATGTAGATAGGTATAACTAAAGGAAGAACTTTGAGTTTTTATTACCATAGATTAAAGCACTGCTCAATTTATTCACAAAATTTGTCTCATCTTGAAAAATTGTAGTCACAATCGCAACAAAAGAATGACTAATGGTTTCAAGAAACAAAGTTACTGGACGAAAAAACTTTGAACACATTTAAGGACGTAAATTATCATCTCAAAATTTCCTGATACTGTCAAATTAAAACGTTTTTTTTCTTGACATATTATTCAAGAATATAAGCATGAAAAAACTTTAAATAAATATATTTATAAACATTTATCAGCAGTCCATTGTAATCTGAGAACCCATTTTACTTTTTAGTTGTGTAGGGAAGTATATAAGCTTAGGTTCAAGTATTATAGGTCGCAACCCTTTTCCTTCAGCCTTCGTCTTGAATAAATGGGTGCAAAAAGTTATTATACTGAATATCGTAAACAAGCAACCCTGTACGCAAAATTTTATAAAAGAATATATGTAAGCAATTAAATTGTCTCAAAATTTTTTGCCTTGACTTTTTATTGTAAAATAAAAATTATAAAATAATAATAAATAAACTGAAAATTAATGAATAGTTTCTACATCAAATTTTAATTCATTAATTTATCTAAGTTAAACATATCTTAAACAGCGCGCGCGAGATCGATCCCGGGGAACGAGTCCGGACCGGGATCGGGTGGATAGTTGGCGACGATCTGCGCGGTCGTCCTTGTTCCATCGGTGGAGGCAAAGGCTCTCTGAGCCAGTGGCCGGGTTGCGAACCGTGGAGGCTATTCGCCCGCTCCTCATGGAGTGGGTGGACCGCCGACACGGATCCTTGACCTTCCGGCTGGTGCAGATCCTCTCGGGGCACGGTTGCTTCGGGAGGTATTTGTGCCATATAGTCGGGAGAGAGCCGACAGCGACGTGTCACCACTGCAGTCGCGTGGAAGACACCGCTGACCACACACTGATGGAATGTCCAGCGTGGATATCCGAGCGGAGCCAACTCATCCGCGTGGTTGGCGCAGACCTTTCGTTGCCGGCAGTGGTCCAGGCCATGGTCGCCAGCGAGAGGGCATGGCAGGCGGTGGCCGACTTCAGCGAGAGAGTCATCTTGCAGAAGGAGGCTGCTGAACGAGTGAGGGAAGACGACCCCTCCTCGGCGCCGCTGCGCCGACGAAGGCTGGGTCGAAGGCAGCGAGCTTATGCTCGCGACCTGCCTCCCCAGTGAGGAAGCCTCCGGGCGTCGGTGGGGAACCGGCGTCCGGGTAACATAGGCTAGAGGAAGAGCGGCGTGTTTGGCGTTCCCGGCACGCTGCTCTTGAGTCGGAGGGGTGGTGTGGTCAGCCACTGATACCCCTGCCGATGGCGGAGTCCCCTTTCGGGACTCGTGCGTAGTGAGCGGAAGTATGGCTTGCCGTTCCCGCTCACTAGTCTACGCACAGCGCAGAGAACGCCGAGGTGGTTTAGTGGGTGGAAATCCCACATGCCCCTGTCGCGTTTCCCCCGCGGCAGGAAGTCTTTAAAAGATTCCCCTCGTAGAAAAAAAAAAAAAAAAATCTTAAAAGTAGAAAAGGATACTGAAAAGTCATAATATTTTTATAAAACAATTCTTTTAGCTTGGTTTTTCATGATATATTTTTATGAATTTGGTAACACTTATACCTTGTTAATTGTTAATTATTGTCCATCCCAATCTCTATCAATAGATTTCAAACACCAATAACATTATTCTTTCCCGGCTTATTAGTTTATATGAGATCCGAATTTTTTAAACCTTTTGCAACTGAAATCTTCATGATCACAGTGTTTGTAAAGCCACGATTGAACCTGATGAAAAACTCGGAGAAAACTGTTGGGAAATTGTCTTGTGTTGGATGAAGCGATGATAAGCAAAATGTATTTTTAGTTACTGTTTTGGCTAATCTTTTTTATCCTAATTTATGTAGAGAATCCTGTTTATTGCAGGAAGGAAAACGCGTAGAGCGACGACGGCAAACAAAGATGACTCGATTTTCTCACTGAGAAATGATCTACACTCGTAGATCAACAATTTTCCAAGATTTGTGGTTGATAAAATGGAATAACTTAACAGTGACTTGACGCACACGGAATTTCCGTGGGAAAATAAATCTGCGGGTACCAAAGCTTACCGTCGCGGCAAAAAAACTTACTATGGCAGAGTGAGTTAGATTGACATATTGTGCATACCCACTTGAACAGCATTACTTTCAATAACAATGCTCGACCGATAAGAATATTTAAAAGAGCACGTGCAATTTTTTTTTGACATGTACTCGTATATTCCTCAAAACACTTAATTTTAAAGAACTTCGCGCTTGCAGTTCCGTTTTATTAGTAAAATATCTTTAAAAATGTGACATTGCTATAAAATATATGTTATATGTTTGAAAATGCACTATTTATATACATATTGAAGTAATTTTTTATACATTTCTTGATACCTTTGCTCAGCTGCTGCTCTCAAATATATAACATATAAGTAAGTAAATTTCAAACAAATACAACTCGTTTAAATAATACTCCTTATTGTATGTAAAATTTCATCGCATAATATAAATATACAAGTGCGAGTAAGAGTTGTTGCTTCTATTTTAGTTATTTGGTTAATGTTGTCTAGAACCTCCATTGAGATTTAATTAAAACCTTATCATGGGTACAGTCCCTTTCCTAGATGATGTCACATCTCGACATAACGAAGTAAAACTAATTTTATTTTAAAGTACTTTAATTAGATCTCAAGCATTACCTCAAGCTTTAAAGGTTTAATTAAATTTAGATGTAAAATTATTATTAGTAGATAGATATATACATAATATTACATCTGTAAGTTAGGTGGCAAATAAAAAATTAAGTAAACCAACTGAGATAAAAAAAAATGTATTTTCAGGTCTTTATCATTATTTAAATAAACCGAATATAAACTACAAAAATATTAAAAAAATATATACAAGAGAATTTAACACAAATTAAAAAAATATTGTTTACAGAGAAAATATTTTTTAATAAGACATTACTCATTTTATTTTAATTAAGTACTAGTTGTTGCTTTGGGTTTATTTCAAAATTTTGAAACTCACCGAAAAATGTAAAATATAGTTTATGTATAAGCAAAACATAAACGTAAGTCTAAAAAATGTGTTGTAATAATTTGTATGGCTACCTGTACCTTCACCTGAAAATTTTCAAAAAACTTTCCTATTTTATACATATTTTCCATGTTATTATATTTATTTTAAATTTCTGCAATAATTAAACGGAGTTACATTCAATTATGCCGTTAAAAGGAAGAGCAGTGAATTCTTATCCTATTAAATGAAAACAAATTGTAGATCCAACTTTGTAGATAAGCCTGCGTCAACTTCATATTGAAAAGGGTCTTGCTTATTGCGACAAATTGAACGGCTTAGTACTAGCACAACAAAGAAACTAAAAAACAATCTTTTCATATAAAACATCGTTTTATGTTACCTTTAATATCTATTTTCGTTATAGGTATTTTTAATTTGTTTACACAAATGCGATAAAAACTATTAAACTATCTGAGACATTTTTACGTAATTCATAAGGATTATTGGTCACGAACAATTTAAGCCAAATGTTGTTAGATAGTTATTTGAATACAAAAAAAACCTTTTCTGATAACATTTAAAAATTTGTTACATTTTTGTAAAATTTCAATTTACTTTGATTGTAATCGTTAATACATGTAAAAATCAAATTCCAGACGTGATCGAACAGCGAAACAAGAAAAACCTTTTAAATACGAAGAACCTTTTAGAAAATGAGACTGTAGTACTTTTTTTACTTTCAGATTTCTGCACAAAAAATATTTTTTTAAACAATGTGAAAAATATTATGTGAATGTGAATAATATTCATTTTGTTTCTTTAAGATAGTTTTAAAACGTTGCCTATATGAATGCTGTTCATGTTTATAACAAAATTTCGAGATAATAGAACTCAGGGAAACAAATTTATTTTGATTTCTTTTGAAATCCTTTCATTTCAAATTTATTTAGGAATAATTTACTAACCTGCGGCCATATTCAAATTTATTTATAGTAGCTACGATTTCACTACAGGTCACCAAAAAAGCTGTGCTCTGTTACGTCTGTTAAAATTTTCAAATGTACTATAATTTCAATATTATTTGTCACCCTTACTAGAGTTTAAGTATCGACGAAGAATTATCATATACAGAAAATTTAAATTCAACATAAAATAAAACTGTGAACAGCAATAATATTTTTAATAGCTCATATAAGCTTTATGTTTGTTTGTATGCTTAAGACATTCAATCAAGTCAGCCTATCGCGGTCTATTGATAAACGCAGGCTTTTTGTTGGCACCCCGCATCTCGCCGCTATCCACCACCTTACTCTAATAGTTAAGACTAAGGCCTCGGCCTCGAATTTTGCGGGCAGCGGAGCGGCAGCGGGAGCGGTAGGATCTTACGCGTATAATCAAACGGACCGACCCTCGAATACAGCGGTGCCCGCTGCCCGCTATTTTGGAGAAATGTATGCGTTTACGTGCCGCCGCCGCCGCCGCTCCGCTGCCCGCAAAATTCGAGGCCGAGGCCTAAGTGCGATTGGTATTGTGCACAACATATAATTAAGTACGTTCAAATATGTTTTAATATCAAATCAGTACATATTGAAGTGATATTTAAATTAGAAATTAGGGAATTGAAAAAGAAAAATTTAGGTTCTAATATGTTCTGGAGTCGATGAAAATGTAATGATAAAAATTTTCTTTTATATTTTTTTTTATTAAATCACAATTAACATTATTGATGAATAAGAAAAATACATATCGTTTTTTTTAATTTTGATTATTTTTTTATGATTTACAAAAAAGTCACATATTTTTTTTATTTCATTTTAATACCAATGTTATGGTTTCCCACTAGTAGAGGCTGTAGCAAAAGTCGTATGTCCTCTTATTTCTACACATATATTTAGTAGGTTGTGTCTAACGATAATTTATAGGCTATATTTAATACACACCCAAAATAACTGTGGAGTTCCTACCCTTTAAAAAATAATCACAATTTTTTTATTCTTATGTGCAAATAATTATTTTCACAAATTTAATCTCTGTTTGTGAACATCATAAATATTAAGATATATGTTTTCTGATGAAACAATACTTACCTTATTATTATACTTGTAACTTGTGTTCTTCATTGAGCAAGTACTTAGATCCTACTTTAAAATATAAGAGCCAATTACATCGGAGAAGCAAATAATCTGATATCGATAAATGTACGATTCGTTTTTTTCGTTAAATTTTAATACCTGTAAATTTAAATTTAACGAAAAAAACGAATCCTTGAAACTTGGATATTAATTGTACACTGTTAATTTTAGATAAAAGAAGAAACGTAGACCAACAACTCAAATAAAAAGCCTGCCAATAGCCTCTGCCAGAACTAACTATTATTTCAATACAATACATATGTATTTGTATCAGATATACTGTACAGGTAAACTATAAATATGTATATATAAACAAATGTTTACAAAATTAAAAATTTAACACACAAATAAATAATACACTTGTTATCCAGTTCTATTGTTTAAATTCTGTAATTATGTGTTATAGACGTTTCTCATAGTAAACAGGTTTAATTTATATAGAGGTCTTCTAATAGCATTGCATTTTGACGAAAATTTGTGGTTTGAATAATAATATTTATTCCGCGCAAATAAATTCAAGTATTTAGAATTATGCCGTCATCATTTATTGTGTACACGACTTTATGATGTGTGCTTACAGTGAGGAGAGCGAAGTCTTTTCATGATCTTTAGAGCTACGAGTTTTCGCTTCCCTGCTCCCAAATGCCTCGTTTAATCTAAGTCTTTTTTTAAATGAACTCATAAGATCTAGACCTTAATATGTTCCACAATTTAAATTTCTAATATTTAACAAGATGAAAATATTAATTCAATATTTATTTTTTAATAATAGGATGGGAATTATTATAAACAACTATTATATTATATCTACTTATTACATCTTCCTTCCTTTTGGCTCTTCAAAATAAGGGAAAATAGATATATAAACAAAATATTTTGCTGGCTTCCATTACATTTTTAATACTAAAAATAAATTGAATATTCCAATTTTTAATACATAATAGTAAAATGTATATATATTTTAATAAAAATATGTAAAACATTTTCAAGCAATTCCTTGCGAACAATTTGGACTTTCAAGTAGTAATTAGTTAATGGATATCGAGCGGCGCTTAAAATAAGATTTTGCGGATTCGCTATATTTTATACAGCTTTTAGGAACGGCTGCGGGCTATTAAGGTTACATAATAAACTATGGTCATATTTTTAATTTTTAAATAAAAAGATGGAAGTAAGCATGATTATAATAAATATTTTTCAGCATTAATTTCAACGTTACGATGGAAAAATTACACCTATCATTTAAAAAGAAAAAGAATTGTCAGCGTCCGTCAATTAACATAATGAACGTAAGTGAAAATTTGCAGAATATAGTTTTATATAATAATGTTCATTTTTCATTTAATTATAGCCCATTATGTATCTTATATTTTAGTGGGAAATATTATTGCAAGGTTTACATATGAATAGTACTCATCTCACTTTTTTGTGCTCGACTGTCTATTAAGCAAAAAAAAATATGTACTAAGTGTTCTACTACGTATTAATACAATTTAGTTTAAAAAACAGCATAATAAATATTACAGTGAGAACAAGTTTGTTTTGCAAAAATTAGATATTCAAAGTCTGTTTTGTCATTGTAAAAGTAGAAGATTTTCCGCTTTCAATTAATTTTTACTGATCATTAAAACTATTTTTCTTATATTACTGATTAAAATAATATAAATACGTGCTCATTTTTAAAATTTGCTTAAATTAATTTCAATAGTGATTAACGAATATTGATCAAGATATTCTAAGTCAACTATGTAGTTTGATCCAATCATCTGTTCCTAGATACAAGGAGATATTTGGAATTTAAACCTTGTTACACTCTTTGAAATTGGACCCTTATCACTTTCAGACTAGTCGTTGGAATTGATGAAATACCCTTCATGTAAATAAAATTCCAATAATACCCCGGCTTAGGATTTCGGACGAATCGTAAAAATGATGTTTAGTTAAATACATTTTTTGTGCTCGATGAAACTAATATCTAATTGTCTTTATAAATCTGAAAGAGAAATTTAAGATACATAAATTAGGTACAGAATAAATATACCCACACAATATTTAAAATAAAACTATTCATATGTAATTGGTTGTTATTAGCATAATGTAGCTAAAATGTTGTTTGATAACTCTCGTTTTTAAGAGAGGGCTTTTAATCGGAAATTTACTAAATGGAAAAAAATATAAACAGAAATTTGCAATTATTGTTTTACATATGTATGTAAAACAGAAATAATATTACATATATAAGTATTAGCCGGAATAACAGAATGAGTCCATTTTTATAATTATTGTCTTAATATTAATATTGTCTTAGTAAATATTTTATTGTCTTAATAAAATATTATAGTCAAATAATATTCATATATGTATATAAATTCTAAATTTTATTTTGCTTCCCTTCTATCTTAGCGCTTTGTTATTATTGAGTAATAATATGGAGAATTTTATCATTTATATGTATTTCAAGTGAAGAACATTTAGACATGTATTTTAAAGTCGTCATTATTAACTTAACTTTTCAATAAAAAACGTCACAAAGTAGGTTAATTATATATGTAAATATGCTTTGATGAAATAAAAAATTAATGACATTTTCAATATTTAACCAAAAACGGAAGATTACGGTTTTAAGTACATAAGAAAAAATTAAGGAACCGATCTTGTTACTATTTTTATATATGTGAAATCTAAACTCCATAACCGTAAAATATAAATGAACGAAGACTTCATAAAAGTTTATTTAATATAAATAAGAGAGCAAGAGATGGAACAAATGAAAACAATCTAAAAAGACAAAAGATCGCTAGACAGATTAAAAAAACAAACGGGTGAAATTTTGAGAGATTTGCATACAAAACGGGAGGTGTTACTTTAATCTGAGAAGATGTTCTTTCGTAGGTCCATTGTGTGTTCGTTTCCAACCCGCTGACGCATGTAAAACAGAGAAATGCAGTATTTCCGTGCCTTTGAACTACTCGTACCTGCCTTCCGACTCTATGATTTCTTAAGCAGTGTTAACTCCCGACTTTTTGTTTCCGATCGTTCAAATGTGTATGACACATGTTTAAAGTCGTGTTTATTTTTGCTTTAGTATTGTAGAGTTTTTCTATGCTGAATAATTAAAATAGTATTATTCTTTTGAATTACTTATTACTCCCGGTTTTTAGACAACTTAAAAGTTTTTATGACAAGTTTAAAATAAAAGGATATCAATTAAAGCAATTTAATTAAAAAGACCCCAAACTAGTAGGCTCGTATCAATTTTTCCTCTTTGTGCTACCTATTTACATGAAAGGGTTTCATGATTTCTTTCTTTTTAAGAAAAATTGCCACAACAATTTAATTTAAAAGTATATATTTGGCAAGTTAAAAATAACTCAAAGTTCGTGCCGTTTAATGTCTAGACTATTTTCTGTGGGAATATATGAAAAGAAAAAAGCGATTAACCACTTGGAGAAATATATTCCCACTATTATTTTTAATGTAAATGTTGTTATTTGTCATCGAAAATTAAAACTTCAAGTTTTCTACGACCCAGACAAGCATGGAGGTATAAAGAAGATAAGAACAGATCTTTATATCAAATTAAATTTCAAATAAATTAAAAAAAAACATATTTTATTCCATTTTAAATTACTACCCCTATCAAAACAGTTATTAATCAATTTAACTTATTTTGTAAATATGTCAGTTTGCATTAGTAGAGGCGTATCAATCTTCATTTTGATTTTGAGTTTTTTATTCATTACAATGATATTTTATTAAACATTGGACACTAATTCACAGTTTGTTTTATTTATTGAGACTATCTTCAAAATATTATCTCAATGATTAGGTAAAGTATTAGTATTCGGTTAAATCAACACTGGAACAGTTTGCAAAAGCTTTTTTTATGGACTTTTCTTCCACTCCATTCGACTAGGTAATTTTTCTGTAAAAATATTATAAAAATCATTTCATTTTCATATAAGTTTTAACTATTAAATTATAACATGTATATGTTTTTTTATTTTTTATTTATTATATTTATTAAAATATAAAATTTTTACACTAAGATAAAATTAAATATTTGTATTTTGTACCTAAGCATTCCATTTATCATTTAAATGTTATTACTGTAAATAAATTTGACCTAGTCTTATCACTCTTTGGGGAAAGCGTTTCATATATTAAATATATGAAATGTGTTTCAAAATAATTATATTTTATCAGTGAATTTTTTTTTTTTTGATAACCTTATAACGATAAGTAAATTTATAATGAACGTCCAGAATCTTTCCACAAGCTATCAAAATTAAGATTTCCATATTTGTGTTGGGGTAGATGTATTAATGAAATGAAACTAATATTTTGCGGATATACTACGCGACTTTATGTTTGATAAAAACTATATACTCCCGACGTTTCGGTTACTTTTCAGCAACCGTGATCACAGGCAGACAAGATATGAGTGTCTGTCAGTTGGTCTTGTTATTTTATCACCTACCGCCATCGATTTCTTAATCTTCTGGCGTACCGCTCTGGATTCCGGCAGAATGCGCTCACGGTGTTCCGAGATCCTGCGGTGTGGTCACGGACATGAGATTTTATATTTTTAAGAAGAGGATCCCAGGTGTTAGATAGATTTCAGCCATCTTCTCTATTGAAATTGGGGTGTTTTAAATAATATACTCAATAAATTAAAAAATCATCAAATCAATGATCATCAAATAAATAAATCTAAAACCCGCTTGGGCATGTATTAATTAATTGTAGTTATTGAAGATATGAATAGAACTATTGAGGTAACATGGCCGAGAAGATGAGTAGTGGCTAGTTCGTTTCCTTTTTTGAGCTTTATTTCAAAGTTTATTTAGTTTATCTCAAATAATATTAAATATTTAAATTAATATTTTAGAAGTTAAACTAAGAAGAACTGACGATATCGCTATACTTGATAGTATAACTGAACCCCAAACACTGTCAAGTACTATTGGTCAATGGTGGCCTAGTGGTTAAAGGCCCGCCTCTCACGCGTGAGGGCGCGAGTTCTTTAGCCTTGGCTCGCGTAGCAGCGTGAAGTGACTTATTTGACGGGGTCAAATGCTCTGCAACATACACTGGCGATCGCGTACCACCAAAACTCAGATGATGGGAGTTTAGTTTCTCTTCTTTATTTTTTTATTAAATGTTTGAACAGCTGCCAACAGAATATCACGTTGTCGCGGCGTACGCAGTCTTGCAATAACAGTGCGTGGCCTGTTACTGTTATTCCTCAGCTTTGCGACTCGTGTTACTTGTATGATATCGTCATCTAAGAGATTTACATTAACAGTTTTAGCTAACTGTCCTATAACATTCACGAGATTTTCGGTCTTATGTTCCGGAATTCCATTAATTTCCAGGTTACTTTCGCGCATATATTGTTCAGTAAGATTTAATCGCATAGTGAGATCTTTTACTTCCAGCGTTAGCTGATCATTTTTAGTTTGTAATTTTTGAATAGTAGCGGCACTAGTTTCTAAACATTTCTTAAAATTATCATACTGATCACTAAAAAAGTTCATAGCTTCTCTAAGTCCTCCCAATTCAGTGTTAATGTCACTTAATTGATTGGCTAAAATGTCGGATATGTTACTAGATATGACTGATGACATTTCGTTTTTAAATTTTTCTAACATAATATCTTGTAACGCTTCCTTAGTTACAAGGGTCTCAGAGTCGATACTGTCACCACTTTTTTGAATACTTTTTTTTTGTAGTGTAATATTATTAATATCGATACTCTCACTTGATTGTGTGTCAACTGCATTGCAATGTGATGGTCTAACTGGCGTATTCGTATTATTTTTCTTTGGAAGTTTGCTGAGACAACCTTGAGAGATATTCGCACAAAAGAGATCATAGTTTTGTTTACATTGGTGACAGCTCATAAATTCTTTTTGAGGTATTTTATTACGACAGCCGGCACAGTTCATATGGTACGAGAGCTAGCAACGTCAAAAAAACAAGCATTTCAGGTAGGCTAGTTTTTAGATATGCTATCTCTCACACTCCCCTGGACGTCCTACGGGATATCTGGCTGCCGGTAGTGGTTGCGTTCATCAGTGCGCATCGTACTTGTGGAGGTAAAAAATTAATATATCAAATCATTTTAAGAAGGTTTTTATTATTATTATTATTATTATTGAACTATTCACAACATAAATTTATTATTGCCAGGTATTTTTATTGTTGTTTAAACGGTGCCAAGCGGCAATTTTGAATTAAAAATTATTTTTTTTTCAAACTATTTTAGTATAGCTGAAATTTTAATAGCATGATATTTAACTATCTAAAAGCTCAGAATTAATTTGCCAGGAAAAAAATCGGTTGTTAAACTTTTGCCAGATCGAAATAAAGTGTAAAGTGATGTAGTATCATTTCGCTTGGTCTAGAAAATTAATCGTCTAATAAATAATGGAAGAAGGAATAAAAAGTAAAAACTATTGAATTTATTTATAGATGAATACAAAATTGAGATAATGATCAATGTTAAGTTTGAAAAAGATCATCATCTTCATCACTGCTGTCATTTCCATTGTCATCATCGTCCTTAAAATTATTATCATTTTGTAATAAGCTGTTATCTGTAATACAATCAAAAATTTTAATATCTTTCGAGAAATAATTTATTTTTGTATTTTAGTTCAAATTTTTACCTTTAATAATAATATCGGCAACTAATGTTGGAAATTGCTCCCCAACGAACCAGATAAAATCATATTTATCATCATTAATGGTCCAGCCAGAAGCTTGAGGTGATAGAGATGTTGGGTATTTTAAATAAGCATTTCTCCAAAACGTTGTGACATAACGAACTCGTAGTAAGTGTTGATATAACTCAGCTTTACTTGGTGGTAGACTTGATGGATCAAAATTACGGAACTTTTTTTCAAAATTATACGATAGGGTTTTAGAAATCATACGTGAAGCGGTTAGTCTTTCGGTAGCCAGAGCGCTTTTTCAAACTTAACATTGATCATTATCTCAATTTTGTACAACAATAAAGTATTATTTTTTTATACCGTATTCATCTATAAATAAATTCAATAGTTGTTAATCCTTCTTCCATCATTTATTAGACGATTAATTTTCTAGACCAAGCTTAAATGATACTACATATCTTTACACTTTATTTCGATCTGGCAAAAGTTTAACAACCGATTTTTTTCCTGGCAAATTAATTCTGAGCTTTTAGATAGTTAAATATCATGCTATTAAAATTTCAGCTATACTAAAATAGTTTGAAAAAAAAATAATTTTTAATATAAAAATTGCCGCTTGGCACCGTTTAAACAACAATAAAAATACCTGGCAATAATAAATTTATGTTGTGAATAGTTCAATAATAATAATAATAAAAACCTTCTTAAAATGATTTGATATATTAATTTTTTACCTCCACAAGTACGATGCGCACTGATGAACGCAACCACTACCGGCAGCCAGATAGCCCGTAGGACGTCCAGGGGAGTGTGAGAGATAGCATATCTAAAAACTAGCCTACCTGAAATGCTTGTTCAAAAACGTTGCTAGCTCTTAGAATAATATTTATGAGAATTGTAACAGGATAGAGAAACAATAACGCAAATTATAAATAAACTTAGAAAATATTCGGTCCGGTGGGGTTTGAACCTTAATCAGTCAGTCCCACTGTTTAAACTGGAGCAAAAGCCACTGCGCCACCAAGCGACTATAATATAAGATAAATTAGTTGAACATCAGCTGTGCTGTTTTTTCTCGAATAGAGTTAATGAGCTAATTGCAGTATAGTATTATTAAATCTGCACTTGCTAATGAGTAACTTAAATCAATACTTTAACTGAAAGTTTTAAAACTATTTATTTGAAAGTATAACTTAAAACACAATATTTACTTAAAATCTGAATTTAGAAAGCGGAGACAATAACACACAACATGCACCTAAAGGGGGGATAAGCAAGGGTTGATGTCAGGCGGCCGGTCATAAAAACAATAAGCCAAAACTATTTACAACAGACCCAGGCTAAAGCTGGGAAATTGCCAGGAAGAAGAAGAAGACTGTTAAGTACTAATGGATAAAGTTGGTAAATTTTGTGAGTGGACGGATGGAATGAGAACAAACCCAAATAAATGTTTCTATGTATGTCTCTATAAACGGAATTAAAAGGAATAGTAGATAGGTTTTAAAACGATTTCAACAAGTTAGATAATCAGCCGTTGAGGAACATCAAAAATCTACGATAATTACCTAACTTCACTTTTAAATTGGCCTTTCCTCGTCTATGAATTTAATAAAACCCTTTTTTCAAAAGTAGATGCAGGTGTCATAAAGATGTTGAAGTGGGACTCAGACTGGCGCTTTATAAACAGCTCTTTAAACACTTAAGAGTTTCCAGGAGGTATATCCTGGGGAAATCCTATAATGACATCATTACATTACTCCCAAAAGACAATTATGCCCCAGAGCTAAGGTCAAGACTTCAATTCCTCGCTCTGGATGGACTTCCTCTCCCTCAACAGGATGGGCCCGGCACCCGCATGGTGAATCCATGGAATGCAGAGAGGTTCAAGGATAAAAGCATGAAGTTTTTCTTCTATGCTCAATGAGGTTGTTTCTAAAGTACTTGGAAAAGAAAGCTACATGGTTATGCCATGATGATCTTTGAATAATATAAAGTGGACCGAAAAACTCTTAAAATTCCTCGGATTCATGGAAGACTCATTACACTTCACTTTAATACAGGAATCAATTTAAACGTAACGAGAGACGGTTGGAGAATAATAGCTGTCCTAACCACAGGATTAACATATTCTTTAATCATGCTAAAAACGTCATTAGTCAGGTTGGACCCTGGATTCCGCATTATCGGAAAATACAACATCACGCTTCGTCGGTTTTGTGTTGAAACCCGTAGTTATATTTTTTCTGTCTCTATTACGGTGCTATCTATAACGTTTAAATATATGCACAATGTAGTCCTGATATTGTGGGATACAAACTTTAGTTTTGAAGTCTATATTGGATTCTAACGAATCTACGCCAATTTGTTAACACCGGCCTAAAGCAATTATAATTGATTTAACTACATATAAATGTAAGGGTAGATTTTTTATGAAGGGCAAGGGCCTCTGTTATTTTACGTTATTTTCCATTTTAGTTAGTGGTTACACATTATGGTCTTGAATTTAGTTTGGCTAAGAAGTCGTTTCCATATACCCATGTGTGTTCATAATAATTATACTTATAGTCTGGGTGGCGGTAACACTATATAACACATAATTCTGTCTACTTGACACACACTCCGCAAGATTTAAAATATGTATATAGACTGAGGTGCATTTCTGTGTCGAGTTCAATCATACCTTGTCATAGCTGTAGGCGTTAATTTCTAGCGCGTAGAATCATTAATAGGGCAACACTGATACTTCTATTAGTGAATGACTATTGCAATAGTTGCCTAATACTAGTAAAAATACTCATAGGTAGGATTAAGATGCGGTCATCATTTTGCGTATAAAAATATTACTACATATAACGGATAGAAGTAATAAGTATATATGATAGAGAATATTTATTAAGAACTCAAATATACATATATATTTCCGAATACTTTGCATCACTTGAAAGAAATAACAACCATAATAAATAAAATGCAATACGTATTAAAAAAAAAAACACTATGCATTAACTATTCTATATTAAAGAAATTTAAATTTCACATTATTAAAATTCTTTAGTCAGACTTTTAAATAAATGTACTCGGGAAAGCATAAGCAAAATGAATTAATTTAAATTCTATCTATTCGCCTTGAAATGTGTCAGCATTTCAAGATAGTTAATTTTATTTGATAAGCACTTAAATAGATCCCTTTCTTTGTATTATTTAAAGTGGTATCTCTTTAAACTATTGTTACTTTATTCAATTCTGGATGATTTTCAATTCCAGTCGAGTGATGCTCTGAAAAGTATACTAACGTCTAATAGGCTATTTTAAAAATTATTATTTAGCTTAACTCTTTTGTCAAGTAAGTTTCAGTGTTTCTATAAAAAAAAGCTATATTTTCGGAATCAATCCTCATATTTTCATTTTTATCTTACATTTTGATTACTTCGAAGGATTTGGCACACCGAAAGACAAAATGAAAAAGTTTTCTTTCATCTTGTCTACCCGATTGAATATAAAAATGTAAATATGCGCAAGAAAAATCCTATCACACAGTTTGCATTAAAATGTGTCAACATATTAAAACTTTAAAATTTATAACAGTTAACAATTTAAAACCAAATAAATTGGATATTAAACCTACATACCTAATAATAAAAATATTACTTTTAAAAATCTTTTGCTCAATCGATTTAAAAGTCTCAATCTAAGTAATTCTTTTTTTAATGCAATTATGTAGAATGCACTTTTATATTAGTATTAGTAAACATTTTCTTGGATTTCATTTCGTTTATAGAGGAAGTGTAAATAGTGGTGCAATAAAACAGCGTATCGGCTGACTGTATCGGAGATATCCAACCCTATATCGGAAAAGCGTTAGGGTGATTCATATTAGCCTTTATTTACTTACAAAACTTCTTAACTACCCAATAAGATTAATAGCTTTTAAAACCCAAAACTGTTATACCTATCAGAGCTGTAAATGACTCAGTATCTTAAATAAGTATAACTACTAACTAACTATTCTACTATAACTTAATTTTATGTCAACCAACGGAGTTTATTTAAATTATTTTACATTAAACCCACTTTAATATAATATAGGACATTTAAGATTACATCGACTTCAATCGTCTATGTAATTACATAAACCTTAGGCTTTCTTAACTTCTTTGAATAATTTAAACCCGCATTTCCAGCTTACTTTTATATTCTTCATTGTTAATACTTTTCTTCTACTGCTTTGATTTTTATAAAACTCTATCTACTATTGATATCTATGTTTTAATTACAACTTATTCACTATTACTTCTATTACTTGTACATATTTGTATTTTATTCATCCTAAATTATAACTCATTACCTTATGAGTTTGAAGGAGTAATATTTATATAAATATTAAAGTGAATTACAGGCATACCACGTCACTGTCTTCTAACCTGCGGATATGTTATTTGGACTCAGCGTTTGTGAGGTGAAGTATTGTTTTCTGCTTATACTGATTCAGCTTTTATTTCTTTCAGCATGACCTTAATTATACTACGGTTGAATGATAAAAGCTACTGTTCAAATGCGATAACTTATTATAAAATATAGGTATAATTTTCGTTACAATGTTTGTTCAACATCAAAATACAACCAAGATACTATGTAAATGATCTTGAAATGTAATAATTGATATAATTTATATGAAAGTAATAAAAATATTATTATAATAAAAAAAAATTTCAATGTTGTAATGTTCATCACAATAAATATTCACGTGATAAATACTCGAGTAAAAATCTAAAAAGAAGTTTTTTCACATTTTTTAATAATCTTTCGTATTATCATCAGTCCTTATTCCATCAACGAAATCGGTGAGCGGAAAAATGCTCATTTGGCTTACAATATTGTCTGCGAGACGATTGAACGATATAATCACTCGTTTTTCCCAAGACTCCGGAGCCGTCCAGACAAATCCTATTGAAGAGCAATGGACTTATGTCAATATTTGTTTCTATTGATTCAATTGAATCCCTACTTATATACTTAGTGTCTTTATCGGTTTTATATAATTATTTTAAGCAATATAAATAAATTATCAGAATTAGATCATTTTTTTATTTTTTATAAAAGGATTACTCATATTATTTTTCTTCTCTTCTTGCTATAAAGGAAATTTTAAATATAATTAAAAAGTATTTATTTTGACTGATGAAAAACTTAATATAAAAATTAATATGTCAAATTAAAGAGCAACGTACTTATTGTTGTAAAATAAACAGAATTTATTTTATTTGTTGTGTTGATTGTACGAGTATATACTATATATATATTCAGCAAGTATTAGAAAATTAAACTTCCTTACTAATTGCTCAAATAAACAAAGTATTAAATACTACTAAAACTTTTTGTACAAAATATTTATAAATGATAATGTAAAGAAAGCTTCTTACGTCTAGTTGGAGGGGTCAGTCTGCTCCGAGTTTCATTTTAAGGAGTCTTAATAAATACTCGAGTATGAACTCTTAAAGTAAAACGCCATTTCCTTTATACTTTTAGGTTATTATTCCTCCCCAGCGACTTCACAACAACATGATTCTATACTTTCAATTGAATGTAAAGGTTTATTCCCTTATAGGGTCCGTTTGAAATAAGCAACAAAAGATGAATGAATGGATTTTCAGAATGACTAATCTTTTCATTTACTTAGTGATTTTAAAATTTTATCCTTTGTTTTATTTTTAAATAATTTTAACGGATAGTTATTACTTTTTGATATTTGTATCAAAATAAGAATTAAAACGTAATTTTACTAAAAATTATTACATTAAATATAATGATTTATTAAATCTAATATTTAATTCAAGTACACATTTACAATAGTTTTGAATTGTAAAACTATATTTATGTATCTTTTAAGAGTGTTAAATAATAGCTGTAGTCAGTCAATACAGTTAAAACATACCCTGGCTCGACCGGGGAAGTTCAACCCTCTCACAGAAAATCGGCGTGAAGTAGTATTTAATGGCTACGTTTTGTCCAATCAAGGAGAAAGTCGGTTACCTTTTCCCTTTTCCTCTCCCGGGATGTTGCTGTGTGCATTGACTTTCTGTTCTGCATTAGCCTAATTCTGTTTTGAGGTGCTGAATGTGTTTCATTGGCATATGGTCTAGGGAGTCCCGATGAAACGGTTAATCGCTGGCCACTTAGAATCTGTCCCACCGCCAATGAAATAATAGCCCGTCGGTTTTATCACTACACCTGATTGAGAGACCGGAGTAGGACCCAGTTTGCAACTTCAGGTCGGATCGAGGGTCCCTTCCATGCCTCGTGCCCGCGACACACAAAAACGGGTACCTCAGGCATGGGTACCATTGGCATGGGCAATGCTCTTTAATACAATGGTTGGTAGACTATTAGCACTTTTTCAAAAATTATGACTAACAAAAAAAAGGAAATGAGGTTATTACAGCGGCGTCTTTTACACATCAAGTGTTTAGGAACCTGCGCAACAATCAAGGCCAAAAACACATTCATAATACTCCTTATATGACGGTAGTCATGGGCAACGGTATTTTCTTTCTTTCAGATAAGCCATCTGCTCGTTTGTCCCTTTGGGACATAAAAAAAACTGTTGCCCAATCAATCAAGAAAGTTTTTTTGATACCGGATGAGGTCTCACTTAGAAAATACCAACAAGCCTTAGAAGTTCTCTTATGTGTCCAAAATAAGAGATAGAATTCAAATATAATGCATATTTAACGCAATGATTTTGTTACAGTTACATTCATCACATTTTAATCAATTATGATAATAGATTTTTTATCTACCCAGGCATTATACACTGTATTAATCCTTTACTTTTTATATGTCAATCAAGCTTTACTCGCACCTTTGAACTTTCTACAAATCAAACGATACCTTGTGGAGCTGTATTAATTAATATACGTATACTATGCGACAAAGGATTTGTTTTTCTTTTAAAGATAGTGACTAAAAGAACATTATTAGTTGAAGGAGTTGAAGAGGAATATTTACAAGATTTTATGTTAGAATAAAAATAAGTGCTATGTGAATAAAGAAATAATAATTTATATGACTAATAAGATTGTTTATCTGACAATATTTTTTTCAACATTACATATTTATGAGTAGAGCTAATTTCAAAGGTGATAGCTTAAATAAACATCATATTTAATCTTCTTCTAGATAAATCATATTTAATATCAAGACCATATTATATTTTTTCGTATTTTATAGAAATTTAACAAAAGTAATATATTTATTCAAGCACAAAGTGCACTTGGGATAGGAGTTCATCGAATAATTGCAAAATTTGCATATGGTCTGCTGAAACTTTAAAAGCTACATTACGCCAGATGAATTTGAAATCTATAAATTTTGATGATTATTTAATATTTCAAACATTATTTATTTTCAATCTGAATATAATGTAAAATATTACAGAATGATATATAGTTTTTTTTTTTGTTGAAAATATGAAATATTTATAAAACTTATAAATAACGCTTAGCTTTCTCTTCCTTTTCCTTACTGTGTTTTTGTTCCCTTCACTCTATTTCCATTGAAATATCCAAGTTAAATCTTAAAACTATTTCGAACAAGCGTCCTATGTTTATTTTACAGGTACAGCTGAGGGAAGTCTCGCATCTTAGAATGTTTTAGGGAATTAGGTTCCGTATTTGCCTAATGTAATTTTGTAAACTTCAGACGACATTTAAATTGAGATAAGATGAAGTGCATTAGTTTTTTGTTTAAAGTATCATAGTAATAATTTCAAGAAACCTAAATTAATTATTTTTAAATAATTTTCGATTCTTCTTTTCTTATCTCTGCACTTTCGGAGAATATTATGGTATACAGCTTTTAACGGGTTTTGGTAGTAGCCACCAACACAGCTGAATTTGAACTTATCAACGACCTAAAAAAATTTTTAACACATTAATATCTTACTAAATACTTATCAAATCAACAATAATTAGAATCATCTTGCCATATCGCCCTCCTATGCTAAAAGTATGCCGCTGTCAAATTAATTTTATTTCAATTAGAGGGAGGACAAAAATATGCATAAACATACTTATGTCGTCGGGGAGATTACCTCAACACGTTGTTACATCAACCATTTTGAATAATGAGATACATTTATGAAGCTTAGTTAAATTAGGTATTCCATTCAAAACAATACACATGTAGGTAATCATGAAAACTAAATATTCTAGCGAATATACCAAAACAATCAACGCAATTTCCTTTTGTATATTATTTAAATCCTAGTATTTACCAGTAATAGCGAAACGTACAATAGAAAACCGTTATTAAATAACAATAAGTTATTCAGATTAAATATTGTTTTGGTTTAAAAAATACTGATAAAAATCTAGAAAATGGTTGTAATTAGACTTACAACATTTTGAAAATGCAAAATTCTTCTTTTTTTCTGTTAAGTATTCTAATGGATATTTATTTCTTTTGTTTATTTGCACGGAACACATTACAAGCACTCTTAACATTGCTAAGATTTTGCGATAACGTCGCTTATGTATGGAAATGGTTTAGCACATTTATAAAACAATATTATTTCATTTATTTCAAAATTCTATACGTTACTGTTATATTTTAAGATATATTGTTAGAGTATTTATAATTTATTTCAGTTATTGAACCAAATTTATTTCCAAATAGAAACAATTTTTCCATTGAACAATACCTAAATTGACCTATTTAGTGTCGGAATATACCCAAATAATATTTTGAAACAAAACCTTTGTTCAAATAATATTTTACATTTTTTTTGTTGTCACTGATCATATTATGATCAGATAAAACCTTTGCAGGGCATCACGAATTATTTTTAACGTAATATCTGTTGTTTTTTATTGTTCTTTTTTATATAAATAAAAAATATATTTTAAAATAATTACTACTACTTACAACAAGACTTTCTTGCTATTTAATGAAAGTAAAGTCGTTTAAGGTGCTTATTTCATTGAAGGCTGGTTACTTAGAAGGAAGTAGTTAAATTTATTTGTATAATGTATAATCAAGGTTGAGAGAGATTGGTAAAAGAAAGAAACTTTTAAAAATACAATTTTAAAACACTTTCATAACCTATGTAAACGTAAAGCTTGATAGTAGGTAAGTACTTCGTTGTTTCAGAATAATAATAAACATATGATATAATAATTGATATATTTTTTCTTTTTTGCTTAATTTCTGTATGGATTGATTTATATTAAAACACTATTGATTTTATTCCCAATTCCATATTTAATTTTCTAAATTTGATAAATCAGGAGAAGCAACAAATAATAGGAAAGAGTATTTAGATATTAATCGCCTGTTGAGTTATTAGTTTCATTCATAAAAAAATTGAGAGAAAATAAGGACCCTGATGATGATACCCTAAATGTGATAAATGGTTTTTGAGAAATAGTTTATTTTCTTAATTGGTAAAATTATGAAGCTGAACCATAAGTTTTTAAATTAAAAATATAAATTGCTCATAATGAAGTTATTCTAAAAAAATTATAAAAAATTCTCTAATTGATCTTATATTAAAACATTATCGTTTTTAATGAAACTTAAAATGGTATAGAGGCATTAAGTGCAACAGAATTTTTGTTTGGGCATACATATGATATCACTTATCATACAAAAAGTTTGATTGAATTTATATACACTTCACTTCTATTGTCCGTAGCTTTGGGCTATTTTGATGTCAAAATTTGATAAATATATAAAAATACCTGATAACGATTTGACAGTCCCACCCTGACATTCCGGCTAAAATTAATGTACTTGCCACCAAAATATTGCGGTAGGCCTTTTTAAATCAGTATTTTACAAGCTTTAATAAAAAAAATGTTTGTTAGAAAAATCGTCATGTTTTTGAAAGAAAAATATCAGGACATTTAAAATAAATAATAACTAACTCTTAATTTAATTCTATATTTTTGTTTTTTAATTTGTTCAAAAGCAATTAAACGCAAATAAATACAAAATATTGTTTTAATGACGTGACCCCATAATGAATTGATAAACAACTCACGTCATCCAAATGGATTAATATTTTAAATTAATTATACAAATTGTTGAATAGTAATTATGCAATTGTTCTATTTTAAAATCCAACAAATAAGGTTCTAGTAAGAGAAGACGTAATTTTTTAGTAATAAATCGGGTTAACATTGTCTCAACATTGAATTCTTACATTTTCAACCAAGCTTGTTTATCTATAAAAGAAAATATTTTACTACCATTATAGATAAAAGAATCAAAGCATAATCAGAATTTCAGAACGATGACTAAATGACAGAATCATTAGAAACTATAATTGTTTTGATCTTACTACGAAAACATATTCATATTTTAGGCGCCCTTTACTCGGTTTGACATAACTGTTACTGTTCACCTGTTGACGGATTTCATTGTTCCCCATCTGATACCTAACCTTAGAAATTTAACAAAAGGTAAAAAGTCATGTTGCCTTGTTATTGTTACCTGAAAATCCGCATATATTAAATATCTTTCCTGTGTTACCTTATTATTACGCTCATTTGAGTCTCTAAGGCATCATAAAAATGTCATGTTTTTCCGTCTTAATAGAAATAAATTTTCAAAACACGATGGATTCACTTCAATAGTTTCTATAAATGAGGGTTTACTTGGCGGCTTAGTTTAACAATTTCTTCTAATTAAATGTAATGTCTAACTTTATATTCTTTCTCTAAAATATTTAACTACAATTGAAAAAACTTAAAAAACTTGATAATTATCTGACCTATTTTTGTAAGATTACTAATTTTAACAAACCTATATTAGTAAATTATAATATGCTTTTACAACTTTTAGTCACTGTCATGTGTATATGACGATAAACAGCAAGCACAAAGTAGATGAGTATGGATCTTAAGTGACTATATACTTATTACTCCTTTCAATACTTGGTAGTAGTCCCAGCATTGTCCATTTCTCATTCAATAATCTACTTTACTACACTTAAAATAATTTACCTATCTGCGAAGATTTATAACAGAAAAACGTACAGTATTTATACTTAGAGTATGACGTTGCAAACTAACCCTTTCAGACACTAACGTATACCTTTGGCCCCTGTCAGAAACGTTGTCCCTGAAACTAAAGTATGATGCCACACTCTTTCGAAAAATATAATATGAAAGGGATTTATAAAACTTTTTAAAAGAAATTAAATAATTTATGAATAAAAGAAAAAAAGACATACATATTTAAGAATAACAATATTAAACATGATTAAATTGATATAGTTTTGAACTTAACTCGTCCTTTCGAAATAATAGATTCGTCAAACCGTCTACGAGGTTACCTTCAATAGCCTGAAAGCCTGACGACAGTCGAGAAGAAAGGCATTGGTGACGTTAGTTATGCTGACGTCATAATGTTTCAAAACCACGGGAATACATATATATATATATATATATATATATATATATATATATATATATATATATATATATATATATATATATATATATATATATATAGTTACAATAATTAAAATACCTAAGTAATTATAAGTCGAAGTAATTAAATTATCACTTTAAATTAAACCCAAAATACAATCAAATTTTCTTAAATAAACTGATCCCTCACCACTTAGATTCTTTTTTTTTTATTTACTTTATCATTTCTTTTTTGTTTTAATGTTTTTTCAGTAATCATATTGATACCCCTATATATTATAAGATATCTGAAAGGCTTTATATTACCCTAAAATCTAATCAAGACATCGCATATTCCTAATGAATACAATATAAAAATTAACTTAAATCTTATTATGTCTTAGTCCTGTCTTTCAGAAGTTCTATATTCACACATTGATGTAACAACTGTTGCGACAAAAGCTCTAGTTCACTTGGAAATTTCGAAAATAGATATAAGAAATTCACAAATTCTAGACTGTTCGAATTCTCACCGAAGCATTAAAGTTAGTTTCATTGCTTAAAATAACATATGAAACAAGGTTAAATTTGTAGTAACGTTACTTCGAACTTAAATATTTTAAGACAGTGACTTAGAAGTCTTCTAAAATTTCAGAACAATTATTCTCTTTAAGAGGATTATATGATTTATGGTCTATCTTGAATTGCTTCTCATTTAGTGTAATTTTGCTGTGTTTAAACTATATTTTGTCTATTTTTAACTTTTTTACATAAAGTCTGGAAATAAAATCTGAAACATATAATAAATGTAACACATGTCATACTTGCCATATAAATTTATTTTTTATACTGCTGCCCCAGAATTGATTGTGAAATATTTTTGGTCCTAACAATAAAACTTCATATTTTCTTTCTAGAAGTGTCCTTACTGGGAGTACTTTATGTCCAAACCACTTCAATGAGGCTGTTTCTATCAGAATTGCTTTTATTAGTGTATACTTACATATGTTTAAAGTGAAGCGGGGATTACATTGAATTGCGGTACTCATTCATTTGCCACCGGTTATAATGTTTAAGGAAAATATTTTATTTTAACATTAAAATAATTTATGTGAAAACAGAAGTAAAGTATACTTTTTATACAACTTTAAATAATTAATTTAATAAAAGTTCAGATTCATTAATAAGAGGGATCTTGAAACAAGAACAAGGCGCTTCACGAGATGCACTTATACTACATTTACAACCAAGAATTAACCAGACGCAAATTTTTTAAATGATGTTGATAAAAAATATATATTATATTAAACTGTCTTACAAAATTAGAGCTTAGTAGTCAGTTTCATTTTGTTAGAGGTAGTAACGTACGTGGCTGGCATTTCTTGATTACCCCTCATGTTATTGACAGGGTTCGCGATGTTCGTAGTAAATTAGTTTGTTCTTAGTAACGTTGAAGCAGCTAAGACAAACTTGTGTAAGACAAATTTGAAGGTAAATATTTCCTTAAGCCTAATAAAATCAACTTTAAAGATTGATAAAATACTATGTATATACAAGATGTTTTACTGAATATATCTTGATTTAAGAAATATAGATTTGCACAAATTATTTATTTGATTTTATCAAGAAAAAATAAATTTTAGTTAAACATTATAATGATACTAAGGTTTTTTGTTTTAAATTATTAAATCCATGAGATTTACGTTTTAAAAACTTTTTCTAGTCCTACACCAAAAATGAGTTGTTAAAAAATTTCGTACACCCATTTTTCTTGTTATTTCCTTAACATTACGCAATATGTGTTATTTGGATTTTGAACAAGACATTTTTTAAAAAAGAAACTATTTGAAAAATCATTCAAAATTTTTTTTCACCCCCCAATTCTTTTCATATATACACCTAAGTTGAATTTATGTTTATTTTGTATGTATTATATTTATTAATATACAGTTGCCGTTATTTTATTGTAACGCTCATTTATATTATAATTGGGTGTACACTTTTCATGAAACTTAGATCTTTTTTAGTCACGAAATGATTTTTGGAGAACATCCACATAAGAACTAAAAATAATCATTGTGTAAGATTAAATAAATAATTAAATTTGTATAATTATTTTTTAACATTAACTCGATGTTGCTGTAATATTTCTATGAATAAATTGTAATAAAAATTATATCACATATTTTAAATGAATTTGCATTTTTGATCGAATAATCTATTAGAACTTATTGAGCTGAATGTGATTTGATTGATGATAGTTATCTAATACTTATGGAATGTATCCATGAAGACAGTAAATAGCTTTCGGGATCATTCACTACCACAAAAGGGTAGGACATAGTATAAAGTTGTAAGAGTGGTCTTGAGATTCTAATATTATTAATTTTCGGCACAATCTCTTGGGTAGTTACTTATTGTAACTTTTTATTACTTATGAGATTACACAATCACATAATAATATGATGACTAAGGTAATTGGAAAGTAATAAAATAGATACATAAAAATAAAGTTTTATTACAATGTCATTTAGTAATGGAGGTATATTATATGTAGTTAAGTTAATTAGTAAAATTATTTGGGTGATAACCAGAATATACGTGCATATGTAAGCACGATTCGCTATCTTCTTATTATTTCATGAGTCGACTTAAAAATGTTACAGTAAATAAGGTAAAAAAGTTAAGAATCTAATGCGGAGCTATATTTTTATGTTTTCATTACGAAGGAAGCAAGATTAAACCTATCTGGACTTTCATTAAAAAAAATTACTTAAATTTTATATCTTTATAACTCATTTCTTGTCTTTTCACCCGAAAACTCTCTTCGTGAATAGTCTACGGAGAGTAGTTTTTTAAAGAAGTATAAGCCAAATTTATGGAATTAATTTTTATTAGATAAAATGTTGTTAAATAAAAATAGGGCTGACCTGATTCTGTCTGTGCTCTTAATTTTACTCTCATATACTTTAATACTTAAATTTACAACTTTTCGATATTTGAAATATATAATATTTTTCCGAAAATTAAGTGTTATTATACTAAATATATCACACTTAGTAATATGTGTAGACATTACGTAATTTATTAAACATTGTATTTGTGATAAAAAAAATTGTTATAGAAAAAAACATTTTCATCTTTTATAACGAGAATAAAAATAGTAACTGTGTTTTGCGAAAACGTACAGAGAACGGGATCCTTTGCATCAATTTTTATTGTTTTATTAAAGAACTCTCTAGAAAATATTTTATCGAATCAAATAAGGAATATAAGCTTTATTGGAACAGAATTTTTCAATTTAAACTCGATATAAAAATTGTACCGCAGTTTTTCTAAATAATTCTTGATGAAATATCAGAAGTTCAATTATTACTAAACCAGCTATAGCATACAAATTAATACACCAATATTAAAAATTAATTTTCCTTACAAGTATGTATATAAATGAAAACAAGTTTGCAGTAGTGTCTGTCTTAATCATTTATAAGACTCTGTTATTATTTTTTTTAATTTTCCACATCTAATATTCTCAAAAAAAAATTATGACATAACATTTCTGACTTAGCCTTTTTTCTATTGTCACCAAAACAACAATAACTGAAACCATGATTTAATTCAGTCATAATAAAAGAGAGATCTTTGAAATTAATTTCTTTTTCCGATCAATACGTCTGGCTTCTCTTTGTTCCATTCATGAAAAAATACTAAGCTAGTCAAATCAATTGTCAAAAAATCTCTTTATAAACATCAAAATGGACGAATATAAACATTAGCTACTTCATATTAAGTTTTTTAATTCCATAATGCATATTATACAATTAGCCATTCTTATTACTTAGAGTACTTAAATTTTATATAACAAATATATAATTGTTTACTCAAATAAAATATAGTCACAAAATTAAAAGACTTATAAATTAAGTGGCATTTCAGTCGTAGTGTGAAATAAGATTTGACAAGTTGGCAGTAAAAAAGGCAGGCCTATTGGATAAAACTGCTCAAAATATTATAGGTTGATTGATGTTATATAACAACAAAAAAATATTTTCGATATATATTTTTGCGATCATACTTAAGCTTACTGACAAATCCTCAGATCCTCAAAAAATCAAAAATAATTAAATTAAATAGAAAAAAAAACAGATAGACAAGTTATATGTTGTGCTATATAAAAATAAAAAAAATTGAATTAAAACACAAAATATCAAGTAAAATCGTATTCATCGGCGTTAAATAATAATTGTTAACACTGATTACTAACTAATACTATTAACTACAAACATTGATAAACTCTGAAAAACGTTGATAGAAAAAAATTATATTATAAACTCACTTAAAGCCGTTTATTGATTTTTAATTATGTCCATATTTATTAAGGTCTTTAATACTTTAACACGTATCGAAAATATCTTTTTCTCTAAAGGCTTAATAGAACAAAACAAAAGTTTTCCTACTTACAGAAAAGAGCGTCATAAATGTTACTAAGAACTACGAATCTTTTGAGCTCAAGAAGTTTTCAGTAACAAGGTGTATAAGAAGGATTTTACTAACATGCGCGGTTCTGTCTCCATTTAAGCAGCGCTTCCGTGTACGATCACCGAACGTATCGGAAAATATTCTTTAGAATTCACAATATATTTTAAGCTGGTTTATGTATCCAGTTACGGTATATTTTGTAAGATTCTTCAACGAGAATTTAACCACACTCATATTATGATTCATATTTCTTATTTAGAAACCTCTGAATAATCTTTTATACTGAACTCATTCGTATCAGCAATAATTGCAATACTTTATATTTTGTTTCTTAAATTCAAAGTTTCGATAATTCACAAGTTTTATGATAAATAAATACCCGAAAATATTGGTTTTGTTTAAATGAATACTCTCGATAGTCTTAGATTCCAATGTATTATTATATTTCTAAATTTAAAATATGCAAATATTAAATATCATACATAGAAATATCTAATAAAAGGTTGCTATTCCTTTCTTACCAATATGTTGTTTTGCTGGAATATAAAAAAATATATCCATAAATTATAATCATAATAATATCAAATGCAAAGAAATGGCGTAACTGCACATTTAAAAATGTTTTAACCAAGCAAGATGATGGATTTCGATGATACTTTACTGGATATAATCAGTTTACATCTATGAGACCATCAATGGAAAGAGAAAAATAAAATAAGAGGTTCGATTGGTTAAACAAACATTAATTTTGTTCAAAATTTCAGCAAAATTAATTGGATTAATTAAGGGAACATTGAATAATTTTACAAGAGAGCCGACACTTGTGAATAAACTAGCAATTGAAACTCTATGCTGACTTTTCATCTTTATGTTTTCAAATATCAGCTTTAAACTAACAATCCTTGCTTTATTAGCCTTTCAATTTTTTATTTTACTCAAAACCTGTTTTGAAATTAATAATTATTGATTTAATATGTATATCTATAAAGTATTTCAAATGTCACCTTACATATATTTTTATTTTAAAAATAATTATAATAATACAAAAAATGGTTTGAGTTTCAAGTAATTTACACTGTTTTTGGTTGTCTAATTTAGAGATTTTAAAATTTAAATCATAATATCACGAAAGTTACACGGAATTAAAACTTTGTTAAAGTCATAATTCATCCTAACCCAGTTAAAGACAAAGTTTTACTACAACATAAAATAATTAAAATTATTGCTTTGACTAATTAAAATCTGTAGGAGCTTGATACAGTTTTGAAACTAACAAAAAGCCTCCATTGTAAAACCAGTATATACATATAGGTAATATGGTGGCCTAGTGGTAGAGGTTAAAAGGCTCACCTCTCATGCATTAGGTCGGGGGTTTAATCCTGGCAAGTACCAATGTGATTTTTCCAAGGTACATGTACTTTCTAAGAGTATTTAGACATCACTAATTAATGCAATTCACAACATGTAATGCAGACCCTAGCTAAAGCTGGGAAATTACCAGGTAGAAGAAGATACATATACGTAATATATTTTATCACGATAAAAAACATAAATACTTAAAAAAACTTACTGATTCCTTAAATATCAGTTTTTATATACTTTATATTTTTGAAGTGAAGTAAAAGACTTGCAATAAAGTCAGGAATACAGGAATTGAGAAACTAAAATAGTTTAAATTCTATTACCTAACCTCATCTACCTAATAATAAATTCTAAATATCTGCGCAAAAATCGTCTTAACACTTAAAGTAGATAAACGAACAATTTTTTTATTTAATTATATTTAATCCTTTTATCTAACCACGTTATGAAATTGGGGCAGTCAATTACAGCAAAAGGAGTAATATTTCTTATTTAATAAAATAATTGCAAGTTAATATCACTATTGGTGACTAAATGGCGCTGCCTGTGTTATGAATCATGCCAACGCAGTTGTTTGTATTGTATCTGAGTGCAGTCTATCTATACTTATACATTTGACATTTTTCTATTCCTATATCATTATTTTTCTAAGAAATGTTCGGTCGTATATCTAGTGGTCTTATTTGTGTTGATAGTAAAAGAAATTGAGTTTTAATCACATACTGATTACTTGTTATTTGATCATTTCAATTAAAAAAAAATATGAAAAACCGCTTCACCGTTTGAAGTCGAAAGTAAAAAACATAAACGAAAATAAAGACGAATTGATGATCTCCTTGTTTATGAAGTCGATTGAAAATACTACAAATGTACCTATTTTCTGTTCTATATATTTTTTTAATGTCTATATTTCATTTAGAAGTACCTTTTTCAAGGTTCGCAAATGTATAAGGACCCTTTACATTTTTAAGTAATTAAATTTGATGAATGAATTCACAAGATCTTTATAAATATAGCTTGTAATGGAAATATTCTGCCCTCTTGACTTTAGATGGATATCAATAAAACAATTGAGTACGAGTCTTTTTATGTACCACTTAGCAAAAGGCGACCTTACTTCACAATTTATATTTGAAGCAGATATATTTAAGGAATAAATGATATTAAAAACATCTTCTAACATATAAAAGAAGGTGGTTTAAATAATAAAATTTTATTTTTTGTAGGGGGCCATTTAAAACCTTTGTTATTTCCTAATTAAGCTGTCAATGTGGTTTATACAAAGAATTTTGCATCCTGCTGTTAAAATGAACGCTTTCTTTTACATACATAAAACGCAAATATTTAGAAGGTAAGGTAAAAGTCATAACTGAAAATTACTTTCCAAGAATAAATCTCCTCCCGAGAATCACTTTTATGATTACCCAATCCTTATCAGGAATTATGTTCCACAAAAGTCACTATCCGTGAGAGTATACATATCATGTCTTCCTGATCGCCGAACCGAGAGTGTCGACCGTACGCTATGTTTGCCAGTTTAGCACATGACGATACAATGTGGTGACATATGTCGCTCCGTTGCTTATAGTATTGTATGTATGTATCGGCAGTATCAGCTTTAATAACGGATGCGACATGAAAATAATTTGAGGCTGTCATCAATTCTTATTAAGCCTCATTAGTACATATTTATGATTATTGTTAAAAGCAACAACAACCTTTGATTTCGTTTTGGTTGTTTAAAAGGAGAATAGAACTATGTTTAAATCTTAGTATAAATATGACGTCTGGATTGAAGTATGTGATTATGAAGAACCTTCGAGAAATACAGGAACATTAAGAACAATTGAAGTATCAATCAAATATCATGGAACGTATTAAAAGAAGTGACATTAGTTACGTCGGCGATTCTGGCGTCTCTCTCTTTAAAAACAACGAATGTGTAATAAATCCGATATATAGTTTTAGTTTTATTATTATTCTTGCTAAATAATTTAATAATCATAACATACTATTTCACGGTTTATTGCTCTTAAATTCTCTTAAAAGTTTTAAAATTGTTCAGTAAGACCCTTTTCATTATTGTAAAAGTGTTGGCAATAGCTGCTTTACAAAATAATTTAATCTTAAAAGATATGAACGTCTGAACAGTTGTTGTGCTCTTAGATTTTATTAATATTAATATACAATATTTATATTAATATTAATATAAGTAAGGGGTTAACACTTTGCGTTACTTAGAAAATTGGATTGGAATAAAAGAAAATTTAAAAGATTGTTGGCGAAGAAGTGAACGTTATTTTATATAAATCAGGCCCTTCTGTTAGACTACTACTCAGCTTTATTCATAAATTCTGATTCGTTGTTTAGGGAATGTGAAGGTTCACTTTGAATACAGAGATAATTCTATAATAAATCCAGGGAAGGGTATACAGAAATATTTGACATTTTTAAACATCCACTAGTTAAGGGTGGATTATTATCATTGTCATATAATATGTTTTAGATCTATGTAATATAATTTAAAGCGAAGGACCTTTCAAGACAAACGTTAATTAACAGAACTAATAAATCACTTTACGTAATACCTTAAATTACACATTCACACACCTATTGTGAAAATGGAATTAAAAGTTAAGAGATAGAGATTAGGGCGGATATAACTTCAATCATATCGTACACCTCACATGGTTTGATACGGAAATTTTATTCATTCCGAGTCCCACCATCAAATAATAGACAGTCATTGTTATCAAATCCAGTTTCCAATAGAATTTATTTACTGAATTATAGTTTCGAAATTCATATTCAATAAAGCTTGCCTTAGCCAAAGACATTTGTAATTGCTAGTTTGGATATTTAAATCAACAGTGGATTCCTTGCTTTATTTTGATAAAACTTTAAATGATTATTCATATTCCACAGCTTTCGCTTTGATATCTTTCTCATTCAATTTGAGAATCTACATTAATTTACAATTTAATGCAAAATTTTTGAAATTATTTGAAAATTGAGCCACATAACAGTAGGAATGATATTTTGAAAGAAGTAGAAATAAATTAAATGCAAAAAAATACGTAAGAACTGAACAGAATTCACTATAATTTAAATAACGAGAAAGGTTAAAAAAGATAAAATTAGATTAAGTTACAGCTTATCTTCAATTACTTTATTATTACTATAAGTCCTGAATTCATTTATTTTACAACTAAAACCAGAATATCTTAAAGTTTATCAGACCATGATATTTTCTCTTAAATAACTACATACTTTAAATCAAATACCTCAAACAAAGTTTGTCTTCATAAATTCCAGATGAAAATTCAATTACAAAAATAATAACCACTATAATTAAGACCCCCTAAAATATGTATAATTCACTTATTTATTTGAATTAAATTTCTACATATGAATAATAGTTTTACACACTAAACATCTTAATAACTTTTGCTCATTTAAAATTTATTTATTTGTGTTTAATCAACTTTAAAAGTGTTAGCGATTTAATAAATTATTTTAATTTATTATATGGCGTTCTATACCATAAATAGAATGAAAATTTTAACAATTTTAGAGTGGAACAATAACAATATAACCACTTTTTATTAGTCTTAATACAAGATTCGTTAGACAATATCGTGTTAAATAATCATCATCAGCTTCTCAGAGCCCACTGCTGAGCAAAGGCCTCTTCTCACATGGAGAAGGTTTGAACATTAATCACCACACTTGCTCGAGACGGGTTGGTGATTTCAAACTTATAATTATGAACTTCATACACCTCTTACAATAAATAATATACCTTTGCAAGAGAAAAAGCAAGAAAAATATCTAGTACTAAGACTTGATACATATTTGGCATGGAATACACATATAGAACATATCACAAACAAACTTTCTAGCCTAATCGGTTCATTGAGATCAACGGTTCGATGTTTACCTAGTCGAGTTTGCTTAACGATTTACAATAGTTTAGTGAAACCACATCTTTTGTATCTCATCAAAATATGAGGTGTGACATCAAAAAGCAATATAGTCCAACTTCAAATTGCCCAAAATAAAATAATTAAATTACTTTTTCATTACCCTTATTTAACACCTTCAGATAAAGTCTATAAAGAAACCAAATTAATGAATATTAAGCAATATACAACTACACTACTTGTATTCTTATACGTAAAATCTTAGACAAAAAAATACATACAGAAATATCTTTCGAAAGCAAAAATCAATTACACAAATATGCAACTAGACGTGCTAGCCATCCAATACTGCCTAAAACTAGAACTAAAAGTGGAAAAAAGATGATTCTTTTTGAGGGAGAAAAACTTTATAACAATTTACCTAAACAAGTAAAAACTCTAACAAAATTCTATGTTTAACTTTATATTTACTTTATATCCATATTCTGTGTAACGATTCTCTGTTAAAATAATTATTTGAAACTGTTATCTCATCTGTTTTGCTGATCCGAACGAATTATTATATTTATAAGTTAGATATAAGTTCTCATGTAAATGACGTTGTCGTAATGAGAATAAAGTTCTTTAAACTGAAATTATAAGTCCAGGTTTCCTCACGATATTTTCCTTCACAGTCTGTCAGTGGTGTTTAAATACTTTAAAAAGTACATATGACTCGGAAAAGTCCCATTGGTACTTACGGGATCGAACCCGCGCCCTCGTACACGAGACGCGCATCTTTACCCACTAGGCCACCATTGACTCATAGTGTTTGATAATAGATGCGCAAAAATGATTTCATATTTTATGAAACATCTTTGTTTTGTTGAATGATAAATCTAAAATAGAATGAGTAAAAAATAATTTGGTACGTATATAATGAAAAGCTTTCAAACTTTCTCAAATAATAGAATTGTTTGTAAAACTTTCTTGCTTCCCAGAAAGAGTTCTCTCTTTTTAACACTGAAATTACAGAATTCATATTCATGATGCCATTATGACTGCTCGTTTCGTAATCGGTCAGCATCCGACTAGAAAGTCAATTTCATTTTGTACCCGTTCTTGCTATTAAAATTGTATCTTTTTATATTTACGTTCTCTATAAGAGTACAGCAGTTGTTGATTATAGAATGAACTACATTCAGGGAAAAATGGCCTTTAATATATATATCGGAGTTATTACAAATTCGTTGTTTTTTAAGAGAGGTGTTTTGTTAAAGGTGGTAGAGCCTAGCTGTGGTGAGTTACTACAGCTCGAACATGGGCTGGCTCGACCGGGGAAGTACCACCCTCTCACAGAAGATCGGCGTGAAGTAGCCTTTACTGGCTGCGTTTCGTCTGATGAGTGAGAGAGCCGGTTTCCCTTTCCCTATTCCTACCCTTTCCTTTCATTTCCTTATTCCCACCCCTCCCTACCCCAGAAAAACAAGGTTGGCAATGCATCCGCAACAAAATGTTGCGGATGTCCATGGGCGACGGTAACCACTTTCCATCAAGTGGGCCGTCTGCTCGTTTGCCACCTTTCGCATAAAAAAAAAAAGAAAAGGGACGCCAGCCTCGCTGACGTCACTTATGTCACTTCTTCTAGAACGTTCTATGATATTTTAAAATGAAACTTCAATTGTTCTTAATGCTCCTGTATTTCTCGAAGGTTCTTCATAATCACATACTTCAATGATACGCACTCACTGAACTCTGAATTCTGCCGTCGTGCATCCAGACGTCATATTTATAGCAAGATTCAAATATAGTTCTATTCTCCTTTTAAACAATCTTTGATTTCGTTTTACTTTTAACAATAATCATGAATTCTAATGAGGTTTAATAAGAATTGATGACAGCCTCAAATTATTTTCATGTCGCATCCGTTATTAAAGCTGATAGCGCCGATATATGTATATATTGATTTTTTATTATTTTCTTATTTATCTAATATATTTTTTACAACATTGCTAGTCAGCTTCTAAGGTACATATACATATATATGTATGTATGTGAGGGAAGACGAGGATGGGTGCAATTGACAAGACTTACGTGAGATATTAAAAAAACGAAAAACCTTTTAGTAACTTTCTTATAATCTAACTTTGTTTTTATTATAGGTTCCTTATTGTATTATATTTGTAAATCTTTGAACTGAACAAAAATAAATAGACATTTAAAAATATTTAAAAATAAATTATACTTTTATTAACTTTACATATTTTTATTTGTTTTATCTTTATGTCATGTATTTGTTTTATATTCTTCTTGTCACTTTCACGTCCGAAAAAATATATTCATTGTGAATATGATTTTTTTTACGTGGTATTGGCAAACAGAATGTAGAACATTTATATCTTTTGTGGCAACTTGTTTCTAAGAACATGCTGGTTAAAATAATTGAATCATGTAACCAACCGAAAATGAGGTCAAGGATGACATACATACATTAGATTGACATGTGTTGACTGTCCCCTCTCCTATTACTAAATTTATTTACTTACGTAAACGAATACTATATTAAAAATACTTAGAGTTTCATAATAATATATAATTAGTACTTCCTAATAGCCCACATTGGCACGAGACGAGTAAAATAATTATAATACGAACATATGAATCAATACACAATTCAACAAAACAAAATAAACGAAAATTGTTTTATATAAATATGTACTCAGAAAAACAAAGAAATTATTAATAGAACTATTGAACAAAAACATCAAAGCGTTGTAGTAATGAATCCATAGACCAAAATTTTTGGAAACCGCACAATTTACATGGAAAACATATTTTTTAATACCTTTCATGAGCAATTATTTTATTATTATTATTTCAGCTCTTATTTATTAATACGTGGTTTCTGGTATATACCTATTAAAATTCCTATCAATGATAATACTTTTACAAAATACGCTTTGTAAAAAGTCTGGTTTTCTATTCAAGACACTCTATTTTATCTAAGATTACAGTTGCATTGAATAACAATATATGAAATTATATCACAGTATCCACTATTAAAGTTGATCTTTAGCATTTAGGAAAGAAGTTAACGTGTAGAATTTTTTTTAATAACCAAATTTCGAGGAAAGGAAATCCACTTTCCGTAAAAAAATATACAACAAAGAAAAGATGTCATCTAGGCTTAAGTTACGGTAAAAAAACATATATTTCCTCCGATTTTTCGATACCAAATAAAAATTAATATCACATAAATATATATTAAAGTAAAATAGATGCTCAAGTAAACCTACATACATTTTGTTTTGTTTGTGTAATATAATATAATATTTATAAGGTCTCTGTTAAATAAAAGTAGGTTGGTCTCAATAAAAAAAAATATCTTTAAAAAATATACGTCATATGAAAAAATGTTTTATTTTATGGACTCAGTTATATATGAGAAATAAATTACAAAAGAAATAACCTTTATACTTCTAGAGAATTTAGTTAGTTTAAAAATGGAATTCATGTTGATATGAGTATATTTATTTATTAACGTATTACGTATGGGAAATATACGAAAATATTTGCCAAAATTTAGTATAGATAAAATATGTTATGAGTCGTTATACGACTAACGTTCTTGATTCCGCGAAACAAACTACTGGCCATGTGAACCAGAAAATTCCTGCTACCACATAATAAATGAGATGGAATTCCTATTCCAACATCAAGGCACTCATTTAGTCTGAGCCATTGGTTCATCGTCATCGTTATCGTCATCGGCCTATCAGAGCCCACTGCTGAGAGACCTCTTTTCATATGGAGAAGATTTGAGCATTAATCACCACGCTTGCTCAAAACGGGTTGGTGAAATTATAAATCCAGGTTTCCTCACGATGTTTTCCTTCACCGTCTGTCAATGGTGTCTAAATACTCTTAGAAAGTACATATGACTCGGAAAAATCACATTCCGAAGCCCTAGTGCACGAGAGGCGGGCCCCTTAACCACTATACCACCACTGACTTAGCCAATAGGTTATTAGTTTTAATACTGCAATTTTTATTATAATATACATGTAGGTAAGTTTTTTGTTTTCCTGGAACCTCTGGCTGGCAGTGAAACGCCCGCTATATAACTAGTGATTCTCTTGTTGTTGTTGGTTATATATGAAATGATTCTTTACGAGTGTCATTTGTTACAATCCAAAATATTTCAACTAGCCTTTGCTTGTTCCTACTACTATATTTTCTGATATATATTTTGACCTGACATGAAACTTGCAGATAAAATATTTAAAATTGCCTAAGAATTTTTTTCAAATATTTATAAAAGAATTTTTACCTTTCTCCATCACTTATTTTTTAATCGATCCACTTTAACTAATACATTTGATAAAAACGAATACGAATAAACAGTTGCTTTGTGTGTTACATTTGTAAAAAAAATCTACTTAAACAGCTAATTTCAGCTTCAATAAGTTTCGTATTAAACTAACTGAAAATACATATCAAATGTTGATTATAAACATCTAAAATAACAGCATTAAAGTGCATTTGAAAACTAATCTTGTGATTCCATTGAGAAGAGTCAATGAAAACTAAATCTATTTCATCTCTACCAGTAGTTACATTATTTGGGACTTTATCTCAGTTTCCGCACAGCTGATCTCTGAAGCGATATGCTCACAATAGTATCGAAATAAAACACAGTAAAATGTATCTTACGAAATACATTTTCTTATGCTATAAACTCATTTTATGTTATAATATATTATTGTATAGATTTAATATATAAACTTACACATTATAATATAAAAACTATTTGTTAAAAAGCCCTTGTCCTTATTTAAGACACACATTAAAATTAATTTGGGTAACTAGTGCAAAAGTAAATCACATCTCCAAAAGTTACCCTCCCACTGTTATATATGGACTAAAATTTAGTTTAGACACAGACGCGGTCTGTATAACAAAATAAATAAAAAAGCGACGTCCAATTATTAACTAATTTTACACTTATTTTTCTTTAAATACAACAATGTTATGGAAAAATGGCACCCAATCATTTTGTAATAAGCAATTGACCCTTCATCTCCGAAAGTACCGCAAAAAAATTCAATCTTAAAATGGTTGAGTAATATAAATTACTACTTACTTAATATATGTATTGTAAAAAGGTTTTTTTACATATATTACACTTTTACCATCAAGCATGATATTTTTTTCACTTTAATCGTCTTTATTAAGATCAAATCACTTTTATTTATACTGAAATTATAGTAATTATTAGTAAACAGAAAATTAATTCACCTCCAAGTAATAAGTAAGAAACCAGAACCGATTTTCTAACTTTATAATTATACGTGAATACGAAGACTTAAAATTGTTACTGAGATTTAAATACGGACTTTGATATTAATAGATTAGTGCAATGTCTTCAAAAATTTTTAAATTTTATTAAATTTCACTTTGTAATTTATTTCCGTATTTTTTCCCTTAAATTTTTGTCAATTCTTTGAAGAGGTTAGTTAAACAAAGCTTTATAAAAAGTATCCATAATAAATTTAAAATATTATCTTGAATTAAAGTGGAATTTTCTTGACATTTAACACTTAGAAAAACGACTTGTGCATTTAGATACAATTAAACATAAATAAATATTTTTGCTCTTTGTTATTAAGATTAGATTATGAATAAAACTTTTTTATTTTTTACAATTTTTTTTTTAAGAAAAGGTACACTTAAAAGGTGTCTAACAATCTATATACGTGCATATGTAAAATTGTTAACAATATGTAAAATTGTTATAAGTTCTGAGAATTATTAAAATCATAGACTTTTTAATTTAAATAGTTATTTAAGCCAAAAGATTTGCAATAACTGATATTTTTGAGGTCAAACATTAAATATTATAAGAAAAATATCAATTTCATAATTACTCATTATGTTAAACAATAGCAAATACTTCGGGAAATATAATAATTAATGTATGTTTTAGGTATAAAAAATATAAATAGGTATAACAAAATATGATAACTAAGTTAATTAATTCAAAATAAAAATGAAGTAGTCTCTTAAGTTCATTCCTTTTTTACTTCAATACGGCTTCTCTTTATTCAACTCAAGATAAAATCATAAGGCTCTTTACCTGAATGGCCAAGTTAATCTCTTTGCATGTAATAAAATATTCCATTCCTTTTATCTCCATTTAAGGTATATCGATTATAAAAACCTTTTATGCATTTAATCATTACTTTTATGTTTTGCTGAATTACTAACATCTTGAATATGGTACTCTCAAAAATTAATATTACCTTTTCACATCAAAATCATGCGTAAAGTACTTGTAAAATGTTGGTGTATGACAAATTCTACTTAATAATTATAAATAAATTTAAATTTAAATTATTTGGTAGAATTTTTAAAGAAAAACTAAATAATGAGAGCTGGTAGAGCCTAGCTGTGGACAGTTACTACAATTCGAACATAGATTGGCTCGACCGGGAAAGTACCACACTCTCACAGAACATTGACGTGAAGTAGTCTGTCATGGCTGCGTTTCGTCCGATGAGTGAGAGAGCCGTTTAACCTTTTCCTGTTCCCACCCTTTCCTGCTATTCTCTAATTCCCACCTCTTCATCTTCCTCAAAAACCTAGGTTGTCAACGCACCCGCAACATCTCTTATGGGCGTCGGTGACTACTGCCCATCAAGTAGGCCGTCTGCTCGATTGCCACCTTTCTCATAAAATTAAATGTAACTTTTTTTATTATGACACTAAATGATCCATGTATAATTACTAAAATAACAAAAATTATTTTCCCACTAACTCGATACTGTTAAATCCTATATAAATATTACTTTTGATAAAAAACAATTACTTTCAAATAATCTTTTAGAATCCATAAAGATAATAATTTCAAAAATAAACAAATTATCATCACGATACATTAAAGGTCAAACTATAGTTTATTAGGATTTAAAAAAATAGAAGCTTCCTTACAAAATACTTTATTTGCTGCTCACAAACAAAAATTTATACTTTTATATTATACTTATTTTATGGTGATAGTGTGATATGGCATAATGAAAATTTTAAATAAGCGTTGCATTTGACAGACTATAATGGAGTCTTCTAATAAACTACTTAGTAGCTCTGATTTAATATAAAAAATATACTACTTATATATAAAGTTATATATAAGTAATACTACATTTTTATATAGTGTGTTATACTGTGTTGTACTTTATTTTTATATACTGTGTTATATAAAAAATGTAATATCACACCATTTCCCAAATCAAGGGTATGATGTTTTTAGCTTTGGAATGATCACCTTCAAAACGTATCTTGTTTCAAAGGAAACCGATCATTTAGATTAATGAACGAAAAGTTATATATATATTACATAAAATGAGAATTTTAAGATAACGCCGTAACTATATTGATTCAGTCATTGTATTGCATGCGAGATATATAACCTTGACATAAAGCATAAATATATTACATAATACAAAATATTGGGACTCAAGTTATTTAGTCATGTTTAAAATATATAATTAATTTATACATCAAGCCTATAATATATAAAGCTTTTGATCGTTCAGGTTAATGTAAAAAATACAATTAGAAAGACTTAGACAAACTATCTACAATCTATTAAGACTTCCCTTCACGTAGTTCTTTCGTTTGACTAAGATCAGCAATATGTAGATTGTAAACACAAATGAATACTTTTTATACAGGATATTTTTATGAAAATAGTTTTATGATGTTTTTATCAAGATGATGTTTTGTCATACTTCCATTACGTAGTACATAATAAGTTACACTTACGACTGATAAAAATTAACTTTCTTACAAAAAAGGCTTAAATGTGTGTCTTTAGCCCAATTTTAAGTTCTAGGGTTTTTTAATTATAAGACGAATAAAAATCTCATTTCTGTCTTCACTTAAACAGTGCTTCGACAATCACTGAATTCATTAAGAAGTCCTCTTCAAAACAAACGATTCGTTTTAAGCTGGATTGTGTTTTCACTTAGACGATACATTTAATGCGATTGTTTAAAGAGATTTTTACGATATTCATTGCAAAGAAGTTTATACTTTTAAAGACTTTTATATTTGGTAAGAAACCGTGCATATTACTTACTCTGTAACAGACATACTTTATTATTTATATAAAGACAAAAGTAGTCTTACTTACTTCTTATTATATATATTTTTACGTAAATTTTTTAGGCTTTATTAAATTTCATTTTGTCATGATAAAACTTGACTGATAAAACATGAAAATCTGTTGACTTTATTTATACATATATTAAATAGTTACATTTCTGTCTTCATTGTCTCTCTCAACTTCAATAGTATACGAACCACAAGTTTCAATGATCACAAAAGATAAGCAACATTTTTAATATTTACTTCATATAACGTTCATATCGTATTTAAAGTATCGCCGTAAATATATGAATCGAAAACTGGACTATCTGTAGTGTGACGTAGTAGATTTATGGTAAAAATATAGACCTATTTAACGAAACAGTAACACAAATATTCAAGGTTGTATATTAATTTTTAATATTTCTATAACTTCTAATCTCAGCGCACACGTATAGATTTTGATAGAAAAGAAAATAAAGTTAAACGTAGTTTTTTTTTAGAAATTTGATAATCTTTGGAAAAAAAATTAGATGTACCTATAAATAAAATATTTTCATATCCAAATTAATGTATTTTAAACTATTGTTTTTCATTTTACAATCTAGATCAGTTAAACGGTTTTGAATGAAAATACTATTAATATAAATGACATCAAAAAAAAAGTATTAACTAATAGTTTTTAAATTTAAAAATTCAATTAACTTCAAATAATTCATTACTAGGTTATATGTAATTAAAATTAAATATTATCCCTTTTAAAAGTATAGCCATCGACTACCAGACTTTAGGATGTGAAAATTATATGCTAAATTTATATCAATTTTTTTTAAGTATTATTTTTAACTGACTACTACTACTACCCATCTTACTGCTCTACTGACTAAACAAGAGTACAATTGAGTATCACTTAATCTGTTTCTAAAATTTTGGTTTTAAAATAAACAAAAATAACTTTACAAATAATGCTATTAAGAAACGTTGACCCAAAAATATAATAGGGCGAAATTTTTATTAGGGAAATACATCTTTAGAAGAGGCTGTTAAAATAATAAAGGAAATATTATATTTAAAACATATTTTAGGCAATAGCACCAACGCCTTAAAAGCCAATCTCCTTTTTTATTTATTTTTTCTTTTACCTATGTCTATGAAGATTCTGAAATATACAAGAGGCCTGAACACGCTTAAGTAACTAAATTTGATCAATGAATACCCAAGACCTTTATCGATATATTCATGTTATATACATTTTCTGCTCACTTGACTTTCACTAACGTTTGAAATCAATAAAACAATTGAATATAAGAGTATCTTAATTTCTCACTTATGTATTATGGAGTTACTTGCTTTTTTCCTTTATCTAATCAACGTCATGGATATATTAATAGCAAAAAAAAATTAAAGCAGTGTTGATTTATTTCTAATCATTTATAAAAATAAAACAATATTTGAATTCACTGTCCGAAAAAAAAACAGAATCTTAATAAAAGAATACAAGGAGAAATTTTAAAAGTTTTAATTTTATGACCAAAAAATCACTTAATCGAATTTGTGAGTATTATGACAAATTTTATTAAAAGCTTTGGTTTTCAGCAACAAAATTCTTAAGCTAAACAATTGTTTTAAAGTAAAAAGCCTAAACATTGTAATTACTGTAACAATTCCTGCATATTATTGTGTACAGGGTATCCAGTAAAGAATGGATAGCTGAACTGAAGAATCAGTCCTCCAGATGTAGGCGGCCAACAATTTGAACATTTACTTTAATGTTAAATAAAGTATTATATCAGTCAGTGGTGGCCTAGTGGTTAAAGGGTCCGCCTCTCGTTGCCGAGGGCGCGGGTTCAAACCTGGTAAGTACCAATGTGATTTTTCGCAGTCATATGTACTTTCTGAGATTATTTAGACACCACTGACATACGGTGAAGGAAAACATCGTGAGGAAACCTGGACTTATAGTTTCACAATTATAAGTTTGAAATCACCAACCCGTCTTGAGCAAGCGTGGTGATTAATGCTCAAACCTTCTCCATGTGAGAAAGAGGCCTTTGCTCAGCAGTGGGCGTTCATAGGCTGATGACATGACATGACAAAGTATTATAAATGTCAAATGCCGTTTTTATTAATCTCAAATGGTGCGATACTATTTAAATTCAAAATGTTGCCGTTATAAATTAATATATAGAAATAAATTAAAAAATTTATTATTTAGTCAAATTTGCTCCTTTTCTACATTAACAGCTATAACTCACTACTTATGGCAGATACAATTATGAATTGTACCATTATATAATATGCATGAAACCGACATTATTTTAAAATGATTGGTCACTCATGTATCCATACATTTTTTTATACCCAAGCTGTCTAAACTTTGTAAAAAAAATATTTTTTGATAATTTTTACAAATGAAGCTAATTTGTGTATTTATAAAAAGAAATGTGCTGTAGCTAGTCACATTATGTCCTATGTATCTATCATCATAGTTAGTGTATAATAATAAAACACCAAAAAAACGATGTTATTCATTAATTTCTAGTCCTAGTATTCAAGAAAGTAAAAAAAATCATGAATATGCTGTTCTATATGTGTAATAAAGCAAATTTGAAAATTTGATTGTGAGGTCATAAAAATAGTGTATTAATATCATCAATCTATTTCCACAAAATTTGTTTAATTACAATACATATAATTCAATATTTACATTATACTATGCGAAACCTTTCTGTCTTATTAAGCTCCGATATTTCTTAAAAGAGTATAAGTAATTTATCATTATATAACTCAATATGAAAAGCTGTCAAACGTTCACATGTTATATAATTGATTGTAAGTCTCGAATGTCCCCAGATAGATCTCTCGTTTTTACCCTGAAATTACAGAATTTATATTCATGACGCCATTCTAACTGTTCTTCTCGTAATCTGTCAGCATCCGACTAGAAAGTCAATTTCATTTTATACCCTTTCGTGCTTTTAAAATTGTATCTTTTTACATCGATAACAGTTCAATACGTTCAGACTAGGAAAGAAACTAGGTTCTAAAAACAATTGCAATTAATAAACAATGATACTACTTTCATAAAAACACAATAGTTAATTGACTAAAACGAACAATTTACTATATATACTAACAGTTTTTTAATGCTAGAAATACGATTGTTATACTTTCTGAGTATTTATTCCTCAGAACATATAAACAAATTAAGTCACAAAAGTATAAGTATTGAAAGTAAGATTTTAATTTCAGGTTAAGCTACTGAGGTTAAGTACAATTTATATATTTGATATTCAGTTTTAGTAAACAATAGAGCGATTATATAAAAGCCGTGATAGCTTCGAAGCGTTTGAAAGCTAAAACACAAAAATGTTTGTATTACATATCATTAACATTAATTTATATATAACGAACTAAATTACATTTTAAACTTTATTACTTTATTTTAGTTACAGTTATTTGTACCTACGTGTGATTAGGTAAATATATATATTGGGTTATAGAAAAATTATTAATATCATCAAATTGAGAACTTCAGTAGTAAAATAAAAAAAATTGCATCCACATATCTAGTTACTTCATGATGGTAATATCACAAACATTTCTTAAATTTTCCGCAGTCGATAATAATTTATATCTATCGTAAAATATGTTCTCGATGTCACCAATCCTTAAAAATAAGTTTGAGTGATCAAATATATATCTTTTTTAGTTTGTTTAGTATAAAATATTACATTATAAGGACTCTGCTAGCTAAAACGGAGAATAGAATGTAGAAAAACTTTAAATATACGCAGGTACATAATATGTATTTATTTTTGTGAAATACAATTACAATATAGTTATGACATTTTGCGATCTAGTTTTCCAATATTTCTTACCTAAACTTGGTCCACATATTCTATTTTTATTCGCATATTCTATCATTTATGCGTGATCTTAATATGGAGTCCATCACTTTATAATGAAGATAATTAATTCAATTACTAGTGGGGAAAAAAATTGTCTCTAAATAATACCCAAAAGAACTTTGTTTACTTTTGTACTTCTTCTTACCTGGCAATTTCCCGGCTATAACCAGGGTCTGCCTTACATGTAGTGAATAGTTTTGGCTAATTGTTTTTTACGACCGGCCCCGCCTGCCTGACATCAACCCTCTTTTGGGAATCAGCATTAATCAATGATGTCTAAATATTCTTAGAAAGTACACATGACTCGGAAAAATCACATTGGTACTTACGCGGGTCAGGATCGAATCCGCGCCCTCGGCAACGAGAGGCGGGCCCTCTAACCACTAGGCCACTGACTTTACTTTTGTACTATAGCTTCATTATTCGTCTTGAGAAAAAAAATGCAAAAGCTAAAAGATTATAAAGCACGTAGTAAGATTTAATCATAGATAAGGATTTCTATTCTAGTAAACAACTGAAATGTTACTATGTAATGCCTCGTTCTATTCTTGTTTTTAAAAGACTACTTGGTAGAAGGTAGTATTTTTAAAAGTAGTGTAAGAAAAATAGTTTTTGAAAACGTTATAAAAAGAAAACCTCAGGAGATAAAATATTCAAGAATATTATTCCAACTGAAATATTTAAAAAAAAAACTAGTAAATAAATAATAAATAATAGACTGATTGGTCGAAAAGGTGAATATACAAATCAAATATGTATAATGATCATTAAAACTTGCTAGATATAAATCTAATTTACATATAATCAAAAGAGTTGTGTAAATAAAACCACTAAACGAAAAGAAATTAATTTCATTTACTAACTTGTAATTGTTAAATTCTAGTTAGCTTATAACTAAACTTCAATATTATTCTTTTTTTCAAATGCAGCAAAGAAATGTGTAGAGTCTAGATTGGCAAAAACTTGCTGAAATTTGATCTCATTTTTTACTTCTGTCAGTTTTAATCTGACTGCCCTTAACCTATTGGCATTGCAAATTTTCATTACCTGCTAATTTTCTAAAATTTCCATATTTGTATATCAAAAACGCCTTTTAAAGGGGTTAAACAATTAGATGAAATTTTTATTTCAGTAATACATCTTTACACAACGCTGCTAAAACAATATATTATAATTCACATCTTAAACAAGTAGGCTTTTAAATTTTTAAGCTCTCTATATTTAAAGTTATTTATATTGTTTTATTATTTTTTGTAACTCTAATGAAAGATCAAAGTAGCAATGAAAAGTACATGAAATTGCATCTTTTTTTTAAACTCATCCCTGTCCAGATAAGGAAAAAGTTTTATTTCAACATTGCATAATTAAAATTATTGCTGTTGCTAGTTAAAATCTCCTAACATATGTGCTTAGAATAAAATGTGTTTAGTGGGAATTTTTACTAACATTTATATATGACGCCTTGAATTCCTATCCACATTTTGTACGCCATATTGCGACAAAAATATTGACGTCATTTCGAGGACAAGAGTTGTAATTGTCTTTAGGATTTGGTAAAAAAATAACAACCTCCTTTGGGACAAAACAGGAAAAAGAAGAGATTTAAGGGAAGTATCATTCATCGTCCTAAACTTAGGTCAATAGGAAAAGAGTTGCTCATACAAAGCTACAAAAAGCAAAAACAGCAAACATTTCTGCACAGTTTTATACAAGTTTTAAAGAACTTATAACAGCAAAGTGTTTCATTAAAATAAAAATAATCAAGTAGGTTAATAAGAGAACTTGATATATTTAAGTAAAATATATTTAACCGATGAATAACCAAAACTTTTATTGAGATATTCTTGTAATGCACATTTTATGTCCTCTTGACTTTCACTAACAAGTGATATCAATAAAACATTTGAGTTTGAAATTTCTTTTTATGGTTCATTTCAGAAGGCATTTTTGTTCTATGTTTAATATATTAATTGAAAATGATAAGTCTACAATATTTTGAAATAAATTTATTTAAGTAACATAATTTCATCGGATTTATTTTCTCCATGATAAGAGTAGTATATTAGTAGTAGCATAAAGTTGTAAACATAACTTCCTATTTTAATATTTTATTTAAATTTTATAAAATTATCTTTCGTAATGAGAAATTTTTAAACCTATTATCGAATTTCAAAATATGCTATATCTTTTTTATATAAAATTTTATATATATTTTATAATTCCTTTAAATCACTATATATATATATATATATATATATATATATATATATATATATATATATATATATATATATATATATATATATTTTTCAGCCCGGTGCAAAAAATCTATCTCGTTGCTGTAGAAGATTAAGGAACCAGAGGTTATGAAAACTATCCCGTTTAACAGAGAAAAATATAAAAGTACTCGGACAAAATCTCCTAGTTATTATTATTTTTACAGTTAGAAATATAATAATAGTAAGAGATGAAAAATATCAACGACTGGTAGCTAAAGAGTGAATGCTGCTCAATATGCAAACTAATATTATTGTAAAAACGATAAAAAGTTAACATTAGGAATAAGGTGAAACGAATTATATACAGGGTGACTGGTGAATTACTATCAATATTTAAGGGGCATACTCGGTACATGATTCTCATTTGAATTATGTAAAAAAAATAGGCACTTAATTTTTGACAAAATTTCCGTATAAATAAATAAAGTGTGTACACGTTCCAAGTGTTCCAAGTGTGGACGCGTGCGGCGGCGTGCTGATACAACACTACGCCGCCGCCGCGTCTGTGTGTGTGTGTGTATACCTAATCTGTAGGGTGTTCATACGATGCGTAATTAATTACATAAGTTTTGGTTAACTTTACTTAGAAGTTTATTAATACATATTTATGTTATATTAATTTTTATTTTGTCATATATGATCGTCAAATATCACGTCCTCAAATATTGATAGTAATTCACCAGTCACCCTGTATATATATAGTCTGGCTATAAATATTGTTACAATTAAAAATAAATAAAATATTACATTTGAATAGGAATCTGACATTTTTATACAATTTTTGATTATGTTTTCTTATTTTGGCACCAATATACATATGTATTGTTCAATATTTAGCGATATTAAAATGGATGCGCGATACTGGATATTTATATACGCTCCTAACTAGGTAAATGTGACAATTATTTGTGATTGTAAAACCTATTTTTATGAGATATATCTAAGAAAAGAAATTTAGAAAACTTCAATTAAACATTTTAAACCATCTATGGCAAAAATAGTAAACACCATTTGAAACCTAGAATACTACTCAAACCTTATTATTTATTTATTCAGATTAATTCTTTACTGAAGAAAATATAAGTTTAAATTGGAAATAGAAGAAATTGAATTATAAAAAATTCTGAAAGTTCTATTGTGAGAATATTTTATGCTTCTATAAATATTTTAAAACTTTTGCTTCTCCTAAGTTTATAAAAAAATAAACTAATAAAATTTGTATGGTTTGACAAAATAGTCTTATGATAAACAACTAGGAAATAGTTAAGTCACTTTAATAAAATCGGCGTCTAGTAGACTTTTGTTACAAAATATGCTTATTTTATATTGTTTATTAGATACTAAAGTAGAAAATTTTAGTTCATGATATTTTTTTTTTGGAATTGCAGCTATAATTGTGATTCCGTATAGTTGTTATTATATAGATTTATATATAGTCTTTCTTAAAAAAACTTAATAGGTTTTAGCACAAAATGAAACAAAGAAAAAACAAACATCATAGAAAAGTACCTTTAATCATTAAATTCATTTATTTATTTAAGCTGTATATAAGTCTTAAACCATGGTAATAAATTAAACCTGAATTTTCCAAAGAATTTCGGCCTGTAAATATTATTTTAGTTATTTTTAATCGACTTTAAAACTTAAAGATACGAATGAAGAAAACCTTGGCCTGGTGACTCAAAATTTGTTTTTTCTAATGTGTCCCAAATTTTATATTAAATGCCTTAAATAAGCACTTGATAAAGCAAAAAACAATATATGTTCTTTTTCAAAATTTATAAATCGTTCTATTTTCTTAAGCTCCGATATATCTTGAAGGTATGAGTAATATATCATTACATAATTCATCTAAAGAAACTGACAAATGTTCCAGTGTTATATAATTGATTGTATGACTTGAATGTGGAGACATTACCTAGACATATCTCGTTTTTAAGCTAAAATATGAGAATTTTATGAATGACAGTATATTAAGTTGTCGTCTGGTAATCTACAAGCATGTGATTAAAAAAAATATTCTTCGACATAGTCTAAAGTGTATGTTTTAACATTTAAACCATCCGTAAGTGTACATATATACGTCCAGACTATATAAGAAACCACATTCTGGAAATAATATTTGTCACTAAACGTGGTAGTAACTTTACATACATATAAAACAAATAAAATCGACCCTACCCAATAAATAATTAATTTTTTTCGTGATAGATATATGAATTTAATGAATAAATAAAAGGCATAAAAGCTTCAAAGCATTTGAAAGCCAAAAGACAAAAAAAAAATTATAGTCATATCATTTCCAAAATTGTACATATTTTTAAAATATTTAATTTATAATATTTCGGAATTTTCTCTTATTTTCTTTCGTTTTTTGATATTTTTTTTTATTTCATACAAAACAAATTAGGAAGGTTACAAAGGCTGACTTTCTAAGAATTAAGCAAATAATTTACAAGTACATGTCTGAGAGTAAGAAAACTCACACGCGTTTCTTGTTTATCCTGTATAAATATTTTTTTTTTATTTCCCATCAAAAAAATTCAAATAATATCATATAGCAAAATATCAAATAAAAATTTTAGGAATGTAAAACATTTTTCTCTAATATTTATTACATTTATGTTGATACAGATAAGAAAAAAAATCTTACGCAAATATAAAATCAGCTGTAACTTTTTCTAAACGCCCTTCTTGTGAGTCAGTAGAAAAGAGTCAATGAAAAGTAAATCTATTTTATCCCTACCTGTAGATACATTATTTGAGACTTTATCTCAGTTTCCGCACAGCTGATCTCTGAAGCGATACACTACAATAGTATCGAAATAAAACACAGTACAATGTATCTCGAGAGGTACCCTTTCGTTTGCTACTAAATAGTTAAATTGAACATATTCGTTAACCAAAAGTTGGAGTACCGCTCCTTCATTGTCGTTTCCAAAAGCATTTTTTATTTATACCAATATTGTGTTTAAAATAATATTACAAACAATAAAATCCTCATTTAATAAGTTTTATTTTTGAAATAGCTTAAATCATACCAAAGGGTTGAATTAACAAAACCGGTCTTTAAATGTACCACAAGCGACATTTGAAAAATTACGTAACTACATTCCTGTGCCATTCGCTACACTAATTACTTCCGCAAATCTTTGTCACTAAATTTAATGTGGTTTATGTTCCTTATATATCCTATGTAATTTTTTTATATTTTTTTTAATGCAGAATCAATTTTACAAGAAACTTCATGAAGTACAAAAGAAAGACGCATACAACATAAATATATTAAAACAAATAGTAATAAGAATATTCTGAACACAAAATAAAATTATATTATTATAAAAAATTGTGTAATAGTAGTTATTGTGTAGCAAGTAAGATACAATAGTAAGGCAAATATTTTATAAGTTATATATACCGTTACATTTTGTTTTATGCAAAAAATATAAGGCTTTTTTATTTTTTATTATTGTTACTGGTTATTTATAATTTTCCATTCAAAGTGGCCACCCATAGTCCCGTCGATAAACTTCTACTTCTCATTGTAGCCATCAGACTATAATCAACCTTCATAATCATTTATTATATAGTGGTGTAATGCATATTTAATAAACTATTCATATTACCATATTATATTATATTTTTAGGTTTGGAAGAATAAATAACTAAACAGATACTAATTATAAACGAACAATTTAATAATTCTTACAAATTTCTAAAGTAATAGGTTTTTAATGTGATACTAAAACACAATGATGATTGATACCTCACAGAATCTAACAATGTGATTATAACATGTCTTACTAAGTCCGATGGTACACCAAAAATAGAGGGACTCGATACAAGACTACAGATCTTCATATTTTTTAAAAAATAATTAATTAGAGGGTATTTTAATAAATCAAAGAGGAGGGTTGCTTATAATATAATCATACATATATAAACATAAATTTTAAACATCATAAATTTTGCTTTAACTGAAATTTTTGGGGTTAAAAATTCTATCCGCAATGATTTATATCAATTTAAGTATTATTTAATGATTATCAAATATAATTTAAAATAATAAAATTTAATAATTTTTGTTGGTTAAATCTAAATACTTTTATGTCATCTTAATTTAAGGATCAAATAATAATTTCTTTGTATTTAAAAAAAATCATGTCAAAAGAAATACTTTACTTACTGTTTAATATTTATTTGAGTACTATATATCAAGTGACAAAATAATAGCATGTTTTTATAAGAAACTAGATTATGAAGAAAATAAGAAGTGAGGAGATAACAATATAAAACATATGGTATTGGTGTCTCGGCAGATTATTAATACGGTCTTATATAAATCTCAATCTCTCAACTTTAAATAATAACAATAAGTAAAAATACTTGTTTTTGTAATTTTAAATTAATTGCTTTTCAGCATACATACTAACATTTCATATTAAAATACCTGTATATGATAATAATGTGGAAGAAGCCATTTTAAAATTTTATATGTATGTCTGTTTGTTCTGGCTAATCTCTGAAGAGCTAGGGCCAACTTTTGAGAAAAACTTCACTCCTAGGTGGGTAGTAGGTGACGGTGGTGGTGTCATAAAGAAGAACTGAATGTACATTTAAAGCAACTTCAAAAAAAACCATCTCAATGCGTCTAGATGTTTGTTACGTAATAACTTCTTTAATTAAATACCTTTTACCATATTTTTTTAAACCAGAACATCTGCCTGACGGAGTTCCATTGTCAACAAATAAGAAACTGATGGAGATGTCTTTGAGGACTTGACTAACACCTCATAAGATCGATTACACGTATCTGAAACGGAACTTAAAGTCCGGGCGAAGACGCAAATAACACTTGGTGTTAAATATGAAACGCCACACAACTTCCCGGATCAAGGGTATGATGTTTTTAGTTTTAGAATGATCACCTTCAAAATGTATCGTATTTCAAAGGAAACTGATCATTTAGATTAATGAACGAAAGGTTATATATATTTTATATGTAGAAGAGAATTTTGGATATCACAATAAATTTTCTGAATCATCATATCTCATTCGATAAACATTTACTTTCCGTAAAGCATAAATATATAACATAATACAAAATATATGTTTTGGATACAATTTATATATTTATATTTTAGATATATAATTAATCATAGAGACACATTTCCAATATATGTAATATTAACTTTCAAAAGCTGCAAAATTTAAGATAAATCCTTATAAATATACTTTACAATCTTATAAGATATCGAGGCTTATAACCGTTTAGGTTGGCGTATAAAACATAACTACTAGCTATTAGCAATAAAACTACCGCTCTGACTATCAACAACCAATTAAGATTTCTCTTCACGAACTTTCTTCGTTTGAGTAAAATCAGATATATGAAAACTGATTGTTGACACAAATAATTTTTATAGAGATATTTACTTTCCAATAGGTTTTAATACCTCTCATATTTCCAGATTATACGAAATAATAAGTTACACTAATCGACTACCAAGATAGTTCGACAGCACTACGATATTTACGACTGCCAAAAGTTTTCCTTCTTACCAAAAAAGTCTTTTAAATTGTTTTTTAGTATTACATCGTTTGAATTTTAGAGTTTTTTGAAATATCTATCTTCTATATATATAAAAATGGATTGCTGTTCCTTAGTCTCGCTAAAACTCGAGAACGGCTGAACGGATTTGTCTTGAAATGTTCGTGGAGGTTCAGGGAAGGTATAAAAGCTGAAAAAAATTGATTCATTACTGGGAAAACCATAAAAACAGCCCTTTTCTATTTCCCATACAAACGTTTTTTTTTTGACATTAGATTTGACAACTAACTAATATGTCAATCATTCTGTCGCACTTCAAAACACGGAGAATTATGGCTTACAGGTAAACTCCAAAAATATAAATAAAAAAACGTAATAGATATTTCTTGATTATAGGGCGATACGAAGTTCGCCAGGTCTTCTAGTATATATATAAAAATGAATTGCTGTTCCTTGGTCTCACTAAAACTTGAGAACGACTGAACGGATTTATCTTATCATTATCTTGAAATGTTCGTGGAGGTTCAGGGAAGGTTTAAAAGCCAAAAATTTTTTATTAATTTCCGGGAAAACCCTAAAAACAGCGCTTTTTTATTTCCCATACAAACGGTTTTTTGACATTAGGTTTGACAACTACCTAATATGTCAATCATTTTGTCGCACTTCAGAACACGGAGATTTATGGCTTAAAGGTAAACACCAAAAAAATAAATAAGACATAATTTATTTCTTGATTGAGGCAGTACGAAGTCTGCCGGGTCAGCTAGTAACAAATAAAAAAGTTATAGTTATACCTTTTACGTTAGTTAACAATGGTATCTCTCTCTGCAGCAGAACAGTGCTCCACCAAATTCATTAAATGATTTCTCCTAAAACAAGCAATTTTAGGCTGGATGGTGTTTTTATTTAGACTTCACATTAAATGCCATTGCAATTCAGGAAGATTTTTACAACATTTTGCAAAATAGTTTATCCTTCTTGTGTCTCCATAGTTTGTTACAGGCTAGGTCTCGAAAAGTTTATTCTTATTAATTATATTATTAAACATAAACAAAGATGAATTTAGCTTCAGCTACTTCCTACTACACCACACATCTAAAAATCGGCCGTTTCAGATTTTAGTCGGAACAGATAGACAAAGATATTATAAAAACAATTAAAAATTTAATTTAATATTTGTAGGTACGTAGGTACTCTAAATATATAAGTTATATATTAGTCACTATTTTAGGTGAAAAGTAAATAAGAAGAATCTATTATTTATCTAAGAGTCCTCTTTACAGTTGAACCAAATTATGTTTGACGACTAAGTACTTCTAACTTAACTTAAATCATTGATTTGAATTGTTTGTTTTTAGAAACTTCGCTCGCTCAATAATATTATCACCAACGCCATTGGTAACCTTTTTGGTCAATTCAAATTCTATAATATAATTCAAAGTTCTTATCTCCTAAAATGAAACTAAATTTATTTGTATTTTCTCTATATATTTTGAGTTAAAACTTATGAATGATGAGTAGAAAATTATAAATAATCTTATTCTTTTTTTTTCTTATTACTAAAATTTTGTATTTTGTCAAATAAATTGTATGATTTTTGATATATATAGTCACTATATTCATTATTTATATTTTATTTTAAAATAACTGAATTATCCTTTAGACAACCAAACAATAGCTAATTCATGTTCTTTAATTGCGTCATATTCACATGTTATTAAAACTTCTTGAGCAATATACGTACGTGTAAAGCAGGAGGTGGGGTAAGACGGTAAGATGGGGATTTTACCAAAACTGATTATACACCGCCGCTAGAAAAAGTATTTTAACTCCATCTAACAGTATTAAGAGGCAGTTATTAGTGTCACAAGTTTTATCATAGTTACCTGATAAAGTATATTTGGTTAATTTTGAGTGATATTATCTAATTTTTGAGGCATATTAAGTGCGTGACTGTTTGTTACGTATGTGGATCACATATTTTATCAATATCTGCTCATTCTACTGCTATAAGCTTAAAAAGTTCTTTCGACTTTTGCAAATTTATAACCTCAAAAAGTTTTATATTATTATAGAAGCAAATTTAGGAAATAATCATCATAAGTCGGGTCAGTCGTTTTAGATGCCTCACACGACGTAACAACTATATGCTTTCAACCCCACACCACTCCTAAACTGCAGTTTGTAAATATTAGTTTCATGGGTTCATCATCATAACTTTTATAATAACTCGATAACGAGATGACTAAGGTCAAATCTTGAGATTGATGTTTCTCAATATCAACGAATTTTACGAGTAAGCGCATGTATATTCGAACAGCAACAATTTAAACTGTATTCAATGCATTTAAAAGATGTGGAAACTCGCCTTACAATGCACACATGCTCATTGAATATGACTTCATTGCTGTAGTGGTCACCGACAGCGTGACGAACGCTGAATCGAATCAATGATGTCATACGGCTTTGTTACCATAATAACAGTAATCTCAGAACCAACATTGACAGTGACAAAATCAGTTACATCATCAAACCATGATAACCAAAAGGCTACCTGCATTGCCACTAATTATTCAATGTACATAGCAGCACTTCAGCCGACTGCTAAGCCTTACCCTTAATAAACAGTTAATCAATCTCTGGATTAATCAACATATTACCGGGTTAAATGGCTAAATAAGGGACAAGGTACGTTCGAAGAAATCGAAAAATACCTATCATCACTGCATGCTCATATAAATTCGACTTAAAAGAAAACCAAAACAGTAAGAAACAGAAACCGTAAGATACAAAGAAATACAGAGACAGAAAAATTGGAAAATAAATCAAATAAACTGTCTATAACAATTAAGACAACTCTTAAAAAAGATTATTAGATACTAGCTTTTGCCGCGACTCCGTCCGCGTGGAATAGTGACTTTCTGCAGATTTTTGGTTCTTCCCACATAGTTCCCGTTCTTGCGGGGTTTTCGGAATGGTTGAGTTCCCGTAGAATTTTCAGGATAAAACCTATGTTTCTTTTTATTCACAATGAAGTACTCTTAACCAACAACATATTTATTTGTTTATTTGAATAAAGATTAATGTTATTATGTTGATACAACTTAAACAAATTATTTCGACCAAATTAGGTGCCATAAAAACGGTTTTTGTGAGTTAATCTTAAAAGATAGATTTAAAGTGTTAAATGGAGTGCCACCCGAGCCTAAGATTTGGTCTGTCTTGCTTTATAGGTGGGGCAAGATTGAATTTTTTTAATGTCATACCTTTGGGAGAGGATTTTTATATTTTTGATTTGACTAATTACAATTACAGAACTAAAGACTGATTATTTTCATAATGAAATTTCCTAATCTGTGCAATTAATAATAAGAGTTTATCCCTAAATTAATGCTATACTAAATATGTATTTATTTTTTGTTAAGCTTTGATACATCTCAAAAGAGTATAAGTAATACTCCTATATCATTATGGATTGTATAGTTCAATATGAAAAGCTGTCAAATGTTCGCAAGCAATAGAATTGATTGTAAAACTTGAATGTCTCCGAATAGATATCTCTCATTTTTAAACAAAAATTTCAGAATTTATATTCATGGCCCCATTTTAACTGCTCGTCTCGTAATCTGTCAGCATCCGACTAGAAAGTCAATTTCATTTTATACCCTTTCGTGCTTTTAAAGTTGTATTTTTTAATTTATTTCATCTTTTAAAGCTCGATATTTCGAGACTATAAAGGAACTACATTCTGGAAACAATGGCCGTCAATTTAAAACTTGCAAGCAACTTTCATATCAACTTAATAACAACAAAAAGAAATAATATTTGTTAGTCTTATATAATAGAATATTTTATAAGATATCTTGTAGATAAAAGAAAGTTTATTTTTTAACAACGTACCAAATAAAAATAAAAGATTCTCTTCAGGATAACAGCTTAATGTTAACAAGAAGACAATAAATAAATTCCAATAAAAATAAATACTGTTTTCTATTTATAATATATAAAGAATCGGGTACAATTAGACTTCAAAGACTTTAATTTTTAACATGCACTACGATTTATAAGCTATTTAATAAAAAAAGACTTTCTTAAAATTTAAAGTATGTTTTAATTTTATCGTCACCCTCATTACATATCATTACATAACGAAATTACTTATGTATTATTGAATGAAATATTATATCTGTTTTTTACATAAAACGTACATGTTTTCAACTAAACTATTCAAATGTTTGTACACAAATCCACCCAATCCAACCATCTTGAATCGACTAATTTAGGAAACTACTTTTTAAATTTTTAATTTAGGTATGACGTATCGAATCTAGTCACAAGTAGATAAAAGAAAGTCCTGTTAGTTACACTATTTATAACTCAAGAACGGCTGAACGGATTCGGCTGAAATTTTGTGAGAAGGCATAATGGAATCAGGAGACGAACATAGGATGCTTTTGAATTTCTTGCCTCTAAATAGAAAAATTCGCATAGTCAGCTATACATTTGTAATTACTCGACTAACGCGGACAAAGTCGCGGGCAACAGCTAGTATTAATATAAAACTTACACTGTCAAACATTTTCTAATACAGAACCAGTCGGTGCATAACTATCGAAAACTATTTTAATCCACTTTTTATACGATCTTCTTTCAATTTTCGTTCTGAGGATATAAATCCATTTGCCTTACTATGCAGTTACAGATATCGACACAAAAAATTGCCTACTGGTAGAGTTTAAATCGGTATTATATTTCATTAAAACTTCTCGATTGACATACAAGAATAGTCCAAAAATAAGAACAGTAGTAAAAGTTTTAGTTACACGAATCTTTAAACGTAATGACAATTTTTATTCCATGTTTAAGATATGAACTATAGTAATTAAGTATATTTGGAGGCCCGTTTGCAAAAACAATTGAATTATCATATCTTAATGTGTACGTATTTTAAAATAACCCAATTGTTATACCAATACATCATTATTTCTAAAAATATGTATACTTTGTATATGTAAGAAGTAAAAATGATGTGTTTAAAAGCATTACGAAAAATTGGACCTTATAATCTAATTTATTTCATTCAAACAGAGAATATAAACAAAATAAATTTATATAACGTATATACTTTTAATGAAAGCGAAACATTAGTTTTAAAACCCATTCAAAGTTACGATTCATCACAAAATATCGCAGTGGAAAACTCCGATAAACGAGAAATATAGTAACTGCGCTACGCTCTGCTGTAATAAAACTTTCTTTAACCTAACATTATTATAGAAGTATCTTTAAAACAAAAACTGTTTTGTTAATATGTCTGATTGAATTAGATATTGTTTTATTCTTTAAGTAATAAGTAATATAAAATGATTTGAGACGGAAAACTGAATACAAATGTAAAGGTGTATTAATAATTGCCCCTGTTGACTATCAACCTTCACCTTATATGACAGAAATAACACAATTAAACCTTTATTTATAGAAGACTATCTTTAGGCTTATAATTAATATAATGGACACATGTCCCTTTGTGGTTAAAATCTCATCGACTAGTACAAAATAGTACTTTATTTCACTAAGCAAGTGTATATGTAAAAAATTAATAAACATTTTACGGTCATCTCTCATTGTAATAATTGAAGCGATTAGACGAAATATAATTACATTATTTTAATTAAAATATATAAAGGAATGAAAAATTTCTTGCCACTCTAATAAAATAAAATAACAAATTTCAGCCATTCTTCCAAGATGATAATATTTTTCCCCATTTTACTATCCAGAATTTGTCCCTTCATGTAAAAAGGACCCTTAAATAATTTAATGTCTGAGGAAACAGATTAGGTTTGTGATTTAGTCGATGAAGTTAGCTTATACTACCGAATAGAAAACTCATTTTTTCATATCTCATAAATTTATTACGAATTTACTAACACCGTAACTTAAAACGTAGTTTAAATTAAGAGCCAATCAATTTATATTGAAATTAACTCAATCATTTATAGACGTTTAATGAGATTTCAAATTTACTCGCCAACTTTTTCCATGTCCCGAGAGTATCACAACAATTGTGGAGTTATTGGGCCCTCCAACTCAATGAAGCGGACTCATCTAGTTTACGAAGCCGGGGTACGAACCCGCTATGAAATATTCAATTTAGTGTCCCCAGACGACGCCATTCTTGTTTTTAAACGATTTTTCCGAGCACGAAATTGTCTGAAAACGTCCATTCAATAGTGTTTGTTATTCCTATAAACATTTAAAAACATTTTCAAATAATGTAAGTAAGCAGACAATGTTTATTTCTACAATATATGTATTATAATAGTTTAATCTGAACTAAATGCATAAATTTGACTTTCATTGAATATTAATAAAACAATATGTTTCACGTTTTAATAATTTTATTGATATTTAAACAATCAAGTCATTGAAAATTTGTTAAATTGTATTATCAAATATTAATATTTGTACTTAATATTATTTATATTATATTAATTTGGATATAGAACTTCGTGTGGTCTTCAAACCGCAATCGTTTGTGAATGTTATCGTTTTTAGAATATTAATACTATAATTGAAACCACGTACGAAATAAATACAATATTGAAATACCTCAACTCAAATATGTTGGTTTCATATGATTCTTATCTATAGACTATACATATAACAAAAATATAAGCAGTTGCTGTCTGTATATGGAATATATATGTATAAGGAAATATATTATCATTTGACCCATTACCAATACAAATAGAACTAAAACAATGATTATTATTACACTTTTGTGTGTTTGTTTGAGAGTTTGTACACACTAATCTCAGAATCGGCTGATTAATTTCAAACGTGGTTTTCAAGTAACATTTAGTGTTTATCATGTAAATCTTCCCATAAAAAATTTGCCAATTAAGATATTTCTTTACGTAAGAATGTATATAAATTAATTTATTTTTTGAAATTAAAATAATATATCAATTATTCAGGAGTATTAAATGAGAGTTTACTCTATTATATAGATAATATTATGAAAATAATTCATTAAAATTATGAAAAGCTTAAGTTAAAAGGAATATTATTTGCACATTTTAATAACCAATGTAACTTGACTTGAGATTTATTTCATCATTCACATGAGACAGGGCTCAGCTTATGTTGGATATTTGTTGGTCGTACCCAAAGCGTTGTGTATAAAGCAAGCCCAGAGTCGCATCGCTCTCTAAACCTTTCAACTATTCGCATAGTGTTTGTATTAAGTGTATATCAATTCATTTTCAAGTTAGTTTAAAGTGACATATAAGTTCATACCTATAATTAAAATGTAAAGCATCCCTGTCTATTCATAGAAAATATGTGAGAAAAAATGATATTTTTCTTTGTATCGTATTAGGAAAGTAATGTGTGTACGTTATTGCGCTTGGGCCATAAGTAAATTAAAGAGAATTATTTAAAGTAAAATGACGTTGTGTACTGTAGAAAATAAACCCAAAAGTTATATCAAAAAAAATTGTGCTTAAAGTCACCATTCCACGCAAACCAAGTGCGAGTAAAATTCTAAATAAAATATGTACTTAATCATATATGTAATAGAGTGATAAATCAATGAGGACTTCCAGGTAGTTGTTGTTTTTATATTTATCATTTCTTTTTCCTTATAAAAACTTATTTATATACTGAGTAATTATAGAGAACGAATACCACGTATTAAATAAACCTTCCGCCACAGTGTAGGTACGTATAAAAGTTTTGAGCATTTGCAATTTACTAAAAATCTGACTACATTGTGTAAGGTCTAAGTTAGAATTCCGTGCAACGTTTGTTTTGTATAATAAAATATTTCATTACTGTGTAAAACATTCCGCTACAGAAATTTTATTATATAGCTTTCTTTCATTTTATTTTTACTGATGCTCTGCATTCCAATGATATGAATGCACCATTGCGACAGTACGTACTATGTTGTATATTCTTGAGACGAGTCAGATCTTCCATACGTGCCATTTATACAATTTTCCATACTAATTATAATGTAAGTAATTATATTCCTTTCTAGCCTGGAAATCAATGTTATAAAATTATCTTTTCATTTCATTAATTTCAATTTCTGATGAAATATTAAAGTGATAGAAGTTGAAACCTTTGTCTTGATAACTTTGTCTCTGTTCATATTCTAGGATAGTAACACATATTTAATAACTGAAAATTTACTGATATTAATTCGAGCGCTATTTATGAAATTCTTTTCACATTGCATTTTGTTACTGATTTTTTTTTTACAAAGTAATTCATGCACCGCTACCGCAATTTCAGTGATGTCACACCTTTTTTTAGTTTTCTTTAATACGTATAATAGTATTGTTCATAGTTACACTTTTTCATAAAAATATATATATTGATAAAACGTCACGCTTGCTGGTGACAACTCAATAAATAACCCATATCCTTAAACTTTAGTCCCATAAATATACTCCCATGAAATAAATTTATTAAAATACGCAAGATGAACCCGTATATTTCGCAATTTTTCATACATACGTTATTTTGTTCCTGATTTAATAATATGAAATGATTATAGACTGCATTGCATATGGCTTTAAGGGCGCAGAGAATACCTACCATAATCGCTATCTTTCAAACGTCAGTGAAAACCTTTCAAGTAGGATTATTTTCTATGCTATGGCTTCATTTACACTGGAATCGTGGAATATTTTGCCAATGTCTTCAAATAGGATTTCATTCAAGAAATTCCTTTACATTAATGTCAACGTCAGTTTCAATTATCTATTATACAATCTACTGGATGCGATCCAAATTAGGTTTACAATAGCTGGTATTGAAAAGAAGTAGGTTTTATATCTTTAAATTTACTTTTATGCTAGTGTTTTATTAAAAAAGAAATAAAGTCACAAAAAATTTCGGGTAAAATTTTATAATTAGTACATAAACTTGATTTTAATTAAATTTAATTCACAGTAAAATATTTCAAATATCAAAATATGAGTGTCATTCAATCAAACGAGTTAAAAAGGGTATTTTGTATGAATTAATAATTATTATAATATTAAAACTTAGTTATATAGTACTTTTAATTCATAATTATATTATAATGCATGTTTGCATTTGCTCACAATTTTATTATTTCATATGACAGCAATATAGAGAACCAAACTTTAAGTAACTTACATGATATTAAAGATAATATTTGAGTATAGCTTCTGCAATATACCAAGGTACATATATGTAAATAGTATGAAAGACAAATTCGTGTTATATAATAAATATTAGTGTCGTATTTAATGTTAACAAACGTCCGACAATATGAGAATACAATTAACAAAGACATTAATTATAGAACCAATAAACGAAACGTTATGGTTCAGTAAATAACATAAACATGACGATTACTCGAGCCCATATAGCACTTTCGCACCTTATTTAAACAAACTAGATCGTGGAATGTTCCCGATGTTAGTATTACACAACATCCATTGAATTTAACCTATTAACTAAGAAGTTTATTTTCAAATAATTTAGTCTTGGCATTGAATTTAACACAATTTATTCTGGAAATGTTAATATGTTCTAAAACAACTATAATTTTTATGTAAACATTATATTCGCACAAAGTGAAATCAATTTTATTTGTCTATTTTTATGATAAATTTACATGTATAAATATAATCAATGATATAACATAATAGATTTGTTTTGTTACTCGAATTATAATATCGGATTTTTTTAATTATATGATTTTATTTTGTACGCTTTTCCATGCATAATTAAGTTTTTGAGACGCAATTAAAGACTTCCTAATATCTTAAGTAATGATACTTAATAATAATCTTTAAGCTTTTTCTATTTGTTTCATTTCTTTTTAAATGCAAGTGCATCCAGATTATAAAAAAAGAAATGCTTTATTTACTTTATTTACGTCAAAAATTCTCTTTGTTCGTAAACAATTTAAAATATTGTACAAGTACAGAATATAAAGTTTCAAGAATCGAGCATCTCAATTATTCCGTTCTTAAAAATAAATAAGGCAGTGTCAAACTCCAGAGAATTGTTTAAACCCTCGTATAGTAGATGGGTTGAATCATCTTCATCTACATAATTAAAAAGGATTCGCATGTAATCTCGACTCGGTACTTTGGGTCCTGTGATAAATATAATATGCGCATGCCAGGATTTCAGCAATGATTCTACCTACATCTAAAACTCATGACGGTAAAGACAGTTTCACATTCGATGAATGAATTATCGGTAGCATGTAAACAGCTTTTCACTGTCTATTCCAATAAATTATTGAGAGCTGTTGATAAATATATTCGAAGATCATTTTCCAAGGGGTTTTAAATAAGTATCATTAAATATCCATAATTATCCTAGACATAATAAAATATTAATTTATTTGATCATTTCTTCATCGTTTTTTAAGATGCTAAGAAGTGGTTTTTTTACTAGGTACTGTAGTATGAAACGATTTCTTTTTAGTTATTTTGGTAAATGTAAAGAAATATTATTCTAATACTGATGTTGTCAACATCTTAGTCGCGCAAATATTTTCAAACAATGTTGTGTCCGAGCGAAGTCATTTTCTTCAACAAATACGGTTAAGAATGGAACAGAATTAAATTTTCTGGATAAAACCGCTGAAGGCGTAAGAAAATTAATAAGAAAGATTAAAAACAAACGCATTTTCTGAAGGGATTAGTTTGTGAGAGAATTTATTAAAACATCAAAGAACGTCGTTTTGAAGAAAACTTTTCTAGAAACTATATATTTGTGTCAGTCGTATTGGCTATCTGGACATCTGTTGGCATTCTGCAGTGTTTACATTTCATTTCTCGAAGCAACAAACGGCAAAGTCACAAGGATGCGCGCGCATAGATCGCAATTCTGATAGCTTTCAAAACTTGTAATCGAGATCTACCCAAGCTCGCCTTCCTGTAAAAAACTTCTCTGAACCACGCTCTTTGCATTGTTATGAGTTATTACAAACCAACTACGACTCTATTTTCAAAATCTCTTTATAATTTTGTGTAATTAAGAAATTTGTTGTTAGGAAAGAACATATTACTTTTATTACCAATTCTTTCAATTTTGGATAAATTTTACAGCCTTGCTATTTTTCTTAAGCCTACATGTACACATCTTATCAATGGGACGTGTATTGTGAAAATTATGCATTTTATTATTTTTTCCACATTCATGACAAATATTTAACTTTCGTTCAAGAAATTTTCTTTTTGTCTGCGTAACTTGTTCTCCTAAAAGTTCCTTTATAATTTCTTCTAAATAATCATCTCTAATACCTTCTTTCATAGCAACTTTGTAATTTTCCATACTCATAGCTTTATCCCCATTTTGTTCATCATTTTGAATTTCAAAGGTGCTTTGATTTATAATTTCATTTGTTGCAGCATAATGTTTCTTCCATAATTCATTTAAAAAGGAATGTGGAGAAATGTACGATATGCCTAATTTATTTTTATTGTTATTGTAAGCCTTATTATTTTTATACATTAATTCGAACGCGTTCTTTATATATGGTTTCTTAAATTTTTGCTTAATATAAACAAAAGATCTTTCCTGGATGTTGCCCTCTTTTACATCATTAATTTCATATAAATCTTTATCTAAGGTGTTATTGGAGCTTGAATCATTTTTATTATCAGTAATGGGTGTTGTATCTGTTGTTAAGTTAGGATAATCTGTAGGCGTTTTCCTTTTAATCAAGTTTCTCCTCTTGAATTCAATTTTGGTAATGAAACCTTTACTTTTGGAAGAACTTTGACTAACCTGTAAAAAATAAAATACATATATACAAAATGTAAAATCAATATATTATTTCAAATAAAAAAATATTTTTTTTATACGATGACAATACGCAATTCAGGTTATGACCAACTTAAATATTCGAATAGACATGTAGGTTAATTACTATTCAAATCTTTATACAATAATGTTGAAACCACCATCAGTCGATCCTAGTATTGGCTATCGCCTCCTCCTTACTCTGTTCGAGCTAGTTCTGTATTATTAGTAAATTCACACAGACAGTTTAAAATATTTTTTACAAGTATAAAACGAAAATCAATTTAATAATTACAAAGTAAAAAATGCATTTTTCAGAGATTATTATTAAAGACGCCTTTTGTGCAATATTGATATCAATAAAATTATAAATAGCTATATCCTATCTTCCTTCATTATTCGCACCTCAGCGAATTTTATTTTCAGTAGAAGTGAAACAAATTATAAAACGATGGTTCATAATTAATATAGAAACATTCTATACGAAGTGGTTACAGAACTATTTTAATCTTAATTTGTATAGCCAAGAAATAATTTTGGAATATTATTTTAGAAACAAAAAATAACCATTCTAAAAAGTATATATGTGTTTACCAAGTGTATGATTGTGTCAATGATAAATTTATCTCAGAGATATACTTATAATCAATATAGACGCATTGAAATCGAACCTTAAATATCACGTCTAGACAATATTTTTCAATAACCAAACAAATATAAACCATATATCTGGCGACTAAATGTTTTATATTCTTAGTATACTTGAAAAATTTTCTCATTTACATTCCCCAAAAGTTTTTAATTTAAATAGTATAAACTTCTTGAAGTTGAACAAAACTAAAAGTGTGTTCAAAGGTTTTGCTTCTTCTCTATTTGTTTACTTTATAACAAAAATATTTATTTTAAAATGCTCACCTCTCGAATGCCAGAGGGAACAATAAATCCGCAACTAAGTCCAATACACGAGAGAACTAAAACAACCAGAACATTTCTCATTTTCCACAATTGCGAAACAAATTGAAGTGTAAATACAAATATGTTCCTGTAGAATAAAATCACTTGTTCCTTCTATAACGACATCTCAACAATAATGGCCAGATTGTTCTAACAATGGCACATTGTATGGATGCAAACAATTGTTGTAAATATTTTGATTTCTGTTTATATACTGTTTTCTTTAAGACTTTTATACATTATTTATTTTAGTCTATGCTCTTTTGTTATTTTATTACAGTACAAAGATTTTAGTTTTATTAAATTAAATTTATTTCTCTTTAAAATTTTACCGATGGTACATTAGTACACGGTACGTTTGTTAAAACTATAAGATATACATACATATTTTAGTTGAAGGGAAAAATAACTAAGGTATGAATAAAAAATATGTAAGTTTAATTAAAACATTTATATTTTAAATCTTCGAAACAAAGAATACAACAAATATATATTATAACATTATGTTACTTAAAAATTCCCAGGATAGCGACAGCTTCATCCAGAAGAACAGCTATATCAATACCATACCCCAATAAAACTTCGACTTCTTGTTTAAAAACCTCATTTTCCCACAAAGCTGAGTAAATCTGATTCCATTCTTCCAGTTCAAAGCTCTCCATAGCTACTTTGAAGCTTTCGTCCTCAGCTTTCTTCTCTTCGAAAAGGGCCACCAACTTTTCCTTAGGAAACTTGGCAATGCAGTCCTTAACGAATGAACTCATGTCTTTGCCGCTTGCAACATTGCGAGTGCTCCTTCTTTGTATGCCATCTAAAATGTTTTTTAATGTTATTCTGCATGAAATAAAATATTACCCCAAAATATATAAATAAATGATAATTACCAACAAGATCGTTAATAACATTAACGAAGAAAACAATGTCAATGTTGTGGCCCTCCAAAAACTGCACAACCTGTGGATGTCGAAAGAAGTGTGGATGAAATGCTTACAAACGTAATATTACAAAATATATACATTCAAACAGAAAACCACCATTACAAATGAAGGAGATACTTTATTCATTTATTTTCATAACAACTTTAGAAGTGTCTTTAATAACTTTATATTAATTTCAAATTCCTCCACGAGTTTACGTAGATGTGTATTTAGATAATTTTAATTTGCATTTTCCTAATAAACAAAGTCTGAAGATGAATATAAAAAATAATAATGTTTAAAGAGACTTACGGCTTTGAATTCAGGTAAGTCTTCCATTTCGTACACCAAATTTTTGAAGTCAGAAGTCTGCATGTAATTCAAGCTTACTCTAAATTCTTCAAACTGAACATATTGTGCTGCTAGCTCTTGAATATCCTCTCCAGCTTCTTCCATAATAAGATATATAAAGTCTTCATAGTGTTCGTGGAACAGCTTCCTCGGTTGAGGTGCTGAGTAGGCCAGGGCCACTAAAGCCAGAAGAGTAATAGTGATCTTCATGTTCGATTGTTAGACACAACTTCAGAATAACTGTTGCGAAGCCATTTATACTCAGGACATCCCTGATAACGATAATTCTATCAGATGTAATCTTCGTTATTCTTAATCATATTTTTCTTATATCTTCTCTTTTTTTGAAAGTGAGCAATTTAAAAATGTTATAATTTAAAAACATTAACTATTTGTTTCGCGAAAAACTTAGTGAAATTATTTTGATAAAAGTCAATTTATATATGTAAATATATGTTACATTTAATCATAATAGCCAGATATGCGAGTAAAACCACAAATAAAACAAATCAAAGTACAAAACTATTTTTAGCAAAAGATTTTAGGAAAAAGATTGTGAGAAAAAAAGAATTCGAACAAACATTTTTCGATTATTACAGCTTTACTGCATCTAAGGAAGCAATCATTTTTACATTCCATATATACCTATAAGTTCGAAAATATTCGGCCACATTTTTGAAATAATATATTCAATTACATTATAATATGTATACAAAGTTACGGATTGATTAATTATTAATTAATGCCTTTGTGTAATACAACTCAATTAGAAGAAATTTAATTAATTATGTCTAAAATATTGCATACATATGTTCATTAAAGCTGCATAACTGAATCACTGTTAAAAAAAATCATGAATCATTTTTAAAACCTATCATTCAATTCTTTTATCAGTCATCGTCGATCATGTGACATATTATATATATCTCTAATGCTGCAAAGTAAATCTGACGGTTTTATCCAAATAATTATCGATATATTGCCAATAAATTTATTTAGTTATGTAAATCCTACATAAAATTTTAATCTAATTCTCATAAATCGTTAATGAATAACCGTAAAGAACAACACTAATTTAAGTGTCATTATGTCATAATAAGTGGGTAGTATATAAATTTATAGTATGAAACTTATTACTAGCATTGAAATGAGATCAGTCGACAAAGTTAAAAAGATGAATCCTAATCAAGAATTCAATGAGTCATCAAATATATCAACCAAAGATGATAGCAACAGTGAGTTTTTTATCGACGATTATTCACATTTACGGCTATCGTACTATCAATGGCGAGGGGACGAACCTAACTCCACATTGGACAGCACATCTGACCTGTCGTTATGTAATATAGAAGATCCAAAACCTATTGACAATGATAGTAGCGACGAAGGAAGAAAAAAACTTCGGCAATATCTTATATCACAAATACCAGATTTTCCGCATCCATCCTGCACAGTGGCATCCATTATAGCATCTGCTTCACAACGAATGAACTCTCGCAAGAGTAGTTTTATATATGACAAGAGAATTGAAGAGGGCGTTAAGAAGAAACGTGCTCCCGTGATATTTTCTCCAGAACGACGGTCGACATTAAAAACAATCAAACGAAATGCGTTCTAACACTATAAATTGTTATTGTTTTTGTTCAGAAATTGTTCTTTAATAGTTAGAATGTATTTATAAAAATCCAAATTATTTTTATTCTTTTTTGTAACGAGTATTATTTAAAAATGTAACCAGAATGATTTCCTGATAAAGTGTTTAAGATTTATATTGTCTTTTCTTTTCTAATAAATATTAAATAATGAATGTACAGATATGTGTTATGACTATTCAATATATTTGAACTATTTCTCTGACAATACCCACAGAATTTAATTATTACATCTATATTAATGATTTAAAAGTTTTTTTTTTATGTGTATGTATATAATTATGAAATATAAGTTTCAGTAAATCTCTTTTCTCATTTACAGATTATACTAGGTATATAAAACATGAAGAGAATATTTTTATCGAGGTTTCTTTAATAAATTAATTAAATAGAGCAAATTTATAACGAGTTCCATAGTTACTTCAAAATGTTGTTAGTGTGGTTATCAATTGACTTTTGATCATGAAGCATACAACATAAAGTTATGACTTTGGCACACATAAAACTATTTTTTCTTATTATCTTCCTTAGTGCTTTTCTTTGTTTTTAGTAAAATAAAACGTAATGTAATGGTTCTGTTTTGTAATAATTATCATCTGCTTTATTATGTGGGAAATTAACTTCTACAAAACAAGCTTTAAAGGCAAATAAATAAATGCAATATTACTTCCTACACACAATGTGTGATGCAGCCCAACTTGATACTAGTAGCTAGTTCTATAAGAATAAAATTTAACATTTCATTACTTTTTTTAACAAACAACATAAAATTAAAACCGAGTCGAGTTACATCGAGTTATAAGTGCAAAAAATACGTTGAGAGGAACTGGAACATTTTATTGTGATGACTGCGTCACGTCGCATCAGAAATAGTGCTGGGGAGACAAAACATATAATTACTGTAGCTAGTGATTTCCCTCGAGACGCCCGCAGTGCACCACAGAATATAACTCTTATCTTGCTAACTTTAAAAAAAAATATTAATTTCTGAACTTATACCGAGTCGCCATGATATATATTCCGTGCTTACGCTAAGCCATATAAATGACTTGCGGAACGAAATAGTGGGGATCCTCTTGCTCTTGTTGTGTTTTAAGTACACGAGCGGTCTAAAAGAAACAAGTTGGGTAATAAAATTTAATATTAAGACTTTTATTTTTATAAAGATTTAAACGGAAAAATTTATTGATGCTACAGCGACGCATCCCCAGTAGCAATGTTTTTTTTTTATTTCTGTGAAACCGACTTACCTAGAGTTCCATCATATCTTACTGTAAATATATACTCTGTTTACTGTTCTATCTCTTTATTACAAAATTGTCAAAAATTGTTGTTTGTGAAGGTCAAAATTTCTGTAAATAATTGTACATTCTTTTGTCTACAAAATCCCTGCAGGGTTTTTATAAATGTGAAAAACACTGTGTTCAATCCAGAAGATTCTGCCGGAGAGCACTGTTTATAAGGTTTTATATTGAAACAGACTGTCAAAGAAGTAACCTCCGGGAGAAAAGTTTCGGAATGTCCGTAAACTTTCTTAACGTGTCTTTATTTCTGATTGTTAGGGGACTTATAGCCGTAATCATTTCTTACAACTTTCTTTATTCTCTAAGAATTGAGTGTTATTACTACATTACAGTTATATTTCTCTTTATTAATTACTTTTTGAATTTCTATAGGAATATTTTTATTTATCAAAACATTTCATTTGAAGATTCTATAAAATTTAAGTACTTTCACATGAGTACGTCATATTAGTCTAGAATCAGTGAATAACTCCAAAACTACTACCTATTGTTAAATCTAATAATGATAAGATATAAGTCAGCAGAATGGATTGATAAATTCATAAAGTAAGCAACGGAGATTGTATATTAAACGATAAGTTTAAAATTATTAATATTTGGTGATGCTAAATTATATTCCCATAATAAAAAAAAATTGATACAAAAAGGAACAACCCAGAAAACCAACATTTGTTAAATATTGTCATTAATTCTGATATTGTATAATATGTATAATATGTAATATGAACTGGAAACATGATAATACACAGTTTTCTAAAAAAAATGGGTTGGATCGAAATTTTAATACTTGAATATGAGAAAATCCATTAAAGCCAGCAATATCAACGTCAATCTTGACATTCTTTGTGTTAAAAAAGATAAGCAGTGTGGTACAGTATCATATTGTATTCACTTCATAATCTGAATAACATACGACCATAATCAGAAACGTTTTACTCTAAAATAGATTGACATTTAATTACTATATCAGTAATTACGCGAGGGTTGAACAATGTTTCACCAATTTTACACAGCTATACACGAACCCATGAGCTTATTACTGAAAATCAATGGTAAACTTCAACTCAGATTATAAATTATGTTTTCACAAGCAACATTTTAATTATGTTCCTCTTAATTTGTATTTAATACAAGCATTACAGTTATTGAAATAAAAATCGACTTCTGATTTAAATAGAAATAAATGATTCCATCTGGCAGTTCTTGACATCAGTCCGCAAGTAATGATCGTTAAAAAAATTACACTAATATTGTAGACGAAGACTATAGGGGAAAGCTAGTTTATCATAAAATTTGATTATTATCTTTATTTATATAGCAAATAACACTTTACAATGTAAAATATTGGCGTTGTTAATAGAACTAAGCATCAAAAATTCTTAAGACTCGTTTACAACATCACACTACATACGAATTTAAGTATTCCATTTAATTTATTTTTTGTTGACATTACAATCTGTGGCTTCGCGAAGGTCATAGACCGTAGTTATATAAATCTTTATATATCTCTGAAAACTAAACTGTTTATCCTATAAAGTAACTTTTCCTTGGTCAAATCTTGAAAGCAAATATCAATTCAAACATATTTACAAGTTTAATCTGATAAGATTAAATATTGAAGTAGTATTCTACCCATGTTTTTGGTAGGTATTGTTTAATTCTTATCGCATGATCTTAAATCTTCAGACGGATTACTTGTCATGGATTTTCCTACTTAAATGACATTAGGTTTAAGTGTTTAAAATATTACATAATTACAATTCAAAAAGAACATTATATTATAATATTCGCTACGAAAACAACGATCCTTGTTATTTTCAAGGTTTATTTTTTTTATCTAGTCTAATGGGTCTTGTATTTCATTGTTAACATTTATCTCCTGTAACTAACGTTGGATCAATGGTTTACATTTGTGAAGCCAAACATTTTTAAATCTATTTTATTTGTTCTAAGTTAATGTGTACGAAACTTTGATAAATGCAGCTTAAATCTTATGAAAAAAGTTGTAATTTATTTTTTACTTCTTAATAGGTATTTTAGTCTTTGTTCTAAAGTAGCGGTCTTATTGTGAATATTGCTTACGAGTTATACATATCTGATCCAGTTAAAAGCAACAAAAAAGTTGTCGGATGAAACTATATTACATTATACCTATATATACACATATTGGGTTTTTTATTTCAATATTGGGTTTTTCATTCAAAAGATAAATGTCGGGATTGGCCGAATGCGATAGTAACTGAATTAAATATTCATAATATTTTCTATTAAAAGTGAAAACTAAGTATGTGAAAAAAAAATTACTTGATTTATCTAACACTGGGTAAGGATAAAGAAGTATATAACCAAAATTTTAAATTATTTTTACAAAACAGGAACGACCCGATAATTTACACTTTATATAAGTATGTAAAGAATGGCCAGTGGTCAAAAGAAAGAAAGGGAGACCTTATAACAGATGGGAGGACGTAATAAAACGTATAGCGGGTCCAAACTGGATGCAAATAGCGCAATCCAGAGAAAACTGGCTACTTTTGGAGGAGGCCTTTACCTGCAGAGGGGTTCCTACAGAATAATAAAACATAATATTAATTATTAATAACATGCATATAAAACCTGGAACTATTAACTTATTAAAAAAAAACATTTTTTCTTTTTTATTTTTATTTATTATAAGTATATAAACGTCTTCAGTTATATACATATTAAGTGACCTGATCATAATAAATAAAATGGCTTATTCTAAGCATTCATTACTATTCACTGAGAATCTAGAGTGACACTGGCGGCGACTGAAAATGTAGGTTCGGCGTCAAATAAGATTATCCTGGTTTTAGCTGATACTAAATTACATTAAAATCAGCTGCTTTTATAGTAAGTGGCCATGACTTAAGCAGCTAGCAGGGTATACATATGTATACATCTTATCAATCTTAAATGAATTATTGTATCCTTATTATATTAGTAATTATTGTCATGTTTCAATTTGCATTGTTTCAACAGATGGAATGAAAATGTCTACCTATTTGTAATTTAAAATTAACATCATTCATTAGCCTATTACTAAACGCGTCTCAAAGTATTCGGGATACCCTACTTCATCAAAATCATTTTTTGATATTGTAGTCTGTCCATCTCTTTGTTATGGTTGATTTCCGGATTTCACTCAATGGTAGGTAATGTCATAAGAAATAACTTAAGCTAATTTTAGACGAATTCAAAAAGGAGAAAGTTTTCAATTCGTTTATATTTTTGTTACGCAAATTCTTCTTTAATTAGAGGCTAATTTTGATTTCTTATATCGAAAGCGTGTCGTGTGATATTTCTAGTGTCACCAAGTGAGACTCTGATTAAGGAATCTTAGACAATCGAATGAATATTAATAAGGATAATGACGCCAAACACAAATGTCGTTTATTATGCGGGCAAAGTTACAATATCTAGTATACTATGTAGTGTTATCTAAAAGAGTATTTTTAGAGTGAGTTATATTTCGCAACAGGTTACATGAATTCTCTATAAAAGTATCGCAGCTGAGCTTCTTAAGTTAACCCAAAATTTGACATACTGCGAGGTCTATAGTTAAGTTAGGTACATAAAGTAACAAATCTTTATTTTTTAAGTAACAAAGGATTATAAATAAACTAAAAATCCATTACAATTGAATCTCGAATATTCACGAAATTTTTCTTTGTATAACTAACGGTGATTTCTAACAAGGTGCAAATTGGTTTAGCTTGTCTGTGCTACTTGTTTCATTGTCTACGCTCATAGATATTAACTGTCGGATTCCATAAGTCATTTGTCATACACTCTATGCCAAGACCTATCAAATAATAGCTATGTATAAAGTAAAAGGCATCTAGTAACTGTATATTGCACTTTAATTCATTATAAACCCAGTTTCGATTTATAGAAATACTAGTGAAAATCAAGCTCATTTTGCGTATTCTCAAGTTAATCATTGTTAACCAAAGTATACCTGTTCATTTTTGGTAAGTAAAAAGAGGTAAACAAAGTTTTGTGTGCAATATTTAGTGTTGAATAATTATCATGTTGATATGTTTTGTATTCATTAGAAAGTGGTTATGATATAAGTTAGTTGAAAGTTGAAATCGATTATAGCTCTTACTTAACCTTGCATCGATGTTGGAAAGTTCTAAACGATCTATTTCTTACATGTTTATTAGTCTCTAGTTTCTCCGTAGACGTCGACTTCGACGAATGTGTTTGATTAAATTTCTTTTGATTTAAACATAGTAAATATTTTATACCATGAGTTTATTACTAGAATCGTCTGTTTGTCTTTCTTTACCCCCACGTGAGTACAATTTTTTTAAAGAAACCATTAGGTGGTTTTATTTTGATTATGGTCAGAGTTTACTATCCCTTTGCACAATACTGATTACTGTCATTTACCAAACTTTTCCTGTCAATTTTTTTGTTTTAAATTATTATAGTTTGTAATAATAATTATCAATTTGTAAAATAGCAAAAATCATTATAAATTACATTGGCTTCAGATTTGAACCTAAAAGAAACATTTCACACACACTTAAAGACTAATCCTACATCTTTTAACATCTAGTTTTTAAAAACTAGAGGGATAATTATCTACACCTTTATACTCTTATAATTTGCAAATTTTAACATTAATGTTTTGGTTACAGCAACTGAGTTCCGTTATATACCTCGCAGTATGTCAAACTCTGGTTTAACTTCAGAAGCACAGCTGCGGTACATTCTAGAATGGTTCAGAGAATTTAGTGAACTGCAGAGAGAAGATTTTCTTCCCATCCTAGCTGCTGCTCATCTAGATAAAGCGGAACAGTTAGCTGCATCTGTAGCCTCACTGTCATGCGAAGACAAGCCAGTTAGTCTGTTTCAGTGTCGGGTAAATAATATTAATTGATTTCCAAATAATTATAATTTAAAATATATAATTAATAAGAGTACTATTGTATTTTAATTCACTTAAAAAAAAGTGAACCCAATTTTAAAAATTCATTACTATACATCTTTATTCATTAGTATAAATGATTATTTTTAAGCCATTTTTCTCTCACTCTTTCTCTCTCTATGGAGGTTTGTGATTAAATTTGTGCAATAAAACTTTTTAAGTATATATATTAACTTGGACAACAATAATCAATTCATATTTATTTCAAGTCAAAATGGGTTTTGTATATAATTTTTGTATTTTATATCTATACTGTTCCATTAAAAATTATCTAGTTGGTAAAATTTTTAACATTATTATTCCAGATCAAACTATTCAACAGCTGGTTCCCAAATTGGTCTGATGAAGAGAAAGATAGACTTGTTAGAGCGGTATCAGAAATAGATTCTGATTTTGGTAACAAATTGCAAGATATAATGGCTAATGGCTTGCAAGTGAATGGTGATACCGAAGAGAAATTTTTTCAAACTACTGCCCCTGAAGTTGATGAGAAAATCATTGAAAATGAACAATCAGAGATTAAAATCACATCGGAAACTGTCAATGTTGAGATTGCAGCAGCATCTTAAAATGCACAAACACATATTTTAATTTATATTTCCATATTTACTATGCTAGGATATATTGATGGGATCTATGTATAAGGGCCAATGTAGCAATTTAGCCATTTCCATTTTTTCTGCCTTAAACACTTCGTGATACTGTATTCTACAACATCCATTTAAAAAAATGTGTATATGTTGGTGGAAAGACTTAGTTTTTATTGATTCAGTTGTAGTAGGTTTCCAAAGAAACTTCTTTGTGAACCTACTAGTTTATCAAGCTTAAATAACAAACATGTCATGCATGTCAAATGCATGTCATAGTTGCTATGCAAAGTTTCAAAAACATCAGTTGTTACAAGTACAAGATACAATGAAATCAAACTTTAAACACCTCTACTGTTAAATTGTCATTTTGCACATTGGCCTTTATACATAGGAGCCATGGATATGTGGAACAAGTTTTTTCTTGTACCTTATATTTTGTAAACATTTCCTGGTACAATGTACCTGATTTATATCTTTTTTCTATTTTCATAAGGTTTATTAGATATTAATGAGATGATTTATTTTAAACATTCCATTTTTACATTTCAAGAGCTATAAATAAGAATCTCACAATTTTTTTGGCTCTATTTATGGATTAAAACATTTATATTTGTATTATGATTTATATAGAGGTTTCTAAAATAAAAATAATCATATATTTTTAGAAACAAATTTCAGGCATCAGTTTTTTATGTTTTTTTACACTTAAATCAAAATAAAATAGATGCCAATAAGCCCTGAAGAGGTTATTAAATTCCTTTTTTACTATTTTATTGATTGTTTATCAATAAAATCGGTGTTAATATAAAACACTTATTTGAAAATTTATAGATAGTATCATGCCCTTGCCCAAATCTATGTTAGGAATTTAAATATATATCTTTACTTGAATGTAATATGTATTTATACTATATTAAACTGTATTTATACATTTTTATATAAGCAATTGCATTCATATCCTAACTTATAATAAACAAATATTACTCATACTAAATTATAATCTCAAACTATCTCTCATATCTCCAAAGATGGCAATGTTATAAGTACAAATATATATTGTGCCAATATATTTTATTCCTCCTGTAGTTTGTTACTGAGCTATCAATTTAAATTATTACATAGGAGTGATAGAAAGGTGCTGGTGTTGAAAGTTGTGAATTAAAATGTATGTGGAAAGTGTCATGAAATTTAAATTCACTTAATAAAGATAGCTATTATATACATGTTTTATTAAGAACCACTAGATATATATTTAATTTTATTTCCTTATATACAATAATCGTCACTACATGATAGGCCTGTCATTAATTTTTTATGACTAAGTACTTATATTAAATATCGAAGTTATATTACAACAATGCTTAGGGTTATCTAGTTTATGATAAAGAAATAGATAAATTTTCAAGGTCGTATCTTAGATAATATCCAGGGTATGTAAGACGTCACTCTGGTGAACACACTAGGCCGTCCTTCTATACCACAAGTCGCAGGGCCAAAAGATGACACACCAACAGCCATCCAATTTATCTTACCCTGAATTTGGACCATGAGTGGACCACCAGAATCTCCATCACAGATATCCCTGCCTCCCTCTCCACCGGCACAGATTTGATTATCAGTTATAACGTGTTTACTGTAGTCATATATATTTTTGCACTTTTCTAACTTTACAACAGGAACCTTAGCCTTGAGTTTTTTTTCTGAAAATGTACCTAAAAACGCTTTAAGATTAGAACTGAGATACACAAATTGGAAGGAGTATTAAACAAACCCAACGCTCTTCTTAACATATTATTTGTTCCTATCATTTAGTTTAAATAGATTAAAAGATATATTATATATACATTTTTGCATTTTCACGAGACAACAACTAATCAATGACTTTTTTTCACATATGTACCAAACTGAATATAAGTTATGGCTATTCAGTAATGTTCCAAATTTTCTTCTCAGAGTCCTCTACAATACAGGTTCTAAACCATGTACAATGAGGTTCTAAAAAGACCACAGTAAGGTACGCCGTCTCGACTGACACAACTCTGGTATATTCAGTTGATAATAATTACTTTTGTATGTATGATTATCCCTCTCATTTATCAAATGTGTTATAAAATATTCAGCATGAGCAGTTGATACTCCTCAGACATATTAAAAAGATAAAAATTATTGTCAGCACTTACTATATTCATTTTGACCCCAACCCGCTATTTCCGACTGAAAAAAATGTTCAAAATTATTTTTCCTCAATTCCGTATCTATAGGAAGACAGATTGGTTTGATGAAATCTGAAACAATGTATTCATATACCAAGTTGATTATTTCGATTAAAATAAGACAACAAAATACTTTCCTATTATATTAGTACTAATTAGTACATCAGAAAGTTTGCTACCCAATAAATTGTACAATACAAAAAAACTGTGATTTCATATATCTTGGTAAATTTTGACTTACCTATGTATGTATCGAAATCATATATGCGTAGGTATACGGACCTACCTATAGGTGTTATTCAAATATTTCTTTTGTATAAGATATAAATCGCAACATACCGCTGAAAGGTACATCTTGAGCTAATCTCAAGAGTGCAATATCATGATGAAATGAGGGATCTCCGCTGATGTAGTTCTCGTGAATCACGGTTTCTTCTACAGCGATGTCTAGTACATCAGAACTGCAGTAATTCCTCGAGCAGTCCGTATTCCTTGACAAGTCCCACTCTCCAAGCCGCACCTGGGAACTATAAATAATTATCTTAATAAGTATGGCTCTTTTCACATTTTTTTCAATAAGATTTCCTAATAGCTTAATTAACAATATATAGTTCAAGTATATGTATATATAATCAAAGACAAGCATTGTGTGCCTACAGTCCAAAGAGTTGTGACTGACTGCCGTTTTGAAGGATACCTAATGAAATCAAAATTAATCTACACATACATATGTATATCTAGCCTTTCGACTTATCTTTTGGAAATCAATAAAATTTCGTTTATTAAAGTATATACTTATGCTACTTCTGAAAGGATAACAATGCAAAACATAAAGGACGCTCTCAATAACAGTTTGCCGGCCGAAACGTAATTAGAAGCGTATAATTTTTTATGGCTTAGACTTCGTCCTCCCAATTTCCTTAAATACTTCCTTGTTTAACATCACAAATAAAGATACTATTGTTGAAAATCCCTCGCGCCCAGACGTAGCCAAAACGAAGGCTGGTAAAAACAAAAATTAAGTAAGAGATCTCGGTGACAAAATGGTCCTGATCAGACAGCACAACCACCATATCTCAGATATGTGTCGGACAGAGTACAAAACGGCAATAACGGCTTTCAACAAAACCTTCGAATCACTGAATATTAGATTCAGTGTGTATAATTAACCCTTCCTATCTATACCGACTTACTTATACTTAAATTAAATAGAACAATAATATTACGTTATCCTACAAGTCACTGACTATAAAACGAGAAAAAAGACTTGTAACTTCCGTAACTCACAAATGACTATAAAAAGCGAATAAGTGAATATATTTAAAACTAGTTTTTGCCCGCGACTTCGTCCGCGTTAATTTCGTCATTAATATTATATGTATAGCTGACCGGGCGAACTCTATTCCGTCTTAAATAACCAGGTATTGGTTTTTATTAAATTTTTCCTGTTTGAATCGAACAGAATGATTGACATATTAGTTAGTTGTCAAATCTAATGTCAAAAAAAACGTTTGTATGGGAAATAGAAAAGGGCTGTTTTTAAGGTTTTCCCGGAAATGAATCAATTTTTTTCAGCTTTTAAACCCTCCCTGAACCTAAACGAACATTTCAAGACTAAGATAAGATAAATCCGTTCAGCCGTTCACAAGTTTTAGTGAGACTAACGAACAGCAATTCATTTATTTCTAACATTCATAAGTTGCATTTTAACTACAGATTTCATAATTATTTATACGTATTACTTATTAAAAACAAACAAACTTACACTGAGACATCTTCCAGAGGGCGCTTCACGCAGTGTGCAGCAGTCATGACATATCTTGATGATATCAGGACTCCACCACAATAAAAACTATTAGTCGACGCTGTAAATAAAAAAAACTGACTTTAACTTTTATTATAAGGAAAAAAAATTAAGGGTAAACCTTTCCTTAAATTGAGGGGAGGTAATATAAAAAAATATTAATACAAGTATAATTTTTGATATGATCGACATATTTTTAAACACCAATTTTTGTCAAGGGTATATTAGTTGTTGTTCCATTAATACTTACTATGAAACTCATAATTTTGGAATTCACGTATTTTTTCATTGAAATAACTTAGAGAAGAGTTAAATTTTTAAAAACTAACGATTTTAGAATAACATTATCTAATATTAGGAGAAAAAGATTAATAACTTACGTAGACCATAATTCAATAACGCCAACCAGGGATGTTCATCGATTTCAGTTTCCTCTCCCCCAAAAATCCTATTCATAAGTTTATTGCTAATACCACAAACAGTGTTATTAGGTAAGAGATTTAATTCATTTATTTGATTTATATTTGACGTATCGAAATCAGAGGCTGGAAAATCTGGTGGACAGCAAATCTAGAATTTAATGCAATCAATGTTAACCTCATTTTAAAGAAAATATATATTTTAAATATAACTAAATTTACCTTTGATTGGTTACCATCGAAACCGCATTGTAACTTTTTAAATAACTGAATAAATATATCGGAAGTTCTTTCATTAAATCTTTTGTATAGGACATCGCAATCTTCTAGAATCTTACATTTTGCTCCGGATTTGCACGTTTCCGGATTAAAGTTGATACCTAAGTTTATTTATTAAATAACAATTAATTTAAATTCATTAATATACATATATAGTAACCTCTATAAAAGCCTATGTATTTAGAAGGTCAATCAAGTTATTACGAATAAAGGGATTGTTTCAAAGGAGGCTTAGCCTTAACTAAACATTGTTCAACAGAAAATTTAAAAAAAGACTTACATAGATTTTCCACAACTTAAAAATTTCACATTATTTAACATTCTTTTAACTTTTTTCACATAACCTCAAAATTATTATAAAAGTTCAAACAGGTTACATTTATTTCAAATTATAATTAATTTAGATTATAAAAAAGAAATTTACCTGGAGTAACATAATTTATGGTGAGACTGAGTAACAAAAACAAACTTTTACCATTAAACATTTCTGACGTTTCTTACTTTTTCCAAACACTTATGAATTAGTTCAAGGGTAAGTATTTTCACAGATAAATTTAAGTAAAAATGTTTAATTATAAATGTTTTAATGTTAATATACTCTTAGAACCCCGTTCGTTCTTTTCAAAATCTTATTTGGGTTTGGCCATAATGTACTAGTAGAGGATATATACGTTCAAGCTTATCGTGAATGGGTTTTTTAGACTTCTCAAGGCGCATTGAGTAATAATATATTCTACGAAACAATTTTTGAGAGTACAATATTCTTATCCTAAGTTAATATACTTTCGCAGTATACGGAGCGTTAACAGTTTTTTATTAATAAGTCTGCACATTATAATATGTATATCTAAATTTCTGAATGGTAAATAATACATAGAATAATTATAAAAATATTTGAGATAAACAAATGTGTTATTACGAATTTAATTGACGAAATCTTCCGTTTATCTTTTACTGTTGAAGTCGTACCGATAAGAAACATTTTTATTTACATATCTACTTATTTTTAAAGAACTTTTAAAACAAATAAAGAAAAAACTACTTGTAGTGGAATTCTTTTATTGCAAATACTTCCATGAAAATAAATGTAAAAGGTTTTCTAAGAAATCTATCTAATGGGAAAATTGTTGTTACAAAATCCATACTGTATCAGTTACTTTTGAAGAAAATTAAAAACTCGCTACCAATTACTATACTGGTTGGAATATATGTCTAAGTCTCCGATGGAGCCTCATCTCCTTAAAAACAAGAGAGGTACAATAGATACCTACATATGTAAAATTTTTATTGAAATGTTTTGCTTCATACGATTCTCTAACATTTTTAATAATTAATGCTAAGCACAAACCGTATAATAGAAGATGGCGTCACTTATACCAAAATCAACAGCAAATAATCATAGGTTTCCGAACAGATAAGAGACGTTCGACAATAATTAAATTAACAACTATTATGAAACATTCAGCTAAAATATCTTTTTAATTCAAGTAACATACAGATCAAAAACAGTATTAAAATAAGACAGGATACTAGCAGTAATAATAACGTTTAATACTTATTATAAAAAGAAAAAAAAATCGAAGAATTAAATAATAATACAAATATATATATATATATATATATATATATATATATATATATATATATATATATATTACAGCTCTCATTTATTCTAAATTACACAATTAAGAAAAGACTTTTACATGGTAATTTGTCCTAGTTTGAATAAAATCACTTTATCTTATACTACAACTTAGCTTTAGAAAATGGGGTTATAGGTCGATTAAACAAAGCTGCCAAGCAAACAGTGTATTTATAATGAAAAACATAAAATAAAAAAAATAAGAATTTAAGTTTACAATTAATATCAATTTAAGTATTGTTTTTGAAACAAAGAAAAAGTGGTTTCATGTTTTAAAATTTCTTTATATAACATATGTTAACCCACAAAAAAAATATCTAAAAGTATACTTTCAAAAGACATAAAAACGAGCATAAGCATTAACTATAAAAATTGTATTAGAATATTCTTTACAGATATGAAATATAACAATAATTATGCACTAAAAATAGTCTCGACATTCATTTAAAATCGTATTTGTCAAAACCTTTAGTATATTGCTAACAGGTAAAAAAGGCACAAACTAGAAAAATAAAAAACGTTTAAATTGGAATGTTTTGTTTGTTTCTATTAAGAATCTTAAATAAATTTGATTGAACCATTGTTAGATATTTTATTTTAATTCCCAAATAACTTAGTTAACAATAAAAAGCGCCTGTAGCTAGAGTATAATTTAAAAAATCTGTTTTGTTAGCAGATAAACTGTAGCAATAACAATTTCTCTCATACTAAAAACTTTTTAGGCATGTGAGAGACGAAAACATTTCTCACAGCTTGCATACAGTACACCATGAGCCGACAGCTTATTTATAGACACTGTACTTCTATTTTAACGAGGGTAAATCTTTCAATGACTTCCGACCGTGGGGGCACGGCCTGTGCATGTGAAATTTCATCCACTAAAACTCCTTGATATTTTCTGCACGGTGCGCCAACTAGTGTAACGGAGATGGCAAGCCATACATCCGTTCACTATTCATTATTTAACCTGGAGGTCAAGGAACCGAGCCGTCGGTCAACTCCTTTGCCAAAAACTGGACTACCAAGTGCCAAGCAGGTGATCCAGCGAGCACGCAAGCCACCTTGTCGGAGACATTGTGGTATCCTCCAGACTCTCCGTGACCGGGGCCGACTAAACCGGCATATTATTCCGAGCACCGAGATACCGACCCACGGGTCACTCTTCAGAATTATAGATATTACATTAGCGAATGGTATTGAAGGTGCCAGTTCATGTTAACTGACCTATGATCAATTTTAAGAATTAGAAGGAAAGTTACTTGTAAATTTTTTGAGAATTTCTCTAAGACCAATTTTTGTAACCCTAATCAAAATATAAATAGATTCCTTTGAGTATTGTGATCCTAGAATGATATTTAGGTACTAATATCCCACTATCTCTATAAATACCTCTAGAAAGCTGCCAAATATTAGTTGCATCATATTTAAAACTTATTAAATTTAATGATACAACTCTCAAATAAAGTTTTATATGTAGATTATAAAAAAAATCTTAATTAGTGCATCTACAATTTAAAAAAAGTTTAATTAGGATTCTTGGAAGAACGAAACCTGGTTTTTATTTTATATCTACAAAATTATAATCTATTACTGAACTCAAATGAGTCAATCTTAAATCTACCAGGATACGAAACAATTTATTTAACAATAAGCTGGTAATGATTAATAGGAACATAAAAGTTCCAATGTTATTATAGTCTATAATTTTTCAAATCAAATCAAATCAAATCAAAAAATCAAGTATCAAGTAGACATACACAGTTAACATATAAAAAACAGTATAAAAAAAATAACAACGAGAAAGTGATGCCTAAATTGGTAGGCCACTCAGCTTATGTTGAAAATCATTATCATGACTTTCAACGCTGGTATTCTGTGGCTGCCAGTACCTACGCACGCCACGTCGCAGGTAGTGAGAAAAAAAAAAATAATAATAAAAAATAAAAATGTGTATAATAGCTAAGAACAAATAACCTAACAAAGAATATTATTGGAAACTAGAATAAATATACCTAAGACATAAAAGCTACAGTGGGTAAGTTACAAAATAATATTTCTTAATATCATCATAAAATGGTTTTGTGAATGACATTATTGTGTTATTCATATAGTGGCCACATTAATAAGGTAAGAATTTACACACGACCAACGCACGGCACACATAATGTATAATATGTTTAATTAAGACTGAGTTTATAAATTCATTAAATGCATTTTAAATTTGTTTCTAAATACATTTGTTGTTTTTAGGTTTCGAAAAGGTGGCGGCAGGTTATTCCAGCACTTTGTCGCCGTGTAAATAAAACTACCTCGAAAGGCTGCGGTCTTAAATAGTGGCATGATCAACGAGTATGGTGAGGCTCGTGTTTCGTGAGTTAGCCTCTGTTCGCAAGCCCATTTTAATTTGTGATAGAGGTATGGAGGCATTTTGTAATTCACTATCCCGAACAATAAAGTCGCGAAGTGTAATTGTCTGCGATAGTCCATCTTCAACATCTTAGCAGAGTTCAAAAATGGCGTAACATGTGAGCGTGGTGGAATGTTAAAGCAGTATCTAGCACAGGCATTTTGTACTTTTTGGATAAGATTCTTAGTACGCACAAGCAACCTGGGACCTGTTACTATGTCAGCATAGTTTAATTTTGATAATACAAGAGCCTCGCATAAATCTACTCTTAGTTTAGGTGTTATATATTTTCGTATTTGATATAAAAGTTTTAAACGATAAAAACAGTTACTAATAGAGAGCGTAATGTGTTTATCAAATCGTAGATTCTCATCCATTACTACTCCCAGATTGCGTGTTTCTGTGACACGTTCGACCTCAATGTTATTTAGTTTTATAGTTGGTGATAAGATTGCAATTTTCCGTATCTGAGTAGGCGTACCCAAAATCATGAATTTGGTTTTCTTCGGATTTAACATTAAACAATTTGAATTGGACCATGCAGTAATTCTTATTAAGTCTTCATTGAGCTTATTTAAAGCTATGTGTGTAAGTCTGTAGGTTTAAAAGATATGTATAATTGTACGCCATCGGCATAAATATGATAATTACAGTGTTTAATGGAATTTATGATATCGGCACAATAGAGAGAAAAGAGCACAGGCCCAAGGATCGAGCCTTGTGGCACCCCTCTTGTGGTAGCTCTACTACTGGAAACACATTTAGACCCATCCTCCCGAGTTACTTCTACGACCTGTGACCTATTATTGAGATAACTGTCAAACCATCTAATAGTGTCTGTGCTGAATCCGTAATAATGGAGCTTGGCTAATAATAATGTTAAATTTATAGTGTCAAATGCACGTGAAAAGTCGAGAAGTACCAATATGGTGCCTTCTCCGGAATCTTGTGCTCTTAATATATCGTCAACTACGTTAGCTAGAGCTGTAGAAGTACTTCTACCTTTTCTGAATCCTGACTGAACACATGGAAGAATGTCACAACTTTCTAAATATTGTGTAAGTTGAGAGCACACTACTTTTTCTAAAACTTTTGATAGGGTGGGTAGAATACTAATGGGCCGGAAGTCACTAATATTTTGGGGGTTATCAACTTTGGGAACGGGTTTTACAATTGCTTTTTGCCATAGTTCAGGAAAGGTGCTAGTCTGAATAGACGTATTTACAATATTTACAATGGTATCCGAAATATACGTCAAACCACATAAAATCATATCTATAGAAATACCATCAGCTCCTATCGCTTTAGATTTAATACTCCGTAGAGTTTTTAGAATTGTTATCTCGTCTACCTGTTTTAGAACGAAGCAATTGGAGAAATGTCTATTTTTCGTGTAGTAATGTATGTCACTGGATGCCACGTCACTATTTCCGGGCAAGGTTAGAAAAAATCTATTAAAATTATTCGGTTCTGACAAATGATCTGGTAGGCACGTGGCATCCCGTTTTTTCTTATAGGCTAAAATATTCTTTAAATGCTTCCACATGAACTTCGGTCTCTTAGCGTTATTATTTATGAATTGAGTAAAATATGCACCCTTCTCTCTATGAATTGCTAGTTCAACTTCTGATTTCAAATCCTTATAGTACGCTATGTGAGTATCTTTCTGAGTGTGTTTTTTAATTATAAAAATTTCTCGACTTCCTAATTTTTTAATACTTTTCGAGCATTCTGATTTGAACCTACCAAATATTACTTGATGTACAAAACTCTTTAAAGAAAATGATATGTGGTTAAGGAGACAGGAAATTTGGGATGATTTAAAAATAACTTTTTCAGTCCAGCTTTTTTGAAAGCAATGCCTGTGGGTTTGGCTGTTTCTCTATATTTAGAATTTAGTTATATTATATTTAGAATTAAGAATAGTTTCTCTATATTTCACAAAGGAGAAAAATCTTACTTTTCTACTGTGACAAAAATGTGATTATCGAGGGTTCTAAAACCTATTCTTTATCAATAAACAATATATACATACAAATATATAGGTCCTAAAAATTAGCCATTGTTATAAAAATATAATAAAAAAGTTGAGAATACATGAACTAGGGACCAAACAAAGTTTATTAATTTTAACATTCAATTTGCTTTTTTTTTTAAATGCGTGTCATTTATTACTTAATATATTTTTAAAAATTAAGGTCGAAGTTTGGACACTATCCAGTCAATATAAGCGGTGACTCTCGTGTACACGCCTGGCCATCCTGCTACGCCACAAGGTGTGGGTCCAAAGGAGACTACACCAATTGCCATCCAATTGTTATCAGCATCGACTCGCCCCATAAGTGCTCCTCCAGAATCTCCCTCACAAGAATCCTGACCGTTTATACCACCAGCACAAATGTGATTCTCACTGATCTTTTCATCTATTTGCCTGTAAATATCTTTACAAACCTTTGTATTCCTAACTCTTACTCTAAGCTTCATCTTAATTTCCGATGATGACTCTAAAACACATAAGTATAACATTAATATAGTCAACCAACAGATTGAATTCTGAATTCAAATGGAGTAAAAGTACATATGTATATACTTTTTTATATGACGAATGACAGATTGATATTTATCAATATATTTATATTAAAACTTACTTGTTTCTGTTTTTCCCCACCCTGCTACTTCCATATCATAACCTTCAAAGTTATTGTTTTTTAATGTAGGATCTATGGGAAGGCAGATAGGTTTCACAAAATCTAAAAAATATCAGAACAGATGCTTTAGATACTTCTCTAACAGAATCATCAAAAAATATTACATATTTTTTTCTTAACTTGTATATAAATGACAAATATTTTTAAATAGGTGTTACAAATGTTTCTTACCAATTCTAGACCACAATAAGGAAATAAGAATGTTGCTTACTCCTTTATGAAAATGTACAAAGATGGAAATTATATTCCTAATTAATATATATATATCGGTGTCAAGATGATAATATGCTCCTCCATGGTTATTGTAACATAAGTCAAATGTGTTACTGTTCATCAATGATTACATTTTTAAGTCTATATTAAGTATTAATTATACTAAAGTTGAAAGAAAAATTGGTACTCCTAATTATCAGTAACTTAAATAGAAATCTATTTACACAGTAAAATAAATTAATTGTATATTTAAAAAGAGCGTAGATATTTTTGTACCACGTGGTAAGGAATATGTATTGGATTCTGTGTACATACACCAAAATTAAAGATCTAACGTTAAAATAACTTTTGAAAATTCCTTTGGTTTTGTTAGGTACAACGTTTGTACTCCTATTGTTTAGTCAGATTTCAATGATACTTTACGGGATACAGAAAATTTCGTTGTAAAGATTTACTTAATTATAATTAATTAGAAAACTTCAATTGACAATAGAAAATCAATAATATCATACATATCAAAATGTAAATTTTGCTTACAATCTACGTATTTGAATTCATCATATTAAAATACGATTATTTACAATTATAAAAATAATGTACTCTTACTAAACGAAAGATGCAAACCTTATCAACTGCAGTGCAAATTTCATAAACGGAAAAAGTATTTGTAACACCGTTATATACATACCATTAAACGTTACTTCCTGAGCCAGTCTCAATAGGGCGATGTCATTTAGTTTTTCCCTGTCAGGTTTGAAGTCTTCATGAGGTATTATCTCTTCGATATTAATATCTAAAGGGTCCGGGCTGCAGTCATCTTGAACGCAATCCGTTTTGTTTACCAAATTAAACTCACCAACACGTACTTGGTATCTTAAAAAAATATTTTGACATTTTTATTTATTACAAATTTTACGATACTAAAAAAAATATGTTTTTTTGCATATAACTCGATTTATTAAATTTTGCAGTTACTTGAAAGAAAGCGTTAACAAGCAGACGAGATAAATTTGTCTCTGTCAAGACATTGGGTACAATATAGCTAATAGTTTTTAAACCTCAAAATCACAGTTTTATTTAAAATAAAAATTAGATATCATTGCAGTGTATTTTTCTTCAAATAGATACTACTGTTTTACCATTACATATATTTGAAAGTAAAAGTAAAGTTTATACATTCATATTTATGGTCATTTATATAATATTACTTACAATTGTAAATTTTGTACACAATGAGCTGCAGTAAGCACGTATCTCGATGATATTAACACTCCTCCACATTTAAAAGTGAATCCTCTGGCTATAATAATTTTGTTACAATTTATAAGAAGGAGATATTTATTTATTATTATACTAGCTGACCCAGCAAACGTTGTTATGTCATATAAAAAAATAGGGGTTGGTGATAAAAGGTTGAAAATTGTGGGTTGTATGTATTTTTAATGCTACATTATAAAAAAAGTTAAAAAAAAATTTCGTCCGAAAAAAAAAGTAAAGGGTGACCAACCCTTATGACTAAGGGGTATGAAAAATAGATGTTTGCCGCGTCTCAGACCTACTCAATATGATCACAAAATTTCATCAAAATCGGTCCAACCGTTTCGGAGAAGTTCTCTGTCTAACACCATGACACGAGAATTTTATATATAAGATAGTTATTGAAATATTGTATTTTATCTTCTATATATATAAAAATGGATTGCTGTTCCTTAGTCTCGCTAAAACTCGAGAACGGCTGATTCGATTTGGCTAATTTAAGTCTTGAAATACTTCTGGAAGTCCAGGAAAGGTTTAAAAGGTGAGAGAAATTGGAATAATTGCCGGGAAAACCCTAAAAAACAGCCCTTTTCTATTTCCCATACAAACGTTTTTTTTGACATTAGATTTGACAACTAACTAATATGTCAATCATTCTGTTTGATTGAAACAGGAAAAATCTTTAAAGGATTATATATGGCCTCTAAGACGGAATAGAGTTCGCCTGGTCAGCTAAACCTACATATATTACTCTTGACCAAACTAACGCGGACGAAGTCGCGGGCAAAAACTAGTATCTAATATTTTTGATCTCTCACACTAATTAATAATAATTAATTAACTTGAAAAGTCGATTTCTTGCGAAGTTATGTCAATAGTAAATCTAACCATGATCATTGGTTATGCATATTAAGGAGGTTTGTGTTTTTGGAAAATTCTGTTTAAACTTTAAATTGAATGATAAAAAATAGGACACTCTTACGATGGCTATATTTGAGAAGTACAGTCCAAGGATGTTCGTCAAGATCTGTTTGGTGTCCTCCAATTATTCTGTCGTCATTTTGAATACCGCAGACGTCTGTGTTTGGCAGTAAACTAAGACCACCTGTCTTCTCAAACCCAAATGGACAGCAAATCTAAATAGTAACAAAACTGTAGTTACAAATACAGGGATTATTTTACGCAATATGTAACATATTTAATATTTTTTTACCATAGGTCTATTCTTTCCGTCGAATCCACAAGCCAAACTTCTTAATAGAGGCATTATTGTAGCGCTATCCCTTTCGATAATTTTTAACATTACTTCGCATTCTTGTATAGGGATACATTTAACACCACCTAGACAGATATCTAAAAAACATATATGTATATTTTTAATTTTGAGTTGCAAGTAATATATTAATTAAAATAAGTCAATTTTACGTTTCACATATTTATGAAATATCATTAAATAACATATTTGTATAAATGTAAAATATGTAAATCGAATTATAAAATACAGAAGTATTACTATGCTGTGCCATTTTAGAACACGATAAATATAATTGTCAAATTTGAAACTAAAACCTGGTAAAATAATTTTCCATGCCATTATGGCTCCAACGATCATCTGATCTTAGCCACCCACTTCAACAGTAAGTTTGCTCGCGATATCCGTGTTTTTAGTTTTTTGACGAAAAATTTTATTTTTTGTTCAAAGTGATCAAATGAAACAAAGCGGGCCATAGTCTTTTTCTGCTTTTTATAAATATTCCGTAAAAGTTAACGTCTAAACTATGTATATAACATATACATATGTAAAATATTTACCTAAGAACATATTAAAATTTTATACGGTATCAACCATTTTATATTATTATATATAAGTTTGTAGTGACTTCCAAAAATATAAAAATATTTTTTAAATTTATTTCATGGGTTACTAACATAAGTTAAAACGATAAACGAGAATTCCTTAACAAAGTAATAATTAAAAATTCACTAAGTTAACCAGAACAGTTATTTATTTTAATTAGACGGTTCCCAAGACTATCAGTGAAAAATACACTGTACTTTAGAGACGTGTTCAGAAAAAACCTCACTACAATACGACACAGATCATTTGCTTATATTTAACTGCAATGTTTTATTAATTCCTATCAAAACATTAATGTACCAAACTTTTACAACGATAATATGGCTAAGTCAAATTTAATGTCATCTTAAAAGATATATAAAAGTCATGACCATATAAAAAACTATAGTGGTGTAGAGATTTAACAAAACACGGTCATGTTACTGAAACCACCAAACTCAAAATCTGATTCGCCAAGTTTCTTAAATGAATACATCTTTTGGCTCGTCGGTGTACTTGGAACAGTTGTCATTGGGTAAATACCGTTGTGATAGCAATTGACAATAAAATATTATTATGATTGTGTATGTCATTATATTCATCATTGGATAGCGTTCCAAGAAAACGTCTGAGATTCTCCACTGACCTTATCAATTCAAAACACATTTAATATCAAATTATGTGTTATTGATATTTTAAATGAGAAAACGCTTGTGTGGAAACATTTATTTACTTATTTATTAACTACATGAGTTATCAGTTTAATTTGCTATTTGTGCAACATTTCGTTTTAATCAAGTCACAACAATTTTAATGAATAATTTCCATGAAATACCATTGTTAAAATCGACTATTAAATTAGTGAGGTAAGCCTGTTTCATTAAAAACCAGTTACCTATTAATCAAAAAAATATATGTATACTTCTCAAGATTCTCATGATTTCAAATTATTCGTATGTGTCATCCCTACTAATCCCTACTAGTATTATAAAAGCGAAAGTAACTCTGTCTGTCTGTTACGCTTTCACGCTTAAACCACTGAATTAGTTTCAATGAAATTTGGTACAGAGATAGAGTTGACCTTGAGAAAGAATATAGGATAGTTTTTATCCCAGACTTTAGAAAAGTTCTCTTGGAAATGCGATATAACCGAACTCGACGCGGACGAAGCCGCAGACAGAAAGCTACTATTACATATAAACATATTAACATTTGCTAGACAGAGTAAATAACATTACGATGATATCGCTATCAGAATATTTTCTTCTCTTCACAATTTATATACAGTAATATTGCCTTAAATAAATTTATTTTACCTATAACTATGAATTTTTATATTTTAAAAAATATATCAATTAAATTACCTTCAGCAGTAGCAGTCAACGCCGTGATACTGAGAAATAAAATAATAATACTTTCTTTAATATACATTATTAAAAAAAGAACTGTAAATCCAGCCGACGTGCTTGTTCCACTAAGACTAACGATTGATACTGATACCTAGTATTTTTAATAATACATATATGTACACACATATAAAAGTGCTTAAACTTCGGAATGGGTTTTTTGGACGTTATGAGTTACGTTAAACCAAATTATTTATTATATTTTATATCACGACGATTGATATATGACACAACTATATAAGAATTCTTTTAGGATTAATTTTTTTTTTCATAAAATGGAATAATCTCAAAATATTGGAATCGCAAAAATAAAAAAAAAATTACAATAGAAAAGAACCACAAGTCTAGGAATATCATAAATGTCTTGAAATCGATAAATTTGAAAATATGGGACTAAAAATAAATAAATAAATAACAAATAAAAAAAGAACTATACACTTTTCATACAAAATTATTTTCCTTTGTCCCAAAAATTTAATCTACGAGTAAATATGGTGACGACGTTCTCAAGTTAAAACTTCTTTACGAATTGGATATTCCTTATTTGTTTGTTTTTGATAACTGTTTCGAATATTTTTTAGACAATTCTTACTTTAAAAAATTCAAATGATTGCTCAAAAACTTAGAAAATATAGGAAAACATAGAAAACTACTTATATAGTGTAATGATAACCCAATGATATATGTAGACTCAAAAAAATTGTTAATTGTTTCACTTCGTTATAGAAAAAGCCACAGTTGGAATTAGGAATAAACTATAACCATTATGCAGCTCTCCATTCCGACTGATGACAAAAAATATAACAGCACAAGAGACAAGAGACTAGTGATTATTTAATTAAGTATAAAATAACTATTTTAATATAAAAACACACCACAAATTTTAGTTCAACTCATTTCCAGCCATTTTGATTTTTATTACATTTCTCTACGTGTGTACAAAAACATCATATATGTTGATAAAATAGGTTTATTCGATGGGTAACCATACTTTCTGTCATTTACATTAAATAGCGTGTTTACTTTATCATCATCATCACTGGCCTTTTCATCTATTACAGATGATATATGAGAGTGTGTAATTACAATAGACACTTTCGTTGGTGGCTATGCAGACCGATTCTGGAACGGCAAGACCGGCCGCATCTGGAACAGGCGCATAACGCGACGGATGCGCCTGCTGGCATGTTTTACTTTATACAAACTTAGGAAAGTACCTCCAAAATTAAATAAAAAAAAGAGTAGCAAAAATACACCAATTATTAAATTATTGCAAAATTACTACAAAATAATACACATAACCCCCTATTATTTTTACCTAGCCGATAGCTTTTGAGCTTAGTTGCAATACAACATTTAATTTACAAATGTACTTGTATTATTGATTTACAACTGTATGTATACCTTTTTTGGAAAAACAATTATAATTGTCTTTGTATTCGTATCATTCATTACATTAACTGAAATTAGTCACACTCTTCTTTGTCATACCGTGCTTTTGGAACATTTTTAATAAAAATTGTAATCAATTGGATAATATACATGAAGGAATGTTTAAAAAACTGAAGGAGTAAGAAGAATCTCTGATTGGGTTTCACATTATATAGTCCAATCTTATTTTTTGAAAAATCCAATTTCCAATATTGACTACCTTACTGTTTGGGTAGAGGTAATCAAACTTCTAACCCCATACTTTCAAAATATGAACTAATTGGTCTGAGATTTTTCCGAACAGATACAACCTGATAACCTTCAAGAAAAATGGAACTCCTTCCTCAATTTCAATGATGAAATAAAGAAGTGATAAGGTTCCTGTGTTTTTCGACTGAAAATAACAAAAAAATATTTAAAATTATGTTATCACAATACCCTTTTTATTTTATTTTTCCTCAACATACAGCGTATAAGACAATATTGACTTCGAGGTAGCTCTAAAGATATGATGATGTTTCAAGGATGATGATCCCCAGAGATTTGAAACATTTGATGTGTCTGAAGAAGTCTCTCTGAATAGAAAATTCAAGGCTAAAACTGGATTAGATGGTATTTTGGGCTGAGTTTCTTCTTTACTCTTGACTGTATAAACATGTTATTTGGCTTTTTTTTCATATACATAATAACTTCCATACAATCGTAACTTATGATAGTTTATTTATTTTTAACGAACATCATGTAGATCTAAATTTATAATGCTTTTGACACTAACCTTAAAGTAATTTAACGTAAATAAGTGTAAAGCTATAAATATTAAATGTATGAAAAGGTATAAAAAAATTTAAAAATCTTTAAATACATATATTTAAATTATCTTGTATTAAAAGATATTTGATTTATAGGAAATTAAAACAGTACTATATTTGCAATGTTTGTATACATTATATATAGAAAGTGATATTGTGAGAAGAAATGACGAATCTGATACAAATAATTTTCGTGTTTAATAACTTTTATTGTGAAAAATTCGGAAGTTGACTATACATTCACATATTTATTTATTTTATTTAAGTCATTTAAGTCATTTATTCTCTCTTCACAAAATACTTGATACACATTATCTTCTATATATATAAAAATGGATTGCTGTTCCTTAGTCTCGCTAAAACTCGAGAACAGCTGAACGGATTTATCTTAACTTAGTCTTGAAATGTTTGTGGAGGTTCAGGGAAGGTATAAAAGTTGAAAAAATTTGATTCATTACTGGGAAAACCATTCAAACAGCCCTTTTCTATTTCCCATACAAACGTTTTTTTTTGACATTAGATTTGACAACTAACTAATATGTCAATCATTCTGTTCGATTGAAACAGGAGAAACCTGATTATTAATGGCCTCTAAAACGGAATAGAGTTCGCCCGGTCAGCTATACATATATTACTAATGACGAAACTAACGCGGACGAAGTCGCGGGCAAAAACTAGTCTTATATAAATATACTTTTTAATTTAATGTGTTTTTATAAGATTTGTTGAGAGTTGACGTGAGTTTTGAATTTTAATGAATCATATGAATTTTCGGGTATATTTTCAATCGGTAAGAAAAGAATAATAAATAAATTTTTTAGTAATAATATAAAAATAAGGAAAAGAAAAATACGTTTATGGAGATTCCAACCACAGTATCTCGGGGTTAAGGAACACTCAGATTATTGTAGTAGATAAGCTGCAAATGATAGTATATTACAAAAATATGTATAAGTAATGAAGATATAGAAACAAAATGCATATAAAGTTATGTAAAAACTGAGATTATTCCGTATAAAAACTTAAATGGAAAAGTAAATAATCAAATATAAAATATAAAACTATTCAAATAAAGTAAATGGAGGAAGTAAATATTATTGTAAATTTTTAAAAGATAACCAATTCGCTGCATTATATTTGTAATATTCATATAAACATATTTAATATTAATCTCATTTTAAAAAGCCTAATATATATAACAGGGATTCCCAAAGTTTACGCCTTTGTGGACCGTAGAAAATTAAAAGGGTCAAAGACACAAAGAAGCGAAAATATCTTGTATGATTTAAGCTATAAAGAGTTTGTTATGCTTTTATAGAAGCATATAATAGAATAGAAGTCAGTGGTGGTCTAGTGGTTAAAAGGCCCGCCTCTCATGCACGAGGCCGCGGGTTCGATCTTGGCCCGGGCAAGTACCAATGTGATTTTTTCGAGTCATATGTACTTTCTAAGAGTATTTATTTGGTGGTAGAGCCTAGCTGTGGTCAATTTACTTCAGTTCGTATATGGGCTGGCTCGACCGGGAAGTCCCACACTCTCACAGAAGATCGGCGTGAAGTAGTAGTCAATGGCTTTCGTCCGATAAGTGAGAGAGCCAGTTGCCCTTCCCCTTATCCCCATCCTTTCTCTTTTCTCATAATTTCCTCTCCCCTTTTCCCTAATCAAGGCAACGCATAGGCAAAATACTTTGGCGGATGTCTATGGGTGACGGTACTACCTCTGTCAAGTAGGCTGTCTGCTCGTTTGCCTCCCTTTTTCATAAAAAAACTACTGCAGAGCAACTTTTCTAAACATGTTGAATCTTGAGGAAGAAGAATTTATTGGAAAACTACTATAAATTATTATTTTCAAGGTATCCTCGTGTAACTATTCGGATAATCCTGACATACATATATGATAATGCTCTGCAAAGTAAAAACAGTGCTTCACTAACTTACTACTTACACTTACTGGTTGGTAACATTATTATTAAAAACCTTTAATTCTGCAAAAGTTCTTTTACAAGTACAAGCATTTATTCCTAAAAAAGAAAACACCAAATACTATGTAAATCATTTCTATCATCCATAGGCAAGTTCTGGTATCAATTTCAATGAGCATTGAATTAAAAAAAGTGCTATATAATAATTTATGCCGTAAACTACACTAAAGCAAGGCTACTTAAAGTAAGACTTTTTAAAGAACTTAACATTGATTTGAAAGCTAAACATACAGTTCTTCTATATTACAGCAATTAACAATCGCCTTTATTTGGAAATATTTTATTTCGTGTGTCCGAATTGCATAATGAAATTCACACTTTTGTTAAGCAAGAGTATCATGAAAACTTCAGTATGAACTGAACCAGGTTTTTTGCTTAAAATAGCAAATTAATTTATAATAATTATATCTGTCATTACAACAGACACATACTTAAAAGACAGTGGAGTTTAAATAAACAGCTTTTGTTTATAGAAAGATGAATATAGAATGCCGTTAAGATTGCTCTGGCCGTACTTAGGAACACATACGGCTCAAAGTTCGTTATGGCATAAGAAGTGAGAGTAACAATCTCAAGTATTATTTTCCGATTCGATAAACTATAAGGAGATCACTAAGATCATCTGGGAAAATTTATCATTGAGAAACGTATTTTCTTATAGTTTTCCTAAGTCACTCTTGACTGAATTCTAATTTTTTGTGAATATAAATTACTTACTTAATTTCAAATTTACGTACGTAATGGTACCTTTTTCTTTCAACATAATCTTTTTTACATAATCGAGATACCTAACGATCCGGGAAATGAGCGGGGTTTCAGTGCTTTCTTATAGTACTCAAAAGTTATGAAGACTCGGTTTCGTAGTTTGGCTCTAGTCAAAACTTTCGGAACAAATATAAAATAATTTTTCCACAAAATCTATTAAAACTCTAATATTCATAATGAATAAATAAACAAACCAAGGTAATAAAAAAAATAATAGAACATACAATATCTGCAGCCCATTTAAATTAATATAAATCAATTATATTACTCATAAACTTTGAATTCTTAATTTTTTGGAGAATTAGACCCAGTTTCACCAATCAATGTTAAATAAGTGACAGCTTGTTAAGGCGTTTCATGGTCTGTTAGAGGTATCGAGCGTCCCACCGCGTAAGAATATAAGCTTAAATGTATTAACAAGCCACTAATATTAATTCCTGCTCTGGAGCTCCGGCTAATGGCTAACAGTATGTTAATGCATTGTCAAAACTCAATCGTCCAATCACAGCCCTGATTTCTTGTAACCATAGTAACGTCATCTGTTTTGTCCGTTTTGACTATTTCCTTGTACTTGATAATAAAGTGAATTAAAATTTCATTTAGTTTGATGATTTTGTCTCCAGCTTTTCTTTGACGTTGCAAATTAAGTTTTCTTTTTATCTCTTATAATTTGAACACAATTTATGTCTATATTCATAACACAATAATATATAACACAATTTATTGAGAACACGATTTTGACAAGTTACACCTAGTAAATTGAAAAGAAAGCTTTTTGTGTGCCAAATGTATGCAACCAACGATATATAAAATTTGGTCGCATTATCTAACAAGTGACGTATCGAGGAATATACATATACGATCAAAGTACAAAGTGGTGCATCGTGGCAAACGTGTCGCGTTAATCGCTATAGTTTCAATTTGGTCGTTTTATAACAAGAACGAATAATTTTGTAGCTGGTCATGTAATATGACATTTAATAATGCGTTATTAATTTGTCATCGTGGAACGTAAATATTTTAACGGACATATTTTATAATTTTGAAGGTTTGTTAGTAAATGCCATATTTAGATTTAACAAACATTGATTGGTGAAACTGGGTCTTAATCATTTAAATACTCCACAGAGAAATATTTTTCAATAAGAAAGAACTTTTAATCATAACAAAAGTTTTAAGTATTCCCATTTTAATGCGTTACACATGACAATAATTGTATTAATATAAATACAATAAAATTTATAACAAGATAACGACCCCTAGTTTGAAGGTCACCTTATTGCATTAATAATAAATAAAATATTATTATCTATTCAATATAATTAATATAAACGATTTCATAAATTAATGTTATTAGTAAAGTATCATTATTCTTATAACTCCTTTTAAGAGCAATTTCGGTAGGTACGGGAAATATTTTTAGTTAAAATAAATCCGAACTGATTTTCTAGATACATTGTTGATAGATGTTCACTCGTCAGTTTATTAAAACAAAAAGGAAACAAAGAGATGATATTGTTACTTCATTCTTAATATAGAAACAATTTGCATTAAATATTTAGCATAAACGGCACATTTTTCCTCAATCTGTTTTTGCCTATCACGACTTGGAGTATTTACAATATATTTTGTATATTATGCGAAACTTCATAATACTATGTGATGTAAAAGTTTTTGTACTGTTACAAAGTTTTGAAAACTTTAGAAATGTATTATGACTACTACTTTTTTATATTAGTAATCAGTACTGAATGATAGAAACTTTATAACCTTCAAATGTAACTTTTCCTGATAGTTCAATGATATAAACATTATACTTTTACAATATATCAGTAACATTCCTAATTGTTCTTATGAATAAAATTATATAATCGGAAAATTAATAAAATTAAAAACCAAATATAATAAAAAACAAGATATTTATAGTTAAAGTCATGGCACCTCTCTGGAGTATTTCTATTTATATATTTCTTTTTAAGTTATTGATGTTTAATACATTTAACTTTGTAGAATATTTTGTGACACTTATTTAACATTTTGAATACGGTTAGGGCTGCAATTTTGATACAATCCAATCAGTGAAAGCGGTGACTCTCGTGTACACGCCTGGCCATCCTGCTGTACCACAAGGCGAGGGTCCATAGGAGACTACACCAATGGCCATCCAGTTCTTAGTAGCATCGACTCGTCCCATAAGTGCTCCTCCAGAATCTCCCCTACAAGAATCCTGACCTTCTATACCACCAGCACAAAGTTGCTTTTCAGTGACTAAGCGATTCGCCCGTTCGTAGATTTCTTTACAATCATTTGTATTTCTTACAGTTACTTTAACCTTCAATTTGATATCCGAAGATAGCTCTGAAAATATAAATTTTACATATAATACCCAGCTACTAATGAGTTTAATCCATATATATTAAAGTAGATAAGAATAGAGGAACGTATATCTTACTTGTTTCCGTTTTCCCCCATCCTGCTACTTCCATATCAATATTCTCAAATGTACTCCTCTTCAATGCTGAGTTTACAGGAAGACAAATAGGTCTCACAAAATCTAAGAAACAATAAGCATGTTATTTATTTTAATTCTTTTATAAATAAATAGACACTATTACAATCTTACACTACATCTTAATCACGGAACTATAAACATAAATAGAAGAAAATAAGACTATTTTACGAAGAGGTAAAAAAATGTATTTATATGTTCATGACATCTTATGTAGGTAACAATATTTGATTTAGCGTAATCGTGAAGTTGTTAAGCAAATAACTTGTTATTAAGACTCAGTAGGAGCATATTATACAAAAATAGAAAAAATCAAGAACAAACATAAACCCCTTAGAAAAATCATTACTTATAAGATTTAAAATTAATTATAAGAATATACCATTAAATGCAACATCCCGTGCCAGTCTCAATAGCGCGATATCGTTTTGCTGACCCTTATCAGGGTCATAGTCTTCGTGAGGTATTATCTCTTCGATATTAATATCTAAAGGCTCTGGGCTGCAGTCATCTCGTACGCAATCCATTTTGGTAGCCAAATTCCATTCACCAAGACGTACTTGCTTTCTTCAAAAAATAATGCAATTTGACGTTATTGAAAATTCTATCATGAAATATGTCTTTTTAATTCTAAAGTTATTTTTCTACATTATAATTTATTAAGCTAAGTAAACTTATTAAAAAAATAAAATGCAGAAATTTTCTTACAATCGCCAGTTCATTGGAAGATCTGAGCCTTTGACGCAATGGGCTGCCGTCAAGACATATCTTGATGATATTAAAACTCCCCCACAAGCAAAAGTACTTCCTTTAGCTGTAATAATTAGAGTTTTTTGTTTTATATCATCTAAAACAGTATGACATAGTGTAAAGGTATGTATTTTGTATTTTAACAAAAGATATGGCTTTTGCTATAAAAGAATAAGGTCTACAATATTCGTACTTCAAATGTCAGCAACAATGTGAACAAAATAACTTACCAAGCACTGCAGCGTTTGTTACGGCAAATACTTTTCATTAAATTTTGAAATACTACGATGTTTTATATTTAGGAAACTGAACTAATTACTTTTGAAATAAATAATACGAAAACGCTTACGTATTTCATATTTAATAAGTACCATCCAAGGATGTTCATCAAGGTCTGCTTGTTGTCCTCCAACAATTCTGTCATTGGTTTGAATTCCACAGACAGTCGTGTTTGGCAGCAAATCAAGACCGCCTCTCATCTCTAACTGTGATGGACAGCAAATCTAAACAAGAACAAATATGTATTAATAAAAAGCATGTTTTTACCTCATCGGTTTGCGTCAATATATTTTTACCTTAGGATTATTATTTCTGTCGAAGCCGCAGTGCAGTCTTCTCAATAGAGACATTAATACATCTGAACCATTTTGAAGGCTATCATAAATCCATGAGCAGTTTTCTAATGTCACACATTTCGCCCCGTTTTTACATAGTGCTGTAAAAAATGGTACATTTTGTAAGCATTGACTTGAAACAAATTATTTATTTTCTATTTAGAGGTCACTTTTCGCTAATGCATATATATAAATATGTTCATAACAATGTAAAACATAAATGTTATCCTTATATGACTAAATTATAGTAAGTATAATTTTTTCGAACGAAAATTTCAGATTACGGCTACTATTTTTTCATTTCTATCAGTAGTTAGCCTTACTGTAATAAACATTAACATTTCATCTTGTGCTTTTTGGAACAGGACATGGATGCTTCGGTAGATACCTACAGAAGATTGCTATAAAGGAGGCTACTTCGGGTTGCCAGCACTATGATGAGCTGATGGTCACGGCGTTTCCCAACCTGGTTTGTGTTTTTCCCAACCTTCAAGGGTTTACCGGCGCACAGAGTTAGCAAACTCAATGAGTGGGAACCTTTCTCTTCCGTGAGTCATGATCGCCAGATAAAGATAGCTCACAATGACCTTCTTCTGTGAGAAAAGGAGGCCGCTGTCGGGACAGGGATTCAGCTGCTGCTGATATCCCACTATAGCGACAAGTGTCCTCATTTAGACCTTTGATTGTTTTAATGGGTAAATATGTATGATCGACCGCATGCTTTTCTGAAACCTAACATAAGCAACAGAATCTTCGCGCCTAGCCGTGATGGTGATATACAATAACGGATTTTTTGGAACGTTAAAAAAATTAAAAAAGAATACGGTTGCTATCTATGAGTATTTTATTCTTCATTTTCTAATTCCGCGTGTTAAGTGTATGTTTAATATTATTATTATTTATTGTCCATTAATATTAATGGAATCCCTCTAAAACATGTTTTATGATGATCATATTTATAAAGAATGCACATAAGTCGACAGAAATACCATTCTAGAAAAGCTTAAGTGAAGTCAATTTACTTGAATCTTAACATTTGAAACTAAAATATTAAGTCTGTCATTTTCTAAACTATAATATTAAGACTACTACTTCTACCTGGCAATTTCCCAGCTATAGCCAGGGTCTGCCTTACATGTTGTGTATAGTTTTTGGCTATTTGTTTTTACGATCGGCCGCCTGCCTGACATCAACCCTTTTTTTGGGAATCAACATTAATCAGTGATGTCTTAATATTAAACTATAATATTAAGACTGTGTCTACATATTACTTTAATTTTTAAAACGATTTAATTCCCTACAATAATGACTGATTTTGAGTTCAGCTCAACATCCTCGGGTCAACTAAATACACATTTCAAACTATTTCTGTCTCCTACTGATTAAATATTCGCCAATCTCAAAGTGTACCAACAGTTTTTTGGGTAACCTTCTTCTAACTGGTAATAATCTTTTCAAATCATCGCTTCATCGTTCTTTAGGTCATCCCTTATACCAAGACATTGTCTCACATTATGATGTGGTTATGATTAGCCAATGGAGAAAAGAGTAAATTGTTATTCTGATGACTGGTAAAAAAAATCATACCAAATACATACTCACCACTATAAAACGCCAATTTTAATTCTATTGAAATGTTTAGACATGAAAGACAAGTCTTAGATAATTATAACTCAATAAGAACCTACAATAGACGGTCAATGACGCCTAAGCCGCAGCCGTATCTTTAAAAACAGAAACACTCAGAACCACAAACTTTTTTAAATAGCAATAACTTGTTTGACTCGTCAATACCAAACTTGTTTTTTATTTATTATATGTAACGACCACTGACAACAAAATTTTATAATTGTGTACATTATTAAAATTATTTATAATAATATCTTGGTTATATTATTGGATAGTGTTCCAAGAAATCGTCTGACACTCCATTAACCTTATCAATTCAACACAAATATAATGTCATAAAATCCTGTTCTATTGATATTTTAAATTTTCATATACGTATAAGGAAATACAAAATCTTTAAGTAAACTCTCAAGAGTCACGTTAATTGTGAAATGTATATGTACATATTCGCTTCATCATCTTTCTTAATAAACTAAAATAACAAATAAAAACTTTATTGCGATAAAACAAATTTATTTTCTTTATTTTTTTGGCTATATAATTTTGCGTATAATCTTAAGAGGTTAAGGATAATTATGGACTAAATTAATAACGTCGACTAAATTTGTGAGAAAAAAGCATATTTATAATGAGATGTGTACCCTGATATAGAATGCATATTTTATAGATAAATCTTGAGGCAATATTTTAAAGCATATAAAATTTTATAAATATATGTTTTAAAAGGTTTGATTTGAGTTTTATTAAAAATCTTCGTAAGCACAAGAAAAAATGTACATAAAACCGGCTCAAATTGATGCGCAAACAAACATCTATTTACATATTATATATGTATTTACATAAATTGTTAGAATGAAAATTCGTCTGTGTTAATTCATTGCATATTTATATAAGTCACGTTTATTAAATAAAAAATTCGATGTAACGACAAAAATATATATTTTGAACAAATTTGATTCATTTAGTTTGTCATCCTTACTTTTGGTTTAACTTTTGCCGCCTATTATCAAATCAAATTACCACAAATAAATAAATATTTCAATTTTCCGCAAACGCTTACTACTATTACTTGCCATGATTCCATAACGATAAAACTTATTGTACATTTAAAAAACTAAACTACCTACTTTATCGACACTTCCAATGGAAAACAGAATATTTTACACAACAAAAACAAACCATACACATACACATTTAGGACCAAAGGCATGTAATTAATTATTAGTATTTACCACAATACTTGATGAGTTCTAGTAAACATCGTTACAGATTACATGCTATCACCCAACACATTGACACAATCATATAGTATACATAATCACATCGCAATGATACATAACGACACATAATAATCAAGTAATTTACCTTCAGCGGTAGTCGACAACACGATACTGAGTAACACAATAACTCCAGTTTTTTTAATATACATTGCGAATTAGTTCATGAGAAAAAATAACAAAATGCAGTCGCCTTCCCTGCGCCACTGATACTGATTGTAAGCCCTGACACTGGTTATCAATATAAAAATATAAACATATTAAACAAAGGTTAAACGTCGTAAGGCGTCGTTCGACGGACACGAGCTAAGCTCATCTGAAGTCACATTGGTTGTAATATCTACGTCACTACGATTATCATATAAGAGTTGAGGCTGAGTTGTTTTTGTCTGTGATATACTTATAAAGTATTGCTAATAATCATCAAAATATAGCATTGTTTTTAAACCGACAGCTAAGAAAGTCATTGCACTGTAGGAAAATTAACATGAGTTCTCTTTAAAAATTAAAAGTTTTTTAAATCATTATTACTTAAGCTTATACTGACAAAAATAAAATTCTTAAATCCTTTATTTAAATTCTTTGAACTATTTGGCTTTAAATATTTTTCCTACTGTTTACAATTACAATTATATACAAGGATATATTTATATAATTTTAATACAAAGAAATACAACAAAATATCGTATTTCTAAATCCAAGTTATCAAAAATATCTTAAAAATTATCCTGTATATACATTTACATGTTATATAAAATATTAAATGAACTTTTTGAGGTTAATTCTTATAATAAAATAGATATTTTCTCAATTTTAATATGTATTCAATGAATTAAACAGTTCTATAAAGCAAGTTAAAAAAAAATCTAATTTATTCATTTCAACGGACTAAAATGACTTTGTTGAGAATTGAATGCTAAAAATTATGGACCACTTACGTCTCGCTTCAAAAGTGGTTATTAATTTGAAATATTCGTTTATTTATTACTTAAGCTATATAATTTCATCAAAAGTTGCCAAATTAATATGATTATCTTTGTACAGTTATTTATTTCAAGTTTTTTGTATTCCTGTAAATTATATACTATCATGTCCTTTCTTTAATGTTAATAAAATTATTACGCAATTTTAATCGTTCACTTTGTATAAAACATGAGGAAACAAAATTTAAATCCCACAATCTGTACACGTGTATACTTTATTAACTAATAACAAGACCTAGAACCTTTCGCCATATGCTTGTAGAGGTCATCGAAAAGTTTAAGGCCCAATATAAACATGGTGACGCTTTTTAACAGCGACCAGTTATAGGGATCATCAGTTTTTTTCCACAGTTCCTTGATGTAATTCAAAATAGCCTTAGCTCTCGCTTTAGCTGAATTTTTAGGCTGAAAATGATAAACATTTTTTTAATAATAAATACTTAATCTATTTCACTATGACACTGGTATAAAATATTTCAAAATAATGTTTACTTCGGGACAACTTTCAGGACATGTTGGTGCACCACAAGGATTTCGAACATTTGAAGCAGTTGGAGCAGTCGCTTCTGTTGAGGCGCCAGGAATTGGAGCTGGAACAGGATTGGACGACCTTTTGGATTGACATTCTTCACTGACATCTGAATCTGTTGCTGGTCTATTCTGCTTCTTTATACAGGACAATTTGCATGAATTCATACCTCATGTTACAAGTCTGTGTATTTTAATAGTCACCTTGTAAATTTAGTTTCATGTAAATATTGTGACATGAACACTTGACATTGTGACATCAAAATAATTAGCGTCATCTACGTCGAAAAAAAGGTTGAACAAAAGGCCGTTATATTTAAAGCATAAGTATTATTATTAAATATCTAAATTATATTTAAGTGTAAAATATAATAAGATAAATAAATAAATATAGATAATTTATTTTTAATCAGGTTTCTGAGAGAACAAGTATGGTTGTAATAAATATTTATCAGAGCAAGAGGAGATTAATTATGTTTATAGTATTATGTATTTTTGTGAAACACAAATTCACAGCTATATGCAAGGTGAAAGGCACAATATGTAAGAATGTAGGGAACATAATTCTGTTATAGAGCGTAATGGAAATTTTTACGGTAACAGAACATTCACACTGCTTCAGCCTGTACCTATCAGTTTTGACACTATTAAAGCAAAAAATACAACACATAAATACACTTAGTGCGTCTGCAGTGGACAGAAATAAAAAATAATTACTTAAAATATATTACAGAATTGAAAATAAAATGTTTGATAATTATAACTTGTTTTAGTAAACTATACTTATTTTAATTTTATCCTCTAGGAACTTTTTGATACACTAAATTAATGAATAATATAAGCCATTATATGCGTACCTATCAATAACGAGAATAAGATTTGATAAAAACGATTGATGATTTTAATGACAGCTTGTTAAAATCCTCGAGCTTAAACAAGAGATCAAATAAATTTTTTAAATGTAAAAGAAACTTGGGATCATTTAGAGTCCACAATACAGGAGAAAGATAATAATTACTAAGTTATGGTACAATTATTTTTACATGTAGCTTGCGTTAAAAATCAAAATTAAGAGCAATGATAACGTAATTACAGTAATCGGTGTTGGTTGTACATATAGAAAAAGCGAAGTGTCGGACGAAATATTAACATATTATGACCCTTCACACAGAAGGGTACATCAAGTTAAAGTTGTATTTTGGAAACAATCCAAATTTTGTCGGATAAATACCGAAATATGTTTCACCTTTGCACTATAATATATCAACAACACCTTAATTGAAATTATTGCTTAAATCTAGCAAAGTCGAAAGATTTTAATATTCCCTAAAAAGACAAAAGCTTTTGTTAAGGCATAACTATTCTAATATTACTGTTCTATAAAGTAAAGTAAAGTTCATTATTTTACAATTAAAACTGTTTGTCTGTCTATATAACAGCCTAACAAGAAGACAATTAATATGACGCTAAGGGATTCACCCATACAAGTTCAACAAATGAGAATTATCGGCATATATGTACCTTCTAGGAGTTTGAATGTCAAATTCTGTTGAAGCTAACAAAAACATATCAGGTTTTCGAAACTATGAAAGAAAAATGGAACCGGCTTGAATAAGTTTTTAATGCAATACTTTATTTTCACAGCTTTTATATTGCCTCCAGGTATATAAATTACAGATTATAGCTCCAGGTAGAATTTAGAATCAAATGCACTGATACGAAAAAAAGATTAAATAAGATAAAAAAGATAATAGAAGATAAGTAAGATTATTGTTAATGCTAAACTAAATGAAAGCCTTGCTCTCTTTATTATTTATTCTTTTAAGAAATATTCCAGAGGTACTAATCGACAGTAAACTAAAAACTTCCAAAACAAACAAAAATTTGTTTCTCTCGCCCCCCTGAAAATTATTCCTTGTAGCACATAAAATTGGATCCTTAAATCCATATTGAAGAAAGACTAAACAAAAAATACAAAGAGGAAAAGAGGTACTTACAATTCATAACTACAAATATCTTGCCATTTAAACAGCAGTATATTAATACATTACCTAAGATTCTGATAAAACCTAAACCTTGAACACGTAGCCGACGAGTTTAAAAATATATTCACAGATAGCTATTTAAAAAAAAGAAACAAAGTACAAAAAGTTTTTAATGTCCTTATCCAATATAGGTAGCCTTAGCTTTATTAATATCTTAAAATACTCTAAAGACGATATTTTTGTCAAATATACATACCTACATATATCTATTCTTATTGTTTTCGTTTCAACAAATTATTAATTATAAAATTGTTTATTTATTTATTTATTAGATTTCCATTAATAAAATAACGGATCACTAGAAAGATAATTGATCGTCTACTTAAATAATTTGTCCTTAAAAATTACTCAGTAGTAGTAAGACTCATACAACTTTAGGTTTCTTGCTACTATTAGGTTAATATGCTGTTCATTAGAATCTGAAAGGTCGCTAAAATAAGATGATCCTTACATCAATAATTACCCGGAAAGCTATCTAAATCTTTTAAATATAACCAATACTTTCCGATGTGCTACGCGTTTTTGAGTGAAATGCGATTTATGACAAAGTTTTATCTTGCCTGCCCGTAACCACGGTTGGTGCAAAGTAGCCGAATCGTCGGGAATATGTAGTTTAATATAATAAAAAAAAAACAAGGAGTTCATCCGAAAATAATAATTTTGTTTAAATAAATACTAGCGAAAGTTTTAGATATCACTGTTTAATTCATGCCAATTTTATTAATACTACTCGCATTTTCAAAATGAATAAAAAACAAACACATATTCGTTATTAAATCACAGTATGAAATAAATTTATTGTATTCTAATACGGCTTCTGTACAGTTTTCATATTTGAATTTCTTATAATACTTGGTACAATAATTTAAGGAAGTAAATACGTTTTAAGTTTTATTAGTTACAAATAAATATCTTAAACTATTGGGATTGATAAATAGAAAATGCCATTTGGTTAAACGCCTACACACAACTTTGTGTGATTTTGTTTTGAAATTAGAAAGGCACTGTGTTTAATTTAAGTTTGCGAATTATACAAATTTAAAAGGTAGCTTAATAGATTATACCAGTATATAATAAATATTCGAATTATTAGGATTGAAAGTATCGTTTATCAATCGATTTGTTTGTTAACCTTTATTAAATGTTTTAAGACGATTTTCTTTACTTTTTATTGGACAATTTGCAACAGGTATCTACAAATGTTAATATTATTATATAAATTACATGTACAAGAATACAACATCATTTATATGAATTCTTTTTTGATCAACCTGCATGGTTATCACATCCATCGACATATTTTTTCAGTAAATAACATGCTTGTTGTGCCTCTTTTAACTTTATTTAAAATTACTATTACTAAAAAAAATTGCTAAATTTTTAACAACAAGGTAGGAAATAAATATAGAATAAGCTAATAAATAACGCAGACTAGGTATTCCCATGTCTTATTTTTACATTAGATGATAATTTTACAGTACGAAATAATTTTCTTTACTTAAATATCTTGTAAAAAGATTTTGTGAAACAATTACAAATATTAAGATTCATGAAACATTATTTTAAGGCTAATTAAAGCTATGGAGCTGATTGACACTTGTCATTTTATTTTACATTGTATACAGCCTTTTCATAAGTCTCTAGTCTCTAATATTATCTAAAATCCATTTCATGTAATATGGTACTCTAGTGTATACTCCAGGAAATCCTCCGATCCCACAACGTTTGGAGCCATAAGACACTATGCCCCGTTGAACGTATCTGACTCCAACGGATTGTGTTCTTCCAGGGTACATCAATGGTCCTCCTGAATCACCACCACAGGAATCCTTATCCACAACTCCGCCTGCGCATAGTTGAGTATCGTAAATTTGAAGCGATCTGCGAAAAATATGAACCACAATTATAAAATTATGAAAACACTAAAATAAAATTTATTAAACACAAAAGCAAATCTAGAATTAAAAAACATGAGGACGTCTCATAAAAAATTATTTCACAATGTGTAAAATGCTAAATTGAAAAGAAGGAATAAAAGAAAAAAATACCTCTCAACCACATCAATGAGAATTGTAACATATTGAATAAGTCATTTCCAAATTTTTATGCAAATTCTAGATATTTATTAATTTTACACACCCGTGATAAACCGACTGGCACTGAGAATTGGTGAGTATTGGTAGATCAACGCTGAGTAGACAGGTGACTGAAGCCCATCTTCGGTGGTTCCCCATCCTGCCACTACACCTTGCAAACCTTCCAACTGCTCTGATAACAATGTTGGAGATGTCGGCAAGCAGATTGGCTTTATGCTATCTGTAGAATAGACACGTTGGACGATTTCAATTATAAATGGTTAGTTTTACTTTTGAGTTAAAATGTTAAAAGAAGAGTGACTTCTACGGTGCTGAATTGGTACGAGAGCTAGCAACGTCAAAAAAACAAGAATTTCAGGTAGGCTAGTTTTTAGGTATGCTATCTCTCACACTCCCCTGGACGTCATACGGGCTATCTGGCTGCCGGTAGTGGTTGCGTTCATCAGTGCGCATCGTACTTGTGCAGGTAAACAAATTATTATTTCAAATAATTTTAAGAAGGTTTTTTTTATTATTATTATTTTTATTGGACTATTCAGAACATAAATTTATTATTGCCAAATATTTTTATTGTTGTTTAAACGGTGCCAAACGGCAATGTTGAATTAAAAAAAAAAATTTTTCAAAATATTTTAGTATAGCTGAAATTTTATTAGCATGTTATTTAACTATCTAAAAGCTCAGAATTAATTTGCCAGACAAAAAATCGGTTGTTAAACCTTTTGCCAGAACGAAATAAAGTGTAAAGAGATGTAGTATCATTTAGCTTGGTCTAGAAAATTAATCGTCTAATAAATGATGGAAGAAGGATTAAAAACTATTGAATTTATTTATAGATGAAAACGGTATTATTATTATTATTATTATTAGATAAAAAAAAAATTAAATGAAATTAAATCGCGGTTGAAAATCGCGGTTGAAAATCGCGGTTGAAAATCGCGGTTGAAAATCGCGGTTGAAAATCGCGGATGAAAATCGCGGATGAAAATCGCGGATGAAAATCGCGGTTGAAAATCGCGGTTGAAAATCGCGGTTGAAAATCGCGGTTGAAAATCGCGGTTGAAAATCGCGGTTGAAAATCGCGGTTGAAAATCGCGGTTGAAAATCGCGGTTGAAAATCGCGGTTGAAAATCGCGGATGAAAATCGCGGTTGAAAATCGCGGTTGAAAATCGCGGTTGAAAATCGCGGATGAAAATCGCGGATGAAAATCGCGGATGAAAATCGCGGTTGAAAATCGCGGTTGAAAATCGCGGTTGAAAATCGCGGTTGAAAATCGCGGTTGAAAATCGCGGTTGAAAATCGCGGTTGAAAATCGCGGATGAAAATCGCGGTTGAAAATCGCGGATGAAAATCGCGGATGAAAATCGCGGTTGAAAATCGCGGTTGAAAATCGCGGATGAAAATCGCGGTTGAAAATCGCGGATGAAAATCGCGGATGAAAATCGCGGTTGAAAATCGCGGATGAAAATCGCGGATGAAAATCGCGGTTGAAAATCGCGGATGAAAATCGCGGCTGAAAATCGCGGTTGAAAATCGCGGTTGAAAATCGCTTTCTCATTTTTTTGGAAAATTTTATTTGTAATATTGCTTCACCTATTTATTTGTTTAATCATTTTTTTAAAGGTGATATAAATTTGAGATCTACTTTTTTTATTTAACCTTAGATACTATGTATAATTAATTAAGTGGATTTTAATTTTATCAATGAACCATTAATAAACATATTTATGATAAGGGGAACCTAGCATTCATAAGGCTAAAGTAGTACTAGAGATAGGTATAATATACGAGTTTGATAACAAAATAACAGATAAACATGACCAGCTCGGTTTTATGTTCTCCTAGTAAGATGTTATGAGTTGGTGTTATGCAACCACTTCCTTTTCTTTCAACGAGAGGAATTATTATTATTTTCACATTTCTTTCTTCTCATAATTGCGTTCGTTTAAGTTGTTTTAAGATTATTTTAGTTATAAATTACCCAAAACAATTCAACAACGAGCACACATTTGCTGCAGCTACGAAAACAAAGAGAATGAATGGATCCTGTGATATAGCATCTTCTTCTAACTGGAAATTCCCAGCTTTAGCCAGGGTCTGGTCCTTACATGTTGTGAATAGTTTTGGCTAATTGTTCTTACGACCGGCCGCCTGCCTGACGTCAACCCTCTTTGGAAATGCATTAATCAGTGATGTCTAAGGCCTCGGCCTCGAATTTAGCGGGCAGCGGAGCGGCAGCGGGAGCAGCAGGATCTTACGCGTATAATCAAATGGACCGACCCTTGAATACAGCGGTGCCCGCTGCCCGCTAGTTTGGAGAATAGTATGCGTTTCCGTGCCGCCGCCGCCGCCGCTCCGCTGCCCGCAAAATTCGAGGCCGAGGCCTAACTCTTAGAAAGTACATATGACTCGGAAAAATCACATTGGCCCGGGCCAGGATCGAACCCGCGGCCTCGTGCATGAGAGACGGGCCTTTTAACCAATCGATCCTGGCCTGGACCGGGTTCGATCCTGGATCCAGGATCGAATATAATGTCATGCTTTCACTTTAAATGCATTTGAAATTAAGTTGTACTACTGTCATTTACGTCAGTTACAGTGATTTTTAACATCAACTAAAAACATAAATCTTTCTTTACATGGCTAATATTGTGAGCGGGGATTCATTCAACATAATGAAACACTTAAAATTCGAATATAAATCTTTTACTGTAAAGTGTATGTTACTATAATAAAAAAAAATCATAAAAGATTAATAATAAAAGTACTCCTAAGCGCGTTACTTCAACATACATAATATATAACACTGACACTGCGGCCTTCTGCTGTGTTTAAACAATGAACGTTTCAAAATTACATTATATTACAACATGTACATATGTTTAAATCTCCGCAGAAAAAAAGTGTTTTTGATATAATTAAGCAAGTTTGTGTTAATCATATAATTGTTATGATGCGATAATCACAACTAACTTGTTTTTTACATACGGGAGACCAAAAATTTATAAGTCAATTTAAGGCGAGATTTTACGAAATTGCTTGGAAGAGCATATTTCCCTTTTATTTTATTATTTTAAATAAAAATATGTATATTTTTCTATTTCTATTTTGATTCGTTTTTACAAAAAAAACACAGACGAACTGATGTACCGAGCATTCAGTGTACCAAATGGTACGAGAGCTAGCAACGTCAAAAAAACTATTTTAGATATGCTATCTCTCACATCATTTATTAGACGATTAATTTTCTAGACCAAGCAAAATGATACTACATCTCTTTACACTTTATTTCGTTCTGGCAAAAGGTTTAACAACCGATTTTTTGTCTGGCACATTAATTCTGAGCTTTTAGATAGTTAAATAACATGCTAATAAAATTTCAGCTATACTAAAATATTTTGAAAATTTTTTTTTTTTAGTTCAACATTGCCGTTTAGCACCGTTTAAACAACAATAAAAATATCTGGCAATAATAAATTTATGTTGTGAATAGTTCAATATAAATAATAATAAAAAAAACCTTCTTAAAATGATTTGATATAATAATCTGTTTACCTGCACAAGTACGATGCGCACTGATGAACGCAACCACTACCGGCTGCCAGATAGCCCGTATGACGTCCAGGGGAGTGTGAGAGATAGCATATGTAAAAACTAGCCTACCTGAAATTCTTGTTCAAAAACGTTGCTAGCTCTTAGAATAAATATTCGGGTTTAAAAACAATTTTCTTTTAAAGAACAAATTCGGTAGAACAATAGTAGTAATGGTTTTTTTTAAGAAACAGTATTCCTAAATGGATACAAATACAAGATACGTATGTACATTGTTAATTACAACATTAATGTACAACTACATCGTTATACACATCGACATGTAGGTCTGATATGAAAAAAGTGTAATTTTTTATTCCAATTAAATGAGTATAAACAGTAAAGTAGGTATAAAGAAATACCACCGAGCTTCTACCTGAATGGTCTTGATCAAAATATACCCACTTAAGGTACTACGAAGTAATGCTCTCATTGAAATTATGTCATGTGATTTCGAATGAAACAATTTCAATGTTGAACGTTTTTTTTTTTCGGGTAAACATGACATACGTTTTAAGAGGTCGCGGGTGTACATTACATTTTAAGAAATAATTTTTTTAATGACTTTAAAATGGTAACTTATTTTTGACTAAATTGCCTTGCTGAACTGACTTTAAATTTTAAAATGTTATATTTATTAACCAGCGAATAGAATTAAACCTAATTATTTAAAATTTTATCTGTTTATCCCTAATTCCTACGTCATTCGACAAAAGATACTCAATTACAACACTAATTTAGAAATCTTTGGAATGGGTTACTAACTTTAAATTTATATCTGAAAGTGTTCATTTTTTACATTCAATTGAACTGACACACAAAATAATTGTTTTTCGAACGAACGAACAACGAGTTTTCACATTTTTTTTCGTTTTGAAGGCTAATTTTCACTATTTTTTCGTTTTGCAAAATTTAAGGCTGGATGGTTTAAACTGGCTTGAAATTCGTATCAGAAAAAAAATATTCCAATAGACAAGTGACATCCGAAATACAAACAATTAATTATTATTTATGTGAACCGGTGTTATTGAAAAAAAAATATGATTTTCTGCAAACGATACTAAAAAGAGATTAGAAAAAATCGTCTATTGACAAGTACTTTGTAACGAAATATGCTTTTACACTTGAGGTTTATTTCAGATATTTGCTTTCACCGAATCAACATCTTTCTGTGTCTTATGAACATTTACTATCTAAAGTTAAGGTACTTAATAACAAAATTATATTTCTCAATAATAAAGACACACATTAGCAGAAACCAAAAGTTTTCCTTAGCTGAGTTTCTATAACAACGATTGTAATTTAAATTTGTATTCGTGTTTCCAATTTTATTTTTTTTATTTATTATTGCTTGTAATAATTACCTAATAAATTACCTAGCAGAATATAAATAATAATTATAATTTAAATACAAAGCTAATTACACAATACTAACCCAAGGAGAAATCTGCTGGTTCTGAGAGCCTTATTAACGCAATATCATCTCTTAGCCTCGTGGGAGAATACCCTGGATGAGGTATAGTCTCGTCTATAGATACATTCTGAAAATACAGAAAATTTATTTATTAGTGAAACCAAAAAAGTTACAAAAAAAGTTCATTTAAAACTATTATTGTATAGAAGAAATATATTTCCCTAAAAAAACGACATGGACATTGGACAGCAATAATATTAACGTAAAACATACACTAAATGATATGAAGAGCATTATTAACTTTATTTTAACTAATGTAAATAAAGACAAAAATGTACATGTACAATCGTACATGTACATTTAGAAATTAAAAGTGCAGTTGAGCTTAGCTTAGTAACGGTCATTGCCTACCCTAACTTTTGGTGCACAAAAGATTTCTCCTTCAACTCTCTCACAATCCGGGTCAGTTCTTATGTCGTACTCTCCAAGGATGACGTCACACAATATCAGTCTTGATCCCAGGAAAGACACACAGTGTGCTGCTGTTAAGATGTACCGTCTGGTTATAATTGTACCACCGCAACTTAATTTTGTACCTCGAGCTGAAAAGTGTACAATTAGGTATATGAATAAACAATTCTATTACCATAGAAAATTTGGCGATGGACTATAATTTTTTTTTGACGTGTTATAATCTGTAATTACTTCTCAAGGGTTAGGGAATTTTTGTAAACCCAATCTTAACTTGTGCCTACACCAATGAAAAAACCCATTGACGCATTTCTACTTCAGAATTAAGTTTGCATAAGTGAATCAGCCAGTGTGACAAATATATCTTGTTGTGGTTAAAATGATTAATTTGAAATTATAAAAAACGTAGTAAATTAAAGTTCACTCATAATATACATTTTTTGTTCATTGTATAATATAAAATTCACGTGTTCCAAACGAGAATTATACTTTTAATAGATTAAATAGATTTTAATTAAAAGTTGTTTTTTATGCTGTACATTAATATTGTAATCGGGTAGAACATAAACAATTACACTTATCTCACTAAGACGGTTTTATAAAGAGATATATAAAAAAAAGAAAACGATAAAAGGTTAGATAAAGGACCACAACATTATTATCAAAATCGATCCCAAAAACTACTAAAATGCAAAAAATGTTGTGAATAACGTACGGGAGTCATATGAAAGTAGCACCATCCACGGCATTTCAAATAGTCTTGTTCTGTTTCCTCCGAAAATCCTGTCATTTTCAATGACACCACAATTCGTTGGAAGCAAATTTAGTTTTGGGTGATACCGAATATCTGGTATGGAGTCTATTGTGTTTTCACCACTTTTATCACCGCCTCTATTTTTTCCTGTATCAATATCGTCATTATTATAAGGTTTAAGTAACCCATTATTATTTGGATCCCCCGTATCCGTGGCATAGGGGTTAGAAATACAGCAAACCTGAAAATAGGGTTAGGTATTGATAATTTACAGGACTTCCATTAGAAAGCTACAAGTTCCAGACAACCAAGTATGTTCGATTTATAGTTAAATAAGATATATCTAAGTTATTTGATTTAAACACCTCATTGTAAAACAATTGAGATAATATCTGAATTTACATATAAGTTAAAAAGAAAGTTATATCTTACAATTTCATACATATCCATATTCGGTAATGCCATGATATCTAATGATTTTATATACTAACCATAGGCTGATCATCATCGAAGCCACATGAGAGACTTTGTAGTTTTCTTCTCAGATACAACGGCATCGGTGTTCCAGCCTCTTGGATCTCATTAACTAAATGAGAACATTGTGAGAGCAACCTACAAATCCCAGGTCGATCGTTGACCGTGCAGCTTTCACCAGAATATACTGCAATGTAATAACATTATCTTAATATTTTCAAACCATATTTATGATCAACCAAAAAACCTTCAAGAGAGACTCTTTTCGATTCCTTTTTTATTGGCATATAAATTATAATAAATTCAGTCTTATTTTATTCGATTTTCGTTCATTTCATTAATACCTAACACTTCAATTACACTTTTATGAATACACTACTACCATAATCATATTCTGTTTTTTAATGTTTCTAAAGATATATTTGATAGGTCATAACGTTAACTTGTTCATATTTTATATATTATTTCCTAATAAATTGAATTATTTATAAACAATATATTATATAGTATTTAATATTAATTTTATTTCTTTAACCACAATTGTGAGATTAAACAAAATTTTTATTAATTAATAATATTACACATATTTTCATTTATTATTAAATTTAATAATGGCTAATTCTGTTACAAATTTTATTGCAAACACTTTGCTACCAATCCATCATACCAGTACCTCTACTTAAAGTAATTGCCAATATTTTTTGATATTAAATCACGTTTATTTTGCTGTAGAAAAATATCTTAAAAAATATTTGCTATGGTATATACCTATAGAAATCACGCAAAACTGTTCGATATTCTTCGAATAATTGAATAGTAAATATTTTATGAATCAGGTATTTTTCTAACGTTACAAAAAATATAAATAATTTATGAACACGTGTTATTGACTCCAACTAAATGTGATGTTTTGTTATCTTTGTGGTTTCCTGTATGCGGGATAACCTTAAGTTATTTACTTATGTAGTTCTAAATAATAATCACAGAATAATAAATAAATAATAATTAAAGGAAAAGCTTATGTAACTTCATTCTCAGTTATAATTGAACGCAGTTAAAGAATAAGTAATTTTATTTATAAAATCACTATCATTATTATATATAACCATATAATAAAACAATTCAATGATTGCTTATCTTCGTTTCGTATTCTTTTACTGTAAATTAAAAAATATATCTATAAAACTAAACAATAAAAATCGAACTAATTTACTAAGCCAATAACGATTTTTAAACATAATGTCAGAAATAATACAAAGAGCCCGAGAAAGTTCATTCGCCAAGCGATAAAAATTTAATTTTGTGCAATGAACGGTTATCCGAGTAATAAATACATTATTCAAGTCTCATTTTATCCAAGTAACGGAAGTTATGATGACCTTATACCGGTATTAATAAACAGAACAAAAATTACCGATTTAAAGATTCGTTCTAAATAACGTAAACGATAAGCAATTAATGTGAAATTAATTTGATTAATCTACTAATGAGATTTAATTACGATCTATTGGTCACAGCATATCTTTGCATTCTAATTACTTTCCAGGCGACCTAAACAATAATAGGTTGATACTCACAACAGTCGGCGGGCACAAAGATCAAGATCACTACACACACAAACCAAACAGACAACATATTCACACAACGATATATAGATAACTCATGAACCCGTCAGTCACTGACTACACGAAAAGCATATCTAAAATTAATTTTATTAATTAAAACAATTAATGAAAACACCAATGACATCATTAGGAATCACCACAGATGTGAGACGTATTATAGCGAGTCAATTTATCAGAAGTGATAAAACTAGGCAGATGTCGTTTCTGTGTTCCGACTGGTTTTCTTTGTTCGTTATTTATTTTGTACAAGACGAGTTCAACGATGTGAGAACGTAAGAATAACTAAACAGTTGAGAAACAGTGCACAAATACAGGTTGTGCGGGTAAAAACATGGGGGGACATCGCTGATCTTTGATTCACTTGGGTACGTGCACAGCGTATGAATCCGCAGTTAAATTTTAACGACAACAAAGAACTGAACGTCATACGGCGCGGCGTCACTGTATCATAAGTTATTGGGTACACGATTCGACCTGCTTACAATATGCTTCGTAAATAATACATTATAAAACACCGTTGTTGTTATGTATCGTAAATTTTCCTGGTATATAAATAAAATAAATTATATTTTAGAGTTATGAAATAACATAAAATATTACCAAAAAATTCTCATATCCTTCCTTAGTATTATTTACTTTTAGCTTAATCAATTTATGCGTATAATTATTATTAAATAAATAAAAAAAATTACCCTCATGCGCCTAAAGAAAAAAAATCTGCTCAGAAATAAAATAATAACACTTAAATTTGTTTTTATTTTTTCTAATAGAAAAGAAATACATATTTACAGAAATAATACTCGAGAGAAAATAATAGCGAGTTACAATCAGAAGATCCGAGATAGATAAGGTTACTAATTTTTATTCTATATATTACATACTATTGTAACTACATATTAACAGTTTTATTCAGTCTTGTAATATAAACGTTAAAATGTAAATATGTATGATATGCATTCCTATCAGGGACTTCTGTTCTGATATTCATTAAATTTCACTATAACGTTCACAGGTCGCATAGAATTTTGTTGAAATTATTATTTTATTTAATGACTAATCACACTGAAGTGCCAAATGCCAAAAAAACAAACCATTTAAACTATGAACCATTAGAGCTCACGATAAAAAATATTTAAAATGTGATACTCAAAATTGGTAAATCTTAAAAACATTTATTATAAATGATAAAATGTTTTCCACCATATCGTTATTTGAAAATTCAATCTAATTATGTATTACATTCAAGTTACTATGTATAATTTCGTTAAATATATTTTATTTAAGAATTCAAGGTGGATCAGTTGCGAGCAACTAACAGCATATTCAATATTTAACGATTGCTTAATTACTTTGACACATCCGTACGATATGAACAGTAATTATAAGGAACTTTTCCGATTATTAGGTTGGTATTCGCATTAATAATACGATAACAATATAACTTAAAGATTTAGACGAATACTTTATATTATTTTTCCAAGAAAACAAACGTAGGTACAGCACCCATAAACTTAAAAAAAAAAACTAAAGTTAACATTCTATTCATGAATTAGCTGGTCCATAGATTAGATGACTTAAACGTCGTCGTACTAATATCTTACCAAGGTCATACCTAAAACACCCAGTACAACGGCACTCATTTTATTAATTACTCAAAATACAAAATTGCTTTACAAAATTTCCACTCGTCGAATTTATGACAAAAAAAAATATAAAAATTCCGCTAACTGCATCCTAATTGGACACATTATAAAATATTTTCAGTAAGACACCAGGACAGTTAGTTTTGTTATTTATCATCGACCGCGAACGATTCTCTTTTTTTTTTGTGAGCTGTTTTGGATATAAGCAGAAGGTAAAACTGTATCTTGAGGTCTGGCAGTGTCGTCACGGAAAAGAGATTTTTAATTTGATGAGGATATTCCAGGTATTAGGTTTTTTTTATGTGATGATGGTGGCAAACGAGCAGAAGGTCTACCTGATGGAGGTAGTACCGTCGCTCATGGAGATCCGCAAAATAGTTTTGCGGATGCGTTGCCACCCTTATTTGGGGAAGAGGGAGAGGAAAAGTTGGGAAAAGGGAAAAGGGCAGGAAAGGTTGGTATAAAGGAAAGAGCAACTGGCTCTCTCACTCATCGGACGAAAATATGATCTATGAGAGGGTGGCACTTCCCCGGTCGAGCCAGCTCATGTTCGAGAAGCTGTAATTTGACCACAGCTGGACTGTGCCACCTACTGAAATATGATGACATGATAATTTCCAGTTCACACTCAATTCAAATTAGAATGTTTTATACAGAAATTAGAAACAATTATATGTTTATTTTAATTTCATCACATTGCACAAAAAATCTAATTTCAATCATTCAAATCAGCTTTTACTATACGAGGTCTTTATTTATTCGCAACGATAAATTACGTTAAATATTTACTTGATGAAAATAACTTATTATTCTAAACCTCTGAAGTACCAAGGTAAAATATCATTCTAATGGAAATTTATACTACATATTTATATACATAAATATGGATATAATAGCGATTATATAACGTTTTCAATGTCATGAATATTTCATAACATATTGAGATAATCTCATTTCATTTTAATAGAATCACTGTGTTTTTATCACGAATAAGTTTATAAAGTATAAGAAAAATATATAAGTACATAAAAGTTGTAGCCACACGAAACCACAAGATTATAAGTAAACAAGGAAACTTGGTTTATTTTCATAGAAAACTTTGGTACTGTAAGTAAGATATTTTACGATCGTATTTTTTAATAATTCTAAGAATATTATTTTGGAATATTTTGTTGTGATTCATAATACTACAAATTTGGTGTACCTACTTATTTATTTCTCAAAACTGAATTAAAAGTGACGTTCAACGTTTGGGCAATTCGTAATTATTGTTGAAATTAAATAAACCTAAGAAATCTTCTCTTTTTTGTGATTAAAGTTAAAAATTATGAAATTCATGTTTCGGTAATCACAGGAATGAAATGGCAAACACATTGAACTAATGGCCTATGATAAATTAATAGTCTATATTTTGCATCGCACCTGACTCGGTCTGAGTTGTGTGTGCAACAGAATTATGTCAAAAAGGTATAAAATTCCTAGTCCTTTGTTCTTTCACATTCCTCTACATTTATAATGATCCCTTAATAAATTAAATCATAATTACAAGTACAAATGTACATTCATGTATATTATTAGTCCAGTATATATTAGAGTTCAAATTAAAAATAATGAGTTGACTGAAAGAAATAATTCAAGTATTAATTTTAATCAATATCCCATTTTAATAGCATTAATATATAAATATATGCACATTAGTAGCCATTTCTCATCATAATTTTCAATACTAGGTGAAATGTGTTGCGGAACAAATCAGTTCTCAATGCATTCGGCTGCATTGCCAAAGGACCGTCGCATGCGTAAAAAATATTTATTTGCTCATTTAGTCTATAATGAACTGTAAATGGATATATGTATTTATTTTATTCATACGCATCGGTGATACTGGTAAGCACATTATATTAAAAAATTTAGAGTTATGGTTATAAAACATATTTGTTTTGAGTTATTTAAACAATACTTTCATATTCATTAAATGTGAAGAAAAATATCATTTCATTATGTATATTATGGTATGAATACACATAATAGTACATATTTAATAATTTTGTAACACAAATATAATGATATTTATTTTGATATAATTATCCGAAAATAAAATAAAAGACAATGCATTGACTTTCAATTATAGAATTGGTGTAAATAAAAAAAAAAAAAAAATATAATTAATTAGCCGCTTTTGAAATATTTGGTAATACATATTGCGATAAATTAGAACCATTTCCTAACAAGATTCAATTTTAAATTATGATCGATCATTTTTAGCTTGATGTACAATAGAAAATAATAAGATATTGAATCAGAAAAACAAACATTTCGTATTAATCATTTCGCATAAAGCATCCGAAGATTTTTTTACAACTCATGTATCGTAAACCGGTTCATAATATTATAACTGTTTATCAAATATCAACTTGCATCTATATTAACAAATATATAAATTAAAACAAATATGTTAAATAAAGTTAGTCACTATAATGTCGTGTCGAGCTTGTTCGTCATAAATCGAATGACGTAAAATCACGGTTTTCTTTACGAATTATTTTACAATAAATTATTTTAATTTTAAACATTTTTACTATCACTAAACTGTAATATACTATACTATACTATTATTAAACTATATTTTTTTTCTATTCAGCCGACGATGAAGGAAATGAAATTGCAAATCACAAAGCTTGGGAATTTTTGGATACCTTCGATTGTGGATTTAATTTCGCCGATCGTATTATTGGGGGATTAAATGCAGCACCAAAACAATTTCCTTGGATCACAAGACTGGGTTTTTCCAGTAAGTTATTTACGTAACCATAATTTTCTATAGGTAATGTCATGTTCGTGCAGAAGGCAAGGGGAAACCACTGCACTATATTCCCAAGAAAGTCATCATCAAGTTAAACGAGTGGCGACGTGTTGTGAAGCGTGCCACCGCACATCATGATGACCACGACCGTTCTGCCAAGAACGTATCGACTTAGAAGAAGAAATGTCATGTTCAAACCTGTTAGATTAAACCAATTTTTAGATATTAACCAGATTTCCTGCATATTTAATGAGCGCTAAACTATCATTCAATAATTCGTGATTTCAATCGGATTTTAGATAATTATACTACATAATTTTGTTTATCGGTCAACTTTGTAATTCTGGGGTCAGAATAGTTTAGTGCTTTTTTTATTATATTAAGATTAAAACATATAACACAAAAGTTCTTTAAAAAGAATTTTTAAGTTTCATACAAAATATTAATTTATAGCCACTATCTAGAACACTTAATTTTTTTTTCTACCGCCCGCCTGTATTAAACGGCCACAGTAGCCTTGGATGCCGGAAATACCAATAATATTAGAATCAGTTTACTGACCCTTATAATTACTGTTACCTTTTAAAATACCTGTACCTAGCAGAAACCACTACTGTATTCTCTTTGGAAAACCATAGTAAGTTAATTCCAAATAATGAGACTTCTCGATAGGAAACTCCTCAGAGATTGTGTCTCTTGCCCTCCTCTTCGTCGTCTTGTAATTCTTGCCAATATTTAGCATTGATCATCATTGGTGATATAAATTCAGACTGAATTTACATCATATAAATGAAACTAACCTTTTATATTTACAATGATACAAAACAAAATGTTATTTATTGGCATCTTTATAACCTGAATTCATGATACAAGTTTGAATAGTCAAATTAGTGTGAATCCGTTTATTAAAAAAGATAATAAACAACCTATTATATGTATATTATTTCATAATAAAATACTTCACCGTATAAAATATAAAATTATAACACTGTAACCCTGTTTAGGGAGTGCTATTGTTTTATAGTTTGAGAGTACATTAAAGTAAATTATTTTATTCTGTTTTTTGAAGCCCGAGAAGAAAAAGAACTAGATTGGATGTGTGGTGGTGCGCTCCTATCTGACCGTCATGTCATCACAGCAGCTCATTGCGTTGTGACCTCAATTGAAGCTAAACTGTAAGTTATTTTAAAACCCATATTGCATATAAAGTGGATGATGAAATAATTTGTTGTAATTCATTGGAATTCCTCAATGATGTCGTGGCTTCCAATTATCCAGGTTTTTATTAGAGAGTAATAATTTTACCTTTTATTTAAAAGTTCGTGATGTCAATCTACAAATGTTAGTTCTACTTAAGGTATGTCTGCTTGGCTGGGACTATCAAAAAATTCTACAAAGTTTTGAAATCTATTGTTTATCCTGTTAGAAAGACAATCTACTATGACTTTTGAGTTTTCCTTTTATCTGCTTGAACCTTGCTTGAATAAGTTGGCTGGCACTTATTGTATTACAGGGTAACAATTCGTATGGGAGAGTACGACACTAGAACAAACCCGGATTGTCAACTTAATAAATGTGCCCCTCCAGTTCAAGATCGCGGTATAAAAACTATAATAAGTCACCCAAATTTTAACAAGCCAGCTTTTCACAATGATATAGCAGTCATCGTTCTAGATGAACCGGTAGAAATGAATGGTAAGTATGGAATATGTTTTTTAATACAAAGCCTTGAAAGTACATAATCCTAAATCTATAGCTAGATATTGAGTGGCCTTAAAAACACGAAGGAATTTTCTTTGTAAATGAATGTTTTCTTATTAGTAAGAACTATTGTATTACTCAACAGAATTCCTATTCATATATTCTAGACATGTCAATGACATGACATAGACAATGTCCACAAAATACAGTTAACATAATAACCTTTCTGAGTCCTTAAAATACAATCAACATACTTGCCTCCATATTATATTCATCCCTACTATTTTATGTCATTATAATAATTTAACTATCTAGCTACGTGATTTATGTTTGCATCTATAATAAACATTTCAGAATATTGTGTATTATTACTATTATTGTTATTACATTTATTTTATCTTTGTTTATGTTTTAAGACTATGTTATACCAATTTGCTTGCCACGAGAGGAGCAATTACGTCAATACCTAGAACTAGGCGAAAAATTAATGGTAGCTGGCTGGGGCAAAATGAATATGACTACAGACGAAAGAGCTAAAATACTACAATATGTAACTGTAAGTTAAATGAAGTTACATAATTTTATATCTTTAATGCATAAAATTTTATGTTAATTTATTTGCAGGTACCTGTCCTAAAGCTGGAAATGTGCAATACGTTTGGAAAGCGATTCACTTTAGCCGAATCGGAAATTTGCGCGGGAGCACAAGAAAACAAGGACGCATGTGGGGGAGATTCAGGGGGTCCTCTTATGAAGGCACGTACTTTGGTAGCTAATTTATACAATAGAAATTTAAAATGTTACACTTCAGTTAACATTACATGTTTCTCATACAAAAACATAAGTTAAATACTCTAAAGTCCGGAGTTTTATGAATCAACATCTGTTAACATTCCATATATAAAATTATGATGTAAACTTTGAGTAAGCATACTGAACTCCTACAACGATTTTCGTGAAGCTAAGACACCTTTCAGTTTTACAGTCTTTAGTTTTCGCAAATACTAGAATTGTCTGAATTTGATTTGACCAAATAACTCGTACTAAGGGTACGGAAAGAAGAACATTACATACGAAAGATTACTATATGGAACTTTTAAATAAATTTAATATAATATGCAACTCACCGTCACTGTGGGTACATAAAAATTATTGAACTATTTTTATTATGTTTTCATATTAACACTATGAAAATTTCCAATACTACTTTTCATCATCGTTACAATTATGACTATTTACGGTCCCATGTGTTGTTAATTTATAACATGACTGAGTTATTTGTGCTGTAATCTGCTTTTTATTTTCTATTTATTATTACTTCTTTTTCCTAAATTTACCACGAATGTAATAAGAAAACATTAAAAAATAACTTCCAAGATATCTATATCTACACAAATTTACACTAATATAGAAATGATTGAATTTCTATCGCAGGTTTTCGACACACCAGATGGACCTAAAAGCTTCCTAGTTGGAGTCGTATCATTTGGTCCAACAATTTGCGGCATAAGAAAACCAGGGGTGTACACATCGATCAAGTTTTTTCTCATCTGGATTCTTGATAATTTGATATAATTTATAAATATACGAGTGCGATCCTTTAACAAAATATTGGGCCTCTATTTCGTTACAAAACATTGTTTGAAATATAAGTTTTATTTTCGTCAATGATAGTAGTATTATTACTATGGTATTTAGTTCATTCAAATTTAATGTTCATATACAAAACTACTTTAAATAGTCTTCTCCGGCAAAATAATTTGAGAGTAATTTTAATTAAATTCTGATAAGATATATGTATATATAATTGAATAAGCGTATGTAAAAAAAGACAACTGTTTTAAAGACGATTTTATTTATTTAAGAAATTTTATACCATCTAATTATAGATGTTCGCAAAATCAAGACTAGTAAAGTGAATAACTAGGACCATACTACATACTAGATATTTATATGTACCTAGGCGAAGAAAATATCACTGACGTCTTAAAATATTAGTGAACCAATTAAAATTCTTAATATATTACTAAAAAACAATAGATAATCTATTTCGTTTTGCAGTTATTCATTATCAAATCTTGAAACTTAATAGACTTGACTTAATTTTTAAACTCATTTTCCTAATCTACTTCTCCGACTGAGATCAGCATTTAGACCTTTAATGACAAAATACATATAAGATACTGAAAGAAGCACAATGCTCAATTTATTTATGAAAATAAATGAAAATCATGCTTTAACCCTAGCATTTTTAAATCCGACAAAGTCTTCTTCTTTCTATCTATTATTTTTTAACCCCAACATAAAAAGAAAGGTATTATAAATTTTGACTTCAATATATGTGTATTTGTGTGTGTATCTGTCTTATTGACGCGATAACTGTCAAATGGATCGACCAATTTTGAAACTCCTTTTTTTTTCATTTGAAAGCCCCTCTCCCTACTCCCGTCATTTGCTACGTTTAGTTAATATATGTAATCTGCAATTACAAAGAAAATTAAGTGTCACATGTTTGCCAATATACGTTCAATAACAACGCGTTGAGATCGAATAGCATATAAGCCACAAAATGCTATTTGGTCTTTCTAAGAGCAGCCAGAACGCCGCCTGCACTTTTTTATTAGAGCCGTGATATGAATTTAATTCTTCTACTATATTTATAATATATCAAAGAGATAAAAAATAAACAATAAAATTTCTTGCTAGAGCTGTTTTATTTTTCTGGGTTTTGTAAAAGAATACTCAAAAATACTACAGTAGTATTTTGGCTCCAACATTTTTGCTTGTTTTCTTTGTTTGTTTGTTTGTTTGTTTGTACGTTTAACTAAAGATACAAGTAATAAAGTATATTCGATAAGTCCTTATAAATAACATAAATTAGTAATATGATCAATTTAACAAAGCAAACATTCTCTTTTACTCTTTTTATAGAGGAAATATGTAGTTTCGATATCTCATCCTTTTTTTTCGAATATGTAAGCTTTCTATACAAAGAATTCTTTGTGGGATGTAATTGATTTTTTTTTGTCGTCAACGAAATTTTTTTCTCCTTTTCATTTCAAGAAACATTTAAGTGCAAAAATTCGAGAAACAAATACTACGTGTGACTCTAAATTATAGACTATATCGTATTTTTCACAAAAAAAAATTTGGTGTATCATGACAAATTTTTATTACAATACACAAAAGATATATACATATAAACAAATTGCAGAAATATTGCCGACCTAAATTGTGGGAGAGGGAGAGAAAAGTATGAAAAGGGAAACAAAAAGGCAGGAAAGAGAGGAACCTCACGCCGATCTTCTGTGAAAGTATTACTTCCCCGGTCAGCTCATTTTCGGGCTGTAGTTACTTGACTTGTCTTTACTTGGTAGGTTAAACCACCTCACACAAATGTAATGCGGATTTTTTTATTAATTCTGTAAAATACCCTTTTGAACAGGCATTGGATTACATTCTTTTTTAAGGCATATTTGATGTGACTTATCACTAATATTGAAATTGCATATTAAATTAATAAATTTGTATCATATACAAATATTATATTGACAACATATTAACTCATATATATACGTACATATAAAATACACAATTTAGTAATATACCTTATCTGACTGTAATCATTTTGACTTACGTTAAGGTCAGGATGAGGTCTCAGGAATCAATTACAGTCGAATATTAAGATATTTATTTAAATAAAACTCCATTTAATACTATCGCGGCAAGTACAAAATAATATAACAATATCACTAATACTTGGATAAAGTTTTTAGAAATAAAACCACCGCGTTCATTTGGACTTGATTAGGTAATATTATTTTTTTACACAAAGACTGTAATCCATCTATTAACAAAGAGAATTTCTGTAGGCACTCTCAAAAATATATACTAACCACATTTAAAAATACATACTGGAAGAAATAAGGATAATAATTTAAAAGTTTGCTGTCTGTGTTGTCATATTGAAAATAGAGGCGAACAACATTATGTGTGTGATAAGAATTCAATTTACCGTGAAGATATTATAGGAAGATCTGTTGGATAAGAAATGACGTCTTTATCATAAAAAAACCATCAAAATAAAAATCAAACTCACGTATAACTCCAACTTTCCCATCACGTAATGCAATTCAAGCTAATAATATTTATTTTATATACATATATTATAGCTTAACGGTACGTCCTGTCAGTTTGCACACAGCGCGGTCTCGGTTCGGTATTGTGTTAAATTTTAAAACGAAAATATAATAAAAATAATGGATAAGACAATTTTAGTCATTCCACTGACTATCTTTATAATTGCCACTATTTATTGCGGTAAGTTATACGAAATCTTATTATAAATTGTATGTTTTGAATCTTCCTTTTGTTTTGTTTTTTATATTTTGACGATATCACATTTAACAAGACCAAAACTAGAAGATTATAAATCATTAAAACCTTTCAGACCTTCAAGAACCTGTTATAATTTTTAGCAAAATCACTGTTGTTGTTTAAATTCTACTATATCATAGCAAAATTTATATGACAACATTTTGTCGTCAGACTGTATTCATAAGGAAAAATACTGTATATTTACTGACACATGACTCATGATTGCCTATTATAAAACCTAACCTTACTGCAAGAAGTTGTCTTACAAGACACAACAAGCAAGCTTTATACTAAAATTTACTATTAATTTGCTGTGTCTGTAGTTTTGTTATTCTATTGGAGTGCTTTCTTGTTAAACAAGATGAACTTATACTACGGGGTTAAAAAACATAATTTATATATTCAATTGAATAAAGTTGTAGATAAGCAAAATAACCTAGCGTGAGAGGAATTCCCGTGACAATACCGCTTATTATGATAGACATTTTTTTAATTGGCAATATGACCGAAGGACTTCGACGTAGTTTGTTTTGTTGAGCATGATCTCAATGTACAATAAGATAAACTTGATATTTTGTACACGCGTACAATTTCGTAACTAAGTTTTACACTTCTTAACTCGACTGACGTCAACAAAAGTTCATGGGAAGAAATATTTTTTTTAATGTAGGTATTTTACGTTGATTCTTTATGTTATTTGTAAAAATCCCTTAATACTTTGTAATCATATCTACCATTGAGATGCTTTAATTGTAATAAGATATTATTCAAATAAAATTATTCAATTTAAAAAAATGATATATCTATTATAAACTAATTATGAATTGATTATGCATTTTTTTTTACTTTTAAAATATTTACGCTTTGGGTCTTGATAATTGGGAGAAATTAAAGGAAATACCTACACATATGTATTTATATTTATTTAAACTAAGTTCTATGTTATATATAGGGGCTTTATAACAAAACATATAACTTCTACAATCAATGTGCATCTTGAAACAGTTCGAACACACGTATTAATACAATTTTAATCAACCTTGACATTTTGAAATCTGTATACCAGTCATTTCACACCATTTTTTCGTGTAAATAATAATTATCTTTTATTTTTTAGATATTATAGAATCGTCAAACGAAGACTGTATATCAAAATTTACAAATGGTACCTGTGTGAATGTAAGCGATTGCCCGTATGCGTTGACGTTGATATATAAACGTGATGTTGACAAACTATCAAATCTCACTTGTGGATTCAATAAGAACCAACCTATGGTGAAATTTTTGCATTTTTTTTTTTTGTGTAATACCTACTTTGAAACAACTGAAATAATTATTATTTATCAGGTGTGTTGTCCCCAACAAGACTTACCTATATTGTACGATACAAAAGAGGAACCGGCTACAAATAGACCAAAACCAATGAATTTGAAACCGGTAGCAACAACCACTTTTAGTCCTCACATAGAAACAAAGAACGATAGCTCTAATGTATTACCAAACAAAACAATTTGTGGTAAAGTAAATAATAAGGGCGTCACTGACAGAATCGTTGGTGGATCAGTTGTTGAAATTGATGAACATCCCTGGTTAGCTCGTGTGCAACATAAATTAGGTATTAATTCATGTTTATTTATCACAAGCGATGCGATGATATCACTTCAATAAGTACTTTTGTTTTCAGGTGACGATATAATTTTTGGTTGTGCAGCTGCACTTATCTCGAATATATATCTTCTTACGGCAGCACATTGCGTACAAAATCCCAAGCTTATTCCGTAAGTCAAAAAATAATATCGTTTTTTTCTTCTATCAAGTAACAATGGCACACACGTAATATTACTTTTTATTCAGTACATTTTTATCCAAAACTTCGATTTCGAAAAGTATATTTTTCATACAATGCATACACCCAAACTATTACTTTTATAACAAATACTATAGATATACATGCTAAAATCTTTTAAATTATATAACAAAAACATTTTAGATTGAATATTCGTTTGGGAGAGTGGAATACAAAAACAGACATTGACTGTTATCATAACATTTGTAATAATAATACAATTGACATAAACATTAGCAAAATAATTGTCCATCCAAGTTATAATGGAAAAATTAATCCTAATAATGACATCGCCCTGATTCGTTTAAGAGAACCAGTGACTTTTACAGGTAAATTATAATAATTATAACTATACGTAACTTTATATTACATTTAAATGAAATAAAAATTATTTACTCTCCTTAGAGTTCATACAGCCCATATGTTTACCTGCTTCTAAATACATTGCCATGCAAGGCTATGTCATCAATAATGCTTATTGGACAGCCGGCTGGGGAAAAACAGAATATGGTAGGGCCCTGGATTTACATAAATACATATGTATAATCAATAAGATACATCTTCAATTTAAAGTTACAATAATATTCATTTGACATTTTAGAGGAGGAATCTGTTTTAAAACGCAAAGTAGAACTGAATGCTGTGCCCATAGAAATTTGTCGAAATTATCTAGACGTGGCACCGGAAGCTGAGCCAAATATAATTTGCGTTGGAGGTAAAAAAGGAAAAGATACATGCAGTGGAGATTCAGGGGGACCATTGGTAAAAATAGAATCAGAAAATTATGAAGAAAATTGGTATATGTTTGGAATAACCAGCTTGGGCTTTAGGGAATGTGGCCTTGAAGGTATACCAGGAATTTATACAAGAGTCTCCTCGTACATGGATTGGATTCTTGATAACGTCAAAGAATGAATTGCTGTAATTCTTTGAAACATTGGTGACTTTTCAGTATTCGTTTCCTATTAGAGATATATAACAATTGTGATAGTTTTACAGTTTTTATGAAATGCCAAAGATAATTATAAAAAGTGAGTGGTAATTACATATGTATAAGATTGACAATCGGTAGAACATCACTTTACGATAATATACAAAACCTTGTGCTATCAATATTTTCATTACTCTTATTAATCTAAAAATGTTTTCAACATAAACTGATAAATCTCTAGTGATTACACCAAATGTCCTTATTAATAAAACGTATTCTCGGTTTTATTTTGAGTCAATAAATCGATTCCTTAATAGGAAGCGTATATCATGTAATAAGTGAAATTTGTTAATTTATTTTCTAAAGTTACTAAATTCAAAAACGAAAAACAAATATTTGATTGTGCGAAGCTATATTGCATACGATTATATTAGTGTGGAATGTTATTATTTTGTAAATATTGTAATATATTATAAAGTCCCTTGGTCTTCAAACGACAAACAAGGGCTGGTCAATAACTGTGATCCACTTTTTCTAGGACCATGTTTTTTCTTAATAGTTCTTCTTGGTGACAATTTTCCAAAATCTATTGTGGAGGCTCCAGACCTAGGTGCATAGTATCGTTCAAATAACATTGGTTGTTGTTGGACTCGTCCGTACATTAGTTCCATTTCATGTAGAAATTCTTCCCTTCTTAATCTCTCTTCATCCCGTCGAGTTTGTAGCCTCATAGCAATATCCTCTTCGTAACTAAAATAAAAGACGAAAATATTCACACATAGTGTTTTTGTAATGATTTCCAAATATATTACCTTCCTTTATTTTAGTACTAATTAAAAATTTCCGAATATGTTATGAAAATAGAACGTTATTCAAAAACTACATATAACAAGACAAAAAAATTGAAAACTCAAAGTTTACATTTGAAACAAAATGATAAAATGTATTTAACGTTACTTATTCTTAACAAGATGCCAGGCTGGCTTGGAACGAAGTAATCTGTCTCTGTGTCTGTTTTCCACTCTTCTTCGTTGTTCTGCTAGTCGTTGGGCAGATTCAAGTTCGAATTTCTGTCTCACAGCTTCTGCTCTTAACAAAGCAGCTAAATTAGATCTTCCTCCAACAATGGCCTTTAAATCCAACGCCGAGTAAGCAGTAGTTTTATCAAACGGTGTTTCATTTCTTTCAATACTATCGCAACTTTTACTATCTTGACATATTTTCTTAGATATATCATTAATCTGTAATAAATTAAGGTTAAACTACATTAACATTATGATAAGATAATTCTTTTTTAATATCCAATCGTTGCTAACCTTTTTAGAAGCTCTATCCGCAGTGCTAAAACGAAATGGCCGAGGACTAGTTGTAATAAAGTCTTCTTTAGTACGCCTTGGTCTTCTTAATTCTTTTGTTCGGCTGGATGACCTATTAGGCTCAGAAGAAGATATAGATGGAACAACTGGAGAAGGGTCTGTAGGTAAGTCGCTATGTACAGCCGGAGTAGACAATCGGCTACGTTCTCTGACGCCTATGCTGCCCGGGAAACTGGAATGTCTTAACATTTCCTCTGCACGAATTCTTTTATTTAATGACCTGAAGATATTAACAAATGTATCTTTAATTTAAAATTAAGGATAATGAAATTAAACTGAAACTACTTCGAATAACCTTACCGAAAAAAGTTTTCATCTTTTACTTTATCATAAAAATAATTTGAAAAGAGATTCTTAGGGACGGGTCGAGCTTTAAATCGTTTTTTCTTTTTGCTTTTAGGTAAAACATTTAATGCACGATCACATGTTGCACTTATTCCATTCTCTTCCCTTTTAGTGAAACTGAAGGGTTTCATTTGGGCCCTGAGTTCTGCTTCACTGTTTATTTTTGTAATTGCTCGTCTAAAATATAACCAATAAAATATGTTATACGTAAATATTAAAGTAAATTTCGAAAAATAAACGAATGAACACAATTCTTCACCTTTTTATGTTCCTTATCAACTTATTCATGTTTTTGGACGAATATACTTATAATACGAATTTAATATAATTAAAACTTACTTATTGCAGAAATATAAAAAAGTCAAAAAACCGGTACATATTCATGTAAGGCGGATTTCCCGCAAAATATTAATAAAGATAATTGATACAAGTACAACTAAGATCAGCAACATCATCGTTACGAATTGAAAACAATTACTACAAAATGTATTGCTAACTATGTATAATAACCTCATTGCCTGATCCTGAAGAATCTTGTCATACAATGGAATACGAGATTCAATTGGAACTGGCTTCGCACGAAACCGTTTTCTCTCCCGTTTTTGATGTAACATCTCTTCTGAAAATGATTTTTGGATATTTCTAAAATCATTAATTATACGGCGTTCCTCGTCTCTGTAAAAGTAAAAAAATATATATCTTAATCTTGTTTGCATTTTCTTCATCTTATATATTTTATTTAATGGATAATATGTAATTGGGTTTTACCAAGTTATATAATATGCAAAAATAATAATATGAATAGCATTATCATTCTACCTCTGCGTCATTTTAAACGGCTGGGGTACAGTAACATTTTTTATAGGTCGTAAACATGATCCTGTTTGTCTTGTTCTTAGGGGGCTTGAGGGCATACTTTGGGTTTTATAAATACCATCATCATTAACAATTGGACTATGGTCATTATCATGAAAAAAATTTTTGAACTTTTCATCAACTTCACTTTTTGGCTCGATTTTATCATCATGCCAAGAAATTGAACACGCAGAATGATTCCGTTTCGGTCTATCCGACTTAGGGCCTCCTTTAACTGTTAATAGACTACTTTTAGTTGTATCAATTTGTAAATTTTTATCTACTTCCGTGGTATTGACATCGAGAGTAGGATTTTTGTTACATAATGTTGTTCTTTTACAAGCATCTCTTTGAGTTTTGAAGACACCCTCCTCATTACAATTCGATGTTTTATTTACATGAGAGACTGAGTTTTTTCTTCTATGAATTGGATTATTTTTGGTATTACAAGAAAGTGATATATTAATTTCTCTATCTATATCTTCAAATAGTTTATCACTATCCACTTTGCAATGATCTATATGTTCTACGGCAAGACCAAGCATTAACTTCTTCTTTTCTCTAAGGATTTTCAAAGTGGAATAAAATTCACTTTCTGACAGATGGTTGATGTCATTATAATCAGGAATGCTGCGATAAAAGTCTTTTAGTTTGTTGGCATCCACATCGGCAGCCGAAACTGAACAAGACGATGATTCAATAGAGCACTGTTCAGTTAAACCTTCCTTTTCACTACGTTCATAGGCCGTTTTCGGCATCTTACTAATAGGATCAATCGGTACATTAACACAGGAATTTTTAAAAACACTATGACGATGCATAGCTTTTGAATATCATTTTAGAACACTACAACGCTATTTCAGTAAAATAAAGGTTAGAGGTTATTTTATATACGGTAACCATGGAGATTGTACTGCCCAAACAAACCGCGACCTATTAAGAATATTTATATTTATGTGAAGCTATTTTATGTATGATTGCTAGGAATGCTAATTATTATCAATACCTAATAATACTTGATAATTTTTTTAACTTCGTACATTGTTGCGGGTGCCGGAATATTTATTTTATAACAATATGAGAAAGGAAATAAAGCGAATATTCTTTCACAGTATTATGTACAAGGTTTTTCATAATAAAAAAAATATAAATTTATTGGCATTATTAGAGTTATTTCCTTAAAATATCTCCATAGGAAATACTGCAGTATGTTATAGAAAATATTATAAAAAAAAACATGGGTCTTAGCACTCGGCGGTTATCAGTACTCATTTTAATAAATTCAGATTTTTTTTCGTATTATAAATTTAAAGCAATTTCTAAATTCATTGTAATCTATAGTACTTAGATATATATATAGAATATCTTGAGAACTTTGAATCTAAAACAATACTAACAGACAAGTAAAACAAGTTTCAATTAAACTTCTTCATAATTTGTTTTTACTAAAGGAAATAAAGTATTGTTAATAACATTAATAATGTACCTGAATTGTTAAAAATGTATCCCAATTTTGCAAATGAAAAAGGGTATTTGAAAAAAAAACTTGAATAAATGATGTAATTACTAAAATATAAACGTAAGTTGTTAAATTACTGTAATATAATATTTTTAAGAAACTAAACTCAGGACAAGCAATCTTCAATGCTTTTATTTACAGTTAAAGATTTCAATCATATCTAATAAAGTCATTAAGAATCTTATTCAATTTAACCTGATTACGGATTTTCATATAGGTACAACATGAACAATATAATAAATAAATTATATTTAATCGATACACATTATTGCTAAAATTTGTAACTTTGATAGATAAATATTATTCTAAGAAACATTTCTAATTCTCTTTAAATTAGCATAGAGTAAATTAATTTATATTTGTAAATATGTATGTGATATTTTTATCAAAGACGATACAGACTATACAAACTTGAGGGCTGTTCATATGTCAGTGTAATTTAAATAAACTTTTTTTCTTTCGAAAACAAAGCCACTTTGATGTATTTAGCAGTTTCAAGAACACTAAAAAATTTGTATATACATATATCGTGGTCTCATACTTAGTATCCATGATCGACTATGCAGAGCCGACATGTGTCACATAAGTAGAGGATATCTTAATTTGAAGTAATTATTAAGTGAATTTATTGAGGTATTGGGGAATTACCAACATTTTGGCTTTTTCAAAAGTATCTCTATTTAAAATGTCTCGGGTTGAGAACTTAACTCACAAACAACGTCAAAAATGACGTTTTTAATATAATTATGCCATAATTATCATATTCTCTCGAACCAGTTAAAAAAAAACAATGTTAACAAAAACTTTAATTGCTTCCAATATCAGTTTTTTTAACGCAACTTCAACAAGAAGAAGATTAATAATATAATAAGCTCATACAGACAAGAAAGTCTACACTAGATCTCGTCGCCCTCGTTAAACTCGTTGCCTCGATGATCTGATTCAAGGTGAACATCTTTATACTACCTTAAGTATTTCAGTTATTTAAATATATATTTCAACTCATCCAAAAAATAAAAATATATATGAATACAATACTAATATCGTAATATTAGAGACATTTATATAAGATCCTAGTACTATAGTATTATTAACCGAAAAATTTGTGAAGGTGTACTGATATATAAATTCATGAATGAATGAATATTAATGAAAGGGAATTTGATCATACCTTAAAGTAATGTAGATTAGACATGAGAATAAAATATCTATCTTAAAATTCCGTGTAGTTACCATATAAATTGTATTAACAGTATTTTCTCTCTGAGTTGCAGGCAAAAGAGAAAAAAATGTATAATATTATTTTATTTAACCAAATATCTTTATATAAATAAGATATATATTTTTTATTTCATACAAACATCAACAAAAGTATGATTTTCAATTAGAGACAGATAAAATAAGTACTTAGCTTTATAATTTGACAGCTAAAAATTCTGATATCTGACAGTAGTATTTTGACATTTGTCATTATGTATTATGAAAAAAAAATTAAAATTTGAACACAACTTTAATTATAAGTAATAAATATTTTAAATGCTTAATATTTAGAGTTTACACTCTAATATTTCGTTTAAATTAGAAAGTCCGTCGAAAATATTTTCTTGCGTGAAGATATTTATTCGTTGTGAAATATTTCTAAAATGTTGATTTTAAAATGCATACAAAGTAAAAAAATTCTTTGTACAATATCAAATAATATAGGAGCTCTTTCATCTATTCGGAAAATATCTAATGCAAAGGAAATTAACGTGAAAGGGAAATATGATATTATTATTGCTGGTGGTGGCATGGTTGGATGTGCCTTAGCCTGTGCTATGGGTATGTTTCAATTTTGTTCTTAATACAAATTATTACGTAATTATATATTTACCACTCCCAATCCCTAAAAAATAAAGTTTTACCAAAGAAATGATACTTTTTAATTGAAATTTTGCTTTTCTTATTTATATTGTTGTTGTAATTTCAATATTTAGATACACCAGACCACTTAGTGACAAGGAATATATTTAAGATAAACTACATATTGAATGCTATACATTACAATACAATTAAGTTTTACTACTAATATAAGTTTTAAAAAATATACATCTTGTTCATAGTTAAACAGTGTGAAAAGTATAACTTTGGATTTCATCTAAATTTTGCATTACTTCATAGCTTTTTAGGTAGTCTATTATTCTATCTGATATTACTGTTTGTATAAACCTGTTCTAGGTAAAAATCCTTTACTCTCTCAACTAAAAGTATTACTACTAGAAGGAAGTCCAAATAAAAAGTTTGAATTCAAGCCTGAATACAGTAACAGGGTGGTCGCTTTGAATGGAAAAACCAAATCTTTGATGAACTCATTAAAAGTATGGGAACATGTTGAAAATATGAGATTACAGCCGGTTAGATATATGCAAGTAAGTAAATGTAGATTAATAAATTTACATGAATGGAGACTGTAAGATTTTTAACTTCTTATTTTTTGTACTTGAGATTAATTAATAATTAATTTATTAAGAATATTATTTAAAAAATATGTATATAATTTCAATCAGTTAATACTTTCATTAGGCATTGTTACAAAGAGTTAAATATGTTCTATGTGTTATTTTCATCCAGATATGAGTATATTTTTGCTGCCACAGATGTCAGAAATTCTCCCATTATAAGGTATTTTGAGTTGAGAAAGCCAAAATAATTTAAGTGTTCACAATTGATATTTGAGCTTACTTTACATCCACTGTAAAAATAAAACCATTATGAGAAATTTAATTAAATATTCAAAAGATTTAATATATATTATAGCTGGGAGAATAATTTTTAATCAAAGTATTTGGTTAGAAAATAAAGCAAAGCATTTCTTATTTCTTGGGAGCATTGTACATAAAGAGTATAATTTTATTACCCAAAATAACCAATCTAGCTATAATCTTTTAACAAAAATCTATATTTTTTATTGTTATGTACCATAACCACTTGCAACTCATTATTAAATAATTTTACTTAGAAATTATCTTATTATTCTTGATCCAAACAAATGAATTTTGATTATTATTACATAATGTATTCCATTATAAATATAATATAGGTATCTTTCATATGAAACCGTCTTTTCTTTCCAGGTGTGGGATGCATGTTCCGATGCCTTAATATCTTTTAGCAGTTCAGAAATCTTTGATGATGATTTAGCATATATTGTCGAAAATGATGTTTTGCTTGAAGCCATTAACAAAGAGTTGAAGTCCAAAGATGTAAAGAATGTAGAAATTGTATATGGAGCTAAAATAGGGGGTTATGAACTAGCTAAGGATGATAGTCCCAGAAACATTGTTAAAATGAGCAACGGAGACAACTACATATGTGACTTGCTGGTGAGTATTTAAAATTATTTATTATCCAATACTGTCTGATATTTCTTTAATAGTTAGGCAAATTTGAAATAAGATTTAAATAACTTTGAATTTATTTGGTCCTAATTTATTAATAGACTTATAGCTATTGGACAATATTAATTTATTTTATCAGGTAAGGACAAAGTTTTCAAAATGTTTATTATTTTACTTACTTAACAATAAATTTTAACACCTTGTTTATATAAAAAAATTCTCTTTGAGTGAATTTACTATTCAATGTTATATGGTAGCTGAAAACAATCTCTGTACTATTTCTATCCAAAGAGATGTACATAATACTAAATAATTTAACTAACAATATTATTAAATTTAAGGCGGTCTTGTTTCTTCCAATTTTTTCTCAATGAAACTTAATTTTGAATCTGTTACTTCAGCTAACTTGTTTATCTTCTTAGTCAATTCTGCCAGTTGATTCTTGATATCCACCATACATATTTCTTGTATAGCATTTATAGAAAAAGATACTGGTCTATTTTTATTGTCAATCGACCCAGATGTGGTGGTCTTCTTACGACGTTCGACGTTTTGACTTTCACACGAATATCTTTCATATAAATAACTCTTTCTTTTAACGTGTTGTTGGCGTTCAATGTCCTCTTGATCTGTTTCTTTTCTTAATCGAAATTCGTAGTTATTGTTTTTGCGTATGCTCTTTTTTGTGTCCTTACGGCTCGCCACCATTTTGTAAATCGATGCTATTAACTCCCGCGGTATCTGTAAGAAGAACACCATGTATATTACGGTGATAACATTTGATTACACTGGTTCAAAAAATTCCTACCCTATTTTCTCTGGGGTCATTGGGCCTGATGTTCAAAGTGCGCATGTGTGAGGCTGTCAACAAGGCACCCCATCTCAACACAGCAAGTAACTGTTGTGGGGCACATGTCAACAAAGAACTGAAAAGCATACTCTCAAGATGCGCCACCAGTTGAGTTTGTCTAACTAGTCTGTCTAAACCTGCACTTTCTTGTAGGGCCTATAATTTAATATATATTTTTTACTATACATAAGTTTACACATATAGGTTTTGCATAAAAATAAATCGGTAAAAGACTTGACATTAGTCTTATATAAGCATAATATTTAAGGATTATAAGTAATTAACGTTACAAAAAACGAAGGCGCCCAATATTACCTGTATATCGCTAACAGCCAAACCCACCAAAAGATTCGTCAATATAACTGTTACCAGAAGCACAAATATCAGGAACATAGCGTGAGCGGTCAAAGGATAATGTATCTGAGAGTTCGTGCAGTTATTGTAGAAAATGTCCTCATACTCCAACTCTCCTGACATCATCATGACGGTTTTAACCAAACCAGCGGGTAAATGAAACGCTGGGTAGTTGCTGAATAAAACACTGAAGGCTAGACCAAACGCCATCAGGAGACAACTATAGGCCATTAGAAATGTAGCAAAGTTCACAGTCACTGAAAGGAAATGTTCGTTATAAATAAATTAAATTGAATTTCTGAGGAAATACTGAAGATTCCCACCTGTTGTGAACATTTGGACATATAAACCAAATGTGGGGAAACGTCCGATTATCATCATTAATTCGAGCCAACAAAAAAAAATTGTTATAGCTGCGACGTCGTGCTGCCAGTTTGATGTGTTGGTTATTGCTGCTCCGTTATGCATATACCAAGTTGGAATCTAAAAAAATATTAGATATATTCATGCGTTATTAGATAAACACCTCGTCTTCAAATATTGTGTTTAAGATCATAATCCCGATCAAGTCAGATAGGCTCAATTGTTCTAGAGTAGTATAAGTAACATCTATTCATAAAAAATTTGGATATTTATAGTATTTATATTTTTACTCACTGTGCATAGAAAAACGCCTATGATTATTAATATTTGCAACCAGTTCTCCCATTGCCGTATATACGCAGAGTAATCCAGACATGCTTGAAATATTTCTTTTGATAAAAAACATAAATTCAAGAGTACTATTACGTACTGTACTGGTCGGAGGTAACTTGGAACATCACAAGTAACGTCTTCACACAGAAAAATCTCTGTGAAAAGCAAGTTTCATGTAAAAAATTGTTGATAAAAATAGGGTAAATCTTTTATATTTAAACATATACTAACGCAGTATATACAAGCTATACAAAGTTATGAATATGGCGTGATAAGCGAAACTCAATACGAAAAATTTTCTTATTCTTCGCCATTTCAAAAACAGGAATGTTTCCGCTACCGGATGCTTTAATACGTCTTTTCTTCCCACCTGTGAATTATAAAAGTTATATTTAAAGTTATTACTATCTTCACGAATCAAACGAAATGAATTTTATGCAATCACCTCAACAAATGCGAGTAGCAATTCCGCCTCTCCTCTTGATAGGCAAGGTACTAGTGGTCTGAAGTCGATAGTTAGCTCACAGTCTACATCGCCGATTTCATGTTCACTCACGTGTACAGCATCATCGAACTTACATAAATACCGCGGAACTACATCTGGAACCCGTCGTACTATAAACGACAGGGCCGATACTCCGCCATTTGTACGTAGAGTTACGTCGCCTCCATAATCTAACAAATAATTATATATTAATAAATAGAATGGAGAATTATAACTATATATCAACGTTACCAACCTAAAAGTAATAAAACACATGCTGAGAACTCATTAAGAGCGGCGATATGCAGTGGAGTGTAACCAAAGTTATCTGGTGCATTAGGATCAGCGCCCACAGAAAGAAGTAATCTCGCTACATCACACGCTCGAGCTCCTCTCACAATAGCGCCATGCAACGGCGTCCTTCCGTCAATATCTCTCGCTCGAACGTCAGCACGTTTCGCTACCAAGAGTTCCACTACCTCCACAGATTGTGCTAAGGCAGCTGTAACATAAAATTTACTTAAAATCTGCATCATTAAGACTCATTTTACAAGAGCTGATCTTACCTAGATGTAAACTGGTTTGTCCTCTGGAATTCGGGCAGTCAATTCTAGCACCATGTTCAAGCAAAAGACTGGCGCATTCAGCGTGACCATCTACCGCAGCGAGGTGCAAAGCGGTTGCACGACCTGGGCCTAACGCCGCTCGGACGTCGGCACCAGCATCCAGAAGTAATTTCATACAAGAAGCCGATCCCAAAGACGCGGCTACATGCAATGGAGTCTCTGTAAAAACCTGTAATATCACTAAACATTAATCATTTGTTTCAATATAGCAGTGAGCAATTTATTTTTCGAAATGACGTCAGTTCTGGCGAACGATTATTCAATAATTTCAATAGTTTCATTCGTTTGTTTCGTGTAGTTTGTTTGGAAAGGTATGATATAAAACAGGCACACCTGCGGAGTGTCAGGACAAGCCCCGGCTTCTAAAAGCGCGCTCACAACTTCCGGTGCATCGCTCATAACAGCGTAGTGTAAAGGAGAATGCTCGCTTAGACCGGCATTAACGTCTGCCCCATGATTTAATAGAGCCTGAAATAGTAAAGGGAAATTGAGTTATCCTTTCACATGCTATAACAAGGGTCCTATAAATATATTTATGTTAAATTATTGACCTTGACACAATTCAAAGATTTAGCGCTAGCAGCACAATGAAGTGGAGTGGCTTTTCTATCAGATAAAGAATCCCACATATTTGGATCAGCTCCGTGTTCTAATAAGAGCTTCACTATTTCCCCATTTCCAACTAAACAGCTTAAATGCAAACATGTCCTGAAAATAATAAATATTATTTAACTATGATGAAATTATATATACAGGGTGACTGGTGAATTACTATCAATATTTAAGGAGCATACTCGGTACATGATTCTCATTCGAATTATGTAAAAAATATAGGTACTTAATTTTTGACCAAATTTCCGTATAAATAAATAAAGTGTGTACACGTTCCAAGTGTTCCAAGTGTGGACGCGTGCGGCGGCGTGCTGATACAACACTACGCCGCCGCCGCGTCTGTGTGAGTGTGTGTGTATACCTAATCTGTAGGGTGTTCATACGATGCGTAATTAATTACATAACTTTTGGTTAACTTTACTTAGAAGTTTATTAATATTTATGTTATATTAATTTATATTTTGTCATATATGATCGTCAAATATCACGTCCTCAAATATCGATAGTAATTCACCAGTCACCCTGTATAAAAGGGTCCATTAAAAAGTCTTGACTAACCTGCCAGCGTCATCCTTGCTGTTTGGATCTCCACCAATTTTTAATAGCTTCGAAAGCAAACAAGTTTTTCCCATCCAACAAGCCCAGAGCATAGCACAACGTATACCAGCTTCATCCATTTCCAGAGCATAAGATACCACATCTTCGCAATGGGCGGTCTCTATCAGTGATGATATTTCATCAGCTGACTGTAGTAACCTTAGCGTTTGCTGTATTTCCTCTAACAAAATAACAATAGTTTTAATATAAAATTCTCTTTAAAGTACACCAAAACAAAAAGCAATCATACCCAAATCCCATATATCTCTAGATTTGACCCTAATTCGGTCTCCAAGGTCGGGTATATGCGCGGATTCATCACTTGATATATAATCCACGTTGATATCGGCTTCCCCTTCATCAGAATCTTCTACGACTTCTCGTATACCTTCCCTCCATCGTGTATCGCTTTCTTCTCTATAGCGCTATAATGTTTATAACAAAACATTACATTTATGTCCAATTATATTTATTTTCGGTAGATTTGATAAAGAGAAATACAATTTGTTCTAACATAACCTCCCAAATCGTTATACAGTACGCAATTACTATACCAAAGATTTGTGGTTAAAGAAAACAATGAAAATTTTTAAGCCGCTTTATTTTTTACTGAATAATATTATAATTTTGAAGAACAGATTGAAAAGTATAAGATTTAAGAATTCAGGTCAAAGGAATTCTGTTTATCGAAATGTGGTTTAAAAGCCGGCCAACATTCCGATTTGTTAAAAATATCCGAATTAAAATAAACTGTCAACTTTATTACGTAAATTAATTATAGCGTCTTTAGATTACTGCGTGCTACAGCTGATTGAGAAAAATTCTTGATTTTTTCTATCAACATAATAACATAATGCATTGGTATTGGCAATATTAATATGCGTTACTTATTAAAGTTAAATGAAAATTTTAAACAATCATACATATATAATATACAGAGCCACATAGAAATAAAAAACCGATTCTGTGCATATTTCCACAAACCACAGCACTCACTAATATATAAAATATAAATAGGCAGAAACTACGAAACAGCTTAAACTTTCCTTTCTTAAACACAATGTTTCAACTACTTTTATAATTTATTATTTGTTAGGACAACCTTTTTGCTGCTCGCACTTTTTATTTTCACCGAAGGCATAACGAGTGTGAACTCTCGCTCATATCAAAACAATTCCCGACCGCGTTTCTCTGAAAACTGAAAGCTCCGTACATTGGATCGTCTCCGCCAACAAAACTAAATTATGATGCCGTTATATATACTACATTATTATAAAAAATTTATTTAAGAATTTTTTATAAAAATTACTTCAGTTAGAAACATTTTTTTATTGTGTCTGCCCGTTTGTTGGAAATTCTTTATCTATTTTTTGATCGTAGCGTTTATTTATATACTAAGCTTTTTCAACTGTTTCTTGTGAAGATTGTGAAATCATAATGTATATTATACAATGTTTTATTAATTTCTATTTCAACGGACGTCTGTTTATGTGATACATTTTTGTTACGATACTCGCTAAGAAGTACACATGTTACTTCAAAACGTGTTTTAGGAATGTTATAGGAAATTATAAATATTTTATTCTTTATTTAATAACAGAATATTATCCAATACACATAAGTTCTTGAAAGTATACACCTAACAGATAATGAACTTGGATAAAAAAAAATGTATAAAAACGGCTGCGTGCACGAAAATTATGTAAAAGAAATTTAGTTCATTAATATATTTTCAGTTCTGTAATATTACTTTTAATAGAGAGAGGGAGAGGAACTTTAACAGTGTCTGGGACTTGCGACCCAGGTGTACGTTTAAGAAACCCCTATCTAACGCGCTTTAAACGCTCACCTCCAGCGTCCAAGGTCCTCTTTCTACCTAACTGAATTTGAAACGAATAAAAAATTCTCCGAAATAATTAGAATTAGAAATGCAACATATGAAAGACTTAAACATAATTTAATTTCTTGCGAAATAATTTTATAATTTTAATGTTTACATGTTAAGTTTATTTGAAAAGGACTAACTCAGAAGTTTATCTTATGTAGTTTACTCGTAGTTTTACCAAAAACATTCTATCAATGTAATCCTTATTTTTGTTGTACATGTAAAATAATCTAACAATCATTATGGACGTCTACTATGACCTACTTTACGTTATATTTGCACTATTAAACAATTTATCTTTTTATGTTAAGGATTTGCAGAGTATTTTAATGTATGATAATAATTATTCATTAACAAATAATAAAAAATGTGGCATGAATTTAATTGATTTATTTATATTTATTCAGCTTTAAAATATACATATATTTTATACGGTATTTTTAAGAACGACTAGTGCCTATCTTGACAAGTCCAGAGAGAAAAATGTTGAGCCTTCAATAGTTTTCACAAACACTAATAACTACGTTTAATTCCATACAAAGTTATATGAACAATTAATTTTTTTTTTTTTTGTATGTAGTAAATGTTTAAATGTTTCTATTATTATATATACATATACACATAACCATAAAAGAAATCTCATAGATCAATGAAAACTTGGGTATTTTAATGGAATTATTGTAATTACTATCTAATTTACATATATAAGTACCGATCTGTCCAAAACATTACTAACTGTTTAGCTGACATAAGAGATAGAGTTAGTTGTTTTCAATAATTGGAAGTCGTCTGTAAACATCATAAGATAGAACAACGTGCAAGCAATTGGTCAAAACCTAACTCACATTCCATTATTAGCACATTCATAGGGCTGCTGTTAGTCTTCATTAGTCAATACGCCATAAAATCTCGATGTTTCATAAACAAATAAACATTGTGGCTATAGTAATGGGATTGTAAAGTATCGTAAATTTTATTAGACATTAAAGAGTTATTAAATGGACTTTATATCAATTTGAAGTTATACATAAGAATACGGAATTTTTGCAATCTTAATCCTGTTAGGATATTTTTGTTCACGTTTTTGTCCTATATTTTTCTGATTCATCAGTTAATATTGGAAGTCTCCAAAAAATTAATTGTAATATAATCTATAATTGGATATATTACAGCAATGAGTCAATCCAATGAAATCTTGATGGCTGTTTTATGAATATTGCTTTCACAGAGCCAACCCTGAGTTACATTGTTCGCAGCATTTAGCGTTGTTGAAATAGAATTATGAAGTGCAGGTGGTTTTAACTTCAGGCAAACATAAATCATTGATTTTCATGTTTTAATATGTAAATTTTTAATATTTCTTAATTATTAACACATTACACTGTTACAAACCTTGACTTGTCTTATTGCGTTTCTCAAAACCATGTCCCCATTCACTTTGACACTAATATTATTATTACAAAATAATTTCTAATAAGAACTCCAAAGTTCAACAAGTATCGCGCAAAACTGATAGTTTTTCTATCGAAATTAAAGAATGTTTACGTAAATTGCTTCGATCCTGTTTTAGCCTTTGTTTAGACATACGTCGAACTGATGAGCTTCATGTGTTCTTATTTTCATATTACCAGACAATATAATTTTGTTTTATATAATTACTTGATTTTTTTAACAAACTTATGTTTTATAATCCACTTTATTATTACGTACATATAAAAAGCCAAAAGTAGGTCTGTTTACAACCATAATTTTGTTTGAACAAACAGTATTTCAGAAGCTTCTTACAAAACAATGGTTATATTCATATATTTGAATACTTCATTTTTTCTGATTACCCTTATTCTATACAGTAATTGTAGTATTATTTTCTTATACTGACACCATATTACTGCGTTCTTTACTGTACCTGATATATTTCTGCTGCAGTCTCAGACATTTCACTGTTAAATGAAATCTTCTATAAAATATATTCTCTCCAAAAATCCACTTAATAACAGTACTCCTGCTGCCAACGCACACATTTTTCTAACCCGAATGCCTTAAATATGGCGACCCAATTTAACACAAACAGAATATCGAAGAAAACGTTCTAATCGTTTCACAGAAATCATATATATGAGTATTACGAGAAATCTATAACCAATGACCTCAATATTTGAAATAAATTTCCGGTCCATATAAATTAGTAATTTCTATTTTCTCGGTAATATCACACACTGCCAAACCAGATCTCTCACAAAAGCTCTGTTGACTACAGTTATATACAAATTTACCTCAGCGAAAACTGCATACAATAATCGTTAGAAAATTTCAATATAAATTCACAAACGTCTATTGTTTTACTGACATCAAACCATTTTTATTCCCCTTTGATCTTTTTTCTTTGAATGTTACTATAAACAACATATACAGACCATGGAAAGACGTTCCTGGAATACAATAAAAATACATATTTTAATTCATATATCTATTATAAACTTTACAACAATTTATTATACGTAAACTTTGTATTACCAACAAACTATATTCTAAGTTTATTTTCAATAAAATCTTTTTGTCGTAAAGAAACAAAAGTTATTCATTCATTTTTAAATATTTTCACAGATTGGGGCAGATGGCGCGAAATCTGCTGTACGAGAGGCGATGGGTGTCCAATACCTATCATGGAACTACGACCAAATGGGTGTAGTTGCTACAGTACGACTATCAGAGGTATAGATAATCTAATTGTACTTTAAAAATCTCTCTCTCTTAATTTAATTGGGGTGATGTCATTTATTTATTTAAAATGTCCAAAATAAGAAATCGATTAAGGCGAAGAAAGATTTCGAGCAAAATAGTCTTATAAATGTCAAATCTATATATTATATGTTTAAAAGAAAGTTGTGTTAGTTTTTATTTATTACTCAAGAAGTTGAAAATTTGTGTGGAGATAGCTTAGTACCAGGGACGGACGTAGCATATTTAAATCTATTCGATCGAAACAGAAGAAAAACTTAATAAATTCAAATATATTTAAGGGCCTTTAGGACGGAATATAGTTCGCCCGGTCAGCTATACTTATATGATTCACTATAAAGTAGTATATATGTTATTCCTGGACGTCAGCTTCTTGTATACAACATTTTATCAAAATCGGTTCAGCCGTTTGAGCGTGTACAAGTAACAAACATACACACACACTCACAAACTTTCGCAATTATAATATTAATAGAATTTCGAAATTAACGCAGATAAAGTCGCGGGAAAAAACTAGTTCTAGATAAAATTAAACCCCACCTTACTATAAGCAACCAAAATTTGATTATTTTACCCATATTCCTATATCCAGGATACAGATAATACAACGGCATGGCAACGCTTCCTACCAACGGGTCCTGTAGCACTTCTACCACTGAACTCAGACTATAGCTCCCTAGTATGGTCAACAACACACGAACACGCAAAACAACTGCTGAATATGCCAGAGGAAAACTTCATAGATGCACTGAATGATGCTCTGGTAACAGTTCTCATAATCTGTTATCGATACTTAATGAGAATCCATGACCCTATTAAGTATTAGCTATTCTTCCAATATATAAAGTTAATAAGATATTTGACGGTTTCAAATGACTTTATGCAAATTGAACAAAAACTTCTCGAACATCCATAATTTTGGAAATCGTTGGCTGATTTTATATCCAAGAAACGTACCACACTCACTTCCTTATACAAAAAAATATATACCTTAGACTTATCGTAACTATATTCAAATACTGAAAACAATTATCTTACTAAATACATATGTTCTAAAATGAAATATTTTTATTATAACACCTGTCCTATGTTTACTTAATTCAGGATATTTTTTCTGTTACAGTGGAAACAGTATCCCCGAAGCGGCGCTGTCGACGCTTGCATGTCATGGCTTGGGTCAGTGCTCCGTAGTATAGGGCTCCCCGATGGGGCGGAGCGCCAACTACCCCCTAGTGTGGCTACACTAGCGCCATCCTCCCGCGCCGCCTTCCCACTCGGCTTTGGACATAGCACTCGTTACGTAGCACCACATGTGGCCTTGGTCGGGTAAAAAACATTATAGATACCCCAATATATAATAATATATAATCGGGGATAGTGAAAAACCGTAACTAGCATAGATTATAATTATTTAGTGTTTAATTTATTACTAATTGTGAAAAAAATAAACTTGAAAGTCGTTAATTTAGAAAATATAGTTAATTCAGCTTAAACTTTCTTGTGATAATCTGCTTCCAATGCAGAATTATTCAATGCTAGTTACGCGGTTTTGTACTATCCCCGACGATATGTGATTGAAGTGTCATTAACAAGTGAGACTAAATAGAAAATTTACAGTTCTAAATATCGTCACAAAGGTATGAAATCGTAAAAAAGTGTAAGATACGAAGTATTATAGATGGTAGTTTTGATGTAAGCTTTTATGTATTGATACCAAATTGATCTTAGAATATTTTTACTGTTTAAGCCATTCAAATACAAGTTCCTTTCAACAGTTCTGCCCACAAGCATTGAATTTGATTACTAGAACAAGTATATTAATGTCTTCTTCATTACATAGAACATAATCGAAAAGCTATTTGTGCATAAACCAACAGTATCACCGTTTGAAAATTACTAGCAAAAAAAATTCTTCCTTTGTATGATAACATCTTGTTTGATTAAAACTATATGTATAGTAAAACGAAACCTATTTTTTATAATATAAGCCTTATTGGCTTCATAATAAGAGCTATTAGTGTTTGTAATAATAATGCTTTGTATGTAGTGATGCAGCTCATCGTGTTCATCCATTGGCCGGTCAAGGAGTCAATCTTGGCTTTGGAGATGTTAAGGATTTGACTGATTTCCTATCAGATGCTCTGTATAGCGGCCTGGATGTCAGTAAGTTTAGTTTATTAATATAGAAAAGTAAATAATGCTGTATAATAAATTAAATTTAATATATGCTATATACATTTCACATGAAAATTCTCCATTAATACATCATTAAAAATCAAAATTTTATTACATATAATACCATTTGCCTTTTTTCCATACAATATTGAGAAGTATTTTTCTTCTCATTGAATTTACGGATATTAAAATACATATATAGTATAGTTCTACTTTGCTAGTATTAATATGAAAAATTTAAATGAAACAAAATAATTTATCCGAAATATTTAATCGCAATCGTTGACATCAATAATCTTATTAACATATTCTATGACATACTATTTAACACATATTATCAAAAACAGGTCATAACGACTGGTTAGAAAAGTACGAAAGTGCCCGCCAGCGACACAATGTACCCATGCAATTGGCAGTCGACGCTCTATACAGGCTATACGGCGCTGACTTGCCACCAGTAGTACTCGCTAGAAGCGTTGGATTACAGCTAACCAACGCCATACACCCACTTAAGGTAAATAAACTGATTACATATAATAAACATAAAACAATCTAAACTAAATAGGAAGGCAAAATGTTCTAATATCCAGTATACAGTAAGTTTCGATAGATGGCGCTGTTATGAATTAAATACTAGCTCGAGCTTAATGCGTAGTTTAAACTACTGAAGATAGATGGCGCTGTTACTAATTTTCATCATGAGGCCGTTTAGGGCAACTCTGAGCGTGTATGTTCGAAAACCTTGCAGTGTTGAAGGTCATTTAAAGATCGGAGCGAATTCTGCGAAAACAAATGCTTTGTTAGTCATGAGTTCGCGTGGTTTTTATTCCTTTTATGTTACTCAATGCCCTTAATATATTTTTCAGTCTTTTAGATGAATGAATGTACGTAAATTGTCAATGTATTTTTATAACATTTTATAGTACTTAATAAGACATTAAAAATAAATCAGGTTGAGTCGTTAGATAAACGTAAAGTAATTAGTCTAACTGACGAAAACACGTCATAGAACATAATATACTAATTGTTAAATAATTATTTTTTTGTATGAAACTAACCCAAATAATCAAATTTTACCTTTTATTGATGAAATCGAATGCCTTTTTGTTCCAGAAAATTCTAATGTCCCAGGCAACAACATAAAGAGAGTTCCTGCTAGATTATTTTGTATGATAACTTTATCTAAGGCTGAATACAATATAGTGCAATAAACTTTGAAATTTATAAAGGTCGTTTTATTTAATTTTTCTAATATGTTTCGTATTAAATATGTATTAATTTACTAAATATTTGTATAACAACACTACAGAAACAAATTATTTAAAATCCGACTAGACGTCATATATACCTAACTGAAAGGCTAACTTAATTTATAATATAAGATAAAATTTACATAAAGGGTTATTGCAAAACAAGATAATATGTCTCTTAATCTTTTTATTCAATAATAAGCAACTAAATATTTCTTGTCTCATTTAAGAAAATTTAACGTTTTGTATTAAATATTTACCGATTATATTAAACAATTCAGATGTATTGTGAAATTAACCATGTTATTTTCCCTTAGTTTTTACTTGGAATAAACTGATTATTTGTCTTCAAACCGTCGAGAAGGAGTTCTATTGAATTTTTTTCCGTATTGACATTACAAAGAAATAAACAATGTTTCAAAGAATGAAGAATATTTTGTTTTTATTAACAAACAATACCGAACGAGATAAAAGCCAAATCTATTATATTATCTCTTTTCGCTTCACTGCATACATGATATAAAGGAAGCGTATAACAAAAATAAAGCATGTCCCCCTCTATACGAATATAAAACTTGAACACCACAAGTTATTTCTGGATAAGCACGCTTATAGATAAATATAACACTGCCCACTAGTGAGTAGTGACTGAGAAACAAAAACATTATTGTATACCACAACGATCAACAAATTATTTATCAGGAAATAAGCAACAGATATTTTGAACAAAAAAAAAACAAAAGATAAGATAAAATAATGTAAACAACAAAAACACGCGTCTCTAAACTTAGATGGGTAGATACAATTACGTAAAATATAACATTACACTTACGTAAGGTAAAAAAATTAACATTTTAAATTAGGCTCAAACCCAGTCATCCACATAAAATTACATCACTTTCACCATAAAAATTATACATATACAGGGTGACTGGTGAATTACTATCAATACTTAAGGAGAATGCTCGGTACATGATTCTCATTCGAATTATGTAAAAAAATAGGTACTTAATTTTTCACCAAATTTCCGTATAAATAAATAAAGTGTGGACACGTTCCAAGTGTTCCAAGTGTGGACGCGTGCGGCGGCGTGCTGATACAACACCACGCCGCCAAACGCGTATGTGTGTGTGTGTGTGTGTGTGTGTGTATATACCTAATCTGTAGGGTGTTCACACGATGCGTAATTAATTACATAACTTTTGGTTAATTTTACTTAGAAGTTTATTAATATTTATGTTATATTAATTTTTATTTTGTCATATATGATCGTCAAATATCACGTCCTCAAGTATCGATAGTAATTCACCAGTCACCCTGTATAATATGTATGTACCTAATTACGAATATTGTATTGAAATAGTCCTTCATAAATTTTCAATTATAACTGTTTATTCAGAACCCTGTATGAATTCTAGTTCGGAGAAAAATACAAAATAATAATTATTTTTAAAACTTGATAGTCTATAGAACTATGTAAACACAGATCAGATATACTATTCCGTCCACTAATTAGTCCTTTAATTTCAATAACAAAGTCCAATTAGCTAATTAATATAATTATTATTAAAGTTTTTAACACATAGATGAAACAAAAAATGTTTCCATGTTTAAAAATTGTCAATAACAAATTCGTGAAAGCACAATGTTGGTTGAATGACCGTTTATTTGTAGCTTTCTTAAGAATGCGCTTAAACTCTAGACAGACCCACGCGTTGGTATGACGTTTGTAACAAAAAAAAAGTAGCAGGTATTATTTTACCTTCCACTTCCAGGAAGCGTCTGCTTCCGGAATATAAATATTTTCTAGATATGACTTGTTGTTGTCCTTACCTTTGAGATCAAAATTTTATCTGCAACACTGGGAATAAAAAATAACAATATTCACTGATTCCATCTTAATATTCCGACCTTCATGTTGAGTTTCTTTTAAACGATGTTTTTACCTTGCATTTGTCTATACTTTTACCTTAAGAACCCGCGCATACAGAGAGCGGTCGAAGTTCTGGGTTCTAGTGACAGTTAAGAGTTCCAACACAAGTTCGAATGACGATAAATAGTTTTAATGAATTATATATGTAACATCATAAAATCTGATATCGAAAATCTAAATACTGACTGGAGGAAGGGCGTTTTATTAAAAGTATGTAAGGCTGGTTATTGTGGTATATTTTTAATGTATATATTTATTTATTAAGAATAAGAAAATACTTAAAAGTATTTAGAAATAATAACAAAATATACGAAAGGTTCATTTTTAGATCGAATTATCGGACGAATACGACATGTTGTCACAATATTCCGACTCCGAATTTGTTGTAGAACTCCAAGACCAAGACCTTTCTTTCACTGATTGCGGTACAACTTGGGAAGCACCTGCATTACTCCCTTCTACCATTTGTAGCTCGTACCGGGCAAATAGAGAGGCCATTTCTAGTTTAATCATAATTTGCATTCTAGGTGGGAGTGTCTTGAACGTTTGCGCATAACTTAAAAAAATGTGATCGACTACATCCAGTTTGGCCTTTTTTTTATTTTTTATATATCCTAGTATTTTATCAGAATCACTGGATTCTGAGCTCGTTTTTATACGTTTTCTCGTTATTTGCGTGCTTGGTTCAGTTCCATATACAGTAACTTCAGAATGTGTAGTATTTTGTTTTTCACTCATCGTAAAGTTCTCTGTGTCTAATGCAACAGTGGTATGATTGTTGGCTGAACTATTCTCACAATTACTTTCTGTTTGTCTTCTAAAATTAAAATCGTCTAAAAAACTCAAGCGCGAAGCCCATGGCCAAGACTTATACTTTTTATAAGCCTGGCCTGTAGAAGATTCATTACTTTTCTTATACTTGTTGTAGTTATCTCTCAGACTCTTCCACTTGCCTATCCATACTTTACCTAAAAACAAAAATAGTTACAGGTTACACATTTATTGAAAAGACAGTGACAGTAGGGTTTTTCAAAGGATTTTTCAATCAAAAAATTGTGTAACAATCAGCTTAGCATTCCCGAGCCAAATGCGTTACCAGGTCGTGAAAAGCCAGTGTCTTACATTTAAATTGGAGATAGCGGTTTCAAATTATTATTTTTTTGATGAGAGCTATACAGGATGAAAAAAAAAGTACATATACCTAATAAGAGAGAGAATAAGGCGTGTAGTTGAGAGCACTTGGCAATTTGACTAAAGAATGGCGGGTATTTTATAAGCCATTGGAACTCAATGTAGACACAGGCGTTGATGTTGTAGAAGTAATGATATTAAAATAATAATTATTATTATATTTAAAATTTATTATTATTATTAACAAGTGATGTTTTACTTACTCTCTCCGAATCCCATTTCTGTGGCAATTTCAAGCCAAGCTTCAGCTTTTTTTTCGCGGTTTTTATAGTCTACATTACTAAAATCGTATAATATACTCCTTTCCCTAACTAATTCAATCAACCTTTCCGTGTTTGCAATACACTCAGACATCGCGGCGTTCCGACGTTCCCTGTTTTGGTGTGGAAAGAACTCTTGAAACGTAACGTTCCTCTTTGAACGCTGCGGTCAGACTGACCTCTGTATGCGTTGTTGTTATTGACTCGGCATAATCTTATGAACGCTGAACGCGGAACTCGGTACTCCTGACCGCTTTCTGTGTGCGCGGTCTCTTCGGCCGGGTTTTCTAACATTATTTGATAGAATTGATATTTTTATTTAATAGAATTATTGTAATTATGTAAAATATATTGAAGCGAGTTTGAAATTTTACTTTTATGTATTTCTTTTAAAGATTAGTATTATCTTTATGTTTTGTAAAAAAAAAACTAACCTGATTTATTAAAATCTTTCATTTTAAAAACGTAAAGTGAATGTATTAAATTTCAGTTCTCAGAATTCGCTTCTAAAGATTTCTGAACTTACTCATCTCTTTAGTTTTGTACATTTTGACATTTTAACCTTAATACAATTATTTTAAAAAACATTAAAGAATTGTTAAATACAATTTTAATATTCTAGAAAGTTTTATTTTTAATTAAATAAGAACTGATTTGTATTTAAATTGTAGATATGACATTTCCGTACTTACAACTCTGTAAAAAAAAACATAGTAAAAATATTGCAATGTAAAAGAATACTAATAATAATCAATAATGTGAGAAACTTCGTTAGTCCCCTCAGACACGATCAGTGAAGCCATATAAACGTTATAAAACATTCTATAGCAAGTGAAGCCCCTAGAACCAGTTTTACGCAGCTGCAGTGCTATCGACCGTTGCGACATTCAAGGAGGGTTGACGTCAGTAATAATAAAACCGTTCACCGCTTGTAGGAATTGACGCCATCTTGTTTTCCTTTAGTAACTCACGCCATAATACACCTTAAAATACACGAAATCCAAACTAGGTAAAAATAATTGCTTAGCAACCATTGTGACTCATCGACTGTGTGATAAACATCTGTGTCAGTATTATTTGTTAGTCAGTTCATTTATTAATACGTTTTAGAGATAAATAAGCCATCAATAACATTTCTATTCATTAATACTATGACTGATTAAGATAATGGAATTCTTAAAACTCATTATTGAACCCAATTTCATTTTATCTGTTTAAACATATTAACTAATTAGTTCTAAATACTAATGTCTTAGCATGGATTTAGTAAATAGAAATAATTTAATGTAAATACTTTAAACACATCTCTGTGAAATAAGAAAAAAACATGTAAAATAACAAAAGAAAACCTGCAGCAACAAAATCATGTAATTCGTAAAGAATGCTTTATTTGAAATATATTATGTAAATATTAAGGGACTGGAATAATAAAAATAGTATTGTATAGTATGATGCCGACTACCTAAGCCAGCTCTTTGTTAAAGTGGTATTTTTGTTTTTCTAAAGACGTTCAGGTAAAAGGATTAGGTTAGGTAGGTGAAATCCACGTTCACTAGGTACATATTTCTAAAGTAATTTTATAATACAGATTAAAATATATAACTGTAATATCGATTACATCCATTGTTGGATTAACCATGGAATGTAATGTAAGTATGTAAAAACCTCTATGTATGTATAAGAAGTTATGGCTAAAACTTCAAGTAAAATATGTTAGTGTTTATTTTTAAAATACAATACTCTCTTTTATAAAAACACTTTCGATATAGTTTTAATTAAAGTAAAAGTAAATTTATGTGACTTGAAATATCTTTTAAAGTAATATGATAGAGTGATCATAATATATCAGTAATTACGTGCAATATTAAGATGTGATAATTTTATATATAAGTACCTATGTCATTCTAATAAATGACCATGAGTTGCGAACAAAAAGTAAAAAGCATACTATTTAATAATAACGAAAATATCAGAATTTCCACATATAGGTTAGTAAGTTTCACCAAATAAAACGCTATTTTAAGAAAATTTATGTTGTGATAAGTAATTATTATTTAAACAATCAATTTTAAAATCATTTGTGTTTAAATTATAATTTTAGCCATTATATTATTTATCATGTTGGTTTTTATCATTTCACTATTTATTACGTCATTTATATTTCAAACTAAAGTTTAGTGAATAAGATCTAAATTATTTTAAATACATAATACTGTACGCCATGTTGTTTTACAATACGGTTAAGGAAGCCATTTTGTTTTACTAAATGCGCAGTTGCGCGGCCCCGATTGGGTCGGGTATATAAAGTCGCCATGACGTCAGCCACGCAGCTCAATAATTTTTCGTCGTGGTGCAGTGCGGACGTCTGGAATTGTGAAGTGTACTAGAAAATTCTTTTGTGCCTGGTCTGATTCAGGTGTGTAATTATCTCATCCTGCCATATATTAAGCACTATAAAAATGGGCTACACTGTGCAAGAAAAATCTATTGTTGATTTTTGTGAAAGTAAAACGGAATCTTTATCTAACTGGGTCCGTAAAGTTAAATGTAAATCGTTAAACGCCAAGACAAAGAGAAAGCGTGATCTAAGAGTAATCGCCATTTTGAGTAATTCACTGTTCCGTGCCGAGAATGAACTTCTTCATAAGCAAAGAGAACGTGCTAGAAGGTGGGCACAAATGCAAGCTGATCTCGGATTAAACTCCAAAGAAGAGGAAGCGGCCAAGCAGCATCGTGAGAAGATAGATAATTTTTGGAAAAACGATCTCAGCGGTCTAGATAATTTTTTTAGAGAGTTAGATAATGTCAAACCAATAGTCAAGCAACAAATATGTGTTAGTCAACTAGGGTGAATAGGTAAAGTGAATTTGTATTTGAATCTGTGATATATGTAGGATGTTTTCTAAATTACAGTCCCATTGCGTTTCGCGTGGGTCTGGATCCGACGGCCGCCATCTTGGCTGCCGCTGGGGCGTGGTCGCAGCTAACTACGAAATGGGTTTGTAAAACGGTATCATGCATTTAATTAGTTAATTTATTTTAAATTGTTGATGAATATTTCAGTTTTCTATTGTGAAATAGTCTATTGGAATCAAAGTTTTATTCATATTGAATATTAAATTGTAACATATGTTTAAGTATGATGAATAAAAAATATTTTTGAAGTATTAACGTCTTGGATTTTATTTCAAATCATTTATTGTTGTTATTGGAATTTCACCCGCCATGTATTATTCCATGAGTCATCACCGACTTGAAGAACGAGGTAGCAGTCGTGAAGGTGACGAAATAGCAGTATGAGAGAGCACTACCACGTGACACTGCAGTGCGGTCTCGTGAGGCTGCTTTAACGGCATGGCTAGCGGCCCTGCATAGAAATATCGACGCGAGCATTTTACATCTCTGCCGGTATCAACTATCAGCCCGCTTTAGGTAAAAGTTAGGAGATTGCGTAATGATTTCATCAGTTATGGAACGAATGTCATGTACCCGCTCGCGGGCATTTTCCATGTGTATTATTTCCGAGTCTCAGAAAGGCAGGGTCGTGGAGTTGGCAACGTGCTCGCTCTACCCACGCTATCCGGCCAACATTGATGAATGGCGTTTATGAGGCAAGCCGAAATTAGCAACGTTAAATTGCACTGGCCAAGATTGTTTTTAGTGTCGGTGAGTCCGAGCCTAACAAACTAGAGATGCTAAGATGATATGTGACAATTTTTTATTATTTATATTTTGATAAAATTTGCTTCAAATTGAATTTAAACAGGCCTTGTCAATTGTATAAGTTTACAAAAGTATTCGAAGATTTAAGTTTTCTGAAAATATCATTTAGCGCCATGGAAATGACTATGTACTAATTAATTGCGAAGCATATGGAACCTGGAACAAATACTCTAAATTTCTGTTTAAATATAAATTTGTAATTAAGTATGATATTGAACTATTAACTGGGCAATCCTAATGAAGGCCAAATAATTTTGAAACTAGATGTATGAGGTAAAATAAATGTAGGAATAACATGCACAAGAGAGGAGGTAGAAATTTTGGTAAGTTTAGACACCTGCTAGTATTGTTGTGTTATAATACAAGTAATAAATATTTGTATCAACTCCACAGCTATCGTGTGCTTGCGGGATGAACGTTCAAGAATATACCTTAATAGATAATCCCATATAAATATATATATTCCGGAACGATGCTAGCATCCCATTTTGAAATTTAATTATAAAAACCTTAGGGCCACACAAAAACAAACAAAGCGGAGACGTGACTTTGAAATTGTATCTACATTATAATGATAAGCACGGGTGAATAAAAATCAAGATACTAAATAGGTAAGTGGTAAAATCCCTCAACAGGGAGAATTCCACGTCGTCAAATTCTACAGAACTGATTTACTCTTATACATTTCCTATAATTTTGCTATTGATAAAATACTTGGTAATATACTTCTTAATGAAGATTTGTCATATTGTCAATGTCTCTTTGACGGGACAACCGTCTTCGTCTGTGTTAAAAAATATGTCCAGGTCATAGATCCTCCATTGAAGACTTGGCAGTGGAGGAAGAACACAATTCTCACACTTAAGGGTGGCGGTTTGCGAGTTTGCAGACTGAAAAGTGGCTGGGTTTATCATCTCACGCCATTATAGCCAATCTGTCATAGCAACGGAAAATTAAAGATACAATTGAACCTGATCCACGCCTAAGCTTGGATCGCTTGTACGGTAACATAGCTGATTAGCAGTTAATAACTTTATATTATAATATAATCAGAACATTGAAGAATGAGATTGTAGGTATTTAAGCCTGTTCCGTTATATATTTTTTAGCCCAGGTTCCATTAGATATACTGATATACACATATTTTAATGACAAAAGCCTGTCTAGCCAGCGGACTGATAGTTGGATTTCTCAAAACCATATCACCTAAAAATTCTTCTACTACACCTACTTGATCCATATAATAAATCAACTCTAGCTTTTCCGTGGAATGATTGGACTCTTCAAGGAATTATCATGATTATAATAGATATATAGGAATGCTGCACTTATTGAACACTGTATATTCTGTAAAACTTTGCATGGTTGGAAAGTCGAAAGTATTATTATTTAGTCACAAATTTTTGATCAAAAATGCCTGAAATTTCTAAAATATTCAAATGGTTAATAATATAATGGAAGTAATGAAATTGAGTACGAAATAAAACTTCTATCATGAAGAATAATATTGAAAGCGAGTGAAACTAGTATTTAGTAAAATATTTACAGGTAAGTGGCTAAACAAGAATTGCTACCACCAGCAGCGAGTGTGTTATATATTGGAATGGTATCGGGTATGCCTTTATGGCAGGGGTTAATAAGATTATTTTCAGATATCATTAATGTCAGATTATAGCGAACACAATAATATAAAGCATAGTCTTAAGCGATTTACTTGAATGATATCTAACTACATAAAACTTATGAAAACCGCATCCTCCTATAATAAATTGTAACAGTAAGGATGGCATATGAGCTCCAATGTGAATGTTGTCAAGAAAGTGATGGAAGGTATGAGAATGCTTGCATGTTGCTTTTATTCTATTAAGATTATTAGCTTTGATAATTTTGTTTATAGTTAAGTTTTTTGAAATACTTGAAAACGCTAGGATGTAATGCCATTTAGAAAGGTCTAGAATGTGACAACGTTGCCTGTAGTTGAAGAAAGGCTATGCATACGCTACATATTTTTGACAACTAAAGATATTACGTGCTTGGGATGTACATATGTAACAATAAACCAGGAAAGTTGCTGCCAGCCAAACAGAATATTTATCATAACTTCTGGATATAAAATATATTTACAAATTCACCTTATGGACGAAGCAATCATCCAATGAAATATAGCTTTGCAGTCGGAATACAGGAATGCAGAACATTTCCAAAGGAATGTTTTAAACAAAACTGTATGGTATGAGTAACTTTTGTAATCTCCTTACTTTTACAATGAAAATCTTTAGGATGATCGAAAAATTTAAAGGTTTTTGCCACCTAAAACTTAAGAGAAATGTGCCTACGCTGATTATAGTTGTTCAAAAAGATAGTTTTTTTAAGTATCTACTGAAAGGCAAGCCATATCTGTTCCATTATAAATAGGAGTTCATTTAAACACAATTTACGCGAAAGGGTTTTGATTAATTCGAGTTACTAAAATGCTGTAAAGGAAAGAATAATTGAACACATGAATAACTTTTTTTGTAAGTAAAAAATGAAATGCGAAATGACGTTTATAACTGTTTTTGTATTACATATTAAGTTTTACATACAATTTGTTGCAGTGGTGTTCAACTACATTCATGATCAAGGTGCTAAATTTTATTGATACTAACACTAGGTATATCAAGGTTGTGCAAGAATTAAATAATGGCAAAGAAATTTAAGGCAACCAGTTATAACATGAAAATAAATTATGGAATGAAAATTATGGAATGAAAATTTGTTACATTGTAGTTACACAAAGGATATCAATTACGGAATTAACAGCTTAAAATGAACAGATTGATTTTTATGAAATTCGATTAAAAGCAGTGCGCACGGCAATGAATTATTACGTTTGAGCCCATAGCTACATTTACAACTTTATGACCTCGTTGCAACAGGTGTGACAAATTGAAACTACTCATAATATTGCAAGATAGATACAGCTCTTTGAAATACTTAAATGTATATAACAGCTTTCCAATAAGGCAAGTTTGGTTTACCTGCAAGATTTTATTATTTACTCAAAATATTTGAATTAAATCATAAAACTCCTGTAAACTTATGAATGACAGCTGGTTATAATTGTCTTATTTTATTAATATGCTTGTTGGCCTACTTGCCTTTGACTGTTACTGGGGTCAACTCCAATGTTGTTCTGGCTCATGTGACTGTAGCTCCTTATTGTCACGAGGCTAATATGCCCTCCCTAGGCGAAGAATCTACGCTCTATTGCGGGCGTGCTTGTCTGCAAATTTTATACATACTTTTTGCGGACGGATTGTTTTGTTCCGCCTGTAAACGTTCCCAATTCGTCAGTTGAAATCTGATACAGCTTATGAGAACGGAAGGCTACTGCAGCAGCTTTCCTGCAAGTTGGAGAATGCTCCGTCCTGTTTGCGGTTAGGAAAACCTGGCATGCTAGCTGGCCCGTCTGTCTGCTGGCGAGTTACCCGGCCTGTCGGTGGGCTTACGAGTAATCTGGCCCGTCTGCCTGCTAGTTACCCAACCTATCGGCGGGCTTGCGAGAGAACCGAGGCCTGTCTTCGAGCTGGCGAGCGAGCCGGCCTATCTTCGAGCTCTGGCGAGTGACCCGGCCTGTCTTCGAGCTCTGGCGAGTGACCCGGCTTATCTGTGAGCCTGCGAGCCACCCGGCCTGTGTTCGAGCTGGTGAGCGGCCCGGCCTGTGTTCGAGCTGGTGAGCGACCCGGCCTGTGTTCGAGCTGGTGAGCGACCCGGCCTGTGTTCGAGCTGGTGAGCGACCCGGCCTGTGTTCGAGCTGGCGAGCCACCCGGCCTTTCTTCGAGCTGGTGAGCGACCCGGCCTGTGTTCGAGCTGGCGAGCCACCCGGCCTGTCTTCGAGCTGGCGAGCCACCCGCCCTGTCTTCGAGCTGGCGAGCGAGCCGGCCTGTCTTCGAGCTGGCGAGCGAGCCGGCCTGTCTTCGAGCTGGTGAGCGAGCCGGCCTGTCTTCGAGCTGGCTAGCGACCCGGCCTGTGTTCGAGCTGGCGAGCGAGCCGGCCTGTGTTCGAGCTGGCGAGCGAGCCGGCCTGTGTTCGAGCTGGCGAGCGAGCCGGCCTGTGTTCGAGCTGGCGAGCGACCCGGCCTGTGTTCGAGCTGGTGAGCGACCCGGCCTGTCTTCGAGCTGGTGACCGAGCCGACCTCTCTTCGAGCTCTGACGAGTGACCCGGCTTATCTGTGGCCCTGCGAGCCACCCGGCCTTTCTGAAGGTTGGCGAATGACCCAGCCTGTCTGCGGATCGGTGAGGGAGCCAGCCTGTCTGCGGATCGGTGAGGGAGCCAGCCTGTCTGCGGGCTGGAGAGTGACCCGGCCTGTCTGCGGGCTGGTGAGTGACCCGGCCTGTCTGCGGGCTGGTGAGTGACCCGGCCTGTCTGCGGGCTGGTGAGTGACCCGGCCTGTCTGCGGGCTGGAGAGTGACCCGGCCTGTCTGCGGGCTGGAGAGTGACCCGGCCTGTCTGCGGGCTGGAGAGTGACCCGGCCTGTCTGCGGGCTGGAGAGTGACCCGGCCTGTCTGCGGGCTGGAGAGTGACCCGGCCTGTCTGCGGGCTGGAGAGTGACCCGGCCAGTCTGCGGGCTGGAGAGTGACCCGGCCAGTCTGCGGGCTGGAGAGTGACCCGGCCTGTCTGCGGGCTGGAGAGTGACCCGGCCTGTCTGCGGGCTGGAGAGTGACCCGGCCTGTCTGCGGGCTGGAGAGTGACCCGGCCTGTCTGCGGGCTGGAGAGTGACCCGGCCAGTCTGCGGGCTGGAGAGTGACCCGGCCAGTCTGCGGGCTGGATAGTGACCCGGCCAGTCTGCGGGCTGGAGAGTGACCCGGCCAGTCTGCGGGCTGGAGAGTGACCCTGCGGCTGCAGTCACACACCGTCCTGACTTCGGCACACCGGTGCAGTCTCACAGCATCCGACCTCGTCACACGGGTGCAGTCACACAGCGTCCTGACTTCGGTCCACGGGTGCAGTCACACAGCGTCCTGACTTCGGTCCACGGGCGCAGTCACACAGTGTCCTGACTTCGGTCCACGGGTGCAGTTTCACAGCGCCCTGACTTCGGTCCACGGGTGCAGTCTCAGCGCCCTGACTTCGGTCCACGGGTGCAGTCTCACAGCGCCCTCACTTCGGTCCACGGGCGCAGTCTCACAGCGTCCTGACTTCGGTCCACGGGCGTAGTCTCACAGCGTCCTGACTTCGGTCCACGGGCGTAGTCTCAGTCTCACAGCGTCCTGACTTCGGTCCACGGGCGCAGTTCCACAGCGTCCTGACTTCGGTCCACAGACGCAGTCACACAGCGTCCTGACTCCGGTCCACGGGCGCAGTCACACAGCGTCCTGACTTCGGTACACCGGTGGCACACCGGTGCTGTCACACAGCGCCTCGACTACGACACCGGTGCAGTCAGTCACACATCGCCCCGACTCCGGCAACCTTTGCATCACACATCGCCCCACTCCGGGACACCGGTGCAGTCCCACAGCGCCCCGACTCTGACACACTGATGCACCGGTCCAGCACACAGCGTCCTGACTTCGGTGCAGCGTACTGATTGTCACACATTTATTACAATGTATTATTTTTGATAAGTTTTTTTATGATTTCTTAGCTTAGTTTTTATGGTTATTTAAATTTCAGTTTAATTTAAAAATAAGTAAGAGGTAAACTTTTATAACAACATTTATTACAGGTTTTCTTATAATGAAATTATAAAAACTACAATTAAAAGCCATTATGTTATAATATTTTATAGTTTATGAGTACCTTTTAAAATTTCTTATTTTAATTACTTTTGTTTAATGTATTTTTTAAGAATTAGCATAAGGTAATCGAATTTCTTATTTTAATTTTATTACTATTGTTAATGTATTTTTTTCAGGAATTAGCCCTTGGTAAGATTAATATTTTCACTCTCAAATATTTCACTTATATATAAAAATTGTTTGTAGCTGACTTATCTGAACAATGTTTAATAAATTTATTTAATTATGCTTAACATAATGACAGCGAAATTAGGGAAAAATCTTAAAATATTTGTCAACTACATTCTTCTAGCCTAAGATGAACAAAATCCCCAGTTATATGAATATAGGTCCATAGCACAAAAAAATCTGTTGCGACGATAATCTGATGAAAAAGATGTCATAACTGAAATATAACTGGATTTATAATGAACACAACGCAGAATGTTATTTACGAGGAGTCAAGCATTTGAGTATATAATAAAGGGGTTACACACAAATCATCTTTACAAGGTATGTACATGATGTCAATGTAATGTAAAAAACATGAGATTGAAGTATAACTACAGTCAAAAACTGAACTAACTGCTAAATTACAAATTCTTACAGGCAAATATGACATGCAGAAATACATTTTGAGCGAAAGTATAAAATAACCAATTGTCACAGTTCAAAGATGAAGCCGAACCAGTGTTAATGATGGAGATTTAATAATGAATCAAAAAAATATGAAGATTTAGACTTCGGACAGAAGGTTGAGATTTTTTTTATAATAATAATTCCGTCAATAAAAAATATTGATATAAATAGAAAAATTCAAAGCGAAGGCAACAAAAGGTTATGCATGAATGAAAATAAACAGAAAAGTTTAGAACCGAAAATGTTTATGTTTTACATCAAAAGTAATATAAGCTCCTGAGTAAAAGGAGTGGAGAACAATCCACCCATAAAGAGTGTGCGGGTGACTCTGAAATGATAAGTGAAGTATTAGGACACATGATACAATTGAAGTGTGAACAGGCGTGAGGAATAGAGTTAAGATGAAGAGATCTATAAAGACCGAGGGCGACGGGAGAAGAGTGAAGACCGAGGGCGACGGGAGAAGAATGAAGAAGGAGGGCTGCGTGTGAAGAATGAAGAAGGAGGGCTGCTTGTGAAGAATGAAGACCGAGGGCTGCGTGTGAAGAATGAAGACCGAGGGCTGCGTGTGAAGAATGAAGAACGAGGGCTGCGTGTGAAGAATGAAGACCGAGGGCTGCGTGTGAAGAATGAAGACCGAGGGCTGCGGGTGAAGACTGGAGACCGAGGGCTGCGGGTGAAGACTGGAGACCGAGGGCTGCGGGTGAAGAATAAAGACCGAGGGCTGCGTGTGAAGAATGAAGACCGAGGGCTGCGTGTGAAGAATGAAGAACGAGGGCTGCGTGTGAAGAATGAAGACCGAGGGCTGCGTGTGAAGAATGAAGACCGAGGGCTGCGTGTGAAGAATGAAGAACGAGGGCTGCGTGTGAAGAATGAAGACCGAGGGCTGCGTGTGAAGAATGAAGACCGAGGGCTGCGTGTGAAGAATGAAGACCGAGGGCTGCGTGTGAAGAATGAAGATGGAGGGCTGCGTGTGAAGAATGAAGACCACTGAAAACCAAAGGCGGCGTGTGAAGATTGAAGACCGAAGGCGGCGTGTGAATACTGAAGACCGAGGGCTACGTGTGAAGATTGGAGACGGAGGGCTGCGGGTGAAGAATGAAGACCGAGGGCTGCGTGTGAAGAATGAAGAACGAGGGCTGCGTGTGAAGAATGAAGAACGAGGGCTGCGTGTGAAGAATGAAGAAGGAGGGCTGCGTGTGAAGAATGAAGAAGGAGGGCTGCGTGTGAAGAATGTCTTCGAGGGCTGCGTGTGAAGAATGAAGAACGACGGCTGCGTGTGAAGAATGAAGACCACTGAAAACCAAAGGCGGCGTGTGAAGATTGAAGACCGGAGGCGGCGTGTGAATACTGAAGACCGAGGGCTGCGTGTGAAGACTGGAGACGGAGGGCTGCGTGTGAAGACTGGAGACCAAGGGCTACGTGTGAAGACTGGAGACCAAGGGCTGCGTGTGAAGACTGGAGACCAAGGGCTGCGTGTGAAGACTGGAGACCGAGGGCTACGTGTGAAGAATGAAGACCGAGGGCTGCGTGTGAAGAATGAAGACCGAGGGCTGCGTGTGAAGAATGAAGACCGAGGGCTGCGTGTGAAGAATGAAGAACGAGGGCTGCGTGTGAAGACTGGAGACCGAGGGCTGCGTGTGAAGACTGCAGACCTAGGGCTGCGGGTGAAGAATGAAGACCGAGGGCTGCGTGTGAAGAATGAAGACCGAGGGCTGCGTGTGAAGAATGAAGACCACTGAAAACCAAAGGCGGCGTGTGAAGATTGAAGACCGAAGGCGGCGTGTGAATACTGAAGACCGAGGGCTGCGTGTGAAGATTGGAGACGGAGGGCTGCGGGTGAAGAATGAAGACCGAGGGCTGCGTGTGAAGAATGAAGAAGGAGGGCTGCGTGTGAAGAATGTCTTCGAGGGCTGCGTGTGAAGAATGAAGAACGACGGCTGCGTGTGAAGAATGAAGACCACTGAAAACCAAAGGCGGCGTGTGAAGATTGAAGACCGGAGGCGGCGTGTGAATACTGAAGACCGAGGGCTGCGTGTGAAGACTGGAGACGGAGGGCTGCGTGTGAAGACTGGAGACCAAGGGCTACGTGTGAAGACTGGAGACCAAGGGCTGCGGGTGAAGAATGAAGACCGAGGGCTGCGGGTGAAGAATGAAGACCGAGGGCTGCGTGTGAAGAATGAAGACCGAGGGCTGCGTGTGAAGAATGAAGACCGGGGGCTGCGTGTGAAGAATGAAGACCAAGGGCTGCGTGTGAAGAATGAAGAAGGAGGGCTGCGTGTGAAGAATGAAGAACGTGGGCTTCGTGTGAAGAATGAAGACCACTGAGAACCAAAAGTGGCGTGTGAAGAATGAATACCGAGGGCTGCGTGTGAATGCTGGAGACCAAGGGCTGCGTGTGAAGACTGGAGACCAAGGGCTGCGTGTGAAGACTGGAGACCGAGGGCTGCTTGTGAAGACTGCAGACCTAGGGCTGCGGGTGAAGAATGAAGACCTAGGGCTGCGGGTGAAGAATGAAGACCGAGGGCTGCGTGTGAAGAATGAAGACCGAGGGCTGCGTGTGAAGAATGAAGAACGAGGGCTGCGTGTGAAGACTGGAGACCGAGGGCTGCGTGTGAAGACTGCAGACCTAGGGCTGCGGGTGAAGAATGAAGACCGAGGGCTGCGTGTGAAGAATGAAGACCGAGGGCTGCGTGTGAAGAATGAAGAACGAGGGCTGCGTGTGAAGAATGAAGACCGAGGCCTGCGTGTGAAGAATGAAGACCGAGGGCTGCGTGTGAAGAATGAAGAACGAGGGCTGCGTGTGAAGAATGAAGACCGAGGGCTGCGTGTGAAGAATGAAGAACGAGGGCTGCGTGTGAAGAATGAAGACCGAGAGCTGCGTGTGAAGAATGAAGAACGAGGGCTGCGTGTGAAGAATGAAGAACGAGGGCTGCGGGTGAAGACTGGAGACCGAGGGCTGCGGGTGAAGACTGGAGACCGAGGGCTGCGGGTGAAGACTGGAGACCGAGGGCTGCGGGTGAAAAACGTGTGAAAACTGAAGATGAAACATATGAAGACCGAAAAATGAAGTTGAACTCAAAATAATAAAAGATTATTACATATTTAGGTATATTTTTGTAAATATGTACATTGATTTAATGGACTCCCAATGTCTTTTTGAGCAGTGTTTTTCATTGGAAGAAAATAAACGAGTTAAATATTGAAAAAAATTGAATTTTATTTATTACCTTTTAATTTGTTATCAGAATTGAGTTAACAAAAAGATATTTCTTCACTTACATATATTTTTAAAACTTACTTTTATAGAACTGAATAAAGTCGTGTTGTCAATTTCTTGCCATTAATTTTGTTCAAGTTATTAGTGATGAAAAAAGAATCTAACTTGCAATTTTATAGAAAAGACCGGGGCAATACTTTTCATCATATGAAATGGAAATTTTTATGCACCCTATCAATAAATATAATAAATTAGTAGAAATGACAAATCATACGCCTCTAATTGTGAGCAAATAACGAAGTTCATGTTCATTACTTGATTTCCATAATTGTATGTTTTCCCTCTATAATGATTAGTTCGAGACCTCGAAAGTACATCCCAATAAGTTAATAGTCAAAGCGTTTGACCATTTACCATAACCCAACTTTCCAATAGGAAAGAGGCGTTCTAAAGACTCCTGCTCAGATAAACAACCGACAACACAGACACAATAACCCCCATTATACCAAACCACACCAACATTTTCGTTCCAGCGTTCTAACGTCGGGGGGCGTCATGCGTTCCCATTATCAGATGTCATCCTCCACTTCAACGATATCCTAAGCCGAGGTCCAGTCTTTTAGAGGCATTCTTGGGACGGGCGTATACCCTTCGGGCCCGATTTAAGATGAGTTGGTCTCATCGGGCATCCAACCCCTCCTGATGACGGTGTCAAGCCATTAGAAAATATAATTAAAATATAATAAAATATAATTGGTTAAAAACTATAATATACCTATCTATTAATCTATTGTTAAATAAATTAAAATCATCGTGGCAGTAGCAGTACATACTAAGAACATTGCGTTTGGATAGGATATTTCTATTTTATTTATGTTTGGTATCTAATGAATCTATCTGAATCAATATACTTCGCAACGCAGCCATTAAAATTTAAAGGCTACTTCACGCCGATCTTCTGTGAGAGGGTGGTACTTCCTTGTTCCAGCCAGCCCATGTTCGAGCTGCAGTAATTTGACCACACCTATAGGCTCTACCACCGATAATAATATGTATTTGAAGTGTATTGGTAGATACAATGTGGCTGTAATTATGCTTGGCTCGATAAATAAGCCTTGGCTAAGTTCTGATATATTGTAGTAGTTGTAATCAAACTCAGTCATTTTAAGTGCTAATGTTTATTTGATCGCATCCAGTGCACGATAAAAAAATAAGTAATAATTATTATTATTTTCTCTTTACATAAATCGCCGATCTTGAGTGCCATAAAATAAAAAAACAGTTAAATTCCAGCGTGGAGATATAAGTTAAGGTTTTGTCAATATTCGAAAACGTAGACCACGTTATACATATGTATGTACATATTATATATGTTACTTAAAAATAATAATAACTTACATCGCTATAATTACTTGATACTTATTTAGAGTTACCGCGTAAATAAATAGTAATATTGTATTAGTGTCGATAAAATTGGACAGCATTTGAATGCAGACATTTATGTAATAAAGTGAAGATATGTGGTTATTAGGTATGTTCTTTAACATTATGCAATCTTTGAACTAAGATTTAAATCAAAATTTAAGGAGACAATATAATATAATAAATAGTCATGGTTCCCAATTGGAAACACTCATTTGAAATTTTTATTTAAGCACTCAGAAGTCAGAACCGTAGCTTAAAACTTCTGTTTTATAAACCATTTTGATTACACTTGTTATGTATTCCTCTTAAACTGCAGATGTGTAGTTTTGTTTTTAATTAATCTACCTTAAGTAACGGCTTCCTATATGTAGATCAAAAATATTATTTTTAATGTCAGAAAATGGTGAGAATGAATAGCAATAAAAGACGTGTTGTTTCCTAATTCCTAAGATGAAATATATTTAAAATTTAGCTTGTAAGTAATATACTACCGTGTTCCGTAGGGATTATAGTGTGTTAAACGTTAAAGGCTGCATGATGTCACTTAGATTTTTTTTAAATTAAATTAATACGTTCAAATTTAACTTATTGGCTTTCCTAATAAATCATATTTTACCTTTTTTTATTACTTATTAGTACAAAATATATTTTGCTTTCACGAGTTCAAAGATATAAACTTCAATTAAATATATAAAAAATAAAATAATAATGTGAATAACACTTTTTGAAACATTTCTTAAGAAGCTCTTGAGTTGTCGATCACACAAGTCTTTTTTTTTATGTAAAAGGTAACCTTAGTTGTTGAGGAAAAGGGAAGGGTGGGCATAAGGAAATGGCAGGAAAGGGTGGGAACAGAGAAAAGGCACCCAGCTCTATCACTCATCGGACGAACCACTGTCATTAATGACTACTTCACGGCAAGCTTCTGTGAGAAGGTGGTACTGCCCCGATCGAGCCAGCCCATGTTCGAGCTGTAGAACATTCCACAGCTAGACTCTACCACCTTCAAAAACCATACTTACCATATAAACTTTTTCGCTCCCTCGTATGATATCCAATGAAGAATTTTGAGGTATCGTTTTTTTATAAGTTATTTGCAATAATGTTATTAATAGCGAAATCTCGTTTCTATATAGATGGCAAAATGCTACTATATCTGTTTATGGGTTAGGGATGTAAATGAGATTTTATGATATAATTTATATAAAAGGTACCTACTAATTGGCTTTAACTCTACCCTTATTTTAATATTTTAAAGTTAATAATAAATGTTCTGTACCTACATACAGTGGACCTTATAATGAATTGTTTATAAATTCCATTCTGCAAAGAAATAATATTTGAAGGAGGAAATTTCAAAACAACAATTAGGGGATATGACCCAAAAAGTATTATCGCAAGATTTATTATGTATTAATAATTGTAGCATTAAAATTGATAATCAGTTTACATAAACAAACACCAGTTGACATATTTTGTCAATAGTAACACAGTAGGAACATAATTACTCAATGTGATAATGGTAACACCTTTTTTTGTGTCTGACAAATGACAAAATCAAAACGATAATTATTGTTTTTCTTTTCCAAACATACACTCCAAATTATTGGCTACCCTTGTACTGTTAAAAAAAAGACTAACTTAAATATTAAATTAATATCGCAGAAATGTCATATCAACTTTACAGGAATACTACAATTGGAAACACGTTACAGGAAAGCCTTGACGAATTGATACAAGTAATTATTGCTGTTTTATAATTTATAAGAGTCGAATTTTATCGACGTTAAATCCTTCAATGCTTTGTTATTTTCAGTATGGACAAATAACACCTACGCTCGCTGTGAAAGTATTGTTACAGTTTGATAAATCTATTAACACAGCATTGTCTAACAGGGTGAAATCTAGATTAACCTTTAAAGCGGGGAAATTGAATACATACAGGTATGGTATAATTTATATCACTCTTTTACTTTTCTATAATACTTTGATTAAAGCCTTCTTATTTTAGGTTTTGTGATAATGTTTGGACATTCATGTTGAATGATGTAGAATTCAGGGAAGTTCAAGAAGTTGCTAAGGTGGATAAGGTGAAAATAGTTGCCTGTGATGGAAAGAGTGAGTAGCCATAAATACATAAATAATTTTAAATAATATCATTGAACTATGTTTTCCTATTTAAAACTATACATTAAACTTGTTAATATTGCCACTCATATTTATCATATTTTTAGATGTGGAGGACCGAAGATAATGCTTGGAGTTCTACATGAATTATTTAATGTTAGAAAATATGTATATATTGGGGTCTGGTAATTGATATTATGAAACTTCATTAAGTGTTAATAACAATTTGTATACTCAAAGGCAAAAACCAAAAGTTTTGTTGTAAGTTAAAACTAATTCTAAAAATGCATTAATTTGTATTTGATACTGCTGAAGTGCAAATAAATTGTGTAATGACTTTGGTTTTATTCATGTTTTTTGTATGTAACCTCACCAAGTTTCTAAGTGTATCAATAATTAAACTCTGATATTAAAGAAAATGTTGTGAATTGACATAATTCAAAAACTTATATTTATTAAGCTAATAATTAATTTTAAATCACTATAAAAAATGCCAGATTCAGTCAATTTTGCAAAGATTGTAATAAGATGATTATATTTTATGTTAAATGTCACCAAAACACTATGGACTAAATAATAATTTGAATTAAACATTTTTTTACTATGGTTGTACACTGGACTCATTCAATGTTTTGCCAATGTCAATATTTTTATTTGTTGGATGAATTATAATCTTGAGTACTGTGTAGAAAGAACACTTGAATGATCCACAAGTAAGAAATGTTTCTGCCTCTAACTTTTTTTGTAATGATTCTTCATAAAGTACTGGGTTCGATATTTTATAACTTTCAGAGTGAGAATAGAAAGCCTTTTTATTTTTTTCAACAACTTCATTATTTTCTTTGATTACGTTAGCATACTTCTTAACCTATTTTGCTATACTTTTGCTTCTGAATTAGTTAAAATATAGAAAATGGATTCAAATAAAAACTAAAAATATACATTAATTTTTTTTATTCTGTGTACTCAGTTTATGCTATCTCCATTTCTTCTCATAAATAATGCGACAAATAAAATAATGCCTACAACTTCTTGTTTTATTCAAAATAAAAAAAGGTCTCGTTATTAATCATTACTTTATTTTATTACAACTCTATAAAGATAATACAATATTTTTACAATTTTTACAAAACCTCCCAGTTGACAGATGCATAATATAGAAAAATAACCATAACCCAACAACCTTGAAGTTATTAAAACATCAAACAAGAATAATGTTACATAAAGAATGTAAATCTGTTAATATGATAAGTGTATTAAATTGATAATGTTATGAAATGTTGTAGTATTGCACTCCTTAGAAATGTTATGACCTCAAAAAACTAGTATAAATATTGTTGGTTTAAGTTTCACTGGAAATACTGACAAATTTCCCCTTAAACTTTTTGCTTTGAACAGATTAAATTATTAAAAAAATAATAACAAAATATAATCTATCTTTTTTTCGTTTGGAAGTACATTTAACATTTTACAACATATTTTTTGTGACTGAAATTTTCTATGCAATTTTTTTTTCATTTAACAGTTATTTATTCCTCTTGCTTTGTTTCTTGAGTCAAAAATAATTATTTCAAAAAAAATATGTAACGAATAATTTTCTGTTTCACATATATTTTGAGTATTTATACCTAAATTGTATAGACATCACCGCAGTAATAGAAAACTAACTAAGTTCCAAAAACCAAAAGTGTACATTTCTTAAGCACAGTATGAGGGTGGGGATGTTAAATCTGCGAGGAGATCTAGTTCCTCTTCAGTGAGTTGGTCGCGGTGTTTGGGCCAATCGTCTTGATGTGTTCGCCTGAAATCAGCCAACGCTGTCCTTATAGTGGCCGGTATTGGATCAGGAGCGTTTGTATGTTTGGCCAACTCTTGCAACACTCGCCCAAGTCTTGGGCCAAGACTGTAAGGTCGGGAGGCCACGTATGCACAGAGTCCTAGCACGCCGAAATGTCTCTCGACCAATTCCTTTGATCTACAGCTCTTGAGGAATACTTTTATACTTTTCTCTTCGTCCGCTAGAGCGCGGCAGTGCATAAGTCCGGTAAGAAGTTTTGCAGCGGATTGACGAACCTGAGAACACGTGACCGGCGTATTAGTTTAGGACATATAGAAAACAACAAAATGATATCAAATACGAACCTCAACACGGGCGTCTTTCATGAGCTTCAAAGCGAACTTCTCAGCTCGGACGGCACGTTCCTGTTTATCACATAACATTGGAAGGCCATAGAAGAGCAGCGGCTGGGCGAAATCTAAACACGCCAGCCTCGCCCACCACGATCTACCATCTGCGAGTGACTCTAAGACGTCCAAAGCTTTGTCGAAGGCCTGGTAAGAATGGTTGGCGAGAGCGAGGCTGGCTAAGAACCCGCCAGCTGCCTTCGGTAACTCCTCGTGTGGTTGAGGCGGTCCTCTTGATGCGAGGGCGCAAGCGATGTTGACCAGCTGATATTGAACCTCCGTGTTGCAGTTCACACCTCGCACGGTCACGCCCATACAGCAACGAAGTACTGGTGAAGTTATTAGTGATTTACAAACGGAATAGATTTATGATCTATTTACTAAGAATGAGTTTTAAAATATACAGTATGTACTAAAATCTAATAATATTGTTGCTCGGTAATAAAAATTCATATTGAGTGAATTGTAACAATTATGTTTTGCACAGAAGAAAACTAAACAAATTTTGAAGAAAAAAAGAATACTAAGGAATAACAGTTAGCATATAACCTATACTTTTCTTAAATCCGAAGAGGAGTCAAACAAAGGGAACAGGAGGTTTATTATACCTGTTGAGAGGAGGTTGGCAGCCCTGCGTGTGACGCACGAGCTGTAGTCAGTACAGCCGTGCACGTCGTCAGCGGCGGTCGTGCCGGGCGGCGGCGGCGCGCGGACCAGTGACCCTGACAGGCGGAGCGTGCCGTCCATACGGGCTGTCAGTTGTTCAGGATCCGTTTCCGTTGCATCCTGCTCCACCCTCACCGCTTCCGTTTCCCCGGTAGCTTCGGCTGAACCGTCAGACTGATGGATCATCTGAATTATAATAATTAAAATTAGACATATCCATACCAGATGATATAAATACATAGTTATAAGTGTACAATGTACATCATACATTATCTTTGTATTGTATACTTAATTAACTACATGTATTTGTTAACAATCTACATCTACTACATGACGTATTTGTTAGCTTTTAAGACAAAAAAAACGTATTAATTATAACAGCATCATAACTCCATACAATGGCTGTTGGGTTCGGTTGCAAGAAAAAATAGACATAAATAACTTGGAGAAAAAGGAATAATAGAATAAAATAATAATTTAATTTTGCTTACCTGATGTTCTACAGTAACATTATCTGGTGATAGTCTGTGTATTTGTCGCGACTTCGCCGTGACATTCTCATCCCCACCACAATCCCGCGGACCACACTGACATAGAGACGACACTGCCGTCTTTATCACTAAAATTATATTTATTTCGTAATATAGAAGTTTAAATGAAATAGGTAATGGATGGCTAAATGATTACACATTTTCTGTAAGCCATCATTTGACGTGCAAGTAAGATAATTATATGGAAAGAATGATTATTGGTAATTAAAAAAGAAGATTTTTTGTTGGAACTTTATATAATATTGAAAATATAGAAAAAGAATAGAAATACTATTTCAAAATTTCACTTTACTGTATATGTATCTATATTAAATCTAAAACAAAAACGTTTTTTTAAGTTTATTTAAGAAAAAAGCTACAACATTTTCATATAATATATATGTAGCATTTCTATTGCTTTTTGTAACACCTAATGCTATATTAAAATACCTAAAAACGTTGTTACTGAATATTTTATAACTTTGATAGCTTTCTCTTTTATATACAGGGTGACTGGTGAATTACTATCAATATTTAAGGAGAATACTCGGTAAATGATTTTCATTCGAATTATGTAAAAAAAAATAGTTACTTAATTTTTCACCAAATTTCCGTATAAATAAATGAAGTGTGGACACGTTCCACGTGTTCCAAGTGTGGACGCGTGCGGCGGCGTGCTGATACAACACCACGCCGCCGCATGCGTGTGTGTGTGTGTGTGTATGTGTGTGTGTGTATATACCTAATCTGTAGGGTGTTCACACGATGCGTAATTAATTACATAACTTTTGGTTAACTTTACTTAGAAGTTTATTAATATTTATGTTATATTAATTTTTATTTTGTCATATATGATCATCAAATATCACGTCCTCAAGTATCGATAGTAATTCACCAGTCACCCTGTATATTGGTATATAAATTGTAATCCTACCTATATCTCCACATTCGTCATACAAAGCTGTCAATCTCGGCTTCACAGAATCTATGAATTGTTGGAAACATGGTGCATATGACTCCCCACCAGGGAAGACTAGCTCCGTGTCAAACATGGTCATCAGGATACTGTGGAAATAGAATAATATTATATATTATTAATGATGATTAAATAAATTGATATACATTTGGTTTATTCTAAGTATTCAATATATTAAAAACTTCAATTAAACAATTATTGATATGTATGGGAATGTAAGTGTTAATATCAAAATTGAAGTGTCTTTCATCACTTCTATATATTATGTTAAAATATGATATGTATTTATGATGTTATAGTACTGAAATTGTATACAAAAAAAAGTTAAGTTCTCTACTTTAAAGGCAATTTGTATGAACCAGTTATATATGTATGGTATAAGGCAATGAATAGTATTTACCTGCCAACAGTTTCTCTAACATTCTGGAAGGGATGCAAAGTAAAGTTGGCTTCATCCAAACGTTGAAGCAACATCCTGGCGAGCGGGGCCGTCCGCCATGATAGAGTTCCGAGCGCACCCTGGAAATTGTTGATAGTTATATAGAATTATTGTTTTATTATGTTATGTAAGTCATTTGAGTAATTAATTTACTTTATAAGATTATTAGTTGATTGATATATAGCATTTAGTGACAAACAAAACAGTTTATTTGAAAGCTTATGCTCAATATTATGACCAAAAAGGTTTCTTATAAAGCCATAAGTCCTATGAATGTAGCACATGCAATGTGGACAGATTTTTTTCTTTATCAATATATAATAGATTTGAATTGTACTCACAGACTGAAGTGCTACTGTTATGAACTATATTCAAGAGTTATGTTAAGAGTGACAAAAAGTAATTAATATTTTAAGAGTTCTATATCTAAATAAAGTGTAAATGTTGTTTTCATAATATTTGCCGACCTGTAGTGCATACAATCTGGCACAGATCACAAACGACGTGTGTTCATTGTCCCAGTCCCCGCTAGCTCGCGGTGCACACAATTCAACCAGTCTTCGTAGAACCTCCGACCCCCTTATGGGGTCCATTTTTTCTACTCCAGTTGCCAAACATGTACCCCAATCTTCCATTGTCTCGGGGGTCACTGATGTTAGACCTGGTTAGAAAGTTTCAGTTTAATTAAGGATTGTTTACGATTTATATGATTTTAAGGATTTTATTCATATATAATGCAGTTAAATATAAGTATACCAAACAATATCGTTACACAGATAGAATTTATGATGAAATGGGTGAAATAATATTTAAAATGAAATAATATTAAATTTCCCAAAATCGAAAGTTGTCTGGCAGAAATCTCTAATTAGCGATAAGACCGCCTTAGTAAATTTCAATTTATTATTATTTTTTTCCGTGTAAAATTTACTGCTTGTGTTGTACAATAAAGTATATTCCGTCTATCTATCTAAAATGCATTTATATGGTTAAACAGAACTTGTCTCCTGATATCAGTTTAATAACTAACCGGCTTCAATGATGTCCATCGCTGACTTGTACATTTGCAGCGCTCTTTCCCTCGGCCAGTATCGTGGAGCTCTCAGCGCTGCAGCAGCTATCTCCGCTGCAAAGCGCTGCGGCGCTTCCTGGGATAACGCTGCACAACGTAACGCCTCGGACAACAGACGATCAGACACTCGCTCACCATAATGAGCAAACACCATCTGCAAATATAAACATTTCAATATATTTTATTAGTTAGCGACAGACAGTCAAATGTATTTCTTAACACATTTCAATGTACTGAATTAAATTTCAAAAATAATTAAGGTTAAACAGAGAACTCGAATATTTTATAAATTCTAGGTAAAATATATTTTTGTCATTATATATTTTTTTGCCATTACACAAATTCAAATAGTTCTTTGTTACATTAAAAGCGAATACGCAAAACTGTGTTTTTGTATATGATCGTTGATCTTCTTCTTCTACCTGGCAATTTCCCGGCTATAGACAGGGTTTGCCTTACATGTTGTGAATAGTTTTGGCTAATTGTTTTTACGACCGGCCGCCTGCCTGACATCAACCCTCTTTTGCGAATCAGCATTAATCAGTGATGTCTAAATATTCTTAGAAAGTACATATGACTCGGAAAAACCACTGCCCGGGTCAGGATCGAACCCGCGCTCTCGGCAACGAGAGGCGGGCCCTCTAACCATTAGGCCACCACTGACTTATATTGTATTGTATATGATTGTTGATATTAGAAAATATTTATGTTATAAAATTTAAGGTATCATCACCAATTACTGACGTACGTACCCTGAACATGGCGAATCGTATTCCTGTGAACTTATCTTTGCCCTTCTTCTCTTCTACCGTATAGAAGGCCACCAGTCTGTCAATATTCGTCTGATCGCTGAAGAACTCGAACACGTATCGTTCACCTTCTTCCATATCTTCTGGCTTCTTATCCAAAGAGTATGTCTGTTCGCTAATAGGCGCTGCCACCTTAAATACAACGTTCACTTTATGATTTTAGATGTCTTCAATAATTTAATAATCAAGGCTTTTTATGAGGCATTCAGAGACACATAAGGATTTTTTGGTGACTTGGATTGAAATTTAATATTAATAATCACGTAACATCTAATTAATATAAGTTTCCAAATGTCTATAATATGTATAGTACTTTAATATCTCCACTTCTACCAAGGTAAAGAGGGCGATACATTGATTTTTACAAAGAAGAGTTTACCTTTAATTTCTTCGGCCAAGCGTAAAACCCGCAGCAGTAGTTCCTCAGCCAGGGTTCGTCCCATTCTTTATCGGTTGTTATATTCTTGTCTGGTGACCACATCGCCCATTCTAAGTCTTTTCTATATCCTGAATAATTTATCAATATTAATTGAAACTTATTAACTAAGGACAAACTAAAGGATATCCATATTTTAAATTGCCTACCAACCAAATAGTTTTTATGATAATATTTTTTATAACATGTGTTTCTAATAAACTATACAGTTATGTATATATAGTGCATGTAAATTATAAACGTTGTATATACTGTATTGTCTTATATGAGTTTACGTTTTACTATATTAAAAATTCAATTATATATCTATGTTCTTCATAAAACAATCAGCAAAAAAACTGAGATTGTAATGAAGAATTTTTGGTATATATAACTAGAGCTAAAAATTTAAAGTTATTTTGTAGGACTATACCTTTTTAAGCGTTTTAGGACTCCTGTAGCAAAACCAGAGATAAAAACTACTACTAAAGTAGTATTAATATTATAGTAATAATAAATAACTTACCTGGTACAAGTTTATCCGGTCGCTTTACACCGGCGACTTCATACGGGTCAACTTCTATTTTCTTAAGTTTATGTTTTCTCTGTTTTACACCGAAGTGCGTCAGTCTCTGTGCCGCTTTCCGTACTTGGATATTGTCGTGAAGAAGAGATTGCACCATAAAGCGGATGGCTTTAGCCGGATACGGCGTTTGTACGAGAGGACAGAATGTCAGCATAAGCATTATAAGCTCGAGTCGGTGCCAATTCCTATAAGAATACATCAATAATATAACATAAATATGTTGAATTTAAGAATGTTTTAGTCTAAAGAAATTTGCCTTTCAGTCTTTAGTTCTTAAAAGCGTCTTTATACAATACATATGTATAGATAGAATGTACTACGTATTACAAGTTGCAAAAAAAATATTCATGAATTATTTCACAACATATAACGATCAATGAGAATCAAACTGAAAAACCGTCCTTTTTAAAGTCGGTTAAAAAATAAGTACAACAAAAGTCTGTTATTAACTTATTACTCACAGATTGTGAATCTCAGCTATGCTGACCAAATCTTCAACCAATTCCCTGTAAACCCGTTCCATCTTATCTGAATTAGCCTTTTCTTTATCGGCAGCCTTATCAAGTTTATTCTTAAACTCATTGTCATAATATTCTGGAGACAGAAGTGTTTTTGCAGCCTCTACAGCGTTTTGAGTTATTGTAAGGCGAGTGTTCACTGCAGGGAAATTTCTATGAACCGATTCCATAAAGTTTTGCTCGAGCCTGGAAATATTAATGATTAGTTAGAAAGTTAATATATATCCCTACTAATATTATAAATGCGAAAGTAACTCTGTCTGTCTGTTACGCTTTCACGCCTAAACCACTGAACTGATTTTAATGAAATTTGGTACAGAGATAGAGTTGGCTTCGAGAAAGAAAATAGGACAGTTTTTATCCCAGACTTTTGAAAGGTTCTCTTGGAATCGCGATATAACTGAACTCCAATCGGGCGAAGCTGCGGGCGGAATATTAATAAAATAATATGTTATATAAAATATTAATATGTTAACATACCTTAATATACTAGGTTTCTCACTAAGAGGGGCTCTCATTACGGCTGGCCATAGCGCCCTAACTACTTCCCAGTCCTGTTTAGCTATCAACGGACCATTTTTGGGTCCTAGCATTATATATAAGGCTCCCTTGTGACTGGCGTGCCATTCGTCCCCTTCTCCCCCCTTAGTTAACAAATCTACCAAACGTGGGACTATGGCGCGGTAGGAGTACGCGTAGTGGCTCAGCATCCAGTATAAACGTATTTGTGCCAACACTCGGACCTGATGAATTGAATATTATTCATATTAAATTTTCGTATAGCGGGATGTTTAAAATAGATATTATAATACGGATGGGTGTTGAAAATTAATTTTAGTTTGACTAGAGTTAATTAATTTAAGATTATTTCAATTATCTCATTGAAATATTCAAGTAAATATATAAAATGAAAGATTTTGAATTTTGCAAAATTCCGATTATAACATTTTAGCTGATTTATAGATGAATTGAAGATATATTTGACCTTAGTTTTTATTCTATATTTTCTGTTTTAATTTTATTTCAAGTCTAAACTCAACAGTGATTTAATGATAAAAATATATTTTTAAAACCATTTTACAACAAACGAAAGATAAATTTGCATTTGTAATATAATTGTATATTGTAATTCCTACTTACCGATGGGTATGTGTTGATCGATAAGTCGTAAAGCGCGTGTAAAGCGTGAAGCGCTGTTTGAGTTATCCCAGCCTCGCACACCAGATCCATCCTAGCCTCGTCTTGTAGTCTAGCCACATCGGCTAACAACATCCTTAGCCTAGCCGTATTAGCCGGGTCATCCCCTAAACCCATTCCAGTTTTGCCGAAAGTCCCCCGTCCGTCCAAAGCCCGTTCCAATGCGCTGAAGGATCGCAAACGACCTTCAAAAGCCGGACCGATTCGGACGCCTTTCATCAGAATTATACGTTCCCAGACCTGTTGGAATAAATTAATTAATAAATATCGTAGAAATGACTAATTAATTGGCTCAAACATTTTTCCTGGAAACCAAGTTAATATTTACAGTTTGAGATCAATGCTCAAACACAATGTTTAGAATAGATTTTTAATACTACTTATTAATTTATGTATTTTGTATTTTAATCTATGTATTTTGTAGTCTTATATATTATAATCTGTGGTATGTTACCTACCTGAATGAGCATTTCCAGTCCTCGTGTATCATCAGTCTTTTCATCCAACATCTTCTTCTGTACGTCCAGTAATATCTTCGTCATCGCTACCCTCATGTTCTCACCGTCGAGCGTCACAGAATATTTAATTCCAGTTGTGTAAGGCATGTTCGTAGGTGGAACTTGAGATTCCAGACTGAAAGAAAAAAGAAGTAATAGTACTATTGTATTTTATACACATATCGTAAAAATAATTAATGTTCGTAAATATATAAATAGATTTAATACTTAAAATCCATTATATTTCCAACTTTACAGGAAAATTGCATTTTTAATATTAATACTTCTGTGCTCGAGAGTTAAGTTAGAACAAGAAAAAAACACTATAATTGTAAACATAATTAAGTTTTCTACTGCTTAAAGTTTATTATACTTCCGGACTCGTGAAATAAGAGTTGTTTAAGTATGTTATTATATATATCTCACTTTTATAGAAACCTCTGTATGTGTAAAAAAATTCTTCTATGTGATGTAAAATAGATTATTTGTATTTGACTCACAAAATTACTGGCGGTTCTTGGGGTTGCGGCATGAAGGAAGCGCAGGATAGAATTGCATTGAATATATGAAAAGATCTCGCCCTACGATCGCGACACATGGGCCTTTCACCGTTCAGCCATTGCTGAATCCTTTTTATTTCCGGTTTGAGGTATCTGTCTACTATCATCTGCGCACATTCTGCTTCTTCAGCGCATGGCACGTGCCACTTGAAATGGGTTTCCTTCAGAACGCAACCGCGGCCCCACTCGCGAATCGGCAGCCAAGTCTGTGGGGCGCTGTTGTAGTCTTTGGGAGAACTCTTCCACTCCTTCAGATCGAGATACGATAAAGAATTAAGGATGTTACTGACGACTTCGCAGGCTCGCGTCAACGCGTACTTTGAATGTAGACGCAATATTCTATCTAAGACTGGTAATATATTAGGAATGTATTTCAGTAGTTTCGTCCCATCGCAGTCTACAACGTGTTTTAATAGCACAAGTCTGTAGACTAAATCACGTGGCGGATTCTCTTCTCTTAAAGCTTCGTCGTTTGCTATCAACTCCTGTATCTCTTCAAGGAGTTTTGGCAAGAAAGCCGATAATGTTGATTCGGGATCGATTCGTGAAAAAACTCTCAATAGAACGCCGACCATACTACCCGACACGTTAGTTTCGAACGTTGAATCTGTTGCGAACGATTTGAATATCCTCAACGCTTCTTTGAAGATCTTTGGCGAGCATTGCATCAAAACTGCCGTAGATGCAGATGAGATAGCCGTTTCCATGACGGCGTCTGTTTTACTTCTGACCCAATCTGAATCCTTCGTGTCGAGACGAGCGTGTTCCATGACGCTAGATTGGATAATAAGGAACAGTCTATCGAAGAATATTAGAACAAAATCTTCAAATCTCGCCGTCGATTCGCATACGAGCACTTCCTCCTCGGTCAGATCCGGCCAATACTCGTGAGCTGAACTACAATCGATATATGGCACCATAGTACTAAATATAAGTATAAAGTGTAATGTTACTAGAGTCTTCTTTATGTCATTGGGATCTAGACCGGGTAATACTCCTAATAGTAAGGGTACTACGTGTGTTTGACCTTCGGGGTAATCTGCGTCAACTCCTCGCAGCATAGGCCGGGCGACCGCGGCCACTGCAGACATGGCTGCCGTGACTCTGTGAGGCTCAGTCAGTGAGTCCAATGAAGTTCGTAGTTTTTCTAACAGCGGAGGTATAACTATAGCTGGTCGTAACGTGGCCAGGTTTTGTAACGCTATCGATATATCCAAGGAGCCACTTCTACTGTAAACCGCTTGGAAGGTCGGTTCGAGGACGATTTTAACGAATTCCGTTATATCTTCGTCGCGCAGTTTGTAATGCTCTGGTGTTGAGTTCTCCCAGGTTTTGTTTAATTGAGTCTCTCGTTCACGACGCACTCTGTAAATAAATTTATACAATTTTATGTGTTAATTTTAGAAAGTAACCACCTACTCCTAACAAACTCGTCAAAATGAATTCTTAATTTTAGCAATACTTTTCATATGAATATTTTCTCCTTACCTAAATATAAATTCTCTGGCAAGTTTTCTTAATAAGTCCCGTAGCTTGTATGACCATCGACCGGCGTTAGCGCTGTGTAGGTAACTCTCAATACCAGCCAGGAATGATTTGAGATGTTTTAATACTAGACCGTCCGGGTTTATGGTCCACGCTATCCAAGTGGCTACGTTCTTCATGTCTAATAATATGATAAAAGAAATAGGGATATTAAGTGATTTGAACCACACATTCTATAAAAACGTGTGTATGTGTGAGTAAATACGTAATTGAATGTATCATATTCGCTGCATACGTGTGTGTACATCTTTAATAACAATGAAAATATAGGATTAATATTAAAAACATTTTGTTAATATTATTCCAAGTTTTGGTACCCGTGTGTTTTTCGGTTCGCAATAAATTTAAAACTTGTAGCCTAACTTAATGCAATGCAGATATTGATTCGCTTTGACGTGTTTTAATATAATAAAAAACAATTAAAGATGTCCTTAGTTATAGTTTAGTTAAAAGATGGCGCTACTATCTTTGGTTGTTACTACTTGCATGATAATCAATTATTAGGCAATGGATTAGTGAAATAGACACAGATGTCTATTTCACTAATCCAATGATCCATGTAATAAAAGCCCTATTTAATTTTTAAGATATTTTTTCTCAATTATATATAAAAATAAATTGCCGCCTTTTAATAGGAAATTAATATGTACTAAAAAATGCTACCATTAATTAATATGTACCAAAAAATCTTACCAAGCGCGTGACTTTTACTGTACTGCATATCTTTGTAGCTAACGGGTAGATTCAAGGCGTGGAGGAATCTTGTGAACATTTTTGGTACATGAGGAGTCCAGTCTACAGCTCCAGGATTTTTCTTTGCCAGACCGGCAAATAGCACCATAATGTCCTGAAAGGCATATATCATTTTATTTACCAATGTTAAAACCATTTAAAGAAAAATAAGTTGATCAGTATATTTCATAAGTAATGTCAAGACTTGTACAATGATAATACATTGTAAAGTATTTGGAATTTCTAAATTATATTACAAATGTTAATTCAATTAATAATGAACTTGATAAATAAATTAACATATTCCTAAATTAATTTATACTAAGCTTGTATTTGTAGTGATTTAGTTATGTATATAAAAAATGCTTACTGATACAGAGCATTGTGAATTATAGCAGGTGTCCCATAAAGTCATGAGCTGATCAAACCAAAGAAGATGCCCTCGATTGGCGTATTTAGGATGTAATCCCGTTGGTATGAATGCTGTAATGGGGCCCAAGATCTGGGAGTTAGAAGACCACGGACATATCAGTGGCAACATTTCATCTAGAATCTCCTCCGTCGCACTAACTTCAAAGTATCTAAAAAATTACATGTATGAAATGACCGGCATAATATTTCTTTTACACCAAGGTATTATACTTACGGCCTTGCATATTTCACCATCGTTATATAGGATCCTTCGAGTGATCTGTAATATTATTTTAAGATTATGAATTAAATATGTATATACAAAAATAATCAAACAACACCCATGAAAACCCTCCAATATACAACTTGATGTTCAGATGACAATATTATTAATAAGATATGATATTCTCAGTTCATGATTAGTTTATAGTCTGCGCAAGTGATTCCCAATAAACATGATTGATCTCTACACAATGAACTCCCTTCCACCAAAGCACCCAGGAATACATTCTTATTATTTTACTTTGGAAACTCATTGTCATCCTGAATTTGGTACCCGAACATTTTGAGGGCATCGTCTAGGCCGGAGCCGGAAATAAATTTCCGAACCATGGAAATCAAAGAGGCATTCTCTGTTTCAGTCGTTTTAGGCCTGAACAAACATATTTGTTTATTTTCTTTGTCAAAACCTTCGAGTAGGTTTTACAAAGTAGGTGGGTAGATATAAAATGTGTAAACAATGTAATTTGAGTTGCATTGAGTGTGGTGTAATTAACAGAAGTAACAGGTTTCTTTTCTATACCCAATATTAACATATAAAATTAATAAATAACTTACGAGAGATATTTTAACATCCCTATATTTGTGGCGCTTGAATCAAACAACTTTATTCCCAATTCATACAAAGGACGCCACGGCAGTGTCATTTCTTCTGGGCTGATGAGATGTCGCTTCCTAGAATTAAAATTTGTTATTGAACATTAATATCTAGTAAAAAAAATCTAATAAACAAGTTTTAACCAAGGCGGCTTGTTGTTTTTATTACTATTTTTTGTTACTCTAATCATAATTTTTTGATAGTAACAAACAAGTTAAAAAAATTACTACCAACTTTAACCTTTAGCAGAAAACATTTTTATATCAATATTAAAATACTATTAATGGTGTATTTAAGTGTTTCATTATTTTTTGTAGTTCTATGGAAGATACTAATCCTTGCAATCTAGATATAATAAAGAAAAATTCAACAAGATTAATTGCTACATGCTAATAAATAGTTCATTTTCATAAATTTATTTCATTCTCCAAAATCTATGGACTCCTTTATGAATAGTAAAATAAAGATTTTTTGTATAACATAAAAATGATAGTATAATTAGTAAGTCTAAAAATACTATTACAAAGATTCAAATGCACTTTGAAAGTGCACCAATAAAATGCTTGTTTGATTCTAATTGACATCAATGAAAAACCAATTGGCGCTTCTTTTATTGTCATAAGTGCTATATTAGAAATCAGTTCAAATACTTACTTTGTGAGCATCATGAATAAGGTTCCAAATTTCTGCACTTTCCCAGGTTCCAGATCGGGTATAAGCACCAATTCATAGATCAGTTTGATGAATGCTATGTGATCTTCCTTAGTAAACTTCAAACCATTGATGCGGATATACCTATGGGAATATATGAAAATTACTTAGTACAAAATAAAACATTGTTAGTTAGTAATGATTAAACTACCAGAGATATATTTTGATGTCGGAAATAAAAATTGAACAATATTTTTTATAGTCCAATTTTTAAGAAAGATATGTGTCCCCTCTGATATTTTTTAAAACTGTTAAATAGTTCTGGACATAATAGCATTTAATATAACTGGACATAATAGCATTTAATATATGAATTAATATTGATTGTGTTTTCATTCTGTTATAGGGTATAGAAACATATTTTTTTATATATACAGAGAACCTTTTATTGTTATAACATATAAAAGTATTATCAGATTGAGTAAATGTTGTAAATTTTCACAACATAGATTCTGTGTTGTGGTTATCACCAATCTATTCAAGTAAGTATGTAATTTTTTATAAATATTAAAAGCAACTTGTTACACTTTGCAAGTATTTAAAAAACTTATGATTTATATATTTCAATTTGTAAGAATATTTATTCTCCATAATCTATCAATAAACAATATAAATTCCAGATTCAAATAGGATTTCAATAAAATATTGGCAATTTAAATCCTTCATACAATTATATAGAAAAAACAGCATTAATTATACCTACACAATACAATGTACGTTTAAGAACTACTTAGAGTGCATGATTCATGACTCAGCAAAAAAAATATTTTGTTAACATAGTTTTTTTATTATTTACATACTTATAGCATTAATTTTAAAAATGTTAAGAGATATTTTAATTTTCCCTGTCTGGGAGTTCTGGGTTAAAGCCAGTTATTTTAGACATACAATATGTTGCCAAAGGTTGATAAACATCAAGCCAAGTATGTAATTCCATCTGACAAATTATAAAATATCAATATTTAATAAATTTATATAACAATGATTTGTTAATCTTACAATTGAATAATATAATCGATTGCCCATATAAAAATTCGCTGATATGCATTGCAATAAGAATGTATATTCTGTCAATTCTGTATAGTAAAGCAAGAATGAACTAAAAGATAGATTTAAAAAATATATTTACTTCATCAATCTAGATACCCAGACGCCGACACCTGGTTTCATTTCCCGTAACATAACAGCCTTAGCCAAGTTTGTCTTAACTTCCAAAATGAACTTCGCCGATTCTCTATCGAGCTCGTCAACATACGGCAGCAAGAAGTTGGTGAGCAGTTCCTTCTGGGGCTTGAACCCCAGAACCTTCAATCGGTCTGGGGTCAAAACCATCTCCTCGAACTCTTCGTCTTCAATCATTTTGGATTTTTTTTATTCACATTAATATTTTAGTATAACATAATCTTTTTATTCTAACATTTACACTAATTTTAAGTCATAGTCTTAACACATACACACTTTGGCTTTCGTGTAATGAAATCAACATCAAATTTAAATTTATACAAGTCATCAATGTATTTCAGTGAAAAAGAATTTTGTATCGTCTGAAGTTTTGTACGTTCCTTTATACGATTTTTCTAATTTTGATTGATCATTGATGACGAAGTATTTTGAGTATTGCCATGCGTCATTATCAAGGTTACTTTTGACAAAATAAAATGCAACGTTCCATTCTACGCGTTGTATCGATATTATAAGAATTTTGTGAATAAAACTGTTTTTACTACCTAATAGCTTATTGCAAATATTATGCAACAAATAAAAATTATAAGTTAAGGAATAAGTCTATTCGTCATAAATTGACCTTTTTAATAATTATTATTCCGATAAAAATATAGGAAGGACAATTGTTATTTACAATAATAATGATTATTTGATAAGTGTATGTGTTTATATTTCTCTTTTAATTTTCCTCACATAATACTCATGAAATAAATAAAAATAAGCGTGGTATATATTTATTACATTAATTAACAATATAAATATTCATAATATCACGGTCTCTCGCTGAGTAGTATATAAGCTTGCTGCGAAAACTATATCCCTCTTGATAGCTGTTGAAGCTTCCATCATTTTTGCTTGAAGTTTTGGATCACCAATTGCAACTGCTGCGTCTTTCACATCAACTAGGAGCTGAAATTTTAACACTGTTAACATCTATCTCCAGATTACTTCCAAAATAAGACCAAAAGATACAGTATGGTATTGAGTAATCTGTTATAACTTTGCCGTGAAAAGAAGAATTTATACCAAAATATAATACTAACAAAGTTCCTAATTGTGATTTCAGTCGAAGCTGTTAAATTTTATTACATTCCTAAGTTAATCTGGGATTGTGTCTCCTCCATTCTACACGACATCAGCAGAATATACTGTGCAAGTCTTTGCACGGATGAAGGCCACATTTAAAGCCAACAAAATGAATTTTACGAATATGTATATAATTAATTTGATCACTTACTTCATGAAGTTGTTGGATACATCTCACTATAATACCTTCTTGAACGTCAGTCAAATCTATGATTTCTGCAAACGGTTTTTCTAGGGCCCATTCATAGACAACTCTGACTAGACCAAAGTTTAATCTCTCTGCTTGCCCTTCGAATTGGCCAACCTTGAAATAAATTATTTATTTGTATAGTAAAAACACAAACAAGTACAAACATTCTAAATAGCATTACTACACTTTCATATTTATATGTTAGTTTTCATGTAAATCTAATACTTAGTAAATGAAACTGGAACTAAATAATAAGTTTGTTAGTTATTTCTTCACCCCTACATTAGCTTGATTGATTTCCAAAAAAACCTAAGTACATTTTTAGGTCCATATAGGAACACAGGGATAAAAATCATATGTAGTTTGAAATAAATGTAACTGAGTAGAGTGTCAGGCAGTTACATTTAGTCTACTTCTGCTCTTAAATAAAGACAGTACAGCATGTATATTTACCATATATTTAGCCTCGATCCTGGTAAGTTCATCATCAATTTGTTCTATAGCTTTAACACCAGCTTGTAATTTCTCAGTCAAAGCCGGTTCCACTCTAGTCTTAGCTTGGAAAACGAAACAGCTGAGGAGTGCTGCTATTTCCGCTGGATTCTTATCGGTGAATACATTCCGGAACACCAATTCTGATATTATAAGCTCGTTGGTGCCCATACAACACGCAACACGGCCTTTTAAGATAACGCTGTCATGATCATCTATATAGTTCAGTTCTCGTAGAACCATCAATCGTCTTTGGTAGTCTGGGTATAGAGCTAGATTTTCGAATGATAGAAGACGTTTGTATTTATCGCGTTTCCTCTCAGCTTGTTTTCGTTCGTACACAACAGCGAATTCGCTCTTGAAATTCGCTATATCTGTGTATTTCTTCTGTGCTTCAAGCTCAGACTGGAATATGAATTTTTATGTACATAAATATAAATCTCAAAATATTATACTACATAGTAATTTTTGAATACAAAAAAATCATTCCTGACATAATACAAAAAAATAAAGTATTTTATCTTGTATATAAGAATCAATATAATGCTTATTGTTGACATAATTTTGAATGATACATTATTATTATATTATATTCAATCACTGATTGATTTTCCAATCCAAATACTAACATGTATACAGGGTGACTGGTGAATTACTATCAATATTTAAGGAGCATACTCGGTACATGATTCTCATTCGAATTATGTAAAAAAAATAGGTACTTAATTTTTGACCAAATTTCCGTATAAATAAATAAAGTGTTGACACATTCCAAGTGTTCCAATTGTGGACGCGTGCGGCGGCGTGCTGATACAAAACCATGCCCCCGCCGCGTGTGTGTGAGTGTGTGTGTATACCTAATCTGTAGGGTGTTCACACGATGCGTAATTAATTACACAACTTTTGGTTAACTTTACTTAGAAGTTTATTAATATTTATGTTATATTAATTTTTATTTTGTCATATATGATCGTCAAATATCACGTCCTCAACTATCGATAGTAATTCACCAGTCACCCTGTATATGATTTTCGCATTTAATTAAAATTAAGTTAGAATATATATTATGACAAAAAAGTATTAAGTAAAATCTTCTCTTCGTACTTTTGAATAGTCTAGTCTATCTTCTGCCTGGTATTTTCCCAGCTTCAGCCAGGGCCCGCCTTACATGTTGTGATAAGTTTTGGCTAATTATTTTTTACGACCGCCTGCCTGACATTAACCCTCTTTGGCAATGACTGTGTAGTGTGTACTGATGTACTTTTAAATAGTCTATATCCTACTAATATTATAATTGCGAAAATTTGTGAGTGTGTGTGTATATTTGTTGCTTCTTCACGCTCAAACGGCTGAACCGATTTTGATAAAATGTTGTATACAGGAAGCTGACGTCCAGGAATAACACATAGGCTACTTTACATCCCGGAAATCCCGCGGGTAACACCCCGGGGCGCAGCTAGTTTTAAATAGATCGTAACAAAATAATAGGATAAAAGCTTCTTACTTTGCATTTGTTCATTTTGTCGAGTGACTGTAGTATTTCTCCAGTGGTGATGGAAAGTGCCTGTGTGAGACTGACCGTCTCGAGGCCGGCGGCTGACGTACGTGCAGCGTGAGACAACTGGCACAGCTCCTGAACTGATCGACTACAGGTCGCGCCTACTGGAGCATCCTTGAAACTGAGGGTAGGAGAGCATTTTATATCAGTATATATAAATCAAGAACGTGCAGAGAAATTTGAAGTAGGGTAAACTGAATATTCCTGTATTTATGTTAAAAAAAATCACACACATCTGAATAGTCTATGACATGTACAATTAACGTAATTATCATCACTGATAATATTAATAAAAATTTAAGAAAGTTGGTCCACTTCTCTTAATAACTGAATAACTTAAAAGCTGTTGTTAAAACTAATTGCTTTTAATTTATAGGTTTCATAAAAACATGTAAAAATATTTCTTTTAAGTAGTATGATATGTGTTTGAGAGAGACATTTGCTGTTGCTCTAAAATGGAAGGTAAATATATTTAATAATATATTTCATGCAGAATAATGAGAGTTGACTTCATGTAAAGTAATTTACTAAACATTTAAAATCAAAAAAGTCATACCGTGGCATCTGTCTTTGCTCCCAATCTCTTATGATGAGATTAGCATCAATTTTAAGATTAGTTTTAGTAACAGCCACAACATTCTTAGGTGCTATACACAGTATTGTGTGATCCATTGTACTTTCTTCAGTACCTGCAGAAATCAAAACATTTATTAATAGTACTAGACAGAAAAAATATATTTGTGTGTTTTATAAGACTTTATATACTACATTAGTTACATTTTTAATTAATAGACAATAAAAGAACAACCAAACAGTAAGTTTTACGATGATGATGAATATAATACAGTAATACCCCACTTTACGCGAGGGATACGTTCCGAAGAAAATCACGTTAACTGAGATTCGCGTATATCGAGGTTTATGATGAAACATAGTCAAAATTTAATACACAAATATAAAAATCATTTTAATCAATTACTTTAATTCCTAGAACACTATACAATACATAGGTACTCCTATTTTATACGAAAAAATACATGTATTGTCTTTTGGGTAGCGTTTTGTTTACGTTCTTGTTCATCATCATCGTTCATAACACCAAACACTGTTTTTAATCGTTTGACACACGTTCAAGACACGGTCATCATTATTGTCTATACTCTGCAATGTCCCAACCTGAATAAATTTTTGAAAATCGCGTTATAGTGAAACCGCGCACAACGGGGTCGCGTTAAGCGGGGTATTACTGTATTTCTATATACATATATTTTTTTATTAACATTACCTATATTTTCATAGAGTTTAGAGAAACCCAACATCCTGTACCAATTTTCATCCACATCAAAGTTGTATCTAGCTGTATCTTGTTCAGCTGTGTTTAAAACTAGTACCTTGTATGGGGTTTGCCTGGGACCTAGGGAAGAATAATAAGTATCATAAATAAACATAACTTATAGAATAAAACAGCTATTTAAATAATCCTTACCGCTATTGTTCAAGTAGACCCCCAATTGATTTATGAAGGGTCCCGCTGATATAATGAGAACTTTTCCCGGCACGAATTCCTTAACAACTTTAGATTGGTTCAATAATATTGGCATTATATCATTCAAGACATCTATATACTGTATGGCTATGTCATAGAATGTGGCTAATGGAGCTAAATGCGATGGCAGGGGAGTGCTACATTTCTCTGAATATTCCTTTTCAGCTAATTGCAGTTGTTTCCTGTTATTATCAGCTTGGCATATCTGATGGAACTCTCTGAAGGATCTCTGCATCATACCCTCCACTGATACTGTTGCCACACTGAAAATAATATAAAATTAAATTAAATTGAGATTACTTGTACATTTAGGATTTCCTTAACTTATTTAGTCTACTGTCCATTTTGAGAATAAAATATTTTTAGAGCCCCCTTTGTTTACCTACTGAAAACGCCTATAAATTATCTCAACTAATTTAAATTAATAATCACCAACAAAGCCTATACACAACGCCCTCATTTTTTATAGGTGTCTTGCCGCTCTTTTCAGGCATTCAGCGCCTAAAAGGGGCGTTAACGCCCGGTTTGGGTTTTAGATTGATATTTAATATTTGGAAATTTATAAGAATTTAACGTAAATCTTCTATGAAAAATGGTATTTAATCTAGGTAACCCAAACATAATATGGTCCGGTGACAGTAGAAACTTTAAATTACCTTTAAATGCATATGAAAACGTTAATAAATGTAATAATTTTACCGCAATAAACTTAATATCATGGCGTATGTCAGTCTGAACTGAGACGACAGCTTCTGTGGAGTACCCAACATCATTCCTTTAAGCGTCACTTGATCTGGAACACCTTCTTTGCAGAGGATTATGACTGTACCTGTATCGTCCAGACCTGAAATCAAATATATCATGTATGATATCCAATGCCGTCTTTAAACTATTTGAGGCCCTGGGCACATTAGTATCATGGGGACCCTATGACCTTGAGAAAACACTATTTAGTTACAATAGATAAAGAAAGACAAACAAGGTTCTAAATTTATTTTTATTTAGTTACTAACTATTAAAAAAATAGGAAATATAAAAAATAATCTACAAAAGTAACTCGCTTAACTTAAAATCCTTAGATTAATTCTATGTTGATTGCAAAGGTACCCTTCTAGATTTAAGATGAGCAAAATCGTTAATCACATCTTCAAAATCTGTGGTATTGAGAATATCACATTCTACGGACCTCAGCGACAAACTAGTTAATCTCTCTTGAAGCATTGTACTTCTTAATTCATTTTTTATTCATTTCAATTTGGAGAAGGAGCGTTCTCCGCTGCAGTTAGTTACCATCATACTTAAAAACATTCTCAATGCAATTTCTACGTTAGGTTAGGTTAGGTTAGTAGTTGTCTTCAATTTTGTTTTGCTTTAATAGATTATATACTTCCTGTACACTGTTAGATGCTTCATTTTCACCCTGAACATTTTTTAAGTATTCTTTTAAATGTTGACATTCTATTTCTAACTCTTTTTCATTTACATTTTCGTGATATATTTGAGAAAATTCTTTGCATCCTTGTCGTATCTCTTCGGAATTCAGAGTTTTTAAGTGAAAAAATAAACTAAAACGTTGACTGACGGTCTCATATGAACTTTGTCGCTACGTTCTACATTGAATCGCTCTTTTCCATTCAATTGGACTGATGGCCAGAGCCATCAAAAAATTCCAGCCGTGAGCTTCTACGTCTTGTTCTTTGAGATAGATCCTTGTAGTCAGATTCTGGGTTATTTTCTTTGGCAGATGATTCGAAGTTATCAAATTTATCCCTGAGGTTAGTAATAAAGTCATAAAGTGAAGTCAACAAATTGGTTGCAACGTCCAGTGTTATTGTTTCTTTCTGAAGATAATTACTTGTTTTAACCTAAATATACTAATATCGGAAAAACTCATTTTTGGAGTGGAGTACTTATACCCTGTATATTTATTAGTTCGATCTTTCTTTTTGACGGATGTCAAATCTGAAATCGATATAACTTTGCAACGACGAACAATATTTTCTTATTTTAATAATATTAAAAATTGATAATAATCATAAGAATAGACAGACAACATAAAAGTACCTGTTAAGGACTCAAGCATTTTCCGAAAGTCTTAAGTGGTTTTTATTGCTTCGAAGTAAAATTTAAATAGAAAAACTGAAAACAAAAACTGAAAAAAATGTTTTTATGTCTAGTGCAATAAAATAGATTGACGAATGAATTTATTTATTTTGAATAGTTTAAAACATACATACAGCCACATATTTAGCCAACACATTTTTTACACCAATAGATATTTTCTGTTTTCCATCACTGACCCATCTGTCAAAAAGTTCAAGCTATGTTGTACAAGGAATAGCTATCCGCATGCGGCAAACTAAAGCTAATATAATAAGCGTAGGTATTGTAGTAAGTCATTATCATCCGATTTTTCAAAATGAATGTTTTTCGGTAATACCTAAATATCGGTTATCATTTGGTACTTTGGAAGGAACTAGGGGGCCCCATTCGATCGCGGGGCCCTGGGCACGTGCCCATAGTGCCCAGTGGGAAAGAGGGGACTGATGATATCCACTTGTGACGTCATCAATTTCATCCCTTCATATGTCGGTAGTGACGTCACACATACATACCTCGTCTCCCCGCCCTGCCCGCCATCTGTATGTACTCAGCTGGCGCGAGGCTTCTGGACTGTATGCCGTCGAATTTTGTGATGTCATCGAAGACCACAGTACGTGCTGGCATGTTGACGCCCATAGCGAACGTCTCAGTCGCGAACAGAATTTTCACCTGATATATTGCACATTTATATATTTTTGGATATATTAAGCGTTTTTTTATTATTTTATGAACTAAATAATCAGGACGTTTCGGTTCCTTGGCAGCAACCGTGATTATAAGATATGTATTTTTTTATATTTTATAGTGTTACCTAAGAATCTATATATTTTCTTTATCAAGAAGTTTGAAATCTAACTCTTGTCAATATATTTTTAATATTTCATGTATTTATTTACACATATACCTAGGTTTTATGTTAAAAATATAATTGTAGGAAAATTGCATAGTCTATGGATCAGGAAAGAAAGCAAGAGGTTGAATTATAACAATTATAATACTAAAATAAGTGCGGATAAGCCTGTGGATTTTTGGATAATAATGCGTAGGATTTTGTAATAATTTTAAGGTGATTTTTTAAACTCACGTGACCGGACTGGAAGAGCATTTCGACGATTTCCTTAAGCAAAGGTAATATACCGCTGTGATGTACACCGATACCGTTCTCCAATACTCTTTGGAGACGTATCACCTGAAAAATTATACTTTATTATTACTTACATTTCTTTTGGGCCTTCTAGATATTATTCTTTTACTATCATACTACTACATATATTATTTATTACTCTATAGAAGACTATATTAATATAAATATTTATGTTATCCTATATGAATAATACATGTGATGTTTTAAATGACTTTAAACTATGTCTTTAAGCGACTTAATATGTATATGTTTATATTTATATAGTATGCTTTTACTGACCTGTGGAAGCTTTCTATCAGGCTCCTTCAACCTCTGAAGACATCTCATGAAGAATGATTTGATGTGACTTTTCTCTTTGGCCGTTGTTAAATCTACTGACATCAAGTTTTCAGCATTCTGATCACACCTTAAAAATAAATATTTTTTATTAAAATTAAAAATAAATATATATTTATTAAAACTATAAAATGCGAGGATACAAAAATGAAAAACTGTTAACGCTCTGTATATATAGTGTGTTGATGGAAACTTATACTAAGAATGCAGTTTAAATTAATATCATTGACGTATCAGTTAAATTCTTTCATATTTTTCTAAAAATCATTAATTTAACCCAACTGTTTAATTTCATTTGTACATTAAAGGTTTTTTAATTTTTTTCCATTGTTGAACTATCAGTGATCGTGTATTAAATACTTGTTTATTAATTGTAATCTTACCTATTTCTTGATAAGGTAAAAGCCACTACGGGCAACTTATCACAAGACCTCAAATGATCAATGAACGCTACCCACATGGTTTGTTCGGCTTTAGGATTACCGAATTGTTTTCCACCTGGAATTCAAATTTTTATACTATACTACATATTTTATGATTATATTGTTCTTCATGATTAACTTCTAAATACATGGTGATTATATAATAATTAAAAGAAGCACAAATTAACATCGTATGTGAAATGCCAAATCGATTATAAATTTGGTTTAAAAATTCCGGTTATCTCGTTATTTGAACATTTTTTAATACATTGTACTTTTTGTAAAACAAGCCAAATTTAATGACCCTATGTGATTTACCTAATCAAATCAAATGAACTTGGTGTAAAAATCTCTTAAGTTATTTGGATATACAGGGTGACCGGTGAATTACTATCAATATTTAAGGAGCATACTCGGTACATGATTCTCATTCGAATTATGTAAAAAAAATAGGTACTTAATTTTTGACCAAATTTCCGTATAAATAAATAAAGTATTGACACGTTCCAAGTGTTCCAAGTGTGAACGCGCGCGGCGGCGTGTTGATACAACACTACGCCGCCGCGCGCGTATGTATGAGTGTGTGTGTATACCTAATCTGTAGGGTGTTCATACGATGCGTAATTAATTACATAACTTTTGGTTAACTTTACTTAGAAGTTTATTAATATTTATGTTATATTAATTTTTATTTTGTCATATATGATCGTCAAATATCACGTCCTCAAATATCGATAGTAATTCACCAGTCACCCTGTATATTTGAGTATTTTTATGTTTAATATCTTAATAATTAACCTTTCGGCCCAAAGCTCTTCTTATATTCGTTTTCCCTCGCTTTCTTAGCGGCAGCAGCTTCATTGTAACCGCGCAACTGAAAGGTACCCTCTTGATCGACGACCAGAAATCTTTCATTTTTGGATTTACCTCCCGAACCTAAAAATGCAGAAAATAAATATAAATTCAAGAAAAACCTTATGAAATGGAATATTCTGATACCAATAAAATTTTGATTGAATATATTATATACACAAGTTTAATAAATTTAATCCAAAATTTTGCCAGGCTGCAAAGGGTAGCTAGCTTTACCTATGGTTATATAGCTTCGGATTTCTCGAGACGGCGGAAACTATATTATCTGCCATTGCCATATCAGTTATAAGTATTTGTACAATAAATAAGCTATCAATCATTACAAATTGCCATCGGCCAGTAATGGTTCTTACAACCTTCTCTAAAAATTTGGTACCAGATTCTAATGGCTGACATTGGTAACCAATGACTTGGCTATTACTTGGGTATTTTCGTCACATACAAACATCGTTTTGAAATTTTATTCCAACAGCTTATTCATTTTAAGATACAAATCGTAATAAACAGTTTGTAATTTTAGCTTTTTTGAAGTTATATACCTGTATATAAATAATGGCACAAAGGTACAGGTCGTTTAGGTGTAGACACGACATAGACTTTCCTCTTCTTAGTACGACCCACCCAGTCAGCGAATTGGAGAGTGTTGGGTACAGTCGCGCTCAACATCACTATACTGACGTGAGCTGGGAGAAGAATTAGGACTTCCTCCCATACATAGCCACGCTGGAATTGTAAATAGTATAATAAAAATATGTAGATAAATATTATAATATTATAGAACAGACAAATAAAATAATCAATTTTGAATTTGGAATTATTATTGCTGGCAATGAAAAAAGTGTACACGCGTTAGAAGTTATACTTCTTTGGCGTATAGAAAAAAACTAAATGCTGTAGTGATTCACGATAAATATAAAATTATTAATAAGTACTATCACCGTCATCTGTGAAATTGATTTAATAAAAACACCAAAATAATATTTATTTTTTCATTGTACTGTTACGAACGTGTTCTAAATACAAAAAATACTGAAATATACACTTGAACTAGTAGTTATCTATTAACATGCCACCTGGAACTAACTTCACGATGTCACTGTCAAAATTCATTCATCATTTTTCTCTATCGCGCCAAGAGAAGTATAACTTCAAAAACAATCATAAACATAATGAGATCTAAGATTTTCGCGAGTACTCATTTAAATGAAACTAATATTTTCGGATTTTACCTCGCGTTTTATTTTTGATAATAACTACATACTCCCGACGTTTCCGCTACTTTGCAGCAACCGTGATCAAAATCCGAAAATATTAGTTCCATTTAAATCATAAACATACCTCAGTATTATTAATGTAGTGGACCTCATCGAATATAACGAATTCAAGGTCCCTTGTGACGTCAGAGCCGCAGTACAACATAGACCTTAATATCTCAGTTGTCATCACGAGGCAAGACGCTGTAGCGTTGATTTGAAGATCACCCGTTAGAAGACCAACTTCACCAAACATTTTATTAAAATCATTGTACTTCTGGTTAGATAGAGCTTTGATTGGTGATGTGTAGATTGCTCTGGAATATATTTAAATAAAATTAAACTTTCTTTTTATATAAAAGTAGCTTTAACTTTTATTTCAACAATATTAACGATCAACTGAAATCAGTATGATAATTTTTTTAGGCTTTTTTTATAATCTGTGATAACATTTGTTACAATCGTGTGTTAGGTCTATTTTTAACAAAATCGATATGTTAGAACATATTTATATTATGTTAAGATAACTTGATTCTATATTTAAATTTAAATCAGCTTTGTGGAACTTAAATTATTTTGTTTTTCAAAACAAAATGACGAAGCTTATATTTTCTTTTTAGTTTATTATTATTTATATTAACACACCTGGTACAATTTCTCCTTGACATAGCTATAGCATACTCAGCGACAACTGTCTTCCCAGCAGATGTATGGGCAGCTACAAATACATGGTGGCCTTCTTCCAATTTAAGTATAGCCTAATAAAGACAATTTAAATTAATAACATTGATGCATTCAACCTTCTTTCACATCAACCTTAACAAATTAAATAAAACCTCCTTTAAAAACTGGCAGTTGTTACTGGCATGCAAAGAAATATCAAAAGCATAATGTAAATCATAATAAAATAATAAGCATAATGTAAATCATAGTAAGCAAAATAAAATTTTTAGAACTATTTTCACAGTTATTAGAAAAAATATTTGATTGATATGCACCTGTTTTTGGAAGCTGTCCAATTCAAATGGATATGAATGTGCCATATCTTTAATTTTTTCTTTAAAATCTGGCACAGGTAGGGATACATCAATCATTTCAGCCCATTCGGTAGAAGTGACCCCGAGCTTTACGGCAGAGTTTGTTATGTTTAATATTGGTATCTCAGGAAGTTCCACGGGCGGTCTGATGATAGTACTTTCTAAGAAATTGTCGTCTTCCTTATCGTTTTCGATTTGTATCTTCTTAATCGGTTTCGAGATCTCATGTTTATCATCTTCGTCATCTTTCCAGAGACCTATAAAATGTTAAATATAAAGAATGAGCATATTATTTTACCGTTACATATCTTATGTTGTATTTGTTTTTAAATTTGTTATATATATGAATATCATGACACAAGTGTTAATGCTCTATAACAAAAATAGTGGTATGAAAATTTCAATTCATGTAATATTTTATGATAAAAATGTATATTTGCTGAAGTAATTCCTTTTAAAACTACTTGTAAATTAAATGTTTATATTTCAGTGTGCATAAATTTAAAATAATCAATATTTATAAAAAATATTTCAATTTTAGCTATATATAATTATGTAGTTCTATTGATAATTATGACAATTTACAAGGACTTTGTTTATCATATTATGTTAGATAATAATTTACCAACTAAGTGTGCATTATTATCAACCACTTCTTCCAAATCAATTTCTATCTTGAGATCTAGTTCTTGATGTTTATCCTCTTGTACATCTTTCTGTTGATCAAGTAAAGTCATTCCATCTTCAGCAAACAGAACTGCCTCCTTTGATCCTGGCGCTGTTGACAAAATGTCTGAAAAAGGAAAAAAGTATTTAAGGCCATCATAATAATTGAAAGTATGAATTTATAAATATGAATAGTTTGTCAGTTTTTTGGATTTATGACATGTAAGACTTGTTTAAAAAGAGTTCTAATATAATTTGTTACACAATTATTTAAATATTAATAGTAAGGATTTTTTAAGTCTATAAGCATTTTTTCATTGTGATTATTTTTTAATGTATAATTATTTCTATATACCTTCTCCTAGAAATTTTCCGGGCTCATCATCTTCAAAATTTATTTCAATTTCAGAACTCTGTGCCGCTTCATCCAACATCTTTTGCAGTTCCTCCTCAAAACCGGCTGGTAAAAATGGATTCTGAGTAGTTGTGCCTCTAGTGGCCAAGTTGGGAGGCAATGGAGCTCGTGACATGGATAGATTATCTTCGTCATCTTGGAGTGGTATATTAATTTCTTCCAGACCTATAATTTCCCCTGTTCTAGGGTCTCGAACAACCTTAATTAAAGAAGATTAAGATTATTATTTAAGTAATTTGGGAGTAGAGGCGTTCAATAACTTACTTCGAGTGTGGTATCAATTCCTAGTTCTTCATCATCGCTTTTGAACAAAGAATCTATATCTGGTTTTCTGTGCCAATGTGTCTGTGATCTCTCCCATTTATGAATCGATAGTTTCTCCGGTTTTAAAAGATAATCTTTTATACTTTCACTTAAATCTTCAAAAATCGGTGGTGGCTGGAACATACGGATTATTATATTTTATAAAGGGTAAACAGAATAAATAACGATTTATCACAAAATACTACCTTAACATCTGAAAATAATTTCTCATCATATTTTAAAGACATAATATTATAAATGTTAAATTACTAAAGGTATTTTAATATAACTCGTGTATAATTTATAGTCAACTTTCCAGCTATTTGTTTTGAATTAAATGACACTTGACAGTTGACAGCTGTTGACATTTACTCATGGTTGTGCTCATATTACATATAAGCAAGAAGCACAATCCCTATTTCGGAAAAAAAATAATTAAATAAACCCCTTAAAGTTTCACGTGAAACCTTATTCCAAATAATTATTAAACTAGTGTTCAAAATGTGTGTTTAAAGAAAAAATATGATCGAATCCAGTTTTATTTCTTTTATATCGCTTAAGGAATATTTATATTATATTGGAATGATAATAATACAGGAGAAAATGGCATAAATACTGAGAAAATTACTGTTATATTTTCAATAATCTCCAATAGTGTTCCCTTGCATTACACATTACTTTTTTAACAAAATAGTTAGTTATTACGAGAATTTAACAAGTTTTCCCAACATATTAAAAAATATATGTATATATAATTCAATACTGTAACAAAACTTAAATGTAACTTTTTGCATTGGTGAATTGCATTGGTGAATAAAACATCCGAATTAAAATTTTATTTATTTATAATCTAATTTAAATATTTCAATAGTTCTCATTTAGCAACAGAACGAAAGATATATTTATTCTATAACTAATGCTTTGACAGGACGACCGCATCCTTTAGTTTGTATTATATATGAACAATGGCTGATCTGGTTCCGGAGTGGTCACCGTTATATTTTAATTTCTGCAATCTTTGTTGCTTATAAGTATTGAAAATATAAAACCTCACCTACATACTACACCTACACTAGTGTAGTATTTTTTTTTATTAATGTATGTATATTCAGGATATGAAATTACATTACTTGTTAACAAAGATTTTTGTAACTACGTCAACTAGTTATAGATTTAAAAATTAAAATGTACTTGTAAGGAGTTTTATTTATTTTAAATTGGCAAGGAGCTGTTTTAAAAAAAAAATAGTATTTTGGCTAACACTATAATTACTTTTTTAATAGTGGTTACTTTTAATACGAATATATTATATGAATTATGACAGGTCATATAATTGAGTCAGTGGTGACCTAGTGGTTAAAAGGCCCGCCTCTCATGCTTGAGGGCGCGGGTTCAATCCTGGCCCGGGCAAGTACCAATGTGATTTTTCCGAGTCATATGCCCTTTCTAAGAGTATTTAGACATCACTGATTAATGCTGATTCCCAAAAGAGGGTTGATGTCATGCAGGCGGCCGGTCGTAAAAACAAGTACATAGCCAAAACTATTAAAAAAAAATATGTAAGGCAGCCCAGCCCCAGAAGAAGAAGACAGGTCATATAATATAATAACGAGATCTATGGATAAAATACCGCGTAATGTTTGTAGTTTGATTATGAAATGGGACCTTAGGTAAAATCCTACTTTCCGAGTTGTAATTACTAATTATCACTTGTAAGAGAAATAAATATTGAGATGTTAGCAGTATTTACTTAAATTATATTCAATTTAAAAGGAGATTTAACATACGTGTATAGATAATATATTGCACCGTTTTCAACTGCTAAATTTATTAATGAAAATCTAGACACAAACAATTTTAAAGTATAATTAAATATTAGGTCTACTTAAAAAGATTATGAATTATTCAAATTAAAAAATAAATATATTATATACTACTATGGGAATGAAATTATGTTACTACATATCTTTTATGTACTCACGACAAGAATGTTCTAGAATGACTTTGTTAATACTGTAAGTGCATGGAGTAACTTATATGATGTGTATTTTTAAAACGTCATTTCGAAAGAAATTAATGCTCCTTTCTTATTTCCGCAATATATGAAGTACTTACACGAAATTTAGAGCAATATCTCTTGAAGTCGTAAAAATATCAAAAAAAGTTTGGTGTATAGAAAAATATTCAGTTCAATTGAGAAAAACTTGCACTTTCGATTTCGATAAAAATGTAATAAAATAAGAATAAGGTACTGTACCTAACATCTAATGTTTTTCGTGCGTTTTCAAAAGACCTCTTTTTTTTTAATTTAATGGAATGAACCATCCAATTTATATTTTAATAATAATGACGTTTATCTTAACATTTTCTCTTCTTTACTTTTAATGTTACGAGTATATAATATTTTCAGAATATTTAAAAAAAAATCAAAAGAATAAAAATTAAGTAGTTACATATCAGTGAACATTGTTTCCTAATTCAAGTTTTACGAGTTTTTTTTTTCGTAAATTCAATTAAAAATATTTTGTCACTCTTTTAACAATTATTGGTTTTGTAAAACCAGTAAAACATTTAAAAAATTAACGGATTAATCAAAAAATACGTATGTTTTCTGCTTAACAGTGATAGCTTGTGTGTTAGTGTATATGTCCAAGGTCCCATCTTAAGCCCCACCAGCCAGAACGATCATTTGAGTTTTGAACGTTCGCCGCGCGCGTGTTTTAGAAAATAAAAAAAAATGACTCCAATAAACATAAGGACTTGTGTGTTGTTGACAGTTCTTAAAATTATTTATTCAAATGGATTATCCTTGGTAAGAATTTTATTTATTTTATAATATTAAGTAACATTTTATAACATATATATTATTATGTTTGAAATATGTGTTTTATCTTTTTTATTTTAGTGAGAGACGTTATTTTATTTTGTCTTTATATATTATTTAAATTATATATTAAATTGATGTGAATATATAATGGAAACATAACGACGTTTGCCAGTGTTAATAATAAAAAAGATAACATACGTTTTTTTTAAATACAAATTAAATTTAACCATTGTTAATTTGAATTAGATACGAGTAGTTTTGACTTTGGCTATACGGATTTTAACGATTTTCTTGTTCAATATAATAGCTTATACACGATCGTTGAGGCGTAATGATTTTAGGATAATTACTATTGATGATGTAAGAATTGATACTTAAGTATTTTATTAAATAATCGTTTTATACGTGCCAATATTTTTTTATATATAATCGTTAGCAGGAAATATATTAAATAGATTAAATTATTTAAATATATAAATATGTATTATTCATTGTGTTTATTTAATATTATGTAAACCTTTAGAAAATATTTATAATTCATCACGTCACATGAACGTCCTACAAAAGCTTTCAAGGCGAAGCGGGAAGTATTTCGCAACCGGTCGCATAATGTCTCTCCATGTTTACATAAATTGTTTTATCACTAGATGCGCTTTTTAAAAGTCTAGAATATTAAATAATATACTACAATTATTAACAAAATATTGGGTTAAAAATATTATAATTATCTAATTTTAAATTAAACGAGGTAAAAGTAAAAAAATATTGATCGTTACAATCAATACTATGTAGTTTAAAAATTACTTATTCAGTTGTATGGTAAACTTTATCCTTACCATGTGTTCGCATCGTCTCATTAAACGTAGAGTTAATAGTTTTAATCCATAAATCTTCGCATATTATTTTATGAAAATATTGTATGAGTTATGGGAAACTTTTCAAATTTAGTGACGTTGCAGATTTGTGGTAAGCTATTGTAAAGGAAGTAGTAAGAATTTCGAGTAAACGACGAAATTATTTATAAATTAAAAACGTCGAAACTGTAAACTTTTTGGTGTATTACAACTTGGACTAAGAGTAAATAAATTGTTTTATAAAAAATATAATTATTATTATGATTTATGTACCTAAATGATAAATAATTATAAATAGATAGGTAAGCCATAATATAAGTATTTCTAGGAAAATCTATATAAAATAATACCAGTTAATTATTTTTATATAAACATTATTGTATAGGTTCCTAAATTAATAGATACATAATTTTTTATACGTCTTAACTGTAATGAATTTTCCTTATACAGGGTGACTGGTGAATTACTATCAATATTTAAGGAGAATACTCGGTACATGATTCTCATTCGAATTATGTAAAAAAAATAGGTACTTAATTTTTGACCAAATTTCCGTATAAATAAATAAAGTGTTGACACGTTCCAAGTGTTCCAAGTGTGCACGCGTGCGGCGGCGTGCTGATACAAAACCACGCCCCCGCCGCGTGTGTGTGAGTGTGTGTGTATACCTAATCTGTAGGGTGTTCACACGATCTGTAATTAATTACACAACTTTTGGTTAACTTTATTTAGAAGTTTATTAATATTTATGTTATATTAATTTTTATTTTGTCATATATGATCGTCAAATATCACGTCCTCAAATATCGATAGTAATTCACCAGTCACCCTGTATATATATTTTATTCGACAAAAAACATTTTGTTTACTCTGTAATTTTTTTTATTATCTTTACCTTGAGTGACGTACAACGAAATATAGTAAAAAAACCACAAAGCAATTAATATGTATAAAAATAATTTGATGATATACATACATAATAATATATTTATCGCAGAAATTTAAATTTTAAATGTCATGTTCATTACATGTATAATATTTTTATATAAATTATTTTGATTTGTTAGAAAGCCAATAACTTTTTCTCTCTTTAAGTTAGTAAGGAAAGTTGGGAGAGAAACGTATGTATATGTATATATATATATATATTGAGTAACAAGTTTTTGTATAACCTTAAACTTGATATAAACTTTTTGGACATCTACCAGTCTTGTTACGTAAATTTTTATCCATAAGTTCAGTCTCACAGGATGGTTTAATTTAAATTTGTATTATATAATTAGTTGCCGCACGCGACTTTGTCTGCGTGAAGCTCAGAATTACAAATGTGTAGCTGAGTTGAAAATGTATGAAAGCAGATTTTGGATTTTAGTAATTCAATTATTTTTTCGGTCAAACCGGATAAAAGTTACTTTTATTCATTTCCTGATTCAGAACTACTTTTCTAGCAATTTTCAATCAAATCGGTAGAGCCGTTTTTGAGTTATAAACGATTTAACTTCACGAAATTCTTATTTTTTATGTATTTCTTTGTATTTTTATCTTCATTTAAATAATGTGTCGATAGTTAATTAATTCTATTTGATAATGCGATGTTACATTGCTTTTTTATTACGTATTTATACCAAACATTTGTAACCCAGTGTCTAATACCTATTTGTACTGGTTAAAAATTCGCAAAATAATTGTTATCAGTACTTTAAGCCAATTCTAAGAATGGATTGATAATAGAAATAAGAATTAAATAGTAAAAAAAGCATGAATTTCTAATAAATTTATTGAAAAATCAAAAAGGTTTGAATAAATTGCTAAAGATGTATGACTTATATATAAAATCAACATTTAAATTAGAGATCGATCGTTTGATTTAACCCTAATATTAAAAAAACCCTCAAAGGAACGTTAAATTTGTGAATTTTAAAATGATAGCTAGTTATTTACTGTATGTGAGCGACCCGCATCATGAATCTGCAATGGAAAATGGTGTCACGGCAAAAGAGTATACGCTTCGTCGGCTTCTGACATGTTAATGAAGAATTAATAGTGGGTTTTTTGGTATTTTTTCATGGTATAACAACTTGTAATCCTTGACGCAGATTCTGTTTTAGAAGCACTTGATGCAAATGTACTTTAAGCAGCATTTCAATATAAAATCAACAATATTAGGTATTATATATATAATATTTTTTTAATATGGTAAATGCTAGGTATAATTCATATATATTTTTTATTATTTTATAAAAATGCTTAGAAAATATATAACAGTAGATTAACTTATATATGTGAAATAAATTACAATACATTCACATAATGTATTATGTAATATATGTAATATTAAATATCTTATATCATTTAAACAAAAATGTCAAGTATATAAAAAATAAGAAGTTTTTTTGTTCCTTGATTACTATTCGAATGACGGAAATATTTACTTGCACGATTTATTATTATGTGACGTTTCCTATTGAGATATAAAAAGTATTTTTCAATTTCAAAATTAACTTTACTACAAAAAAACTGTTTAACTTATTTGTTTTAACCATGTAATGTTAGAGTCTTAAATAAAATAAAATGTTAGAGTCTTGAACAGTTTTTGTATTACTTTGTTTATAGTTTTATTCCTAAAATAATTTAGGTACCCTGTGTATATTTAAGTTTGAGATCTATCCTTTTAATAATTTCTCCAAGAAAATTATATTTTATAATTATGTTGGAATAAAAAGGAACCCTTTCTCTTCAATAATCTGAATACAATATTAATTTTCTATAATTATTTATTTAACATCTCTGTGCCTTTGAAAATGAAAAAAATCTAGCAAAATAAATAATATTTGATTTTCCAGACTTTATAAGTCCTTCGTTGCAATGCAAAGAAATATGTTCAAATCTATGTTAAACTAATATATTTTAAAATACTCTTAGAGATCTTATTTGCTTACGACAAACATTTTAGGTCATGTTTCATCAATATGATGGTTAAAAAAGTTGAAATTGCACGTTCACTGTTCAGGCTATCAGAAATTATGTTCAAATATTTTTTATGAAGCTGCATGAGAAGTTATGAGGTATAATTTAAAAATATCCATTAACACACGTCTTCATATATCACCCAAAACAACGGTTGAGATAATAAAACGATTGGTAAATTATTTTTACCTTTTTTTCCATACCCATTTACATTATTAGTTTTATAAAAAGTGACATTCAATTTTATTTGCTTAAATGCATTAATTTATTTTGTTATTTAAATGTTCAAAATTTAAAATATAACTTATGTTTGATTAGTCATTGCATTCATATTAATAAAAAAGGGTTTCTCCTTAATTCAATATAATTATATTTTTTGTTATAAATATGATTACTTATTAAAATAAACTGAACATTGGCTTTACCCAAGAATTAGGTACTTATATAATAAGGATAATTGACGTCAGATTGCAGAAGGCTATTACGTGTTGGAAAATGACTGGTCTATAAAATGTTTAGGACCAAACTTAGGAAAATGCGAGAATTTTCATGAAAGTAATATGTGATACTTTTTGTACGTTTTATGAAAAAAATAAAAATAATGGAACAACTTCGGTGAGTGTTGCATAGATTTGAGCATTAGTTTCTCTAGTCCAGCTGCCTAAAATAGATTTAGTGCTTATTTATTAGTATATGATGTTAATAATAAAGAATGGTTACATAAAAGTTATTGACATTCATTTGTTATTCAGAAAGTCATCCCAAATACAGTGTTGTTAGTCATTTCATCTTATACGAAGACGAGTGGGCGATTTGATATCGACTATAGAATCCATTATAATAAAACATAAAATCGAATTCGGTGTTTTTTATTTGATAAATAACCTTTTATACAGTAAAATAATGGTCTAATACGATAAGATTATTTTTTAATTTTATTATATGAACTAACCAAGTCATTATGGGTTAGTGAACTCTTAACGCAATCAATGTTAGAATTTTTCTCTCACTCCAAACCAATTCGTCATAGGAACTGAGAACGCGTTAAATCATTTTCGTTGTACAAAACTTTAACTGTTTCGAGATAAGTAAAATAAGTTGCTTACGATAATACTATGTAGTTTGCGTTAAATAAATAAATATTCCACTTTATATTGTGCTATATATTACAAGTGAAGAATTCGAGAGCTTGTTTGTCCGTAATCAGCATATCGCTTTAAAAGATGAGCAAAAAGACAGTGGATACCAAAAATTTTATGTTAACGAGTTTTGGGCCTCACCATGTATATATTGTCTTATAGAACACTTTATTTTATATTTATATTATACTTAAGTATATGTATGAAAATTTGCTCAAATATTTTAAATGTACGCTATTTTTACTTTGTATATTTTAGTTAACATTTTATTATTAAATGATAATTCATTCGACATGAATGGGGTTTATGATTGCATTATTAAGTTATTTTTATTTAGATTTTAATAGAAGTTAAGCCTAATATTGTTTTTAAAATAACGTAATTGTACAGTAAATAGTGTTATTACAAATAATACGAATTAAATAACCAAAAGATTGAACATGTATGCGAGAATGTAGCCAGCATACCAAACGGGTAATAGACTGTATGTATTAAGTAAAAAAATTCTTCAAATATTTGCAATACTCTAGAACGTATAAATTATTTCACAAGGAATTCCGAATAAAAATGTTATTTGTTCAGTATCATTTATAAGTTATTGTTTTATTTATATTTACTTGGAATAAAAATCCTATTATAATTGCAAAAGTTTGTGAGAATTTATGGATGTACGTGTGCAAGATATATGTTTGTTGTTCTTTGACACAAAAACTACTCATTGAAAATTAGATGAAGCTCTATAGTAATTTAATCTAGACATCACAATAAGACATGGGATATTATTTATCCCTACATTTTTGTTAGTTCAAATGGGATCATTTCATTAACAGTTTTGACAAGTATGAAGTCGCGTAATAGAGAACATAAATGTCGCTGTAAGTTTGCGTAATATCTATTGTTTTAACACATTTTATACTTTACACCTTTCTTTAAGTTTAACACCAAATTCCATTTAGCCGAAGTCGCAGTCAAAAACTAGTATACTATGAAATTAAAACATTTAAAATAATATCACAGCATCGAAAACGTTTATATTTATAAGGTAGATCATTTGAACTCATAGTGAGTGTCTGGTTGTGCAAGGTAAAAGCGGGTTAAGTGTTTACAAGATTCGAATATTAAGACTTCTCGTATTATGAAACGCAAATATGTATTTATAAAACTAACCATAACTCAAAGTACGTTTATGTGAAGACTAATTAATTATCTTGTGATATTATAATTTATACGTGAAATCATTCTTTCAACATTGCATAATATTAATTAAAGCAATTACATACTTCTTTGTTTATATCTAGTTCAAATTATTGTGAAATCTTAGCAGATGTTCTAACACAAGCCATTAAGCGAAGACGTTGAATGATTAAGTGTTACAAGACAGACAATATGTATTTTTATTAGTCATATACTTAAAAAACATTACCTATTTATCAAGCAGTTAAATATTATCACGGTTAAATTTAAAATAACTTAACTTTTAACTAACCATAATAAAGTAGTGACGTAACTTTAGTCGTATTATTTTATTGTTAATGAAACCATAGACGCTATATATTGTTTTTAATACATGACGTTTAAATTAAAAATGAATTTAATTCTCGTTGAATATGTTTTAAGATCGAAATACTAAGTTATAATAATAATATTCTTGTAGCCACCGTCACATACTTGCGTCATTGGGGCTGGCTATTCAGGGTTGGCAGCGGCGAGATATTTAAAAGAATTTGGCCAAAAATTCACTGTTTTCGAGGCTTCCCGAGATGTTGGTGGAACTTGGCGCTTCGATCCCAATGTCGGCCTTGACGCTGATGGCATCCCTGTCACCACGAGCCAATATAAATATTTAAGGTGTCTTATATTTGCTTATTATTTTAAACATACAATAGTTATATCAATAACACTAAAAAGATTTGCGTAAAGTTATGACTTATTATTTATTTGAAGTTGGTTTGTTTGAATAATGTTCATTTTGTTAGAAACCCAAGAAAAAAATGCATTTTTGTAAGAGACTATCTAAACGCAATATTGTTACTTAAAATAATATAAAATGCTTGTTTTGTTTCTTAATCTCAGGTTTTTACATTCTTCACTAATTCCACAGTTAATTAGTTCAATGTACAGACAGATGCAACTGTTTTATTTTATAAATACATTAAATATTGTTATCCATTCAAGAAGTAATATTTAAAAGGTTGCATTTATTATGGGCATAAAAAAATATTTTTCTATACTAATAATAATGATTTTTTTTATTGACATGGGTTGGTTATTCTATTTTAATACTAAAATAGTTTAATAAAATCAATACAAAAATTGGACTTTCTCTTTTCAGGACAAATACTCCACGACAAACTATGGAATTCAATGGCTACCCTTTTCCGAACGCGACTCCGACATTTCCTACTGGCACTTGCTTTTACAAATACATCAAATCATTCGTAAAACATTTCGATTTGAAGAACAACATTCAAGTAAGTACGTACCTTTATAACATACGACAAACTACATACATGTCTTCTCCACACGGTAGGTACTCAAGATTGTAATTCGTCCAACAAATAAAAACACTATCATTCCAGTGCGAATGAAGCCTTAGCATAAAAAAAGTAAGAACTTAATATTTATACGTACAATTATTCAGTAGTTAGATTTCGTAGTAATCAATTATTTTTTACAATTTATTTAATTATATTTATACAACAATTATTTATTAATTATCAAATGTACCTAACATGTTCAGTATATGTTTAAGTGTTTTAAAACCTGTAATTATCTATCTGCATAACTTTATACAATTCAATTAGTGCTTATCTGGTCGTAATAATGCAGTATATATATGTATAAGTTTATTGTTTCCTGAAATTATTCCAACAAAAGCAGATATTTCATTCATAAAATGTGTATATATCATTATAAATAGTATAGGTATCGTTATTCTTATTGAATATTTGAATACAACTATCTGTAAAATAGAGGTAACTATTATTTAATATCCAAAATTATACAGTATGAATTTCAATCACGGTACAATCCATAGGAAAATAAAACGTGCCTCGTATACTTATCGTACGATGAAGGTCGACCTTGTAGTTTAACTAAAAAGTGACAGTAAAAAACCGTAAGTAATCTGAGAACTTTAAAAGTTATTAACTAGGTACAAAGTATTCATATTACGCCATTACAATGATCAGATGATTTATAAATTAAAAACTTTAAAAGTAAGTGCCTTTAAAACAAAATATGCGAAAAGAAAAATTTGCTTAAGCAATAAGCCATAATATAAGAAAAATAATTGATAGATTTCTTATTCATATAATCTAATTATACTTCGAATCTAGTAGTAAATAATTTAATGTTATTTAAATATTTTAAGACGAAAGTAAAAAATTAGTTTGTTACACGAATTACATGAATTCAAATTTAAAGTAATTTTAAGAATTTAAGTAACAGAATATATTATTATATTGACTATATTTATTTTACGATTTTAATATAAAAATGTATATACTATTATAAATTAGTAAGTTTTTCCTCATATAAAATTTTTACTTTTAATATTTCAGTTGCGTAGCCTAGTGACTTCCGTTTCCCGGGTTAAATACCATTGGGATCTGGTTTATTTTAATACCGAAGATAGGGAGGAGTATGGCGTGGAGTGTGACTTTGTCATTATCGCGAATGGACAGTATGTTAGGCCTGTGGTACCGAATTTTATTGGATTAGAAGCATTTGAAGGTAAGAACAATTATCATACTAATTAAGTTACTCAAATATTTTTAGCCAATTAATATAAACTGATGACCCTTACACTTTATTCAATATAAAATAGTTCTAAATGAGCATGCTTTGATATTTACAGTTTACAAGTACTCGTATGTATATGGATTTATCGACGAAAAATGTTCTTTGATTAAGTTATTTAAATATTTTTTGGTAATTAATATAAACTGATGACCCTTACACTTTATTCAATATAAAATAGTTCTAATAAACCATGCGTAGATATTTACAGTTTACAAGTATATCATTATCGTTCATTACATTAGTTCCTTCTAATGTAAGAATAAATTACATTTTATTACTTTAGATTGTATACACTTTATTATTAAGCCGTGTATATGATGTCATCAAACACATAATCCCATTAAAGCTCGTAGTGTCTTTGAATTTATTTTATACATAATTTTAACTATATATTCAATAAACATTTATAAGAAAGATACTATCATAGTAACATAAATCAATCAGTGACTGCACGTAGTCTAGTCGACAAGTCATATGAGATAGCTCATCGGATCAGAAACAACGCCTAGAAAAATGTGACAAAAGTGTGTTTGGAAACTAAAAATAGCAAAAGTTATAAACAATTAAAGATGAAAAAAAAATATCATTTGTGTTTTAAGAAATACTGCATTAACTATTAGCCAATATTTACTAAACTAAAGAATTTATTGGACATTTTCCTTAACTTTTTTCATGTTGGTAAAAATTAAAAATATTGTTTTATATATGAATCACGAGTAAAATAATGAATGGAATATTTAAATGTCCTTATAACGATTACATTAATTTATGATCGCTTAAACATTTTATATACAGGTACAGTCATGCACAGTCACGATTACAAAGGCCCGGAACCTTTCGAAGGTCGTAAGGTCCTGTTAGTTGGGGCCGGGGCCTCTGGTCTGGACCTGGCCGTGCAACTGAGCAACATAACTTCAAAATTAGTGCATAGTCACCATCTCAAATACAATCAACCGAAATTTTCCGATAAGTACGTGAAGAAGCCCGACATTAAAGTGTTCGTGAAGAATGGAGTCATCTTCGAAGATGGCAGCTTCGAGGAGGTGGAACATGTTATTCTTGCTACAGGTATGTATGATAGAATTTATATAGAGCAGTGGTTCCCAAACTTACTAGCTCAAATTATTTTTAACGCCCTCATTTTTAATAAAGGATAATCAATATAACTTATACTAGCTAAAAACCCATAAAACCCTTACCCCTACATAGTCCCAAGTTTCTTCTGGGTTTCTCACTGTCTTTATGCCTGCATCGCCCACAATAGGGCGTTCGCTCACTTTGGGAAAGACTGACATAGATCATGAGTTGGGACAGTTTGTTATATTAGTACTATTAAATAATTTGTACAACATTAATCAGGTGGTTTTCAACGTTAGGCAATAGTTGGGAGGTCGATGGCATCACTTTCTCTATTATCAAACATGGTGACAAAATGTTAAGCATTTGTTATATGAGAACGATTATATTAAATAAATATCACCTCATTCACGTTGCTTAAAACAATTAAGTAAATTTTAGTTTCCATATTGGGATATTCGTTTATTACAATATATATACAACGTGATTTTTCGTATAGTGTGAAGTATTTATTTTCAGTTAATGTATTTGTTTTCAGTTAATTAAAGTCATGAATTAAGTTCCAACTTTCGATCATATTACTTATTAATATTTTTCTTATATATAAGTATATAAGTAATAATATATTTGTTAATAAGAAAAACGAAACGAAATTTTCTTCGTCAATTAAAATTAAGTTATCTTTCAAGATAAAGTCATGTGATTAATTTAAATCTTATTATACATGGGGTATATATCTAGTATTTTAACTTAACTTAATTTTTAATACATTTGTATTAGGATACGAGTTCGACCAACCATTCTTAGATGACACCTGCGGTTTGACACGCACGGGAAAATTTGTGTTACCTTTGTATAGAAATATTATCAACATAGCTCACCCTAGTATGATGTTTCTGGGAGTAGTCAATGGAGTTATCACTAGAACTATGGACGTACAGGTAATTATTATATTGAAGTACTAAGTAATTGTTTGAAATGAATTATTAATGACTAGCTTTCCGCCCGCAGCTTCGTCCACGTGGAGTTCGGTAATATCGCGTTTCCAAGAGAACCTTTCAAAAGTCTGGGATAAAAACTATCCTATGTTCTTTTTCAAGGTCAACTCTATATCTTTACCAAATTTCACTAAAATCATTTTATTGATTTAGGCGTGAAAGCGTAACAGACAGACAGACAGATGACAGACAGACAGAGTTACTTTCACATTTATAATATTAGTAAGGATTTCATAGAAGAAAATTGAGAGATAATGCTATTTTAAAAGTAGTTACATTTTTAACTTATACGAAGTGAAATATTTATTTGCTTAACTATTTATTATGATGCAATATATGAATGACTTGATAATATTTATTAATAATTTCACAGGCCGAGTACATAGCTTCGTTGATCGCTGGTAAATTTAAACTTCCGTCACAAGACGAGATGTTAGAAAGTTGGCTTAAACATGTACATTCATTAAAATATAACTCCAATAAGATACTTTACGTGAACACTATTGGCAAAGAGATGGTAAGTGATATCAAATATATTACTTTTTTGTATAAAATAAATGCCTTATTATTATACTGAAATCTTTTAAATAACTAATGAATACGCAAAATACTTCTCATATTTAAGTCGTATTGATATTTTCATTACAATCTTTGTCTTTTATTTACCTTGTTACTTATTAATTAATGTGATTTCTTTCCAGGACAATTATTTCGGTAATTTGACCGAAGAGGCTGGAGTAGCCAGAGTATTGCCTGTCATGTCAGATATAAGAGATTTCAATGCTGAGAATCGTCTTGAAGATCTTCTTAATTATAGAGATTACGACTTTGAAATCATTGACGCTAACAATTATAAGAGATGGTATAACGGCGGAGGGAAGAGAGCAGAGGAGTGTCCTATTGAAGAAATGAATGAATGAACGAATGAACGACTTAATGAATGAACGAATGAAGTTTCCGGAATGAATGAATAAACACAATGGAGCGTTTCAAATGATCCTTTAATAAGGAAGACTTTGTTATTAATAAAAATAACTTAATAAATCATGAACAAAACTAGAGATTATGTCAAATAAATATTTAGATTACTAAAATGTATCTATTAGTTGTTATTGTGAATCGAATGGCATTTTAGAGACACATAGATGAATAATATATGTAGTAACTCAATAAACGTACGAAAATAATCACGAGCTTAACTGAAAAGGTTTTTTTGTAAGCTCGTTTCATTGAGCCAAATAATGTTCTTTAGAGAATGATAATGATTATAGCTTTTATTCATGACTCTAGGAATTGAAAGAATAACTTTCATTAAAAAATATTTCTTTTATAGGAAACTAATTTTTCGGATACTAAAAAACGAGTTTTTCATATTCTATATCTATATAATCGAAGGCAGACGAGATTAAATAATGAAATGATAACTTTCATTATTACGTGCGAACGCGGATAGTCTTGCTTATTATAAAATTATAAATAACTGTTTTTTTCCCGCGACTATGTCTACGTTAGTTTCATAATTAGAAATGAATGATCGTGCGAACTCTATTCCTCCTTAATGACAGTAGATAAGAAGATTTGGATTTGATCAACTTTTTTTTTCAATTGAATGAAAAGTATCCTATGTCCTTTATCTTGTTCTAAGCTCTCTCCAACCATTTTTAGCTAAAGCCTTACAGCCGTTCTTGAGTTATAAATAGCGTAACTAACACGACTATCTTTTATATATAAAGATGTAATTAAATCCACAGTGAACATTATTAATATGTTACGAAATTTAAGTCTTTTTATATTAATGTACCTTATAATTATACAATTTTACAAGCTGTTACTAATAAGTATAATTAAAAAACTGTTACCAGTTCTTATGATATTATAAGCGAAGTATATGTGTAAATAATGTATACGTACAACATAAATTTTGGACCGAATTTTATATGTAAATGTTTAAATCATGTTATTGTACTAAAAGTAATTAAAATATAATATAATTAATATGAAACTTTTTCTTTTTTACGTATACCTAACATTATTATGGTCTTTTCTATTGACGAAATTATTTAGCAATGAGATTTAATAGATTGTTTTTTTAATCGAATAAATCATAACCATAAGGTGATTTAAATCATAAATTGATTTTTTTAAACTAATTAATCCTTGTAGCTTGTAGTGCAAGAGTTCTTATTCAACAAACCAACAACATCATCTTGAGGCAAATTTCATGGTATCGTATCATTTAATTGTCACAGAAGTTACCTCAGTGATCTACCTAATCGAACAACAGGAAGTGGTTCTAATATAACTAGCAAGACTTGTTCCATACTAACATATTAACTGGGCAAGTTAAGTAAAAGAATTAAAATATTCAGGAATTTGTTTAAAGACATTCATAGTAATATAAGTGTAGTGTAAGCATTGCAAATTTTTCAAAGTATTTTAGAATGTGATCGTATTTAAAAGTAGCTCTGTTCAGTATGTTCAGTCTGATTTGACAACGTCACACTATACACGGAGTGTTAAGGGTTCATAAATTGTGTTAATATAATTTATTGAACGAAAAAACGGGCAATGTTATGTGTGTAGTGACGAAGCTAACTTGGACTAAGCAGACCCATCTAAAATTAAAAGTTTAATATGACATATTTGTAGAGTATACTATATTTCCTCCCAATATTATGATACGAATACCTGTGCAGTTATACTAGGCCACCACTAACTTTTTCTGTTGAAAAATACAAGTTTCATTTAAATATATACTCGCGAAAATCTTAGACCTCCTTATGCCTTAGCATTGTTTTAAAATCTATAACAATCTTTGAAAAAAATATACCCACGGTTTAGTCCAACCAATCAATAGCTGACTCTACTAATATTTTTTTGATGTCAAAGGTAGCAAACGAGCAGACGGCCTACTTGGTGTAAGGTAGTACCGTCGCCCATGGACATCCGTAACATATGTATTTGTTGCGGATGCGTTGCCAACCTTGTTTTTTTAGGAGTAAGGAGGGGTGGGATAAGGAAATTGTAGGAAAGGGTGGGAATAGGAAAAGGGCAACCGGCTCTCTCACTCATAGGACGAACCGTAGCCAATAAAGGCTACTTCACGCCGATCTCCTGTGAGAGGGTGGTACTTCCCCGGTCGAGCCAGCCCATGTTCGAGCTGTAGTAACTTACCACAGCTAGGCTCTACCACCTAAGAATTAAAACAATTGGTAATATTCAATCCAGGAAAATGAGACGAGAGTGTTTGAGTCCGTTCATCCCAACGACTACACCTATACACATATAGTGGTGAAGTTGCTTCTCCCGGAGTAGTAGGTATAATGTAAGCGGTACCAATGACGTCACACAATGAAATCAATGACGTCACATAAACCACTTACTAAATCTTTACTATTGAGACCTAAGACTTTCGCGAGTATTCATTTAAATAAAACTAATATTTTCCAATATACTACGCGATTTATTATTATATTAAAAAGTGCATAGACACTCTCGAAGCTTTGGTAACTTTGCAGCAACCGGGATCACGGATCAAGATCTACATCTGTTTATATCGCCTTCGCTTAGTTAAAGTTAAACAAAATCATCAAATTCCTAAGTTGTAAAAACAAAATGTTCTATAATATAATATTCTAGTTAATATTATAATATTTCATAGGTACCTTTTACTAAGCAAAATCAATTGGTGGTTTTCAATATACATATACAGAGAATGAATTAGTACAAAAACTGTCGAGGAAATCTCCATTGCATAGGATCATAAGGTGAAAACTAATTCTTACTTTCCAGTAAGAAAGTAACATTGATAATAAAATAACTTATATAAATTATATTACTACTGAGTAAAGATTTGTTTTTTAAAATGTAGACTATTAAGGTCTCAATAAAGGATGTGAGTAAGTGAACTCTTGCAAAATTTTCGTGAAGGAAATCTGTTTTGTAGAGGTACACAAAATGTCTACCGGTATTGAGAATCTTGGTACAATACAATAATGGTGACAGTCTCAATTGAGGAAGTATATTAGTTAAGTAATCATAATAATATTATTAATTGAAGTTATTTAGGGCGTAGCAATGCGGAAACTTATTAAACTTACACGAGTGTGAAGGTTTTTCTACCAATAAGTTTACTTACGACCTCGAATTCAAGAGAAAATCCACTGTCACCATGAATCTGGGGTATAAAACTATTTAATAATATCAAGAATAAGACATAAATTATACAATAAATCAGTTAAACTACTGTGAGCAAAATTTAATCCTAATGGCAATGTTAACAATTGGTAGTGTGATATAAAAAATAGAACTTAATAAGATTTATGATGTCAATCCGAACGAAGCAACTAGGTTCTAAACCAAAGTAATTTTTGACAAATGAAATATTATAGGTCAAAATTCTATGGCTTATAACAAAATACAATTAGTGTAAGAGTTTTGCGAGTTTTCATTGTAATAAAACTAATATTTTCTGATGTACTACGTGGTTTTTATTATTTTAACCAAAAACTCCAGAGTCTCTCGTGTGCCTGTGATCACGGTTGCTGCAAAGTAACAAACGTATTTGGTTGAAATAATAAAAATGCGTAGTAAACCCGAAAATGTTACTTTTATTTCTATGTTAAAATATGTTTACTAATTATTAAAGTGCACACGGCGTGGTGATCAAGAGTGACGAGGAATGACGAAGCTTTATTAACTGTATCAGATAAATACAAATATTTATGTATGCAGACCAGCTAAACTCGTTATGCAATTATATTAATATTAATTACCCATAAAAACAGATATATACAAAACATACATATGTTAATACCTTACAGAACCTTGAGTGTATATATAATTAGCTTATTTAAATTGTTGTGAAATTTTCTAGAGATCCGTATTTCGTTTGCAGTGATTGTGACTGTATAAGGATATTTTGTTCCAGTGACTGAAGTAGTTATCAAAAATTATCAACGAGGTTCATATTAAAAATGAACTTTATATAATGCTACTTAATTTTTAATTTAATGAACAAATAAAGAATAAGTAATGTATAAGTTGTAAAGGGAGTACCATTCCTTAGTCGGTCTCGGGAATTGGCTCTCTTTTTTTCGGTTTGTACATCGTCTTGATGGGAAGCTTATTTAAAATTTTGCGTATTTTTTTAGTTATTCCCATCAGATACAGTAATATGGAATTTTATCGCTCAATTGTAATGTCCTCAGATTGTTCAAGGGATGATGACGAGGCACTGATAATAGGGCTAAAAGTCTTTTTCAAACAATTCATTATTAGGTCCCAATTCTAAGTTGCTTATACTCGTGATAACTTCTTAACGAAATGTTTGTTTGGGATGACATAAAAAGTATTTTACTTCTACATAAATGGGGGCGTTCATAAAATACGTCAGATATTTAATGGGGAAGGGGTCACCTCACCAAAAGGGGGGGGGGTCAAAAATATCCAGAAACAGTTCACATACTTTATGAACGCCCCCGATGCTCTTGATAACAATATGTTAATTTGAAAAAGATTGTTGTTACGATACGAAATTTGACGTGGTATCTTTGTTGAGGCTATTTAATAATTTTTTTAATAAAAAACGATATTGTGACTAAATTACGATAGATAAATCGATATCTCCTACGTAAGTTGTTGTAAAAATACTTTTAACGTAGTTAAGAAGACTATTATGTTAAATTTAAATACGAAATTTTAAAAAGATGCATCAATAAATACAGTTTTGGTTTAATTTGATTCTTTGACACGCTCTACTGTAAAATTACAGTTTTGGAGAGACAACAACTTACGTGGGAGGTATCGAAATGATCTCGACCACATTGTTCTAGATTTTAATGAGTCTTACATGAGTCTTACAAACCTTACTTTGTTGTGTTGTCAATAGTTTTTGCGGTATGCGCATAAATACGTTTTAGATTTTACATCTTGGGTTACAATGTATCAAATTTTTTACCTATCTCTATTGAAATAGAGCATATTGCGTTCCTCAATAAATGGAGGATTCAATACTGAAACATTTTTTTAAATCCTATCAGTCTTGAGATTAGCGCTTTGAAACAAACTAGAAAACTTTGCAGTTTTATAATACTAGTATAAATTAGGATCTTGAAAATACTTTGAGACATACTATTTATAGGAAAAGGTATACAGATAGGTTTAGACACAGATTTTCAGTTGTATTGTTGACAATAAATTCAAACCAAACTACAATGTCTATTGTCGTGTATAAATGAGTTATGAGGTGATAGAGCCTAGCTGTGATCAAGTTACCACAGCTCGAACATGGGTTGCAGGGTTGGATCGACCGAGGAGGTATCACCCTCTCACAGAAAATTGGCTTGAAGTAGTTTTTAATGGCTGCGTTTCGTCCGGTTAGTGAGAGAACCGGTGCCCTTTCCTTTCCCTTCTTTTCCCATCTTTCCTCCCCGTTTTCGGCAATCAAAGGCGGCAACCCATCCGCAAATTTCGTTACGGATATCGATTGCCCCCTTTTCCCATAAAGAAAAGTTAAGTGTCAAAATTTAAAATTTTAGTTACTATTATTTGTATAGAATAAAAGAAGAAGGTGTTATAAAATATCCAAAGTGGTCCGAATAATTGTGCTCTTAAGTGATCATCTTTCATACATATGTATTAATTATTTGGATATTTCTACTTTACAGATAGCAACATTAGATGTATACACGTATTATATAAGTAATCGATTTATTCTTATGTTTATAGTTAATTAATATGTAATTCTTTAAGATAATATAAACATTCATTGATAATATTATGTCTTGTTTTAAGTGTATGCATATATGAAAATGCATATACATATATTAAATGACGTTTGAATCGTTGTAATAATTTTCTTATATTGATTTTACATTTTCTTATTTTAAAGATAAAAAATCGGATATTTTGATGTTTTTTATTTTATAGAATTTTATATTAGTTAAAAGTTATTTGGTAGACCTATTTATTTATATTTATTTATTACTTCCTGAGTTCGCTTTTTAGGGTGCAATCTTTACCCAATTTGGTTTAACAAAATAACTTGTAGAGTATAATGCATAAGTTAATATGAACGAAATAACAATTTACATTAGGTATTAAATGTATTTACCAAATAATATTAATTATAGAAATACAGACGGTGAAGGAAAACATCGTGAGGAAGCCTGGATTTATAATTTCACAATTTTAAGTTTGAAATCACCGACCCGTCTTGAGCAAGCGTGGTGATTAATGCTCAAACCTTCTCTATGTGAGAAAGAGACCTTTGCTCAGCAGTGGGCTCTGGTAGGCTGATGACGAAACGATAGAAATAAAATAGTGTTCTAAATGCTTACGTAAAGCAACCAAAATATATATATATATATATTCAGTTTATTCAAATATGAATGAAAGTTAACTATTTATCGGTCCTTTATAAAATAAATACTCAAGACAACTTAGGTAACATGAAACTTTAAAAAAAATATTGTTATGTTATTGTTTTATTCATTCAAATAAATGAGAGGGAGTAACGGATTTCCTTTAAATTACAAACTGCCCGAGAACTATAAGGGATCTATATAAAGATATTCCCAATTTTTTTGTACTGTAATGCAGGCCTATTTGCACTTGGATCAGAAACGAGAGGCCTGGAAAACTGTGGTGGCAAGATTAACTTTTCATGATCACGTTTTTAACCATGAGGACGCGAAGAAAGGGAGAATCGAAGAAAAGCATCAACTAATATATAACTTTGTCCGCTTAACTCTAAACTTTTATTTGATAAATTACTAGAATGATATTCTAAATTACTATAGTGAAAACCAAAAATAAAATATTTGGATTCAATTCATTATTAATTCACAAGTATGTACTATATGTATTCTGTATATTAGTCTAAAAGATTTTGTTTGCAATACTTGAAAAGAGTATCGTAGAGTCGGCATAAACTTTGATCGTAATAGAGCCCATACAAGAAAAATAATATGAAAATTATCAGCACCAAGAAAATAACATAAGTAAAGTAGAATCTTTATTTATTTAACATAACATTTAACAATGAGAAGACTTATATAAAAGAATATATTTATAAAGGCGGGCTTATGGCTTTAAGCAACGTCATCCACTTACATAACCTTAAGTAAGAAGAAAAAAATTAATATGAGATCTGAAAATAAAGATTTTAACATGATTACATAAATAAAATAATATAAACTTATATAAACATTACACACATATATGTATATATACATAAACTATAAAATAAACATATCTATATATAAATAATAAAAAAAATATGTTATTTATATGTCAATAAATATAATAATATAACTTAACGTGATAAATAGAAATTATATAAATGACGCTTAAAAAGAATTTATAATTAAGGGAAAAATAACATTTTCTATAAAATTATATTAAAGACTGGAGAGTTTACTAGAATTATATTAAATTTTATTACAATTAAAATATTCTTTTATTAATAAATTTGGACATTATGGAGAGAATGACAGGTAATGCTTCGTATGAAGTGTGACGGGAAAAAAAACTTGTGCTTAACATACAGTTACTATTTCCTTATAAAGTTCTTTAGGAACTTTTCAAATTAAGTCACTGTTTAGTTGGTAAATATTAATATTTCTTTAAATGATCAATAAATAGTCATTGACTAACATAATTTAGATAAGGAATTAACCCTGGAAGTAACTGATAAGAATAGCCAATAATCGTCATTTTAGTATAATGCCATCACAATATTCGGAAGTAAATTTCAAATATGATACTATTTTAATTGTATGAGGTGAGAAAGAGCAAGTCATTTATTTAAGTATCTCAAATGTATTGGATAATTATTCTATAGCAAGCGTTTGTCGTGTCAAACTATTATTTATATAAATGTGTGCGACGATTTTAGCTAGTCTACTTCCTTAGGTTGTCATGATTAGTGGTATGTGCACGAAATAGATTTAGTCACAATGTTTTATATATCATTGTTCTTCTTATATCTAAATATTATCTTACACACAAATGGATTGGTCGCGGTAAGTACAATATTTCCGTTGTTTTTTTTTAGCAAAATTATTGTGAATTGCAAACTTTATTTAATAATAATAACATGATTTCATATATTCAAAATATTGTTTAATATGTGTTAGTAATTTTATATAATCACAAAAATTATGTCGTATTAATTAGGGTAGATTATTTTTTATTTATTTATTGAAAATAATTTCTAGTAAAATCGTTGTTAGCTTTCAAATAGATAAACAACGTCTTTCTTTTCTATTAATAATTATTTCTATTAAAATATTTTAATTCCATCTGAATGTTATTTCAAATATTATAAATTTTGTGACAATTACTTTAAATTATCAATTTTTAGTTAATAAATATTACTGAGTTACTTTTTTAAATTAAAAAAAAATTCGGACGTTTCCTTCCGAGTGCCGGTTGTGACTCTCCAACATAAAACATATATATATACTTGAATATATATTATATATTTTTTCACGTTTCAATACTTTTATAAATAAACAAAAATGTTATGTATCGGTGAAACATTAAAAAGAGGTCACAACATCGCGCTCGCCACTGTTTCCACTTTTCAGAAAAAGTCATGTCGTCAACCGATTAGTATATACAATAGAGAAGAACCTGCTTTTCTTAATACAGAAGTGAATTCTACGTCTTAGAGATACGGCTTACTTTACATCCACTTTCACTCTCGGGTATCACCAGCAAAATGTCGTTAAAGAATTCGTATATCGATATTTGTAATTATTATGGCGTTGAACTCTCTGTTCAACTTTCCGGCAATAGAACTTGCTAAACGCGGTCAAGGCAAACTTCTATAAAATCATCACTATCTTCTCTGGCTAAACATTATGGGATATTAGGCAAAAGCAACACTGCTAGTTTCTCTTTTTGCACAAAATTCCTGCTTGACAACAGCCATTGCGCACCACCTTACGTACATGGTTATTGCACCTTTATGACAGGGGTGCATATTACTAATTAATAGGCACTGAGAGCTCCTCGTCATTTTGTGGTGAACAAACTTAGTGGCCGGGATTAAATTACAGCCTTACTACTACAAATATGTTTGGATTATGGTCTAGTGTTTGATAACACTGTAACACCTCTCTTTAATGACCGATATAGGGCCTAAATTTTTAGAAGCTTTGAAATTTTTATAACTCTCATTACCTGTAAGATTATGGAACGTATATTTAACGAAAACCTCATGTTTGGATGACAATGCTCTTTTTAGTGACCGACAGTACTGGTTTTGTTTAAATCGGTTCGCTAGGTATTTTTGGGTACACGCTACCACATATCGGAGAGACAGCAGCACTAAAATTCTCGCTTTACTATGACCCCTCAAAAGCCTTCAACTTATTGCCAAACTCCTAGTAGGTTGAATGACAGATAAGCGGTGTTCAGTTAACAACAGAAAAAATAATAACAATCTATTATTATAATTAACACACGTTTGCATCGCAACAGTAGATACAAAACTGGAAACGTTTCGTATTTTGTGTGACAGTACAAACTCGTGGTAGCTCTACAAATATTGATTAATTATTAATATTAACCTTTTCTGTTTCACAATCTAAAATTCATTTGCGGTCAGTGTTAGAAGTTTCCATGTCAAGGTTTAGTGGTCTTTGAGTTATACAAGATAAGGTTTCGGTTATCTGGTTGGTACCCGTGGAAACTTTTAAATTGTATATATTGTTAGGTCTTAAATCAATGTGCTTATAAATCAGCAATCTACTAAGTAATAGGAGATGATCACTTTCTTCTGACTTTTTAATACTGTCTTTGCAATACATTGTATAAATGTAGACTCATCAGATTAGTGTATCATTTTTTTCAAAAAAGGTGCTAACGCAAAAAAGGTGCTAACGCTGTGTTTGGTATAATAATGGAAAATTTTGCGTCTTCCTTCTGGAACAATACCGAGATAGAGAGATATTATTGTAGTTATTATCTAGGGAAAAATATCTTACCTTAGATGCGGCTTTCATAATATCAAAACATAAAATTCTACCTTTAAAACAGATAATCAAAAAGGCTTCGCACCAGATAGTACTTACTTGGTATAAGAATATAAAAATAATCTTCAAAACATTTAATATATGACAAATACAGTACAAATTAAGATAAAAAAAACGACAAAACTTATATATTACAAGGGCAATGGTATTTAGGCAATGGTAGGTAGATAAAATATTTATTATTATAATTTCTTGATCATATAAGTCACTCAATTATTCTGTTTTATTATCAATTACACACTCTTTGATGCGACTTGACAGTTGAACTTGGTTTTAGACTATGCTATTCTGATAACCCTTTGGACTATGCGAGTGATTGCTTAAACTGAGTAGATTGATTATTTATATGAATTAATAATACACCTTACTGAATATATAATTTGATTGGTAATTCGCAGCCCGAAAACCCCTACACCTGCGTTATTGGAGCTGGATATTCTGGCCTAGCTGCTGCCAGATATTTGCAGCAGTACGGTCTTAACTTTACAGTTCTTGAAAGAACGAAATACGTAGGTGGCACTTGGAGATTTGATCCCCACGTCGGCGTTGATGAAGATGGTGTACCAGTCTCTACAAGTCAATACAAATATTTAAAGTAATTTTATATAATCAGATTTATTCATATAACCTATTAGATTGGACTATCATTTAATATAAATAAGAATATGATTTGTATAAAATTAAACACTTTATTCTACATGTTTTTAGGACGAATTCGCCATGGCAAACTATGTCATACGATGGCTTTCCGTTCCCAGACAACACCCCTTCATATGTAAGCGGGCAGTGCTTCTACAAATACATAAAATCGTTCGTAAAACACTTTGATTTGATGAAGTACATTCAAGTGAGTACATATATACAGCTAATATAAAAACGAAAACAATATATAAATATCTTTAAAATGCTTCTCAAAGATGTTTGAGTAAACATTTTACAAGCAGACCATAACTTTTGCACTTGCTCATGTATATAAGTGTGTATCTTTGATCTAGCATGACAGCATGACATAAAAGATGACCTTATAACTATTAAAACTTATGTTTCTTAAAATGAAAATTGACGGAAATACTACATATCTTAATTTATTTTAGTTTTCCTGAAAAATTTTGTTCATGTTTGTTATATTTTATTTTTGTCCGTAATAATTTTTGACAAGATAAGTAATTGGTAATAGGAATTAGTTAGCGGTGTGTCTGAGATATAGTTTCCATAATATAAGTACAAAAATCTACTTTTTCCGCCTTTGATTTTAATAATACTTAATATATGTATATATTTTTACTAATTTTTACATATGAATCTCTTTATACATTAATGCTGTAATAAGGAATAATCACTGTGCAATTTGTTTAGCTTCGTAGCTACGTGAAATCGGTAAAGAAGTTGGAAAATAATTGGGAAATAACATACACTAGAACTGATACCTATGAAAATGAGACAGTGTATTGTGACTTTGTGGTTGTAGCCATTGGACAATATAATAAACCGCATGTAGTAAAGTTTCCTGGTTTAGACGAATTTGAAGGTAACCCATTTGAGGATAAAGTCTGAAATCCGACTTACTCTTAAAATATTTAGATTTTTCCATAAACTGCTTATAATTTTAGGTACGGTTATTCATAGTCACGACTACAAAGCTCCTGAGCCATACAAAAACAGCAACGTTCTTGTAGTAGGAGGTGGACCTTCTGGTTTAGATATAGGAATACAATTGCAGAAAGTTGCTAAAAAAATTGTACACAGCCATCATTTCAAATATAATGAACCACAGTTTCCTAAGAACTACATTAAAAAACCAGATATAAAAAATTTTGTACACAATGGCGTATACTTTAATGACTCTAGTTTTGAAGAACTTGATCATGTCATTCTGGCCACAGGTAAATAGGTTATTTCTTTTAAGTCAATACTAATTAGGTTATTAAGGAAAATGCTCTATAATTTTATTTTCTTTACTATTTCAGGTTATCGTATGCATCATCCCTTCCTGGATAAAAGTAGTGGTTTATTGTTAACGAATAGGTATGTGATGCCTTTGCACAACCAAGTCATCGATATACGAGAACCCAGTTTAATGTTCATCGGGATTTCTAAACAATATATTAACAAAATATTGAATGCTCAGGTATTTGGCTTTTCTTTATATACTCTTGCTCTTAATCCCAAGAAAATTTTTATGGTTCTATTGTTTTGTGACTTGAGTTAGTTTCGAATAATTGAGATTAAAAAACAACTAAAATACTTCGTAATCTACAAAAAAAAAATGTTGTGTCAAGACTTGTATATCTAAGATCCTGATTGAGGAGCTGTAAATGGAGTATAAAAACCATTTTAAGTCATTTTTTATAATGAGATTAAATAAAAGAGCCCCACTTTTACTTTTCAATTAAACTTGCTGAGTTTCATTTGAATAATGCAATTAAAAAAATTTATTAAGTAGTGTCCTCTACACTGTGATTTTGGATTGATAATAATAATCTGTTTCGGTTACTTTCTGATAACTATTTTACTATAAAAATCTAGAGATTATTGTGGAAAATTATGTATTAAACTAAAATTGTACTCTTTAAACTTTTCAAGTTTCCTACAAAATTTGACTATGCATATAAAAAACGAGTATGGATAATTTTTGTTCGTTTATTTGAAATCTTTTCTAACAAGCTTTGATATCATACATTTTCATTATATTTAAATATGTACTTTTATTTACAGGCTGAATATATAGCATTATTCATAGCAGGAAAATTTGAATTACCTTCTGAAGAAGAAATGCTAGAGATGTGGATGAATAAACATTCACCACGAAAACTCAAAGATGTCAACAGTTTTGTAACGGAACCCGTAAGAATATAATCACTTTTTGTACCTTGGTTCTCAATTGATAAGATTTAAAACACCTATATTGGTATATCATATCATATCATATTGTTATTGGTAACAATATGATAATTAATAAGAATTTTAAGGAAAAAAAAATATATGTATATTTTCCCTATAACGAAGTTAAGCTAAAAATAATACAGGTTAAGCATTAGTCTGCTATGATCCCCATCTGTTTTTAGAGCACTTCTTTATGTTTAATTGTTTAATTTTTTATATAATACCACACATTGATTAATGTATTTTTTGTTTTTAGCATCAATATTTCCAAAACCTAACCGCGGAAGCCGGTGTCACAAGATTGCCACCAGTCATTCTCGACATCATAGCAAGTAGCATTCATAATTTGTTAGACGACATATTACACTACCGAGATTACGATTATCAAATCATTGACTCCGAAAATTACAAGTCCTGGAGGAATTATAATGTTACTGAAGATAGATTTAATAATTGTACCATACAAGATGTAGATTTATAATCGTTGTACAGCTAACAAATTTTAGACGAAATTTTTTCTTCACAATTGTGTACGTAATTAGATGAGTTTTTAGGTATATTATTTTATATTTAAACTGTACAAATATTTGTTAAAAGCCTCATATTATTTTTAAATGTGATTGTTAAAATATGTTGTTTTTATATGTACAATCGAGCTTCTTTGTTTCTTGTTTTTTAAAAGGCACTTTGAATCGTAAACGTTGCCGCTTTGATAAATATGTATATGTAGTTACGTTCCTCGTCAATTAACTTATTTTAAAAGGTTATGACGAGATTTATAAGTGACAAATTTTTAACTTTCTGTATAATATAAAAGTGTTTAATGATATAAGTTTAAAATTAAAAATGTGTTGTATTAATTAAATATCTTCTATGGAAAGTATGGAAGGTTTAAAAAGCAATCCTAGTGTTCAATAATAATAAATAGAAAATAATGTATTGGTCTTTTAAGTATATATGTATGTAAATAATTAATGTTTGATTTATATAAGTTGGTTTGGTTATTTTTACTAAACATACAAAATAAAATAAATCTGACGAAATCAAAATTGTTTAATTACATAACTATAAATAAAGTAAAAAAATCCGACGATTAAAAAAAATTGTCTCATCTCTTATTATAAATTAATATTCATAGTGCTTAATATTAAAAGTATTATATATATTATGAATTATATTTTTACATGCCAATGACAGTTCTATAAAACAAAGCTAAGTCACTATAGCCGAATACGGCTGGGTAGATATATATATACAGTTCTATGAAGAACTCTTCAATTATTTATAACTATCAAATTGCAAAATCTGATATATAAAATGATAATCACAATGAAATATTAGGTAACAAATACATAAATAAATAAATAATAGAGAAAAAAATAATATTTTAAACTGTCCAATAAACACATTTATATTGAACAAATACAAAAATACTTTACTCAGAGATGTCCTGGTGATCAATAGGTTCCATACTGGATGCGATTACAGACTTCTTCGTTTCATTCTAAATATAGAGTGAAAGCTAAAAAGGAAGAAGGTAATTTACTCTAACATCACTATTAATGAGCATAAGCGTGATTACAGCGTAATAAAAGCCCTAAAACATTCCTACAAAAGTCTGATAATAGATTTGTGACAAGTTAGAAAACCGAGGATGCATCTGTGCTTACGCCAAATCCTGAGTTTCTCAGTGAGATCGAACACATCTACGATAGACTGTAAGCCTCTAAGATTTCGTAACCTAGCCCCAAGATGCTAGGGCTACTGTATCGTCACTTTTCCAACGAGGTTCTAGATTGAAGAGATAGTCTTGAAGAGATTGAGTGGCCCCTCGGGTAATTTAAAAATGGATAAGCCCTAAGTGCCCGGCAGGTGGGAATGGAATTACTGCGGAGATATTGAAAGCGGGTTCACATATTACTACTCCTGTATTTCGGGAGTTCTGCGGAGTCTTTAATTCAGGCCTTACAAGCAGTAGAACTAAAATGAAACTAATACTATGTATTACTACGCGTATTTTCTTCTTTTCACATCCACACAATATGGAACATTGTACCGAAGAGGAGTACAATCAGGAGGATATAAGAGTACAATCAGCCCTTATAATGATACTTTGCTTATGTCGACTATCGAGATCTGGTTGGTCAACAATCGTTATTTGGAAGTGTTGAGAAGTCTCAATAACAAAACTACAATGTCAGTCTATATTCAGGGCTGTCAAATAAGACTAATGTTTCATCGGACAATAAGATATCATCTCCTCCAAATTATTCACCAATGCACTGGAGGACGTCTTTAAGACTGGAGTCGTCTGGAGGACGACTGGAGGACGTCTTCTAAACTGGAGTGGACTCATTGGCCGATCCTAGCCGAAATTGCTCGTCGTTGGACGTTGCTCTCTGAGCTTGTAAGCTGAAGTAAAAGTTAGCTGGACTCATCAACCGTTATCAACCGGACTGGATAACAACTGGATTAAGCGTGTACTGCAGTGGAGATCCATATCTGCAGAAGTAACCTTTAATGCCCCCAGCCAGATGCAACAACGATAAAGTGATTGGCAGAAATTGGATGCGAGTAACCGATGATCGGGATAAGTGGTGCTACTTGAGAGAGGCCTATGTTTAGTAGTGTTATTATGATGATAATGTATATTTTATATTATGTGCAAATATATGAGATTCAGAGACATATCAAATCATAAGACTATATGTATACATTATACAAACATATACCATTACCAAATAATGAATCAAAAAGAATTATAAATCTTTGGAAAAATGTATCATTTTAATAAACGGCAAATAATCAGAAATTCAATTCGACATGTTAAAAAATCTTATGAATCATATATAATGAATAAAATTAAAGTTAGAATATTCTGCATTAATTTCAATCTATGTTAATAGTAGATACTCACAGCTTTATGTACTCATAAATTATGTAATGAGTTTAAAGTCACGACAAGATACTGTGGTAGATAAAGATACATTTCCCTTGTAATAATCTGACCAGCAGATATCAATTTTCAAGGTGCCCTGTAGTATAAACTAATAAAGCTCTCACTAAACATGTTATATTTTCATTTCTACCTCTTAAAAAGGTGGCCTATACCTGCAAAAATTTCTTTACAAACGTCTAAATATTTATTTATGATGCAGTAACGATTTAAACAGATAGTTATTGGTAATTGTGTTACAATAAATAAATACTTGTGTTATATAAACAGTTATTTGTCATAGTTTCGTATAGTGTAAGGATATGAGCAAATATGACACGATTTTCTGTTTCGCTCTTTCTCTGGATCTTTCTTCGTGCTACAAATGGTTTTATTCAGGTAAGTCATATAATTTGTGGAGTAGTCTTATAGCTATTGTATTTTCTTATTATACTTATATAATGTTAAAACCGAATGACATAGCTAGGCTATTGAAGGCTGTGACCCTTCCATCCACTTCCAAATTAGTACACAGTTTTGAATTTTAATACCATAATACGTGTTATTGAACTTAAATTTACATTTTTTTCTTTTTTATTATATTTGTAATTAGTATTCAGTGATCTCTAAATATAATTACAGCTCTTTTTGTCCTATTTTATTAATCACTTTTGGCAACTCTTCATTTTTTTTCGTAGCGGTTTTTCAGTGGCACAAGTTTATTTAGGCTCATTATAAATTTTGTAGGCCTTATTACCCATAGGCTAAGTATTTATGGAAAACGAAATAAATACAATTTGGATTGTAGAACATTAATGAATAAGGCAATGTGGGACGAGCATAAGTAAGTGCAAGGAGAAAAGTATAATAATATAAGAAATACTTATGTTTTACTGGAACTAATATTTGTAAAAACGTGAAATGCGGCAACTCTTGACAATATTTAGTAAGCCAGTAGCGGAAGCAAGTGCGTTAGCCAACACTTGCCGCCGGGTGGCGCCTCTTACGAGTAATATATATGTGTGTGTGTGACCTTAAATTAATTTCACATACTACAAATAATGATTGCTGTGTGTCTAAGAAAAAAAAAGTTTTATGAAATTCAATACAAAAAATATTACAACATTTTTTTTATTTTATATAGATATTAAAATATAAGCGTTTTATGAGAAGAATCGAAAATCCTGTGGTCGTACTTTAATATTAATGATGTGTTTGATAAAATTCTCTTACCGAAAGATATTATGAAATGACCTTAATATCCACTACTATCATTATATCAATATTCCTTTTTATTCGTTATCACTAAGGTGAGAATATAAAATCATTGTTACACGATTTTGGAGCTAAAGTTCCACCTTCAAATGGATGTTTTAAGAAGACGAGGAAGCATTATCAACGTCGTTGAGTTGATTATACTCTTGGCTTAATATACCAGGAAATGTAAACTTCAATCAAGGGAACAAATCAGTCAATACTCGTTACCTTCAGAAAGGACATCTCAAAGTGCACAGCTTTCACAGCCTTAAATAAATCGCTATTTGAGAAAGAATCATCTATGATTAAAACAGTACTTTAAGGAGATTTGACATAGAAATGAAGGAAGGGAACAGAAATGTATTAATTGTTGGAATATTTTATGTTTATACGTTTTAATTTGGAAAACTTAGAATACCTCTACAGATTTGATTAATAGATTAATTTGACCCACCTTGTCATCAAGTTACAAATTATAAAAAAAAAACGCTGACGCTTAAATCAACTGTTCACGTATACATAAATAATGTATTGTATCTAATAAACATAGCAATATAAAATATATTTAAAGTATATTAGTATTTTTATATATATTGACTCACGTATAAATAATAAATAAAGCATTATATAATGTAACGCTTGTGTAATAAAATAATAACCAGTCATACTTTTCAGCGAAAAAAGAATATATTTTTTGTACTATTAAATTTCAGATTATATTAAACTAGATTTGTATTTTATACAGAGACCGAGGAAAAACATAAATTATAACTTGTTCGAGGAAACCTCGTTTAAATTAAATGTTACTGTAAGACTTACGTAAATCAATAGATTTTAAAATTTTATATAAATTTGATTATAATATTCTTTGTATTTGTAAGCTATAATTAACTATTATAACTAGAAAATTCCATTAATTTTATTGGTACATATCAGATAATATTATAGAGCCCTTATAAATAAAAGAAAACCATAAGCGCCATCTGTTAGGCGATACGGATATAGGACTTCTGTTGAAGGTTCCCTAAAATCGTAAGTACTTTCGAATACTATGAATGGAGGGCGTAAAACTTAAACACTTGTTCTTACACATCTCTTACTAGAGGGCGCTGTCGATGAAAATTTGGAGAGGGCAACTTGTTAATAGTGTACAGTAGGGAATGTATAAACTTATTTATTACATACCCAATTCGTATTTTCATTACTTCTATTACCAGCTGAAAATTAATTTTCTAATCATTCTTTCTTTAAAAATAGTTAATTTTGCCGTAAGGCACCCGTAAAATTTTATAACATAGAGAAAAGCTTTCATGGACTTTTTCTGTAAACAAAAAAGTACAGTATTTTTACGTATCTCACATTATTGCACATAATGGCACAGGGCTTTCATTTCATGACATATTAGTTATCAAGGTTGTTGTAAAATAACCGAAACGTGGAGCATAAAACAGTAATTTTCGCAGTATATCCGAAAATCATAGTTTCATTTCAAAAAGAATATCATTACTTTTTTTTAATATGAAACTTATCATATTTATTTGCAGCTAGAGAAGCCTCATACGTGCATCATAGGAGCTGGCTATTCTGGTCTGGCTACTGCCAGATATTTGCAGCAGTATGACCAGAACTTCACTGTCTTTGAAAGAACCAAGAATATCGGCGGAACATGGAGATTCGACCCAAATGTAGGCGTAGATGAAGTCGGCGTACCAGTTTCCACCAGCCAATACAAATATTTAAGGTAAAACAAGCAATTCCTATTAAATAAACTACTTAATTGTATGTTTTATTTTTAAGTAATTAATATGTTTCAGAACAAATTCTCCACGGCAAAGTATGGCTTTCACAGATTTCGCATTCCCAGAATCCACTCCAACGTTTCCAACGGGAACTTGCTTTTACAAATACATTAAATCCTTCGTAAAACAATTTCATTTGATGCCCTACGTTCAAGTACATATTTCTAAATGTATAACTAATAATAAAGCTTTTATTAGATCGTTTTAATTTTATAATTCCATTAAATAAATCTCAAAAAGATTGCATAAAATAATTCCATTAATTTTAGAAATAGAGACAAAATATTCAAAAGAAAAGTTGAGCAAAACTTATTATATTTAATTTTATTGTAATACCAATATAAACTAGTAAAATTAGAGTAATAAATTTTGTTTTTAGTTAAGTAGCTATGTTGTGTCAGTTAAGTTCAAGAACAAACAGTGGGAATTGTCATATTACCGCCCTCATTATAATCAAACGAAGACAGTATTCTGCGATTATGTAGTCATGGCTACCGGCCAATACATAAAACCTTACATACCAAAATTTAAAGGAATTAATGATTTTAAAGGTAAAAAAAACATATTTATAAATGAAACAAATATTTTCGGATTTACAGCGATTTTTTATTTTTGACTATAAACTACATACTCCCGACGTTTTGGCTACTTTACAGCAACCGTGATCACGAGCAGACTCGCGAAAATCTTAGATCTCATTAAATCATACATAGAATCTGTTTGCTGACAAAAAAACAACTTTTTTTACTCTAAACTATATTTTCAGGTAACATAATTCACAGTCAGGATTATAGATACCCTGAGTTGTTCAAAAATCGTAAAGTACTCCTTGTGGGAGCCGGGCCTTCTGGTTTAGACTTGGCATTACAATTGAGCAACATCACATCCAAGTTGGTACATAGCCATCACTTAGAGTACAACGAACCATATTTCTCTAAATCGTACATTAAAAAACCGGATATCAAGGCATTTGTATCAAATGGAGTTATTTTTAAAGATATGACTTTCGAAGATGTTGAAGATGTTATATTCGCCACAGGTAAATAATAAAAATAAAAATAGTATTTAAAAAGGCTAAATCTTTTTCATGTTAATGTGTGAAAATAATATTTTCGAATTAGGTACTATACGTTTTATTATACTAAATACTCCCGACGTTTCGGTTACTTTGCAGCAACCGTGATCACGGAAAGACGGGTTGCAAATTCTCATATATGTGTAGTTTTATTTTTTATTTTTTTGTGGTTTCAGGGTTGAAGAGAGACTATCCTTTCTTAGACGAAAGCAGTGATTTAATAATGACAACTCATTTCGTTCTGCCTCTCCACAACCAAATAGTGAATATACGGCGACCCACTATGTTGTTCATTGGCGTTATAAAGCATTTCATGAATAGAATATTAGATGCACAGGTAATAAATATATAAATATAATCTGTCAAAATAACAAAACGCAAATCGATCAATCAATGGAACAGAAAATAATTCTTCTACGCCTTATATCTTATTGTAATTATTATTAATTTGATGTATTTATGTTTTTTTTTGTAATAAAACACTTTAGTATATAATTTTTCTATCCAGGTTTATGTCTACTTTACTTTATACCTTTTCGTTGTATGAAATACATACATTTATATTGAAACTATACCATAGAAAAATGATTTGAGACTTTGCAAGTTTAATGTTATTATTTATTTATGATATATTTTCAAGGCTTCCAAATCATCGTGTACTTTTTTAGGCGGATTATATTGCATCATTGATATCAGGACAATTTAAGGTACCACCTCAAGAAAAAATGTTAGAAAAATGGCTGTTAGATAATGGTAACAAAAAGCTTAATGACATACATAACATAGTGCCCCATGTGGTAAGAATGAAATTATATATAAATATATAATAAATTTTGTCAAACAAATCATATACGTATATTATATTGATTAATAAAAAAACCTCTACGAATAAACTCTAAGAAATGTTTTACATACATTTCAAATATGTTATCAACAATACTAAATAAATATTTCCTTTTTCAGAAAAAATATATTGAAGATATAACCGAAGAAGCGAATATTAACAGAGTCCCGCCAGTTTTGGTGGATTTAATAAATTTTAATGGACAAAATCTAATACAAAACCTCCTTCACTATAGAGATTACGAGTTCAAAATCATTGATCCATTTAACTACACAACTAAAATTATTCGTAACCACACGGAAGAAAGACAGCGGGAGTGTCCCATAAAAGATGTAAAGTTATAAGAAGTTTAATAAGATAAATTGTTTTCCTGAAAACTAAAAACATACGGTTTTAACGTTTTTAACTACATTAACAACGTTGAAAACTCTCGAAATTTGAAAATTCAGACTATTTAAAAAACCTTTTAATATAAAAGTGTATTCTAGACCAATTTAAACATAACATATAAGCTTATTCAATATAGAGAACTAGAAATGTAATAATGAATGGTTTGAATTATTTATTTTGATGACGTTGGTAATATGTTGTGAAATCATTTAGAAAGAACATAACTAAAATAAAATAGCATGATCATTGTGATGTAACTCATCCAATATATTTAAAATAATAAAAAAATTGAAATATGTATAATTTTTTATACCTATTTAAATACGCTTCCATGTCAACGGTGTCAATATATTCCAGATATACATATATGAACTTTTTGAGACTGAAGTATTTTTTTATCACAGATAAAATAAAACAATCCTCATTAACTTTATTTTTAATCTATCATAAAAGATTAATTTACATATATACAGTATTTTAAATTTTGATTGTTCTTTAAATTATATAAATATAATGATTCATTTAAATATTATTCTCTAGACTTCTTATAAAATTGTTATCGTCAATGACACTGTAGGCGTAATTTCTGTAAGTATAGATATCCTCTTTTTTTGCAATAGTGTCAACATTTCGTATTTTAAACATCACTGGTGGCACTCTGTCTATACCAGATTCTTCTGTCAATGCCATGTAATATTCATCCTGGAAATGTAAGAAGAAAATAAAATATTAATATCTAGAAAATTAACACTTTTTTGTCAATTAATTTTATATATATAAGTGATGTAATGGGTGTTAGAACTTACTTCTTTGTCGGATAGAAAATGTATGTCCGATATAGGTCGCCCCTTAGATTTGACGTCCTCCAATCGATTTTGAAACTCTTCCATCATTACTTCTTTTGGTGGCAAAGTAAAATTTCCTTTTATCAATGCAGTCGCGTATCTCGACTGGAACAATGAAATAAATTTGCTATAAGTCTCTATACAAAAAAACAGACAAAAATTTCATAGACGTATGTATTTACGTACTTGTGCATCCAAAGCGACTACAACACAGGCTTTCACTATTAAACCCATAACCATCATAGTAGGTTGGTTGATATTCACCATATACTTGTAAAGCGGTGTCACACTGCGGGAGGTTACTTTCAAACCGCAGCTATCGTCCAAGAACGAGTAATTATATTTATATCCTGTTATTAAACATTTTCATTTAAATCTAATTGGTATTATAAGTTCGAAAATTATTGTCAAATAAATGCATTTGACGAACCCGTACAATAAATGACGTCATCAATCTCCTCATAGGTCCCATCTTTGAAAATGACGCCAGTTTCATTGAATTCTTTGATGTCAGGTTTTTGGATGTAATGTTTGGGGAAGGATTTAGTTCCGAAGCCGGGGCTGTGGTGACTGTGGACGAGGGTTTTACTGACGTAAGCCACATCTATGGCTATATCCATTCCCGAAGGTCCGGCCCCAACTATCAGAACTCGACGATCCTTGAAGCGATCCGGCTCTCTGTAGTCGTGACTGTGTATTATAGTGCCTAAAATGTTCATTTAATCTATCTTTATAGTACAAGTAAACAGTTTAGTTTCATAGCTGAACCTGTATTTTCTTACGTATAGATCGACAATCAACCGATTATAATCCTATAGCTATTTATACTAGGTTTTAGTCATTAATTAATGCCTGAGATTAATTGTATGATAAATATTCTATTACCTTTAAAAATATTCTCTTGAGGTATATCAGGCAGATTCGGATCACTGTAATGACCAGTTCCAACGATGACAAAATCAAATTCCTGCTCAAAATTTTCTCCCGTAACCAAATTCTTATACTTCACTCTCCATACATCTCCAATTCTTGAAACCAGTTCAACATTGTGTTCAAACTAAAATATTAAATATATGTAAAAAATTTAAACCAAAATCTTAGAATATTCAACTACCTAATAACTTACCATTATGTGTCTTTCTAAGTCGAAATGCTTCACATAGTCTTTGATATATTGATAATAAATTGACCAGTTCGGAAAGGATGGCATATCTTTTGGTACAGGGAAACCTCTCAGTTCCATTGTGGGCTTTGGTAGATTTGTCCTATATATGCATATAATGGGTTAAATAAGATAAAGTAAAATTCTTTTTCTTTCACCTTCATAAAAAAACTTCATTACAAACAACTTTTCAACGTGTGAAGATAAAACGTTGGCAATGTGACTATATAAGAGTATATACCAGTGATAATTATGTAAATTGAGTACCTCAAGTGTTTGTACATGCTTGTGTGTAAAGGTAAACCGTTTTCATCATATCCGACCCTGGGATCGTAACGCCAGGTACCGCCGAAGTATTTCGTAGCTTCCAGTATGATAAAGTCGATGCCTTCATCCTGAAGATATTTGCCAGATGTCAGCCCGGCTAGCCCAGCGCCGATAATGCATACTCTTTGTTTTGATATATTCCCCTAAAACAAATGTTCAAACGTTAAAATATTTAGTTAACAAGGTATGAATACGTTGAAAGAAACACCAGTTAAAAAAAATTCTTTCATTCATTTAATGTTAAAAAGAGGAGTTTTAACAGAAATAAAATGCATATAAAAGTATTTAACTCTTTTTATAAGCAAGATTTTAAGAAAAATATCAGCTTTTAGACAAATATTTTTTCATTGAGTCACTAAGTAAGCGTGTGTTAGATTTTCTGTTATGTATTTTTAAATTTTAAAATACTTGAAAATGGTGTACCAGTGAGTGTAGGTATGAATGATATTTGCAATATTTATCTACATTTCTTTCTTCTTCTTCAATGATATTTGCAATATTTATCTACATTTCAAAGACAAAAAAGTCGATATTTAGGTACGTTATGTAACCTTTTCAATAATTATAGATAATTAACAACATAAAAATATTTCTATTCTCTTTATATACGGCAGTCTCTAAAACAAGAAATAAAAATTTGAGAAAAGGATTGATAAAAATATTTTTTGAGCAAATTCGATCTCTTCACTCTTTATGGTACGAGAGCTAGCAACGTCAAAAAAACAAGCATTTCAGGTAGGCTAGTTTTTAGATATGCTATCTCTCACACTCCCCCGGACGTCCTACGGGCTATCTGGCTGCCGGTAGTGGTTGCGTTCATCAGTGCGCATCGTACTTGTGGAGGTAAAAAATTAATATATCAAATCATTTTAAGAAGGTTTTTTATTATTATTATTATTATTATTATTGAACTATTCACAACATAAATTTATTATTGCCAGGTATTTTTATTGTTGTTTAAACGGTGCCAAGCGGCAATTTTGAATTAAAAATTATTATTTTTTCAAACTATTTTAGTATAGCTGAAATTTTAATAGCATGATATTTAACTATCTAAAAGCTCAGAATTAATTTGCCAGGAAAAAAATCGGTTGTTAAACTTTTGCCAGATCGAAATAAAGTGTAAAGAGATGTAGTATCATTTAGCTTGGTCTAGAAAATTAATCGTCTAATAAATGATGGAAGAAGGATTAAAAACTATTGAATTTATTTATAGATGAATACGGTATAAAAATAATACTTTATTGTTGTACAAAATTGAGAAAATGATCAATGTTAAGTTTGAAAAAGATCATCATCTTCATCACTGCTGTCATTTCCATTGTTATCATCGTCCTTAAAATTATTATCATTTTGTAATAAGCTGTTATCTGTAATAGAATCAAAAATTTTAATATCTTTCGAGAAATATTTTTTTTTTGTATTTTAGTTCAAATGTTTACCTTTAATAATAATATCGGCAACTAATGTTGGTAATTGCTCCCCAACAAACCAGATAAAATCATATTTATCATCATTAATGGTCCAGCCAGAAGCTTGAGGTGATAGAGATGTTGGGTATTTTAAATAAGCATTTCTCCAAAACGTTGTGACATAACGAACTCGTAGTAAGTGTTGATATAACTCAGCTTTACTCGTTGGTAGACTTGATGGATCAAAATTACGGAACTTTTTTTCAAAATTATACGATAGGGTTTTAGAAATCATACGTGAAGCGGTTAGTCTTTCGGTAGCCAGAGCGCTTTTTCAAACTTAACATTGATCATTTTCTCAATTTTGTACAACAATAAAGTATTATTTTTATACCGTATTCATCTATAAATAAATTCAATAGTTGTTAATCCTTCTTCCATCATTTATTAGACGATTAATTTTCTAGACCGAGCTTAAATGATACTACATCTCTTTACACTTTATTTCGATCTGGCAAAAGTTAACAACCGATTTTTTTCCTGGCAAATTAATTCTGAGCTTTTAGATAGTTAAATATCATGCTATTAAAATTTCAGCTATACTAAAATAGTTTGAAAAAAAAAAAATTTAATTCAAAATTGCCGCTTGGCACCGTTTAAACAACAATAAAAATACCTGGCAATAATAAATTTATGTTTTGAATGGTTCAATAATAATAATAATAATAAAAAAAACCTTCTTAAAATGATTTGATATATTAATTTTTTACCTCCACAAGTACGATGCGCACTGATGAACGCAACCACTACCGGCAGCCAGATAGCCCGTAGGACGTCCGGGGGAGTGTGAGAGATAGCATATCTAAAAACTAGCCTACCTGAAATGCTTGTTCAAAAACGTTGCTAGCTCTTAGAATATTAATCTTAGAATCGGTATTTCATGGTACACAGAATTTGACAAGAAATCTAATTTTTATCCACATAAGAACTCCTTATATAAATAAATTACAGTATATTGTTAACAGTGTTTTTGCTGTATGGGTTTTGAATATGTCTTTATATTTTTATAACATAAGTTATAAAGAAAAAATAAATATATAATTTATATACAATAACAGGAAGATAATCATGGATAGTTTTTTCATCATACATAGTTATTTCGTTTTCCCTAGTAAGCATCAGTCTCTATAAATGCTCTCTTGAAATATGTGTCAATTTCAATTTTGACATTTCACAAAAATTCCATTTTGACGCATGTTCATCTACAAATTAAAATGAAAGGTATCTTTTCTCAACAGTCATATAATGTTTTATAAATTATAACACGATTACTTTTTATATTCATCTTCAATATAATACAAAATGTTATATCTAAAGATTTCTTACCATTTCTATTAAAATCTGTATTTACACTGTATTTCACTTTGCTGAAACTTTAATGATAATTTCGACAAACGATAACTTGTTATCAATTATTACTTATGACGTAAAAACTCGTAATAAATATGAGATTGACCTACAAAAAAAGTTATGTAGATACTGATATTTATAAGCAAACGTCTAGACTGTTATGATAAAAGTGCGCGCACACAATAATGCCAAACAAACATTTGGCTAGAGAACAATGTTTTATATGCGTTCAGAATAAGATAATGAAATGTCATAGTATAAACGTATTGACAATATAAATATTTGTACATTATAAATAAGCCAGTCTTAAATAAACCTTTATTCAAAATCACATTATAACTTTATAATTACATATTTATTGGGTTACAACTCTTAGTAAGTATAAAATTTCTGTCCACAAACAGTTAAAATTGGTTCATTTTAGACTAACATAGGTTCCAATTCATTATAAAAATATGCCCTTCCCAATGCAGAAGTTTTAAAACTATATGCACTAAGATTTTTAATTAATGACTTGCAACTATCCTTTACAAAGTTTATAAATATTTTTATTGCATGTGATTTTTTAATCTGAAGGTCAAGAGTTCATAATTGACTTCCAATTATAAGTGTATATGACCTCTTTTATCTCCACATCTATATTTGTATTACATAACTATTATTTAAATGGCTTTATCAATCAAGTAGAACCAAAATGTCCAAATGATGCAAGATTTTACTTCTAAATGGAATAGAAGGATTAAATTAATTTAGAATCCAATAATTTCTACCTCCTTTGATAGAATTGTTTTAAATGAACCGATACCAACCTCCTTGTATTCTTTTGATACTGCTTCTTGGGTAACTTTAAAGGTAATTTAAAAGTTTTCCTGAAGTTTATTAGCTTTAAATACATTTTTATCCAGAAATTATCTTCTGTATACAAAAGGATTGCTTAATATATGTTAAAGTGATAATTGGAAACATAATTATACTGTGCACAGGGAGGTAGGGGAGGGATGGGCACTTTTACACTATTTATTGCATAAAAAATCTGATTTTATACATAACCAACTTTTATTGCCAAGTGTTATTGCGCCACACATTTGACTAGATATAATTAAAGAGCTTTCTTAAAAAATACAAACAGTTTCTATGTTACGAGATATTTTATAAACTATGTCAATAGTGCCCAATGCTCCCTATGGTAGGGAGACTATGGCATACCCTGTGGGAGGCTTGGGCACAGCCTATAAATCACTTTATATCCATAATGGAATACAAAAATTAGTTAATAAATAAACTATTATTAAACTATAAAAATAACAGAAACCAAAAATAAAGTTTACAAAGTATAAAAACATCTTAAATAGTATCTCAACTTATCTGAGATTGGGTATAACCCATAGAGGACTATCAAATGTGTACTTAGAGCTACCACGTTTGGTTTTATTGCATGTCTTTGGTACTGGCAATTTAGTTTTAATGTCGTCTAAAGGGACACTAGCTATATTAAAAATCCTCCTAAACTGAACATAATAGGAGGAAGCATTGGGCATGCCCAAACCACCCGCGCGCCAAATGCCCATTGCTCCCTCTGTATACGTTTTCGACTTAGGTTACCGGTATTTTTTTGCGTCTAGGTATTTAGGCTTGAATTTCAGTTTAATTTATAGATTAGTAAATATGCAATAGATAAATAATAGAAAATACACATACCTTTCATTAGTTTTCTTTTTATTACGATCCGAATTCCCAACAAAATATTTACTTTTCCGAGCGCATAACCTTCAAACGTGTTTGTGTTTGACAACTCACAGAAATGACAGATAGTCTATGGATGAACAGTGCTCTCAGTCGGTAAAGTAAACTACCAAATCAAAAAAAATTAAATGTATAATCAAATCAGAATAAAAAGGGGTTGCCCATATCTCCCAACTGCCCATACCTCCCCTACCTCCCATGCAGTAAAATAATCTTGTCTACTATATGACAGAATATTTAAATTATTATTTTTTTCCTTGTAGTTGATTTTTTTTGTATGAATTATTCTGTTTCATTTAACAAATTATGTTATATAGTTATAGAAACAAATTTCTATACAGCTCAATGCTTCTAGTTTTATGTAAAGTACCAAATACAAACATGTTGGTTGTATGACAGTTGAGAAGGAGATTTAGCTGAGATACTTTAAGAAACTTAACTGTTAAATATATTCAATACTTCTAGGAGTTTTGTTAGCTTTTTTTGTACTTAATGAGAGTTAAGGTTTGCGTTTGCGTCTGATTAACGCAAAAGAATTAAGCTTAGATAAAAAAAACTAGCTAGGCAATATTTTCGCGAGTTCTCATTTAAATGAAACCCATATTTTCGGATTTACAACTCTATTTTTTATCGTCTTACCGTGATCACGGTTATTGTAAAGTAACCGAAACGTCGGTAGTATGTAGTTTATAGTCAAAAATAAAAAAATGGCGTAGTAAAACCGAAAATATTAGTTTCAAAAATCAAGTTTTAAAGCCTTTTTTGAATATTTTAAGACGTAGAATTAAATTATTTATAATGAAAATTTTTGAATTTAACTCATTTAGTGTTTCATATTCTAGAGTACGTAAGTAAACATTGAATCAAATATTAATAACTGATGTGTATTTTATATTAAAATGGGATACTTCTTTGTTATTATATAGTAATGTAAATCATCTGCTTTATAGAAAGAACAGTTACCTATCCTTATTCAAAGTTGACATCGAAGGTAAATAGTAAATAGGTACTACGCGCTTGCAAATTTTTTGTATAACACTCACATTACAATATTATGTTAGGATACTGAATCAGAAATAGATAACACTGCGTATTGTCACGATGATATTTATATTATGCTGAATTAATAGATATGTAATAGAAATGACACTCATTATAATATTTAAACTAGCAGAAATAAACTACAAGAAACTGTATTCGCAGCTCATTTTTTTTTGGTTTGAAAGCATAGACAATTTTTACAATCATAGTGTCAAAAAATATATTAATTAAAGGAGTTACAAGCAAAATACATTTTTTTATACAATTAATTATCTGTTAACAATAAGATGTGATATCAATTCATCATTTCATATGATATTTCATTTTCTTTAACAGTATTTAGTTTAATATATCGATACCTCCCACGTAAGTTGTTGTATGCCACAAAAATGCTATTTTGCTTTTTTTATGTAAAACATTCTATTATGGGTCATTACATCTATTCAAAGTAAAAAACAACAAAAACACTATTTTTCAAAGATTTGTCAGACGCATAATGTTGTAATTTTCAAACGCGAATTATTTACACTGTTGTACGAGTATATGCCTATGCAATTGTTTACGGGGAGCGCGAGGTGGGTAAAATCAAGCAGTGGCATATATAAAAAAAAATACTTAACGAAAGTACGCGGTATTAAATTTGTACGTATTTCTTAAAGAGTTGAGTTAATTGTAATAATATCTATTTACATATAAATATTAGCACATCATTAGATATGCTAGAACAATTGAAATATAACAATCCGTTGATAACAGATAATAATTAAATAAATGTTTCTTAGAGTATAGAACATAATTAGATGGCTTCAGAACAATACAAACATTAGCAGAAAAAAATAATAAAGTTAATAATCAATGAAGTCAATCCAAATCCAGTATTCTTTCTAGGGACATTTATTGAAAATAAAAATCTAAAATAAAATGTCATAATCATCTTTCTTTCCTAAAATTAGAATGATTAACAAAACGTACTATTTTGAAATATATCCTACAACTGGATCTATTAGGTACATCTAAAATATATTAAAAATACATATATATAAATATTTAATGTTAATAAATTTAAATAAAATTCTTAATTTAGGCTATTTGTCAAATATAATATGAAGACGATAAAAAATAACTAAATACAACAAATAGTAGTTTTAATAAAAAAATACAATTTTTTTTTTAACTTCAACTATGGAAAACGTAGGTTATTTTTGGTATACATAAACTTTACTAACCTTTTCACTATGGTAAGTCGTACCTACACTAATGTTAGCACTAAACACACTCAATATAAGAAACAAAAGCATGTTCTCTTAAACAATACACGCGGGAAGTTATCAAAAACAGGACCACAACACTACTGGCCTTATATCAATAATCAATTAAAGACATGAACAATATCTCTTTAAATAAAGATATTATAAGGTCGAATGACCTTATAAATATGTTAAATATTATAAAATTCGATGTTTTATTAACAACACATCCAAATAATTCCGGGTCCAAATTACGATACTTGTATTTAATATTATTATAAGTATAAAATGTAACTTAAATTAAAATATATAAGTCGGAAATGAACAGTTTTTTTTAAATATTTTTTGATTTGATTGGTTTTTGATAATGGTAATCATTATATTAAAAATTACATATATAAACGAAGTTTGTCTTTTAGATAATTAAAATTAATACAAGTTTCGTATTTTAATAAATTAAATTAGTTAAAAATATCTTAACTATTAACATTGACCGGATGAAATCCACATGTTTGTTATCGGAATTAAAGTTAGAAAAAACTAATTAGTTTGTTATTTTAAGATAATTTTAAAGTGTATGGAGGTGTTTGTTATTATTGGGAATTCACCAATTTATATAAAAAAAAAACGGGGGAACTAAATCATTACATAAGTAAAATATACTCAGTAAATACCTATAGAGAAACATTTCAGTTTTTTTCAAAGGTTCCATACATTAGAATAAATATTTAATTATCATTTTTTGACCTAAGAATGTTTAATATACAAAAATATATTGTGTGACATGACAGGTCTGGTAATAGAGCCATCAAAATCTTTAAGTTGGTTCGCTCCGGCAATAGAGACGCAAATTAGATTCACAAGGGGCCATTCCTATCCGACAACTATATTATATTTTAAATTGACCATGAAAAAGAATTTGAACGGAGGCTGGCCCCGAATATTACAGTATGTTGTAATACAGCAGATTAAGCAGTTATATTTATAGAATATACTAGCTCTCCGCCCCCAGCTTCGCCCGCATGGAGTTCGGTTAGATCGCGTTTCCAAGAGAACCTTTCAAAAGTCTGTGATAAAAACTATCCTATGTTCTTTCTCAAGGTCAATTTCATTAAAATCAGTTCAGTGGTTTAGGTGTGAATGCGTAACAGACAAACAGACAGACAGAGTTACTTTCGCATTAAAATATTACCAATAAATACATGAGCTGGCAAGGCAGACCCTGGCTAAAGCTGGGAGGCTGCCAGGAAGAAGAAGATGGAGAAGACATGAGGTACCTAATAGTTACTAAGAGGTTAAAATGTTTTATCTTTAGGTGTAACTTAAGATATACTATGGTATTTAATTTTAGGAAAATGGATGGATATAATTAGACACGTAGTCACGTGAATGACAGGTCAAAGAGTTTTTAGCGTTCTTATCACCAGTAGTTGTAGGCAACTTACAGTTTATATTAACTCTCAATCGAAATAGATCGTAGCAGTCATCAAAGTTGAACATTAGATTTTTATTAAAATGGTAATACTAAAGATATCTAAGGTTTTTGCGTGCATTCCTTTACATAAAACTGAAGGTTTCGGTAATCGGTTAATATTAAGAGATGAAACTGACAAGTTCTCCTCGTCTGCCAATGATCATGGTCGAAGTGACGTAGCATTTCTCTCTCTTAATTCCTTATTCCAAAGATATAGGAGTTTGAGAAAACCACAAATTGATGTCCTAATACCAAAACCAGTAACTTATTCAGTTTAGAAATCTAAATTTAGTTTAACAACTTAATAAATATTTCAATATAAGTAAACTAATAAAAAATTACTCTTTAATTTGAATCATTAAACAATATAGAGATATATGATGTTATTCCAGTTGTAATAGAAGTTTTATGAATATTTATGAAGTTTTATTTACGTTTCTTCCATATACTACTTAGCGCTAAACCCTCCAGTAGATTAGCCAGATGAACTTAAGGGTCCCGCGCGAATCACAGTCCATTCAGTTCTCATACAGTCGATTCATATTTTAATATCCCTCCTAAAATTATATGACACTTATGCAAGAATTTTTCTATATATTTTAGTTATGTAATATATAAAATCAAATACATTGAAAAAATATATAATACATACTTGAAGCAAGTGAATCGTGTTCGTATTTTTAATTGTTCTTAACATGAGAAAATCTTTTAAAACTTTTTAATATTAAGTAAGAAAAAAACATAGTATTATTTATTAAAAGTTTGCATAAAAGCAATTTTCTTTGAAAATAACATGGTTATAAATGGTTAATATGCGAAAGGCAAATCGTAAAATGGCAGTACAAGTTACCAGTAAATTTAAGTTTACTAAAACATATTTAATTTTAAATTTATATAATTTTAAAGACATTCTATGCTAGTATACTAAATTAAATATTCATTATACTTAAAACATTATATTAATTTACATCGGACAGAAAAGTTTTCCAACAACTTAATTACAAAATTTTTGTGCGTTATTTTCTAAATGTAAACACCCATATACCTAAATAACTAATGATTACCATTTTGTTATACATGTGATGAACAAATGTATGAGGTAGTTTATTTTTAAAATTCTTTTATTACAATATCATTTAATTGTTTAAGTAAGTTTAAGTAAAATCTTTTTTGTTTGCGTTTCATTGCTAAAACTGTTTAATGATTTTAATATATCTTTCTGTTTGTATTTTTATGTTTCAATAAATTAATTAATGTATATGAGATATGATTTAGGACAACACGACGGGCGTTTTCATGATCATAAATTGGCGCATACCAACTTGATTAACTGTTATCAAACTGGTATGTGCCCTCAGCTTCGCTGGATGCTTGCTGTATTAAATTTTCCATTAATTGATAAATGCTTGACCATTCATGTGAATAATCGAATGTTCATACACAGTTCTCGCTCCAGTTATTGGACTTTAATGCGTCGTGTTAAAGTTCGTTTTAGAGTAACAGATATGTTCTAGTATCGAGGGTGGATACCAGTAGGTGACCACCATGAGATCGTGATTTGATGAACATTTTGTGTCGACTTGTCAGCTACAAATATTAAAATATGTACATTTAATTAGGAAATTTCAGCCCTTTAGCGCTTTTTTATATTTTATACGCTATTACCTGAGATATTTCATATAAAAATAATTTATCTTTATTTTAAAATATAAGGAATTATGTTCAATGTTTACAATGAGAGCAATAGCTAAATTAAAGCTTGTTAAAGCTAGATTTTAATACTATTTAATAAGTATGTATTATATTAAAAACAATTGCATACGATGAAATTGATAACTATAAAATCCAGAAAAGTATATGAGAAAAATATTTTAATTTTTATTCACATTATATTATTACATATACGTATTTTAGTTGATTAATTGGGATATAATAAAAATCTTAAACAAATTGCAAGTTATCCTTCTAGCGTACATATTTGTATCGTATATTCATATTTTGAATATTTTGGTTGTGTTCAAAGGGAAGTTGTATTGTCATTAAAATCATAACATCGGAGCGTGTTAATACTAAACTTTGAAGGAACCCGCACCGCTTTGGTTACCTTTGTCCGGAACTGACCACCAACTGAAAAGTTACACCGGACGAAACTGTTCAGTGTTGCGAATAGAAATAAATTGATGCGTTTATTTTGAGAGACAAAACTATTTTACAACATAAAGGTGAAGATAACTGATTAAATTATGCATGTAACTAAAAAAAACCTTAACAAATTTACATATGAGTTATATATGTAGGTATAACTTTTGATGATGTCTAAAATAATTATTTTATCTAGAGATACAATTATTAATGTAAGAAATTTACTCTAAGATATAAAATATTGAAAATAATATACATAATAACGAAGACATTCGTTTTATAAAGGCTGAGAAATAAATAATAATCGACACGATTTCACATTATCGAGGCGACTGCAATTTGTCGAGGTAATGGGAAAATTCCATGGAAATCGTCGAACGCCTCGCTTAGACTGCGCCAGGCTCTAGAGAATAAACTATACTATATTATATACTATACAGTACAGACAACAAAAGAAAATCACGGTTTATAAGGCTGGAGTCACATAATATAAAAATATTAGCTAAATATTCTATTATAATAAAATTATTGTTTAATTTCAACTTATACATTTAATTCCCATATAAAATAATCATTATAAAACCACAAAGAATCCCAACCAAAGCAATACAGATCGTCTTAACTCTGAAAATGAAAAAGGAATTCTTAGACATGTCCAACAAAGATGTTTCACTCGTGACAATATAGGTATTACACATGCCCATACAAAGCCTTTAAGCTCCAATCCCCGGTCACTCAATGAGTTCTGGACATCACGAGATTACGTCACAAAGGCTGGCTTATTACTAAATTTACGGGCTTTTCCAATACAAGTCTTAAATCTGTTACAGTAATTTTTTTATTTCTCAATGATAAATTACATTATATCTTCATATAAAAATTATGATTTTTTATGTTGAGTTTTGATTCAGGACGTAAATATATAATATATTGTAATTTATATAAGTAATTATTCTTCCTACATTTAATAATAATCTTAATTGGTACTATTGCGATTCTTTAATTATACTCTTGCTGCGTATAATTATTATCTTGTTTACCTGTAACATACTTTGTAGGGAACTGACTTACTAACTGTTTCATAAATATCTTATATATTTTGTTATTATTTTAACATAGAAGTCATTTCAGATAAATGTTATGTGGTGATTAAAATTAAAGTAATATTTTTTCATATGTTTTACCTGATATTTACTGTTTAAAATGGGAAATATCCATTTGATTTCATATTTTGTTATGAATTCAATAGTAATCATGGAACATTTTTTTATATATCTATAGCTTCATTCACGTTGGAATCGTGGAATATTTTGCTAATGTCGACGTTTTTTTTGAAAGAATTATCTTGCATACTGTGTGAAGAAATACTAAGGTTTGTCGAATGTAATAAAGGCGTTTTTTTTAAACAAGTCTCCAGTTATATTTTTCCATCACCTGGAACAGTAAAAACTACATTAATAATAATATAAACATTAAATATCTTATTTAATGTATAGTAAATTGTAAAAGGGAATTTTTTTATAAAATTTAATATATATTTATACACAAACCAGACAAAAGGACTATAAACATTAATGTGTTTGGTTTTAACTCCTATCAGTAAAAGTTCGCTTACAGTTTATCCTGCGGTTTGTAAATGAAAAATTGGACTATCAATATTTTTTACGATAATATTTAAATGCTTCTGGGAGAATGACATTCCTCTCAAAATTAAAAAAAAACAGATATTTGATAAGAATTATTTATTCATATTTTATATTTGCTAGATAATGAGAGATATTTTAACAATCATTTATTACGTAAAACAGAATAAAATGAAGACTATTTCCATTTTCATTCCCCTTTAAGTAAATTCACCTTTTACTTTCTTCTGAAGATGAAAGATATTTTGTAAATAATTACACATACATATATTATATTTAAAATTATAACTACTATTTTAAAAACTAACCTAAGTTAGGAAACATCGACATAGGCTTTATGACAATATTTTAAATCACGTGATAACTTTAATAATAATTAATTTAAATAAATAAACATAACAACATTTTAAATTAAATTGCAAGTAAAATTTGTATCTAATATTTTACATAGTAATTCGTAAAACATATATTTTAAATCATCTATTACCTAATCGGATGCTGTGAGTACCTAGTGTATATTTCCGTACTGGCGCTTTGTGGATTCCGTACATAATCGCGTAATGCTGATAGCATTATCATTGTTCAGATAATGTTACCGAGTCCTGGTCTAATATGAGATATCGAATGATTCTATTCTATTATTCGCTAATACGTACTGATGCCTTCAAAGGTGCCCTCCGGAGGGCGGAAAATCTATGAATAGGGCTTATGGAATCTAATAAAGTGGAACATTCTTTACAACTCACGCCTGAGCTAATTTTTTTTTTGCTCTTTGAATCATAAGATGTAGAGATTTTTTGAGATCAGCTTTGAAAAAACATTTTCTATCTCCATAGGTATAATCTAAATATTTAAATAGTACCAAACTATGTTCCTTCTGATTCTATAATTTTTATTTGCAAAATGTTCATATATTGTCCATTGATATTACGTTTACATCATTGTTCAAATTTAAAGTTTTTTCATAGTACCAATAAGTTTTAAATTACCTGTAATTAAAATATGAGATGTATAAGTGACATAGAAAAGAGAATATAAATGAGATTAAATTATTGTATTCGAATAATGTTCTTGAAAACTTTTTATTTAAATGATAATACAGTTGGTTCAAGATTGAAACTATTATTATATTTTGATCAAATATATGACTGTGTATATATCCTTTTTATTTTATATAATACAATTAATATATTAATCTTAACTTTTATTAAATAAGTATTAAAAAGATTAAATGCTTATGTACATATGTATGTGGTAAGGCTTTTTATTCACATATATAGTGATTTTGATAACATTTTATGCTTACATTTTTCCTATAAACATTTCGCTAATACATAATATGGGTATTGGAAATATTAGAAAAAGAGTTTTCAGACACGATTTTGATATTAAATTCTAAATATATATTAATAGTTATAATAATGTTTTATTACTAATGTTATATTTAAATCTATGACCGAATGTGTCTTCTACTTAATAAAATAGCAACATTTATATAGGATTTCCATTAAATTTAAATATTCACACAGTGTTATGTATTACAGAGAGCTTTAACAAACACAAAGGGAGTGGCAACATTTAGCGGAGCCGCAATCCGCTTACTTCCCCGGTATTAAGCAATCATCAAATATTTATGTAGCACTGTGTATGTACGAGTACTTCTACTAACATTTTACTACGTAAATCTTTATACCGATGTTTTCATTGTTTTGTTAACACAACTATAATTATAAACTTTCCTTGATATTTATCTTATTATATAACTTCTAATTTTCTATGAATTAGAGTGTTATTTATTCATGCAAAAATTAAAATAATTATAATACTATTTAAAGTACGAAAATACATATATTATAATATTTTTGCACATATGTCATTGTGACTGACATATTATCCATATGTTTCGTGTCATTTATGTCAAAATAGAATAACAAAACAAGTTATTATACATAGGTATGTATGATAAGCCGCTTGTGGTGATGGGCGGGGCTGTTCCCACCACTCGGAGATGACGTGGGCGGCTGTGAATACTTTATCACTGACTTTAATACTGACCTTATAAGCCTTATTTTGTTGATTCTGGTTGAGTGTAAAGTTTAAGTTTCATAGCCATACTTCGTATTATATGATATATGATGGGTAGTCAAATAAATGGTTTTGTGTATCTTATCTTAATCAAATAGTATATAGATCAAAACATTAAGGTGAGATTCATTAATATCACGATTGTAATGACTGATAGAATGAAGATTTAATATATTATTATACATACGTTTAACAATATTTTTTTTGGAAATGTAATTAGAGGAGTGAGTATTGACTTTAGCGAGTATTCATTTTAATAAAACTCATATTTTTTGATTTACTACACTTTTTTATTATTATGACTGCACACTCCCGATAATGCAGTTACTATGTAGCTACCTTAATTACGGGCAGACGAAATGAAAATATTAGGTTAATTTTTATATCTATACATGTTTTTATATAGATACATCACAAATATAAATACTGAATACTAATACATCATATCATAATATCATTTAATTTACAAAAACAATTTTAAAATAACAAACCACTCAACATAGATGCTAGTCATTAAAATCGCCATCGATACCGTTAGAAGAACAAGCTGATTAAAAAAACATAATGGCTTTATAAATATATCTGGCTAAGTATTTTACATTAAATAAACTTTCATACAACGTCGTATGAATAAATCATATCAAATAACTATCAGGGGAGATGATGGTTCGTTCTTTTTTCAACTTTACCGCTTCATTTGTAGCTGCGTATGTTTTTAGAGGGGTAGGTACTTAAATTTTTCATTTCTATAAATATCCACGAATATGTTTACTACTACAAAATTTTAAGCCATTATTTCTCAAATATAATCATTAATATTTCATAAAGATTATAATTATATTATTAACATAACATGATAAAGGTGATACGAATTTATTTTTTTGTTTTAAATCCAGTTGTTAGATTCAAAACTCAAAACTATCGATGTATTGCATTAATGTTTTCGCTCTATATATCATTAACACCTTTTCTTAGACCTATATTCTATTCTTATACCTATATTTTAATACCTATATTCAGTTGAGTGCGTAATGTTTTCCCATTGAATACACTAGTTTACAAAATTTAACTTTTTGTTTGTTGCCGCAAATTTAATGGTTGATATTGTTCACTGATGATTTGTTTATGTCAAAAATACCTTCAAAATTTCTTGAGCAGCTCTAGTTATTTTGTTTCTGGTTTTTGTCATTTAAGCTTATAAATTAATTGATAACAGTCGTATTTTAGTGTTTTAAGATAAATATCAAAAGTTTTTTGTCATGAGCAGTTCAAGGAGATGTTGTTTGAACTATCCAGATCATTTTTGATACATTTGCTGACAATGTGTCTTTAAATACTGAAAAGTTATATCACCGTTGGTGAAAAATACCTATTTTGAGTATTTTGGGATGCTCCTGGATGAAAATGACAAGTCTTAGGGGTCAAATTGTGTTTGTAAAAGATGTGTGGTATATTTAAGATTATTGAAAAATGGTAAAAGAACTATCTTTAAATTTGGAACACCGACTATTCGGCGAGAACCACAAAATCATCTCGAAGACTCTTATTTTTGTAGAGTGGACTTAAATGGTTTAAACACTAAAAATCGGGCTAAATGGCTGTACCCCAGTACTAGTTGTGTTCAACGTCCAGTGCAGAAGCGTTTATCTATCTGTTCAGTGCCTACAAAAGTATCAGAACCCATAGAACAAGACATGAAAAGACCAAGAACATCACAAAATGATGCGAATTTGAAAGTATATCCAAAGAGTCAAAATGCTTTACTAAAAATGAGTTAGATGATCTTGTTAGAGATTTATATCTTTCAAAACAAGCTTCATAATTGCTAGCATCAAGACTCAAAGAAAAAAAAATTGCTTTCCTCGGACACTAAAATAAGTTTTTATCGTACAAGAGAGAAAGAATTACGATGTTATTTTTCCGAAGAAAACGGATTTTACCTTTTGTTCAGACATTAAAAACTTATTGATAAAAATCTGCTTGAAACAATACTAACCAACGACTGGCGTTTATTCATTGACAGCTATGAGTGAGGAGCAGGGGGAGCGTATGCATCAAGACTTAAGCATCACGGAAGAGCGCTATCAGAGTTTATGGGATACGAATATGATGTCTGACTATTGCTGGTCTCTGATACGTCATTTTCTAAAGGCTACACATCAGAGAAGAGCTTTAAAACGTAGTTTTCTAGAACTTAACGATTAAATATGTTTCTTTTAGTAGTTTTTCTCAGTAATTACGTATTTTTTCTGTTTTATTCCTGTAAAGCTGAAACTCAAAAACTGAGCTGATAAAAATATTCTAATTACATTTTTGGAAATGGCATAATATATCTAATCAACAACAATTAAAATTTCTTTGGCAACAGATATACTGTAAACTAGTGATATCTTCTTTTAAACATAATCATCTCCCAACAGAACATCACCTGTGATGATTCATTCTACATCATCCCATCACCTGTTGGAATCCATCAAGAGTTCTCATATGTCACGAGAACACATTTTGAGAGCTTAACATGCATGAAACCATTTCATCACGGTTATAGTACATTGAATTTTTCAAGAAACGTTGAAAGGCGAGATTCCCAGCGGAATACGCGAACTCTTACGAAGATTTAAGCCTCTCAGCCTTTACTTTACTGAAACTGATTGATACAGGACTGAAAAATAAAACAGGATATATATATATTGAGATATTTTTGTGTCTTTTTCATGTAAAATAAACATTTGTTTTAGCTTAGCTATCCATATATTTTTATGTGTGTGTAAAAATTAATATGAATTTGTATCAAAAAAGTATCAGTTAAATGAATTCCCTTTATAATGAACAAAGACAATCCCTATTAAAATTATAAATGCAAAAGTAACTCTGTCTTTCTGTCTGTCTGTTATGCTTTCACGCCTAAACCACTGAACTGATTTTAATGAAATTTGGTACAGAGATAAATTTGACCTTGAGAAAGAACATAAGATAGTTTTTATATCAGACTTTTGAAAGGTTCTCTTGGAAACGCGATATAACCGAACTCCACGCGGGCGAAGTTGCGGCCGGAAAGCTAGTTTACCATAAATTTCGAAGTTCATATATAAAGCTGACTATAATATTACTTTGAATCATACGTTTTCTGTTCAAATATACGTTATAGGAAACATCTAGGAAACTAAATGATTAAAACATATTAAAATTATTATTCTTAAAAAAATATGTAACACATTCAATACTCTTTATAATAATAGTATGCCTACAATTTACAACCGTTCCTATTCATTAGGCGACCTATTTTATAATAAACGTGACATAAAAATAGGGTAAAATAATGTCGTCAAAAGTATTTGGTAGGCGGTATCATTAGTTTGTAAAGCAAAAGCGTGTAACTGACGGTTCAACTCATTGTAGTATTCGCTTTTCTCTCTAATTATTGCACTGCCTCTGACATCTCAAATAAATCAATATTACATTTTTTTAAATCTCACAATCATTTCATAAATATTCGGCGACGAACTCATATAATTATTTTTGTTAAAACTCTTTGTACGTCTGTTTTTTGTGAATTATATGCAAGAAAATATTTACTTTAAATGCGTAAATTTAATGTTTTATTTATATTTACTAATATAATGTATTTTATAACTGAGACTGTTTATTTAGTTTTTAATAAACATTCATAAGAAATGCATCCCACCAACAGATTATATTAATAATTAGAAGTTATGAAGTAGTGACAATACAATATATTAATGAACTAAAAAAATCTTCTATAAATCAAATATTTACGTTTTTAGCTTTTAATAGATATTTTCTTATATCATTAGAATTTAATCAATATTCATTAAATATGAATATGTAACTGATATGCTCATAGTGAGCGTCTATTGTATTAAGAGTATCAATGTGTATAATTTTTTTTTCGGTATAAAATATATTATTTGTATAAGAGAGTAAGAAAGACAATTTTGTATAAATTCATCTTTTAAACCAAGGTTTATATTAGAACTCATACCAAAGAGGTCTTATTTTATAATTTAAAAACCTAATAGTATCCGTAAGTAGAGCTGGCTTAAAAAATAATTACTATTAAAGTATTGATTATAAGAAAAACCTAATATATGTATATTAACATTAGTCAGATTTTAGCATCTGCTAAAGGTTATATTAATTTCGAATTTTCCCCTACCAAAAGAAAAGTGTCCGTCGGTAAACTGATAATTCCCGTAATAAAGTAAAGCTACCTAGATTTCGAGTTGGGACTTGAATAATATATTTCTAGTATATTCTAGAATAAAAGTAACAATTAAATGCTAATATTGATAGTTTATTTGTTACATGACGATTTAAGTATGTGTAAATTATTTTCCAGCTTCCGCCGGCAACTTATTCATAAATATTTTTAAATTTAAAACAAACCATAAATTAAAACAATTACATATTCATCTCATATATATCGTTTCTTGTGTATCCAAGAAAACTTATTAAGGAGTATTGCGATTTTGATATTTTTTCATTTATAATTACATACATATACTTACGTATGGTGATAATAATTAATCTATACATATATATGAGAATCCATTTAATATTGTGACTTCTGTATTTGGTACATTTCAATCACTCGGTTTTAGTTTGACATTAATGTTCCCTCTCTTTTATTATAACTGTTACTTCTAAAAAGTTTTTCATAGATATTTAATAATAGTGATAGAAAACCTTAATTTCAGCAATTAGGTGTTTTGATTAATCATTTTTACAAGTGTAGCTACTTTTATATAAGTGTAATAAATACATTCTTTTAAATAATAATATTGTAAATAATTAATTAAATATTATAAGAATTACACAAAATACATTAAAATTAAAATAATATGTATATAAAAAAAGTTAGATCAAAATCTCCGTCATTTTAATTTATTTTTGGAAATTAATTAAATTAGCAAACATTTCAAAAATAACCTAATAGTCTATTTACGTAATTTAAATAGGTAAATAAAATTACCTTTACATTAATTTTATATTTACATTTTTTCAATACAACTTTTATCATATGGAAAGTTTCGTATGCTTTCATAATGTTCACAAAATAAGTATAAAATCTTGAGATTATTATTTGGTTTGAAGAGGGTTGGTTCAGACGCTGGGGAGAGCTCTATGAATAATTTAGGTAATTCGTTTTACGACAGATTGAGTGTATCGGGGATAAAGATGTTGTTTCTTTTATATTATAGTTTAAATTTACAACAATATTAACGTATCAGATTTTTATAAACGTTTTATGACACTATTATATTATTATTTTTTGGTTTTAGTTGTTTATTTAATGGAGCACAGCATTTATTAAATATTTATATTGTATGCTAAATATACTTAAAGAAATTTGATGACAATTAATTAATAGTATTTGGTAAGTAATTTTTCTTATTCTTTACTTCATTATACCTTTATGTTACTGTTATTTAAATATTTAAATGCATTCTTGAAAACTTAATTTTTTTTTAGTTATTATGTCATAGTGATTATTTTTTATAGATGCCATCCTCTACGTTACTTTCGTCAATTTTGAAATGTAATAAAGATTTAGAAGTTTAAATATTACATTTTTGAGAAACATATGTACCTGGACGCTAATGATATGGTTCATTACAAAATACATGAAAAAGGAGGATTACATTGTAAACTCTCATTAGAATTAATAATTTCATAAAACAAGATTAAGACTTATTATAAATCACAAACAAAAATCTTTTTAATAATAAAGTTACTTTTAGCATCTCGATAATATTCACTATTTAATTTCCATAAATTATATTATTTTTCTCATTACAATGATTTCAATAATATATGTAAAAATATAAGTGACGTCATAATTCAGTAGCACAGTATCGTGTATGTTATAAAAGTATTCCGTTTTGTAGGAGTGACGCTCGATTAGCCGTTCGCCCGGGGCGCGGGCCCGGGGCTTGGGGCCTGTAATCTAGTTGGCGCCCTCGTACTCAGTTAAAATCGCAAGGCTAATAAAATATTTTGACCCTTTTACACAACGAATACGCCCACCTTACAAATACAATCAATGAAGAAAGTGTTAATCTTTTATTTCAAACATAAATTGATTTAAATGAATGAAACTCGTGAAGGCCTTAGATCTTATATACTGATCATCAACTTTTTTTGATGTAATGCAAATTATTTTTTCATTTATAATCATTATTCCTCTCAGTTTTTTGTGATGTAAAATATTGAAGCAGTTCCATAGTTTGAAATATAATAAAAATATTAATAATAATTTGATGCATTTTTATCTAAACGAAACTTTTAGAAGACTGAATATAAATATTTTTTTTATAAAACATATAAATCTGTAATATATTTGTATTTTTTTTTCCATATACCGATTTTTTATGCAATTTAATCGACTTTTCCCATTGAAAGTACATAGGCCCCATCGTAACTATTCGGATGCGTCAATAATTGAAATTTGTGCCCGGAGGCATTTATAGCAAATAACTTTATTCGGCATTTAGCTTCCAATTTCTAAGGCGTGTGTTCTATGACGTGGGACGTCGTCAGTTAGAGGGTGTCAAACAGATTGTTTTCACAAATACGGCTGGTATTGAAGTCACATTTATATTTTTAAATAAATCATAAAAATATTTACTGATAAACTTTTATATGTTGATTTTTTTATTTGAAAAGATCTATTATTTATTGGATTATAATCAAATTATAAGTGTGATATGCATTTTAGTCTCTAGGATAATTACAGACAAAGAAAGATATCGAGCTATTTTTCACGAAAATAAAAAAATCAGTAAGCTGATATGCACCTTACTTCATGTTTTCAAATGTTACTACTTTTTCGAACAAGCGCAAGAGGAATTTCATTTTCCGTTTTTTCTAATGTTTATTTTAAAACATAAACTATCTACATAGGTACAACAATTTGATAGATGTTAGGTAAACGTAATGGTTATTTTGAACTATTATAGAAATATAAGTCTTCATATTAATCAACATAACATTATTTTATTCCAGAGCATGTATAATATATATACCATAAAGAGACTACATTTTTATATCATTAAATTTATAAAAAGCCATTAATCTCAAAATACCAAATAGCAACATATACCTACCTATAATTTTTCCCTTAAAATTTCAAATCTCTTTGATGTTGCCTTTAACTTGGAAATATTATTTAAAATTATATTAACTTATTCTCAATACTTAAGGATTAAATATAGAATATTTAATATTATACTAGCCTTGTAAGGATGGCGTGTTGTACAGCAGATTGCACCTAACATGAGTCAAGCGAAGTGGAACTTAGATATTGGCTTCTGAAACCACAATTTAATGCAAATATACTTGTAAACTTATTCTAAAGTACACATACGACATACTAAGAGGTTCTCGTTTCTCATTCAATAAAGTATTTTATATAAATAATATTATTGGATGTACTACATAGGTGTTTTCTTTATTTTAAATTACGAAAATGTTTCAAAATGGAGACATTTTCATCTCGTCTGCCCGTGGTCATAGTTGCGGACTGCGGTAAAGTAACCGAAACGTCGGGAGAATGTAATATAAATAATAAAAAACAGAGCAGTGCATTTGATAATATATGTATATATTTTTAAATGAATACTCGCGATAGTCTTATGTGAACCTACTTTAATGTTATGCACGTGAATGGAAAACTGTTAAAGCTTTGATTGACAACTTAGAATAAGCATAATGTTATACAGTATGTAAACTAATAGAGAAAGTACCCGTTAATCCGCAATAATAGAGTATCTATACATGCTAAAAAAATATTATCAATCGAAAATGTTTTTTATTTTTTTTATATTAAAGCACGACCTATGTTAAAATATATGAATCATATTAACCGTTATTAACATAAAAGATAAAATACAATAAAAATTGACAGTGACATTTATATGTCGAGTGAAGTATACTATTTGTCAAGAATGTCAAAAAGATGCCATGCTAATACAGATTCAACCATATATTTTGAAACATGTAAGACATTGCTTCAAAAAATAGGTAAATTAAAAATTATCTTAATAAGGGTAATAATAAAAATGAATAATATATGTATTATAATATAAAATAAAGATAACAAATTCTAAGATTACTTAATCCGTATTTTTTGATATGGTAACATTTTTTTTTTAATTCAAACGTCATCGTCGCGTATACAATTTAATTTTTATTATGAAATCAGAACATATTTACACATTTCGTTCTGTCCTCACAAAATGCCTGAATTAATTGCGCCTTGTTTATTGGTTCCGCGTAATTGGTTCGGTTATGACGCCCGGCTCCTACCTCTGAATATAATTACCCTCGACTTGAAACTTCAAAATTACAATTTTACAGAAAAAAAATGATGAGAAACTAAGTTTATCGATAGATTATTTAAGGCAACACGAAATAGAAAGAATTTATCATTGTTAAATATATTTATACCTTCTGAAGCCACATATATACGAGTACGAGTATCAAAATCATTAAATAAAAAAAATTACCTTATTATTTCTTATTAATTTCTATTATTTATAGTAATATATATAATTTATATACAGGTTCTTTTATTTATCTATAAAAAATAGTATTAAATTTAATATTTCAATTTAAAACATCGATAGCGTAAAGCACGTCACTATTGCACAACGGTCTTAATAAAAATATTAGCTTGGCAGGCGTCAAAGAAACTCGCCTAATTTAATTATTCTCGACTCTTAATAAAGCGGGATCTCAACAAAACATAAAACAAATAATATAAAGTTATCATAAATATTAAAATATATAAGTAAAAGTTAATATTATCGCGACAAAATAAATGCTTATGAAATATTCGTTTCAAGACAAATCTTAACATATTTTTTCATCGACATACATAATTAAAGAAAAAAAAATATTTTATTTAACGTAATAACATAAGCTTAGTTTTTTCCATGATATTACGTAATTAATATACGAATAATACACGTAATATATTCATTCAAGATTCTGTAATGGCACTATTGTAACTTTTAATTCTGTTAAATATATGCTGGTTCAATAAAGCCTGCAGGCTGCTCTAACAAGCACGGTAACATTACACTATAATGCACCCCGGAGCCAACCCTTGCTAGCTTAAACAATATTCGTATTGCAATACGTATTTCATAAGAAAATTATTTTATTGTATTTGAAATCAATTCTCATTGAAAATAACCTTATTTTAATCTAATTAGTATTCCTTGTAAATTGAAGTTTTTATTTCTTTTTCATTTAAATGAAGTATAATGAAAAGATAACGTATTTTATTTAAAGTAATTGTCATAATAAATGTTACATTTATTTTGTTGATAATTTAATGTTTTTTTTTATTATGACGTAGACTTTTTAATTTACTAATTTGATGGAAAATTTATATGAGAATAAATTTCCATTATTTTACTATTAATTAGTAGTTTTGTTTATATAATGTTTTTTTCATATTTTTTTTTGTTCTAAATAACAAGAATCTTAATGTAATGAAAATATAATGAGATTGCACCATAGTTCATTGACCCCAAGTAACATTTTAAACAATGCCATATATCATGTGGATTCTGTTATTAATGATATTTACAAATATTTTATAAACTTAAAAAATAATAATATTAAATTGCATAGGCCATATATTTTATTTTTATTTATATAATAAAAAAGTATTGTTTTAATATAATTAACTCACAAACTTTCTTACGGCTGATATTTTTTAGATTTGAGTAATATAAAATATCTTGTAGCAAAAAATTTACTACTAAATTTAAAAGGTCTTTTAACTTACAAAACATTTATAAGTTTTTGGAATGAAAGAAAAAAGAAACGAAAGAAATCGCGTCAAAATTTCGTTAGTTTGAAAAAACAGCGGAATTTACGTTTTCTCCCCTTTTTTATACCACGATGTGATATTTGTTATAAAAAACAATAGCTAAAAAAAACAGCCTAAAATGCTTACATAATAGTCTAACATAATAGACGATCGTTTGAAATATGATTTAGACCTTATTCATATAATATTAAAGTATATAATCGTTGGGATAACAATTTTGTGATAGAAAGATGTGATATTGTGGGGTAAGTTACCCGTTTCCGTGAGTACATTAAGCTTTGTTTGGGCACTTTGCAGCTTTACTTCCGCCGTCTGTGAACTATGTCACCTTGCCTGTCTGTTTGTGTTGCTACCAACGGTTACTAAATATTATACTCAGGTAAATTTATCAATATATACCTATAAAACCGGCAAAGAAAAGAATAAATGATGATGATGATAAATGGAAATTAAGACGAAGATGGTAAAACATTATACTGATGATATAAACTGACTTGGCATATGTTACCAGGTTACAGAATGTATTCGTAAAACAATTAGAGGTAAAAACAACCTTAATAAATTAATAAGTATCTTAAACATAACATTTTACACCCATAAAAAAACATACAATGCAAAACAGCCAAAAGCATTAATTACGAGATTTTCTCATTTAATTATTACAAATAGATTGTATTTGTATCTTAATAATTTTTATATAACTCCCAAATAAAAACTCTTTTCATTGAAACCTTTTTTTAAATCTATATTAAAATATCAGATATTACTTTTTTTCAATACACATCGAACAATACACACAACAAATGGACAAAGTCCCTCGAGAGTATCATTTCCACTTAGGCTAAGAAGCTGGGGAACATATATATTAAGATAATAACTATATCACTAATACTCTTAACACATATATAATATACTTAATCGGATAGATATACAATTTTCTATTAACGGTTTAACCTGAATATATAAAAGTTATTTTAATTAGAATAAATGTATATTTTGTTTAAGAACTAGCCTGAATTTTGAGTATTGTCTTTCAAATGCACCAAAAAACATTCATATTATATGTATGCAAAGATATATAGGTATTAAGAAATTATTAAAATGAAATAATTTGAATTATTACCAATTATTTTTTTATACATTTCCGTCTCAACAGTTTTAACTTATCATTTTGCTAAGAAAATGCATTATAAAGTTTCTCTGTCCTTTCTTTGTTCTTTAATAGCATGTTAGATCACAGAAGTGACCTCTTTGTGTACAGTACATATTGACCCCCGTCTCTTATAAGTTATATCAAAAGCAAAACAAACGTCCTATTGCAAGTGACTAAATTGTTCCGATGCGTATCAACTAGCTTGACAATCATGTTCAATTGAAATAGGAATTATTTGAAGCATTTTTATTTATTACTAGAAGACCTGGCGAACTTCGTATCGCCTTATAATCAAGAAATATCTATTACGTTTTTTATTTATATTTTTGGAGTTTACCTGTAAGCCATAAATCTCCGTGTTTTGAAGTGCGACAGAATGATTGACATATTAGTTAGTTGTCAAATCTAATGTCAAAAAAAACGTTTGTATGGGAAATAGAAATGGGCTGTTTTAATGGTTTTCACAGTAATGAATCAATTTTTTTCAGCTTTTATACCTTCCCTTAACCTCCACGAACATTTCAAGACTAAGATAAGATAAATCCGTTCAGCTGTTCTCGAGTTTTAGCGAGACTAAGGAACAGCAATCCATTTTTAATTGATTTTAAAAAAAGGTTGTATTTCGTGAGATGCAATACTGTGTCAGTATACTGCTTAACCTTTGACTTCTTATAGTAAAAAAAAAACAAATCTCAAATATGGCTGAATGCCAGATAATAAGTTTGAGTGAAAGTATCGGAAACAGTTCTAAGCTTTTAATTCCGATTGTAATTAATCGATTTAACCTGAATAATTACTAGATTAATATTAATAGTATCATATATAAATCGAAGCGATATTAAATATTATGCTGGGAATTTAATATAATATGCTCTCCCTACTCGCGGACCTGCAGGAAATGACTTGAGACCATGTTTACTTCACCTTTAGATTTTTGAAAGCTTTTGTTTACGTACATTATAACAAAATATATTTTATGCATTTGATATATTGACTTATAAACAAAATAATGTCTCATGTTTGATTTGTATATATCGGCGCTATCAGCTTTAATAAAGGATGCGACATGAAAATAATTTGAGGCTGTCATCAATTCTTATTAAACCTCATTAGTATTCATGATTATTGTTAAAAGTAAAACGAAATCAAAGGTTGCTTAAAAGGAGAATAGAACTATGTTTAAATCTTAGCATAAATATGACGTCTGGATGCACGACGGCAGAGTTCAGAGTTCAGTGAGTGCGTATCATTGAAATATGTGATTATGAAGTACCTCCGAGAAATACAGGAACATTAAGAACAATTGAAGTTTCATTTTAAAATACCTATCATGGAACGCTCTAGAAGAAGTGACATTAGAGACGTCAGCGAGGTTGGCGTCCCTCTCTTTAAAAACAACGAATTTAGAATAAAGTATTTTTTGCGTATACGTACATATATATATATATATATATAATTGAGAACTTGTTAACATTTGAAACTGATCCTACTGTTTGTACTTATAGAAATCTCACACAATAGCTTGAGAATCATATGAACACAGATTAAAATTTTCTATCTATATCTTCGTTGTTTTAAGCAGTTGGTTTATAATATATATAGTAATTCTTACCAACTATGACCCATACACCGGTATAATTCCCCTTACTTATCAGTATAGCAGATGTTATTAATTCATTTCATCATTTATCCAACTCCACGGTACATTTTTATTGACTTCCATTAATCGGTTTGATCACTTTCATTACACATCTGCTTTTTATCTATATTAACTTAATTAAAACTATAATTCTAACAAATCATCTTTTATACAATTGATAATTAAAATGTTCATAAAACATACGTATTTTCAAACCTTTTTTTTCTTTTATAGCCATATTGTATACGCAACACATATGAAGCAATAAATGAACATCGCCGGGGCAACATCGTTGTATAGATAAAATATCATAAAATAAGTGACGCTCCTGACTTTGCGGAACGGACACCAAGCCGTGTGAACTAGAAGATTCCTGATACCACAAGCTATGGAATGGCACTGCTATCCTAACATTGGGGCAATCATGTACTTAGTCTTAGGTATAAGTAATAAGTTTTAATAAGTTATTCTCATTATTATATACATATAAGTAAGTTTCATGAAATCAGTAGTGGCCTAGTGGTTAAAAGGCCTGCCTTTCATGCATGTGAGCGTAAGTTCTATCCTGGCAAGTACCAATGTGATTTTTCTGAGTCATATGTACTTTTTGAGAATATTTAGACATCACTGATTAATTCATTCCCAAAGAGGGTTGATGTCAGGCAGGCGGCCGGTCGTAAAAACAATTAGCCAAAACTATTCACAACATGTAAGGCAGACGCTGACTAAAGCTAGGAAATTGCCAGGTAGAAGATATAAGTAAATTTCACATTTTTCTGGAAACTCCGGAACTCTACATAATTACCAAAATTACCAAATATATGAAGTTGAAGTAATGATGTTTTTGTTTAAAAATATGATTTAAATCGTATGAAATGTATCAATTATATTAGTAACCAAACACCTGTATAATAATAACCGGAAAAGCTGTACATGCAAGTATACCACATCCAACACACGTGCAGACCCCAATCTGTTCCTCATTAACGACAATTATATTCACTTCACATGCAATTATGTCCCATTCTTGTTTATTTTATTGACATATTATTAATTTAGAATATCATATAGAATCATAATTTTGTTAAAACCAATATATTATGCGAGTATAACACGAATTATCGCATTCAGTAGATTTTTTATGTGTATAATATGTTAAATAATAATTTCAAAATGTTTAAGTTTATGAAAAAATGTTTATTTGTATCTCACATAGGTATATAATTTACTTTTCAATATAAGTGTTTGAAAATCTATCTTCTATCTATATATATAAAAATGAATTAAAACTCGAGAACGACTGAACGGATTTATCTTATCATAGTCTTGAAATGTTCGTGGAGGTTCAGGGAAGGTTAAAAGCTGAAAATTTTTATTAATTTCCGGGAAAACCCTAAAAACAGCGCTTTTTTATTTCCCATACAAACGGTTTTTTTGACATTAGATTTGGCAACTAACTAATATGTCCATCATTTTGTCGCACTTCAGAACACGGAGATTTATTGCTTAAACTTAAACACCAAAAAAATAAATAAGACATAATTTATTTCTTGATTGAGGCAGTAGGTACGAAGTCTGACGGGTCAGCTAGTATACGATAAAAGTCAAAACGAAAAAAAAATATTCTTAAAACAACCGATCAAAAATCTAAAATAAAAAAAATATATGTATATATGAACTATTATTTCTCATTTTTGTTGTAACAAAATAGAAAGTATGTTTTAACCAACTTCAAATAATGTAATATAAAAGATTATAATCAATTTTATCTTATGACCACCTACATGTTAAACACATATGCTCTTAATTACGCACCCCTTATATGAGCAGTTCTTTGAGGATTATATTATCGATGTATTCAAATTATCTATAATAAATCAGTTTTGAAATCATCAATGTTACATCACTAGTCGTTAAAAAATATATATATATATATACCTTATTTCACTAAGCACATCTTAGTTAATCAACGAAATCGAATTGAATTTACTCTCCAAATTACATATATATAACAAAGAATCTATATTAAATAAATATAAATTATTTAATGTTAAATAGAGTCAGTAATTTTAAAAACATTATCCGGTAAGGCTGTCTACACACGAGCGGTAAGCACGCGCAGATTTATCAGAGTATAATTAAATATCGTACATTAGCCGCGTGCGGCGTGCGTGACGAGGACAGCTGTTGGTCGCGTGTACACACTGACGGTTTTGATACTTGATATTTAATATATATACTATAAATTAAAACAAAAATATCTATAAATAAAAATTAAATATTCTTTATAATACAATTTTTAATATTATGTGATTGTATTATATTTAAAAAAAGGTTTTATATCTATATAAATGATTATTATTATACGTAGGCTGTATAATTTAAGTAATTTCACTTCAAGTATCAAGATATGTTTATTTCAAGTCACGTGTCGGATCGTGATTGTCTAAGCAGTGGCAGATGTGTGCCGGAATGTAATTGTTCCCTTGTAACTTTACATTTTATATCAGTTACCCCAAGTTTGGGTTTCATTCACCTCGTCAGATGTTCAATGGGGCGGTTATGGGTCCTGTACTTTTTGCAGAGTCCTTTCTGGTTTGATTTAGTAGTAACGGTGAGCATATGCCTTTTGTGTGATCAGCCTTATATTAATAACAATGCTTGGATATGCAGACATTATCATAGTAATATTATGATATGATAATGATTAAAATAATATAAATTGCTTTCGAATATGATATAACCAATGTCTATATATAAGTAGGTTGCTATAATACTGTAAATATTATAAATCTTATTTGGGAAAAATATTACATTTAATATATATATCATATATACTTTGATTAAAACGACAACTTGTAAACTGTCTTAATAATCTTGTGCGATAAAAGAAATCATTTATATAATATAATGAGTACGGATAATTATCTATGGAAAGTATAAAATAATTTTATATAAAGTATTTAACCAAGTACGATCAAGTTAACAGTATAACCAATGTTCAAACTTAGCATCTCGTCCGCGAAGTCCTCCAAAGTTTCGTATCTATTACACTTCACCCTTCTACTTCGGCTATTCTGATATAATTAAGTATTTTTATATTAATTTTCAGACAGAATTTATTATTAACTTAACCTCTTCTGTTCATCTCTGCTTTATTTAGCAATAATTCTACCAAATTATGGACACACAAACATACATATAAACGATCAACGAATCGATCCTGGCAGGGATCAATGTGATTTTTCCTAGTCATATGTACATACTTTCTAAGAGTATTTAGACGTCACTGATTAATGCATTCCCAAATAGGGTTGATGTCAGGCAGGCGGCCGGTCGTAAAAACAATTAGCCAAAACTATTCATAACGTGTAAGGCAGGCCCTGACTAAAGCTTGGAAATCGCCAGGTAGAAGAAAAAACGGTTTCTTTATAGTTATCAATAAGAACAGAAAGAATAGATTTATATGACTATTTTGTAAGACATTTTCAATACTTTTACTCTCTGTAACATTAAATATTTGAAAATTCTTCTACCTGGCAATTTCCCAGCTATAGCCAGGGTCTGCCTATTAAATATTTGAACATTATTATATTATAACATGTTGTAACACGCGTCTCTCGTTAATTTCATATCAATGGTCACATTAACAATATGTTAGTGTGATAGCATCTTAACATTATTATACAGAACACAATTTAATTAGGCGATGCTTTTAATGGTTGACTCGGTCAACTCATTTTTGGTAATTATGTCATATGTTAAGTCATTATTTAAAGTTTTGTGTATTTTTGTATATATTATTACTCTGCTGTTTCTATGCGAGTTTTTCTTGGCTTTATATAGTTTTTATTTTGTCAAAATTGATATAATTAGCGTCTTTCTCTACAATAGTTGTATATGTATTTCCCATGTTATATATAAAATTATATATTCTGTCACTTTAAAAATTGTGTTTATATATCTTTAAAGTGAGTTTTTTATCATGATATATAAGTTTAAAAAGCAATCCAAAAAATAACATATATAAGACGAAAACCTCTTAGCATTTAATGGGTTTACTATGCGGGTGCCGGGTCCATCGCGTTGCTGAGAGAGGAGCTTCAACAGTGCCTCGGACTTGTGACCCAAGGGTAGGTTTAAGGGACCCCTATGTAACACGCGTTAAATGCTCACCTCTATTTTCCATGCTCCTTTCTCTACCTAAACAAATTTGAAACGAACTTATTAGGGCTGCCTTCGAAATACGTTCTAAGAATGTTTTGATATTGGGTCTAGACAGACCCAAGACTTTCAGTATCTTATAGAGAAATTTAGCTTTTATACCTTTCACTCCTACTTTTACCGCGTAGCAATCTACGACGAACCTATTCTTAGTGAGTTCATTAGTGATCACGTAATACTTATTTACCTTGCCGGCATGGTCTTTAGGAATGTTGGTTTGCCAAGGAACCGTAAGCTCTAACACAACGCGCTTTTAATTCACGAATACAGAAATATATCTGGTCTGGACGCCGACGCCCTAATATCTTCTGAGTTTTTATATTGTTTCACTTACATACGTACATTATAGTCCAATCCGGAGACGCTTTAAAGATAAAGTAAAGCTTGACGTTTGATTTAACAGCCCAGATTTTATTAGTGCCTTCTAGTATTTAAATTTTCTTTTCATAGCTTTTCTCCTATATTAATTATTGTATATTGGTTGTAAATATTAATCTAAAACACGTGTCAAAATAACAGTTAAAACCTGCACTGATCACATTGTGAAGAACCTATTATATAACATTATAATATGCCATAGTTCCCCATTAAATAAATAAACCAAGTGCCTTACTCGTGATACATTAATCATATCTTGAATTCCATTAATTCTTTCATTCGTAACCTTGGCCGCACCCTTCAAGAAACAGGTCACACCTGTTGAAGGCCAAGGGTAAGACGGGGTGCAAGATTATATTCACAGGTGACTTACATTTGTATTATAATGTACCTGTTCTATTTAGTATTAATATAATATTTAAATTTAAATGTGACTTATAATATTAAGCGTAAATAAATCTAGGTTTGACGTAGACAAATAAACGATTTGTTTTGGTTCAAACAAAATATAGTGCAAAAATCGTGAGTTTGTTTAGATGACAGATTTATGTCTTAAGTATAAATGTATTAGATTAATTTGTATATTACTAGTTATAGAAAGGTAGAGGTGTTTATAGATTTCAGTATATGAAATCTTTATTTTGGGACCAAAGAAATTAATTAATATATAAATGAATATATTAATGACTAAAATTAGTAAATTATGAAGATATCTTCATGAAATATTGATTTAAATACAGATTATCTCACTGATCATTAACTAAATTTTCTTAGTTAAAATTAGACTTTTCAGAATAGCCAAGATTTTAAAATCGTAAAAGTTGACTGATACCTTGATCTTATATTAAAAGAATTGGGACTAAATTAATTTTGTAACTTTATTTGTATTTGAAATATTGTGTTCAGAGTTAATATTATATCTATACCGAACTACATAAAACATAAATGTTGATATATGTGAAAATGAAATCAAAACTAAAAAAAATCACAAGCACGATAAATGTATTCTATGAATAAAAAATATTTTCAATAAAATACTATAATTTTGAAATCATCAATTTACCCTAAATAATATGTTCCTAAATTTTAATTTTATTACTTATATGTTATATAGATTGTATATTTATATTATTTCTTTGATCTCTACATTCGAAAAACAGAGGGTAATGAATAATTGTCATAGCTTTGTTTATGATGAAACCGCAATATGATATTAAACGGGGATGCAACACAACAGTATCGTGTTTCCTCAACGAAAGTTCCGTGAAGCTTACATTTTCGGATTATTCACTATAATTTATACAATATAATGATTTAATTAAAATTTTCTATAAACATTTAATATATGGAAATATTACATATATTTGTTTCAATATAATTTAGGTTTTTATATAGATTTGATTTTGATTTGTTATATTAAATATTTTAAATGTTTTTATCTGAGTTTTTGATTAATTAATATGTATGTATGTATATTATTTTTTCCCGATAGTAACAAAATGGCAACAAGAGAGTATAATTACTATGGCTCTCTGAATTCAAAACTAAGAATACGCAAACATTGTAGAATACTAAGTACCCGCATTCTCGCCTCGATAGCTTCAAGTAGACACTTATCGTGAAATACCTATAGTGTTCATAGAATGCCCATTCTGTTGCATGTTCAAATTCAGAGGGTCATTACAGTAATAATGAATTAGAATATTGGCTGAGAATTTAATTTTGACCAATATTTTTAAATATTATTCAATCTATAAGTGAGAATAAAACTATATGCAAAAGTATGGAAAAACATAAAAGAAAAATAAATTTAATTCTTAAGCTGTATGCGTAATATTTAAGCCGAATAACATATTATATAATGTAAAAATTTAAATATATTTCTCTATGATGTAAATGCATTATTTTTTCTGAGTTCACAGTCCCTATAAAGCACCCTAGTCCCTATCACCTGCTTGTATCACGGCGCACGCGCAGCTGTCCCCAAAGCAACCCGTTATACGGGCTGATAACTAGGATAATGTACCCGGCTTATATAATTGTATACTTGACAAATATACCACTATCTATATATACATCGATTTTTGATATGAATTTTGCAATCATTATAAACTTTCGAAATTATTGTTCAAAGTATATCAGTTGGAATCGTACATAAAGAAAAAAAATCATTAATGATATTTAAGATTTTTCGGATTATACTACGTCACTTTGTTTTTGTACAACCGTGATCACGGGCCGACGTGTAAAATATTAGTTTCATTTAAAAGAAAAAACTGAATATGTAAAAAACCATTATGGATGAAATTGTAAACATATAACTTCTTTTGTCATAATGTTAGTAAAATTTCTAGCAGAAATACTCAAATGATTCAACTTTATAATAAGAAAAGTTAACAAATCTGTATATAATAATAATAATTGAGAGGTTCATAGTTCGTAGTACGTATGAAATCATAAAATCACAAAATAACAGATCGTCCATTACAAGGGAAAAGAATATAGGAGACCCCTTCAAACGTGCGCCGAAAAACACAATAAAATAATCCAATGCTTTGTAAAACATTTCTATGGTACCGTCAACAACATAATATAATTATATTACATAATTTTATTATTAATTTAATCAATTCTGCTTACTTATCTAATGAATGTATGTATTGTAAATATATATATAGTAAATATCGATTTAAGTAAATGTATGTACATATATCGATTTCAAATAAATTTTAAGACAACCACAATTAGTAAATTAATATTATATATACAATATAAAATATTTATATTAATATTAAATTATATATATAATATTATAATGTTTATTTGCAGACCGTAGCAAGGTGCATGTGTCCGGGCGCGTGGCGCGCGTGCCGTGCGCGTGCTCACAGTAATGCACTGTCATGGCGGACGTTTTCAGGTGCTCTTAATTTCTTTATATATATTTATTCTTTATCAAACTAATACGAATTCTCATCGTGCATAGCTATTATGAATTAAATTGGGGGTTCTATGAAAGAATTCGTGCGTTTACATGCAGTGTTTGTACGGCTTCGGGGTTAGATATTTGTAGTGTTGATTGGTATTATTATTATGGAAGCAATCAAGCGACGAACTGTTGCTAATGACGATAAATAGTTGTTATATTTTATAAAAAATATATGTTATAAGATAGTATGTATAGATACGTCGATTTTTTAATATATTTGCATGAGGGAATATTGAAATACGAATCACTTTAAACCATTATTCAAAATTACTGTCCGTTTTTAAATCTATAACTCACACCAAAAAATTGGAAGTCTTTTCGTAAAATTATTAAAACACCTACCACAAGATATCTAAAGTATGTACTTGTCTGTACAAGACTTATACAAACTCTTTAAATAAAATTTTTAAAAAATCGCTATAAACACAATCATAAAAATATTTATTGCATTTAAATAATTTAACGTAAAAAAGAGGTTTGGAACATGTAACCTTTTTATTGATTTTAACATATTGGATATTGTTATTTTGTTCAATGAGATCCTGTCTTATATATCTAGTTAATTGGTATATTTTTACCGATACCCAAATGTTGTAGGGTAGTGGGATGTCAGTTACAATCAGTTGATTAAATCCGATTACACCTGCGAGGGTGCGTTGCCATGACGACGGACCTGATAAACAATTTAGTTCTTTGTAAATAGAATCTTCAAATTATATTAATAATAATTATATACAATTGTTCTGTTATGTATTTCTTTCGAAAAATCTATATTTTTTCGTCAGTATTAACATGATATCTCATTAAATACATACAATAGTGTACATCTTTTTATACATCCGCAGTACGTTAAGTACTTATAATGTTTAATGACCATCGATATTCCTACATTCCGCGTCACTCTCACAGGCGACCCCAACATAAGGGCCGCAGTACAATGCTCACACGCATCTGCCGCGAGCAGCCCCGCGATTGGTCGCCTCACCCTCGCCACTGATTTTCTAACTGCGATCAATACTGAATCCATGTAACGGAATCAATTCGAAATCGAACGATATTTGAATTTCGAATGCGTGGGTTACGTCAAATGTAATTTCAATTCATTTAATTTTTTTATATGTATTATAATTTGAATTTAGAATAAACATTCCTGGTAATCACTACCGCCGGGATGTAAATAAAATAATTATAATAATAATAATGAACATAATATTAATATGTTTAAATAAAATAATATTATTATTATACTTAAATTATATATTTTTTTAATAATAGTACAATTTAAATATTGGACGACAGGAAAAAGCGAAAAGGGGATGATTAGAAAAGGTGTCGGTCACTTGTGTGAATGACATCCTTCCTGGTGCGAGTTCCCACGACCAGATTACATTGACACTTGGACACTTGATTGTGTCATACACGCATCCGTGTATTATAACATATTGTTACATTAAAAAATAATTAAAATTATATATATATATATACTAGAAGACCCGGCGAACTTCGTATCGCCATATAATAAAGAAATATCTGTTACGTTTTTTTATTTATATTTTTGGACTTCACCTATTAAAGCCATAAATCTCCGTGTTTTAAAGTGCGACAGAATGATTGACATATAAGTTAGTTGTCAGATCTAATGTCAAAAAAAACGTTTGTATCAACAACTACAAATAAATTAAAAAACATTGTCCAGCGGACAAAATTGTGAATCTAAACCATTCCCAGATCCCCTTGAACACACACAGAAAATTTCATCAAAATCAGTCCAGTCGTTTGAGAGAAGTTCAGTGACATACACACTCACAGAAGAATTATATATATAAAGATATATTGTTATTATAAAAAATATATATTAAATATGATTTTCTATAGGAATGAATTAAAGAGTAACGATATTTTAAATATATACAGGGTGACTGGTAAATTACTATCGATATTTGAGGACGTGATATTTGACGATCATATATGACAAAATAAAAATTAATATAACATAAATATTAATAAACTTCTAAGTAAAGTTAACCAAAAGTTATGTAATTAATTACGCATCGTATGAACACCCTACAGATTAAGTATACACACACACACACACTCGCGCGCGGCGGCGTGTTGTTGTATCAGCACGCCGCCGCACACGTCCACACTTGGAACACTTGGAACGTGTACACACTTTATTTATTTATACGGAAATTTGGTCAAAAATTAAGTACCTATTTTTTTTACATAATTCGAATGAGAATCATGTACCGAGTATGCTCCTTAAATATTGATAGTAATTCACCAGTCACCCTGTATATGTATGTATATAAATTTAATTTTCACCTTCCAATAACTTATGAACTGTAACATTGAGGGTGCATTGAACGTTAGAGTACTCCTGTAATAAGATACAGTGTAAGTACTCACAATTACCGGTAAGCGATACTGGAAGGATGCGCGGGCGCAGTGCTTCCGGCGCGTGCGCCAGTGGGGCTTCCCTGTTCAAACAGACATACGTATTATTGAAACTATGTATATACATATATGTATATATGGAAAATACAAGCTTGTAGAAAAATAGACAAAAGATTCTATAAAAGCATTATTTTTTGTGCCAATTAACAAACCATGATCTTTTACATATATTTAACACATTTATTATAACTTTATATTTAAAATGTTTTAACGAAATTTATAACAGTTTTTACATTTGTAATGATATTTATATTTCCTATATAGCTAGTTATATGTGATTATTATTAAAAATCTTTATTAAAGAATTTTAAACTTAAATATTTAAATATTAAGTATACATTTTACAATACTTAAATACTAACAGTCATACCGCGCCTTATACGTCTGTATTACGTACAAATATGTTTTTAGTATACAGATGTATATCAAAGTGTAAATTGGACGGAGTTTGGAAGCTTTGGAGGCTGCATTCTAACAATCGCAGTGATTAGTCGAGTGGGAATTAATTGAATACAGGGATGATTCGATTACATTCAATTATTTTGTCTGTGTGGGCGGGGCGGGCGGCTGGGCGGCGCTAGGGCGGGATCCGCCCAGACTCTTGGATCTCTGTTTTAAATATTGATGTACCGACGTGATTGACTTCAAGCTTTTATGAATAAAATTTAAACACCCTTACTATATATTTTCTGATTTCATCATATAATAACATATATCTTATCAATAATTTATACTTTTTTTCTTTTTGCACGTCTAAGAACTAATGTAGCATCACTCAGTCAAAATGCATTTCAATTGATCTAATACGGAAAAGGAATTAGGAAGCACCTTGAGAATCAGGTTCGAGATTATAATATATACATCTCACTCTAATCTATACAAATAAACAGAGATAGATGAACAATATACGTAGACAAGTGACGTAAGATGCGGGTTATATCTACAGGTAAAAAAATAATGTATGAGGGTTGGCGCTTACTTAATGTACAGGTAATATACCTACAGCTCAGTTAACTCTAAGAGCTTCAAATAAAAATATAGAATATTCCAATTTCAAAAAAATATTTCATAAATAAAATAAATATTACTGGCCGCAAACATTATCCACTCACACAAACACATCGCGATCGTGGTGTGAAATAAAAAAAAAATATGCAAAATAAAATATCGGGAGCATCCTGTAGGAGGGTTGATGTTGGCCCGTGCCTGATGTTCGCACCCCGCGTCACACACCAGTCCTGCCACGACCGCGCCGGCGAGCGGACCGCTTACCCCGTGACGTTCCATAAACAAAAATTCAAATTTGGAACAGCCGAAGGTTTTTATCTAAACATCCGACGTGCTGGGGTGATCGCCTGAGTCAGCGGCAGAACAGGTATGACTCATGTTAACCTTCGCCATAGTAACACCCTATACGGATTAACTACTGGCCGGTTGATAGTGATTTTGTTTTTTTTTTTAATATAAATTATAATCAGTGAATAATATTTTCAAAATAAATAATAAATATATTGCGTGTTAAGTAATTTTATATTTAGTATGTGATTAAATTTAATATTAATAGCATGGCTGGATGGACCATACGGCTTGTTAACCAAAGTTTATAAGAAGCCTTACAACCTTGTAACGTTATATGCAACAGTATGAACTTTGTTGGACAACTTTGAGTTTAAAACTTTTGCCTCTAACTAAGTTATCATTAAAATATCTTACAAAGAACCCTTTTAAATATATAATATATTTTAGATATACAAAAATAATTTCGTAAATTTTCAATGAATTTTTCCCTCATAGTTTTCATTATATTTTAAAGACAAAAATATTAAAAGCACAGATAAATAATAACACACAAACAACCTCTTTTATATTATAGAATATTCTTTAATATAAAAATCACTTCAAAGTTTAACAATTAAATACAATCGTCCAGTTAAAATTAACTTGAATATAATTTTATAAAAATATTAGACAACCTATAATTCGAACCCCTTTCACTGAACAACCACTGTCCATTTAATGGAGGGTTGCTTTTATAGATAAAAAAAAAATGTCCTTAAACCAGCACCCTCTTTTACGACGTCGGTACATCAGCATACCATTGTTATACTTATTATTTGCATAAACAACGATATCATTAAGTTTTGGTTTTAATAAAATTAATGAGAAAAATTAACAATACATATTGCTTCTCACGACTTCACTCTCGGATTTTCTAAATACGTGACAATTTTTATCATATTTTTCCAAATTATTGTATACAATACAATAGTACTAGTAAATTTAAACATACGCATTACTCTATAGTAATTTCTAATTGTATGTCTGTATGTTATTCCGAAATTACATATACATAGGAATAAATTTAATTATTTTGTTATGTAAAGTATAAAGCAACAAGTATACTGTAATCAATTTAAGACGGGAATCGGAATTAAAGACTTATTCTGGAAAAAGTGGGCTATAACAAATTAATTTTCATATTCTCTTATTACATTTCTAGCTTATAAAATTATATAATATACCTATTTCTTATTAAATGAATGACTTAAATACATTTTGAATCAGAATAAGGATGTTTTAAATTTGGATGAAGAAAATTAATTATATCATTGAATATAATTCTGTTTAAAGCAATATTTCTTTAAATTTGATAGTGTCATTAAATTCTATATTATGTACAATTCTTTAATAATAATTACAACATTTAAACAATTTATAAATTCGTTCATGTTTTGTTTATTAATTTTATTTTATATAACAAAAATAACTTACAGATTTAACTAACCTTATTTTTAACTATATATAACACATATGTATACATATTTTTAAATGCCCTTCTTACTATAATAATATTATTAAATCATGTTTAAAATGAATCTATAGAATATTTTCTATATAAAAACACGATATATATATACATATATATATTCTCATTTTATTCTACCTCAATATGAAATATACATAATTCTGTATAATTATATATTTGAACACCTTTACTAATATATAACACCCACCCTGTATAGCATTTAACTATTAGTTAACCTGTTAATATTAACCGTCCGACACTTAACCGATAATTATATAATAGTTACTTTACATTCTTGTTAACTGTCACTGTTACGTCTATTTTAACATTAATTCTTATTAATTTTACTTTGATTTGTGTTTTAACTTTTGTAATGAAGTAATATTTAACTTAATTGTAATGAATACTTTAAAGTTGGTAAAATTGAAATATTATATATCTATATTTTATCTTCTTCTTCCTAGCATTTTCCCAGCTTTAGCCAGGGTCTGCCTTATTGTGAATAGTTTTGGCTAATTGTTTTTACGACCGGCCGCCTGCCTGACATCAACCCTCTTTGGGAATGCATTAATCAGTGATGTCTAAATACTCTAAGTACATACGACTTGGAAAAATCACATTGGTACTTGCCACAATCGAACCCGCGCCCTCATGCATGAAAGGCGGGCTTCTTAACCACAAGGCCACCACTGAGTTATATACCTAAATTTTATATCATACAATTTAAATGTATCAATACATTTATGCTGCTAATCTACTGAACAGTTTCACTAATCGACAGTTTCTCCCGGATACATAAAACCTAAAGAAGAACATTATTTTTCTATAAATTTTCATTTATTGCAATTAATTTTATAATAAATATTTGGCTTACTTTTTCTGGATCTGAATACAAATCTAACAAATAGTTCTCATTACTGTGGTTAGTTCTTATAAATAACACATATATAGAATACTTGTTATATATAAAAAATATATGTATATATATATATATATATATATATCTACTTCAACTTAAATATTCAAGAATAAATCCCAAGTTCCCGCCTCAGTGTCCGCCCACGCATTACAGTGTCACGCCCAACCAAAATCCTTACCAATATATAATATTAAAAGACTTCAATATATTATATCTTTACAATATTTAATAAATAATAATATTAAATAATATTATATGTGCTATTTATTCCTAAACTAAGTATTTCGCCTTCCTAACAAATACTCCTTTTAATTATATTGTTGCCAAAAAAACATAAACTTTATTAATCATACCTACTTTATTACGATAATTATTTCCTTTTATTTACTATTCACTATTTTGTTTTGTATGTCAAACTCAAAAAACCATTAGACCATAAGTTATTCATGGTATTTGCTTAATCCAAAATATATAGAGCGCTATGGGGTGCTTTTCCCCTGGGAGTGAAGGGAGAGCGTGGGAGTCTGTGGCGGTAATTAGTGCGTACCATCACCACACCATAAACACCAATTTACCATCTGTACTATGGTGAATAGTACAATATATACAGCACTAGTTGTACGTTAAATTAAACACCACTAATTAATTGTCGTAATTTTATGTAACCTTTTTGGATGTTAAAATTAATTTGTTTTTTCTCTATATGTATTAATGAGCTCTAAGATTTTTTTCTAATATTCATTTAAATTAAACTATATCTTCGGATTGCAACCGAAATGTTGGGAATATGTTGTTTTCAAATAATAAAATAACGCGTAGTTAACCGAAAATATTAATTTGATCACGGTGTCTCCCTAGAAATTTTTTTTATGCCAACAAGCATATCATAACCAAACTAAATTAATCTCGAATAATAAATAATAAAACAAATATCATTTATTTATGTACCAAAATTAGTAGTTACATCATTAAAAGTGAAATGTGATGTACAAAGGATAACTTATCTCTTAATAGAGATCTCAACCAGAAATCCTTTAAATGAAAACTTAGATATTTGTTTCTTATATAGAAAATCTTATTTTAAATATATTTTAGAACAATATTATAAATATTATATACATTATACTATACATAAATGATGTGTGTATAATGTATTTTCTGGAGTAAATCTAATAAAAATAGAAAAAATTGATCATATATCTTGTTCCTTTTACAATAATATAAAGTGAATTTATAGATAACTTTGTTATTCTATGAAAGCCATTGTGTGAAATATCATTTAGCAGAAAGGAGCAATTTTGTTAGTGTAGTGCCTTGTTACAATCAGCAGAATGGATCTTCACAATCAGGAGCACACCTTTTCTTATTTTCACACAAAACTAACGCCTTTGTGGCTTATTGACTTGATTTGTTCAGTTTATTTTCTTTCTTTATTTATCCATTAATTATATAAGGTGGCAAACGGAGGTTCCAGGAAAACTACGAAATTTACTTATATTATAATAAGAATTACATATAAAAACTAATAACCTATAACTAAGACTACATGATTAAGCCGATGTTAGGATAGCAATACCATTCCATAGCTTGTGTGGTATCAGGATCTTCTGGTTCACACGGTTTGGTGTTTGTTCCGCGGAGTCAGCAGCGTCACTTGTTATTGATATTTTATCATTACAACAATATTGTCCCGGCGATGTTCATATATTTTTTAATATGTAGTGCGTACGTAACAAATTTCATTTTGTTTCAGACAAAAAACAAACAACCGAGAAGACTCTATAATGTTATTATACGTCAATGAAGATACGTTTCCATACGTTTGAACATGGTAGCAGCGCTGCCACACTTCCAACGTTTCGCTACCTCTAGATTCTATCAGCAGTACACCGCACCACCGGTTCGGATATCCAGCAACTACCTCCACGATCTCATTCCCCAACAGCATCCTACCCTTCTTCAGCAATATCTGGCGTACTACAATGAACCCTTAGTACCTCTCGACTTATCCCTTAAATCCACTGCACCAATAACACCTCCATGCACACCACCGCCCCCCATTAAAAGAAAAACCACCGATGAAAACAAAAATGATAAACCACCGAAAATATTCAGAACTTTCGAAGAAACTGACAGCATCAGTCATTATGACACAAATGATAAGAATCAAAAAAGAAAATTTGATGACGAAGTATCCAACGACAGTGACAGCCCTGAAGCCAAGAAGCTCAAATTCACTAAGCAGTTTTTTGAAGAGCTCCGTAGCTGTTTGCCGAACGAGACAAGCAGTAATAAGAGCGAAAGAAGTTCCCCTGACATCGTTGAAATCAGAGACGTTGAAGAGAGACCAAAAAAATCACCTAAACCCCCACAACCTGTAAAGAAAAGCAAAGTCGTGAGGCGTCTTATGTTCGACGAAGATAAAACTTCACCAGTGTCAGGAACTATCATCAGAGATCTAGCTGAGGACGAGACTTTGGTCGTACGGAAGGTATGTTCTATTTCACTTAACCTACTTCACTACTAAATCATATCAGAATTTTCCCCTGTAATTTATTCATAGTGAAATAAGCGATAACGCTACAAAGCACCTGCAAATTAGACGCTCTTACCTTACCATTATTACGACTGAGACTTTTCTTTATCGGTTCAACAATTAAACGCTATAAAATCGCGTATTGTGTTGTGGTTTTGCACTAATAACAGTTTAGAGGGCGACTCGAAGGGCTTGTACAAAGGGGTGGTTTATAAGGTCATTAAATATGAAATAAATCTCTTTCCGGAATATTAAACCTTCATTTTGTTTTCTTTTAGCTTGTAAAGAGTAATAAAAAACACCCACAAAACACTTACTTTACTTGATAAGTGTTATACGAATGCTTGAAGTTTAAAATATATTTTAGTAATAAATATATATTTGTTTAGGGTGACATCGATCCAGCTTTCAACGTGGTCGAAGTGACAGAGGAAGCAAAGGCTCTCATAGCTACGATTGAGAATAAATTAGGACGTTACATATGCAGACTGTGTCGCCGACTGTACAGCGACGCGTTCGCGCTAGCACAGCATCGCTGTTCCCGGATAGTTCACATTGAGTACAGATGTCCTGAATGTGATAAGGTAGATATACTTTCATCATACAATTAATTGGTACATATACTTGCGTTCATGTTGTTCATGTGTTGTTCATGTGAGTGCGTATTTGCCACACAAAACGAAAAGCTATTGAAACATAGTAAGAATATGTAGGTAAACTTTTTCCTATAGCTTAAACATAAACAAAATAAACAAAAAAACGCAATAAACCCTTGCTATAAATTAAAGTTATCTTAGTTACAGCATTGTTAGAATGCATTAATTTATAATGTTGTCGAAATATAGTTTCCGTGTGGGAACCGAATTGTAGGAGGGTGTAACTGTAAACACTTGGCATATTTCCATGGGAATCGTGCACCCATCAGTAGCAAAATGTTTGTACACCTTAATTGACACTTCACGTAGTGCGTGATGCTGGGTGATTAGCATCCGAATGGTGGGGAGGTGATTAATTGCATTCAAACAACAATGAATAATGAATTAATTATATTTGCGCGACTTTTCTTACCTCAGCTGCACTGTTTAGTTGAATAATGCAAATGCAGATGCAATTAATCCTGATTCACGCTCATTATTATTTAAATTATTTATAATACAGGTTTTTTTATCGTTATTTACTCCAACGTATTGTACATGGTTATAGTAAAAATATAGTCATTAATTAATGAGTTTTTTTATAACTGTAGTTCATTTTCAATAGGTGTTCAATTGTCCTGCAAATCTGGCATCCCATCGCCGCTGGCATAAACCGAGGGTGCCCGGTGCTAACAAGCGAAGAGAAGTTCCAACGTCTGATGTAGGTCGTTTCTCGTGTCAGCATTGTGGCAAGATGTTCAGGCGGCAGGCTTACCTGAAGAAACATCTGATCGCCCACGAACAGCCCGAAGCTGAAGTAGAAAAAGAACCTTCAGCCTTCCGCCAGGTCCACGTAGAATATCCGACGTACCAAGCGGTGAGTTAATATCAAACAATTATAATATAAGCGCTTATCGACCAGCTAAATACCCTTTCAGAAATCCAAGCAAACAAACCACAAATGTTTTTGCCCATTCATTAATAGCCTTACCATTTTATGTAACAGTGCTGTAGTTCGTATTGCAATAGAAACATATGTATATCCAACAGGAGCCGTTAATGGACAACAATTTCAATACCTTCTGGAACAAAATACCAGTTCCGACGGAACAGACATGGGAAGACGTTCCAGTGAGGAGCCACTCGAACTGCTCCTCCGAGGATTCCCGCAGCCTGGATGTCACGGGATCCGAGGATGAGGGGGGAGGTAGTGGGGATGGGTGACGTCATATCCTGCGGCCAGTGCCGCGTTTCCCATACACTATGACGCACACCATGTATCCATATTCAGCTTATAATCACGACAGCTCAATCTTCTTCTCATAAATATTATCATCACATGGACTTCAAAATATAGATGCCTATTAGTAAAATCCGAGCATATTTTAGCTGTTAGTTTAATATATATGTTAATTAAATATTTGTACATATGATCTTCTACAGCAACATTCCAAAATTACGCGTTACGATGTCAAACATCCAACGTTTAGATAATTAGAGGTTTTCAATGTTAGTTGTATATAGCTTGGTGTTACATTATTTATATTAATATTAATATATTTGAGTACATTTAATATAATTCTATTAAGTGATAGTCGTAAATCGGAGACGATTTCTTGGCATGAAGCATTTCGATCGGTAAGTTAAAGGGTCACCGCATCGATCCGACCTGACCATATTTTTAGATGCACCGGCTAGCTGTCTCATAATTCTTTCACTACATAGGAATTGAGTCAACTTTGTTTGTTAACATAAATCCATTCCATATATTATTTTAACTTTAGAGATTTTCGATTTCAATTCTAGTCATTTTATTTACTAAATATGATCTATTTACTTTAAAAAAAATTATTTACATTTTATAATTTTTGATAATTTATTTACATTTGCTGTTTCTAGTCACTTTTCTAAATAAAATAGTTTTAAGATTCTAGTCTCATTTTCGTAATCTAGTCCAATTAATAAAGTTTTCTAATCGTATTTTTCTGCTAGTCAAAAATATTTTTTTTATTTTAGGTATAACGTAAAAGTATCTCACAACAATTATTAATTTTTATTTATTGTCTAGTCAAGTCTAGTCATTGCTTTGATCTCAAAAATAATGTTATTTGAGAACTATTCTAGTCTTTGATATTTTTACCAAATAACCTAGTCAAAAACTATATTTATATTTTATTTGAAAAAACTGAAATTATTTTACTAGTCATAATTATTCGTTTATTATTAATTTTATAAGTACCAAGTGGTAACGACTAAGGATTGCTTTAAAATCACTAGCTGTTTCTTGGAACTGTTGGGGAAAACCATGTAAAGGATGTCTTATAGAATGGTAGTTTTGAACTAAGACATCCAAAACAGTCTAGTCATTTAATACATATACATATATAATATTATTAAAAATCAGTGGTGGCCTAGTTAAAAGGCCCGCCACTCATGCACGAGGGCGCGGGTTCGATGCTGGCCCGGGCAAGTACCAATGTGATTTTTCCGAAACCTGTGTACCTTCTAAGAGTATTTAGACATCACTGATTAATGCTGATTCCCAAAAGAGGGTTGATGTCAGGCAGGCGGCCGGTCGTAAAAATAAATAGCCAAAACTATTCACAACATGTAAGGCAGACCCTGGCTATAACTGGGAAATTGCCAGGTAGAAGGAGATATAATATCATTAATAAAGAGAATCTTAATCTACAAATTAAAAATATAGCCGGAACATTTGCGTATCTTCGTTTTCTTCAAAAAACAAATCATCCAATCTCACATATAAATTTATTAAAATTTCGAATCTGCATTAAAATATGTAGTATACATTTGTAATTAATTTTCAGACAATTTTAGTTTTAATTTACCAAATATATAAAAGCCAAATCTTTCGTATATCGTATGCTCATGCCAAGAAATCGTCTCATTATATAAATATCATTATTATTTTAAGATTTAATTAATAAAATGAACTATTTATAAGATATATCGAGTGAACTCTAGTCAGTGTGTTCATAGCAACGCGTTCCAAAGATGTATATTAGAAAACGCTATAGATATTTATAATTATAATAATTAATATAAAAAATTAATTAAATTTAATATATATTATTTACACTATTATTTAGCACGAATGACATAAAATAGATTTATATAGAAAATTTTATTTTATTTTTTTTGCATTACATAAAGCGATATGCTCTTTCAACTATTTTTTTTATTTTCTGGACTTATTTTTTTTTTATATTTATAATTTTTTGTTTGAATGTAAATTTCTTAGTGTATTGTAAATAATTAGAATGTGTTTTTTTTTCTGCAATATTTTTTTGTAAATATATGTTTAAATATATATAATATATTTGGTGTATGATCCAAAACATTTGTGTATATTTAATAAGATATTTAGTAATAAGATTATATGTATGTAAATTTAAAATAATTAAGAATTTAACTAACAAATTATCTTAGATTTATAAGTTTTCATTTAGGTAATTATTATTTTTACGTAAAATGCTAATATATATATTTATTTAAAAAAGCTTCTTAGAGTTTTTCAACACAAATAGGTATGCGATTTCCATAATGCTGTCAGCTCCATTCAATGCACCTTTCAAATTCTAGTACCTATTGCACATAAAAATTATTTATTAATAACGATGTTGTTGAAAATATAAAATATTATATTAAATTTAATACAAAATGGTTAACTATAAATATTGTAGTGAATAAAATATGTAACATGAACATAAATGATTGGTGTAGATTTAGATTTTAGTCATTCTAATTAGAAATAGATATAGAACATTGTTCTTAATAAAACAACATTTTAAACAGACGCGTGTTTTATTTACATACTAGCTGTGCCCGCGACTTCGTTCGCGTGGAATACTCATAGTCATATGAGCAACGTTTTTTTGACATAACTTTTTTATTTATGAACCGATTGACATGAAACAAACACTAAAGCATAACTGAAGCATACCACAATATATTCGTGAAAACCGCATCCAACTCGGATCAGCCGTTTCTGAGATTAGCGTGAACAGACAAACAGACAAAAAAAAAGTTAATTACATTTTTGGGTACGACATCGACATAACAATAACCCCTGCTATTTTTTTTATTTTTATTTTCAATGTACAGACAGCACTTTTCTACAATTTTATTATATGTATAGATAAAGCTATCAATTTTTTATAAGAGTAAAACCTCAACAGTTTAAAAAGTTTCAATAATCTTATATATAAAATTGTCGTATCGCGGTGTTACACAGAGAACTCCTCCGAAACGGCTGGACCGATTCTGATGAAATTTTATGAGCATATTGAGTAGGTCTGAGAATCGGCCAACGTCTATTTTTGATACCCCTAAGTCATAAGGGTTGTGGACCCCTAATTTTTTTTACGGACGAAATTATTTGGTTTATTTTTTTTATAATGGTTAATTAAAAAAATACATACAACCCAAAATTTTTACTTTTTTATAACCAACCCCTATTTTTTTATATGTTACAACAACGTTTGCCGGGTCAGCTAGTTATTTATATTAATAGTTTTGTTCTGAAATAAATTTTCATTGCTCAAGTTACAAATCAATCTAACATCATGCTTTTAATTCTTTTATTGTGAAATACTTAATATGTCTTCTATATATATAAAAATGGATTGCTGTTCCTTAGTCTCGCTAAAACTCGAGAACAGCTGAACGGATTTATCTTATTTTAGTCTTGAAATGTTCGTGGAGGTTCAGGGAAGGTATAAAAGCTGAAAAAAAAAATTCATTACTGGGAAAACCATAAAAACAGCCCTTTTCTATTTCCCATACAAACGTTTTTTTTTTACATTAGATTTGACAACTAACTAATATGTCAATCATTTTGTCGCACTTCAAAACACGGAGATTTATGGCTTACAGGTAAACTCCACAAATATAAATAAAAAAACGTAACAGATATTTCTTGATTATAGGGCGATACGAAGTTCGCCAGGTCTTCTAGTATGAAATAATTTTATTTCCCTAAAACAATGCAAACTCAAAATACAAATGTCATAATAGAAAAACAATACACATAACACTGATTGTATCAGTGTTGCTTTTAATTTCAATTTGCTAAATAATTATAATAATAAAAATTATATAACCGCCTACATTCGATTTATTAAACTCTTTCGTGTTTCCTCCACAAAGTACTCGAGATTATAGTGTAAAAACTTTATGTATTCCTAACTTTTTGTGTAGTTTTAACATTGCTTGTACAATAATCGCTTTTAGTTTTAAATTGTTATTTAAAAAATCGTAATAAATAAAACACAAGTTCACATTCATAATACCACAAAAAAGTTTTAAACTAATGTTTAATAAAGAGGATTTTAAATTAAAATTTATATATCTTTTGGGATAAATAAGAAGAATCTTTTATCTTACTATCCTATACCCGAATATGTGAAGAGATTTTATGACCAGTTTGAATCAACGTCATTTCTAAGTGATCCTGCATCTTGATTAGCAAGATGAAAATATCGATCGCTGATTCAGTCATGGTCCAAATGGTCCAGAATCTACATATTAATAATGTCCTAATGAACTATACCCCAACAAGGATGTCGTAGTCGAAAGAGTACGTTATCAAAAATGTGAACAAAGGAACAAATAAACTATGTTCCCTCTAGTTATATACCTTTTAGACCTTCCACATTTTTAGCGTAAAGGAAAACCTGTAAGTCTTACCTATCACCTCAACATAAACCTTTTTGATTGCTGATAAATTTTTCAAAATATAAAATTGATCTTCGTCTCAAAATCAAGAATTATTATTGGATACAAACATACGTCATCTCCTCAAAATGCTTCATGAACAACGTAATTAAACTTAAAATCATAAATATTAGTCAAAAACATATTTATAACCAGAAAAATAAGTAAAGTATAAAATTAAGATTCATTTTAGTTCATAATGTTCAGTTAAATATAAAAAAATCCAACATTTTGTTATTTTCTGTTAATAAAAAGAGTTGGTATATGATACATTCATGTTATGTAACAGATAATAAAATTAATTAAAAGCAGAATAAAATTAAAAGAAACATTTTATACATAAAATTATGAAATAAATTAACTTCAACATTAAATAAAATCCGAGTCGTAGTTTATAAAATAATTTTAATGTTATTTTCTCAATTTTGAGGTTTTCATTTTCTATGACTGCACGTATAAAAATATACATTTGTATGAAAGAATTTTACGTATACAACCTCAAAATACAAAATTCAGAATAAAAAAAAACACATACAAGACATAAGAATGTTGCTTTTCTTGCCGATTTAATTGAAAAATTCTTCATATTGGACCAATTACATTATATTACCGGAAAATCATAATGTAGCATTTTGCTGTTCAAACATATTCATCTTCTATATATATAAAAATGGATTGCTGTTCCTTAGTCTCGCTAAAACTCGAGAACAGCTGAACAGATTTATCTTATCTTAGTCTTGAAATGTTCGTGGAGGTTCAGGGAAGGTATAAAAGCTGAAAAAAACTGATTCATTACTGGCAAAACCATAAAAACAGCCCTTTTCTATTTCCCATACAAACGTTTTTTTTGACATTAGATTTGACAACTAACTAATATGTCAATCATTCTGTCGCACTTCAAAACACGGAGATTTATGGCTTACAGGTAAACTCCAAAAATATATATATAAAAAAACGTAATAGATATTTCTTGATTATAGGGCGATACGAAGTTCGCCAGGTCTTCTAGTATATATATATATATAAATGGATTGCTGTTCCTTAGTCTCGCTAAAACTCGAGAACAGCTGAACGGATTTATCTTATCTCAGTCTTGAAATGTTCGTGGAGGTTCAGGGAAGGTATAAAAGCTGAAAAAAATTTATTCATTACTGGGAAAACCATAAAAACAACCCTTTTCTATTTCCCATACAAACGTTTTTTTTTTGACATTAGATTTAACAACTAACTAATATGTCAATCATTCTGTCGCACTTCAAAACACGGAGATTTATGGCTTACAGGTAAACTCCAAAAATATAAATAAAAAACGTAATAGATATTTCTTGATTCTATAATCGATACGAAGTTCGCCAGGTCTTCTAGTATATGAATAAAATTTAAACTATATTTTATTCGGGTAGGATTACATTGATGTGAAATCACATTAAAATTCATTTAATTATTTTCATACAAAAATTCTTCAGTTTTCATTACATCGTATGACATTTAGATCCATATAATACGTGTTTATGTAAAACAATACAATAATCTATCTGTATTTTAAAACAATAGAATAATTTGAAAACTAGAATAATCAAGATTAAATATGATTTCACGGAGATTCAACATATCTTTTTTAACACACTCCCATCTCTCTTCGAAGTTGTAAGGTATTAAGAATTAGAAATTTCTTAAAACGATTTTTAAGGTTAATCTTATTAACACCAAATTTCTCATCATCATCATCATCAGCCTTTCAGAGCCCATTGCTGAGCAAAGGCCTCCTCATATAGCCAAGATTTGAGTATCAATCGAATTTCTTATATCGAGCTACAAACCAAAGATTTTATTTCCTTAAAAAAACTTTCCTTCCTATTTAAAAACGGTAGCCAGATTTAATTATTGTTATAAATCTTTATGAGTTTACCGACTTTATTAATACAATTAAAACTAAAAATAGATACAGCATTAATTGGATCAAATAAAATGTGTGAATGTTTTATTTTAAGTTGTTAAATCTGAGTCACTTTTAAACGTTTCACTTCACAAATTATTAAATGCCACAGTAATAAAGCTATAATATTTATTTGATATGACAATAAACTTGAACATTTACATTCAAATAAATTGTAATTTTGTTCTTTATAGGAAGTAAAATTAAAGATATGGTTGTAAATCATGTCAGTTTATAAACTGTTCTTGTGCAAAAATCTTATGCAAAATAATTTGTAATTGAAAAAAATTATTAAGGAAATTACAAAAGCATTTATTACTTAATTATTATTATCTTTAATAATGTAACTTAACTTTTCGTGTAACGCCATCTGTGTTTGTGTTTGAAAGCATTTAAGTATAGTACCCTAACAAATATTTTTCATTTGGGGTGGGTACATTAAAATTGTCATGCGTATTTCGTACCCCACCAGATAGCGCTCTTAAAAATATTTTAAAGCTATATAAAAGAAAACTGTTTATTATAAGTTACATTAAGTCACAAGCTTTTGTACATTGAGTGAAAATACACATACATATCGACAGAAGCTCACTTTATTAAATCATTCGTTTTACAGTAAGTATTACAAAGAAAGAAAAAACACCACTTCTCATGACCTTTTATTATTTCCATATATAAAAAAAACGCTACAATAGATATTTAATTGTTGATGACTCTTAAGATTGCCTGACTTATTTATGCAATTTTATTCTTGTTATAACACAATGATCGCCTCAAACATCGTCATTTTACAGACAGAGCTCTCTAAAACATGAAGTTGATTCTGTTCATTATTGTTCTGAACTTACTATCAATTAGAAGTTATGTTACGAATACAACGAGAAGTGATATGGAAACTACAGTGTTCCCTGTTAATAAAACTGATTATGTTTATATGAAATCCAGTGAAAAACCTCATATACATAAAACGTTCGATCTGAACAAAGGACACGTATATATTGAAGACGTAGTCTTCAGTTTGACGAATCAAAATTGGACGAGAGATGAAGAACCGTGTCTCAATAAAACGTTACAGTTGTTGCATAATTTGCAGAATTTCACACTATGGGCTGTTTGGAGTAAGTCTAATTCATAATAAACTTTTAAGGTTAATGTAATTATTTAAAACGTTATTTTATTCTCGGTTGAAAATTATTTTTATATAATATTTTTAAGCACTTTTTTTTAATTATATATGAGTAGCAATTTTTTACAGTCACTAAAAAACATACACGTAGTTTTGGTAGTAATATACTGAATTTTAGCAGATTTGTTTACTGTCTTACTTGAAGTAAATGTGCTCGTGTGTTTTTTGCAATTATTTTATTAATTGTTGCGTATTTAATTTTTTAAATAAATCTCAACGTTAATTAATTATACAGAAACGCATCCAGTTATATAAAACTTATTGAAAATATATTTCTTGCCTGCCTTTCTAAAGAAAATCTTTATGTATTTCTCTACATCGTTTTACCTAATATCTGTACTTCTATAAAAGTTGTCGTTAATATATTTGATAGATGTTAAGAAATTAGGGCACTGCAAATAAAACAATGTAACCCACACATGGATTTGTAAATACATTTTGTTTTCTCGTAATGGCAAACTAATTTATATTAAAGGAAACTAATATTTTGGAATTTACTACGCGGTTTTTTATTTTTGACTATAAACTACATACTCACGAGCAGACGAGATATACCATAATAAATCCGAAAATATTAGTCTTATTTAAATGAGTACTCGCGAAAATCTTAGATTTCATTAATTTATATTATTTTTTTAACTGAAACAGTGACTAATATTCATATTATATATTTATGTATATAAATTGAGAGTTATAACCATGTTTTTTTATCTTTTGAACCATAATAAATTAGCTTGTATTTCAAGGATGAATCGTATAATTACATTCAAAGGTTATCTAGAAGAAATCGCTCTTTTAACGCAATTTTTAATTGCATATTTGCAATTTTGAGCATATGTGCAATTAAGTAGATTATAATAAAAGAATAACTCATATAATTTTGTTTTTTTTGGATTCAGATATGAAGTTTACCAGAACGAATATATTTAAAGTGTCTCTAAAAACTAGATCTTTGTTATAGATTGGGATTCGGTGTCATCGCAACCTCAAGGTCTGCTGTACGGTAATAGCTACCACTTGGGTAACTTCGACGAATGTATGAATCCTCCCTGGTATGATGATTACCCGGATCTGAGATCACAGTACTGCCTCGCTGACGTAGTTTTAGAAGGACCGGATAATGCTATTAAGAAGCGAACATCTTATCCGTATGATCCGTATCAAACAGCATTTAATTTTTTACGGGTATGTCAAGCAAGCAACACAAGTAAACATAAATGGTTTTATATATATTTAAATTCTGAAGTGTCTGAAGAAATTCGCCACTTTAAAGGATAGGTCAAGTTTGAAATATCAATGCAATTAACGCATTTTTTGAATCTCCTTCGTTATTTAATTTTCGTGTTGTTTTTTCTCAGTACAAATCTAAATTCCAAAGAACTCTTAACGAGCTGGTATGGGGTATGTGTGTACCAGACGTATGTCATCCGAAGTCAGTAGAGAGGTTGATCAGTGTGATGCTGACCCATAGTCACCTTGGCACCGCTGGGATGAAGGCTCGTATTAACGTCAGCGAATGTCAACAAAAAAACCAGAAGAAACCATATGACAACCAACCACTATTCTACTCTTTTATGTATGTCTCATTCTTGCCTTAGTTTTCTGCGCAATGCGCTTCAAACAAATGTTTTGTAAACTTTTGCTTTATTACACTTCAATGCTTGAGTTTCAACAAAAACTAGAGAACCCATTTATGTTTCCGGTGTCTTAGAAATATTACATTTTTAATAGTATCTCAATGTAAGAAGCAACCAAAAATTATGTTTACATTTACATTAATAATAAATTTGATTAGCACAAGTAATGTTATCTCTACATATTAAGTTTCTTGCGTCACGTATTGTAAAATTCATATTTAAGATTTTTTTATATAAAAAAAGCGAAGGTCTTATTAAATTAATGGAGAAAATTTGTTCATCCTTGTTTCAGAGCTACCGTTACTGTACTGACAGCTATGAGTTTAATTTGTACTTATTTAAACAGAGATAGGAAGAATCTGGAAAAAATTTCACTTCGTAAGTTCTTATAATTATATCCTTATAATACCAATAAGGATTTTTCCATTATATAAGTTAATGAAAAATTTTAATGTACTAGAAGATGCACCTTTATATTTTTTGTTGCTTAGCTTGTAAAAAGGTCTTTGTTCGAATAAATGAAGCGACCACAACGTTTAAGTAACAAACCGTTTTTTTTAACGTGGGATCGATTTTCCCGCTTTAAAACTGAAAGTAGTCGTACCATCTATTTTTTCATTGAAACACCCCAATTAATCGTCTATCGAAAAAATAAAAACCGCGAAAAAATGGTACATTCCGTTGCCGAGATCATCTCCGCGGATGAATGACCTAAATCTTAGGTATATCGTTCCGCTCGCTTCGCTCAAAACTGCTAATTAAATAAAAAAATATTGCTCTTAATCATTTTCTAGGGGATAATTTAATAAGTGCATTCGACATGAGACTCAACGCCGGCGAACTTCTCAGATGTAGTCCACATGATGTTCAAATGTTCTACGGAATTAAATTCCTGACAATGTGCATCATTACCGTCGGTCATCAAAATGGGGCTCTTAATTCAGCACTTGTTAGTAACGCCCTGCAAATAGATAAGGTATGACTACTTCTTCTTCTTTCTGACAATTTCCCAGCTTTAGCCAGCGTCTGCCTACAAATGGAGTAAATAATATAATATAGTACAATAAGGGCAACAATAGCTTTTAAGCTGTCTGGTTTTACTATTTAAATTTATGGCGGTATTACAAAGATCAAATCACTAAGTTCCTTGCATGAGTACCCAGCTTCAAAATATCTTAATAAAATAGCAAAAAATTTAGACATCCTTACAAAATTTTCGCAATTATAATATTACCTAAAAAAACCTTCAAAAAGCATATATTTAAAGTAAAAATGAAATACACTGACTAGATCGGATTTCAGGTATAAGACCAAATCGTTTTATTTATAGAAACAAAAGATTCAAGATGAAAGAATAATCTATTGTCTGTACGTAATCATTGGCTGCAGGACCTGTGCATGCATAACGCATATATAATAAAGCAATAAATATCCTCATTGTTATGGAAAAATTATAAGATATTAAACATGACTAATGTTAATAGTTCATGAGCCACAACTGAACTATTCTTAATAAAAAAAAAATATCTTCATAATTTCATAAAAATAAAAATGAATTAAAAAAAAAAATTATATAAATATACATAGAATATATTCTGACCTATCTTAGAACATATTCTATGACTGACAAAATTATTAAATTGTTGCCTAAAAAAATTACTACATTTTACATACTTCAACACTACTAGGCTCTACGACGACCATATTTATTACATCAATACTAAATCATTAATATTTTATGCTATTTCTAATATTTTATTTAATTTCAGGCTGCTCTAAGCATACTAGGAAGTATATTTATGCATAATGACCTAGCAGTGGACACCTTCTTCATGATCTCCGGTTTCTTATTTTCGTCGGCTTTATCTAAATTAAGTAAAATACCAAACGTGTTACTCCTAATCTTGAGAAGATATATGAGGTACGTACAATAAACATGTTAATATTAATAAAATAAAATTAATTTAGTTACATTCCGTTAAAAACATCTTAATAGCTTACAAATGTTTAGAATATACTAAATTTGTACTAAAACTAAAATACTTAAATATTATACAGCAGTTAAGAAGAAATAAAATCCCTACTAATATTATAAATGCGAAAGTAACTTTGTCTGTCTGTCTGTTACGCTTTCACGCCTAAACCACTGAACTGACTTTAATGAAATTTGGTACAGACATAGAGTTCACCTTGAGAAAGAACATGGGATAGTTTTTATCGGAGATTTTTGAAAGGTTCTCCTGTAAACGCGATATAACCAAACTCCACGCGGGCGAAGCTGCGGGCGGAAAGCTAATAGATATATGAATACAGATATTATCAATTCTTACAATTCTAAATCACTCTATATTCAAAGTTATTAATGACTAAATGGTGTAATATATCCTATATTTTTTTTCAGAATTATAGTTGCGTACGCTATAGTTATTTTCTACATATGTTCAGTATATCCTTACACCGGTTCAGGGCCGTTATGGCCAAGGTTTGTGGCTGCTGAGAGCGGAACATGCCGTCGAAACTGGTGGCTAAATTTGATCATGCTGAGTAATTATTTGGATACACATAACATGGTAAGTCACTATACGTTCTGGTAAAAAAAATAATTTAATATTCATACACACAGATCTACACACGCACACACGCACACACACACACAAACACACTCACACATTCGCACACAAGCTCACACACACAACGAAGTCTTGCTAATTAGTACTGAGATCAGTGATAAATTAATACTTAAGTTACTTTTATGTTTATACTTCTACTTTAACAGTGTAATTCTGTATTGGTCTTAGTATTGTTTAGTTGTCATTATTATAAGCACTGTTGGATTACCGAATAAAAATAAATATATGAATATACATTAATAATAATAATAATAATAATAATAAATCTTTATTTCGAACACATAGTCCATAGGGTACAAAAAAAAAATAATAATATAATAATAATAAAATAATAAAAAAATAAATAATAATAAAAAAAAAATAATAATAGAAAATAAATTAAGATGGAATAAGTACATTACAAATAAATAAATAAATAATACAAAATAACGACACAGCATCATCGCACATGGGCACGCAGGTAGGTCTTCAGAATATCTGAGTCGTACCTGTCGGTAATTACTCGCAGAATGCTATTAGAGCTGCCCCGCAACCTGCTTATTGATGAAGCTAGCCTCTTGCGTATGATGGCTTGAAATCCATCAGTTCTTTCATTTGTAAACATACCTGAGGCACTACAGAACCGAGGCAGCCCCAACAGCATCCTGAAGCCATTATTATATTGGACACGCAGAGCACTAAGCGATCTTTGAGTATGATTGAACCACAGGCTGCACGTGTATAGTGTCTGGCAGTAAGCTTTAAACAAAGTTATTTTGACTTTAGCGCTACAACGTGCAAACCTGCGGGTCAACATATTACTCCTAACCGCCAGCGCTCTGCGTTCCCTCTCTATGTCTACTTGGTCGTCTAGTCCCTCAGTAACATAGTGACCCAGGTATTTAAACTGTTTCACCCGTTTTAATTCAGTACCATTCAGCTTCATGGCGGGCACTATGGACGGATATTTACCGGCGGCCCCGAAGACCAAGTATTCACTTTTTTGACAGTTATACAGCAGCCCGTGATCGCGACTGTACTTTTCACATATAGTAAGTAATTGTCTCATTGCGCTAACAGATGGGGTCAGCAGAACCATGTCATCGGCGTAACTAAAATTGTTCATACAAACGTCATCAATCCGACATCCGACACGAGTACTGCTGAGCCCAACTATGAGCTCATTGACATAGAGATTGAATAGCTTTGGAGAGGTCAGCCCACCCTGCCTCACCCCGCACTCCAGCCTGTACGATTCAGAACAACTGTCCGCCCATCTAACACAATTTTTTTGATTACGGTACCAGTATTGAAACAGGTGTTGCACCTGTGTATGCACCCCTGTCTTCGCCAGCTTATCCCATAAGACATCATAGGATACCAGATCAAACGCCCTGGATAAATCAAGGAAGCAAGCGTAGACAGGTGTACTTCTCTTCGCATAGTATCGTACAGTGTGCTTCACACTCAAAATAGCGCTTTCAGTCGAGAGTCCAGCTCTGTAGCCAAACTGCGCGTCATGAATATTGAGATGCTTATCCAGCTCCTCGTCAAGCACACTGTCCAACACCTTCGCCACTACCGTTGCTAAGGATATCGGCCTATAGTTACATTTATCTGACAAATCACCCGTTTTGTTTTTAACAATCGGTACCGTAATCGATTTTATAAGATCATCCGGCAAGTACGAGTGACTCAAACATATGTTAAAGAACATAGCCAACACACGCGGTAGATGCACTCCCGCGTATTTTAAATGTTCAATACTGAGCCCGTCATGCCCCGGTGACTTACCCCTGGACATTTTACTAACTATTCTACGAATTTGTTTACCTGTGACAAGATACATGTCACCGGTCATGACGGCCTCAGAATTTTTAGTCGAGGGACCGCGCGGCGATTTCACAGTGAAATGTTCCTTAAACAATTCGGCAATATGTTTGGTGTCACTTACACCTCCCACGCTTACAGGGAGGCTCGACTTTTGGTTTAATTTACCCGTAGCTTTCCAAAATTCCGAGAATCTATTAGAAGCATGATGTTCCGTAATTAAATCTTTTTCTATCTGTTCTTTATTATTTTGACACCACTTTAATTTGTTCTTAAATACTTTACGACTTTCCCTCATCTCGTCATATATGATACCAGATTGAGGTTTATTGTGGGAAACCCAACATAAGAATTTAAGCCTCGCCTCCCTGTGCGCGTCATATACATATTTATTCCAGCCACTCACATGTTTGATATTTTTGTTACGACGGCGGCGCTCATTAATTGTACTCGACTTGATAGCCGAATCAGTTAACACTAACGTAATCTTTTTATACAAATTATCTATTACAAATTTATGTTTATTATATTTACAACAATTATAACTACATTGCCTAAGTTCAGACGGAAAATCTATTAATTTTAGTTTAGAGTTACACATATTACTATAACTTTTTATTTGCTCATTAGTTCTATAGCCCCAAATAGCTTTGTTTTGCTTATTATTTATCCTTAAACTAGTTTTCTCAGTTATCATATTAAGTTGGCACTCAATAACTAAGGGTAAATGGTCAGACCAATATGTGTCATATTTTATATATACATTGGTAACAGTTTGTCTCGCAGAGTAGCTAACAACACAGTGATCAAGCCACCTAGTACATCCCTGCGCATCACTAATAAAAGTATAATTCTTAGAATTTATTCCCAATACATCCATATCAACACAAGACCATTGTTGATCCGCACACAAGTTAGACAACTCATTATAGAATACTTCCCCCGGATGCGCATTAAAATCACCTAACATATAGACGGCCTCTACAGAAGTATTATTAACTATGGCACATACCTCACCAAAACACGCCGTAAAATCCTCTAAATTATGCAATGCATCAGTGGGCATATATACACTAAACACTAAAAGAGAACGGTTATTTATTGAGACTCTTATTGCACTTAACCGCGGACTATTGCACTTAATCACAGATACATCTTTGAAAACACTTTTTCGCCACAATACAGCTACGCCGCCGAAAGGTCGCCCTCGGAATATACCAGCCGAAGTGTCGACTGCTGACGTCCCAGTATACGCGAACTCCTCGTCGATCGTTCCCAATAGCGGTATATCGTGGGGAAAAAGCCAGGTCTCTTGCAATGCTACGATATCCGCCAATCTGCACAGTTTTCTAACACAGTCAATTGATCTCTTGATGGATTTACAGTTAAAGCTTATAAAGTTTGACTTGGTTTTATTATTATTAGTTTCATTATTATCCATTATGTCCTTGAGTAAATTCACCTTTCCTATTGTTATCATCCTTATCAGGTCGATGTGCATCTCTATTTATGTAAATAAAGCGCCTAAACGATATTCCTTCGGGCCATAAATTATCATTTAAGAATAAAGCGATCTTGTTGTGTGGTACAAATATTTTAAATGCATTGTAGTTTCTATTTTTTTTCATTATTATTTTCTTTACGGTAACTGATATTTGCGTCCTGGACAGTATATATTTAGTGATATCACTCTCCATCACTTCTTTATCGACTCCAGAAACAAATAATGGCGTCATAATTTCTGCAGCTTTAAATCTAGCATCCGCCTCCAAGGCCGCCTTTCCCTGGCTCCCAGCAAATCTATACCTATGTTTCCGCTTCCTTACAATGTTCCATTCATTCTCCTCTCCCTTGCGCTTCAGCTCGGATCCGCTATCGCCAATCACCCGCTGCTCAGATCGCTCAGAGACATCTACGCATTCCTGACGCAGCCGTTGTGTCGAAACCGCGGTGTCGGCCTCCACGGGCGTGCGTTCAATGTTCTGCGGTAGGTCAGGAAACCTATTTCTCGGGGTACCTCCTGTGTTATTATTATACAATGATTTTAATTCCTCAAATTGCTCGTTAGTTACATAGCTTTCCTTTATTATTTTTAACTCATTTTGTAGAACTAACATATCCTTTAGCAGTTTACTTCCATCCAAATGGTCGAACGTTATCGGCGGCAACTTATGCAACTCCCGCGCAACGAATACCGGTACTTCTTCTGGATCGGTTTCTTTAAGCAGCGTTATTATATCAGATAGATCTCTCTGCGACTTCCCTTCTCTTTTTCTGGAGATTTTACGCCTATTTGTCGTAATCGACTCGTATAATAAACCTTTCGCCGCTTCAACATCCTCTTCTGAGAAGCTAGTCACACACAATCTCACTAGACTCTCTTCGTCCATTACATCCATCTTATTTTGGATGTACGCCAACACTTCACATATTACAATATTACAACTATTACATTTAATAACTTTCGAAGTCGACGCCATTTTTAAAGCAATGACACGACCGCTCACTAAGCGCACGCGCGTTACTCTCGTTAATATATAGGTTACATTAAGTAAAAGAAATAATAATTTAAATATTATTAAGTATGTAGAATACTTTATGTATGTAGTACATTTTCAGTGTATAGTAGTAAGCTGGTACATTCCCTGCGACTTCCACTACTTTGTACTGACGCTACTACTGTTTGGTATCTACCGAAGATTTCCATCCATTGGTAAAATGCTCTTCATCATCATCACTGGAGCGGCCATCATCACTCCGGGGATCATCAATTACTTGTATAAACTACAAGCAACACTGATGTTTACTTATGAGTGAGTTAACTGTTTATTTTTTGTTATTTATTTTTCCAACTCAGTAAGTTACGAAAGTTAATATTTATTAATGAATTTTTGTGTCAAAAAATAATGTTTTCCATTCTTATTCCATCCCATTATTTTTGTTTAAGATTGTGATTATTATTTTTGCTAAGGATAGAATTTTTTGCAAACGATTTTTTTTTGTCAAAAGAACAAAGCATGACGACTGTGTTCCCCAAATAGATATTATATAAATATTATTATTTGAACAATATCATGTGCAAAGGTTTTCATAACATTTCAAATACATATATCGTGTTCAAAAAGACATACTCATGTTTATTTTCATGCAATAAAGGTGGCTAATGTTAATGATTTTAAAAAATGAATAAAAACATTAAAACTGTTTTTTATGAGCTCACAAAATTAACAACTATCAAGATAATATAAGAAAGTCTCATTAACGTATATAACATATGACGTATACATATATGACATAAAATATAAGAGTAATAATAACTTATAGTGCGTTTGATTTAAGCTGAGCTTTGCATTTGTGTGAGTGTACAGGGATTGTGTAGGTGTGATGTCAAATTTTTGAATGCCACGATCCTTTCTAGTTTTTAACCGGTTTATTCTGCTTTTACTCCGCCCCGCACATTCCTCACTTCACCTTTTGTACTGATAGCAAAATCAAATATTGAAAACGCAATGTCAAGTGAAGAAAATTTGTAGTTTTTTCAAAATTTATATTAATCAATAATTTTTTTTCCATAATATTTATAATACATATTTCTATCTGTCTTTTTATAAGTTTTGCTTATTTTATAGCACTTATGTTATGTATCTATTTAAAATATAATAATATTTAATTCTATAAGTTTTTTGTCTAACTCTACTTTTAATTTCACTCACACAAATGTAAAGCTCAGCTTAAGTCTAACGGACTATACGTTTTATGGTATAAAAATAACTGTGCAAAATATTTTTTTGACACAAGCTATTTATAAATATAAGATAATTAACTTAATATTGCAAATATAAAAAAAATATTATGTATACTTAATTATATTGTTCTTACTAACGCTTACTCCAAGTAAGGATCGTCACACTACTTACGCAGCGTTAACAGTTTTCCGTTCATGAATCTTCACACATACTTTACGTAGACTATGGAATTTGAAACGACAAATACTTTGTATTTTATGTAAGATAAACTTGTACTACACATACTCAACTGTGATGATAGATAATATTGAATAGGTCTTCCTAATTAAATATAATATACGTCTCTTGTTAATGTTTCAACCTGTTAATACATATAATAATTCAACAATCCAAGTCTAGGCACGAGAACTCAATTGGCAGAGAAACTGTAATGAAATTTCTGGAAGTCTCAGAATCGATAGCTTTCCTGTATCCAATTTTTACCTATTGTATCATCAATATGTATCACGCAATACACACATACACATAATATTTAGTATGAAACATATATTTTTTAATAAGATCTAAGACTCGCGAGTATTCATTTAAATGAATCTAATATTATTCGGATTACTACGCGTATTTTATTATTTTAAAACTACATACTCCCGACGTTTGGTTACTTTTCAGCAACCGTGACCATGGGTTGTCACATTTCGTCTGTGACCATGGGTTGTCACATTTCGTCTGACCGTGATCACGGTTGCTGAAAAGTAATCGAAACATCGGGAGTATGTAGTTAAAAAAATGAGCGTATTATTTATATTTTTAGTTTTATTAATTATTTTTTTTTACAGTTTTCTTAAGGATCCACGGGCGTCTAAACAATTCCACCTAACATATATAAAAAGCCACACGCGGTACGCCGCCTACCTCATAGGATTTTTCAGCGGATGGTGCTACACACATTACACTTCATCTCAGCAAACAAGAAAGATTTCACTTGTAAATATATATTTTAATTAAATTATATAATATCATATAATTATATATGATAGAAATAAGAATAGTATTAAAATAATTACTACCAATTGTTTTAAATAATCTTAATAATTAATTCTACTTGATGTTGATTTAAAGTTTGCTTTGTCCCTACTAATATTATAAATGCGAAAGAAACTCTTTCACGTTACGCTTTCACGCCTAAACCACTGAACTGATTTTAATGAAATTTGGTACAGAGAAAGAATTGACCTTGAGAAAGAACATAGGATAGTTTTTATCCCAGACTTTTGAAAGGTTCTCTTGGAAACGCGATATAACCGAACTCAACGCGGGCGAAGCTGCGGGCGGAAAGCTAGTATTACTATAATAATATATAATTTACATTATTATAACACACTTAATGATTTAGGTACGATCAAGAAAGATCTATCATAAAGAGATCTAAAATTTTCGCGAGTACTCATTTAAATGAAACTATGTATGTAATATTTTCGGATTTAGTAAACGAAAAACGCGTAGTAAATCCGAAAATATTAGTTTCATTTAAAAATCTATCATTAATACAAAATAATTCAAATGATATTTAAAATTACCCTAATTAATTACATGATTACTTTTCTATTGTATTAAATAATATATATAGACTGAAATATTCTGCTTTTAACAGAAATATGCGGTGTCTGGTACTTGCATTGGTTTCTTCATGATGGCAGCTGTATTATTAACTGGACCTATGTTCCTTTGGCGAAGCTTCGACGCTTTAGTAACAGCTATATATGCTGCCTTAAATAGACCCGTCTGGGTGTGTGGTTTGACACTGATTGTTACTTGCTGTTCACTAGGAAGCATTAGTAAGTTACGAACTAATATCCAAACATTTATAAATTCATCTATATGCAAAATAAAACATATATTAATAAAATTTATATGTACATTTGCCGGGTATGTTATTATTTTGTGGTTTAAATTTATATATTAGTAATAAACGAAATAAGCTTAACTATAACTTTATTCTTGTCTTTAACTTTTATAATTTTTAACCGACTTTAGCGGTAACTGCTTGAATAATTGCATAAATTTTTGCTATTTTCCTAGATCTCATCAAAAATTTTCTAAGCTGGTATCCATTTGTGCCGTTATCAAAACTCACGTATGGTTTATATTTAGTACATAATTTGATAATTCTACGCAACATCAGCGTAGCGAGGAACCCGCATCACTACGATATGGCTTACATGGTAATGTTAAAAATATTATATTTATTTGCTTTTAATTATTAAATTTAAATTAGATAAGGATTTATTGAGGAAAACATATGTAGAAGGACAAGCTTTACATAAAAATCTATCTCAAAAGTAATATTGTTTTAGCAGAGAAAGAAAGAAATTGTATAGTAAAGAATTTGTGTTATTTAAGACAAGCTAGTGACGAGTTGTTCATGTAGCCTACATATATAGGCTTAATCAATTTTGATACAATTAACACTGTGCCTTTTATAAATTAATGTGATTTTTATTTCAGTTTTTGAACGCCATTGGTACTATCGCTGAAGGGACTTTCATCGCTTTCCTCATTTGGGTCTTTGTAGAAGCGCCTGTCAAAAATATATTCAAAATATGCATTACGAATGGCAAACGGTAAAGTTCAAGTTTCAACTAGTAAACAATATATATTTTTTAAATAAGCGTTAAGTCATAAAGACTGGTAAAAAATGATCTAATTATGACAATTCTTTACGACAAATATATTTATGTTTAAGGGAACATGATACAAATTCTCAAAATTCACAAAACGATGCTAATAAAAGAAGGGACCAGAACACGGGACACTTACAAGAGAATTTACCACGAGGAGAAATAGAGATTATATCTTCGAAAATATGAAAAAACTAAAGTCAGAAAAGATTTAAAAGCTATGTGCTTTCTTTAATAATACGCCTCTTAATTATAAGTATTGTAAATATATTTTTTATTTTAATATTAATGAGTTTTAAGATAGAAATAAAAACAAATCCATATGATGCAAGTCTTTAATTTATTCTATATATTTTTAATAGTTCTTATTTTTTTTTAAATTAAATTATTTTATAAATCATAAAAATGCATATACGTAATTGATTAACATTTAACAAAAGAGTGTTGTTTCATCATAATACAGAAATAATTATAATAATTTTCCTCTAGACCTTGACGTGATTATATAAAAATTAATAATTGCATAAATATAAATATATTAATTAATTATATCATTCATTTCGCAGCGCTAATGCAATGTGCAATTTAATATGTGTTCTTAGAAGTTTCGAATAAATTCTTATGAAAGTGATTTATATAATATTTAAACATTTATTAGGAGTGATTGATATTTTTCAAATAAAAGATCTGTAGCTGATGATTAAACTTTATGGCACGAACTAATAATGTTGAAAATCTATTAATTAAGTAGGGTATGGTCGCCAAATTTCGTCCCCTTTTTGAAAAATAGAAAATATAAAAAATATATAAGGAGTAGATTAATAAATAAAACATCAAACTTTAAGTAAACATTGCTTTATTATTTGACATAGTCAATAACTAAATAAACTATTTACTTTTCCTACAAAAACAGCTTTTACAAAAATTTCTAATATAACATCTTTTTTTTTTGGGCTCCTAATTACGTCCCGGGGACGATATTGAGATCACAATAATCAGTACGTAAACTTAATTTGTATTTCTAACAGTTATTATTCGTAATCATTATTATTATAATAATCTAATGAGAATTTTATTAATCCTTGGTTTAGTTTAAGTAATTTTAAGTCTCAAAACAAACCGCACAAATAAAATTAGCTCTTGGATTATCAACGCAATCCTCATGCATCCATTAGAAACATTTTGTGCACCTTATCCATTTCTCTCCCTTTTTATCTTATGAAAAACTTTTATGACAAACTGGGCATTCAGCGTCATTATCATCACTATTTTCTTCATCAGTAGAAACTAAAATTGGGTCAGTAGACGATAATTTGTGAATTGCTTTCTTGCCTTTCGTCGTAAGGATTTTTCTCACTTTATGCTGAACCGTTGTGATCCCTGTTTCGTCTACATTAAATATTTTATTGAGGTTAAAATTAATCTTTTTTAATCCAGGTTCTAACATGTCAAAAAAGGATTTAACATTATCTGCAGTAAAACCATGTTTGCGAGCTCGTGATAGAAATTCTGGTTTGCGAAAAGACAAGTTAGGATGATGAGCCATAAATAACTTCATCCATTTCTTATCTGCTTTAGTTTCATTGCTTCAGGATCCCATTACCTTCTTTTTGGCATCTACAAATTAAATAAATAAATATAAAAATAGTCACAAAAAGTGCACGACAGTGAATGACGAAGTGATCTAAATATCGTCCCCGGGACGGTATTAGGCTCACGATAGGGGACGATATTAGGAATTTGCCAATTTTATTGTCAACCTCCATTAACCAAGAAACACATGTCATAATCTAAATAAAATTATAATCGATTTAAATCTAAGCGTTAAGAACACTTTTTGACAAATATTTGGTTTTAATAAGTCAAACAGGTCTATATTTAGACATTACATATAATATTTCATTCAAAAACTCACCTTGAACAGTTTTTTCTTTTTTTTAATATCTCCAGACAGGAGCTTTATTCCACCGCCAAAGTTTTACAAAGGCCGACTGACGTAAGTAACTTTAGATTTCAACTATTAAAACTAGATGATGTTACTTAGAAAAAAAGAAACCAATGGGGACGAAATTAGGCTTGGGGACGAAATATGGCGACTATACCCTACTAGATAATATTGAGGAAGAATTTGGGAAATACTTTTTTCATTTATAATACTTTCTATACTAAAACTTTCCAGATCTAAAATTAAAATACAGGCTTCTTTAATATAATATTTTGTGATAATGTATCAATTTCACAAGCCAATTTGAATTAAAATTAAAAAATAATAATACAAAGAAAATACGTTCATTTAATAAAATGGTAATTGAAACCAACGTATAATGAAGCAAGCTTTCATATGTAAAAATAAATTAATATTTTATACATACATAAAATGTCGAGGTATCTTAGAAGATTAGCTTTTCAGAAAGCTATCTCATGAGTCATGACATTTTTACGGTGGAACTTCACTTGGCGTTTATTTTTTGTGTTCGGCCAAATAAGACCATATGTGGATGATTTATTCGTCTTCATTTGACATATTAGCACAAATAAGACACATACACAAATGAGCGAAAACTCGTAAAGACGTGTTGTTGGCATGCAAAGTGTGGATGTCGTGTTTGCGCTATTTGGACCACGTACAAATATTTAAGTGAAGTGCCACCTTTACAGGCAACCACTGTACGTCAGCTTGAATATTGTTTAATAAGTTTGATCTACCTTACCTTTATTACTTACAAATTTCACCTCATCCATTGTTTAAATAAACATAAATATTTAAAAATATATTCAATTAGTAAGTACCTACCCCTAGTGAAGCAAGAACAATTTTTCGAATTATCTTCAAGTCTTATTGTGCTAATAGCATATTAGGAATGAAATTTCTTGATATATTATGTAGAGCACAACTGTTTCTAGTTCTCTAAAAGCAAAAATACTACAACAAATTAGTCAAACAAAATAATTTCACAAACAGTCATACAAATTTTTGAGTATATATTTATTATTATTTTTTTTATTAATTTTTATTGCACAGAAAGAGATGTACAAAGGGCGGACTTAACGCTATTACAGCATTTTCTGCCAGCCAACCCAGAATAGTGAAAGAGAGTAGTAAGTAGGATGTGCACAGAAGTTAAAGAAACATTTAAAATATATACATGGTATAAAGTACATAAATATACATATACATAATATACATGAATAAGAAAAAAGCAATGAGTTATGATCATAATATATATTTTAAATCTAGAGATCTCAGATCCGTGTTATGAAAATAAAAGTTATAAAAAGCTATTGTATCATTTATTACATACATTTATCATATCCTTGCACGAATCATTTCAACCAAAAGAAGTAACAAGTGCCTTACGAGACGAAAATTAACCGACTTTCAACGGACTAATTCAATAAAAAACGTTTTACTAAAACAAAGGCATTAACACCTAGATTTTTTTAATATATTGATGAAGGTTTAAAACACTTTTTAAGAGGGAAAGTCATCAAACGATCCTTATACTGGGTGGCCCAAGAGTTAGTGTCAAACTCCTACTAACTAAAATCCCTCCTTACCTTCTCCTGGTCTTAGCCAGGCCGCGGTACATCACTGAGCTTGGCTTATACCACTACATTATTGAAGTTTGAACCCAATCTAAGAACTTTTTCAGTCTGTTTCCAGAACATATCATTGCTTCATATCTATATGATCAAAGAATTCGGAAATGTTCTTAATGTTCTAAAATCTTTATTACTTTAAGCAATTAACTCTTCATAGATTACTGAAAAAAATGCCTTTATGAAAGAAAGTTATAGTCACATTTCGGTTCGTGTATTGAATAATTGGACAAGATATTTTTATAAATTAAGAAAACTGTATCATTGATGCATTTGACTAATTAAATTTGACATTGCTTAGATGGTATATATTTTTTGTTTTATTTAGGCCCCAGTTAATACAAAAATGTTCCGTCATATATGACAATAATAATAAGTCAGTTGCACTGATGTCAGGTGCTAATTGAATAGATATAAAAAGGATAGTTATGTGTCTTAACTATTATACCCATTAGTCATTACAAGAACTTATCTTTTATCGGACTAATTCATAGTGTCGCCATCTATGGGTTATGTGGAAAATTACACTCCAAACAGCCACTCGTCATTTTGTTGTTACACTCATTGTTAAAAAGTACAAATAAACTAAAAAATATGGAAATTATTTATAAATAGCCTTTTTTTAAGTTACACACTACTGACCCAGAAAAAGATAAACATGTTATTTATTTTCTCTCTCGCATGTTCATTAATGAACATGTTGTATGTTATAATTTATATCATACATACATATATTAGGCCAGTGCAGATGCCTCTAAAAATGATGAAAAGTGAAAATAATTTATAGTAGAATGAAACCCATTAGAAAAGGAGGGGAATATTTTAAAAATTAAGGGAAAAATAATTTACGGGCGATCTGAGGTCGGGAAGGGTATGGGGATGGGTATTTAAGGGTAAAAAATGGGTTTTCTCGATTTCTGGCAAAACTAAAAGTCCTATGGAAAAATGTTATATGGCAAAGTTGTAGGTAATAAAAAGATCTAAAACTTTTGTACTAACATTTTTTTCACATAACCTGAAAATTTATGTAATAAATTCGAAAAACCAAGTTTTTGGTTTTTTATTTTTATCTCGTATAAAAAACCATTTTTTGTCACGAAATTTGGTGAATACTTTCCTTTCGATGTTACAAATGCACTGTAATTTATTTGATTAGATATATTTATTTTTTCAGCTTATTTTGAATAAATACCGAAAAATCAGCCTCATTTTCAATCGAAAAATCACCCGTCAAAATAACAGCTATTTTCAAAAATTTGTATTTGTATGTTTTCAATTTGTTGAAATCTCTATTTAGCGATGGAGAAGAAAAAAATATAAATTTCATACTTGCAGTACCATTTTTGGATAAAATAATCATGTCCCTTTTAATGAAATGACACTCGATATCGTTTGAAAAATGCTCTTTCAATTTATTTATAATTAATTTATTTATTTTTAAAAGCTATCGGCACTGGTCTAATATGTATAGTTCAATGAGACATTAAGATTTGAAATAATTAAACAACGCCATCTTTTGAAGAATATTGAAAGTGATTTAACAAATTAGCAAATAAGATAGTATCCGTTAAATCTAATAGGTGGCGGTTTTATAGAAAATTATACATTTATTTGTGTTGGTATTTTTCGATTGCATTTATATTAAAATAACATTAATCATCTGCAGCAACAATTAATTTTATTAAATTTATTCACATGATGATCATTTTGTTACTAACATTAATCTAACAAATCACTTCACCGCGGATCTCATTGTTATAAATATTTATTAATCGTCGGAGCTCGCAACTTCATTTACTTGTATCTTGCACGTAAATCAACATTCTCTTACGTCATGTAAAAACGTGTGATGCTATATTTATTATTAGAAAATTTAGAATATGCAAGTTCGCTTACAATTTATTATATGTCCATTATATTTACTTTATACAAACTGCATACAATCTATTAATTTTGTTAAATTTATTATATTATATATTTTATGCGCATGTTAGTCAAATAATTGAACAATTTTACTTATCTAATCAGTTAATTTGTCTATATTTTATAGACAAAGGAAAATTATCTTTACAAAACACCTGACTACGTCTGAAAGTATACAATCGTATTGTAAAAATTAGTAACCCAAATAATAAGCATCTTGGAATTCAGCGCTTGAAATGTATAAGAAAGCATTCACAGTAAGAAATCAAGATACTGCAACGATTAATTCAAAATATGAAACATGTTAAGAATCTGTATCCAGCGTCCAGCGAAGCGCGACTGTTTGGCAACAACAGCAGCAAACATAATGACATAATTGCCGGAGGAGCGGGGCCGGGGCGCATGCGCGGCTTTGACGGCCAAGGTCGAGGCCGCGATTCCGCTGCGCGCCGCCGCGTCGGCTAGTCTTGTGTTACCTTATCGAAAATATTTCCTTAAGGGTTACATTTTAAATGCGCAATTTACGCCGCGAGTGCACCCCCACAGCATCACAACCAGATAACAAGGTAATAATAATGCAATAGTTCGTTTTTTTTCAACTGTGATGTTTATTTCGTCAGTCGTAATACACACATAGATTGGTATCGCAATAATTCGCTTCCTTCGGATCCATGGATCAATGTTTCTATTTTCGGATATAAATGGTAATACTATGTAAGCGTCCAATATAACTTTTACGTTTATAATCAAAATTTTGACGTGGCTTAGTTTTAATAAACACTAATATGACAAAATTGTTTGAGTCACCTTGCATCAGTCTTTGTCTAACGTCATACCTACTTACCTATAACAGCTAAGCTTTAATCACAAAAGCAAATAATTTGGTTGTTTTTCAATACATGCGTTATAGTGCCTCTAATATCTAGATATTATAGACTTATATTACATGTGTTACTTATTATAATTTGACCCTGAAGAAGCTGAATGTAATTCTGCAAATAGTTATACTTTTAAAGAACCAGCTATCGATAATTAAAAAGCATTATATAAACGTGTGACTGGCAATACGAGTTGAAGTTACGGGAAATTTTAAATTGCATATATATAATATTATGTAACGAAATAAATCATGATTAAATAAAAACTTAAACAGATTAAAAAAGCATTAATAATAACAATGGATTTCATAGATAAAATATAAAGACATTAAAATAAGGTTGAGTTATAATTGATTGTAATATAAGTGAGGTTTTTTGTGTGTAAATTCGAACCGGTTCCCCCAGTCCGTGATGGTAAGGCTTCTGTAACTTAATTCAAACATTGCAAAAAGATTTAAAAAATCATTGCTCAAATATATATGGAGTTTTGGTTAATTGTCTTATTTGTCGTGATAATTAAAAGACCTTGTATAATAGGATTGGTAGGACAGTTTATGCAATTAATTCAAGTACGAATAGGTACTTATTAATAAATGAATTGAAAACTCTTCGAAGAACTTGATTCAATGTACGAAATTGTTCATCTGGATTTTTCCGTTGGTAATTATGAAATGTGACAGATATTTTTCTAACGTTGTCTATGGTTTGTAAATTTTGATTTACAAAATTCACCTAATATAAAGTTACTTTTTACTGTATTTTATTCAAGAGTCTGTAAAAAAGGATTTTATTTTGAAACAATAGAATGCAGAAGATTATTCAATACATTAATTCTTTGTGGAATACAAATGTTTCATCACCGCTATATATCAATACAGATTATAGCTACCGATGTCTATGGTAATGTGTTCCGTTTACGGATGAATGTTAATAGTTTATTCTCAATACAGTTATAAAAAAACATTTTACGGTCTATAATACCTAATCTTTTTTTAACTAATTGATTATATTTCATTTAATTTGGTTTTAGTAAAAGATTTGATTATTGTTAAGTATATTTTTAATCTGTAATGTATAGATAACGTCAAAATCCATAGTTTTATTCTGTTATGTCACCTGATAGCCGGAAGTGGTCAGATATATGTGAAGGTTGGTACCGCGGTATAATTACTCTGTACATCATGCAGTATCATTTAAATATGTTATAAATTTGAAAATATTAAAGCAGTTCAAAAACAAACAAAATGTCGGTTTTTAAATTGTATTTCTTTTCATTAATTGCTTAGAATTTATCTCTTTGTTTTAAATAATACTTTTGAAAACAAATATTCTAGAAGCTAATTTAATTTGAAATGAATGAAGTACATTATTAAAAAACTTACAAATATATGAAACTACTCTCATTACTGATTATTTCAAAAATAACAAAGTAAGTAGTTACAATATTGGTTCTAATGATAATTTAATTTGTTACAAAGTAATAACTTCGATATCACTTTACTGAACGTGAAAAAATTAAAGTAAAGCCAATACAATGTTTAAAAAGTTCCATTAACTTTTGATTTATTGTCACTTATTAAAAAAAATTCGTTCAATAGTATAATTGATTTTGTAAAAAATAATATTAATATTTATAAACAGAGTATAAAAGTGTACATTTATTAATACGAGCTAATTTCTTCTAACATCTCAGAAGTTTCTCACGTACATGCAGATTAACCTTTGACCGTTATAAAGCTTATTTCATAATATTTGCCCTTACATCCCCAAGCCGATGTAGGTCAGGGGAGGCTGGGGTAAGGGCGTGTGCTCACTATCGACCGATATCAGCCCGCCCACAGATAAAAAAAACATATGAACCTACCGCTCTTAATGCGATTGGGATATAAATGCGTCCGCCATTTTGATTTTTGATTCCATATTTTGCTTATTTCGGGAATGTTATATTGTTTTAATTAATGAACGTGATTCATGTTTATATCAGATGTAATTTATTCCTTTTCCTTTATTTTTTATATTTAGTTTTACAGTTTGAAAACAGAGTTTTTATTTGTGTCAGTATATTATTAAGTTGTCTTTGATAAAACATTTTATTATACTTTATATGATTCATAGACAAAGAGTTTAATTTTGAGATAATAATAAAAAATATTTTTTTACTTCATATCAATAAAAATAGATATATACTTATATATTTTTAATATACTCATATCACGGAAACTATACGATCTTAAAATACTATAATTTTTTTTTATATACCAGATATTTTTTTACAGTTAAGTTTTTTTTGTTGTATAATAATATTTATGGTCAGCCGCCATGTTTACGTCAGTTAAGAATGCATTCAAATACAATAACATTAAAAACCGTTAGAATATTGACCAATAACAACGCATTACTGACAGACACACCCCTCATAGAAAAAAAATGTAGTTTGAAATGTGATTCTGAAATAACGTCATGAAGATAAGGTGAATAATATATTTGAAATAATTGTTTTAATTAACAAGGAAAGGGAAAAAAAGATGTTCGAATAATCTAGCTGTGTGTTTACTAGTTCGTATTATACACGAAAAATGATTGGTTTTTGATCTAATAACCTATTTTATATGTGCGAAGATTTAATATTGAAAACTTAAAGTTTTTATGTACTGTGACGTGACAAACATGTGGTAATTATATTAATAAATGGACGTTTGTCATTTGTTCATATTCTATTATACTATAAATAGATTTTCAATAGTAAAAAAGTTTTTTTTTTAAATTAACAAATTTTCGTTTTTTGATATTGATGATATTTCGCAATTAATCTGAATTAATCGTCAGCCATGTGTTGCGTCTCTTGAGATTGTCAAAATATACTCTTTGAGCTATTAACTTGGAAATGGACTTGACTCTTGAGTATCAAGGATGATAGGATTTTATTAAAAATTCTGAAATAAAGCGTCGTATTGAATGAAAAACGGACGATTTGTTAACCATAAACTATTAACGAGAAGCCTGAATTAAAACTATAATTATATTTATAACGAGTTCATATGATTTATTTAATAATTTTAAACAAAAAAATATTAAATATATTTTATATAGTAAAAAATCAACAACTTTTTTTTCTCCGTCAATTCCCGTGGGATTCGTTGACGTAACAAATTATTATTAAAAAATATATACAGATGGCGTTGTTTCCAAATCTTACGAAAAATAATATTGTCCAACTTGAACAATGGAATCCAAAAATAGGACCTCAATGTATTATGTTCCAATTTCATTAATTTCGTCAATTCTTTGCAAAAAGCCCAGCGAATCTTCCTTTCAGTATGATTACCCCTACTTCGCATCGTCACTTCGTACGGGCGTTAATAGTTTTTCATTAATAATAATATAGTATTAACGTAAGTAGGTTAATTAAAGGTTTCGTGAGTTACATAACGAAGCAAACTTGTATTAAGAATGATGTAGGAATTATATAGTATTTTAACATCAAAACAGTGTCTAATGTGTCATGCTGAAAATTAAATTATTTTAGAGAAACCTCATAGTATTCAATGTATTCACCGTCCATCACGTTGCAGGGAGAGGAGCTTTAACAGTAGCTAGGACTTGCGACCCAAGTGTAGATTTAATTGGCCCTTGTCTAACTTATATTTTTTTTTATATATATAAAAAGCCAATATCTCTGTTTCAAATGACTTTTTTCAAATCTCATAGACGTATCCGAAAAGACGTATCGTAAATGTATTCAATCATATATCGCTATATTTTGAATGTTCCTCCTTGCTTTTTTCTTTTTTTATTAAAAATTGTAGAAAAGAAGTATAACAATATTATTTAAAGCAGGTTTGTCTGAAGTGGTGAGTGTCGTTAATTTTTAACCTTTTCAATATATTTCTATGATAGCTATAGTATTTGTATAAAGTTACTCTTGTTCTTCATTGTTTCTCACGAGAAGCATCTTCAAGTAATCATTACTTCTTCATATATTTATAGTCATAAACGTTAACGATACTATCTAACAAGATGGAGTTCCTAGAGAGAAATAAAAAAATACTTTAATGCCTTCATTTAACTAGCAAAAGTCACAAATCGTGACGGTGTTTTAATATGAACAATGCTTAAACTTTATCCGTCTCAAAACGAGATGTAAGTTATAAAAAATACGTTCAAAAAACTCTTAAAGGACTAACAGATCTGAGTTTAAAATAAATCTTGAGATAATTAAACTTAATATGGTCACGTGAAACAAACAAGTCCGACCGGTTGATACATTAGATTATATTTAAATATTCATTTAATTAAGATAATTTACATTTAATAATTCATTTAAAGAGATTATGAAACTTTGCTCAAGAACCCTTTATGCAAATCAAATATTAAATGTAATTAATTTGATTAAAAATATTGATTTAATTAGTAGTATATCTTTAGGGTTGGAACGCGAGTCTTTTTCATTCAATATGACTTTTTATTTCAGATTTTTAACTTTAATATTATTAAGAAACTCAAACTATAGTTATATACTGTCAAAATTAATGAAAAATATCGTGATTTTCGATACAAAAGTACTACATATACAGGGTGACTGGTGAGTTACTATCAATATTTAAGGACGTGGTAGTTGACGATCATATATGACAAAATAAAAATTAATATAACATAAATATTAATAAACTTCTAAGTAAAGTTAACCTAAAGTTATGTAATTAATTACGGATCGCGTGGATACCCTAGCTGCGTTATCGACACAAAACAGTTATGTACGTAGGTATATGTAGTTATCGCGCGGTAGTTTACCTACATCCAAACGCCGCGCGCCGCCGCGTGTTAGACCTTAGATAAACAAAAATGATCCATTTCCCTTCATACTTTAATCCTGGCTTAGGACAGGCAAAAATACCAAGATATTTCTTTCGTTTAAGCAACCAATTTATTGACTAGGTAAATGGTGTGACCTTGACACAAAAAAAATATGAACTGTTTACCTATCTTGGTATTTCCGGCGTATTTAAAAATGGAATCATACTTATTTACAACAATTGTCAATCATTAAACTACCTGTTTACCTACATAACTACACTAACCTTAACAAATGTTCAAAGCGAGCTCCTTCTCGTGTGATACACAGTTCGGCACGTTTACACATATTGTCTTTCACACGATTTAATACGAATGGGTCACTTTTAATAGTTTTGAAATCACTATTGATTTTTAATTTCAACTCCTCTCTGTTTACATACTCTGTAGCATACACAAGACGTTTCCTTGGGCATGTGTTGGAACACGGAACTGTCCGAAGTCTCGTAATCTTTGATTAGCGTTTAAGATGACGCTGGCCGTAGGTACTCGACGATTGGGGAACATCTCCCGGTACAAATTGATTGCGCCCCGCAAGCTTTCATTTGCACGCGCATACGCATGAACCATGTCCAAGTATTCTGCATTTGTGTATTGAAAAGCCATATTTAATTACTAATAAGTAATAACGGGTCACACGCACACACGACAGATTATTATTAGGTATACGCGTAAGATCGATCGCTAGGCGCGCGCGCGGGAAGCCGAACGTACGGACCTTACGGCGGCGCTGGCGCGACTAATAGCCGACTAATGGCCCGCTAGCCACGGGGCGGGGGTTGGGGAGTAGCGACACACTGGCGCCGGCAAGGCACGTGTCCAAACTTTATTTATTTATACGGAAATTTGGTCAAAAATTAAGTACCTATTTTTTTTACATAATTCGAATGAGAATCATGTACCGAGTATGCTCCTTAAATATTGATAGTAACTCACCAGTCACCCTGTAGAAGTGAATATAATTACGTAAATGCAATTAATTTTAGACTACCCAACTAAAGACCCCTTAAAACATACATTTTTTGTTGCTGAATATACAGGGTGACTGGGGAATTACTATCAATATTTAAGGAGAATACTCGGTATATGATTCTCATTCGAATTAGGTATGTAAAAAAAAATAGGTACTTAATTTTTGACCAAATTTCCGTATAAATAAATAAAGTGTGGACACGTTCCAAGTGTTCCAAGTGTGGACGCGTGCGGCGGCGTACTGATACAACACCACGCCGCCGCTCGCGTGTGTGTGTGTGTGTATACCTAATCTGTAGGGTGTTCACACGATGCGTAATTAATTACATAACTTTTGGTTAACTTTACTTAGAAGTTTATGAATATTTATGTTATATTAATTTTTATTTTGTCATATATGATCGTCAAATATCACGTCCTCAAGTATCGATAGTAATTTACCAGTCACCCTGTAGAATTACAAGTTACTAGTTACATATGTCACTTAAACATTCAGTATAATCACATTGATTCATACAAATAGCGTCCTCCAAAAATCTCAATTCTCAAAACTCAAGGCATGTTTTGTCCGCATATGCCTATTTTTTGCTATTTGTTACAGTAGTCGAGTGCGTGATAGTTACGTAAGCTGTCTAACAACTAAATGAAAATGTCTATTTTTTGTTATACCATACATTTTTTTTTGTTCAAATATTTGTTGAAGACTGGATACGAGAGCGAGGAGTCATAAGAGTGAATTTATATTGAATATTTTCATTTATTATTTGTTGGATTTAAAGATGTTATGTTTTAATCTAGATAATATTTATTTTGCAATATAAAAATTCGATAAGTTGCTTTAAAAGCATACCATAACATTACAAAGCTAAATAGTATCTATATAGGTGCTAAATATTCTAACTAGTCATAACTAAAGTAATTAATTTGTGAATAAAATGATCTTTTAAATTTATCAGTCAAAAGTAAGAAATGGCCAACTTATTTGTCATACCATCGAGGGTTTTATTTCTATAAATAAATACTCTCAACTCTGCGGCTTACATAAAACTAAGTACCTAGTAAGTAGTATTTCTTTCCTTTTATACAATGTACACGGACACAGCTTCTTTTCTTTTAAACGAATCACTTGTAACATCCGCTAGATGGCGCTATTCATAAAAATTACAATCAAGTTTCAGCAAACATTTATGTATGTCTATGAAAATATATGTAATTCCAGCTCAGAAACCTAGTAAAATAGGTTTGGAATATTAAATAATAATTTTATGACGACTAAAATTTCATAAAGTAAAACAATTGTTCACTGCAATAGTGCACTAGGTATTTGATTGTTGCTAATTCTGAAAACTTCTCTTACATTGATCAGGCAGACTGAATAGAACAATTTTGTTTTGACGTATTGATTTTTATTCAAAGTATAAATAGAAGTGAACATAATAAAGTCCGTGCTTAATTTAGAAACAGTGGAATATTTTAAATGCCAGCGAGCATCCGATGGTTTTAATCTTTATACCATTCTGATATTTCCATTAATCCAATGAAAGACTGACGCGACAGCGTGGAACTAAAATTGCACATTTAAAATAGATAAAAAAGACTTGTCAAGAACATGCCAGCGAATTTATTTCTTGTCACATGTAGTTATAGCTTGAGTTTGAAATAAATCTTTAATGAGATATCTTCTTGTGCCTCAGAATTTTGAACGAATTCACAGAATAATATTTTAATAATGACAGACATCAAACATGCATTTTAATTAAAAAATTATTATCGTCATTGTCTTGACCTTACTTTTTACTTTTTAATATTAGAAATCCACTGTTACTGAACGTAAATTGGAATTACATTTTAAAGTACGACATTTATGTCAAAGTGACAGATATCATATTTGACAAGATATCAAGGAGGATTTTTCTATAGAGGTTTTAATAGATTTTTTTTCAGTGGATAATAATTTACTAGTTTACCACAACGTTCTTTTATCAGCAGCTTCCTGAATACACAATGTAAACAAAACGTTGCATTATATTTTTTTATGATTTAAGATTTATGTGTTATGTAATATTCTTCATTACCTACTGACGTTCAATAAATATTTTATGATCGATATATACAAGATTCTAAGTTCTAACAAATGAATGGGAATAAGTACCATCATTTGTCATTTGAGTCATATGTTTTATGTTATTGTTTTATATTATTTAGTACATAAGAAGTAAATGCTGGTTGTATATAATATGAGACTTGATAACCAGGTGTCGTAATATTAAATACATAGCGTCGTGCTCAGCTGGCTAGGGCGCGCGCCGATCGATTTCCCGCTTCAAGGACAAGGTCGGTGATGTTAAATTGTTGCCTGTATTCTAGTTTCTCATCTGAACACTGAAATCCTACATAGTCGGATGTCACTACTGAATAATTTGTAGGAGATTATTTAAACTTATAGTCAGATTCCTTTCGTATTGAAGCTTCTTTAGTAATCTATATGTAACCTTTGACCTTTCTAAACTTTATTAGAAGTTTTTTTATATATAAAACTGTTGTATGGTATATATGATTTTATATAGTTTAGAATCTTCCATTGTTTATTGTTTTGATTGGTTATACCTAGTTGTTTTATGACCACCGTTTAATATGATTCAATAAATATCCGATGATGAATTTTAATTATATTTTCCTACTAGCTTTCCGCCCGCAGCTTCGTCCGCGTGGATTTCGGTTATATCGTGTTTCCAAGAGAACCAAGTGTTCAAAAGTCTGGGATAAAAATTACCCTTTGTTCTTTCTCAAGGTCAACTCTAACTCTGTACCAAATTTCATTAAAATCAGTTTATTGGTTTAGGCGTGAAAGCGTAACAAACAGACAGAGTTACTTTCGCATTTATAATATTAATACGGTTGTAGGTACATTGCAAACAAAACATTTGTTACGTTTAAATAAAAATTAGATAACTTCTTTGAGTTTACGTCAATATTCTATAGCTCAACGGCCATTGCTTGTTACAAAGAAACACGTCCATATTTAGATGCCAGCAAATATTTATAAGTATAAAACAGTGTAATTAGATTTATGATGAGCTTACGAAACGTTCTAAATAAAATTTCAAGGAAGTTTCTTTTTCTCTAGTCATAAAAGAATTTATATGGAAATAGAAAAAGAATAGTTATCTGACAAAAACAGCCGACAAAATTAACAGATTATATGTATATGAAATAAAATAAGAGTAATTTGTGGCATTTTATCATGGTAGGTACTTCCTAATTTCCGAAGCGAAACATTTTTTATTACTCACATATAAAAATACTATGACCCTTAAGATTGTAATTAAAAGTGAATTAAAATGAAGGTAGGTGATATAATTATTGTCTTTAGATTATCTTGAGGGTAGGTTCGTACTCACACACCTTCAATAATATTACACATGTATTCTGTCTATCTTAACTATTTATAAGAAATATGTCATACAAATATGTAAATAGACGTGATTAAAATTAAATATAAGCCACCCGAGCCACGCTGACGTGACATTCAAAGGTGAACCGTCAACTGTTTCAACTAAATAATAAATCATTACAGCATATCAATTTTGTACACGTATGTATGTGAAAGCAAATATATTTAAAAATAGCTAGTGCATGTCATTTATCATCGTTCATTTGTTTATATTTGTATTTTTTTCCGTGTTTTATATTTAAATGGTAATAAATATGGGCAGTCAATTATTGTAAGTCAAGTGGGACCTAGCTCGATGTCGGCTAGGAATGCTAAATGAATGTTGGCGCATGCGCGTTCACCATCGATCTCTGAATGCCCCCACAACCCAACTCCTACCGCGTAGGAAGTACCACCTAAATAACTTATTTTGTAACTCAATGCCGACATCCGGGTGGTACAAGTCAGGGCGGAATCTATATGTTTAATATATTATAATTATATGCTTAATATATAATACTATTTCAGCATTAATTTGCTTTTCTCTTTTAAGATTTTTTATGTATTGTTTGAACGTCATTCAATCTTATTTTATTGTTGTATCGGTTTTATATAAGAGGTTTAAGATATCGTCCAAAAAGACGTTAAACGCCAGGTATTTAAAGAATTATTTAATATGATGGTCATGGAAATGTAATTCAATTTCGTCTAAAATGTTGCAAAGCATCCCGGCATATCTTAATAGTATACCGCTCGACTGTATTAGATTTCATATTAATTATATATGAGGCTGGCACTTTAAAAATGGCGAAAGGGTTGGTGGTTTATATGTAGCCGGTGGGGTCGGGCGGGGCGGTGCAGCTGCCAGTGCATCATCCCGGAGCCCCCCGCCCACGCCTCTCCCCCGCCGCGCCGAGCCAATGCCAAGTTCAATGCCAAGGTCATGCGCGAGCGAGTGCGACTGCGCGCCGCAATGCAGGAGCGGCCGGCGACGCGGCCCGCCGTCAGTATAACGCCGACTATGCCGCATAACGCATCGCAAATGTACTATATTAACAAACGTACAACATACATTACATCCAAACTGGAGTATCCATAGTATTCTGGTGTTTGCAGGTGCGATGCGCAGCGCTAAGGAACGGAGCGTGTGAGAATCCATCGTGTGAACATGTGCGTCCCCGCTCGACGGGAGCCGGTTCCAGTTATGCAATAACTTTCAAAAATGCCGGTAAGCATAACCTATATTACTTTCATTGGATTGTGAGATGCAATTTGTTCGGAAATAGCCCGTTATATTTCTAAAATATTTATATTTTTATATGTAGGTAGGATGAAAACTAAAAATCGTTACGCTTATTTCGTAAAAATTTCAATTCTCGCATGCAGCATAACGTGTCTAAACTGCAAAAATTTTATTAAAACATCAAGAGCGTCAATTTACGCGTCACGGTGGCCATATTTGTTTTAGACAAGACATAATATTTAATAGTGAACATTTTGCGTTAATGGCGGTATGCTTATGAATTGCCTTATCTATCTGATACTGTTCGCCTTAGACAAAATGTCGATTGTCTATTAATGAATGAGATTATTATAACCATTCATGTTCAAGGAAATGAATTATAATATGAAAACAAAAACAAAAAACACAAGAAATCTTGGTTTAGCTAAGACTAAGAAATACGGACACAACTATTTTAGGTTCGCTTTCAAAATGGCTGCCAAATTTTGAACAGCCCATCAAGAAAGGGTTTAAATACAGATATAGTGTATCCTGCTGTGTATGTGGCAAAAAATGTCGAATACAAGTTCAAGGCGATCGGGTGATCCCAACTCGCTAGCTTCGGTACTGCTTAAAAAATATGCCACTAATAAATTATATTACTATACCGTCCTTCTGTATGAATATTTTAGTTGAATTTGTCTTTTAATATGAAATAAAAGTACTTTGTGGTATATTCTTTTTGTTTTCTGAAGATGATTAAGATAATAATTGGGATTAAAGACATTATATCTTCGATTAATGTATAGACTTTTGGAAGTTTTTAATATTTTTTTTAAAGCAAGCATTTTCCGGTTACAATCTTCCGCTTTCAATATTTAAAATCGTTTAAATTTCGTCGC